>OY728129.1:577768688-582568688 GCA_963277665.1 Viscum album | reverse complement strand
ATCCTAGTAAAAAGTAATAAAGGATAGAATGAAACCATAAAGAGGGAATTAAAAAAACCTCTATAATAAAAAATAGCAGTATAAAAAAATATAATAAATATGATCATCCTAGGGCTTTAGCCTATTAATGGCGGTAAATTCACCCCCACACATGCCCTTGCTATTATAATCCTTGCATGTGGCTACCCTAGCCATATAACATCATCCAGATCCAAAATATCTCCATATGTTCTTCAAAATGTAAAAAATTACCTATTAATGAGTTTTATACCATAGTACATAACCATTGGAATCCAACTCAACAATACACAACTCTAACAAGCTCTAGTACTCTAATGGAGTGAACAAAACTACTAACATTAACTCCATTAACACTGAGAGAACCAATATGAATAATATTAGTCCTCAATAATCCAATGAATTCATAATATGAAATCAGTTAATCATATATATCATATCCTTGATCCACCAATGAGTCTAGGAACAGAAAAAATCAACCCCTATTAGGGTAAAAATCTGCCCGTATATGGTAGGTATAGACTCCTCACGATCATCCATTAGAAATATATTATTTACTAACCACACCCATCCAGAGAAAAGAATATAACATTAAATCTGTCTTGGGGAATTCAAATGGACCAGTGATATTACAAGTGCCTCATTTTACAGCATTCATTATAATAAACTATATCAAACAACAATTGAATTATCCATAAATAACTGGTCGATCAAGTCTTAATCCCATCATCAAATCTTATGAATCAACATCATAAAGAATCTCATAATAAAAAAATATTTTTCCCATAGTAGCCTAAAATCATTAAAGTATGCACTATTTTCTCTTATAACTAGACTTGAGGTCATTGGGTGATAGTCAACATCGTCACAATTGAAATTATAGTGATTCTCACATAGGGCATGTAGAACATTGAGCTCCCAATTCCCATTGGTAACATATATCAAAAACCACATTGAATTATCGACTAAATACTATAATATTGGTGACTCGACTCCCAACCCATCATGACTATCAACTCCCCCAGAATGTGATTCATTAATATACAATAGGAAACGCTATGAGGGGTTTTTCTTTCTCCCCCAAAACACAACAGAATAGTGGTATGAGAAACAACTCATAGAACCCTTTAATGCCCAATAATTTATCCTCAATTAGCACAACACGAAAAATTTCATATAAACGCATCACTAAACTAGTAATGTAATTCATAATGGTCCTTATAACCATATCAAGAGAAGGAACCCCTATAATGTGGTCTTCTAAAATAAATGAAACACCAAAAAATATCCATCCTAATAAAACATTAGTTGGACAGACTTGCAAAAAACCCTCCTAGAGTATTATATCAGGAATTAGAGATTCCATAATTGTCCCCTTAGACTCGTATGAATATCCACTCAATGTAACCTAGCTTTATTCTTATTCCCTTGGTTTTAAGAAGCGTATAAATTTCATAAACTATATGTTTACATCTATAAATTATTTTTCCAAATATTATTTTTATTAGTTTCTTTATATATTCCAAAGTAAATTAGATGGATAACATCAAAAATATTATTTAATACAAACTTATAATATTATAATATATAAATTGGAAATTTTTATGAAAAATATTAACACATAATGTGAGAAAATGTTATTTTCCAATTATTGTAGTTTAACATTATTTTAAATTTTCACATGAAAAGATTGATTTTTAATGTTTAAAATATATCATTAATGAAATGAACAACATTTTTTAACATAACATTGCTATATTGTTTTTGGAAAATTTTTATTTATTTTTCTAAATTACTCAATTTTTAGGTGAATAAATGAAATCAATGTTTATACTAAAATCGTTGCATTAATGACTATATAAAAATTTAAATTTTACCTAGAAACGTATAAATCATTTTATATGATCAAATATGTTATTTTGAATAAAAATTATACATTTAGAAAATACTATGTGGAAATTATAAAACCTATATTTAATAAATTATGCAATATATTCCAATAAAAAGCGTTTTTTTCTTTTAGTGAAATAGAATATTGGGAAAAAATTAGGTTTTTAAAATAAAGTTTTTATTATAATAAACGTATTTCTAACATTAAAATAAAATAAAATTATAATTTCCCCATACACATATTATTTATTATTAAATATACAGTTTTCCTAAAAATGGGTTCATACATTTTACATGATCTAATGTAAAAATTGATTTCTCTAATTCATAAAAAATTTAACTAAGAAAATGGATTCCATATTTTTAATTAGTAGGTCCAAATTATTTAAGAAGGAAAATTTTATTTTTATTCATTTAAAATAAATTACTTAGGTAAACATAAGTAACCATAGTAAAAACAACAACTAGAAGTTATAATCCAAGGTTTAATGAATATAAAATGGAAAAAAACATGTTTTGAAATAAATAATTTTAGTATTATTAACCTTATCTCATCCATCACTTAATTATTTTCTGTTTTGGGTCTTTATGAAGTGTGAAACATGATCACTCTTTATATAAGCTCATTTATTTTCATTCTCACATTCCAAAATATTATTTTATATATAATATATATTTGAATCTGTTATTTTTATGTTAACATTAATTTCTTAATGGATTATCCATTAACCTGTTTCCCATTTTACATTAAAAAATGAAACCATCATTGTGTGTTGTGTGGAATGCCTCCTCAATAATCAATATCTTCCATTTTTCTCTACAACCTATTTTTATATGATGTTATTGTGAAATTTAGGAGTAAATATGAAATATATAATATAATTATTTCATTACAAAAACAATTTATAATCTTCCATATTTCCTCTTTATATATCAATATATAGAAATTTTAATCATGTGTTGTGTGAACTACCAGATCCATGAATTAGTGAATCCTATTTTTCATCTAGAATATTTGATATTAATTAAAATATCTTAAAATATTAAAAATAAATAAATAAAATTATCAAAAAAAAATTCTTATTTAATAATGAAATTATTCCCAAAATAATCCACGTTAAGAATCATAATCATCTATTAATTAGGGTATATTCATATTGGGGTGATTAAAATCAGTTACTTGAAAAATGATATTAAATAATATCATGGATGATTATGATAACCTAATTATGGATAAAATTTGATGAACAAGTAAATAAATATTTTATTTTATTTATTGAATTGTAGGAGTAATATTAAAATAATTAATCATGATCTCACCCCTTTCTTGTTAAAAATCACTAAGGTATTGCTATCACCAATTTTTATTATAATAAGTATAACTTAAACTACCATTATAATTAGTTATAAAATTATAAATAATATTAATCAACTATTATAGTATCATATATGAACATGGAGGGATAATAAATACGAAATGATTGAAGTATAATAATTATATTATGAAACTTTTTCTAATTGATCAGGATTTCTCACAACCATTATTAGAAATAGATAATAACTAACTAGTACAATTTTAGAGAATAATTATATATGATATTTATAAAATGGTAATGTAACATCCCTAATATTTAAAATCTTCCAAGAATCCCTTTTTGATATAATCATCATTATTTTCTTTAAAAACATAAATATATCAAATTTAATTTGTACCATTAAGTAATTAATAGGGACTACTTAATGTTATGTGTGTTCCCCCTACATGTTTGATAGTTTTAAGGTGTTTCAAAAAATTAAGAGGTGTTTCTTATGATTTTTTAAATGGTTCCCCTTTGGAATCAAGGGTTACATGAATGTAACCCTGAATTTCCAATGTGTAAGTAAGGGTGACCATTTGTTTACTTGAATAGTGTAAGTCTATAGCCCTATTTTTGTACATTGTATATGGGTATTCAAATATTTGATCAATCGTAACTCATTTTTTACAATATTTATACAATGGTAAATCCCTCCCTATGTAATTGTAAAACCAAACCCATGATAAGGTAGCTAATGGGATATGTAAGTGTATCACTCAAATTCATTGGGTCGTGTAAGGGTCTAACTAGCATCATATAATGTTAAAACATTGTTTCCTATCTTTTATATAATGGGAACGATTAATTTATATTGTTTTTGTATGCATTTTTATTTTTTTTTACCTATAAAAGTGTTAAACCATGTTACCCTTACATATATCCCTTTTTCGTTCCAGTATAGTACTTTTATTTTTTTTTCATTTAATTCTTACATCTCATTTCAATAATACTTTTTCATAAATATAAATTACAGAAATAATGGAATTATATTTTATATGACTTTAAGAGGTATTTAAATCATTATTAAATATTTTTAACAATAAATGTTAAATTACTACATCTAAGGTGACATGAATGTAATTTTTAATTTAGGGGTTCCAAATATTGTGAACTAGAATGTATTGATCTTTAAAAATCATTAATCATTGTTTCTTATGGTCTTTGATATTCTATTCTGTTCAAGATGTCTATAATTTATTTTTCTAGAGTTAATAAATAAATTTTCGGTCAATATGAAGTTTTCATCTAGTTTCTAGGAACAAAAAAACCGTATCTCTCTTCTTTTCATAGGAGAAGATTTTTAAATGAGATAAATTGTAGTTAATAATTTTTAATTTAACATAATATAAATTCATATCCAAATTTTAATATAATAAATCTCGAAAAAATATTGAGTTACAAAAATAATTTTAATGATCCAATGTTATTAATGAATAATAATGATTTGTCACAAATTTCATAGAATTGTTATGGGGTGTAAAAAATAATTTCTTATTAAAATTATAGTTAATTATTGTGAAATAATCAATTTTTATTATGTTATAGGATAAAATGATAATGTGGAATCTATACGGGGAAAAAAATTATCATATATGGTGTTTTATTTTAATTTTGAAATAATTAGTCAAAATATATTCTTGGATTCCTTGATGGGAAGATTTAACTACTTGATACAAGGATTTATTTTGGGTTATGATTACATGGTGAACATTGAAATTAGTATAAAAATCCTTAATTTGGGATGTAACATACCTTTTAGGGATAATTTTTAAACTTCTTTCCTTTGTAATATTCATGTTTTGGATTTTGTTTTTGACTGTGACTAATTGTCAGAACCTGTGCATGTCTGTGTAAAGTATGAAACCAGTATATGATGACTAATTCAATAATTTTTTAATAGTGTCCTGTTTGACTAAAATTGATGATGATCACATGTATTATTTATTAGTACATATTTAGGATAATATACTAAGCATATCAATGTATTATTTGAATTATTATGTGTGTTAAAATTCATTGTGAGTTTGTTATCAGTAAATAAAATAAGTATAAATTCATTTAATGATTATCCCAATGATGAGGTATGGATATAGTTCAAAATCCATGACTCCTAACCAGTGATGTATCTTGGGTAAGACAGTCTAAATTCCTACCCTGGAATAATTACTTAGCTTAGATAACTAATATTTCCACTATATATTTGGATAGTTTTGTTTACTTCTAATATCTTCTCATTTTTCCTTCCAACATATAGAAGAAGAAGTCACAATTTTTGGTATGTGGAATGTTGTATAGTTCACACAAACATTGTATCTGAATTAATATTTATTTCTTATGGATTCAAATTTAATATTATCATACATGTCCATATTTTTTATGGTAACATTTCTAGTGTCCAACATGGTTTATTACTCACACCATTTATGAAAAATTTGGAATATGTTTATATTTCTTGTATATCGATCAGGAAATGGGACCAAAGAGGATATTTAGGCACTAGATCATGGAATTGGTTGCATGATCAGGATGTACTCTATAGGATGTTACATATTTTCAATTATTCATTTTCACTCTATAAACTTTAGTTTCAACATCCACTATAAAAGACATATTTAGTTTATTGTATAATATTTGTGAGATTGTATATCTCATATGATTATTGGTATATACTTATAACTCTTATTATTTTTCTTTTCAATATATTTGTTATAAAATGATCTGAAACTGATGGTATTGTCTCCTTGGTAATGGTGTTTGGACCCCCACCACATGTTGGCAGTCTCTTGCGCACATAGAGGCAGACAAGATATCATGTGAATATCTAGATAGAACCTGTTAGTTTGTGTGAATATGTTATAATATTTTAGAAGAGACCAGTTTTTCATCTTTTATTTTGTATTAACATGGGATATTAGAAAAAGAAGACATCATGTGCATGACTCTAGTAGGATTGTTTCTATATACTTGAAGAGTTCATGTGTAACTAAAAAATAAGTTACCCACTATGTGTTTTTTGTTACCATTAGATAGAATTGGGGTGAATTCTTGCATCATGAATTGTAATATATAATTATATTACATATTTATACTTATTTGGAACTCTAGAATAGTTTCAAAATTTACAGAAATGATTTATGCAATCTGTTCATGGTAAGACTGAATTCTCAATTGATTGATATATATATTATAAATGCTATATTGATATAACAATTATAATTTATTATCTGAACACATATAATGATAATAGGTCATTTAGTGTATATATATATATCAGTGAATAACATACTATGTTGGAGACTATGGGTAGTGATTTTAGTGATATACATTTGGGTTTAAATTATAATCCTGGAAGAACCATGTTTGATCCTATACAATAGTAGGATATATGTTAAACGTTCTAATTTTTAATTATTTTTGCAAAGGATATTTCCTCATAAAAAGGTTGATCGGGCAACTATTTTTCATTAGTTAAGATGATCTAGTAAGGAAGGGGTCCCTTATTCCACAACTAACTATGTGGGTTGGTGTAGTAAAACCCCCTCCTACACAGTTAATAGCAGTACAAGCAGTAGGAAAACAAAAACATAGACTTTGTCTTCTTTTTCCTTTCCAGGGTTGGGTACTAAGTTCCAGAGTCTTCTATTACATATTATTATATCTTCAATATCCTCTATAATTTCAGGGGAATGAATAACCATATCATGTGGAGCACTTCACATATATCATCGAGGGTATATTCATCCATAATGAAACACCTGAGGACACAAAGTTGAAAATGGAATTTTTCATGGAGTAGCAACCCTCCAGGAATTGGTGGGAATGATTGGATAATTTGGATGACATGGAGGAACCACCTATGAGTCCTTGAAGAACTTGTTCTTATTTAAACATTTTCCTAATATTATGAATCTATATAGAGTGTATGATTAAACATTGAAACCATAAGGGTTCATGAAAATATATGAATAATATACTCTTTTCGAATGGAATTTTAATTATTCTATAACCATGGACTAAAAAATGGAATATACAGGGATCCTAGTGGTTCTCCAATCTACATATTAAATCGGGCTATCATAAAATGAGTGTTAGAGAGGAGGGCATCCCAAACATGTGGTTTTATTAAACATATGAACTATACAATTACATTGCGATGTTGTTTCGTAAGTTTAATGTTCTGTCAGAATTCAAGGATGTTATGAGCATGGCATTACATGCATTTCCTTACTCATTATTCCAAGGGTTAGTTAGCCCCATCTTAATCATCTCACTGGCCGTAGAGTAACATGATAGGTATCATGAGATAGTCATGAGAACACATCAAGCACATCTACTTTATTCCATGATGTCAAAGTTTATCTTTTGGATGCCTAATGTGAAAGAAAATGTCTACGTAGTGTATGAGACTGGTATATCCATACACTGATCTAAATTCTTAGAAGTAATGTCATGGAAACAGTCCCCAAAAGTATTAATGATAAATTGTTATATATGTGTATAAGGATATATCTGACAAATCATCCTAGATATCCCTAATTTATCATCACCCATGAGTGTTCCAATAAATAAGGGGGTGAAGTTCTAGTGGTAATACCACTATAAAGAGGCATTTTCTAAGGTTAAAATACATTTTAATATATATGTATTGTTTATAAATCATGATCCTTTGATTGGATATGATTTATAATGTATTACAACATGAATTGTATTAGGAACAACATTAATATGGTAGGATTGAGTAGTAGTTTAAGTGTAACATTAGTCATCACCCCAGGATTGGAAAAATCCTACTCATGGCATAGTTCTAGAAACATTATTCCAAACCTTGATGTTTTGGAGACACAGTCTCTCGGTGATATATTTTTTTATAGAAACCACAAAAAATATATTATATATAAAAATAATGAAACTTGAAAATGAGGCAGTGGATTTATGTAGAGTATCTGCATATGATAAACCTTGATGTGGATCGTACAGTTTGTAAATGTAATGTCATATAATATTATATTGTTCATAATATGTAAATAGATAAGATATTTTTTTATCTTTATTTAGATGAGTAGTGGAGCATGATGATCACTTTAGTTGACTATAGGTTAGATACAACCTAGGATTAGGTAATAATTACAAGAAATCCATTGGTTTTCCAATATTATTTTGTAAAACTATTAAATTTCGTATAGGAGTATCATCCCCATTGTGAGGTGATATGGGAATATCTAGTTGGTAATATCCTACTAGGTTACAATAATCACACCATGTGTTGGTATTTTAGTGTGCATGTAGATTTCAAGAATAGGGAACCTGAAGAGGGTAAATAGAATACCATTTTACTGTTGAGATATATAGAATAGATTTAGTTGAAGGAATCAGACATACTCCAATGGGTATTCCATAGTATTGTTTATTTATCTTCACTCTATATATTCTAGTTTGGATTTACACTGTAGGTGGTCTATTTATTTTACTTTATGATGGGTGTTCCATTTGATATCATATATGATTCTAAGTTTGCACATGTTTTTAAAAATATATTATTATTTTATTAAATATTTTTATAGGATATGATATTAATGATATATTCTCCCCACTGATGACATTCATTCTCTCATTGGTAGTTAGTATCTTTTTTCATGTGAAGAGGGACACATCTGATCATGTGACTCTCTGACATGTAGCTAATGGTTTGGGTCACGATGTTACAAGATCGTAACGACCAAATTTTTTACTCCATTATTCTGTCAAGGAAGAGATAATGAGATACATGATACCACGTAGTGAGAGGTGAAACCCATAGTTGCTAATTTGTGACTTCAATCAGGTCATAGTTTGAGTGGCTTTGAATGAATAGGGACATTTCTAGATTCCATTCTGAATTCCCTACATGCGAGAGGATAATATTCAAGAACCACCATCATTGTGGTTTACTACATCCTCTACTTTTGGCCATGTGGAAGACTTAGTATGTCATGGTGGACTTTATGATGGGGTCACCCATTCCTATGGGGATCTTGGATTCTATTATGGTGATTATAGATTGGCTAAAAAGTTTTTCTTAGTTCATACCATTTTGTGAGACTCAGTAAACAAACTATAATGTAAATCATTATGTTCATGAGGTACTACGATTACATTGAGTTACATGGAGAAGATCAACTAATAGAGACATAAATATACATTGCGGTTTTATAAGGTCTTGTAGATGATATTAGGAAGTCTATTGAGTTCAGTCATAGTGAACCATCCCCAAATAGGTAGACAATCAGTGTTGAAGATTTGAATGTTAGAAGATATTATTCAGCAAGATGTCCTATGATTTAGTGCTATGTGGGATGATCATCTAATATTAGTTGATTACATCTAAAAAATACAAGATAAGATTCAGATTTCACCTTATGAGGCTCTTTATGGGATTACATGTAATTCACCTCGATATTGGAAATATTATGATAGGTAGTGGTCGTGGGTCATTGTTTAGTCCATGAGACCTCTCAAATAGTGACTGTGATTTTGAATAGGTTCATTATAGAGCAATGATTGAAGGGATATTCTGTTAACCACAAGAGGATTCCAATAGTGTTAGTTGTTGATGATAAAAATTTATTGATAGTATCTTTTATGTTAGGACACTGAAATTTTTATATGTTGGGAAAGATAGCTCCATATTATGTTGGACCATTGTAGATCACTGAGTATACAAGAATAATGGGGCACTGATTGGACATTATATCTCTATATTAAGTATACAAAATACGAATCCAATATCCTAGACATAGAGGTATATTACAAAACTAAAATCATGGACTTTTATTCATAATATTGATGTATAAAATAAAATAGCTTATTTATAATTCCTTGTTTTAATTTTAAACAGGATCTATAAGTTTTTATGGGGGATGATTGTGCGATAAGTCTGGATCCTATTATGGTGTGGATGGGTCCTAGAGGACACATGTGAGCTGGAGTTTTTATGTTATAAAAAATGTCTTGTTTTCTATTGATAAACCACTATAGATGCTTATCGAGGATGATATATCAATATAGGGTGAGAAATAAATCATCCACTATTTTTATAATGGTCAAAAACCCCTTCTAATATAATATTGATGATTGTATTGTGGAAATGTAGTTATTTTCAATTAGTTTCCTTTGAAAACATATGGAAAACGGCCTATGTAAATGATTATGTATTCTACCTATATAGAGCAGAGTGTTAAGATGTTTTTAAAGGTAAAAGGTAGAGTTAATGGGTTATGTAATAGTAACCCCTTGGTTTCAAGGGTTAATATAAGGAAACAAAAATTAAAAAATGGTGTTCACTTTTGATTTAGTAAATGAAGTATATTTGTACAAAACACGTGTAGAAAATTGATTATTTAGTTTCGTTATATAATATAACCTATCAGATTTTATTATATATTTAATAATATTAATAGTTTATAAAGTATATATATATTATATAGTGGTATTTAAAATTGGTATATGTTAATTTTTAGGATAATTTCCAATTAATAATGACCGAAGAAGTGATTGACTCAAATAATAGGATTATGCCCTATGAAGCCCTTTGATCAGACCCTTTGAGTGAAATTGAACCATTGGGATTTCCCCTTGACCAAGATATCGATGAAAATTGATAAATACTACATAATCAAAACACTTGATATGAGAAGATCAAGGTTATCAAGATCTCAGACCAAATGATGGTTGTTGATCCACCATAATAGAGTTCCACCATAACACAGCCTACCCTTAGGGAATGCAGTGGGGTAAAAAGAAATTATATATATAGACCATTTTTTTTGAATTTTTATATTTTATATTTTTAGAAATAATTATTATATTTATCTATATTATTATTACTTTATCGTTGATTATATAATTTGTTTGACAGAAAATATTTTCTAACATGATGAAATGAATCTTTTTATTTTTGGGAAATATATAATTTCAATTTAGATAAAATTTTACTAAAATGATTAATGTTATTAATAAATAATAAATTAATAAAAATATTAAATAATAAAATATTAAATTATCAATATATGATAATATATTCTAATAGGGTCCGATTTAATATTTATAAGTGTCAAAAATTTATTAATATCATAAAAATATGTACTTTTCAATATAAATGATTTATTATTAAAAATGTAAAAAACACATTTAGAGAATTATTTTGATAAAATAAATAATATTTTTGATATTATCACTTTTAAATTAACCAATAATGAATTCAGAATATTTTTTCTCTAGATGAATTTTTGGGTAAATATTAAATATAGTATAAAAATATGTTATTTATTATGAAATCATAATGCCCCAAAATGATTTATAAAATTATATTAAATTATACCATACCCACTTAAATATATCTTAAATAAAATAAACTATTTTTATGTTATTTTAGAAATTTTATAATCCATAATTGAATACCCCCAAAATCCATTTATTGGGGATTATGAATAAAATCATTCAAAATATGATTTACTTCCATATCTCTAAGGGTATTACATAAATATTTCTTCATTTTGGACTTATAAAATATCAACAACCACTCTCCTTTGGAAGAAACCATGGTAAATAAACATAGGAACATTATTATTATTATTTTATCATTTAGAGTATGAAAACTATATTCAAAAATTATAAATAAATCCACTCAAGTTTTCTACGAATACACACCCATACTCCTATTAATATTAACTGGAAACCCATTGATCTTGCATTTCCTCTCCATATACCAATCAAACTCCCTCCATGTCACATAATAAGATCCACTCAATCATTTAGAAGCTCCCTCTATGGGTATTAGATCCAATCATATTTCATTTTTATTTCTAGTACAATCTTTTTACTAAGATATATTCCTTTCAATATTTCATGTTTTAATTTATTTTGGACATTCCATTTATTTTCATATTATTCCCATTTAATGAGGGACCAAATATCACTCTCATTACCGCCCTACTCTTAAACCATTATGTGCTCCTATTATGATGGAAAATTTATCATAGGAATTTTCTAATCCAAACATTTGTATAGTGGATACCCTTTGCCATTTCAACTCAAGGGTATTCACCTATATTTTACAATACATAATTGATTATATAATAAAATATATAAAAACTCTCTAATATAGGTTTTAAATATTAGGAAAGGCATCTTAATTTTTTATATTCAATGTGGAATCCAAATTCATGTACCAGATGGAAAAATAATGGGTGGGCCTAGAATTATATAGCCATAAAAACATTAAATTAGGTCTTTCTCTCCTTATATACCATGTATGGTTAGTGGGAGGTAATTATAATAACAATATGTAATTATTTATTATAATTTATCCTTGAATTATGTTTATAATGTCATACCTTCATGTTATATTTATATATCGTGTTTCAATGTTCATTTGTATGATCTCATACTTTTTATGTAACCTTGATTTTCAAATTGAATTCCAGGTATTAAATTCTACATGTTATTATTTTATTATACCATAATTTTTGTTTATTTCTAAACTCATTCATATATTTATATATAAGCCCAGGTTATCTCATGAAGTATAATATGAGTGTCAATATATTAATACCATGTTAAGGAGTTTCTAAAAATATTGTTATTTTTATTTTTCATGCAGTTATGTTATGTGTCTATTTACATAAAGAAACTATTCCTTTAAAACAAGTGTGATTATATTAGGTGTGTAATATTTTAGTAAATCACTAATTAAGATGTGTTAAAGATAAGACTTTTCAATGTTGGCATTAGAGAACGATCTAGTTATTATGGGTGATTATGGTTATATATATTTAGTAAAATCCTTAGGCATAAGGCTGAACATAGGAAAAAATTTATAAATTATCACATAATATATGTTAGGAGGATTCCGTGAAATAAAATCCATGTTTGGATTCGACAAGTATATGTGGAACTCACACAATTATATATATATTTAATTACTTCTAAAAGGCTACAGTGGGAATCAACATAATCACCACATAAAAAATGAAATGAATCCCTCTCTAAAAATATAGTTTGATTTTACTAGGGTATATTAATTGGTAAATTCACGAGCTCATTAAGAAACATTATGATGTGAAAAATTTCCCATAAAAAATTATTATAGTAACAAATTGTGGATAATTTAAATAGTATATTGGGATATCATAGGTTACAGAATGTATGACATTTATGAGTAATCGAAATAATATATATAGCTTCATGTTGTTATGATAAATATTTTAACAAATTATTCCCTAAATTTTCCTTTAGTTCTAGTCCATGGGATTAAATATAAGGAATCAACTCAACGTCCATTATGATGAGAAATTCCCAAATGAGAAACCCATATTAGTGAGAGGATGAGTTGAGAACATCATTATCTTACTTACTCAATTAACTCAATTTCTAAAAAGAAATTTGAATTAAGGGGAAACCCCCATCTCTTAATAAATATAATGTTTCAATTTATACATTTATATGAAAAATTACTCTGAATTCTAGTTGATATTCATAAATTTTAATCCCTAAAAAATCGATCAACTCAATTGAACGGATATTCTCTACCATTCAATGCTCTGATCAAGAAAATTTCAGGATTGGTATTTATCATATTGATGGAGGGTTTGATTAATGGTGG
The DNA here is from genome assembly GCA_963277665.1 of Viscum album. Lineage (NCBI taxonomy): Eukaryota > Viridiplantae > Streptophyta > Magnoliopsida > Santalales > Viscaceae > Viscum > Viscum album. The sequence continues at coordinate 582,554,783 of OY728129.1, read as the reverse complement.
AGGTTGATCAAAAATGAAATTTCCATGTAGGTATGAAATTTATGGGGATAAAGTTTTAAAAATATGTTTTTTGATAAATATTTTCCTCACTCTCTGCTAGAAAATATAGAGGGGTTTCCTTAACCTCAAGAAAAAGGATGAAAAATCCCTTATGGTATATGTGTATAACATCAAAATAATTTATCAAAAAACCTCTATCACTATCATCAAACATAAAAATATTATTCACTATGTTTTTGGTAAGATAAAATTCAGTTTATGAAAATCATTTGGAATTCATGTATTTGATAGTTCTGAAAAAAATTCTAATGTGTCATTAATTTCAAATAGTATATCAGTGAATCTCACAATTCACATGGGTCCTGATATAGGAATTTTAGAATGTAAATAAATTATAGTGGTATTATGATGAAATATACCAGTATAAAAATGTTCAATATCCTCCACGTAAAATTGTGTGATGAAGCATCCAAGAAATTTCCTGAAGGGGATTAGTAAATACTTTAGGTGTAGGAAAGAAGGGCACCTAGCATATGAATGTGGATGGGAGAGACACACTAATGTTATGGATTAAATTAATGACACATTAAAACGACATACTATTTTCTAATGTTTCAACTTCATTGGTAATGAACACTATAAGAATCAATGACCTAAGCCATGGGATATCCAGAATATCTGGTGCAACAACCTCTAAGGCCGAAAAATAATGGGTGGGATTATTTTATAAAAAATACTATGTTGGATCCCAAAAATAATATTCTGATAAGTTTACTTGTTATTCATTCAAGGATAGTGAATGAACTATTTTGTTCCAACTCGATAAATTATTTCATAGCACACAATTTTCAAAGAACTATTCAACCTGCACCTAAAACAATGATGTAGAAAAAAATTTAAAATGGAAAATAGAGAAATTATTTCATCACATGTATGAAACAACTCTCATATCCATATTTTTAGGTTATAATTCCCATTTAACACTTTGAAAATTAGATTACTATAATTATAAATAATTGGGGGTATTTATCAGCCATCCTTGTATATAGAAAACATAAATTTATGAGAAAAAAAATCACCATACATATCACAACTGTCTATTAGATTCAATACTAGTTAAATGAGGTGGATGAATCTCTATTTCTACTTTCATATAAAGAATACATATTATTTCCTTATGAGAAAGTGTATATACATCAAATTATTGAAAGTATAAAATTGATCATCCTTACTAACATGTACATTGTACGGGAATATGATCATGTGTTTCTAGAATAATTTCTAGGTTTTCCATCTTGTCATTACATTGTGTTCTCAATTAATCATTTACCCAGAGTCATACCAATATCAAAGGGACTATATAGAATTTACAATGTTTAGAATGAAGTGATAATAGGACAACTACAGGGGAATCTAGTCAAAGGGATTATATGCCCAAAAAATTCACTGTGGGGAGCATCGGTCCTCTTCATAATTAATAAGGATGAATCAATGAACCACTATATTAATTATCAAGAGCATTAAAATATCATGATACAAAAAAATTATCATATTCAACATACTAATGGGTTGTTTTATTATATATATGATGCACATTACTTCCCTGAGGTAGATATATAATTGGGATACATTCATGTAATTGGGAAGAAATATGATATCCCCATGACAATTTTTCATAAAATTTTTTGGAACTAGATGTTAATATTGATTCTATTTTGACTCACTAATTCTCCATGTATCTTTATTGAATTATCAAATAGGGGATTTTTTGATTTCCTAAAAAATTTGTCGCATTATTTATATATGTTATTATTACCTATTCTAAAATAAAAGTGGTATATATTAATTTTTAAACACTTTATTGAAGACCTTGTGAATTTAAAGGATATATATGAATTAAATTAAATTTAACATGCCTTCCTCGAATCCACCAATCTGATTCCTTGATCTGGTTCACCAGAATACCTCAACTGCACCTTATCATATCCTAGTGGCTATCAACTAGAAGTAGGGTTCTATAATTGTGCATTAAGGAAACTATATCCTCGTATGACAGTGAATACGTAAAATATAAACAACCCATAATCATTAAATTCATAGTACAAAAATATAATAAACCAACGAGACATGATTTAGTAAAATTAACTTCAATAAAGGCACGGATAAGCATAATATTCATTCAACATCGATCTCCAACAAAGAAAATCCCATATTTAAAATGACAAAAATATAATATGTACATAATAAACTAAAACAAAAGTGAGGCTAAACTCATCCAGTCCCCTAGCACTATATTATCCATCTATCCCAACCGTCAAAATCCCAACACAGACCTCAACCCAAACATGTCTCTATGAAAAAAATGTGAGAGCATATTGGGCAACTAAGTGAAATAACATCCCCTAAATGGTGTGTGTACAACTCAATAGGCAATAAAATTGTGTATAAATAAATATCCTTTTGTACAAATATATATGTAGAAAAATACATGTTCATTATATATATAAATAAGATAGTCTACTAAAAAGGATTCACCATTAAATATTTATTATTTTCCGTTTGATCATTTTTCCCCACCAAGTAACCCAGTGAACAAAACCCACTCCAGAGATGCTAAGATTACAATCCATATACCATTGTGGTAACATATTTATTTCACAAGGAAAAATTAATTTGTCATTTACTTAAATCCACTGTAGATCAGATCATCAGTCCAGGTATGCGATCCAGGTATTCATAATTCCATGTCTGACCATCTCAATCATACATAATACTAGTGGTACCTCAAATATCAGTCTATAAAATATTCCATGGAGGAGGAATTCCATTTACATCATCCTAATCCCAGATATGTATCTCCATTTCCATAAACATGGATTGAAGAGCATCATTACAGCTTTCGATTACTATGGTGTACAAGGGTATTTGGAGAATCATTCTGTCCCACCCATTACCTTTGATGAGGAATACCATTTTCAACAACCTGAATAATATATAATACTGGTGTATCATTAGAACATTCATATCACTTTTAAAATGGATTTGGAATGTCATGTACTATATGCTAATCTATTCAATAATTATTCTACTATTCAAGGTTCAAAATGCTTAGCCTTTTTAACATATATACCTCAATGGTTAACCACCATTCATTTATCAATATTGATTAATCTTTATCAATTCATCAATACCAAGGTCCCAACGGGCCTTGAAAACTAAAAACTTGCATCAAAAGGCCCAACACCTTAATAATGTCATAAAATACTAAAACCAAACTTCTTTGTTAGTCATTTAGAAAATAGTTCTTTATAACATGGGTCATTCTACTTTTGAAACCAAAATAGGTACATGAAATTCATTTCCATTAAAAAATCACAAGATCCATCAAACTATATTCACTAAAAGGTAAATGAAAACTCATTTCAATTAAAAAAATTTAAACCCCATCCTATAAACCACATTTATGTCAACACATCATTTACATGATTGAATCATATCAAAATATAGCTTTACCACTTTTCACCAAAAACCAATTATAAACTTAATGAAAACATTTAAATTAATTTTAATGGACTAATAGGTATTTTAAAGAAGTCAATAATTTCAATCCAATATTCCCCCAAGAATTGAAAAAAATTATTTCTATGCTCCACCAAGTATACCTTAACTATTCATTCAATCAAACTTAGAATCTTAACCCAATTTTGCTTATATAATTTTTTTTACCCTTTTAAATTTCTATTTAACATTTTGAGATAATAGTGCATCCACTGGGTGGCCATAGGATCCGTAAAAAAATAACCAATATATCTAATAGGATCAGTGGGATGTCCAAGGTTTCAATCTAATTCCCATATATAGATTACATAAGATATGGAATAAAACACAAAACACTATAGATTTAAGGCATAACATACATAAAAATGAAAAATAATTAACTAGACAGTGGGTAATGGTCTTAGACCACGTCCATAATTTTGGAAGATTTAAAAAATGTCTCTAATGGATGACATACTTTCCATTTCCCACTAAATAAACATACAAATCCCTCATCTACTAAATAACATTGTCTCAAACACCCAATACATCACCTCATATCGAGTAACAAATATTATTTAATTTTAGTAAATTTAATTAATTATGAAATTAATCCCCAAGGTAGAATAATGTAAAAAATCTCACTAAGGGCTCACCATTTTCGCAAAAAAACTATGAAATGTACATGGGAGGTCCATAGAAGACTCCCAGCAACAATCGTTGTAAAATACCAATGATTAAATTAGTATTCAATGTTTAAGAAAAAATGATATAAAACCTATGAAAATCCTACCCAACCACACACCTTGACGAATCACCATGAAATTATATTTAGAATCCATATCAGGATATCTATACTCAGGCCACATAAAATTCCCATGATAAATGTATGATTCCAACACGCTTGGATCGAATCACCGACAAGACCCAAATCAAATAACTCTAAAAATTTGAGAGGAGTAATGAAGGTAACCAGGGGAGGATAACTCACCTAAAATTCCATGAAATATCGAAAAACATTTCCCAAAATTATAGGGGATAAGAGGAATAAGGGTACTGTTGATAATATTTTTAATGTGCCTCTACTAGGGTAGAAAGATTTTTGAATGTTTAAATGTAACTATGGTTTATTTTTCCCATTTTATACTTTTAAAGGAATTATTGTAAGTCTAGCAATTTGTATAAAAATTTCGAAAAACCATGTTCCCACTGTGCACCCCCTAATATCCAACTCCCATCCTTTAAAGGGTTATGACACATGGTTTTGGAAAACATGTGCTAATTGTGTGATCAGAACATCCTACCCTTTGCACAATTGTGAATTGTTTTTCTAAAACCATGAAAAACACTTGCACCAAACCTCTACCCTTATTAACCTCAGATAGTTTCTCTATTATTCCCAAAAATTACCCCAAATCATGATAAAACTATACAAATTAACCATTATTAGTTCAAAAATAAATGAAAAAATCTTGAGTGTTAAGGTGTCACATAGGTTCCTCTAAATTGTGCACAACAAACCGCAACATAGGTAAAACTTGTCAAAACGACCCGAAAATTATTTTGAATCATATAAATCTCATCTAAGAAAATTGGATACCTCCTAAACATCACTCCTCAAAACAAAACTATACCTTGAGGCATTAAATCTCTCGCAATATCTTCCTCATTCATTATCCAAATATTACTCATCTCGTAAATGAAAAATCAAAACCCCTCTAAAATGATAATCCCATCTAGCTATGGGATCTTACAACCTTCCTTCCATTACACTTATTTTCCTCTCTTAAACTCGTGGTCATCCATATATACCACTGACCTATGCAATTCATAAAATAATTCCCAAAAACATGATTTATCATCCAATATCCTGAAACACTAACGTGGAACAACTTTCAACTCAAGTCCATTAACTGGCTACGATCCTGATCTAAGACCAATTTCAAAAACTACAATACCATGAATGTGCAGACCGGATCCCATCCAATAGAAACTTTGATTATAATATGACCTGATAATCCGTCGAGTTGTGGTGATACACACTGTAATCTTAATCTTTTAACCACCAACAATTAATTCATATCACACATACCAACAGAAAATCCCAAATGATTATGTATTCATTCTCCCAACACACTCCCAAAACATTTCTCAGCATACCTTAATTGAAAACCCATGATAATTCCAACCTTCATTGATACCCATCCTCAATAATGAAAATCAAAAAGAGTGGATTCACCACTTCCATCTATACAGAAAGAATTACCAATAAGAATTTCTGGAAAGACCACTCCAATTAACAAAATGATCACATCCTTCAAAAAACATAACATTGGGTGTGATTTCCAACATCTCTCACTAGCCATATTCACTGATCTAATTCAGAATATCCTTTGTGAAATCACCAAAAACAATTCTCAGCCTTAACCTCCACCATGTCACAACCTCACAAAATTATGATTCCTTCACTCCCAAAGGAATTCCACAACCATCCGAACACACCCAATATAGTCCATACACAACTTATAGTGTAGTTCCATAGACATATTCCCCACTAACCCTAAACCAACATCATGCCCTTCCATAATACCGACACACCACCAACATAATAACCACAAACTGCACCTTAGAACTACATTGAGCATGGTTCCAATTCTCATAAAATTAATCCACCACACGTGTTTTCCTTCTAACATTACCTATTCAATAAAACACATCACTCCCAAGGGTAAGAGTGTATTCATCACCAACTCACCCAGTAAATGTATCACCCCAAATCACTATAGAAAGAACCATATATTTGATTGCATGTAGGTCATGTGACAACAAGCACATAATGTAATATAATATTATTATACATTGTAAAATATTTACTATTTAAAATATATTTTATATATTTTTATTCATGAAACACCGACATAGATTTCTATGCATGCGATACTGAGTTAGCATACATCATAATCAACAACAGCCTTCCTCTATATCTTGTGTTACACGAAAAGGTGAACATCTTCAATTTCTTGTGCTATAGTTTAGATTGAGTCTTATTGAGATATAATCTATAGTTAAATAATAATTAATTAATATAAAAATATTTAAACTAGAATTTTTTTAAAATTATTAAATAACTTTTGAAAATATATGATTTAGAAAACTAAATCATTATTCACTAATAAATTATACATGAATATAAGAACCAATTGAATATTAAAAGTATATTTTTATATATAACTATTTTTATGCTAACAATGCTATTTTACCCTAATTGATTCAAAAAAATTCAGTTATATAGTGATATGAACGTTATAAATATGTTACATATTATGTAACTTATTTTTTATATTAATTCAACATATTTTGTAAGTATAATATAAGAGAAACCTCAATTTTTCACATAAAAACATATATTTTTATAAAGGCATTTTTACTGCATTTTAATGGTGAACCTATTTTAAATTTTAAATTTGAATATTTTATGAATTTAAATAAAAGAAATAAACATTATTTTTGAATTAATAATGTCAATGTTATCTTAGTATGAATTGTTTGTATTTTTCTAATAAACAACAGTTTTTAGTGAATAGTGAAAAATATTGTCTTTTAGTTAAAAACTTGAATATCAGTTGAATATTTATTAATGTTAAATTATATTATAAAAATTTTGTAATGTCACATTGTATAAATTATACAACCATTACGAAAATTTATTTCATTATAGCAGATTAACATTTTTAAATTGAATATAAAAACATTAAAATCCTTTGAAAAAATTTCTACTAAAACTAGTTAATATGTCTTCCTGCCAGAATATCATTAATCCTAATTTTTCTACTTCTTTGATTTGAATTTTTAAAATATTACATACACTTTTTTAATTAATATAATATATGTTTTCTAATAATATTAACATAGTTTTTGACAGAAATTATTAGTGAGAGTGTTTAAAATTAATTATAGTGATTAAGGTGTAATTAGGCCATAAAATGGACTAAAACCAAGTGATTAAGAGACTAACTGACCTAGCCAGTTGTCCAACACTATATTTCAGGATCTATAGCATCCAATAACCTTAAATTAATTAGTTTTGGTGATTTTTTATTACTTTTTTTAATGTATAAACTTGTGTACAACTAACTTTTTTCAATAATACCAATTGAGTCCTTTTCCTTACCTATAAAAAGAAACCAACTCTACCCATTCCTCTCACCACTCAAACTGCATAGGTTCATAAATATTGGAAATAATTGACTCCAAAAATCCTTAACCTAAAGCTAGAAGCCTCATTTGTGTGTATAATACCTTCCATGGATTCTTTTGGTTAATCCAAAAGAAGTTACTCGATAAAAAGGTAATGTCTTTTCTCAATCTCTCTGGTTTAATTTCCATTCTCCAAACCCTAAAATCTCCTTATTATATTATTGTTAATAAAATAGTATCTAAATATACTAGTATTTTTTTATTCATTGATTTTTAATTACACTTACACACACAACCACCCAATGGGAAATAAGTATAATGTTTCTGTGTGCGGTGAACTACTGCATCAAGGAATGATTATTGTTAAATTTTTCCCTACCATCTCTCATGGTGTCCATTATGATGGAAACTCTATTTATATATATTATATATGATATTATTTCTGTATTAATGCTTTTTAAGCCTTTTCTTGCACAAAATTTATTATGCTCCATTTTATGTTAATACGATATCATTGTTTGAGAAAGTGTGAACCCCCCCCCCCCAAAGCGTTGTGATTCGTTCAAACTAAACATGGAACATATAAAGGATGGATTTAATTATACAAATGAGACATAAAAAACATATTTATGATTTTAAAGACATAATTATCTTTAGAAAAATTATACATACATCTATATATCATTTTCTTTATTACCCTCTCACACACTTCAAAGGTGATAACGTTATTCGTGGACGTGTGGACTACCACATCCTCGACAAGATGTGATTTATTTTACAAAACAAAATTTTTAATATAAGTATGCAAGATTAAGTAATATGATATTCATTATATAATGTTATTTTTGTAATTATATGTAGTTACTTAACTTATTTCCACAACGATCACTTAAAATGGGAATGGAACTCATGTGTCTGTACGGCCTGCCGTCCCACGATTGTAACATATTCTCATTTTCATAACCATATTTAATGATTATTTTTAAAAGGATAATTGATGTGTGTATATAAAATTATGTAATTTTTATTATTATGGAGTTGTTATATAACACACCCTATGACCATAGTTGACAAACAATAGTTGTTTTGAAACACAAACCAAATTTGGTCAAAAACATCCAATGTAAACTTAATTGTTTGAGTAGTTGTAAACAACATTGTAATAACAGAAATAAAAATAACTATAAACATGAATTTTTTTTTGAAATTAAGAAATTTATATAATATTATTAAACGATAATTTAATGTATATTCACCCGAATGTAAATTCATGTTAATGGATTCTTGTATCATTTTTATTTCGTGAGGTAAACTTTATTTTTGTTCAACTAATTTCATATATATGGTGTACATGATAAAACGTTGACATATAATATATTGAATTATTTTAGATTTATGTTATTTAAATGTTTTATTTTAGGATTGTTACCTTTGGGTATTCCAATTCATTTCTTACTAATTAGTAAGGGATTTTCGTCTTAATTTACACTCCATTGAGGCTTAATGGTTGTTATGCATTTAGTTTTTTTACATGGTGTATGTACTGAAATTTAAATTATATATCATGAATCTACTTACTCTCATGATATTTTAAACATTAATATAATTTTATTACATCGTGAGTATTATCTTTTAATAAAATTCTACGTGGTATGGGACACTTTGGGATGTTTAAACATTATTTTTCTTAACAATAACATTAATGATCTTTCAAAGGCACTTTTATTCAAAGAAATTGTATAAGCATTTTTTTTAAAAAAATTCCATTATTCTATATTTATTCATTACCATTTTCATTTATTAGTACCATTATTTCACTCTTTTGTACTCATGGGTTTTAGGTAAATTTTTCAGAAAACATGACATTATATCTCTCTTTAGTCAGAGAACCAATTTTATTCTAAAAACTGATTTTTTATTAGAAGGGTTTAAAAATTATTCTAAAATGATTTGGTAAAGAAAATTTTACCCTTTTTCCCTTTACCAATGTTTTAATAGAATCTCCATATCTCTTTCCTAATAAGGAATTTTTTATGAATTTTATGTACAAAAAGACTATTCATTTTATCTCATACGACATGTATAGATCCATCCATTTTCATTTATTTGAAGAATATTTATCATGTATAAAATGATTATTTTTAATGAAAAATATTTTCTAAATGATTTTTAATATATATAGATATTTTATTCATGAATAGTTTTAAAATATACACTTTTTATTTCATCAACGAAAACAACCTTATCTTTTTACTCCACATGTGATTTGTAGTATTGATACTACCCTTAATCTTTCTCTTGATGGTTTATGGTTTCATAGGCCAAGGATAGTATTCAAATTTAATTCCTTGATTTATTTATTAGTCCCCTTGAAATATTCAATCTCTTATGATCTTTAAACATTGAATTTCCCCAAAATTATCCGTTTCTTTTAACATGGATATTAGTATTGCCTAAACCATATACCATTTTACATATCGGGTCTTCTATGACAATTATTTGACTATTTGGGGTTAATATTGATAAATTTGTATCTCTTTATACATTCAGATATTTTTTATGGCACATTTTTAAATAAATTATTTTTTAGATGAGGATGAATTCAAACTTGTACAACATGTTTGGGCCCCGGTTATATATAGCCCCTGATGCATCAGTAGTCTCATGTGACGATTCATTTGTCTAGCCACATTAGATGGGTTTTTACCCTACATTTTGAAAACTGTATTGTGAATGGTCATGATGGTAATGGTACCATGTAAATAGGAAACCTGGAGTCCAATAATTAATCATTTCCTTCATTTATATTCTAATATTATTGATCCCTGAGATTTTTCATCGACATATCTAAGGATGAATTTTATTTTTAGGATTCATTTATTATTCCACTATGGGTTATTGGATCGACATATCTATGGAAAAATTTCATTTTTAGTTCAGTGAATAAATGGCATGTGGTTCAGTTCCCTAACTTTACCTATTTATATTTCCGTATCTAGTAATTTGAATGGCATATGCTTCCAATTATTAACATTCCATACAGTGTATGTGCTTCCATTCACTTTATTTGTTACATGAAATGTGCATTCAGAGATTCACCATTATATATTCACTATTCTCATTGATTCATTATCACTTCTGCTATATTTTTCCCTTACTGAGCATTTGAGCACACCCTTATTATGTTTATTTCCCCATGAATCCATGAATATTTATATGAATGATTTGAATAAATTTACATGATGGAATAGATTTATCCTTGGAGTTACTTATTTATAAAGAATAAAAAAATTATGTTTTCTTCAATGTTTTAATTATTAATACAATATTCTATTATGTATTTGGTTTACCACAAATACTAAACAAATTGGTCCATCGGGGATTCATTCCTTGTATTCAAGCCAATGTATTTAGTAGCAGAAAACATCTTTGGGTCATTACAGTAATCCTAAAATACCTTGGACCATTCTATGACTACTACTAAACAATGAATCAGATAAGGAAATATCTCCTTCATCTGAGTGACCAAATGAAGCATCAAGTATCTCCCATTCCTAGAATCTAAGAATGGAATACATGGTATTTGTGGACATCCATTCCATCATAAGGGCCTCACTCACTAATGTCTTATGGTGTGATTCTCACCATACAGCTCCACATATACCACTACATGATTGAAACACAAGAGATACCCCTCAATAAACAAGAAAATACATTTACTTAACAAGGTTTATATCCATTTATCTCTCAACATATCAAAACTTATGTCAACATATTGGGAATAATTTTCACTTATTATTAGTATGCTATGATTTCATTGATTAATACCACCACAAACAAGTCTATTCTTAACATGCCCACTCAGTGTAAGGACATGTCAGACCAATTTGAAAGTCACATACCTCCTGACCATAAAGGTTCAATTCAAACTCACATTAGTTCTATTCTTATACTCACAACTTGATACATATCGAATGATTCTACTCACATGGTGTAACATCGTCTAATCAGCATTTAGATTGCATACTTCACCCTCTCTCAAGCCACCATTATTCAAGTAAATCTAAACCATTAAATGCACTTGTGTAACCCAACGAAATAACATATTTACAACCTCGGTGAGATGCATATCATGAAAACATAGCTCATAAGACCAATACACTATCCATTCCTATCCCACATTCTCATCTCACCCATGATATATCACCATGGTTTCATCCACAAACCAACAAAATATCACTTAGAAAATAACATTTTCACAAGAAAAATGAATTGAGATTCATTCAAATGTTCCACTGAGTTTATGTACACTCCAACTATGTTCCGGGAGAATCATATAGAGGTAAATAGGCAAGAAACCTAACCAAATATTCCCCAATAAACCCCAGGATCCACTGATGAATCAACCCTCCAACTACCTTTTCATCTCAATTAAACTAGGAATCTTCATGTACCTCTCACTCTTAACATTCCAGGTATACCTTAACTATAAGGTTGTTACATGAATAAAATATCCACAAAATGAACTGAATACACTTGGTCACCTATTTCAATCCAAATATAACTCATAACCACTAGGAACACCCAAATTCACATCCATTACCAAGGCTAGAAACCTAGAAATATCCCCCTCTAGAAACTGACCATAATTCTGAATCACTAGTACTCATGTTCACTTCCACATAAAACCACAGGAATCATATATAAAAAATCCCCATACTAGTCTACAACCTTCATGATATATTTTCAAACATCCAAAATATCCATCTTTACCCCATATAACCAAAACAAAAAAATAACCTGGACGACCACTTTCAGAAGTCAACCAAGAAATCGAAACATCACCAACTGCCAGATGTTGAGTCGCCTAAAAACAGATTGGGTCAAAAAACATGGGTTTTATTCCAAATCATAAAAAGCCACAACAGAAAGGGAATAAAACATACAGTTGTATAATTGTCACTTGAAATTAATAAGTAAAAACACCCTCCTCTAGGGTCTCTCAATATAAATGTTTCATATACCAACCAACTTCCAAAACAATAGAATCATCCCTCTATGATCATCTTCTCATCATACTGATCCCTAGAGGACCCATATGTGTAATTGAACCCAAAACAATTATACCAAAAAGGGGTCCAATGTTCCTATACTTATACCATGCAGTCCAACTGGGTTCACTCCAGACATTGTGGATGAAAAATTCACTATAATACCCATCTTTGGGAATCTCACCATTAATCCACATTAAATACTATAAAAGTAAATTGACAAATTATCATAGTTACAAGCATATAAAATGTAAAACTTGTGTGGTAATCATGATGCAAGATACTCCTCTTATCTCTAAATGTCAATAGTGAAAACCAATCCATCAGCATCTTAACAACTATTAAAGAGACATAAATCCATCATAATTTATAAAAGACAAGCAACATGTGCATCACTCAGAGATAAAATAAAATAAAATTAAAAAATTGTAAAATAAACAACAAACCAAGCCAGTGGAAACCTCGACATCACATCATAACATTTTCCTCAACACACAAGCCCTGTATCGATCGGAATCTATAATACATCATTATATCTCCAGCCTATTAAATCTAAAATAGGATAGTAATAGAAATTTAACTTCTGCAATACAAATTTTAAACATCCTCAACCAGGTTTCACTAATTCAATGCCTCGTTCCAATTCTCCCGAAGTCTTAAAGTGCACCTCCTAGTATGCCAGAGGCTGCTGACAAGTAGAGGGGGTCTAAGTGGGTACTATTAGGAGACAATACCCCCACATCAAAGTGTGAAGTTAAATTTATGTAACCATGTTTCATATGATCCAATGTATATCGAAATATTAAACCAACTAGGTATTTTGTAATAAAATGGAATGAAATAAAGGATCGAATGATCATGTCATAAAATACTCATAGGTCAACCACATGGATGATAAAATATATAAAATGGAAAAAAATTATAAATAAAACAACCCCTATAACTACACTTAGCCAAACCTCATCCAATCCCCTAATACCATTTGATCCATCCAACCCATCCTTGAAAAACTCAACAAGGGCTCAACCAAGTCCTTTACCTATAAAAATCATTGAGAGATGATTGGGTAACCAGGTTCATTGTCCTCTCAAGAAGGATGTCAGTAAAATTTCTTAGGACACCAAAAATGGTGTCAAAAAAAATATAATTATATAAAACAGTGTATGTAGATTAATATATGTTTAAGAAATAAAAAAAAATTAAAATAAATGTGGCCCCCCTTTAAAAAATTATCAATATCCTGTTTGTCATATGATATTTTCTAGGACTCACAGTAAATCAAGAATTATATGGTCATGTTGAGTTTCCAAGCCATACAAAATAAGGGTCACAACATTATGTATTGAGAGGTAATTTATTTGTCAGTGACATAATTCAATTGTACCTCGGAGTGTCAGTCATGTATCTCGAATTACAGATTCATAATGACAAGTCTAATCATCCTAATCATACATAATATAATTTTTTCATCGATCATTGTTTTATAACCAATACTATAGATGAGCAACATCATTCCCAAAATACGAATAATTGATATACAACACCTTCTCTATACCCATGGATTCAGGATAATCAATCAAATCCTTGAAAACATCAATGCACTAGAGAACCTAGGGAATCTGTCTAACCACCCAAAACTCGAGGATACAGAACACCGTGAAGAACATACTAAACCATATATAATACATGTTTTTCCTTGAGAATTAGTTTATAACATATATAATAAATGGGGAACACCATTTCTAATATCATAATCAATTACATAATTTGTCAATTTTATTATTCAAGGTTCTAGATGATAATCATTTTTAACATACTATCATAAATAGTGATCTACCGTTAATTTTTCAATATCCATTAATCTTTATCATTTCATCATCACCAATGTCCAAAAAAATCCTTTAAATCCAAAAAAATACCTAAAAAAGGTGAACCCCCTTCCACAAGTCAAAAAATACTAAAAATAAACACCCTCATTAGAAATTTTTAAAATAACCCTTTATTAAATTGGTATTTCTCTATAAAAACCCAAATATGTTCGAATACCCTAACTTTTATTTAAACTATAACAAGATTCATTATAGAATATTCTATAAAAATGAGCCACACCCTAATTTAACATCAATATTTAAAATAAATTTAAAAATAATTTTTATAAAATAATTGGAGTTTAAAACCTAATTTCAAGACCAAAAGCATTTAAAAACATATATTCCCATATTGTTCACCCAAAAACAAGTAAAATATAAATGAAAACATTTAAATCCATTTAAATTTCCTCATTGGAATTTCAAAAAAGTGTATTAAATAAAAAAAATCAATTTATCCTTCCAAAATGTTATAAAATCATTTATTTTCATGATCATGAATGTTGAACATAACTTTTCATTCAATCCAACCATCAAGAACAACCCAGTTATGCTCGAATAGCTCAGAAAATAACCATTACAATTGTTTTATACCATTTCAAAAAATGGAGCACCCCACGAGTGGCTATTGTTTTGGTATTAGAACCACCGATGGATCTAAATGAGATCAAAGGGAGGTCCCATGTATCTATCCAAATACCTATAATAAATGACATATATTAAGGATAAAAAAACACAACACATTTAAATTAAGGTAGAAGATACATAAAAATGAAAAATAATAAACACCAATATAATAAGGCTCTTATAAAACCAAACACATCTATGAGGTTTTCAAAAAAGATATTAAATCCTGGAATCATTTCAAAGGCTTATTTAAGAATCTGATCCACTTAACAAAAAACTGAGCACATTTTAATAACCTAATATCTAAACTCTTGTGAAAAATTAATAATTAATTCAATATAATGATTTTAATTAAAAAATAAAATATACCCCAATGTGAAATTATTCTTAAAAAATCACTTGGGGATCATGAAATGCCAAAAAAAATCCATGAATCCATCATGTGAGGTCAACAATTGAATCCCAATGCAAATATCAAGAAAATAAATAATTGTTGATTCACCTTCCAAGGTTCATAAAAATACAATTCCATAGAAAAACTATGAAAATATACCATGACTACATACCTTCATGAAACATTGCACAATAATGTGTAGTCTCCATCCCTGGATCACCTCTATACAAGACAAGAAAAATCTTAATGAGAAATATATGTTTCCATAGTTATTCAGGGGAATTACCAATCGAAACTAAACTAGAGAACTCCAAATTTTTTAATTATTACTAATAATGAGAAATGATACCACTGGAGGAGGGTAAATAACATAAAATGAAAAATAAATCACCATTAATACACTCTAAAATAAATATGGGGAATCAGAATATTAGGTTTTAGGATCCCCTAGTTCATGTGACTCTACAATGGGAGAAAGGGGGTGGAAGGACTAAAAATATAAAGGGGTATTTTGGTTATTTTACACATTTATTGAAATATAATGTAGTTGATAAGTTTTTCCATTGTATTTTCCAATCTATATTCCCATTGTGAACCCTTTACAATCCAACCCCATACCCCACATGGTTATGAAAACATTTTGGTCATGTTTTCCCAACCTATTTTATAAAGTCAATGTTTATCTAAAACAACATGCAACAATGAAACCATTCCTTAAATCCTTATCTACCCCACATAGTTTCTCTTTATTGTGCATGGTTTCACCCAACACATGATCAAACCATGAAACCAAACTGTGCTCTATTCAATATGAATTTAAAACCTCTTGAACATCATGGTGTTTTATGTCAATTCTTAAACCACAGAAACCAAACCATTTACATGGAAATAAATAAGGAAACATCTTAAAACATTACATAAAGCCTAAAACTCTCATTTGAACACACTTTTTACCTTTTAATAATCACTCTTCATCTAAAAACATTACATTTAGTCATTCTAACACTTTAAAAATGATTCCATGTTATGATTCAAAACATTAAACTCCCATTAAATTAAAATTCAAAATCATTTTTGATATTTTCGACCATTCTGTATGTAGGATATTATAGTAAGTGTCCATTTATGATGGAGATAGTTACATTTATAAGGGTTTTTATCACAAAAAATAGATATGAATGGATTGTAAAAAAATTGGGGCAATTAAAGGCGGGACGTGGCCAAAATCAATGATTAATGTAACTAGTGTCCCTGTATCAGAGGGTTATTAACATTAATTTTTTAGAAATATCACATGATTATAAATACCACTAGTAATATTTATCAATAATTAATTAAACCAAAAAGTATATAAATAGTTAAGGATATTTATAATCACTTCACCTATTCTCATGTTAGCCACTAGTGGGGACTAATTTGTTTATCTATAGGGACTAATGAAAAAATGGATATGGTTTTGAATTCATGAAAGATTAAATAGGAATAGATTACGCCTCATCCTACTAATTATTAAAGAGGAGAACTACCAAATTAATTATATATAATTGAATAAAGTTATCATCATGTAGATGATTTGGAAAATTATCTTCATTGGGTTAAGTGTGGCATATATATTTTGAAACAATAATCAAATATATATTCACAAAAAAGTGAAAAATGTATGAAAATTTTGATAGTTAAATATGATCAAAGATTATGATTTTTTAATTCAATACTATTTTTGGATTTAAAATAGGTGGAATATTGATTTAGAAAAAATTATATAACATCCATATCCATAATGGAGAGTGAATGGGATCATATTATATGATTCATAAAATGGATGTTCATGGGAATAACTTAATATTAATCACCCAAAAATTCTCAAATAATTGATCGACAATTAATTATTCATAGGAAAAATGAGTCCTATAAATATAATCATGTAATATAAGAATAGGTATCAAATATTTTAGAGTATAACATTGGAATATATTGAGTTATAAGTATTGGAACCAGGATATGTGTCCCATAAAAACCAGTACTGTTGTGGTAACCTCTAGATACTATGAATATTTTTTCTTTTATATTCATTATAGAGTAATTTATATAAACATAGTTCTGTATAAAAACTTTTTGTAGGATAACATGATGTGGTAAATTTTAGAGTTTGTATCTCAATGCTTGGTATCATAATATGTCAAGGATGAAAAAAATAATTCAAAGGGTATAATGAAACCAATATCCATGATAATATCGAATTAGGAAAACATAACCATATATTTATTCATTGGAATACCCATGACAATTAATGTAAATAATTACTTTTTGATGGTATTTGATCACCAAATAGTCAATTTTAATTTCATTTATATCATGAAAGATTTTCCCCTTAACTAACTTAGTAATATATACATATGGTAAGTGGTAATAGTTTATAATTAACTAACCTAGAGTGTTTCTAATAAAAATCTTAAGAATACCCCATTTTTCTGTAGAATCCTTCAGTAAGAACTAGATATGAATATGAGTTTCAGTACAACTTACTGCCCATAGATGGGTGGTTATAACTAGAGACCTTTCGAACTCTATAAAATAAGTTAAGATCATGTTCAATGGTTTTACCAGGATATTCGGATTATCAACATCCCTTGGGTTGTTCTCATATAAAAAATAATTTCAATTAATGAATTCAAATGGATGCTTATGAGGCTCTATATGGTAAGAGGTGTTAGATTCCAATATGTTAGGATGATGTTGTGTAATATAAACTTGTGGGTCTAGATCATATCTAAGTTGTGATAGAGATTTTTCAAAGCATTCGACATCATAGAAAATCCACATAATGTTGATAGAAAATCTATAAACATAATCATCGATGGTACCTATAGAATGAGGACATAGACATGGTGTTCCTTCATATATCGCAATGGGATAATTTCATGGGGTTTTAGAAAAATGGAAAACATATTCCAACATATATCGGTCCTTTTAGATCCGTGATTTTATTATATTTGTGGCCTATCAATAATCACACTAAACTAACCTTGCACATGTATATTATTTATTCCATGTATCCATCTTGAGGAGGTACATATCTATCACTTCACTTGTAATGAATCAAGTGGTTTTTCACAGGGAATATGATATTTTATATTAGGATAAGCTGAAGAAGATTTTAGTTTATATCTAAAATGTTCTATAAAACAAGAAAACTCACCTAGGTAATGTGTTGTGTAAAAAGAAAAAGTATGGGGAAGAAGCATAGTAGCCAGAATATCCAATGAAACAAAAATACCTGCATCTATTTTTGTGTATGAAATATATTTTTTAGGTGAAATTTATGAAAGGGTATAATGTTATGAAACAAACTATTATAAATGAAATTCCCTTTTTATTTTTTTATTTTTATATATCTATAGAAATAAATAAATTAAATTGTTTATTTAAAATAATTATAATATATATTTTCTTATTTAAAACAATGTAAATATTCGAAACTTTTTTTAATATCACCACAATATAGTGGTAATTACAGTTATTAGATATTAATGGTTATCATTATATATAAATTTTACTATTTGAACATTTTATGTTCATAACCTCATAAAATATTGAAAACCACTCCTCTATAGAAGAAAACATAGAAAAAACCATTATATGTTTTATGGGTTTCATTATTTTATCATTTAGAGTTCAAAAACAATGTTTATAAATTTATATGGAAATATCATTCATTTTTCTATTAATACCCATCCAAACTCCAAACACTCTTCAATTAAAACATATTTATCATGTATATTCTCTCCCTCTCTCGGTCTAACCCCTAAAAAAGGAGTTCCCAGTGACTTAATATATTTTACTCTACCATTTATAAGGTCCCTTTAAAGGTAATGGATCCCCTCCTCTTTCTTTTTAATTTTAAGTAAATTCTATATATTAACCCATTCTATTTCCAATTTCTCATATATTTATGTTTCATATATATCCTTGTACTATTATTATGATTTCAAAGTGATTAAAGACCACATTTCACTCTCATTAATGCTCTCCTTGAGCCTTTATGTGAACCTGTTATGCTATCAAAATTATATTTTAACTTTTCAATTCCAAACATTTATATAGTAAATACCCATCCACATTTCCATTTAAGGATATTTAATTTTTTTCATGAATAATTTATAGATTTGGGACTTCAATGAGACTATCCAGGACTCCTTAATCATGTTATTTAATGTGAGTAACAGATTATTTATGTTGTAATATTTGGGTTCCATACAAATGAATGTACATGATATGGATGTGATATATGGGACTAGAGTTATATATCCCTACAATGTATTGGGTAAATATCTTACCTTATGAGATTGCATCTATGGTTATTGAGATGATATTCTATGAAAATATTGTTATGATGTCTTGGTAGTTATCCTTGACTTATGCATATGGTATAATGTTTTGTGTTGTCGTGACATTATTTTTTTTCTATGATGTTATAATATAATATCATGCTTCAATGTTAATGATTACGGTTCTAAACAATTTTACATTACCTTGATATATCTATTAACTAAGATACGTTACATTCATCATGTTATTCCTTTATTATTCCCTTATTTGTATTTATTTCAATACCTTTTATTATCTATGTGATTAGGTTATCCCCTGAATTTTTAGAAGAGGAGTGGAATTTTAAGAGATTCTTATATAGTTTTAAATAATATTGGTTTATTCATGTCTCAAGTTATTATTCTATGTGTGTTATTTCCCATAGATACAATGAATTTTAATATTTTTGGGTTCATTATATGTGTCTATATGGAATCAATCATGAATTATGTTTTATTAAATATATGGTTTATCATAGTTACATAAAGGTAACCTTGAATTTAAAATGGATAACAATGTGTAACCCCCTATTTATAAGATTTAGATAAGCGTAGAGCCCTATTTTTATATGAATCATAAAGGTAGTGCAGTCACTATCTTATGGAAACCCCTAATTTTAAATGGCTCCTTAAGGATAAATACCTCTTTATATAAAGGTAATACCCAATACATATAAATTTAACCCCTTGAATATATAGTGTATGCAATCATATTCTAGGTGTAACTTTAGGGCCCACTATGGGTCACAAATGAGTAAAAATTTGTTTGTTCTTTTAAAGTAATTTTACCTTCTATTTTCAATAAAGTGTGTAAGGGTGTGTATGTAGTTGTAAAAATCATTTGGGTAAAACCAGGTTACCCTTACACATATCAATTTTCTGTGCAAGTGTATTCCTATTTTACAATTTTACCTTTTTTTATTCCAAATAATTTCTATAAGGTCTTTTTATAAAATTCAAATCCATAAATCATTGGAGTTAATTTCATATGACTAGTAAATGTGTATAACTATTGTATTACCGTATTAAACACTGTATGTTCAATATATATTTTGAAGAATAAATAAATGAAGTATTTAGATTTTGGTCTCAAAATACTATAAAATTCGATGTATTGGGCTTTAAAATCCACGATACATTTACTACCATATGTTTTTTATATTATATTGAGCCTAAGAAGTCCAGAATTTCCCTATTTATGATTAGTGATTTCATTATCAATAAATAAATTTTATTCATGTAATTTATAGATGAAACATTAACCTCACTCTCATACTTTACTAGGTACATCATTTTAAAATAGATAAATTTTAAATAATTAATTTTATTTTTCTTCTCCTTGTTTCATTTAAAAAATTTGCAATAAAAATTAATGTTTAAAGGTTCTATTCAACCATTAATGTTAGTAACCCATAATTATTGATGAATAACATTAATTCATTGTAATTCTATTAAAATAATTAGGGAGTCATAATATAAAATCACATGTTGTGTCTATAATTATTATTTGATAATGAATTTATTAAAAGTATGTTAAGTCTTAAATTAAAAATTTAGAAACTGTCCAGTTGGGAGAAACTAATATAAAATGTAGTGTTTAAAATTCTATCGAAAATAAATATTTCGAATAAATTTAATAAATCTAAGATGTGTATATTGAACCTTTCGATTCAGGGAGTTCTTATGGGTGTCAATTATTTGTAAAACCTTAACACTGACATCGACAGCCCTAAGAAAATAAGTTCATTACACTTTATGGATATTATACACACTTGTTTCCTAACCATTACTAATGAGTTAGCATACATTGTGGACATTGATCGATTGTCATCAAATGTGTGTGTATGCCATGTCACCCTCTTAAGTAATTTGATTCAATTATTTTTTATAGAGTCTCTCTTTTTTCAATATTGATGATGATTTCATGTATTTTTATTGTTACCATTTTCTCATAATGATATTTTTTGATTTAACATTAATTCTATACCATGATGATGGCATTGAAAAGTCATTGTAGGTTATTATTTG
Source organism: Viscum album (assembly GCA_963277665.1). Classification (NCBI taxonomy): domain Eukaryota; kingdom Viridiplantae; phylum Streptophyta; class Magnoliopsida; order Santalales; family Viscaceae; genus Viscum; species Viscum album. The sequence goes on along the minus strand of OY728129.1, from coordinate 582,532,714 downwards.
TACTAGAATTAAGTGGACCATTCTATGATAGTTATCTCTTAGGTGGGGTAGAGTGCACACAACATGCTATGATGAAGGTGAATGACTAGAGAGAATATTAGGGTAATGATGTCCTATATGCCTAACTTGGGGTAGAAACATTTCAACCATTATGTCCTAGATTTATGACACGAGGTACAGATGGGGTAAAATGGAATGGTGTCTTGACCCATGATAGAGTATGGGTATGATAGTATGGAGGCCTGAGTAGACTTTATTCCTTTATGAAGATAAGTGACATGTCCAATTTCTTTGATGCTAGTTTTTGTTACCTCTCAAATCTCTTATTTATCATTCTATCATTGAGTTAGTACAAGAATTTTTGGGGACTTAAGTTGGCATGGATAACTTAGAACTAATGTGTAATTTTTTTATGTTATTTTTTCATTCTTCATATTTATTATTACCACTGAATACAACTTTTATACATGGGAAAATATGATAAGGATACATTAGTGGTGTCGTAAGGGGTTTGGATACTAAAAATATATATGGGAATTTTAATACATGTGTTGATTTCATGAATATGGATCTAGTAAAGTAAAAGGAAACAATAGTTTATGGTTGAACTATGAATATAATAGTGTGTGATGGGACCATGTCATACAATATAATATTTTTTTCTAGTTTTATTGATTTATATTAACCCTATTATCTCTAGTTCGACACTCCGGTAAGGGAGACATATTTATTTTATTATATGACATGCATGACTTTTAAAATATCATATAATTATTAGTTTCAACATGTCATTCATATTATTGTAATATTTAATTATTTTATTTCGGTAGTTATATGGTAGTGAGGGTATAATATCCCCACTAACAACATTTAGACCCTCTCTACTAGACAATGGCCTCTTGCATACAGTGTATCATGCATGTGGTTATGTAACTCCATAGCTCAGAATCAATGGTTTGGTTTAGTATTTTATAGTATATATATTGAAAATATTATGAAATGGGTGATTTTCATTTTAATGCTTGTTATATTAGTGGATAGTGTGCATTTATCTATGCGGGTAAACAAGGCATTTGTTTCATGAATCAAATTTTCACACCTAGAGACAAAAAATTTTAAATTAATTTTTTTTATTCAGAATGGTTAATGAACTACAAATTTAATATTTTATATCATGAAACAATCATTTTTGACAATATTTATTTTCTAAATTGTTACAATATACAACAGGGGATTTTTACTCAAATGTTTGTATTTTTTCAAGGGGTTCTTTATCTAAAATTTAATTTCATGAGACCTGAATATTATTGTGAATCATGTTATGTTTAATATGGTGTAATTATTCCCGAATGAATATATTTTTCCATATTGATATGTATTTTTAGAGAAAATTCATGTTCACATTTAAATGGAATATTATTTAAAAATATGATATTTTAAAATATTTTTTAAACTAAACTGCATCTATTAGGTTATAATAAATCCACATGATACTATTTCTTATATTATTTGATTCTTACACCATAATAAGAACATAATTTTACATTAACTTCCTCTATGGGGGAAAATTAACTTTTAATATTTATCTTTTACATTGAGAAGATATTTATTCACAAAATGACCTCATTGTTGAGAATAATTCATGTCACCATTATTGAAATCATCCCATCCTTATCAATAATGTATATGATTGTAAATGTTATACTATTATAATTAAAAAATTTATTATAAATTATCTCATTTCAAAACAATATTTTATATCCCCGCCTTTAAAATGGATATTTTGATACTATTTTTATGATTTGGGAATTCAATAAATATAATTCAAAATAATAAGAATGTTTTCAAACCCATAAAAATAATTTTTTTATCTTCCACACCACATTTATTTTTAAATCCTTTATAACTTATCAATATTATATTATTAATGTTAGATTTTCAAAAGTAAATTATTTACATATTTAAAACTTTTTATTTTTGTAAATAACTCTTCAAACTAAGGTTTAAATTCATTATATTATGATAATGTTCAAAATAGTTCTTAATGAGACATTATTATTTAATATTCCATATTAACATATATTTCTTCCAAATTTGACATTTTATATGTAATTATCCTTCAATGTCTTCATGGTTTAAACATTCAATTTGTTTCATAGATTTATTAAATACATCTTTAAAAAAGTTATAAAAATATCCATGATATTTATTATTTATAATGTTTTTTTAAAAAAATTTATAATTCTATTTTATCTAATTATTTATTCATTGATATATCATAAACTTGATCTATAATATTCTCCAATAAAAATTCATTTCATATTTTTTCTCTGGATTTCTTATATAATATCCCTATCTTTTGGTGAAATGATCCATCACTGCCTCTGTCTTGGATAATTATCATTGGTGAATATCTGTAGTTTTTTCTCAAATGAATTTTCAATGGAAATATAATTTTATAAATATTTTTATTGGATTATATTACCCTATGATATTTACACTTTTATTTTTAGGATGTAATTTTCATATCCACACACCCTTTTTTATATTTTGTAAGTACTCTATGCTTTATTTTATTGATTTATGGGTATTTACCTAAAAATTTACAAAATATGATTATATAACAATTTATTTTCCATGGTTTTATCATTTTATGATTATTTATTTAATTATGAGTAATTTAATTTTTTTAAAACCATTTGAAATTAATATAAACCCATTTTTAAGGTGTTATTTAAGATGTGTTGAACTTTACCCATTCTATTTACATTAATTATTTATGATGTGATATGTGATTGATTTTTGAAGTTTCCCTTAAAATTTTGATGAATAATGGTTAGAGTAAGATAGTATCCTCCAATGCATTTTCTAAGGATTTATTTCTCATGATAAAGGAATCTGTAAGTAAATTTTCATTTCTTGTAAGAAGGGTCACTGATGGTGTGTCTCATGAATTTAATGTTTCCCTATGATAATTTGATTTCTGTAGTTGAAATATGTTATTTCTTTATTCTTTTCCTCTTGAATACACTAGGAAATCATTGATCATGTTTATAAACTCATTTTCACACTCTATTTACAAATTTCTTATGTTTTGACAACCATAATTCCATTATTTATGATATCTGATTTATATTTTATGATATTCTTATGAATATTGATTAGAAAAATATTGTAACATGTCATCAATTATTATCACATATGTTTACCCTTATTTCTCATCAGAGTTCTCCACTTTATTTCGATTCTATTACCCTAGGTTGTGAAGACAAGTAATGTATAATATATATAGAAGAGTATCTTTTGTGAATATTTGATGGGATATAATGAAATCTTGTTAAATATTAGTCAGTTTCTTATATAGTGGAAAAATATGTCATTACTTGAAAAATAACATTGGATTTTTGGATGATGTTCTCTCCTAATTCTACAAAACTCTACACCTAAAAGATCAAGGTAATTTATTGTATTGAAATATTTTCTTTACAGTAATGTAATTGAAAAACCATGTATTTTGTTTTAATTATTTGTATCAATGATGTCATTCGATGACTATTTTTAGTAGAGTATTCGTGAGTACAGGTCTAGGGATTCAAATATACATTACAACCCACTATTAAATCCCAAGACAAAGGAAACAACATATCAAATACTCAAAAATATGATAAAAACATCAAAAAATGGATCAGGATTCTTGATAGATCATCCTCAAACAGTTTGTTAAAAAATCCAACTCAAATACATAGTTGGGTAATGTGTTCAGGAACCATCAAATAGAACATCAAATAGTTCACGTTAGTATACTCAAGTTAGGGTAATAACATACTCATTACCATTATATGGGCCTCTCAAGTCATAACTTAACTATTTATAGGATTCAAATATACATAATCATTTTAATCCTCTTTTATAAACATGAATTGTCTCAAATACATCATAGAAGGAATATAAATATCGATATGGTTCTGCTAGATTGATATTTTTGGGCAAAAAAAAATGAGGAATTCATCAATCCAATTATTACTCTATGATAAGAAAATATGTAAAAACACTCCATGGAAGGAGTAAATAGAGTGTACCAATTATATATGACATATTCCACCCTCAATCTTCCATGGTTGTTTACTCCATTGTGAATCAACAATTAAAATCCATGTACAATGAATGTACAATTTCCATAAAACATGTCTACCATAAAAGGTGGTTATCCATGTACCTATAAATTTAACCAACACATTACCTATTAACAAGCCATACAAAGAAATTGGCCATGTACCATGAATGGGATCTGTTCTTGTATTTTTCACGACTATATTCAAGGACACATGGTGTTAGGTCATGCCCAATGACACACCATGATTCATCCCACGTGACATTTACAAAACTAACACATCGAGTAACCCCATTAAACCTAACCTCAACTAAAATAAAGAACACATGACTTGTGTTCTTGAATTAAAAATCATGTAAAAGGGTTTCCTTAATGTAAATCGTAGCTGATCGTCATAAAACCCTTGTTTATCCCAACATCATCCCAAAGGGTCTCTCGTGGAACCCCAAAAAACATATATAACGATTTGAAATAAAAAATTCTATCCTATAAGTTATCAACACAAAAATAAGTAAACATCATAATCTTGGGTGTAAAATATTTCTTTTTGGCCCCGAGATCTTTGACCCCGACCACTGTGTCCTGATTTACCACTCATAAAATCCCCGTTGTCGATCCCATATTTTATCCCCCTTTCTATTTGAGATTATTTCGAAAAAAATTCACTTCTATATTGAGTATTTAAATACATGTGGGGCTTGTAAAAGTAAAATTAAAACATAAATGGAAAAGAAAAACATGAAACTAAATGGACTGTAATAGGAATATGATAAATTCCCCATCCTCAAATGCTCATAATGGGATTATACTTTTCTTAGGAAAAAGCCCTATTCATGAATTGACCATAGAGTCACAATCCCACTTCAATGGTCTATTGAAAAATATATTTTTATTTTAATGCACATCAATAATTAATAAATATTTAAATAAGTTGTAATATATAAGTAAAATAGTAATGGCTCAAAATTATACCAAACTCTAGAATTGGGGTTAATACCCTAATCTCAAACCACTTGAGTAGTCATAAAACATTAATAAGATCATATTAATGTCAAAATTACCATTTCACTTTTAAAATTACATGGAAAAAAATATAAAAATTATCCCGATTTTCTAAAAATTTAACATCATAGGTCATTATAATCTCCCCAGGGGAAAATTTCTATACCCCATTGAGAATCCATTACATCCAACTAACCATATGTGAAATCTCATACCTGGATGACAATCATAGGTACCCTGAGCCTGTTAGGTCACTAGGCCCCAAGTGCATCTCTCTAAATGCCAGAGGTTAGCAACTATTCATGAGGGAATTCGGTGAGTCTGTGGAGAGACTATTCCCTCATTACTAGAGTTTAGCATAATAAATAATTATTATATAATATTAGGTAAATAGTGGAATCAATATAAACTAACAAATAACAAAACAAAATAAGACATGAATAATAATATAACAAGTTTTATAGATAATAATATCCAAAAGATGATGAAGATATGTCATGTATCTATAAAGGTAGATATTAAGGATACGATGTAGAAGACAATAAATTCAATTCCATGTAGAAAATATCAATACAAAAAATAGCTTATAAAATCGATCTCTAACTCAATCATCAGCTACCAGCTCTATCCTATATAAGCAAGATATCAAGTCTCTGAATTTATATTCTTCCTTTATCAACACATGCATACATTTAGTTTTATTGGGTGCCAATGGTTGCCTAGATAGGGTGTGTTACAAGTATCATTAGTCCATCTCCAATAGTCTCTATAACATTTTATCCATGTAGTATAAATTGTAATTGTTTTCAATCATGTATATATAAAATTGAGCAGTATAGTTACTCATATAACCAAGTAACTGATTAGTCCCCTAGTTGGAGATAGAACATATAACCAGTTCATTATTTAATTAAGTTCCAGTATATAAAAATTGGTCACTTTAGGTTAAACTTACACTAAGTAAATAATAGTGATGGATCCAAGATATAACAAAGAATTATGGAAAATGTAGTGATAATTATATCTTTTTAAAGGGTTAATATTGTAATCTAAGGAGTGTAATCTAAGGAATTCTAGAATATTGATTCTAACTGAATCCATGGAAAAATCCAAGGGAAAATGGGATAGGAATGTCTATGTCAAAGGATATAACCAATTCCCCTCATGTCCTTAAAAGCTATGCTAGATCCAAAGTGTGTATCCGAGGAATACTATAAGTGATATTTATGAAATCCTACATTGTCATATTTGGCATCCACTGATAGAAAAGGATTAGGTTCAATGCACCAATAATTCCATCCACATCGTTCATCCACATCGCCTAGTCATCCACTCCACATTTCCACCATTGAAACAAAAAAAGTCATTCTAAATGTTTAAATTAAATAAACCATCATACGGTCAACGATGCCTCGGTCACTGAACTTCCTCGAGACACACACTCTAACACAAAGGTTTCATTCATCAGATCTCCGATATGATTTGTCAACTGTAGACCCCCATCATCTCCTTGAGCATCGTTGTTTTCACTACCGAGTATCACTAAAAACCAACGACAACACCAATGAGAACACCCTCATCACTTTTGTGAGACACCATAACCACATTCCATTAGCACCAAAATATGATGTCACTCCATGGAGATGATACCGACCACCACACCCATTATATTCACCAATTGAACCAATAGAACTGAAAACATCCCCCACTGGTCATGTCACCCAAAACCACATGCCGCTCCCTGAACACAACGCAAAGCATATTTGGTAACCATTGTACCCAACTGACCTAGAAGAGAGTAGGGATACTGGAAGCTAGAGTAGGATAGAGTGGAAACGATGGGAGGAAGAACACACCTATTGAAATAAAATAGATAACAAGGCCAAAAAACTAGAGGAAAGAACCATCATGGAATGCAAAATGGGAAATCATTTCTTGAGTCCTAAAGAAAATAAAAACAGAGGGTAGTCAGAGGTTGAAACCCTACGATAACCACCATGAGATATGTAAGGGAAAACCGTGGATGAAACCCTAAAATAATGAATATCATAATGGAATATAAGCCACTAAATAGTGAACCCCACCATGCCCTTACTCAAACCATCGCGGTCCCAATCCCCATCTAAAAAACAACACATTAGACCAAAGTGAGGACTAATGTTTTGGGATATCTCAATAGAGTAGGGGGGAGAGGAGAAAATGGGAAAACTCTTAGAATGAGGAGGATGGTAACCCAGAAGGGGATAACATTTGAGAGGAAAGATAAAATGAATTGGGAAGGAAACCTAGACCAGAAGGAGGTGGAAGGTTCGTCGCTGTCAGGGACATCTCGAAAACCTATGAGAGGGAGGAAGGAACAGAGACCAGAGATGAGAGATAATTCTAGGAGACTGGGGAACCATACATTCCATTACACACCTTTCATCTAAGTCGAATACAGATTATACAATGCAATTACATTAATGATTTTTTTATCAATTGTAATAACCAAACATAGGTGGGTCATGTGGAAAGTAAACATGATTATAACCATATATCAATTAAAAATTAATTTACTTAATAGAGTCCATGCTCATATCAATTCACACCAAAATGGTGGCTGAGAAGAACTTCTTAAAAATGCTAAAAATCTTATTATGGGGAACACCCTACAAAGTTTGGTGATTATTGTGTTCAAATCCCCAAAAAATGGATAACATTAACCCATTGAGTCTTAAAATGTTGTTCGAAAGACTATAAGAAAGATGTTATAATTTAATAGGAGAATCCCAATGAAATTAGCGAATGAATATAGAAATTTATCAAATGATTAATCGTGAGGAGTGAGTTATATACCTCCTACCTCATACTAAAATTAGTTCTATCGTCTAGTATCAGCCTCTTATTTGGCCATGATTGTAATTGATCTAATGAATGAATCGATGCACTAAAAATATGTTTTATAGGCCAATATATAAATAGTGTCTTTGATTAGAATATGAAATACAAATTGTTAAAAAGGAATAGAGTAATCACTAGTGAAAATCTGACGTGATGAATGGTTCTTTGATCAGAATTCAGACAGATGCTCAAGGTCAATCCATAGAATAAAACCTCAAGGGATCTCATGTGGGGATAAATTTAAGGCTACCTGGTGATGGGAAAAAAGGGAGGATCAGAATGTTTAAAAGTATCATTTTAGGGAAAATAGAAAAATCATGACAAATTAGCCTTCATAGAATTTGGGAACATCATTTTAAAAAATGTGCACCAATTGTGCATGGCCTGATATTTGGAGGGGAAACCCATATGGTTGGGCCGCATAGGTAGGTAAACAGTGTTCCCACCGTCAAAAACTCTTTTGTAATTTTTTAGAAATGTCTTGCATGGTTGTGTTTCCCCTGGGTCATGGTTTGGGAAAACTGTGATCCCCATAACACCCCACTACAAGGAGCCAAATGGGGTCGAGAAACTATGCATCCTGGCTCATAGGATTTCAACTAACCGTGTGTCCATTGTATTTTTGAAACCCATAGGGTATATGAGATCTGATCAATCTAGGAACACCCATGAACCCATAGGTAACTCATTTGGAAACCATAATAGGTTGAAAATATACAATTAGACTAAATATAAAAGGATCCATAACTGAGTGACAAATCTTGATATTGCAACCTTCACCCTTAATGGAACTCATCCTTGAGTTCACATTCAAAGGGAGGCGAAATATTACCTCAGATGTATATTTTCCACTGGGAACAAACATCATACTCCCACTCCCATGTCTCATCCTATAACAATTTTTTATTCCATATCACATGTACTAGAAGGATTGACTTGAAACAGATATCCTTCATCCTCTAGTCGATGATGTGTATATGATACTACTCAAATAAGGCTATGGAATTTAAATCAACATCCTCTAGATCAAAAGTATTTTATGGTTTGGCATGGAACCATTTATTCTATGAAATAATGTAGACATTTTGAAAGGAAAAATACCTTTTATGTATTAGAAACTAGTAGTATTCCCAAACAGCAATCTCTAGAATATAAAATTGTAAGAAAAAGTGCATCAAGATCTTCCCTTACCACTGTAACCATCTATTCTCTAGCCTGGGTGATAATAGCCTGAAAACATGATCCCCTACCTTGAACCATAACGGTCATCGATAAAGATCAAAATATGATTTATATCTATATTAAGTAGTAGACATATTCTTCACGATTAGTTGACCCTTCTCCAAAATCACATATTTGTGATGAGTACATAATATGGCGACCTTAGTAGACTCTTACCAGTATAAGGTTGTATGACATGGCTTACCGTACATGGACTCAAAAGAATCCATCTAAATCATTACTTGACTGATATTATTATTGGTGAACATGAATATAGGGATATTATTCTCACAAGAACACCCAAAATCCTGGACACATGCCCATTGTATGTCTCATAACACCAATATCATCCATTAAGACTGTCTATCAGTCTATGGGTGAAAGGATGTACTCAAAAGCACCTATGTACACATATCATTTTATAGACCCTACCAAAACTATAACATGAATTGAGAGTTCCATTATAGAATGATAGTTTGATATTCCTCGTGTAGTAAGATGATCGAATAAGCATACAATCTTTCCAGATCATAAATTGAGAATGTCACATGGATATGAAATAAGTTGGATACTTTTTTCAGTCAGTTAGTAACTACCCAAACATCATTGTTCTCTATTGACGACCTAGCTAAGCTGACTACAATGACCATGGAAACATATTACCTTATACATTTATGAACTATAAGATATTTTAACATTCATGAAGGTCTTTGGTTCTCTTCCTTCACCTACTGACAAGTGGAACACATATTAATAAAGTATGTTATATGATGTTTCCTCACTGGACACCAATACTGGAAACATATAACTTGATGCATCTTGGATATTCCTGGAAGAAATTCCCACTAAAAAGTGTGGGACTCATGCATCAATTCCTCTCTCATATCAATAGTAAGAAATAAACATCCATTTATATATAGGATTTCATCTCTATCCACAGACCAATCCAGGGATAGGTTATCTCCTAAAATACTCTCATGGAGAACAAATCCATTAGGATCTGAAAATTGATTTCTCATCACCTTATCAAAGAGGTAAGAGGTAACTATCAAGGATAAGATATAGGACTTATCATAACAATCATGAAACTTTAGATGATTCTTAGAGAAGAGAGCTATCAATTTCTATTCATCTAGGGCTTCCCAAATCGTATGTGCATGAGTTTTCGGATTCAATGCACCTACTACTCCATTTCCTTTTTTAGGAATATATGCAAGATCAAAATAACATGAAAAAATATTTTTAACCAATATTCATTATTTTATATTCAACTGAATCTATGTAATTATATATTTCAGGCTCTTTTGGTCCGTATACACCACATAGTGCTCACCCAATAGATAGTGCCTCTAACAACATAAGGCATAAAAAACCACTACAAACTTGAGATCATGAGTCTATTAGTTTATCACATGGGGACTCAATTTTTGGGATCTATATCCCACAAATATATCATTCTCCATTAATATATCCCCTTTTATTATTTTGTATGCATTACAAGACACTGTATTACCTCTACCATGCTCTGGGAAAATCAGAATTGGCTTCAAGACAAAACTTCCTTTCAAATCGTAAAACAAATTGTCTCACTCTACCAACCTCAAAAATGAACGTAATTATTTTGTAAAACCAACAATATGATTGGAAAGGTTTGATAATTCATATATAAAATCCATGTGATATCAATCCATCCCCAAGAAACTATGTATGTCAAACATGTTATTAGGATTCACCCAGGAAACTACAACACTCACCTTCTATGGGTCAAAAGAGACTCATAATTATGATATATTATGACCCATGAAGTGAAAATTGTTGATCCATATGTGGAAATTTCAAAGCATGGAATAAAGATGATTATCTCTTAGTGTACTCAGAATGATTTCTAGGTGTTTATCATGGTTACTACGACTGTGAGAATAAACTGTGAATTCATTCATAAAGATCATTATGAATGAATTCATATAGTTTTGTAAAAACCTATTCATCATATCCATGAAAATGGTCAGAGTGTTTGTAATACCAAGTGGGATAACAAGATACTGATACAAACCATACATGCTACAGAATGTTGTATGATTTATGTCTGATGACCTAAATCAAAATTGATGCTATCTCGATCATAGTTCAATCATATAAAACACCCTAGTTTCATGGATATAGTCTAGGAGATCATATATTTGAAGCATCAGATAGTGGGTTTTTAGCATAATTTAGTTCAACTGTCAATAATATATTCATATATGAAGTCTCCCATCCGCCCTTTTGGCAAATATGATGGGGGAACCCCAAGAGGGGGTGTTAGGATTTAAAAAAACATTGGTTTCTAGATAATGTAACATCAAAATAATCACCAAGAGCTTAATAGGTTTCATCAATGATGAGACAAATAAGAAACCCATATATATTGGGAATGAAATAAAAGAATTTCATGATGAGAATAAATAGATCCCAAAAGAAAAAGAAACTGACTACCTCAAGGGGATAGTCTACACGTTGACATATTCCTTCCCATCGTCCTTTAAACCATTTATCCAATGTCATTACACCACAGTAATACTATAATTTTAGACTGAGACTCTCCCCAATAGAGAAAGATATAAAAGAGTTTGAAGAAAAAAATATCAAATAGAGAAGACACTATAGTGGATGCTACTAGAATAGTACCTAATATTATTGACCGTCATGCTTCATGATCCTCAAGTATCGACTGTAATTCATGAAACTAACTTGGTCTACAGCCCCATAAAACAACATGAAAATCATGATCAAGCATGCACTTCTGGTGTTGCGGATTATCTAATCTCTGGATATCTTATCCATGACCTCTACCTTGGGTAGTCCTATCAGTACTACTCCAACTCCCTACCTGATGGAGTGATAGATCCTTCTCCTGAAGGTGGAGCTAGTGGATTGCATTTTCCACTAGAATCTATAGAAAATGTTAGACAGAATCTCTAAAGATGCCCTATACAGCCACAATCCCTACAATCTAGAGGGTGTCTATGACACTAAGGATTTATATTTCACTACCATCCACACTAATGACACTACATAAGGCTACCAGTATAGGTACTATGGCTAACACTTCCTTGAAGAGAAACCTTGAAGGATCACTTTCTCCTATCAGAAGTAATATTTCCCTTTCGCGATACTAATACTCTTTGACCAGTATGATCCCATTATCTCAAGTTACACTCATTAATAAGAGAATAAATGACTATTTATAAGCTGGTATGTAGGAAAAATATGTTAACCTGAGTATGGATGGATGAATAAATCCCATCCTCAAAGAATCTAGCACACAAATTCTAATGTCATGCTAGAAGTGGTGAAAAGTGATTTAACTCGGTTAAATTTGATGAACACTCCATATGAAAAGTAGGACCTTTTTTGTGATACATGAAATCTTTTTCTTATCCAGCTCTCATATTCAAGGGAAAGAAACAGTCATAGATACAAGTCTGCAAGTCATCACATCCCATGCCCTAATGGTAATGAGCAGGGGTAATTACATCTCGCTGGTGTTTGGATAAACCTCATACCATGTAAGTGTCAAGATTGACCCACTACACAGGAGGAATATCATGATGCTCAATTATAGAAAAGGTGGCCTCCATCTATGAATCATCATCCTATGGACCACCATCCCCCAAGAATATAAGAGGATGCTGCTGCTAGAAGTCACGAGTCAGATCATCCATTATACGTTCATTATGTGGTGAAACATTCCTTGACAGAATCATACATAATATAAAAACATGAAGATGAGTTCTAATTCCAAGACAAGGTACTGTGGGTGGTGGATAAAGGTTTACTCTTGAAGGAATGACTTGCAGTTCAGGGCCCACCAAATCTGGAGAATGGTTTTCACCATCATCCTGGAGCCCAGTATGAGGACATCAATGAGATAATGGTCTATAAATTCCTTGGAGATTCCTCAGAAAAAATTATAAGGAGATATATAACCACACTAGAAGAAACAAACCAAAAGGAAAGTGCTCACTGCCCATTGTATACTACACCATCTGTCCTCTTATAAGGCTTGGAATTGGAATGTTCTCATGTATATATTATATACATTCCAGTAGATGAAGGTTCAAATATAAAGTTCCTCATCTTTTATTGGAAAATATTTCACTTTACAATGCATGATTCAATTTTGATGTTTCCATTTTCTTATTTCCATATAAGAATAATCATTTAAAATGAGTTCCTCATTCCAACGATTCATGCCCTATAAAAATTATAATTTAATTCAACACCGATTTGAATTGTAATTAAATGTCTGACTTGGTCAATTAATCATTCCAACCCATGAAGGCCCATAAAAATCAGGAATTGAAATAGGAAATCACATAATCATAGACAATAACAGAACAAGAATAATCTATGAACAAGGAATACTCAACATTCATGGGAATATCAAGAAATGAAATCAGGGACATGCATCTATATCTAATGGGAATACATATGGAATGTGAATTTTAGGTTCCTCTGATGATACATGTAAATAAGATCCTTACCCTCATATCATTAGGATAAGGATGAATAAAGTACTCAATATGAATAATAATAATAACCAAAACACTGTATATGCATCACCCAATAGTGAAATGATGTCAAATTTAACAAGAAAAACCATATCGACAATCATTATCAATTCTACTTAGCATTTACCTTGAATGTGGTTTAGCTACACCAATGAACCACATATAACAAATTTCTATATATTCCTAAACTCATAAATATTTTATCCAAATATTAAATAAATACAGTAACCTCTCTGATGCCACTTCATGATTTCCTAGACCTTGATGTCACTCAGAGGTTCTATGAGCCTGGTGGGTTACTATGCCTCAAGCACATCTCTATGAATGTTATAGGCTACCGACTAACAGTAGGATCCTACAGTTTGTCTATGGAGAAACTATGAAATTCTTACTATTGTGTATCATAGTGGATAAATATAATATAATATAAGTTAAATATTATAAGAAGTACAAATATAGTGATAGAATAGGATAAGATGACATGAATAATAATACAATAGCCACAAAAGATAATAATATCCCAAACATGATGATGATATGTCCTGTATATATAATGCCAGAAAACATGGATACAAGGAATCAGGCAAAAATTACTGTAAAAAACTAGAAAAATGAATCCATAAACTATACACAAATACCATGCTCCAACTCAGTCATCTGCTACCAGCTCCATCATACTCAAGTTAGCAATCAAGTGTTTGAATAGATACACTTCCCTTTATCAACAACTACTTGCATGAAGTCTACATTAGTGAAAATGGTATCATTGATAGGGTGTGAGATAAATCATAGTATACCACCACCAATGGTGTCTATAAATAATCCATGTGAGGTAATACCATCACTGAAACACTAACATTTATGGATCAAATATATAACAAAGCATCTTGATGTTATTTATAATGTAATAGTTCCAATATAATTACCAATGAAACCTTGAACTCAATGGTTTACATCTCAGGTCTAACTACAACCTAGATAATGGGTAAGAGATTAATCCAAAGACCATCATCTAAGGGATTCCACAATACCAATTATAACCAAGTACAAGTAAGACATTCAAGGTAAAATAGGATATTCAATAGCTATTCGCAATGATGTAACCAAGGACCCTCAAGTCCGTAGAATCCATGATGGATCCAATGAGTGTATTCAATGAATCCTATATATGACATATAATGGATATTATGGTGTCATATTGGGTATCTAGTAATAGGAATTGATCATGTTCCTAGGTGGGAATAAACTATAGAAATAGAAATCCTTGAATAGAAATGGCATCCTTGAGTGCTGAAGGCTTTCCCTTAAGAATTAAAAAGATAACTTGATTCTGACCATTCCTCTAGTAATGTTGATTTCTATATACAAATTGCCTTATAATAAATTAATTTATTTAATTAGACCATGTTATAGTCATATAATATAAAAAGATCATTTTATTCAATCCTTTCCATTCATTATTATGACAGGGACATGGGGAATACGAATTTAATTCATTTAATATAATCCACAATCAATTCATTTTGTTCATTCAGGTACCTTCCATTATAAATGGAAATGGATTCTATAGACATAAATCCAAACATTGATTTACATTTGACCAGGACAAGTCATATACATAGTATACATTCCAATTACATTTAAGATTGATTTAAAAATTAGAAGTACTTACCTTAGGTCAGTCTAGTGGAATTTAAACATGGTCCTAGCCGTTTATCAATTCCATACTCATTTAATTTATGGATACATACCATTATTTAGTTTAATCTAAAGAACACCCCAATTTTGGATTAGACGAACTTGTTAAAACAAAAAAAATCCAATTAAAGAAGACAACCTATAAGGGGTGGACATCATTATGTTCACACTATCCAATGATGGATAATATTAATTGCATGATTAATAGAATAAATTTTTAATGACTATAAGAAAGATGCTTTGCCTTAAAAGGTGGTTCTTGATTAAATTGGGATGCATTAATGACAATTTATAAAATGATTAAATTATGTAGAGTGACTTATATACAATATAACTTGTACTTGTATAAATCTCCTCATCTAGTATCAGTCTCTAATGTTTGATGGATTTTAAGAGATCTTAAAAATGGATCAACCCCATGAAAATAGAGAATGAGAGCCTTCATCTTATGAGGTTAATTGAAAGGAATAAGATCAATAATAGATTAAAATATAATCAAGTACATAGTAGTGTAGATCTAATGGGATGAACGATGATTAGATCTGACAATAGACAGATTCTCAAGATCATTTCCTAGAATAGAACGTCCAGGGATCTCATGAGAGAAGAAATATAGTGTTTCATTGATATGAAAAATGAAATGGGAAGATAAGAAAAATTGAATGTTTCATTTAAGGTAAAAATAATAAAATCTATGAATATAGCCTTCGCACGGTTTGGAAACATAGAATTCCAAACCCTGTACTAACAATGTATGGTTTTCTATAGGGAGGGGGCACCCACACTATTGTGATGAGCAATTCTGGATACTATTCTACAACTATTAAAAACACTTGAGGAATTTTTCTATACATTCATGAATATCTTCCAAACATTGATACATAGTTAGTGAAATATATGCACCCCATAAAACTATGATGTCCATCACCATACGGTTTGGAGAAATCATGTGGCCTGCATCACATGGTTTCCAATATCCATCTGACATGTTGGTTTTCAAACTCTTCAGTGTTCTGAACTCGAAAAAAGATATGGAAACACGTGAAACCATCACTAACTCATTCGGAGTCCATAATTGGTAAAAAAAATATAGAATTAGACCAAATTTAAAAAAGATCCACAAGTGAGTGAAAAACCAGGTTCTTACACCCAAAAATAGAAAAACCATTTCTCTCTCGACTATCCATAAATTGGTATTTCCATTCATCCATCTGTCCCAATATAAGAGACATTGAAAAAGTTTTAAATATTCTCCTCTAAAAAATTCATCCTTATTTTCTACCCAAAAAAAATTCTAGCCTACCTGGACCATGCTTTATCAATTACTAAACATAATCACTAGATGTTTCCTACTATCTCACCCTTATGAACCAACATGATAATAGTAAAAACATTTCATCCCATGATCAATAGGAATTAAATCCACCATGGTCAATATCCCACATAGAATGAGTATCACATCCTCCAATGGCCTATGGTGCACACCCAAATATTAATAATTCATTACACTAATTTCTGAGTCTGGATGTCAGTATCTCCGTTGATGATACAGTACTCATGTTTTCTCAGAACACAAACAACTCTCAAATTCCCCACACATCGCTCAACCAAGACTATTCCTAACTATTGTCGACTTACCATCCTAAAATATGACTTTATCAAACATTCAATGCTAACTATGAATCTATTACTCAATTAAGATTGATTCCCTAATAACCTCTCACATGATCTAGCACACTAGAATGAACAATGAGACTCCTGATAACATATTGTAACTCTTAAAGGACCTAGGATAAAAAAAACCAACAATTTACCATAATACTCATGAATGTAAATATTAATGAGCCATGATACCCTTGAAACTTGCCTTAGAAATCCAAGAATCTCTCACATTCCATGTATATAAGAATGACATCCCTCCACTTAGGAATCTATTGAAATATCTATGTGCCTAATCACATTCCAATGACACCACCCAAGGCATAAATAAAAAGTTATAGCATAGGTATCTGATTAAACCTACCTTATAAAGCCAACTATGACTCTAGAGGGACTCTTAGAACTCGAAATCTCATTCACTTGAAATGCTATTTGCTAACGGAGAGGTATTTATCATGTAATAACCTCTCCATGATAGTATAACATAGTAGGTACCACTATGTTAATGATCAGCCACAACCACCCAATCCAATTATGATAACAGGAACACGATCCCCACCCCTAGTCCTGATTGTCATAAAGCAGAAAGAACCAACCCTGCTTCCCAATGAGGGTGTAAAATACATTCCTCATAGCTTAAACAAGATTTACATGGAAACCTCCTTCCTTGGGAAACATAATCCTAATTCAACCAACTCATAGGAATCCTTTCCCACATAGATTAACAATTAAGCCACATATATGCTTCACCAAACCACTAGGGTCTATAGGAATCCCTTGATGAAGAGAATGTATTTCCATCACCAGAAAAAATCTCACCAGAAGATCAAAATGATATTCTATTGAAAGAAAATATACACACATGGTTCAGTTTACTAGAATCTCACCAACAAGTTTTATGAGATAGATTTATATTGGTTATTAATAAAATATTAAACAACTAAAACTACATAATCTTTGATAAAACTTATATATAGGTGTGTGTCATATGAATCCTAATTTCATAGAAAAAGTAATGAACAATGGCCTCTTACCCATCATTAAGGAGAAAAATATATAATTAAATCATAAACCCTTAAACACAAGTGCATCTCACTATGTGAGATTATAAAACCATAAAATAGAAACCAATAAAATGAATCCCATGCCTTGGTTAATTTGACTTCATATCGACAATGTTTATATTTTAAACACTTGTATGATATCCATTACAGTATCTAATACATCCCAAACAACCTATCCTAAAACTCCCAAAATTTGGAAAACATGAAATGATTTGAGAAAATTTTATAATGAATTGGACAAGGATGACATAATAAAAAACCAAATCTAGATCACCATAAGGCACCATGAACCAATCATAATACTAAAATACATATGACATTATTTGATGTTCAAAATTAAATAGAAAAGATACTATACCCTGTAATTATGTGGAAATAAAAATAGAAATTATCTAAAAAATAAAAAATATATAAACATTATATTATTCATAATATGTAATTTAAAATGATATAATGTTATAATAGGTGAAAAGTGAAATATTTTTATAAAGACTCATAAGCATTCTAATATAATATGTGATTTACCACCATGGAGATCACATATACATGATAAAAATGTAAATATAAAATAAATTGTGCTATACTTCCAAAACCAATTAGTATCTCAATAAGTTATCAACAATAGAAGAATAACACTAGATAGATCCATAGACTCCGCACAACTAATCCCACATTTTTCATATTTAAAATGCCTATATTTCATCCACCATGAAAATAAAATTTACACTAAAATAAGAGAAATTGTCTTCATGCTTGAGTACCCATAGGGTATCATTATTTCTTATGAAGAATATCTAATTTGTCAATAAAAAAGAAAACTATAGAAATTGAATATTTTTTTCATAAAGTGGTGGGTTAATGGAAAATATATGATATTGTGAAAATATATTTGTAGAATTGAAATAATTCTATGATTTATGATTGATCAGGAAAGAGACCTTGTAATGAAATTGGTCTTTTTCAATGTGAAAAAACATTAGATGTTCTGTAATATTTCAGTTCGTGTGTGAGGGATGATTAGAATTTAATTTTTGTTTTATTCTTATCATCCGTTTTGAGAAAGAAATAGGTCCTTAGACATGGTATCTACTACACTACAAAAATATCCATTTTTCTTATTATCAATTTCTCATGGAATTTTTGGAATTAATATTATGGATAAAATTTTCAAACATGATCATCCTGTATTATACAATTTTGATATTAAACATATGTTAGAAATTTTATTTATTAAGTTAGATCACTATTAGTATCACAATCAACGATAATGAAAATATACAAAGAAGAAAGATTGTATAAAATTAAAATAACAGAAACATCACAAAATGAATAAATAAAAAGAAAAAATAACCCACACACTCTCTCTCTATTAAAATTTATATCGCCTGCCAAAATATGGGAATTAACCATTCATGTAACGACCTGTCCTCGGGACCCAGGACGTGACTACCCCAAACCCACCTCCCATAGGCCAAGGGCTGGAAACTTGCACCAAAGGCGTAAATCCTGAAATAAGCGAACGCGTTTCCTTTATGTAAGATAACAAACACCATAGAGAAATGCAAGGAGAAGTAATCACTAAGTAAACTGAGTACATGGTAAGTGATGGAAAGTAAATGGGCCAGAATACGAACCCAACTAAAAGTAAAGTACAACTGAAATGAAAGTACATCAACTGAAAGGTAAGCAGCGAGTCCGAGCCGTCCTATCGAAATCCCACCAGAAGGGTGGGTACAGATGGTCTCCACTGCTCCTTGGCTCCAGTTGTCTGCTCTGTGTACGTCCTATCCATTTATCCAACTCCAGGTACCATCCAGCTCCACGAACTCCTACCTCGGTCAGCGCTGTCCGTCGTCTGCATCCAACACAACATAATGTGGGCATATCTCGTGCATGGGTGAGTATACTGTACTCAGTAGGGACCCCGTAACCCCTGAAGGTCTCCCAGAATCCACGAAGGATAAACCAAAATGGAAAGACACAATCACGAAGTAACAACCAACTCTACTAGGGTATATGCCCATATATATACCTAAGTAATCAATTCCAGTTCAACTCAAACATCTGAGCCATAGTTCGACACAGTCTAAATAGGATAGAACAACCAATCCACACAGGATAACACAACCCAATACACACAGGAATGAAAGTCAACCATATCGTAGATATTGATTGAAAGTCAAGACTCATCTCACACATGTATATTTCTTCGTAAGACGATATAGTTGATTATATGTATCCACTGATTCATCTAAGCTGTCGGACAAACGTAGGATACAAGACCAGCTAAGTTGTTAGACCCACAAAGGATTCAAGACAAGCTACTCTGTCGGACCCACGTCGGATACAAATACAGAGTCCAATACTGCCGGACCCACGTAGGATACAAGAATAGTAGTCAAGTACTACCAGACCCACATAGGATACAAGAACAGTAGTCATCGTCATCGAACCCACGGAGGATTCCAATATGGTCTTCGTCACTGCCAAACACACAGAGTATCCAAGTACAGTCGTCATCGTCGGCGTAGTCGTGGCCAACTCTAGGGTTCCCGCACACAGCATTCTCGATTCTAGGATGGTCTACTTCACAAGCCAAGGGGGTCGATACATCAACTGACACGTAGTCCAGAGTTTATGTATCCCAATGTTCTGTCTCGACCAAAGGAACTCAACGCGACAGAGGGCGCGTCAATCAGACGCCCAGTCTGAGAGAGATTGGATTTTTCGCCCCAAGGTCATGGTTGGTTTTTAAGTCAAAACCAACCCGACCGTACTCCAACTACGTCCTAACCATGATTGGAGTAATCCAAAAGAACCATATCACTAATATGAATCCAAAAAAGTCGATGGCACGTCTATCAGACGTCTGGAGCTCCAGTTATAAGCATTTCCGCTCTGAGGGCACGATTGGTTTCATGTTTGAACCAACCTGGCCATACCCAATGTTCTCTGAAACCTTGACTGTAATATAAAAAAACTGATCTTCTCGATCCAAGGATCGCATCGCAACTGACGGTGCATCAGTTGGATGTATGTAGCCCATGTTATGGGCCTTTGAAAGAAGTTGTCTGATTTTAGGGGGTTTTGGGCCCGGACCCACCCGGCCCAAGACCCCTTGGGTCAGCCCAAACTGGGTCGACCCGACCCGGGTCTGAGTCTATCCTACTTGGGCGCGGCCCGGCCCGGTCCGGGCACCCGCGTGCTGAGCGGACGCGGAAGGGGGGGAGCCGCCGCCCCCTTTGAACCGAATGGCGGACCCACAGCGGGTCCGCCCTGCTACGCTGACAAGGGGTTCAAACCCCCGATTTTTCTGGATCTGGCTGACCATAACGGTCGGCCAGTTGTTTCACGCGGGACCGGTTGGTCCCGCCTCCTGTGGCACCGGTGACCGGCGGTTCCGGCCGCCTTCCCCTGCTCTGTCGCGGCCTTGGTCTGACCAGCGCGGTGCGATGGCACCTCGCCCCTCCGCTATGGCCCACCCCGGCCGCGGCCTCGCTCTGGTCACAGCCTCTTTCGGCCTCCACAGCGCGGCGCGACGGCACCACGCTCCTTCGTCGTGGTGATATTCCTCATTCTCGCGCAGTGTCGTTGCACCGCGCCACCTTCATCCCAAATCTCAACGGTGAACATCAACAAAGGGGGAGAAGGATCGGCCATGTTCGTGCGGTCTGACCTCCTCCCTTTAATTTGATAACATGTGGCCAAATATTTAAGGATGAACGCAAAGAATAATCACATCGTAAAAACACACCACTACCTTGAAGTAGTTGTCGAAACAAGATTGTCACAGGAAATGGCATCGCGAGGTAAACCTATGTACGTGCTTGACAGAGAACGTCCAAGGTGTAGTGGCATCTCACACTGGCTGCAGAGAGGAGAATAAGGGCATGAAAATCACTCATTTTGGTGACAACATTCTTCGTCGAGGTCTTGATATTCTTCGTGTTCTTCAACGTGGAAGACGACGTTCTTCTAGACTAGAGCCCCCCTCTCCAAAAAAAACTCCACACCATGATTCAACCATAATAAAATAAGGCTTTGCCTTATTTTATTACTCATGCAAACCTTTTTCAAAACTCAAATTGAATTCACCAAATTAATTAACATGCGTTGTCCAATTAATTAGGCGTTTTATTGGCATGTATTTTAATGTGGAAGAGTGGAAGATTTACATAATTAATTGCTAGAGGGGAATTTAATGGGGTGTTGGGGAAATTGAAGGAGTTGGGGGCTCATGTGGGCCCCACCCCAACATCCTCACATCTTCCTTTCCCATAACACTTAAACCATCAGCAAATAAATAAAAAAAATTGTAAAACAATTATATTTTTATTCCTAAAATTTTTAACATCTCCCCCCATGCAAACAGAACTCCAGAAAAAGTCTTCCAAAGAAATTACGGGCACTGCGATTTCATCGGTGTCCTCGGATTTTGATTTCGAACACCGGTTCAAAAGTTAGGAAAACCCGTTCGTTTGTTCACTGAACGTACCCGATCTAAACTTCAGAAAATGATTCCAGGCACACCCAGCCTAATAATCAAGGGTTTCAGAAACAGGGTACTTGTAAAATCCCAAATAAATTAAGAAAAAAACTGCCTTGAAATTTACAGGTCTTTACATTTCTCCCACCTCAGGGCTTTACGTCCCCATAACGATACTTCACAGACTAGAGAAACAAATGAGGGTACTGAGCATGCATCTGAGCCCCCCGCTCCCATGTCCTCTCCTGGAGGTTCCCGTGTTGCCATCTGATGCGCACTAGAGGAGTCAACCTCCCACGTAGGATGCACTCCTGTCGATCCTCGATATTCACCAGGACCTCCGAAAAAGTCACCTCGTCATCAATGTCCAGCTCCCCATGGATGATGATATGTGTTGGGTTATGCACGTATCTTCTCAGCTGAGATACGTGGAACACATCGTGCACCCGGTGCAACTGAGGTGGCAGACCCTGGTGATAAGACACCTCGCTTATCCTGCTAAAAACCTAGAATGGTCGGATGAAGGACAAAGATAACTTTCCACCCCATCCAAATCCCCGCAATCCACGTTGATGTGAGACCCACAAGAAAACAGGGTCGCCATTCTCAAACTCTAGTGGTCTCCGCCTTTTGTCGGCAAAAGACTTCTGTTAGCTTTTAGCTGTCCTCATCCACTGCAGGATCACCTAGACCTTCTTTGTCATGGCCTGGACCATCTCTGGTCCCACAAGTGCTGACTCCCCAGGGTCTGTCCAACACAGAGGTGATCTGCAAGGTCGGTCGTACAATGCCTCGTATTGTGCCTTCCCGATGGTGGGGTGGTAGCTGTTGTTGTTTGAAAATTCCACTAAGGGTAGGTGATCCTCCTAGCTTCGAAAAAAGTCAGGGACACGTGCACGGAGCATGTCCCCAAGAGTCTGAATGGTCTTCTCAGTATGACCATCCGTCTGATGGTGAAAGACGGTGCTTAGACGTAGCTGCGTCCCAAATGCCTCCTGCAGCCCCTTCAAAATCCGGGAAGTAAAGCGAGCATCTCGATTGGAGATGATAGATTATGGAACACCATGAAGCCGTACGATCTCTTGAATGTAGAGGCGTCCCAAGCACTCCACTGAGCCCTGCTCTCTAATGGGTAAAAAGTGTACCGACTTGGTGAGTCGGTCGACAATCACCCAAATGGAGTCGTGACCTCTGAAAGTACGTGGATTTACAGTCCCGAAATCCATAGATATTATATCCCACATCCACTCCAGGACCTCCAATGGTTGTACCAAGCCTTCTAGTACCTGGTGCATTGCCTTCATCTGCTGGCAGGTGAGACATCGAGAAATGAAATTTACCACAGCCTTCTTCATAACCGACCACCAGTGCTATTGTCTGAGATCCTGGTACATTTTCTCCACTCCTGGATGTACCGATAAAGGGGAAGTGCGAATCTCTTTCAGCACCTCCTCCATTAAAGCTGCTTGTACCACGGTACGTCCTCTGAAAAGGATGACGTGCTCTCCTCCCATAGAAAACCCATTAGGTGCATGTCCTGTTGAAATCTGTACATGTCACGTCTCACAGTCAACGTCCCCATGTTGTGCCTCTCTGACCCGCTAATGAAGTGGAGGAGTGACTGTGAGTGACTGTAGAAAGGCTGCTCCATCTCTATCCACGAATGATATCTCCAGAGCGGCTAGCTGCTCTATGGCCTCCCCATGTAGCTGAATGCCCATCCTCCTACTGAGAGCATCGGCTAATACATTCCCCTTTCTAGGAGTATAGACTATCTCAAAGTCATAGTCCTAGAGGAACTCGAGCCATAGCCGTTGTCTCAGGTACATGTCCTTTTGTGAAAAGATATACCTGAGAATCTGGTGGTCAAAATAAACTGTAAAGCACTCGACCATCAGATAGTGCCGCCACATCTTCAGAGTGAATACCATTGTTGCTAACTCCAGGTCATGGGTATCGTAGTTTTTCTCATGATACGTCAATTGTCGTGATCCATTGGAGATCATTTCCCACTCCTACATCAGTACACACCCGAGTCTGGTCCTTGATGCAACGCAGTTGACTACGTACCCTACTCCCTCCTCCAGTAGCCTCAAGATATGTGCATTGGTCAATCTCTGTCTCAACTCCTGAAGCTCTGTGGACATCTGTCTGACCACACGAAGGGTTCCCCCTTCATCGTCAATGTTGAGAACGGTTCCGCGTCTCTAGAGAAGTCTGGAACAAATCTCCGGTAGTATCTAGCCAGTCCTAGGAAACTCTGCACCTCCGTCACGCTTCTATGTGGATACTAAGCTAGCACTTCCTCAATCTTCACCGGATCCACCGCAACTCCCACCTCAGAGATGATGTTCCCCATGAAGTGGACCTCACGTATCCAAAACTAACACTTTGAGAGCATACCATAAAGCTGGTTCTCTCAGAGTGTGTCCAGTACAACCCGCAAGTGGTATGTGTTATCCTCCTCAGTGGTCGAGTATATCAATATGTTGTCGATGAAGACTACGACATATCGATCAAGGTAAGGCTGAAAGATCATATTCATTAGACTCATGAACACTGCTAGAGAATTTTCTACGCCGAAATGAATAACCATGAACTCATAGTGGCCATACCGACATCTGAAAGCCGTCTTCTTCACATCCTTGTCCTGAACTCTGAGCTGATGATAGCCTGACTTGAGGTCTATCTTCGAGAACCACCATGATCCCTTGAGCTGATCGAAGAGGTCGTCAAACCTCGGTAGCTGTTACTTATTCCTCATGGTCACCTAGTTCAGGCGATGATAGTCGACACATAGTCGCAGGCTCTTGTCCGCCTTCTTGGCAAACAAAATCGGGGAATCCCAGTGTGAAACACTGGGTAGGATGAATCCCTTGCACTACAAGTCCTCCAGTTGTACCTGTAGCTCTCAAATCTCAGCGGGATTCATCTGATATGCTGGAGCGGATATCAGGGCTCTCCCGGGGTACTTGTCAATATATAAGTCTACCTCTCTGTGAGGAGGTAGTCTTGGAACGTCGTCAGGAAAACCATCCGCATACTGATCCACCACTACAGGAAAACTCAGACTCCACATGTCAACTGCTCCTAAGATGAGGCTAGCCAACTGATTAGTGATCGACTTTCCTCTCCTCTGCATGAGTCCATCCTGTGCTTCAAAGACTCTATTCTCGCCGGTGATGGTGAACCTTCTCTTATCAGTGCGGACACACCAAATTTTGCGCCTAATACAGTCGATCTGAGCATGAACTGTAGATAACCAATCCATGCCTAAGATAATGTCATAAGGCCTCGACGCTGCTACAAGAAGATCTCAACCGATGGTGTAACCTATTAGAGTAATCCCACACTGCTGGCACCAGTGCGTAATCGTATAGTCTTCCCCCGTAGGAGTCTCTAGCCATAAGGATCGAGCCAACGGCTCCGTCGGAATCTCCGAGCTCCGAACAAGGGCAGCGGCAATGAAAGAATGACTCGCTCCTGTATTTGTAAGAACTACAGCAAGGGTGGAGTAGACAGAGATAGTACCTGAAATAATCTCTGGTGCGCCGTGGTCATAGGCCTCCACTACCTGAAGCTGAGCCTGCCTCTGCCCGCCATCTCCCTATGGTCGGGGTGGACCACCTAGTGGTGGTGGTGGTAAAGCTTCAAAGTGTTTCCCACCACCTGCTGCTCGGACAGCTTCTCTGCCTCATCTGCCTTCTCCCTACGGACTGCCATGGTCGACCTGCGACCTCTGCTTGGGTGGTCCCTCAACCATATATTTCTCCTCTACACGGTGGGTCGGGAAGTCACGAGCCATGTGGCCCTGCCTGCCGCATGTGTAGCACTGTCTGCTCCTTGGAAGGCTGGCTTGGTGCCATGTGCCGCGCACCTCTGAGCAAGTGTCTTAAGGTCGTCCGCCTGCTGGTTTGGTCTGCCTGGACCCCTGTGACATCCGTTGACTGCTAGCTGCAGATGACTCACCTACATGTCGTCCTGTGGTAGGTCTCGCTACTTGTGTAGGTTCAGCAAGAAATATATCTATGAGAGGGGCTCTCTCTAGTACTCTAGCCTACGTCGGGATGTTGAGGGAGATCATCGATGCCCTTATCTCATACCTCAGTCCCTGCTCGATGGTATGGGTCCGGAAGAATGGGTCATGTACCATGTTCGTCAAATAGAGCGAGAGATCAGTAAATCTCGATGAGTACTGGGCTACCTTCAGGCTTCCCTGCCACAGCTGTAGTAGATCCTAAATGTGCACCGCACCTAGGGTGGGTAGGATGAACTCTGAGAGGAAGAGGCTCTCAAATTCTATCTAGAGGATAGATTCCTTGTCGTGAACCTAGATCATCAAGCTCCACCATATTCCTGCTGCCGCGTGCAGGAGACTCGCTGCAAGGATCACCATGAGGTCAGCTAGTGTCCCTACTAACCTGAAAACTCATACAACAACCTCCATCCAATCCTCGCCTACTTGAGGGTTTGTATCCCCGCGGAACCTAGGCAGTCTCTGAAGCTAAAACTCGTGTAGTGCAATAAGGCGACGTGCACTCTCAGCGGCTGGGGCTGGTGGCATCATTGGCTCGGCGGGTAAATGTACCGTCGGTGCCTCCGCAGTAAAAGGGCCCTGTACCGAGGCCTCATCGCTCGGTGGGCTTTCATATCATACGAAGCTCTAAACCCTAACTGGATACCATCATGGGGCTATCCTGAAAAGAAATAGGTGCGCCATGGTCAATAAAGTATACCTGGTTAGCTGACACAAAGTAATCACAAAGAAATCTTTTGAAACACACATGCAACAAATGTTTTCGTGTACTGAGTCGGAAATCAGAAGTCAGGGTCCTGGTGTATGGATATGTCGGCCGCCACACCAATAATGGACTCCCTGGACTGATAACCACACTCAATACCCTCAAAAAATATTGCTTCACATAGAAGAAAGATCAGAGTCCTCCGTTCTGCGGTAGAACCAAACTCCTATGATACCAATTTCTTACGACCCGTCCTAGGGACCTATTTCGTGACTACCCCAAGCCCGCCTGCCATAGGACAGGGTCTGGCGACTAGCACCAAAGGCATAAATCCCAAAATAAGGGAAGAAATTTCCTTTAAGTAAGATAAAAAACACCATAGAGAAATGCAAGCAGAAGTAAACACTAAGTAAACTGAGTACAAGGTAAGTGCTGGAAAGTAAATGGGCCAGAATACAAACCCAACTGAAAGTAAAGTACAACTGAAATGAATGTACAGAAAATGAAATGTAAGAAGCGAGTCCGAGATGTCCTCTGGAAATCCCACCTGAAGGGTGGGTACAGATTGTCTCCTCTACTCCTCGGCTCTAGCTGTCCGCTCCGTGTATGTCCCATCTAGCAATCCACCTCCAGGTAGCATCCAACTCCACGAACTCCTACCTCAGTCAGCGTTGTCCGTCTTCTGCATCCAACATAATGTAGTGGAGGAATAGCCCATGTAGAGGTGAGTATACACTACTCTGTAGGGACCCCGAGACCCTTGAAGGTCTCCTAGAATCCACGAAGGAAAAACCACAAGGGAAAGATACAATCACGATGTAAAAACCAACTCTACTAACATATATGACCATACATATACCTAAGTCATCAATTCCAGTTCGGCTCTAACATCCGAACCCATGTTCAATATAGTCTACACAGGATAGCACAACCAATCCACACAAGATAACACAACCCAATCCACAGAGGAAAGCAAGTCAATCATATCATAGATATTGGCTGAAATTCAAGACTCAGCTCACATAGGTATTCTTTTTTTAAGATGATAGAGATGATCAAATATAGCCACTGATTCATCTAAGCTCTCGGACCCATGTAGGATACAAGACCAGCTAAGCTATCAGACCCACAAAGGATACAATACCAGATACTCTACCGCACCCACGTAGGATTCAAGTATAGAGTCAAATACTGTCAGACCCATGTTGGATACAAGAACAGTAGTCAAGTACTGCCAGACCCACATAGGATACAAGAACTGTAGTCATCGCTGTTGAACCCACAGAGGATTCCAGAACGGTCGTCTTCGCTGCAGAACCCACGGAGGAACCCAGTACAATCGTCATCGTCGTCACAGTCGCAGCCAGCTCTAGGGTTCCCGCACACAGCATGTTCGATTCCTAGAGGGTCGGCTCCACTATCCAAGGGGGTCGATAGATCAACTGACATGTAGTCCCAAGATGATGTATCCAAAAGTTTTTTCTCGAAAAAAGGAACTCAACGCGATAGACGGTGCGTCAATCGGATGCCCGGTCAGAGAGTTGTTGACTTTTTCATCCCAGGGCCCGGTTGGTTTTTAAGTCAAAACCAACCCGACCAAACTACAACTGCATCCAAACCTCGACTGGAGTAATCCAAAAGAACCATCTCACTATGAGGAATCCAACAAAGTCGACAACACATCTATCGGATGTCCGGAGCACATGTTATAAGGGTTTCTGCTCCGAGGGCCCGGTTGGTTACATGTTTGAACCAATCCAATCATACACAAAGTTCTCCGAAACCTTGAGTGTAATATATCAAAATCATTGTCTCAATCCAAGAATCGCATCGCAACTGATGGTGAATCAATCGGAGGTCCGTAGCCCAAGTTATGGTCCTTTGAACGAATTTGTCCGATTTTAGGGGTTTTTGGGCCCGGCCCGACCCGGCCCATGACCCCATGGTTCGGCCCAAACCGGGTCGACCTGACCCGGGTCCGGGTCCGGTCCACTTGGGCGCGGCCCGACCCGGCGCGGGCGGCCCGACCCGACACGAGCTGTCCGGCCCGGCCCGGTTCGGGCTCCCAGGTGCTGAGCGGATGCAGAAGGGGGGGAGCCGCCGCCCCCTTCGAACCAAACGGCGGACCCGTGGGGGGTCCGCCCTGCCATGCTAACCGGGGTTCAAACCCCCAGTTTTCCAGAATCTGGCCGGCGATAACGGCCGGCTAGTTGTGCCCTGCGGGACCGGTTGGTCCCGCCACCTAGGGCACCGGTGGCCGGCCGTTCCAGCTGCCATCCCCTGCTCTGCAGCGGCCAAAGGCTGCCGCCTTGGTTCGAATGATGCGGTGCGACGGCGCCACGACCTCTTTTGTCCTCAACGGCGCGGCGCGACGATGCCGCGCTCCTTTCTCTTGGTGATATTCCTCGTTCCCACATGGTGTCGTTGCACCGCGCCACCTTCGTCCCAAAACCTCAACGGTGAACATCAACAAAGGGGGAGGAGGATCGGTAATGTTCGTGCGGTCCGACCTACTCCCATTAACATGATAACAGATGGCCAAATATTTAACGATGAACAAAAAGAATAATCACATCCTAAAAAAATACCCCTACCTTGAAGTAGTTGTTGAAAGAAGATTATCGCGGGAAACGACATCACGAGGTAAAACTCCATATGTGCTTCATGGAGAACGTCTGAGGTGGAGCGGCGTCTCACACCGGCTGCAGATAGGAGAAGAAAGGCATGAAGATCACTCCTTGCGGTGATGGCATTCTTCATCGAGGTCTTGACGTTCTTCGCGTTCTTCAACGTGGAAAACGACGTTCTTCAAGACTAGATCCCTCCTCTCCAAGAAAACTCCACACAATGATTCAAGCATAATAAAATAAGGCTTTTCCTTATTTTATTACTCATGCCATCCTTTTTCAAAACTCAAATTTATTTCACCAAATTAATTAACTTGCATTGTCCAATTAATGAGGCGTTTTATTGGCAAGTATTTTAATGTGGAAGAGTGGAGGAGTTACAAAATTAATTTCTAGAGGGGAATTTAATGGGGTGTTGGGGAAATTGAAGGAGGTGGGGGATCATGTGGGCCCCACCCCAACTTGCTCACATCTTCCTTTCCAATAACACTTAAACCATCAGTAATGAAATAAAAATAAAATTGTAAAAGAATTATATTTTTATTCCTCACATTTTTCACATCTCCTCCCGAGCAAACGCAACTGCAGATAAGTCTTCCTAAGTAATTACCGGCGATGCGGTTTCATCGGTGTCCTCGGATTTTTATTCTGAGCACCGGTTCAAAAGTTAGGAAAACCCGCTCGTTCGTTCACTGAACGTACCCAAGCTAAACTTAGAAAAATGATTCCGGGCACACCGGGCCTCAGAATTAGGTGCCGTCAGAAACTGCGTACTCATAAAATCCCAGAGAAATTAATAAAAAAAAATTCCTTGAAATTTACGGGTCCTTACAATTCATTCTTGTCATGTGATGTTTATAGGGTAATAGTGAATGAAATAAAATGTAACAAATTGAGGAGTATTTCCTAATGAAACACTTCAACCATATAAGTCCTCCTTCTTAGATTGCATTCATTATAAGAAACCCTTCATGTGGTATTCATTGGTGTATATTCACCCCGGGTGTACTAAAATTCATCAATACATCTATTTTATTTTTTCATGTTAGCAGTGGAAGTTATATTGAATTTAGAAGTGTTTACAGGTGGAAAATTGAAAAAAATGAGTGATTCAAAAATATTACATGAATCTTGACACGAAATAGTGACATGACATGAAACTTATGGGGTTTTACACCCATGAAAGGATTTAATGTCCTAGCATCAGAGTGTGTACTATGGTTGATTTTATTTTACACACATGATGTAAAATATGTGCCACATTGTAAAAATTCTATACCCAACATGATTTCAATTTTTTTTAACTTTGACTCATCTTCAATCTTCATAATCTTATCTCAAACATCCCAGGATGTAAATGATCATTTCATAATCTGAATCATGGTTTTATTATCTACATTTACTCAGCATTATGTTTCCCAAGTATTCTACAAAAATTTAAATAAAATAATTAATATTCAAATAAAAAAAGTAAATAAAAAAATATATTTTCATATTTAAAATATATGCATAAAATGTAGTAATAAAATCTAACCACACATAAACTCATGATTTTACTCCACAATAAATTATTAAAATATTAAAATTGACACTAAATCTACAGATTTTTAAATATCTATTTCAAAAAAATAATGTGATCAAATTGGATTTTAAATATTTAACCACCACATAAGAAAACTCTATAAACTCCTCATTTTTCAATGAGGCATGGAAAATTGTCCATTATTTTCATCTTTTGACTTAAACATACAACCCATATCCTCCATCAAAATTCTGAAATCATTTTCAATATGAAATTCACTTATAATTTACCATGCTTTGAATTTCATCACACATTCCTCAAGAGAAAAATGTAAATGGATTCTTCTTGTACCTCAGATCATTATCCTTACAATAAACATGAAATGCATCTAACTTATCCAATTAATAGTGAGAAAATAAAAATTATTTACGAGTTATTCACTATTAGGATAAATTGACACTCAGGATATAGCATATCAGGTCAAATGATGTGAAAATAAAATAAAAAACTAAGATATCTATAAAGTATATTGTATGATAATAAATAAAATATCAGTGGCTCATTCTATCTTATAATGAAATCTCCCACTTTTCAAATAAAAATATTATGAACACAAATTGATAAATTATAATGACTGAAATACCATCATTATTTTCTTTCATTATTTTATATTTAATGTAAGGATTGGAAAATTATGACATACAATAACCAATAAAATATAAAGTAAATAATTTGTCAACTAAATAATGATTTTAAACCCTCCAAAACACAAACATTTATTTTATATATATATATAAATTTAATTTTTGAATTTTTAATAATTAGCGTTATAATATTGTATTAGGAATGAATAATAATGACCATTATCAATATTCTAGGGAAAACCCCCCACACATATCCATTTCAATAAACACATCCCAGCAACCATAATAATGTCTCCCATATAGAGATATTTTTCATTGCCTTGAACAATAAATATTGTATATTAGGAAATGATAAGATATGTTTGAAATTTTGATCACCCATAACATGTATATCCATGGATTATCTTTACTTTAAATGTATTAAATATAATTCTAGGTATCCAGATAAGGTCCAACTAATGATATTCCACCATCATTTAAATTTTTAATTTATACAATAATAACATTGATATGATGACATGAAATATGTAGAAGTAATCCTACCTTAGTCTCTCACGAAATATACTCAACAATTAATGGGAAACTTTTCTTATAAAAATTATTGGGAATGAAAAATTTCTATTGGGATAGTCACTCTTTTAATTTGACAAAAATATAAATAGAATTAACAAAAATATACAATTTTCAATATAGGGAAATTCTAAAAAAAATTCTTTTGCAAATATTAATCATTTTTCCAAATTGTGATATATAAAATTTATATCCCCATTTTTTTATTTAAATATTTATTCAGTAGTTTTTTATATTCAATTTATTGATTAAAAATTAAAAACATGAGATAATGATTATCCAGAGTAGTGGTTTTCTCCAATAATTTTGATGAAACAAAAAAGTTAAGCATTGTTCATGCATTTCAAATAGATTTTTTTAAAACAAGAATGTTGTGGTGTAGAATATAATATTAAAATTTAAAATCACACTATATTTATTAATTGTGTGTGTCTTCTTATGGAATCAATTTTTTTTTTAATTTCAATATTTTTACGTACCCACTTTATACCTCCACATTTCAAATAAAAAAGGCAATACACTTATGATTTTCTGGATTCATTTTTTATGAAATTTTAAATTATTTTGGGATAGGGAGTTTTGATTATATGTAAATAAAAATTCCAATTAATATTATTTCCTTCAAAAATAATTTTTTAAATATCATTGAAATAATTTTATTAATTATCAGATCAAGTGACATAAGGTATGAAATAAATTACCCAAAATGGATAAATGGATTTCCATATATTTATTTTATCTATTCATAAGGTAACCCTTCCATTTTATATAATAATATTTACTCTTCATGTGGGTAGCACAATCTCTACCCATATTGAGCTTATCCTCAAGTTCTTTTTCAGACTAAAAATAAGTATCATGATTGTGATCCTACAATACAGTTTTTCAGTGATAAAATTTTTATTTATTACCAATGACACTATCATTGAATATCATTTCATAAATCTTATTATCTTTATCCTAAACTTTATTTCAATCATTATTAATATTGGTGATATATTTTACCTATATATATGGTAATTTTCCCTTCATTAAGTGGTCATTTATCAAAATAAATGTTTTCGTTTCCTAGTCTATGTTGAAACTAACCAACTCATTGTTGACAATCATGCATTGATCACCACATGGGAAATCAATTAATTATTTTAAAGTCTCCATGAATGTCCACCTAATAATAATTGGTGTTATCTCTTCAATAATTTCCAAAATAAAAAAGTCCACGACAAAATATAATTTTTCAACGTTGAATAAAATTCCATTGATTATCCATCATGGGTACTTTTTTATTATGTATTTTTGTTTCATCATGAACTCATTTGTATTCAGTTCATCATTTCATAGGCTCTTGAATGTTATTTAGAACATCAATTTCATGTTGGTTCCTAAATCCCAAAACATTCTCCCACACTCATTTGAAATGATGTTGATTTGGATTGAGAAGCTACCTTGGTATTGTCACTTCATTGAGATATTTTTTGACATCACATATTAACACAATAGTGTGAGTCTTATTATACTAATTTCTTATTGATTCTTATTTTTTGGGTTCCAAATGCTTCATAAAGTTATCATAGGATGGCATGTTGTCCAAGAAATCTATAAAGAGAACATTAATTTTGTATTTTTTTAATGTTATTAATAAAGTTATTTTGTTCTACATATTGTTTTCCTAATATTAGAATATCTTGAAATGGAATTATATATTTGAATTATGGGGTATATTCTCTCTATTATTCATTATTGTTTTCTTGATTTATTTAACTTTTTATGTACATATACCAAACATTGTTCTAGGTTTTCTTCAATTATATTTCCTCTTATAAGAATGATGGATTTTAAGTATCCTCATATGATGAAATGTTGGTATCTAGGAAGTAGTACTCAAAGTATCTCACAATGTTGATGTGGTATTTATATTTTTATAAATTTTAGGTTTTAGTGTATAACATTTTTTTCTCTTAAATAATATTTATTTGATTTAATTTATTCCCTTTCTAGTTTTGTGTAGGAAGTTATTTCCTTTATAGTATCTCATATAGTCATTATACATGATGCTAATGTATCCTCTATTGTGGGGATTGTGATCTAAAGAGATGATCCTAGTTGACAATGAATGCATGTGGTAATTTATATCAAATGTTCCATTGCTTTTGTGACTTCCAGCAATGAAATGTATTACCATGATTAAATTTTTTTTATTATCTATTTTAATGTACATATTATGGGGTCATTTAATTCAAATCATGGGGTATATTTTTTCTATTATTCCATCTATGCCACCATAAATTCATTTTTATAAAATTTGAATGCCTATGTAATGGGTTCCTTTTCATTTCCACTATAAATAATTTATTTCAATTTAAATGTTTATATTATATCATTCTTTTTGTTCTTTATTCTTCAGGGATTCTCCAATAATAGCATTGATAATGGAACATTTTCCCTTGGATAATCATTTATAAACATTTTGAGTTAGAAACTACATTTATAAACCCCTACTGTATAATTTTCTAATCACGTATTTGATATTATATAATGTGTTATATAGTGATTAATCCTCAAATTGATTGACATTTAAATTATATAACTGCCTTTTCATGGATATTAATGGAGGGAATAAATATGCGAAGAGATTTCGTTTCAACTCATTTCTTATAGTGATGGAATTTGGCTAGAAATATTTTCATACTTTATCCGGCTTCATTCATTGATGAAAATATATATATTAAATTTTTTACCAGAGTAAATGAGAATATATGAAATAGAAACATGACAGATATTTCAAGAAATCTATTTAAGTGTCAATTCATATCTTTTTTGGGAATTTTAGAAAATCTATTGGTATTCAGCGTCAATTAAATGAGGGTTTGTTTGATTTCAATGAGATGGAGCATTATGGGTAAGGATAAAATGATTAGTTTTAGTCATTTATTTGATTGTCTCCTATAATGTACATGTGATTATTGCCTCATATTTATTCATGGTACCTCAAAAACATTATTTTTATCCATAGTATTCATTTTATCAGTTACTTTGTTCTACCTCATTAGGATTCATTCGAGTTTTTAATTGTGTTTAAAATTTAAATTTCTTTTCAATAGAGTAGAAAGGTCATTCATGAAAGATTAAATCAAAAATTATATCATGAGCACTCAAAACCTAGAATAGTGAAATAAAGTAAAATATTGAATGAAAATTTATAAAATAAAAAATATAATTTGAAATTTCCCCATTAATAACATGAACAAATTTACTTCCATTATTATTTCACTTATTCCCATTTTGAAAATAGTTTTATCAATTTCACTAAATCCTTTGTAACAACCCTAATTTTCTATAGATAACCGGGAGTTCATGTTCCATATAATGTTACATTTAAAATATATTTTATGAAATTTTAATCATAGGTTAATTTATAATTTATTGATAAAGGGGCCATAAAAAATATATTATTGTAAATATGATAAAAGTTTTATGTTCTGTGGGTTGTTTCTTGTGGGAGTAAATTATAGAGATTAAACTAATTTTCAAAGCTTCTCATTCAAGAAAATGTAGATATATATCCTTGATCTTGGCATCTCATCCTTAACACAATACATTGGTATTTTAAATAAATAATTGAATCAATGTATTTTTAAAACATGACCCTCCTTAATTATAAAATGTTCATATGGAAACAATGCTGGTTAGTTTATGCATTTAATTGGTTTTTTTAATAAATTTTCAATTTCCATTAAATGAAAAGAAAATGAATGATTGTAATAGTATAAAACTATACCAACAAACCAAACATAAAAAAATGAAAAATAAAAATAAATCACAATCACACTTCAAAATTATTTAGATTTGTATCCATCAGTTGGGAATTGTACTTTCATGAAAGTCAAGATACACTATCATGGGTAGAGAGAACAAAATAGATTAAAATGAATTTGGTAGGAATCGTTGGTGCACAAATTCATCTAGTGATAACTTCATTCATTAATTTAATTCCCATTTTCATTTACTTATATTTGTTGAGGTCCCTCAGGATGCTTAAATGTTACTAATCCTTCCATTTTATCTTTTGAATTAAACAATAAGAGTTAAGAGGAATTAATATGTAAGGTCCTATAGAAATATGGAAAGAATCAATGCTTCAATATATTTGTAGTCACGAGTCCTGACATGAAATATAGATTCTTCATATGAAAATTTTCGATTTCATCCCAGGATTTTCCTTCACAGCCCAACTTCATGGGGTGGATAATGCATGATTTCGTAAAAAATTAATGGTGTGAAGAATGTGTCACAATATGATACTGATCTTCCCATCTCGGATTCTATTGGTCTCCCCTCTTATGACTTCATCAATATATGGAATCTTATTATAAAATTATCATTTTTTGAATTAACATTTCATGGTGACAAAACGGTCTTTTATGACTCTTTTACCCGTCTTCGAGTTTTTATAGTATCCAAACAAAATATTTAATAAAAAATACATATATTGTAAAAAATTATAAATTAAATTTAAAAATAAAAATTTATTAATATTTAGAACATATGTAGGAAATGTAGTCATAAATTCAAACCAATGTTTAATTAAATGGGGTGAGAAATAAATATCATTAGACCACACCCTATATCAATCCTATAATCTAATTTCATATACTAATAGATGCATACGTGATATACTCAGGATTTTCCAAATAGAATAATAGGTGAAAAACCCCTTAGATAAGGATATAAAATAAAAACCAAAATAATATAAATGCGGATAAATAAAAATAAATAATATAACCAACTGTGGGTTTTAGACTAAGACTTTTAGTAAATATACACCATCTCATCCATAACATAGGACATATAACACATGACTCACCCATCCATTTGACATCATGAACATACACACCATATAATTAGTAGCTTCAAGATATCTATAATGTAATATGTATGAGTTCCAAATCCTAGGTCACAACCATATCCATTGATGATAAACCACAAAATAGTACTATGATCTAGGACTACAATGAAATGATCATACCTGAAGAAATGAAATGTACTAACATTTAGAGAACCTAACTAATGAGCTGTAGTCCTATAGAACTAACTATATCCATATATTACTATTAGGGAAGTCCCAAAAACTTGGGTACTCCAAAACATCCTAGAC
Organism: Viscum album; assembly: GCA_963277665.1. Lineage (NCBI taxonomy): Eukaryota > Viridiplantae > Streptophyta > Magnoliopsida > Santalales > Viscaceae > Viscum > Viscum album. The sequence continues at coordinate 582,494,780 of OY728129.1, read as the reverse complement.
CATAAACACCTATACCCTATTAAGGCAATACTTTATTAGCCAAATGGATGGTTATACGACTCTAGATCTTCTATTACCACCATATTCCCTTCAAACCCGGACTAGCTTGAAAACAAATGATTAAATCATATCAAACTCATGGACTCTTACCTGTCATATGATATCCCAAATTTACCCCCTAAAAATAATATAGTGTAGAGGATTCTCCAATCTATACCAACATAAGACAATAATAATGTGTCAATCAACTCTCGAACCCATCACCCAATGATTCGAATCATATGCACTGACCATCAAAATGATAAAAATTTATCATTCAACCTACATTTGTATTAATCATATAAATAGATATTATGGATTATTAACCCTATTCTATGAGTTATATAGTAGATCCCTATGTTTATGAAGATAAAACAACAATGATCCTCACTCGGTGTCAATAAAATATGGTGCTCGTATTGATCCGTGGACCACATCAATCTTAAACCATGGGTGATTCCTAACACACTGATAGATAGGACAAAATTCATCAAACAGATAATATTATTCATCAACATTCCCAAAATATCATCCATATATATATAATAGGATCAATTATTTGGTTCCCCATTATTACACCCAAACCACAACACTAGGACAACATGAGAAACATGTATAAGTTCCCCTAATAGCCTACAACTGAAACTCGATCAATGGAATTCCTATAAAGGAATTAAAATGCATTTATAATGATACAAGTATATTCCCAATTTCCCCCATGTACTTATTAAGAGTAGTAGTTACAACTAGGGTCTCCTCTAGAACTAACTGAATCCAAAGAAAATCCATCCAATAGAAACCCCCCATTTTGTGTACCCAGCATATAACCACTCCCCATATATAATCTCAAGCATAATTTTATCCATAATGGGATTATTATACCTATCAAAAGAACCTATAAATGGACGCCAGGAATATCTGACACCCTGGAGTTTAATCCCCCAATAACATATTTAACAGATCCATACTGTGAACTTAGTATCAAAACATCATGCCAGCAGGCTATATCCAAGACCATATCACCCCATAAAACTACTTTAAAACCCTAACATAATAAATTTTTGGTTACCATGTATTAGAACCATAAAAAATACCTATTATCATACTCATGTTAGTTTTTTCACAAATTCACAACCATCACTCAGGAAGCATATACCAATACCCATCCAGTTAGAGGATTCTGAATTGGATAATTAATGAAATCCTCTTGCTAAAAATAACTTTACCAAAAAAACCCACATGACACGTAGATTTGAAAGGAGGTGGATAATTTTTGTGAAAATTACAAGGTTTTGTGAATTTCCTTTTTAAAATACACAAATATAATTTATGTTTTAAAAGAATCACCCTTCCTAAAAAACTATAATATTGAACAAAAGATCAATCATGTTTTTTTAATATGAAAATATAATAGTGGTGATGAAATAATAATTACTTGTAATTATAATAATCATATAAAATAACAAAATATAAATTTAAACATAATTTTAACAAGTTAATGAGTAATGTAAAAAATAAATAAAGAATATAATTTAATATTAGAGTTGATGAAAAGAATGTTGATGGGCCAATATATCCCCAAGTAAAATTTCTCAAGGGGGTATTATTCTTGTCCTTTTCTATATAGCTATCCAACATTACAAAAATCAAATAATTTTTAATTTTTTATAGAATGAAACCATAAAAACAACTGACCAAATATTTTTAATTATTATAGGTGGAAACATCTAAGGGAATGAAATCTATTTCCTTTTAATAGTTTTGGAAGGAAACTCAAATACATTAAATAATTTTTTTGGGAAAAAAAATGTAACAATGAAGTAAGAGGAAATAATTGTTTACATAAAATAACTATTAAACATGGTTTCATTATATCAGTGAATAAAAAATAACACTAAGAGATATAGATAACAACACCTAACAAATTTGAATGATTTACAATGATATATTTATATTATGATTAGAATGGAGCGAAAAAAACTAAATGGGGATAAATTTGATGATCATAATGATTTTTCATTGATAATTTCATAAAGAAATAATTTTTTATCTTCATGGGGTGATTTCATAAGCTCTATAGTTGTTGGTAATTTGTTTGAATCAATACAAGTTAAATGAAATCATGGATGACGAATTTAATGCCTTTTTTACCATAATAAATAAGCCTGATATCTATCTATCTCAATTAAATTTGGAAGCTAGTAGCCTCCATCAGATAGGTTTTGGTACTCTTGTAAGTGTTCAATGTATTTAATATAGAACTGGATGGATTCTGAGCTTCTAAAAACTAGATAGTAGATTTTACCACAATTTTTGGTTCACGATATCACCACTAGTTGTCCGGTGTCACTATGATGGGTTTCTTGGGGAATTTTATAGGCTACACCATGTTTTTATAATTCCATAAGCTGGTTAATTATGTTTAATGAGTTATATGATACTCCCAATAAGATTGAGAATTCAATCAATTTCTCTAAATTAAATTTATTACTGTCTTTTAGATCATTGAGTGCATTTCTCCATGATTAAATGTAAATATCATAAAAAACAATTTAAAATTAAAGAATATTGAAATTAATGTTGTGATAATTGAATTATTAAATTGGTGCGAAGAACAAAAATATATCCCTTTTATATGATCACAATACACCTCAATATGAACAAAATAAGTATAAAATTATATTTAAAGAAGATATTTTTATTAATAATTTCCCATGATATTCAAAATAAAAAATGTTATTTCTCCTAAGAATATTAATGTAATAAAATTTTGAAAAATTTTATAAAAAAATATAATAAAAAACACAAAATATATTTTCATAAATATACACCTTGTAATACCCAAATACATTAAAATAACACTTTTTTCCAAAGCGTATACAACACACAACATTGAGATAAAACAATCCATAAGAAAATTATTATTTAAATATGACCATTATATCTTTTACAGTAAATTAGAGAGTATGAATAGGATTAAATACATTATGAAATTACCATATATTTCATTATAAACCCAAATTATTTCATTAATTATTATGAAATAAGAACTACTTTTTTATTAAACACGTTTCATGAAATAAGAAGTCATTTTCATCAAACATCGATAATTATAATAAATTTCTTGATCTTTTTGATTTTTTATCAAATAAAATTTAAATAATTTATGAAATCTTTTATAAAAATCATCTTTGGGTAAAATTTTGTTATTTTTCAAAAACGGTTTATTTTTTAATGAATTTTCAAAATACTATTTTTCGAATAACTATAATTTTATTTTCTGTAAAAAGTCTAATTATGCATTAAATTTGATCTAATATTTAAATTAATATTATTTAATTATATAAAATCTTATTAACTCCATTTAAATAGTATTTAATCATTATTTTTTGTATAAGTGAATTTTTTTGGCATAAAAGTGCAATATCTAAAACCTCTTTTGTATTGTGATCTATGAATTTATATTAAAAGTAATTTCTTCTTATTATATAAATAGAATCATAAAAAAGGATTCCATTTTTAGATTCAAGAGGAATATATTTTAAAAATAGTTCCCTCATATTTTAGGACATTATAAATAGTGAGTAGTAGTATTGTTACCAAAATCAAGGGTTTAAAAGGTATATAAAGTTATAAATTAAATAATATGGATAAATAATGAGACTAAAACTTGTATTAATTTTAATTGATGATTATATATGACAAAGAATCATATATTTTTTGAATATTTTGAATATTTTCTATTTTTTCGTTATTTTTTACCACTATATTATTTTTTCTAATGAAATGTAAAAAATAACATTCCCTTTCTTTTATTAACATATATTTTTAAAATAGTGGAAATCAAAGAATATATTAAGTTCTAATTAATAATTTTTAATAAAAAAATACTTTTATCATTGTTCTGTTTTTATAATTTTTAGAAATAAATAATATTCTTTAATTTCTTTTAAACATGGACATAATTCATGTGCACATAATAAAAACTCAAAAAAAATTCCAAGAAGATAAAAATTATATCATTTTTTTTGTGTTAATAGATTTTTTAACAAAAAAAATAAATATAATAAATTATTTTAATCATTTTATTTTGATTCAATGCTTGTCATGTTGTTTTAATATTTATATTAAATGAATACACCCAAAATTGAGATTAGTTATATTTGATAATAAATAATATTTTATTAAATGATTTAAAATTCATAAAAATAAGTGAATCAACCAAATGAATGGGTTCTTTCTTTAAACATCATCCATAGTCCATTTATGTGTTATTTTACTTTTTATTGAATCATTATTGACACATAAAATTTTGAATAATTTCATATTACAATTATTCTAAAAAGGATTATTGAAGGGTTGAAATAAAATAAAAAGGGTTAAATGTGATATAAACTTCAATATATTTTATTATAGGAAAATAATTTGATTTATACCAATCATTATAAGGAAATATATCAATTTATAACCATTTGGAAATGAAAATTAATTTATATTAATTTTTTACTTTTTGAAATCCCATGAATTCCATACACTACAATTATAAATGGACACCTCACATTTTTTTACTCCACATTGATCTTTGTAGCTCAATAAACCCATAGAAATTAATTTTATAAGAACACATAACCTTATTTTAAAGGTTTTTTCTATTCTACAACACTATCCATAGTACACATAATAGGATATCTAATGTATGTCTACCAAAGAAGAGGTATTTGTCTTCCCAGAATATTTCATGTTTATTTATTCTACTACTTATTCATAATATATTGGGACCATAATAAAATAATAATTATAATATCATAAAAAAAATTATATTCTTATGATAGTGGTACATCTATATTACTTTTATTTGCGTCCATATGAAAAGTAAAAAAAAACTAGTGCTTAATCATGGGTTAATATATCCACATAAAAATATAAATCACTTTGTCCAACAACATCTATATGAAGGTTATAAATATATAAATATATATATATATATAATGTTTTTGAAATATATATTCTTCCAAAATTATTATAACATTTCTACACTCATACCTTCAAATCTATTAGAAAACTATAATGTAGCTTGTTCGTATGTGTGGACTACCCCTTACAAAAAATCAATGTGAACTAATTTTCATTTAATATATAGATGGATGGTAAAAAGAATATAATTAATAAATATATATGATAAATATGGAAGTATAATTATTCTTCAATATTAAATTTTTATTCACCTTTTTTTTTCCATCTGTTGAAAACATAAAATAGTGTTTATGGGTATGTAATTCCTTCCATCTCTATGTACAATATAATTAATTTTTATGTATTTATATTTTATTGATAAAACTAAATAGATCCATATTGAATATATATAATATTTATATGATTAATATAATTTTTATATGATCAAATCATAATCTAATAAAAATTATTGAAACTATCAAATAAAAACGTACTTGAAAAATGACGGAGTTAACAACCAAATTAATGTTACTATTTTAAATATTGTTAAAAAATAGGTGATAAAATGTTATAAATGGATCTTATATAACAATAGAGATGTTTAAAATACACCAATGAAATTATTTCAATCATTGGATCACCATACCACTTCTTCATTTCATAAATTTGTAAATTAAGAAAAGCATCCCTATAGTCTAAATTCGATGACTCTAGAAATTTAGGATGTTTGTATTTATTCTCATAGACACTCTTATCTAGGAAAGAACATAGATTATATTAATTTATCTAAAATATATAAAGATGAACTAGTGGCTACAGAAATGTTAGATGGAGAGGGTGACCTTAGGAACTATCCTCCTACATTTGAGGTAAGTATCCCCACCATCATTGAAAAGATAATGACGGTGGATCTAAGAATAAAAGAATACCCATGAAAAATATTTATTATTTTTCCCACACCTATACAGTAACATGAGATACATATTATATTTCTATAGAATAAACAATATATTTTTTCATAGAATTATATAGTTATTCCTTGGATGAACCCTGATGTGGTTGCTCACCACCTAGGCATTACCAATTACCATACATGTTTTAAATGTTTGACATGATATAAAACCCCACTCATGCTACTAAAATTAAATATTTGTTTTAAGAATTGATGATGTTCATATTTTTTGAGATATTAAGTACACAAAATTTCATAAACTAAACATCCATGTCTATAAAAACATTGGGAGGATCATGGTTTTCAATGATTTTAGAAACCATAATCGGCACCTCCTAAAGTATTAATTTTTACTACCAATCAATGAGTTTTTATTGATTCAATTACTAGATTCCATGTTCTTTCCATTATGGATTGGTATTGAAGGAACAATCAGATAACGGTTTTCCTGGAGGATGAATAAGATACTATTTTTAGAGTATCATAGGGGATTCTTTTCTACTAGGGCATGCCCTTTGTATTACATTATGTTGAAGATACATACAGAAAACACATGAATTATAACTTTAAATTCGTAATGGGTTGAATCATTAAATGTTCTATTGATGAAATGGTATTTAAATAAATAATCATTTTTGGTCACTACAATGATATTTAATGACTCTCTGACACACTATAGCAGCATAGTTCGATAATTCTTCCTATAATGTTTTCTTTTAGAGTAATTTCATGGAAATTTCTTGTTTTGTGGTTTTTTAATGTGTAATTGAGGATGATTTAGAAATTTCTTGTGAATTCCATAAAATTTAACCCTATGGAATCTCAGTGAATTCAGGGGGATCAAAGGGAACATTTCTTATGTCTGGAATTTCATAGCTAATCTGGAATGAAAATTTCAACCCTTGGCTATGTTAATAAAGTAGGGAATAGTCTTCTGATGGAAGGAGGATTTTTTAAAATATTTTAATAATCTTAAGAAATACCTTCGGTATCTGTCCTTCATGATCCTGTAGGTATAAATGAAGACACTAATCATATATTTTGATACTTTATGATGATCTCTTAGTACTCATCTCACATGAAACAAATATCACGGGGAATAAAAAAACCTCAACAATCTCAAAAGAAAAATTATACGTATAGAAACACAATATTCCATCATAAAAAACACCCTCATTATCATCTTTATAGTAAACATGATTAGGAATTACTTTCATCATCACTAATTAGACTTGGTTTCTCATGTTGGCCCACTCAAGAACATTATTTTATAAACTATATTTACATTGTTTTCATCTTGGAGGGGGTAATCCAAAAAAACATGAAATAAAATATGTGTCATAGTAGGTGGTTAAATGAAGGATCTAGATGATTTACTAATAAAACATCCCAATAGGAATAACACAATAGTGGACACCTATGATCTGGAAAAATAAGTTTTATCATGATGATCTCGAAAACTTTAGAGATTAATTTTCATTGTGCATCCGAAAATCCTATAGGTAAGATATTGGAAAACCCTAATCCCAATATGATTGTTATAGGGATTATATTTTTTACCCTAAAAAATATATTTTACCATATTATTTCACACAATCTAAATTATACTCTAATAATGTGTAAAAATATCATGTCGTTATCAATGTCGTAGAGTTAGCATTGCAGCTACAAATAAAAATCCTAAATATCAAAGGGTACTCAAATATGGTAAGAAAAAAGATAAATGGTGAATGATCATTCAAGAATGATGTGTTCATCCACCCCCCAATAAGTTATATTGTAGTATTAATGGAGTGATTATCTTTTCAACCTGCACAACTTCCTATCCCTTAGTCATAAAATGCTCAAATAGATACACTAAGCAATAAACCCATAGTCATGACCCATCCTAATTAGAATGATGTGTATTTCCACATCACACTGTAAAAGGTGGTATGATAACACTTAATCTATTAAATGGAGGTATCAATCAGGTCAACTATTCCCCAAATAATAATTAGTATATATCTATCCCACAATTGAAGTATCCCAACATATATTTCTTACAAAATGGTACATTCCGATGAGATCAATAAAACAAAGAATAAATTTTATGCCTCTAGTGAAATTCACCCTTTATGATGGGAAATGAGAATAAATACTTATATAATTGAGTCATTCATAGTTTTATCCCAACATGATATACCGAAGGATAGATTCCATTGATCGTGAAATAATTTTATGCGGTTTTCTATGGTTATAACTAGTCATGAAAAATATTCTCCATGGAAATTAAGAGGGTTGCTTACTACTAGGAAAAAAAGATATAAGATAGTTTGGACAATAGCCAAAAATTTCATGCATTTTAGATTCATGGAAGATTTATCCATCAGAACCTAAAGTTACTATATATAGCTAAATATTTGTTTTCATTTTCTATATATGGAATTGATATTGTGGGGAAATGTCCACTAATTAAAACAAAGTAGTTTAAGTATATACTTATTGATACCGATTAGTTTTTAAAATGGACCGAGGCTACATCACTCAGGGAATTCAGGATGAATAATATCATAAAATTCACAAATTATAATGTTATCAATAAATTTGCGGTCCCTTATATGATATTAATGGGAAATGGAAGCATTTTTTGTTTTTTCATACCAAAGAGATGATATTAGAAGAATTACATCAAGTCAAACAATTTATTCAAATATCATATAATGGAAATGGATAGATACAAGACATTTGTAAGTAACTTTAAAATATACACTACAATACAGTGGATAAAAACAAGACGTCATAGAAGGACAACATCATTCATGCTTTATGGTCCCCCAATTCAACCATGAACACCCCCACACATCTAATTTAATGTTTAATGGTTTATGAGGTATAGGATATACATACCATATATTTTTTGTTTCCCTTAATTTGAATGCCTATTTATTGAAAAGGATTTCATGATGAAGAATAAAATAATATGAATGATGAGTAATAAAAACTGGATGATATCAAGTTTCATATGTTGTACAACCTCGAAGTTCATTTGAATCAAATCATGCAAGCCTTCAATAAAAAGGTCTTCCCCCACTCATTCCTCTAAGAATTATTGGTATTACTTATGGGAACCATAATGGTACTATGTAGGATACATCCAAGAATAGAACCCAAGAGGTAAGGACCACACATCATGCATAAGGTATTTTATATGGGATCATATTCATTAATCATGTTGGATAGGGAACGTGTCTCCCCCCCCCACCAATGTGATATTTACAGAGAATAATTTCTCATGGTTTTAATCATGGAATAAAATTTACAGTATCAAGATTTTAAATATAATTTTATTTTACATACTTACCATAAGACATTAAACTACATGGATGATGTCTTAACAAATTTTTTTTAACTATATGGATCATGGTACTTATTTTTTAACATTAATGATGCATGAAATGGGGTCACCATACATAACATCCCAACCATTTTTACACATGACACCTATCATTGTAAATTGTTTCTTCTGTAAGGGCCTGCCAAATCATCCCATCTATTGTTAAACCACGTTACATAGGGGAAAATAGGTATAATTTGTTTTTATGAACTGATACCTCATTCACAATGAGTTTCCTTATTTATTGATTAGGGAAGTTACTTCATTTTCAATAAACTATACATGATCTAGACCTATATAAAAATATGAAATCCCCCCATAAATATATTGGTGTTAGATATTCATAAGGGAAAATTCTCAAGAACTACACATGGATTTATTCTTATTATCACACAATATAAAGTGATGCCTCAATCTGAAATAAATGGTATGACAGTAATAAAAATGACAAAAATATCCCCTACCAATGTATGATTTATACATTAATTTGTAATTTTCCCTATAAAAACTATGTGTGAATTGATTCATGTCACCACAGGATGCATATTGATTACCATATCATATATCCTGGCCTAGATGTAAGATGAAAAAAAATTCTCCATCCCCACATACAAGATCGATCTATGTGGGGAGCCAACACATGAACTATGTCTGGACTGATTCCTTTTACCACTAGTTATATAGTGATTCTCATACCTTATATCCTTTACCAGCCACAACAGAATAAAAATTCCTTCTCCCCACATATTAAATCAAGAATTTCTTAAAATCACATTTATTTGAAATATGTGTGGCATGGTTCCTTTATCCAGAGAAACATAGAGATGCATGAACTAAAAACTATGTTCTTAGACACATCATAAATGAACTAACCCCTATGTAAAGGAAATTCCTTAAAAATTAACATTTTCAAGAACCCCAAGAATCTTGATTATTTTTCCCAAAGTATACATAGTCATGACCATATCCCAATTTATGGGTAAAAATACAATTTGATACAATTTTCTTTTCCCCACATAGTACATATAGTAGTTTGATGAATTTACCATGTGATTATTATGTGTCGATAGATTACATTTAGTATGGAATACATAGTGACAACCAAATAAAAAATACTTGGTATATTCTTAATATTAAAGAACAATAAATATGGAAATACAAACCTCTCTATATATGGTCTAGACCTGTGTAGGGATATTTTCATATGAACTTTGTGTGTATCGATTCCTATAATCATAAGACATGTAGTAATTCTAGGATTATCCATCCTAGTCCAATCCAAGAGTTTATATTACCAAAAATCATATCCCTACCTGAGATTTAGATCTATGTATAGGCACAAATTCACATTAAATTGTGAACACCCCCACATATTCCCTATCACACAACCTAATGCAGCTCAATCTACTACCCCATCATCCAATGTTTTTCATGAAAATCATGACTCGTGTGAGTTTGGGGAACCTGTAAAGACTCTCTATCAACCATGATTGCGACATTTTCTAAAATGGTAATTATTTCAAAATGGAATGACATGAAATTTCCTGAAAAAATCCTTGTCACGTGATCTTAAAATTTCATGATAACTGTTGGCGCCAAAATGATGGAAGAAATAGAAAGAGAAGAGGTCTTGTGAGCTACCTCGCGAAGCCAGTTTGTGGAGTCCCCCAAGCCCCGTGACCACCCAGAATTAAAGGAGGCGGACCCCTCCACGAATGACGTTGACGTTCAGAACAACGCTACGAAGCAAAGGAGGCGGACCCCTCCACGAACGTCGTTGACGTTCGAGATGACGCCACGATGAAAAGGAGGTGGACCCCTCCCTGAATGCCATTGACATTCGTGACGCCGCCGTGAAGCAAAGGAGATGGACTTATACTTGAACACCCTTGACGTTCGTGACCCACCGCAAAGCAACCGAGCCCCTCTTCGCGCCGTGTAAGCTCTGCTTCGTGGCACCTCGTGCCTATAAATATCGGGCTCCCCTAGATCCAAACAGATGGAAAATCTGACCTTTCAACTTTCTCACTACCACATAGCGAATCACCCATTGCTCTTCGAATCATGAGCTGTGCGAGGTACTTTTTCTTTTCCAAGTGCCTCCCCCTTGTCTTGTTTTGATCCCCTCTTCCGCGAGGGATGCCTTTCACGAAGCCTAAGGGATTTCACAAATGAACAGGATCCCCAAGAGGACCCGGGTTGTCACAGAGTTTTTATGCTTCGCGAAACACCCCTCATGTATACGTGATCCACATTCTAAGGCCGGGTCACTATACTTCATGAAGAACATTGCTTCACGACACTTTGCTTCATGAGGCGCCAGTGCTCCTTGAGGAAGTGCCCCACGAATGCCTTTAAACTTCAAGAAGAACCTCCCATTGGCACCTCCTCCCAATTCTATGGCTAAGGCACCCAATATAGCGAAGCCCTACCCTTCGCAAGTGTCCTCCACCACGCAAAGAAACTGAGCTCCATGAGGCCCCTGCCTATGGACCCCTCTTCTGGGAAAATACCTTTCCTATGAGACCCTCCAGGTTGTCATGATGTGATTTCAAAGTCCCATGGACGACACTGCCCATTGCGTTGCTTCACCTCATGATTCTTCACATAAGAACACTAACATCTATTTCTTCTTCGCATAGCCACGCTAACATGGAACCATCTCCGGATCGCTCCATAACACCCCCAGTCATGGCCTTGCTAATTCCTTCCCTCCCACAAGGAGTATAGGGTACTGGTTATGTATGTCCAAGGGGTGTGAAGCACACCCACCTCATCCGAGCTGCAGGACGTTAAACTGCCATGAACCATCGTTCTCAGTACATGATGGTAAACCATGACCTGGCCCCATGCATCGCACACATGTTCCCCACATTTTAAATTATACATTCCCACTCGTCTCCACGGGGATGGGATCACCCCTCACTGTGGATGATATCCTCTTTATCGGAGTAGCGTTTGTTGGCGGGAAATGGAAACCACCTTGGTGTAATCCCCAAGATCTAATTGTAGGAGGAAACACCTCTTCCCCTCCTAACTTACATGGTGCCAAGGCCAATAGAGGGTGTGATAGGGAACGAGGCCCATCCATTCATGAGTCCCAAATCCCTCTCCTGCTGTGCTTTGTTTCCCCCGGGCCTCCATCCTGGAGTAAGTCCCGACACTATGGGACACTCAACGCGTAAGCCCCTCTTCACTTCCAACAGACGCACCATTCATGACATGATCGTCAGGTCCCTACAACCTCTTGTTTATCACACTGAGCATGACTCCAGTGAGCTTAGAGCGAGCACCGACCATGAAACATCATGGGTGACCTCAGATAGTAATCCCCAAATGTCCCCATATCACATGACGTTAACCTGTATACCTGAACTAAGGGGACTTTGATCTGTGCTAAGGCATGGTACATAGGAAGCCTACTTGCGGTTCAACCCACCACTACCCAGTCATTCTGACCTCCCTCACGTCGGTTCACCAACACCTGGGCTGCCCAGAGTGTATGCCCCAACACATCACCACAACCCATTAGACCAAGGTACATCTTCACGTCAGCTCGCTGACATCCTTTTGAACTACGCAGACTTTGATTCCCTACCACAGGGATACGTAGGAAGCCTCTTCAAGGCTCAATCCCAACATCACCGTCGTTCCTACATTGGTTCCACACCATCTCCCCCTTCACTCCATTCAACTTTCCATCATTCATCCTGATCCTTAACCGGGCCGCTGCATCCTGGTAGGATCATGAAAATTCACTTCCCCATTGCTCCAGGTAGATTTCATGCAACGAACCCTTCGTTATACCCAACATCAGTGTTCCCTCAAGAGGTCACACCCATCTGATCCACTCTAGTCAGTGTTCCGATCAGTCTGATCCGTCTCCACTAGACGTTAAACTCGAGACATACCCTGTTTCAAACATAGGAAGTTGACAAAAACCTTAGATACATGACTATGTCATAAGATTCCCTGAATTCAAAGTGGGATACCTTGGGCTTCCACGCCATCGAGAAGCCCTAAAATACGGGGATGAAAATCAGATGCACCAGCACCCCAACGCCTAGACACGTCAGCGATGCCTCAATGTGACTACTCCCCTAACTCATGGATGATGCCCTAACCAGACCCCTTGGAATGTCGTAACAGAGGCAGTGAAATTAACCAGCGTTCATGGAAACCTGGCACTTGGAAAATTTTCACGAATTACATCTTAATCTATAAGGGAGACCCAGACTAGGTGATGAATTTTGAGGAGAAATACATAGAATGAAGACCGACATCCCATCATCCCATTTCTACTAAGGACAAAATTTCCCTGAACAAGGAACAGATGTCACCCTCCTTTGGAACGCGGGAATGCGGGGCAAGAGAACAGCAACGATGTCCCATGAACGTGACGGACGCACACCCCGGTGAATGCATCAGAAACAGAAATAGTGATCCTGTAGTGAAATTATTCTCTTTAATGTGGAGATTAGTAGTGCTCAAGACATCATTAGAGTGACATGTCACCGGATCCAGATATCTGGCGCTGGGTCCCGCCATGTAAATAGCGGGCCTGGCATGAAACTCACCAGAAGTTGGGGTAGTCTAAAAGTTGAGCATATTAGTCTGTGACGTTATCAACGTGGATTCCTCTTACCGGTCATGGAGGACAGAATGGCGCTAGGCACTGGGCGTCGATTTCTTTTTTCTGTCATTACTAATGAGCTGATCCCCCTACTATCAGGAACCCAGTCGCTGCACTCGGAACCCAATCACCTCCTACCCAATGACGCAGGGGCAGGGGAAATGTCAACGCGTCTACCCCACACAGTTTTTCCTCTTCTGCGACGGCCTCAACTGCCGCGACAACCGGGTTCCCACACCCCCTCTCCCCATCAGATATTAACCTACAGATGGTAATCAATGACATTGTATGTAGGTACGAGGAGGTTGGGGTCATCCCTACGAGGGACATGGCCTTCCTGGATTTAGAGGCGTCTGCGCCTCACTGTCAACGCCACCCCAGAGAGCCGCGCAGGGAACCGCTGCTCCCTACTCCAACCTTCAACTGTTTTAGGAGCCTCTCCTCGAACCGCCTCGATGAATCCATGCCCTATGCAGATGAGGTAGGGGATGTTCAGGTCAGACTGGCTAGAGTTCCGCCCCAGGGGTTCCCAGCAAGGGCCCCCACCAGGTCGCACCAGTGCTGCCACCCAGTTCCCCGAGATGAAGAGCAGGTAGACTACTAACTTACACCACTGTTACCAGCCCGGTTGACCCGACGCCAACATCGGGCACAAGCCGAAGAGGGCTCCCATCAATGGGCATCAACGCCAGAGATAACTATGGCCCAAGGCACCACCGACGTGCATCATCAACCCCCTGTATACGCTGAGTAGGGGCAGCTATATTCCCAACCTGATTCAAGGACCCAACTGTAACACCCCAAGATTTCACGATACACTTCTTTTTCAATAATGCAATAGCATGCATTGTACGCAAGTTAGAGATTCTAACACACTGCGACCAATCAAAGTAGCAGTTATTAATAGTAATAACCACATTTTGAAATTATATAAAATTTATATTTTACAATGGACTTCATTTTTGTATTTGGAATATCAAAATTATCCTAAGTTGAATTTTTTGTAATTTTCTGAGAACTTCCAATTTTCTATGAATAGAGAAAATACTTAAAAACAACTTTTTTAATCAAAATAATTTATATTGATAAATTATACTATTTAGTGGTTTAAAATTATATTTAGAATATATTTTTACCATTGTATCCAATGTTGGTCATCAGAATTAATTTCACTTTGAAATTAGACATAAAAAATTGTCAATATTTTAATATATATTGTTTCTTAAAAACACGGTATCTGTTGTGACAACGGGAATTAATTATAAAATTAATTAATGGAACTTATATGTTTGGAATTTTATAAAATAGAAATCATTTTTGAATTTGGAATATCAATTATATCTTATGGTGAAATTTTGGCATTGTTCTGAAAATCTTCAATTTTTTTATGAATTGTGAAACCACTAAGTGGTATTTAAAAAACTGATTTTTCATTTAAATGAAACATTACCACTTCTGTGACTTTATTTTCAAAAATATGACATACATGGTTGTAATTAAGAAAAAAAATGTGGTTCAATGGGACTAAAATAATTTTTTGGTGAATAGTAACTTTTAAGTTTAATTAATCGCGATTAAAGGTAATTAGTGAAATTTATGGTAAAAATGATATTATAAAAATATGAAAATACCTTTACACTTGTCCTACCCCTATTGGATGAGTCATGGCCGACCAGGAAAATCCATGGGTCAACTTGGGGACCCCATGGAGCCACTTTGGTAGGAAAATGACATTAAAAACTTTTTATTTAATGTTAAAATAAAAATGTCACAAACATGAGTTGTTTTACTAAAACAATTATTAAATGGGGTTATACAAGTCATATTTTAGACTATAAATATTTATTAGAAAGATAAAAATATTTCATTCATAATTATATTTTTTTTATAATTTTTATACATTAAATAAATTAAATTATTTATGACACCATGATGATGTAGCAATTACGTCATTAATTAAAGATTTAAATAAAATGAAACGATAATGTAAAATATAAGACTTAAACTTGTCACAAAACTATTGGATGAGTATATTTCGAACCCCTATCACCTTATCCTCGAAATATATAAGTGTTGGAAATTTAAAATCCGAAACTCATTATATAATAAAGTAACATTTCATGACATTACAAGAGTGACCCTCCTCTCCTCTTATAAAAGGCCACCACCACTACAACCTTACCCACACATCTCAAGCCTTTGGATCAGCCAAACCCTGCCCATTTTGTCTCTCAACTTCACTATCTTACTCCTACAATCCTCACTTTTGGAAGAATTATTCCCAAGTAAGCCTTTGAGCTCAAATCAAAATGAGTTATCTGTTTTAAAGGTAGTGTTTTCTCTTGTGTTCTTATGTTTTATTTTGCTTCTCCAACCCCATAAACTATTTTTATTCATTTAATTTGTAACAACACAAGTATCCTAAATATAATACAATTTATTTATAAGAAGTATTCTAGCTACACTTACACACACCTACATCTAATTGTTAATGAACATACTGTTTCTGTGGATGGTGAATTGTTGCCTCATGAAACGATGATTGTTCAACACTCATATAGCACCTTCAAAGGTGTCCATTAAGATGTAACTATATTTATATATGATATATAATATGTTTATGTTTTTCTTAAGATTTTTTATTTTACATTTATGTCATACCTTTATGGTTTCCATTATGGGTAAGCGCGATATCTTCATTTTAGAAGTGCGGACTACCGCCCCCTCAAAGTGATTTGAATCGTTAATGCCATATGTGGCATGTATAAAGGATAGAGTAAATGATATTATATATGATATTATACAGTAATTATAATATACCTTTATATCATTATGATTTCATTCCATTAAATACGAAATAGAAATGAAAGTAGCGTTCATGCGTACGTACGACTTACCGTCTCCATGAACGGTGCATTTCATTTCTTACCTCTAAATGTTACGTAATATTATGAATGAATATATATACTGGATATATACGATATATATGATATCTAAATCATGAATATAATTGAGGAGATAATGGATATTCTACCACATGAACAACTTGTAATTATAAGAAGTTTATTTTTGACTCAAGTACCAATGATCGACAAAACGACCATTATTAACATAAATAATTACATAATGTTCATAACATGGTAATAAGTGATATAAAAGGAATAATGAACTTGAAAAAGGTTCTTAAGCAAGTAGAAATTAACTCTAGTTTATTATTCTGGAGGTTAAAGAACGATCGCATCAAGTCAGACACGAGGTAAGGGAACTTCTTAACCCAATTTCCATTCTTTGGGTCATTCTCCTACATTCAAATTATGTCCGGATATTATTATGTCCTATCATTTATTTGTACTTTCTTTATGTGTACTTATAGTGAATACACATAATAAATCTATTTTATTTAAAAAAATGATATTTGTAAGGGACTTCGTCTCCATCTCCATTCATTGACGTATATTTTGTTTTATAAACAAATTTATTCTATACGATGTATAAACCCCTTTGACTTTTAAATTTATTCAAAAGGAATCTTTTTATACGAAGCGTTTTTACTAAACTAAAAAAGGAATTTTTTTTCTTACGTATGCGGCGACAACGACTTCTCCGCCGCCGTGACTATTATTTGAGTTTCGGCTTCCTCTACAGGCCATAACTTTTTTTAAATGAAAAATAAATACCATGTTTTACTTTTCTTTTATTTTGGTATTGAAAATGGTTTTGATAATGTTTTATTATATCAATGTGTTGTATTGATATCTTGTGATTGAAATGTCGAAATGTTATGTTTCCTTTATGCACGTTTTATGTGATACGATTATGTTATGGTTTATGATAATTTTAATCCTTTTCATATAAGGAATGCATTGTACTTAATAAGTGACGGGTGGATCCCTCTATAGCTCCTCGATGCATCGGTAGGTCTCATGAGACAAACTAGTGTCTTGACACGAGGCCTTGACACAATCTTATTTGTAGTCTTGGCACGAGGCCTTGGATACGTGGTTATTATAGTCTCTCATTATGCATTCCATCATTATGAAAGTGGTTATTGATATTGCATGTGATTATTCGACCAGTCGAATATAAATGTGAATAATTAAATGACATTATTTCATTTTACTTTTTCCATATTATGTTGAAGTTCATGTTTAAAAGGATTTTGTTTAGTAATATATTTCCTTAAATGTTTATGTTTATTTATGAAAGCTTCCACGATATTGTTATCCTTAATGGGCATCTGAGATCACCCCTTCCAATGTTTTAATTTTCCAGGATTTGAAGAAGTATATTATGAATGACCTATAGGGATAGTATGATGGGATATGAAGACAAGATGTTGTTTTAGTTTTGTTTTACATTATGATGTAATGTAATACTTATGAATGTATCTAGTGTTTCCAAGGCTACTAAACAAATCGGTCTTTCGAGATTTGATCATTTGGGATCATACCAATGTTACACAATAATGCACCGACTCTGGGTAACTGGGTTTGGGGCATTACAGTTGGTATTAGAGGTAGTTTAGTACTAACCTTGGATGCTAGATTTAGATAAACTCTGATTAGAGCACATAACCCTAAGATAGACCTTGAGGATTAGTATAGAAGAAATTCCTAGAATTTTGGTATTATAGAGATTTTATGAGTTTTCTAAGAAATACATCCCTGTATGGATACGAGCAGGTAGAGGAGGCTCTGGAACAGATGTTCCTAGGGGTAAAACCGAAAAACACTACTTTGATCTAGACTCAAACGGGAACTGGTGCACGACAACGGGCCTTGCTGCACTCTTGGTTACGACACTCCCGGGGGATATGCTTAGGATAATTCTCATTTTCTTTAAAAATAATTATGAAGGGGTTATGAGTTTATACTCCCTCAAAGAAAACATTTCTTTTTATTAATATGGATTATATCCCTAAACTGTTCAATTTATAATAACTGTTTTACGAGTATGGAATTATGTATTTTGATTCATAAACTAATGTAGTTTATTCCACTGTTTAGAAATGGCTCCTAGTGGGAGGAATGGAAACCATATCAATACACGCACTCCAAGTAGGGATTTTCCTCCTACTCAAGATAATTATTGTGGAGCTGGAGATACAACTTGTGCTGATCAACTTATCACCATACTCGTACAACTCACTCAGGTTATGAATAATAACCTTACTCATATGGAGTACCCTGATCCGCAACGTGGAGGATCAATGTTAGACCGCTTCATGAGGAAACAACCACCAACATATAATGGGGGTACAAATAAATTAGTAGTTGTGCAATGGATAAACTCCTTAGAGAAAATATTCCATGCCTTGGGGAGTAGCAAAAGAGAAAAGGTTATCATGGCAATTTACCGTCTCACTGGAGATGCCGATCAATAGTGGTCACTGATTCAAAACACAAAAGAAGATGAAAAATTATCTAATAGGGAATGGAGGGAGTTCAAAGAGATTTTCTTAGAAAAATACTTTCCTCATGACCATCGAGCAGATATGGAAAGGCAATTTCTGAGTCTGAGACAAAAGGAGGATGAGAATGTCGCAAAGTATGAGACTAACATTACAAGGATAGAAAGTCATGCAACAGATTATATATTTAATCCAAGAAGTAAGATTGATCATTTCTTTTATGGGTTAAAACCATTTCTTCATCCAGCCTTAGTCTCACAATCTTTCTCGTCATATGAAGATATAGTCTCGTGTGCTATCCAGACAGAAAAGGAATTCTCTAAATCTTATGACAATAAAGTAAAGCAAGGGAAGAAGAGAATGGTGGAAGAAGAGACAGATAAAGGAAAAAATGGAAACAAGGATTTTCCATTATGCGATAATTGTGGGAAGAATCACCTGTTTACTTTCCTAAAAGTAATGGGAGTTTGTTATAAATATGGAGAAAATGGTCACCAGGCTCATGATTGCAAGGGAAAGAAAGAGGCAATCAATGTTGAATGCTACAATTGTAGGAAAATGGGGAATTATGAAAATGAATGTCCTAAGGGTCAGGGAACCATACCTCAGAAAAGGACAAGGTATCAAGGAAAATCTTTTTCTTTTACTACAGATGAAGTGGAATAATTGATGTATTGGTGCTTTTAGACTCAAAGATTATGTTCTGGTTATAAGAATAATATGATATATATATAAGGATTGTACTGTAGTAATTGTTTTTTTTCATTAAGGTTTTAATATGATTAAGGTAATCATATATTTGTATGTGACAATAAGAGAAACATTACTTTGTTTGAGGAATCTGATTATATAATGGATTTTGGAATTTAGAGACCTATTAGAGAAAGTCTGGATAGAGGTATTTTGGATAACTATAAAGGTTGGAATGGATTAAGTTGAACTTTGGATTATATTGTTTAAGGATAAAAAATTTCTGAAGATTACTTTTGGAATATTATAATACTATATTTTTAGGAAAACGGTGACCTGCAAGTCGGGGGATAACCCGTCGTGTTGGATAAAGCTACAGGAATCGAACCCACAACCATAATGAGACAGGCCTTTATTACCTACCACTAGCCTACAGGAAGTCCCTGGTTATTAAAAAATAGTTTTCCTAATCAAAATGGTATTTTTTAATATTTGGAACCTTATATGATTAGGATAAATATAATATTTTTGAGTTCTATTATCTTTTTGAGTGAAAGATGGGTTTGTGGTAAAAATTTATTAAAAAATAAAAGTCTACATGACAAGTAAGTATATTTCCATACATTATTAGTAAATCTCTTAAATAAATTACTAAACTTTATGAAAGGTAACTTAAAACAAAAACGTAGTTGGTTAACTTTTCCAACTGGGGATTCAATGACAGTTTAACCAATCACAAGTTTGTGATTTTCTTTGGGTTAACTTTCTCCTAATCCGGTTTTCTACAACTCTCCATCAGACCTTGATGGTTTGTTTTTCTTCCATATCCATATTTTCATAGAATCCTATTATGGGCTATCTCCGGTGACCTTTTTACTTATCTTTCTCTCTTTTAAAGTTATATTTTTATTAACCTTATTTCCGATGTGGGTTTTCCACAACGATATTTTCTATTTTCAACCTTTTATTTTCAAAGAAAAATTTCAAAATGCGAGGACACAATTTATTGAAGGAGGGGAGAATGTAACACCCCAATTTTTCATGATTCACTTCTCTTTCAATAATGCAATAGCTTTCATTGTACGCAAGTTCGAGATTCTAACACACCGCGACCAATTAATGTAGCAGTTATGAATAGTAATACCCACTTTTTGAAATTATTTAGATTTTATATTTCAAAATGGACTTCCTTTTTGTATTTGGAATATCAAAATTTTCCTAAGTTGATTTTTTTGTAATTTTTTGAGAACTTCCAATTTTCTATGAATAGAGAAAATACTTAAAAACAACTTTTTTAATCAAAATAATTTATAGTGATAAATTATACTATTGACTGGTTTTAAAGTATAATTAGAATATATTTTTACCATTTTTTCCAATGATGGTCATTAGAATTAATTTCACTTTTAAATTGGACATAAACAATTGTCAATCTTTTGATATATATTGTTTCTTAAAAACACGCTATTTGTTGTGACAGCGGGAAATAATTATAAAATTAATTAATGAAACTTATATGTTTGGAATTTTTAAAAATAGACATTATTTTTTAATTCGGAATATCAATTATAGCTTAGGGTGAAATTTTGGCATTGTTCTGAAAACCTTCAATTTTTTATGAATAGTAAAACCACTAAGTGGTAGTTAAAAAACTTATTTTTCATTTAAATGAAACATTACCACTTATTTGATTTGATTTTCAAAAATCTGACATACATGGTTGTCATTAGGAAGTAAATTGTGGTTCAATGGGACTAAAATAATTTTTTTGTGAATAGTAACTTTTAAGTTTAATTAATCGCGATTAAAGGTAATTAATGAAATTTAAGGTAAAAATGATATTATAAAAATATTAAAATACCTTTAGACATTTACTACCCCTATTGGATGAGTCATTTCCGACTAAGATAATCCATGGGTCAACTTGGGGACCCCATGGAGCCACTTTGGTAGGAAAATGACATTAAAAAATTTTAATTTATTGTTAAAATAAAAATGACACAAACATGAGTTGTTTTACTAAAAAAAATTAAATGGGGTTTTACAAGTCAAATATTTGACTATAAATATTCATTAGAAAGATAAAACTATTTCCTATATAATGATATTTTTTTATAATTTTTAGACATTAAAAAAAGTAAATTATTTATGACACCATGATGATGTAGCGATTACCTCATTAATTAACGATTTAAATAAAATGAAAAGATACTGTAAAATATAAGACATAGACTTGTCAAAAACTTATTGGTTGAGTATATTTCGAACCCTTATCACCTTATCCTCGAAATATATAATTGTGTGACCTTTAAAATCTGAAACTCATTATATAATAATGTAACATTTCATGACTTTCCAAGAGTGCGTCTCCTCTCCTCTTATAAAAGGTCCCCACCACAACCACCATACCAACACCTCTCAAGCCATTGGCTCGGCCAACCCCTGCCAAATATTTCTCTCAACATCCCTCGCTTACTCCTACAATCCTCACATTGGGATAAATTCTTCCCAAGGAAGCCTTTGTGCTCAAATTAAAAAGAGTTACCCGTTTTAAAGGTAGTGTTTTCTCTTGAGTTCTTATGTTTTATTTTTCTTCTCCAACCCCCTAAACTCTTTTTATTTATTTATATTGTAACAAAACCAGTATCCTCAATATACTAGGATGTTGTTATAAGAAGTATTTGAGCTACACTTACACACAACTACATCTAATGGTTAAAGAACATACGGTTTCTGTGGATGGCGACTTTCTGCCTCACGAAACGATGATTGTTCAACACTCATATAACACCTTCAAAGGTTTCCATTAAGATGTCACTATATTTATATACGATATATAATATGTTTATGTTTTACATAAGCTTATGTATTTTTCATTTATGTCATTCCTTTAGGGTTTCCATTATGGGTAAACACGATATCTTTATTTCAGGAAGTGCGGACTACCGCCCCTCAAAGTGATTTGAATCGTTAATGCCATATGTGGGATATATAAAGGATGTAGTAAATGATTTTATATATGATATTATACTGGAATTATAATATACCATTATATCATTATAATTTCATTCCATTAAATACAAAATAGAAATGAAAGTAGAATTCATGCGTACGTACGGCTTACCGTCTCCATGAACGGTGCATTTCATTTCTTACCTCTAAATGTTACGTAATATTATTAATGAATGTATATAATGGATATATATGACATATATGTTATCTATATCATGAATATAATTCAGGAGATAATGAATATTCTACCACATGAACAACTTGTAATTATAAGAAGTTTATTTTTGACTCACGTACCAAAGATCGACAAAACGACCGTTATAAACATAAATAATTACATAATTTTCATAACATGGTAATTAATTATGTAAAAGGAATAATGAACTTGAAAAAGGTTCTTACAAAAGTATAAATTAACTCTAGTTTGTTATTCAGGAGGTTAAAGAACGATCGAGTCAATTCGGACACGAGGTAAGGGAACTATTTAACCCAATTTCCATTCTCTGGGTTAATCTACTACTTTCAAATTATGTCAGGATATTATTATGTCCTATCTTGTATTTGTACTTTCTTTATGTGTACTTATTGTGAATACACATAATAAATCTATTTTATTTAAAAAAATGATATTTGTAAGGGACTTCGTCTCAATCTCCATTCATTGAAGCATATTTTGTTTTATACACAAATTTCTTCTATATGGTGTATAAACCCCTTTGAATATTACTTTTATTCAAAAGAAATATTTTTATACGAAGCGTTTTTACAAAACGACAAAAGGAATGTTTTTTCTTTCGTATGCGGCGACAAAGACTTCTCTGCCGCCGTGACTATTATTTGAGTATCAGCTTCCTCTGCAAGCCATAACTTTTTTTAAATGAAAAATAAATACCATGTTTTACTTTTCTTTTATTTTGGTATTGAAAATGGTTTTGATAATGTTTTATTATATCAATGTGTTGTATTGATATCTTGTGATTGAAATGTGGAAATGTTATGTTTCCTTTATTCATGTTTTATGTGATACGATTATGTTATGGTTTATGATAATTTTAAACCTTTTCATATAAGGAATGCATTGGACTTAATAAGTGACCGGTGGAGCCTGCTATAGCTCCTCGATGCATCGGTAGGTCTCATGAGACAAACTAGTGTCTTGGCACGAGGCCTTGAAAAAATCTTATTTGTAGTCTTGGCACGAGGCCTTGGCTACGTGGTTATGATAGTCTGACATTATGCATTCCATCATTATGAAAGTGGTTTCTGATATTGCATGTGATTATTCGACCAGTAGAATATCCATGTGAATAATTAAATGGAATAATTTCATTTTACTTTTTCCATATTATGTTGAAGTTCATGTTTAAAAGGATTTTTTTTAGTTATACATTGCCTTAAATGTTTATGTTTATTTATGAAAGCTTCCACTATATTGTTATCCTTACTGAGCATCTGAGCTCACCCCTTCCAATGTTTTAATTTTCCAGGATGTGAAGAAGTATATTATGAATGATCTGTAGGTATAGTATGAGGGGATATGAAAACAAGATGTTGTTGTTGTTTTGTTTTACTTTATGATGTAATGTAAGACTTATTAATGTATCTAGTGTTTCCAAGGCTACTAAACTAATATTTCTTTCGAGACTTGATCCTTTGTGATCATTCCAATGTTACGCAATAATGCACCGACTCTGGGTAACTGGGGTTAGGGTTTTACACCAACCACCCCACAAGTCAGATGGGTCGACTCTCCTTGTTGCAGGCACATGCAGTTTCCACCGCAGGCTAACCCGCAGCAATGCCACCTAGTACGGGGGCCCTCCCCGTGCAAGTACCATGGATGACGCATGTACTTCCCACGTCCTGCTCCGACTCGGAGGTATGCCCGATGCCACCTTTAACACGAATAAGGGCCTTCCCCATGGTAGAAATGCCCCATATGGGAGCCTCTACCACACTCATTACACTGGGTATGGAGCCATCCCTCCAGCCACGAACAGCCATGGTGGGGATGTTGCACACCCAGTCACTCTACGATGTGAGGACCTTCCTCACATCCTCGTAGTAGTCGATTAAGGTACTCCCCATCCTAGAAAATAGAGGGGTGGAGATCAACTTCGATTCTCCAGCACCCAGCACAGAGGTCCGACCTGAGTTCGGTCCAATCATTACAGGGACCTACCTCGCACTGACGTCACCAAGCGAACCCGGCATGAATGTACTTCTCTTGCTCCCCGCAGTTCCAGCGGGGGTCCTACCCGCACCAGCACCCATCACGGAGGTCCTCCCCATGTCCCATTTTACATCTGTCATGGTGCTCCTCGCACCCTAGCCCACTCAGGCAGAATTACTCCCCACCCCAACACCAGTACGGCTGAAGGACCTCCAAGTGCCGATAATTTTCCCTTCCCCGAAGAGCCATTCTGGGGTAGGAAGGCAAGTCTTAACTACCACAAGAAGAACACTGAAAAGATTCAGACTAATATCAAACTTGTTTGTTTCTCGGATTTTAAATCGGAGTGAGACACAGTGGTGGAACCTTCCCCTTGATCCTCTATGTCAAGGTCCAGGGCAGGAACTAGGCGTATCAGCCTCATCCTTCCGGAGTGTGAAGTACATCGGATCCCTGCCTCTCTTCGCAGGTACGTCCAGGAGGAGGAAATTTTGGGAATCTCACAGGTTTCTACCGTGCAGTCGCCACCGTCATCACCAGATGCTCCCTCTACCTTGACTAGAGATCCCAGAGAACTATTTTGTGGATGGATGGTGGTTGATAAATAGAGTGACCCATTACCGATAACCGTAGTCCCTGCACCACAAACTATGCCTATCATCCCATCGTATCCTGACCTTGAGGCGAAGTCACCACACTCCTCAGAGGATGGCCCGGAATTCAATGGCAAGTCGGCTCATTTTCCGTATTCTCTGCCGCCCAGTATAATTTCTCAGCGGTCCACCTCAGTACCACTATTGATTCTTCAGCCGCCTCTAGTTGAAGAATGGGGCAACATAGGGCCAGCCCCTGAATCCAAGTCCAGGAGCTTATGGGACATTCTTACGGCAGATCACTTCCCATAGAAGTTCTGGCAGGCGACAACAGTAAACTTCTGTGTGCCGGAATCTCTCACCCTAGAGGATGTCGAGTGCTTCCGTCAAACCCTATGGGAGAGGCACTTTCGTCTTCGTTATCATCGGGTGGTGTACCCCAGGAGCCAAATGCACTTTGAGGAAATCGGCAAGCAATGTCGTCTAGTCGATTTGGATGCTCTCCCCATGGCCCAGCGCCTTGAGTCACCAGGTCGCCAGAGGACCCTCCAACAAAGATGTGTTCGGAGTTTCAAGGTACCCCCACAAGATCATTAGGGAGGCTGCCCCCCACGTACAAGTCGTTTCTTGGGGAAGCACGCTACCCTCCTCTTCAGCCTTATTCGACGACAGCCCGACTCGCTATTCGATATTGAGGACATGCCCCCGGGAAGGGTCCCAGTCCACATGGTCGACGTCATGGACAAGGAGGATGAGATGGAATTTCTCGATAGAGACATACCCCCTGAGGATGTGCCACCAATGTGAGAAACATCGGGAAGGATTACTCATCAGCAGAGGAACCTCCTAGGTCACCCTGTTCCCACCGAGTCGTTGGTGCTCAATCGGAATGCTGGTAGGGGAAAAGATCATATCGGAACATTCAAGCACTCTGAACCATCCGCCTCAGTGTGGAAGACAGAGGAAGACCCCAAGAAGGCCATGTTGCGCCAGCAACTTGCTGAGCAGAAGAGGCTGGTCGACAAACTCCTAGACGAGCGCTCTATAGAGCGACGACGTGACTATGGTGATCCTAGGCCAGGGCAGCAGGGGAAGGAACAACTTCCCCCCAGTGAGATTCCTCTGGGGAAACCCTGATCACACCGCTCCCGTGGACAAGGATGAAGCCGGAACTCACGGTAAGAGGGCGCGATATGTCTCACCAAACCCTCCTGAACAGCACGGCAATCCGAGGAATCTAGCCCGGGTTCCCCCATATGGCCCCAAGGCCGCTCTACCAGTCGCTCCCCAAGCTGTTGAACCCATATACTGTGTCGAAGAGCCCAGCAACGCACTTGTGTTTTGGGATCCCCGTCAAGACAAGGACCCCCGCCTGGATGATCCTATAGAGGCACTCATCGCCCGCCTTGAGGCATTGGAAATGCGACAGGTGGCAGTCCCACTATATGGAAAGTCATATCCAGCGTGGGTGGATGATATTCCAGCACCCCCGGGTTTTGGAAACCCCACGTTCTCACCCTTTAACGGGATAGGGGACCCACCGTAGCACCTGCCCCACTTTTCGTCAAGTTGTGGCCCCATGTTGGGGACTCCAGCAATGTAGGATGCCACCTTGCTCTGATGTTTTGTGTAGACATTGGAAGGCCATGTGTTTTTCTGGTAAAACCATCTCCCCATTGGATCAGTGACTAGCTGGGAGGATCTTCGATGACAAATCCTATACTAGTTCAGCTCCACCACGTGGAAGGCCAGCATCGCAGACCACTTCAAGTGCAAGGAAAGGCCCGATGAGCGAGTCCCAAACTTTATCGCTCGGTGGAAGGGGCTTACATACTCCCTCAACATGCCACTGAATTAGGAGAAATTACTGACGACGTGTGTAGGGAATGTCAAAACAGAACTGGTTCCTTCCATGATCACTCATAACTAGCCCTGAGGGTTCTGAGACTTATCAGATAAGGCCCAGCGCCTCGAGGAAGCTCTGCAACATGCTTGTCAAGAGCATCAGCTACCCCTAATGATCTCAGATAAGATGGCTGCCAGAGTCGAGCCTACCATGGTGGCCCAAATAGAATCACCTGGGCAGCTAGAATTGCTACCAGTAGCACCGGCTCTGCAACCTCATAGAGGCCTGCCGCCACCGGCGTAGCCCCCTGCCCAGCAGAGACCACCTCAAAATCAGTAGGTTCCCCCGTCCAACTCTCCACCACCACCTAGGAGGGATAATCAGGCCCCACCTCCTCGGCAATCTCTTATAGCCCCTCGTCAGGGCCAGGATCCTAGAGCCCCCTTCCCGGACTGACGGAATCAGACCTACTCATTCAATAAGGCTTAGGCCCCTTGTTATTTCCATAGCACCTTGGAGTAAGGGATTGTACGAATTCTTGACTGCAAAATGCCAGAAGAGGAGAATCTCACTGATCACCCCAACTACTGCCCCTATCATCAGATTTTAGGGAGAACCCTCAAGTAGTAATATGCATTTAAAGACTGGCTCCGTGAAAAGGTCGATAACAACAAAGTCAGGTTTGGCCCAGCCCCGACCCAAGTGGCAGGTGTCTTTGTGGGGTCAGAAAGTGGTAGCGATGATGAAGGTGAGTGGTAGTAGGTTCCCAGCCACGGATCCCAGAAGTACGATGACTGGATGACTTGAAAAGTGGTAGCTCTTGCCCATGGTATCATCTGGTCATGCATGAATCTTCTAAATCCTTGAGGATCTATAGCCTCTACCTCTGAATCATTGTCCCACCTGGCCTCTTCCCAGAAGAGAAAGCATTAGCGGTGTAAGAAGAAGAAGCGTGCTCCGACAATGCCATCGTCGTCCCGCACTCTCGGAAACTTCATGCACCCTGAGTTGGGGATCCCTCCCAAAATCTGCCAAGTGGTGGATGAATCTTCAAGTGACATTCAAGGGTATGCTTCAGTTAATACCGTGTAGTTGGTAAATTCCTATATGAATCTCGACAATGGGGAACACCAGGAGAACTTCCCCAACATCCCCAGCTGAAGCCAATGTCAGTGGAGCCACGACCATGTGGGTAGTCAAGGCACGTCAGCTGGAACTTTCAACCAGGTCGTGCATGCCAATGAGACTAGACAGCAGGCCCAACGTAGAGCTCATCATGCGCGTCCTCCTCATCTGGTGTCCTCAGATCTACATCCACCGCTGTTTGTGCAACGAGATTGGGAAGAGATGCTTCGTCCGTACCGCAGCTAGTCACGCCCTGCTATTGGGCAATCTTGGTTGTCCAGTCCTCATCCGGCAGCTACTCTTTAGGCCTTGACTAGTGAGCAATGGGACATACCTAGCACTAGCTGGCTACCGGTCCAGCCGATGGGGCCCGTCGTGCCTCCAATCGCAGAGCGGCCTCCTGTAAGCAGTGGTTCATGCTTGGCACGAAAGAACGATATCCTCAGGAATATCGACGGCATCCCAGCGAGGCTCTCAATCCTTGAAGCTCTTTGCCTATCTCCAGATATGCGTGAAACACTCGCTGAGGCTTTAAGGATCCCCCACCAGTTTGAGACGGAGGTAGCAGCTAAAAAATCCTTCCACACTGAGGAAATCGAGAGTGCCGAATGTAAGGCCATCATTTAGTTATTAGGAGAAGATAAGGGATCTCCCATACCGGGGCACATCTGCCCCCTGTACATCACTGTCCAGTTCAATGGCATGGAATTCCATCACTGTCTTGTTAACACGGGATATATGTTTAACCTAATCCCGACTCAGAAATTGCGGGAGATGGGTTTGTCCAAGAATGATTTTTCTCCCTCCGACCTAAGAATCCAGGGATACGACAGGACCAAGTAGACCCCGGTCAGAGAGATCCGTTTAAAGATCCAGTTCTGGGGCCAAGTTTCCAGTACTGAATTCATGGTTGTCTCCTAGGACACCGCGTACAACGCCTTGATACACAGGCCATGGCTCCACCTGCATTTTGTGGTCCCTTAATCATATCATCAATGCCTTAAAAATACTCCCTCAATGGTCGAGTTGGCATGATCCAAGGAGATGCGTCTCTTTTTTCTTCTTGGGAGGCCCGCTATCTGGACGCGGACTATTACAAGAGCAATGATAAGTAGATGTTGTCAGGTGAGAATGATCCCACCACGGTCACAAATGATCCTTGGGAAGCTCTGGATGATGCCAACATCTTCCTGATCCATCAATTGGAGGCCACGACCCCCGACATTGGGCAATGGTTTGTTTTCTCTGGTACAAGAGGAAGGAATATTCCAAAGTCCAAGAGATGACAAAAAATCATCCCGTACTCCTACACAAACCAGGATCATGTGATCCCGAAACCTCTTACACCCATACAGTATCGAGACGTCTTTCCCATGGCAACAACAGTACGTCAAACTTGTCTGTTTCGCTGGGCTAGAATTAACCGGCTCAAGACGACTCACCACTATTTTTTTGATATCAACAAGAGTGGCCCCTTGGGGCGAAGACCAGATGGGATCGGATCAACTGCCTTCATCTCCATGGTCTCAGTAGCACGTGAATCTCATGATATGTTGTCAACTACTGCCCAGGCTGGCACCAGCCTCCCATCGAAATTTTCTGACCAAGGAGAAGCATCCTTCAATGGGGATCCCTCTTTAGTTGACGAAGAGGATTTGGAAGATGCTCCCCCACCTTTGAAGAAGCGTTTGATGCCATAATCGACGAGTTGGTACAGGTGAACCTCGGTAGCGAGGTGGACCCAAGGCCCACATTGATTAGTGACGCCATGTCCCTCGAGGAGCATCAGCGGTACGTAGTCTTCCTGAAATAGCATTGTGACATGTTTTCCTGGATTTACAACGAGATTCCAGTGCTATATCCTCAGGTGGCCTTCCACCACCTCGGTCTCCAGGTAAATCATCGCGGGTTCAAGCAGCCTCCCAGAAAGATGCACCCTTCTCACGATGCCATGGTCGAGGCCGAGGTTGACAAGGTCATCCCGGCCAACTTCATTAAGGTAGTTCAGTAGCCCAAATGGATGGATAACATTATGCCAGTCATGTAGAAGAATGGGTAGATAAGAGTCTGTATCGACTTCCGCGATCTCAACCGCCACTGTCTAAAGGATGATTTTCCACTTCCAATGACATAATTGTTGATTGATGCTACGACCGAGTTCCAAGAAATCTCCTTTATGGATGGGTATTATGGATACAACTTGATCCCGATGGCCCCCGAAAATGAGGATTCTACTTCTTTCAGGGCCCTCCAATGTACTATCTATTACAAGGTTATTCCCTTCGGCCTAAATAATGCTGGTGCCGCCTATCAACGGGCTATGCATCACATATTCAAGCCAATCTTCAGGACATTAGTGGAATGCTATGTGGATGATATGGTAGTAAAATCTTGCCAGTTCTAGGACCATTTCCTAGATCTTGAGAACGTGTTTGGTTTCCTCAATTCTCACCACCTGAAGATGAACCCACGTAAATGCGCCTTTTGGGTCACCTCCGACATGTTTCTCGGCTTTGTCATCAGATACCAGGGCATCGAGATCGACCAAGAGAATATCAAGGTCATCATCCAGATGTCCCCCACGAGAAATATTTGGGAGATTCAAGGATTTCAAGGCCACTTAGCCTACATTCCCTGATTCATTGCGAACCTGGCCAGAAAGTGTAAGCCCTTTTCTCGATTCGTGAAGATGGGAACTTCCTATGAATGGGATGAAGAGTTACAGACCACGTTCGAGGAAGTCATGTGGTACCTGCTGCAGCCTTCGGTCTTCATGCCACCTAGCACCAAAAGGCAATGGGTCCTTTATGTAACCGCCCTGGAATAGTCTCTCAGTTCCCTCCTCGCCCTGAAAAGTAATGAGGGGATGGAGAAAAATCTCTACTACCTCAGTCACATGGTTCTAATTATGATGAACTAGTAATCCCCAATTTATTAAGGCTTCCTTGAACTTGTTTTTGCCATATAGAAGCTGCGTCAACACCTACAGAACCACGAGGTACAGTTGGTCTCTTCGGTAGACCCGCTGATGTACATTCTAAACCACTCCATGTTGACCGGCCGACTAGTGCAGTGGGTGGTGATCCTCTAGTAGTTCGACATCAGGTTTGTGCCTAAGAAGGATATCAAGGGTCAATCATTGTCGGACTTCCTAGATGCCCATCCAACCTCTACGAACCAGTCCCTGGACATGTATTTTTCTGATGAGTAAATCCTCTCAGTCGACCATTCCATCCCATGTTGCAAAATGCACTCTGATGGTGCATCTTGAATCCCCACTAGTCGAAGGCTAAATGATCCAAAGCTCAACAGGGTAGGACTTGGTATTGTCTTCATTACCCAGCAGTAGGCCATTCTTCCATAATCATTCCTGCTGTCGGAAGGCAGCACCAATAATAAGGAAGAGTATCAGGACCACATTATTGGCCTTGAGCTAGCCCTCGAGATCGAAATAACCCATCTGCATGTGAAAGGAGACTCCGAGCTAGTCATTAAGCAGGTCAAAGGCAACTATGTTGTCCTACATCCAGAACTCGTACCATTGTTGGAACGCACAATCCAGCTAATGGCCCTGTTATCTTCTCGGTCGGAAGTGGCTCACGTCCCCCAGTCTTAGAATGGTCGAGTGAACACCATGGCTGGCCTAGCAGCGTCACTTACAGAGCCCAAGAAGGATGACCTGATTATCCACGTGGCACACTAGTGGGTGGTTGCTCCTGTCTCTCTGGATAATGGTGACGGCCCACAGGTAGGTCACCTGACTGCATGCGCTTCCACGTCAGGACCCCTAGGTCCCCAAGATGCAGTTGTCGATGTGATTTCTGACTGGAGGGCCCCTTTTGTCGAATACCTCCTGAATGGTTACCTCCTAGATGATCGGGCCGAGCACGAGTGAATCTTACACCACACATTACAGTTTAACCTCCAGGAAGGTCCCAGTCTTGATCAGATCCTCTACAAAAGTGGGTTTGATGGTATTCTCCTCCGTTGCATTCATGGAGTCGAGATTCCACAGGTCATGCAGGAGGTTCATGGCGGCTCTTGCGGGGCCCACCCGGCTGGCCCAAAGCTGTCTCACCAGATCCGGAGATTGGGGTATTTTTGGCCCTCCATGATCCATGACTACATCGAGTGTGCCAAAAAGTGTCATACATGTCAAGTTCATGACAACATCGTACATCAGCCACCAGATCCCCTTCACACTACATTGTAATCTTGGACATTTTCGGTGTGGGGACTCGATGTTGTGGGACCGTATCCACCGGCGAAAAATCGCCTGTACCAGTTCGTCTTGTCTGCACAGATTTCTTGTCCAATTGGGCAGAGGCAGTTCCACTCAAGGAGGTCAAGGACCATTCCATCGCTGACTTTGTGAGCTCCAATATCATCCACCGGTTCGGAGTCCCTCACGCCGTCCTCACCAATAACGGAACCAACTTCCGAGCATCAGAGCTAAAGAAACTGTATGCCAAGTACTATATTCATTCTAACCACACCTCTCGCTATCATACGTAGGATAATGGAAACATTGAGGCATTCAACAAGACCCTCTCTATCATTTTCCAGAAAATGGTTGGTCAGAACAAGATGATTTGGCCAGAAAAACTCCCCAACACCCTCTTGGCATATCAGACAACAACTCGTAATTCTACCCAGGTTACCCCATATTCCCTCGTGTATAGGACTGAAGCCATCCTTCTCATTCAGATTCAGCTTCCCTCATTACTCACATCAGTCTATGATCAGCAGACATCAGATACGGTAGCTGAAATCCGTCTAGCTGAATTGGAAGCACTTGACGAGAATAGGCTTTGTGCCCTGCATAATCTGGAGAGGCACCGGAACAAGATGGATAGAGCTTTCAATAAGAAGGTCCACCTTCGCTCTTTTCTACAAGACGGCCTATTATTGGACCTCTGAGAACATGTGATACCTGGTAGGGAACCACCAATGTCGGAGCCCAGATGGTAAGGACTATACATCATTCACAAGGTTTACTCTAATGGCGCGTAATTTCTGGTTACTCTGGATGGTGAGCGCATAACTCCTCCCACCAATGCCAAGTTCCTAAAGAAATATTTTTCCTGATCCACCACGGTCCTGCACGACCTTAAACTAGATGGTCCCATATGACCCTAAACTGTTCATTCCTACATGACTTTAATACTGCGCATCGTCATTCATGAAATTAAACTGCATTTTGAGAACTACCTATGGCTTGATATCTATCCTCATGGGATAGGTAGAAACGCTCAGATGCCCCGTTTGAGCCCCACCCCAAACTCTTCTCTTTAAATATCCCCCCAGGGTATAGTTCTCTCGGATGGTCCTTGCTTGATATGGTGTAATCTTGTTTAGCCCCACTCATACCAGGATTGTAATGGTCGCACTGTGTGCCCATTCCCTATTCTTCTATCCTCCCACGTCTTCACCGAATGACGTTAAACTACATGGATTTTCTAGAACTATGTGTACCTTGCTCCCCATCCTCATGGGGTATGTACGAACTCCTGAACATTACATCTGTCAGCCCAGCCCAAACGTCAGAACCTTTCCCTCGGGTCAAGATATATGGAAAGGGTGCAAACTTTTTCCCCAATTCACATCGAGCTAACCTTGATCTGGCCATACTTCCCACTTCCTGATGATGTTCGCCTCCTTTAGAAATGGGTACATCTATACTTCACCCACTCCTTGACTGGGATTCAATCACCTTCCTCATCCGAAAGGGCCCCTGAATGGTACGAATGCTAGGCCTAAGGCATCTCTTACCACTTCGGGCCAACGCCCTTGAGGATGTCAAGAAACAAGTGGATACAAGTCTCACGTTTCGAACATGGTCAGTGGTCGATGCTCATTTGTTGCTCCCATTTCAGGTTACTATAGGGAAGTTGTGTTTCAGACATGGTCAACAGTTGTCCTAGATTATTAGGGAAAACCTAATATGTCCCAAAAATCGAGTGTAGTGGTTCATTTTTCCCCATTATATCTCCAAGCGACTAACTCCCTCTGGGTGGTGCCAAATGTCAGGCCCCTTGGCCTTTCCGGGCTCCCAGCCCAGGTTCTCCCTTATGGGATTGTGCGGTGTGGTATGGGATTATGTCCTAAATCATGTCGGGTTGTTCACTGCGCCGTAAACATCCCCAGATGAGATACATTATCCTTCTCATCCTCACTAAAAAATGTTAAACTGCAAGTTGGTTGGGCCTTTCCAACCATGGCCCAGCCTCAGGCCCCTTGTCCTTGCCAGGCCCCTGGCCCAAGCTCTAATTTAGGGTTGTATGGTGTGTTGCGGGATTATGTCCTCATTCACATCGGGTTATTCGTCGTATCGTACAACTCCCTTATGTGGGGTATCATACTCCTCCCTCCTTATCCTCACTACAAGATGTTAAACAGCAAGTTGGTTGGGCCTTTCTGAATGAGGCCCAGCCTCAGGCCCCTTGGCCTTTCTAGGACCCCATCCTAAGCTCTTATTTAGGGTTGTACGGTGTGGTGTTGGATTATGTCCTCATTCATGTCGGGTTATTCTCCATACCGTATCCCTCACATATGTGGGGTATCTTAATCCTACCTCCTCATCCTCACTGCAAGATGTTAAACCACAATTTCCTCAGGCCTTCCTAACCAAGGCCCAGCCTCAGGCCCCTTGTCCTTCCGGGCCCCCGACCCAGGTTCTCTTATTGGAGTGTACGGTGTGGCATGGGATTATGTCCTCATTCACGTCGGGTTATTCGTCATGCGGTACACCCCCCTCGTTGGGGTATCATACCCCTGGGTGTCTTCAAGAACTACTCGTGGCTTGATTCCCATCCTCATGGGATACGTTGGACCGCTTGAATTCCCAGACTTCAGTTCCAGCCCCATCTCCCCGAAATCTCCCTTTCACCTTGGCCCCTTGGCCTACCCCTTCCCAGGGAGAGGAGTACACGGTGTGGTGTGAGAGTATGCTCTCACTCACGTTGGGTGTTGTAACAACCATTCCATTTACCCCCCCCCCCCCCCCCATTCTCCTAAGAGTTCTCTATATCCTTACTCTATACTCACCCCTTCAAATCAGTTACTCTCAAGTTGGTCACCCTCGTTGACCCTCTTCGGTGATCAACCAATGTGTCTAAAGGGTACTCTGGTTTAGTAGCTAGAAGGTTGGGCTCTACTCGTATATGCTTCCACCCGTTTCCCAGGCTTCGTGTTCCCCTTCATTAGGGATTGCATCACCTTTCACACCCAAAGGGACCCATGAATATAATGGATGCTCGGCCCAAGGGCCCTCCTACCGTTACGGGCCAACACCCCTGAGGATTTTAAACAAAAAATAGATACAAATATCGCATTGAAAATCTGGTCAGCGGTCGATGCTCGTTTGTTTTTCCCACTTCAGGCTAACACGATATAGATACTGTTCTTCCGCCACGTTTAACAGTTATACTCCATCGCCACACCAACCACATTAATCTCAAAGTGTCGATTACATGATTCACATCCTTCTCCACCTCATCATGTCCAAGTGGCCCCAAACACTCTTGACGCCATCCCATAGTACGCATTTTCACGTTAGGAGAACAAAGCCATGGTAAGGGCTACATTCGGGGCTCCGCACCAATTTTCCTTTGATGGGAATTCCATGTATTAAAATAAAGATCTTCCTCCCTTGTTTCCCACACCGAGTTTAATGTACGTGGTCTTAGGGATCTGGTAGATGTTTGAGCATATTTGGAGGGTTTCCACCCATCTATGGTCCGAGATCTATGACCATAAACTATGATATCCTCAGAACTATGCTTGGATTGATTCCTATACTCATGGGATACATAGGAAAGCCCAAACATATTGTCTTTAGGTCCAATGTTAGTTATTCTAATTTGTCTTCTTTGTCCCACCTGTTGGACTTTGACTATGGGATCGTATGGCGTGGTATGGGATTACCTCCTCATTCATGTCAGGTTTGCAATAGCCACACCACGTGCACCCAGGTCTAAGAAAATTAGCCCTCTTGTTTCCTATTTCACACGACATTAAACTGTATGTTGTCCCGCACGACATTAAAAGGTAGATTCTAGAAATACGGGTGGATTTATTCCCATCCTTATGGGATATGTAGGAACACCCGGACGTCTCGTCTTCAGGACCAGCTTAGCTGGGAGCCACCCTCTCCGACCCCTTTCACTCTCACCCCTATTTCGCCCACTTAGCCCAACTTTCCCCTCTCAAAATTTCGTACGGTGTGATGTGGGATCATTTACCCATTCACATCAGTTATGTTTTATTACACCATACACATTCCCCACCAATCATCGTCTCTACCACGACTGTGTTGTATGATGATAAAATGCTTGCTTGGTCCTACCACATGACCCTAAACTGTGACATTATCATCCTGGATGCACTATATAAAATGGTACTGCATTTTGATGATCTCATCATGGAGGAAATCACGTTGGGTATTGGTCACCATAAAGGACAAACAAGATTTATCAAATACTACTTTTCTTGGTGTGAGGGATATACCTGCACGCCCCTTTCATCCTTTTCACTGGTACCTTACAGTGTCGTGCCACCCTCCAAGAAATATGTATGTCTTGATTCTCATCCTCATGAGATACGTAGAAGCGCCCGAGCACATCCCCATGGGCCCGGCCTAACTTTCGTGTTTAGTACCATGACTCGAGCACTTCCCAAGAGAACACATGTTGAGTAGGACTCATTTCCCCATTCAAGTCGGGTTTCGTAACCACCTTACCATGTGTCACCTTCTTTCATTACCCTTCCACGGTCCGAGTTCTAAGACCATAAACTAAGACCCTTTCAAGAACTACGTGTGGAATGATCCCCATCCTCATAGGGTACTTAGGAACTCATGTAAACTTTGCCTCAGGCCCGGATCATCTCTCGTTTTCAGTCCCTCGACCTAAAACATCGCTGAGGAATGCGTGGTGGTCGGAACCCCTGGTTCCCAATCACGTCGGGTATTTGTAATTACCCCACCATGTGTATCCCGTGTTTTTTACCGTCCAAGGTCCGAGTTCTATGACCCAAAAGCATGATCTCTCTATGTGAAGGGGCTCGACTCCCTCTATCTTATATGTCTTGTTGTCGTATTTAGATGTTTTTTTTTGACAAAGTGCCTGAAGTGTGGAATTTTCATGGAGACATTCCCCTCGTTCCATGTCCCTGCTTTGTGAGATCGCGAATTGGATCCTAATCCTCTTCCTCATCCAAAAGGACCCCTGGATGGAATAGATGTTAGGCCTAAGGACTATACCACCATTCCGGGCTAACATCCCTAAGGATCCAGGGTGACATTTGCGACAGGTCCCATGTTTCGAACATGGTCAATGGTCGACCCTCATTTGTCTGTCACCATTCCAGGCTAATGCGATGTGGATGGTACGTTTCCTCCATGGTCAATAGTTATCCTCTATCATCACGCTTCCATCATTTTGGTCCAGATTTTGAGCTTCATGATTCACACATTTCCACTCCCTCATGATCAAGTAGAATTCTGACGTACTTGGCTTTATCTCTTCGTGCATCTAGGTGGGCTAAAAAGACGTATTGGAATCATTGGGCTGATATTTACCAAGAGTCCACTTTCCCTAACATGTCCCTCCATGTGACAGGAATGTCCCACCACTACATATTTCCCACATTGAGCATGACTCACATGGGCATAGTAGTTTTGGTAGGATGTGCACCAGTGCAGACATGCTTCTCATCATCCCGCAAGACGTTAAACTGTGCTTCTAGAACTACATATGGCTTGAATCCCATCCTTAAGGGATACGTAGGGAAACCCCAGTATTTTGCCGAGGGTCTAGCCCCAGGGATCATAAATCATGTTCTTCCTCATTTTTGGCCCCTTGGCCGGACCCCGTGTGAGGAACCGTACAACAACAATTTTGACCCAAACAAGTTCGGGATGCCCCACAATGACATTGGGAAGTGACAACCCCCCTCCCTAGAGAGGCCATGTCTGAAAGGAATGATCCATGGCCAAAATGATGAGTCCATCCAGTGTGCGTCCACCACGATGGTTTAATTTCAGGAGTGTTGGATTCTGTTCGAAGAAATCATCACTCCACCTTTTGCACATTGTGTGCCCTTTATTCGGACCCTCATCCGTTTTCATGTATGAAGGATCCCCCTAACAGTATGGATGCTTGGAATATGGATCACCTACTATCCTGGGTCAATGATTTGGAAGACAAATGGATGAAACTTCGTGTCCGAACTCATGATTCGAACATGGTCAGCGGTCGGCCCCCATTTGTTATCCCCGTTTCAGGCTAGCACAATACGGATACTATGTTTAAAACATGATCAATAGTTTTTTTTATTATCATGCCACCCCCATAGTTTTCCATATTTTGGGTATCATGATTCATGCCTTCAACTTCACTATGTTTGGACTAATCTCAATGCCTCTGGTGTTACCCCACTCGTGCACTAGAGCACACCAGAATAACGGCTTGTCAATTTTTCTGAGGTCCTAATCCTCCGATCGGGCCTCTTCCATGTCTTTCTGAGAGATCCGAAGTGGTCACCTAAACCCTAGATTCATGAATCTTGGTCGACACATTATGTTGAGATGGAATAATATGGTGATCACCCTTTGTTTCTCACATTGGGCTCGACCCGTGTGAGCATAGAGACTGACCATTGTAAATATCACAAATATAACAGATCCCTAAATATCCAAACTTGATAACCAAACTCATGTATGATGTGGAAAAAAATAAATCAAAACATGAAACTATGTTTCAGAATTGGTAATCCTTACAGAACTCGGGGGTCTACCTCTCCCATGGACGGGTTTACCCATCAAAAAATGTTGCAGTTCTGCCACCCTCTGACTTGTGGCATCCAGGAGTTGATGCCGCCGGCTAAACTCCTTCTCCTCCTCAGTAGTGATGGGGCACAATTCATCAGCCTCAGTTTGGTCCCGCTCTTTGTCAGACTGAATGATGGCCATTTCTTTGGAAACTTGCCTCAAACACTCTTCCACCTCTGCCAACTGGGCCTTCAATCGTAAGATCAGCTCTAATTGTGTATTAAGAGAGGCTGAGTGCTCATTCTCCCAGATCTGTAGCCATTGGATCTCATTTTCAGCCTCCTAGAGCTTCTTGATGTTCATCACCATTATCCACTACCAGCCCACTCTAAGGCCGCAATCATACCCCCAGATCATCTCCTCTATAAGATCTCGGATGAGCAGGTGAGGGTGCTGGGAATCCACTCCCCCAGAACACATATCGTGCAGCCGCGGGTGAATTCTTTCCATCTCGTCCAGCAATAATGCTTCAGGGGTGTTTTCGATAAAGCTCATGATCAT
The DNA here is from genome assembly GCA_963277665.1 of Viscum album. Classification (NCBI taxonomy): domain Eukaryota; kingdom Viridiplantae; phylum Streptophyta; class Magnoliopsida; order Santalales; family Viscaceae; genus Viscum; species Viscum album. The sequence continues at coordinate 582,454,646 of OY728129.1, read as the reverse complement.
ATTCCATGATCGGAAACAGACTATCTCAATGTCCTCTTCATCAAAGTCCGTCTCATCCCAGTCTATGCAGTTGGTAGGCTCATATGAGGGGTACGCCCTCAGGAAATATTCAGTGGGATCTACATCTGGAGTTGGATCAGGCACTACATCTGGTGTCGGATTAGGCAAGGTGGGACATGGGTTAACTGGCCTATCCTCATCATTGGACCCCACCTCGATAACCTCGATCAGGACCCCGCTGGCGGTCCCGCCGATGATAGGGGAGCTACAACTCGGGAGTGCTGGGATTCTATCTCCACTATTACTGGAATGCCCCTGAGAGGGGCGCCACGAGAAATCCTAACCATCCTCGCCACATAATCACATGCCAGTCGAAGAACTATACATAACAGGGAAGGACACGAATGTTAGTTGGCACGATCAACATGTGGCAGTGATGAGCGTAGTAGAGAGAACATTCAGAGACCAAACTCTTGGGTCCCCTCTTGAGTTGATGTTGATGGGACCCCAAATCCTCACCCTCCGTATATTGTTATATGGTCTATAGATTCTGTAGGAGCCACCTAGGGTGTTCTATTCCCACCAGACACTGAACTGGACATGACCATAGGTGTGGGTTCTAAGGGTCCTACATCAGCACTCACCAGAGGGTGAGAACGGGGTCTACGCACAAGGTCCTCCTGCATGGTTCAGATATTGGTAAGAATTCCATAATGACATTAGATCAGACCCTGAGGAGAGAAACTTAGAATGTTACCCCGAGAGCCTCTGCGAAATCATCAATACCCGAGTCTTGATCGCAGAATTCACCTTCCTCCAGTGGGCTCCCTCCACTGGCCTCGTGCCCCCAAGAGGATTCGTTTGACTCTTCCGATAGGGGGAATCTCTCTCTCAGCTCAGCAGCCGACAACTATGGTGGAACCGTATGATTCAACAGTACCCTCACCTGGCCTGCCATTGGACATAGGGCACCCCTTGAATGCATGAAGTCCTCCAGATCAGCAACATATTGTGCCGACTCTGCTGGGGATACTCGAAACTAGCCCGTACATGGCATATTCCTGATAAATCCATCCCGAGACAGTTCAGGTGTTGCAACATCACGGGTGGATTGGGGAATTTCCGGTTGGCATCCCAAAAGTCCCAAGCCTGCAGGGAAATAGCATTCTCTGGAATGTCGATATGGAGCAACCGTATCCCCAAGGCCTGGGTAGATATCCTATGAAATCCCCTCGGTGGCCGCCCCTCTGGATGGCTCTGCTCTCCTGCAAGCACATGATCTATAGCCACTGTTGGATCTGCCACCACTTCCTCATCCTTAGCTGGTGCAGTTCTCTCCACCACGGTAGCCTCGCCGCCCCGAGAGGCCCTTTCTACCCTTCAACCACAACCACGAGATGGGGAGGGCCCACCATCACCAGCTCTAACAGTTGGCTGCTTCAGCATTTCCCCTGGATATGCTGCCTCCCAGCTTATGGAGTACTCCTTCACCAGTCCGAAGGCTGCAGTAGGCAGAGACAATGTGTTATGCATTTACCCATATTTCCATTTGAACATGAGACATAATTGCCTCATCACACATGGGTGCTCCTCATGGATCACCTCCCAGTAGTCACGTGGAGTTATTCGCTGCATGCACCAGAATTCCCTTGCAAAACGGTGTGGGGTGTATGGCTCGCAGAGAGGCTCGCGGTCCACCCTTTCTTCCAAGACTCCACCTAGTAAGGCAAGGAGATAGGCTCGGTGCTCCTCCATCCCCCAACTATCTTCGGTGAGTACCCCCATCAGCACTGGAAATAGGTGGAAATTAAACTCATCCACCATCCACACCCAATTTAGTACCAACGGTACTGTTAATTGGGCTGGAAAGCACCCGGCAGCATTCAGAATGGATGGGCAGAAGTTTGACCTCAGAGGAGAGATTGTGGTTCAGATATTCATCAACCCCCCTGATGTGTGTCCTGATCCACCCATATAGAAGATGGAAGGGACCACATATCCTCTGTGGACTTTTTCCCTCACTAACATGCCATAGCATCCTGTACATTTTGGCAAGCATCGGAATCCCCAGATTGACTCGCCCTCCTGTGGCCAGCATGGATGCCATGATCAATGTGTTAGGCCGCACCCTCAAGTTGGTATCCCTCACTGGTAGGATCCAACCATACATAAGGGTCGCGATAAATGCCACCAGCCTGACTATCAGTTGTTGTTCAGTATTGACACTGAAACCCCAGGTTTTCCACTAGAAATCCTCCAAGAGCTTCCATTATGAGTGCTCCTTGCCCCCTTTGGGAAAGTCTGAGTCCTCTTAGGAAACTCCCGATCCACTGGAAAGTTCATGAATTAATTGAACCACCGCCTAAACTAGACGTCTCTTATGGCTTCTTTTCCTTCATCGGGGACCAGCGCCATCAGTGCCATTGCTAGCCACGAAATTGGATCTGGATCCTCCCACACACTCATGACATGGTGGAACTCATCATACATATCCCCCAATATTGGGACCCCCTAAATCTGATGGACAACTCAGATACTGATTCCAACCTTTGCATGGTGCAGGTGAAAAGTGTTGGTCCTAGACGACCATCTACTCAACAGCTCTGGCATCAGCTATTTCGGTTGATATATGTGGATTTACGAGGCCCATGTCTCCTCATACAAACCCACTCTCCTCATATCGGCTCCAAACTACTCACACGAGGCGACTACCCAGTAGGCCCATGCCCAATCGTCTTTGATGTTGCTTCACTAGCGCATGTCCCACTCATCGGACCACCCCTTCTTCGAATCCCTCAAGGATTACTTTAGTATTGTGTGGTACAGAGGAGAAGACATCTCTGGCAACATTGCCTTACCATCAACGTTGTTCAGGTGTATTTATAGGCAGTCAGCAATGATGGGTGTGAATTCATCATGTGCATGACCATATGCAGCCCTGGACCATTAGCGTTGGCATATCGTGCTCCTGAACTAGAAAACTAGTTTGTCCCTACTATCCTCTGGAATAAAGATGTCATCCCTCAGCCCGAATCCATGTAAGGACAGCCTCCTACACAATGGATAGTTCTTCTAGCTCCCCGATAGCAACTCCATCAATGAATTATGGTCCACGTGGCTACAGACCAACTCCCCCGGACCCAGAAAATTTGGCATCTCATCCCTCCGGACGGCGTCTGGAAGCACCCCCTGGGAAGCTTCTCGATGGGCCATTGGGTTTCAAGACTCAGACAAATTTTAGGTCAGGTCACGAAGCCTATTCAAAAATCACATTCGCGAAGGTGGTTCGTGGAGTCTAGCCTTGGCCTGAAAGCACACGATCACGTAGCGCTGTCATAGAGTCAAAAACTCACGGTTTGCCGCGAAGCTCGATTCGCGGTGAGCAGTCGCGGAGTACGCGGAGGTTCACGAATAGAGAGAGAAAAAGGAAAAGTTCGCAGAGAATGGAAAGGACAAAAGAGAGGTATTCCCCCTATTTATAGGCGGTGGAATTCAGAGCTTTGTGGCGCATCCGGGTCGGGTCAAGCTTCGCGACGCGCTCGGCTTGCGCGTCAGCTGTCCACCTCACGAGCCACCTCTGTGATCCCTCTCTACGAACAACCGAAGATTTTGGTGATTAAACCTCAGACATCGACCCTTTATTTCTCCGCAGCTCCAAGTTTGAGGGGGGTATTTGTTGGGAGCAAAATGTTGGATGAAAATGGAAGCGAAGAGCCCTCGTGAGCTTCCTCGTGAAGCCACTTCATGGAGTCCCACAATCCCTGCTACCGCTGCGAATCAAAGTAGGCGGACCCCTCTGCGAACACCATTGATGTTCACGACGACACCATGAAGCAAAGGAGGCAGACCCCTCCGCGAACGTCGTTGAATCTCACGACGACGCCGCAAAGCCAAGAAGGAGTACCCATCCGCGAACGCCGTTGACGTTTGTGATGCTGCCGCGAAGCAAAGCAGGCGGACCTCTCTATGAACACCCTTGACGTCCGTGACCCACCATGAAGAAACTGATCCCCTCTTCATGCCACGTAAGATATGCTTTGCGGTGCCTCGTGCCTATAAATATCGGGCTCCCCCCGAGCCCAACGAATAGAAAATCCGACCTTTCAACTTCCTCACTCCCATATCATGAAGCACCCATTGCTCTACAAATCTCCCCCTTCACTCCATTCAACATTCCATCATTCATCCTGATCCTTACCTAGGCCTCCACATCCCAGTAAGATCGTGCCAATTCATTTCCCCACTAATCTAGGTAGTTTCCAGGCAACGAACCCTTCGTTAGACCCATCATCAGTGTTCCATTAAGAGGTCACACCCATCTGATCCACTCCATTCATTGTTCCAATTAGTCCGATCTGTCTCTGCTGGACGATAAACTCGTGGCATACCCTTTTCCAAACATAGGAAGCTGAGGAAAACCTTAGAGACTTGCCTATGGAATAGGATTCCACACATTCTACATGGGATTCCTCAGGCTTCTATGCCCTCAAGAAGCCCTATAATAAGGGAAAGAAAATCAGATGTGCCCGCACCCCAGCACCCAGACACATCAGTGATTCCTCAACATGACTACTCCCCCAACTGAATGTTGTTGCTCTGACTGGACCCCTTGGAATGTCCTGACAGAAGCAATGTAATTAACCGGCATCCATAGAAACATGGCTCTTGGAAGAGTTTCACAAAGTACGTCTTAATCTATAAGGGAGACCCGGATTAGGTGACAAATTTCACCAATAAATCCCCGAAAGGAAGAACCAACATACCATCATCCCATTTAGATCAAGGAGTAAACATCCCTGGACAAGGAACAGATGCTGCCCGATTTTGGAAAGTGGGAATATGGGGCAACAAAACAGCACTGACGTCCCCCGGACATTACGAATGTGCACCCCAGTGAAACCATCAGAAACAATTACATCCACGTTTTATAATTTCAAACTGCTTGACATGATGCCTTAACGAATAATAGACCATCCCCCTGATTACTATGTATTCATGAATTTCATTTTTTCTCTCTTCACCCCAAAATGTTTTCCAATATATGTTGATGTATCCTTTAGGGTTCTCGATCCAATATTGGTGATTCTATTACCCCAAAAAAACTTCATATCCTTAAAATTTTAGTTAATACCAACCAATTCCTTTAGTTGATAGAATCACTTAGAATCTGATGACGCTTTATCCAAAATAATATTTATTCTCCCCTATAAAAAACTATGAATCAGGACTGGTTAATCAAATTATACCACACTAGTATTCTCTAGTGAATATCACAATTCCATGAAACTTTTGATCAGGGGATATTCTATCCTTATAAGATATTCCCCCTTAAATCTTGGAGATATTTTCCAAACTGAAGGGAATATGGGAATCCACTTTTTCTAGTGGTTGACTTTTACCCGTGGATATTAACCTCTTATTGACCCATATATTCATGGCTTGTATTTTTAAACTTCCCATGATCCAACTATTCAAACATATTCCTATACCCCTGATGCTACTCTTTTCGCATCGTAGACATTATGAAACAAAAATTTGGACAATTCATTCTCATACCCTTTAATTTTTAGGGTATATATCAACTATGGATATATAACATCTTTGATCTTCAAAATGTCTTTTCAGACTCCCCTTTACAACCAAAAAAATATTTGTGCCTATTTTTCATGTTAAAATATCTAGATACCTTGAGGGAATATTCTCTTATAATTTTGTTGTCCTTAAGCCCACATCCCCTTAGTCCCCCCTTATTGAATACTGGTGATAGGGGATAACCAATACTAAAGGCACCCCATTAGGACTCTCTAGGGAATAAAAAAATTCTTATGATCTTCTTCCTAATAGATATTCTATTCACGGAGCAATTATCCCGCATAATCATGTGATCTATATCTTTAATATCAAGGAGCTAGTCCTACCAGTTGTTAAATGTTCAATCATGATATATGTATTTAGAGAGGTATTTTATATTTTTTAATTGTTTTCATGTCCAAGGGGGACTATGAGTCTCTATATATTTTATGGCTTCATATTCAAAGTCTTAGTGGAATGACTCTAAAAATAATAGAATTTATATCAAAACTATGTGTATCTTGATTCACTTTATAATAGAATATTTAGTGACTCCTGGGTGTCCAATACTGGGTCTAGAAAAACAAATATTTCATATAAAATTCCCTTGAATAATTGAATGGCCTAAATTATGGATTCTTAAAAAACTAGAAGTGGATTGATTCCAATACTATGTCATAAATATACTTTCTTGGTTTCAATATTTTAGTCCCATCTGTGAATTCCCCTTACTATCTACTATATTACGGGATGAGAACAGATTTAATTTGTTGTTACTACTCATGTTAAAATTTAAAACCACCCACATATTCCATATCAGGCACTCTCTCATGTTTCAATTGAATCTCTATTTGTATCCAGTTTCTCACACTGAACATGACTCATGTGAGATTAGGGAATTTGGGAAGCACCCTGACTAGAATGTTGGAGGTGAGTTCCAACCCTAGATATGGTACAATGTCCTAGTCACATTACAATAAACTAACAGATGATTTCTTAGTCACATGATGATAAATTTCATGACAATGTTTGACTCATACGATGTAAAACTACCTAACAACATCATAGTCTCCTAACATTAAGTTGAATGAAAACATCTTAGTTGATTGATGTTAGACTACACAACCACATCCTAGTAGCATGACATAAAACTGCCTGAAAACATCCAATGAACATGACATTAAACTACACTACAACATCCTAGTCACATTAAATTAGAATACACAACAATGACCTAGTATTATGAAGATAAAATACATGACAAATGTCCAATCCTAAAGGACCTAAAATTTCAAAGAGTGGGTAGTTATATAAATAAATATGAACTTGAGATAAATTTTTCATCTAAATAAATGAATGGAATATGGAAATTTCATTTCCCTATATATGTTCTTGATTATAGACCTATCTAGATATGTTATGATGCTGAGGTTTATTATCTTTAGCACAACCATACATTTTCCTCTATCACAATCCTCTTTTGTTCTTGATCAATTTTGAATGTTTTCGACCATGTTTTTTCATGGTAATCTAGATATTCCCCCATGATTGAAAGCCTCTACCAATATGATATCCCTTCACCTCAATGATACCATCAATAATAATATATCATGAACTTGATTGATACTGGGAGGCCTCTCTTTTAAGGAAAATATTACCCTCTTCTCTTTAAACAAATTTGATATATTTAAGGGGAGGGTTAAATTGTCTAGAACTATGTTTTCATTATTTCTATCCCTATGAGATACATAGTGACACTCAGACCACCTTTCACTTAGCCCAACCTTGAATTAATGAAAAGGCATATGCCCCATCCTAGCATTCTGTCTGAAAATTTATAGTGACACTTCACCTACCTGATATTCCAATATATATAAAATAATTATTCCACGTCCCTTACACATTGGATAAATTATGTTAGAATAATCCCCAAATATTTTTTGTGATTTTTTTTCTAAATATCTCCCTCTACATGAGCTAGTTCGATCCCTATGGGGATTGATATGGGAAATTAGATTTTGGCAAGATTCTTATATTTTAAAAATGTAATAGGGGAAAAAAATAATCCCATCCACAAATATTGTATATTGGCCTATGATATTCTCAACCGTGCAATAACATTGGGTCCTAATTCATATAGACTCACTTTTCCTATGAATGAAATAGATCTATGTACTAAATTCATTCCCATGAGATAGATCTAAAAAATATACGCTCAAAAAAATTCCACCTAGTACTAAGTCTGTTCATGGAAAACATATGCCTCCTATATCTAAATTCCCATAACTGATGAAATGTGTTCTCAAGGATATCATTCAAAAATTCATTTCTATTCATGAATCCTTACCACATTACAGTAAATATCATGGAATATTTATTCATAATATAATGTTAAATGAGATGATAAGTGAATCCCTACTTGTAACACCCCAAGCATCCATGTTACACTTCTCTTTGAATAATACAATAGCGTGTGTTGTACGCAACTTCGAGTTCTAACACACACCACAACCAATCAAACTAGCCGTTATGAATTGTAATACACTATTTTTTAAATTTTATAAATTTTATCTTTCAAATTGGACTTCTTTTTTGGATTCCGAATATCGAAATTAGCCTAGGGTGATTTTTCGGTATTTTTCTAAAAAGTTCAATTTTTGATGAATAGTGAAAAAACATTGTGTTATAGTTTAAAACCAAATTTTTATTTAAATAATTATATATTTTATTTAAATTTATTTTAGGTCAAAATAGATAAATAATCCATATATAAGTTAAATGACATTCATTGGTGTGAATTTATAAAAATTTTAGATATATAATAATTTTATTGAATTTTTCATAGTCATTTACCCACCTCCTAGGAGAATTTGAAAACTCACATAAAACATAATTTTACTGCTTCTGTGAGTGATATTTTAAAAATCTAAGAGACACGGTTAATATCAGAGAGTAAAATGTGGTACAATAAGATGAAATTTTTTTTGGTGAATATTAACACTTTACTTTTATTTACCACGGTTAAAAGTAAATAGAGTAATTAAGGGTAAAAATGAGATTATTATTACCCTAAAACATGTCCTAATTCAATTGGATAAGTATAATTCGACCAAAAAAACCTTAGGAATAAAATATGAACATATTTGGTCCACTTGGATTAGATTAGGACATTTATTATTATTTAATTCAAAGAAGAGTTAAAAGAGTTAAAATCAATGTTTAATAACTAAAACATTTTTAATATAGTGTTATAGATAAGATAAATTCTTTTATAAATATTTATTAGAAAGATAAAACTATTTAATACATAATGGTAGTTTATTTATAATTTTTATACTTTAAATAATTTAATTTATTTATGACACAATGGTGATGCAGTAATTAACTAATTAATGAAATATTAAAATAATTGATATTATAAATATCCAAATAAATGTAATTATACCCTTTTTTTGAATTAAACTAATTCTATAGTTTACTATGACATATTAATGTTATTTAGATCAATTGTTTTTGAAGTGATAATTCTGTTATATATTTAGAAAAAACAATATACCAAATAGTGTCATAATTTACATAAAAGAGTTTTCAAAACAAATATTATATTATTAATTGATATTCTATTCCTAAAAATATAAGGTTCTTCCAAAGTACTTTTCTGATGATAGGTGTATTATTATTGAACCACTTGGGGTTTTCTTGGAAGTATATAGTAAGTTTATTAACCATATAATATAGAAATACCAATAGGCATGGTAAATTTCAAACTATTTTACTAAAAGTTAAATCTAAAACATAAATTTAATATAGTGACCCAATCCTATATAAAACCTATTGGTTGAGTTGTTTTTGACCAATCACCACCTTATCCTTTAAATAATTTATTTTTGAGAAATTAGAAACCGAAAATGATTTTATTATAAAATAATATTTCTAAATTTTCATAAGGTGCCCCTCACCCCTCTTATAAAAGGGCACACCCCTTCTCTCTAATTCACACCATCAAAGCCTTTTGACCTGGACAACCCCTACCAAAATACCCTCTAAAATGTCCTCCCTTCATCCTGGAGGCCCTCCTTTGATCATAAATCCAACTTAAGGAGCCCTTTTGATCAAATAAAAAAGAAGAACTCGAAGAAGATGTAATAATTTTACCACCCTCTTTCAAGTTCTATTCTTCTTCCACTTCTTCTTTCTTTTTTATTTCTATTCTGAAATAATAACTCCAGTATATTCTATATAAATTTATGTTATTATAAATAAGGTACAACCATATTCATTATTCTATCCATCCTTTGAATGACATAACACCATATGTGCGTACGTACGGATTACCGTCACCAGGTCGTGGTGTAATTTTTATTCAATACATTATTATTTGGATGGGTAGTATAATGATGTTTAATTGATGTAAATAACATATATAACACGATAAGGATTCTTTATATATGATATAAAATCAAATTAATTATTATTTCAATATCAATAGAATGATATTGTCTCTTGTGTGTACGTACAGATTACTGTCACCACGAACGCGATGAGACTCATTCCCCCATCGAATCCATTCAAGACTAATTTTCATTATAAGACTAAAAATAATGTTTAAAGACTTAATATCATGATTAATATGAATATGATACATCCCATCCATAACAAATATGTCTCACATAACAAATAATAGAAATGAAAACAGACCCGTTAACACTAGAAATGACGATAATACTAACATATTATTAACTTAAACAGTGTTAAAAGACCATATATGATATCATATTAATGTGTATGATTCTTATATAATTTAATAATAGTAATTTTACCATTATATAGGAGGTTATCTTACCCTATACCAATGAAAAGTACAAGGTAAGGTTTTATTTCACAATCTCTACATTATATGAGATTGTTTATATGTAATTATCTAACGGGACCTCTTTATCATCCACATACATGTTTCTTAAAAATGTATTTCAAAAAATTCTTAAAATTTTATAGAATATGTGTTAAAGTCATTTATAACCTTTTTTTTGACTTTTTATAAGATGTTAATAAAGTAATCTTTCCGTCATTTCTAAATAAGGTCCATAATATACAATTCGTCAAAATTAAGGTAAGAATGTCTTTTTTAACTTATACGGTGGGTGTGGGTATTTTATGCCTTTTTAAAATCGTCAAAGCTTCCCTTAAAAGATTATAAGAATATTTTCAATGTAAATATTTTCTTTTATAATTATGTGACTTTTAAATTATTTAAAAATAACATATATTTCTCTCAAATAGTTTTGATTTCATCTATGTCAACATCCTTTGATGGATTTTAAGCTTATTTGAAGTTGATTTATTATGATAGAAAACATCCATATTGTATTGAAGGTTTTGTGATATGTTTTACTGTGGATGTGTTATTTTTATACCATTCATGGTTTATAGAGAAACTATTCACATTTCGTATGCAATTTTTAATACAGATGATTATGTTATCTTTAAACCCGTTCAAATGAGGAATGCATTGGACTTATTATGTGACGGGTGGAGCCCGCTATAGCTCCTCGAAGCATCAGTAAGTCTCAAGAGACAAAATAGTGTCTTGGCACAAGGTCTTGACAAAATATTATTTGTATTCTTGGCACAAGGCCTTGACTATGTGGCGATGATAGTCTGACGTTATGCATTCCATCATTATGAAAGTGGTTATTGATATTGCATATCATTATTCAACTAGTAGAATATCCATGTTAATAAGTAAATGGGATTATTTCATTATATTTTTGCCATGTTATGCTGAATTTCATGTTTAAACGGCTTTTCTTTTAGTTATACATTTCCTTAAATGTTTATTCTTATTTATGAATGATTCCTCTATATTGTTATCCTTACTGAGCATATGAGCTCACCCCATTCTTTATTTTATTTTTTCCAGGATATGAAGATGTATTTTATGACTGACCAGCAGGGGTATTCTTCGGGCATATGAATGTGGACTATGGAGACAATGTTATTGCAGTTTTTCACTTTATGATGTAATGTAAGACTTATGAATGTATCTAGTGTTTCCAAGGTTACTAAACTAATCAGTCTTTGGATAAGTGATCTTTTTTGATCATGCCAATGTTATGTAATAATGCACCGACTCTAGGTAACTGGGGGCGGGGTGTTACAGTTGGTATCAGAGTAAGATTAGTACAAACCTTGTAAGCTAGATTTATATAAACTCTGATTATAGCACATAGCCCAAAGATGGACATTGAGGATCAGTATAGAAGAACTTCCTAGAATTTTGGAATTATAGAGATTTTGTGAGTTTTCTAAGAAATACATCTTGTATGGATATGAACATGTAGATGTTGCTCTGGAACAGATGTACCTAGGGGTAAAACCGGAAAACACCACTTTAATCAAGACTCGAATGAGAACTGCTTCACGACAACGGGCCTTGTTGCACTCTTGGTTACAACACTCCCGGGGGATATGCATAGGATAATTCTCATTTTCCTCAAAAACCATTATGAAGGGTTTATGAGTATATACCTCCTCAAAGAAATTTTTTTTATGATTATGGATTATATCCAAAACTATTCAATTTATGTTACGTGTTTTACAAGTTTGGATTTATGTATTGTGATTCATAAACTAATTTAGTGTATGTCATTATTTAGAAGTGGAGCCTACTAGAAGGAATGGAAACTGTATCAATTAACACACTACATGTAGGGATTTCTCTCCTTCTCAAGATAATTATAGTGGAGCTAGTGATACAACTTGTGCTGATCAGCTTATCACCATACTGGGACAACTCACTCAGGTTATGAATAATAACCTTACCCATATGGAGCACCCTGATCCACAGTGTGGAGGATAAATGTTTGATAGCTTAATGAGGAAAAAACCACCAACATTCAATAGGGGTAAAAATCCACTAGTCGCTGAGCAATGGATAAATTCCTTAGAGAAAATATTCCACGGCTTGGGGAGTAGCGAAAGGGAAAAAGTTGTCATGGCAGTTTACTGCCTCACTGGTGATGATGATCAATGGTGGTCATTGACACAAAAGAAGAAGGAAGATGATGAAGTATCAAATATTTAATGGAGGGAGTTTAAAGATTATTTGTTTGAAAAACACATTCCTCATGACCAACATGCGGATATTGAAAGACAATTTCTGAGTCTGAGGCCAACGGAGGATGAGAATGTTGAAAAGTATGAGTCTAACTTTACAAGGTGAGCAAGGCATGCTGTAGATTATATATATAACCCAAGAAGTAAGATTGATCGTTTCTTTAATGGGTTGAAACCATTTCACCATATATCATTAGTCTCACAATCCTTCTCATCGTACGAAGATATTGTCTCATGTGCTATCAAGACAGAAAATGAATTCTCTTAGTCTTACAACTTTTTAAAAAATCAAGAGAAGAAAAGATATGCTGATCACTCTGGAAATCGAAATAAGGGGAAGAAGGGAAAATTTGAATATACATCATGTAGTAAATTTTGAAAGAAACACCCTAGTACATTCTTCAAGGGAATGGGAGTCTGTTACAAGGGTGGTGAAAAAGGCCACCAATCTCATGATTGCATGGTGAACAAATAAGCTACCGATGTTCAATGATACAATTTTAGGGAGATGGGACATTATGAAAATGAATGTCATAAGAATCATGGGAACTTAAATTAGAAAAGGTAGAGGGATAAATGTTAATATTATGCTATCACTACTACTGAGGTTGAAGCTTCAAAAGACATGGTGGTAGGTAATTTAATGGTTTCCTCAAATTTAGACAATCCTTTATTTGATTCAGGATCATCGCATTGTTTCATATCTTCCCAGTTTGCTAAAAAAATTAGATATTTCCAATTTGATTTAATAGGGGAGTTCTCAGTCAAAACTCCTAAGGTAAGTATCATCGCAATAATATTTTGTGAATTTATTCCCATTAGAGCATATGAATGTTCATTATCTACTGTTTTCATTTTCATAACCATGATTGAATTTGATATAATCCTTGGAGTGGATTGGAATTTGGACCATGATGCGAAGATTTATTGTAAGAAGAAAGATGTTACGATTTTTTATGACGATGATAAAGAACACCATATCTTTAGAGCAGAATCATCACCACCTAATTATTATCTTGATCCACCCCCAGTAGCTCAACTAAATTAAATTATTGGGTAGGAAAAGAATGAAATGACTGTGGTTGGGGAAATTAATGTTCAAATATAGGATGTACATATTGTGAGATAATATGTTGATGTGTTTCTAGAAGATTTACTTAGACATCCTCTAGAATGAGAAATTGAGTTTTCCATTGATTTAATTCCTGGTTCAAGGCCCATATCGAATACCCCTTATAGAATGGCCACTATGGAATTAGTGGAAGTAAAGAAACAACTAGATAATTTGAGTAATAAGGGATTTATTTTCCCTATTGTTTCTCTATAGGGATCCCCTGTTCTTTTTGTTAAGATGAAATATGGATCTATGAGGTTGTGCATTGACTACAGGAAGATCAATTCTATAAAAAATAGAACAATTATCCCCTACCTCACATTGATGATTTATTTGACCAGCTGCATGGAGAACAATAATTTTAAAATAACGACCTTCAATATGGATACCATCAACTGTGTGTGAAGTTGGAAGACATTCCGAAGAAAGCATTTCGAAACAGGTACGAGCATTACGGGTTTATAGTAATTCCTTTTGGATTGAATAATGCACCCTATGTCTTCATGGATCTAATTAACAAAGTTTTCAAGGTATATCTCGATGATTTTGTAGTGGTATTTATTGATGATATCTTAGTATAATCCAAAATCAATGAACATCATGAAAATCACTTATGCATTATCTTGAAGACTCTTAGAAGACATGAATTATATGGGAAGTTTAGCAAGTCTGAATTCCAGCTTCAAGAGATTTCTTTTCTTGGTCATTTTGTCTCTAAGGATGGAATCCTCGTTGACCCTTCAAATACCAAGGGCATCCAAGAATGGCCTGCACCGACAAGTATAAATGAGGTACGCAGTTTTATTGGTTCAGCATGTTATTATCGACGTTTCATCTAGAATGTGGCCCGATTGGCTAACCCATTAAACAAGCTCACACGTAATGGGGTTAAATTTGTTTGGACAAAAGAGTGTGAAGAATTTTTTAATGAACTGAATAGAAGATTAGTCAATGCTCTTATATTGACTCTACCATCGGGGAATGACAGGTTTGATAATTATAGTGATGCTTTAGAGAACAGACTAGGTTGTGTCCTTATGCAGAATGATAGGGTTATTACCTTTGCATCACGACAGGTAAAAATTCATGAACAAAACTATCCTACTCATGATCCTAAGTTAGCTACTATAATCTTTACTTTGAATATATTGAGTCATTATCTCTATTTTGAAAATTGTGAGATATATACTAATCACAAGAGTTTTAAGTACATTTTCACACAGAAAGAACTCAACATGAGGAAAAGGTGATGGCTTTAACTACTCAAGCATTATGATTGCACGATACACTACCACCAAGGGAAGGAAAATAAGGTGGAATATGCTCATAGTCAAAAGGATCATGGAGTTTTGAACAAGATGAGAGTTGAATGGGATTCTATTTTCATGGTTCTAGTAAAGATGGATATGGGAATAACCATGGAAGGTGAAACATCAATGATTTTTCAAATGGTTGAAAAACTATATTTACTAGAAATGATAAAAAGTTCTCAGGCTCATAATGAGAACTTTCAAAAGAAGATTAATGCTGTGAATGATGGGAGTTTGAGTGACTTCGTATCTGAAGATGGAATTTTGAAATTTGGGAAGAGACTTTGTGTCCCTATATACCTGATCTAAAAAGGGAATTTTTGGACGATGATCATAGTTCCAATTTCTCTATACACCATGGTAGCACTAAGATGTATACATATTTTAAAGAACATTTTTTATGGTACAAAATGAAGAGTGAGATTGCTGATTTTGTTTCAAGAGGTATGGTTTGCCAACAAGTGAAAGCTGGAAGGTAACAAGCTAGAGGAATATTGTAACCACTTCCCATACCTGAGTGGAAACAGGATAATATCACAATGGACTTTTTCAGTGGACTACAAAAGACTCCTAGAAGGAATAATGCAATATGGGTCATTTTTGATCGTCTTACCAAGTCAGTACATTTTTTTTGCTATAAGATAAGATTTACCACTTGAATGTCTCGCAAGAATATATATTAATGATGAAGTGAGACTTCATTGAGTAACTCAATCGATTGTTTCTAATCGTGATCCATGTTTTACTTCAAGATTCTGGAAAAGTTTTCAGAATGCCCGAGATACTGAACTTCGTTTGAGCACTGCCTACCACCCCCAAACTGATGGACAATCAGAATGGACTATTCAAACCTTAGAAGACATGTTGAGATATTTCTCACATGACTTTCCGGGTTTGCGGGGTCAATATTTACCTATGGTAGAATTTTCCTATAATAATTGCTTCCATTCAAGTATTCAGATGGCACCATATGAAGCATTATACATAAAGAGATGTCTCACACCAACCTGTTTGAATGATGTTTGTGAAATAAAACACGTAGGCCCAGAACTGGTGGAGGAAATGATAGAAAATGTGATGGTAATCCAAAACCACATCAAAGCAGCTCAAAGTAGGCAGAAGAACTATGTTGATAACCGAAAGAAGGATTTGGAATTTCCGGTAAGAGATCATGTTTTCTTCAACATATCTCCATGAAAGGGTGTTATAAGTTTTGATATGAAAGTTAAATCGAGTCCCAGGTACAACGGACCTTTCGAAATTCTAGAACAAATTGGGGTTGTAGCTTACTGTTTGGCAATGCCGCCAAGTCTCTCCAAAGATCACGATGTGTTCCACGTAACACTGTTGAGAAAATACATGCTTGACCCAACGCATGTACTCACCTATGAAAAATTAAAACTTGAACCCAATCTGACTTATTACGAAGAGCCCGTCAGGTTTCTTGATACAAGAGAACAAGTGGGGAGAAACTGGACGACTCATCTGGTAAATGTTTTATGGAGAAACCATAAGACGGAAGAGGCAAGTGGGATCCCGAGGAACTTATGATGAAGAACCACCCAAGTATTTTTATATAGTAATATTCTATAAATTTTTAGGATGATATTATTTAAAGGAGCGGAGAATGTAACACCCCATGCTTCCATGGTACGCTTCTCTTTGAATAATACAATAGTGTGTGTTGTACGCAACTTCGAGTTTTAACACACACCACAACCAATCAAACTAGCCATCATGAATAGTAATAACCACTTGTTGAAATTTTATAAATTTTATCTTTCAAAATGGACTTCATTTTTGGATTCGGAATATTGAAATTAGCCTAGGGTGAGTTTTTGGTATTTTTCAATAAATGTCCATTTTTTATGAATAGTGAAAAAACACAAAGTTATAGTTAAAAACTGAATTTTAATTTAAATAATTATTATCTTATTTAAATTTATTTTATTTTAAAATAGATACATTATTCCTATATAAGTTCAATGAAATTCATCAGTGTCAATTTATAATAATTTTAGATATATAAAAATATTATAGAACATTTCACCGTCTTTTACCCACCTCCTAGGAGAATTTTCAAATTCAAATAAAACATAATTTTACCACTTATGTGAGTGGAATTTAGAAGATCCAAGAGAAACGATAAATATCAAGGACTCAAATGTGGTTCAATAATATAAAAATAATTTTTGGTGAATGGTAACTTTTTCTTTTATTTACCACGGTTCAATGTAAATAGTGAAATTAAGGGTAAAAATGATATTATTATTACCCTAATACATGTCCTAATTATATTGGCTAAGTATAATTAGACCAAAAAAACTTTATCAATAATATATGAACCTCTTTGGTCAACATGGATTAGATTTGGATATTTATTATTATTTAATTCAAAGAAGATTTAAAAGAGTTAAAATTGAAGTTTAATAACTAAATCATTTTTAATATAAGTTTATACATAAGATAAAATCAATTATAATTATTAATTTGAAATATAAAATTATTTCCCACATATTGGTATTTTATTTATAATTTTTAGACATTATATAATTTAATTTATTCATGACACAATGGTGATGAAGTAATTACCTAATTAATAAAATATTAAAATAATTGATACTATAAATATCCAAATAAATGTAATTTGAGACTTTTTAGTAATTTAACTAATTTTATATGTTAATATGACATATTAGGATTGTTTTGATGAATCTTGATCAATGTAATAATGCTGTTATGAATTTAGAAAAAAAAAACAAAATACCAAATAGTGTGAAAATTGACATAAAAGAAATTTTTTAAATAATTATATATTATTAATTGATATCTTATTCCTAAAAATTGATGGTTCTCCCAAAGGACTTATATAATGATAGTTGTATAATTAATGAATCACTTGGGGTTCTCTTGGAAGTATATAATATGTTTTTTAGCCATATAATATAAAATTACAAAGAGACGTGGAAAATGTCAAACTATTTAACTAAGAGTTAAATCTGAAATATAAAGATAATATATTGAGCCAAACCTGTCTAAAACCTATTGGTTGAGTGTTTTTCGACCCATACCTCCATTAGACTTTAAATAATCTATTTTGGATCCACTAGATGCTGAAAAGTATTTTATTATAAATTACTATTTCTAGCTTTTCCTAAGGTTCCCTTCACCCCTCTTACAAAAGAGAACTCACCTTATCTCTAATTCACACCATGAAAGCCTTTTGGCTCAGCCAACCCCCGACCAAATACCCTATAAACTATCCTACCTTCATCCTAGAGTCCCTACTTTGGTCATAAATCCATATTAAGGATCCCTTTTGATCAAATAAAATGGAAGAACACGAAGAAGAGGTAATAATTTCACCACCCTCTTTTATGTTTTTTTCTTCTTGAAATTCATCTTTCTTTGTTATTTCCATTCAAAAATAATATCTCAAGTATCTTCTATATACTGTGATGTTATTATAAATATGGTACAACCATCTTCATTATTCTATCCATCCTTTGAATGACATGGCACCATATCTGTGTACGTATGGATTACCGTCTCCACGTCGTGGTGTAATTGTTATTCAATACATTATTATTTGGATGGGTATAATAATGATGTTTCATTGACGTAAATAATAAATAAAACATGATAATGATTCTGTATATATGATATAACATCCAATTATATATTATTTTAATATAAATAGAATGACATTGTCGCTCGTGTGTACGTACGGATTACCGTCTCCACGAACGCGATTAGATTCATTCCCCATCGTATCCATTCAAGACTAATTTTCATTAGATGACTACAAATAATTTTTATAGACATAATATAATTATGAATATGAATAAGATACATCCCATACATAACAAATATGACTCACATAAAAAATAATATAAAGGAAAATGAATCTGTTAAAACTCGAAACGACAATAATACTAAGATATTATTAACCAAAACAATGTTAAAAGATCATATATGATATAATATTAATGTATATTATTATTTTATAATTTAATAAAAATTATTTACCCATTATAAAGGAGGTAAAAATACCCTTGACCAAGGGAAAGTACAAGGTAAGGGTTTATTTCATAATCTATTCATTATCAGAGGTTCCTTATACGTAATTATCTACTAGGAACTCTTTGTCATCCATATCCATGTTTCTTAATAATGTAATTCAAAACATTCTTACTATTTTATAAACTATGGGTTAAAGTCATTTATACCCTTGTTTGACTTTTTATAATATTTTTATAAATGAATCATTCCGTATTTTTTCAAACAAGTTTCTTTTTAATATTTTCGACAAAATTAAGGTAAGAATATCTTTTTTTTAACTTATACGGTGGGTGCACCTATTTTCCGCCGTTATAAAATCATCGAAGCTTCCCTTACAAGACTATACTAATATTTTCAAAGTAAATTTTTTCTTTTATAATTATGTGACTTTTAAATTATTTTAAAAAAGATATATTTCTCTCAGATAGTTTTGATTTCATCTATGTCAACATCCTTTGATGGATATTATGCTTATTTGAAGTTGATTTATTATGATACAAAACATCCATATTGTATTGAAGGTTTTTTAATATTTTTTATTGTGGATGTGTTAATTTTATACCATTCATGGTTTATGGAGAATGTATTGTCATTTCATATGCTAGTTTTAATATGAATGCTTATGTTTTGTTTAAACTTTTTTATATGAGGAATGCATTGGATTTAGTAAGTGACGGGTGGAGCCCGCTATAACCCCTCAATGAATCGGTTGGTCAAATGAGACAAAATAGTTTCTTCGCACAAGGTGTTGAAAAAATCATATTTGTAGTCTACGAAAAAGGCCTTGACTATGTGGTTATGATAGTCTGACATTATGCATTCCATCATTAGGAAAGTGGTTATTGATATTCTATGTGATTATTATACAGGTAGAATATCCATGTGAAGATGTAAATGGAATTATTTCATTTCATTTTTTCTATATTATGCTAAATTTCAATTTTAAAAATATTTGGTTTTAGTTATACATTGCCTTAAATGTTTATGCTTATTTATAATGTTTCCGCTATATTGTTATCATTACTGATCATCTATGCTCACCCCTTTCTATGTTTTATTTTTTCCAGGATGTGAAAAATTATTTTATGACTGACCTATAGGGATTGTATGAGGGGATATGAGTGTGGACTATGGAGACTATGTTGTGGTAGTTTTCCACATTATTATGTAATGTAATGCTTATGAATGTATCTTGTGTTTCCACAGATACTAAACTAATCGGTCATTCAAGACTTGATCTATTGTGATCATGAAAATGTTATGTAATAATGCACCGACTCTGGTTAAATGGGGTCAGGGCGTCACACTACTAAATGACGTTGAACTATGAAGATCATTATCTATCATCACTTCTTATCAAATGACTATAAGATTATGATATTGGTGAACCAAATTTTGATGTTATACAATAATATTTCTTAGAACCTCCATCAATAAATCACACGTCAATCCTTGAGCTCTCAACATTCATAAATAATCCATGGACCATGGAAGTGATATCCTAACATCTTGGTTTCCTTTGTTTGATTATGAATGTTATCCCCTTGATCCTATATATGGTCCCCTATCCCATCGACCAGATTTTATTTTCCGTTCAGGGAGGGCCATATAATCCTTATGATCCCTAGAACAATTGAAGTGGAACCCCTCACCACAGTCTAACATTTAATCATTATCAAAATCACATCACCATACAATCATTAATGATCTAATAATCTTGAGTTGTGACATAATACATTCTAATTTCCTACATGAATGGATGCTGGAGTAGTCTCAACCTAGGGAATCCTAATTATGATTCTATGTAATACCCTTTACAACCATGTACATGTGCACCATTACTATAAATTGTTTGTTCTATTATCAATGTCTTATAACCTAAATCATTAACCTTTGATGATCTAAATCACAAGACTCTAAACTACTACTAAAAGAGGTAAAAAAATTAGGATCAAAACTTATAAAAGTATATATGATGAATGTTCAGGTATCTACTCACTAAACTCTCTATATATAGATTTTAGGAAAATGTTTTTCTTATTAAAAAATACATAAATATCATATGGAATACCTTGTTGCCTTAGAAACAGTCCATTTATTTTCACTAGAGCTCCCTAGTCTTGAAACAATATAGAGTAATGATTCACCGCAACATCTCACCATAATAATGTGTTCACTAGGTAGAAACACAAATTTTAGTGTGCTTCATCCCTTTTGGAAAATTTCATTTTCCACAAACCTCTATCAGGTTTTTAATGTATGATAGGACACTCATGAAATCATCGATTAGATACACCTCTCCTAGAACCCCATATATTTCAGTTATTTCTCTTGGTTATTCCCAATAATGTTTTTCTAATAGGTAATAACTTTTAAAGGGATCCCATTAATATTTTTTTGTGAATAATAAAACCTTTGGAAGCCTTCACCCAGTTAATGTTTTTGTCCCATGGGAATGTTCCACAATAAATCCAGGAGCTACTATACTCACTACATATGTTGTTGGTTTCAACCATTACTATTTGTTGAGCTATACCCACAACAATCCTTTTTAGTTGGGTTGGGTATTCATAAGCCATTATTTTTAATTATTATTACAAGACTATTCATGTGTTTTCAACATACGCAGTGTTTTGTAACAGTGTAATGTCCCCATTTTCTATGAAAGAATGTCGTACTCCATTAATGATGTTTTTTGATGGCTTGTACATTGTGACCAAAAAACACATGATATAATCACCAATAATAAAAAAAATAAAGATAACAACCCCCATTGTTATAAGAACCTCATTTGATAGTCATTATTCGATACTCTACTTCACTATCATAGTATTTTCATCTTATTAAATATTCCATGAACCCATGAAAGGAGTTGGTAGATGACTTTTTTGGAATGTACAATTTATATCAGTATAAGAGCTTTAGACCCATCAACCGAAGTAATATCCTCTTTATAATAATGGAATACCAATCCTCCTGATCCCCAACAACATGCCAATGGATCTCGAGACCTCAAAGAGTTTTACAATCATCTATTTGGTGTCAATCCCATTTTGACTCCCTTACTGTAAACTCATGGATATGTGATTTAAATAACCTATATTCACACTATGCAATTCGATTTGGAATCCATAATGTTTTGACACTATACAATGAACTATATTTTATTAAGGAAGTGTGTTGTCCAAACTATTTATGAGTTCCATCCTTAATCATCTCAGCAAGGATGAGTGGTGTTCAGTCACTTCTTGATTACCCATCCTTCATCATCTTAGAAAAAATGTGGGGTGTGTAAATCCGTCATGAATTCCAATCCTTAAAAATAGATGCAAGTATGTAGGAAAAATGAACCCTTAATCAATACCCACCATTTACCAACTGTGTGTCTTAGGCATATAAACCAGTTGATTGTCCGAGCTAGAAGACTCTAAACTACATCAAATAATGGTAAGATCTGAAAAACAAAACTATATAAATAGTAAGTTTAAAATACAAGACCCCAATCTATAAGAAAATTTGGTCAATGATTGAAGACCCTAAAGTACGAAAATATCTAGCCCACACTAGATGGCCCCAAACTTCTACTAAAACAATATTATATAGAAGACCATAAACAAAGATAAAAGATAATAAGATAAATAATACCATAAAATAAAACAATAGATAGATTTAGATAGAACAACCTAAACTATATCAATAGTAGGTGTGATCTAAAATTCCATAATCTAGAGTAAAAGATGGTCTGATTTAAAAGAAACTAAACTACAAAAAATTTATGGTCTAGCTCACAATACATTAAATAGAAAATTTAATGAGACATGATTCATGTGAGATTTAAAACTAAAATAGTTACCCACAGTGAAATTGTAGTCTCTAATCACAATAGAAGAACATTTTGTGACTCAAGGAAAATTGATCATTTGTGATGGTTAAAAGGGAAAAATATTGTTAGGCTAAAAACTTATTAAGGATAGTCGGAGAAAAGTCCAAATTCATTCTTGATATCCTTTCCCAAAATTATCCTTTGGAAAATAATAAGGATATATAAAAAAGATAGAATGTGTATAGGTACAATTATTTGGCACAACAAAAAATCAATATATTCTCTCTATGTTTATAAAACTAGAAAAAAATTAAGATATTTCTCCTGCTAATACTTATTTACCCAAATTATTTTTGAACCAAATGATCATAGAATGACTATAATATGAACAAAACTAAGGATGCTAATTCTATTAATAATTATTGAGTGGTTCAATTTAATTCTCTATTAATATTTTAGCACCTGAGACCAAAATTTTAGTTTTCTCAGTATTATAAAAATAATTAATGCCCTCGACATCATACGTGATAAGTATTAGATGAAATTCCATCCACATGATGAATGGATGAAATCCCAAATTATAAATATACAGTTAGAACCATTTGTTCATTGATCTTTTACAAATGATAGAGGAATCCTCACATTCCAGAGTCTCTCTCATCGTTTCAAAAATAGAAAATAATTTATATGAAAAAATACTTATTATAATAAAATTTGGTTGGCCATGTTTTCTAAATCAGTTACTATATAATGAGAGGTTTCAATCGAGCAATGAAGTATCAACCACTCCATTTCATTTTTCTCTACAAATGATGAAGAGTCTCAATAAAAGGGAATAACTCTTCACCCCATTTTTTATTTTCCACTAATAATCACAATGACATCAAAATATCATAACATTCATGGTCTAAATAAATTATTGTTCTGATTTATAGGTAGTAAAATCATTCATATTAGTGAAAAACTAAATGACATTTTAATGTATCTATTACATAACCATTGATGCTTCCCTTATTGATTATACTGGAGAAGTCATGACATCAAAATTGTTTAAGTCCCAGTAATTACAAGCCATTTGTTGTCGATCCAGGGTAATATTTAGTATGATTGAATATAATTTCATATAATAAAATACACAAGATAACATATCCTAAAAGAGATAATGAAGGCATTACTCTTGGAAATAGATCTTCTCTAATGTATTATTGGTAATCAAGACATGTAGTTTGTAACGCCCCGACCCCAGTTACCCAGAGTCGGTGAAATATTACATAACATTGGCATGATCACAAGAATGTTTAAATCTCGAAAGACCGATTAGTTTAGTAGTCATGGAAACACTAGATATATTCATAATGTTATACATTACATCATAAAAATGAAAACTACAACAACATAGTCTCCATAGTCCACACCCTTATCCCCTCATACTATCCCTGCAGGTCATTCATAAATTACTTCTTCACATACTAGGAAAATAAAACATAGAAAAGGGGTGAGCTCAAATTCCCAGTAAGGATAACAATATAGTGGAAACTTTCATAAATAAGGATAAACATTTAAGGCAATGTATAACTAAAACAAAAGCCTTTTAAACTTGAAATTGAACATAGTATGGACAAAATAAAATTAAATAATGCCATTTACTTATTCAATGGATATTATATTAATCGAATAATCACATGAAATATCAATAACCACTTTCGTAATGATAGAATGCATAATTACATAATATCATAACCACATATCCAAGGCCTGGTTCCAAGACTACAAATAAGATATTTCCAAGGCCTTGTTCCAAGACACTAGTTTGTCTCATGAGACCTACTGATGCATCGAGGAGCTATAGCGGGCTCCACCAGTCACATATTAAGTCCAATGCATTCCCATATGAAAAGCTTCAAACATAACATAAACATTCATATTAAAACTAGCATAAAAAATGTAAATACTTCATCCATAAACCACGAATGGTATAAAAATAACACATCCACAGTAAAAAACATCACAAAAAAATAAAAATAATATGGAAGTTTTGTATCATAATAAATAAACTTATAATAAACATAAAATCCATCAAAGTACGTTGAAATAGATGAAATCAAAACTATTTTATAGGAATATCTCTTTTTTTGAAATCATTTAAAAGTCACACATTTATTAAGGATGTAATTTAAAAGAGATTTTTGAATCAATGTTTCCAATACCACTTAGAAACTTTTGAATAGAAATATAATTTCAAAACATTCATGTCCATATAAATAATACCTTAAAATCATTTTGAAAACATGGACATTAATTAAAAAGATTTAGAAAGATAAATCATTAAAACATTTAAAATTCTGATTTTGATAAAGAGTACCTTTCAGAAATTCTTAAAATAATCATTTTGAAATAATTTAAAAGTCACATAAAAATTAAACATTTACTTTGATAATATCCTTATAATATTTTAAGGTAAGCTTCAAAAATTTTATAATGGTGGAAAATAGCCGCACCCACTGTATAAGTTAAAAAAACATTCTTACCTTAATTCTATCGAAAAGGTTAAAAAGGACCTTGTTTGGAAAACGACGGAAAGATTCCTTTATAAACTTTTATAAAAAGTAAACCAAGGGTATAAATTACTTTAAACCATATTCTGTAAATTAGTAATAATTTTTTGAAATACACTTTCAAGAAACATGGATGTGGATGATAAGGAGATCCCAGTAGATTATTACGTATAAACAACCTCGGATAATGAAGAGATTGCAAAATAAACTCGTACCTTATACTTTTCCTTGGTTGGGGTAGGTTAAACTCTTGTATAATGGTGAAATAATTGTTATTAAATTATACAAGAATCATATATATTAATATGATATCATATATGATCTTTTAACATTGCTTTGTTAATAATATTTTAGAATTATCATCCTTTCAGGTGTTAACTTACTCATTTTGTTTTATATGTTTTGTTATGTAAGCCATGTTTGTTATGGATAGGATGTATCTTATCCATATCTAGAATGATATTAAGTCATTAAACATTATTATTTATCTTTAAATGATAATTATACTTGAATGGATACGATGTAGAATGAATCTCATCGCGTTTGTGAAGACGGTAGTCCGTACGTACGCACGAGCGACAATATCATTCTTTTGATATTAAAAAAATATTTAATTGGATGGTATATCATATATAAAGAATAATTATCATGTTATATTTATTATTTACTTGAATTACACATCATTATTATAACCATCCATATAATAATGTTTTGAATAATAATTACACCACGACGTGGAAACGGAAAGCCGTACGTACGCACGTATGGTGACATGTCATTCAATGGATGGATATAATACTGAAATATGATTGTACCATGTTTATAATAACATCAATGCATATATAATATACTGAACTTATTATTTTAGAATGGAAATAACAAATATTGAAGAAGTGGAAGAAGAAAGAAACTTGAAAAGGGGTGGTGAAATCATTACCTCTTCTTCGGGTTCTTCCGTTTGATTTGATCAAAAGGGCTCCTTAGGTTGGCTTTCTAACTAAAGGAATGCCTCTAGTATGAAGTTAGGGAAGTTTAGAGAGTATTTGGGCAGGTTTTATCCGAACCAAAAGGCTTTGAATGTGTGAATTAATGTGAAGGGGGAGTGCCCTTTTATAAGAGGGGTGAGGGGAACCTTTGAAAAAACTAGAAATATTATTTTATAATAAATTCATATTCGATTTATAATGGCTCAAAAGTGGATTATTTATAGGTTATTATGGGGATGGGTCGAAAAACACTCAACTAAAAGAATTTATAAAGGTTTGGGTTATTATATTAACCTTATCTTTATGTATTAACTCTTAGTTAATTAGTTTCACTTTTACAAAGTCTCTTTGTATTTTTATATTATATGGTTAATAAACTTACTATATACATACAAGATACCACCAAGTGGTCCATTAATGACACAAATATCATGATATAAGTCTCTTGGTCCAAACATAGATTTTTAGAAATGTAATATCAATTAATAATATAATATTTATTTTAAAAACTCTGTTGTGTCAATTTTGACACTTTTCAATAATTAATTTTTTTAAAACTTATAACAGAATTATTACTTCGAAAAACGTTAATTAAATCAATATTAATATGTCATGTTAACCTAGAAAATTATTGGTATTTATAGAAAATCTGAAATTACATTTATTTGGTTATTTATAATATCAATTATTCTAATATTTCATTAATTAGGTAATTACTGCATCACCATTGTGTCATAAATAAATTAAATTATCTAATGTCTAAAAATTATAAATAAAATACAATTATGTATGAAATAGTTTTAGCTTTCTAAATAACATTTACAATCAAATTTAACTTATTTATAACCCTATATTAAAAATGTTTTAGTAAATAAACATTGATTTTAACTCTTTTAACTCTTCTTTAATTAAATAATAATAAATGTCCTAATCTAATACAAGTGGACCTAAATGATAATATTTTACTCCTAAGATTGTTTTTGGTCGACATAAACCTGTCCAATAGAATTAGGACATGTTTTAGGGTAATATTAATATCATTTTTACCCTTAATTATCCTATTTACTTTTAACCGTGGTAAATAAAAGTAAAACGTTACTATTCACAAAAAAATGATTTCATCACATTGAACCACATTATACTCCTTGATATTCACCGTGTCTCTCGGATTTTCAAAATTCCACTCAGAGAAGCGGTAAAATTATGTTTTATGAACAATTCAGTTTTTTTAACTACCACTTAGTGATTTCACTATTCCTCAAAAAATGAAAGTTTCCAGAAAAATACCTAAAATTAGGCTTATGCTAGATTTGATATTATTAATTAAAAATGATTCTGATTTTAGAAAATTCAAAACATATCAGTTTCATTAATTAATTTAAAATTTAATTCTCGTCGTCAAAACAAATAGCGTGTTTTTAAGAGATAATAACTATCAAAAGATTGACACTTGTTTATGTCCGGTTTAATTGTGAAATTATGTACAATGAAAAACATTGCAATAAATGGTGAAAATATATTCTAAATATAATTTAAAACCACTCAAATTCATAATTTTTCAATATGAATTATTTGGATTAAAAGAGTTGTTTTTAATTAAAATTTAGTAATTTTCACTATTCATCAAAATATAAATGTTATCTGAAAAGTTCCAAAATTTCACCTTAGGCTAAAATTGATACACCAAAAATAAAAATGAAGTCCATTTTGAGAGGTAAAATTTATAAAATTTAAAAAAATAGGTATTACTATTCATAATGGCTAGTTTGATTTGTTGTGGTGTGTGTTAGAACTTGAAGTTGTGTACAACACACACTACTGTATTATTCAAAGGAAAGCATACCGTGTAATCTTGGGATGTTTCATTGTAAATTTTTTATATACCCATTCTAAAAAAAAATTATTTAGTCAAATTGAATATATAAAAGTTTAAAATATTGGATTTAAAAAGGGTTCACTATTAAAAGTTGGTAAAAGTGCAATACTAAAAATGAATTTGTTCTTACATTATGTCTGAGAATCTCATAATATGGATTCTAAAATTATAAGGATTATATAAAGTTTAAAATTTAGTTAATATTATTCATAAACTCTTTTCAACGGCATGTTTGGTACGTCATTGTGCGCATGAACTCGGTGTTGCGTATAGTGCAAGTTATTGAATTAATTTGAAGAAATAACACACAATGAAATCTAGGGGTGTTACATTCTCCCCTCCTTCAGTAAATTGCATCCTCGCAATTTGAAATTGTTCTTCGAAAATAAAATGTTGAATATAGAAAATATCTTTGATGGAAAACCCACATCGGAAATTGGGTTAATAAAATTTTGTCTTGATAAGAGGAAAAGAGAAATGAAAGGGTCACCACCAAATTATGATATCTATTCGGAGAACATTAGTGGCAATTAGAGACATATAATTGGAGGAAAAATGTAAATATTTATAGGTAGTGATTGAGGTCATCAATCACAAACAAGTGTAAAATTGAGGGCCGTAAATTCATCAATCTATGATGATTTAAAATACCATCTGTTCAAAAAAACATATGGTATTAGGAAAGAACATTTTTTTGTTTTAAGATCCCTTCACCAAAGTATAAGAATTAATTTCTTCATTGAATAATAGAAGAAGAAAAAAATATACTTGACAAGTAGAGTCTCATCCTTTCACTAAGTTCTACCACAAACTCATCTTTTTACTCTAAAAGATAATAGAACATAAAAAAAATTCTATTTATCCTATTCGTATAGGGTTAAAAAAATGAATTTATAATTCATCTAGCAGAACCATTAAAAAAAGACATTATTCAATCCAGTACATCACGTGGGTCAGTTTTAGGTGATACACCCTTGTCATCCTTTGGTTGTGGGTTCATGTCTCGCGGCCTTGCCGGACGCGACGGGTTGCCGCCCAACCTCTAGGTTGTCCTTTTATAACAATCCAAAATAATCCAAACTAAAACTATCCAAAATACATCAGTCCAAAATTTATAAGTAAGGTAAACACAATGATGATCCTTTTTGCCGCGTAATAACATGTGAACACCTTCATCATATATTCTTTTAAAACACTGCAACATCCTGAATTACCATAAAACTTTATTGATTACATTCATGATCCCGTATTCCTTAAAGAATAATAGATATACTCCTTCAGTACAAAAATGTTGTAAACCCCAAAAATGATGGAATATACAGATCCTTAATCAGTTTCAAGTTAGTCAAGAATATCCAATATAATTTATCCAAATCAATCATGTATTATTATAAAATCACTACCTTGGTATCAGAACCATATTATGGTTTATCTTTCTCTCAACCATATATTTTCCAAAAAATTAACCTGCTATTGAGTCACTTTTATTTGTTACACACAATCTCAAGTCCTTAAGGAAATAGTACTGAAGTACAATCCTTATATACTCCATAATTATTATAACAAGTACATTGTTGATACAACACTCAAATGACATAATCAACATAAGAACTCTAATCATTCCTATTCATTTGTGGTAGTATCCTAACTTGATTATTATCCAATAGCATCATTTGCAGCATAGTATGATGATTGGGACATAGGTTCGTGTAGTGTCAAAACTCCTTGCAAATGTAGCATTGTACATTTGAAACCATTTTGTTACCCTTGCAGTCACGTACTTTGTGCCCTTTTCCTCCATGCTTATAACAAACTCCCATTCCTTTCAGGCAAGTTCCAGGGTGTTTCTTCTCACAGTTATCACATATGGGAAATTCTTCTTTTCCCAATTCCCATTATCCATCTTTACCTCTTCCGTCCTTTTCTTCTCTTGCTTCCCTTCAAAGCCATAGGACTCAATAAACTCTTTACTTATCTTATGAACACATGACATTATTTCTTCATATGATGATAGTACATGGGAGAATATTTCTCTTATAAATTCTAGCATAAGGCCATGATTGATATGATCCTTATTTCTCTTTGGATCATGTGCATTGTTGGAGTTCTCAGTCCTTCTACTGGGCACCATTTCTAAACAATGGCATATAGTAGATTAGTTTATGAATAACAACACCTAATCCCAAACTTGTAAAACACATAACATAAATTAAATAATTTATGGATATAATCCATAATCATAAAAATTTCTCCTTTTAGGATGTATATACTCATAAACCCTTCATAATAGTTTATAAAGAAAAATAAGAATTATCCTAAGTATATCCCAAGGGAGTATTGTAACCAAGAGTGCAGTAAGGCCCGTTGTTGTGCACTAGTTCCCGTTCAAGTCTAGCTCAAAGCGGTGTTTTCAGGTTTTACCCATAGGTACATCTTTGAAAGAGCCGCCTCTACCTGCTCATATCCAGACAGGGATGTATTTCTTAGAAAACTCACAAAATTTCTATAATACCTATATTCTAGGAAGTTCTTCTATACTAATCATCAAAGTCCATCTTAGATCTACATGCTCTAATAAGAGTTTATCTAAATCTAGATTCCAAGATTTGTAATAAACTTCCTCTGATACAAATATAACGCCCCGACCCCAATTACCCAGAGTCGGTGCAATATTACATAACATTGGCATGATCAGTAGAAAGATCAAGTCTCGAAAGACCGATTAGTTTAGTATCCTTGGAAACACTAGATATATTCATAAAGTTTTACATTACAACATAAAAATGAAAACTACAACAACATAGTCTCCATAGTCCACACTCTTATCCACTCATACTATCCCTACAGGTTATTCATAAATCACATCTTCACATCCTCGGAAAATAAAACATAAAAAAGGATTGAGCTCAAATGCCCAGTAAGGATAAAAATATAGCTGATACTTTCATAAATAAGAATAAACATTTAAGGCAATGTATAACTAAAACAAATCCTTTTAAACTTGAACATCAACATAGTATGGAAAAATTAAAATGAAATAATTCCATTTATTTATTCACATGGATATTCTACTAATCGAATAATCACATGCAATATCAATAACCACTTTCATAATGATGTAATGCATAATGCCAGACTTTCATAACCACATAGCCAAGGCCTCGTGCCAAGACTACAAATAAGATTTTTCCAAGGCCTTGTGCCAAGACACTAGTTTGTCTCATGAGACCTACCGATGCATCGAGGAGCTATAGCGGGCTCCACCCGTCACATATTAAGTCCAATGCATTCCCATATGAAAATGTTCAAACATAACATAAACATTCATATTAAAACTAGCATACGAAATGTAAATACTTCATCCATAAACCACAAATGGTATAAGAAGAACACATCCACAGTCAAACACATCAGAAAAACTTCAAAACAATATGGATGTTTTGTATCATAATAAATAAACGTCAAATAAAATATTTAGAAAGATAAATCTTTAAAACATTTAAAATTATGATTTTTATAAAGAGTACCTTTCATAAATTCTTAAAATATTCATTTTGAAATCATTTAAAATTCACCTAAAAATAAAACTTTTACACTGGAAATATCCTTATAATATTGTAAGGGAAGCTTCAAAAATTTTATAAGGGCAGAAAACAGCCGCACCTGTCGTATAAGTTAAAAAAACATTCTTACCTTAATTCTGTCGAAAAGGTTAAAAAGGACCTTGTTTGGAAAATGATTGAATGATTCCTCTATAAACTTCTTATAAAAAGTAAAACAAGGGTATAAATGAATTTAATCCATATTCTATAAAATAGTAAGAATGTTTTGAAATACACGTTCAAGAAACATGGATGTGGATAATAAAGAGATCCCAGTAGATTATTACGTATAAACAACCTCGGATAATGAAGAGATTGTGAAATAAACCCTCAACATGTACTTTTCCTTGGTTGGGGTAGGTTAACCTCCTATATAATGGTGAAATAATTTTTATTGAATTATAAAAGAATCATATATATTAATATGATATCATATATGATCTTTTAACATTTCATTGTTAATAATATTTTAGAATTATCGTCGTTTTGGGTGTTAACTTACTCATTTTCTTTTATATGTTTTGTTATGTAAGCCATGTTTTTTATGGATAGGTTGTATATTATTCATATAAAGAATGATATTAAGTCCTTAAACATTATTATTATTCTTGAAATGAGAATTAGACTTGAATGGATACGATGGAGAATGAATCTCATCGCGTTTGTGGAGACGGTAGTCCGTACGTACGCACGACCGACAATATCATTCTTTTGATATTAAAATAATATTTAATTGGATGGTATATAATATATACAGAATAATTATCATTTTATATTTATTATTTAAATTAATTAAACATCATTATTATAACCATCCAAATAATAATGTTTTGAATAACAATTACACCACGACGTGGAGAAGGTAAGCCGTACGTACGCACATATGGTGACATGTCATTCAAAGGATAAATAGAATATTGAAATATGGTTGTACCATGTTTAAAATAACATAAAATTATATATAATATACTGGAGTTATTATTTTAGAATGGTAATAAAAAAGATAGAAGAAGTGGAAGAAGAAAGAAACTTGAAAAGGGGTGGTGAAATCATTACCTCTTCTTTGGGTTCTTCCATTTGATTTGATCAAATGGGATCCTTAGGTTGCCTTTCTGAACAAAGTAATCCCTCTAGGATGAAGTGGGGGAAGTTTAGAGAGTATTTTGGCAGAGGTTGGCCGAACCAAAAGGCTTTCATGGTGTTAATTAATGAGAAGGGGATGCCCTTTTATAAGAGGGGTGAGGGGCACCTTTGGAAATGCTAGAAATATTATTTTATAATAAATTCATATTCAGTATATAATGGCTCCAAAGAGGATTATTTAAATTTTATGGTGGGGATGGGTCTAAAACCACTCAACCAATAGAATTTAGACAGGTTTGGGTTATTATATTAACCATATCAGTAAGTATTAACTCTTAGTTAATTTGTTTCACTTTTACAATGTCTTTTTGTATTTTTATATTATATGGTTAATAAACTTACTATATATATCCAAGCGTCCCACAAGTGGTCCGTTA
This sequence comes from Viscum album, assembly GCA_963277665.1. Lineage (NCBI taxonomy): Eukaryota > Viridiplantae > Streptophyta > Magnoliopsida > Santalales > Viscaceae > Viscum > Viscum album. The sequence continues at coordinate 582,421,111 of OY728129.1, read as the reverse complement.
ATGATACACCTATCATGATATAAGTCTCTTGGCCATCCCTTAGATTTTTAGAAATTTAATATCAATTAATAATATAATATTTTTTTTAAAAACTCTTTTATGTCAATTTTGACACTATTCAATAATTGATTTTTTTTTAAAAAATTATAAAAGAATTATTACTTAGAATAAAGTTAATTAAATCAATAATAACATGTCATATTAACCTAGAAAATTATTGGTATTTATAAAAAATCTCAAATTACATTTATTTGGGTATTTATAATATCAGTTATTCTAATATTTCATTAATTAGGTAATTACTACATCACCATTGTGTCATAAATAAATTAACTTATTTAATGTATAAAAATTATAAATAAACAACCATTATGTTGGAAATATTTTTATATTTTTAAAGAATATTTACAATCTAATTTATCTTATGTACAACCTTATATGAAAAATGTTTTAGTAAATAAACATTGATTTTAACTCTTTCAACAATTCTTTGAATTGTATAATAATAAATGTCCTAATCTAAAACAAGTGGACCTAAATGATAATATTTTACTCCTATGTTTGTTTTTGGTCGAGATACAGTTTTCCAATAGAATTAGGACATGTGTTAGGGTAATATTAGTATCATTTTTACCCTTAATTACCCTATATACTTTTAACCGTGGTAAATAAAAGTAAAAAGTTACTATTCACCAAAAAATTATTTTCATCTCATTGAACCACATTTTACTCCTTGATATTAACAATGTCTCTAAGATTTTCTAAATTTCACTCACAGAAGAGGTAAAATTATGTTTTATGAAAAATTCTGTTTTTTTACTACCACTTAGTGGTTACAATATTCATCAAAAAATGAAAGTTTCCAGAAAAATAACAAAAATTAGCCCTAAGCTATATTTCATATTATGAATTCAAAAATAATGTCCATTTTAAAAAATTCAAAACATATCAGTTCCAATAATTAATTTAAGAATTAATTCCCATCATCAAAACAAATAGCATGTTTTTAAGATATAATAACTATCAAAAGATTGACACTTGTTTATGTCCGGTTTAATTGTGAAATTATGTACAATGACGAAAATTTTATTAAATTGTAAAAATATATTCTAAATATACTTTAAAACCACTCAAATTCATAATTTATCAATATAAATTATTTCGATTAAAAAAGTTGTTTTCAATTAAAATTTAGTAATTTTCACTATTCACCAAAATATAAATGTTATCCGAAAAGTTCCAAAACTTCACCTTAGGATAAATTTGATACTCCGAATACAAAAATGAAGTCCATGTTGAGAGATAAAATTTATAAAATTTCAAAAAGTAGGTATTACTATTCATAACGGCTAGTTTGATTGGTTGTGGTGTGTGTTAGAACTTGAAGTTGCGTACAACACACGCTACTGTATTATTCAAAGGAAAGCGTACCATGGAAGCTTGAGATGTTTCATTGTAAATTTTTGATTTCCCCATTCTAAAAAGTAAATTTATTTATTCAAATTGAATATATAAAAGTTTAAAATATTGGATTTAAAAGGGGTTCACTATTAAAAGTTGGTATAAGTGCAATACTGAAAATGAATTTGTTCTTACATTATGTCTAAGAAACTAATAATATGGATTATAAAATTATAAGGATTATATAAAGTCTAAAATTTAGTTAATATTACTCATAACCTCTTTTGAACGGCTTTTTTGGTAAGTCACGGTGCGCTTGAACTCGGTGTTGCGTGTAATGCAAGTTATTGAATTAATTTGAAGAAATAACACACTATGAAATCTTGGGGTGTTACATAGTTTCAGCCAAATTAGAATTATTGGTAATTGGATATTTACAACCACTTAAGGGAGAATATTGGAAGGAGGAATGGATGATGGGATGTATATAGATATCGCATCAATTGAAAGGAGTATCATCTGATCTGATTATGAAGTAAGTGAATAATCTTTTTATTCTCTCCCCCATTCAGAAGATCATATACCATTGGTAAATAAGAGACTTATACATTAAAAATCATGATCTTTTGATAGGAGACTTGTCTATATGGGGAGATCACATAACTGGAATATCTCCTAAGTCCAAAATAAGCTACATTGATTCCATTTTAAAGGGGATTATCAGATAATGTGACTTGTTTACTTTAAAAAATAAAGAAATTAGTAATCCAACTAGGTAGGATTACAAAAAATCTTTTGTATAGGCCTAACATGAGAAGCCATGGGAATTCCTTGATGATTTTTTCAATTGTATCATCACATGACTATGTATTCCAAAATTGGTGAATGAGTATAGAATTAAATTCTCTAAACAAATCGTAAAAGGGTATAGGATAATCCTTTTTCGTTCCAAAAATTGAGGGATAAAATTACTATGGGCTCTTTGGATTACAGATTTTTTACTAATTTATATAAAATATAAGAACCCCATCACAAAGTGGAACTTTATACATTCTCTCATATGGAGAACCAGCACATGAGGGTCTCTCTATGTGCATCCATGAGACCTAGGTTTGAAACCAGGTGGAGGCATAATATCTAGTACTGTAGCAGTACGGTAGCAGGTATAGTGGTAGGGAATATAGTAGAAATGTATGAGTACTATAGAAGTATTGTACCAGTTACTATAGCAGGTACTATTCGGTACTGTACCAGGAATAACTATTCCTCGTGGGCCACCAGTTTGGGCTTGGAGTAATTAAAGCCTTCAGGCCACCCAATCCTTTTGGTTAGTAAGGATTTAAGGCCACCTTTAAGGCCTTCGAGCCTCCTCAAGGCCTTCAAGACACATCAAGGCCTTTATGGCCACTTGATATGTAGATTCCTAGATAGATTCTACACGGAACTAGCTCTAGTGGAGCACTCAAGGGAAGGACACATTCACAAGAGTAGGGCTAACAGATTTTGAAGAATGAGAGGGTATGGATTTTCCATTGGTACCAGGCCTATGCATTTCTTCATCGGAAAACTAGTGGAAAATCCATGAAAAGGTGAACATCTAATCATGATGCAGATGCTGGGGAGGGGTGGTTTAGTGTATCCATAGTCTGTATGATTTCCTTAAGACCTACAGGTCCTGTAATGTCTCCAAGACTACGGGCAACAGAATCTTTAAGCCTACAGGCCTTGTAGGGGTTCCCACATATACCTTGAAAGGGGGTTATAAAATATCAATAAAAAGAAGTCCTTCGTTCCATTGAGGCATAGAGAGAACCACTTCCATTCTTGGTATTCTACCTAGTAGGTGTAGGGAAAGTCATTAAATTGAATTATCTGTGCCATATCAACTTGTTAATGACCTCACCAATACCTAGTCATATGACTCAACATTTAAGCAGTTTAGTATCCCAGGATGAAATAATGTATGAAGAATTTTAGTATTATTCTAATACATGTAACAATGAAAATAATCTACTATCAAACCAAATAAAATTTTAAAATACTGATTTTCTAGTGATGGACTTTATGCTGTTGAAGAAGGACATGATGTTTATAATGGTGAGAAAGGGTCGGAACAACTAGGGTGAGAGGTATCCCTTATTCTAGTTGTACTTCCTTCACGAGGATGATGGTTTGGATACCCTAATGTAAATCCATGGCTATTCATAGCAATCTATTTAAAAACATGGACAATTAAATATTTTATAAAATAAATGGCCATAACTCTAGTTTCAACTGGTAGTCACAGGGGTCATGCTACTAAATTTCCAATGTATCCTAATAAGAGAAAAATCCATAAAAAACATATCTTGAAGTGAAGTGATAAGGTCATATAATTGTTGGTTGATCCCCACTTTGATAATAGATGATTTTGATCCAATATTTACATGAATTAATAAAATATAAGATCAACACCTTCTTTAACTCATCCCTTACAATGGTGAGTATCTCTCGCACCATGGTTGTATTCTGTTCCATTTGATCTCAAACATCCTTGATAAGGAGAAATTCATCATACATTTCCCCCTATATATGTACTCCCCCAAGATGATATATTTCTGATATCTTGATTTTTAGAAATACATGAGGTGGGAGATATTATTTTTTTCCCAGACACAAGTGACTAATAATCACTCAATGGAATTTTGGTTGAATTTATGTGAGGAATTGAGAAATCCATGTCACCTAATTAATATTTATATAATGTTATTGATCAAAAAATTAAAGACAGGTATTCCTAACCTATAATGGTCACCCCATTCATCAGAAAAGTCACTATCATGGTGAAAATAAAATATGAACACCAATCACTTTTCAAATCTTATAGAGAAGAGATGATTACGATTGTTTCAATTTTATAAATCTATTTTTGAGAAATATCATGCCCATTTATACATAGAGGGGAATTATCGAATGGATAAAACATCCCTTAGGATAGTGCCAAAATTAAATGAGTGTGCCCAAAAACTATTATTTGGATGTTGTCAAAAGATGGTGATATCCAATTTGATGGAATAATATTCTTATGTGAAGTAATGGAAGTGTCATATAGAATTTTGAATCCATATAATGTTAGTATATGTGATAAGGGATAATTTTGAAGATAATTCATAAGAATATATTTTAAAACATCATTATTGGATAATACATAGAAACGATGATCATAATTGTGGTTCCAAAAAATCATACCTATCTCTAGAGCCATATTATAAGACATACACAAACTTGAACCCATCTACTCAAGGGTATGAAGAAAAAAAAGGCAAGGGTTTTAACCTTGTCCAATGTGCATATCTTTTGAAATGTTCCATAAACCGAAAGACCCACTCTATTCCATGTGAATCACATAACCCATGTAAAATTTCAAAATCATGTAATTGATTTTATATACCATGACTATGTGACCATGTAAAGATTACATAAATCACATAATTATTAACTGATCATGGGAAAAACACTTCTAGACATGTGAATCATGCAAGATAGACCTATGGCTAAGGGTGTGTGTCATAGATATAATTAATTGTGGTTATTTAATTTATAGTCCATTTATGAATGTCCTAATGAAAAGATGACCCCATAATGATTTCAAGCATAATGGTAATTCAAAAAATCAAATGAATGGTTCTCGTGACACAGTTATGGAAAGCGTTATTGTAAATTATTCACATAAGAGAGGAAATTGTAATAGATTTAGGGAAAGTGAAATGATCATCCCCCACTCACATATATATAGGGAACATGTGTAATATGAACTATCATTTGGAATACCAAATGATTCTTGGAATACCCATCTGGGAAAGACCATGAGGAATAGGAGGGGATTTACATCCTCAAGACCATGTATTTGTTCCTTTAGAAATCACTCATTATGGGGGAATCTGTTGATGCCTACAAAAAGACCATTAAAAATATTAGGATTATATGAATACCCAAATAATAGGTACTACATTATAAATAGTGGAAATAAATGAATATCATGGGTATGTAGAGACTAATCACTTGGGTCACCTGAACTACATGACCATCATTGAGATTAAAGATCACATGTTCTTAGGAACATCACATGAGCGGTTATTCACATCATGTGATAGTTTTACAATCACATACAACCCCTCTAAAAAGTACTCTTCACAATGTAAAACCACATTAGAAAACAATCTTACTCATGTGAAGCCCTTTGTATAAGCCTTACAAGATCACATGAATTCCTCTTTGTTAATCAACATTATGAAAAAAACTTTATTCAACAAGTCGGTTTCATAATGTCATTCCTAGATAGACAACTAATGGGATATCATCATATCCATAATAAAACAAAATTATTAATGATAAGAACATTGTAAAAAGAAGATCTGATCCTTTTTAATTTAAAGGGGATACACACTTTGTGTGGTCAGTTTATTGACCACCTAAAGGCTCTTTTACATGTCTACTTTATCTCATGTAGAATTCCGAATGAATCATTCAAATCAAGTGACATATCTACCAATATATTCTAGAAAATTTCACAATTCATAGGAAAAATAATTTCTCAAAATGTGGTATCATTATGTGAAGACATTTTTGTTTTTTATATGCAATGGGAATATAGGAATGGAGTGCTTATCATATGAATTGTCTTGGATGTGTCAGTTTCAATCATATAAGGACCCATGGATTTATCTACCATGACAAGAATAAAACCATGAAATGTCATTTGGGGTCGCATTAATGTCATTTTAAATGAAATATTTGATATTGAGTAGCACCTTGTACATGTTAGTTTATTCATGTGAATTCCTCAGACATATCATCTAGGTTCGTACAAAATTCCATGGACATTCCAACTTCAATGAAGTGAAGAAACATTGACATATTTGGAAGAAATATATAGTCACCCTTAGATCGGTCATATAGACATCATTTGACATTTCATCCATGTCCAGTGAGAATAATCAAATATGTACCTTCAAACTATGTAAAACTAGGACTATGACTCATTGTTTGGTTATTCCCACTTCATATAGGAAGTGTCTATAATGAATAATATCATTGGATCCCTATAACAGTTAGGTAAGCATAGTTAACCACTCAAGGTCCCCACTCTATATTTTTCATAGGATAAGGGTTGGATACCTCTCATAGGCATCCACCATGGTGTGTGTCACTCTATATTCCAACATGTCTGGCTTTAAAGAACAAAATTATCTTTTGGGTATGTCATCCATCCTTTTCTATCAGTGGATAAAAGTGGGTTCATGCTCATAAATAATCTTAAGTGTAATCCCTGATCATGCCCTTAGGAACCTTAAACCCATCTACAAGTAAGACAAAAACTGAAATATGAAGAATCTGATTCATACAACACGAATTATAACTAGGATTCATTCCTAAGGCCTGATCTCCATATCAAACCTTCCATCAAGGATTATTTGATGTGCATGTCCCACATCTGTGAGTAGTGGATCTAATTAGTCATTGTATATTTTTTATGACAACAATCAAAGATCACATGATCATAGTGATTTTAAATGATCATATCACTAGCTCTATTTTAATTTCCCTAATCAGGGAATCCATAGTGTGTAATACCAATTGAATAATATGATGCACATTCTTTCTTTATTTTAAATCAACCATAGTGTAGGTCCATAAGAAATTCACATATTGATAAACTATGGGTAAATAACCCTCATGAGTATTAATTACCCATCCCTACACATCAATGGGTTAAGGATCGACTTAACTATATAGAATCTAAATATTTATATAATATGGATATGAATGAAACCTTTACCTAAGTCCTGGTCTCTATAACCAATGCTTAATTTACTTCATATATATCTTTTAATCATGAGGATAAACTACATGGTATAGTCCTATCATACAACCTAATGCTATGTCAAAAGAATAATTTTGATTTTGATTCATATTCTGATAAGACAGGTTGGAAATCCCATTCTCAAGATAGAAACTACAATCTTAGTGGAGGAAAACACCAGACTGCCTGTTTATACATCATTAAACCCCAAGTAGTATTTTATTTATAACTAATGAAGAAATAAATGGAGTAAATATGATATAAATTAATGGTTTCATTAATGGAATACCATTTTGAATGAAAATAGATTTATCACTCGATTGTTTTATTAGGGTAAGAAATCTTGAATTGGGATTTGGATAAGATTCATAAATTTATCTTAATTCTATAAGAGTGTCTTGGAGTAGTAAATAATTCCACCACAAAAGGTGTGGTGAAACCATCCTCCCATCCCATATACCGATTTGAGTTCCTATGAATAGTTGGTTTATAAGCCACAAATGACCATATACTATTACAAAGTAGTCTCGTTCCTTCCTATGTACGAGGGGTCTAGTTTTGTTTTTATGAGATGAAAAACATGGCGACTCTATCATGAAACTTGTAACAATAAAATAAAAGGTATTTTCTAATGTTGGACAATTCTACTCGACCATTAATAAACATAATGAGGAAAATATTTGATTAATAAATGCATTTAACAAGTTGGTGTAGGGAAGAAAACACAAAATATGGAGGAAGTGACGATATTATATATGCATAATATTTTTATAAAATAAATAGATAAAATATCTGAACAGTATGAATGAATAGGTACAGATATTTTTCATGAGTGAATTTAGTATTATTTCAAGTATAAAATATATTCATATGAGTAGTGGACTGTGAAAAATGCATGAATTATGGATGTCGTATGAGATTATGTTATAAGAATACAATTTCTGGTGATGAATTTATACTAAGAATCATGGGCTACAAATCATAGTAATGTTATATTTTCAGAGGTCAATAAATGAATAATGTATCACATGCATGCATTTAAATCGAGAAAATATAGATGAATCCAGTTGATAACAATTCATGAAATGTTTGAAGAAAGATAATGTTGTATTTATTTGAAAATTCAATGAATAATAATTAATGGGAGCCCAATTATTTTGGGTATTCAAGATTATATTCAGTGCCAAATTAAAGTAAGATTAAAAGTTGAGGCTTAGGGGATTTAAATGAGAAATGTCTGAGTTTCAATTGGAATTCAAAAATAGAAATATCCTCCAATTTGGAATACAAAAATTACATACCACCAAGGATCATAGGGATTCGATAATTCAAAAAGGGGAATAATATCGATGTAATTTTATAAGAATTAATATTAATTATTAAAATAGTATACATATTGATAAATATGATAAAGAATCATATTTTTGAGGCCTTGATAATATTGGAATAAATATAAGAGAACCAGATACACCATAGTTTCATGAATAAAATTTGATTTTAAGTTTGGAGTCCCCAAAGGACGTATGCCTAGGTATTTTAAGGCTGAAATTATTTTAGATTGTACAGGATATAGAAGAAGATTCAAAAACATATGTTATGTTCCAAGAAGCATTATAATATCATGAATATTTACTAGATAAATTCTAATCCTAAATACACTTATATTATGCTCACTATAAAGAATATGTACATCCTACCACTAGATCAATTACTTGAAGAAGGGGAGCTTATGACTGATGTTTTTAACTTCTTAATGAAGTGTCACAAGGACAGGTCTGTATAAGCAATCATGGAATATGTTGAATGAAGTATTCACGAATATAACCAACTATAGTATAAGAGTTATTCTCTAGTGGTATAATTAGGGTCGACTATAGAATTGAGTACTAAGTTGTATAATGAGAAACTTCATCTACCTTTAAAATCATTAAGATGATATCAGTGTCGAACCCTTATTAGAGTGACTAGACTTCATGGAAAGGAGTAGGATTTTTTATCATACATTTATAACACTATGTGATTCTATTTATTGTATTAATATTATACATGAGGTGATATTGATAGAAAATATTGAGTGTATTGATGACATTAATATGTTTTAGAGTTTTCACTGAAAAAAAACTTAAAATAAACCACTTATTCACCCTTACCCAAGAGTTCGTTCAGATTAGGGATCATCCTAGAGTAAAAACACTAAATACTTATACTATATAACATGAATTTGTGTAATAAATTCTCATCTATATTGGTTCTTAAAAATTAATCTTCCTTATCAAGTTTCTCATCAATAAATTTACATTGAATGAGATTGTTCTTGATGTCTTATATTATAGTAATACCTCATAATTAGGTTTTTCCTTATAGTTAGGCATATATAAATTACAATATGGAGGGTTATTTTTAGCCAAAAAATTGGTGAATCATTTCCCTATCACTCATGTTTTTTAACATTTTAGTAGTTATAATCTCAAAATAGTCAATGATATCAATGAATAAAACATTAAAAGAGTGGAAATTAAAAATATTGGATGATATACACCAAAATGACAAAAAAATAAATTAAATATTTAAAAGGTAGAGTAAAAAAACTCATGGTGGATAATATGAAAACATAAAATACCATAGAGGATATTTTTACCAAACACATATAATATAAAAAATTATATATTTTTAAACCAAAAAGGAATTTGGATCCATAAACTGAATCCAAGGGTTCTAAAAGTTATGAAAACAATATTTTCTTTTACAAATTCAGATGAAAAAATGTTATATACAAAGAAAATATTCATTATAAATGTTAGTAACAAGTATTTCTAGACTAGATCAAATATTTGATCTCAATAATATTGGTTAAGTTAATGTACCCAATAATTTTTCAAAATATATAGTATATATGATGTATATTAAACACTATACATATCATCAATAACACCTTTCATACAATAAACATTTAAAAATTGAAAAGATAAGAGTTGTTAAATTTGACACCACAAATGGATTCTCTTTTTAGATCGCACTAATCAAATATATATGATAATAAACTCTAGGAAATGGTGTTATACATACTTCATCATTACATTAAACTCTAATTTAGTGCATTCTTATATTTCAATATCTTTGTTTATTTATCAAATTTATAGTTTAATTTATATATGATGGATTTTGAAGCTTCAATATTCATGTTATAAGATATTTAGGTTTTCCTTCAATGGAATCAGAAGTACCACCCAATTTTAAGATCTGGTCACTCTATCTTTTGATGAAAGAGTTCAACATGGGTTTTCAAATCTCTACAAATTTTATGGTTTTATTTATTTAAATTGAACTTATATAATTTGAATCAATCTATTGTAAATAGAAAAAAACCAAAACAATTTATTCATGTCAGCAAAAATTTAATATAACATGAATAATGATAATAAGTGATATATGACTCAACAATCTACCCCGTTTTAGAAAATTATAAGAATATATTAACAAATAATGAAAATTATATTTTAATAGAAATTTAAAAATAAAACATCATTTTAGATTCATTACATTAACTAATAGATATAATATTTGAGAAAATGAATTTATCCATCAAGAAACACATAGGTTTAGTAACATAAATAAAGCCTTTAATAATTACTCTCATCCTCTATAAAAAATATAGAAAATTATAATGGAAACATATAGACTCATCAAAAATTAATTTTCTACAAATTAACCCCTATTTTGTTTTTTAAAATAGAATAACATAAAGGAGAGTTATAGAAAGGTAAAAAATAAGAGATATGAAATTTTTTTATAAACATTTAATGGAATTATATATACATTCTATATATCATAATTTTAGTAATATATGCATTTAATTCATGAGATTAAACTTATAATTCCCTCTTAACATTAGTATTCTCTCCATGTCCTGTATTATTTATCATTATTGAAACATCTTCGGGAAAGTGAATAAATCTATCTTTCTTTAGGATGAACAAAAATAAAAAAATTAACTTATAATATTCAATGAATTATAAGAATAAAAAATTGAAAATATCAATATATATTCTAATTCCAATAAATGATATTATTATAAAAAATATTATTTTAGATAATGTTCTAGATATATTCTCTTTTATTCTCTAAAATAAAAGATAGACCCATGTTAAATTATAAAGAAAAAGCTCTCCCATTATAAAGAGTTAATAAGATTGATATAAATTTTCAAAATTTAAGATATCTTATATATGAGAAAATATTATATAATTCAATACAATCATTATAGTAACTATAAAAATAATAAGAGTAACATTAAAAAAATAATTTTATTAACTTTAAAAACATAAGAGTGTCATTGAAAATCATAAGTATGAAATATATATGCCTCGGAGTAATGATAAAAAAAGATGAGTATTTACAAAAAATGACACTATAGATAACATATTAAGAAAAATTATACCTTTCAAAGTGTTATTTATTTTAAATTAAAATTTTTGTAAAAATTCTATTTTTAATATTTCTAGAAGTTTTTTTTTGAATATCTAATAAGTTTATTTCAATGAAATATTAGATAATAGTGAGTTCTTATAAAAAAATTCTTCATTTTTATAAAAATAGTATAAACACAACTATTTAGATTTTTTTTAATTTTGGTGATAATGAAAAAATAATCAGAACAGATGATGTTTTCACATGGATCATTATTAAATTATATATTAATATATTAATATCTGTTACAATTTATAAAATTATTGAATATATCAGAATTAGTATTATAAATTTTGATAATATTAATTATTATATTTCATTTTTATATGGTCTATAATTTAGTTGTTTCCTTTGTTGATGTTTGTTTACCATTGATGATGTGTTACATTTTTAGACCATTAAATAGCACATATATTTTCAAAAAAAATTAATTTTCATTTAAACTAATACAAAAAATCTGTGAATGTGTGATGAATCAAACATAATTTTTTAAAACAACATACAACAATGAAATATTCATTTGTAGTAGGGACAACACATCAACATGTTGTTTTTGTTAGACTGTGAAACTAATGTTTCTCAATGAAAAGTTCGTATTAAAATTTTTATCTTTTAATCCATTCTATAATAGTGGAGGTCAAAAATAAAAATAACTCTTATGATTATAGTCAAATCTAATAGAATAAAAAAATCCTTGTTTTGTTTCCCTTTAATGATATTGAAGAATTTATTATTGAACATATGATGGGATTGACTCAAGATATCCTGAAATTCCACACTCAAGAAAAAAAATTAATAATTTTCTAAATATCTATAAAATAATTTAAAGAGATAATAATACTTTTATGAAAAATTTTATCAATATTTTTCTATAATTAATAAAGGTTTGGTAATAGGAGGTAACTACTTCGTTAATAGTGTTATAAAAAATTTTAAAACATAAATGTTTTAGTAAATCATTAATGTAGTTATACTGAGTCAAAATTTATCCTTATGGTCACTGAGTTATTTATTAGATGATAATGTTATTAAGTTCACTCACGATACAAATCTCAAATTCACTTTTCATATGTAAAAAAAGTATTCCAAGTGTTTTTAGGTTGACCTAAAAGGGTTTTCATCAAAACAATTTGATAACGATAATGTCATTAAAAACATCTTGGATAAATGGATTGGATCTATAATTCTGTAAAAAAGAAATTTTAATGTAAAAATATAGACAGTCTATCATTATAGGCTCTTGAGTCTTATTTGTTCCATAAATATGTTTTTTTGGTTTGATTTAATTTTTTAGAAATCTTATATCATAAAAATATGAGGTTTATCTATAAATTGTTTTTAAAAAATATATTAAGGAAGAAACAATTTACACCCATTTTAAATATATTTTTATTAAGTGAGCTATAAAAGATAGAAGAATACAAATATACTCAAACCTATAAAGTAGTGAAAAAGTTTTTACACAATCTATGAATTTATTATGGTTATAATTGTTAAAAATATTCTATCCTTATTATATTATATAGTTCAATTTTTATAACACTTATTTTTGAATATCCACTTCTATCATACAACTGAAATGTCAATAAGGGATCAATCATGGTCAAAACAATGATTTATTTTAATTTATTATGTCTTTCATTCATATCAAAACCCCAAAATTAATCAGCTATGTAATTATATACCATTTTGGGATTGAATTGATATTGTAATGACAAACTCTCCCATCCAATTCTTACTAAAATTCAAGTTCTCAATAGTTAAAATATTTCATGAATTGTATTATCCGTTTGATGATTCCATATGATATATCAATTTATCAATAAATAATAACATTGTTCCACATCTATAACGTGATTAACATCCATTAAAAAAATTATTGCAGTCTATCTCCCATTAGTATTTCTTCTAGTATATGAAAATTTTATGGATGGGGTTTATATTCTGGTAAAAATACCATAATGGTTCAAAGATCACAATCCATATTAGTTTCATAATAATGATTTTTTAACATTTAAAAAAGATCAATCTCATAAATCTTTAACAGTTTAATTTTTGTTTATGAATATATTTGTATGCGATATTATATCATTGGAAACACCCAAAGGCTCCCACATCCATAAAGATTTATGTACCATCATCCAATGGAAGGTGTTCCTTGGGGTTTTAAATCCAATGAAAATTAGGTAATAAAATTTTCTAAGTGGATTGGGGATCGATCTCATCACATATATGACATTTTCGTGTGTTTTTTTATGTTGTTGTTTTGTAAAATTATAATGATTTTTTGTTATAGTGAAACAGATCATAAATTATAGGTATATAGAAGAGACTATACGTTAATTTTTTTTAAAATCACCATATTTACACTTACATGGGTGATATCATTATATAACTTGTATCACATTATATTGGAGTCCTAGGTGGATGATATTATAATATTTTCCTTCCCCATTTTCTTTTTAATGTGTGATCTACCTTTACATTGTTGTTTTGATTGTGGTTTGTGGGGTTTGAGTGGAGATTGTTGATAATCTCACCATGTTCCTATGGACTTCATCTTTTAATGAGTAAAAATTGATCATTTCTAGAACAGTAATTATTTAACCTATTTTTAAGGATGCTAGACTCCCAATAGATAGTACACATGGATCCATGATTTTTGAAGTGTGGGTGTATTGCAGCGTGGTAAAAACATCCACAATATGATTTGGGTTTTCTGGACTTATTATAAATTCATGTTCCATTATAAATATTCCCTTTTATCACATCAACATTTGAACCATAGGTGACCAGTGGTGAATAATTGATGATCTTTTTGAGTCAAAAGATTAGTTTTGTACCATTTCTTAAAACTATTTGCTGCTTATTTTCCAAGGGGATTCTCTGTCATCCATTTCATCGTTCTATCATGGTCCTAATTTTTTGGATGATTATACCTATAGGGTACTATAAATTTTTGTTTTCTGTCTTTTGATTGATGGAAAACTATATGATATAGGATTTTTGGTGTACTATTTGTGTTCATCACCTTGGGTTCATATTCCACAAGTTGATTCTTTGATGTGTTATTCAATTCTTTAGTTAAAGATGGGAATTTTAGAATTATAATACATAAATATGAGTATGTATGGATGATTTATGTTTCTTATTTTTTGGTGGATATTTTTAATACCTAAATTGAGATAATTAATGAGAATATATAAATTAAAATGGATGTAATAGTGATTCACAAGTGATTACTATTCTTATATAATTATTATTTTATGATTATTTATTTCTGGTTTTTCTGGTGACAGAATCAGTTTTCATCTATTTTTATGTTAGAATAAAATTTCATAATAGAAAAATATCTTTAAAAAATAATCAATTGGTTGTTTAAAAAAATATAATTATAATTTTAATGGTTGAATAAGTAATTATGATTTAATATTGAAGATTAAGAAATAACTTATTTTTCAATGCGATTCAAAGCTATGATTCGAATTTTTTATTTTTGGATGTGAGGTTTTTTATAATGGTTAGTGTTATTAGTTTTTTATTTTGTTTTTTTTTCTGAATGGAGACAGGGGGTTACTTTCTCAATACAGTAATATTTTCTTATGGGTGGTTTTCATTTCAATTTTTTTGAATGTTTTTTGGGAGAGGGTAGTATATGGATATTATTGAGGATATGGTTTGGTAATAGTTGCTATTCGAGTTTGATATTTGGATATTTTTATAGGTATGTGCATAGTATTTATGGGTCATTTTATATTCTCCATGATGTTTATAGCATGGTAAGAATTAATGTAACACATATTGAAAAATGGGATATAATAATAAATGTTGTTCTCATAAATGATCAATTATAATATAATAAATGTTTTTTACTAAACAGTACTTATCGATGGAATGAATGAAAATGATTAATGCTAAATTACTTCAAGAAAATATATTTTTTAACTAATTGTTTGAAATTAAATACGGCTAAGGTGGTAAATTGTGGCTGGTGATGAAAAATATTAAAATATTATTAATGAATGAAATGGGATGTTTGTAAAATTGTTAATGTTATTTTGTCTGAATAAATTATTGTTATTTATGGTTTACAGGTAGAATTTGTTTCATAGATGTATAGCAATGATATAGTGGCTATTGTCAGTGAAATTAGTTTTATTTTTGGTGAGATCCCATGGTTTGGTTTTGTGTGACTATAATACTTTTTATATTTCAGTAATGTTTCTTCCTCACCATAACATATGTCAGCTAACCAATTAACTAATATATATAGGCATGGTTCTTTTGGTTTTCCCCAACATCCTGGTTATAGGTAGAATGAGTGGAATAAATAAGCCACCGATAATTTTTCCCTTCATATGTTGTGTGAGATACGATGGGTCGTATTACATATATATATATTGGAAACAAGTGATTTTATTTTTTGAATATATTTATATTGTTATATCAACTTATGTAATTCATGTGGGGACGAATAATAAGGTTCATGAGTGGTAGAAGGTGGGAATTAGGTTCATTCCGTTTTGGTTCATGATACCCAACAATGATGAGGATGTGATGTTTGGTTGTGACATGTCTATGATATGAAATATATTGTTGGTATATGTCGATATGCGGTTATATTGTTAAATGGAAGGCTTTGCAGCACCAGATATATGTTTTTATGGAGTGAGAGTTACTAGATCATTGGGAATGTAGAAATGGGGGACCTTATCAAATTATATTCTTTTGATACTGTGTTTATATGTTTTAATTAAATATTTCGTGACTAAGACATGCTTATTTTTAGTGACAATTGACAAGGAATAGAAGAATGATTCTTCTTTTTTGAACATTGATGCTTTATTGTGGTTATACAACATTTGTACGATAGAGTTTTGGAGGATCCTAATGAGTATATTTATATTTTCACACCATATTTATAAATTTTTTATATATTTTAGGAGTGATTTATTAGTTAGACTAGACATTAAAGACTCTAGGAATAGAGTTTTTGTTATTATCATTGTCATAGGAGCTACATTTTTTTATTATATTTTTGTGACCATATTTAGGTATGAAATTTAAATACATTTCATAACCAGATTATTTTATTTTATGTGTATTTTAATGATGGTTTAGTTTTTGTTCCCCGAATTATAAGGGAAACTATTCTATATCATGTATTTTTATATACACTCCAAGAATGTCTCCAAAGCATGCCCTATTAGAGGTAGGTTCTGAGTGTCACACTCATGTTCACTAACAACCTAAGATGGGATCTCATTGTGGATGGTTCATTATATAGTGATATATGGTTGAGATTTTGGAAAAATATTAATTTAAATTGTTTCTCATAATTATGTATGTTCATTTGGGAATCAAAATTGATCAATCATATTATGTGATATAACATGGGAGTCTAACTACAATACATGAATTTTAGTCTATTTAAAATTTTATGGATGAACATTATGATTACCAAACCATATATGAATCATAATATTTATTACAAGGTAGATACTAGGGAATGAAGCCATTGTTGTGTTGTTTTTTTGGTATTTAAATTAAGGTGATTACAATATGAATTTTAATATGGAGTTCATGTTCATCTGTAAATTCAGTGCCCAAGAATTTTTTTCACTCTTCATAGGATTTGTGGTCCTATTTTAATGTTTCCATAGAATAAGATGCCAAAAATTCATATTAAAATAATGTTTCACTAGTATTTCATTTAGTAGAGGTGGGATAATTTCAGAATAAGATAACCATGTGATGTCCCACAATTCTAGAGATATATTGTCGAGGCTGGTTGTATAGGAGGTAATTCTTTTTTAATTTGATGTAGAGGATTAATGGGTTTTTCAATGTCAATAATGTTGATACTAATTCTATTTAAGATAGATATCATTCAAGGTTCCATATTTTTATCATCACCATTAGATCCTATTAGATTTTATTTTATAGAATCATATTATTTTATTAGACATCACATTATTCAAGACTTGGGATGCATGGTTGAGAGAATTATATTTCACTTGGATTTAGAAGAAATATATGGAGGTCATAATAGTTTACTAGATATGTGAAAGGTTTCTAGGAAGATTATGGTGTTTTATCAATCATTGGGGGAGTTTTTCATTAGATATATTGTACTATATGTGTGAAGTAATCATGGGATTATGGCGGAAATCATCAAATGTTAAAATATAATTCCACTGTTTGGAATTTATTTGTAGATAAGACCATTATAAAGGTTTATAGAAATTCATAGCCTACTTTTTCTCATAATTTAGAGTGTTAATCAAGTTCAATCAAAGTACAAGTGGAGGTATTTCTGAGAATTAGCTAGTATATCCCCTATTTCTTACAAAAATATGTTTTCAGTAACCCCTATTAAATTATATATTGTTTAGTATAGTGATGTAGCTCAGTTTCACTCTGATTTTGAAAGATCTTTATATGATCAAACCATCAGAGTTATGGGACTTTCATATCCATTTTAATGATTTTATATGAATGGGTTTGTTAAATCCCACTATATTGATTGGGGTCCTATAGTGTTTTTCTATATGCATGAGGATTATAGTCTTTGTTTATGAATAGTGTATCGATAGATGAATCAGGCGATGGTAAGGAACCATTACCCCGTCCTAGGATAAATTATTTTTTGGATCAAATGGTCGGATCTAGGTGGTTTTGAAGGAATAATTGGTAGTTTGGATATCATAAGAAGATAGTAAATGATGAAGTGAATCGTACTGCACTCTCCCAGGGTCCCTCTCTCTCGGGGATACTTTTTCTAGGGTTTCCTTGTGGAATCCTCCATGGCGGCGTTGGCGACGCATCCAAGCTTCAGCGTGATTCTTCTCCTTTCCTTCATTATGTATCCTCTCTCCCGGTGGCTCTCTCTAGGAGTTTCGCTCTCTCAGTGTTGTTTTTTCTTGGGGTTCCCCCTGAATCCTCCTTAGCAGCTTGGTCAACGCATCGCTTCTCTGCAGTGTTTCTTATCCTCCCTTCTGACGTTGGTTGCCTGCTGTTGATGTCCTCAGACGTTCTTCTCACTACTCTGACCTTAAGTTCCCCAGCGCCTCTCCAGGTCAGATTTGGCGCAGTTGTTAAAGAGATTTTGGGTTTCGTGATTCGGCGGTCTATGTGTCTCATGCCACTACCTGGGATGATTTGATTCTTCTTGTAAGGATCCTAACATTTTTCCTCCTCGACAAAGTTGAAATCGTTCGGAGCCCTCAGCTGTTCAAACCTCTTCCATGACCTCAAGTTTTGCCGCTCCTATCTAGGTCGGATCTTGAGCGGTGGTAACATTGTAGTTTTGGGAGGTGTGGGTCAGTAGTCATCAGTGTTCCAGGTGTGTGACTTTCATCATTGGTTTTGGTTCTTTCAGTTTTCCTCCTCACTATTTCGGTGATGGTTTGTGTCTCCTTATCGGGGGTCGATTTTCTATTATAGGGTGTTCGATTTGTGTTTCTGGTTGTACTGGTGTTTGGTTTTTTCTGGTTCGCTGGGGATCGATGATGACTTGTTGTGGTGCCATGTTCTTCATTGGGTTCAATGGATTTTATTCTTTTTCTTCGTGGTTCTGGTGTTTTGTTTGCTACTGGCTGATGAGGATTGACGACGTCATAGTTTATGGTGGCTCTGGCAGTCTCTGACAGTCTTCTGTGTCATTAGTGTTTTTGTTTCGATGTGGCGAGCTTGCTCTGCAATGGTGGTTTACGGTGGTGGAAGATAACAGTGGTATGAGATTTGTTGTTTATAGAGGTGATGCTCTCCAGTGACCGGTGTGGTGTTAGGGATAACAGTAGAAGCATGATGGATGCCAAAAACGGTCTAGTGATGATGATGGCAGAAGACATAACGTGACTTTGGTAGTTGTGGGTACACATGGCTCGAGGTCTCCTTGGATAATTTGAAGTTTTTGAATTCTGTACTTCCTTTGACGCTTTAAATATGTATCCCACATTTTGTTTTCTGGTTACCGCTCACCCATAAAGTGGCTTATTTGAAAATACAAAAAAAAATATAATTGAGGACTTAGTAAATGATGAAGATAACCTAAATAATTTATTGTTGTATGGTTGTAGGAACCTTATGTTTATGTTTATTTCTATAGGTGTAATTTACACCCCTACTATTTTATATGGAATCCAAAACCCTTCATTTTAAGAGTTCCCAGATCATCTGGTAATAGTGTTCATTAATGGAATCCTCAGAATGTCAAGAATAGATGAGGATTATGATGATTATATAATATCTATGATAAAAGTTATTATGCACTATGGTATCTACATAAATCTTACAATGTTGAAATTTTGGAGGCATGATTTAATTTTCCATAGGAATTTGTGGCCTCAATGATGTGTAGTGTTGGATAGTTTAATGATCTAATTGGTTTTTTATTTGGATTCACCCTTGAATTCCAAAACATTTTTATGTTTCCATGGTATATTATGATTTTTTAGAGCTAAAAATTATATTTTCCTATATTAAATTCCATTAAAAATATCTACCCTAGAATTCTATAACATTATATTTATTTATATGTGTTAAGAAACATTTTTATTCTTAATAGATAAGTTTATCAATGCCCTAGTTCTTCTGTTTCTATAGGAAGGATTTATTTTAGGGGTATCTGATGTTATTTCTCATCATGACATGAGATGTAGTCTATTGTAGTAGATTAGAGATATCATTTGTGTAATATATATTACGTACTCATGAGTGTAATTTTTCCTCCCACATCAAATGTTAGTGGTGTTGGTGGTTTATTTGATGTTATTATTGCATTATCTCATCAGTGAGTACCTTGTATTCTAAATATTTAAAAAAAAGATTAAGGAATGTCTTCTCATATTTCGATTAGAATTTACATTGATGATGATGGATTATTTTTTTATGAAAATATTACTATGATATCATCTAAAAATCTTGTAATGGGTCTTTTTTTATTGCTCTATTGAGTTAGAAGTTGTAAAGAGATACACTAATAATTTCTAGAGATTCATGGATAGTAACAGATGGTTTTGTGTCCAGTGCAAGATTTGGTCATAGCCATTCTATCTCATATAAGGTGATGGAGTTGTTCATGGGGATGCACCTTTGGCACCAACGGTATGTTCCTATTGTGTTAGTTGATACAGACTCCTTGGTTCTTTATTAGTCATTGATGGGTGTTGGTAAGGTTCAATGGTCTATCATCTACATCATTAGCAGCTGTAGAAGGTATCTATGTTTCAGTATAGAGGTTATTCACACTTGAAGGGAGGGAATAAAAGTTATAGATTATTCGGATTCCACGACATCCCATGACATTTCTATCACCTTGTTTTCATATTAAAACTCCTTACCTCTGAAGGGGGTGATCTTTTTAAGGGGGGATTCCCTTAGCATGCACTATTTTATGCCGCCCTGAGTGGTCTCCAATTGTACTCTGAGACTTTTAGTTTGAATAAATTCAAGATGAATAATATAAAATGTTAATTTTTTTAGATAAATTTGAATTAATCATTGTTTTAGATGGTTTTTCTATACTATTGTTGATATCATGTGGTGCATGATTGTTAAAATCATGTTTTTCATAGTTCTACTCATGATTTATTGTATGAGTCTGAAAAAAATATCATGTCATTATAAGGGATTTTATATATCCTACTGGTTATGTGAGAGTTGGATCATCTTGAATTTTATTTAGCACAATTAGTACTATATCCCAGCATTTTCAAGATATATAAATCTTAGAAGAGTTCGTTTTTTGTCGAATAGAATGAAAAAATCATTAAACAATTTTCTATCTTGGTTTCTCCTCTTGAAAAAGTCAAACATAGATTGTCACATACCTATTTTCCTTTTAAATCTATATAATATTACAATGTAAAAGTGGAAGGATGTGTCGATGGATTTCAGCACTGGATGTTCATGATCTCATAGTAGAAGTGATTCAATCATTTTTATCATGGATCAGTCAATGATTACATCTCAAAATTAAGTTATTTAAGAGTCGAGTGTTTTATTGATTTTATGGGATGGTATAGGGATAACATGGTGATTTTTAATTGGTTTCTATATTTCATAATCTCAAATTGGTATCCAAATTTTACCGTATAAACTGATTGGAGTATTAAGTAATATTTAGGATCTTTTTTATGAAATAGAACCTATTTTCATCCTCACAAAGATGATCTTATATAGAATAATATCAAAACACGAGAGGATATTGGGTGTGAATGTTAATCAAGTATTAGGTAATTGTGTGTGAAGATTTATATATTGATTTAGTTTTCATAAAAAACATTATGTCATATTTTATTTGTTTGGCTATGTTCAAGGTGTTTTATGGATTACCATATTGATCTTTATTTGATTGGAATGTAATTGGAATGTTGATGATCCTTTGATCAAATATGATTTAGAGAATGATCGAGATTCTTAAATTGCTTCAGGTGTGGATAATGGAAAAAAGACAATTAGAATTCATATTCTAATAAGAGGAGGATGCCTCTAGAGATTTACGTATGATATTTTGTGATCTTAGATAATTCAATACATCATGGGTAGTGGTTCATTAATTAAGTTAGTAATCATTCTCTTCAATTTATATATCCCTTAAAGGAATTGGTTTTTGGTGAAATTTGATTTACAATTATCTTTTTCCCGATAAGTAGACTATATTCATATGTTTAATTTAAATTTCCCATATGATTTTGTTTATTATTTTATCAATGAATCATTTTAATATGTTTCATTATATATTAATTGAATAAAATTCGGGATGGAGGAAGAATCCACTAAACTAATTAGTAAGATATTAGAGTGTGTACTATAACTTTTAGTGTAGTGATTTTCTTCCAAGATGAAATGATATCACATGGGGATTAATGATGATGTATTTTTATTGAGTAAATATCTGCAATGATTCATTATTATAGATAAAAGTAGTGATGATTGAGAAAAAGGTATATAAATATTGATGAAATTTTTTAATTGGATAAATGGTAAAATGTATTCTATAGTCCATATGGAATTGAATGATTTGAGAGTACAGATAGATGTTTCTAAATAGGTACCTGATAGTTTTTATATCTACGATTTAACATTTTGGAAAAGATTCAAATTTTAATATATTTTATTAATGTTATTAGAAACCTAAAAATGATTTTTTTCAAGGATATTCATTTAATAGAGTGTAAAAATACTTTAGGATGAGTGTTATGAATGGATAGAGTAATCTGTATAATTAGATAGTAGTGATCTACTAGAAATATTAAAATACATGTATTTTCAATTCTTCTATTCCTTCGAAATTACCTTGAGGATTTTGGAATTATTATTGATTATTCCATTAAATATTTGAATATATTATGTGGTTGTTTTAAAATTTTATGATTTCCTATAACTTCATTTAATTTTTCATTAATTACTTTTAATGAATTCGAATTTTAAAATAATGATTTGAAAAAATGGAAAATGTATATGTTATACATATATAATATTCTATCAGAAGAAATTTTCTCACTTATGATACTAAAATTTCATAAGATTCTAGAAATTTTTAAGATATTTATTATCTGAAATTATTTTGGGGATTTTGTGTGATATCCATATCTCATATGATTAGTGAGTTGTGTAGGATGATATGTCACATAGGATATTGAACATATAAGATTTATTATTTTCCATATAATTTTATGTTTCACAAATGATAGGATTTTTTATGACCATTTTGGAATCATTTTAATAATTATATACACATATGATAATATATGTAAAATATAGATTTCTTATGATTTAAAATATATATGATAAATAATATGTGTGATGTGAAGTTCATATGATACAATCTTGTTAGACAGATGAGTGGCATAAAAAAATTATATTTTTATATGATATATCAAAGTAGTGTTTTTTAATTTATGAGTACTTCATATGAAATGTCATTCCTTTTGACATGACTTAGAATTATGGAACTAATTTTTCTTAGAACAAAATTAAATTAGATGATGCAAGAGTCATTTCACATTGATATTAAACAATTGAAACACTTGAAGGGAATGGGTTCTTGGATGATTTATTAAGTGTCTAATTTTTATGACAATAAACAATAAGATTTAATCAATTTAAATTTTAAAATTGTTTATTCGAGGATGAGTATATGAGGAATTAAACAAAAAATTGTACAATCTATGTTAGCTGATATAAATTATACTCATTCATATTCAAGACATGACAAATTAATGATTTGGCATGATTCATGATATTTCATTAGATGATTGAATGAGGAGAATATATAACTTATCATGATTCATATTATTGTTATATTTAAATGATAAATTCATTAAACATCTATTGTTGTTCAGAATTACTAATATAAATTTTGTTATGCATGTATTTCCCACCAATGTTTTAAATTTCACAAAAGTGGAATGTGATTCAGAAAGATTGGATAAGAAAGATAATATTCACATAATGAAAGGGATATCAAAACTGAGTTAATTTTTGAAGAAATAAATTGATTCCTATATTATGAAATTATATAAATTAAATTAACTAAATTAAATTAATTGATAGATATTGTGTTCTATTGTGTGTCGAACTAGCCTATGAAGACCAAAAACATCACCAGATTTGGATCATCCCAAGGCCTCAAGTGAATCTCCCAATATTTATGAGGACGTTGACTATAAGTGATGAAATAATCATTATTACTAAGAGAAAATACATTTGTTTAATGTCCAGTAAACATGGAAATACACCAAACTCATTAACATGCATAAACATCAGAGTATTCATAATAAATTGACTAAAACACCAACATGATATAATAAATGAAACATTTCATATAATCATACAATCTCAAAATCATTATAATAAAATGTTTAACCTCCCACTAGTATGATAAAATATACATGATAAATAAAATGAGAGTAAAATACATAGAGATCCATGAAGAAACGTAAATTATAACTCAACTATGTCTCAATAATGGACGAACTACACTTTCTTGATCCTACTACCTAGGTAAGCGATCTAGACCAATCAAGTAGTACAAGGCCAAAATTCCATACACTACATAACATGTAATAAAATATGAAAGAACATATGTATTATATATTAGCATCAAGGATTTTTCAAATGGGGTGGGAAATAAATCTCAACAGGCCACCCCTAATGGTGAACATAAAATTTGATTTCATATACAAGTGAATGAACATTTGATATATAAAGACTAGTAAAAAACTAATAAAGGATATAATGAAACCATATATAATGAATTAAAATAAACCACTACAATAAAATAGATCAGGATACAAAATAAATAATATGATCATCCTAGTTTTCTTGCCTATTAATGGGGGAAAATTCACCCTCACACATGCCATTGCCAGTGGAATCCTATCATGTGGCACCCCAAGCCATATGACATTATCCACATCCAAATGATCTACATATGAGCTCCAATTTGTCTAAAATTAAATATTGATGAGTTTCATACCCCATTCCATAACCATTGGAATCCAACACAACAATACACAACTCTAACAGTATCTAGTACTCTAATGGAATGATAAAAACTACTAACATTAACTCCATTAACACTGAGAGAACCACTATAAAAAATATTATTCCTCTATAATGCACTGAATTCAAAAAATAGAATTAGTTTATCACATATATCATAACCATGATCCACCAATGAGTATGAGAACACATGCACCCAACCACTATTCGAGAAAAACTCTGCTATTATATGGGAGGTATACACTCCTCAAGATCATCCATTAGAAATATATTATTTTTTAAACAAAACCATATGTGGATAATTATATATCATTGAATCAACATTGTGGAATTCACCTTGACCAGTGATATCCAAAATGTCACATTCACATATTTAATTATAAGAAACTACATATAAAAACCATTCAATAATCCATAAGTCATATGTCGATAAATTCATAGACCCATAATCAAATCTTTTGAATCATCATCATGGAGAATCTCACAATAAAAAAAATATTTTTTCCTGATGGAACCCTAAAAGCATTAATGTAGGAACTAGTTTCTCATATAGCTAGTGTCTAGTATATAGGGTGATACTCAACACCATTTCAATTGAAATTGTAACACCCTGACCCAAGTTACCCAGAGTTGGTACATTATTACATAACATTGACATGATCACAAGAGATCAAATCTCGAAAAAAATTTTGTTTATTATCCTTAGAAGTAATAGATACAAACATAAGTTTTACATTACATCACGAAATAAAGAAAAAAACAATGTGTCCACATTGAACACACTCCTATCCTTTTCCCTAACCCTGCAGTTTAGTCATAATATACTTCTTCCCATTATGGAAGAAATAATACATAAGGAAGGGGTAATCTAAAATGCTCAGTAGGGATACCAATATAGAGAAAACTATCATAATTAAGCCTAAACATTTAAGGAATTGTATAAGACTAAATCACAATACTTTTAAACATAAAATTTATTATAATATAGAAAAGATAAATCAAATAATTCCATTAACTTATTTACATGGATATTCTACTAGTTGAATAATCACATGTAATATCAATAGATAATTTCATAATCATGGAATGCATAATGAAATATATCATAACCACATATTCAAGGCCTCATGCCAATACTACAAATTGGATTTTTTTCATGGCCTTGTTCCAAGACACTAGTTTGTCTCAAGAAACCTACAGATGCATTGAGGAGATAGAACGAGATCTATCTGTCACTTACTAGGTTCAATGCATTCCACAAATGAAAAGTTTGAAACCTATTCTAAATATTCATATTAAAACTAGCATAAAAAATTTCAATAATTTCACAAAAAACCCATGAGTGTTATAAAAATAGCACATCCAAAGTCAAACATAACTCATTCAATAGTATAGAATATTGTATTATAATAAATCAACCTCAATCAAGAATAATGAATGATATTGACAAAGATGAAAATAATTAGTAAAAATATTTGAGAGAAATATCATCATTTTAATGAAAAAGATTAAATGTATCACTATTTATGTAATGTCATGGATAATGACTCATTCAGGAGTTTTCCAAAAACATGGTTCCATCAAACGGTTCCACCAAAATAGTTTCACCGGTCATGGTCGCACACTGAAACGGTGGCACTACTAATGGTTGAACCACTGACAGTGGCAATGTGATGGTGGCATCATGATGGAGGCATCGTGACAGTGGCATCATAACGGTTGCACCATCACGATCGCACACTGAAATGGTGTCACCACTGATGGTGACATCATGATAGTGGCACTTTCACGGTAACACACCGAAACGGTGGCACAACATACAGTGGAATAGTGAGGGTGGCACCGTGACCATGGCACTGCTTACGGTGTCTCACTAAATAGTGTCCCACCCAAGTTCTTTTTTCAGTTTCCGACTTTTTTTTCTCCCACAATATATCTTTGGATGAAAAAGGGTTATTATACAACTTTCAAATCAATTAAAATCCCATAAATGATATCTAAAATCTCCCTAGATCCTGAAGGCCATTGACTTTCCAAAACATGTGGCCTTTTCCTCGGTGTCACACCCTTTTCCCATATTTTCCATTTCCTCCCCTATTACACGTTTTCCTAAAATTAATGGAAATCATTTAATGTACAGCTGTTATGGCCACCTCTCTGATGATAATTATTAAATAAAAATTAATTCTATCTTGTGTGACCATCCAACCACATGGTGGAACCATGATCCACCTTTAATGTAGTTCAAAATTCATATCTCGTAACTCTAGGAACTCTCTTTTTATCACACATGGATTTATTTATTCTTCATGGATTCTCTCTTTTTCTTTCCTTGGTGCGTTTGGAGTCCCCCTTCCCGAGGCATGCAGTGCACCTGTGCTGGAGCTTTTCTGCTCACTCTTAATGTCCCCAATGTTCCTTCCTTATATGTCGCGCATCCTAATTTCTTTGCGCATGGCGTAAAAATCGGATCGTTGATCATCCAGGAAGGCGTCTTCTTTTGTATATATTTACTATGTATCATGCTAGGTGAGAATGATAATTTTTTATG
The DNA here is from genome assembly GCA_963277665.1 of Viscum album. Classification (NCBI taxonomy): domain Eukaryota; kingdom Viridiplantae; phylum Streptophyta; class Magnoliopsida; order Santalales; family Viscaceae; genus Viscum; species Viscum album. Next base: position 582,393,338 of record OY728129.1, on the reverse strand, counting down.
GGTATTGATAACATCCAAACCTTAATGAAGATAATAAACAGACTTTTAAAGAATGAAGGGGTGTGGTTGATGATGATGTTGTACTCTTGTACCCTTTATTATATGTTATGTATGGTCTGGCCTTACGCCCACTAAAAATCATGAATTTTGGTTGTATTTACTTTCATACTAATGAACACATTTCTTATGTGTTGATTGAATAGATATAACAAGGAAATTGTTTAATCACGTAAACTCAGTTGATTAAATGGATGTCTAGTGAACAAAAATTATTGTGTGATCACCAATATTATCCAAACAGAAGGAAGTAACTTAATAAATGGTGTTCTTGAATCTAGAAACCCGCTTTCCTTGTATTAGTAACATGAGTGGTTATTCTGCATGATTCTGTGGGGTAAAATGGATAGGAATAGGATCCCCTTTTGTGGTGTAATTATTGGTTTTTGGATCTATGGCATTGTGGGGCCATATCTTGGGGATTGGTTTGGTTCTAATACATAGAGGGATCTCATAGATCTCTTTTGTTGTTGTGACAATACAATAGAACTAGGTGTGAATGCTTAAATTGATTCTTACATGTTATCCCTTCCTTGGCTCGTGGCTATGCCTATTAGATTCGTGGTAGAGAAGAATTGTTTAAATGGAACCACTTGAATATGATAACAATAATGGGTTCAATCTTTGGATGAGTTGTGACATGGTTGGGGTTGTTGAGCTTCTTATGAATGAGTAGTAATGAGGGTGTTTGTGTATGGGCTAGTGTTGGAACCCCTGGGTTCAGTGGAGTGATTTTTACCTATATGTATAATATAGTTCTTATGTTCCTTATTCACGTCTCTCCCTAGTTGAACACTTCGTGTCGAACACCCCCATTTCATGGGAAAGTGTGTGTTTCCCAACACTCCTATGAGTGGCTGGTTATTAGCTCCTTTTCTACTCCCTTTACCAAGTAGCCCAATATTCTTCAGGCAGGATATGAAGGCCTGAGGCCCATTATAGACTTTGATTCTTCGAGATGGGTAGTTGTGGAGGTTGGCCAAGGTGTGTTAAGGAAGGTTGTTTCCCAAGTGTCTTCAGGATGAGAACCAGGTGTCTTCAAGCGTGGTAGTAGTTTGTCAGGCCAAGGTGTCTTTGTGGGTGGTGGGAGTTGTTCTGGCCCAGGGGTATGTGCTTGTCGCTAAGTGTTGTTGTGGCGGCCCAGGTGATTGTGGGTGGGATGTGAGGTTGTGGTATCCCAGGTGTGTGCGGGAAGGTTATAGCAGTGGGACTACGGTGAGAATGGTGGGGGTGTTCCGATGCATAGGATGTCTTCAATAACCAGTCGAAAAGTGGTGTGGGGTACCCAAATATCGATGCGTTATTACTATTACTTTACATGACCTGCATTATTTGTGGAGTGTTCCATAGTGAGGTTTGGGTGGATTGTTTCCTTATTAGGTTCTTGGTTATCTCTTTTTCTCACTGGGAATTAGAATGCCTACCCACTTGTGCACGAGAGATTTAGGTTTTCCCTATTGAGTATACATGTATAGTCACCCTATGTATATTAAACTACTTTCAGGATTCCAAGTGGACTTTGAGGACCATTTCAGACTCTACTAGCCCGGACATTGGGACCGTTGACATTGCTATTTTTCATTTCTTTTGGTACATTCCCTTGGGGATTTCTTGTACTTCAGTAGCAATTACATTTGGAACATGCATGTAGGGAATGGTTTGTTTTCGATTACTTTTTCTTCCACTTTTAGTTTCTTTTGGGACTTACTATCTTATCTCCGAATCATACTAAATAAGAAGGGTAATTACTTCCATTTTCTTGTGATTTTATACCCTTAGTGCTAGTCGCCACTCTCAGACCTTTTGAAGGCGTGTCTTGGGGGGTCATTTTCTCTCCTTCAACATGATGAAGGAAGGGTCTGACAATCTTTTGTCCCTTCCCTCATCTTGGTGAAGGTGGGCCATGATAGAATGGTATGAGAGACAGGTTGAGAGATAGGATGGATATCAGGAGTAGGGACAATGACAATTTCATGGGATGGTAGGGAAACCGTGTTAGGAAACCTTTGTTTGTGAAATAGACCAGAAAAGACTAAATAGGACAATAGATTTTAGGAACCCCCGTGATCTGATTCAAGGCCTCTGGGCCTACCTAACGACCAAGTAAGGCAACACTTATTGTAGTGTAATTACCCTAGGAAAGGTACATGCATTATAATGACTTCTGTTCTTGTTTGTCTTGGAAATTTTGGGTATTTAAAATGAATAAAAAATCCATGGAAAATCAAAAATCTATCTTCTACACTGCTCATGCATAGGAATTATTTGTTTACCATGCAGCTATGGTATCTGGACAAAGACCATGATTAGTGTGGGAGATCGAGTCCCAGGAGGTTGATTTGGATTATCGGTGGAGGGATAACCGAGAGGAGAAGGAAGACCAGTGGAATAGTATTCTTTGTTGCCTTCACCAGCAAACCCTCAGGAAGTAAGAGGGAAATGTCTCAGATATGGTGGCAGAGAGATGTCTTGAGAAGCTGGTGATAGTTTTCAACTTAATCTACGATCCGACGGATTGCTGGGTTCCTCTTTCTATAATCCAAATGCAAGGAGTAGTGCCCCATTAGTGGATGTACAATCTTCGGGAGAGGAGGGAGGCTGATGTTTTGTAGACTGACTTAGAGAGGGAGTTTCGGGCAGAATTCCTCTCTTCCAAGATGAAGGCGGAGAATAGATAGGAGCTACTCTCTCTTCTGCTGAGGAGAATGTTAGTGATGGAATTGGGGATCAAGTTCATGGATCTCCTTCCCATTACTCCAAACCTCTTTTTAGATGAGGAGTCTTGGGGGAGATGTTTAGAAGAGGCACTCTAACCTTATCTCTAGTATTCTATTACTCCCTTCAATCTACTGAAATACATGGAAATCCCGAAGAAGGATGAAGTGGTGGAGAGGATGCACATGATGGTAGGTGTTCCACGAGAAGGTGTCATATTGGGCTGGTCAAAGGGAATTCCTTCAGAATTTGGCCTCCAGTGATAGGGCCTTCCAAGTTTTGGACAGTGGGTAACATGCCGCAAAAGTTCCAGTTTTGATCTCCCAGTATTCACACTTTATTTTTGGGCGCAATACAATGATGCATAATCTATGGAAGTCATGGGTACCTTTGGAATAAGTGTTCAGACTGGAAGCATCATAGTGGGGTGGGTCAGTTCAGCTCCCACCACAACAGTAACAGTTTCCAACTAGGCCCTTTTAGCTGTAGCAGCAAGGACAGCGAGCTCCTGCTCCTTTGAGAGCAGACATTGCAGGAGAAGGCTGACCTCATGGAACTCCTTATGGACCACGACCAGGGCATGGTAGGGGAGGAAACTAACAACCTAGGGGTCGGGGAGTTGGGTGTGGGTAGTTTCACGCTGTAGAGGGAGTTGTTCCAGTAGGGTCGGAAGAAGTCTGAGGTATGATAAGCTTGTTTAGTACTCTTGTATGCGACTTTTTTCATTATGGAGCTTCACACTCCTTTTTTCACCCAATCTAGCACATGATTTGGGTCTAGAAATAGAGACACTTTCTGTACTCATAGTTTTGAGTACTCTAGTCGAAATTCAAACCAACTTCTCTCATGTTTGCAGAGGATGTAGACAAGTTTTGGGACCACATAAATCTAGTGGTGACCTTCTTTTGTTGCAGATGCAGACGTATTATGTCAATTTAGGCATCGAGTGGATGTTCTTTGTATGTGCTATTATCGACTTCTTCTGATGAAGGATCGTGTTTTCAGATTTTGGCGGACAACATGTGATCTTCTTCATTGAGCGGGGTTTCTAGGAGGGTAGCAAGCGAGGGGAGCCCTTCTTTCCTTGTTAGAAGAGATGTTAGAAGATTCGGTGGATACAATGATGGTGGATGTCTCGTGGATTTTTAGTAAGTTCATGTAAATCTTCCGTAATGAGGTGGTGACCCTACCCCCTCGACGCGACGTTGAGTTCAAGATAGACTTACAACCTGGTGCCCATCCGATTTCGATGGCTCACTCTCAGATGTCGCCTTCTGAGCTACAGGAGTTATGGATTCAAATTGATGATCTGATGAAGAAGGGTTTTGTCTTATCAAGCATGTCGTCATGCGGTGCCCCCAGTCTTGTTCCTGAAGAGGTCAGATGGTGGTATCAGGCACTGTAAAGACTACCAGAGACAACATCAGGTTACGATCAAGAGCTGTTACCCTCTCCCAAGGATAAATAAACGTTTTGACTATTTGAAGGGGGTATGATGGGTCTCTAAGATCATCCTGCGGTCAGGATATCACAAGTTGAGTGTGAAGTGAGGTTACATCTTGAATACTACTTTCAGGTGCAGATATGGGCACTTTGAGTTCGTGGTCATGTCGTTCGGCATTACGAACGCTCTATCCGTGTTCAATGGGACATGAACTCCATCTTCTTGGAATATATGTACCGTTTCATAGTCGTGTTTATATACATCATCCTGAATTACTCACGATCAGAGGAGGATCATGTTAGTCATATGATGATGGTTTTAGAAGTCCTCTGACAACACCATCTATACAAGAAATTTTCCAAGTGCATGTTCTGGATGCGAGAAGTTCACTTCCTTGGACACGTTGTGTCTAGGTAGGGGATAGCGGTAGAACCGTCAAAGGTCTAGGAAATTGTTTCGTGGGAGGTACCCAAGAATGTGATGATGGTTTGTAGTTTCCTCAGCCTATCATGTTACTACCAGAGATATGTTCCCAACATCTCTTGAGTTGTAGCACCTTTCATGTCTTTGACCAAGAAAGACAAGCATTTAATGTGGAATGGGTAGTGTCAGGAAGCATTCAATTATCTGAAGGGGAATTTAGTTAGTACCCAAGTGCTGAGGCTTCTAGAAGAATGAGTGATGTTTGAGTTATTATGTGATGCTTCAGGCCAAGGCATGGGGTGTGTGCTGATGCAACATTAGGGGGAGATATCTTATGGGTATATAAAGTTACTTCCCCATGAGCCTAACTATGCCACCCATGATCTGGAGCTTACAGCGGCCAAGTTCATACTAAACATGTAGTGGCATTACTTCATTGGGGAGCACTTCATGGTCTTTACGGATCATAAGAGTTGACGTATATCTGCTCATAGCGGGATCTGAACTTGCGACAGTGGAGGTGTATGGAGTTTTTTCTGGACTACGACTTCGAAATCACTTACACTGAAGGTAAGGGTAATGTGGTGGTTGATTCCTTGATCAGGATGTTGCAGAAGGATGTGGTTTGAGAGTCGGAAGATGATTGGAAGTTGTTGCAGGAATTGGATTCCCTATACAAAGATGCAACGGTGGAGGTTGGAAGATGCTGTCTATTCGAGATGATAGCATTTTCCTCTTTATTGCAGTATGTGGAGGAGTCTTAGTGGGGGGACATATAGGCTGAAGTGATGCACGATTCTGTTAGCCATGGTGATTCTCTAGGAGGATGGTCAAAATAATGGTATAATTAGATGATTTTTCTTGGGATTTTGTTCATCCGGATATAAATGGGCAAGATATTTCATGGTCAGTTCCACAACACACCCTTAGCAAAGCACCTAGGTGTTTCCAAAATGTACCAGGTCTTGAGGGGTTAGTTTTGGAGGCCCAGGGAGAGGCTGGAAGTGGAAGAGTTTTTGGTGATGTGCTTCATGTGTCATCATGTGAAGGATGAACACCGCGTCACAAGGGGTCTGCTACACAATTTAGATGTCCCTATGTGTAAGTGGGATGACATCTCGATGGATTTCATCACAGGACTACCCAAAGTTCAAGGTGCTTGTGACGCCATTTGGGTATTGGGGGACCAGCTGACGAAATCATCTCACTTCCTGACAATCTAGTAGTTGAGTCTCATGGATTCCCTTGCACACTATTACATGGACGATGTGGTGTGGTTGCATGGAGTTCTGTGGTCCATAATCTCTGATCGGGATACCCTATTTTCCTCATGGTTCTGGAAAGGTTCTCAACATGATTTTGGCACCCATTATTTCCTCAACACTGCCTTCCACCACTAGACAAATGGGAAGGGAGAGTGCACTATCCAGATGTTTGAGGATATGCTACGGGCATGTGTTTTGGAATTTGGGGGATCATGGGTACGACACTTTCTGTAGGTATATTTTTCCTTAAACAATAGCTATCACTCTACCATTGGCATGGATTCATTTGAAACATTGTACATGAGGTCATTTTGCACACCTGTTTGCTGGACAGTGGTCAGAGAAGCATGTGTTCTTGGCCCAGAAGTGGTGAAAAGCACAATAGAGAAGATTCAGCTTATACGAGAGAGGTTGAAGGTGGTCCAGGACCGAAATAAGTCGTATGGTGATAATAGGAGGAGACCCTAGGAGTTTGAGGTAGAGGAACACATGTTCTTGAAGGTCTCCCCTCGGCGTTGACAAAAGAGGTTCCATAGGGGGAGTAAGCTTTCTCCCAGGTTTTTCAGACCCTTAGAGGTGTTTCGGTGGGTCAGCAAAGTGGCTTATTATCTAGTGCTACCACTGCCGCTACTACATGTTCACGACGTCTTCCATGTGTCTCAGATCATTCAATATCTACATGATGTTTCACACCTCCTTGACTATGGAAGGCTAGATATCGGGGACGATGCGACATTTGTAGAGAGACCAGTGAGGATCAAGGATAGTGAGGAGAGGGTGCTTCGTGGTTGAATCATTCCCTTGGATCGTGTGTAATGGAGGTATGGTGGCCTCAAGGAGAGTACCTGGGAAAGGGAGTAACGTATGCATGCCCAATACCCAATGATGTTTTCAATTTTGTTCTATTTTGTTTAGTACTTGTCTATTTTGTATTGTTTGACCTTGTTATCTATGAAATAGACTATTTTACTAGCCCTTTTGTTGTGTGTGGAGTGGCCTAACAGTGGGGAGGGGAGGACCTGATCCCTAATCAAGATGCATTAATGTGGATGTGGTTAAACCCATGCGGGTGAGTCAGTTCCGCCCAAAGAAAATTGTATCCTGACATGGAGGAAGGGACTCTCTAATCCATATGATTGGATGGTATGACCTTTACATGTTAGTGTGGTTACTTGAGGAAGGGGTGTTCCTGGATGTCGAGGAAGTTTTCTCCTAACAGGTATCATTCGAGGTGGTTGTTCAGACCCCTCTATTTTCATCGTGTCTTGTTTTTATTCTCATGGGAAAGAATAGTTTAAGAGGTATCTCAAGTAATGTCCTGGATAATGACTCATTAATGAGTTTTCCAAAAACTTATTTCCATCAAACGGTTCCACCAAAACAGTGGCACCGGTCACGATCGCCCACAGAAACGGTGGCACCACTAATGGTGGAACTGCTTACGGTGTCATAGAGTGGGTGGCACCATGAAGGTGGCATCGTAACAGTCACATCGTCATAGTCGCACACTGAAATGGTGGCACCACTGATGGGGACACCATGATGGTGTCACTATGAGAGTGGAACTGTGACGGTGGCACCGTAATGGTCACACCGTAATAGTCACAAACCGAAATTGTGGAACTGCTTATGGTGGCACTGTGACCGTGGCAACGCTTATTGAGTCTCACAAAATGGGGTCTTTCCCTTGTTATATTCCATTTACAGATTTTTTCCGCTCCTCCAACTTATCTTTTTATGTAAAATATATTTTATACCCCTTTCAAATACATTAAGAACCCATAAATGATATCTAAAATCCCCCAAGATCCTGGAGACCCTTCACTTACCAAAACATGTTTCCTTTAACCTGGTGTCACACCCTTTTCTTGTATTTTTTATTTCAGCCCTTGTTATGTGTTTTTTAACTAATTAAAGGAAATAGTTTAACGCATACCTATTATGGACACCACATTGAGGATAATTATTAAAAAACAATTAATTACATAATATGTAAATGTCCAACCGTGTGGTGAAACCACTATCCTCATTTATAGCCATTCAAAATTCATATCTCGTTACTCCAGGATCAGTATTTTTATCGCACGGGAATTATTTCTCCTTATTGGATGGAATATTTTACTTTCCTTAGTGTGTTTGGAGTCCCCCTTCTCGAGGAAAGTGGTGTGCCTGTTCTGGAGATTTTCCACTCACACATCAAATTCCCAGAGTTCCTCCCATGCAAGTCATTCATCCCATGTTCTTGGAACGTGGAGATAAGCATTGGTCGTTGATCATCTAGGTAGGGTTCTTCATTCGTCTCCATTTACAGTGTATCATGTAGGGTGGGTATGATAATGTTTTTGCAGGGATGGATAACAACCAAAATTTAATGGAAATAATAAATGGGCATTTAAATAATGAAGGCACGCGGTTGATGATTTTAGTGTAATCTTTTACCCTTGCTTATAGGTTATGGATTTTATGGGCATTGGTCCACTAAATATCATGGAATTTGGATTTCATTCCTTGGACAATAATGAACGCATGTCTTCTATACTGATTGATTGAATGTAACATGAAAATTGGATAATCACATAATCTCGGTTGATTAAATGGATGTCCAGTAAACAATAATCCTTATATGATCACCAGAGTTAACGAAACAGATGGAAGGAACTTAATGAATGGTGTGCTTTGGTGATAGGGATGAGGATGGGATCCCCTATTGTGGTGCAGTTGTTGGTTTGTGGATCTTAGGTAGTGTGGGGCTGTATCTTGTGGTTTTTTTGGTTCCAGTACATCAAGGGATCTCACATATCCCACTAATTGTTGTGACTTTTCAAGAGAACTATGTGTGAATTCTTAAATTGCTTCTTGCCTATTTTCCCTTCCTTGGCTTATGACTATGTCTGTTACTTTCCCAGTAGTGAATAATTATTTAAAAGGAACCACCTGAATTTTATTACAAGAATGGGTTCAATTAGAAATTGTATTCTATGGATGAGTTGGGACTTGGTTGTGGCTGTTGTGCTTTTTATGAATGAATAGTAACATGGGTGGTTGTGAATGGTATTGTGTTGTAACCCCTAGGTTGGGATGAGTTCTTATTACCTATATGTAGAATTTATCTCTTCTGTTTCTTATTTGAACCACATCCTAGTTTATAACTTCGTTCCAAACACCCCCATTAAATGGGGGACGGTGTTTTTCCAAACCCACCTATGAGTGGCTAGTAATTATCTCTTTTTCTACTCCCTTTCTCGAGTAGCCCAAGATTCTTCAGGCAAGCTGTGACATCCTGAGGCCCATTATATCCCACTATTCTTCGGGCTTTGTAGTTGTGGTGGTTATCCCAGGTTTGTGCGAGCAGCTTGTTTCCCAAGTGTCTTTAGGATGAAGTTGGGGTGTCATCAAGCATATCAGTAGTTGTTGGGGCATAGGTGTCTTTCGACATGGTGGTAGTTGTTTTGGACCAATGGTCTATGGGTTTGATTATGTGTGTTTGTGGTGGCCCAGGTGTTTGTGGCTGGGATGTGAGGTTGTGGTATCCCATGTGTGTGCGAGTGGGGTATGGCAGTGGGACTGCAATGAGAATGACGGGGCGAGCTCTGATGCGTAAGATGTTTTCAATAACCAGTGGGAAAGTGGTGTGGGGTACCCAAACATTGATGTGTTATTACTATTATATCATTGGAATTTCATTATTTGGGAAGTCTTCCTTGGTGTTGTTTTGGTTGATAGTTTTTTATTAGGTGCATGGTTATCTCTTTTTCTGACGGAGCATTAGAATTCCTGCTCACTTGTTCATGAGAGCTTTTGGTATTCGCTACTGAGTAAACCTGTCTACTCACCCTATATATATTAAACTAATTTGAGGATTACCAGAGGAGATCGAGGACCGTGCTGAACCCTAACATCTCAGACGATAGGACCATTGATGTTGTTGTTTTTGTTTTATTTTGATACATTCCTTTGGGATTTTCTTGTTCTTCTGTATCACTTACTTTTGGCACATTCATGTAGGAATGGTTTGTTTTGGCTTACTTTTACTTCCACATTCGGTGTTGTTTGGGATTTACTACCAATCTCTTGATCCCATTAATAAAAAGTTTAATGATTTCCATTTAGTGTGTGATTCTATACCCTTGGTTCTAGTATCCACTCCAGGACCAATTCAAGGTGGATCTTGGGGAGCATTATCTCTCCTCCAACTTGAAAAAGGTAGGTTATGGCAATCTTCTGTCTCGTCCCTCATTATGGTGAAGGTGGGTCATGAAACTTTATCAAGAAGATGTTACAAATAGATTTATGAATCAATGTATCGTATACCACATTGAAACATTGAAAAAAATTATTTTTAAAACATTCATGTCCATATAAATAAATCTTTAACACCATTTTTAAAACATGTACATTAATGTGAAATATTTAGAAGAATAAATCATTAAAACATCTAAAATAATATTTTAGTTAGAGTTCCTACCCAAATGACAGATTCCTTATTACAAATAATTGAGTTAATAAAAACCTTAAAATATAATTGGATTAAAGTTATTCAGGATATACTATGTCAATATACAATATGTACCCTATATAAATGTGAATTGGTGCATAACCACCAAGAAGTCTCAATGAAATGTAAATTGAGATGAAATCAGTTATAATGATCGTATCCTTTGTTTAAGGATAAATCAAGGACATAATTATGTTTGAAAAAAATAAACTCAATATGATTTGATATTATGTGAAAATCAATCAGAGTACATTCACATATATTCTTGTAAAAACCACACTAATGACTTGGATGTTTAACTCAATGAATGGAAATTGAGTTGAGATTAGTCTTATCAAGTTCATATCGATGACTTTAGAATTTATCAATGGAGTGATTGGGTTTATCAAATGTATATCCACATGAAAGGGAGTATAAATTACCACATAAATTAATAAATTTTGTTTTCACACATAATCTTGGCGCAAATTAATCAATGAAATTTACATAAAACCCAACGAGTGGAAATAAAAATTATAAATTCCCTGACCAATTTGGTAACATACGAAACATGAAAGAAGTATCGATCAATGAAGATGTAAATTCCCATAAATTTATGCATGTTACACAATTAATACAAATCATGGGCAGTACATACACTACACAAAAGTAAATAGTTGTAATATATCAAGAATCTCACGGGAATAATAAGTGAGATGAAAACCCCTTACCTTCTACTTTTCCTTAGAAGAGGGTATGATAAAATCATGTATAATGGTTAAATAATTGTTATTAAATTATAAAACAACCACATACATAAATATTATATCATATAAGATCTACTAATATTTCTTTGTTAATGATATTTTAGTTGTATCATTGTTTTGGGTGTTAATTGATTCGTTTTCGTTTATATGTTTTGTTATGTAATTCATGTTTGTTCTTGATTGGATGTATTGTATAAATATCCAGAATTATATTATGTTCTCAAAAATTATTTTTAATCATCAAATTAAAATTATTCTCGAATGGTTATGATGGGGAACAAAATATCATCGTGTCATGAAGACAGTAAGCCATACGTATGCACAACACACACTATCATTATATTAGTGGTAAAATAATATGTAATTGGACGGTATATTATATATATATATATATAATAATTAAAAAAATTTATTTATTATTTACATCATTTATACTTTTTATTATACCCATCAAAATAATGAAGTGTTCAATAACAAACAACACCACGATGTGGAGACGGTAAGCCGTAAGTACGCATGTATGGTGACTTCGTTATTAATAGGATGGATAGAAGAATGAATATGGTCATACAATATTTATAATGACATCATAGTATGTATAAGTTACTAGAGTGATTATTTTGGAATGGAAACAACAATGAAAGAGGAAGTTTAAGAAGAAAAGAACATTGAAATAGTTGTTGAAATTATTACCTCTTCTTCGGGTGATTCCATTTGATTTGATCAAAAGGCCTCCATAGGTTGAATTTGTGATAAAATTTAGGCTTATATATTAATGTGAGGGTAGTTGGGAGGATATTTTAGTAGGTTTTGGCTGAGACACATGGCTTTGGAGGTGTTGTTTTGAGATAAGGGGATGTACACTTTTATAAGAGAGGTGAGGGTCACTTGAGGAAAAGCTTGAAATGTAATTTTATTATAAAATTATTTTCCTTTCATAATGTCTCAAAACGGATATATTTCAAGGATATAGTGGGGATGGATCTAAATACTCTCAACCAATATGTTTTAGACACATTTAGGTCACCATATTAACCTTATCTTTTAGATTTCATAGTTAAACATTTACCACTTATTCATGTAAGTTTATATTACATGGTTAATAAACATAAAATAAAATACCAAAAGAACTTCAAGTGGTTAATTAATGACATATATATCATTATATAGTTACTTTTGATGAACCATATATGTTTAAGAATATTATATGATTTAATAATATAGTATTTTTTTTAAAACTCATTTATGTCAATTTTGACACTATTTAGTATTTGGTTTTTGTGAAAGTCAAAAAAACACAATTACATAGATAAAATACATTAAATAAACCCTAGCATGTAATATTAACATAGAATATTTCTGGAATGCATAAAAAGTCTCAATTTACATATATTGTGATATTTATAATATCAATTATTTCAATCCTTCAATAATAATGTAATTTCTGCATCATAATTGTGTCATAAATAAATTTAATTATTTAATGTATATAAATTATAAATAAAATACCTTGATGTAGGAAATATTTTTATCATTATAATGAATATTTATAGTCTAATTTATCTTATGTATAACCCTATATTAAAAATGGTTTAGTTATTAAACATTGAATTTTACACTTTGAAGTCTTCTTTAAATAAAATAATATTAAATGTCCTAATATAATAAAATGGATCTAATGGATAGTATTTTGTTCCTAAGGTTGATTTTGGTCTAAATAACTTTATCCAATTGAATTGAGAAATGAGTTAGGGAAATTATAATGTCATTTTTCATTTAATTACCCTATTTACTTTTAACCGAGGTAAATAAAACTCAAAAGTTACTATTCACCAAAAATTATTTTCTTCCTATTGAACCACATTTTACTTATTGAGGTCAACCGTGTCTCTTGGATTTTGAAATTCCATTCACAGAAGCGGTAAAATTATATTTTATTCAAATTTGAAATTCTTCCAAGAAGGTGAGTAAAGACGGTAAAAAGTTCAATAAGATTTTAAATATCTAATCTTATTATAAAATTACTTCAATTAATTACATTGGACTAATGTAGGTATTGAAAATAAATTTTTTCATTAAAATAAATTTAAATAAAAAATAATTATAAAAAGTATGCTTTATAAAATAACGCAATGTTTTTCACTATTCATCAAAAATTGAATGTTTTTAGAAAAATACAAAAAATTAACCCAAATCTAATTTTGATATTCCAAATACAAAAAAGATGTTTATTAAACCAAATTCAAAACATATAAGTTTAATTACTTAAATTTAAAAAAAATTCCCTATGCCAAGACCAAAAAGAGGGTTTTTGAGAAGTAAAAACTATCAAAAGATTGATATGTGTTTATGTCCAATTTAAATATAAAATTACATTCAATGACCAAAATTTGATTAAATGAAAAAATATAATCTAATTATACTTCAAAAACATTCAAATGTATAACATAACAATATAAATTATTTTATTAAAAAAGTTGGTTTCAATTAAAATTTATTAATTTTCACTATTCATCAAAATTGGAAAGTTATCGGAAGATCACTGAAAATTTATCCAAACTAAATTTTTCTTTCCCAATTATAAATAATAAGTTTGTTTTGTCAAACTAAATATATTAAAGTTTCAAATATTAGATTTAAAAAGGGTTCACCATTAGATGAATGTAAAATTTCATTTTTTGAAAAATACTTCTTATATCTAAAAAATTGATTTTTTATGATATTATATCTAATAAACACATGATATAGATCTTTAGAATATATGGAGTATATAAAATTCAAAATCTATTTAATACTATTCATAACAATTGTTTTTTAATGGTTTGATTGGAAAGTCGTGAAGCCCTCGAACTTGGTGTTTCCTTTAGAGAAATCTATTGAATTATATGAAAGAAGATAACTTACTATGAAATAATAGGTTGTTACATTATTCACCTATTTTGGAAATTTCATCCTTACAATCATAAAATTGGGCTTGGTAACTTCTTTTAAAGTATCACATTATTAAAAGATTCAATAAAACTATCACTTTAAAAGATTGAAATAGAAGAAAACATGTCACTCGAGATACCCCATACTAGGATTCCATGTACGAAAACATGGTTTTGGAAGATAAAATAAGTGTCTAGTTCTGATGGAGAGTGATATAAAACATGATTAGGAGAAATTTAACAACAAAAAAACCACAGACATGTGATGAGTAAAATGTTCAATAGTTTCCTTGTAGGAAAAATAAGCAGACAACATTTTTGGTTTTAAGATCCATTTCATAATGTTGAGGAGTTTATTTATGATACTGACTTAAAACGTAATAAGATATACATACCTTTTAAGTATAGTTTCATCCTTAAATAAATTTCTACAACTAACTCATCTTTTCTCCAAACAATGAGAATTCTGGATGTCTTGGTCACACTTGATGCGCTAGAATCAACTTCTAGAGAATCACATAATCCACAAAGGATGAACTATATATTTCCCTTATATTTAGAGAATTACCAAAAAAATTAGTACAAGATTAGGTGATCCCCAAAATGGATAATCCTTTATATAAAAAAATACTAATCTTAATTTCCAATATTAAACAAACAATACCCAAAGTTCAATAAAGAATATTCAATAAAAAATTGTCCTTAAAATATTTTAATATAATCCATACTAAGGTAGATCCCCAAAACTCAGAAGATTTTAATCTCATAGTCTGTAATAGAAAATTTTAACATTTATCTCTAAATAACATCAACTACACATAAATTATCACATGGAAGTGTAATTAACCAAATCACGTGTTCTCTATGAAAGGTTAATAATTTCCCATAATAGCCTAAATCTCTATAATAACATAAATTCTTCCAAAATAAAAAAAATTTCATCATTACTCCTCAAATTAAATCCCATAGTATTCTATTTTCCTTAGGCATATAGTGTTCCCAAAAGAGCAAACGTCTTCCAAAATAACAATTATCAATTAATCACAAAATCATTTTCCTTTACTAAGGATGTCCATATAATAAATCATAAGATCCAAAATCAACTTATTATTGATCAATAAAATAATTTATCTAAAAATAATTTTTCACACTGACTAGAGACTTCACATAGTCTAGTGGTAGGTGATAAATCTCAGTCACACGTTGGTTATGGGTTCCATTCCCATAGATTTATCTGACACGATGGGTTGTAACATGGTCAGTGGGTTGTCCTTTTTCAAAAACTTTATTTTATAACATTCCCAGAATGATGTAATTTCCTCAAAATTACCATAACATAATTTAACTACAAATGTTATCACATGCCTCGCATTTTCATCCGAAAAATTAATAACTTGTAATTACCTCAAATTCAAGGAACATATAAACCCAAATAGTTCTTTATAACTATATCCCCAAAACAAAAGATAATTCCTCCTCAATATAGCATTTTAAAATTAAAATTGTAGTATTACACATATTAGAGATAATTCTTCCTATGTAATCCCATCAGCAAAGAGCATTGATACTTTTAAATATTTTGACATCCATTTATTTCCACATTGTTTATTCCTTGAGGTATTGGTTATCATATAGAATATGAAATTGTCTCAGGTAATAGCCAGGTCCCCTTCATTTATGGGAAATAACTATAAATGGATTCTTAGGATCATTTTTATTTTCTTCCATAATACTCTTTATTTTTTCTCAGCAATTATTTACATTATGTCTTTCATTCCCACACATAATGAATTTATTTATTCCATTAAGACGCTTTCATGGGTTTCTCCTTCCATATTTCCGACATGATGGAAATTGAGATTTCTTTTTTCCATGGTCTCCACTCCTGGAGCTCTTATCATTCTCTTCTATGTTGAGTTTGGGAGTTGGTTAATGTATATTTTGTTGATCATATTTTTGGAAACCTGCTTTGGCACGAACATGATATCTTTTACACCTATCAAAATTCAATTTAGTTTCCCATTTCCACTATCACTCCCACCTTATACATCATGTTAAATTTTACTATTACTTCCTTATAATTCAACAATTGACTAAACCATCAAGCGTTATGTGAGTAAAAATAGTCATAAAATCATTTATATAATAAAATGACACCTTATTTTCAATATAATACACCTTAGGATTAACCAGGGATGTTTATTATCATCTTTTATTAAAGTCCTTCAAATCAGTTTGTATTTAAAATTTTAATTATTCTAATCATATCCCCAAGGTGTGTAGTAACCAAGAGTGCAGAAAGGCCCATTTTCGTGCACTAGTTCCCTTTCGATTCTAACTCAAAACTGTGTTTTTAGGAATTTCCCCTAGGTACATCTATGCCAGATCTTCCTCTACCTTCTCATATCGAGATAGGGATGTATTTCCTAGAAAACTCACATAATATTTACATTACCAAAATTATTATATATTCTTATATTATAATCCTCAATGATAATCTTAGGGCAGTGTTTTCTAATTATAGTTTTTCTAAATCTAGCATCCACAGTTTGTAGTGAAATTCCTTTGATACCTTCTGTAACTCTTCAAACCTTGTTACATAGAGTCTGTGAATTATTACTTAACATTGGTTTGATCACAAGAGAAAAAATATCTAAAGGCTTGTTAGTTTAGTAACCTTGGATGTACTAGATACATACATAAGTTTTACAGTACATAATGAAATAAAGAGAGACAATATTGTGTCCCCCATGAACACACTCATATCATTTTGCCATACCCTAGAGGTTAATCATAATATATTTATTTACATCCTGGAAAAAACAAAACATAAGGAAGGGGTGAGTTTAGATGCTCCGTAGGGATAAAAATATAGTGGAAACTGTCATAAATAAGCATAAACAGTTAAGGCAATGTATAAGACTAAAACACAATCCTTCTAAACCTAAACTTCAGCATAATATGGAAAAGATAAATCAAATAATTCCATTTACTAATTCATATGGATATTCTACTAGTCGAATAATCACATTTAATATCAATAGATAATTTCATTATGATGGAATGCATAATGCCACACATCATAACCACATAGTCAAGGCCTCGTGTGAAGAATAAAAATAAAATTTTGTCACGGCCTTGTTCCAATAAACAAGTTTATTTCATTAGACCTACAAATTCATCGAGGAGATATAGCTATCTCAACCCATCACTTTCTATGTTCAATTCATTCCTCTTATGAAAAGGTTGAAACGAAATCAAAACAATCGTATTGGAACTAGCATAATAAATGTCAATATTATAAACACAACTCATGAATGGTATAAAAATAGCACATCCACAGTCAAACATAACTCATTTAATACAATCGTCAATATTGTATTAAATTATTTATGTTCAATTGTGGATGTTCTATTTGTATACCATTCATTGTTTGTGGTTTAAATATTGAAATTGTCTATTCTAGTTTTAATATAAAAAATAGATTCTGTTTCAACATTTTCGTTCGAGGAATGCATTGGACATAGTAAGTAATGGGTGGAGCCCACTATAGATCCTCGATGCATTAGCAAGTCTCATGATAAAAACTAGTGTCTTAAAACAAGGCTTGGAAAAGATCTTATTTTTCATCTTGGCATGAGGCCATAACTATGTGGTTATGATGTTTGGAATTATGTATTCTGTCATTATGAAATTAGCTATTGTTATTACATGTGATTATTCAACTAGTAGAATATCCATGTGAATTAGTAAATGGAATTATTTGATTTATCTTTTCCATATTATGCTGAATTTTATGTTTAAAAGACTTGTGTTTCAGTCTTATACATTTCCTTAAATGTTTATATTTATTTATGATAGATTCCGCTATATTGTTATCCTTACTGATCATCTGAGCTCACCCATTCCTTATGTTATCTTTCTCCCAGGATATGAAGAAGTATATTATGATTTACCTGAAGGGTAAATCCAAAGGATATATGTGTGTTCAAGGGGGACACAATGTGGTTTTTAATTATTTCATGATGTAATGTCAAACTTATGTATGTATCTAGTAGTTCCAAGGCAACTAAACTAATCGGACTTTCAAAATTTGAACTCTCGTGATCATGAAAATGTTATATAATATTGCACCGACTCTGGGTAATGAGGGTTGGGGTGTTACTGAAATTATAGTGATTCTCATATAGGTTCTATAGAATATAGAGCTCCCATAGTCCCATTTACAACATATATCTAAACCCACATGCCATTTTCAACTAAATACTATAATATTGGTGACTCTACACCCAACACATCAAGACCATCAACTAACCCACAATGTGATACGTTAATATACAATAAGAAACCCTATGAGGGGTTTCACTTTCACACCCAAAACACAAGAGAAGACTGATTTGAGAAAAAAATCATAAAACCCCTTAATTGCATATAATTTATCCTCAATTATCAAAAAACAAAACATTTTATCTAAAAGCATCACCACACTAGTTATGTCATTCCCAATGGTCTTTGTAACCATTACAAGAGGAAGACACTGTATAATTGGCTCTTCTAGAATAAATTAAACAATATGAAATGCCCATCCCGAGAAAACATTAGTTAAACACACTAACATAAATACCATCCTAGAGTACTATATCATAAATTTAGATATTCCACAATTGGTCCCTCAAACCCATATGAACATCCACTCAATGGAACCCAGTTGTATTGTTATTCCCCTGGTTTTTAAGAAGTGTATTATTTTCATAAACTATATGTTAACAACTGTAAATGAAAATTTTTAAATAATGTTTTTATTAGTTTCTTTATATATTTCCAAATAAATTAGTTTTATAACATATAAAAAATTACTAAATATGAACTAAAAGTTTTATAATATATAAATTGTAAATTTTTATGAAGAAATATTAAAAAAACATAATGTGAGAAAATTTCATTTTTTAATAATTATAGTTTGTCTTCATATTATTTAGTTTCACTTAAAAAGATTATTTTTTTAGATTAGAAAATAAATTTAATTAAACGAAAATAATTTTTTGACATAAACTTAACATATTTTTTTAGGATATTTTTTATTTATTTTTTTGAATTACTCAATTTTTTAGTGAATAATTGAAATCAAAGTTTATATTAAAAGCATATCATTTATGACTATATCAAGAATTAAATTTTACCTAGTAAATATTAAATAATTTTATAGGATCTAATATGTATTTATGAAGTAAAATTATACACTTCAAAAATACTATGTTGAATTTAGAAAATTTTATATTTTAATAACCTATGTAATAATTTCCAATAAAAAGTGTGTTTTTCCTTTAATTAAATCAGATATTGGGAAAAAATTGGGTTGCTTTTAAATCAATTTTTTATAATCTTTTTTATAACATTAAAATAAAATATAATGATAATTTCCTCATACACAGAATATAAATTATTAAAAAGAAGATTTTTCTAAATATGGGTTCATACATGTTACATTCTCTAACTTGAAAATTGAAGTTTATCAATCATAAAAAAAATTATATGAAATTGGATTCATTATTTTTAAAAATTATGTACAAATTATTTAATAAGGATGATCTTATTTTTCATTTATTTAAATTAAATTACATAGGTAAATATATGAAACCATAGTAAAAATAAGAACATAAAATTTATAATCCAAAGTTTAATGTATATAAAAATGACTAAAACATGTTTTGAAATGAATAATTTAGGTATTATAAACCATATATCATCCATCAATTCATTATTTTTTGGGTCGTTAGGATGTGTGAAACATGTGCATTATTTATATTATGTTTAAATTTTAATAGAAATGATATTCTCACAACTAATAAAAGGGTCCTCTCACCACACCTTAAAGACTACTAATAAAATTCATTTTCTAACTGAACCAATTACCCAATAACTTCCCCTATAATCATATTCATTTTCCATGAGCCTTTTCCTAAAATATATTATCCCAAGAAATGTTTTTCTATTGTGTCGTTCGTATAAAATCTTATTTTCATAAAGTGAGTTCCTTTTTTATATAACCTCAAATATTTTAATTCCCATCATCCAAAATATAATTTTATAAATAATATATTATTGAATATGTAATATTTTTGATAATATTAATTTTATAATGGATTATCCATTAAACCATTACCCCTTTTACATTAGAAAATTAATCCATCATTTTTTGTTATGTGGACTGCCTCCTCCATTAATCAACATCTTCTATTTTTCACCACAAACTCCTTTAACATGATATTAGAGTCAAATCTACGAATAAATATTAAATATATAATAAAATTATTATCATTACAAAACAAATTATATTATTATATATTTCCCTCTTATTTATCAAGATACATAAATTTTAATCTTGTGTTGTGTGAACTAGCACATCCATGAATTAATGATTCTTATTTTTCATCTAGAATGTTTACTATTTATTAAAATATCTAAAAATATGAAAAAATACATAAAATTATAAAAATAAATTCTTATATAATAATTATATTATTCCAAAAATAATTCACACAGAGAATCGTAATCATCTATTATCTATGGTATATTCATATCGGGGCAATTAAAAACACCTACTAGAAAAATGATATAAAATAATATCATGGATGATCAAGATAACCTAATTATGAATAATATATGATAGCCAAGTAAATAAATATTTTATTTTAGTTATAGAATTGTAACATTAATATTAAAATCATTAGTCATGTTCTCACCCTTTGCAAGTAAAAAATCATAGAGGTATTATTATCATCAATTTTTCTTATAGAAACTATAACTAAAAACACCATTGAATTTAGTTATAAAATTATAAATAATATTAATAAACTATTCTAGAATCTTATATGATCTTGGATTGATAATAAATAAGATAATATTGAAGTATAATAATTATATTATGAATATTTTTCTATTTGATCTAGATTTCTCACAACCATTATAATAAATAGAAAATAACTCACTGATAAAAGTTTTGAGAATAATTATATCTGATGCTTATAAAAGAGTAATGTAACATCCCAAATATTTAAAATCTTCCAATAATACCATTTTTTATATAATAATTATGTTTTTATTTTAATAATATAATGAAATTCAATTTAATTTCAACCATTAAGTTTTTCATATGGCTTACATAACATTTTGTGTGTCTAACCTACATGTTTGATAGTTTTAAAGTGTTTAATAAAGGTTAGAGGTATTTAATAAGAGTTATTAAATGGACTTCCAATATTATCAAGTGTTACAAGAAATAAAACATTATTTTCAGAAGCCTATGTAAGGGTTACTATTTGTCTTCATGAGTTGTGTAAGGATAGAGCCCTATTTTTGTACATTTTGTAAGGGTAGTCCAGTCATTGATCAATGGTAACTCATTTTTTAAAATATTTCTACATGGGTAAATCCCTCCCTAAATAATTATAAAACCTTACCCATAAAATGGTGGTTTAATGGATATGTAAGGGTAGAAATCAAATTCAGTGGGTCCTATAAGGGTCCATCAAGCATCATATACTGGTAAAACATGGTTTCCTCTCATTTAAACAATGGTAACAGATAATTTATATTGTTTTTGTAAGTTTTTTTTATGTTTATTACCTACATAAGTGTAAAACCATGCTACCAATACATAAATCCATTTTTATTGAAAGTATAGTCCTTTTAAGTTTTTAAATTTTATTCATCCAAATCACTTTTATAACACTTTTTAATAAATTTAAAATATTGAAATAATGGAAATTGATTTCATATGAACTTGTAACATCCCGAATCTGGAAGCCACTCAACGGGTGCCCCGAACCCAGTTGGTCACATGACCTCAAGAGCATTTCCTCAAACAGCAGAGGCTGCCGACTAGCATCGAGGGCCCCGGTCTGATAGTGGGGAAACTATTCCCTCATTTATCAAAGTGTAGCAGCAGAAAGAAAATAACATACAATAGCAGGAGCAGTAAACATTATACAACTCAAAAGGATAACTTATGTAAAAGAGAACTAGAAGTTATACTTATATACAAAGATGCAGCATGTCACTAATTCTATGAATCTACCGAAACAGGATACACTACAATACAAAACAATACAACTCAAATTACAAGGTACATTCTGAAAAAACATGCAGAGTAAACATAACACAGTAGCATCACAAGCCTAGGATCGGTCCCATGCTCTCCTACTCCTCTAATACAATCATGAACTTGTATTGGGGCCCTTTCCCCTATCGAAAAAATGTAGCAATATAATCAATTTGGGCTGAAGACATGACCCAAATAGGGTGTGAAAAATAAATCCCAGTACACACCCACCAAAGGCTCATGCCCAACTGTCAACGAAAAATTTGAAACAATAGTGTGCAATAGTAAAATTCAATAAACTAAGAAGTACTCAAAATAAATAACTTTACAAGTCATATTTCCATTTTAATATTCATTTAACTATGCAAATATCGTGATTTAACATGGCAGGTGTAACATATAAGAAATCAACATGGTGAATATTTATGATAACACTATCCTCAGACATATCATCCTTACCCTCAGGTAACTAGAATGGAAACCCGTAGGTGATTTCCCAGAGGAAAAATGAATATTTCCCTCAGGCGTACGAAGTGTCGCCCACAGGCACAGAATCTTCAACCCACAGGCATAATGAATATTGCCCTCAGGAAAAAAGAACCACTGACCTCAGGCAAAAAAAAACCACTGCCCTGAGGCTAAGAATGTAACAGGGCCGAGCCCAACACAGAAGAAAGAAATTTATATACAATTCCTCTCAAGGAAAAATCAATGCACAATACAATCATTACATACCCTCGGGTATCCTGGCCAAATGGCTAAACAGAGGAACACACCCCCAGGGTGGTCCTGGATCCAAGCAGTGATCCCAAACAGCAGATTAAACTTATCATTAGATTATCTAAAAAATTCTAGATGTCTTTACAGCAAAGGACTTAGCCATACGACACTGCAATAATTGTATAGTAGCACAATGGTACAAAAAACACATAGCAATTGGAATTTAAACACTAGACCACCTACCTCGATCATCTCTAATCGGTATACATGAATGACACCTCCCGAAAAAGACAATAACGGCGAATATCTGAGGAGAACATAATCTCATTCAAACCCAAATAACATTCCCTCAAGAATGAATTGGTAAGAAACACACAAGGATGAGGAAGAGCTTACCTGTGCGGTTCCAAGGAGATCGACGACGTAGGAATCAGGTTCATGGTGTGCCGTCAGGAGATCCTCCATGATATGGTCATCTCTCCCGTTCTCCCCCGGTGTACTAATCTTCCATTGTAAATAGAGGAAGCTACTTCCCATTTTAAGTGAAAAAAACAAACTACACGGCGTGTACTCTCAAGTACACGGTGTGTACTTTTCTCATTTTATTGTTCCATAGGAGGCTACTTTTTCACCGCTGAACCATTCAATTATCAACATGAGTACACTGTGTGTATTCCCGATTACAGGGAATATACTGTCGCTCCGCTGGCAGCTGCATCATCTTACATCGCCAACAGGCCTACACGCCCTGTGTACCCATCCCACATGGCTAAAGTACACAGCATGTGGAAAAGTACATGGTGTGTAGTCACAAAATTTGGGATTTTCCCCCATTTTCCTTATTTTCTCAAAAACACTTATGGAAAAAGGAAAGGAAGCAACTTGTACCTTAAGAATAAGAAACAAGTTTTTACAAACATCCCCCCTTAAATCATTTCGTCCCGGAATTTCCCTTCCAAGGGTAGCGAAGAAAAAACTCAGAACAACTCTGGCCACTGAGCACGTATGTCGGTCTCCCGCTCCAAGGTTTCGTCCAGCACTCGGCCATACTGCCATAGCACCCATATGAGAGGAACTGACTAGCCTCAGATAACCATCGTCATCCTATCAACAATATGAATCGGATGCTCCCCAAAGGATGCATCAACCTGAAGATCAACCTCTTCGGGCTGAAAGGCATGAGACAGGTCTGAGTGATAATGGCGTAGCTGAGATACATGGAAGACGTCATACATGGCCCAGTACCACTATGGTAACTGAAACTGATAGGAAACGGTCCCGACTCTCTCCTTAATCTAAAATGGACCCACATACCTTGGTGAATGTTTACCCTATCTCTTGTTCCGCCTGTGTCCCATCCTCGGTGAAACACGCAAGAACACCTGATCCCCGACCACGAACTCTAAGGGTTGTCTACGGAGACCATAATAAGATCTCTAAAGGGACGGTGTGGTAGCCATCAGCTTATGAATCAACTTCACCTACTTTAAAGTCTCATGCACAAGACATAGTCCCAGCAAAACTGCCTCTCCAACCTCTAACTAGCACTAGGGTGATTGGCACGACCTACCATATAATTCCTCGTAAGGTGCCATATGAATAGTTTCCTAAAACTGTTATTCTAGGAAAACTCAACCAGGGGTATGTGATTCTCCCAGGAGCTCCCACAGTCTAGGAAACTTGCATGCAAGAAGTCCTCATGCAGGTATTTTGTACGCTCTGACTGGCCATCGGTCTGAGGGTGGTAAGCTATACTCAGAAACACTTGTGTACCTAGTGACCTCTGAAAACTCTTCCAGAAATGAGACGTAAAGAGGGAATCTCTATCTGAAATTATTGAATGAGGGACCCCATGAAGACGTACTACCACTCGAATATACAACGTCCCGAGATCGTCAACATCGAAGGTCTCCTTGATCTACAAAAAGTGAGCTACCTTTGTGAGTCTTTCCACAAAACCCCACAGGACATCATTCCCTCGAGATGACCACGGCAACCTGATCACGAATTCCATATCGACATCATCCCATTTCCACACTGGGATCGGTAACTGATGTAACAGTCCAGCTGGCCTATGATGCTCTCCATTCACCTGCTAACAGGTGGAACATCTAGAAACAAAACCGGCTACCTCTCACATCATCCCCGACCACCAATACTGGCGTCTCAAGTCACAAAAAATTTTGGTAACTCGAGGATAAACTGCCCAAGCTAATGCGTGAAACTCCTGCATCAACTCCTCACGTATGTCCCATGGAACCCACACTCATCCATGGATACACAACACCTCATCATTGCCTATCGTCCAACCAGAAGGAGGGTCGTCACTTTCATTGACTCCCATGGAACTAGGCCTTCTAAATCTGATAGATGTCTCATCCTCACTCTATCCAGGAGGTTAGAAGTCACAACTAAGGATGAAATATAGGTTTTCCCAAAACTCTCGGGCACCTCCAAATGAATCTCATAGAACAAATAAATAATCTTCCACTCACCACTGGCCTGATGAACTGCAGGTATTTGAGTCTTCGTACCTAGTGCATCAGCAACTGTGTTACCCTTACCAGGTGTATAGGAAATCTCAAAGTCGAATGACTGAAGGTATTCAACACACCTTTGCTAACTCAAATTCAAGTTACGCTGAGTAAAGATAAACTTGAGACTTTTTGGTCGTGAAAACCACAAAATGTTCTGCCAAGAGATAATGTCTCCAACAGCGAAACGAATGAACAACTGCAACCAACATGATATCATGCGTCAGGTAATTACTCTAATGTGGCCTCAACTGTCGAGACCCGTATGCAACAACTTTATTGCGCTGCATCAACACTGCTCCCTGCCCAATACTTGATGTATCATAGTAAACTATATAGCTCGTCCCTTGCTCTAGAAGTATCAGGATTGGTGCTGATGTCGAAATTCCCTTTAGATCCTGAAAGGCTATCTCACAATATTATGTACAAACGATCATCACACCCTTCTTAGTCAAACCCATCAATGGCACTGCTAAGCGGGAGAAGTTTTGTATAAAGCGCCTATAGTAACCAGCCAGCCCCAAGAAACTCTATATCTCAAACACGTTCTTAGGCTGCTCCCAGGAAACTACTACTCTCACTTTCTCTAGGTCTACCGAAACTCCTGCCTCTGAGATGATATGACCCAGGAAGTGAATCTGGTCCATCTAAAATTGGCATATTGAGAGCTTAGTATATAAATCATGCTCTCTCACAGTACTCAGTACGATCTCAGGATGGGTAGATAGGTCTTGTCGAGCGTGAGAGTACACCAAGATATCATCCACACAGACTACCACAAAGGAATCTAGATAAGGGTGGAACACACGATTAATCAGAGCCATGAAAACTGTTGGCGCATTCGTGAGTCCAAATGGAATAACCAAGTACTCGTATATACCATATCTACTCCGAAAGCCTGTAAGAGGTATATCTGATGGTCTAACGTGTAACTGATGATATCAGGTCGTATTGTCAATCATCGAGAACACTCGTGCTCCCCGAAGTTGATCAAAAATATCATCAATCCTTGTCAAGGGTTATTGGTTCTTGACCATCAGCTGGTTCAACTTCTGATAATCTACACAAAGTTTGAGTCTGCCTTCTTACCAAACAGGACAGGTGAAACACAAAGAGAAGTATTGGGTAGGATGGAACCATTTTCTTGTAACCCCTCTAACTGCCTCTTCAGCTCTTGTAAATTAGGTGCATCCATCCTATAAGGAGGAATGGACACCAGTGCCACTCTTGGAACAAGATCTATAAAGAAATACACCTCTCGCTCCGGAGGTAGACCTGAAAATTTGTCTGAGAAGACATCCCTGAAATGATCAACTAATAGAGTGAAATCCATCTGACAAGTCCCCTGATCTTGAAGATATAAACTCGCAATCTGGGCTGTCACTCCCCCTCGCCCACGATGCATAGGCCCAGCTCGGCTTGCCTTGAAATCCCATTCAACCTTATATAGAAACTCTCTTCCCTCTGGTAACATGAAACTCACCCTATGAAGATAGCAATATACAAAGGCTCAAAATTGTACCAACCATTCCATCCCAAGAATGAAATCATATCTCGTCATCTCAATGACATAGAGGCCCCATAGAATGTGACACCCACCAACCTCTAGGGGCACTCTCTGCACTAATGCACACCACCTGTTCTAGTCCCCAACGGTGTTTCTAGCATCATAACATCAGCAGAAGAAGAAACACAGAGCCCAACGCTCTCCAAAATGGGCACATATATAAAGCTATGTGTAGAACCCATATCGAAAAGTGAATAAGATAAAATATAAGCAACTAGAATAGTACCTATAACAGTAGAAGGACGGGGATCCTGCTCATGTTGGGTCTGTTTCAGTGCATATGCATGTCTAGTGCCGCGACCCTATGACACAGCCTGGCTACCCTGAGCATACTCGTCCAACTGCCTCTGAGATCTTGGTGTCTGGCTACCATGGCCATGACCACCATGTCTGCCTGCTTGCCCCGACGTATTCCAATTTCCCGACTGGTAAGAAGCTGCAAGTCCTGCTCCCACACGCAGAGTCTGCACAAAACCCCTCTCACTAGCCACTGGTGGAAATGCCCTGCAAAAGCACTGCAGATGACCCATCTTGCCACATGATCAGAACTCCACTGGGTCTCGAGGACACTGAAGTCTTTTGTGGCCCTCTTTACCACACTAGTAGCACACGACATGGCCACCTGAAGTATTCTACTGACTAGTACTTCAACCGTGATAGAAACTCATCTACCTCTTCCTCTTGCCAGTAGAAATAGTACCTGAAAATGTTGTTGAACCACCCTGGCCTGCACCACTAGTTTCCTGCAGGTTCTTCTGATTAATCAATGCATGGTTCACAATAGCATGTTCTGTAGGCTACTTGAAAACATTCACCAGCACTCAGATGTCATATCAAAGACCATCCTCCAATCATTGATCCCTAAACTCCTCATCACCTACCAAAACAGGTTCAAAACGCTAAATCTCGGGGAAGCGAGCAAAATAATCCATCACTAAAATGGAGCCTTATTGCAGATTCATGAACTCACGAGCCTGATCTTCCCTTAGTATCTCTGGGAAGAATAAGTCATAGAAAGCTGTCTAAAAATATTCCCACGCCATGTCTCGGTGATGCTCAGATTGGGTGGTAACATCCCACTACATCTTGGTGGAGTCACGCAGCATGTATATAGCGAGATTGCCCCTCCAACCTGGAGGCATCTCCAGATTCTCAAATATCGTCTACATCGAAACCAACCAAGACTCCATAGCATGTGGTCTACCATCCCTTGAAAACGTAGGTGGATGATGCTGCTGGAATAAATGAGTGAGCACTGCCATAGATGTGGAGGCCTTCTGTGCTCCCTGGAGGGTCTTCATGAACCGCATGAATCCTTCACAGAACTAGGTATCAGCGCCTGTGTCTGGTATAACGGTTGGCGCCACATCTGGCTCTATTGGAGGATCTATTTAGTAGCCCATGGACCACCATCTCCACAGTATAATCATCGCTGCTCTCTTGGAGAACAACTTGTGGTCGTCTCGGTGGCATGACTCTTCAAAGTCGAATGTACACCTTAGATAAATATTATCAAAGACCGAGAACAAGGATTCCAAGAAGGGAACAGGTGAAAGAAATCATTCAAGATTTAAAAAACTTGACCACACGACATGTATAAATACTACACGGTGTGTTCTTGAAAGCCATTCACATGGGCTTATACTATAGCTAAAACAGATCATGTAACGCCCCATTCACACGGTGTGTCTCTTAACTACACGATGTGTACATGAATCCCCCTTCACTGCCCGAGTCCTTCTACACGTCCATGCCACATTACTCTCCTAAAACAAGACTACACGGCATGTCCCATAGGTACACGGCTTGTACTAGATAGGCTTTCACCCGCCCTTATTGTTCGTGACATGGCTAATGTACCCTTTTCACTCTACAAGGTGTGTTTCAAAAAGACACGACGTGTTTAAAGAAGACCCAGAATAAACATTTTTGCTCACTACATGGAGGGATACATGGATGACACTACATGGTGTGTTCCAGGAAGACACAACGTGTACTAGGAAAGATAACACCGACCCGTGTTGTTCGTGACATAGTCGGGTACCTGGGTCAGACTACACGACGTGTTCAAGGTCGACACGGCGTGTATGTCTTAAGGTTCCACTGTCCATGTTCTGAGTTACACAGGCAGACACCGGGCCAACACTACATGGCATTTTCCCCAATCCATTCCCTACCCCATGTCCCTGGCCACACAACATGTGACATGGTAAGAGACTGCACATCGTGTACTTACGGTACATGGAGTGTACATAAAAAGTTTTTATTTCATCCCAAACAGAAGAACACACAGCATGTGTCCATAGAACTACATGGCGTGTATCCTGGGTTTTCCGGACAGGAAGCCTCAGAAACTATTCTGGAGCCCAGAAAAACATTGAAACAAACACCTAAGTGCCAAATTCCAATCCGCGAGGGCCCATACTCCACGAGAATCAAAGCACTGAATCTTACACTAGTCATAACAAGGTTAACATGTCAATGATCCACCAAATTCCAGTTATTGAGGGCCCATACTCCCCAAAAACCAGTGTTTGGCGTTCATTATATCAAAACATCACACAATAATACCCTATCAAATAGTAGGTATTTATCAAAGAATCTATCACAACAACATGATTTACTAGCACAACAAGTATCACAACAACATGAAATTTATAATGCACCTACAGGGCATGGATGACATGTGATTTCTTGGATGTTCATAAATGATGCATGATATGACATACCCTCATCTCATCGGGTTAAAAATCAATAGAACCCATTTACAACATATAAACCACACACCACAAGTGCGTCACCCAAAGGTGAATATCATATCAACTGTAAAATTGAAAAACCAGTGATAATTGCAATAACCAAGGTAGACTGGCTTTTCCCTATACACGAGTTAGCTACTCCTGGGCACAACTTATTACCAACTGCCATTTCCATCATATCCCTTAGTAAGGCTCCAGAAAGTATGTCAAAGAAATGAACTCCTTTGATACCACTTTTTAATATCCCGGTTCTGGAATCCACTCAACAGGTTCCCTGAACCCAGTTGCTCACATGACCTCAAGTGTGTTTCCCCAAATGCTAGAGGTTGCCGACTAGTAGAGAGGGACCAGGTCTAATACAGGGGAAATTATGCCCTCATTTATCAAAGTGTAGCACAGCAGAACAAAAATAACATACAATAGCGGAAGTAGTGAACATTATAAAACTGATAAGTAAAACTGAAGTAAAAGAGAACCATCAATTATAGATATATATAAAGATGCAGCATGTCACTAATTCTATGAAGCATCTAAAATAGGATACACTGCAATAAAAAACAATACAACTCAAAGTACAAGGTACAGCCAGACAAAACAAGCAGAGTAAACAAAACACAGCAACATGGAAATCCTAGGCTCGGTCTCATGCTCTCATACTCCTCTGCTACAATCATATACCTTTATAGGGACCCTTTCACTTATCAAAACATGTAGAAGTATATTCTATTTGGGCCGAAGACCTTACCCAAACAGGGTGTGAGAAATAAATCCTAGTAGGCCCCCACCAAAGGCATGTGCCCAATTGTCGGCAAAAAATGTGCAACAGCTGTGTGCAGTAGTAAAAGG
The DNA here is from genome assembly GCA_963277665.1 of Viscum album. NCBI lineage: Eukaryota > Viridiplantae > Streptophyta > Magnoliopsida > Santalales > Viscaceae > Viscum > Viscum album. Next base: position 582,362,736 of record OY728129.1, on the reverse strand, counting down.
AAATAAACAAATAAGTACTCAAAAGTAACTAACATTACAAGTCATATTTCCATTTTAATATTTTTAACCATTCCAAGCCCGCGCTTTTACATGGTAGGTATAACATATTAAAAATCACCACTGTGAATATTTATGTTAACATTGTCCTCAAAAAAACCATATTTACCCTCTGGTAACCAGAATCGAATCACGCGGGTGATTTCCCACTCAAAAAATGAATATTGCCCTTAGGCATACGATGTGTCACCCACATGAACAAAATCTACTGCCCATAGGCATAACAAATATTTCCCTCAGGCTAAAACAACCACTTCCCTCAGGCTAAAAGAATCAATGCCCTCAGGATAAGCTATTAACCGGGCCGAGCCTAACACATATGAAAGCAATTTATATACAATTCATTTCATGGAAAAAAATGCCTAATATAATCATGGAATACCCTCGGGTATCCTAGCCGAATGGCTCAACAGAGGAATGGACCCCTGAGGTGGTCCTGGATCCATGGAGTGATCCCAAAATAGCATATTAAACTTATCATTATATTATCTACACAATTCTATATATCTTTATAGCAATGGCCTCATCCATATGAAACCCCTATCATGGGCTTGTAATACAACGGTACAAAAAAACACACAGTAGTTGGAATTTAAACACCAGACCACCTACCTCGATTGTCTTTGATCGGTATACGTGAATGACGCCTCCCGAAACAAACGTGAATGGTGCAGATCTAAGGTGAACATAATCTCATTCAAAACCAAATAACCTTACCTCATGAATGAATTTGTAAGAAACACATAAGTAGGAAGATGAGCTTACCCAAGAAGTTCCAAGGAGATATACGGCGTTGGAAACAGATTTCCGGCATGTGGTCAGGTGATCCTCCAAGCTACGACCCTCTCTCCTTCTCTCCTCCAGCTTTCTAAGCTTCCTATATGAACAGAGGAGGATACATCCCATTTTATGTGAGAAAAAACTACACGGTGTGTACTCTCAAGTACACGGCATGTACTTTTCTCATTTAACTATTCCTCTAGCGGCTACTTTTTCTCTGCCGAACTGTTCTCCTGTCGACTTGAGTACACAACGTGTATTCCCAATTACACGATGTGTACTGTCGCTCCATTGGTGGCTGCCTCCACTACCTTGTTGTTCACCTACCAACTGAATACATGACGTGTAAATACCAAGTACACGGCATGTAGTCGGTTGTTACACCATTCGTCACCGACAGGCCTACACGCCCTGTTTACCCATCCCACACAGCCAAAGTACACAGCGTGTGGAAAAGTACACGGTGTGTAGACACAAAATTTGAGATTTTTCCACATTTTCCTTATTTTCTCAAAAACACTTAAGGAAATAGGAAAGGAAGAAACCCATACCTCAAGAATAATAACTGGGGTCTTATAGACATGTAGTGGTATTTTACTCCATATTAAATATTTTAAACACAAGATGTTCAATAACTACTTCTAGGGTGACATAAATTTCATTTTTTATTTAGGGGATCCAAATAATGTGAACTAGAATGTCATGTTCTTTGAAAATAATGAACCATTTTTTCCTATGGTTATTGATATTCTCTTTTGTTCAATATGTATTTAATTACATTTTCTAGATCAAATTATTAATTTTACGGTCAATATGAATTTTTCTTCAGGTTTCTAGGAACAATAAAAAACCATATCTCCCCTCTTTTCATATGAGCATCATTTTAAAAGATATTAATTGTATTTAAGAATTTGTAATTTATCTTATTTTAATTTCATATAAAAATTTAAATATAGGAAATCTAGCAATTTTTTTAATTCAAATCTAAATTTTAATGATCCAATGTTATTAATGATTAATAATGATTTGTAATTCATATCAAAAAATTGTTTTTGGTGGATAAATTTTTTTTATGAAAATAAAAATTATTTATTATAAAATAATCTATTTTTATTATACTAAAGAATAAATTGAAAATTTGGAATCTATACAGGATAAAAAACAATTATCGGTTGTGGTTTTTTCATTTAATTTTTAAATAAATAGTCAAAATATATTCTTGGAAAACATGTTGACCAGATTGAACCACTTGATACAGTGATTTATATTGGGTTTTGATTACATGGTGAACCTTGGAATTGGAATAAAAAATCTTAAGTTGGGATGTTACATTCCTTTTTGGGATCATTTATAAACATTATTCCTTTGTAATATTCCTATTTTGGAGATCATTGTTGACCACGATTAATTGTCAGAACATGTTGGTGTCTGTGTAGAGTATGAAACCAACATTTGTTGATTGATTCCATTAGTTTTTTAGAGTGTCTTGTTTGACTAAAATTTATTATGATCACGTGTATTTTTTATTAGTACTTTATAGGATAATATACTAATCACATCCATGCATTATTTAACTAATTATGTGTGTTACTATTCATTGGGATGTTGTTATCTTCACTCAGAATTGGTAGAAATTCATTTTACGATTATCCCAATTATGAGGTATAAACATGGTTCGAAGGCCTCAAGTCATATTCCATGATGAATCTTGGGCAAGACAATCCAAATTCTAGACATGACTCAATGACATAGGTTATCTGATCAATATTTCCACTATATATTGGGAAAGTTTTGGTTACTTCTCATATCTGATCATTTTTCCTTCCAATAGATAGAAGATGAAGTCACAATTGAGGGTTTTTGACATCATTGTTAGTTCATGGAAACATTGTATCTAAATTTATATTTTTTATTCAAGATTAATTTTTAATATTATCATGGTATACGCCTATCATACATGACCACATTTGAGGAAACATTTCTATTGTCCAACTTGGTTTATCACTCACAACATGTATATGAAATTTTAAATTTTAATATATTTCGTGTATATCGATCTAAGAGATTGTCCCGAGGAGGATAGTTAGGAACTAGATCATGGAGATGTGGGAATTATCATGATGTATAGCAGAGAATTTTACACATTTTAAATTATTTATTTTCACTCTATATACTATATTTTGGACTACCACTATAAAAGACCAATTTAATTTATTTTATAATATTAGTGAAATTTTATATCTCATATGATTATTAGTCTCTGCATGTTACTATTATAATTATTATTTTAAATATTTTTTTTGTAAAAGTATATGATACTAATAGTATAATCTCCCAACTAATGGTTTTTGGACCCTCACCACTTGTCGGTAGCCTCTTGCACACATGGTGGCACACAAGATTCTTGCGAATCTCTAGCTTAGACCTGGTTGTTTCGGACAAGATGTTAAAAAATTATATAAGAGACCAATTTTCCATATTTTATTATAGACTGAAAAGGAATATTTTTAAAAGAAGAAAGGTTGCGCATGAGTCAAGTAGGTTGGATTCTATATTCTTGAATATTTTATATGTAACTGACCACCATGTTATAGACAAGGTGATTTTTGTTACAATTTTATGAAATTTGGGAGAATTCATGCTTCATGAATTTTAATATAGGATTATACTACATATTTATAAAAATTTTGAAATGTAGAATAGTTTAAAATTTTAAAGAAATTATTTGGCCAATCTGTTCATGGTAAAACTGAATTGTCGATTGATTGACATATATATTGTCAAAGATATTTTGATATATCTGTTGGAATTCATTAAATGAACCCATATCATGATAATAAGTCAATGAGTATATATATATATATATATGAATAAAATACTATTCTGGAGACTGTGGTCATTGATTATAGTGATATACATTGGGGGTTCAATTATACTCTTAGATGAACCAAGTTTGATCCCATACACTAGTGTGATATATCTTAAACATTCAAATTTTTATTTCCATGTTTCAAAGGATATTACCTCATAGAAGTATGATAGGGCCACATTCTGACATTGGTTAGGATGATCTATTATGGGATATGACCCTTATTCCTCCACTAACTATGTGGGAGGGTGTATTAGAGCACCCACCTACACAGTCACTAGTAGTATAGGTTGTAGGAAGACATAAATAAAGAGTATATTTTTTTCTTTCCCAGGGTGGGGGTACCAAGGTCCATAATCCACTATTACACAGGCTTCTATCTCCAAAATCCTATATAATTTTAGGGGAATGAATAACCATATCATGTGGAGTATTGGACATATATCATCAAGGGTGTATTCATCCATAAAGAGACACTTGATGACCCAAAGGTGAATATGGTATAGTTCATAAAGCAGGGACCCTCCAGGTATTGGTGGGAAATGATTGGATAGTTTGAAATACATGGGGGAACCACCTAAGAGTCTGTGAATGATTTTTTCTTATTTGAACCATATCCTTATATGATGAATCAATATAGAGTGTAGCATTCCCTAGATAAACAACAATTGTTCATGCTAATATAAGAATAATCTACTGATTTCAAATAGATTCGTAATTTTTCTTCAACCATGTACTAAAATGTGGAATATAAGGCTATGATGTTTGAGAGTCGCCTTCATCCTGACATCAGATGGTAAGACTATTTTTCAACATTAAATCATAAAAAAATTTCTCTACAATACCTTAACAATCAAGGATTTCTAGGAGGAGGGTCAATTAGTTTTTTTCATTAACCATTCAATACTTAGGTGAGAATACCTAATTATACAAAAATGATTGTATATTTTTTTAGGTTAAAGGGGATGATCATAGATGTGAAAAATAGTAGTGGTATGTCGGTGAAACATAGTGTGTCTATATCACCCCCTTGGAAGGGACACATAAAACATCAAATATGGAAGAATCACACATTACCATAGTTTATTCATAGTACCTAAGATCAATTCTCCTAATTGTGGAATGATTTTCCATATCAAGAGGTTTTTCATTAATTCTTTACGATTGATGTTATTTATTTAATTGTGTAAACCATGGTTTCATAAAATTATATCTCTCCAAGTATCATATCATCCAACAAAGAAAACAAAAATGAATCATTTGGGTTATGAATCTCATAGATATTTTCATAAATTTATGAAATTATGTGTTTATGTCATGGACTGGACAAAAGTGGATGGAAAATATATAACATATATTTTCATGTTTTGGTATTTATTACGGATAAAATTATTACTTCCTTGTTTCATAATGAGTCTTCCAATTTTTATATACTTTCACATGTTCTTACTACAGATGAATTTCTTATCAATTTATCTTTTGTGGTACTTTCTATTGATATAATATTAGGAATTAAATTGGACCATTATCTACAAAATAAGGTGTGTCATATAGTCAACTCGTGTTATGGATATATATGGGGCTTCATGATTGTGAATATGAGGAGATTTGATGTGATTCCTAACATATATTGGTTGACTTGCTTCCCAGATCACATGTATTGCTTTCAGATATGGATATCATTTAATTCTACCACGTAAGGTAAGTAAATGATGATAGAAGAGTGTGAACTGTAAGATTGTAGAGTTGTTCTAGACTTTGAGTCAGCCGGGTATGATGATAACATAGATTTTGGGCTTGAATATATCAACTGCATTAGGGGAATTCGCCTCCTATTTTCTTCTATATGTTGATTTCTATCAGGAAATCAGTGCATATAATTTAAAAATACCCCGAGATGAATGTGTTTACATTAAAATATATCTCATTATATGTATGAATATTAGTTTTAAACCACCAAATCATATGGAACCAGTTGTGTTTAAGGATATCAAAGAATAATATAAGGGATTGGAATGGAAGGGATTTATTATACCAAGTACATCACTATAGGGCAGACCTATTTTGTTCAAAAAGAAGTCATATAATTGTATTCAACTTATTATGTACTAAAAAATGTTAAATTTGGTTAATTTGAAGAATATATACCCATATCTTAGGACTTATGATCTCTTGGATCAGTTACTGGGAGCCTGATGGTTCTCCAAACTAGAACTTTGATCGGGATATCATCAAATATGGGTCCTAGTGGAGGAATTCCCAAAGATGGGGTTTTAGTGAAGGTATAAACTATAAAAGTATATAGTGATGTTGTCTCTCTGTGTGAATGTTATGTAATAATTCAAGGATCTCATGAGTATAGTGTTCCATGCATATCTTAACTCATTCTTACAAGTGATAGTTAACACTATCCTTATCTACTCACTGGACACAATGTTACAAGATAGGTATCTTCAGATAGACATGATAACACTTCAAGAACATCTACATTATTCCATGAATTCAAAGTTTATCTTTTGGATACCTGAGGTGAAATTCATTATCTATATAGAGTATGAGACTGGTATATCCCTAGAATAATGTAAATTCTGGGAATTGATGTCATGGAAACATCCCCCAAAGATATTAAGGATGAATAGATTTATATGTGTATCAGGATATATCTAACATATCATCCCGAACATCCCTTATTTATCATCACCCATGAGTGTGACAATAAATAAGGGGTGAATTACTAGTGGTCAGACTATAATGAAGAGGCATTACCTAATGTTAAAACACATTTAAATACATATATAGTGTTTATAAATCATTAAACATGGTTTGGATATGATCTATAATGTAATGAAATATGATTTGGATTGAGAAAAATATTAATATGGTATGAATAAGTTGTAGTTTAAGGGTCACATTAGTCATGACCCGTTATTTGAACAATACTACTAGTGACTTAGTACTGGAAACATTGTTCCAAACCTTGATGTTTTGGAGACACAATTTCTTAGTGATCTGTTTATTTTTTACACTAACCACACAAAAATATATTAAATAATAAAATAATGAAAACTAAAAATGTGGTATAAGATCTATGTACAATATCTATAGATTTTCATCCTTAATGTGTATCATACAGTATGTAAAGGTAATGTCATATAAGATTATATTGTCAAAAATATGTAGGTAGATAAGAGCCTTTTTTACATTTTTCAGATGAGTATTGGATATTTATGATCACTTCAGTTGACTATAGGTTAGATGCTACCAAGGATCAGGAAATAATAACATGTGATCCATTGGTGGTCCAATATTATTTAGTAAAACTATTAAATTCCCTATAGGAGTATGATATACATTGTGATTTGATACTGGAATATCTAGTTAGCACTATCCTACTAGGCTTCAATAATCATAGTCTGTGTGGGTATTTTAGTGTTCATATAGGTTTTAGGAATAAGGATCTTGAATAAGGGAAATAGAATAGTGTTTTATTTGTTATTTTATAGAGCATGTAGTTAGTGGAAGTAATCAACCATAATCTAGAGGGACTTCCATAATATTATTTATTAATTTTTACTCTACAAACACTATTTTAGATTTACACTCTCAGTGGACTATTTATTTTACAATATGTCAGGTGTTCCATTTGATATGTCATATGATTATTATATTCCACATGTATTTAAAATTATTTTTTTATTTTATTACATAATTTTTAATGGATATTATTTTATGGTTATATTCTCTCCACTAATGACAAGCAGTCTCTCATTTCTAGTTAGTAGCCTTTTTCATATGATGAGGGACACATCCAGTCACGTGAGTATTTGACATGTAGTTAAAGGTTTGGGTCACAATGTTACAATATGGAAAAAATAAAATTTTCACTCTATTATACAATCAAGGAATAGATAATGAGATACTTCAAACCACTATGTGGTAGGTGCAAATAATAGTTAATAAGTAGTAACATGAATCGGGCCACAGTTGGAGTTGTTATGGATGAAGACGGACATTGCCAGATTCATCTCTGAATGCCATACAAGCCATAAGATAACGGTCTAGAACCAACAACAATGTGGTTTACTACATCCACTACTTTTAGGAATGTGGAAGAGTGATCATGTCAAGGTGGACTTTTTGATGGGGTCACCCAGGACTATAGAGAGCTAGGATGCTATTATGGTGTTTGTAGATTGGCTAAAAAGTGTTTCTTATTTCATAATATTTAGTGAGACATAGTAAATAGACTATAAAGTAATGCTCTATGTTCATGAGGTAGTATTCTTACATAGAGTTACACTGAGAAGAGTATCTAATAGAGACATAAAATTACATTGTGGTTTTCTAAGGGGTCGTAGATGATCTTAAGTACTCTATTAATTATGGTCAATGTGAACCATCCTTAAATAGGTAGACAATCAATGTTCAAGATTTGAATGTTAGAGGATATTCCTTAGTTATATTCCCTACGATTTGGTACTATGTGGGATGATCATATAGACTTAGTTGATCAAATATAAAAACTCATTCCAATACTTAATTCAGATGTCACCTTATAAGGCTCATTATGGGAGGTCATGTAATTCACCACTTTGTTGGAATGATTATGATAGGTAATGGTCATGGGTCATTATTTGGTCTATGAGACCCTTTAAATATTGATGGTGATTTATAAGAAGATCATTTTAGAGAAAATATGGAAGATATATTCAATTGACCACAAGAAGATACCTATAGATTTTTAAAAAAAAATTAATGATATTATCTCTTCAGTCAGGACACTGAAATTTGTAGGTGTTGGGAAAGATATCTCTATATTTTGTTGGACCATTCATGATCACTGATTGGATAGGAATAGAATTGTATGGATTGTATATTCATTCTCAATATTAAGGTATACACAATTTGTTTCTTATTTCAAAAACATAGAGGTACATTCCAAATCTAAAATCTTCTACTGATATTGATAAAGATGACATATAAAATGACACATCTTATTTAAAATTCTATGTTTTCATTTTAAACATGGGTGATTAGTTTTTATGGGGGGGTGATGGTGTGATTAGTTTGGATCCTATGGTGGTGTGGATGGGTCATGGAGGACACATGTGTGCTGGAGTTTTGATTTTAGAGATCAGTTTCATGTTTTGTTCAAATAAAACCACTATAGATGCTTCTCAAGGATGAGAAATCATTATAGGGTGAGAAATAAAGCATCCACAGTTTTAAAAATGCTCTAAAACACCATTTAATATAATATTTATGTTCATTTTGTTGAAATTTAATTATTTTCAATTAGTTTTATAATAATACTTATGGCCAAGGGAATATGTAAAAGAATTTGTATTCTACCTATATGTAGTATATTTTTAAGGTGTTTTATAATGGTAAAAGGTAGAATTTATGGGTTATGTAATATTAAATCCTTTGTTTCAAGGGTTACTATAAAGAAACAATATTTTAAAAATGGTTTTGACTCTTGATTGAGTTAATGAAGTATAGTGGTACGAAAAACAAGCACGAAATTGATTATTTTTTCCTTATATAATATTACCTATCATATTTAGAATATATTTAAGAAAATTAACCATTTATAATATATATATATATATATATTATATAGTTTTCTTTAGGATTGGTATATGATAATGGTTATGATAAAGTCTATTTAAAAAAGGCCGAATAAGCGATTGAATCAAATAATAGGATTATACCCTATGGAGCACTTTTATCAGACCCTTCAAGGGAAATTAAACATTTGGGATTTCGTATTGACCAAGACATAGATAAAACAAGATAAATATAATATGATCAAAACAATTTAGAATAGAATATCAATGTTATCAAGATCTTAAACACAATGATGGTTATTGATCCACCATAATAGAGTTCCTCCATTACACACCCTACCCTCATGGCATATAGTGGGATAATAATAAATTAAACATCTAGACCCAAATAGTATGAATTTTTATATTTTATTTTTTTTGAAATATTATTTATATTTATATATCTTATTATTACTTTATTATTGATTATATCATGTGTTTGACAAAAATATTTTTTAACATGACGAATTCCAGATTTTTATTTTTGGGAAATATATAATTTCAATTAAGTTGCAATTTTACTAAATTTATTAATGTTATAAATTGAAAATATATTAATAAAATAATTCCACTAGATAATATTAATTAATAAATAAATGATAAAATAATATAATGAAGTCCAATTTAATTTTTATAAGTGTCAAAGTTTTTATTAATATCATAAAAATAAGTACTTTCCAATAAAAATGATTTATTACGTAAAAGTGTTAAAAAAAATTAGATAATTACTTAAACAAAATAAATATTATTTTGGATTTTATCACTTTTAAATTATTCAATGGTAAATTCATAATATTTTTTTCTAGATGATTTTTTGGTTGAATATTAAATAGAGTATAAAAATATGTTATGTACTATGACATCATAATGAACCAATAGTGATTTAATAAATTGTAAAAAATTAAACCATGACCACATTTATATTTCCCCAATAAAATAAATTATTTTTATGTAATTTTAGTAATTTTATAATCCATAATCGAATCCCCCATAATCCATATTATATTTTAAGGGTCTAAAAATAAAATCATTTAAAATAAGATTTACTTCCATATCTCTAAGGGTATTATATAAATATGTTTTCTTAAAGGAAATATAAAATATCAAAAACCACTCTACTTTGTAAGATACCATGGTTAATAAACATAGGAACATTTTTATTATTATTTTATCATTTTGAGAGAAAAAATTATGTTTTAAAATGATAAAAAAATCCCCTCTGGTTTTCTATAAATACCCACCCATCCTCTTATTAATATTAACTAGAAACCCATTGATCAGGCATTTCCTCTCTGTATCCCAATCAAAATCCATCACATGCAATTATTAAGATCCACTCAATCATTTTCAGGATCCCTCAAAAGGTATTGGATCTTCTCATACTTTTTTATATCAAGTACATTATTTATACTACGGAATTTTATTATCAATTTTCCATGTGTTAATATATTTTGGATATTCCTTTTACTTTCATATGATTCCCATTTAATGGGAGACCAAATATCACTGTCATTACCCCCACCCCACTCTTGAAGCTTTATGTTAACTTGTTATGCTGGTGAAATTATCTAGGGAATTTTCCAATCCGAACGTCTATATAGTGGATACCCATCCACATTTCAACTTGAGGGTATTCACCTATAATTTAATATACATAATTGATTATGTAATAAAATATATATAAAAAACACTCACAAATCAAGGTATTAAATATTAATAATGAGGTTTTTATTTTTTTGTTCTATGTGGAACCCAAATCCTTGTACATGATGTGAAAATGATTGGTAGGCCTAGAATTATTTAGCCATAAAATACATTAAAATAGGTTTTTATCTCTTTATATACCTTGTATGTTTCATGGGAGGTTATAATAATAACATTATGTTATGATTTATTATAATTTATCCTAGAATTATATTTTTAGTGTCATACCATGATGTTATCTTCATATATCATGAATCAATGTTCATTTTTATGATTGTCACACTTTTTTTGTCACTTTGATTTTCCACTAGAATTCGATCTATTAGTTTTCATCATGTTATGCCTTGACTATACTTAATTTGGAATTTATATCTCACCTCATTATTATATATATATATATATCCTCAGGTTATCCCTTGCATTTTTTGATGAGTGTCAATATATTAATATAATGTAAAACTGTTTCTAGAAATATAGTTATTTTTATATTTCATGTTATTATATTATGTTTCTATTTACCCAAATACACCATAGATTTAAAATATTTTTTATTATATTATTTATTTATTTAGTAAATCATGAATTAAAATGTATTAAAGAAATGACTTTTCAATGTTTTCATTTGAGAATGATATAGATATTTTTTGGGATTATGGTCAGGGAAATTTAGTAAAATCATTAGGCATAAGGCAGATCATAGGAAAAAATTCATAAATTTTCACTTAGTATAGATTACGAGGCTTCCAAAAAATAAAATCGGTGTTTTTATTCTACAAGTGGATGTGGCACTAAAAATAATCTACATATCTATGATTACTTTGAAAAGGATACATTGGGAATTGAAATTATCACCACCTAATAAATGAAACTAATTCTTCTCTAAAAAGATAGTTTGACACTCCTAGGGGATATCATTTGGTAAATTAAAAATATCCTTATGAACCATTATGAAGGTAAAAAAAGGCCCATAAAATTATATGTTAGGAAAAGACCATGGTTAATTTATATATAATCCTAGAAACTTATAGGTAATGGAATGTATGACAATTAAGAATTATCTAAATAATATATATAGCTTCATGTTGGAATGTTAAGTATTTTAAAAAATTCATCCCTAAATTTCCCTTTAGTTTTATTCCATGGGTGTAAATATAAGGAATCACGCCAACATCAATTATGATGGGAAATTCTCAAATGAGATACCCATATATGTGGGAGGATTTTTTGATAACATCATGAAAAACATAATTAGTTAACCGATGTTCTAAAAAGAAATGTGAATTACAGGGAAATACACATCTCTTAAAAAGGATAATGTTTCAATTTATATAATTGTATGAAAAATTAAACTTAATTCTTGTGGATCTTCAGATATTTTAATACCAAAACAATGGATCAACTCAATTGAAATGAAATTCTCTATCCTTCATTGCTTTATTCATGAAAAGTTCATTCTTAGTGATTATCATATGGAGGGAGGGATTGATTAATGGTTAATTTTTATTAGAAATAAAATTTCTAGATATGTGTGAAATTGATGGGGCAGAATGGTTTTTAAAATGTTTGTTTGATAAATATCTTCCTCAAACTCTCTACTATAAAATATAGAGGGGTTTCCATAGCCATAAAAAACAGATGAAAATCCCTTAGGGTGTATGTGCATAACATCAAAAGTACTTCTCAAAACACCTCTAGAATTTTCATTAATCCTAAAAATATTATTCATTACATAGATTGTGCGATTAAAATTAGATTATGAAATTTATGTGGGGATTCAATTCTTGAATAGTTTTTTGATATTTTCCTAATCAGTCATTAATGTCAAATAGGATATCGGTGAATCTAATAGGTCTCATGGGTCATGATATAGGAAGTAGAGAATGAACCAAAATTGTTGTGTTATTATGAAAAACTATAATGTTAGGAATGTTCAATATCCCAATGTAAAAATGTGGGAAGAGTCATCTTTGAAATTACAGGAAGGGGATAAGAAAATTTTTAAGGTTTAGGAAATAAGGGAACCAAGCTAGTGAATGTTGATGGGAAACAATGACTAATATTGTGGATAAAATGAGTAATATATTCAAACCTAATACTATTTTATAATGTTTCAACTTCATTGGTAATGGAAAATATGAGAATCAATGACCTAGCTATGGGTTATCGATAATAATTAGTTCCAACAACCTCTAATTCCCAAAAAGCATGGGTGAGATTCTCCTATAACAATTTTTATGTTGGATCCCAAAAATAATGTTGTGATAAGTATTCTTTTTATTCATTCATTTATAGTGGATGATATATTTTATTCCAACTGTTTACATTATTCCATAGCTCACAATTTTTGACGAACTATTCAATCTACACCTCAAAACAAGGATGCAGAGGTATTTTTTAAACTGAATAATAGAAAGATTATTACATCTCATGTATACAACTACTATTATATCCACATATATTTTTTATAATTCCCAGTGATCATTGTGATAACTCCATTAGTATAATTATATTTAATTAGGGGGGTTTATCATCCATCCTTTTGGAGAGAAAACATAAATTTATGAGAAAAATAAATTACCCTACATATAACAAATCACCATCAAATTAAATACTAGTGAAATGAGGATGATAAATCTCATTTTATACTGTCATATCAAGAATACTTATTATTACTTTTTGAGAAGGCGTATCTACATCAAATTATTGATACTATAAAAAAGTTCATCCTTACTTACATACCCATTGTAATAGAATATGCCCATTTGTTTCATAAAAAATTTATTATTTTTCCTGCAAGTTGTTACATTGAGTTCACAAGTATTCATTTACCTAGTGTCATACCAATATCAAAGGGAACATATAGAGTATCCAATGTTGAGCTTGAAGATATAATAAGACAATTACATGGGAATCTAGATATCGGGTTTATATGCAAAAAAAATACACTGTGTAGAGCATCAGTCCTCTTCACAATGAATAATGATGCATCAATTTACCTCTATATTAATTATCAAGAGAATTAAAATATCATGATAAAGTAAAAGTATCATATGAAATGTACTAATGGGTTGTTTTATTATCTATATTATACATTGTAGGTTGGAGTGGACACACAAGAGGGCGGTGAATTGAGTTCCAATTCAAAAAATTTGGATTTAAAATATTTCTATTAAAATACCCTAATTTAATTAACAAGATAAAATATAGTGAATTAGTAATATAGTAATATTTATGTTAGGTTCTCATTAGATTGATTAGTTATCTGTTAATCTATTCTGAAGATCAGATTAGCTTTTTAAACTAACCTACTGGTTTATAATAAATACAAACAATTTCTAGTTTAAAAATCAGAGTAACTTTAAAATAGATTTATATTTAATGTACTTAGCAGCTGAATATTCTAAATAGTTTTAACTAAAATAAAAATGCATAATAGTTTTAAACAAGAGGTTCAGTCTGAAGAAGAGACTTAGTCCCCTCAAAAAGTTTTATATAAACTATGTTCCACACCCTGGATTGGGGTTTTACAACAGTGCACAAATTGTCCAGGTCCTCAGAACTCTACCACTATTCTACGTGGGAAAACTAAACAATATAACACAGGTTGTACGGGTTTCACTTGACCTCTAACAATATCCATAGTGGGATACAAGAGTGTAAGTGAAATATTGAGGGAGGATTATGAAATCCTCCAATTCATCACAGGAGACAGTGGTTACTTAAAATATAGAGAACACACGCTACTCAAAATAAAAATAAATGAAACAAAATAGATCTATACAAATAGAGTTGTGTTTATAATGCTCTATGTGTTTTCAGTGATGCTCTGGACTCCTTGGTTTGATTAGAATTTTCTATGATTCTTTCTCTAGTTTTTTTCAAAAAGGAGTCATTTGTTTTCTTTGACTTCTAGGTCCATCTTTATCAGCTTGATTAGCTTGAGTATAGGTGTAGTCGTTGAAGCTCTTCACTCCATGAATGTTCCGGTTCTACAGGTTCTACATGCGTTCTTCCTTATACTTCAATGTATGTATGTCCTCTTGTATATCCAGAAACTTGTGTCGTATGTGTATTCAAAAGACAAGTTCTCTAGTAGCAAGAGGTCTCATTTTTATATTCTTTGAGATCAGACAATAGGAACGATTTGTACAAGGTACGATTCAGTGTCGGGTGTCTGGTGGTCTCTGTAATGGCAGGTGTATGTAGCAGTAGCTCATTATTGTGGTAGCTCCAAGAACCGGTGACAATTTGTATTGGTGACTTCCTTTAGAGGCAGCTCTCAGTAGTGGTAGACTTATTTACCAGTGTCCCATACCAGTGATCTTGTAATGGTATAATTCATAACATTAGTTGTCACTTTGTATCGGTCGACTTGTGCATACCGATAGACTTAATCTATTGGTATCTCAGGTGTAACAGTAAATATATGCATACCGGTGACCGTTCAGTATAGGTAGCTCATCTACATACCGGTGACCATTCTTTTTCAGTAGCTCATCTGCATATCGGTGACCTTTCTGTATCGGTATCTATTTGTCTATTTATAAAAACTATCCACAGATTCAGTTAAGATAAAACATTACAATTTAAATGAACATTTGATTAACCGAATGCTCTTGAATGAAAGATATATCATTTGAACATATTCAACAATATTTATATATTGAAATTAAGAACTTAATAAGTAAATAAAGTAATGAAAATTTGAATCAATAAATATCATTTGGGATTATAAAAACATAATTTATCATATTTGAGATTATCAAAATAGGTGAGTCCAACATTCTCCCAATTTTTGATAATCACAAATTATGGATGGAAATGCAAATGTATCAGACTAAAATACAATTTTTCGTTTTTCTCAATGTGTTCAAACATAGGTAAAATATGTTTCAGAGATAAATTGAAATTCTCATGTTCAAATGTATCAGAGAAAATCGAGTTAGAAGAGAAATAAAATATTATTAATCCATGTCTGACATATGTCCCTGTTTTGATAAATAATCCCCCCTTTATCATTTCTCCCACTTCACGCTTTATCATTTCTCACAGATAGTAAATTTTTCTCAAACTTTGGGGTTATAAAAAAGAAGGAAGGTATAAGATAACGATGTAAGGAATGTATCAGTGAACATGAAAGTTAGGGAATTAGAGTTAAAAGATAAGAGATAATGTTATTTAACAAAGGGAAATTAGACATTACAAGTATGAACTAGAGGTATAAAACAAAATTTTAAAATTAAAGGAGAAATAAATGAAGTAGGAAGCATAGGTAAAAATTGAGTCAAAGTGATTGAAAAATAGGTATATATTAAGGAGTCAAAAGTACATAAGGATTACAAAAATAGTATGCAAGGTATAAATGATCCCAAAAAATTCATCTAGACCCACTCAATCTACTTCCTAAATTTACACTTTGGATATTCCTTTGGGATATGAGGTAGAATAAGGCTGGGTATCTTCGATTGAAGGCTTGGGAACTCTAGAAATGACAACTAGAGGTTGAGAAACTGAAATTGTGTATGTCCTGTATTGGGTACTCCTCTGATTAATCATTGGTGTCAGGCTTCTGAAAGCTTGAGATGGGGTCATCTAAAGAGTAGAAGCAGTAGAGCAAGATGAAGGTAAATATGGAGGTACAATCACTCTCTGATCATAAAAATTCAAAAATGGAATAAATAGATTTAAAAAATCCATGATAATCCCTCTTTCTCTCTCCATAACAGAAATGATTTCATCCTTGTTCTCCAAGAATTTATCCAAATCTAGAGTCAGCTCCCTGAGCATACTCACTTTCTCTCTGAAGTCTTGAGTCACAAAAAGGTAATTTCAAATTTTCTAACAAATTTTTGAAGTGATTGTTTAACTAATTTTTAGTGTATCCCCTTTGGAAATAGTAATCCACCTTGTCCTTTACTTCTTTCTGAGAAGTAGTGGTCTCTCTCATAAAATCCAGAACAATTTTTATTATATCCCTAGTGGTAGTCACCACGTGGGTCAATGCGGAGAGTTGACAGGGCCACTGGTGGAAGACTGTCCAATCTCTTCTCTCATCACAGCTCTAATTTGATCAACATCTAAAGAAGGCATGGGAGCACTCAGAGGTGCAATAGTAAAATCTTTTGTATCCCTAAAAGATTTAGTCATCCCACTAATGAGATTTTTCACAACAAGGTCCTAGGTGATGACATGGTGCTTCATGGAATTCATAAAATTCTCAATGAATTATACCATCTGTCCAACTACACTTTTCACAAATGTAAAATCCTTGTCTTCTTGAGATCTAGAACTCATATAAGACTCCATAGAGACAACTGATTTCTTTAGAAATTCAACATCCTCTGTCAAGATTGAAACTTGATCCTATAAGGTCTTGACTTCATCCAAAATACTAGATAAAGATTCAGCCATAACAGATTGAATATATGATATTAAAGAGGTTTCTATTCTTCTCATTTATTTCATAAAACATGTCTTCTGATCAGAATTCAACTACTCTAGGTCAGCTTTTCTTGTTGAATCCTCAGGTATAGTCTTAGAAAGGATATTATAACTAACATGTGTTCTTCTGATGGGTGTCTCATATTTATAATTTGGATAGCCCAACCCCAAAACTACAAAACTAGGGTCTTCTGACCAGTCTTCAATCTCAGGAGCTACTGATACAGTACCATGTCTGGGGGGATTCTCCTCCTCAATTTGTGCAATCATATATACATGTACATCAATAGAATCCTTAGAAGGCAGTTCTTCCTCATAAGAATCATCCACAATCATCTCCATTTCAATAACAGGAGGTTCATCAGGGATAGGAGTTGGTTCGGTCATCTCAACCAAAACAGCCTCTACTGGCATAACAAAACTCCTCATTACAGGACTCAAACTCAATGTACTATCATCTGTGCTATCAAAGTTAGATTCTCTTATGGTTAATGTAGCTGGAGGACCAACCTCTCCATAAGAAATAATTTGAGGTGCAGGGCTAGGATCCAGATATGGGTCTCCTCCTTCTTCCACTGAAGTCTCTTCATCCTCATCATCACTATAAGCAGGTTCATCTTCATCAGGTCCTAGACCTGGATCCCTCTCATCCTTAGGCCGAAAAGGATAGTCCACAAAATTAAATTTATCATACAATTAACCATCATCATTCACCCATTGTTTCATCCAAGGGTTCCATCTTACTTTCATATACTTGAAGATAGTCTTATCAATGAAAAAAATCATCTTTAATAACAACAGTTTCTTCCCCGAATTCAGAAATACCTTTGACTTTTATCATAATGGAAATTAGCTGAGAAAAGAACAAGGTATTTGCCTTTGATTTAGTTCTGGTCATATATTTTATCTGAATCATAAATAATCTTCATAGATTGACCTTCACTCCATGCCTAAAAAAGTACATTAAATATATATCCTGAAACATTAGGGTTACAAAATCTCTTCTCCTGGGGCTAGTCACATATTGAATTAGCATAAAAAAATCAGTTTTCTTCTTCCATTTTAGCAGCAATCACTTTTATAGGTGATCAATTTCTAGTTAACTCAAGAAAAGAAGCCTCATACTCAAAATGGTCACTAGCTGCAGGTACTGATTTAGATGAAAAACCATAATCTCTTTCATAATGTACTTTTAGACTTTCATCCCATTCAGCAGATGAAAATGATATCTCCTTATCATTTACCAGAGAAATCTCAAAATCAATGACTTGCTTTACAACAACCACTCAGCACAAAGATCCTTCTCAATCACAATTTCCCTCTTCGATAAATGCAGATTCTCAGACTTTCTATTAACCTTAATAGTACCACTACTGCTTCCATTGGCTCTAGAACTGACTTTTTTTCGCTTCTCACTCAACTCATTACCTTCATCAATTATTTTTCTTTTTACTCAGGCCATTTCCAAATCGATAAACTTAGGTTTCTCATGATTTCAGAGGCATGGGTGGCTGAGCACTTGTAAGGGTGGAGTTCGGGGTGGATTGAATGTGATTTAGACTCGACCTATATCATTTAGGAATCAGAACATAAAAAACACATTAAAACAATAAAGTGTCTCGACTTGAAAAAAATAAAAACAACGTGATATATCGGTAATCATTCTACCAGTGATGATTATATCTGTAAGAACTACCGGTGAGATTTATCTAACGGTGAGGTGTGTCTAACTGTGAGGTGTATCGAACAGTGAGGTCTATCTAACGGCGAGGTGTCTCTAACAGTGTGGTGTGTCTAACGGTGAGGTGTGTCTAATGTTGAGGTTTGTCTAATGGTGAGGTTTGTCTAACAGTGAGGTTTGTCTAACGGTGTGGTTTGTCTAACAGTGAGGTTTGTCTAATGGTGAGGTTTTCCTAATGGTGAGGTTTTTCTAATGGTGTGGTTTTTTTAACGGTAAGGTTTATCTAATGGTGAGGTTTGTATGATGGCGAGGTTTGTCTAATGGTGAGGTTTTCCTAATTGTGAGGTTTGTCGGAAGTTGATCATTCCTAATTCATGTCTAATGTAACTTAATCTCTCTGAACATAAAGGTTTTGTAAATATATCAGCTAGATGACATTTAGTGCCTATAAATTCATGGGTTTTATCACCCTTTTGAAAGTGATCTCTTATAATGTGGTGCCTTACATCAATTTGCTCAGTACTAGCATGATATACAAGGTTCTTAGAGATATTGTTTTCATTAGTGTTATCAAAATTAATAGAAACATGTTTAAAATCATATCCATAGTCTATAAAACTGTGTTTGATCTGTAGAATATGTGCACAGCAACTACCGACAGCTATATAATCTGCTTTAGTAGTAGACAATCCAAATGAATTCTGTTTCTTACTGCACCATGATACTAATTATTTTCCCAATAAATAACACGTTCCAAATGCGATTTTTCTATCTAACTTGCAACCAGAAAAGTCAGCATCTGAATAACTTATTAAATAAAAATATTTTCAGTTTGGGTAATATAAAGCTAAATTAATAGTATGTTTATGATATTTCAAAATCCTTTTTACAGGATGAAAAGAAGAGTTATGACTTCTGCTGCTCAAATCGATGCGCCTCACGTGCACGAGGTTTTTCAAAATTTCCCCCTCGTTTCTTCCTTGGTAACTAGCTCTCGGCCGGCAGTGGAGGTGCTGTTGTCCTTTAATCCAGGCTCGAGCCCAGATTCCATTTGTTCCTTGGAGTCCCCTATTTCCCCTCCATGCTCTCTTTGTCCAGATGTTTCCTTCAAGGATGCTTTTTGTGTCTCTGCCCTCAATCCTCTTGCTTCCCCAAGGCCCCCTCGATTGTTCCACTAGTTTCGAGGGTGGGTCATGATTTATCCTTGGATGTTTTTGAGGAGGAGTTTGATGGGGTTGTTTCTGGCCTAAATTGGACTCTAGTGGCCAGGTTCGGAGCTTCGAATCCCCCTCTCCCGGTCCTCAAGCGCTGTGTGGCATCCTGGGGTTTGGCTAATTCAATCCGCATCTCGTCGATTCATTGGCTCTCCTTTTGACTGGTCTTCTCTTCATAGGTGGACTTTGTCCACGCCTGTTGCAGGGTCCTCGGGTGGATGGTGAGGTGGTGCTTCAGCTTGGCATGGTGGTCGTTAGATGTTCACAAAGGTAGGGAGAGCCCTGTTCCGGCGGTTTGGGTCAGTCTCCTAGGGCTCCCACTGCCGTTTTAGAATGGAGATTTTCTCAAAGCTATTGGAGACTCCCTTGGTGGTTTTCTCTATATGGATGATCAAACCAAGAGTTGGATGGATATGTCTGTTGCCTAGATGTGCGTCGAGCTCGAGCTATCCTTTCCCTTTCCAGAGATACTTAATCTGAAGCTTCAGGGTGAAGGGATTTGGCCTCAATATATTGTGTATCCGGTTTTTCCATGTTTCTGCTCCTCCTGCATGCTTCAAGGTTATTCCCATCTTGTGTGCAAGCGGAGTTTTAGTAGATACCTATGGCACGAGGATTTTCCAGCTTCAGGGCGTGTTCCGATCCCCTGAGGATCAGCTGGTTTCGCATCTACCCAGCCCTAGATGGCCCCCAATGTTGTTGTCTCTTCTTCAGATCTGGCCTCTAGTGATTTCAACCCCAGTCCCTCGGAAGGAGTGGTGCATGCGGGCGTGCCTTGTGATGCCTTGGTTCCCTACCCTCAAGGATCTCCTCCTTAATGGCTAATTTGTATCGCTGACCCGGTGCTTGCTTCCCATCAGCTCTTATCTGTGGGTAGGCTTCTGGAATTCTTTGTGAGTCATCCCGCTATGATTGGAATGCCACTTGTTGTGTCTGATTCTCTTTCTGTGGTGGCTACAGAGGAGGAAGGTATGTGGGTGGCAGGTGGCATGTTCTTGCAGCCCCTTCCTCTGTCTGTAGGTGATGAGGGCCTTGATGCGGTAGCCTTTGCGGGGTGTGAGGTTCTGGATTATCGGGCACTGAGCGAGGGAGGTGAAGGGTCTTTGATTCTATCCCCCAAGAACTGTTAGAGGGAAGAATATCAAGATATGATCTCTCCAGCAATCATCTTCTCCAATCCCGCTGGATCTCATTCCATGTTTTTGTACGTGCGCAATGTCTAAACAGAAAGGGTTGCAGGGCATGGAGTGCTACTCTTTCCGCCAGTCTGAGAATAAGTAGCCTGGGGTCAAAGTCAGGCTCAAGGTTTACCAATGATTCCCATGTTTATATGGAACTCTCCCAACCTTGGGAAGAGGGTCAAAATCGATTTCATTGCATCAGAGATTACAAAAGACAAAGTTCTCATAGATTCAGTTCTGGAACATAAGCAAAATCCGTCCAAGTTGAAAGGTTTCACCCATTAGTCAAAATGCATGCGTCTATGCAGGCGGATTCCGTGAATCATCATATCTGGATATTCTGTAAAAGAGACTTTTAAGTGGACCTAGTGCAGGCAGGAGAGCAGTTCATTATGACCAGGGTGCAAAAGGACTCTTTGAATATTGTGTTTTCCTTTGTTTATGGTAGTTGTGAGGATGGAAGAATGGAAGTGTTGTGGCAGGAGCTTAACGCATTTGATCCAGAAGATGATCCTTGGATCAATGGTAGAGACTTTAACACCATCACAGAACCAGTGGAAAAAAAGGATGGGGACTGTTTCCTCATCGAGCAAGCATGGATTTTTTTCAGTTCATGGCAAGTAAGGGGTTAAAGGATATGGGATACATAGATGATTGTTTCACTTGGTGTAACAACCAAAGAGAGAGTAGGCACTGCTGGAGTCGGATGGATAGATGCCTCACCAACTTGAAGGTAATCTCCATGTTTCCGAATTCCAAGGTGACCCACATGGTTAGTGGTATTTTTGACCATTCTCCATTGTTAGTTTCCCTGTTCTCCACCCAGGAAAACCATGCAGGATTCCTCTTCTATAATCAGTGGACGAGGAACCTAGAGTTTATTCAGATGGTGAGGGAGTCTTGGAGGGAACTGGTGCAAGGCTATGCATGGGTGGCTATACATAACAAACTCAGGAGACTTAAACAGGGGCTAAAGGCATGGGCAAAGGGACTTCCTCACATTGATCAATAGTTGGAGGATCTAAATGTGGACATCGCGCTTCTTGAAGTCAGCCTGGAGGACCAATGGGAAGACAACAACTTTGAAAGTCTTTCTGTCAAGAAGAGGAGAATGGTGGAGCTGATTCTTAGGTAGGAACGAATGACCAGGGAGGAAGAAAGGGATAAATGGTTACATGAGGGGGGTTAATAACACGACTTACTTTCACTCTTTTATTAGGGAGAAAAATCGGCCTATCAAAACAAATATTCTGTTTGAGGATGGCTTTTATTCGATTGATAGAGAGGTTGTTGGTAAGATGTCCAAGTCCTTATTTAGCGACCTTCTTGTAGATCCAAACACAATGATGGACAATGGTTACCCAGGTGGTACGCCTGATATCTAGGATGTCATCCCCAGCCAAGTTTCCCAAGAGGAAAATGCTCTCCTAGAAGAGGTTCCAGAGGAACTCGAGATTCTCAAGGCCATGATGAATCTTGATCCCTGATAGTGCGCTAGGGCCTGACTGCTTTCCTAGATTGTTTTACAGGGCCTAATGGGAGGTGTCTAAGGATGACATTGTGGATGCGGTCCAGGATTTTTTTTGTGGAGGACCCCTTCCTCGTGTTGCAAGCGCCACAAATTTGGTGCTCATTTTGATGGTGAAGGATCCCTCATCCCTCCTCTACTATAGCCCCGTGAGAATGTGAAACTTCCCCTACAAAATCCTTACAAGCATCATCAACTTGAGGATAGCCATGCATCTTCCCAAGTGGACTTCCATGGAGAAATAAGGTTTTGTGAGAGGTCGTTCAATTCAGAGGAAATTTCTCTGGCATAGGAAATACTGAGGGACTTGAATCACAAGACTCACGGTTCCAACATGGCCATCAAACTGGACATGAACCAAGCGTATGACAACATGGAATGGGGGTTCATCAACATGGTCCTCACATGTGTGGGCCTCTCTATTAAAGTATAAGATATCCTCTTCATATGTTTCATCTCGTCGTAGTTGGATTTCTCTTTCATGGGGCGCTCTCCTGTCTTTTTCAAGGCCACCGGAGGCTTGCGTCAAGGTGACCCGATATCCCCTTCTATTTTCATCTTAATGCAGGACACGTTAATTAGACTCTTGGAAAGAGGGATCTCGAATGGTAGTATCATCACCTAGAGCAGGAAAATGAACCTCCCCTCCATTTCTCACATGATTTTTGCAGATGACACAATTATTTTCTCGAATATAGGGAAGATATCCATGCATGGAATCAAGAGGGATTTGGAAGTGTATTGTTTCTGGAGTGGTCAGGTGATCAACCACTATAAAAGTAACATTTTCCTTTCTAAAAAATGCATGTCAGGATGGGACACTCTCATTTGCAGTGGAATGAATATTCATCTTGGTCATCTCCCAATGGAATATCTTGGCACCCCAATCTCTTCAGGCAGAATGCGTATTAGGGACTTTGATCAAGCGGTGATCAGGATCACTAGTCGTGTCCTCAACTGGAAGAATCACTTCATATCTTTTGGGGGATGCATTTAATTGATTAACAGTGTCCTATCTGCAATACCGGTGCATGAATTGTCTTCTACTAACATGCCAAAGCGGGTCATCAAAGCAATCGACAAGGTTCTAGACAGTTTTTTATGGGACGAGATCTTGGATGGGAAGAGACACCGGGTGTCATGGAACAGGATGGACCATCCTATTCATGATGGGGGAATCAATGTGAGGAGCTTAGGGGTCACATTGCAGTGCATGTACGTCAAAAATTCTTGTGAAATACTAGAGAACCAGACCCTTTGAGAGAGAACTACGTCCCACAGTTATGCTGCCCACGTGGATAATGAGAAAGTGTAAGGATCACCGCTGTGGAAATCGGTTTGATCCCTCATTCCAGGCCTCCTTCAACACTCCCATTGGATTGTAGGCGAAGGAAATGTTCTTTTCTGGAAGCACAACTGGATGGGCTCTGTGCTCGGTTTCCCAAGCTATCTGGCCACAATTATCACCTTCAAGGAGGCTAGTTGGTACTCGGACTTCACTAAGTCAGTGCTGGACACGAAACAACAGGCCATTCTTGAATCAATCCTCATCACCCCCAAACTGGGTAAATGCATCTTCAACCCCTCCCACTCTGGTTAGTTCAGTACAAGAGACTTTCTTATGATATATTCTCCCCAAGAGCATTAGGTAGGATGGATCGATATTCTCTGGTGCAACCACATCCCTTCCAAATACAACTTCCATGTCTAGAGAATTCGGAACTCTGTGATTCCTTCTTACGAGCGGATCAAGAGAATCGGCGTTAGTCTGGCCTCTTGGTGCATGTGCTGAAAAAATAAGCAGGAAGAAACTTTCAATCATATTTTCTTTGAAGGGGAGTGGGCCCGCGATGTTTGGAAGTCCTTTGGAGAGTTCACGGACATCTCCGCCTACATCCCTGGCTATTTGATTTTTCTGGAGAGGTGGTTCCAAGGGTCACCAGGGAATGGTCCTGAAAGGCTGGAGAGGTCCATCATCCATAGTGCAGGATGCTGGTGTCTCTAGTAGGCATGAAAAAAGGTGTGGTATGAGGGAATTTCCTCCACAAGATGGTCCATCGTCATTCGATCAAAATGCTTACTGATTGATTGGGTCTCACCTTTTGATAATTGGCGTGAGGCACCCTCCCTACAGTTCCTGCACGTTTGTTTCCCTATGGATGATGCTCTACTGGACCGAAGGCAGGGCTTGTGGGTGCCCTGGATTCCCCCAACCTCTGGATTCACGTTAAATACCTATGGCTCCTGTTTGGTGAGAGAAATGACGGGTGGTGGTGTTATCCGCAACACGGATGGGAGTGTGTTCTTGGTTTTCACAGCCCACAATGGGAGTGGTACTGCACTTCAAGTAGAGGGCAATGCAGTCCTCACAGGTCTCACCCTTTGTAGTCAGAAGAAAATATTTCTATCCCAAGTGGAAACCGACTCGAAGATCATTTGTGACTCTCTGACGGACAAAGTCTCTATTCCATGATCAGTCACCTACATCACTAGAAAATGTCATATGCTTCTCAATAAAAATATTCAGGTCACCCACACATGGAGATAGGGGAACAAAATCGTTGATCATCCCACCTCCATCGCTGCTCCTGGATCCAATGTCACCTTCCTCCTCAATTTTACCTCCTTCAAGCCGGAAGGGGTCAACTTAATTCATGGGGAGGCCCTTGGACTCCACTATTTTAGACCCCCCTGAACTCTGTTTCATGGTACATTTATTTCTTCTTTGAATAAATATACACGCATGATGATGATGTATGTGTGATTCTTTTGGATTATCTTGAAACCATGCACACATACATACACTAAACATAATATCGGGATGAATAATACTAAGGTAAAGTAATCTTCCAATCGTACCTCTATAATTGGTTTGATCTACAGGTTTCCTAGATTCATCATTATCCAACTTACATGTGGTACTCATAGGTGTATCACTTCCCTTATTACTATCTAACCCAAATTTTTTTAATAAATCCTTAGTGTATTTACTTTGATTTAGAATAATACCATCCATATTTTGAAAGATTTTAAATCCAATAAAATATTTGAGTTCTCCCATCAAGCACATTTCAAATTCATTTTTCATAATCTTTGAAAAATCAGTACATGATGAAATTTTAGAAGATCCAATAATAATATCATTAACATATATTTATACTATCAAAAAATCTTTGGAAATAATTTTTATAAAAAGAGGGGGATCACCAATTCCTTTATCAAAACCTTTTGAAATAAGAAAATTTGTAAGTCTATCAAACCAAACATTTGGAGCTTTTTTTAACCATATAATGCATTAGAAAGACTAAAACATGATTTTGAAAATGTGTTTTTTAAAATCTAGGTGGTTGTTCCCCAAAATCATCTTCAATTATATAACCATTTAGAAAAGCACTTTTAATATCCATTTTCTAGAACATGAAATTCAGATGAGCTGCATAAGCAAGTAAGAACCAAATGGCTTCTAATCTAGCTACGGGTGCAAAGGTTTCTTCATAATAAATTCCTTCTTCTTGAATGTAACCCAATGCAACTAAACTTACTCTGTTTCTAATGATGTTTCTAGCTTCATCAACCTTATTTCTAAACACCCATTTTTTTCATATGGTCAATGTGTCATTAGGTATTTCTACTAATTCCCATACTTTGTTTCTTTCAAATTGATTTAACTCTTATAGCATATCCATTACCCAAAATTCATCACTGATAGCATCATTGATTTTATTAGGTTCTTAATGTAAAATAAAAGCTTAATGTTCAACCTGGTTTCTTAGATAAGCTCTAGTATGTGTCCCTCTATCATGAATACATTCAACAGTATCTAAAGGATGATTCTTTAGAATCCTAGTTGATCTTGTAAAGGTAGGACTATAAATTTTAGGTTATTATATACGTTTGGGTTCACCAGTAGCAGATTCTGAAATATTTCTAGAACAGGTTGTCTTTACAAACAGGTTCACTAGATTCATCATTAAGGTTCAGAACAGACAAATCTTATTCATGATTTTCAAGATAAGGTTTATGTTCATGTGGATCATTTTCATAAAATTTGATGTGAATAGATTCTTCTACACATTTGGTTATTTTATTAAAAACTCTATAGGATTTGTTAGTTAAGAATAACCAATCAAAATTCCTTCATCACTTTTAGATGAAAACATATCCAGATTATCTTTAGTATTCAGAATAAAACCATTATAACCAAAAACATTAAAATAACTAACTTTAGTTTTTCTATTATTCTATAATTTATAAGGGGTATTCTTAAGTATTGGTCTAATTAAAAATCTATTTATAATGTAACAAGATATTTTTACAACTTCATACCAAAAATAAACAGGTAAATAATATTCACTAAGTAATGTCCTAGAAATCTCTTGTACAGTCCTATTTCTTCTTTCTTCTACACCATTCTATTGAGGTGTTCAAGGGGCAGAGAAGTTGTGATTGTAGCCATTTTTTGAGCAGTATGATTCAAAATCATGATTTTCAAACTCACGACCATGATCACTTCTCAAGGATTTAATCTTAAGTCCACTAAGGTTTTCTATAGAGTTGGAGTATTTAATAAAGTAAGAGCAAGATTCAGTTTTGTGAGATAGAAAATATACCCATGTATATCTAGAAACTCCATCTACTATGACATAAACATAGTGCTTCCCATTTAAACCAAAAACTCTGGATGATCCAAAAAAATCCATGTGAACTAACTCAAAAGGCTGTAAAGTTGAAACTTCTTTATTTTATTTAAAAGAAAATATATATTTATGTCCCTTTTAATAGGGATTACAAACTTTGTTAGCTGGGAATTCAAGTTTAGGTAAGTCTCTAACTAAGTTCTTCCTAGTCAGTTTTCTATGTGAGTGTATATTGCAGTGTCCTAATCTTCTGTGTGAAATCCAAGATTCTTTGTGAAAAGCATTTAAATAGGTAATATTTTGCTTATCTAAAGAATTCAAATCTACAGCATAAAAAATTTCATTTCTTAATGCAGTAAAGAATAAAAAATTGAATAAAATACATTACATGAATCATTTTCAAACATAACATTAAATCAATCATCACACAATTGAGAAATGATTAACAGATTATACATTAGTTCATAAAAAAATAAAACTTTAGAAATTAAAATTTAATTAGTGTTACCAATCTGGCCTAAGTTGATGATCATTCCTTTTTAGTAATCCCCAATGGTAAAATATCCTCCATCAACATTAATTAAGCTCTTAAAACATGAAAATTCTCCTGTCATATGTCTTGAAATTCAACTGTCCAAGTTCAATGTCTTCCTACAAGATCTTTTTAAGAAGGTTTCTTATAACATAATTTTAGATAGAAAATGATTTAGGTACCCAAATTTTCTTGGTTCCAGAAAGGTTAACATGCAGAACTTTTGGTACCTATATTTATCTATTGGGTTTCATATAATCAATAGAATTTAAGAGATTTTGAAAGATAAACATTGTTTGATCTATAACTATGTTAGTAGCTAGTTGAGACATAATATTTTCTAGAACTAAACCTAGCAGCATACTGTCCAGAATTAGGAATGAATCTATTCATTGTAATCTATCTCTGTCCAGCCTGATATCCTAAACCAGTAGTATAATTGGGTGCTACATATTTTCCTATAATTTTTGTATGAGTTCCCTTTAAATTAGAATTTTTTTCTAAATTTTCTTTAGTTTCTCATTAGACAATTTCAATTCAGTATTCTCTTTGAGTAGATGGGAATTTTATTCCTTTTCTACTTCTAGTCCAAATTTGGCAGTGATAGTTAAAGCATGATGTTTATTTATGGGTTTATACATGTCTTTCAACTCATTGAAGGTATCCTATATCATGTTATAGTATTCAAATAATTCTTCACTAGACATGTTTTCAGAATCAGAATCAGAATCATCTCCATAATAATAAGAGTTTAAAGTAGGAGTATCCAATGATACCTCAAATGTGATTGTCATGAAACTCATATTAGCTTTTTGATATTTTTTATCCTTAGTGGAATTAGAATCACTTGAACTATCTTTTGAATAACTTCGTGTTTCATTCATAGATTTCTTATATTTTTTGTCCTTGTACTCATATTTCTTCTTGTAGTTTAACTTCTAATAGGTATCTTTCACATGTCCTTTCCTCTTACATTCATAGAAGACTATGTCATCACTTCTAGCAGTCCTTTTCCAATCCTTCTTCCAATTACCTTTATTGTCATACATTCCCTTGTAATTTGATTTTTTATAACTTATTTTTCTAATAAAACATCTTAAATCATCTGGATATCTGATCCATTTCAACATCACTCTCAGATGCACTCTCTGTACTACTTGAACTATCACTTGTAGCTTGAATTTTCTCTTTGTCCTTGAGTTTTGAAGCATAGGTCTGGAAGGGTATTGATTTTTTCTTGGTTCATCATCATCTTCTTTGTTTAAACTTCAGCTCTTCTTTATACATCATCAACTTACCAATCATCTATTTTACAGGTAGTGAATTTTTCTCACATGATTCTCTTATTGAAACTCATGTGCCTCTCCATATTTCTGTCAGACATCTGAGTATTCTCATGACTTTATCTTTTTCTAGAACTACTTATCCTAGAGAGCTCATTTTATTGACTATCCCATTAATCCTAAGATACATATCATAAATAGATTCACTAGATTTCATTCTAAAATTATCATAATTAATAGTGTATGTATTTAGTCTCATTTCATTAAAATTGGTTGTTCCCCCATTGGAAACAACCAGAGTATCCCATATTTCATAAGAAGTCTTACAGGCATATATTCGATTAAATATCTCATCCCCTAAAGAATGATACAATGCATTCATTTCTTTACAATTATTATTGTAAGCAGCTTTAGTGGGTTTATCCCAAGTAGTTCAAACAGTTTATGGACTCTTATACTAAGTCTCTATAGTAGTCCAGATGTCAAATCCCGTATTTTATAAATGAATTTTCATTTTTTTCGATTAGGAAAAATTAACACCATTAAAGAATGGTGGAATGATGGTATCTACACCTTCTAATCTGTTATCCATAATAACTATGTTTGGAAAAAGATATATAAATATATAAAAATTTAGAATTAACAGAAATTTTGAGATCTTTAAGATAAAACTGAAATCAGAGTTAAAAAAAGTGTGAAAAACTTTTATCTAACCCTCTCATACCAAATGTAGGTCGGAGTGGACACTCATGAGGGGTGTGAATTGAGTTCCAATTCAAAAATTTCTGATTTAAAATATTTCTATTAAAATACCCCAATTTAATTAACAAGCTAAATTGTAGTGAATTTTTAATACAGTAAATGTTTAGTTAGGTTCTCAAGAGATTTATTAGTTATCTTTTAATATAATCTGAAGATTAGATTAGCATTTGAACCTAACCTACTGGTTTACAATATATAAAAACACATTCTATTTTAACTATCATAGTAACTCTAAAATAGATTTATATTTAATTTACTTAGCAGCGGAATATTCAAAATAATTTTAACTATAATAAAAATGAACATCAGTTTTAAACTAGATGTTCAATATCAAGTAGCAACTTAATCCTCTCAAATACTTTTATATAAACTATTATCCACACCCTGGATCAGGGATTTACAATAGTTCATGGACTATCCAGTTCTTCATTTCACTACCACAGTTCTACTTTGGAAAACTAAACAATAGCACACAGGCCGTGCAGGTCTCACTTGACATCTACCACTATCCACAGTGGGATACAAGAGTGTAAGAGAAAGATTGAGTGTGGATTTAGAAATCCTCTAGTTCCGCACAACAGACAATGTGTGCTAAAAATACATAGCACACACACTGCTCAAATTGTAAATAAATGAAACAAAATAGATATAAACAAATAGAGATGAGTTTAGAATTCATTATGTGTTTTAGTAAATCACTAGACTCTTTAGTTTGATCAGAATATTCTTTGATTCCATCTCTGGTTTCTGAAAAAATGGTGTCGTTTTTTTTCTTTGCCTTCTAGGTCTAGCTTGATCAGCTTGATTAGCTTGAGTGTAGGTGTAGTCTTTGAAGCTCTTCACTCCTTGAATGTTCATGTTCTACAGGTTTAGCATTTGTTCTTTCTTCTTCTTCTATATATGTATGTCCTCGTGTATATCTAGAAACTCATCTCGTATGTGCTTTGAAAAGTATTTTTCTCCATTAGCACGAGGTTTCCTTTTTATATTTCATAAGCTCCAACAATAGGAATGATTTGTACGAGGTATGGTTCAGTGTCGGGTGTCTGGTGGTCTATGTAACGGGAGCTGTATGTAGCGGTAGCTCCTTCTAGCGGTAGATCCAAGTACTGGTGACTATATGTAGCAGTGAATTCTTTTAGTGGTATCTCTCGATAGAAGTGGACTTATATACCAGTGACCCATACTAGTGATCTTTTAATGGTAGACTTCATTATAGTAGCCGTCACTTTGTATCGGTGTACTTTTGCATACCGGCAGACTTACACTATCGGTAGCTCAAGTGTAAGGGTAAATGTCTCCATACAAGCGAGCTTTCTATATTTATAGCTCATCTGTATATCAATGAAATTTTTTTATGGGTAGATCATCTACATAACAGTGACGTTTCTGTATTAGTATCTATTTTTTTGTTTATGAAAACTATCCACAGAATAAGTTATGAAAAAACATTACAATGTAAATGATCATTTGATTAACTGAATGTTTTTGAATGAAAGATATATCATTTTAACATATTCAACAGTACTTATATTTTGAAATTAAGCACATAAATAGTAACTAAATAAATGAAAAGTTGAATCAATAAACATCATTTGGTATTATCAAAACATAATTAAACATATTTGAGATTATCAAAAAAGGTGAGTCCAACATGCACATTACTACTCTAAGGTAGATATTATGTTGGGATACTTTTTTTTATAGTTGAAGAAAGGCGATATCCCCCAAAAAAATTCATTAAAGGTTTAGGAACTAGAAGTTAATATTGATTCTATTTGGACTCATTAATTCTCCAGGTATCTTTTTTGAGTTAATGAATAGAGGCTTTGGTGATTTACTCAATAAATCTGTTGTAGTCTTTGTAAATGATGTCATTATTTATTCTAAAATAAAAGGGGAATATATTATTATTTAAACATTGTATTGATGACCTTGTGAATTGAAATTTTATATATGAATTGCATTAAATGTATATTCCTTTCCTCGATTCCACCAATTTGATGCCTTGATCTGGTTCACCATAAAACCTCAATTGCACCTCATCATATGCTAGTGGCTATCAACTAGAAGTGGGGGTCCGTAATTATGATATGAGGATATTGTACCCTCGTATAACAGTGTGCATGGAGAATATAAACAACCAATAATCATGAAATTCATAGTAAACAAAAATATTAAACCAACTAGACATGTTGTTGTAAAATTAATTGCAATAAAGGCATGAATAACCATGATATACCTTTAACATCTATCTCCAATATGAGAAACCCAATATTTAAAATGAGGAATATATAATATGTACATAATGAACTACAAAAACACTGAGGCTATCTTCATATATCTCCCTAACACTATATGATCCTTCTAGCACAACCTTGAAAATCTCAAGATCGACCTTAACCCAAACAAGTCCCTATGACCAAACTGTGAGAGCATCTTGGGTAACCAAGTGAAATAGCATCCACAAAAGGTTGTTTCTATAACTCATTAGGCCACCAAAAATTGTGTATAAATAAATAACATTTGTTAAAACAATATATGATGAAAAATAATTTTTCATTAAATATTTAAATAAGATATTATATTAACAAGGTTTCACCATTAAAAATTGTTTATTTTTCCTTTTTTATTTTTTGTTCCACCAGGTCACCCCATGAACAAAACCCACTCCAGAAACGTTGAGATTCCAATCCATATACCATTATTGTAATATATTTATGTCATAAGAAAACATTAATATCTCAATTAATTAAATCCAGTTTACCTCCAATCATCATTCCATGTTTGCAAACCAAGTATTCATAATGCCATGTCTTGCTAACCAAATCATACATAATACTAGTGGTTCCTCAAAAATTAGTCTACAAACAATACCATGGATGAGGAATTCCATGTAAAACAACCGGATCGTTGATATAGAAATCCATTTTCATATCCTTGGAGTAAAGAGAATCAGTCCATCCTTTGATTAATATGGTGCACTAAGGTTCTTGGAGCATCATTCTGGACCACCGAAAACCATGGATGAGGAATACCATGTCAAACACCCTAAAAATATGTAATACTATTGTATCATTATGTTTATTTATATCACCAATACCATGGGTCTTGAATTTCATGTCCAAAATCCTAATCCATTCAATAACTATTCTACTATTGAAGGTTCAAAATTCTTAGCCTTTTAACATATATACCTCAACGGTTAACCACCATTCATTTATCAATATAGATTACTCTTTAACAATTCGTCAATACCATGGTCCCAACGAGATTTGAAAACTAAAAACATCCCTCAAAAATGCCCAACACCTTCCACATGTCATTAAATACTAAAACAAAACATCTTTGTTAGTGATATAGAAAATACAACTTCATAACATGGGTCATTATCCTTTTCCAACCAAACTAGTTACATGAAATTAATTTCAATTCAAACCATCACAATATCAATCAAATAATTTTTACTAAAAGGTTAATGGAAAATCATTTCAAATAAAAATTTAAAACCCTTTTAAAACACGTTTGTATAATCCACATTGATGTCAACATGTCATTTCAAATAATGGATCTTATCAAGACAAATATTTCCTTCTTTTCACCCAAAACCAATTATTACCTTAATGAAAACATTTAAATTAATTTTTATTGAAAAATAGGTATTTTAAAGAAGTGTAAAATTTCAATCCAACCATCCACCAAGCTTTGAAAAAATTTATTTACATGTTCCACCATGTGTACCTTTACAGTCCATTCATGAAAACCAAGAATCTTAACCCAGTTAGGTTTGTAACCATCTTTTTTTACACTTTCAAATTTCATTTTTCAATTTTTGGATAATAATACATCTCATGGGTTGCCATAGGATCAGTGATAAAATCAAAAATAGATCTAATGTGATCGGTTGGATGTCCAAGGTGTCAATCTAATTCCCATATATTGATTTCATAAGATATGTAATGAAACACAAAATAGTAGGGATTTAAAGAATAACCTACATAAACTTGAAAAATATTAACATAATAGTGGCTAAAGATCTTAGACCACCTCCATCATTTTTAATGATTTAAAAAAATTTCCAATCAATGACATCTATCCCAATTCACACTAAATAAACATAAAAATCCCTCCTTAAATAAACATGCAAATCCATCATCTCCAAAATGAGTTTTTCTGAAACACCCAATTCATAACCTCATATCGAGTAAAAAATATTGTTTAATTCCAAAAAAATTAATTATAAAAGTAATCCCCAATGTATAATAATGTCAAAAAACATAGTAAGGGCTGAAAATTTCTCCAAAACTCTATGAAATATACATTGGAGGTCCACAAATGACTCCCAACCCCAATCATAGTAAAATACCAAAGCTTAAATTACTATTCAATGGTTAATAAGAAATTGATGGAAAACATATGAAAATTCACCACAACCACAAAACTTGATGAATCACCATGAAATGATATTTATAATCCATATCAATATCTCTATATCTATTCCACTTAAACTACACATGATAAATAGATGATTCTAACATGTACAGATGGAATCACCAGGAAGACAAAAATAAACTCTAAAATTATATGGGAGAAATATATTTAACCAGAGGAAGATAATTCACCTAAAATGCCATGAAATATCAATAAATATACCCCAAAATTATAGGGGATAAGATGAGTAAGGGTATTGTTTAGGCACTTTTTAAAGTGCATTTACTAGGGTATAAATATGATGTAATGAGTAAAAGTAATGAGGGTTTATTTGTTCCATTTTATACTTTTAATAAAATTATTGGAGGTCGGGCTATTTGGATAAACAGTTAACTAAACCATGCTCCCACTGTGCACCCCCTTATGTCCAAATCACATCTTCTTGAGGGTTAGGAAACTTGGTTTTTAAAAACAAGTTCTAACCATGTGATCAGAACTTCCTACCATTTGCACAATGGTGAAATGTTTTTCTAATTCCATGCACAACTCGTGCACCAACCCTTATACCCTTATTAACCTTGTGATGTTTATCCATTTTCCCCCAAATTTTACCCAAAATCATTCTAAAACTATAATAATTAATCATTATTAGTTCAAAAGTAAAATAAAAATTTCTGAGTGTTGAGGTTTCACATAGGTTCCCCTAAACTCTGCACACCAAACCATAAACCAAGGTAAAACTTGTTGAAACTGCAAAAACAAATTATTCTTGAATCCTATATAACTCATCTAAAAACATAGAATACCTCCTGATAATCACTCCCCATCTGAAAACACAACATTGAGGAATTAAATATTGTTGGGGCCAACTTGGATGGATAAGGAATTTTGAAGAGTTAGCTTTTGCAGAGCATTGTATTTTGTTGTCAAAGGAGATAAAAAAATTCACTTTGTAAAGTAATTTCAACCAGATGATGCCTTCCTGATATTTATTTAACAAATATCATAAGTTAGGACAACTTGTGATGGAATCCTCATGAAGGAAATGGGGAGAAATGATGATGCCAGTCATAAAAAGTTTTGATTGGAAGGAATGATGCTGCTGGAAGATAGGGAAGTTTCAGTGCATTCCATTATAACTCTGAGGATGCTAAATCTGAACTATAAAAGGATATATATCATGATAGTGGAGTTCATGATAAAAGCTGAGGAATGTTTATGGGAAGTAGTGAATAATGAAATGGAAAAATAATGGACAATCTTGATGTGGCATTAAAGAACATTTTAAGGTGGCGTTATTTTTTAGTGTTTTCCAAATTTTTGGTCCTGAAAATCAGGAGATGGAGAATTTTTTTTGAAAATTAATGTTGCAAACAAGATTGAAGATGGTTTATATTTTTGCGTGCAAGACATTATTCAAGGTCAGAACATCGAAAAATGGAAAAGGCATGGAGTGCGTAGAAATTTAGGCAAGTTGCACGAAAAAAATAATGTGGTGTGCGAAATAGTAGCGGGATGCATGAAATATTAGCAAGATGAGTGAAATAACAGTGAGATGTGGAAAATAGAAGCTGGATGCCTGAAATATCATTGGGATGTGTGAAAAATAAAGGTTGCGCAAAATATTGGCTTGGTGTGCGAAATAGAGGAATGATGTTTTTCATGCAAGAGGTGTTTCGAGATCAGAAGCTCGGAAATTGGGAAAGGCATGAGGTGCACAAAAAATTGGGAGCAATGTGCGAAATACTATATTGCGTGGAAGAGTTTTTTATGTGCATGAAAAAGGTTTAATGCGTGGAATACTGTTTTACACACTGGGTTAAAAAGGCCTATAAATACGAGGTCAACCCCTTTCATTTGTTAATTCTCGACACTTAGAAGAAATACAATGCTCTGGTTCGCGTAAAATTATACTATAAGGGAGTTGCACGGAAAAAAAGATATTTGCGCATAAAAATGGAGCTGCACGAACAGAAAGTGGTTTGCCTGTAAAAGGGAAGTTGCACGAAAAAGTGAATAGTTACATGAAAAAGGAAGTTGTGCGAAATAATTTTTCCATGCCAAAAGATGATTTTTTCGTGCAATTCTTTTTAATTGCGTGCAAGAAACCCTAAAGGCTTTTCGAAAAATTTGGGGTCTTCGCACATATTCAGTTGTGCATATGAGAGTTCTTACCAGCTTCTGGGTAGGAAAGTGAAGATATGTACTTCAGCGAATAAAACTGTTCAATTGTAAAGAAGCACTGAAATATTTTAATTCCCTATTTGTGCTAAAAGGGTGCATATGTGATTGCAGATTGTTTTCCAAGTGCAACATAAGTGTAAGTGTATATCCTACTTGTTTTATTCCTCATAAAAGGATTGTTTTCTAGTGGATTGTGTGGTACTAGATTATTTCTATTCCGTACGAAGGACGTAGATACTCTTGTTGAGTAGTGAACCATGTAAATCTTGGGTTCCTATGGTTGTGTGTGTTCAACAGAGAAGAAAATCTTTAATAGGAGGCGAAGGTTGATTAAATTATAAGGAAACCTAAAAATAAATAGATATCACGGATTCACCCCTCCCCCTCTCAGTGATACTAGGATCATGACTGGGAACATCAAAGATCTCGGAATATCATTCACATTCACGATCCAAATATTACTCATCTTGTAAATGAAAAATAAAAATCCTTCTAAAATATTATACCCATATAGATATGGTATTTTACAACCTCCCTACCTTTACACTTCTTGTCCTCTCTTAGACTCGGTGGTCATCCATATATATACCACCCGGCCTATGTAATTCAACAATTATTAACCAAAAATGTCATTTAGCTTACAATATACTGAAACACTACCGTGGAACAACCTTCAACTAAAGTCCATCAATTGGATAAAACCTTGATTTAACACCAATTTTCAAAACAATAATACTTTGACGGTGCATAACTGATCCCATACAATATAATCATTGATTATTATATCACTCGATCATCCATTGATTTGTGTTTATACCCACTGTAATCTTAAACTTGTAACCACCTATAATTGATTCATATCACAGATTCCATCAGGAAATCCCAATGGATTATGAACTCATTCTCCCAACACACTCCCTACACATTTCTCAAAATATCATTCTTGAAGACCCATGATAATTCAAATATCCATTGACACCCATCCTCAACAAATAAAATCAATCCTAGTGGATTCCACACATCCATCCATACACATACTATAAACAACCATAATTTCTAGAAAGACCACAGTTATTAACAAAATCCTCACATATTTCCCAAAACATCACACTAGTTGTGATTTTTAACATCTCGTATTATCCATATTAATTATACTAATTCAAAATATACTTAGTGAAATAACCCAAAATATTCATGGCCTAAATCATCACCATGTCACAACCTCACTTATTTATGATGCCTTTACTCCCAAATTCATTCCACAACCCTCCGAACACACCCAATTGAGTCCATACCCAACATGTAGTGTAGTTCCACATACATATTCCCCACTAACCCAAAACCATCATCATTCCCTTCCATACTACGGACGCACATCCAGCTTAATCGCCACAAACTACTATTTAGAACCACATGGACCCTGGAGCCAATTCTCATCTGATTAATCCCCCAAATCTGATTTCCTACTAACATTACCTAAGAAATTTAAGAGCATACCGAAATTGTTTTTTACTAGAATCACAATGCCCCCACGACTGATGAAAGACCATTTCTGCATGCCAGTGGCCCTTCTATTATGAGTGTCATACCTCCAAAAAATTACATCACTCACCAAAGTATGTATGTCTTTTTCACCGACTATCCCAGTAAATGTGATACCAAGAAAAAATAAAGTAAGAACCTTATATTAGATAGCATGCAGGACATGCGACAACAAGTACATAACTTAATAAAATGATCGTACACATTATAATATATTTACTATTTAAAATATATTCTATATATTTCAATGTCTTAAACACTGAGATAGATTTTAATGCATGTGACACTGGGTTAGAGTACATCAAACACAAAAATAACCTTCCTCTATATCTTTCATTAAACGCAAAAGTGACCATCTCTGATGGCTTGCTCTATAGGTAATATATGGTCTTATGGAGAAATAA
Source organism: Viscum album (assembly GCA_963277665.1). Taxonomy (NCBI): domain Eukaryota; kingdom Viridiplantae; phylum Streptophyta; class Magnoliopsida; order Santalales; family Viscaceae; genus Viscum; species Viscum album. The sequence goes on along the minus strand of OY728129.1, from coordinate 582,323,897 downwards.
TTTGAAATTAAAACATAATTATTTAATATAATTATATAAAAACTAGAGTTTATGAATATAAATAACAATACTATGAAAATATATGATTTAGAAAACTAAATCATTGGTCACAAACAAATTATACCTGAATATAATACCCAATTGAATATTAAAAGTATATTTTTATATATAACTATTTTCATTATCACAATGAAATTTTACCCTAATAGAATGAATTAATAAAATATAGTGAGTGATATTAATTTAATAAATATGTTACATATTCAGTAAATTATTCTTGATATTCAATTAATAGGTCTGGAAATCATAATATAAGAGAAATCCCAATATTTCACAGACAAATCCATATTTTTAATAAGGCATTTTTACTGCTTTTTTTATGGAGAACAAATTTTAAATATTTATTTTGAAAATTTTATGAATTTATTTTGATAAAATAAAATATATTTTTAAAATAATAATATCAATATTATCTTTGGATGAAATTTTTTGGTATTTTTCTGTGAAACTAAATTTCTTGGAGAATAAATAAAAATACTGTGTTTTAGTTAAAAACTTCTTTTTCCGTTAAATAATTATTATTGATGTATTATATTATAATTTTTTTTAAAATTAACACTGTTTTAATTATATATCCATTAATACAATTTATTTCATTACAATAAATTTATCATTTTAAATTGAATATAAAAAAACAAACATTTGAACATTTTTCTACTAAAACTAGTTAATCTATCTACATTCCATATTAGCATTATTCATAATTTTTTCTGCTTATGTAATTTGAAATTTGAAAATATGACATAAAACATTATAATAAAGAAAATACTTGTGTTATAATAATATCAACATAGTTTTTTTTTCAAAATTTATTAGGGAATGTGATTAAAATTAATTACAGGGATTAAGGTGTAATTAGGCATTAAAATGGACTAAAAGCCTATGTCTAACGAACCAAATGACCTATCCACTTCTCCAAAACCCATTTTATTGAAATGTATCTACCATTAACCTTCAGTTAATTAGTTTTGGTGGTTATTTATTACTTTTCTTATGTTATAACATGTGTAAACATAACTTCTTCTCAAGATTAACATGAGAGTCATTTTCCGTCCCTATAAAAAGCTACCACCTCTACCCATTCCTCACACCACTCCAACTACTTACGATCATCCAATATCTACCCAAATGGCCTCCCAACATACCTACCCTCAACCTAGATGCCTCTATTTTTTCATAGTACATTCCATGGATGCCTTTTGGTTAATCCAAAAGAAGTTACTCGATTAAAAGGTAATGTCTTTTCTCAATCTCTCTAGTTTCATTTCCATTCTCCAACCCCTAAAATCTCTTTATTCTATTATTATGTAACAATAATAGTATCATCAATATAAAATTATGTTTTTATTATGATATTTTTACCAACACATACACACACCATCATACAATGGGTAAAAAACATAATGTTTCGTTGTACGTTGAACTACTGCCTCACGAGATGATTATTGTTCAATTTTTCCCTACCACATCTAATGATTTTCATTATGATGGAAAATATATTTCTATATATTGTATATATCATATTTATTGTGTCTTCATAATTATTTAATCATTTTATTACATTAACATTTAAAACATCCCATTTTACAATATTATAATATCATCGATTGAGGAAGTATGGACTACCGCCCCCACTAAGCGTTGTGATTTGTTCAAACTGAACATGGAACATATAAAGGACGGTTTTAATTAAACATATGAGAAATAAAAAAATATATATTTTCATCATGACATAATTATCTTTATGTAAATATATATATATATATAACATCTTCTTTATTACCCTTTCACAAGTCATAACGATATTCGTGGACATGTGGACTACCTCCTCCTCAACATGATGTTATTTAGTATAAACCACATAATTATTTATATAAGTATGTTTGATTAAATAATATTTTATTTACTAGAGGATTATTATTATATAATGATATGGTGTTACATAACTTCATTCCACATTGATCACATAAAAATGGGACTGTAACTCATGCGTACGTACAACCTGCGGTCTCTATGATTGTAACGTATTCTAACATTCAGAACCATGTTAAATGATTTAATTTAAAAAAATAATTCATTTATAAATATAAAAGTATGTAATTTTTATTATTCTTGAGATGTTATATATTGTACCATGTGACCATAGTTGACCAACAATAGTTATTTTGACACATAAATCAAATTTGGTCAGAATCACCCGAGGTAAACTTAATTATTTGAGTAGTTGTAAAAAATGGTAATAATTAAATAAAAAATAATTATAAAAATAATTTTTTTTCTAAATAAAACAAAAAATTAAGATAAGATAATTATAACAAAAGTTAAAGGATGTTTACCCGAAAGGAAATGCAAGTTAATAGATTTTTTCCTCATTTTCATTTCGTGAGGAATAATTAGTTATTGTTCACCAACTTTCATATATATGGTGTACATACTTCCACATTGAAATATACAATATTGAATTATTTAATATTTTTATGGTATTTAAATGTTTTATTTATGTATTATTACATTTGGGTTTTCTGATTCTTTTTTTCCACATTTGTAAGGGATTTTCATCTCAATTTACATTCCATTGAGGCTTATTTATTGTAATGAATTTAGTTTCTTTTACATGGTGTATGTACTAAAATTTACATGATAAATAATGAATCCACTTACTCTCATGATATTTGAAACATTCATATAATGTTATTCTTTCATGAGGATTATGTTTTAAAATATTATAACATGGTATGGGACACTTTGGGATGTTTAAATATTATTTTCCTCAATAATAACATTAATGATAAATCAATGGTTTTTCCATCAGAGGAAAACATATAACCATTGTTCAATATATTCCTTCAACTATTATCTTGTGACTCATGAACATTTCATGTGTTAGTACCATTTTTTCACTCTTTTGTACATAAGGGTTTTATGACACGTTTTTCAGAAAACCTATCATTATATCTTTCTTTAGTTAGAGAACCAATTTTATTCTAAAAACAATGTTTTATTAGAAGGATTAAAAACAATTTCTAAAATGATATGGTAAATAAAATTTACCCTTTTTTTCTTTTATCCAATGCTTCAAAGGAAACTTCTTGAATTTTTTCAAATGAGGAATTTTCTAAAGTTTTTCCGTTCAAAGGAATATTAATTTTACCTCGTATGACATGTAAATATTCATCCATCGCCGTTTAATTGAAGCATCCTTATCAAGTCTAGAAGGTTTATTTTTAATGAAAAATATATTCAGAAGTGTTTAAAAAAAATGATATTTTACTCAAGAATATTTTTTAAAATATACTCTTTTATTTCATCAACAACAAAAACCCTCTATTTTTACCCCACATTGTATTTGTTGTTTTTATACTACCCTTAATCTTTCTATGGGTTGTTTATGATTTATTTGTCCATGGACAGTATTCACATTGACTTCCTTGATTTATTTTTTAGCCCCTGGAAATATTAAATATCTTATGATCATTGAACATTGAATATCCCAAAAATTATCCATTTCGTTTATCATTGATATTAGTATTTCCTAAACCATATATCATTATACATGTAGTGTCTCATTTGATAGTCATTTGACTTTTTAGTTTAACATTGATAAATCAAAATCTCTTACTCCAGACATATATTTTATAAGGGAAATTGGTAAATAAATTATTTGATAGAGGAGTGTGGTTTTGGACTGGTATGACATGGGTGGGGCTCAATTATAGATAGCCAATGATGCATCGGAAGTCTCATGGGATATTTAATTTGGGTAGCCGCTATAGAAGGCTTTTTACTATACATTTTGTTAACAGCCTTGTGAAAGTTCTTGATGGTAAAGGTACCATGTAACTAGGAAACATGGCATCCAATAATTAATTATTTCCCTCATTTTTATTCTAATATTATAGATACATGATATTTTTGATCGACATATCTATGGATGTATTTCAGTTTCCAGATTTAGTTATTATTCCTCTGTGAGATAATGTGTCGACATATCTATGGATACATTTCATTTTCAGTTCATTGAAAAACATTCATGTTTTTTAGTTTCCAAATATTCCATATTTATATTTACTTATTTAGATATTTTAATGTATTGTGTTTTCAATTACTAAATTTCCATATTGTTTATATACTTCCATTCCGTTTATTGATTACATGGAATGTGTGTTCAGTGTTTCACCTTACCATATTGATAATTCTAATTAATTCATTTTTACTTCCTCTATATGTTTACCTTACCGAGCATTTGAGATCACCCTTATTATATTTCTTTCCCCAACAATTCAAGAAGACTATTATAAATTATATGAATAAATTTACTCGATGGATTAGAGTTATCCTTGGAGTTACTTATATAGAATGAAGAAAAAATTTATGTTTTAATGAATGTATTCATTTGTCATACAATACTCATTTAGGTATCTAGTTTATGAAAAATACTAAACTAATCGGCCTTTTGGGTCTTGATTTTTGTAACCAAGACAATGTATTTAGTAGCAGACACCAGCTCCGGGTTGTTACAGTAAACCAAAAATATAGTGTACCATTCTATGACCAATACTAACCAATGAATCAGACATAAAAATATCTCCCTCACCTGAGTGACCAAATGAAGCATCAATTATCTACCATTCCTAGAATATGAGAATGGGATGCATGGTATCAGTGGACATCCATTCCATCTAATGGACATCACTCACTGATGGTCGATGGTGTGATTCTCACTATACGTCTCCGCATACACCACTCCTTGATTGAAACACAAGGAATACCCCTCACGAAACAATAAAATACATTTAATTAACATGATTTATAACTATTTATCTCTCATTATATTCAAAATTTTGTCAATATATCGGGCATGATCATCAATAACTATGAGAATGAAATTATTTCATTGACGAATACCACCACAACCAAATCATTTATTAATATACCCACCCACTATATCGACATGTCAATCCCATTTGATCGTCACATGCTTCCAGACTAGCAAGGTTCAAACCATACCCACGTTGGTTCTATGACTATACTCATAGATAAATACATAACCAAAGAATCTCGTTACATGGTATCACATTGTCCGATCTGTATTTACATTTCATAGCACATCTCCCTCTCTCAAGACAACAACATCCATGTAATTCTCAACCATTAAATGCACTTGTGAAACCCAACCACTAAACCTCAATGAGTCACATATCATGAAAAGTTATCTTAGAAGCCCTATCCACTAGCCCTTCCTATCCCAAATTCTCATCTCACTCATGATATATCACCCCTGTATCATCCAAAAACCAAAGGAATATCACTGATAAAAAATAATTTTCACAACAAATCATGAATTGAGAGTCATTAAAATGTTCCAATAAGCTTATGTACCCTCTCACTATGTTCATATAGAAATATCTAGAGCTAAATATGTAGGAATCCTAACATAAATTTTCCCAATAATACACATGTTCCACTAATGAATCAACACTCCAAATACCTTTTCATCTCATGAATATTGGGTATCCGCATGTGACTCTCACTACGAACATGCCAGGAATACCTCAACAGTAAATTAATTACCCAAATAAAACAACCAAACCATGAACATCATACCCATGGTAACCTCTTTCAATCCAAATATAAATCATAAGCACTAGGAAAACCCATCCATACATTCATTACCTATGCTAGAAACCTAAAAAAATAATTCCCTCTAGAAACTTACCATAATTCAGAAACACCAGTACTCATGTGCTCTTCCGTAAAATTAAAGGTATACTATATGCTGGATCCCTATACTAGTATACATCCTTCATGATATATTTTAAAACATCCAAAATATCAATCTTTACCTCATATAACCAAAATAAAAAAATATCCTTTCGAACAACTCTCACAAGTCAACCTAGAAATCCACACATCACTAACTCCCAAATATTGATTCAAATAAAAAATTCATTAGGTATAACCAAATGTGATTTATTAAAAATCATAGAATTCCACAACTGACAGGGAATAAAACATTCATATATCTCATTGTCACATGACATTGACATGTAAAAACATCATACTATATAGTCTTTCACTATAAATGTGTCTTATAGTAATCAACTTCCCACACATATGTAATAATTCCTATATGATCATCTTCACGTCATACTAATCCCTAGAAGACACATACGTGCAATCGACCCCAAATAAAAACTACCGACAAGGGGTATTATGATCCTATACATATACCATGCAGTCCCATAGGGGTCACTACACCAACCCAGCATGAGGAATGCACTATAATCCTCATCATTGAGCATCTCTCCATTAATCCACATTAACATCTATAAAAGTAAATCCCAAAATTAGCACTGTTACAGACCTATAACCTGTCAAACCTATCTTCCTATCATGATGCAAGAGATGCCTCTTTTCACTACATGTATATAGTGAAAACCAATCCATCAGCTTCGTAGAAACTATTTAATAAACATAAAACCATCATAAGTCATAAAAGACAAGATACATGTGCATCACTCAGAGATAAAAAAATATACAACTATATGTCCATAAACTAAGACAATAATCCATGCCACTTGGAACCTCAACATCCAATCATAACATTTTTCTCAACACAGAAACCCTGTATCGATCAATATACATAATACATCCTTATTTATAGGCTTTTTCAGACCCAAAATAGGATAGTAATGGGAATGTAACTTTCCTAATACACATTTTTTGTAACACCCCGAGATTTTATGAAAAATATTCTTTTTAATTTCACTAATTTATTGTGTTGTACACTACACCAAACGGAGCTTCCACAACACGTATCCTTGACTTGCCTTGCATTACACGCAATCACGACCTTCCTTGATAGCGTGTGTAGTACGCAATAACGAGTTTCACTAAAGAACGATATGCTATTAAAATATTATTAAAACTATCCGTTATGAATAGTAATAACCACTTTTTGAAATTTTCTAAATTTTATTTTTCAAAATTGACTTCATTTTTGGATTCGGAATATCTAAATTAGCTTAGGGTGAAATTTTGGTACTTTTCGGATAACTTTCATTTTCTAATGAATAGTGAAAATTACTAAATTTTAATTAAAAACAACCTTTTTAATCAAAATAATTATTAGTGATAAATTATTAATTTGAGTGGTTTTAAAGTATATTTAGAATATATTTTTACCATTTAATACAATGTTTTTAATTGGATGTAATTTCACATTTAAACCAGACATAAACAAGTGTCAATCTTTTGATAGTTATTATCTCTTAATAACAGGATATTTGTTTTGACGACGAGAATTAATTTTTAAATTAATTAATGCAACTGATATGTTTTTAATTTGGTAAAATAGACATCATTTTTGAGTTCATAATATCAAATATATCTTAGGCCTAATTTTTGGTATTTTTCTGGAGACTTTCATTTTTTGATGAATAGTGAAAGCACTAAGTGGTAGTTAAAAAAATGAATTTTTCATAAAACATAATTTTACCGCTTCTGTGAGTGGAATTTCAAAAATCCGAGATATACGGTTAATATCAAGGACTAAAATTTGGTTCAATGAGATGAAAATAATTTTTGGTGAATAGTAACTTTTTACTTTTATTTACCCCGGTTAAAAGTAAATAGGATAATTAAGGGTAAAAATGATATTATTATTACTTTAACACATTTCCTAATTCTATTTTATAAGTTTAATTCGACCAAAAACAACCTTAGGAATAAAATATGACTTTCTAGGCCCACTTGGATTAGATTAGGATAGTTATTATTAATTTATTTAAAGAAGGGTTAAAATAGTTTAATTCAAAGTGTAATAAGTAAATCATTTTTAATAAAGTGTTATACATAAGATAAATTAGACTATAAATATTCATTATAAAGCTAAAAGGATTTCCTAAATAATGATATTTTATTTGTAAATTTTAGACTTTAAATAAGTTAATTTATTTATGACATAATGATGATGAAGTAATTATCTTATTAATGAAATATTGACATAATTGATGTTATAATTACCCAAATAAATGTAATTTGAGACTTTTTATGAATTAAACTAATTTTCTAGATTAATATGACATGTTAGTATTTATTTAAGTAACTTTTTTCTAACTAATAATTCTGTTATGATTTTCAAAAAAATCAATTACTAAATAGTTTCAAAATTGACATAAAATAGTTTTTAAAACAAATATTATATTATTAATTGTTATTTTATTAATAAAAATCTAAGGTTCTTAAAAATGACTTATATAATGTTATATATATTAATAATAATCAACTTGGGGTTCGTTTGTCTTGTTATAGTATGTTTATTAACCTTATAGTGTAAGAACACAAAAAGACACGGTAAAAGTAAAATTATCTAACTTAAAGTTAAAACTAAATGATAAGGTTAAAATAGTTAACTAAACTTGTCCAATTTCTATTTTATGAGAGGATATATACCCATCCCCACCTTAGCTTCTAAATAAATTAATTTTTAGCTATTTAGAATAGAATATGGCTTTATAAAAAAATAATATTTTTTGTTTTTCCTAAGGTGCCCCTCTCCTCCCTTATAAAAGGGCACCTCCTCCCTCTCTTACTCACACCACTTTGAGCCTTCAAGCTCGGCCAAACCCTGCCAAAGTCTCTTCTCCACTTCCCTAGAAACATCCTAGAGGTCCTGGTCTTCTTCAAAGGCCAATTTTAGTGCCCTAAGAGGAGGACTCAGAGAGGCGCTTCAAAGAAGAGGTAATGTCCGTTACCGATTCTTTCAACTTTATTTCTTCTTCCACTTCTTCTTCATAGGTTGTTTCATTATGAAGTAATAACATCAGTATCAATAATATACTGATATGTTATTATAAGTATGGAACAATCCTATTTCACCATCTATCCATCCTACGGAAAATGAAATCACCGCGCGTATGTACGTACATAATACCGTTTCCACGCCGTGGTGTAATCTATTTTCCACCACCACCTTACTTGGATGGGTATAATGGTGTACATAATAACTATATATGATTATTGTAAAGTGATATTGATTCTGAAATAGTATACATACACTCCAATACAATTCCATGATCATGAGAACGATATCATCACTTGTGCGTATGTACGGACTATCGTCTCCACGACGCGATGAGACTCATTATCCATGTTAAACATTCATGAATGATTATAAAGTATATATAATAAGTAATCATGAAATATATGACATAATAATGATACTAGATTTATGTGTATATATATGTATGTCATCTATTTAATTCCATTCATCTTAATAAGGAAATGAAAATAGCGTTCATGCGTATGTACGGCCTACCATCTCCATGAACGGTGTATTTATTTCCATTTAATGATCTATTATATATATGTATATTCTGAATATATATTATATGTAAATAATGTTTTATATTCTGGAATTAAGTAATCATGATCTAAGTAATCATATGAATAATTATAAGTCAAAACACGGACGACAAATGAAATGATTTTACCCAAAACGCTCTTTAACATGGAATTTAAAAAAGAACGGGTAATATAAAGTCATAAGTGAACCATATATGATATCATAACAATGAGTATGATTCTGGAATAAGTCAATGAAATTATTTAAATCATTATACACGAGGTTCAGACACTTACGAAGCAAATCAGACCTAAGGTAAGGGAAATATCACAATCTCATTTTTATCCAAGATTGTTTATACTTTGGAATTTACTAGGGTGTATTTTGTCATCCACATCCATGTTTCCTCAATATTTAATATTATCTCCATCCACCTACAATTTTTTAAATCCAATTTTACCCTTCGGCGAGTTTTTAGTAAAAGATATGAAAGGAATCTTTTGTTCGTTTTTCGTACAAAGTACTTTTTGACTTTTCCGACAAAAGTACGAGAAGAATGTTTTTTTAACTTATACAACATGAATGGATTTTTAAAACATTATTTCCAAGAAGCTTCTTTAACAAGTTTTCATGTTTATTTTTAATCATCTTCTTTTAGTTTAGAATTGTATGACATGTTAAGAAAGGAAAAGTGTTTTTGAAGTAGAAAGGATATTTTCCTAAAGAATGGAGTTCAAGTGTTTTATCAAAATTATATTCCATCTAAGATAATAAAGGGTTCTGTTTCTATCTCTATTATTACATTGATTTGATTATGTTGTAATGGAATTATTTCTATGAATTTCTTTATCTTATATGAATTGTTTTATGATGTCATGTTGTTTAAGAATCCCATTTTTATTACATGGGTTATGCAATGATGTATGATTTATGATTTGTGACACACATATTAATGGTATCATTATGAGATGGGTGGGACCTATATCTCCCTCCAATGCATTGGGTAAATATTTTATATCTCATGAGATAGACATGGCTGGAACGACAGGTTAAACCGGTTCAGTGAAACAGGACTGAAACGAGGAGTGAACTCGGTTCAGAAATGGACTTTGTCCACTAAGATAGTCTTGGCAATGCGTCTTGACTAATAAGAAATGATTCTCTATGATTATGTGTGTATGCAACAAAGTTTCATGTTTTATGTTATGATTATTGGGATTACATTTCACTGCTATGATTTATCCCATGTTATAATATTATGATCTCTTTTGCAGGTTATGATTTCCAAAATGTTATGTTCTTATGAATATGATGTGATTGATATTTCTTTTGTTTACCCTTACTGTGCATTTGAGCTCACCCTTTTATGTTTTCTTCTCCCTAGGATATAAAGAAAGGTTTTAGGTAAAAAAAGAAGATATTTATGGGAGATGTTGAAGATCTTTCACCACAATTAGATGATTACATTCCGAGTTTCCAAAGACACTAAACTATTACAGTCCTTATGTTTGTGTGTTTTTGTTATGTACTAAGTATTCCGAAAAAATAATGTAATTTCCATGTACGTTAAGCTTCGGGTCTCTACAGTTGGTATCAGAGGAATAGTTTAGTTAACCTTTGGAAACTACGATGCGAAAACGTTAGTGATATCCCTAGAGATATTTCTAAGGTATGTCTAGGGATGTCCCTAAGGTTAAGTATAAGTATAGGTTATAGTCCTAGAATTACGGTAACGATCTTAGAATTTAACCTAAGATGTTAGATATTGAGGGTGCTCCCCCTTTACTATGTTGTTTTCCCTAGCATGATTTTTTCCTCTCACACTATTCTTTTTGGGTTTTAGACAATGGATGGAACCCGAAGGAACCGTGTTGATAAATGCAATGAACAATGAAATGATTTTCCTCCTGAACAAACAAATGTTATGGGAGATGGAGTGAAAAATCTTATTTCTATACTTACAGAAGCTATGAATCATTCTGGACTTCCAAATGGGCAGAGAAGGGAACAATATTATATTGAGTGCTTCATGAGGCAACGTCCACCTTTTTTCAGTGGGTCTTCTGATCCACTTGTTGCTGAATAATGGATCAGTACCACTGAAAAGATATTTTCAGTTCTTCAATGTTCTTAACATGATAAAGTCATCTTAGCAGTATATCGTTTGGAAGGTGAAGCTGATCAATAGTGGAATCTTATCAAGAATACGAGGCAAAAAGATGAAATTGAGTCCTTGGAATGGGACGAGTTCAAGAACTTATTTTTCAATAAGTACATCCCTTGTATTCTCTGAACAATGATGGAGAAGGAGTTTCTTGAACTAAAGCAAAATGATGATGAATCTGTTGGTACCTATGAAGCAAATTTTACAAGACTTGAAAGGTATGCTTCTGGTATTATTATCCAACCAGAGAGTAATATCGATCGATTCTTCAGTGGATTAAAACCAAATCTTCAAAGGGCATTAGCTATAAGAGACATCAGTAGCTATGAAGAAATTGTGTGTTGTGCTATCAAGGTAGAAATGGATGTTGGTGTTACTTATCCATCTCATAGTTTTGACAAGAAACGAAAGATGGAGTTCAAGGAGAAATCTCAGAATAATGGTGAAAAGAAGATGAATGTTTCCTTATGCTCAAAGTGTGTAAAGAAGCATGGTGGAGATTGTCTAAAAGGTACTAGAAAATGTTTTAAGTGTGGAAAATAAGTTCATCGAGCAGCTGAGTGTCAAAGTAATGGAAAAAGGGTTTATAATTATGTAAATAAAGAATATACTACATAGAACGCACCACCAACACTTTAATGCTTCAAATGAAAGGAAATGGGGAATTATGCTAATAAATGCCCTAATCCAAGGGTTAGTGATGATCGACATGAGCAAGTACTTAAGGAAAAGGACAAAGGGAAGTCACATGCGATCACTATTGGCGATGTTGAATATGACAACGATGTGGTGGAATGGTTAAGTGATTATGTAATGGGATTCCAAAATAATATTGTATATAGTATCGAGGAATATTGGAATATTTATGTATTGGTCTATTATGGGTTTCAATAATTATATGGTACCGGTAACCATGGAAAGTTATTGAGATATTTTTGGGAAAAAAAGATGATATGCACATAATGAAGGGAAAAGGAGAAAATGAAATGTTTGACAGTATTCATGAGCTCATGAATGATATAAGGAAATAGTTATATCATGGTTCGAGGTTTTGGTATGTGAAAAGAGTTAACTTTTGACAGAACTCATGTTTTCAAATGGGTATTCATTTTTTTCAAGAGAATACATGATTAAGGCCTTCGAATGTTTGGAATGTGACCAACAAGACATATCTCATGATATATGGGGATCAACGATGGTATTAACATGCTAGTTGTATGGACTATTTGGTAATCATTTTCACTATAATATGAGTTTGGATAGTAGTATTTTGGATAATTCTAAAGATTGGAATGGATTATATTTTAAGGATAGATGTTTTTTCGATATTATTTATGGGATGTTATAGTATGATAGTTTTAGAAAAAGGACAACCTGTAGGATGGTCGACAGCCCATCGCATCGGACAAGGCTGTGGGAATCAAACCCACAACCGAAGTGCGACTGGCCTTTATCATCTACCACTGGCCTACAGGAAGTCCCTGTTTAGTAGAAAATAGTTTTATTATATTAATCAGTATGATATATGAATTTTAAGTCCATTTTAGGAACCATATACGATTAATCTCACTATAGATGGACTAATGTATTTTTTGATAACTTTTCTAACCTTTTGTTTGAGACAGATGGAATGACCCATCATTCTATCACATGATCTTCTAACACATCACGAATGAAAAATTAAACTTCATTTCTTTAAGAGATGAAGTGTAAATTGTCCGAAAAACGACCAATGGTGAGACTATACCAAAATCACAAAATCATATCTTCTAATTCCAATTTCATCAACTTTAGAGAAATGACCTTGAAAACCATAAATGTTGTCCTAGTGATCTTATATCTGATGAATCAGATGGTACCTTAGAACATCACAAATTTATGCCTTTTTGATTTCTAGATTTTCCATAGCCATGTTCTCTACCACTGTCCATCAGAACTTGATGGTTTAAGTTTTCTTCCATATCCATATTTTCAACTATGTTCTTCTACGTGGAAACCCAGTGATGAGTTAATTTGGGTAACCGTTACATTTCATAATTTAGTTTTTAAAGCCATGTTTTGGTATTATTTATTACGATGTGGGTTTCTATTAAAGAATATTTCGAGTAGTAAACCATTTATTACCCAGATGAATTTCGAGGGAGAAATTCATTTTAAGGGGGGTAGAATGTAACACCCCGAGATTTTATGAAAAATATTCTTTTTAATTTCACTAATGACTTGTGTTGTACGCTACACCAAAAGGAGCTTCCACAAAACGTATCCTTGGCTTTCCTTGCATTACACGCAATCGCGACCTTCCTCGATAGCGTGTGTAGTACGCAATACCGAGTTTCACTAAACAACGATATGCTATTAAAATATTATTAAAACTAGCCGTTATGAATAGTAATAACCACTTTTTGAAATTTTGTAAATTTTATTTTTCAAAATGGACTTCATTTTTGGATTCGGAATATCGAAATTAGCTTAGGGTGAACTTTTGGTACTTTTCGGATCACTTTCATTTTCTAATGAATAGTGAAAATTACTAAATTTTAATTAAAAACAACCTTTTTAATCGAAATAAATAATAGTGATAAATTATTAATTTGAGTGGTTTTTAAGTATATTTATAATATATTTTTACCATTTAATACAATTTTGTTCATTGGATGTAATTTCACATTTAAACCAGACATAAACAAGTGTCAATCATCTGATAGTTATTATCTCTTAAGAACACGCTATTTGTTTTGACGATGGGAATTAATTTTTAAATTAATTAATGCAACTGATATGTTTTGAATTTGGTAAAATAGAAATAATTTTTGAGTTCATAATATCAAATATATCTTAGGCCTAATTTTTTGTATTTTTCTAGAAACTGTCATTTTTTGTTGAATAGTGAAACCACTAAGTGGTAGTTAAAAAAATGAATTTTTCATAAAACTTAATTTTACCGCTTCTGCGAGTGAAATTTCAAAAATACGAGAGACACGGTTAATATCAAGGACTAAAATGTAGTTAAATGAGATTAAAATAATTTTTGGTGAATAGTAACTTTTTACTTTTATTTACCACGGTTAAAAGTAAATAGGATAATTAAGGGTAAAAATGATATTATTATTACCCTAACACATGTCCTGATTCTATTTTATAAGTTTAATTAGACCAAAAACAACCTTAGGAATAACATATGACCATTTAGGACCACTTGGATTAGATTAGGACAATTATAATTAATTTATTTAAAGAAGGGTTAAAATAGTTAAAATCAAAGTGTAATAAGTAAATAATTTTTAATAAAGGGTTATACATAAGATAAATTCGACTATAAATATTCATTAAAAAGCTAAAAATATTTCCTGAATAATGGTATTTTATTTTTAATTTTTAGACATTAAAAATGTTAATTTATTTATGACACAATGATGATGAAGTAATTATCTTATTAATGAAATATTGACATAATTGATGTTATAAATACCCAAATAAATGTAATTTTAGACTTTTTATGAGTTCCAATAATATTCTAGGTTAATATGACATGTTATTAATGATTTAAGTAACTTTTTAGAACTAACCATTCTGTTATGATTTTCACAAAAATCAATTACTCAATAGTTTCAAAATTGACATAAAATAGTTTTTAAAACAAATATTATATTATTAATTGTTATTTTATTCCTAAAAATATAAGGTTCGGCCAAATGACTTATATAAGGTTATATATATTAATAATAAACAACGTGGGGTTCTTTTGGCTTGTTATAGTATGTTTATTAACCTTATAGTGTAAGAACACAAAAACACACAGTAAAAGTAAAATTATCTAACTTAAAGATAAAACTAATAGATAACGTTAAAATAGTAACCTAAACTTGTCCAAATTCTATTGGATGATAGGATTTATACCCATACACACCTTAGATTCTAAATAAATCAATTTGGAGCTATTTAGAACCGAATATGGCTTTATAATAAAATAATATTTTTAGTTTTTTCAAAGGTGCCCCTCTCCTCCCTTATAAAAGGGCACCTCCTCCCTCTCTTCCTCACACCACTTTTAGCCTTCATGATCTACCAACCCCTGAAAACTTCTCTTCTCCACTTCCCTAGAAACATCCTAGAGGTCCTGGTCTTCTTCAAAGACCAACTTTAGTGCCCTAAGAGGAGGTCTCAAAGAGGCGCTTCAAAGAAGAGGTAATGTCTGTTACTGATTCTTTCAACTTTATTTCTTCTTCCACTTATTCTTCTTAGGTAGTTTCATTATGAAGTAATAGAATCAGTATCACTCATATACTGATATGTTATTATAAGTATGGAACAACCCTATTTCACCATCTATCCATCCTAAGGAAAATGAAATCACCATGCGTGCGTACGTACGGAATACCGTCTCCACGCCGTGGTGTAATCTATTTTACACCACCACCTTACTTGGATGGGTATAATGGTATACATGATAACTATATATAATTATTGTAAAGTGATATTGATTCTGAAATAGTATACATACACTCCAATACAATTCCACGATCATGAGAACGATATCATCGCTTGTGCGTACGTACGGACTACCGTCTCCATGAGGCGATGAGACTCATTCTCCACATTAACCATTCATCAATGATTATAAAGTATATATAATAAGTAATCATGAAATATATTACGTAATAATGCTACTAGATTTATGTGTATATATATGTATGTCATCTACCTAATTCCATTCATCTTAATAAGAAAATGAAAACAGCGTTCATGCGTACGTACGGCCTACCGTCTCCATGAACGGTGTATTTCTTTCCATTTACTGATCTATTATATATATGTATATTCTGAATATATATTATATAAAAATCATGTTTTATATTCTGTAATTAAGTAATCATGATCTAAGTAATCATATGAACAATTACAAGTCAAAACACGGACGATAAATGAAACGATTTTACCCAAAACGATCATTAACATGGAATTTACAAAAGAACGGGTAATATAAAGTCATAAGTGAACCATATATGATATCATAACAATAATTATTATTCTGGAATAAGTCAATGACATTATTTAAATCATTATACAGGAGGTTCGGACACTTACGAAGCAAATCGGACCTAAGGTAAGGGAAATATCACAATCTCATTTTTATTCGAGATTATTTATACTTTGGAATTTACTAGGGTGTATTTTTCCATACACATCCATGTTTCCTCAATATGTAATATTATTTCCATCCACCTACAATTTTTTAAATCCAATTTTACCCTTCGGCGAGTTTTTAGAAAAAGATATGAAAGGAATCTTTTTTCGTTTTTCGTACAAAGTACTTTTTTACTTTTCTGACAAAAGTACGAGAAATTTTTTTTTTAACTTATACAACATGAATGGATTTTTAAAAAATTATTTCCAAGAAGCTTCCTTAACAAGTTTTCATGTTTATATTTATTCATCTTCTTTTAGTTTAGAATTTTATGACATGTTAAGAAAGGAAAAGTGCTTTTGAAGTAGAAAGGATATTTTCCTCAAGAATGGAGTTCATGTGTTTTATCAAAATTATTTTCCATCTAAGATAATAAAGGGTTCTGTTTCTATCCCTATTATTACATTGATTTGATTATGTTGCGATGGAATTATTTTTATGAATTCCATTATCTTATATGAATTGTTTTATGATGTCATGTTGTTTAAGAATCTAATTTTTATTACATGGGTTATGAAATGATGTATGATTTATGATTTTGTGGCACACATATCAATGGTATCATTATGAGATGGGTGGTACCTATATCTCCCTCCAATGCATTGGGTAAAGATTTTATATCTCATGAGAGAGACATGGCTGGAACGACAGGTTAAACCGGTTCAGTGAAACAGGACTGAAACGAGGAGTGAACTCGGTTCCGAAATGGACTTTGTCCACTAAGATAGTCTTGGAAATGAGTCTTGACTAATAAGAAATGATTATCTATGATTATGTGTGTATTCCACAAAGTTTCATGTTTTATGTTATGATTATTGGGATTACATTTCACTACTATGATTTATCCCATGTTATGATATTATGATCTCTTTTGCAGGTTAAGATTTACAAAATGTTATGTTCTTATGAATATGATGTGATTGATATTTCTTTTGTTTACCCTTACTGAGCATTTGAGCTCACCCTTTTATGTTTTCTTTTCTACATGATATAAATAAAGGTTTTAGGTAAAAAAAGAATATCTTTATGGGAGATGTTGAAGATCTTTCACCACAATTAGAAGATTACATTCCGAGTTTCCAAAGACACTAAACTATTACGGTCCTTGTGTGTGTGTGTTTTTGTTATGTACTAAGTATTCCGGAAAAATAATGTAATGTCCATGTACGTTATGCTTCGGGTCTCTACATTTTTTACATCCTGAATAAGGTTCCACTAATTCAGTGCCTTGATCCAGTTATCCACAAGTCCTATGGTGCACCTCGTAGTATACCAGAGCCTGCTAACAAGTAGTGGGGGTCTAAGTGGTAATATAAGGATACTATACCCCCACATCATAGTGTGAGTTAAAAATATAAATAAACATGTTTCATATCCTCCAATGTATACCAAACTTTTAAACCAACTAGATATTTTGTAATAAAATGAAATGAAATAATGGATCGAATGACCATGTCCAAATAACCTCATATGTCAACTACATGGCTAATACAATATATAAAATGTACAAACTATTATAAATAAAACATTCCCTATAACTACTCTGAGCCAAACCTCATCCAATCCCCTAATACCATTTGATCCATCCATCCAAACATTGAAAAAAAAACTGGGGCTCAACCCATATATTTACCTCTGAAAAACATGTGAGAGATGATTGATTAACCAAATGGATTTTCCTATAAAGAAGGATGTCAGTAAAACATATTAGGGAACCAAAAATTGTGTCTAAATAAATATAATTATGTACAACAATGTATCTAAATAAATATAATTGTACTAAATAAACAAGAAAGTAAAATAAATGTGGCCCACCATTAAAAATGTATCAATAGCATTTTTTTTATTTGAGATCCACTAGGACTCCCAATGAACCAAGCCCTCTCTGGTCATTTTGAGGTTTCAAGACATATAAAATATGGGTCACAACTTTTTGTCTTGTGGGGGAATTCATTTCACAATTACTTAAATCTATTTTACCTCAGAGTGTCAGTCAAGCTACTCAAACTGTAAATTCAAAACGACAAGTCCAATCATCTTATTAAAACTTAATACTATTTTTCCTCGATTGTTATTGTAGAACATATACCATGGATGGGAAACACCATGTAAAACATCTTCTGTATTGATATGTAAAACCTTGTCCATACCCTTGGATTCATGATAATAAATCCAAACCTGGAAAATATCAATGAACTGTGGCACCTAGAGCATCAATCTATCCCACCCAAACTCGTGGATAAGGAACCCAATTTACAACATCCTAAACCATATATAATATTGGTTTTCTCTAGGGAATTCGTTTATATCCTATATAATTGGTGGGGAATACCATTTCTAATAACATAATCTATTACCTAATTTGTCTGTTTTATTATTCAATGTTCATGCTATTAATAATTTTAATATGTTATCATAAATAGAGAACTACCATTCATTTATCAATATGAATTAATATTTATCATTTAATCAACACAAAATTACCAACAATCCTTTAAATCAAAAAACATGCATAAAAAGGTGAACCCCCTTTCAGAAGACATAAAATACTAAAACTAAACACCCTAATTATAATTTTTAAAAATTACCATTAATAACATTGGTATAACACTTTTAAAACCCAAATATATGCCAAGACCTTAATTTCCATTTAAACCATAACAAGATCCATAATATAGTATTCACTAAAAATGAACCACACCCTAATTTCAGATTAATATTTGAAATAAATTTGAAAATAATTTTAAAAAAATAATTTGAGTTCAAAACCTAATTTATAGACAAGATGAATTTCCAAACATATATTCCCATATTTTAACCCAAAAACATGTCAAACCATAAGGAAAACATTTAATCCCATTTAAATTTACCCATTGGAATTTCGTAAAAAAATTTATTAAATAAAATATTTCAATTAAACCTTTCAAAATGTTACTGAATCATTTATTTTAAATATCCAAAAAGTAGAACATAACTTTTCATTCCATCCAACTAACAAGAAGAACCCATTTATGCTTGAATCCCACATACAATAAGCATTATAATTGTTTTATACCATTTACAAAACATGAAGGACCCCATGAGTGGTTGTTGGTTTAGTCTTAGAACCACTAATGGATGCAATTAAATCCACGGGCTGTTCGATGAATCAATCCAAAGACCCAAATTTGATGACATAAATTAAGGAAGAAAACACACAACACATATAAATTAAGGCAGAAGACATGTAAAAATGAAAAACAATTAACAACTCTATTGCTAAAGCTCTTAGAACACCTAAATAATTTATGAGTATTTCAAAAATTATTCTAAATCACTAAATCTTTTCCTAGTCATGTTTAGCATCTGAACCACTAAACACAAAACTGAGCTCATCTGAATCACCAAATCTCTAAAATCATGTGAAAAATCCAGTATTAATTAATTAAAATTAAATTAATTAAAAAAAAATATCCCAAAGTGAAATAATTCATTAAAAATTCCAAGGGGATCATGAAATGCCCAAAATTCCATGAAACCGCCATGTGTGGTCTAAAATTGACTCCCAATACTGATTTTATGAAAATATATAGGATTTGATACCCTTTCCATGTTTAATCAAAATCCTGTTTCACAGAAAACCTATGAAAATTTTCAATGACCTCATACCTTAATGGAATGCCCTATAAGGATTTGAAGTTTCCATCTCAGCATCACATATATAAAAGACGACCAAAATCATAATGATAAATCGATGTTTCCAAACTGATTCGGGGGAATTACTAAAAAAATAAACTAGAGAACTCTATAATTTTAAAGGATTAAAAATAATAATAACAGATTCCACTAGATGAGGATAAATAACATAAAATGAAAAATGAATCACCATTAATAAACCCTAAAATCAATTAGGGTAATAAGAATAATATGTTTTGGGAGCCCCTAGTTTATGTGACTCTACTAGGGGTGAAGAGGATGGAATAACTAAAAATATAGAGGGGGTATTTTGGACATTTTAAACATTTAATGAAATAATATGCAGTTGAACTATTCATCCATAAAGATATCCAAACTATATACCCACTGTGAACCCTATCCTATCCAACACCATACCCAACATGGTTAATAAAACTATTTGGTCATGTCTTCCTAATATCTATTGTAAAGTCAAATTTTCTCTAAAACGATATGAAACTAAAGAACCAGGACTCAAATCCTTCTCTACCTCACATAGTTTCTCCTTGTTGTGCATGTTTTAACCCAACTCATGATCTAACCATGAAACATAATTGTTCTCAATTAAATATATATTTAAAACCTCATGAACGTCAAGGTGTTTCATGTCCTTTCTTAAACCATAGAAAAAAACCATTCTCTTGGAAAAAATAATGATACATCTCCAAACATAACAGGAAGGCTCCAATACTCATTTGAACACCAAGGTTACCTCGTTAAAATCACTCCTCATCTCAAAAAATTACTTTTTGTCATTTTAACTCTAGAAAACTCATTCCAAGTTGGGATTCAAAATGTCAAACACCCATTAAATTAAAATTAAAAATCATTTTAATATTTTTGACCATTATATATGTAGGATCTTATAGTAAGTGTGCGTTTCTGATGGGGATATTTACATATATATGTATTTTTATCACCAACAAATGGATATCAATAGATTGTTAAAAAATAGGTGCAGTTAAAGGAAGTACTAGGTCAAAATATATGATTAAGATATCCAGTTTCCTTGGATTAGATGGGTATTAACAATGATTCTTGAGAAACATCTCATGATTCTCAATCCCAGTAGTCATATTTCTCTAGAATTATTAAAACAAAGTGATATTTAAGTACTTAAGGATGTTTATAATCATTAAAAATATGCTCATATTAGACACTAGTGGGGACAGATTTTTCTATTTATAAGGATTCATGGAAAACATATAGAGTAGTGAATTCATGAAAGATTAAAATGAGATAGCTTATGCCTCCCCCAACTAATGATACAAGGGAAGAACTACCCAATGCATTATATATAATTGAATAAAGTGATATTCATGTTGATGATTTGGAATCATTATCTCTATTGGGTTATGTGTGGAATATATATGGTACAAAAATACTCAAGTATATATTCACAAAAAGGAGATAATTATATGAAAATTAAGATAGTTAGAGATGATCAATGATTATGATTGTTTAATAAAATACTATTTTGGGAAGGTAAACAATGTGGAATATTATTTCAGAAGAAATGATCTAACATATGTATCTATAATGAGGATTGAAAGGGTTCCAATTTTATGAGACATGCAATGGATGCACATGAGAATCGTTAAATATTCATCAATAATTGATCGAAAACTCCATATTCATATGGAAAATGATGCCCAAAAATAAAATCATGTGATATAAGAATTAGTATCAAATATTTCAGAGTATAACATTGGTAGAGATTTACTTATAAGTATTGGAACCAGGATTTGTGTCCCATGAAAACCAGAACTGAAGACCAAACCAATAGATAATGTGAATATGTTTCCTTCTATACTCATAATTGATGAACATAGATACAAACAATTCTAAAAAATTCCTTTTTGTTGGTTAACATTATGTGGTAGATTGTAGAGTTTGTATCTTGATTCTTGGTATAATAACAATTCAAGGATGAATGGCATAAGTTAAAGTGTATAATGAAACCAATATCCATGATAATATGGAATTATGAAAACATAACCATATATTTATTCATTATAATACGCATGAAATTCAATGTAAATAATAAATTATGTATTGTAGTTGATCACCTAATAATCACAGTGCATTTAATTTCTATATTGAAATATTTATCTCTAAACATACTCAGTAATATATACGTAAGGGATTTGGTAAGTGTATATAAAGTACTACTCTAGAGTGTATCTAATACAGATCCTAGGTTTGCCTAATTTTTTGGATAATCCATCTTTTAGAACTATATATAAAGATGAGTTTTAGTACTGCTTATCATGATTAGATGGGTGGTTAGTCCAAGAGACCTTTCAATCTCTATAAGGTATGTTAAAATCTGGTTTAATGGTTTTCCAAGGATATTGGGATGACCACCGTCCCCTTGGGATGTTCTCATATAAAAAATATTTTCCATTCATTGATTTAAAAGTAAGCTTATGCGGCTCTATAAGGTTAGAGGTGTCAGACTCAAATATGCTGGGATGATGTTGGGTAGTAGAAGCTTGTGGGACCTGATCATATCAAAGGGATGATAGAGAGTCTACAAACAATTCAACACCATAGGAAATACACACAATAATGATTTAAAATATATAAACCAAATTGTTGATGGTACCTAGGGAATAAGGATAGAGACAAGGTGTTCCTTTATATATCGTATTAGGATAATTTCATGGGGTTTTGGTTAAATGGAAAAAAAATTCCAACATTCATCATCCCTTTGATATCCATGATTGTATCAGATTTGGGGTATATCAAAAATCTGTCCAAACTATCCTTTCACAAGTGTATGGTTTATTCCATGTATCAATATTCATAAAGTACATATCTACCACAAAAGTTGTAACAAATCTAGTGGTTTTATAGATGGAGAAGGATCTTTTATATTAGGAGAAGCTTAAGAAGCTATTAGATTATATATAAAATGATCTATGAAACAACACAACTCACCTGGGTACAGTGTTATGGAAAAATCACATGTCTAGGGAAGAAACATAGGAACCAGAATATCCAATGAATCAAAAGTATCCACATTTATTTTGGTTTACGAAATAAATTTTGGAGGTGAAATTTATGAAGTTGTTGAATGTAATGACTCAAACTATTATAAAGTAAATTTACCTTTGATTTTTTAAATGTTTTATTACTAATGAAAGAAATAAATTATTTTTTGAATGTAAAATAACTATAAAATTTAGATTAAAATATTTAAAACAATGTTAATAATTGAAACTATTTATAACATAGACATCATGTAGTGGTTATTACAATTAATAGATATTAATGATTATTAGAATATATTAATTTTAATATTATAATATTCAATTTTCATGACCTTGAAAAACATTTAAAGACAATCCTATTTGAGGAAAAAATTGGAAATACATTTTATGGTTTATAGTTTTTATTATATAAACATATTGAGTTCTTAAAAAATTGTTTAGAAATTAATAAAAAAATATCGTTAAATTTTCAATAAATACCGTCCAACACTCAAAAACCTCTTCACATAAAACCTATTTATCATGTATATTTGTTAGGTCCACTTGGTTAGAAACTCTAAGAGAGGGGCGAATCAGGGTAAAATGGATTAAAACAACAGCCCTATTGATCTTTTTTCACTATTGAAAAAACTCTCTTCTCTTTTTTCCCATAGGAAAGTATAAACATATATTAAATCATGCACAAGACACATCAATTTTTTACATGGTTCATGCTCAATGGGCTACGTTCAAGGAGAATACACCGATGATGTGATGATGTACCAAATTCACTTAAACCGCACTGCTGTTAACAATGTTTGAAGATGAATCAATGTCCCTTCTAGTTTACAACCAATCATGATATGAAACCTCACTACTCTATCAACTGAAGTGTGCTCCCTACTTTTTCAGAAGATCCACATACATTTTATAAACTTGTAGGTCTCTTCATTATCTCTAATGAAATATTAATCCTTAACTATTGATAGATGCTCTGTTGATTTGCCACTTTCACCCACAGATGAATCTCTCTTTGCACCGGGTGTACCGAGAAACCCCAATTTTTATGCGCAACCTCTATAATACCTTGCACATAATTCCATGATTTTTCATGAAATCCACTATTTCCACAACACCACTTTTACGTGCAACAAATTATTTTACATGAAATATTCTTCTTTTATGTGAAACCTCTTCTTTACGTGCAAACACTTATTTTACCTGCAACATGGATCTTTTATGTGTAACATATTCTTTACGTGTAAACACTTCTTTTACACGTAAAATTGACGTTTATGTGCAACACCTTTTCATACTCCAATTATTCATGCTAGAGCTTTGATTCTCTCTATGTATTGAGCTCCTTCAAATGAGGGGGTCACCTCTTATTTATAGGCAAACTCGGCCACTACATGAAAACCCCTCCTTGCACATGTAATCCTCTTTGAGCATGAAAATCACATCTTCTGTGCAACTCTTTTTCTGCACACCACTTTAATATTTCATGCAACTCCTGTATTTTCCAAATTTTGAGCTTCTGATCTCAAAAAATCTCTTGCATGAACAACTCCATTTCTCTATTTCACGCACCAAACCAATATTTTGCGTACCACAATATTTTTCACGTGCCGCTCTAATCTTGCGTGCACCACCCTCTTCCAAAAACACATATATCCATTTTACGATTTTCAGGCCCAAAATTTTTGGAAAACACTAGAAAATAGTTCCACCCTGTATCTACTCTTTTTGTACTACCTTCAGATCATCAATTACTTTGTCATAGTACCTCTTCCAAACATAGATAGCCAAAAATATCTCTTGAACCAAAAAAAATCACCATGTGATCCCCCTTTTTCATCAAATTGGACATCGTGGTCTATTTTGTGAACAAACACAATAAAGAGGCATGCTCTGTCAAGAAACACAATTACAGAAAAAATGCTTCAGTGGTACCTTGAGGGATTTTTTCCCAAAAATCTCCATACCCTCTCTTGGCCTAATCCCTTCTACGGTCTTTCCAAGGACTTAATAAATTTAACTATACCTTTTAGAAGGGCCCTTTAAAGGTGATAGATCATCTTATCCTTATATTTTATTCCATGTCAATTATTTATACTAAACATTTTATTTATAATTACTCATATATTTATGTTTCCCTAGACATCATTATACTAATATTATGTTTTCAATGTAATCATAGACTACATTTCAGTATCATTAATGCTCTCATTGAGCCCTTATGTGAAACATTTATGCTGTCAAAATAATCTTTAAATCATTCAATGCCAAAAATTTATATAGTCAATGACCTTCACCATATTCATTTATGGATATTAAATTAGGTTTAATAATCATTTATTTAATGGGGACTTCCATGTGACTATCCAAGGCTCTTTAATCATGTGACTAGAAGTGAGGAACATATTATTTACGTTGTAATATTTATGTGGAATACAAATGCATGTACATGATATGCATGAGATATATCGGACATGATTTATATATCCCTAAAATGTATTTGGTAAATATTTTACCTAATGAGATTCCATGTACGTTTCTAGAGATGTTATTATGAGAAAATAGTTTTATGATGCCTTGGCCATTATCCAAGAATTATTCTTATGGTGCCTTGTTTTGTGTTGTTGTCATGTTCTTTGTTTTCCTTGATGTTATAATCTAATATCATGTTTCAATGTTAATGATTATGGGTCTCAAAAAATTTATGTTTCCTTGATATATCAATTGACTAAGATATTTTACATTCATCATGTTATTCTTTTATTATTACCTTTATTATATTTACTTCTATACCTATTATTATCTATGTTACAAGGTTATCCAATGTATTTTTAGAAGAGGAGAGTACTTTTAATAGAATATTATGGAGTTTTAAATATTTTTTTATTCATGTCTCATGTAATTATTCTATGTATTCTATTACAAAAAAGATACAAGGAATTTTAATATTTTTGGATTGTATTATATGTGTATTTATGGAATAAATCATGAATTGTGGTTTATTAAATATTTGGTTTGTAGTAGTCACATAAAGGTAACCTTGAATGTACAAAGGGTAACAATGTGTAAACCTATATTAACAAGAGTTGGATAAGTGTAGGGCCCTATTTTTATTTGTTTCATAATGGTAGTGCAGTCACTATGTTACTGTAACCCCATACATTAAATGGTTATTTAAGGAAAAATCCCTATTTGTATAAAGGTAAGACCCTGTCCATATAAATTAACCACTTTAGCTATATAATGTATGAAATCAAATTATAAGGGTTACTCAAGGGACCACCATGATTCACAAATGGGTAAAAATGTTATTCTTCTTTTAAAGTAATTGTAAGTTTTATTTTCTATAGAGCATGTAAGGGTGTGTTTGTTGTTGTGACATTCATTTGGGTAAAAATATGTTACCCTTAAACATATCCCTTTTCTATGATAGGGTAGTCCAATTTTACCATTTTCCTTTTTTTATTCCAAATAATTTCTATAATTCATTTTTATAAAATTTAAATCCATAGATCATATGAGTTAATTTCTTATGCTTAGATAATGTGTATAACTCTTATATTAACTATTTTAAAAACTCTGTGTTCAATATCCATTTTAATGTGTAATTAAATTAAAATTTAAGATTTTTTTCTCAATATACTGTGAACTAAGATGTATTGGGATTTAATATCCCCCAAACCATTACTACCACCAGTTTTTTATATTATATTGAGAATATAAATTCCAGAATTACTCTATTTATAATCCTTGATTTCATTACCAATAAATAAGTGTTATTCAACAAATTTATAGATGAAACATAAAAATATATCTCCTACTATACTAGGTGCATCATTCATTAATAGATAAATTCTCTATAATAATTTATAATTTTTTCTCATTATATTATTTCAAATTTGTGAAATAAAAATAATTTTTAAAGGTCGTATTCAAGCATTAATGTTAGTAACCCATAAATATTGATGAATAATACTGGTTTATCATAATTATATTAAAATAATTATGGAGAGATAATATGTCATCACCTATTGTATCTATAATTATTATTTGATAATGAATCTATTAAAATTATGTAAAGTTTTGAACTGAAAATTTAGAAATTATCCAATTGGGATAAACTAATATGAAATGTGGTCTTTACATTTCTCTCAAAAGTGAATATTTGGAATAAATTTTTTGAATACATAATGTGTGGATTTAACCTTCTGATTCGTGGATGTATTATGGGTGTCAATAATTTATAAAACCTTAACACTGACATCGATAGCCATGAGACAATATGTTTGTTACCTTTTTTGGATATTACACACACTTATTTCATTTCCATTGGTCACTCATTCTCCAATGGCGATGGATGCTTCGACTACATTTGATCCAATCTCCTCCCTCTCTGTGGGATCCTCACTAGAGTGGGGACCCTCTCTCTCTTTCATGGTACCATGTCATCTATTCATGTCCTTCAATGATTCTCCTTGTGGTAAGGAGCCCTACTCCTAGACTCCTAGTTTTCTAGAAATCAGCATGTTTTCATCCTCAGTAACATTGGATGGGTTGGGCATGTCTTTGGGGGTCCCAGCCTTGTCCTTTGTCGAAAATTCTTCTTGTTTATGTTGGTCTCTTGTCACATGATTCAGTTACACAAAGCTGTCTATAAATATCTTCAAGAGGTTTGTGGATTCATGGTATTTTTATGTTCTGGCTCACATCTCTTCCATTTACAGAGATTTGTTTTTTCTGGCCGTAGTTTCAGATTCAGACTTCACTCTAGTGTTGGGTAATTACCCCAAGGCATTCAATCGCTGGTGGTTAAACCTAGTTCGATGGTCTATGGATGTTCACAATGGGAATGAGAGTCCATGTGTGGTGGTGTGGCTCAGTATTCCTGGCCTCCCGTTGCCCTTCGAGAATGGTGTGATGCTCAAATTCATAGGTGACTCTCATTGTGGTTTTCTCTACATGGATGATCATACTCATAGTGGTGAGGAAACCTTGGTGGCCCACATCTGGGTGCACCTGGATTTATCTCTTCCAATCCTAGATAAGATACACCTAAAGGTGGTGTACTCATTCAAATGGTCCAAGGATATTGTCTACCCTATCTTACCTAGGTACTATTCTTTTTGTCTTCATCAAGGGAACTCGATTCAAGTTTGCAGGAATCAGAGAAAGGGAATCTGACGCCAATAGGAGAGACGATAGAATAAGGAATATATCCCCCGTCTTTCTCATCATGGAACATGCTATGGAAATTCAATCTCACAGTCGATTTCAAACCCTTCCCCATCATCCAAAGCCGATCTACAACCCTCTTCTCCTACTTTCAAGGTCCCCTCTCCTTCTACAATGGGATTGGACAACCCCCCACATCTGGAAATTATCGCTATGGTATCACAAGACCTCCCCCATGTGCCTCCTGATATCTTCACCGGGATGAGTATCCCATCCCTTATTCTCTCTATAGGTGGTCTGCTGGAATGGTTCCTAAGCTCCCCTCTAGGGAACCTTGCTTCCCTCACCTTCTCCTAGGAAGTTCAGATTCCAAACTGAAGTTCTCATGTCGGGATGTAACCCTCGTTGAGTGGATTCCATGGGTCAAGCCCTATAACCCTCCCAGATGGTGATCATGGTAAGGAGATATCCTACAAAATCTTGAGCAGAATTCTAGAAGAACCCCACATTAATAAAAAGCCTGGCCTTCTTACCCAGTCACCATAAAGTGATGAATCAGGAAAGCCATAAAATTCCTTGTACCGGTGCTGGACACCTTCACCAAAAAAAGTTGATGTGATCCTGGGTATTTGTTCTAGGCTTAGAATTAAACCTATTAAAATAGCAGGACCATTTGACCTCCCATCTGAAAGAGACTATGGATCATGGTGTCAATGTCAGGAACTTTTATCATAATTGAATCCTATAATAGTTTGTAACTCTTGAGGTATTGGTGCTAGGGTCAAAATGGGTTTTATAGACTCAGAGTCCAAAAATAAAAAGGCACAAATTTCCACTGTTCTTGAACCCAAACAGATCCTAGATAAAATCTATGAGTTCACACAATGGATCAGAATTCATGTCTCCCTGAATGCTTCACACACCAATATGTATATTTGTATCTTTTGGAAGAAAGATATTTTGGTCAAGATGATTAGGAAAGGAGATCAATTTTTCACAACAAAGATAAATAGTGCCGTGAAAAAATATTTTGCAAAATTTATCTATGGGAACAACAATCCACAAAGGACAGAAGCTCTTTGGAAGGACCTTTCCACTTTCGACTCAAGAACCCTTCCTTGGATCCTAGGTGGAGACATTAACTTCATATCAAATCCATCGAAGAAAAAGGGAAGGGAATCATTCCCCCAAAAGGTGATTTTGGAATCTGCACAATTAATGGATGGAAACGACCTAATGGACATAGGTTATTCTGCTGACTGTTATACATGGTGCAACAACCAAAAGAGAAAAAACCGCTGCTGGAGCTTCCTTGACCATTGTCTCTTCAACATCCATGATATATCTATGTTTCCTAACACAAAGTTAATTCATATGGTTAGAGGGATTTTGGATCACTCTCTACTGTTGTTTCCATTTTCTCCTCGGTAGATCTATCTAGAATGCTTTAGGTATAGAAACTAGTGGAGCAGTGAACTGGGTTACTATAAACTAGTAAGGGGGATATGGGTTGAGATGAACCAGGGGACGTTATGGGTGGATATAAAAACCAAGGTTAGATGACTCAAACAGGGCATGTCAACATGGGTGATGAATCTACCTCCTCCCAACAAGAACCTGGATGATCTGAAAACTGAAATTGGGTGGCTGGAAACCAGGTTGTAAGGGGTTTGGTATAACTCAATCTATAATAATCTTGTGAATAAAAGGAAGATTTGGGATGACATGGTTCTCTAAAATGAATGACAGGATATAGAATACTCAAGACTCGTATGGCTACATGAAGTGGATAAGAACATGTCCTACTTTCTTACATGCATAAGGGATAGGAGATGTCCAATAAAACATAACATCTCTTTGTCGGATGGAACATACACTGAAAACTGTAATGTATTTGGAGGCATGGATCACACTTTCTTCAATTAGTTTCTTGAAGGATAGACTATGAACATGCCTAGTGGATACCTGCAAAGGGTGAAGCACTCTGTTGAGGGATTCGAGACCTCGTTTCTGCATAAGACAATTCTTTCTTATAAGGGGTCCCAGAAGTGGGAGAGATACACCTAGATATGTTGAACCTAAACCCTTAAAGTACACAGGGTCTGGACAGCTTTCTAGGTACATTATATAGAGGCTCGTGGGAGGTGGTCAAGGGTGAAATTATCACAGCGATCTAGGACTTCTTCCTTGGAGGAAGCCTACCATGAGTGGATATTTCCATGAACCATGTCCTCATTCTAAAGATCAAGTAACCCTCCTATCATTAATATCATAGACCGATAAATATATGAAATTTCCCCTACCAGATCCTTGTAAGAATCATCAATACAAGTCTGTAATAACATCTCCCACGACGGATCTCCCTTGAACATCATGGGTTTGTGAAGGGCTGATCAATCCAAGGAGTGATAGATCTTTCATTAGAAATGATGAGAGATATTAACACCAAGACATATGAATCCAATATAGACATCAATCTAGATATGAATAAGGCATATGATCGTCTCGAGTGGGGAATCATCAACCGAGTTGTGAATAGGATAGGTCTATCTCCATTGGCCTGGAACCATATCTTCAGGTGCGTAAGCTCATCTCATATTTCTGTTTCGTTTATGGGGTGAATGCATGGATTTTTTTAAAGTTTCTCATGGGTTAAGGAAATGGTGACCCATGTCCTCATGCTTCTTCATACCAGTTCAAGACGTTCTCAGCTACATGATCAATAATGGTATGTCCAATACAGATGTTCATCCCTACTGAAGAAAGATATGTCTTCCCCCATCTCCCATTTGATATTAGCACATGAAACATCCATCATCATAAAAACGGGAATGATATCTCTATGTCGTATCAACAAAATTCTATAAAAATATAGTCACTGGAGTGGAATGGTTATTCACAAGGACAAGTGTATGATTTACATCTCAAATAAATGCAGTGCATGTCGAGCCCTACTTCTGTGAAACAGGATGGAAATGTATTGGCGATATCATCAAATGGAGTACCTTGGCTCCCCAATCTCTTTGGCAAATATGTGTATAAGAGATTTTGTTCACATGGGGAACAAGATTATGTTCCACATACTAAACTAAAAAAACCACATGTTATCCTTTGGAAGTCGCATTGTATTGGTTAATAGTGTCTTGTCTACAATGTCGGCATATGCATTGGTGTACATCATTATTCCAAAAGGTGTTATCATAACTATCGAACAAAATTTTGGTGGGGTTCATCTAGGATGCTTCATTGGAGGGGACGAAACATTGGTCATCAAGGGAGAATATGGAACGCCACTTTCACTATAGAGGAATCAATGTCAAAAGCATAAAGACACCACCCATTGCCTGCATGAAAAACTGGAATGAGAAAAAAATTAATGGATTACTTTGTGGGGAAGGACTATGGCCCACAATTACATTGGAAATGTGGTTGAAACATCTATGCATGGATATCCCCTCTAGTCCAAGACCTGTACACTCATCCTGAGCCTATAGTAGAATTCGAAATGGATAGTTGGAGAGGGAAATCTCTTATTCAATCATCGCAACTAGGTAGGCAGTGTGGTAGGATATCTAGGGTGTCCTGCTCTAACCATTACCTTCAGGGATGCATGTCTTCACCATTCTTTCTTCATATCAGTTCTAGATATTGTTCATCAAGAGATATTTTACATTATTGAAACCATATCAGAACTAGATATATGTATTTTCACACCTTCAAACTCGAGGAGATTCAACCACAAGGATTTATGCAGATCATCCAGCCCACAATCCCATCTCGAAAGATGGATGAGTTTGGTGTGGTGTATTGAATTCCTACAAAATATAACTTTATCATGCGGAGGATCAGACACCATGCCATACAGACATATGATCATATAAAGAAGATTGGCACTAGCATGGATCCTAGATGCCACTATTGAATGAACAGGAGGTACCAGAGATTGAACCATTTGTTTTTTGAAGGGGAATGGGACCATGAAGTGTGTAGTTTTTATTTTGTGGGGGGTCACTACATACTCTTCCAGGGAAAACTGTGATGAATAATTTCTCGATAGAGAATTTAAAGCGACAGAAGAAAGAAGCCTAAAAAATGGCGAGATCCATGATCATTAATGTCGGATAATGGTTCCTTTGGAGGGAATGAAATTGATATTGATATGAAGGGTTTAATTCCATAGTGAGATTCATTATCTCAAAGGCAGGTAGACTACTGGAGGACATTGTGACTCCAGTCAGTAACTTGATGGACGTTGCATCCCTACAGGCTCTCCATGCCCTCCCTTGGTGTATCATCTCTCACCCAGGCTGCAAGGTAGATGGGTGAGGTGGATATCAATTGAATAATATATCAAGATGAACACAAACTACATATGTAGATCGGGTGAAATTTGAGGAGTATGTGTTGTTAGAGACAGTAGGGGGGTGTAGTTCCAGCTTTTACAACACAGTTCAGTAGATGTAACTCTCTTCTAGTAGAGGCCAATGCGGTCCTTATGGGAATCAAGCTTCGTATACAAGATATTGTTTTCCATTTCAAGTGGACTGTAAATCTATGATTCTTAATAACTCTTTTCCGGGAAAAAGATCCCTTCCATGGTCGATCTGCTACATCATAAGGAATTGAAAATCTATCCTCAACAGTAGTAAAAAAAAGTGAACGACACCTGGCAGGAGTGGAATCAAGTAGAAGGTCATATAGCTTATTTGACCGTCCAAGGCACCAATGTAATTATACTCTCTAATATTTCCCAATTTAAATGTGAGGGGGTTAGTTGGATTAGAGGGGATTCCCTTATCCAAGAGTACAATAGACACCCTTAGACTTTTTTTCTTTTCCTTTTGTTCATTTCTAACATGAATAAAAATAAATGATGATGATGATATTATGTGATTTTACATTAATTCTGCACCATTATGTTGGTGTGGACAAGTATTTGTAGGTTTTTCATTATACTTGAAGTAACTGGACCATTCTATGATAGTTATCTCTTTGGTGGGGTTTTCTGCACAAAATATGAAATAATAAAGAAACATGACTAGGGAGTATATTAGGGGAATGATGTTATATATGCCTAACATGGGGTAGAAACATTATTGCCATTATTTCCTACTATTTTGACATGAGGAAAAAGTGGGGTACAATGGACTGGTGTCCTAACCCATTATAGAGTCAGGGTGTGATGGTATAGAGGCCTGACTAGACATTATTACATGGGATTGCAATGTGACATGTCAAATATCCTTGATGCTAGTTTTGGTCACTTCTCAAATCAACTATTTATCATTCTATCATGGATCCAATAACAGAATGATTAGGGATTTATAGTTTCATGTATAACACACAACTAATGGGTAAATTTTTTTATGTTAGTTATTCTTGCTTCATATTTATTATTATCATGGAATAAAAATTTTATACTTGGGAAAGTATTATAAGGATGCATTAGTGGTGTAATAATGCGTTGTGTTACTTAAAAAAATATCTGGGAATTTTGGTACAAGTGTATATTTCATGAATAGAGATCTAGGAAAGTGAAATGGGACAATAGTGGATGGTTGATCTTTGTATCTCCAAGTAAGTGGTGGGACCAGTATGTACTCTAGAAATTTTTTTTGTAGTTTTATTTATTTATATTCACTCTATATAATTTAGTTTGACATTTCACTAAGGGATACTTATTTATTTTACTGCATGACATGCATGCCTTTTAAAATATCATATAATTATTAGTTTCTACATTTCATTCATATTATTGAAATAATTTGTTATATTATTTTGGCAATTATATGATATTGAGGGTATAATCTCCCCACTGATGGCATTCAGAGCCTCTCTACAAGTCTATTGCCTCTTGCCTATGGGGTTTCGTGCATGAGGTTATGTGACTCCATATATCAGACTATATGGTTTGGTTAAGGATATTATAGTATATAAATTTAAAATATTATAAAGTAGTTTATTGTGATATTTGTTCTTGTTATATTATAGGATAGTGTGTGTTTTATCTAGGTGGGTAAACAAGGAGTGTGTTTCTTGAATCAAAATTTCACACCTTGAGATGCGTTTCTTTTAAAATTACTTTTTTTTTATTTAGAATTGTTAATAAAACTATAAATTTAATATTTTATGTCATGTCC
Source organism: Viscum album (assembly GCA_963277665.1). NCBI lineage: Eukaryota > Viridiplantae > Streptophyta > Magnoliopsida > Santalales > Viscaceae > Viscum > Viscum album. The sequence continues at coordinate 582,289,123 of OY728129.1, read as the reverse complement.
CTACCATTGTTAACAATATTTATTTTTTAATTTCATAAAATATACATCAAGGGGTTTCGACTATATTGTTTCTATGGTTTTAAGGGGTTATTTATGTAAAATTTAATTTCACGAGACATTAATATTATTGTGAATCGTGATATGTTTAATATGGTGCAATTATTCTCAAATGAATATATATTTCTATATTCATATGTATTTTTAGAGAAATATTGTGTTCACATTAATATGGAATCTGATTAAAAAACATGATATTTTAAACAATTTTTGTTAACAAAACATTATATGTTAAGTTATAATAATTTCACATGATTTTATTTCTTATATTATTTGATTCTGAACCCTTCATTCATAAAGGTCATTCACAAAATTCACATGAATGGTTCTCGTGACACAGTTATGAAAAGTGGTTTTGTAAATCAATCACATAAGAGGGGATATTGTATAAGATTTGGAGAAAATAAAATGCTTTGTCCCCCAATCCCCTATTCATAGGGACCATTTGTAATATGAACAATATCATGGAGTAACAAATGTTTCTTGGAATATCGATCAAGGAAAGACTAAGGGACATAGGAGGGAATTTACTTCGTCTAAATGATGTACTAGTTCCTTCAGACATCACCCATAAATGGGAATTTGTTGATGCCTAAAAAAAGACCATTGAAAATATTAGGAATATAGGAATACCCGAAGAATAGGCATTACATTCGAAATAGAGGGGATACATAAAAATCATGGCTACATGGGGTGTAATCACTTGGGTCACCTGAACTGCATCACCATCAGTGAGATTCAAGATCACATATCCATAGAAATATCACATGAAGGGGTTATTCACTTCATGTCATCATTTCAGGATTGCATGAATCCCCTCTAACAATTCATCTTCATCATGTGAATCTACATTTGGAAACCATCTTACTCATGTGAAGCCCTTAATACAAGCCTTACTTGATCACATGAAATCCTCCTTTCTAAACAACCTGATGTCACAAAGGATATTCCACAAGTCTGTTACATAATGCCATTCCCAGATTAAAAACTAATGGGATATATTCATTTCTGCAAAAAAATAATAATACAAATTACAATAACATTAAAAAAGAATAGATAATAATTTTTTCATGTAAAGGGGATACACACTTTGTATGATCAGTTCATTGATCACCTAAAGGCCCATTGACATGTCGTCGTTATCTCAATGACATTTTCAAATGAATCCTTCACATAATGTGACATATTGACCAATAAATTATTTAAAATTTCTTAATTCATCTGAAAAATCAATTCTGAAAGTGTGGTATCCTTATGTGAATATAGTTTTTTCATATGCAAAGGGATTATACACTACAAGTGATAAGTTCGTTGATAACAGGAAGGACATTTGACATGCCATAATGATAATATCAAGGGAAAAAATGAGGTTGAATAATTTTATATAAATCCCTTTAATAATTTTCTTGATCTGTTGAACACCTCTTGATATTAAATTATGATCTTTTGAAGTCTCATTAGAATGAATTTTAATTGTAATGGGATCATTTAAAGGCTATCAGACACAATAATTCGATTACATGAGAGTCTTTTTGGCATCTATAAATGATCAAATGGATGAATTTTGACCTAGAATTGGCATAATAATGTTTTTAATGAATTATTTATCTTGATATCACTATTTATCAGGTGACAAAATGTTGATTTCATTGATGAAACATGAGGGTATCATGTGAATCATGTATATGAATGGTCGCTGATTTTATTCTATATGATATTTGAGAGTCAATATCCATTTAAATTGGTATATATTTTATATAGTTAGTAAAATAATATCCAACTTCAAATTTATAAGAAGAAAAAATTTAGGTGATAAAGAACGTTCCACAGTGAAAGACCGTGTGATATCAAACGAATTCTTCCAGAAAAATTCTAATGAGTAAATTAATGGATTACACCATTTTTTTGTTATAGTAATGTGAACATTTAATTGATAATGTGAAGGATATTCGGTAAACCAACTATATCATGTGAGATAAATTCATCACATTCGGTTGATCATGTGATTCTTTGGAATGGAAATTACTAAAATATATTTAGGAGTTTTCGTGAATATTGATGAAAATGAAGGAATTGTCAAGAAAAGAAAGATACAATAGTTTTAATGTGAAGGAATCATGTTATTCTATTAATAATCTATCCAATCATGAAAAAATCATTCAAAATTTCATATTTGATCATGAAAATGACAATAAACAGGGAGTCCTTATCATTTTAATTCTCTAGGATATGTATGTTCCAGTCATGAAAATACCCATGGATGTATCTACAATGTCAAGCTGACAACCTAGACATGTCATTTGGGTTCACATGAAATGAATTTTACATGACATCATTGATAATGGGTAGTGTCACGACCCGTCTCAGTGGGGCCCGTGGCGTGACTCCCCAGGCCCGCCTCCAATAGGCCAGGGGCTGGTGACTAGCACCGAGTAGGCATGTCACTAACATTGGAGGCATTTCCTATGTACCTATACACACACACACACACATATCCAAGCCCACAAATGATGAAATGTGAAACACTAAGGAACAAAAATGGATGTATACAACTTATCCCAACCAACAGAGCATGACGAAAGGTAGAGTACTGTAAAAGTAAACTGGGCCAAAATACAATCCCACCAAAAACAAGAGTCTGAAAAACTGAAAAGTCTAACCTGTAAGCACAAAGGTACTGGGACTGCTGCTCGTAGTTGTAGGGACTCCTCGGCCTGTAGGAAACTCAGAAAGCTCGGTCCTGTCCTGGTCCGCCCTGGACTCTGTCAACAGGCTACTCGTCTGCACAAGACACCAGACGTGCAGGAAAAGCAATGCAGGGGTGAGTATAACAATACTCAGTAGAGGACCCCGAAAACCAAAAAGCAGTACACAAAGTAAAGGTAAAGTAAGATATTCATAATATATGTTTACAGAACATATAAAACAAACCATATATACTCAAAACCCATGCTCGTTGTCTAGAGACAAGTCACGCAACTGCATACCCCCGCAAGGGATTCTGTTTGAAGATTTCGTGATGCACTCGTTCCGGGAGAACACACTCCACGACTTATAGTTCCGATGACATCCGTCCGAGAAGTGATGTTCGTCGGGAACCGTCATGAGATATAGCTACACTCATTATGGGAGTCACACTCCTGAGTTGAAGGGTTATGATAGATAGAAGCACTCTTTATGGGAGACACACTCTTGAGTGGGAAAGATCTCGATACACAGATGAGGATCACTACCAGGGCCATGGAAGATACAACGACTCATCCAGAATTCACCTTCTAGGTAGAGGATCAACAGACAGTAAAGTTGGTCACATCGATGCCTGACTCTACCTAGTGTCTGGAATGGATAGAGGATCTTGATCCGGGCCTCTCAGATGGATGCCTGACTCTATAGCAGAAAATTACTGCTGAAGGGATCATAATCCGGTGTGAGAGAATGATGCATGAACATCAAGGGAAAAGAAGAAGGGGCACTAACCCAAATGAAAGATGTTCAAGGCATGATGAACAAAAGGACCAAGTCGTTCTCCAAAAAGTACATGGCGTGTAGAAATGATACATGTCATGTTGTCCAACCCCGGGTACTGCCCGTGTACAATGGCATGTGTCGTGAGGCTGGTCATGTAGAAAACATTATACATGGCATGTAGTACGGAATACACACCGTGTCTGGGTCACTGGGGCTGGCTCCGTGTACTCTGGCCATGTGCCCGTACACGGTCACCAACCCGTGTACTCCAACCCGTGCAATCTGCACACGGGGTGACCTGCGCCGGTGACCTCGCCTTGCCGGGTGAGGGAGTAAACAGTCATGTACTCCATCCCGTGCCCGTGTATCCCCGGGATACACGCCAAGCTCCGCGTAGCCGTCTCTGCCGAGCTATACACGCCGAGTCTCCTGAAGCCGTGCAGATCATCCCGTGTCCGTGTACCACTCGAAGTACACGCCGAGTTTCAGGGAAGGTCAAACATGCCGTGTGACCAGGGTCACACGTCATGTGATCCTTCTCTGACCCCAAAACCCTAGCTGCCACCATTAGAACTACACATCGTGTTCTTCGGAAGTACATGCCGTATATTCTGGAAATTTCCAGAAACGCGGACCTCCACTGTCGCAACTCCCGTGGTGCTCCGATCATTGAATCGGTCATCCATTCGCCACGAAACCATCTGTTTTTTGTCGCCCCGACACCATGAAGGTGTTCTCGTCGTTTTCGGGCCTCCGATCAGATCCGAAAACATGATTGATCTTCCTGCGTGAAGAACGCTCGAAGAAAGCCCTTTCTGATCTGGTATGATTTTCCGTCTTCCTTCATTTTCGCACCTCCACAAGAACGTTGAGATGTCGAACCATCGGTTTGGGATCATTGTGTCACAGAACGGATGCGCAACGATCCGTTGTTCGTCGCCCCACGAAGAATGCGAAGAACGCGTGGGGAAAAAGGAGGAAGAGAATCAAATAAACAAATTGAGGAACGAACCTTCACCATCATTCGTCAAATCGTTGATATGCTCCAATTAATAGGTTTAAACAGAGTAGAGATCAACATGAATATAATGCAGGGATTAATTCCCCAAAAACATCCCAAAGAAAACCCTCCCGCATGAATGTATGAAACCGCGGATCAACTTGTTCATGGTTGATCTGCGTTCGTCGTTTAAATTCCAATACGGGAAAAAGAAAATCAAAACAACAAACCCTACCTTTTTAAAGGGTCGATCATAGATGAAGGCGACATGCTTCCATTTTCTCCGTGATCCTTCAATGTTGTTGGCGTAGCATTTCTCGACTTCGATCCGCCGTCGTTCGCCAACGCGTCTTCCTCCGCCCAAGCTCCAAGAGAAATATCTCTCTTTTTCTCAGCTCGCAAGGTTATGAGGCTAACCCTGTGAATTTTCCATAAGGGTGCATTTATAGGGGAGGATTAGGTCGTGCTCAAAATAAAGGAAACGTTTTAAAATAATAAAATAAATTATTAATTTATTTTATTCCCTCCAAAGAGCTTTCTTTTTTAAAACGTCCCAAAATTAAAATTTGCAACTGACCTGTGTCGGTTGAGGTTAGAGTCGTTCTTATGCAAAGTCGTCATCCCGAACGCAATGGTGCTCTCAGATTTTTAATTCGGGCATCCGTTTGGAAGATGCCACAACCGCGCACAAGTGCCGACTCACTTGACTAAAAAACGTTCAAACCACCATTCCGGGCTCACTGGACCTCAGAATGATGTGTTGTCTTCACGGCCGGTCTCGAAATAATTCCATATAATATTTAAAAATAATAAACGAAAAACCTAAGACATTACATTCTCCCCACCTTGGGGCTTTATGTCCCCGAAAAACTAAAACAAAGGCTTCTCAAAAAGATGAGGGTACTGGGCATGGATCTGGGCCTCCCGCTCCCACGTGCTCTCTTGAAGATTCTCGTGCTGCCACCAGATGCGCACTAAGGGAATCTATCTCCCACGAAGGATCCTCTCCTGCTGATCCTCGATCTCCACCGGGTACTCCGCAAAGTTCACTCCATCCTCGATGTCCATCTCGCCCTAGTCGATGACGTGCAATGGGTCTTGCAAATACCTCCTCAGCTGCGACACGGGGAAGACATCATGTACCCGATGCAACTGTGGCGGTAGAGCCAGGCGGTACGCCACCTCGCAAAATCTTCCTAGGATCTGGAAAGGTCATATGAACCTCGAAGATAGCTTGCCGCCTCGGCCAAATATTCGCATCCCACGTTGAGGTGAGACCCGAAGAATAACGTGGTCTCCCTCCTCGAACTCCAGAGGCCTCCGTTGTCTGTCAGCATAAGACTTATGCCGGCTCTGTGCAGTCTTCATCCGCTCTCGGATGGTGTTCACCTTCTCTATGGTAGCTCTCACTAACTCTAGACCCATGTGTGATGACTCTCCGGGGTCGGTCTAGCAAAGCGATGACCGAAAGGGTCTCTGATACAAGGCCTCGAACGGTTCCATACCGATAGTGGAGCGGTAGAAGTTGTTGTACACAAACTCCACCAGTGGTAGGTGGTCCTCCCAGCTGCGACCAAATTCCATGACACAGGCCCACAACATATCCTCCAGAACCTGAATGGTCCTCTCCGTATGACCATCTGTCTGGGGATGAAACGTTGTGCTCAAGCGCAGCTGAGTCCCAAAATCCTCCTACAATCCCTTCCACAACTGGGATGCGAATCGGGCATCTCGGTCTGAGACTATAGTCGAGGGGACACCATGAAGCCGAACTATCTCCTATACATAGAGGCTTCCCAAGCTCTGTATGGAACTCTGCTCCCTGATAGCTAGGAAGTGGGCTGAATTAGTGATTTTTTCAACAATCACCCAGATGGAATCATTCCACTTGGAAGTTCGTGGTAAGCCCATCACAAAGTCCATCGATATTCCATCCCACTTCCACTCTGCAACTTCCAGGGGCTGAGCTAACCCTTCTGGAACCTAGTGCTCGGCCTTCACCTGCTGGCATGTGAGGCATCGAGAAATGAACTCTGCCACTGCCTTCATCATGCCTGACCACCATAACTGTCATTGGAGATCTTGGATCATCTTTGCCACTCCAGGATGTACCGCCAAAGGGGATATATGAAACTACCCCAGGACCTCCTCCTGGAATTCCACTGGTACAACAGTTTGTCCTCTGAAAAGAAGTACGTGATCCCCACCTTGTGAATATCCATCAGGAGCATGTCCTGTGGATAACTGAGCACGTAAGGTCACCCAGTCGACATCCCTAAGGTGTGCCTCCCTAACTAGCTGTATGTGTGGAGGGGTGACAACCATCGACTGTAGGTAAGATGTGTCCTCACCATCCACAAAGGACAACTGCAACGCGACTAATTGTTATGTCGCCTCACTCAATAGCTATGAGCTTGACCTTCTTCTAAGAGCATCCGCCACTTTTCCCCCTTCCCAGGAGTATAGATGATCTCGAAATCATAGTCCTGGAGGAACTCTAGCCAACGCCTCTGCCTCCGATTCAGATCCTTCTATGAGAAGATGTACTTGAGGCTCTTGTGGTCAGAGTAGACAATCAACTGCTCGCCCTTAAGGTAGTGTCGCCACATCTTCAGTGCGAAGACTACCACTGCTAACTCGAGATCATGGGTCGCATAGTTCTTCTCATGTGGACTAAGCTAGCGCGAACCATAAGAAATCACCACGTACCGCTATATCAGGACACAACTGATCCCATCCCTGACGCGTCGCAGAAAACAATGTACTCGACACCCTCCTCCAGCAATCTCAAGACTGGGGCGCTTGTCAAAATCTGTCTTAGGTGCTCAAAAGCCTGCTGGAACTTTTTTGTCCACACGAAGGGTTTCCCCTTCCTGGTCAAGGCCATCATCGGTGCTGATATCTGGGAGAAATAAGGGATGAGTCTCTGGTAATATCTTGCCAACCCAAGGAAGCTTCGCACCTCTGTCACGCTCCGAGGTGGCTCCCATTCTAACACAGCCTCCACCTTGGCTGGGTCCACATCTACTCCATCTTCTGAGATGACATGTCCCAGAATGTGGACATCTTGAATCCAGAACTGACACTTTGAGATCTTTCCATAAAGCTGGTGCTCTCAGAGTACGTCCAGAACCATCCGCAGGTGTCTCGCGTGCTCCTCCTCTGACGCTGAGCACACAAGGATGTCTTCGATGAAGACCACTACGAACCGGTCCAAGTACAGCTGGAATATCCTGTTCATCAACCCCATGAACACTGCGGGGGCGTTCGTCATGCCAAAGGGCATCACCATGTACTGATAGTGACCGTAGCGACATCTGAAAGCCGTCTTCGGTATATCCTCATCCCGCACTCATAGCTGGTGATATCCTGATCGAAGATCAACCTTTGATAACCACTGAGCCCCTCTTAGCTGATCGAAGAGGTCATCAATTCTCGGTAGTGGATACTTGTTCTTAACCATCATCTGGTTCAGGCACCGGTAATCCATGAACAACCTCTGACTCCCGTCTGCCTTCTTGGAAAGCAAGACACGGGCCGCCCAGGGTGAAACGTTGGGTCACACGAAACCCTTACTCTTCAAATCCTCCAACTGCACCCTCAGTTCGCGAAGCTCTGCGGGAGCCATCCGATAAGCCGATGAGGAAATCAGTGTCGTCCCGGGGTGTAAGTCGATGCAGAAGTCAATTTGCCAGTAGGGAGGTAACCCGGGAACATCTTCCGGGAAGACATCCTCATACTCCGCCACCACTGCTGGGAACTGAGAGCTCACAACATCTACTGCTCTGAGGGTAAGGCTAGCCAACTCATGAGTGATCGGATGCCCCCTCTTATGCATGAGCCCACTTTGTGCTGCCTGGGTTTCCTTTTCTCTGACAAAGGAATACCTTGTTCCATCACGGCGGACACGCCACACTCTTTGCCTAAAACAGTCAATCTTGTCATGGACCGAAGATAACCAATCCATACCGAGAATGACATCGTAAGGCCTCGACGCTACCACCAAGAGGTTCCAACCAAAACTCTCACCTCCAAGGGTAAGATCACACTGTCTGCAAAGGTGTGTCATCGTCGAGTCTCCGCCTGTAGGTGTCTCCAAGATTTAGGATCAAGTCAATGGTTTTACCGAAATCTCGAGGTTTCGTACAAGACATGTGGGTATAAGGGAATGACTGGAACCTGTGTCTATGATTACGACAGCTAAGGTAGAAAAGACACAGATTGTACCTCGAATCATCCCTGGAGCCCCTGAGTCGTATGCCTCGACCGCATGAAGTTGTCCCCGTCCCTGTCCCCGAGCTCCATGAGCCTTGTGCGGACCTCCTGGGGGTGGTGGTGGAAGTAAGTCGAAGCGTCTGCCACCACCTGCAGCTGCCCCAGCTCCTCTGCCACTTCCTCTACCTGGCGGATCTGCCTACTCTGTTCTCTGCCTCTGTCTCAGTGGTCCATCCACCACTTCCCTTTCAGCAACCCGACGTGTCGTGCAATCTCTAGAGAGATGCCCCCTACAGTCGCATGCGTAGCATCTCTTCTCCCTAGGATGACTGGATCCAGCCTAAGAGCCCTAGACTATCGATCCCCTGTCCTGGGTCCTCATATGACGTCTCCCACGTCCAGATCCCTACGTCTGACATCAGCTCCCAGCTGCCGATGTCTCCGCACCTGTCTACCTACTATTGACTGTCGGTGGCTATCTCTGCTCCGCCAAGAAGCTCTCGATCACCAAGGCCCACTTGAGCACTCCAGCACAGGTCGATATGCAGAGAGGCACGACACTAGCTCGGATGTCTCGACGTAGACCTCGCTCAAAGGTCCAAGACCTGAAGTACTGATCCCTGACCATATCCATCGAGTACCTGGCAAGGTTGGTGAACCTCGATGTATAGTCAGCCACCGTCATAATGCCCTGCTAGAGCTAAAGAATCTCCTAGATGCGCACAGATCTCAACGTAACCGGAGATAACTCCTCCCGTAAGAGTCTCTCAAACTTCGTCCATGAAAGAGTCTCCTCGTCTTGAGTTGGCATGGTTAGACTCCACCATTGTTTAGCCGAACCCCGAAGAAGGCTCGCTCCTAGGATCACCATCTGGTCTGCTGGTGTCCTCACTAGACAGATAACTCTGGTCACCGCCTCAAGCTATTCCTCAGCCGCATGAGGGTTGGGCTTTCCTAGGAACCTGAGGGGCCTCTGTCTCTAAAACTCATGGAGTGTGCTAAGCATGCACTCCTCGCAAGTCGGTACTGTAGGTACCACTGGATGCTCCACCAGTGGTGGTATAGCAGGTGCACCACCTAGTGGAAACGCCTGGGGAACTGGTCCCTGTATCGAAGCCTCGTCACTGATGGGGTTATCCTCGTGACCGTGCTGTTGAATCCTAGAGGGTACGCGTCGCGGAGGCATCCTGTAAAGAAACAAGATGTGTCACGGTCAATGATTATATCTGGATAGGTGACACCAAGGATAGGGAAGACACAACCCATTCCTATATGATGCATGTACCTTTTATTTCCCCGCAACCATTTTTTTCGTGAACCGGGACGAAAAGCAGGTTATCAGACTCCTGGTATATGGATACGTCGGCCGCTGCACCAACACTGGAGTCTCTAGCCTGAAATCCAAACCCGAAACACTCAACACTGTTGCCCCAACCAAACTCACATACTATTGGTCTTAAGGTAGAACCAACCACCTCTGATACCACTCTATCATGACCCGTCTGAGTGGGGCCCGCGTCGTGCCTCCCCAGGCCCGCCTCCAATAGGCCAGGGGCTGGTGACTAACACCGACTAGGAATTTCACTAACATGGGAGGCATTGCCAAACTACCTGTACACACAGACACACATCTCTAAGCCCACAAATGCTGAAATGTAAAACACTAAGGAACAAAAATGCATGCATACAACTAAACCCAACCAACAGAGAACGATGAATGCTAGAGTACTATAAAAGTAAACTGGGCCAGAATACAAGCCCACCAAAAACAAGAGTCTGAAAAACTGCAAAGTCCAACCTATAAGCACAAAGGTACCGGGACTACTGCTTGTAGCCGTATGAACGCCTCAGCTTATAGGAAACTCAGAAAGCTTGGTCCTGTCCTGGTCCACCCTGGACTCTGTCAAAAGGCTACTCATCTGCACAAGACACCAGTTGGGCGGGAAAATCCCGTGCAGGGGTGAGTATAACAATACTCAGTAGAGGACCCCGAAAACCACAAAGCAGTACACAAAGTAAAGGTACAGTCATCTATTCATAATATATGTTTACAGAACATATAAAAAACTAGATATACTCAAAACCCAGACATGTGGTCTAGAGACAAGTCACGCAACCGCATACCCCCGCAAGGGATTCCGTTTTAAGATTTCGTGATGCGCTCGTTCCGGGAGAACACACTTCACGAGTCTTATAGATCCGATGACGTCCATTTGATATGTGATGTTTGTCGGGAACCATCACGAGATATAGCTACACTCATTACGGGAGACACACTTCTGAGTGGAAGGGTTATGATAGATAGAATCACTCATTATGGGAGACACACTCTTGAGTGGGAAAGTTCTCGATACACAGATGAGGATCATTGCCAGGGCCATGGAGGATACCACATCTCATCCGGAATTCACCTTCTAGGTAGAGGATCAATGCCCGGTAAATTCGGTCATGCCGATGCCTGACTCTACCTAGGGTCTAGAATGGATGGAGGATCTCGATCCAGGCCTCTCAGAGGGATGCCTGACTCTATCAGAGAAAATTCCTGCTGAAGGGATCATAATCTGGCGTGAGGGAATGATGCCTGACCTTCAGGGGAAAAGAAGAAGGGGCACTAACCAAAACAAATGATGTTCAAGGCACGATGAACAAAAGGACCAAGCAATTATCTAAAAAGTACATGGCGTGTAGAAATGATACACACCGTGTTGTCCGACCCCGGGTACTGCCCGTGTACAACGGCTCGTGTCATTAGGCTGGTCATGTAGAAAACTTTATACAAGGTGTGTAGTACAGAGTACACGCCGTGTCTGGGTCACTAGGGCTGGCTCCGTGTACTCTGGCCATGTCCCCATACATGGTCACCAACCCGTGTACTCCAACCCGTGCAATATGCACATGGGGTGACCTGCGCTGTTGACCTCGCATGCCCGGATGAGGGAGTACACGGTCGTGTACTCCATCCCGTGTCCCTGTATCCCCGGGATATACGCCGAGCTCCGTTTAGCCGTCTCTGCGGATCTATACACGCTGTGCCGCCTGAATCCCTGTAGAGAAAACCGTGTCCATGTACCACCCAAAGCACACGCTGAGCTTCGAGGAAGGTCCAACACGCTGTGTGACCAGGGTCACATGCCGTGTGATCCTTCTCTGACCCCGAAACCCTAGCCGTCACCATCATAACTACACGACGTGTTCTTTGGATGTACATGCCGTGTATTATGGAAGTTTCTAGAAACACGGACCTCTGCTGTCGCGCCTCCCGTGGTGCACCGATCATTGATCCGGCCATCCGTTCACCACGAAAACTTCAGGTTTTCGTCACCCCGACACCACGAATCTATTTCCATCATTTTCGGGCCTCCGATCGGCTCCGAAAACATGATTGATCTTCCCGCGCGAAGAACGCTCGAAGAATGCCCTTTCGGATCTGGTCTGATTTGCCGTCTGCCATCGTTGCCACACCTCCACAAGAACATTGTGATGTCGATCCTTCAGTTTGGGATCGTTGCATCGCAGAACGGATGTGCAACGATCTGTTGTTCATCACCCTGTGAAGAACGCGAAGAACACACGGGGAAAAAGGAGGAAGAGATCCAAATAAACAAATTGAGTAACGAAACTCCGTCGTCGTTCGACATGGCGTTGATCTGATCCCGTCAATAGGATTAAACGGAGCAGAGATCAACATGAATATAAAGCATGGATTAATTCCCCAAAAACATCCCAAAGAAAACCCTCCCGCAAGAACGCACGAATCTGCAGATCAACTTGTTCGTGGTTGATCCGAGTTCGTTGTTTAAATTCCAATACGGGAAAAAGAAAATCAAAACCACAACCCCTACCTTTTGAAAGGGTCGATCATTGACGACGGCGTCATGATTCCGTTGTCGTTGTGATCCTTCAACGTTCTTAGTGTAGCGATTCTCGACTTCGATCCGTCGTTGTTCGCCAACGAGTCCTCCTCCACCCAAGCTCCAAGAGAAATCTCTCTCTTTTTCTCAACTCATAGGGTTATGAGGCTAACCCTACGAATTTTCCATAAGGGTGAATTTATAGGGGAGGATTAGGTCATTCTCAAAAAAAAAGGAAACATTTTAAAATAATAAAATAAATTTTTAATTTATTTTATTCCCTCCAAAGACCTTTCCTTTTTAAAACATCCCAAAATTAAAATTTGCAACCCACCTATGCCGGTTGAGGTTAGAGTCGTTCATAGGCAAAGTCTTCGTCCCAGACGCAATGGTGCACTTAGATTTTTAATCCGGGAATCCGTTTGGAAACTGCCACAACCGCGCCCAAGCGCCGACTCACTTGACTAAAAAAAATTCAAACCACCATTCCGGGCTCACTGGACCTCATAATGATGTGCCATCTTCACACCCGATCTCGAAATAATTCCATATAATATTTAAAAATAATAAAAGGAAAATCTGAGACATTATAGGTTGCACCTAGGACATGTTAGTTTTTTCATGTGACGTCCTCAAACTTGTCATCTAGGTTCATAAAAAATTCCATGGACATTCCAGATTCAATGAAGTGAATCACCATTGACATATATGGGAGACATATACAGTCACCCTCAGATAGGCCAGATTGACATCCATAGACATTTCATCCATGTCCAGTGAGAATACTCAAATATGTGCCATCAAACAATGTTAACCTGTGACCATGAATCCTTTGTTGGTAATTTACCCTTCATATGGGAAGTCTCTTTTATGAACTAATATTATGGGATAAATATGATAGTCAGGTAAGATTAGTCAGCCACTCAAGGTCCCCACTCACTGTATGTCAGAGGATAAAAGTTGGATATCTCAAATAGGAACCAACCATGGTGTAATTCACTCTATATTCAAACATTTCTAGCATGCAAGACCCAAATTATACTTTGGGTATGCCATCATTCTTTATCTATCAGCGACTGAAAAATGGTTTCATGCTTAGAAATCCTATTAAGTGTAACCCCCCTTGCACTTGGGCACCTTAAATCCATCAAAAAGTTAGACATAATCTGAACTGTGAAGACTCTGATTCATACAACAAGAATTATATTTAGGATTTATTCTTATGGCATGGGATTCATATCAAACATTCCACCATGGTTACATTGATGTGTATGTCCCACATCTATGAGTAGTGGATCTGATCACTTATTGTCTATTGTTTATGACACCAAGAAAAGATCACAAAATCATAGTGATTTGAAATGATCATATTAGTATCATTGTTTATATTTTCCTAATCAAGGAATATAGAATGTGTAATACAAATTGAATAATTTGGTACAAATTCCATCTTTTGTTGGAATCAATCATTACGTAGGTCCATAATAAATTCCCATATTGATAAAATATGGGTAGATAACCCTCATGAGTATTAATTACCCATCCACACATATAAATGGGTCAAGGATGGACTGAACTATATAGAATATAATTATTTTTATAAGATGGATATGTATGAAACCTTCTTAAGACCCGAGTTCCATACCCAATGCCTAATTTCCATCATATATTTCTATGAATAAGGATGCAAAACTACATTGTATAGTCATATAATATGACCTAATGCAATGTCAAAATAATAATTTTGGTTTTGATTCATATTCTAATAAAATATATAGGAAACCTTAAAGAGGATAAATCCCATTCTCGCGACAGTAATCACAATCCATGTTGAGGAAAACTACAGACTGTCTGGTTATACTTCTTTAAAACACAAGTAGTATCCCATTTCTAACTAATTATAGAAAAATTGGAGAACATATGATATATATTAATGGTTTCATTAATGGAATACCATTTTTAATTCAAAGAGATTCATCACATGATATTTTTATTAGGGTAAGGAATCCTATATTAGGATCTGGGAATGATTAACAAATTTATCTTAATTCTTTATGAGTGTCTTGGAGTAAAAAATAATCCACCCAAATTTTTTTGGTGAACTCAGTCTTCCACCCATATAACAATGTGAGTTCCTATGTATCATTGGTTTCAAAGCCACAAAGGAACACCTACTATTAGAAATTAGTCTCATTCCATGCTATGTATGAGGGGTCTATTTAGTGACCCAAAAATTTATTAATGAAAATTCATCATGGTCTATTTAAACCTTTTCTTATGGTTATTTAATATGTATGATATTATTTGGTTTTTTGTTTTCCATTTTAAAATAACGTTACGAATTGTGACCATTGCTAATATAGTTATTGAACAGTGATCACATGATTAGTATAAATATAGGGCTTTAACAAATCCAAATTACTCAGACAAAGGAAGTGATGGCATCATCCAGTAGACTTTCCCCGTACGAAGCCCATTTTTTAGAGCTCGTAATGAAGGTTGTGTCATTGGTCATCTCTATTGACAAATAAAATTTTTAGCTTTAACACTTTAAGATTTAGCGGAACCAACTACGAGAGAAGTGGATGTTAATAATGAATACCACACAAGCAATGTTATCCATGCCGCCCCAAGATTCTGTCACCATCAGACACCATACCCTTCGGTCTTATGTGGTTGTTATAAAGGGTTATGTAACGAGATCCTAGAACTATGATTGTGTACATTATTCTTGTATAGAGTATAAACATTATTTTTATTGTTACTTTTTAAAATGGTTTTTAAATCACAAATTGTTTTTTGAGTTAATATTAAACTAAGAAATATATTTAGATGAATTAATGGATTTTTGTCAAAATCCATGAATTTTTGATAAATGTCAGTATATATTTTTAAAGAAAAAATTCACATATTTGTAAAATTATTTAGATAAAATGAATATAAATTTTGGAATCAGGGTTTCAAAATTATCCAACGGTGAATTTTTCCTAAATTTCCGAGACAGTCGAATTTTCGGGTAAAAATTAAATACCGTTTAAATATATAATGTGAGTTATGACATAATAATGACACAATAGTGATTTATGAAAGTAATTTAAACATTATTTTAGGCCAATATATGTTTTACCATTAAAATAATATTATTTTGGGTATGTTTTATTTATTTTAAAAATCTTTAGTGGACCTTTCAAGGCTTATTAACCATTTTGTCTTTTTAAACTGTTATCCTTGAAAGTGTGTCTCGCCTCCACATAAGCAACCCAATTATAATATAAATATATGCCATTGGCCTCATAAATTATTTTTTCGACTACCCTTTGGAAAAACCCATGGGAAAAATCGTGGTCTGGTTTGTGGTTTTGATTAGTTTAATGAGAGGTGTCCCAATCCTAAATAATATAGTATTCCCCCACCATTCCTATATAAACCCTCCCAAGATCCCACTTCCTCTTCACTAAAAGAATTTTTAGTTCGACCAACCCCTGCCCTACTCTCTCTAAATTCATCCCAAGGTTACCCAAGCACCCAGGAAGCCTCTTTCATGCCTCTCCCATGATTTTGGAATCGCACTACAAGTAAGGGATTTCATCCTTTATCAATTTTTCCCAATTTTCTTTAAGTTGTTTGAAATTTTTTCAATTAAAAATGTTGGGGTAAGATTTTACATCTCCACAGTACTAACCTATTTATGTATGGATGATGTGATACCCCTTTATCTCTAATTAATTCCTCTCATGTACACTGGTTACCATGCGGAAATTCTGTGAGGGGCTTCTCTCTCCTCTTTTGCATCTAAGTAATTATTTTTTATTATACATCTAAATTCCATTACCTTTGTTGGGATATGTTTCTATATGACCCCCTTACTATCAATTTCATGTAAATATGAAGACACCCCTTTCTCTCTCATCAACTATTTTTTATGAGTTCTTATTTCATGTCGTTATGCTACCGAAATCACACTATGATTTTCCCAGCCAATGTCCTTGTGTAGTGAATATCATGCCCATTTATCTATCAAGGGTATTCACTTTTATGCACATTTAATTATTGATTATAAATATTCATGTATTTATTATACAAAAATTTTTCATGGAATAAATTATGATGATTTATTCCATGTTGTATGATCCATGTGGCACACTTATGCATGAAATGATATGTTTACAAAGGGTGTGCACTGATAATGATCCAATGCATTGCATAAAGTATAGTATCATGTTACGTCATGTGAAATGAGTGTTGACTCATGATAATTTATGTTCAGAAACGATTTACCTGTGCTTCATGTGCAATGAGGGTTTACTCATGATCTATGTGCAATGAGCCTTGGCTCATGCTAATTCCATGTTAAGTGTTGTTTCCACATATTCGTGTTATGAATATCATGATTTATCATTCCTTCATGTTTCTATAGTGCTCCATTGATATTCCTATTTTCTAACATGTATCGTATTCCTCGATTTTTTCCATGTTTATTCCCTTAATAGGCTTTATAGCTCTCATTTTTCTCATGCATGACCTTAGTTTATCCCTTGCAATGATAAGTACGAGGGAATGTAGTGGTCATGTAAAGGATGTTTTCAATAAATATGTAGTATTTTATGTTTTAAGTTGTTATATAATGATCCTAATAAAAACTGTCACTAGAGCTCTCTAAATTCTATGTTGTATCAAGTGAAGTTTATGTAGTAAATCGTGATTTAGTGTTTAATAAAGATAAAGGTTATTAAAGTTTTTATTAGAGGATATGTTTATTTATTTTAGGAATTATGTTTAGAAAACCCTATTAAATCCTTAGAGACTATTACAAGTATAAAAAATAAACATCCCTAAGTTTTTTTAGTGTTGAGTAAGTGGTTTATAATGAAAATACATCCCTTTCTGGATACGAGCAGGTAGAGGCATCTCTAGAACAGATGTAACTATGAGTGAAAACTACGACAAGGAGTTTCAGGCTTGACCTGGGGTATCCTGGACATGACAATGGGCCTTGATTCACTTTTGGTTACGACACTCCCTGGGGATATACTTTTTCAAATTAAAATGCATAGTATGAACCATTATTATGGGAATAAAGAATTTCTCTTAATAATATATGTTAGAAAGTCGATCAGGGATAACATAGATTGAACCCTACATATTCATAAGTTAAGGAAATAAAAACTATTCATAACTCATCTATTTTTGGATTACCCTTTATGTGTTACCCCAACATTTCATTTTATTCCATCCAATGGTCGGTACTAGGAGTATTGAGGCTAACAATCGATGTGAAGACTAATGTGATGACATTTCTAATGAGATTCCCAATACGATGGGATCTCGAAACGCAAAATTTTTCACAATACACTCTCAATTAACTCAAGCATTGAATAGAAACATGGGTCAAGAGGAACATTCAACCCATCCTAAGAAAGAACAAGCCTCTATTGATAGCTTCATGAGATAAAGGCCTCCTACTTTTAATGGATCGTCTGATCCCTTAATCGCTGAACAATGGATCAACTCCAATTAAAAGATCTACTCCATCCTTCAATGTTCTGAACAATAGATGTTTCTTATAGATGATTATTTTATAGAAGTTGAATCCAATCAATGGTGGACATTAATAAAAAATATGAATCTTGAGGAGGAGATTCAGGCATTGGAATGGAAGGATTTTCAAAAGATGTTTTTTTATAATCGAACACCCTCTGGAATAAGATATAAAGGGACTTCCTTGCCCTCAAGCATAAAGATGAGGAATTTGGCAGAGCGTATGAGGAAAGCTTCACAAGGCTTGTATGATGCCCTTATGGCTTTGTTGTTACCCCTGAATGCAATGTTGACTACTTCTTTTGTGGCCTGAAACCTAGCCTGCGGAAAGCCCGTGTGATTCGCGACTTCGACAACTATGATGAAACTGGCTCATGTTCCCTCAAGGTAGAAATAGAGATTGGAAAACCGCAGGGGTATCATGGGGATAAAAATCATATGTTGAAATTCAATTCTGGTAGTCTGATGGATAAATCCAATGATGCTACAAAAATCAAGTACCCCACATGGAAAAGGTGCGAAAAGAAACACCTTGGAAATTGCCTGAAGGGGACGAGGAAATGATTTAGGTGTGGAATAGTAGGGCACCTAGAAATTAACTGCCAAAAATAAAAACTTGCGGCTATGAAAAAGGAGAGAAATGGTCCGTTTGACTCTCAACATGTTGTTCATTACATCAACTTCAAAGAACCAGGGAATCTTGAAAACTTGTGCCCTAAAGCTAGGGTTTTCTAAGGAAACCAACAACCTCCAAGGAAGCATGGGGAGAGCTTTTTCCATAAATACTACTGAAGTGAACCCCGAAAAAGATGTGGTGACAAGTATGATAGTTATTCATTAACAAATAGTGAACATATTTTTTGATTCTTGTTCTATGCGTTCTTTAATATCTCGAATGATTAGTAGAACAATCCCAACACCACCACAAATCATCGACGAAAAGATGTCGGTGACTACAGAAATTGAGTAAATCATTGCATCCCTTAAATATAACTCCTCCCATGTCATAATAAGTGGATATAACATCCCAGAGAACCACATAAATCTACCTCTAGTGGAATTTGTTGCAATTCATGGCATTGATTGGCTTTCCATATATAGATCCAACATAAATTGTCATGAGAGGGATATCACTCTCCATGTGGAGAATCAACCCCTAATATTGTACATGTTCAAGGAGGAACATGAATCTTCTTTATCTCTGTCATCTCAAACATGGATATTACTGCCCTCTGAGCATGCGTAACTCTTTCAGATGATTGAGTCTATAGAGTCAACCATCCCTGAAGACATTCCTATTATGAGGGAATTCGTAGAAGTGTTTCCTGAGGAATTTCATGGTCTTCCCCCAAGAAGAGATGTTTAATTCTTAATTGATCTTATACATTGGTTGTCACCAATATCCAAGAATCCATATAGAATGGATTTTGTGGAGCATGAGGAGCTGAAGAAACAACTAGAGGAGAATCTGGATAAAGTGATTATATTTCCAATTGCTTCACCATGGGGTGAACCTGTCCTCTTCATCAAGAAGAAGGGTGGGTCAATGCATCATTGCATAGATTATATTGAACCTAATAAAATCCGGATAAAGAACAAGTATCCTCTCTCATAAATTGATGAATAGTATCTTTAGAGATTACCTCGACAAATTTTTGGTAGACATTATAGATGATATTCTAATATACTCTAAAACCATGGAGGATCACGAGAAGAATCTAAGAACTTTAATAGAGACCTTTTGAAAGGATAGGCTCAATGGAAAGTACAACAAGTGTGAGTTATGGTTGAAAGATTTCTCATTCTTGGGCCATATCATCACAAGCAATGAGATATCTATAAATACCTCTAAGGGAACTACATTAGAGGGATGTCTGAGGCCAACATCGTTAATGGATATACATAGCTTCTTGGGGTTAGCTAGAAATTATCAATGATTTATGAGAAATTTGTGATGATTGTTCGGCCCTCGTACCAAGCTAACTCGGAAGGGAGTAATGTTTTCTTGGAGTGAAAAATGTGAATAAAGCTTCAAGGTGTTGAAAAAGAAGATTATCACTATACTCATGCTCACATTACCTACAACTGGAGATTTTTTTGGTATTCCATGATTCTTAGAAGAAGGGCTTGGCCTGTGTGTTGATAAAAAATGAAAAATTTGTTTCATGTGTTTCAAGGAAATTTAGTGTTAATGAGTATAATTATCCAACACATGATCTTTAGTTGCCCGTGGTTATCTTCTCCTTAATTATTTGGCAAAACTATCTCTTTTGGGATAAGTGTGAAATATATACGGACCTCAAAAGACTCAAGTATATATTCACACAGAAAGAGTTGAACATCATCCAACGAAGATGGTTAGAACTGATCAAGGACTATGAATTCTCAATCCATTTCCACCCTACAAAAGAGAACAAGGTGGAAGATGCTCTATGTAGAAAGGACCCAACAATTCTATCATTGATTATAATTGAGAAGGATCTAGTCTTCTTAGATTTGATGAATAAGGAAATGGGAATCATAAATAAGGGAAAAACAGCAATCCTTCAACAAAAGATTTCTCAACCATCTCTTTTTGAAAGGCTAATGGATGATAAAAAGGATGATGTGGGAATTAAGAAGAAAGTGGAAGCTATTAAAAAATGTAGATCCTTAGAGTTCAATGTTAATTAATAAGGAATTGTGAGATTTGTGAAAATACTATGTGTTCCATCACGTCTGGAGCTGAAGAAGGAACTTTTGGATGATTCACATAGTTCAAATTTATCTATTCACTCTGGAAACACAATGATGTATCGAGATCTCTGAGAGCATTATTGGTAGGATAATATGATTAAGGAGATTGTTGAGTATACATCAAAGTATTTGGTGTGCCAGTAAGTGAAGGAATATAGGCATAAGTCTAAGTGGATGATGAATCCATTGTCCATACTATCATGGAAATGGGAGAACAACCCAATTGACTTTGTCACCAGACATCCAAAAACATACAAAGTCAACATTGCAATCTAGGTTATTGTGGAGCGTCTTACAATGTCTGCACAATTCATTGAAATTCGAGTGGATTTCTCATTGGATAAACTGGCATGGATATACATCTGGGAAGTGGTAAGGATGCATGGAGTACCACTATTTGTTATATCTGATCATGATCAAGGATTCACCTCTATATTTTATAATATTCTTCAACATTCCCTGAATTCTAAACTAAACTTTAGTATGACCTATCATCATCAAACCGATGGAAAATCTGAGTGAACTATTTAGACACTAGAGGATATGATAAGATCATGTTTTATGGAATTCAAAGGAGGGTGGGACCAATATCTTCCACTGGTTGAATTATCCTACAATAAAGGTTTCCAATCAAGCATCTGAATGGCACCTTATAAAGTCGTGTATGGAAAGAAGTGCAGAAAACCAGTACGTTGGGATGAAGTCGGTGATCGTAAGCTACTAATACTAGAAATGGTATGATAAATGGTGGAGAAGGAAAAAACCAATCAACAGCATATCAAGGCAACCCAAAGATGACAGAAGAGTTATGCAGATAACCATCGACAAGACCTTGAGTTTAATGATGGAGAAATGGTATTTCTACACATATTTCCATGGAAGAGGGTCATGATGTATGAAAAGAAATGGAATTGAAGTCCTAGGTACATTAGCACCTTCGAGATTATTGACTGTGTCGGGGCTATGGCCTATCGACTAGCACTTCCACCTAACATGGCCAAAGTACATGATGTATTTCATGCATCCCTATAAAGGAATTACATACCAACCCTTCACATGTACTCTCTTCATAGGTAGTATATTTAGAGGACGATCTTTTTTATAAGGAGCAACCAGTGAAGATCGTAGATAGTAGAGAAAAAGTTATACGAAATAAGACAATGCCCCTCATCAAGGTGTTGTGGAAAACCCACAGGTTTGAAGAAGCAATGTGGGAATCAGAGGAATTTATGAAGCAAGGTTACCCACATCTATTTTAGTGTGGGAAAAATAAATTTTTAGGGAGGAATTTCTTAAAGGGGGAAGATTGTAACGACCCAAAAACTCTTTAATGAAAATTCCTCTTGGCCTATTTAAATGTCATCTTATGGTTATGAAAAATGTATGAACTTATTTGGTTTTTTGTTTTGGATTTTAAAATACCATTAAAAATGGGGACCATTTCTAATATGGCCTTTCAATAGTTATCAAATGATTTTTATAAATATAGAGCTTTAACAAATCCAATTTACTCAGACAAAGGAAGTGATGACCTCATCCAGTAGACTTGGCTCATATGAAGCCCATATTTCAGAGCTCATAAAGGAGGTGGAATCATTGGGCTTTGCTCTTGACCAAGACCAAGATGAGCCTGAACATGTTAATCATGAGTAGAACTGACTATGGGAAAAGTGGAAGTTAATATAGATTACCACTCGAGCGATGTTATCCGAGCCACCCCAAGAGGCAGTCACCATCACACACCTTACCCTTCGGTCTTATGAAGGTGTTATAAGAGGGTATGTAATGATACCATAGAACTATGACTATGTTCATTATTCTTTTTCAGAGAATATACATTCATTTTATTGTAAATCTGTAAATAGTTTTTAAAGCACAAATTGTATTTTTAGTTAATAATCAACTAAGTAATCTATTTAGATGAATTAATGGATTTTGGAATTAAATAGTATTTTAATATGTTATTATTATTATTATTATTAAATTAATTTTTATTAAATATAAATTATCATATAAGTTTATGAATGAAATTATAGTTTTTATTAAGGTCTGAAAGCTGTTTTTGTCAAAACCCATGAATTTTCGATAAATTTCTGTTTTTATTTTAAAAGTAAAAAATCAAATATTTTAAAAATTATTAAGATAAAATGAATTTTATTTTTGGAATCTTGATGTCAAAATTATCCAACGGTGAATTTTTCATAATGTTCTGATACAGTCGAATTTTTGGGTAAAAATTAAATACTATTTAAATATATAATGTGTTTTACGACATCATAATGACCCAATAGTGATATCATAAAATAATATAAACATTATTTTCGGCCAATATATGTTTTAACATTAAATTAATGAGTTTTATGGGTTGTTTTATTTATTTTACAATGCTTTAGTGGACCCTTCAAAACTTATAAAACATTTGTTCTTTTTAAATTGTTTTCCCTAAGAGTGTGACTCACCTCCACATACGAAACCCTATTATTTTAAGAATTTAGGATATTGGACATATACAATATTGTTTTCCACTACCATTTAGAAAAACCAGTGAGCATAAACCATGGTATTCTTTGTGGTTTTTATTATATTAATGTGAGGTGTCCCAAACCTAAATAATAAAAAATTCCATCTCATTTCCGATATAAAACCACCAATTATCCCACTTTCTTTTCACTCAAATACTTTGGAGTTCGACCAACCCTTGAATGCCTCTCTCTCTATAACCCTTCCAAGGTTCCCCAAGTTCCCAATAATCCTCTCTCAATCCTCCCCCAAACTTTTGGGATCACACATACATGTAAGGGATTTCATCCTCTCCCATTTTGGCCCATTTTTCTTAAGTTGTTATGCCCTTTTGTTTTCAATTAAAAATGTTGGGGTATTATTTCACACCTCCCCCATACTACCCTATTTATTATTGGATTATTTTAGATCCATTTATCTCTCATTAATCCCTCTCATGTACACTCATGACCGTGCCAAAATTCCATGAGAGATTTCTCTCTCCTATTTTACATCCATGTAATTATTTTGTATTATGCATCTAAATTCCATTAAATTTGATGGGAAATGTATCTATATGACTCCCATACTTTCCATTTCATCTAAAATTGATGAGATACCCCTTTATCTCTCATTAACCATTATTTTGAGTTCTTCTTTCACGTCATTATGCTGCAGAAATTGCACTACGAATTTCAAGGCCAATGTCATTGTGTCGTGGATACCATGCCCATTACTCTATCAAGGATATTCACCTTTATGAAAATTTAATTATTTATTATAAATAATCACGTATGTATTCAACCTCAATTTAGCGTTTAATAAATGATGATGATTTATTCCCTGTTGTATGATCTATGTGGAACACTTATGTATGAAATGAAATGTTTACGAAGGGTGTGCCCTGATAGCGCTCCATTGCATTTGGTAAAGTATACTATCGTGATACGTCTTGTGCAATGGGTGTTGACTCATGGTAATTAAAGTGAAAATGGGTCTTACTCATGCTTCATGTTCAATGAGGTTTACTCATGCTCCATGTGCAATGAGCCTTGGCTAATGCTAATTCCATGTTAAGGGTTGTTGCCACATTTCCATGTTATGATTATCATGATTTATCATGATTTCAGGTTTCTATTGTGCTCCATTTATATGACTATTATCTAACATGTATTGTATTTCTCATGTTATTTCATGTTTATTCCTTTACTGGGCATTATAGATCACCCTTTTCATATGCATGTCCTCAGGTTATCCCATGAAATGCTAATTATGAAGGAATGTAGTGGTCATGTAAAAGATATTTTCAATAAAGATGTAGTATTTCTTATTTTCAGTTGTTATGTAATGATACTAAGACCTAAAGACACTATACCTCTCATTCTTCTATGTTTCATCAAGTAATTTTTACATAATAAATCATAATTTAGTGTTTAATAAAGTGCAGGGTTGTTATAGTCAATTTGTTGTTTCTAGGAGATGAAAAATTGCGGACTCTAACATGAACCTTGTAAAAATAAAATAAAAGGGATTTACTAATGTTGGACCATTATACTCAACCTTTAATAGAAAAAATGTGGAAAATAATTAATGAATATATGCATGTAACAAACTGGTGTTGGGATGAAAACACAAAAGATGGAGGATGTAATGAGATTATATATGCATAATATTTTTATTAAATAAATACTTAAAAATTATAAAAAGTATTACTAAAGAGATACATATATTTTTGATGAGTTCATTCAATATTATTTTATGTAGAAAATATATTTATATAATGAGTGTACTATAGAAAGGGCATGGATTATGCATGTCGTATGAAATTATATTATAGGAATAAAAATTGTGGTGATGTATTTACGATGATAATCATGGCCTACATATCACAGTAATTTGATATTTTCATAGGTAGATACATAAAGGAAGTTTCACATGCATGAATTTAAATCAAGAAAATAAAGAAGAATCCAAATGATAATAATTCATGAAATGTTTCAAGAAAGATAATGTTGTTTTTATTTGAAAATTATGTGACTAATAATTAATTGGAGCCCAATTATTTTGGGTATTCAATATGAGATTTAATAAAAAAAATGAAGATTAAACCTTGAGACTTTGTGGATTTAAATGAAAATAGTTTTTCAGTTTAAATAGTAATTCAAAAAAAATATCCTCCATTTTGGAATACAATGATTACATACCACAAAGGTTCACAGGGATTCCAGAATTCAAATAGGGGAATAATGTCTATGCAATTTAATAAGAATTAATATTAAATTTTATAAGAGTATACATATGGATTAAAATTATGAAGAAATATATTTTGGAGGCCCTGAGAATATTGGAATAAAAATAAGAGAACCAGATACATCATAGTTTTGAGAAGAAAAGTTGGGTTTAATATTTGAGTCCTAGAAAGAGGTATGCCTAGGTATTTGAAGGCTGAAATTATTTAGATTGTATTGTATGTAGATGAAGTTTCAAAACTATATGTTATGTTCCATTAAAATGTATAATATCAAGAATTTTTACATGATAAATAATAATCATAAAGACACTTATTGTATCCTCACAATAATGAATAGGTACATCCTACTACTAGATCAATTCCATGATGAAGGGGAGTTTGCAACTTGTGTTTTTAACAAGACAATGAAGAGTATAAAGGAAAAGTGTGTATAACCAATCAAGGAATAAGATGAATGAATTTTTGGTGTATATAACCAACTATATTATTATACTTATTGTCTGTGGGTAGAATTACTATGTACTATAGAATTGATTACTAGGATGTATGATGAGAATCTTCATATATTGAGTGTAGAATCCCTATTATGGTGACTAGACAGCATGGAAAAGAGTATGATTTTATATCAGACATGTATAATACGATGTGATTCACATAATTATATTACTACTATACATGAGCTGATATTTATAGATAATATTTAGTGGATTCATAAATTTATAATGTTTTAGAGCTTGAATTGATAAAAAATCTTAAAAGAGACCACTTATTCACCACCACCCAAGAGGTCATTCGGACTAGGGATCTTCCCAGATTAAAAACACTGAATACTAATTCAAAATAACATAATTTTTTTAATTAATTTTCACCACAATTATTTCATAAAAAATAATCATCCTTATTATGTTTCTCAATAAAAAAATTACATGGAATGTGAATTTTAAAGATTTATTATTTTAAAACTATACATCGTTATTCTTTTAGTCCTAGTAGTTAGGAATATAAAAGCTACAAGATATAAGGTTATTTTTTTCCATAAATCAAGTGAAACATTTCACTATAAATAATTTATGTTAATTTTTTAGTAGTAATAATATATAAATAATCAATAAAATAAATTAAAAAACATACAAAGGAGTTGAAATTAAAAATATTTGAAGGTATACACCAAACTGATAAAAATATACAATTGAAATTTAAATAAGTAATGTAAAAAATCATGGAGTATAATATGAAAATATAAAATACCATAAAATTTATTCTTACCAAACACATCAAAACTAAAGAATTATTTCATTTTAAACCATAGAGAAAGGTGGTACTATAAACTCAATCCAAGGTATCAAAAAGTTCAATAAAAAGACTTTATTTTACTAATTCAGATGAAAATAATGTTCTGTACTTGGAAATTCATCATTATAAATTTTTGTTACAAGTATATCTGGACTATATCAACTATTTCATCTCACTAGTATTTGGTTTTTCAATGTACCCAAGAATTTTTCAAACTACCTAGTCTATAATATTTTATTTAAACACTAGACATATCATCAAAAACTCATATCAGAAAATAAAAATTTAAAAATAGAAAATATAGCAGTTTTTAAATTTGACATCACTACTGGATTCTCTTATTATATCCTATTATAAAAAATATATATGGGAATTACCTCTTGGAAATGGTGTTATACAAGATTCATCTATACATGAAACTCTATTTTAGAGCACTGTTATATTTCTATATCTTTGTTTATTCATCAAATACATGGTATAATTTATATATGATTTAGTATTAAGCATAACGTTTCATGTTACCTGATATTTTGGTTTTGTTTTAATGGAATCAGATTTACCACCAAATTTTTAGATCTGGCCGCTCTATAATTTGATTAAAAAGTTCAAAAAGGATTTTCAAATATCTACAAATTTTGATGTTTATATTTAGTTAAATGGAATGTAGGAATTTAGAATCAATAGATTGTTCATAGATAAAACTAAATAATTTATTCAAGTCATATAAAATTAAATATAACATGAATAATGATAATAAGTGTTATATGACTCAACAATCTACCCCATTATGGACAATTAAAAAAATTTAATAAAAACACATGTAAATGAAATTATAAAATATTTTTAAAAATAAACCTTTATTTTAAAATCATTATATTAATTAAAAGATATAAAATTTGAAAAACTAAAATTTATCCTTCAAGAAACTAATTTGGTTAGTAACATAAATCCACCGTCTATTAATAACTGTCATCCTTTATTAAAAAATACAGAAAATGAAAATGGAAATATATAGACTCTTCCAAAATTAACGTTTTATAAAATATCTCCTATTTTAATTTTTATAATATAATAATATAAAGAATTGTTATATAAAGGTAAAAAATAACAAGATATAAGAAATTTTTAAAAAACATTTAAAGAAATTACTTATAATTTCTATATATCTTAATTGAATTAAAATATTCATTTAATTAATGAGTAAACATTATTCTCCCTTTAACTTTAGTATTCTATCCATATGATGTACTATATATCAGTAGTGAAACATATTGGAAAAATATAATACCTCTCTATTTCTTTAGGATGAAAAAAAATAAAAATTTTCACTAATAATATTCAATTAATTATTAGAATAGAAATAATGGAACTCCCAGATATATCATAATTCCAATTAATGATATTATTTTAATAAATATGGTCATAAAGAATGTTGTAGATATATTTTCATTTTTTCCATAAAATAAAATATAAAATCATGATAAAATATAAAGATAAATCTCTCAATTATAAATGGTTGATAAGATTTATATAAATTTTAAAAAATTATGATATTTTTTATATGATCTAATATTATATAGGTCAATAATAAAATTATAATAACTATTAAAATAATAATAGTAACACTGAAAAATAATTAGAATAACCTTAAAAACACAATAGTATCTATCAATATCATAGGTGTAAAATATATATGAATCAAATTAATGATAATACAAGATGAGTATTTAAAAAATGACACTATAAAAAACATATTAAGAAAAGTTATACCATTCAATTGTTAATTATTTTAAATTCATCTATCATGGAAAATAATTGTAATATTGCTAGAAGTTTTTTATTGTACATCTAATAAGATTATTTCAATGAACTATTAGATAACATAGAGTTCCTATAAGAAAACATTCCATTGTTATAAGAAAAGTATATGCACCACTCTTCAGATTATTATTTCCATTTTGGAGATAGTGAAAAATAATTAGAACATAGGATGTTTTCAGATGGATCATACCTAAATTATATTTTAATATATTAAAATCTATTAGAATTTAAAAAATTAGTGAAAATATCAGAATTTATATTTTAAATTTTGATAATACTAATTATAATATCACATTTTTTATGTGTTCTAGAATGTAGTGGTGTCTTATGATGGTGTTTTTAACATGAATGATGTGTTACATTTTTAGACAAAGAAATACCACATATATTATCAATGAAATTGGATTTTTAGTTAATCTAATAAAAAATTTATATGAATGGGTAATGAATGAACAACAATTATTTGAAATAACATTAAATAATAAAATATTTATATGTATTTGTGGAAATAACATCAAAATATTGTTTCTTGTTTGACTGTGAAAAGAATTCTTCTCAAAGAAAATTTCATATTCTTAAAGAAATATTAATTCATTTTATAGTCATGGAAGTCAATATCAAAATAACTCTTAAGATTATACTCAAATTTAATGAAATAAAAAATTATTTATATCGTTTCCCATTAAGCATATAGAAGATCTTTCTGTTGAACATATGATGGAACTATCTTAAGATATCATAAAATGTCACACACAATAGAAAAATAAAAATTAATACATTTCAAACTATCTATAAATTAATTTAAAATGATAATAGAAATTCTAGGAAACATTTTATCAATATGTTTCTTTAATTATTCATGGTCATGTTTATACGAGGTAACTACTAGTTTAATGGTATTATAATAATTATTAAAACATAAATTCTTAAGTAAATCATTAATGTATTTAGAGTGATTCAAAAATTATCCTTATTGTATTTTAGTTATTTAAAATCTGATAATGTTTTTAAGTTCATTCCAGATACTAACCTCAAATTCACTTTTCATAAGATATAAAAAAATGATATCAATGATTATTAGGTTGATATAAAAGGGTGTTCATTAACATATATTTTGATAATGATAATATCATTGATAAGATATTTGTTAAAAGGATTGGAGATATAATTCCTTAACAAATTTAATTTTAATTTAAAAATTTAGACAATATAACATACTAGGATCTTGAGTCTTATTTTTTCCATAATTATTTTAGTTAGTTTTAATAAAATTTCTAGAAATCTAATATGATAAAAATTAAGAGGATGATCAAGAAAAAATTATTTTAAAAAATACATTATAGAAGACACAATTTACATCGATTTTAAATATATTTTTTCCATGTGAGTTATGAGACACAATAGCATATAGATAGACTAAAACCTATGAAGAAGTGAAAAAGTTTTTGTTCAATATATGACTTTATTATGGTTACAATTGTTAAAACAATTCTATCCTTATTCTACTCTATAGTTTAATTTTCATGACACTTATTTTTGAATATACACTTCATTCTTACAACTGAAATGTCACTACGGGGATTAACCAAGGTCAAAACACTGATTCTCTTAAATTTATTATGTCTTTCATTTATATCATAAATCCAACATTCTTCACCTATTCAATTATATACCACTTTGGGTTTAAATTTATAATGTAATTCAAGACTCTCACATTAAATTCTTTATGAGATTATTGGTCTATCTAGTTAATATATTTAATGAATTGTATTATCCCTATGATTAATCCTTATGATCTATAGATTTATCAATAAATAATAAAATTTTTCTTCATTTGTTACATGATTAATTTCCATTAGACATAATTATTGTAGTCTAGATCCCCTTAGTATTACTTGTGGTATGTTAATATTTTATGGATGGGGTTTAAATTTTGGTATAAATACTATAATAGTTTAAAGATCACAATCTATATTAGTTTCATAATTATAATTTTTTAACATTTGAAAAAGATCAGTCTCATAAAACATTATAAGTATAGTTTTTGTTTTTCAAAATGTTTGTACGGGGAATTATATCTTTGTAAAGACCCAATGGTTCCAACATCCATAATGAGTTACATAAAATCATCCAAAGGAAGGTACTCATTTTTTTTTAAAACCAATGACACTTAGGTACAAAAATTTCCCAAGTGGATGGGGGATTGAGATCATCCCATATTTTTAAGGGAATTATTTCCCACTCCAGGACTCTCTTATAAATTTAAAATATGTTCATGAATATTTTCTCAATCCTATTGTGGTAGTAGTTATCCTATAAAAATGACTAGTTGTTTAATCTCTATATAAGTTTGAAGGATTTTTTAATTAAATCATCTATATTTATAATAGGATCTCCATATTGTTTCCCACTATTGGTTAACAATGATGTAATTCTTATATCCTAAATACATTTGGCTAAGCACTATGGATTTCAATATTATCTAAGAATGTGATTGGTTTATTGGGAATAAAACTCCATGAGGCTTCTTATATATCCTATGATAATACGAATCAAAACCCACATAGTTCATATCACACCATGATGTATAGTTTAGTGTCATGTTGAATGAATGTATGTGAGGGAATTTTAGAATAGGTCATAGAGCATGAGCCATCGAAATTAATCCTACATATCCATATTATAAATAGAATCAAACACCTCATAGTTTAGTTTTTACCTATACCACTGTTGGGTGAAGAATTGTAATTAACCCTTAAGGGGATTAATGCCCTAGAATATGGGAAATCCTAGGGCTTATGAAAATATGGATTCCCCATGTTTGGATGCATTTGTATCATGTGGTTGTTAGGATCGTTGTTGATCTTTAATCCCTCATGAGTAATGTGCGCTGATAGAAATAAGAGATAATATGATATTAAATTGAATTAAGGGATACATGATTTAAATTATACAAGGATTTAACACTAAGTATGACATGATATTTTTGAGGGGCTTACCCATTATGGTCTAATTAAATTTTCTAAGGGATTACATATTGAGGTTTTCCTTATTGGGGGATATTTATTTTGGTAATGGTTTGTTCATTTCAAGTCCTAAATCACAGGGGAGTCATACATGATGTGACAAAAAACATTTTTAACGGATTATAGGAACTACCGATTGGTATGACATTTATGAGCTAAATCAAACCTAATGGGACATTATTGGTAACCTTGTGAAGGATATGGCCTCTCAATGCATGCTATTTTATTGATGTCTGTTATGAAGCTCATGCTATTGGAAGGTGTGAAAAATATTCTGTTTATAATAGGAATCATAGTCCTTATAGTTTAATTAGGGTCCAAATCAACCGGTGGATAAAATAATATGGTCGACCCACAATAGGTGAATCTTGTGATCTAGATAAAATGGTACATTGATGGACTTACACCATGGTGGATTCCCATGTCTTGTATCCATGAATTATACTATGATGGAAAAACATTGTGCGCCATGAGAGGTTTGTTGAGTGTGGTTGGAAGGAATGGGGACCCCTTTTGAGTATATGACATGAAAAAGGTTTTAAGATTTCATAAAACATGGTCTGTCAGGGATAATATCAACATAAATGGGTTACTAACCCAACAAATCATTCATGGGGGTTCACATGGTTAAATTTTATATGTTCAATTGTTCCCATCGAAGAGCATTGAAATATTCGATGATGTATTCCTAAAAAGAGAAAAATTGGCTATCTTCCTCAAAATGATGACATGCCTGAGGGGTGTTGTATGATTATTTCAAATTGTCCCAGAGCTATCGCCTGACAAGGATAACAGGTCCAATGGTTCCTATCTTACATGTTTAATATATATAAGGATCTTCCCATGATCCAGTCAGACATGTCTGGAGACCTTCAGGTGATCCCTCTAACATGTCTGGAACCCTTCGAGTGATATATCATACATGTTTGGAATTCATCATGTGATCCATATTACATTTCTATATTTCTTCACAATATCAAGAATAAAATTTCAATGGATTCATGTGGTCAAGGTTGACATATCTGGAGTCCTTTATGTGATCAAGGATAATATGTCCAAGTGTTTCGTGTGGTTATGCATAACTTGTCCAGACTACTTTTAATGATCAATGATGACATGTCCACTAGTTTCACGTGATCAAAATTGACATGTTTGGAGTCCTTTATGTGATCAAGGTTTACATGTCCAAGTGTGTCACCTGATCAAGGATAACAAGTTGATGGGTGTCATGTGATCAAATATGACATATCTAAAATCATTCCCAAGATCCATCTAACATCCTAGGGGAAATCATGTGATCATTTCACTAAACACACAAACAGTGTGAAACCTTGATGTGATGAATACTAATATCAATAACAGGAAAGTACCCTTATTTACAAAATTTTATCACATGAATCGCAAAATGATTCTACACCAAGGAATCTTACAATCCGAATGACATGTTAATCATCCTTCACGTGATCAATGAATTGATCATGTGAACCTTTGGAGTGACTTATTTTATTTTATTTCTCATAATTTACTCACCATAATTTTTAAGTGGATGGATCATTCTATCATGTGATCCCATTACTCAAAAACTCCATCTCCCCTATATCTTTTGTTGTTTCTCCTACCATTGGGTTTTTATACACATCACATCCCATGTATGTATACCTTTATATGTGGTTATAATGTTGAATATTTCATCTTATGTTTATGTAATGGGGGATATATATAATTCAGTAATATCTTCTATTCTTCACATGATTTTTCATGGAACTATTCATTACATCCTTCCTTTTTCTCATGAAAAATGAAAACATCATGATCAATATTTCATTATCATCCTCTTTAGGTACATAACCTTTAGTGTGGACTAATTTTCATGGTGTTGGTTGAAAAAGATCGAGGGGGAATCACGTTCTTTTTTAAATGGACATTCCCAAAGGCCTTTACATGATCAAGATGACAAGTTGGGATGGTATATTGTGATCATGTTGATATGTATTTTGGAATTGAAAAAATAATGTTGACAAGTTTGTGGTCTTTCCCATGATCAATTAACAGATCATGTGAATCGCATAATAAATTCAATGTATTTTTTCATTTGGTAAGGATCCTATGATTTTTAAATTTTATCGAATGAATTCCCCAATGGAAATAAAGAGTTTGTCAGCCAACATGTCACGTGATCACAAAGACTTGTTTGAGTAATTAAATTGATTAGGAGGGATATTCAATGGTGACTTTCATGATCAAAATATATATCATAAAATTCACATGAACCCTTCACTTGACTATATAACCGCTTCTCATGATGTCACTATGGGTATGAAATCATAATATTTACTGAAGGTTATGTGTCTCACATGACTCAGGCGCATGATTCAAATGTGTCCATGATTCTTCCTTATTTACTTTATGGGAAAAAATACTAGTTCTTTATATATTTTTAACATCAATTTTATAATACTAATTTAGGGGGCCTATGAGAATTTCACCTCTCTGAAGTGAAGTCTAAAGGAGTGGACATGGGATCATCTATAAGGAATGAAATTCCCTACTGAGAACCTTGGGCTTCCATCGGCTTATTTCTGAAGTGGATCCTATGCTTCAAATATAAATTTTTTATTCTATGAGACACCCTAATAATAATAGTGAAACAAGATGACTATTTTACAATGTGACTCACCTGTTTGGAAAGAACTCAATATTATTGTTTCCATGGGATTCAGGGATGAGAATTCATTGCATAGCTTCATCCTGAAAACCTTTCATCTGATCTGATCATGGTATATCATCATGTGACGAATTTGTTACTAAATTTTTTACACCAATCAACAAATTAATCTCTGGTAATTTACTTAAAAATTGTTTTGTTTCCTTATCCATGGGGTATTATGATGACATGTACTTAGGTGTTAGGAAACTGCATTATTCTTTACATGATTTTTATAACCATTCCATGGTCACCAGATCAGGAACATGGAAATGGATCATACAATCATAAGACTTTACATGGGTAAAATGGTAATTCAACCAATAATGGATCACTCATTACTTTTGATTCCATAAAAATCACATTCTTTTTATCCATTCCACTGATTTTATTATTAAAA
Source organism: Viscum album (assembly GCA_963277665.1). NCBI lineage: Eukaryota > Viridiplantae > Streptophyta > Magnoliopsida > Santalales > Viscaceae > Viscum > Viscum album. The sequence goes on along the minus strand of OY728129.1, from coordinate 582,254,264 downwards.
ATTTATTCTAATTCATGGAATCTACTATATAAATTACATATTCTAGTGAATTTAATCTATAATTCAATTCCGTTCATTCCCAAAGATCATTTAGTATTAATTTCATATAGATTTGGGTCATAAATCTTATATAACAAATCGATATCTTTTAATGTAGAAACTTATATTTATTATATATTTTTTATTAAAAGAAATTTATTTTGTTAAAATGAATTTTATTTTCATTTCATATCTTCAAAAATCTGATCTCGGCCTCAAAATTAATTGTAAAGAAACATAACCCCATGAAATATTTATAAATTGTGGTATGTGAACCAAAATATCATTAGGGGGATAAAATGAGAGAAAGAAACAATTATTCCACGAATACTTATAAAACATTTCCATTAAAAATAATCTCTAGGGTTCTAAATAAACTTATTCCTATCCCTGAAATAAACTTCTATTCCCAAAAAATCTAATAATCCAATTCATCATAAATATTAAATGTAAAATAAATGTAAAAATTTGTTTTTAATTTCATGATATTATCAGATAAAATTTCATAATGTTATAATTTTTATCCTAAAGAACTATCATATAATTTTCATTAATCAAATGTCCATTAGCATAACATGTGAAATCAACGGATTATTCATAAAAATACATAGAAAGAAAGTAAATAATATGAGAACATGTGGCATCATTTTAAATTAATATATAAAAATGGGAAAACTTTCTTGGTTACCATTATAATAACCATCATGGTTATACAAAAAATTACAATTATAGTAAAACATGTAATAAAATAAATAGTTAATTCTCATTTTCCCTTATGAAAAACCAAATTGGTTTATTCTATCCCTTTACCCAATGCAGTAGTTAGCTATAACAATCTCACCTGCCCTTAGTTTATTATCGAACCACCCATCATCATGAACAATTCATATTAAAAAAACATTATTTCATAAAATATTGTATCATAAAAACATTCATTGTACCTATATTAATTTTGTTGATATTGATATACCCCTTTCCATTAAAACTCATTTTTCAAAATTAATATTCCCAAAAATGGGAATTATAGGTTTTATTTCAAAAAAAATTAATTATTATAAAGGAATACTAACATAAAATAACATTTTTGGAGGTAGGAAATATTTCCCTTAATGTATAGATTAAAATAGAACATTCAGTTTGTCTTATGTAAGGAAATTCAAAAAGTTTAACAGGATTACTTTTAAAAACCCAATGAAAGAGAGATAAAATTTCATTTATAATTAAATAGTACATATATAAATACCTACATAAAATAATTTTAAAAATATGGAAATTGGAGAAGTAGGATTAGAAAGGAATCTTTATAGTATTATTTCTTAAAAAATTTATCCTACCTTGTGTCTGACCCATCATCTATATTTTTTATCATTCTATTCGTTGGAATGATTCATTTTCATAATACATTTATCACTATAAGGTTTGTATTCAATCTAAAGAAATACCTATATAATTATATGAGGTATTATAGGAAGGTATTTAGTTAGGTTTTTTTGGAAACAAATGGTTATTGATGTGTGAAGAAATGAGAAGAAGTGGTTCCCTTTTATAAAAGAGGGGGAACTCTTGACATTTTTTCAAATAGTACATTAATATAAATTAATTTTGGTTTCTAAATAACATATAATTTATAGGAATCAAATAAAATATGGAGGTAATTCAAAATAATCTAATAGAATAAATTTTGGAAAACTTAGGATCACATTTTTACCCTTATCTTTTTATTTTAACCCTTCATTGACCCTTTTAAAAATTTCAGTAATGTCAATATTTATTCATCTGAAGGTGATAATATAGTTTCTATAAAATAGAAAATTCCAATAATTTGAACATGGATTATGTAATTAATCATATCCCATTCACTTATTTGAAGATACGACTATTCGGAATTAAATATAATTTAAATAGATTATTTATTATAAAATAACATTAAATTCTATTATGAAACTACTCCTATAAATTTTATTTTAAAACAAAAATAAAAAATAGGTTTCATGTCCAATGAATAAATTTTTTTAATATATCATATTTACCTTAAAATTTTGTTTAATAAAATATTCTTTTAAATCGTATTATTTGAATCATTTATAAAATAATTTATTTTATTATTCTATTAATTGAATAGTTACAACATTATTGCTTCATAAGATTTGAAGGTAATTATATGAAAAGATAGAATTATAAATTAATTGTAGTTATAAAAATTTAACTTTTATTTCAAATAACCATTTATAACTACACATATGATATGATTACCCCCGATGTTAAAAATATTACAAATATGAAAAGAAATAGTGTGCCATTTTAAGATTTATATTCACTTAAATATTATAAATAAAAAATATTATATTCATAAAAAAATTATATTACACTTTTAAAAGGTTATATATGTGTTTTACTCATAAAAATTATTTAAGGTAAGTGTTGGGGTTGTTTTATTTTCCATCTAATTTTATTTTATTATTTTAATTACCTGAATTACCCTTTATTGTGGTTAGAAAACATACTAAGGATGCTACTAATAATGTACTGCAAGAAGAGTGAACTATTTAATATATTCCCCCACAAAAATATAAAATATTAAATTTATTTTAAATATTAATAAAATATAAGTGGATTATTTTAATTTAAAATTTAATAGACACAATGTGATGAATAATATTTTTCTAAGAAAATATGTTTTATGTAAAAATAAATAAGTTCTTATACCAAAATAAAATATAAAACTCATTCCAAAGGCCAAAATTAGAGTTTTATTAATCAAAATAAAATAATTAAATTTTAAAACTAAAACAATATATATATTAACTTTTTAAATAATAAAAAAACTATAATTTTAAATAAAATAATTATTTTTCACAATTCTTTGAAAAATCAATCATTTCCAAAAATTCTAAAAACATCATCAAAAGATAATTTTTACCTGATGATTTCAAAAATTATGTTTATATTTTCATATAAAAATTATATAATTTGGAAATAAAAATATTAATTAAAACCATAAATTATATAAAACAAAATTTTGTTTGAGACAAAAAAATATTCCTTTCGGGCAAAACATATCTCTAAATAATTATAATAAATATCACTATACAAAATCTGACTAGTTAATAAAAAAATTTGTATATATACATTTACTAGGATATTATGTCCTTCCTCGATTTTTAAAATTTAATCCTCATGAATTTATTTACTTATTAATGATATGGGGATATCTTTCCCTCATTGCATTTTTAGATTCTCATGTTGCTTATTCAACCATATTGTTTCTCCAAGAGACCATAACCGAGTGAATTAACTTGTTTTACAAAAATTTCCCTATATGTTCAAGAATATGAACCATTTATTCCTTAAAATAATGGTTATATTCGAACTAAACTTCCTCATGTCTCAAAACATGATATGGATATGGAACCTATGTTATTAACATGGAAACATGAAAAAAGTTCTATGCATGGTATAAAATAATATTTCAGGATACTTAATAATAAATTGATATTAATTTCTCTATTATTTCATATGGATTAATGAAATTTGGAAATAGATTCCCTTTTTTACCATATAATGTAACAACTTTCCATAGATATACGTTAAAAATAATGATCTCCTAACACTAATTATTGATCTTTCTTGTGATTATCTATATAGATTTTCATCCTAGTTTGTGTCATCCTCTTATGTTGACAAACTGTCTTCACCTTATCAACTATTTCCTATAAATATTTTGGCATGCCAAACTTCATATATCATACTTTATACAAATATGCTATATTCTGACACTGCTTTCTATATAATGCCTCTAAATAGGCCATATGTATACTAGAATAAAAATTGATAATATAGGAAATCATCACTAATGAATGATTTTGACCCAAAATTCCCTAGTAATACATTGAACAAGAATAATGCATGTCTTCCATTGTATGAATAATTTTCATAGACTATCCATCAGATTTAGGATGAAAAGATGTATTGATATTTAATTTTGTGCCCAATGCCTTCTGAAGTCCAATCTCAAAATTTAATTTGAACCATATATCACTGTTAGATATATTGGAGATAGGGACACAATGTAACTTGGAAATCTCCTTAAGACAATCTCTTGAAATTTTATCTAATGGAATAATGTTTCAAATGAGAAAGAAATGTTTTGATTTAGTAAATCGATCAAAAATAACCTAAACTGCATTATTACTTCATGATGTATTTGTAAATATCATAATGAAATTCACATATGCATTTTACGATTTCTAATATGAAATTGTGAAATTCTGAATCATCACATTTGGTAATTGTTAATCTACATTAATTTACTTTCAAGTAAAAAACATTAGAGTAAAATAAACAATATATCCTTTCATTATATCCCACTAGTAATACTCTTAATGATCTTTATACATCATTGTACTATGATGATAAACAAAAAATGTGGACCTATATGTTTCGTGAAAAAAATATCTCACCAACTGGGAGCTAGAAATCACACATAATCTATTTCAAAATCTCAATAAAATTTATCACATTTGATTTATGGTAACTTATGCATCATAAAGAATTATACCAATTCTTATAACTCACTATCATTCTTTTCATCTTGTTTAATTATTTTAGATAGAGATGTTTTTTACACTTAAAAAATAGTATAAGATCATATATTTATATCATTTGGGAAATATATCATCACATAATTAACCAGTTGGTCATGTTCCAAATGTATAATGGTTAATGATACATCAATTTTCTAACACGAAACATAAATTACTTTGTTTTCTTTTCCAAGATGACAATGATTTGTCAGTAATAATTCATTATAAATTCTGTTGATATCCTCTCTCTCATTTTAAAATCATTATCTATGAATATATACATAAAAATTTTATGATTAGTATATATTTCCTACTTTTCCCCACATAAATGATACCTTAAAATTTTAAATTGCAACATTATAGCATTCAGTTTATGGTCATCTGTAGGATTATTTTTTTCATGTTGTTTTAGTTCATATAAATCATAATAAATTACCTGATAATTATACAAAATGATATAAAAATTTCCATTTAATTATGAATTAGTGGGAATATGTAAATTTAGATCACTGTCCAATATTATTTTTAGCCCTTAGAAATAGTTATCACACTTTTTTATCAAGGTGAATTTTACTATTTTCAAGTTGACTTGGTTTGTGGGCAAGGTAATTGTGAAAAGTATGAAACAATATTCCTATAACAACCTATTAACTAAAGAACACTATTAATCCCTTCAAATTTTGGTGGACCTATATATTTATCAACCATATTAGTTTTGATAGTATCATATATTAATATATAATTATTTACATTGTTTCCAAGGAATGAAATTTCATATAACAAAAAATAAATTTCATTAATATTCCATATAGGATATTTTGTTTTCGGATTTATCGACTAATCCAAAAATGTTTTTAATGGCCCTAATACATTTTAGAATTAACCGAAATTTATTTAACAAAAAAACAAAAAAAAGTTAAAAATTTCATAGAAAATCTTATTCATAAGTTCTATAAAATTTTGGGGATTTCCTAACCCAAATGGAATAACAACAAACTCACAATGCCTATATCCTGTCTTGAATTCTATTTTCGTAATTTCATCATGCTTCACCTTCAGGTGATGGTAACTGTACCATATGTAAACCGTTGAAAATATTTAAAACAATGAATTTGATCAAAAAACTCATTGATATGAGGATATTATTACATATTTTTAATAGTAATGTTATCCAAAGCTCTATAATAAATAAAATACGTCATGGAGCTATGATTTTTAAAAAAAATTATTTCCCCATTATGAAGTGTTTGTATGAATGAAAGAATTATCATGTAATACCTATAACTTCCTTTTCAATTTATAATGTTTTACATTATCTATTTAGTATGTGGTTTTTGATTTTAAATTAGCATCAGAAACTAACTCAACAGTGAATTGAACCTCTTAATCAGTTAAAAAATACGAAAACTAATCAGAAAAGTCATCATGTATTATTTATAAAAACAAAACACTATAAATCTGAATAATTCCTTATTTTCAACAATATATTCAATATAAAATTTGTTTCCATATTTTAATAGTTTCTCATATTCATGGTATTTTCCCCGATGTTTGAGTTCATTATTGTGTAAAAATTGAAAATCATTGTGGAAAAAAAATATTTTTTAAGTCTTAAATCTATCTTAACATGGTAAACATAGATCCATTAAATACAGAGGATAGAATCAACCACTAAAAGGGTAAAAGATCAATTTGTATTGTTAAATTCATTCCACAGACAAAGAAATGAATATAATTATATTTTATTTTTTCCATAATACCCCCGCCAATGTATTTTTACAATAAGTTAGAGATTTAATTCCCATTTTGATATTTCTATATCGAAAAAATATATCTTAGAAATGAAAACCTTATTATAAAAAAAATCAAAAAAGAAATTATCTAAATCTGGAATATCTTATAATGTACTTGTTACCAGGTTATTTGATTGACCATCATATGTTTAAGTATTTGTGAATGATTACACCAAACCCTTTTTCTTATAGTTCTATTTCTTCCCACCATTCAAGTTCTTTCTTATACAATGATGCATATAATAACCCATATCATTATATTTAAAACATTTTACATCCCACTACCAATACATTTTTGTTTGAAATTATGAGATATATGCTTAGACAATCCACATCATAAGAACTTACCATATTTCATAACGCATCACCAATGTTATTTATAGAACAATTATCACAAACAAAAAAATTTATTTTCATACCATTATAGTTTTTGATTGATTCTATCCATTTTCATGCCAAATGGAACACTTTTTCTATTTTTCATCATAAAACACATGATCATCAAAAAAACATTAACCATCACCACATAATAAAAAATATAATAAATTTTAAATTTTCATGAATCTACTGTAATATTATATTTGGATTAAATCATGAGTAGAACCAATAAATATTAATACGACGATCCAAGAAAACCTTGGTACGTACTAAGAATATAAGGTTGAGTTTTATTCATACACAAAAAATGATTACTCTTAAATTATCGTTATTTCCATGAATTAAAAATCAATTCCAAGTCTAATAGCTTTAGGAAAATATTTCACAATGTTGACATTCATAATATCATCCCATTTCAAGGAATCAATCTCCTCTCTTTCCCTAATATTCTTGACCATTGATATACACTAGTCGACATCACCTTCAAAATGGTAAATAGAAACACTTTAATTTTGATAATACATACATCCCATGAAATTAAATATCTTTTCGTGGGATTTTATCCAACCATCTTCTAAAAATTGGATTTAAGATCCACCGAATGCTGGAGGCTACTATTGGATAAAATAATCCACTATTGATATATTCTTTTATGATAGATCTCGTTGTTCTCTAGCATGTATAGCAGTAACATTTATAGCCTAATTTAATTGATCCATCACTGTGCCAAACTTCTCTATTCCAATTCAACCCATTCCAGGTATCTTATCTAGAAGGATATTGTCCCGGTGAAAGTGGGTTTTCCAGTCGCATCGGGGGCATATCTCGAGGATGATGAGGTGGTGCCAGGTGATCCCGGGTTTCGAGGCGGCGCGTGGGCTCGCGGCTCGAGGTGTTACGTGGTTTCTCTTGATGGGTGGTTTTTTGAATTTTGAAATGTTTTGGTTGTATCCTTGGGTCCCGACAACCCCTATAAACCGGCTTTCTGATAATGAAAAAAATGATTTCCAGCCAACTATAATATTCTGGACTTTTAAATAGTGGGATAAAATTAATACCTATTATATCACTCCATGGGTGATTACAACCCCTAGGAGGGACTCTTACCACCATCCTTGGTGAAATACCATTCCTCATAAAGCATATCGGTGGAGAGTCACCCTTTACCCAATGTTCACTTGTGAGACTTCCCAATGATTGAAACCACTCCTCTACTATGATTCATAATGTAAGGATCCGACCATAGACATTACATATTCGAGTGAATTTTCACTAGAATTCACTTTATTAAAATCCCAAATATATATAACATTTAATGGGTTTTTAATGTCACACAAGGATATTTATATGAAATATATATAACAACCGGGCCCCACTGATAGCATAGACACCCCGCCTTAACATAGTCGTCGGGTCCTGAACTGCAAGGTACCACCAGTTGCCCTGCAGACAAGTGGTCCCCACCCTTGGGCCCACCCATGTGCCTGAATATGCTGACTAGTGACAGTCCCTATAGGCCAACACATGTCCTTTCCAGTGTGATTTTTCCTTACTCACACACACCTTGAGAAACATTCTAGAAGGTCACCCATCCTGATCACTACTCCAGGACATGCATTCTTAACTTCAGAGTTCATATCAGACAAGCTATCGAAAAGGAAGTTGCACCTTTTTGACACGAGCCATATCATTTATTCATTTAAACTTTTATCATTTGAGAGCGTTACAATTAACCCCCATTTAGAGCAAAACGTTCTTGTTCTAGGCCCTACAACTGAACACAGGAAGTGCACCGCACTCAAGGTTGAGTTCCTCCTCAGATACCAAATGTAACAACTGGGGCACATAGATAGCACAAACACCCTGCCTTAATATGACCATCGGGTCCTAGCCTTCCAGTTACCCCCAGTTGCCCTGCAGACATGTGGTCCCCACACTAGGGCCCACCCACATGCCCAAACAGTTTATCTGATTAATGACAGTCCCCACAGGCCAACACATTTCATTTTTAATATGCGTTTTCCTCACTCACACACTCCAAATGAAACTCCTAGAAGATCACACATCCTGATCACTACTCCATTCCAAGCATGCTTAACTTTGGAGTTCCAATCAGACAGGATCCTGAAAAGGAAGGTTCACCTTGTTGACATGAGCCATATCATTTAGTCATTTAACACCTTATGATTTGGTGGAGTTACAATAATCCTGTGTAGGGGTGATTTTAACGATACTCAATAGGGACCCCAAGACCCCGTAGGTCTCCTAATGTTTCACAAAGGGAAACCACAAAGTAAGACATTAACTCTACTTAGTTATATGCCCATACATACACCTAAGTTATCAAGATATACACATCTTGTAAAGACCCATAGCCTAACATACAAGGGCATTACATTACTTTTTCAGGATACTTAATACATAACAAAAACTGACACATAATGACCGTAATAGTTTAGTGTCTTTGGAAACTCAGAATATAATCTTCTAATCATGGTGAAAGATCTTCAACATCTACCATAAAGATCTTCCCCTTTTGTTTTCTTACCTAAATCCTTTCTTTAAATCCTGGGGAAAAGAAAACATACAAAAGGTGGTGAGCTCAAATGCTCGGTTAAGTTAAACATAGAGAACATAAAACAATCCATAAACATTTGAATGCAAAAACTTGAACATAAAATCTAAACATAAAAATTTTGAGCAAAGACATAAATCATGGAAGTATGTAAGGAGTATATCACAAAGGAACATCAATCATGATAAAATTTCATGAGAATAAAAATGTAATTATGGAAAACCATTAATCACATGATATGATTTCCATAGTAGCCAATGCATTTCTGCCAAGACCTTCTTAGTGGACAAAGTCCCTTTCTGAACTGAGTTCACTCCTCGTTCCAGTCATGTAACACTGAACGAGATTAACATACCATTCCAGCCATGTCTATATAATGAGATATAAATCTATACCCAATTCATTGGAGGAAGATATAGGTCCCACCAATATCACAATGAAATCATTATTAAGTGTGCGACAACATAAACATAAATCATTCATCATAACCCCAAGAGTAAAATGGGTTTCATAAACATCATCCCAACATTTCATAATCCATATAATAAAAATGGATATCATTTCATAATACGAAAAGTGAAACCATGTAAATCATAGATACATTATACTTGAAATATAATCATACTGATTAATGTCATCTTAGATGGGATTTAGTTTTGATAAAACACTTGAAATAAATTCTTGAGGAAAATATCCTTTCTTCTTCAAAATCATTTTCTTTTCACAAAATGCCATGAAATTTTAAAAGATGTAGATTTTTTTGAAAATAATAATGAAATCATGTAGAGTAATATTTATGACAATTATGTTTTATGAAACCGTAAAAAATCTGTTCATGCCGTATAAGTTAAAAAAACATTTTTCTTGTACTTTTTCCGGAAAAGTCAAAAAGTACATCACATGGTAATCAAAAGAAATATTCCTTACATACAATGTAGTAAAAGTCAAAAAGGGTTAAAAAGGACATAAAAATTACATGAAACAATTTCTAGAAATTAGGGACATCAATGATAAATATAACCCCAGTAAATACTTACGAGTAAACAATCTTAGATAAAAACGAGATGGGAAAAGTTATCCCTTACCTTAGGTCTGATATGATTCGTATGTATCTGAAACTCCTGTACAAAGATTTAAATAATGTCATTAACTAATTATATAATCATATTCATTGTTATGATATCATATATGGTTCATTTATTACTTTATATTACCCATTTTTTGTAAATTCCATGTTAAAGAAGAGTTTTGGGTAAAATCGTTTTATTTATCGTACGTGTTTGGACTTGTTGTTCTTAATATTATTATTACTTATATAATTATTTAATTACTAAGAGAATGTAAATCATGATTTATATATCATATATATTATGTATATATATATAATAGATAGATAAATGAAATGAAATACACCTTTCATGGAGACGGTAGGGTGTACGAACGCATGAACGCTGTTTTCCTTTCCTTATAGACTTGAATGGAAGTTAGTAGATGAAATATATATATATATATATATACATAAATACAGTATCTTTTTCATGTCATATATTTCATTATTATTCATTATATATAATTTATAATAATTCTTGAGTGGTTAACATGGAGAATGAACCTCATCGCATCGTGGAGACGGTAATCCGTACGTACGCACGAGCAATGATATCGTTCCAATAATTATTAAATTGAATTGGAGTGGATGATATAATACCTCAGAATCAGTATGATGTCATAATAACTATATATATTTATTCATTACACCATTTTAACAATCCAAGTAAGGCCGTGGTGGAAAAACAGATTACACCACGGCGTAGAGACCGTATTCCATACATACGCACGCGCGGTGATTTAATTTTTCGTAGGATGGATAGAATGTGAAATTGGGGTTTTTTCATATTTATAATGACATATAATTATATGAGTGATACTGATGTTATTAATTTATGATGAAACACCTAAATAAGAAGAAGTTGAAGAAGAAGGAAACTATCAGTAGAAGAGATTACCTCTTCTTTGACGCATCACTTTTAAGCTTCCTCTACGGGAACTAGAGTTGGTATTTTGAGGAGACCAGAACCTATATAATGTTTATAGGGAATTTGAGAAGGGAATGAGAAGGGGTTGGCCAAGATTGAAAGCTGAAAATTGTGTAATGAGAAGAGAGAGGAGGTGCCCTTTTATAAGGGAGGAGAGGGGTACCTTTGGAAATACTTCAAATATTATTTTATAATAAAGTCATATTAGGTTTATAATAGCTCCAATTTGGTTTATTTCGAAGATAAAGTGGGTATGGGTCGAAATCCATTAAGATAATAGGTTTTAGACTAGTTTAGGTTACAATTTTAACCTTATAATTTAGATTTAACTCTAAGTTAAATAATTTAACTTTTACCATGTCTTCTTGTTTTCTTACACAGTATGGTTAATAAACATACTATAACAAGACAAAAGAACCCCAAGTGGTTCATTATTAATATATATAACCTTATCTTAGTCATTTTTCTGAACCTTAGATTTTTAGGAATAGAAATTCAATTAATAATATAATATTTATTTTAAAAATTATTTTATGTCAATTTTGACACTATTTGGTAATTTATTTTTTTTGAAAATCATAATAGCATTATTAGTTCGAAAAAAGTAAATTAAATCAATACTAACATGTCATATTAACCTATAAAATTATTTTAATTTATAAAAAAGTATCAAATTACATTTATTTGGGTATTTATAACATCAATTTTGTTAATATTTCATTAATAAGGTAATTATTACATCATCATTGTGTAATAAATAAATTAAATTAATTAAAGTCTAAAAATTATAAATAAAATACCATTATTTAGGAAATCAGTTTACCTTTATAAGTAATTTTTATTGTCTAATTTATATTAATTATAACCCTATATTAAAAATGTTTTATTTATTAAACTTTTATTTTAATACTTTTAACTCTTCTTTATATTAATCAATAATAAATGCCTAGCCTAAACCAAGTGGACCTAACTGATAATATTATATTATTAAGTTTGTTTTTGGTATAATTATACTTATCCAATTGAATTAGGACATGTGTTAGGGTAATAATAATATCATTTTAACCCTTAATTACCCTATTTACTTTTAACCATGGTAAATAAAAGTAAAAAGTTACTATTCAAAAAAAATATTTTTATCTTATTAAACCACATTCTACTCCTTGATATTAACCGTGTCTCTCAGATTTTCAGAATTCAACTCACAAAAGTGGTAAATTTATGTTTTATGTACAATTGCATATGCTCCTTGGAGTATGGTAAAAGACGGTGAAAAGTTCAATAAAATTTTTATATATCTAAAATTATTATAAAATGACTCTAATCAATTACATTGAACTTATATAACTATTATGTATCTAGTTTGACCTAAAATAAATTTAAGTAAAATAAATGATTATTTAAATAAAAATTTGGTTTTAACCAATAACTATGTGTTTTCACTATCATAAAAATTGAATGTATTCATAAAAATACCAAAAATTCACCCTAGGCTAATTTAGATATTCTAAATCCAAAAATGAAGTACATTTTGAAAGATAAAATTTATAAAATTTCAAAAAGTGGGTATTAATATTTATAATGGCATGTTCATAATAATATTATAATAATATATCATTTAGTGAAACTCAGTATTGCGTACTACACACGCTATTGAGAGAGCTCTTGATTATGTGTAATGCAAGCCATGTCAAGGATGCGTGTAGTGAAAACTCTGTTTAGTGTTGCGTATTACATAATAAAAACTTATTTCATTTATACATTAAACAAAATCTATACTTCATGTTGCGTAGAATAATTTCCACAAAACGAATTTGAAAATGTGTGTAACACGAGCCAAGGATAGTGTTGCGTATACTGCAAGCTAATACGGTGTTACGTATAGTACAAGCTAATCTCGGTGTAGTGTATAATAGAATAAATCAAAGAAATTAAAAATAATATATCTCATAAAATCTTTGGGTGTTACACATGTCATACATGAGGGAAGAATACCACAATGATAATACCACAAAGGTAACACCATGATGGTATAAATACCACACAGGTAACACCACGAAGGTTACACCACGAAGGTAAAAGTACCACACAGTTATCACCCTGAAGATAGTACCACGATGGTAAAAGTACCACATAGGTATCCCCACGAAGATAGTACCATGAAGGTAAAAGTACAACACACGAATCACCATGATGATAGTACCAAAAATGTAAAACTCTTAGTTCAAACAGATTTTCAGCCCAATCCAATTTTTCAGAAAAGTATAGAATTACAGATGATTATTCGTGAAGCTCGATCATCCTATTCTGTCAAGAGGCACTACTACAGACCATACGGAGTTTGACCCATATAGGATTGATAGGTACTAACCCCCTCAATGACCCACACAAGATCCGACCCACCCAGAGTCGATAGGTACTAACCTCTACCAACCCACATAGGATATGACCCACACAGGATCGGTATGCGCTGACCCACACAAGATCACAGAGTGCTTGCCCACACATGATCAGATCCACACCAGATCAGTATGCGCTGACCCACAGGGGATCGCTGAGCGCTGACCCACACAGGATCGGTATGTACTGACCCACACAAGATCACTGAGCCCTGACCCACATAGGATCGATGGGTACAAACCCTCGTAATGACCCACAGAGGATCCGACTAGCCCAGAGTCGATAGGTACTAACCACTATATGATCAGCCTCCAACCTCTGCCTAAATACCAGTCACTGGATTCCTCTCACCTGGTGCACTTGAGTTCTATAGAATCTTCACTCGAGATATCAGTCATACCTCAACCACCACTAATCTCTACAATAGAGTAACCCAATGGACCTCCATGTCGTAAGGGTTCCAATGCATGAGATGGAAAGTCAATCGGACGCCCAATCATTAAGTTATAAGTATTTTCCTACCAAGGGTACAGTTGGATTCGTGTACGATCCAACCCAGCCGAAATCCAATTTTCACCAAAAATACAATAGAGTAAATCATAAAGACCATCTTGCTCCCAGGGTCACAAAGCTGCAGACGGTTTTCCAAACTCGCACCCGGTCTGTAAGCTATAGACATTTTTTTGCTGAGGGCCTGGTTGGATTTGGGTTCGATCCAACCCATTCGTACTTCAAATGGAACTAGATTACCAAACAGGTCACACCGTTATGATTCACATGAAAAAACCCAGGATAGGGACTACCCATTTATCCAAAATGGATACCCAGTGAAAAAGTTGTATTTCACTACAATATGTGCGAACCGGGACTCATGGGGTATGTGCCTTGACCTCACCATAAATATCCAAAATTGTTCTTGAAACATCTGTCTTAATTTTAGGGTCACAACATCAAAAACGGTCTATCATTACAAAAACGTCTGAGGGAGATATGTCAGATACATGATCCCATAATAATAGTACTAATATTTTTATTGGGTGTTTCGTGGACCCGAGCCATGAACCAGAATTTGGTATCCAACATTATACATGAATCGACTTTATTAATGATAGGATCACATCTCCACTGATGGAAACTCAATCGAACGTCGCATTCAAGAGTTATGGTAGGAAGAAAATTTAATAATATTATTAAATATATTATTTTCCAAGTGATTTGGGTAACCGATCTGAAAACCCTGAAAAGACATCCAATATTGGACTCATAATTCCTTTCTTGAAGTCAGGATCTCACTGCTACTGTCTCTTCATAAAACCAAAGTCGCACGAACAAGTTATGGATGAAACACGGTTTCCCAACAAAAATAATAATAACATAATTATATTTTTATTTGTAATTATTTTTTTCTTCAATATTAAAACCCACGCTCAGAACGTTCAATCTCTCATGCGATGTGCACAATTCCAAATCACTCTTCCTTTATAATTTTTTTCTCCTTAAATATTAGTCCCTTTTTATATATTTCCCTTTCAAATTAACTCATTATTCTCTAAACTATCATGCTCCAACTTAATGGACATCCTATCACATCACGCCTCACACGGCTGCTCTGAACAGCCCGCACCTGTTGTCCGCCTAGCCACCGCCCTACTTGGGAGCTACACCCCTTAGGCCTGTCGCCATCCCAGCCTCCGGCTTGCGCCACCTCAAGCCATCTCGAGTTGCTGCATATCTGATCCGCCTCGCCACACTCCTGACGCAACAGTGTCAGACCGCTGTCATGCCCTAGCCGGAATAGCACTGCCACAACACCCCATCCATGGGTCCCCACAACATCATTTTAAGAACAAAAAATATGACGACTTCATATCCATGATCCTCCGGTTGAGGGCTCCACATCCATACGTCACCCTCAACAAAACATTGTGTTTCCATTATTATTAATTATCTGGATTTGAAGAATGCATTATCAAAGCACGAAGAATAAAAGAAAATGGTCGAGGTATAAGTGAGGAATGATGACCTTGTTTGTTTGGCCATCTTCATTTTGAATCAAGTGTATGAAGAATCAAAAAATAAATTTAATGATATTTCAAATTAAAGCCCCTACCTCAGTTGTCTGTTGGAGTTATCACAAGGAGGAAGATGAGGTCGTTGAAGGGGACACTGGTGTTCGTCTCTCCCGCAACAAGTTTTGGATCCAGGCTCGTGTGTCATCCTCGTTATTTGTTGGGGGATTCTCCAACCTAGGCCTCCTCTCCCTTTCTCCAGTGGGAATAAAACCACATGAAGTGTTAATAAAATAACTCTTCATTAACAAGTTGGGATATTAAATAATGATTAATGTATCCTATTAATTAAAGAGAAAAATGGTTACACATTTTTTGTAACCAGGCATTTAATGCCCAACAATAAATGGCCAACCACCCTCGTGTGGTCCCCACCATTACGATTCAAATGAAAGTTTTTAAAAATAAAATAAATGTTAATTATTATTTTTTATTATTTGTCCGACCCACCCATGAGAATCCAAAAAACTAACTCCTACCCTCGACCTATTGTGGTCAAGCTGAAGGATTCCTTAAGGGAATATTAGTGTTGCAAGTTCAATGGTGTCCTCAGTTTTAAATTTTGATCACTGGTCCAAAAGTTTCAAAACATCGCTCGCACGTTGACTGAACGTATGGAAAAAAACATTCGTAAAATTATTAACAGTCACCCTCGACCCGCTCTGGTTGAGGTTAGGCACTACCTAAGTGAAAATATTTTCCAACGAACCTAGCGATACTCTCGGATTTCCAACCCAAGTTACTGTTTAAAAGTTATGTATTTTACAATAAAATAATTATCACTAAATTATTTTACTTACGACCCAAAAATAACATTCACGGGTGGCCCGCACTGGCCAATGATAGTATCTTCCTAAAGAAAGCATACCCCCATGAGTTCAGCGGTGGTATTATATTTTTAATTCAAGTTACCTTTTTGCGTTATAAGAATTTGAAAAATAAAATTACTTTATTTAATTGCTTTATTTACTGTTATTCCATTTTTGGGTTTTCTCACAGGAGGCCGGCGGCGACTAAACTTAAGTCGCATCTAGGGTAATCCTGCCATCGCGAGCGCAACGGTGCCATCATATTTCTAATCTAAGAAACCGTTTAGATTCATTCCCCATCATTACAAAAACTTGTTAAGATCACTAATTAAAGATTAACATAATATAGACGGATCATTCCGGGCACTCCGGGTACTCGGAATCGTGCGCCGTTAGATTTCACGATCTTGAAATAATTTCATATAATTACAAAAAATTATAATGAATTCCTAGGACATTTCATTCTCCCCACCTTATGGATTTACATCCCCGAAATCCACATCCTAGACTAAGGTAACAAATGGGGGGTACTCAACATGGATTTGAGTGACCCACTCCCATGTGCCCTCCTAGAGGTTCTCGTGCTGCTAACGAATGCACACCAGAGGTATCGACCACCCACAAAGAACATACTCCAGTCGATCCTCAATATCCAATGGAATCTCAAATAATGTAGCCCCATCTTCGACATCCAGCTCACCCTAGTCAATAATGTGAAAAGGATCATGTGCATGTCTCCTCATCTGGGATTCATGGAAAACGTCATGCACCCGGTTCAATTGAGGTGGAAGTGCTAAGCGGTAATCCACCTCACCAACTCTGTTGAGGACATGAATGGGTTCGATGAACCTCGGAGATAACTTGTTGCCCCAGAAAAATCTACTCCGACCTCATCGAGGTGAGATCCATAAGAAGACATAGTCTCCCACCTCAAGTTGTCATAAGACTTCTGCTGGCTCTGATCAGTTTTCACTTGTTAATAAGTGAGGCATCGTGATACAAACATTTCCACTTTTTTCTTCATCCATGGACACCAGTACTGATGTCGGAGGTCCTGGAACATCTTCACCACACCATGATGTACCACCAGATGGGATGTATGGAACCCCCTCAACACCTCCACCCAAAGAGACACGGGTTCCATGGTACGACCTCTAAAGAAGACGATGTGCTCCCCACCATCAAACAATCAATCATGTGTTTAACCTATGGATATCTGATCACGTCGAGCCTTATAGTCAATGCCACCAAGATCTACCTCCCTAGATTTATGAAGGAGTGGGGGAGTGACAGTAATAGACTGAAGGTCTGCAGTTTCATCTTTATCCGTGAAGGATATCTGCAATGTGAATAGCTATTTTGACGCCTCACTCAACAGTTATAGACCAAACATCCTGCGTAGTGCATCTTCTACCACATTACCATTATTAGGAGTATAGACTATCTCAAAGTCATAGTCCTGGAAGAACTCTAGGCACTACTATTGGGAACTAAAAACTAAAAACTCTTGCTTCCATGAGCATATGGTTTGCCGACTCACGTGTGATCGGACACACCCTCCTATGGAAGAGTTTATCTTCTACTGCCTGAGTTTCCTTTTTCACCGACCAAGGAAAATATCATTCCAACATTATAGGTAATCCAAATCCTTTTGTCATAATAAATTCATCCTGAATATAAACTGTGGATATCTTGTCATACCCAAACAAACATCGTAAGGTGTTGACACTATCACAAAGAGGTTCTAACCGAAACTCTAGCTTCAAGGGTCATATCACACAATCAGCTTAAGTGTGATTATCGAGTCTCCTCAAAAATCAATCTCCTGAAATGAGGTTGAATTCAATGGTGTAACCAGAAACTCTAGGTCTGGAACAAGATATGTGTAAGGAAGGAATGATTGGTACCTATGTCTATTAATAAGACATCTAGTAGTAGACACACACCATTTATCGAATCATTCCTAGAGTCGTTGGGTCTCACTCCTTGACCATATGCTGATACTCCCTTCCCCTGCCATCCAGCTCCCTGAGCCGGGTGTGGGCCACATAGCGGGTGGTTGTAACATGTCGAAATTTACACCACCTCATGTTGCTCTTAGAGCTCTACATCCATGTCTGCAGCCCTGCAGATTCATCTGTCCTTAACAATTCTTCTTCCCAAATCATTTTTACCTGCCCAAGTCTCCGAGACTGGCACCAGTTTCCTGCATTCCTACTACTATCATTCACCGGCTGTATCCACTCATCTAATAAACATTCAACCATAATAATTATCTCTTTCTCCCTAACATAGGTAGCAATGCATTTTGGAATAGTGCTGGCTTGGACATCCTTAAACACACCATGCTCGAAAGTCCAATCCCCAAAGCACTGATCTTATCATATTCATCGAGTACCCGGAATGGTCGGTACACCTCGTTGATTACTAATCTACTGACATGTTGTAATGCCCTGATCCAAGATACCTAGAGTCGGTGGATTATTTTAATATATTGGCATGATTTCAAGGAATCATGTCCCGAAAGACCGATCAATTTAGCAGTCTTGGAAAATATATTACATACATGAACATTACATTACACATTATAAAATAAAACACAACATAAATGATTCTTTGAGAACACGATTAATCCCTTAGCTTAACGCTTCATATCAATCATTATACACTTCTTATAATCCAGGTAAAATAAAACATAACAAAGGGCTGAGCTCCAATGCTCAGTAAGTATAACAATATAGCCAAAACATTCACAAATAAGAAAAATCATTTAAGGAAATGTATAAAACTAAAAAAAAACATTTTAAACTTAAACTTCATCATAATATAGAAAATACAAATCAAATAATTCCATTTACATATTCACCTATATATTCTACAAGTTCAATAATCACATGAAATATCAATATCCAATTTCATAATGATGGAATGCATAATGCTAGACTTCATAACCACACAGTCAAGGCCTTGTGCTAATACTACAAATAATATGTTATCAAGGCCTTGTTCCAAGACACTAGTTTGTCTCATTAGAGCTATCGATGCATCGAGGAGCTATAGCGGGCTCCACCCGTCACTTACTAATTCCAATGCATTCCTCATATGAAAAAGGATTAAAATAACATAAACATTCCTATTAAAATTAGCATACGAAATGTCAATATTTTATCCATTAACTGTGAATGGTATAAAAAAACAAAACCATAATAAAATATATCACAAAACCTTCAATAAAATATGGAATATTTTTATCATAATAAATCAACCTTGATCAAGAATAATATCCAATAAATGAGGGTTACATAGTTGAAAATTATTAGTAAAACTCTTTGACAAGAATATCCCTATTTCATGAAATCATGCTAAAATTCACATAATTTATAAATGATTTCATATAAAATATATTTTTGAATCAAAGTGTTGCATACCACTCTGAAACTTTTTAAAGGAATTAACTATTCAAAACATTCATGTCCATATAAATAAATCCTTAAAATCATTTTGAAATTGTGGACATAAATGAGAATGGTTTAGAAGAATAAATCTTTAAAACATTTGAAATGATTTTTTACTAAAAGAGTCCCTTAAAAATAATCATTTTTAAAACTCTTTGTTGAAACATGGACATGGATAATAAAAATTTCCTAATAAAAACATACACATAATCAATCTTTGATAATAATGAGATTGAGAAATTAACCCTTACCATGCACTTTCCATTGGTAGGGTACATTTAACCTCCTATATAATGACCATAGAATGTTATTAAGTTATACCAGAACCATATTTATATTTATTATATCATTCTTGATTCATTTATTACTTTATGATACCAATTTAATAATGATTTCCATGATAAATTAACATTTCGGGTAATAATTGCTTTCTTTATCATACATGTTTGAAGTTGTTATTCTTTATCGTATTATTTAGATCATGATTTAAATACATCAAAAATATAAGACATGATTTATATATCATATATATTTAGAATATAAATATTTATAATATATTGATATATGAAATGGAAGGCATCGTTTATGGATATGATAGGTCGTACGTACGCATAAACGATGTTTCCGTTTTCATATCGTATTGAACAGAAGTAAGTGAATAAGATATATGTAAGTATATATATATATATATCTCAAGTAGCATTATTATGTCATATATGACATACTTATTAATAATAAATATTTTTATAATCATCATTGAATAGTGATCATGGAAATGAATCTCATCGCCTCGAGAGGGCGGAAATTCGTACGTACGCACAAGTGACAATATCATTATATTGAAGGTGAAATCATATGTAATTTTATGGTATATAATATATAAAGAATCATTAAAAAAATTTATTTATTATTTTCATCAGTTATACTCATTATTATACCCATCCGAACAATGAAGTGTTTGAATAACAAACTACACCACAATATGGAGACGTTAAGCCATATATACGCACGTATGGTGACTTTGTCATTTATAGGATGGATTGAATAAAGAATATGGTTGTACCATATTTTTAAAAACATCACAGTATTTTGAAGATACGGGATTTATTATTTTGGTGTATAAATAAAAAATACAGACGAAGTTTAAGAAGAAAAGAACTTGATAGAGGGTGTTGAAATTATTATCTTTTCTTCGGGTGTTTCCTTTTAAGTTGATCAAATGTGCTCCTTAAGTTGGATTTATGATCACTATAAGGGATCTAGGAAAGTTGGGAGGATATTTTGGCATGCGTTGGCCAAGCCAAATGTCTTTGGATGTTTGATTTGGAGAGAAGGGAATTACCCTTTTATAGGAGAGGTGAGAGTCACTTTAGGAAAAGTGTGAAATATTATATTATAATAAAATAAATTTGTGTTTTTAATGGCTCTAAAATTATTTATTTATAGGATAAGGTGGGTAGGGTACAAACACATCAAAAACCAATTGGTTTGAGAAATGTTTAGGTTCCCATTCTAACCTTATATTTTAGATTTAACTCTTAGTTAAGTAGTTTAACTTTTACCTTGTTTTATTGTATTCTTACATTATATGGTTAATAAAATTAATCAAAACTTCAAAGAGAACCTGAAGTGGTTCATTAATGAAAGATATAATATTATTTAACTCATTTTTCTGAGCTTTATATTTTTAGTAATATTATATCAATGAATAATATAGTACTTGTTTTAAAAATTAATTTATGTCAAATTTGACACTATTTGGTATTTTTTTGAGAAAGTCATAACAACCCTATCAATTCAAATAAAATTTATATAATCAACCCTAACAAATCATATTGACCTCTAAAATTAGTGTAATTCATCAGAAGTCTCAATTTACATTTTTTTGGTTATTTATAATATCAATTATTTTAATCTTTCATTAATAAGGTAATTACTCCATAATCATTGTGTCTTAAATAAAATTTAATTATTTAATTTAAAAAAATTATAAATAAAATAAAATTATTTAGGAAATATTTTTTTATTTCTAATAAATATTTATATTCTAATTTATATTGTGTTTAACCTTATATTAAAAATGGTTTATTTATTAAACATTGAATTTAACACTTTTAACTCATCTTTAAATAAAAAAATAATAAATATCCTAATCTAATCTAATTTGACCAAACAAGATCATATAATATTACTAATGTTTTTTTGGTCGAATTAAACTTATCCAATAGAAATAGGACAAGTTTTTGGGTAATTATAAAATCATTTTTACCCTTAATTAACCTATTTACTTTAAACTGTGGTAAAGAAAAGTCAAAAGTTACTATTCACAAAAAATTATTTTCATCTTCATGAACCAAATTTTATTTACAAATTTCAAACATGTCTCTTGAAGTTTTAAATTCTACTCATAGAAGTGGTAAAATTACGTTTTATGCAAATTTGCAATTCTACTTAGAAGGTGGGTAAAAGAGGTTAAAAAGTTCAATAAAATTTTATACATCTAATATTATTATAAAATGACTCCAATGAATTAATTGAACTTATGTAGGTATTATATATTTATTTTAACTTAAAATAAATTTTAAATAAACAAACAATTATTTATATAAAACATTTTTTTTAAATAATAACGTAATGTTTTTCACTATTCATCAAAAAATTAAGGTTTTCAGAAAAATACCAAAAAATCACCACAAGATAATTTTGATATTATGAATTCAAAAATGAAGTCTATTTTACCAAATTCAACTCATAGATGTTTTGTTTATAAATTTAAAATTAATTCTCATTTTCCAAACTAAAAAGATGTTTTTTTTAAAAAGTAAAAACTATCAAAAGATTGACATGTGTTTATGTAAACATTAAATGTAAAATTACATATAATGACCTATAATGTATTAAATTATAAAAAATTATAATGTAATTATATTTAAAAACCATTCATATTCATAATTTAATGTTATAAATTATTTCAATTAAAAAAGACGTTTTCAATTAAAAAAATTATTTTTCACTATTCGTCAAAATATGGAAGTTATTCGAAAAGTAACAAAAAAGTATCCAAAATAAATTTTTATGTCCAAAATCTAAATAATAATTTAATTTCATTATATTGAATATATAAAAGTGGAAAATATTGGTTTTAAAAAGGGTTCTCCATTAAAAGGCTGTAAAATTACATTTTTTTAAAAAAACTTCTTTTATCTGCAAAAATGAATTGGTTCTTAAATTATGTTTAAGAAACACATAATAAAGATGATAAAATTATATAGGGTATATAAAATACACAATGAAGTTAACACTATTCATAACCACTTTTTGAATGGCAAATTTGGTAAGTTATGGTGCGCTCAAACTCGGTGTTGTGTGTAGCGAAATCTATTGAATTACATTAATAAGATAACATACTATGAAATCATGGGGGTGTTACATTCTACCCTCCTTAAATAAATTGTCTCCTCACAATTTTAAATTGTTATTCGAAAATAAATGGTTAAAAAATAGAAAAATGCATTTGTGGAAAACCCACATTGGAAATTAGGTTAATAAAATTTAGTCTTAATAAGAGGGAAAGGGAAATGAAAAAGTCACCACCAAATTATGTTATCGATTAGGATAACATTAGTGGAAATTATAGAAACATAATTAGTGGGAAAATTTAAATATTTATAGGGAGTGATTGAGATCATCAATCAAAAACAAGTGTTAAATCGTGGGCCTCAAATCCATCAATCTATGATGATTTAAAATATTGTTATTTCAACAAAACATAAGGTATTAGAATCACACGTTTTTTGATTAAATATCCCTTACCTAAAGTTTATGAATTCAATTATCATTAAAATAAAAAACAAAAAATTACCTTACAAGTAGAGTTTCATCATTCAACTATTTCCTACCACAAACTCATCTTTCACTCTAAAAAAAATATTATTCAAAAATATTCTATTTATCCTAATCATATAGGTTTCCAAAAAAATGAATTTATAATTAATTTTTTTAGAATATTTCATAAAACTACATTATACAAACTAGGACATCACCTATGCCAGTTGTAGGTGATCCACCCATGACACCCATCGGCTGCGGGTTCACGTCTCTCAGCCTTGCCGGACGCAACTGGTTGTCACCCGACCTCCGGGTTGTCCTTTTTATAACAATCCAAAAAAATTCTCAAGAAATCATTTAACCCTACAAATAATATTCAAAATAAAACTTAATCGATTCCAATGTTTAGACTTATCCAAAATACTTTGGTCCAAACTCACAGCCCAAAATTTATAAGGATGGTAAATACAACGAAGATCCTTTTTTCCATGTAATAACATGCGAATACCTTCATCGTGTATTATTTTTAAAACACTATAACACCCTGAAATACCGTAGAACAATATTTATTCCATTCATCCTCCCTTATTCCTTATAGAATATTAGATGTAATCCTTCTACCCAAAAAGGATGTAAACTACAACAATGATAGAATATACAAATCATTAATCAGTTTCAAGTTAGCCAGTAATATCAAATATAATTATCCAAATCAATCATATATTATTCCAAAATCAATACCTCAGTATCAGAACTATATTATGGTTTATCTTTCTCTCAACCATATATTTTCCAAAAAAAATTAACCTTCTATTGAGTCACTTTTCTTGGTTCTACACAATATCAAGTCCCTAATGAAATAGTACTGTAGTACAATCCTTACATACTATATAATTATTATAACATGTAAATAATTAATACAATATTAAAATGACAGAATACTTTATTGACAACAAAAGAAATCTAATCATTCCCCTTAATCTTTGGTAGTATCATACCATGATTATTATCTAGTAGCAGCATTTGTGGTATACTCTGATGATTTGGACATTGCTTCACATAGTGTCCCAACTCCTTACAGATGAAGCATTGTACATTTAAAACTTTTTTCTTACCCTTACAATCACGTACATGGGGTCCTTTTTCTCCACACTTATAACAAAATCTCATTCCCTTCAAGAATTTACCATGGTGATTCTTTACATAGTTATCACATATGGGAAATCCTTCTTTCCCCTCTTCCCTTTATCCATCTTTCTCTATTCCATCATTTTCTTCTCTTGCTTCCCTTCAATGCCATAAGACTCAGAGAATTATTTAGTTTTATTATTAACACATGATACTATTTCTTCATAGGATGAGAATACATGGGACACTATTTTTCTTTTAAATGTTTGATTAATATCATGAAATATATTATCCATATTAATCTTTTCATTACGCATGTTTCTAGAATTCTCATTCCTTCTACTAGGCGCCATTTACAAAAAATGGCATACACTAGGTTAATTTTTGAATCGCAATGCATAATTCCAAACATATAAAATACCTAACTTAGATTCAAAATATTATGCTTATAATATATAATCATAAAATTTTTACTTTGAGGAAGTATTTACTCATAAATTTTTAATAATGGATGGTAATGAAAATATGAATTACAATAAGAATATGCCCTAGGAGTGTCGTAACCAAGAGTGTAGCATGGCCCATTGTTGTTAAACAGTTCTCGTTCGAGTCTAGATCAAAGCGGTGTTTTCTGGTATTACCCCTACGTACATTTGTTCCACATCTTCCTCTTCCTGCTCGTATCCAAACATGGATGTATTTCATGGAAAACACACAAAATCCCTACAATAACAAAATTTAATAGAGTTATTCTTTACTAATCCTTAATGTCTATCTTATGGTAATGTTATCTAATCAGAGTTTTTCTAAATATATTTCCATGGTTGTTGCTAAACTTCCTCTTATACCAACTTTAACGACCTAATCCAACCTACGCAGAGTTGGTGAATTATTTTAATACATTTTCATGATTTCAAGGAATCATGTCTAGAAAGACCGATCAGTTTAGCAGTCTTGGAAAATAGATTACATACATGAACATTATATTACACACTAGAAAATAAAACATGACATAAATGGTCCTTTGAGAACACCATTAATCCCCTAACATAACTCTTCTTATCAATCATAATACATTTCTTGTAATCTTGGTATAATAAAACATAAGAATGGAGTGACATCAGATGCTCAGTAAGGATAAAAATATAGAGGACAATTTCAAAAATAAGAATAATCATTTGAGGAAATGTTTATAACTAAAACAAATCGCTTTTAAACATAAACTTCAGCATAATATAGAAAATATAAATCAAATAATACCATTTAATTATTCACATAGATATTCTAATAGTTGAATAATCACATGCAGTATCAATATGCAATTTCATAATGATGGAATGCATAATGCCATACTTCATAACCACATAGTCAAGGCCTTGTTCCAAGACTACAAATAAGATTTTGTCAAGGAAATGTTCCAAGACACTAGTTTGTCTCATGATACCTACCGATGCATCAAGGATCTAAAACAGGCTCCACCCATCACTTACTATGTCTAATGAATTCCTCATATGAAAAGGGTTAAACATAACATAAACATTCATATTAAAAATATCATAAGAAATGTCAGTACTTTATCCATAAAACATGAATGGTATAAAAATAACACATCCACAGTCAAACATATCACAAAACCTTCAATACAATATGGAAGATTATTATCATAATAAATCAACCTCTATTAATAATAATATCCAGTAAATGATGTAGACATAGTTGAAAATGATCAGTTAAACTCTTTGAGAGAAATTTTCCTTTTTCATGAAATCATTTTAGAAGTCCCACAATTTGTATAGGAAGTCATTTAAGAAATATTTCTGAATCAAACATTCTCATACCACTTTGTAACCTTTGAAAGTAATTAACATTTTAAAACATTCATGGCCATAAAAATAAATCCTTATAATCATATTGAAGTCATGGACATTAATAAGAAAGTTTTAGACGAATAAATCATTAAAACTTTTAAAATGAGTTTTTAGTTAAAGATTCCCTTAAAAATAATCATTTGGAAAACTCTTTTATGAAACATTGACATTGATAATAAATATGTACCAGTAAAAACATACACATAAACAATCCCAGATAAAAATGAGATTGAGAAATTAACAGTTAACTTCCACTTTCCTTTGGTCGAGGGTACGTTTAACCTCCAGTATAACAACCATAGTATGTTATTAAATTATACCAGAACCATATTAATATTTATTATATCATTCATGATTCATTTATGAGTTTATACTACCCATTTTATAGTTATTTTAATGTTAAATTAACATTTCAGGGGATAATCACATTCTTTATTGTACATGTTTTTACTTGTCATTCTTGATCGTATTATTTAGATCATGATTTAAATACATTCAGAATATAAACCAAGATTTATAAATCATATATATTTAGAATATAAATATTTATAATATATAGATATATGAAATTGAAGGCACCGTTTATGGAGACGGTAGGTCGTACCTACGCATAAACTATGTTTCCATTTCATATCGTATTGAATGGATGTAAGTGAATAAGATATATGTTAGTATATACATATATATGTATATATCTCAAGTAGGATTATAATTTCATATATTACTTAAATATTAATAATATATATTTTTATAATCATTGTTGAATGGTGAACGTGGAAATGAATCTCATCACGTCGTGAGGATGATAATCTGTACGTACGCACGAGCGAAAATATAATTATATTGATGGTCAAATAGTATCTAATTTTAAGGTATATCATATATAAAGAATAATTAACATGCTATATTTATTATTTACATCAGTTCTACTAATTATTATACCAATCCAAATAATGAATTGTTTGAATAACAAACTACACCACGATGTGGAGACGTTAAGCCATACATATGTACGTATGGTGACTTTGTCATTAATAGGATGGATAGAATAATGAATATGGTTGAACCAGATTTATAATAACATCACATTATGTAGAAGGTACTATAGATATTATTTTGGTATAGAAACAAAAAATAAAGAGGAAGTGTAAGTAGAAATGAATTTGAAATAGGGTGGTGAAATTATTACATCATCTTCGGGTGTTTCCTTTTGAATTGATCAAAAGGTCTTCATAGGTTGGAATTATAATCAAATTAAGGCCTCTAGAATGAAGTTAGTAAAGTTGGGAGGAGATTTTTGCAGGGTTTGGTCTATCCGAATGTCTTTGAAGGTGTTATGTTAAGAGAAGGGGAAGTACCCTTTTATGAGAGAGGTGAGGGTCACTCTAGGAAAAGCTTGAAATATTATTTTATAATAAAATAATTTTCAGTTTGAAATAGCTCCAAAATTATTTATTTCTTGGATAAGGTGGGGTGGGTTTAAAACCTCTCAACCAATAGGTTTTACACAAGTTTAGGTTACCATTTTAACCTTATCATTTAGATTTAACTCTTAGTTAAATAGTTTAACTTTTACTTTGTATTCTTGTATTCTTAAAATATATAGTTAATAAACATACTCCAAACTTCTTAGATAATTTAAACAGGTTCATTAATGATATATATAATATTATTTAATCCCTTTTTCAGAACTTTATATTTTTAGGAATAGTATATCAACTAATAATATAGTATATGTTTTTAAAATTAATTTATGTCAATTTTGACACTATTTGGTGTTTTGTATTTGTGAATGTCATAACAACCTTATCACTTCGAAAAAAAATTATATAATCAATCATAAAATGTCATATTAACCTATAAAATTAGTGGAATTTATTAGAAGGATCAATGTACATTTATTTGGACATTTATAATATCAATTATTTTAATCTTTCATTAAAAAGGTAATTACTGCATCATCATTGTGTCATAAATAAATTAAATTATTTAAGGTCTAAAAATTAAAAATAAAATACCGTTATGTAGAAAATAATTTCATAATTATAATAAATATTTATAGTCTAATTTATATTGTGTGTAACCTTATATTAAAAATGGTTTAGTTATTAAACATTGAATTTAACACTTTTAACTCTTCTTGAAATAAAATAATAATAAATTTCCTAATCTAATTATGGTTGACCAGAAAAGATAGTTTTTTATTCCTAATGTTTTTTTTGTCTAATTACACTAATCCAATAGAATATGGACATGTGTAAGGGTAATTATAATATCATTTTACCATTAATTACCGTATTTACTTTTAACTGTGGTAAATAAAAGTCAAAAGTTACCATTCCCCAAAAATTAATTTCATCTTATTGAACCAAATTTTACTTATTTATGTCAACTTTATCTCTCGGAGTTTGAAATTAAACTCACAGAAGTAGTAAAATTATGTTTTATGCAAATTTGTAAATGTACCTAGATGTTGGGTAAAAGAGGTTAAAAAGTTCAATAAAATTTTATACATCTAATTTTATTATAAAATGAATCCATTGAATTAAATGTGACATATATAGGTATTATATATCTATTTTATTTTAAAAAAATATTAAATAAAATAAATAATTATTTAAATAAAAAAGTTTGTTTTAAATAATAACGCAACATTTTTCAGTATTCATAAAAAATTGAATGCTTTCAGAAAAATACAAAATATTCACCCTAAGATAATTTTGATATTATGATTTAAAAAATTATGTCTCTTTTAGCCAATTAAAATCATAGTAGTTTCATTTATAAATATAAAATCAATTCCCCTTGTCAAAACCAAAAAGAGTATTTTTTAAAAAGCTAAAACTATCAAAATATTTATATATGTTTATGTCTAATTTAAATGTAAAATTACTTTTAATGACCTAGATTGTATAAAATTATAAAAATATAATCCAATTATACTAAAAAACCTTTAAAATGCATAATTTAATACTATAAATTCTTTCGAATAATTTTTTTTCAATTAAAACATAGTTTTTTTCGCAATTCATCAAAAATATAAAAGTTATCAGAAAAGTACCAAAAATTTATCAAAACTAAATTTTTATGTTCTTCTTATAAAGAAGAATTTAATTTCATTAAATTGAATATATAAAAGTGTCAAATATTTATTTTAAAAAATTTTCCGCATTAAAAGGTGTCAAAATTTTATTTTTTTTAAAATAATTCTTTATCTGAGAAAATTAATCTGTTCTTATATTATGTTTAAGAAAAACATAATATGGATGTTAAAATTATATTGGGTATATAACATTAAAAATGTTGTTAATAATATTCATAAACTCTTTTTAACGGCTAATTTGGTAAGTTGTGATGCGCTCAAAGTCAGTGTTGCATGTAGAGAAAGCTATTGAAATACTTTAATGAGATAACGTACTATGAAATCATGGGGTGTAACACATGAAGTTCTATAGAAGCTATAGAATCTTTAGGTAACTCTGAACCACATCTTCATGCCAGTCCTCAGCCACCTGTGAGTCGGGCTTTCCTTAGAACCTGAGGTGTATCTGAGGCTGAAACACATGTAAGGAACTAAAGCTACATGTGTCCTCTACCATCACTGCTGGTTGTAACTACTGACCAAAGGGAAATGACATAGCTGGCACACTACCAGAAGGTACCATCTCATGCAACAGTCCAAGTACTAATGCATAATTACCCTACGGACCATCCTCATGGTCACGTACTGGAAAAGACTAGCAGCTAGGATCATCATCTACTAAAATGGTTTCCCAACTAGTTGGAAAACATTATCCATAGCCTCCTGATAGTCCATAGATGCATGGGAATCTGACTTTCCTTGAATCCTCGGAGGCCTCTATTACGGTAACTCGTGCAACATGCTCATTCAGCGTGCATCCCCTACTGGTAGGGTTGGTGGCAGCGCTTATCTAACGAGTAGTGGTACTACCAGTACACCACTCGAAGGTACTAACACCGTAAGATGGAAATGTACTAAGGCCTCATCACTCAGTGGACCTTCATCATGTACTCTCTCATAATACCTGGGTGGTTGCCTATGCGGTAACATCCTGATAAGGAACAGGTGCTCCATGATGTTTAAGTTATACCTGGTGAGCTGACTCAAATTAATTAAAAAGAAAAACTTTTCATAAACACATGCAATTAGGGTTTTCATGCGCTGAGTCGAAATCAGAATTCTGAGTCCTGTTGTATGGATACGTCGACAGTCACAACAAAACTAGACTCCCTGAACTAAAAACCACACTCAAAGCACATAACACTGTTTCTCAACAGAGAAAAGATCAGAGTCTTAGTTCTTCGGTAGAACCGAACTCCTCTGATACCAGTTTGTCACGACCCGTCCCCCGGGATCCGTATCGTGACTTCACCATGCCCACTTTCCATAGGCCAGGCGCTGGCGACTAGCACCAAAAGGTATTCTCCCTAAAACGTGAATGCATTGCCTTTAATCCTATATAAACACACGGTCCAAGAACACAATAAGAAGAAATTATGATGTAAATTACTGAAGAAAAAGAGTACTGAATGTAAAATGGTTCGGAATTCAAGCCCAACTATAAAGGTAAAAGTACAACTAAACATACAATACAACTTAAAAAAATGGAAAACAACTACTGGGTTATCCTCCGAGGTTCCTATATGAAAGTTAGGAACATATCGCCTCCTTAGAACTCCACATCCATTCTTATTCTCCACGGCACGTCACGTCGGATGGTCCATATCTGTGCACCATCTAGTCTTGTCTCCCTCAGCCTCGATCAATATTGTACGTCATCTTCACAAGATGCAACAAGGTGCGGGTGGCGGTACCAGGCAGGACAGGACCTCACTGAAATGTTAAGGCGGGGTGTATATGCTATCATTAGGGCCAATTTGTCACATTACAATTTGGGGGAGTTATAATAACCCCCCCCCCCAGAGAACAACATCCTCTATGTGGTCCCTACATCTCAACATAGGTAGTTCACCACACTTATGTCTATGATCCTCCTCTGATACCAAATGTAACAACTGGGCCCCGCTGATAGCACAGACACCCAGCCTTAACATGGCCATTGGGTATCGGTCAGCTAGGTACCACCAATTGCCATGCAGACACATGGTCCCCACCCTGGGGCCCACCCATGTGCCCGAACATTTCACCTGACTAATGAAAATCCCCACATGCCAACACATGTCCTTTCTAGTGTGCTTTTTCCTCACTCTCACACACCCTGGGAAACATCCCAAAAGGTCACCCATCTTGATTACTACTCTAGGAAAAGTACGCTTAACTTTGGAGTTCTAATCATACACGCTCCCAAAAATAAGGGGCACTTTGTTAACGTGAGATATATAATTTAGTCATTTAACCCTTTATCATTTGGGGGCATTACAATATAATTTTTTAAAATAATATAATTTTATTTCTTTGAGGTATATCTTTGCATGCAACATGATGTTTAAATGAAAAATCATTTCATTATGGTAATTAGTTAAAAACGAAATTTATATCATAGATATTAAAATGGACGGAATTAAAAAATTTAGATAAATTATAAAAATATTTTTTTACATCTACATATAATTAATTATTTGACAAAAAAAATTAAGAATTAATACAAAACCCTTTTAAAAATATAAGGAAAAGGTTTTCTAAAAAACTATTTAAATGTTCATTAGTATTTTTATAAAAATTAATAAATTGAAAATATTTTTTTTCACAAAATTAGTCAAATATATATTCAATTTTTTGTTTGACATTTTATTATGTGTCTTCTAGATAAGATATAAGAACACATACAATTTTACACAGAGAAGATGTATTTTTCTGAAAATACAGTTTTGTAGCCTTTTGTTAGTGGACTAGTTTTGAATCTATTATTGAAACTGTTTTAAATTATATTTTAGAAAATAATGTTCCAGTTAAGAATAATAATTTTAAAATTTACATTGTTTTAATTTTTCATATTTTAATTTTTCATTATCTAGTCATCTCATAAAAAAATAACTTGCATAATGAGCTCCAATATTTTTTAATATCCTTCATTAGAACGGATAAATCTATAAAGATTTGTTCACTAGGATTATGCTCCCAATATAGCACCTCATTTGGAGTTCATACCTCCTTCATGGATCTAGAATACCAAAAATAAATTTAGATAAAGGTCAAGGATATAATACATTTAATGTCTAAGGAAATATGCTCTTATGATTATATGGTAAACTTCATATTGATAAATATTTAACGGTTTCATTATAAATCTTCTCCTGAAATTCATATATTCCAATCAATAATGATGAATTCGGCCTTATGTTAGATATTATGATGGTTTCCAAGATGGGAACTTCGATCAGCAGGTGTCTTTGAGATGGGTTGGGTTTTAAATTTCTGGGTATATCTTACCACCATAGATTTTTCTTATGTGGTAAAGTGATTTGGAATTTACAAGGCAACAAGGATTTTGAATACTCGCACTTATTGTAATAAGGGTCTGATGGCAGACCTGGTTAGCCTGTGGATTTGGAATACAACCATATTTCACCTAATACATATTTTGGTCTATATTATACTATGTGATGTCCATAAAATTTTAGGTGCACCAATTTTTGGATATACGTTTGGTGGTTCTCTCCATCTATCATCTTCTTGGGATGATTTATAGTATACCCCTCACATTTCCATGGATCATATCAAGCTTACTAAAGAAGACATCAAGAAGGACCTGTTTCTTGGGGATGACATCCGATTTAAGAAAGGGGTTGTATTTTTTATCAATAAGTCAATTTCTAATCCCCATTTAAATAATCAAAAAATATTTCCCATTGAAATTTTTTATTTGCGATAAAGGTTCCTACTGGCTAATGATTTGAGAATTTTTTTTCATAAATACGAGTGGGAGGTCATTCTTGAGGTTGACATACCCATTCAACTGGTTGGGTTTGTCATAATCCACCTATGTGAGTATCTACTTTTCACTCGAGAGAGGGGTGGAGTAAATGTTTCCACCATTATGATGGAAAAACCATGGATGGGGGAGACATATTTGTCAATACATTCCCATAGTATCCAATT
This sequence comes from Viscum album, assembly GCA_963277665.1. Classification (NCBI taxonomy): domain Eukaryota; kingdom Viridiplantae; phylum Streptophyta; class Magnoliopsida; order Santalales; family Viscaceae; genus Viscum; species Viscum album. Next base: position 582,220,222 of record OY728129.1, on the reverse strand, counting down.
TGTATCACATTTTTCATCATATCTGGAGGTTAAAATACCTTTATAGAGTCTTAGACTACTTCCAAGTATAAAATAGTTGGATGGGGGATGAACACGGTGGATATTAATATTTGAAGACATAAACCATTTCTGGTTCCCAATTTTCAACAGTTATTGAAATGTATTATTTGGTTATGGCCTATTGAACTGATGAATATTGAAATCATGATCCACCTAAGACGTTTGGGTCATTTCATTTCCACACCATAAGAGGAACACATTGGTATCACATCTAAAAAGGGATATCATTATTTTGAGTCTTGATCATGTTTGATTATAATTTTGAAGGGTGTTCTATCCACTTGTATTAATGGAATTATCCTATGTGTGTGGTATGTGCACTACTAGTTTATGTTTCAATTTTGGTTTATTTAAACAATATTACTTAATCCTTGACATTTTTGGTATAACAAACATAGTTGGTAACTCAAAAATTAGAGTTCTTTGTTATATGGGATGTGACTCACACTCATGCAATCTTTCCACTAATTATAATTGAGGTTGGTCTCTCAAAATCCAATATATAATCAGGGTTTCATTCATAACAAAACTAGAAACATTCCACATCGGTGATAAAGCCTCAGGGTTTCCACCGATGATTAGTAGTGAAACTAATAAGAGGCTCTCATGAAAACATTATCTAGAAACACAACAAATCTATAGGTTCCTCAAAAATTAAATACATATAGATTTATCATCAACATTTGGTATGATTTGAACATATATAGCTATGATAAGCTGGGATATTTTAGGTGACTCCAATGATATGCTGAAATTTCCCATAAAATTTTCATAATTCGGTGAAAAGAGATTTGATAACGTGGTTTCCAAATCATAGTGGTTACATTAGTTGCAGTATTGGAATTGGAGGATTTTTTTACATTTCCCTACTCCTTGTGTAATCTCTTTCAAACATCAGCTACTGAGGTCGAGGAATTCCATTAAGAATAATATGAGGACATTCATAGTATGAAGGGTCAATTTTAATATTCACCATGTGTATCAAAATTGGCGGTTTATAGAATAGTAGTGGCTTTCTTAGATTTGGAAAACAATTATTATTTTGGGGGAAATATGTTGATTATTTTACTATCACTTTTAGATACTTTAATAATTATGAAAACTATGACAATATATCTATATCCTCTTCAGTATTTTAGTAATTTGTAGAGATATTTTCACCAATTTCATCTCCAATATAATTTTACAATGGTTCTTTGGTTGGGGCTAAGTCAGGTGATGATTGAGAGGCCAAAGATGAGGGCTCCGCCGACCAAATAGAGCTAATAAAAGTAGTTATTTTTGGATATGATATATAATGATAAAAACTTCTATCAGGTTTTTCTTCAACACATTCTATGTGACCCCTTCTTTGGATCTTTCTAGAAAAATTAAATGAAATGAAAGAATATACAATAACTAGATAACTCCCAAATGATATCATGTTGTTTCTTCACTTTTGATGATCCTTTAAATTTTTACGCCTATGGGATTTTATAATAGCAAATTTAATCGTAACCAATTATAAAGGGCCTCGCTATGTTTCCTTGGAAGTGGAGGCACTCACTTCCACAAAGAAAGAAACATATTATATTCCATTAGTGGTTCCTTTTTATTGGGTATACTCCATAGAGAAATATATATGGATGGGGTCTTGAAAAAAACCATCACTTACTACTGATGCAACATTGTTCATACATTTTGACTGGGAAATGGTAAGTCTACTCCTAGAAGAGGCTAATCATAGTAGTTATTCAACTTCTAAATGAGTCATTATGGGAGTATCATTAGAAAAGGGTGAGAAATATTTTCTTATCTTCATTAATATCACAATATGTATCATGTTATTTAGAATTTTGTTATTCTTATAGATATTCGATGATATGTGAGAACTATAATGGTTGAAAAACCTTAGCGACTTTTTTCAGGTCATATGATGTAATAATACATCACCTCTTCTCCCAAACATAGAATTAGGATGTTGGATGCTTTTTGTGACATGATATATATTTTTGAGTTTTCAATTCATATCATGGCTATTGACTCTATGGAAATATTATATTATATATATTGTAGTTTATAAAGTATGATAAACATTATAACATGATTGTTGACTCATTGGTCAGTGGCCCATGATTATCCAACATTGGAATCCATATCTACTAGAAAAAATCAATCAATGTTTTTTTCTACATCAACCCAGTCAAAGGATTTTTTACAAGTTCTTTTGGTAGAGACTAGTTTTTGAAATATACACCTTGTTCCTAGAATAGGCCAATGATGAGGTTTAGAATTTTAATCCTTTTATCAGTGGTTGTGGTAACATGTATTGCGATATAACTGCAGTTTGATTATGTAGGGCCCCTTCAAGAAGCTAGAGTGATGTTTGGATCATCTCATAATCATTTTAAACATTATTGGTTATGGGGGATTAGAATATCACGATTTCCATTCTAGGGATTAGTAACTTGATTCCATAAGAGAACAGAAAAGGATCCTAAGAGATGATTATGTCAGTACTAGATGTCTCATATTCAACAAAAAAACCTCGAGTAAAGGATATAGATGTGGATTCCATTTCTATAAGAGATGTATCGACCAACCAAAATTTTGTCATTATAGGAAATTCTTAAATTGGCAGGCTATACTGTGAGATTGAGAATCATCCGCAAGAGTTTTCCCTGATAAAATATATGATAAAATCCTATAAAAGACAATGTAAAATAAATAAATTATCGTTAATGTAGAATAGAAGACTATACTTGATATATTCTTCCAAGACTAAGCATAACAATGGTTAGTAATGGTGGTAACTGAGTCGTTCAATCAATGGTTCCAATCCATATCCTCCCAATAATAGAATCCAATAGAGCTCAAGGAATATTCTGATAATATATACTAATGGATGTGTAGTTTAAAAACACCATTTTGATTGGGGATTCATGGGAGATACTTCATGTTGTTGAGATTCATCAATCGTTTATACACTATTAATGAAGGGATCCTTCAAATTATGTATGTTGTTGTTGAAATTGATAACTATTACCACATATATGACACTTCAAAATCTTAATATCAAACCAAAATATAGAGACATTAGAAAAACCTAAAATGAAATGAAAACCAGAAATATGAACTAAATGGGTTGAATCATAATAAAATTATTGATGCATAGGGTTGGTCCTCTGAGGATTATCTAGTTTTGAGAAATGAACTATGGTAGACGTGTCATAAGGGGAGAATTTCCTAATTATTTTTCCCTGTCAGTGGACATAAAAATTAACGTTATATTTTATCATTGGATAGATAATGGTCCCTAGAAGCTTTATATAACATGATTTTAGCCTTAATGTTTTACTAATATATTTAGAGATTTTCTTTGTAAGCAAGGAATCAAATTTTTATTGGGCTCATCTTTATGAATTTTCATCCTAACTAGTTTTGTGCCATTTATATTTCATAATTATTAAATGATTTTTGGAACACACGGTATTTGTGTTTAGAAAGAAGGGACTTGAATTTTTAATTGGATTTCCTTTACAGGTTTTCAGCATGGAATGTAAAGTGTATATTTAAATATTCAGTTTAACGTCTTTCACATGACGGTGACAAACGTCTATTATTTTTATGTGGAATAATTCCGAACATATGTTGATGTATTTATTCTTTTAGATCTTATCTTTTATTGCTTTAGTTTATGATTTTCTATCTTGTACATTCTATAGTTTTATGTTAGGTTATTCTATATTTTACCTTGTATTATTGTTCAATAATATGAATACCTTGATTATGTATACTCATAATAGATTTTGATACCCTATATCCTATTTTAGTTTCTAAAAAAAGAATATTCATGAAGGGTTCTAAACCCTTGTATTCTGTGGAAATGTTGAAGGATGAATATTAATGAATGGTTCCAACAAACTACATCCTTACATCGATGTATCCTAGTAAATTGTGTTGTATTGTTAAGGATGCCAAATTCACATGGATAGTTTGAAGATGTGTTAATTAAATCACGCCTCAATGAGATTGAATTACTGGTGATGAGATAGGGAATACATGATGAGGATGATAGAAAAATTATCAAATGTGTAGAGTACAAGTATGAATTTCCTATGACTCATGAGAATTAAATGACCTTTTTTGAAAGGATACAACACTTATAGTTTATTATTTAATGTTCCCTATTAAATATATTAGATCGTCTTACGTGCATGGTTGAGTAGAGGATTCCCCAATGCATTCCAATGTATATAAAATATTTTTAAAGACTCACGAATTTGAACAATGAAATAGGGTATGGAGAAATTGATATCCAAGAATGGTTATAGAATTACAGGGGTAGTTCTATGTATGGTTATGAATCATAGATCCTACATCATTTGGTTTTGGGTCATGTGATGTGGGACACTAAAAGTTTATAGAAAGAAGTGTCACATTCTTTATTTGAGAACGGGTATAATACAAGGCGATGAAACATTGAGAATGTCATATCCACATGGATATATTGTTCATGGGAATGGTAAATCATGTTTTTTGAATGTATATTCAAATAGGGAATGGATATTGTAAGGTACAAGTTGAAACTAGTTCCTCTTTCATCCATGGAAAAAACTAATGAATATATGTGGGGCATATTCACCAAGACCAGTACAACAACTATGCATAGGATCTGAGGATTTGTGTAATCCACCAGTGAATTATTGAAGGGTCCCTTAAAAGGAGTCAATAACTATTATTAATATAATATAAGGAAAAACCAAGATAAATTACTCATGGTTATGAGGCTCCAATAGAATTATTATAGATCAACGAACTGGTGGGTATTGACTCAGAACTAAAATACATGAATTTTATTTGTGAAAATATAGTATTCAAAAAATGATCGAGCGACATAAAAGTTTTTTTAACTTTTAATGAAAAAGTTATCAGAGATAGAGGATATATAAAATAATTTCCGTATCATTTTCATAGATGAAGGTGTCATGATATTATGGCATGAATTTTACAATGTCCACTAGATTGGGAAAAAAATCATATAGAGTCATTTTTATTTATGCTCTAGATTTTTCTAAATATTTAGAGATGATTAGTTTAGCGAGTTGAGGCATGAGTTTTTATTATACCCCCTTTATAGGTTTTTAACCTATAATGTTTTTAGGTATCTTACACTAGTAGATTATAATCTTTCAATTTGGACCATCAGAAGCTAAATTTTAAGGACATATAGCTTTGGATATTTTGAACATAATTTAAGGTCATGGTAGATGGACCTAGTATCAAGGGAGTGTTACACAACATCCTAATAAGGATTCACAATGTTGGGAGTACTCTAATACCCTTTTGATTTGGAGATGATAATTTTGTAAATCATGTATTAAGGTTCTTAAATCATGAGTAATGGTTTGAGACAATCATTGCAAGGATGATTGTGATTTTCATTATGGTGATGAGTTCTATTATAATGATTTCAGACATCACAAGGATCAAAATTCCCTTATTATAAGTAAAAAATAACTCTAATTTATTGGTTAAAGTCCCTCGTGTAGATCTGACTCTGACAACGCCATATAAAGGTATATTTCCCCCCTTACGCGTGATATGATATGTTTTCACTAACCTAATATTCTAAAAGACTGATGTTTGATTTATGATTTTAGTTTCATGAGAAGGTGTTAGAAGTATCATGCATATTAGTTAACAAAGGTTATGCTCTTTAGGTCCTTTGATATAGAGTGAGTATAGATTATGGTCCAAATAGTTTATCTTCATGAAGTAGGGTCATGCCAAATTTGTATTTTAACATAATTTGACAAGGTCTTAATTTTTCTATTGTTTAATTTATTATGAATACAATTTAATATATTAAATTTAACATCATATGGTAATATTGTTTTCATTAAAGATTAATCTCATGTGGTAAGTATGTTATAAAGGAGGTGAAATTATTCAATGCATCCCTAGAGACACACATTCTGTGTTGGGGTTGTAAGGGTGTAATAATAAATTTTTTGGATTCGGTTCCCTAAATCCATAGGAATTTTGTAAGGTTAGGAGTCATGTGGCAGTCAACCTTTTCCATGTGATCCCTATATGTAGATCTAGCTCAAAAACAAAAAATTAAAGAAGAATTTTTTTTTTACATTTTGGTTGGGTCCATGTATGTAGTACCATGGGGTTACTATATTTCCTATGACAATATGAATCAATCCAAACATAGTCCTCATATATCTCCCAAAATAGATCAAACTTGTATATGGGGAGGTGGTGTATTTCAATCAATATTAATTATTTATGATACATACAAAACCCATGTCCATCCCTTGTGAAGGAAATGATAATAAATTTCTACCTTATCATAGATCCATAATGGGGGTGACATAACACTTTCTAGGATCAAATAGTTAGGTGGGTTAGACATTTTGTTTGGAATTCATGGTTAGGATCGATGGTAGGTGGTATGATCATCGCTACATATCCTATAGTCATAGTAATCAATCAATCAATAGTTTTGTAGTATTTTACTATCCACTTATATAGATTTGGATCATATTTAGGTGAGTGGGGAATGTTTCAATTGAAGGAGAAGTCACCCACTATCACTTGGTCTCAAGATCTGTAATTGTGTGCGACACTTTCTAGGATAAGGGATCTCATATTTTGAGATAATTTCACTAGCAAAGGAATCATTTTATTCTGAGGGTTAAAATGATTTAAACCCTTCAATAATTATCAAACACTAAGAATGATTTTGATATTGAAAAAATTGTGGTTCTTCATAGGAAATTATATCAAAGTGTCATAGTGTATCATAGAAGTTTAGGAATTAATCCAAATGTAGTTCATATAAGAGATGGTTCCCTATATATATAGTTATTGTGTACAAGGAAGGGGAATTAGTTTATTGAATATTTTTTCCCATCCAAGGACGTGGGATCTAGGTATCTCTATGTATATCAACAAATGAGAATAAATACACATGTAGTTATTATATGGGGGTCTCCCAACATTAATCTATATCACATGTTTGGATAAGGAATATTCGTAGCCTATCCTAGTATATAAATAAATGATTTATCCCTAGCACTAATTTATGATTTGAAAATCCATCACTGTGTATTTTTTTATGTCTTAAAGGGTGGACCATAGGTCATCTAGTTTCACATATTACAACCATGATGTATGGGCGCTAATTCTAAAACCACAATAAACCTTTCCACAATAAGATGTCTAAGAAGATTGAATATCCTAATAAATTTGGGTCATCATAGAAGTATAATACCCTTAAATGAATGCGTACAAGAATACAATATCATAATCTTTCATTGACTATAAGTGCAATTTTTAGATGGGTTACATTGAGAGATTTTGAATCCACTTGAATAGTTGAGTTATAGAATTTGTAAATCATAACACAATAATATTTGAGTAAATTGGAGGTGAAGATTGGTCAGTATTGTTTGACCCTTTGTAATGGTGTAATACCATATCCCACAAAGTCAGTAAAATTGATCCTAAATTTAAGGGTTTTGTTTCTCTAGGACTTAATCACCCCACCTTGCACAAGATATGAGGATGTGTGTTATTGAACAATGAATCCTACCATGGTCCCCTTGGATAAACCAACTCCCATAACAAATTTTCTATATGGATCAACAAAGGAGTATGTACTCACAGTATATGGGGTCTTAATAGAATTATAAAAACTCAATTAATTGGTCGGTATTAACTTATATATAAAATAAATGATGTTAGTTCATCGATAATGTAATATTAAATATTTTTTTGCCCATCCTAAAGGCTATGAAAATGTGTATTGAATGAAGTTTTTTGGTGAATGGAGAAATGGAGAAATTATTGAGTACACATACATCATTGTGGTGATCTGTTTGGCATGATAACATCTTATTGGGCAGTTTGAAATCATGCATCAAGGATGTGGTCATGTGATTTAACATCATATGACAAAGACAATATTCCCTATCATTGAAAATAATTCACCTCGATCTCACTAGTTATAGCAGCTTTCAAGGTTTCATAATCTAACATGAGTCAGTCTATGTGTGGAAAATAAGATAAAACTAGGATGATTATTATGCTATGAAAGAGTGCATTATAGGGAATTTGTGGGTGTATCTAAATTTTTTTCTAAGTAGTAATACCAAAAAAAATTGGTTCTTATCAAGGAACAATGTTAAAAATACTGAATATTCATTGATATGCTTGACATATATTATCAAGGTGTCGCTATGTATCATGTGACTACAACAATCATTCCCCCACATAGTTCTCATATAGAGAACCCCATACACATGTCAAACTCATATAAAGGGAGGAATTGTATATTATTATTATGATTATTACATTAGGGTTGGGCCAAGTATTATGAATCCTGTGAATCACTACATTTTGTGTGGAAATAGGAATCAAGGAATGTATTATTTTGGAGAAAAAATTTTTAACAAGTACAACCCATACATAGGGAGAGGTATTTCTTGTCTATTTTTTTTGTCTGATGATTTGCAGTTTTAGTGTCACTAGGTATCATATGGTAAGAAGAAAGTTTTTACCACAGAAAACTACAAAGTGTGAATATTTTCATGGAAGACCAGTTTTAGGAGGCAAAAATATTTTTATGTTATCTAATTATGTTTTTAAAGAATCCTAAAATGGAAACATACCATCCTCTTAAAAAACTAATTTTTTGATAAATCTCTTTTCACATACTGCGTAGGTTTTAAACCATAGTACATAATTTTTTTTGATGAAAAATAATGTGAAACCCACCATACAATCCAAGGTGGATAGAAGTAAGTGTATAAGAATATATTATCTAAATAAAACTGAACAAGTTGATGAAAACACTAAAAAATACAATGCATCATTTTTTGGAAAATATGGATAGTATGTAGTTGAACGAAAGAAACCTAGTATTGTTTATTATTTCTATTTCTATAATATATTTAATAATTGGTAATCCGTTTATTTGAATAGTCTCTAAATTATATATGGATAAATGGAGCCAAATTTGAGGGGGATTAAGTCTAATAAGGATATATATACATTGAATATAAAGAAATATCTCTCAAACTTAATCTGATTTGAAATTATAATAAATGTATATGTTTTTTACAATTTTAGTGGATAGAGTTAAAATGATTGGAACTATAAATCCTTCATGCCTGAAACTAAAATATATCATAAGAGTAGACTACAAGAGCTCAATAATATAGACAAGTCTTCCTTGGGGATGAATCATGAGAAAAATGTAATGGGGAACATTCCAATGATGTTTATATAGTAGGATGGCGAGTTATACTTATATAACAAGAATAATAAAAATATTTAATTTCACATAAATCCAAATATTTCAATGATGAAGTCTAAAACTAAATAGATAAGTTTTTTCTTTCATGGAAGAATATGAATCATCATTTACACTTCAAACACATTAATGGATGTTAGATTTTAAATGAAAAATCTAGAACAGAATGGTAGAATAGTCTACGGGAGGAATGAAAGGAAAATGTTAGATAATATCACATCAATAAATACATGTGAAAAAATAAGAAGTTTTTAGGATATTAATAATTTATTATAAGAAATTTACCTAACTATTTTATAGAATGAAATTGAACTATAATCCCAAGATAAGGAAATATAAAATTGGAAGCAGAAGACTCGTTATGAATGAGAAATAGAATTTCATAAGTGGGTTTCAAAAGTAAATAATCTAGGTTCTCATGAGGATCTGTGTGTGAGTTGTAAGTATGTTAGACACAATTCAATCGATTTTGTTCCATTAATTTTAACCTATGAAGAAATCCTGAAAAATATGGTGAAATCACATGTTTTTATTTTACCATAATGGATCAAAATGAAGAAAATTGATCTCTCTCATAAACAATATGCGAATGAAAAAGTATCCATGTTATCCGAGAAATCCTTAAAAAAAGTGCAAGAATAAAGAGTTCATTTAAATTTCGAATTAACAATGAATGAGTTTCATGGTTAAAAAATTTATTATTCATGTTGCTCGAATTAAGGATATAATGAGGTTCCACGTTATTCTATTATTATTTATGTTTTATTTTTAAACTAACCATTTACTAGATTCAAGTTGATTTTTGTTCTAAAATTGAGAAATAATGAAACGAAAAAATCTATAATAATTACTCAAGATCAGAAGAAGTACCCGTATTGTTAGGACTAAAAGACATGATATTCCAACAAGTACATGAAGAAGTGAATCTTCAATGATGAATAAATAATTAATGCTTCCATAATGAAGCAATATTAACATCAAGAATCATTAATAATATTTGAATATGGGATCACTCTTATTAATTTTAAGGTCTAATATATTCCTTTAAGGGATTTTATCTAGAGAAGCATACAAGAACATTCATTTCATATAAATCATTAATTTAAGGAAGGTTCTTGGAAAACTGTTATTGTTTATGATATTAATGGGTGAGGATTCATTTAATCAATGATACAGAAAATGATTTTTTTATATTTAATGGATATGTAGAGATAAAAACCTACAGATTTCACTTGAATGTATTTAACTCTTGTGTTGTGTATGTTCAATATATTTAGGTAGAAAATGTTGGGAAAAATGTTCAGCAATTGATATAAGCATGTTGAATATGGATATATATATATATAAACATCCCATAATAAATATTACTATCAAATTTTGATTATGGGAAGTCCTTTCTATATAAATCAAACAAACTTACATTCTATGTCAAGTATGGATCATGTAGATTTAGATTGGATTATTTGATGGAACATTTATTAACAATTAAGTGATTCCATTATCTCTTTAATTTCATTAAATTTTTTCTAATAATGGAGAGAGAATAAAATTAAATTAGGATTGAGTAAGAAAGAGAGTAGGAAAATTCATATTCATACAAAGGGTTTAACATATTGACATAACATTTATTATTTGGTAATGACATCAAATTCAAGGCAGGCTATTATGCCCAATAATTGTTATTGATGAATTGTCTATCAATATGCATTAATATGTATAGATGTTGAAATCTTGGAAGGTAACTGGATATTCTAATGAATTTGGAAGATGATTCTTATTATTTCATACACATACTTATTTTGAGTAGACCAATTGAATTTAGATATTGTAACATGAGTAAGGTCAGAGATAATTCTTATATATCAATGATATTCATGAGATAATCTACTAGAAATAATCTATTTTATTTTATGAGGTTCTTATTTGATTTGGATACAAAATCTTTACATTTTGAGTTGAAATTATCACTTACGTAAAGGTAAGTCTTTATTTCAACATGATATGTAAGGGTAACATCTAGCTGTACAGAGGTATGTGGAAATTTTAATATTATTTATAAAGGTATGTTGTAATATAGGTGACAGATTCAATTTTATAATACACATTCATTGATATCTATTGGAGATGTGTGAGGGTAAATGTATATTTTCTTAAAAGAAATGTCGGTTTAGAGAATATATGTAATGGTAAATAAAAAGAATAAATCCAGATAACCTTATCCATGTAAAGGTAAAAAACATTATATAGTAAATATGTAGGTAAACTAAATATACTGTATCCAAGTAAATTATAGATTTAGGGAAATATATAAAATTCTTCAAAAAGGTACTCCTTATATTATATTAGCATAGATTGTGAGTCAGGTAAAGCTAATCCTATATACATGAATACCGCATGTATTGAATCTCTATATACCATAAAAGAATAGTTGTTATTTAAGCTTCATGCAAGACCAAAATATATTCCTAAGTGATAAAAGAAAAAAACATTTAAAACTACATTTCAGTGTATGAAATTGTCCAAATCCATATAGATATTCATTATATAATCCTATTATAATGATCCTTATGAAATAATAAATATTGTGAAGAGTGAGATGATGATGATTTGGAGAATAATATTATTAAAAGATCAAATATGAGTAGAATATCATCCAGTGAGTATTAGTGGGGGGATCAGTTGTAGAGACCCGCAGCTTGATGTACATTGACATTATATTACTTTTGGGGAATACTTGATACATAACAAAAAAACAAACACACAAGGACCATAATAGTTTAGTGTCTTTGGAAACATAGAACGTAATCTTCTAATCATGGTGAAAGATCTTCAACATCTCCCATAAAGATCTTCCTTTTTTTCTTACCTAAAACCTTTCTTTATATCATGGGGAAAAGAAAACATATAAAGGGTGAGCTCAAATGCTCCATAAGGGTAAGCATGGATAAAATAAAACAAATCATATACATTTAATTTAAAGAACATGAACATAATGTTTAAACATCAAAAGCGTGAGCAATGACATAAAACATGGAAGTACATAAGACATAGATCATAAAGAAAGATTAAGCATGATAAAATAGCATGGGAATAAAACATGAAATTGTGGCAACCATTCAGCACATGTTATGATTTCCATATTATCCAAGGCATTGCTGCCAAGACCATCTTAGTGGACCAAGTCCCTTTTTGAATCGAGTTCACTCCTCGTTCTAGTCCTATATTACTGAACAAGTTTAACTTGTCGTTCCAGCCATGTCTATCTAATGAGATATAAATCATTACCCAATTCATTGTAGGGAGATATAGGTCCCACTCTTCTCATAATGAAATCATTGTTACTTGTGCCACAAAATAAACATAAAACATTCATCAAAACCCAAAGAATAAAATGGGTTTCATAAACATCATCCCATCATCTCATAATCCATATAAAAAAATGGACATTTCATCATAACAAAATTGAAACCATGTAAATCATAGGGACATTAAACTTTAAACATACATATATTTAATAATGTCATCTTAGATGAAAAATGGTTTTAATAAAACACTTGAAATGAATTCATGAGGAAAATATGCTTTCTTCTTCAAAATCATTTTCTTTTAACAAAATGTCATGCAATTTTAAAAGAAAAGGAATTTTTTACAAATAGTCATGAAATATATTGGAGGAAGCTTCATGAAAATAAGGCTTTATAAAACCTTAAAAATCCGTTCGTTCCGTATAAGTTAAAAAAACATTCTTCTCGTACTATTGCCGGAAATGTCAAAAAGTGCCTCGTAAAATAATGATTCCATACATACCATGTAGTAAAAGTCAAAAATGGGTAAAAAGGTCATTAAAAATACATGAATTTTTTTTAGGAAACATGTACATGGATGATAACAATAACCCCAGTAAATACTTATGAATAAACAATCTCGGATAAGAACGAGATTGGAATAGTGATCGCTTACCTTATGTCTGATATGCTTCGTATGTATCCAAACCTCCTATATAAGGATTTAAATAATTTCATTGGCTTATTACAGAATCATACTCATTGTCATGGTATCATATATGGTTCACTTATTACTTTATATTACCCGTTCTTTTGTAAATTCATGGTAAAGTGGCGTTTTGGGTAAAATCGTTTCATTTGTCATTCGTGTTTTAACTTGTAATTATTCATATGATTACTTAGATCATGATTACTTACATATATAATGTAAAACATGATTTATATATAATATATATTCAGAATATACATATATATAATAGATCTATAAATAGAAAGAAATACACCGTTCATCGAGACAGTAGGTCGTACGTACGCATGAATGTTGTTTTTGTTTCCTTATTGAATTGAATGAAATTAAGTAGATGACATAAATATAAATATAAATAAATACTGTATCATTATTATGTCATATATTTCATTATTACTTATTATATATACATTATAATCATTCATGAATGGTTAATCATTGAGAATGAATCTCATCGCGTCGTGGAGACGGTAGTCCGTACGTACGCACGAGTGATGATATCATTCCCATGATTGTGGAATATTATTTAAGTGTATGTGTAATATTTAAGAATCAATATCACTTTACAATAATCATATATAGTTATTTATTTACACAATTATACCCAACATAGTAAGGTGGTGGCTGAAAATAGATTACATCATGGCGTGGAGACGGTATTCCGTACGTACGCACGGGTGGTGATTTTGTTTTCCGTAGGATGGGTAGAAGGAGAAATAGGGTTGTTTCATATTTATAATAACATATCAGTATATGAGGGATACTGGGGTTTTTACTTCATAATGAAACAACTAAATAAGAGGGAGTAGAAGAATAATGGAACTTGAAGAAAACGGTAGAAGGTATTACCTCTTTCTCGAATTGCCTCCTTTAAACTTTCTCTTAGGACACTAGAGTTTGTCTTTTGAAGAAGACCAGGACCTCTAGAATATTTCTAGTGAAGTTGAGAAGAGAAATTTTCCTGGGTTTTCCGAGTTTGAAGGCTCAATGTTGTGTAATTATGAGAGGGAGGAGGTTCCCTTTTATAACAGAGGAGAGGGGCACCTTTGTAAATCATAAAAATATTAATTTATAATAAATCTAATCCCACCTAAAAACCTCCAAAAATGAATCATATTAGAATATTAGATGAGATAGAGTTGTAATCTCATCAAACAATAAAATATTGACATGTAGGAAATTTATTTTACACATTATCAACTTGATTTATCCTTATTTAATCTATTCAATTTTATTTTTGGTAATAAGATTCTAAATTTTAAATTGTTATAAATAATTACTTATGTGATATTAATTATCTATAATTAGATAATTTATGACATTTTAGACTATATAAATTTCAATTTATAATTTTTATATAATTTTGTGATTTTTAAACAATTTAATAATATGTTATTTTTATAAAATAATAATAGTGTCAATTTTTACACTATTTATTTATTTGAATTTAAATAAAATCTACAAAGAGGATACATTTGAACTAAAATATTTTATAGGTTCATAAAATGTCATTGTAATCTATAAAATTAGTGGAGCACAATAAATATTTTATATAATATTTATTTTACTATTTGTAAAACCATTTATTTGATAATTCTCTTAATAAAATAATTACTAATTTTTTTTATAATTATTAAATATACTTATTTGTTGCGTAAGAATTAAAAACAAAATCTTAGGATGAACATAAATCTTATATGATTCATAATAACACATTTAGTCGGATTTATCTTCTAAAACACCCAACTTTTAAAAAGTTATATTTATTAAATTATGAAGTGGACAACTTTGACATTATTTAAAATAAAATAATATAAGTATCATAATCACTTTTATAAGACTTCAAACGGTTATATATAATGTCATTGGATTATTATGGTGTAGATATACACTACCAATATGTTTTGGTCAGGTTTTTGGGCCTTTTAAAGGGTATTATTATTTCAATAAAAACTATATTACTGATTTTTAACTTAATAAATAATTTCTGCATCATTAATGTATCACCGTTGATGACAATTATTTAATCCCTAAAAATTCTAAATAAATTATCATGATGTATATAGTTTTATTTGATTTCTGGATACTATTCATGTTTGATGTTTTATGAATTTTATCTCTAAATTAAAATTATTATACTTATAAGATTGAAGAGAGTGACATGTTGTCACATTCTTTGGTTTTAATAACAGTTAAATTATTTTCATGGTCAAAAGTCCATAAAAAGAATCTAATCTGACCCTTAGGTGATATGGGTCGACTTTTATCCTTCCAATAGAATTTTGGCATGTGTTAGGTTAATTTTATAATATTATATTTACCTTAATTACCCAATTTACCTTTAACTATGGTAAATAAAAGTTTCCATAGTTACTATTCATAATTCCCAAATATAAAAAGTATCATATTAACATAATTTGGACCCTCTGATTCAAAATATGGAATCCATTTGTTCATATTAAATACATAGAATTTTCATAAATTAAATTATAATTAATCCCGTTGTCGAATGAAAATGGGTTTTTGTTTAAAACATTTCAAAAGATTGAATTGATTTAACCTACGAAGTCAATGTAAAATCAATGATAATGACATAAATTATATTAAATGTTAAAAATATATTCTATTTATACTTAAAAACCATTCAATATTATAATTTAACTATATAAATAATTAAGATGAAAAAAGTTGTTTTTAATTAAAATATTGCGTGTTTTTACTATTCATTAAAATATGAAAGTTATCAGAAAAATATCAAAACTTTATCCAATGTAAATTTTTATATCCTGATTAAAATGAAGAAGTTTATTTTGTAAAATTTAACTTATAAACATTTCAAAAATTATATTTAAAATTGGTGCGCAATCAAAAGGAGGCAAAACTGCATTTTTTGAAAAATACTTATTTTACCTGAAAAAAATTATTTTGTTCTCATACCATGTTCTAGAAAATGTGTAAGATGAATAATAATGTTATAAAATTTAAATTTTAGTTAATACTATTTATAACAGCTAGTTTATAATAATATTATAACCATATATCGTTCTTTAGTGAAACTCGGTATTGCGTACAACACACGCTATCGTGGAAGGTCGCGATTGCGTGAAATGCAAGCCAAGTCAGGGTTGCGTGTAGTGCAAGACTTCTTTGTTGTTTTGTATAATAGAATCCGACCATATTTCATTTATACATTGAATATATATATATATATACATATATATATTCACTCAATGTTGCGAACATGAAAATTGTGTGTAACACGATCCAAGAATAGTGTTACGTATACTACAGGATAATACGGTGTTGTGTATAGTACAAGCTAATCATGGTGTAGTGTATAATAGGAGATCAAAGAAATTAAAACCAATATATCTCATAAAATCTTGGGGTGTTACATTATACCCCCCTTAAAATTAATTTCTTCCTTGAAATTCGTCGGGGTTATAAATCATTTACTATTCATAGAAACCCACATTCTAAAACAAATACAAAAACTTAATTTTAAAAACTAAGGTAAGAAATGTAACGATTACCCATAGTAACTCATCACTGGGTTTCTATATAGGAGAACATAGGTGAAAATGTGTATATGGAAGAAAAATATAACCATCATGTTCTGATGGTGAGTGGTAGAGAACATGGCTATGAAAAGCCATCAATCACAAAGCCATAAATTTGTGATGATCTAAGGTACTATCTGATTCATCGGATATAAGAGCACTAGGACAACATTTTTGGTTTTCAATATCATTTCCCTAAAGTTGAAAATTTTTAATTAGAAGAAATACTTTCTTGATTTTTGTACAATCTCACTGTTGTTCATGCTTTGAACAATTTCAGCTTCATCTCTTAATGAAATGAAGTTGAATTTGTTATTCATGAAGTGTTAACAAATCATGTGATAGAATGATGGGTCATTCCATACGTTTCAAAAAAAGGTTATAAAAATTATCAAATATACATAAGTCCATCTATGGTGAGGTTAATCATATATGATTCAAAAAATAAACTTATACTTCATATATCATACTGCTTAATAAAATAAAACTAGTTTCTACTGACCAGGGACTTCCTGTAGGAAAGTGGTAGGAGATAAAGGCTAGTCGCACTTCGGTTGTGGGTTCGATTCCCACAACCTTGTCCGACGCGATGGGCTGTCGCCCGTCCTGCAGGTTGTCCTTTTTCTAAAACTGTACTATTACAACATTTCATAAATAATATCAAAAAGTTCTATCCTTAAACAATACTAACTTATGTTCAACATAATCCATTCCAATCTTTAGGATTATCCAAAATACTTCATTCCAAACTCATAGTATAAAGAGAATGATAACTAAAAAGGTCATATAACAAGCATGTGAATACCATCATTTATCCCTCATATATCTTGTTGGTCACACTCCAATAATCTGAATACCTTAATCATGTATTCTCTTGGAAAATGAATACTGATTAATCCTTAGTGAAAACATGAATGTTGTTAAATTTTAACACTTTCCACATACCAAAATCCCAAAAATTCTATATACTCAAACCATAATATCACTCAGTCCTTATATCAGTCATGAGCTCATGAATACAATCAAACATCTCATTATCTTCTTATCCCATCATTATACGCATATCATCTACATTCCAAAAATATCTGAATACCCTTTCATGGTTACCGGTACCATTCAACATATACTTTCAAATACATTAGGAAAAACAATAGTGTAACAATCCTTAGATGATTCATTATTCCATAGTACCATTAATTATACAACATAACTCTTGATAAACATACAATCATTCCCCTACCTTCTTAAACCATTGACCAAGCTTCAACACTTCTTTCATCTCATATATTATTTGTAGTCTCCACATCATCATCCACATAAATACTACCCATATGACCATGCTGATTCTCTTCATGAGATTTTCCATTGGGGAATTGGTTTGCATAATGCCCATACATTCCAAATTTAAATAATCTAATCATTGTTGATGTCGTATAAATACCATTATCCTTATCCATGGTGTTAACTTAACTTTTTTCCTTTTCACTTTCTGGATTTGTGTCCTTTTCCGCACCGAAAACATCTTCTAGTTCCTTTGAAACATTCTCCTTGATGCCTCTTCCCACGTGATTCACATGAGGGGAATTGGACTTTCTTTCCTCTATAATCATCATGAAACTCCATATTTCTCTTATTAGTTGAGTTTGGATACTTACCGAAGTTGAGATTATTGATCATATTATGAGATTACTGATTAGGAATAATAACGATATTTGGACTTCCAGATCCAATTTCATTTGGTTTCTCATGAAGAATAACATTCCATTGTCCATCCTATCCTCCATTGTCGTGATTCTTCCTATTTCCAGCCATTTTCTAAAACCCAAAAAGAATAGTGTGAGAGGAAAAAAATAATGCTAGGGAAAACAACATAGTAAAGGGGGAATACCTTCAATATCTAACATCTTAGGTTAAATTCTAAGATCCTTACAGTAATTCTAGGAATATAACCTATACTTATACATAACCTTAGGGACATCCCTAGACATACATTAGAAATATATCTTGGGATTTCACTAAAGATTTCACATCCTATTTACGAAAGGTTAACTAAACCTTTCCTCTAATACCAAATGTAGAGACCCGCAACTTGACGTACATGGAAATTACATTACTTTTGTAGAAAACTTGATACATACAAACAAAAACACAGAAGGACCGTAATAGTTTAGTGTCTTTGGAAACTTGGAACGTAATCTTCTAATCGTGGTGAATGATCTTCAACATCTCCCATAAAGATATTCCCTTTTTGTTTTCTTACCTAAAACCTTTCTTTATATCCTAGGGAAAAGAAAACATATGAAGGGTGAGCTCAAATTCTCAGTAAGGGTAAGCATGGATAAAATAAAACAAATTATATACATTTAAACTTAAGAACATGAACATAATGTTTAAACATCAAAAGTGTGAGCAATGAAATAAAACATGGAAGTACATAATACATAGATCATAAAGAAAGATTAAGCATGATATAATAGAATGGGAATAAAACATGCAATTATAGAAACCATTCAGCACATGTTATGATTTCCATAGTAGCCAAGGTATTACTACCAAGACCATCTTAGTGGACAATGTCCCTTTCTGAATCGAGTTCACTCCTCGTTCTAGTCCTGTATTACTAACCGGTTTAACTTCCCATTCCATCCATGTCTATCTCATGAGATATAAATCTTTACCCAATGCATTGGAGTTAGATATAGGTCCCACCCATCTCATAGTGAAATCATTCTTACTTGTTCCACAAAATAAACATAAAACATTCATCAAAACCCAATGAATAAAGTGGGTTTCATAAACATCATCCCATCATCTCATAATCTATATAAAACAAATGGACATTTCATCATAAGAAAAGTGAAACCATGTAAATCATAGAGACATTAAACTGGAAAAATATATATATGAAATAATGTCATCTTAGATGAAAAATGGTTTTGATAAAACACTTGAAATGAATTCCTGAGGAATATGTCCTTTCTTCTTCAAAATCAATTTCTATTCACAAAATGTCATGCAATTTTAAAAGAAATGGATTTTTTCGAAAATAGTCATGAAATCTTTTGGAGTAAACTTCATGAAAATAATTCTTTGTAAAACCCTAAAAATCCGTTCGTGCCGTGTAAGTTAAAAAAACATTCTTCTCGTACTTTTACCAGAAAAGTCAAAAAGTGCCTCGTAAAAGAAAGATTCCACACAGACCATGTAGTAAATGTCAAAAATGGGTAAAAAAGACATTAAAAATACATGAAACCATTTTTAGGAAACATGTACATGGATGATAACAATAACCCTAGTAAATACTTACGAATAAACAATCTCGGATAAGAACGAGATTGGAATAGTGATCCCTTACCTTATGTCAGATATGCTTCATATGTATCCAAAACTCCTGTATAATGATTTAAATAATGTAATTGACTTATTACATAATCATATTCATTGTCATGATAACATATATGGTTCAGTTATGACTTTATATTACCCGTTCTTTTGTAAACTCATTTAAAGTGGCGTTTTGGGTAAAATCGTTTCATTTGTCGTTCGTGTTTTAACTTGTAATTATTCATATGATTAGTTAGATCATGATTACAAACATCCATAATGTAAAAAATGATTTATATATAATATATATTTAGAATACACATATATATAATAGATCGATAAATAGAAATAAATACACCTTTCATGGAGACGGTTGGTCGTACGTACGCAAGACCGACGTTTTCGTTTCCTTATTGAATTGAGTGGAATTAAGTAGACGACATACATATAAATATACTTAAATCCAGTATCATTATTATTTCATATATTTCATGATTAGTTATTATATATACTTTATAATAATTCATGAATGGTTAATCATTGAGAATGAATTTCATCCCGTCGTGGAGACGGTAGTCCGTACGTACGCACGAGCGATGATATCATTCCCATGATCGTGGAATTGTATTTAAGTGTATGTATAATATTTCAGAATAAATATAACTTTACAATAATCATATATATTTATTTATTTAAACCATTATACCCATCCTAGTAAGGTGGTGGTCGAAAACAGATTGCACCACGACGTGGAGACGGTATTCCGTACGTACGCACGCGCGATGATTTTGTTTTCCATAGGATGGATAGAAGGTGAAATAGGGTTGTTTTATATTAATAATAACATATCAGTATATGTGGGATACTTATGTTATTACTTCATAATGAAACAACTAAATAAGAGGGAGTAGAAGAAGAATGGAACTTGAAGAAAATGGTAGAAGTTATTACCTCTTTCTCAAAGTGCCTCCTTTAAAATTTCTCTTAGGGCACTAGAGTTGGTCTTTTGAAGAAGACCAGGACCTATATAATATTTCAAGGGAAGTTTAGAAGGGAAATGGGCAGGGTTTGGCGGAGCTTGAAGGCTCAACGTTGTTTAAAGATGAGAGGGAGGAGGTTCCCTTTTATAAGGGAGGAGAGGGGCACCATTGGAAATATCAAAAATATTAATTTATAATACATATAACCCCACTTAAAAACCTACAAAAATGACTATTATTAGAATATTAGATGATATAGTGTTATAATCTCATCAAACAATACAATTTAGACATGTAGGGAATTTATTTTAAACATTTTCAACTTGATTTATCCTTATTTAATCTATTAAATTTTATTTTTTGTAATAAGATTCTAAATTTTAAATTGTTAGAAATAATTACTTATGTGATATTAATTATCCATAATTAGATAATTTATGACATTTTCTACTATATATATTTCAATTTATAAATTTTAAATATTTTTGTGATTTTTAAACAATTTAATAATATGTTATTTTTATAAAATAACAATAGTATAAATTTTTACACTATTCATTTATTTGAATTTAAATAAAATCCACATAGAGGATATATTAGAACTAAAATATATAATAGATTCAAAACATGTCATAGTAATCTATAAAATTATTGGAGCACATTAAATAGTTCATATAATATTTATTTTACTATTTGTAAAACCATTTATTTGATATTTCTCTTAATAAAATAATTACTACAACATTTTTGTATAATTATTAAATATACTTATTTTTTTCATAAGAATTAAAAATAAAATCCTATGATGAAGATAAATGTTCTATATTTCATAAGAATACATTTAGTCGGATTTATCTTCTAAAACAACCAACTTTTAAAATGTTATATTTATTAAATTATGAAGGTGACAACATTGACATTATTTAAAATAAAATAATATAAGTGTCATAATAACTTTTATAAGACTCCAAACGGTTATATATTAGGTCAATGGATATTTATGGTGTAGATATAAACTACCAATAACTTTTGGTCATGTTTTTGGGCCTTTTAATGGGTATTATTATTTCAATAAAAACTATATTACTAATTTTTCACTTAATATATAATTTCTGCATCATTAATGTATCACCGTTAATGACAATTATTTAATCCGTAAAATTATAAATAAATTATCATGATGTAAATAATTTTATTATATTTTGGAGACTATTAATGTTTGATGATTTATGAAGTTTTTCAATAAATTAAATTTATTATACTTATAAGATTTAAGAGAGTGACATGTTGTCACTTTCGTTGGTTTTAATAATAATTAAATTATTTCCATGGTCAAAAGTCCATAAAATGAATCTAATCCGAACCTTAGGTGATATGGGTCGACTTCTAGCCATCAAATATAATTTTTTCATTTGTTAGGGTAATTTTATATTATTATATTTACCCTTAATTACCCAATTTACCTTTAACTATGGTAAATAAAATTTACCGTAGTTACTATTCATAATTCCCAAAAATAAAAAGTAGCCTATTAACATAATTTGGACAAAATGATTCCAAAATTAGATTCCATTTTTTCAAATTCAATATACAGAAGTTGCAGAAATTAAATTAAAATTAATCCCGTTGTCGAATGAAATTTGATTTTTGTTTAAAACATTACAAAAGATTGAATTGATTTAACCTACGAATTCAATGTAAAATCAATGATAATGACATAAATTATATTAAATGGTAAAATATATCCTATTTATACTTAAAAAACATTAAATATTGTAATTTAACTATATAAATTATTACGATGAAAAAATTTGTTTTTAATTAAAATATAGCATGTTTTTATTATTCATTAAAATATGAAAGTTATCAGAAAAATATCAAAACTTTATCCACTGTAAATTTTTATATCCTGATTCAAAAGGAGAAGTTTATTTTGTAAAATTTAACTTATAAACTTTTCAAAAATTATATTTAAAATTGGTGCGCCATCAAAAGGCGGCAAAACTGCATTTTTTGAAAAATACCTATCCTACCCGAAAAAATTTATTTTGTTCTCATACCATGTTCTAGAAAATGTGTAAGATGAATAATAATGTTATAAAATTTAAAATTTAGTTAATACTATTCATAAAGGCTAGTTTATAATAGTATTATAACCATATATCGTTGTTTAGTGGAACTCGGTATTGCGTACAACACACGCTATCGTGGAAGGTCGCGATTGCGTGTAATGCAAGCCAAGTTAGGGTTGCGTGTAGTGCAAGACTTTTTTTTGTTTTGTATGACAGAATCCAACCATATTTCATTTATACATTTAATATATATATATATACATATGTATTTTCACTCAATGTTGCGAACTTGAAATTGTGTGTAACACGATCCAGGAATAGTGTTACGTTTACTACAAGCTAATACGGTGTTGTGTATAGTACACGCTAATCTTGGTGTAGTGTATAATAGAAGGTCAATGAAATAAAAATTAATATATCTTATAAAATCATGGGGTGTTACATCATTTGTGGTGCAAGGAGCTTACATCTAAATATAACTTTTTTTTTGGCGAGTGAGGAACAAGGCTCTGCCAGCTGATGAAAATTTGAAGAGGATGGCCATGAGTCTGGATTCCAGGTGCAAGTGATGCAGGCTCCCGAACCAAGACACAGTGGATCATATTTTTTATAAGATTTAATGGGCTATCGGTCTCTCGATATGTTTTGGGGCTTTCTTCTACTGGGTTCCGTCTGGTGGGGGGAAAGAGGATTTCATGGTGTCGTGGTTTAGAGGAGCAGGCTCACACGGTGCGGAGAGGAAGACCTGATCTATTATTCTGATTGCAGGCTGCTGGATTCTCTGGAAGGCCAGGAATGATGTGAGACACAATGATTCACATGGATCTAAAGTAAGCATTAACTTCAAGATGAAGAATACCCTGCTCGATCTGCTTCGCCTCTGTCCTGACTATCACCATGCTTCGTCTGCGAGTCCAGTTGCTCATTTTCTTCCAACTTCTCCTCGGTCTACATGTGCAGAACAGGGCGCCTAGGTACATTGGATTCCCCCTCGACATGGTCTGAAACTCAACATGGATGGATCTATAATTGGGGGGAGATGCGTGGGGGTGGGGTTGTAAGAGATCATAGGGGTTCTGTTGTTGCAGCGTTCACGACTTTCTTTGGGAGAGGTGATGTGCTACAGGAGGAGGCTCTAGCCATGGCCTCGGGGTTGGAAATGTATAGTCAAAGATAGCTCAAGGTTCATATGGTGGAGTCTGACACTTTCCTGCTCTGTAATGCAATTCTTGTAAATATTAATATTCCTTGGTATATCTCATACACCATTAGAAAATTCAACGTGTTCAAGGGACACAATATGACGGTGTCTCACACGTGGAGGGAGGGGAATATGGTGGCAGATTATCTGGCTTCCATGGCTTCCACAGATGAGAGGGTAATTTATTTCTTTTTCTTGGGTGTGTATCCTAATTATGGGATGAAATTTTTGTCCAATGATGCTATGGGTTTTCACTACTTTCAACCACCTTGATGTGTTTTTTTGGTTCTTTTGTACTATGGATTTTATATCAATAAAAATGGTACCTTTCAGTCAGTAGAATAGCGACCATGGTCTTCACGTGGTAGGTATAGTGACTAGGGACTTCTCAAGGATGGTTAAGTAACTATGTGCTTTACATGATAGGTTTAATTAATGTATGGTTCAAATGATAAAAAATTCAAACATAGGCTAAAGAAAGTTATCATGTACAAGAAACTTGAGGATATTTATTGATCTAAATCAATTCAAAGTAAGTTAATATTAAATGAATAATTTATAATTATTTTTATGACTCTTGGAAATAGTTATTCACATGTGTACAATGTAAGCCAGGCATTACAAGCCATTATCATAATGATTTTCAAAAGTAATACAATATAATGAAACCCTTATTAGTGTAAACAACTATAAGATAAGAGTTAGCCTTTTATATGTATTTCCATCAGACAAAGGGTTTTTTCGACTCTACCACTTTCAATATAATTTACAAGGATTCATAAAGGTAATAATGTGGTAATTGACATCATATAAATCAATTCAATTTTATATAATCATCTCTTAAAAGAACAAATTGTGATAAAATTCATTATGATTCAATATTATTTCAAGTATGTGAAGAAGAATATTTGTGAGAGTCTTTTGCTACAAATCATGGATCCAAAACTCTAACTAGATTCTACATGATGAGATCCACTTATTGTATTGGATTTTTATATAAAATTTTCATTGAATAAATTTTAGAATAATTAAATATCTGGAATTCAAGTAGACTAA
The DNA here is from genome assembly GCA_963277665.1 of Viscum album. Classification (NCBI taxonomy): domain Eukaryota; kingdom Viridiplantae; phylum Streptophyta; class Magnoliopsida; order Santalales; family Viscaceae; genus Viscum; species Viscum album. Next base: position 582,194,630 of record OY728129.1, on the reverse strand, counting down.
ATGGAAACTGTGAGAATTTAGGAATGTTCAAATTACATGTATTCATGAAAATTTAAAATGGTAATAATCTCATATGATACAAGTATAATGAAATCAAATTATAATTGATGTAATATAATTTTGGGATCTTTAATTGATGATATGTATGGGTGTTTTAATTCAGATGGAATATAATGATATTTATATACATTGGAAATAAATATTAGTATAATAAAATCACATATGGTGCTCTTGACTGTATATTCCTATTATATGTTTGAATGTTTCAAGAATAGAGATATAGATAATACTTAAATCAAAAAATTAAAGGTTACATTGAATAATTTAATTGAGTAAATAGGTGACGAGTGATTCATAGTAATGATTTATCCAATACACCACATAAAAATAAAGAGAACAAGATAATGATGTATTCTACATAAATTTATCATACCATGGATGAAGTTCAATAAATTCCATAATATTGTATTGTATTAATAAAATATAATTAATAGTGAGTCAATATAAAAGATTATTGAATATTGAAAAAACCTATTAAATTATTATAAGTGTTTTATGAAGATCATTCATACATTCATGGAGGGATTAATGGTATCACTAGAGATATTTCTTTTAGGAAGTTCATTCCATTCTGTTATATGAAAGAAAAACAATCCCTCACTTTCTTTTTACTGGTTAGTGCTAGGGTAATGAATACATGGTCACACCCTTTCTTATTCTTTCATTGAATGTTATAGGGAATTAATACTCGTGGTATAATATCTTAGATTTAACATGGATGTAGTCATCGTTAGTTAGGTGAAGCTAATTAACAAAAACATGGGTTTTTCTATGTTGCATTAATTTTCTATATCCTATTACTAAAAATGAAATATAAATTGAAAGAGAAATTATATAAAAATTAAGTGGTTATTTTATAAATGGATAAATTTTAAAATGAAATGAAATTCACATGAAACTGATTTACCCCCCCCCCCCCCTTAATGTTGTAATACACCAAAATGACCTCCAAAAATTGTATCAATTTGAGTAACAACTCTTTTAGATTATTATTTAATTTTTTTTGATTCAAAAATTGAATATCTCTCTTTGATGTATATATGAAGGTATATTTGAATAATCAACATATTCCCCTATCAAAACAATCATAGAAGAAATGTATTCTCTAACACTAATGAATAGGTAGAAAATGTAAGTAATGAAGCTATGAAAATCCACCACAACTAAAGAGTACTTCATAATATTTGATGGTAATGAATGTAATATTATTTATGTTTGAATAAATAATATTTTTCTCTTAGATATGGTTTTTATAGAAAGATAAACCTCTTATCAAATGGGAAAGAATTGTTTTTTATCCATTCAACATTTCCCATCATGGAATAACAGACATTGAGGATGAGAACGTTATATTAGTGGGACAATTAAAATTATAAACATTCAAAATAATAATGAGTTTGTTCTATACAAGATTTCATGTATGGATACCCAAATAAATTTTATTTTATATTTTTGTAATTTTTTTCATTATACAAGAAGATATCATTTACCATGAGGATGAGAGTTAAGGGATAAAGAGGTAATTGACTATTTTCCCCCTCCATGATTTAATATGATAAACCCCTCTTTCTTCCTATATCTCCCTGAAATGACCTAGTAGGTTCCATCATTCCCTTCCCCTCTTCAAACCCCATATATTGGGTGGTTTTGATCTCAATTCATGTTGTTTAAAGGTATTATTTCTCCTATGATGAGCTCCCTATGTATCCTCCTCTCAACATTCCTGATTTTTGTTTTTCCAAATTAGCGTTTTCAACTAATATTATATTAATTCTTTGTTGAATCATATATTAGTAATGAAAATTTTGCTCAGCCTAGAAAGAAGGTCACCTAAGATGTCATCTTCACTACTTGATGTGTTGTTTAATCGAGTTATATAACCATGGTGATTATATAAAGATATTAATCACATATTAATATTATTTAATTGTTGTTTTGAAACCATTTCTTTGGGATTATTTCTTACTTTATTTTCAAATTATGATTTAGGTTGTTAGAAAACATGGGGTCGTTGTTCTGGTGTGATGGGATTGGCCAGTGCGGTTTTGGGGATTATGCCTTCTTAAATAAAATTGATTTTAATTATTAATAATTTTTAGGGTTTTATTAATTAATTATAATATTTTTATAATTAAATAAATCATTATTTTTTTATATTACATGACCCTTCACATATCAGATGATCATGGAAGGGATTTGGAAGTTACTTCTATCTCTTGGTAAAATAAATGGGATGCTTTTAAAATAAATGTTGTTTGGGAAACATACCCTAAGGTATTTATGACTGTAATATTATTATTTGTATTCATATTATTTCTAATGATGGATATTACCTCAATTTATTCTCATTAAAATAATATATTAAAATTAACATAATATAGTAAAATGAATCTATGAAATCTACGATTCACTAACATCCCCTATATTATAGATTCATTTTTTGAGTTGAGACAATCACTAATAAAAATGATCCCTATATGGGAAAACTCTGATTATAAAATCTACTAGATGATTCAATATATTATGCCTCTATATTCTTTCCCCTTATTAAGATACCAAGAATTATTCCTTTACTTAACGATTGACGTAGAGGATCCTAGGAGGAATACCTCTGCTTTTGTATGGACCTTGAGGAAACTAATTAGGATAAATCTCTAGTGTATTGATCTAGGTTACCATAGTGGGTACCCAGGTGGCTGACCCTCACCCCCCAAATGTGTTTGGGTCTGGGTAGATATGGGAGTTGAATTCATCATGAAGCCATAAGAAAAATGTAATCATTTGAGGATGTGGTAGTAGTTGTGGGTTTAAGCATTAAACCACCCTCACTCTAGAATTTGTGCATTCACTTGGTTAATATTAATTTAGAAATAATTTCCATAGGTAATACCCAGTTTTTATAATGATTTTGATATAATATGATTCCATTTTGGGGAATACCATATGAACTTCTTGGGTCCACCACACGAGCTTACATGTTTGATTGCTAATATTAAAGAAATTCACATTATTCAATGGGGATTCCTCTAGGTATTATGATTTTTAAATGTGGATTTCAAGGTTAACAGATAACCCATATACCTAGGGTCACTATGTATATTCTTATATATTAGGATCCATGGGATTAACAGAGGATTCCATATGGTTAATTTTCCCCCAAACTGTGGATGTTGTTGATGTCCTTGAGGATTGTTGTCGATCTCCCCCAGTCAAACCTTGGATACTCCCTCAGGTAATCTGGATGCACCATTTCTTAATTTCCAATAGCTATATGAGATGGAGTCTAATGATCTAGACATTTCATGGATTTGGAGTCACATCTTGGATCCAGATAGAATTCATTGATATCGCATAAAGGTCATCTCCCTTAGTGATCATCCAAGTGGAAATGATTTGATTGAATAAAGTCCAAGATCTTGGATTTCAACATCAGACTAGATTAAATGTGGATTAATTGGTTTGGTATCTATCCCATTGAATTATCTACAATATATCCATATATTACATAGAATCTATTTTCTTAGTGATGGGATGCAATTTTGAGTTCTCCCAGTGGTAGGACATGTATCCCCCTATAGTGAAGTTTCTTTGTTAGAGACATTATTATTGCTAGAAAAAGTAGGAATTATTGATCTAGATTACATACTTGAAGAATATGTTAATTATACAGGTCTATATAGGGATGACATCTAGATTGTTTCTTTATTCATAGGATGTCCAGATGATCAGGATCGTGGCCACATGGATCGATCGTGCACTCTTGTTATTCATATTATCGATGCCTTAATTATATATATAGACAAATAAACACATATGGTATTGTACACACACACACACACACACAAACATATATATACATATATATATTTTAGGGTACCATATATCGAGTTGTGTCTCATCTTGGCTGAGCGAATCCAAGGAGCATTCATTTTATATCTTTTTCTATTTATTTATTCACATTTTTTAGTTCTTATAATGATTGTGATACTAATGTGTATATCAAATATATGTAGACTAGTAATTATTTAATTAATATGGCACCTTGATGTCGGTTCCCAACTATGTTTTCTACTCAATCCCTACATGGTCTCCCATTACATTGGGTACCTGATTAGACATTCACATTATTATAGTCATATGATGGGATAAGGACTATGATTAATCGAGCATGATAAATGAAATTTGTATTTGGAGCTGTTTATGAGGATTGGTTGAGAGTTTTCATTACATCCTTGTACGTTTCTTTATTTTTATTTTGTTTACTCAAGTTTTTGTGATTAGCCCAGTGAGTGATCAACGTTGTATGTGTGGTAAGTCCTTTAACAATTTTATTGCATCACATTTATTATTAAATCATTGTTATATTTACTAATTCTAAACTCGTTTTTTACCATTATAAATGATATTTAGTTATTTATATTGATATTTAAATCCAATATAATGGAATATTACCCTTATAGACACACTCTAGGTCATCTTTGCTAGTCGACAACCACTGCCATATGGGGCGGCACACTTGATGCCTTTTCACCCATCGACTCAGGGGATAGTTTTAGTGGCTCCTAGGTTGGGATGTGATAATGTGGTACCAGAGCTATTAATTTTATATTGTATTAATATTTGGTATATGATATACAAGATTAATTGGAATGGGTTAGAATCTAGGATTATTTTTGGATTGATGCATCAAGGACACTTATTCTGGTATGAAATCTAGTTTTATTGGGTTATGGGATTACTATTATTAACATTTTATGTTATAGTTGTATTTTTTTCCATTTCAGTGATGCACATGTTTTTTTTGATATTATGACTTATTGTTTGAATTATAGATCTAGGACCATTGTTGAGAGGCTATTGATCGATTATAGGATCATGGAAAATTTGAAAGAGACCAATGACTGATTTTACCACTTCATTGAAAAATGAAAGTGGCATGTCATGCATCATATTTTGTATGTAGGTTATACATGTTATAGAACTTTATGTTTTTTATTTTACTAATGACATTGTAAAATTGTTTAATGATTCTGAAAAAACATAAATTGTGTTTTCTTATTTATATGTTTGGAGTAATACTACCCAATTGGACCAATGTGTATATGTATATCATTCTAATAAAAGGATATGTGGATCTAAGGTGTCATGTTTTAAAATGATACTAATCACTTAGTACTCATGCCAGAGAGGTTTAACAAACCTCGTTTGTAATTATAGAGCATGATGCCCATGTTTTATACCCCTTTCATGGGGGTTTCCCTTTGGTTTGGTTATATAGAGAGTAAGTAACAACCTATATATTTTCCAAAATTATATTTGAATTGAATTGTAATTATGTAAACCAAGTACGTGTTATATGACATGGATGATTGAGATATTTTTTTTGACATATTTTTTTTACCATAGTAGTTCAATGTCGACATCTGATACTTTTGTTTTAGATGATCTAGTCGAGTTACTCTATACAATGTTAATAGAAACCTATATTTTATAGTGAACTAGAATAATGATTTTTTATTACTATATGCACAGGTCCAATGAGTGTTCGTTAATTTTTTCATCCTATGATTAAGTCATGAAATCTACTGGATGTCATTATGGGGATTCAGGAAGAGGATTACAAACCAATTATTCTCATGTCAGACAATTTGTGACAGTCATAGGCATGTGTTATCTTTACCTTTTTTAGAGAAGGTTGAGAAGCATGTTAAATTTTTTATAAGGATTTAGATTGGTTCATGTATAATTCATTTTGATCTAAGACCATGGATATAGGTTTAGACTTATGTGCTTGGTGGTTAGACCAAGTGACTCGGATATAAACCTAGATTAGTTTGGCTCTGTGGTAGACCTAGAGGCCCTTAGACGTGACTCTCCCTTTGTAGGTCGATGTTAGGTTTTATCATTGGTTACCTTCATAAGGGGTTGGACTAGGTTCTTATAGATTCCATTTTAAATATTTATTTTTTGTTTTATTCTCTTATCGAGACAGATGAATGGGAGGTTCTCTGGTTTTTCCAAATTGGAATGATGATTCCTTATATTTATATAAAAGCACCTTGGGAAATTAAGTTTCAAGATTAAGTTGATGAGTCCAATTTTGTTTTGGTTCCTAACCTTGTGGACTAATGGTTTTTTAGTAGGATATTATTCCATGAGTAGAGCCTCAGGAAGATGATGATGTAATGTGATGGTTAGTCATGAAATAAATCATGGAATATGTAAGGATCCATTCATGAAGAGGAATTCAAAGGGAGAAACTAGATTAATGAGGTTGATACTCCACATAGTGTAGTATTTTATCCATTTGATAGATTAATCATATGACATGGTTCTTGTGATAATGGTATGCATTCTTCACATGTGGTACCATTTAAATCAAAAACTATTTAGTTGCTTTATTCAAGCAGAGGACCGATGGATTGAAATAAATTTCATAGGATTAGTTTCTAAGGAGATGTGATATGATATTAATTGTCTCACCATGGTAGTGGATTTATAAAAAAATAATTCATATTCTTGGTGTAATTTAATCAATGGTTTCACCTGGAATATCATTTTGGAGAAACATGGTGTCCAGAATTAGTTATGGGAGATAATAGCCTATTTTTATGAGATATTGTCTTGAGTTGAGTGATATATAACTATCGATATAATGTTACTTTACTATTTGTCTATATATTTTAATTCCCTATATCATGAAATCATCCTATGTACACTGAGAGATCATCACCTATATTCCAAGCTACATAAATATATTTTCCCATTCGATAAAAGAAAATCATTGGGAGTTATACTTAATGTTTAGTAAAAGTTAATACATGTGATGGGGAGTTATCCATCATTCATTTGAGGGTGGTGACCCTCATTTTATTTTTAATTTCTTGAAATATCATGGGATCCAATTCCATTTTTTGGTAATGGAGGAAATGAGAGGATTTCAATGATGCTCAGGTATACATCAACTTTTAACCACCCCATTTATTATGTCTAGTAAATGTAGGTAATGAGATATGGTTATCAATGTTTCCTTTAGTTTTTTCGATGAAAAAAATCTCCTAATTTGGGGATTGGGGTGAAGATCACTGGTGGATGGCCCTCATTTGAGAATGTTCATAGGACTGTGAGACCCATCATTGGATAGTCATTTAGCATTATCATGTCATAGGATAAATGGACTTAGGTATCACTAGATTCTTTGGTAAGTTATAGGTATCTGTTCATGTTATGGAATGAAATAAGAATTTATGGTTTATGTTTTGTTAAGGATATGTCACCATATTTTGGGTACAAGCTTTGGTAATTGAGCATATTGAAAATCTTGATGTGTCTTAGGATAAATGCATAAGGATTGGTGTTTAGTGGGTGTGGTAGTAATAGAAGAGAAATGTTTTATTACGAATAGCCATTTAAGCATGATTTTTATTGAATTATTTAATTTATTTGTAGGTTTTTTGTGAGAAAACTAATCAGACATTCCATTAAGAAATTATTTATTTTTTAAAATGGTTTATTGGATCTTTTCACAGAAATTCACCCATGACTGGGTTGAGCTTGGTCAATTATAGTTTTTCTATTTAGATCAAAATTATAGAATGAGTATAGTTGTATCATGTGTGATCAGGTTTTCCATGTTGTAAACCATTTAAGGAGCATCGTTTAAGCAATTGGGGAATGTTTCAGTAGATATTTTTTTTGGAGGAAGTACCATTTTTGGAATTTTTTGATGAAATAAATAACCAATACCCGGATGTGACATAGGATATTTAATTAATGCAGAAACTAAATGGTATTATATTACATTTTATTTTATTCAGTAATCACTATATTAGTTTTTCGGCTTTTTTTATAACTATTTTCTCATGATTGGGTGGATTGAGCATCATAGATAAAGAGGAGTTTGAAGGTGTGGTAGGTATTAACAACCAAAACACATCCATTTGATAGGAATTCATGAACCATGTAGGTAGGTTCATTCATTTACATCCCCCCCAATGATTATTTGAGATAAGATGTTTTAAAGTTGGGAGGTTCTAATATTCCATGATTCTTGAGTAGGAAATATCATGGGGAAATTGAATTTTCAATTACAAGATGGGTAAAATCATGATTAGATATTTAGAAAAAAAATTACAAAGATTGGAATGCCTAAAATTGACCTTATAAGATGTGGAATGATACTCAAAATGTAGCCCATAAGTTTTAATTGAATCATAGTGGTTCGTGACCTGATGTAATGTAGTTAAAAGGGGTAGTTGATGGCACATAGTTGGCACAGAGTTATGGGTAACTATGATGCAAAACCATGTGGACTATTTTTAATAAGATAATTAGAAAATAAAAATTATTTAGGGGAATTGGAAAACCATATCATCCTTTATAGAGTGTTTCATAATTTTTTCATGGTTTTCACATAGTGTGTTAAGTTATGTGCCCTAATCATATGAAGTGGAGTGTTCTATTGAATGTAGAGGCTCACAGTTGGTGCACAGTTTTGACATCCACGTAACCAAACATTGTGTCTCAATTAAAATGTGTGAATAACAATATTTTCAATATTATTTAAAAGGATAACTACCTCATTCGTTCTCCTTTATCCCTCACATGACCATGGTGGTTCCCTACTATCCATACACTCTTCAAAAACCATCAATACAGTCGCTTTAGGGCCTCTCATGGGGTTATATGGTATTATTTCTCCTATGGGTAGATTCATAGGTATCCTCCACTCATCATTCCTAATTTTTAGTTTTCCTTGTTTGGGTTCTCAGTATTGATTCTAATAGACCCTGATGGAATTAGATACTAGTGATGGTGTAGTGGCTTAGTCTATGAAGAATGTGACTTGAGATGTCGTCTATACTTTCCCATGGGTTGTTTCATCGAGGTATGTTTCTATGGTGAATTTAAAATTATTTTAATCTCAAATTATAATATTTTTTTTTGATGTTGTTTATTACGTATTCTTCTTTTATTGTGGTCTATATATTTTTTTATTTTTATTGTTTGTTCAGTCTTCATTATTGTGAAATGGGAACGACTGGTGAGGTTTTGGGCATTATTCGTTTTTAAAATAAAATGGGTTATCTTAATTTATTAATTGTCAGGTATTATTAATTAATTATATATAATTAATTAATTAATTAATTTTGTTTTCTATTACTATACACTTCATGTCTCAAATGAACTTGGACATGCTTTTTTAGTTGATTTCAACCGTAAGAAAAATAAATGGATATTTTTCAAAACCTAAATTTTTTTCATACCTTACATATATTATTTATTCATTTTATGGTATGTAACATCACAAGAATTCATATTACGTTATATCTTCAAGGTAATACAATAACTTATGTTGCACGCAACACCAAGTTCGAGCACACCACGTCTTACCGAACTAGCCGTTCAAAAAGAGGTTATGAATAGTATTGATTGTGTTTTAAATTTTATATACTCCATATAATTTTAGAATACATATTATGTGTTTCTTAGACATAATATAAGAACAAATTCATTTTTTTCAGATAAAGAATTACATTTCATAAAAAATTAATTTTACCGCCTTTTAATAAAAACCATTTTATTTTTAATCATTGAAACATTTATATATTAAATTTGAGGAAACTAAATTTTTCATTATAAGTGTAATATAAAAAATATGTTTAGATAATTTTTTGGTACCTTTCTGATAAATTTCATATTTTGATTAATAATGAAAACTACTAAATTTTAATTAAAAACAACTTTTTTAATCAAAAACATTTATAGTGTTAAATTATTAATTTGAATGGTTTGGAAGTATAATTTGATTATATTTTTATCATTTAATACAATTTAGTTCGTTATAAGTAATTTTACATTTAAATTTTACATAAACACATGCCAATCTTTTGATAGTTTTTACTTTTTTAAAAACCTGCTATTTGGTTTTGAGAGTGGGAATTAAATCTATATTTATTAATGAAGCTTCTATTTTTTGAATTTTTTAAAATAGAAATTATTTTTGGATTTGGAATATCAAAATTATCTTAGGGTGATGTTTTGGTATTTTTTTGAAAACATTGAATTTCTGATGAATAGTGAAAAAACATGTGTTATTCTTTAAAACCAAATTTTATTTAAATAATAATTTTTTTTAAATTTATTTTAATGTAAAAATATATACATAATAAAAATATTAGTTCAATGTAATTAATTGGAGCCATTTTATAATAAGAATAGATGTATAATATTTTATTGAATTTTTAACATCTTTTACCCACCATCTAGGCACATCTACTAATTTGAATAAATCATAATTTTACCACTTCTATAAATTGAATTTCAAATATGTGAGAGACATGGTTGACATTAGTATATAAAATGTAGTTCAATTTGTAACTCCATGACCCCACTTACCCAGAGTAAGTGCATTATTACATAACATTGGCATGATCACAAGGGATGAAATCCCGAAAGACACATCAGTTTAGTAGCCTTGGAAGTACTAGAGACATTCATAAGTTTTAAATTACATTATAAAATGAAAAACAAAGAAAATTCCTCCATTTACCACATTCATATCACTTATACTATCCCTTAGACTATCCCTGTATGTCATTCATAATATACTTCTTCAGATCCTGGGAAAAATAAAACATAGGAAGGGGTGATCTCAGATGCCTATAAGGATAAAAATATAGCGGAAACATTCATAAATAAGCATAAAAATTAATGGAATTGTATAAGACTAAATCAGAAGCCTTTTAAACATAAACTTCTTTATAATATGGCCAATATAAATCAAATAATTCCATTTACATATTCACATGGATATTCTGCTAGTTGAATAATCACATGCAATATCAATAACCAATTTGATAATGATGGAATGCATAATGCCAGACATCATAACCACATAGTCAATGCCCTGTAATAGTACTACATATAATATTTTGTCAAGGCCTTGTTCCGGAATACTATTTTTTGTCTCATGAGACCTTTCTATGCATCGAGAAGCTATAGCGGGCTCCACCCGTCACTTACCAAGTCCAATTCTTTCCTCGTATGAAATGGTTTGAACATTACATAATATTTCGTATTAAAACTAGGATACGAAATGTCAATACTTTATCCATAAACCACGAATGGGGTAAAAATAAAACATCCACATTCAAACATATCACAAAGTCTTCAATACAATATGGATGTTTTGTATTATAATAAATAAACTTCAAATAATCTTTAAATCAAAGTATGTTGACATAGATGAAATCATAACATTTTTAGAGTAATATATCATTCTAATTTGAAATTATTTAAAATTCATATAATTATAAAAGAAAACATTTATTTTTAAAATATTCTTATAAGACTGTATTGGAATCTTCAATGATATTATAACGTCAGAAAATAGTCGCACGTGCCGTATAAGTTAAAAAAAGACATTCTTACCTTAATTTTCTCGAAATGTTCATGAAGTACCTTGTTTGGAAAATGATGGAATGATTCATTTAAAAAAATATATGGTAAAATAAGGATATGAATGACTTTATCCCATAATCTAGAAAATATTAAAAATGTTTCAACTTACATTTTTATGAAAACATGGATGTGGATGATAAAGATGTCCCAGTAGATACTTACAGATTAACAACCTCAGATAAGTAAAGAGATTGTATAATTAACCCTTACCTCATTCTGTTCCTTAGTTGAGGGTATGTTAACCTCCTATAAAATAGTTGAAACATTTTTATTATATTATAATAGAACTATATACATAAATATGATTCCAAAAATGTTCCTCTAATATTGCTTTGTTAATAATATTTCATTTGTATCATCGTGTCAGTGTTAACGGATTTGTTTTCCTTTATATGATTGGTTTTTTAATCCATGTTTATTATGGATTGGATGTATCTGATTCATATATAGAGTGATATTATGTTCATAAAATTAATTTTTAATCATAAAATGAAAATTATTCTTAATTGATTACGGTGGTGAATGAATCTCATCATGTTCGTAGAGACAGTAATTCGTACGTACGCACGAGCGACAATATCATTATATTGACGGTGAAATCATACGTAAATGGATGGTATATAATATATAATGAAAAATAACATGTTATGTTTATTATTTACATCAGTTATACTTTTTATTATACCCATCCAAATAATGAAGTGTTTGAATAAAAAACTACACCACGACATGGAGATGATAAGTCGTACGTACGCATGAATGGTGACTTTTTCATTTATAGGATGGATAGAAAAAAATATGGTTTCACCATATTTATAATAAGAACACAGTATTTTGAAGTTTCTAGATTTATAATTTTTGGTTGGAAAAAACAAATAAAGAGAATGTTGAAGAAGAAATGAACATGAAAGAGGGTGGTGAAAATATTACCTCTTCTTCTAGTGTTTCCTTTTTAGTTGATCAAAATGTCTCAGTAGGTAGGATTTTGGATCAAAGTAAGGAATCTGGTTTATTTTAGGAACTTTCAGAGGATATTTGGGAAGGGGTTGTCTTGTAGAAATGTATTTGGAGGTGTTAATTTGAGAGAAGGGGAAGTACCTTTTTATAAGAGAGGTGAGGTTCACTTTAGGAAATGGTTATAATATTATTATATAATAAAATCATTCTAGGTTTCTAATGGACCCAAATTGATTAATTTTGAGGATAATATGGGGATGAGTCTAAAACCTCTCAAAAAAAAATTTTATTTAGGTTTAGGTCACCATATTAACCTTATATTTTAGATTTAACTCTTAGTAAAATATTTTGACATTTACCATGTCTCCTAATATTTTTATATTATATGATTAATAAACAAACAATAAACTATCAAGAAAACCCCATGTGGTTAATTTTTAATATCTATATATACATAACCTTATCTATGTCCTTTCGATGAATATTAGATTTTTAGGAATATTATATCAATTAATAATATAGTATTTTTTTTAAAGATTCAATTATTTAAATTTTGACACTATTTAGTATTTGATTTTTTTAATTCCATAAAAACTTTATCACTTAGAATAAAATTTATTTAATCAACCCTAACATGTCATATTAACCTCTAAAATTAGTGTAATTCATCAGAAATCTAAATTTCAATTTATTTGGATATTTATAAAATCAATTATATTAATATTTCATTAATAAGGTAATAATTGCACCATCATTGTGTCATAAATTAATGAAATTATTTAATGTCATAAAATTATAAATAAAATAAAATTATATAGGAAATATCTTTTTCTATCTAATTAATATTTATAGTCGAATTTATCTTATTCATAACCCTATATTAAAAAAGGTTTAGTTATTAAACTTTGAATATAACTCTTTTAACTCTTCTTTAAATAAAATAATAATAAATGTCCTAATCTAATCCAAGTGGACCAAAAGGATCATATTTTATTCCTAAAATTTTATTTCGGTCGAATTAGAAATATCCAATAGAATTAGGACATGTGTTCGGGTAATTATAATATCATTTTTACCCTTAATTACCATATTTACTTTGAATTGGGGTAAATAAAAGTGAAAAGTTACTATTCGCCAAAAATTATTTTCATCTTATTGAACCAAATTTTTCTCATTGATATTTATTGTGTCTCTTGGATTTTTGAAATTAAACTCACAAAATTGGTAAAATTAAGTTTTATGCAATTTTTCAAATGCTCATAGAAGGTGGGTAAAAGATGGTAAAAAGTTCAATAAAATTTTATATATCTAAAATTTTCATAAAATGACTCCAATTATTATATTAAAAATGTATAGGTATTATGTATCTATTTTTACATAAAATAAACTAAAATTAAATAACTAATAATATAAATAAAAAGTCGGTTTTAAATAATAACGCAGGGTTTTTCACTATTCATCAAAAAATGAATGTTTTCAGAAAAATACAAAAAATTCACCCAAAGATAATTTTTATATTCTGAATCCAAAAATTATGTCCATTTTGAAAAGTAAAATTTAGAATATTTCATAATGTGGGTATTACTATTCATAACAGCAAGTTTGATTGGTTGTGCTGTGTTAAAACTATATGTAGCGTACAATGAAGCTACTGCTTTATTCAAAGGGAAACGTACCATGGATGATTGGGGTGTCACATTCTCTTCTATATAAAATAATTTCAGCCTTCAAATTTATAGAAAATTATTACATAAAAAGATCTGGGTGGTTCGTCATCAAAAGTTCCTTGGGTTCCCATGTTGCCTCTTCCATCTTATGGTTTCTCCATAGAACTTTCACCAAATGAGTCATCCAGTTTCTCATCACTTTAACTCTAGTATCAAGAATTTTGACAAGCTCTTCACAATAAGATAGATCAGCTCCAAGTTCAATTTCCCCATAAGTGAGTACATGCGTTGGGTCATACATATATTTTCTCAACAGTGATACATAGAACACATCATGAACTATGGAGATACTTGGAGGCATTTTCAAATGATAAGCTACAATTCCAATTCGTTCTAGAATTTTGAAAGATCCGATGTACCTGTTACTCAATTTACCATTCTTACCGAAACGTATAACTCCCTTCCATGGAGATACCTTCAAGAAAACATGGTCCCCATCTTGAAATTCCAAATCCTTCCTTTAGTTATCGGAATATCATTTTGGCCAACTATGGGCTGCTTTGATGTGGGTTTGGATAAGCTTCACCTTTTCTAGTGTTTCCTCAACAAGTTCTGGGCCTATGAGTTTTCTTTCACAAACATCATCCTGACAAGTTGGTGTGAAAAATCTCTTTCCTTATAACGCTTCATATGGTGCCATCTGAATACTTGAATGGAAGCTATTGTTATAGGAAAATTCTACCATAGGTAAATATTGATCCCACATACCTTGAAAGTCTAGTGAGAAAGATCTCAACATGTCTTGTAAGGTTGGAATAGTTCGTTATGATTGTCCATCTTTTTGAGGATGGTAGGTAGTGCTGAAACGAAGTTCAGTTACCAGTGCCTTCTAAAGACATTTCCAGAATCATGATTTAAAAAGGGGATCACGATCAGAAACAATCGATATGGGTACTCCTTGATGTCTTAAAACATCATTAATATATAGTCTTTCCATACGTTCAAGTGGTAAATCTACTCCTATATCAAGAAAATGTGCTGACTCGGTAAGCCGATCAACAATGAACCATATTGCATCATTCCATCAAGGAGACTTTGGTAGCCCCATGACAAAGTCCATTGTAATATTATCCCATTTCCAATAAGGTATGGTATGAGGTTTCATGACTCCTCAAGGTTGTTGCCTTCCATCTTTCACTTGCTGAAAAACCATACATCATGACACAAAATCAGCAATCTCTCTCTTCATGTTTACTGAAAACAAATTCATTCAAATCTATATACATCTTGGTGCTCCCATGGTGTATTGAGAAATTGTAGCTATGTGCATCATCCAACAATTCCCTTTTTAGATCAGGTATGTTAGTAACAAAAATTCTCTTCCCAAATTTCAAAATTCCATCTTCATATATAAAGTCACTCAATCGCCCATCAATCACAACATTAATCTTATATTGACACCCCTCATCATCAGTCTAAGAACTCTTTATCCTTCCTAGTAAAGATTTTTTTGCAACCATTTGAAAAAGTATTGATGTTTCACTTTCCATGGTTATTCCCGTATCTATCTTTATTAAATCCATGAAAATATAATCCCTTTCAACTCTTATCATGTTCAAAACTCCATGATACTTTCTAATCAAAGCCTATGTTACCTTATTTGCCTTCCCTGGTGGTAGTGTATAGAGAAATCATAATCTTTGAGTACATCAAGTGAATGTATTTACCTGATATTGAGTTCTTTCTGTGAGAAAATATACTTCAAACTCTTGTGATATGTATAAATATCACTTTTTTCACCATAGAGATACTGTCTCTATATTTATAGAGAAAAGATTACAGCGGTTAACTCAAGATCATGTGTAGGAGAGTTTTGCTCTTGAATTTTTAGTTGTAGTGATGAATAGGGAATAACTATATCATTTTGCAAAAGGACACAACCAATTCCTTTCTTTAAAGCATCACTATAAAAAACAAACCCATCGTTCCCTGATGGTAGATTCAAGATAGGGGAATTGAATAATCTTCTCTTCAGTTCTTCATAACATTCCTCACAATATTTTGTCCAAACAAATTTAACCCCTTTAAGTGTGATCATGGTTAATGGGTTAGCCATCCGGGAAAAATTCTGGATGAAATGTCAATAATAGCCTGCTAAACCAATAAAACTATGTACCACATTTATACTCGTCGGTGCTGGATAATTTTGGATTGCCTTTGTATTTGAAGGATAAATAGATATTCCATCTATAGAGACAATATTGACATGAAAATAAGTCTCCTGAAGCCAGAATTCACACTTACTAAAGTTCCAATATAATTCATTTATTCTGAGGGTTTTCATAATAGTGCGCATGTGATTTTCAGGATCATCATATCTTTTGAGTATATGAAGATATCATCAATAAATACTAGTACAAAGTCATCAAGATATTCCATGAAAACTTTAAAAATTAGATCCATGAAGTCAGAGTGTGCATTAGTCAATCCAAAAAGCATTACTGGAAACTCATAATGCACATACCTTGTTTGAAACGTTGTTTTTGGAAAGTCTTTCTTCTTCACACACAACTAATGATATCCAGATCAAAGGTCAATCTTTGATAAATATTGAGCTCTGTGAAGTTGGTCAAATAAATCATCAATGTGAGGTATGGGATACTTGTTCATTGTTGTTATAGCATTGATCTAACTATAGTCAATGCAAAACCTCATAAATCGGTCCTTCTTCACAAAAAGGACAGGGGATCTCCATGTAGAAACACTAGGGAGAATAAATCAATTGCTTCTAAATTCCCTTAGTTGTTTATTTAGTTCCACTAATTCTATAGTGGCCATTCTATAAGGGGTATTCGATTTGGGCCTTTAACCAGGATTTAAATCAATGGAAAACTCAATTTCTCGTTCTGTAGGATTTCCAGTGAAGTCCTCTAGAAACACAACAAAATAATTTTTCACAATAGGTACATCCTCTATTCAAACATTATTTTACTCACCCATAGTTATTTCATTCTCTTTTCCCTAATAATTGAATTTAGTAGAGCTTCATGGGGTGGATCTAGATATGAATCAGGTGGTGACATTTCTACTTCAAAGATAAGGTACTCGTTTTCATCATCGACAATTGTAACCTAGTTTTTCATACAATATATTTTCACATCATGGTCTGAAAGACAATCTATTATGAGGATTGTTTCATATTAAATCATGGGTATGATGATGATATCTATAGATAAAGAACATTTTATATTCCCTAATGGGAACTAATTCACAAAATATTGTAGTGATGATACTTCCCTTAGGTGTTTTGATTGACAACTCCCTTGTTAAGTCAAAGTGGAAATATCTAATTTTCTTAACCAACTGGGAAGATATGAAACAATGAGATGATCCAGAATCAAATAAAGCATTGGCTAAACCTGAGGAAACCCTTAAATTACCAGCCACCACATCTTTCGGAGCGTCAACCTCACTAGCAGTGATCACATAAGCTTGGCCTTGCTCCATTGGACTTTTCTAAGGTATGTTCCCTTAGAGATTAGGAAATTCATTTGCATAATGCCCATTTTATCTATAATTGTAGCATTCAACATTGACAGCCTCTTTCTTCCCCTTGCAATCATGAGCTTGTAAGAATGGTATAGAGTAAGAGGTTTCCAACCTCTGATACCAATTGTAGGATCGAAATAGAATATGAGATGCTCAATATACAAGAGGGGGGGTGAATTGTATACTTTAAAAATTCCTTAGGAACCTTTAAAGTTAGTTATGAATAACTAGAGTTTCCTTAAGAAAAGGAAAGAACTAAGTTTAAAAAAGTTAAACTAAGTAAATTCACAACACTTCTAACACCGAACTAAACTTGGAAAGAGATTCCAAAAGTAGGTTCCGGAAATATGGTTCCGGAATTTGAAACTTAACAAAAGTTACAATATAAGATTCTACCTTAAAGCGTATAGAATCTGAATGAATCAGAGTAAGTAAGGAAGTATAAGAATGTTATACTTTCCTTAAGATACAAATTACAGCGGAATAGAAACGAGTAGTAAAACTACTAGCAACAAGATAATAGTCTTTTAACCCAAAGAGAAGGGTATCCAACAACCTTGGATAAAGGTCCCTTGATTTATACTTTCAAGCAAGTCTGTCTTACCCACACCAGGGTAAGCCCTCGATACGAAGATCGGTGTCTCTGTCTTGCTATCCCCGCAAGCCCTCAACTTCAAGGTAGTTGGCAACCTCTGTCTTTCTCAGCAAGAAAGCCCTCGATCTTTAAGGTAGTCGGCACCTCTGTCTTCCTATCCCCGGAAGCCCTCGAATGTAATCACCAACATTCGGAGTCGCACGAAGCTTTGAGAGTTAATAAGAGACTCTCTCTCTAGAAATCACTTCAACAGCATGTATGCACAAAGTCCAAATGTTCATCCATCCGTTGGGTTGAGCTTTTTCAAATGAGCTCCTATTTATAGGTGAGGTCGGCTCCTTCTCCAACGGTCATATTTCCCTTAAAGTTCGGAGGGACCTGTACACGTGTCACTTAGACAACGGTTAGTTTATAACAAAATGGACGACATCGTTTTATAACAAAGTAAGTGTAACAGAAAGTACGACATCGTTTTAAACTCTAACATAAAGGTTCGGAATAGAAATTTCGGAGTGAAGGTTCGGAGTGAATAAATTCAGAGTGTATAAAACAATGATAATCAGATTCTGTTTAATGAGTGAATTCGGAATGAGAATTCGGAATAGGAATTCGGAATAGGAATTCGTCATCAGAATTCGTAATGAGAATTCAGAATGAGATTTCTTCATTAGAATTCGTAATGGGAATTCTTCATTGGAAATCGTAATGAGAATTCGTAATGAGAATTCTTCATTAGAATTCGTAATGGGAATTCTTCTTCAGAATTCGTAATGAGAATTCGGAATGAGATTTCTTCATTAGAATTCGTAATGGGAATTCTTCATTGGAATTCGTATCCTGAATCTGGAATAGAACTTAGTCAGAATTCATAACCGGAATTCGGAGTGAAACTTCCTTATAGTTCTTGTCCAGAATCCAAACCCTAAAACAGAATGCTTTTTATCAGTTTTAATGATTCCGAGAAAGTGAATCCGAATTTCATACTTAAGAAAAATATTAATGAAAATATGATAAGGATAATTTTTCTTATAAAAGCGATTTTTCTTAAGAAAGCATTTTTCCTTATAAAAGCGATTTTCCTTAAGAAAGCATTTTTCCTTATAAAAGCGATTTTCCTTAAGAAAGCATTTTTCCTTACAAAAGCAATTTTCCTTAAAGATAAGGTGTTTGTGATTTTCAAAACAAGAAGGAATGGAAAAGTCATAAGGAAAACCTTATTGACTCAACAATCTCCCCCTTTTTGGAAAGCACAAACATCCTTACGAAAAAGCTATTCTAAGAAGAAAGAAACATATTAAAGCTTATCTCCCTTGGTTTAAGGATATAGATGAATACGACTAACTCCCCCTTAGGCTTTGAATCTCTAAGGATCGTATTCATATTTCCGGAGTGATGTTTCTTTAATAAAAACTCCCCCTTAAACAAACTCTTATTAGAGTTCTTTCTCCTTGGGTATTTTCCTTTCTCCCCCTTTGAAAAACTCTTAATAGATTTCCTCTTTTTCTTAAGGATCTTTTCCTTCTCCCCCTTTGTGATTTTCAAAAAGAATTTGGAGGGAATGGAAAAAAAATAACAAAGTACCTGAAAGATTAGTAACAACAACAAAACAGAACAACAAGCACGATTCTCATTAAATTTGAAATGTCAGCAACAAAAACAGATTACAACAAAAAGATCGGATTGGTCATTTGGGATCTTTCTCTTTCGACATCAGCCCCTTGAGAATAGTCTTGATCTTCTTGAGATCCTTATGATCTTCCTCTGCTTGCTTTTCTAAGACAACTATTCTTGCTGACTGAGCTTGAATGATTTCTTCCTGAGCCTTCAACTTTTCTTCCTGAGCTTCCATTTTCTCTTCCTGAGACTTTATCCTTTCTAGAAAATTGATCCGATGATCCCTTTCAAATTTCCAACTTTGATTAACAGAGTTGAGCTTTCCATTCAGATCTCTTACTTCCTGACTCCGAATGTTCTTTTCCTCTGCCAATTTCTCATCGAATGATGCAGTCATCTCATGAAACTTCTTGTCCTCGGTTTGAAATGCATCCTTGACATTCTCCTGAAACTCATCCAGCAGCCTCATCTCTTCCACATTTTTCTTCGACCAGCTAGTCATCCTTTTGCAATATCTTTTATGGGCTTCGTAACCAATGAAGAAATTTTTGAACTGAGCTTCTATCTCAACACATTTATCCATAACCATGGATACGGAATCGGTTTTCTGATTCAGCGTATGTTGGAGCATCTGGCACCGAGAATCAATACTGGAGAAGGTCGGAATGGTTCCCACCAACTTCTTCAAGGATTGAACAACAAAATCGTGCCCCAACGATGATGACTCCGAATCAGAAATCTTGCTAGGAGAATTTTCTTCCTCAATAAGCTCCAACTTCCTCTTAGAAGAGCTACCAGCTTCCTTCCTCAAACGTTTTCCTGAACTCGGGGTATCAGCAAGAATTTGCTTTCCCTTTTGTTTTTCCGGAATTGAAACCTGTTCCGGAGATCTGTTCTCACTATCCGAGACTTGAACAATTTTATCTTCCTCATCAGCAACTTCTTGAACATTGGCTTCCACGTTTCCCATCTGAGCAGCATCAAGTAAAATATTTTCTTGACAAGTAACTTCTTCTTCTCCCTTTTCTTCTTCCATTACAGGAGTAGCAAGCTTGGAAGATTGAGCTTCAGATGTTCGGAGCGAGAGGTGATCCGAAGGGGTTCCCTTATATTCATCTACTTGTTTGAGCACATCTCCTGTCTCACCACTTCCTTCAGCCGCTTCTTCAACCTCTTCCACTTGCTCTACTTCCTCAGTAGGAACAGCCTCTTCCGGAGTTACAAGATTTCTTCCTGGAGTCTCAGGTAGAGATTCCAGAGAAAAAGATCTCGGAACAGGAATGGTTGCTGAAACCATTTCATTAAACTTCAACAAAGCTTGCACAGCCTCAGCTTCTGACAACTTCTTCTTCAGCTTCTTTTCCTTAGCTTGCTTCTCAAGCTCATCAGCTTCCTTTTCTTTCAGAGCTTTAGCCTCTGCAGGATCCAATCCGAACTGTGGATCTCCTTCCTTCCTCTTTTCCTTGTCAGCTCTCCACTTCGCTGCAACCTCATCAGTATATGTCTTCTTCTTCTTAGGCTTAGGAGGTGCGGAATGGACTTCCTTAGACTTAGGTTCCTGAGCTTCACCTACCACTTCTTTCAACTTTCTCTTCCTTACCGGCTTAGGCGATTCCGGATCAGCCACTTTCGGAGTCACTTCTTCTTGAGGCGGTAGATCGATAAATTTCCCAGACTTCTTGTCAAATGCTATATTCATCCTTTTAAGAGTTGCATCACTGAGCAACATGATCTTGCAAACTTTCAGTTTAGAACTGCAAGCAACCTTGAAGGACTCAAGGCACCGAACTATCAGCTTCGACAAAATTGCCGGGTACATTACTATCTGAGCTCTCAGATTCCCTTTCTTTAAATTCTCAAGATTAAGAAGGATATGCTTCATCAGGTTGAACTTCCTTAGATTTATCAAGAAATCTAAGATGTATATCTCACTCTTCTTCAAGCTGTCCTTGTCTCCTTTTCTCGGTACAATAAGCCCTTGCACCCATAACTCCAGAATCCGGAAGTTTGTGGAAAGGGTTGCAATTTTCGAAGCCTTATCATCATCCAGTCCGAGAATTTCTAAGGCTTTCTCCTTGTTGAAACTACCCAAGGAGTCTGGCAGAACGTGCGAGATAAACTCAGCTTCCCCTTCATAACTCAGCCCTACCAAGCTTGCAGCCTTGGTGTAAGATAGCTTATATGTCTTTCCATACGATTTGAAGGAAAACTTTTCTCTATTATCTTCCACGAAGAAAGCAACTGTCTCATAAAACTCGACAAGCAAGTCAGAGTAGACTTCATCTTGGTTGCCGGTTTTTGATATCACAACATCCTCCCAGCCATTCATCTTGATATTCTTCGAAATGATAGAATCATAGTTGCTGAAGAAATTCGAATGAACTAACCGCTCTCTGTAGACTAACCACTGAGAAATGGGCTTAGTTGAAGACATCTCTTGAGAAGCTAACTCTGCAGACATTCGGATTAGAAGTCTCTGAGAAGTTCGGAACTGAGAAGACTGAAGTTCGGAACTGGAAAACTGTAGTTCGGAACAGCCTTAAATCAGAGAGACAGAGCTTCAGCACGCAAGAGCTTGAGATCGATGTGGGACGAGAAAATAGGGTCCCCTTTATATAGGCTTTGGGATGACGGTTCAACTTCCTCGGTTGATCTAACGGTTTAGAATGATCTGAGATCAGATCTGACGGTTGAGAGGTTGAATCCGATCTTTTTGGGGTTTTATTAAAACAGAATTCAAGAAATTCAAAAAACCGAAAACAAACTATAAGAAAATGCCAGCAAGTAAAATATGATTATGAAAACTTCAGTAAGGAAGTCATACCTTTCGGATTAGCTTAGGAAAGTTATTCGTAATGGGTAATGTAAAGTCGACTACGAAAAAAAAAACTCAATACGAAAAACCTAATACGAAAAACTCAATACGAAAAACTCAATACGAAAAACCTAATACGAAAAACTCAATACGAAAAACTTCAAAAAAAAAAAAAAAAAAAACTTGATACGAAAAACTCAATAGAAAAACATGATATGGAAGATTCAATACGAAAGTTTTTCCATTATGAAAATACCAGTACGAAAATTTTCCATTCCGGAAATTTTCAATACGAATACATTTATTCCAGAAGTATTTTGTATGGAAATATCCATTCTGGAAAATTGTAGTTCCGGAAGTTCCATTCCGGAAAGTTTCGTACCGAAAAATTTGAAAACAAATTTTGAAAAACTTTGTTAAATAGACAAACAAATGTACTCCCCATATGAAAAGGAGTTTATTACTGTGAGGAGATTTTTCCAACAGAAAATTAATTAAGGAAGATTACCTTACGGTTATCATTCCTAACTTCTGTTTAATATATTCAAATCTATCAGAAGGTAAAGATTTTGTGAAAATATCAGCAAGTTGATCTTGCGTTCCGATAAACTGAAGAATAATATCTCCTTTAAGTGTGTGATCCCTAAGAAAGTGATGCCTAATATCTATGTGTTTTGCACGGGAGTGATGTGCAGGGTTTTTACTTAGGGCAATGGCACTTGTGTTATCACACAAAATTTGAGTTTTAGTAAAACTCAAGCCATAGTCTGTGAGTGTGTGTTGCATCCACAACACTTGTGCACAACAACTTCCAGCTGCTACATATTCAGCTTCAGCAGTGGAGAGTGCAACAGAATGTTGCTTCTTGCATGACCAAGAAACTAATGAATCTCCTAAGAAATGACAAGTTCCGGATGTACTTTTTCTATCCATTCTACAACCACCAAAGTCAGCATCAGAAAAGCTTTTTAGAACAAAATCATTTCCAGAAGTATAAAATAATCCTAGATCCATGGTTCCCTTAAGGTAGCGAAAAATTCTTTTTACCGCCTTTAAGTGAGATTCCTTAGGATTGGATTGATATCTTGCACATAAGCATACAGAAAACATTAAGTCTGGTCGACTAGCTGTTAAGTAAAGTAGACTTCCAATCATACCTCTAAAAGATGTTTGATCTACTGGTTTCCCAGCTTCATCAAGATCTAAAGAGTTTGAGGTACCAATAGGAGTACTTATACTCTTAGTGTTGTCATAACCATACTTTTTAAGAAGATCTTTAATATACTTATGTTGGGATATGTAGGTTCCTTCTGGTTTTTGAGAAATTTGAAAACCAAGGAAAAATGTTAACTCACCCATCATACTCATTTCAAACTCAGATTTCATTAGACTAGCAAAAGAATCAGTCAAAGATTGCTGAGTTGAACCAAATATAATGTCATCAACATAAATTTGAACAATCAAAACATTTTTCTTATCTTTCTTTATAAAAAGGGTTGGATCTGCATTTCCCTTAACATAGTTATTTTGAAGCAAAAATCCAGTGAGTCTATCATACCATGCTCGTGGGGCTTGTTTAAGGCCATACAAAGCTTTGGTAAGTCTCAAAACATGATCAGGATGTTTTGTATCTTCAAAGCCAGGAGGTTGTTCAACAAAAACTTCCTCTTGAACATAACCGTTAAGAAAAGCACATTTCACATCCATTTGAAATAGTTTGAAATTAAAGAATGCTGCAAAGGCAAGTAGAATACGAATAGATTCAAGTCTAGCTACTGGAGCATAGGTTTCTTCATAGTCTATTCCTTCTTGCTGATTATAGCCTTTAGCAACAAGTCTAGCTTTATTTCTAACAATGACTCCATTTTCATCACATTTGTTTCTGAAGACCCATTTTACTCCAATAACAGAAGTTTCCTTAGGTCTTTCAACCAATGTCCAGACTTTATTCCTTTCGAATTCATTTAGCTCATCTTGCATTGCTTTGATCCAATCATCATTACCTAAAGCTTCATCAGTGCTTTTAGGTTCTAGTTGGGAAAGAAATGCTAGATGTTCTACTTCATTTCTTAAGGAACTTCTAGTCCTTACAGGTTGATTTACATCACCAATGATACTATCACTGGGATGATTCTTAAGAAACATCTGATTTGGGTTTTGTAAAACCTGTTCATCAACATAAGGTAGAAAGTCTTCTGGGGTAAATGTTTCAGAAGTATTTTCTAGAACAATTTCCTTATCAGAAGGTTCTTCTAACAAAGGTTGACAATCAGTTTTTGAAAACACATCCGAAGATGTAAGTTGGGAGGTTTTAAAAACAAAAGGATCTGACTCATCAAATTTCACATGTACTGTTTCCTCAACAGTACAAGTATTTTTATTAAAAACTCTATAAGCCTTAGAGGTTGTGGAATATCCTAAGAAAATCCCTTCATCTGATTTTGGTGCGAATTTATGTAAGTTATCTTTAGTATTCAAAATGAATACTTTGCAACCAAAAACCTTGAAGTAGGAAAGTCTAGGTTTTCTACCATTCCATAACTCATAAGGAGTTTTATTAAGAAAAGGTCTAATCAAAACTCGATTTATAGTATAACAAGCAGTACTTACAGCTTCAGCCCAGAAATGTCTAGCAATAGAATATTCACTCAACATGGTTCTAGTTATTTCTTGAAGAATTCGATTTCTTCTTTCAACTACACCATTCTGTTGAGGAGTTCTAGGTGCTGAAAAGTTGTGAGTAATACCTTTCTTACTACAAAAAGTTTCAAAATCAGAATTTTGAAATTCTCCTCCATGATCACTATGAATAGTTTTCAATGGAAGGTTTTTCTCATTTTTAACTTGAGCTCTAAAACTTTTGAAATAAGAAAAAGCTTCAGATTTCCTTGCTAGAAAATAGACCCAAGTAAATCTAGTGTAATCATCAACTAGAACAAACACATAGTATTTGCCTCCAATGCTTCCAGTTTGTGTAGGACCAAAAAGATCCATGTGCACCAACTGTAATGCATCGGTTGTTGAGACTTCACCGATTGACTTAAAACTAGATTTATGTTGCTTGCCATATTGACAAGGATCACAAACTTTAGAAGAATCAAATCTAAGCTCCGGTAGATCCTTAACTAGTTTCTTCTTAGAGAGTTTACATAGGTTTCTAAGATTACAGTGTCCTAGTCTTCTATGCCATAACCAAGAATGATCTTCCATTGCACTTAGGCAAGGTAAATCTTGGCTTCTTAGGTCTTCTAAGTTTAAGGTGTAAACATTCTCTTGCCTGTTGGCTGAGAGAATAAATTCTTCCTTGGAATTGTGAACTAAGCATTTATCATTCCTAAAATTCACAAGGTAACCTTCATCACATAACTGACTTATGCTAATGAGGTTGTGCTTAAGACCTTTAACAAAAAGAACATTTGAAATCAAAGTTTTACCTAAAAGAACAATATTACCAATACCAACAATCTCTCCCTTAGCATTGTCTCCGAAAGTTACCTTTCCTCCTTTCGTTTTGATAATATTTTCAAAGAAGCTTTTGTTACCAGTCATGTGCCGGGAACATCCACTATCCATGTACCAAACATTGTTGCTGGAACTTTCTTTATTTTCCTGAAATTAAGAACAAAGTTAGACTTTCGGAATCCAAACTTGTTTGGATCCGAGATTTCCAGACAATAAAATTTTTGGTACCCACATTTTCTTAGAAAAATAAGCTTTATGAAAACCTAAGGATTGGGTTTTGTTTAAGGAACAATTTCTTGCCCAGTGACCACCACATTGACACTTAGTACAAAATGGGGCACTTTGAGGAACAAAATAATTGTTGCTGAAAACAGGTTTTGCATGGGTATAACCAAATCCGGATTTATTTCTTAAAGGTCGTATTTGAGAATACATCTTATCAAAATTTTCCTTACCATGGGTAAAGTTTGATAAGCATTTCTTTAAGGAAAAAATTTCGGACTTGAGTTTTACAACCAAGTTTTTATCTTCAAAATCATTAGTTTTGGAACTAGAGTTAAGCTCGAAAACATTTTTATTAGAAATTACTTTTTCTAATTCTTTAGAAAGTTTATTCTTCTCAGAACTTACTTCCTCAAGATTTTTTGAAATATTTTCAAAATCAGCATTTTTCTTATCAAGATCTTTAGAAAGATCTGATATCTCTTTAGTAAGAATAGAATTCCTAGAATTTGCCTTATCAAGTTTCTTGTTGAGTTTTGAATTCTCAATCTCAAGAAGTTCAGCAAATCTAGAGACTTCTTCAAAAGTAGGTAAAGTATTTTCCTCATCAGAAGATGATTCTTCATCCGAAGAGTTATAATACTTACTATCATTAGGATTTAAAGAAACATTGGTCAAAGATTCAGCATTTCGTACCTTAGCCATAAGACAATGATTATCAATAGGTAATCTGGCTATAAGACCAAGATTCTTCTGTCCTGAAGATTCATATTCAGAAGATTCATCTGAAGAGTCACCACCACTGGCACTCCAGGTGTCATTAGCTTTCAAAACTTTCTTAGCTTTAGCTTTGTAATATTTCTTCCTGTTCCTGTCTGAATGCCTTTCCTTTCTTTCTTTCTTTCTGAGCATAGGGCAATCTGGTCTAATATGTCCAGCTCTCTTGCATTCATAACAAGTAACTTCTCCATCTTTCTTATCTTTCCTATCCTTCTTCTTATACTTGGATTGAAAGTTTCTTTGTCCAGCTATCTTGTTCATCCTTCGAGCAAGATTGGCTAATTCATTTTCTGAAACTTCACTTTCACTAGATTCGGATTGGAAAATGACTTTCTTCGATTTGGATCTGGTTACTCTCTCAGGAGTCTTAGCTTTCATCTGATTCGAAGTTGTAGTAAAAGCAACAGTACCATTTCCATTCTTCTTCTTGATGTTGTCAGCATCTCTCTTCATTCTGGTCTCATGTTGTAGAAGAGTTCCAAATAATTCATCAAGAGTAATTTGAGTAACCTTCCTGTTCTCATCTATAGCTGTTCTCTTGGATTCCCACTCATTGGGCATAATGTCAATTATCTTGTCCACAAGATCTTCATCATCTAAACCTTTCTCTCCCATATACTGTAGACTGTTGACGATTGTCATAAATCTTTGTTGTACTTTACAGATAGGTTCTCCATAAGGAAAATTAAAGCCATGATATTCAGCTCTAAGCATAGCTCTCCTAGTCTCAATCACTTTAGAAGTCCCAGAAAGAGTAACCTCTAACTTCTTCCATATACAATTAGCTGCTTCACAAGAAGAAATTTGGCTATATATATTTCTAGTCATTGAACATAATAAAGTGTTGCGTACCTTATAATTCAGTTGATATTCTTGCTTCTCCTGGTTAGTAAAGGTTCTGACTTCCTTGTCAGGAATTTTGTAATCACCAGTAAGCATGACAAAGTTATCTACTCCAGTATTGATAACGAATGTCTTCATACGATCTCTCCAGTATTCATAATCATTACCATCAAATATTGGTGGCCTTGTAGGATTCAAATTGTCTATCGAACCAACATTCATTCCTGCCATACTTGAAAATAACTTGGAAACAAACTTGTTAATAACAAAAATTCGGAATCAAAAAGTTCGGAATAGAAAAAGTTCGGAATGGATAATCCGGAATGAAAAAGTTCGGAATTGAAAAGTGAGCAAGAAAAACTTGAACGTGAGTACAAGTATTTCAGTAACCTTGGCTCTGATACCAAATGTAAGAATGGTATAGAGTAAGAGGTTTCCAACCTCTGATACCAATTGTAGGATCGAAATAGAATATGAGATGCTCAATATACAAGAGGGGGGGTGAATTGTATACTTTAAAAATTCCTTAGGAACCTTTAAAGTTAGTTATGAATAACTAGAGTTTCCTTAAGAAAAGGAAAGAACTAAGTTTAACAAAGTTAAACTAAGTAAATTCACAACACTTCTAACACCGAACTAAACTTGGAAAGAGATTCCAAAAGTAGGTTCCGGAAATATGGTTCCGGAATTTGAAACTTAACAAAAGTTACAATATAAGATTCTACCTTAAAGCGTATAGAATCTGAATGAATCAGAGTAAGTAAGTAAGTATAAGAATGTTATACTTTCCTTAAGATACAAATTACAGCGGAATAGAAACGAGTAGTAAAACTACTAGCAACAAGATAATAGTCTTTTAACCCAAAGAGAAGGGTATCCAACAACCTTGGATAAAGGTCCCTTGATTTATACTTTCAAGCAAGTCTGTCTTACCCACACCAGGGTAAGCCCTCGATACGAAGATCGGTGTCTCTGTCTTGCTATCCCCGCAAGCCCTCAACTTCAAGGTAGTTGGCAACCTCTGTCTTTCTCAGCAAGAAAGCCCTCGATCTTTAAGGTAGTCGGCACCTCTGTCTTCCTATCCCCGGAAGCCCTCGAATGTAATCACCAACATTCGGAGTCGCACGAAGCTTTGAGAGTTAATAAGAGACTCTCTCTCTAGAAATCACTTCAACAGCATGTATGCACAAAGTCCAAATGTTCATCCATCCGTTGGGTTGAGCTTTTTCAAATGAGCTCCTATTTATAGGTGAGGTCGGCTCCTTCTCCAACGGTCATATTTCCCTTAAAGTTCGGAGGGACCTGTACACGTGTCACTTAGACAACGGTTAGTTTATAACAAAATGGACGACATCGTTTTATAACAAAGTAAGTGTAACAGAAAGTACGACATCGTTTTAAACTCTAACATAAAGGTTCGGAATAGAAATTTCGGAGTGAAGGTTCGGAGTGAATAAATTCAGAGTGTATAAAACAATGATAATCAGATTCTGTTTAATGAGTGAATTCGGAATGAGAATTCGGAATAGGAATTCGGAATAGGAATTCGTCATCAGAATTCGTAATGAGAATTCAGAATGAGATTTCTTCATTAGAATTCGTAATGGGAATTATTCATTGGAAATCGTAATGAGAATTCGTAATGAGAATTCTTCATTAGAATTCGTAATGGGAATTCTTCTTCAGAATTCGGAATGAGAATTCGGAATGAGATTTCTTCATTAGAATTCGTAATGGGAATTCTTCATTGGAATTCGTATCCTGAATCTGGAATAGAACTTAGTCAGAATTCATAACCGGAATTCGGAGTGAAACTTCCTTATAGTTCTTGTCCAGAATCCAAACCCTAAAACAGAATGCTTTTTATCAGTTTTAATGATTCCGAGAAAGTGAATCCGAATTTCATACTTAAGAAAAATATTAATGAAAATATTATAAGGATAATTTTTCTTATAAAAGCGATTTTTCTTAAGAAAGCATTTTTCCTTATAAAAGCGATTTTCCTTAAGAAAGCATTTTTCCTTATAAAAGCGATTTTCCTTAAGAAAGCATTTTTCCTTACAAAAGCAATTTTCCTTAAAGATAAGGTGTTTGTGATTTTCAAAACAAGAAGGAATGGAAAAGTCATAAGGAAAACCTTATTGACTCAACAGAGCTTGGTGGCCTTATTACCAAACATGTAACAGACTCTCATTCCCTTCAGGAAAGTACCATGGTGTTTCTTCCCATATTTACCATGGGAAGGATATTCAACACTTCCTCTTTTCCCCATATTTCCATTTCCTGAGTGTTCAGAAGATCTCTTTTTCCCTTACTTTTCTTTAAAGTCATAAGACTTATAGAATTTATTTTCTGTCTAGATAGCGCATGAGACTATATTGTTATACGATGAGAATGATTTTTAGTGTAATTCTCGATGGAGAAATGGTTTTAACCCATTAAATAATCGATCAATATTACTCCTTGGGTTACGTATATAATATACTACATGCCTTGCTAACCTTGTAATGTTAGCCTCATTCATGGTGACATTATCATCCTCCTTTTTCCTCAGAATCTAAAATTGTCTTTCCCTATCTCCTAAATGGTCACAAGGAAATTATTTTTCTATGAAAATATCTTTAAACTCCCTACATTTCATGTTCGATACTTCTTCATCTTCTTTTTTGTTTTGGATTAATGACCACCATTGATATGTATATTCCATCAGGTGAGAAACTTCCATGATAATGTTTTCCCTTTTGCTACACCCCAAAGCATGAAATATTTTCTCTCAAGAATTTATCCATTTCTCAGCTACTAATGGATTTTTATTCCATCGAATCTTGGTGGTTGTTGCCTCATAAAGTGGTCTAACATTGATTCTCTGCATTGTTGTTCAGGGTGCTCCATATGGGTAAATTTATTATTTATAACTTGAGTGAGTTGTCTCAGTATGGTGATAAGCTGATCAGCACTAGTTAAATCACCAGCTCCACTATAATTATCTTGAGTAGGAGGGAGATCCCTATGTGGATTACATGTGTTGACACATTTTCCATTCCTTCCACTAGGAACCATTTCTAAACAATGGAATATATTAGATTAGTTTATGAATCATAATACCTAATCCCAAACCTCTTAAACACTTAACATAAATTGAAATGTTTATGGATATAATCCATAATCATAAAAGAATTTATTTGAGGAGGTATATACTCATAAATCCTTCATAATGGTTTGTAAAGAAAATGTAAATTACCCTAAACCTATACCTTGAGAGTGTGATAACCAAGAGTATAGTAAGGGTTTTTGTTTTGCATCAACTCCTGTTCGAGTCTAGCTCAAAGCAGTGTTTTCTAGTTTTACCCCTAGGTACATCTTTGCCAAAGCCACCTGTACTTACTCGTATCTAGACATGGATGTATTTCTTTGAAAAATCACAAAATCTATACAAGACCAAAATTATAGGAAGTTTTTCTATACTAATCCTCAATGTCTATCTTAAGGTAATGTTTTCAAATATGAGTTTTTCTAAATCTAGCTTTCAAGGTTCTTAATAAACTTCCTTTGATACCAACTGTAACGCCCTGACCCCAGTTACCCAGAGTCGGTGCATTATTACATAACATTTTCATGATCACAAGGGATGAAATCCTGAAAGGCCGATCCATTCAGTATCCTTTGCAGTACTAGATACATTTATATGTTTTACATTAAATTATAAAATGAAAAACAACAAAAAAATTGTCTCCATTGACCACATTAATATCCCTTATAATATCCCTTAGACGATCCCAATAGGTCCATCATAATATACTTCTTCACATCCTAGGAAAAAATAAAACATCAAATGGGGTGATCTCAGATGCTGAGTAAGGATAACAATATAGCGAAAAAATTCATAAATAATCATAAACATTTAAAGCAATGTATAAGACTAAATCATAAACATTTTAAACATAAAAGTCTGACTAATATGGCCAATATAAATAAAATAATTCCATTTAATTATTCACATGGATATTCTACAAGTTGAATATTCATCTACAATATCAATAGCCAATTTCATAATGGTTGAATTAAGGATGCCAGACTTCATTACCACATGAGAAAGGCCTTGTGCCACGACTACAAATAAGATTTTTTCAACGCCTTTTTCCAAGAAACTAGTTTTCCTCATGAGACCTTATGATGCATCGAGGAGCTATAGAGGGCCCCACCCATCACATACTAAGTCCAATGCATTCCTCAAACGAAAAGGATTAATAATAACATAAACATTTTTATTCAAACTAGCGTATGAAATGTCAATACATTATCCATAAACCATGAGTGGTGTAAAAATAAAAAATCCATAGTCAAACATATCACAAAACCTTCCAAAAAATATGGAAGTATTTTATCATAATAAATCAACTTCTAACAAGCTTAAAATCAAAGGATGTTGACATAGATGAAATAAAATCCTTTTTATAGAAATGTCCCATTCTATTTTGAAATCATTTAAAAGTCATATAATTATAAAAGAAAACATTTATTTAGAAAATATTCTTATAATCTTGTATGGGATGCTTTGACAATGTTATAACGGTGGAAAATATCCACACCGGCCATATAAGTTAAAAAAAGACATTTTTAACTTAATTTTGTTGAAAAGGTCATAAAGTACCTTGTTTGGAAAACGACAGAATGATTCCTTAAAAAAATATTTTCGAATAATGGTATGAATGAAATTAACCCATAGTCTAGTATATATTAAAAAAAATTTGAATTACATTTTTATGAAAACACAGATGTGGTTGATCAAGAGGTCCTAGTAGATACTTACGTATTAACAACCTCAGATAAGTAAAGAGATTGTAGAATTGACCCTTACCTTGTACATTTCCTTAGTTGATGTTATTTTAACCTAATGTATAATAGTCAAAACATTGTTCTTATATTATACATGAACTATATATACATAAATATGATATCATATATGATCATCTATTATTGCTTTCTTCATAATATTTCAATAGTATCATCATTTCGGGTGCCAACTGATTCGTTTTCCTTTATATGCTTGGTTACGTAAGACATGTTTGTTATGGATAGGATGAATTTGATTCATATATATAATTATATTATGTTAATAAAAAATATTTTTAATTATAAAATGAAAATTATTCTTGAATGATTATGAGGCAGAAGGAATATCATCACGTTTGTGGAGACGGTAATACGTATGTATGCAAGAGTGACAATATCATTATATTGATGGTGAAATTGTATGTAATTGGATGGTATATAAGACATAATGAATCATTAACATGTTATATTTATTATTTACATAATTTATACAGATTATTATACACATCCAAATAATGAAGTGTTTGAATAACGAACTACACCACAACGTGGAGACGGTAAGCCGTACGTACGCATGTATGGTGACTTTGTCATTTATAGGATGGATAGAATAACGAATATGGTTTTAACATATTTATAATAACAACACAGTATGTAGAAGGTTCTGGAGTTATTATTTTTCAATGGAAACAATAAAAAAAGTTGATGTGGAAGAAGAAATGAACATGAAATAGGGTGGTTAAATTATTACCTCTTCTTCGGGTGTTTCCTTTTGAGTTGATCAAAAGTGCTCCATAGGATGGATTTATGATTAATGTAAGGACTCTAGGTTGATTTGAGGGATGTTGGTAGGGTATTTGGGATGGTTTTGGCTGAACCAAATGGATTTGGATGTGTGAAATTAAGAGAAGGGGAAGTACCTTTTTATAAGAGAGGTGAGGGTCAGTGTAGGAAAAGCATGAAATATTATTTTATAATAAAATACTTTTCGGTTTCTAATAGCTCAAAAAATATTTATTTAGAGGGTAATGTTGGGATGGGTCGAAAACCACTCTAACAATAGGTTTTATACAGGTTTAGGTCACCATATTAACCATATATTATAGATTTAACTCTTAGTTAAATAGTTTTACATTTACTATGTCTCTTTTCTTTTTTATATTTTATGGTTAATAAACATACTATAAAATGAAAAAAGAACCCCAAGTGGTTAATTATTAAAATATATAACCTTATATATGTTCTTTTGAAAAACATTGTATTTTTAGAAATATTCTATCAATTAATAATATAATATTTGTTTTAAAAACTCAATAATGTCAATTTTGACACTATTTAGTATTTGATTTATTTGAAAGACATAAAATCTTTATCACTTCTAATAAAATATATTTAATTAACACTATCATGTCATATTAACTTATAAAATTAGGGAAATCCATCAGAAGTCTAAATTTAAATTTATTTGGATATTTATAATATCAATTATTTAAATATTTCAACAATAAGGTAATTACATCATCATCAGTGTGTCATAGATAAATTAAATTATTTAATGTCTAAAATTTATTAAGAAAATAAGATTATTTAGGAATTTATTTTAGATTTCTAATGAATAATTATAGTTGAATTTATATCATGTATAACCTTTTATTCAAATTGGATTGTTTATTATACTTCGAATTTAAATCTTTTAACACTTCTTTAAATAAAATAATAATAAATGTTCTATTCTAATAAAAGTGTACCAAAATGATCATATTTTATTTATATGGTTGTTTTTGGTTGAATTACACTTATCCAATAGAATTAGAACTTGTTTTAGGGTAATTATAATATTATTTTTACCCTAAATTACCCTATTTAATTTTAACAACCGTAAATAAAAGTCAAAAGTTAGTATTAGTCAAAAATTATTTTCATCTTATTGTACCACATTTTATTTACTGATATTAATTGTGTCTACCAAAATTTTGAAATTCAACTCGTAGAATTGGAAAAATAATGTGTTATGAAATTTTTCAAATGCTCCTAATGTTGGGTAAAAGATGGTAAAATGTTCAATAAAATTTTATATATCTAAACTTATTACAAAAAGAATCCAATGAATTACATTGAAAATATATAGGTATTATGTATCAATTTTGACCTAAAATAATTTAAATTAAAACAACTAATTATTTAAATAAAAATTCGTTTTTAAACAAAAACATAGTGTTTTTCACTATTCATCAATAATTGAACGTTTAAAAAAAAATACCAAAAATTTACACTAAAATAATTTTGATATTCCGAATCTATAAATGAAGTCAATTTTGAAAAATAAATTTTATTGAATTTCCAAAGGTGGGTATTACTATTCCTAACGGCTAGTTTGATTGGTCATGGTGTGTTAAAACTCCAAGTTACATACAACTCAAGGTACTGCATTATTCAAAGGGAAAACTACCACAGAATCATGGGGTTTTACACAATTAGATGAAAATAATTTTTCGTGAATAGTAACTTTTGAATTTTATTTACCACGGTTAAAAGAAAATAGTGTAATTAAAATTAAAAATGATATTATAATTACCCTAACACATGTCCTAATTATATTGGATAAGTGTATTTCAACCAAAATCACTCTTAAAAATAATATATGATATTATTGGTCCACATGGATTAGATTAGGACATTTATTATTATTTTATATTAAGAAGAGTACAAAGTGTTAAATTAAATGTTTAATAACTAAACCATTTTTAATATAGGGTTATAAATAAATCAAATTCAATTATAAATATTAAATAGAAATATAAAAATATTTCCTATATCATGGTATTTTATTTATAATTTTTTGACATTAAATAATTAAATTTATTTATTACATAATGATGATGCAGTTGTTACCTTATTAATGAAATAATCAAAAAATTGTTATTGTAAATATAAAAATAAAGATCAATTGAGGCTTTTGAAGAAATACACGAATTTTCAAGATTAATATGAACTATTAGGGTTGATTCAATGTATTTTTTTCTAAGTAATCATGTTTTTATGACATTCACAAAAACCAAATACGAAATAGTTTCCAAATTGACATTAATGAGTTTTTAAAACAAATATTATTTTATTAAATTATATAATAGTCTTAAAAATATAATGATCAGCGAAATTAATTATAAAAGAATTAATATTTCATTAATTAACCACTTTAGGATAGCTTGGAATTTTATCGTAAATTTATTAACCATATAATATAAAAATACATGGAGAAATTTTAAATGTTAATCAATTTAACTAAGTGTTATATCTAAAAGATAAGGTTAATATGGTAACCTAAACCTGTCTAAAACCTATTGGTTGAGAAGATTTCGACCCATTACCACCTAAGTCTCGAAATAAATTCATTTATATCCATTATAAACTGAACATTATTGTATAGTAATATAATATTTCATGGTTTTCCTAAGGTGCCCCTCACCCCTATTATAAAAGAGAACATCCCCTTCTGTCAAATTCACACCTCCAAAGCCAATTGGCTCAGCAAAAACCTTCCCAAACATCCTCCCAACATTCCTTACTTCAAACTAGAGGCATTAAATTTTGGAGAAATCTTACCTAAGGATTCATTTTGTTCAAATCAAACGGAGACACCTGAAAAAAGGTAATTATTTAATCACCTCTTTCAAAGTTCTTTTCTTCTTCCACTTTCTTTTTCTTTCTTATTTCCATAAAAAATAATAAATCCTATAAAATATACATATTTTGATGTTATTATAAATATAGTACAACTATATTCCTTATTAAATCCATTCTATGAATGATAATGTCACCTTGCGTGCGTACGTAAGGCTTACCGTCTCCACACCGTGGTGTAATTTGTTATTCAACACTATGTTATTTGGATGGATATAATGATGAATAATATAAATATATATAAATAATGAAAATAACTTGTTAATATATCTTTAAAATTCATATACCATCCAATTCCACACATTTTAATCCTTAAGAAAATGATATCACTGCTCGTGTGTACGTACGACTTACTGTCTCCATGACGCGATGAGATTCATTTCCACATTCACCATTCAACGATGATTATAAAAATTTATAGTATTAATAAGAATGTAATATATGACATAATAATTCTAATTTATATATATATATGTGCATGTGTGTGTACATAAATATATCTTTTTCACTTACTTTCCATCAGTACCATATGAAAACAGCAATAGCATTTATGCGTACGTACGACCTACCATCTCCATAAACAGTGTTTTCTATTTCATGTATCTATCTATAATAAATATTTATATTATAAATATATATGATATATAAATAATTGTTTCATATTATGGATGTGTTTAAATTATGATCTAAGTGATACGATCAAGAATAACAAGTTAAAGCATGTATGGTAAAGAAAGAGGTTATTACCCGAAATGTTAATTTAAAATTGAAATTATTATTAAATGGGTATTATAAATTAATAAATGAATAATTAATGATATCATAAATATTAACATGGTTCTATTATAATTTAATACCATACTATGGTCATTATACAAGAGTATAAACATACCCTCGACTAATGGAAAGTACATGGTAAAGGTTTATTTCTCAATCTCAATATTATCTGAGATTGATTATGTGTATGTTTTTATTGGGACATAATTATTATCCATGTCCATGTTTCATAAAAGTGTTTTCAAAAGGATTATTTTTAAGGTACTCTTTAACTAAATATCAATTTAAATGTTTCAAATATTTATTCTCCTAAATCTTTCTAATTAATGAACATATTTCCAAAATGGTTTTAAAGATTTATTTATTTAAACATGAATGTTTTAAAATGATAATTCCTTTAAAAAGTTTCAAAGTGGTATGGGGAACATTGATTAAAAAATATATTTTAAATGTAAAACTTTATAAATAGTATGACATTTAAATGATTTCAACAAAAGGGGTATTTCACGAAAAGAGATTTACTAATCATTTTAAACTATATCATCATCCTTTACTGGATATTATTATTGATTGAGGATGATTTATTATAATAAAATCTTCCATATTGTATTTAATGAGTTATGATATGTGTTATTATGGATGTGATATTTTTATACCATTCATCATTTATGGCTAATGTGTTGACATTTAGTATGCTAGTTTAAATAAAAATGCTTATGTTATGTTTCTACAATTTCATATGAGGAATGTAGTGGACTTAGTAAATCACAGGTGGAACCCGCTATATCTCCTCGATACTTCGATAGGTCTCATGAGGTAAACTAGTGTCTTCACATAAGGCCTTCGCAAAAAATTTATTTGTAGTATTGGCAAGAGGCTTTGGCTATGTGGTAATGACGTCCGGCATTAGCTATGACATAATTATGAAATATATTATTACATGTGATTATTCTACTAGTAGTATATCCATGTGCATGTTTATATGGTAATGTTTGATTTATTTTTTACATTTTATGTTAAAGATTATGTTTAGAAGGTTGTTTTTTTATTATACATCATTCCATAAACGTTTATAGGTTCCACTATATTATTTACCCTTACTGAGCATCTGAGCTTACCCCATTCTTATGTTTTGTTTTCCCAAGATTCCAAGATTATTATTATGTTTGATATGTAGGGATAAGCTAGGGGATTAATTGAGTTCTCAATGGATAATTTATGTTGTGTTTTATGTTTTAATGTGTAATGTATTGTTCATGTATGTAATCTATTTTTCAAGAATACTAAAATGATCAGCCCTTGGGGACTTGATTCCTCGTAATCATACCAATGTATTAAAATAATGCACCGGCGCCGGGCTTCAGGGGTTGGGGCGTTATAGTTGGTATCAGAGTAAGTTTAGTACAAACCCTGGAAATGTATTTAGATAAACTCTGATTAGAGAACATGAACCTAAGATAAACATTGAGGATTAGAATATAAGTCTTTCCTAGAAGTTTGGTAATGTAGTGATTTTGTAAATTTTCCAAGAAATACATCTCTGTCTAGATACGAACACGTAGAGGCGGATATGGCACAAATGTACCTAGGATTGAAAACTCCAACAAGGAGTTTCAGGATTGACCCAGGGTATCCTATACACAAAACGGGGCCATGGTGCACTCTTGGTTACCACACTCTCGTGGGATATTCTTAGGATAATTCATAATTTCTTTACAAACTTTTATGAATGATTCATGAGTAAATACCTCCTCAAATTAACATGTTTTTTATGATTATTGATTATATTCATAAAATTTTTAATTTACATTAGGTATTTTACATATTTGGAATTGTTAATTGTGATTCATAAACTAACGTAGTGTATGCCATTGTTTAGAAACGGTTCCCCATAGAAGGAATGGGAAATCCTGCAATAATCATGATACAAAGAGTAAGAAGGATAATATCTTTCATGGTATTAATCCAACATTTATAAGGGAAATATTCTCCCATGTATTTTCATCATATGATGAAATTTGATAAGTAAATAATTATCTGTGTCCTATGGCTTTAAAGGATGTAAGATAAGAAAACGATTGTAGAGTGAAAGATGGATAAAGGGGAGAGGGGAAATAAGGATTTTCCCATATGTGATAACTATGGAAATAATTTCATCGGTAAATTATTGAAGGGAATGGGAGTTTGTTAAATGTGTGGCTAAAAAAGGAAACCTAGTATGTGATTGAAAGGGTAAGAAAAAGATTCATGTGTACAATGTTTTATTTCCATGGAGTTGGGTCATTATGTGAATCAATGTCCCAATCATCAGAGTATACCCAAATGATGCAATTGGATAATAATAATGTTATGATACTTCCATAGATTAAGAAAAATAATTAGTGCTCTTATGTTTTTATTATTGAACTGTGTCATTTTAGAATTGTATTAAAGATGTACAAGTTAAAATAATTATAGAGTATATAAGTATTTTACTGTAGTATTATTTAATTTAGGATTTGAGATTGAATTGTACTAAGAAAAGTGAATCAATAACAAGTTAATCTTTTTGGAAAATACACGGCTAAGTAAAGACAAACCTTAATCTAGTTATGATACTAAGGTAGTGATTTTGGAATTAGATATGGTTGATTTGGATAAATTATATTGGATATTATTGAGTACCGTGAAACTTATTAATGATTTGTATATTCCTTCATTGATGGATTTTACAACATTTTTCGATATAAGTACAATATCCAGTATTCTATAAGGAATAAGGGAGATTGAATGTGATTAATAAGTTTTCTAGTAATTTACAGTGTTACCATGTTATAATAGAATAAATGATGAAGGCTTTAACATGTTATTATGTGGAAAAACAAATCTTCATTATATTTACCTTACTTATAAATTTTGGACTGTGAGTTTGGACAGAAGTATTTTGGATATATCAAAATTTTGGAATAGAATAAGCTGGGCATTGGATACAATTGTTTAAGGTTAAAAAAATTCATAAGATTATTTTTGGATAGTTATGAAAAGGACAACCCAGATGTTGGGCGACAATATGTCGTGTCTGGAAAGGCTACGAGACTTGAACTCGCAACTGAAGGGCAACAAGGGTCCATCACCTACAACTAGCCTACGTGATGTCCTGGTTTATATTATGTTGTTTTTTTAATATTCATAAAATGAATTATAATTTCATTATTTTTGGAACCCTATAAGATTAGGATTAATATGATATTTTTGAATTCAATTATATTTTGGAGTGAAAGATGAGTATGTGGTATGAATTAGTTGAAGGATGATACACTACTTTTCAGGTATATTTTTTCCCTCTTATTATATGAATAAATTAATTCTTAAACTTTAGGGAATCGATCTTAAAACCAATAATTTTTTTTTCATTATAAATTATTTTCTATTGAACTGATGATATTTTAATTCATCATAGATTTATGGCTTTAAGACCCTCAATTTTACACTTGTTTGTGATTGATGACATTAATCACTCCCCGTAAATATTTACGTTTTTCAACCAATTATGAATCTCCAATTTCCACAAATGTTCTCTTAATCATGTTCATAATTAGGATGTGACTTTTTCATTTCCCTTTCTGATTTTAGAAACCCTATTTCCGATGATGGTTTCCCAAAAAGTTATTTTTCTATTTTTATCCTTTTAATTTCAGAGAATGATTTCAAATTGCGAGGAAGAAAATTATTGAAGTAGGGGAGAATGTAACACCCCATGATTTCATAGTACGTTATCTCATTAAAATAATTCAATAACTTTCTCCACATGTAATACCGTGTTCGAGATCACCAATACTTACCATACAAGCCATTCAAAAAGTGGTTATGAATTTTATTAAGTTAATTTTGAATTTTTT
Source organism: Viscum album (assembly GCA_963277665.1). Classification (NCBI taxonomy): domain Eukaryota; kingdom Viridiplantae; phylum Streptophyta; class Magnoliopsida; order Santalales; family Viscaceae; genus Viscum; species Viscum album. The sequence continues at coordinate 582,153,434 of OY728129.1, read as the reverse complement.
ATACTCTATAAAATCATTGAATCTGTATTATGTTTTTTTAGACATAATATATGAAAAAAACAATTATTTCAGATAGAAAAAAATTCAAAAAATGAAATTTTATCGCCTTTTAAAGGAAAACCCCTTTTAAAAACAGTATTTGAAACTTTTATATATTCAATTTAATGAAATTAAATTATTCTTTATAATGTAGAAATATAAATTTAGTTTGGATAATTTTTGGATAATTTTTTGATAACTTTCAAAACTGGATGACAAAATAAAAATACTAAATTTTAATTGAAAAGATCTTTTTTAATATAAATAATTTATAGTGTTAAATTTTTAATTTCAATTGTTGGTAAGTATAATTAGATTATATTTTTATCATTTAATATAATTTTGGAAATTATAATTAATTTCACATTAAAAATTTACAAAAACACATCTTAATATTTTGATAGTTTTTTGCTTTTTAAAAAACCCATGTTTTGGTTATAACAACGGGAATTAATTTTAAATAAATTAATGAAACTTATATTTTTTTAATTTTGTAAAATATACACCATTTTTTTATTCTTATTAACAAAATTATCTTAGGGTCATTTTTTGGATTTTTTTGGAAAACATTCAATTTTTTATGAATAGTGAAAACACTGAGTTAGTGTTTAAAACAGACATTTTTTTAAATAATTATTATTTATAAATTTATTTTAAAGTAAAAATATATACAAAATACCTATATTACTTCAATGTAATTCATTGGAGTCATTTTCTAATAAGAATAAATAAATAAAATTTTATTGAATTTTTTAAAGTCTTTCACCCATATTATATGCACATTTGCAAACATGCATAAAACAAAATTTTACCACTTCATTGGATTTAATATCAAAACATTGGGAGACCCAGTTTACATCAGTATGTAAAATGTGGTTCAATTGGATGAAAATAATTTTGGGTGAATATTAACTTTTAAATTTTATTTACCAGGGTTAAAATTAAATTGGGTAATTAAAGGTAATAATGATATTATAATTACCCTAACAGTTGTCGTAATTATATTGGATAAGTGTATTTCAACCAAAATCAATCTTAACAATCAAATATGGTCCTTTTTCTTTACATTGATTTGATTATGAAATTTATTATTATTTTATTTAAAGAAGCGTAAAAAGCGTTAAATTCAATGTTTAATAACAAAACCATTTTTAATATAGGATTATACATAAGATATATTCTACTATAAATATTATTTAGATATATAAAAAGATATCTTACAAAATGGTTTTTTTTATAATGTTTAGACATTAAATAATTAAATTTATTTAAGATATAATGATGATGCAATAATTACCTTATTAATGAAAGATAAAAATATTTGATATTATAAAAATAAAAATAAATGTAAATTAAGGCTTTTGATGATATAAAAGAATTTTATAGAATAATATGACATGTTATGGTGGATTTTATGTATCTTTTCGAAGGAATAAATTTTATATGACTTTCATAAAAACCAAATACTAAATAGTGTCCAAATTGACATAAATGTGTTTTTTAAAAGAAATATTCTTTTATTAAATTATATAATATTCCTAAAAATATAAGATTTGGAAAAATGACTTATATAATAATAGATATTTCATTAATTAACCACTTGTGGTTCTCTTTTCATTTTATAGTATGTATATAAACCATATAATATAAAAATAGATCGAGACATGGTAAATGATAAACAATTTAACTAAGAGTCTAATCTAAATGATAAGGTTAATATGGTAACCTAATCTTGTCTAAAACCTATTTATTGAACTTATTCCAACCCATAACCACCTAATTATTGATATAGATTCATTTTTAGGCATTATAAACAGAATATGATTGTATAATAATATAATATTTCAAGTTTTTCCTAAGGTTCCCCTCACCCCTCTTATAAAAGGGCACTCCCCCTTCTCTCAAATTAAAACCTCAAAATCCATTTTGATCATCCAAAACCTACTCAAATCTTCTCCAAATGTTCCTCACTTCAACATAGAGGTATTCCATTGACCATAAAGCCAACCTAAGAATTCTTTTTGTTCAAATCAAAAGGAAACACCCAAAGAATGGTAATTATTCTATCACCTCTTTCAATGTTCTTTTCTTCTTCAACATTATATTTTTTTTATTTCTATTCCAAAATAATAACACAAGTAAATTTAAATATTGTTATGTTATTATAAATTTGGTATAACCATATTCCCTATTATATCCATCCTATGAATGATAATGTCACCATGTGCTCGTACGTATGACTTACCATCCCCACGTCGTGGTGTAATTTCTTATTCAAAACTATCTTATTTGGATAGATATAATGATGAGTAATACGTATATGGATAATGAAAATAACATTATAATTTCTCTATGAAATTAATATACCATCCAATTCCACACAGTTTAATCATCAAGGAAATGATATCGTCGCTTGTATGTACGTACGACTTACAGTCTCCACGATGTGATGAGATTCATTTCCACATTCCTCATTCTATGACGATTATAAAAATATATATTATTAATATGTATAAAATATATGACATAATAATTATACTGTATATATATATATATGTACTTACATATATATTATTCACTTACTTCCCTTCAATACGATATGAAAACAGAAACAGCGTTTATGCGTATGTACGGCCTACCATCTCCATAAATGGTTTTTTCCATTTCTTATATCTATCTATTATAAATATTTCTATTCTAAATATAAAAGATATATAAATAATTTTTTATATTCTGTAATTATTTATATCAATATCTAAGAGATACGATCATGAATATCATGTTAAAACACGTATAGTAAAGAGACCGATTATTACATGAAATGTTAATTAAACATGGAAATTATTATTAAATGGGTTGTATAAATTCATAAATAAGGAATTTATTATATCTTAAATATTAACATGGTTTTTTTATAATTTAATAACATAATATGGTCATTATACATGAGTTTAAACGTACCCTCGACTAATAGAAAGTACAAGGTATGGGTTAATTCATCAATCTCATTTTTATCAGAGATTGATTATGTGTATGTTTTTACTAGGACATATTTATTATCCATGACCATGTTTCAAAAAAGTGTTTTCAAAAGGACTCTTTTTTAGTTAATCTTTAACTAAACATCATTTTAAATGTTTTAAATACTTATTCTTCTAAATCGTTCTCATTAATTTCCATGTTTTCAAAATGGTTTTATGGTTTTATTTATATAGACATGAATGTTTTAAAATGTTAATTCCTTTAAAATGTTTCAAAGTGGTATGGTATACATTGATTCAAAAATATATTTTAAATGTCATCCTTTATATAGTATGAGACATTTAAATGATTTTATGAAAAAGGGATATTCCACTCAAAGAGTTTTATTGATCATTTTAAACTATATCATCATCCATTACTAGATATTATTCTTGAATGAGGTTGATTTATTATAATACCATCTTCCATATTGTATTTAATGAGTTATGATATGGTTTACTGTGGATGTTCTATTTTTATACCATTCATGGTTTATGGCTAAATTACTGACATTTCTTATGCTAGTTTTAATATGAATGATTATGTTATGTTTTAACAATTTCATTTGAGGGATGTAGTGGACATAGTATGTCACGGGTGGAGTCGGATATAGCTCCTCGATGCATCGGTAGATCTCCTGGGACAAACTAGTGTCTTGGCACAAGGCCATGGAAAAAAATTATTTTTAGTCTTGGCATGAGGCCTTGGCTTGTGGTAATGATGTCTGGCGTTAGGCATTCCCTAATTATGAAATTAATTGTTACATGTGATTATTCAACTAGAAAAATATCAATGTGTATGTTTATATGGTAATTCTTGATTTATTTTCTACATATTGTGTTCAAGAATATGTTTAAAAGGCTATTGTCTTTATTAATATATTGCCTTAAATTTATATAGCTTCTGCTAAATTATTTACCCTTATTGAGCATCTTAGCTCACCCCTTTCGTATGTTTTGTATTCCAATGATTCCAAAAAGTGTATTATTTTTGATATTCAGTCCTTTGGGACTTGATTCCTTGTAATCATGCCAATGTATTAAAATAATGCACTAGCTCTAGGCTTCTGGGGCCGGGGCGTTACTTGGAATTATGTGTACTCCTAGGCTTGAAACTATGTAAAATTATCCCTATTTAGACTTATTCTAAAGGGTTATTTAAATTAAAAAAAATCCAGTAGACTGAATTGATGAGATTCATGGACTACTAGCAACCATTTTGTGCTATCTTAATATTTTAACTTAATAATATCATTGAGATCGATGATTACATGTGGCATGTCACCGCTCATGATCTAAACATGGGTATTGTACACAAGATCAGCCTACTTGATTACTCTTTTTGACGATTCCAATAGGTATTCTTATACTTATGGATTTACCTAGAGGAAGCAAGAGAGATACTTCTACTTATTTATAGACCTCAATTATCCCTAGTTAGATACATGTCTGGTGTGTTGATCTTGGTGACCCTAGTGGTTACCCCTATGGTTGACCAACCCTGACCTATTACCTTAGGTTTTTGGTAAAAATGGTTGCAGGTTTCACCTAGAACCCATACCTGACATGTAATCCTTTGAGATTGAGTAAGTAGTGGTGGGTCTTGGAATTTGGGCACCCTCACTGTTTTATTAATACATTAACTAGGTTATTGCTAATGTATATATGATTTCATGATGTTCTTATTAGTTCATGTATAATTATATTGATGAGATATAATAATATGGTGGGTACTACCAAACATACTTCCTATGTATACCTCTTGAAAATTCATATTTTATTTCTACCATTTTTTAATTCCCATTCTTTATTGTGTTTTATTCTATATATAGGTTTTTTTGAGGTGAGTGTTGAGTCTATCATAGAACCCTTCTACCTAGATTCTATCTGTATATTCATATCAACTAGGATCTAGGGGTTTACTAATGGTTAACAAGTGGGAGATTTCCCCTTGAAATGTTGGTGATGTTGTAATCCTTAGGGATTGATGTTGATCTCCTCTTTTGAAACTATGTGACTCCCTTGGGATAGGTAGACACACCGTTACTACATTTCCAAAAACTATCATGGAATTGGGCTGATGATATGTTTATTGATTGGATTTTGAGTGTCATCTTGGATCCAGAGAGTGTTTCTTAATATCACCTAATTTTAATCCTCCTTAAAGATCATCCATGAATCAATGTCGTGATTTCATATGGAACGGGACTTTGGAATCCAACATTACAGTAGATTACATAATGATTTATTGGTTTAGACTCCATATCTATTCCATACTTATAACATATAATTATATTACATAAGATACTTTACCATACTTATTATAAGAATGTACGAGTAATCCTAGGGTTGGTAAATGTATCCCCCTATAGTGAAATAGCTTTCTAAGAGACATTCATGATGCCGCATAAAGACAGTATTATCGATCAAGAGAAAAAATAACCTATGATAAACATAATTAAACATGGATTGAGTGATACAACATCAAGATAAATTACTTATTCATAAGATTTCCATAGAATTAAGATCACATACCTAGGGATCATCTATGGACTTTTTTTATTCATATGATTCAGTCTTTACTCGTACATAGATATATATATATGAGGGAAACTAATTTCATGTTGTTTCTCAGATATATTGTGAGCATCCTATGGGATTTCTTTGTTTTAATTTTTCTATTTAGTCATTATTATCCTTTAATAATTAATAGTATTTTAGTCCTAATGTGTAGCTCAAATATGCATTCACTACATATTACTAGCTATGTAAGACATCATATTGGTTGTTACCCTGTATAATCTATACTTTCACCATGCTTAGACCACCATTGCATTGGGGTACCTTAGAATAAATTCACATGGATGTGGACACATGATAATATGATGCCTAGGATTAATAATTCATGATAGCTAGAATATATAGCTAGATCTAGGTATGTGGTTTTCCATAGAGTTACCTGTAGTTCCTTTTTGTTTTATTTTTTTGGGTCTTTTACTTACTCCTATTGATGTTTTTATCCATGTTGGTGATCCGTGTTATATGCATGAATTAGTCATTCATGCTTTTACTACATCCCATTTATTATTGAATCCATATTAAATTTACTTATCTTTTACTCTAGTTGTTAATTATATTTATGATTGTTAGTTATTTATAAATCATGATTACTCTGATATGACGTCATTCTCTTAAAAAACACACCCTATACGCTCACTGCTAATAAAAAGCCTCTGGAACTTGGGGAGACATACTTGCGGCCTTACCACTAACCAAATCAGGGCATCTTGTTAGTCCCTCCCAGGCTAGGATGTGACACAACATGTATTTCTTTGGTCTGATATGATTGGGAGAGTGTTTATCTAGAACAATTATGTGAATGTCCCATGATATTTAAGAGGGAATCACACAAATCACTTTTCATGATAAATATAACATGTTCAGGGGATTTTTTAAAATTATGTCATCATATCATTATGGATTCATAAGATCAGGAGGACATGATTTAGGACCTTCTCTTTATCAAGGAACTAAATAAATGAATTTTTTAATTCCTTCTTTTGAAAAAAAGATTTCATCATGTAAGGATCATATCATTTATAGTTATTATTAAACAAAATTCATGGATTAGTTTCTATAATTTTCTACCAACATGTCACTTGATTAGAAAGACTTATTTGAAGAATTTTCATGATCAGGATGTCTTTTATAAGGGGCTTCTCATGATCAACAAATAACGTTTTTGAAGTGTCTAACCCATTCCTCTGATATCCCAAGTGTTATGTGATTATGAACATTGTAGATGGTTATACAACTTTAATGGCCTAGGAAATTTATCCTAATATATCCATTCATGTTCCTTATTTCTTTATTGTAAATTAATACTTTTTCGTTGGTTATTATTGACTATAATGTTGTAATACTCATTTGGTGGGAATCAATAGTTTTTTCAAAAGTATTTTTCAATTTGTTAAAAATGTGATGTGCCTTACTTGTAGTGGATTACCCAAGAAATATACCTTCATCAACTTTTATAATGTTTTTTATAATTATGTATTATATTGAATATAATTATTTACATTAAAAAATAGTACAGTAACTAATTTTGGGATTCCTACTATTCTATTGTTCATAAGTTGTTTTAGAAAAACCCATGTGAATCAAGACTCAAATTATAATAGAAATTATCTTATTGACCTTTTAATAATTAAAAATATAAAAATAATACTCACACAATAAATTATAGGAAATATTTTAAAGGGTTATACTCTATAGTTTAATAAAAAATGTTTTTTCATAGAGTACTTGATGCCAATAAATTATGGGTAATACATGATCCATAAAAAATTTCAAAAGTGTAGTTCATAAACAATACACCATGATTTCTTTGAATAGTGATAATCAGTAGTTTTTTATTATTTGGAACAAGATTACAAAACTGATAAAATAATAGATTTATTCTAATTCATGATCGAGAAAGTAAACCCAAGTGTATATGGTGTATTCATCAACTAAGCCATACACATAATCATTTCCTCTGAAAATTATCTTTTTATAGATATAAAATAATCTATTTTCACTAACTATAAATTTATGTATGTCATACATAACCAAGGGAATTTTTTCATGACTTATTTTTCTTATTATATTGGAAAGGGTCACAAAATTCAATATAATTAAATTTAAGTAGGGGTAGATCCCTCACTAATCATATCCTGAATGGATTATCTATGTTCTGAAAATTTCAGCATCATAAACTCATATTCCAAATGCCAAGAGTTTTCCTCTACCACACTAAAGAAAGGAATATTCTAGAAACTAAGTTACTCTAGGTTTAATGTCTATACATTATCATATCTATCCGTAGATTACCAGTGAACTCCATTAAAACTATCATTGGTATATTTTATTTTTACATAGATCATCATGTAACCCTCATCACATATTTGGATTATGATAATAATATTCAGCTACATTACCTAAACATAATGTCTGTTATAAAATAAAGACTCATAAACATAACCAAGATCTTCAATTCTGATAATTACTCCAAAAACATTATCTCCAAATGTAAATTTTCCACCCATCACTTTTTATGTTTTTGGGAAGCTAGACTTGTCTCATATCATATGTGGAGAGAAATTATTTTCCATGTTCTATTGACCCTATCCCTCGATTCATATTACAACATATTCTTAATAATAATAAACCATCAAATACAATCCAAGGATAATAATTTCTATTTTCTTTAGAAGAATAGGTATATAATTTGCAATCATAAAAACAAAATAAAAACATCATTTATTTAATCTCCAGAAGGATCTCCTAACATCCTTTAAGATCTTATATCTAAATAGGGTAACCATGGAAATACATGAACAAATGGATGAGCTAAAAATCCTAGTAAGGGAATAAACATAGGAATAAAGCATATCACATGGGCTAGAAGGCATAACATGATAACATAAAAATGAATGGAAAATCAATAAAAATATTAAATCATAAAATATAGATCACGTGATTATGTAATCCTATAATCGCTGTAATTTTTAGGAGACATACCACATCACATAAACATGTGCCAAGGATAACTCCCAATACTATATCTCGTGGTGGACAAAGTCACATATAGGAATCAGGATTACTCTATATCCCAACATAACATTTAATTATTATAAAACATTACCCAATTCATTTTGGAACTATCTTGGAGGACCCATCATAAAATTTCCATTCATAGTTGTTCCACATGATGTTTCAAACAAAAGGAATAAATATAAGGATTACCCAAGGAATGAAATTTGTGTCATAATATTGTCAAAAAGAATAACCAAATAGAATATCATAATGGCGTCCATGAAATAATATATTTATATAATACATGAAAATTTATAATATGAAATAGTAATATATCATGATAAATTATTTCCAATTGATGTGAAAAATATAAAAATAGTGTTTAAGAAACATTATAAATGAGCCCCTTTAGTACAGTTTAAGGGAAAATATTAAAGATACTTAAAGTGGAACAAGGTATTATTTTTCACTAAAACCATAAATTAACTAAGATAGTTTTTCATGAAAAAAGAGTTATTTTACAAAAAAAATTGGTGACTTAAGGTAGATTATGGAGTGTAATTGAAAATGGGTTTGGATTAGTAATGTTCTCTTTAATTGGGCTTGATTATTGGGCGGAATTGAAAAGGTAACCTTATAAAACATGTATTACCCCATCAATTGTTGAATAATTTTCCAATATATATATGTTTGGATCATACACACTGAATTTTAGAGTAAATAAGAATAATTATGAATTATAATATGGTAATGAGGGAGGAAGTGAAACATAATGGAAAAATGGGGTTCAGAGAGAATCCCTTACTTTATACTAGAAAATGTTATACACATTAAATTAATATTCCAGATAATAAATTTAGATCATTTTTTAATTAATTAATAATATATTATACAGGTATTTTAATTTTTTAAATCTTATTTAGTTCCTTTATTTACTTTTTAACAAGTTATAAAATTCAATTTCATCATTCTGGGAGCGTTTTTACCATGATTTTATGATTGGTTCCCTTGGGTGTAATTATGAGGGTTCCTATAAATGAATGAAAAACTCTATAAGTTTAATTTTATGATATTAATGAACATCCATTATTTTAAATGGTGGAATATATCATTTTTTAGATATGATAATAATTCATTTCATACAATGTTAATGATGACCGTCAGATTATTTTGGTGAATTATCGAATATCAAAAGCTAGACTTGTTTTACTATTTAATATTATGCATATATATTATTTCAAAAAAAGTTAAAAAAAAGTTATTATAAGAGTTTTAAAATATATTTGTACCATTATAATGGTTTTATTACTATCCAATAAGTCAGAAAAAGAAAAAAAACAATTGTCATCCCAGAAGGTGGTAATTCAACAAATCATAGATGGTGTATTTTTAAGATAAAAAAAATAAGAGAATAAATTTGATAATGGATATACCATTAAAATAATAACATTATAGTAAAATTATGATACTAGAGTTATCATTTGACTCTAGATGATAGAAGAAAGGATGAGGTGGAAGTAAGAAATAATTTAAAATGGATGGTGGAGGATTTTACCACTTGAATAACATATCCTGAAGAACCAACATAAAAAACTTGGAAATATTCATTTGGTGAGACTAGAAAGACCAGAATATGTGGAATATTTTTAGGTTATTACTTTCTGAAAAAATTATTATGCTCAAAATCATACATGGTGTAAGGACAAGTGGTGGTGAGGGGTGGTATTTATATTTGGTCGAGAAGGGTGTTTTTGATAATTTAATTCATTAGTTTATTATTGTATCTCAAGAATATAAATAGTGTTGATTATTAAGAGTAATTATTGTAGCGACTTATGTGAGTTTTAACTAATGGGATCTTATATCATCCATGACTCAAAATATTATGTATTTATCTTAAAATGATAAATACCATAAATTACAGTACTTGACTATTCACTAATGATTCAACAATTTTATGAAAATCTCGTAAACACAAGATACCCACTATTATAAATACAGATTTAAAAAATTGGATATGACTTATGAAAAAAAAATTAAATTTGAGAAATATATTTTATAATTTAAATCATAATTTATTCAAAAAAATACCGATTTTAATATTATAACTGATTTTGTGGCACTTTGAGAAATTAATTATGGTCTCATAATGTAATCTTATAATAATAAAGCAACAAAATAATAATTTATTACTCTATTTTATGAAATTGAATTTTAATTTTAAATCAACATATTAATTATAAAATTGTAAACAAATATTTACATTTTAGAAATGCATCTAACACTTAATTAATCATTATTTTAAAAAATTATTTACATATATCAGGATATAAATATACAATATTTCCACTTATAAGATACCTAAATTTTATTAATACTTAAATAGGTGAGGCTACTATTCTATTTTTTATATTAAAAATTCTAATGGTCATGTTACTATTCTAATGGTCAGGTTTCTATTCCTTCAGTATGGGTTCCTTAATTTCTCGAAATGCCTCTTATTTCATTCATTTTTAATTTATAATGTTTTTATTGTGTTCTCTATGAGATTTTATGTGATTTATACTATATGAAATAATTAAATTAATGGGATTTCCATTTATAAAGTTCTAGGTTGTTACATTCTTCACCCATATGAAATTTCACCATTGAAATTTTGTTTTACATACTAACGTGAAACATGGTGGTGGTACTTATCCTTCATTTCTTAGTCCAGTTCACATGTCTTATATTTTTTACTTATGGTTCTTCCATATTAGTTTGACCAGGTGAGTAGTCTTTTCATAGAAATTTATCTCCATGATTCGAGATCTTCATTGATTCTCTTTGTATGATAGATTTTTCTCTATCTATACCACCTTCAGATTCAATTTGTGTGATTGATCTGGTATATAATTCCTCATGAGGGATATGTGGAATACATAAAGTACTTGTGATATGGTTAGTGTATGTTCTAGTTGATAGGTCACAAATCATACACGATAATGATTTTTGAAGTGGGAGATGTACTTTAGACTCATTACAATTTTCATATCTAATATAAAGATCATATTCCCTAGAGATATGTGGAGGAATATCATGTCTCCAAACTCAAACTCTAGTTCCCATCGATGATTCTATGCATTGATCTTCTTTTGACTTTGGGATGACCTGATGTTTTTTTGAATGGTTTTGGACATTTCTACAATTTATTCGACCATTTCAGGTCCTATAAGATTATGTTCATAGACTTCATCCCAGTATTCTTGTGTTATATATCATTCCCTATAAAGGGAATTAAATGGATCCATTTTGAATGCATGAGTGGAAACTATTATTGTGAGAAGTTGATGAGAGGAAGATATTGGTATTATCAATCTTTGATGTCCATCAAACATGATCTCAACATTTCATCTAGTGTCTTAATATTCCACTTTTATTGGCCATTAGTCTGAGGATTATAGGTTGTACTAAAGATCATATCATTGTTTAGATCTTGTTGGAGACATTTATAGAACATAGAGGTTAATATTAAATCTTGAAAGGATACAATTTATAGTAGTGCTCCATGAAACATCACCACTTATTTGATATATATCAGTGCAGGACGTCTGAGAGATAAGTCCTCTGGATTTTTTATAAAGTGATCTAACATTTTAAGGAGATTCATGACTACCCATGTAGAATTATTTCCAATGATTTTCTTTGAAAGTGTAGTGACAAAGTCTATAGTGATGTTTTCCAAATTTTATGTTTTTATGGTCAATAGTTACATCATCCCCTTATACGTTTTCATTTTATCTCTCACTTGCGGACATACAAGTCACTTTGACAAATATTCAACAATATCCTTCTTCATATTTTCCCGGTAATAATCCATTTGGAGATCTCAATACATCATTATTCTTCCTTGGTGAATTGGGATGGTTGAGAACTGTGAATCATTCAGAAGATGATTATTTATCTCAAGATTTTATGGTACACATAGTCATGACCCAAATCGCATTATTCAAGGCTCGTCAACATTGAAATTCAATTATTAACTATTTCAGGATGCTTTAATAGTTTTCTAAATTTCTAGATCATTTCATTGAGTATACTTTATTTTCTCCATGAGGGATGGTTGAGATATCATTTGAGAAAGGATTGATGATGTTCCCTCGTTAATGACTCCCATGTTCATCCATTGAAAATCCAATATTATTTGATACATATTAATTCTCAACATTGATAATGTTTTAGGATCATTTCTACTTAGCACATCTACAAGTTTATTTTCCTTGCTAGGATGGTAGTTCATTGATAATGCATAATCCTTTATAAGCACTAAATATCTTTTTGGGAATATATTATTTTATTTCAATGTGAATATATTTGAGGCTCGTATAATAAAAATATATCTCATACTTCTCCCCAAAGAGATAATTTCTCCAAATTATTAAAGCAATGATCAAAACTACAAACTCGAAATCATATGTGGGATTGTTTTTATCATGAATTTTGAACTACCATTACAAATAGGCTATTAAATTATATTTTTCAATCAATACACATCCTAATACATTAATTAAATAATCCTTGTATACTGCAGAGAGTTACACACTTATCAGAAGTGTTAGTACTTGTGCAGTGATAAACCAATTTGTCAACTCATTGAAGTGGTCTTCAAATTCATTGGTCTATTCAAACTTTAATCCATTATAAGTTATCATGGATAATCGGTTTAAAATTATGATGATTTCTTCAAAATATTATCAATAATACCCTAATAAACCAACAAAATATCATATCTCCATTACAGCTATTGGCATAGTCCACTCTTTGATTACCTTTATCTTGGAAGTGTCTAAAGATATTCATTTCCTGGTGATAACATGCCCCAATAATGACACTTCCTCCATCCAAAACAAAAAATTTCTATATTTTTTTTAAAAAAATATCCCTTTTAAAATTCTATAAAAATCTATTCAAATACTCTTCATTATCCTCCTTAATTTTGGATTTTATCTTAATATCGTCAAAAATGACTTCCACAAATTTCCCAAGGTAATCTATGGAGAGTATATTAATTAAGCCCATTAATTTTTTTGGTGAATTATTTTGTTCAAAGGGCATCACTCTGAACTCATTGTGTTTGTAACTCATTCAAAAGGTAGTATGGGGAATATCTTACTTTATTACCTTTAACTGGGTATATCTTAATTGAAGGTCCATCTTATAGAAATAATTGGCCCCATGTAACTGATCGAACAAGCCATTAATTATTTGTATGGGATAATTTTTATTTTTCTTGATTTTTTATGATCATGATAATTTATGCAGCGGTGCATTTATCTATCCTTATATTTGATGAAGAGGACTGGCTCAACCTATAGAGAATCACTTGGGAATATAAAACTCTTGTCAATTTTCTCTTGTAACTACTTCTTTAGATCTTACAACTCAATTGTGGCCATTCTATAAGGTGTATTTGATAAACATAGAGATCCCTAAAAAAGTTCTTTTGATAACTCAACCTATCAGTCACGAGGGGTAATAAGATAGTCTTTGGGGAATACCGTAGTATAGTCACACACAATAGGAATATCATTAAGCATTATTCCCTCCATCATCTCAATAATTTGATATATATATTCCTTCTCATAATAAAATAATATCCCCACCGAAGATGATTATTTTGAAGGAGATTCATTCTCATCTTAACACCTATATATAATTGGGGGATTGTAACACCCGAGACTTTTATGAGAAATATTATTGTTTTTATAAATCATCAAAGGAATCTTTCACTACATACAACACTAGCTTGGCTTGCTTTACACACAACCGTGGCCTTCCTCGATAGCTTGCATCGTACGCAATACCGAGTTTCACTAAACAACGATATGCTATTAAAATATTATTAAAACTATCCGTTATGAATAGTAATAACCACTTTTTGAAATTTTGTAAATTTTATTTTTTAAAATGGACTTCATTTTTGGATTCATAATATCGAAATTACTTAAGGATGAAATTTTGGTACTTTTCGGATAACTTTCATATTTTGATGAATAGTGAAAAATACTAAATTTTAATTAAAAACAACTTTTTTAATCGAAATAATTAATAGTGATAAATTATTAATTAGAGTGGTTTTAAATTATATTTAGAATATATTTTTACAATTTAATACAATGTTGTTCATTGGATTTAATTTCACATTTAAACCAGACATAAAAAGTGTCAATCTTTTGATAGTTATTATCTCTTAAAAACACGCTATTTGTTTTGACAACGAGAATTAATTTTTAAATTAGTAAATGTAACTGGTATGTTTTGAATTTGGTAAAATAAAAATCATTTTTGAATTCATAATATCAAATATACCTTAGGCCTAATTTTTGGTATTTTTCTGGAAACTTTCATTTTTTGATGAATAGTGAAACCACTAAGTGGTAGTTAAAAAAACTGAATCTCTCATAAAACTTAATTTTACCACTTATGTGAGTGGAATTTATAAAATCCTAAAGACACGGTTAATATCAAGGGCTAAAATGTGGTTCAATGAGATGAAAATAATTTTTGGTGAATAGTAACTTTTTTTTACCACGGTTAAAAGTAAATAGGGTAATTAAGGGTAAAAGTGTTATTATTATTACCCTAAAACATGTCCTAATTCTATTGGATAAGTGTAATTCGACCAAAAACAAACTTTTGAATAACATATGACCATTTAGGCCCACTTGGATTAGATTAGGACATTTATTATCAATTTACTTAAAGAAGGGTTAAAATAGTTAAAATCAAAGTTTAATAACTAAATAAATTTTAATATAGGGTTATACATAAGATAAATTTGACTATAAATATTAATTAGAAAACTAAAAATATTTCCAACATAATGTTATTTGATTTTTAATTTTTAGACTTAAAATAAGTCAATTTATTTATGATACAATGATGATGCAGTAATTATCTTATTAATGAAATATTGACATAATTGATGTTATAAATACCCAAATAAATGTAATTTAAGACTTTTTAGGAATTAAAATAATTTTATATGTTAATATTATATGTTAATATTGATTTAATTAATTTTTTTCGAACTAATAATTCTGTAATGATTTTCAAAAAAATCAATTACCAAATAGTGTCAAAATTGACATAAAATAGTTTTTTAAAAAAATATTATATTATTAATTGTTATTATATTCCTAAAAATCTAACGTTCATCCAAGATACTTATATCATGATTAGTGTATCATTAATGTACCACTTGGGGTGTCTTGGATTTTTATGGTAAGTTTATTAACTATATAATATAAAAATACAAAGTGACATGGTAAATGTCAATCTAATTAACTAAGAGTTAAAACTAAAAGATATGGTTAATATAATAACCTACACTTGTCTAAATTCTATTTTATGAGATAAGTTCGACCCATACCCACCTTATCTTAGAAATATATCAATTTGGAGCTATTAAAAACCGAATTTGACATTATAATAAAATAATATTTTTAGTTATTCCAAAGGTTCCCCTCTCCTCCCTTATAAAAGGGCACCTCCTCCCTCTCCTCCTCACACCAATTTGAGCCTTTAAGCTCGTCCAACCCCTGCCTATTTCACTTCCCCACTTCCTTAGAAACATCCTAGAGGTCCTTTTCTTCTTCAAAGACCAATTTTAGTGCCCTAAAAGGAGGTCTCTAAGAGGCGCTTTAAAGAAGAGGTAATGTCTGTTAACAATTCTTTCAACTCTATTTCTTATTCTACTTCTTCTTATTTAGTTTTTTCATTATGAAGTAATAACATCAGTATCACTCATATAATGATATGTTATTATAATTATGAAACAACCCTATTTCACCATCTATCCATCCTGCGGAAAACGAAATCACAGCTCGTGCGTACGTACGACATACCGTCTCCACACCGTGGTGTAATCTATTTTCCACCACCACCTTACTTGTATGGGTATAATGGTGTAAATAATAACTATATATGATTATTGTAAAGTGATATTGAGTCTGAAATAGTATACATACACACCATTATAATTTCACGATCATGGGAACGATATCATCACTCGTGCGTACGTTCGGAATACCGTCTCCACGATGTGATGCGACTCGTTCTACATGATCTTCATTGCATACTGATTATATAAATGAATTGAATGAATGAATATGATATATATTACACTAATAACATTCTGGAAATGAGTTATCTATAACCTAAAAAGAAAATTAAGAATTTATTCGACAAAACACGCATAAGAACAAAAAGTAATAAACACCCGAATAACAAGTAGTAATGAAATATTACTAATAATAAGCTAAGAATATGACCATATATGATATCATAAAAATAATAATGATTCTGTAATAAGTCAATAACATTATTTAAATCATTATACAGGAGGTTCGGACACTTACGAAGCAAATCGGACCTAAGGTAAGGGAAAATATCACAATCTCATTTTATTCAAGATTCTTTATACTTTGGTATTTACTGGGGTGTAGTTTATCATCCACATCCATGTTTCCTCAATAGGTAATATTTTTTCCATCCACATAAAATTGTTTAAATCCAATTTTACCATTCGGTGAGTTTTTAGTAAAAGATATGAAATGAATCTTTTGTCGTTTTTCATACGAGGTACTTTTTGACTTTTTCGAAAAAAGTACGAGAAGAATGTTTTTTTAACTTATACGGCATGAATGGATTTTTAAAAAATTATTTACAAGAAGCTTCCTTTACAATTTTTAATGTTTATTTTTAATCAACTTCTTTTATTTTAATTTTTTATGACATGTTAAGAAAGGAAAATGTTTTTGAAGTAGAAAGGATATTTTCCTCAACAATGGAGTTCAAGTGTTTTTTCAAAATTATTTTCCATATAATATAATATAGAGTTCTGTTTCTATCCCTATTATTACATTGATTTAATTATTATGTGATGGAATTATTTTTATGAATTCTTTTGTCATATATGAATTGTTTTATGATGTCATGTTGTTTAAGATTCCCATTTTTATTACATGGGTTATGTTATGATGTACGGTTTATGATTTTGTGGCACACATAAGAATGGTATCATTATGATATGGTTGAGACCTATAACTCCCTCCAATTCATTGGGTAAAGATTTTATATATCATGAGATTGACATGGCTGGAACGGCAGGTTAAACTAGTTTAGTGAAACAGGACTGAAACGAGAAGTGAACTCGGTTAAGAAATTGACTTTTTCCACTAAGATAGTCGTGGAAATGAGTCTTGACTACTAAGATATGATTTTCTATGATTATGTGTATATGTCACAAAGTTTCATGTTTTATGTTATGATTATTGGGATTACATTTCACTACTATGATTTATCCCATGTTATGAAATTATGATCTCTTTTGCAGGTTAAGATTTCCAAACGTTATGTTATTATGTATATGATGTGACTGATATTTCTTTTTTTACCCTTACTGAGCATTTGAGCTCACCCTTTTGTATGTTTTATTTCCCGAGGTCAGGAAGAAGGTTATTAAGTAGGATATGCCAAAAGGGACTCTATATATGATGAAATAAATGGGAGGCAAAGTAGATTCTTTATGAACAAGTTGTTTATGTTTCCCAGTTTCTAAAGACTCTATACCTATACGGTCCTTTCCTGGTTTTGTTATATTAGTGTGCTTCAATTCTGATGTAATTACAATGTATGTAAAGTATGGGTCATTATAGTTGGTATCAGAGGGAGGGTATAGTCAACCATTGGAAACTAGGATGTGAAAGCCTTAGTAAGAACCCTAAGGATAATTCTAAGCATAGAACACAATCTTAGTGTTTTAGAAATGGCCATGAATTACCTAGGATAAGACCTTAAGTGTGAAATTTTGTTCTTGATTATGTTGTTTTCCTATTATAATTAGTGTTGCCCACACTATTCTTCTTGGTTTTAGTCAATGGCTGGAACCCGAAAGAACCGTGTTAATGCGGAATGTGACGGGCAATGCAATGATTGTCCCCCTAAGAAACCAAACGTTATGGGATCTGGAATGCAAAATCTTGTAGCCATGCTCACACAACATTCTCAAGCTATGAATCATGCAGGACTTCCAAACGAGCAAAGGAAGGAGCAACATTCTGTTGAATCCTTCTTGAGGCAGCATCCACCTTCATTCAGTGGGTCTACTGATCCATTAGTTGCTGAGCAATGGATTAGTACTACTGAAAAGATATTTTTAGTTCTTCAACGTTCTGAACATGATAACGTCATCCTAGAAGTGTATCGTTTGGAAGGAGATACTGATCAATGGTGGAATCTTATTAAGAATATGATGAAAAGGGATGAAATTGAGTCCATGGAATTGGACGAGTTCAAGAACTTATTTTTCAATAAGTACTTCCCTTGTATTCTCTGAACAAATATGGAGAAAGAGTTTCTTGAACTGAAGAAAAAGGATGATGAATCTGTTGGTACCTATGAAGCAAAGTTTACAATACTTGAAAGGTACGCTTATGGTATTATTATCCATCCTGAGAGTAAGATCGATCGATTATTTAGTGGCTTAAAACCAAGTCTTAAAAGGGCCTTAGCCATAAGGGACTTCAATATCAACGAGGAAATCGTTCGATGTGCTCTCAAAGTTGAGATGGAGATTGGAGTAACCCATCAGTCATATGGGTTTGATATGAAGTGGAAAATGGAATTCAAAGGAAAATATAAAGACCACACTGAAAAGAAGATGAGCTTTCCCTTATGCTCAAAGTGTGGAAAGAAACATGGAGGGAGTTGTCTTAAAGGGACTAGTAAATGTTTCAAATGTGGAAAGGAAGGTCATCGGACATTTGAATGCCTCAATGATGGGAAGAAGATATCTAATGATGCAAACAAAAGAAGGGATACATAGAATGAACATACTACACTTCAATGTTTCAAGTGCAAGGAGATGGGGCATTATGCCAATCAATGCCCAAATCCAAGGGTTAATGATGATGGTCGACGTCAAAAAACTCTTACGGCTAAAGACAAAGGAATGTCACATGCAATTTCTATCAGCGATGTGGACTATGATAATGATGTGGTGAAAGGTACACTTACCATCCACTATAAACTAAAAAATATTTTATTTGATTCTAGATCCACCCACTCTTTTATTTCTGAAGAATTTTCTAAGGGTGTCACCGTATTACCTCAACAATTAGATGTTGAGTTGGCTGTGACAACTTCTAATGGCACAACAGTCGCATCAAAAGTTTATAATTCTTCCCCGATTGAAGTTTGTCGGAAAGTGAATCCTGCAAATCTTGTGATCCTTCCTATAGTGGAATTTGATGTGATTCTTGGCATGGATTGTCTTTCTTTATATGGATCTCATATCAATTTCCAAAGAAGGGAAGTCACATTTCATATTCCAGATCAATCTATGATCATCTATCGATGCATGGATGAACATAACCTTCCAGTGGAAATTTCTTCCATCATATGGGTCTTGATTCCACAAAATGAAGGTTATTTATCTCAAATGGTTGGTGAGAAACTCATTATTAAGAATATGCCCATTGTACGAGAGTTTGATGATGTCTTTCCAGAGGAATTGTCGGGTCTTCCACCAAATCATGAAGTTGAGTTTTCAATAGAACTCGTACCAGGTGCTTTACCTATTTCAGAGACACCATATAGAATGTCCCCAATTGAGTTGCAGGAATTGAAGAAGCAACTCCAAGAGAATCATGATAAGGGATTCATACACCCTAGTGCATCACCTTGGGGAGAACCTGTTCTATTTGTTAAGAATAAAGATGGATCAATGAGACTCTGCATTGATTATCGAGAACATAACAAGATCACTATCAAGAACAAATATCCTCTCCCACACATTGATGACTTATTTGACCAACTACACAAAGCTCAATAATTTTCCAAGATTGATCTTTGTTCAGGGTGTCATCAATTAAGGGTCAAAAGGGAGGATATACCAAAGACGTCTTTCCGTACAAGGTATGAACACTATGAATTTATTCTGATGCCATTTGGTCTTACTAATGCCCCTGCTATCTTCATGGATCTGATGAATAGAGTCATTAGATACTATCTTGATCAATTTTTGGTAGTCTTTATAGATGATATTCTTGTCTATTCAAAGAGCCAGGAAGAACATGATGATCACTTGAGAATTATATTGAAGACCCTCATAAAGGAGAAGCTTTATGCCAAATTTACCAAGTGCGAATTTTGGCTTCAAAAAGTTTCATTTTTGGGTCACATAATCTCAAAAGAGGGGATATCTGTGGATCCAGCAAAAACAGAGATTATCGAAAGATGTTTGAGACCAACAACAGTAACTGAGATCCGAAGTTTTTTTTTGGTTTGGCTGGATATTATCGATGTTTTGTGAAAGATTTTTCACGATTATCTAATCCACTCACCAGGTTGACTCGGAATGGAGTTATGTTTGTTTGGACAGAGGAATGTGAAGTGAATTTCACGGAGTTGAAAAGAAGGTTATCCAGTGCAACAGTGCTCACACTGCCTTGTAGTGGAGAAAGGTTTATGATCTACAGTGATGCTTCCAAGAATGGATTGGGGTGTGTTCTTATGCAAAATGATATGGTGATAGCTTATGCCTCACGACAGTTGAAAATCCATGAGCAAAATTACCCAACTCATGATTTGGAGTTAGCTGCGATAATCTTTGCATTAAAGATTTGGAGGCATTATCTTTATGGAGAAAGGTGTGACATTTATACTAATCATAAAAGTTCAAAGTATATTTTCACACAAAAGGAGCTGAATATGCGCCATAGAATATGGTTAGAGATGATTAAGGATTACGACTGCTCAATTCATTACCACCATGGGAAAGAAAACAATGTGGCAGATGCATTAAGTCGACAAGACCATGCCAATTTAACCATGATAAGGATCATAAAAGCTCCAATATTTATGGATTTACAAAGGATAGATCATGGAATTATAATGGAAGGGGGAAAATCGTATCTTTCTCAAATGAATGTTCAACCATATATACATGTGAAGATTAAAGAGGCGCAGAAAAAAAGATGTAGAGTTACAAAAGAAGGTGAGAAATATTCCTGAATTCAACCTTGATTGTGATGGGATAATAATGTTCAGGAATCGGGTTTGTGTTCCTCCCATCCCTGAATTAAAGAAGCATCTGCTGGATGAGGCTCATAGTTCTTCATTCTCTATTAATCCTGAAAGCACGAAGATGTATAGGGACCTCAAAGGGTACTTCTGGTGGGATGGAATGAAAGGCGATGTTGCTGAATATGTCTCTCGATGCTTGGTTTGTCAGCAAGTTAATGCTGAGAGATAGAAGTCTAAGGGGATGTTACAACCATTACCCATACCCGAATGGAAATTGGAAAATATCACTATGGACTTTTTCACAGGACTTTCTAAAACATCCAAAGGAAATAATGCTATCTGGGTCATAGTTGATCGTATTACAAAGTCTGTACACTTCATTGCTATTAGAGAAGATTTCTCTCTGGATCAGCTTTCCAGTATATATGTAATGGAAGTGGTAAGATTGCATGGAGTACCAATTTCTATTATATCTGATCGGGATCCGAGATTTACCTCGATGTTCTGGCAAAGTCTTCAACATACTCTGGATACAGAGTTTAGTTTCTGCACTGCTTATCATCCTCAGAAAGACGGTTCGTCTGAGAGAACAATTCAAACTCTAGAAGATATGTTGAGAGCTTGCTCTATGGATTTCAAAGGTGGTTGGGATCAACACCTACCTTTGGTGGAATTTTATTATAATAATATCTCTCACTCCAGCATTCAGATGGCTCCTTATGAAGCTCTCTATGGAATGAAATATAGGACTCCAACTTGCTGGGATGATGTTGGGGAAAGAAATCTATTAGGACCTGATCTTATTGATGATATGGCAGAAAAGGTCCGATCTATTCAACAACACATAAGACCAGCTCAAGGCCGACATAAAATTTATTCCGACAACCAAAGAAAAGACCTAGAGTTTGAAGTGGGTGATAAAGTGTTCTTACGAATATCTCCCTGGAAGAGGGTCATGAGATTTGGAAAGAAGGGGAAGTTGAGCCCTAGATATATCGGTCCTTTCGAAATACTGGATCGTGTTGGAACGGTAGCTTACCGATTAGAGCTTCCACCGAATCTCTCTCAAGTTCAAGATGTGTTTCATGTATCTCTCCTGAGAATGTACATACCTGATCCTTCACATGTACTCAGCTCAGAAGTTGTACTGCTGGAGCACTATCTTTCTTATGAAGAACAACCGATAGAGATTCTGGATCGAAGTGAAAAAGTCCTACGGAACAAGACCACTCGTTTGGTGAACGTTTTATGGAGGAACCACCAATTAGAAGAAGCTACATGGGAGATTGAGGATATGATGAGGGAAAGGTATCCTCATCTTTTTGTTACAAAGTAACGAATTTCGACGGTGAATTTCATTTTATGGGGGGTAGAATGTAACACCCGAGACTTTTATGAGAAATATTTCTGTTTTTATAAATCATAAAAGGAACATTTCAGTACACACAACACTAGCATGGCTTAAATTACACGCAACGGCGGCCTTCCTCGATAGCTTGCGTCATACGCAATACCGAGTTTCACTGAACAACGATATGCTATTAAAATATTATTAAAACTAGCCGTTATGAATAGTAATAACCACTTTTTGAAATTCTGTAAATTTTATTTTTCAAAATGGACTTCATTTTTGGATTCGGAATATTGAAATTAGCTTAGGATGAAATTTTGGTACTTTTCAGATAACTTTCATATTCTGATGAATAGTGAAAATTACTAAATTTTAATTAAAAACAACTTTATTAATCGAAATAATTAATAGTGATAAATTATTAATTTGAGTGGTTTTAATGTATATTTAGAATATATTTTTACAATTTAATACAATTTTGTTCATTGGATGTAATTTCACATTTAAACCAGACATAAACAAGTGTCAATCTTTTGATAGTTATTATCTCTTAAAAACACGCTATTTGTTTTGACGACGGGATTTAATTTTTAAATTAGTTAATGTAATTGATATTTTTTGAATTTGGTAAAATAGACATCATTTTTTAATTCATAATATCAAATATAGCTTAGGCCTAATTTTTGGTATTTTTCTGGAAAATTTCATTTTTTGATGAATAGTGAAACCACTAAGTGGTAGTTAAAAAAACTGAATCTTTCATAAAACATAATTTTACCACTTCTGTGAGTGGAATTTCAAAAATCCGAGAGACATGGTTAATATCAAGGACTAAAATGTGTTTCAATGAGATGAAAATATTTTTTGGTGAATAGTAACTTTTTACTTTTTTTACTACGGTTAAAAGTAAATAGGGTAATTAAGGGTAAAAGTGTTATTATTATTACCCTAAAACATGCCCTAATTCTATTGGATAAGTGTAATTCGACCAAAAACAACCCTAGGAATAAACTATGACCATTTATGCCCACTTGAATTAGATTAGAACATTTATTATCAATTTACTTAAAGAAGGGTTAAAATAGTTAAAATCAAAGTTTAATAACTAAATAATTTTTAATATAGAGTTATAAATAAGATAAATTCGACTATAAATATTCATTATAAAGATAAAAATATTTCAAACATAATTTTATTTTATTTATAATTTTTATACTTAAAATAATTTAATTTATTTATGATACAATGATAATGCAGTAATTATCTTATTAATGAAATATTGATATAATTGATGTTATAAATGCCCAAATAAAGGTAATTTGAGTCTTTTTCTGAATTAAAAAAATTTTCTATGTTAATATGACATTTTAATATTGATTTAATTAATTTTTTTCGAACTAATAATTCTGTTATGATTTACACAAAAATCGATTACCAAATAGTGTCAAAATTGACATAAAATAGTTTTTAAAACAAATATTATATTATTAATTGTTATTAAATTCTTAAAAATCTAAGGATCGGCCAAGATACTTATATCATGATAGTTGTATCATTAATGGACCACTTGGGGGTCTCTTGGATGTATATAGTATGGTTATTAACTATATAATATAAAAATACAAAGTGACATGGTAAATGTCAATCTAATTAACTAAGAGTTAAAACTAAAAGATAAGGTTAATATAATAAACTAAACTTGTCTAAATTATATTGGATGAGAGGATTTAGACCCATTCCCACCTTAGCTTTTAAATATATCAATTTGGAGCTATTAAAAACCGAATTTGACTTTATAATAAAATAATATTTTTAGTTCTTCCAAAGGTGCCCCTCTCCTCCCTTATAGAAGGGCACCTCCTCCCTCTCCTCCTCACACCAATTTGAGCCTTAAAGCTCGGCCAACCCCTGCCCATTTTACTTCCCCACTTTCCTAGAAACATCCTAGAGGTCCTGGTCTTCTCCAAAGACCAATTTTAGTGCCCTAAAAGGAGGTCTCTAAGAGGTACTTCAAAGAAGAGGTAATGTCCGTTACAAATTATTTCAACTCTATTTCTTCTTCAACTTATTCTTATTTAGTTGTTTCATTATGAAGTAATAACATCAGTATCACTCATATACTGATATGTTATTATAAGTATGAAACAAACCTATTTCACCATCTATCCATCCTACGGAAAACGAAATCAGCACGCGTGCATACGTACGGAATACCGTCTACACGCCGTGGTGTAATCTATTTTCCACCACCACCTTATTTGGATGGGTATAATGGTGTAAATAATAACTATATATGATTATTGTAAAGTTATATTGATTCTGAAATAGTATACAGACACTCCATTATAATTTCACGATCATGGGAACGATATCATCGCTCGTGTGTAGGTACGGAATACCGTCTCCACGATGTGATGTGACTCGTTCTACATGATCTTCATTGCATAATGATTATATAAATGAATTGAAGGAATGAATATGATATATATTACACTAATACCATTCTGGAAATGAGGTATCTATAACCTAAAAAGAAAAATAAGAATTAATTCGACAAAACACGCATAAGAACAAAAAGTAATAAACACCCCAATAACAAGTAGTAATGAAATATTACTAATATGAAGCTAAGAATATGACCATATATGATATCATAAAAATAATTATGATTCTGGAATAAGTCAATAACATTATTTAAATCATTATACAGGAGGTTTGGACACTTACTAATC
Source organism: Viscum album (assembly GCA_963277665.1). NCBI lineage: Eukaryota > Viridiplantae > Streptophyta > Magnoliopsida > Santalales > Viscaceae > Viscum > Viscum album. The sequence continues at coordinate 582,127,647 of OY728129.1, read as the reverse complement.
AAATCGGACCTAAGGTAAGGGAAAATATCACAATCTCATTTTATCCGAGATTGTTTATACTTTGGTATTTACTGGGGTGTATTTTATCATCCACATACATGTTTCCTCAAAAGGTAATATTGTTTCCATCCAGCTACATTTTTTTAAATCCAATTTTACCCTTCGGTGAGTTTTAAGTAAAATATATGAAAGGAATCTTTTGTCGTTTTTCGTACGAGGTACTTTTTGACTTTTCCAACAAATATACGAGAAGAATGTTTTTTTAACTTATACGGCATGAATGGATTTTTAAAACATTATTTCCAAGAAACTTCCTTTACAAGTTTTCAAGTTTATTTTTAATCAACTTCTTTTAGTTTAAAATTGTATGACATGTTAAGGAAGGAAAATGTTTTTGAAGTAGAAAAGATATTTTCCTCAAGAATGGAGTGCAAGTGTTTTTTCAAAATTATTTTCCATCTAAGATAATATAGGGTTCTGTTTATATCCCTATTATTACATTTATTTGATTATGTTGTGATGGAATTATTTTTATGAATTCCTTTATCTTATATGAATTGCTTTATGAGGTCATGTTGTTTAAGATTCCCATTTTTATTACATGGGTTATGCTATGATGTACGGTTTATGATTTTGTGGAACACAAAAGAATGGTATCATTATGAGATGGGTGGGACCTATATCTCTCTCCAATGCATTGGTTAAAGATTTTATATCTCATGAGATAGACATGGCAGGAACGGTAGGTTAAACTGGTTCAGTGAAACAGGACTCAAACGAGGAGTGAACTCGGTTCAGAAAGAGACTTTGTCCACTAAGATAGTGTTGGCAATGAGTCTTGACTACTAAGAAATGATTTTCTATGATTATGTGTGTATTACACAAAGTTTCATGTTTTAATTTATGATTATTGGTATTACATTTCACTACTATGATTTATCCCATGGTATGAAATTATGATCTCTTTTGCAGGTTAGGATTTCCGAAAGTTATGTTCTTATGTATATGATGTGATTGATATTTCTTTTATTTACCCTTACTGAGCATTTGAGCTCACCATTTTGTATGTTTTATTTCCCCAGGTCAGGAAGAAGGTTATTAAGTAGGATATGCCAAAAGGGACTCTAGATATGATGAAATAAATGGGAGGAAAAGTAGATGCTTTATGAACCGGTTGTTTGTGTTTCCCAGTTTCTAAAGACTCTATAACTATACGGTCCTTTCCTGGTTTTGTTATATAAGTGTGCTTCAATTCTGATGTAATAACAATGTATGTAAATTATTGGTCGTTATAGGGATGCCTTGGGATGTGAAGAGTGATCATCCATTCCTAATAGTTGTTGTTGTATCTGTATAAATTTAGTCTACCCATGCCAAAAATGTCATGAAACACTGCTAATAGAAGCAAGAAGAGATTATATTGGATGTTTATTCAACAATCATTATGTAGGGCGGATTTATATTCTTTGGATTCAATATTTTCCCCATTTTATCAGATATATAACTAGACATCCTTCTTTTTAGCTAGTGTTTGAATATTTCTACTAAACATACATGATATGTAAGAATACATAGAACCAGAATCAAATAGTACATTTTCTTTTCATGAATCAATAATTATCATACATGTCACCACATCATTCTTGGGTTTCACATCAGTAATAGTGATATAATATTTTCTACCCTGTTTCCATGGAGGTTGTTTTTGTTTATTGCCTAAAACAACACATTTCATAGGGAAATGGCTCATATAATGCCTATATTTATAATAATTTACACATTTCACTATAGGATGAGTGTTTATCTGAAACTGCCTTTATTCCCCAATTTTTTTGGATTATTTGTATACCTTTAGAAATTATTTTCCATATTCCCCTATCTTCAAAATTTGAAACATCTCCTATTTCTCCTAAGGTATTTTCCAGGATACTTCTTCCCACACATTTGACACATGGGATGATGGGTTTTCATTCCCTAATAGGGTTTTTCTATTGATCATCCCATATTAAACTCTATTTTATACATTTTAACTTCTGGCCCATGACTCCACTAATATCCTTAGATATCTATTTCAAACGTAATGGAAAAACATACAAACTCTTCACAACATTCAAAGTATAAAATAACTAAAATTTTCATACCATTAGATTTATACCACCAAAGAAGTGATTGACATTGATTTTAGTGTTGATAAATAGTATCTCTTGACAAATGTGTATTAAAAAATTCAAAAAGGAATAAATACCAGAATATGGGTATTATTTTTACCCATAATAGAAAAAAAAGTATATAGTGGCTGAGACCTAGGATCATGTGACGAATTAAAGGACTCCTGATCACGTGACTATTTTAAGGTCATGTGAAGAATCCACATATAGCAGATAACCTATAGAGGATCCCATGGAACCACTTTAAAAAATACCTCTTGTTCATGGAAAGGTGCTCTGGACAACTAGTGGATGTGTGGTGGTAGCTGGATAAGCTCCACTAGGGAACATGGTTTTTTAGCTACATGAACCTGACTATCCAATGTTAAAATACTTTAAAAATAAGGAGTAACAATGTTCTAACTGTGGATGACTCTTACCAATGAGTGGATCATGTGGTACATCAATGATTGCAAGTTTAATAATCCTTGAAAAAAACCAAACAATCTTAGAAGACTCCCAAGCATTTTTTGAATAAAAATAAGGTAAATAAAGGGGTGGAGGAAAAAGCCTCTCACAACCACTAAACGCCTTGTTATAAAACCATTTTGATCCACAATATTCCATAAGACACCTTTGTCTTGTCATCTCTATCGCACGAAAGGCCTCGATTAATTCCAATAGACCTTGTGCTCTCCCTTTGGATCCCTAAGGAAAAATAAATGTGTTTTCCCATGAAATGTATGCATATCCCAATATTAACATTATTGGTAATGCAAAACGTCACCAAAATAATATAGAAAACTTACTCAATGATACCTATGAAACATCCCATAATCCATTACCATTGAAAAATAAAATAGAGGGAATAATGTGGGAGGAGGTGTGAGCTCTCACGCTTGTAAAAGTTTTGTGATTTGCAAAGGAAATCCACAGCACAGACCCACGAGACTCTTGAATGAGCTACCTTTATCTTGCGGAGACCCCCATATGAGCTACCCTTGCCTCACAAAATTTTCGAGGAATGTCATAATGAATCTCATGAATGACTTTCATTTGAAACATTAATATCCCGAATCCCTTTTGACATGTAAAAATAAAAATATGGAAGTCCATATACATTCATGTGTGATCAAACAAGTCCTTATTAATTAAAAATAATCCAATAAAAAAGGAATTTATCTAACGGACTCATGTTCACTAAAAATCATGAAATGTATAAGAAAAATTACAACGAAATGAATTTCAGATACATATGGTGTTATACCACATCAAAAACTATTGCATGGATTCATGCTAGATATGCAGCATAAACCGATGAACAACTAGGGTGGAAATGCCTATAAATTCTCTACCACTGCCTGAAAAATGCACATATGGACTCTCATATTCTGGATTATATTTTTTAAATCTAGTAACATCAACACACCCAAGAATCAAGGAATATTTCTCGAAGTGACTGTTCTTGCAACCAGAAAGTCTTACATCTAGTATTATATCAACGAACATTTGAACTGATCATCTTCCATGAATAAATCACTATGTGTAATCACTCATAGATCACATTAATGAAATATTCTAAGATGTGTGAAGAACATAAATATCTTATTCCAGATCATATAAGACTCAAAATAAACTTTTATTGAATAAATTAAGGCATTTACCATACATGGGATAGAACAAAGACTAAATCTGCATCTCTAAAGAGAAAAACATGTTCACTACCCGTCATTTGCATTGTGTGAACTATAAAAGATACGTGACAACACTATGACTTTTCATCCATATCTCATGATGATCCTTCATCATGCTATATGGGTCATGTAAAATACTCTATTAAATTTCTGAAAAAGTAACATGGTTCCCCATGGGGTAGGCTACTTTAGTCTCACAAACCCCTCAGGCATGATTTCCAAGCCCGGTGACAACCTTTAAATACATCTCCTGACTCATATAATGGTGTCCACTCATGTCATCTATATCTCATGGTAGTGTCCTTAATGTCAGGAAATACCATGAGAACCCCTCTAGGAAAGTCACATGTATTATGAGACACCCTCTAGAAAAGTTTGTTGGATCATTCAACACACTCTAGATATATTAGTTGTGTCATTTGATGGCTTCCTGGGTAGACCACCAGGATCTTGCAATTTCAATTGGACAAGTCATCTTTGATCATGTGACAAACTTTGGATATGAAATATGGGTTATGTGAATTAATTTAGAAATACTAAATGAAACATTTATCTATCTTTATATATGTTAGGAAAATAATCTCCTACATATTAGGATAAAAAGGTCAATCAACACATGTTGGGAAGGCAGGAAAGACTAGAGAAACCTCAATCTATAAGCCTCAACCAGTGACATTACATGACATGTCCAAATAGATTGGGTGGCGTTAGTGTGTAAGACCGAATAAAAGAAACTATAAAAACTCTGATTCCATCCATATTAAAGATATGTAGGCTGCCTATTAAAGGTTTGATCTCTACAAGGCTATTCTAATACATAGGTCCATCACATTCCAAAAAATGATATTGATCATTCCTCATACCTTTTATCTCAAACTGAGCATCGATCACAAATTAATAGAGAGTTTAAATAATTAAATCATTCACATCATGAGTCTCCACCAACTAGGGAAACATATGTATGTAAATCCCCAAAAAGTGGCATGAAACATTTTCCAAAACACAAGGGAATTTACCATGGGGATTATCCCAATGGCGTGATTGAACTATGAGAATTATTATTCCTATAATAACCTTCATATGTAAGGATCCTTCCTAAATTGGTTTCTCAAATAAACATCAATTTTCAATGTAATATTTATGAAAATAACATTTTTGACCATCGGGACCCAATCATCCCCATAGGATGATTACACTACCACATCCATTAACGAATAGAGAAATAAACTAAACAGTGATAACTATGATTCCTACCATAACTAGGATACATAAGCCATCTATCGGAGGCTTGATTTCCATAATAAATCATCTCTAATACGTCTTAACACATAAGTCCCATATCTTGAGAAATGAAAATGAACATTTTATGTACCTTGTTTCTCGCACTGAGCATAGATAATGTGATCTTAGGGAATTAAAATAATCATGTCATCTCCACCATGATTCTCCACAATGACAAGGGTTCCATCAGTATATAATCCCTGAAAAAATGAACCATGGAAACTCTAATTCACTCTAAACTCAGGAAACATAGGAAATCTCTCTGGGACCCGATCATGAATACTTAGTGTCCTAGAGCAATGATATAATTTGTTTCAACAAGATGTTAAAATCAGCAGGTCCATCAAACTAGGTGGGATCATATTACTATAATATCTAGGATTCATAGGATTCCTCATAATGTCTCAATCCCCTCCTTCAATTATTAATTTTCTCCATTCATGGAATCACATTTTGAAGAACATTCTTATACAACTTCATCACATAATATAACGCCCAATACAGGATAATGACAAAGAACCTCAGATACATACAAATGGATTCAAAAAATAGACCCCAATCTTTTGCAGATGAATGATAATTAACCCATGATTGTATTTTAGGGTAAACATACCCGTATCGATATAATGACAATATTCTCGAGCATATATTGAATCTATAAGAGAGTCCCTGAGCAGGAAATAATTCCCCTCCAAAGGGTGTGATGAGCCTGACCTCCCTTCCTCTCAACTGATGATAATACCAAAGAGTAACTAGGCCAAAAAATACATGTGTCCAATTGCCACTAGAAATAAGTGATGTTCCTATTTATCAATGAGGGAACTATTAGAAGTTTTTGATATGAGTAAAAATGGTAATCTGATGTTCATGATTGGGAATAACACAAATCTCCCCCAATCAAAATGTCCCATCGTCGCCTCAAAAACTCCAAAAGAACAAAAATGGTCAACCCAACATGAATCTAGGTAATACCAAACAATAATTAATAATCTAATGGGCCATTTTGTGTGTACCCCATAAGGAGACATAACTGACAATCCTTATATGAATCTCTCAAACCACAGAATAATTAGGTCTCATGATACATTGTTCTTCATACCCTATATGAATAAATAAGTAAGACAGACATGATATTATAAATGATCCCCTTTCATTGGGGTTCCAATAAGTCTATCCTCATGTTGTTATGTCCACACGAGAAGTGTAGACGGATGAGTAATATCAGTATATTTGTGTTAACCATGCATATCTGAAAATTAATATTATTCCTATAATATTTCACTAATCAGTATACTTTTTCCCTATTTTCTACATGATTATAGATACTGAAAACCTCTTGATTCAATATAGTGTCTTCTTCTTCTAGTGTTTACATTGATAATTCATCTATAGTTGTAACACCCTTTGGCCAAAAATCAACCTCACCTACTCTATTGATTCAATGACAAGAGGAAAACATGATGGTCTGGGAGTATCACTGATATGTTATATTCCTTACCATGTAAGCTATCCATTATGTTCTCTAAGAAAGAAAACCGGTGAGTCTACATCTCCAAATAAAGGCTTCTACCTATCCAATATCCCTTGCCACTACTACCAACCACTTTAACAGCCTATCCCCGGAGTGTGATAATGACCACCTTTAGATTCTAATAAAGGTGGACGAAGGAAGAAAATATGGATCTCTTCCTGTTCATGTTCCACCTAAGAGGGGTCATTTTAACTCTTATCATCCACATCATCCTAATGGTACCCACCAGTCACCTGCTGAGGGTACCACCCTACTTATTTTTGCATCTAATGCCTATGCATAGGGAATAATAAAGGATCTTAGTGGGAGTAAGGTGTTGGATATCCCAGAAAGGGATCATTTCCCCACCGCTACTAATGATGTATGCCGAGATATCATGGAAGGAACCAGTAAAAATTCTCATATCCCTACGGACATGGAACAAGTCTATGAGAATATTCCCACAGTATGCATGGGGGAGGTGCATATCCCTACCCTCATTCTTGAATCCCATCATCATATTCCAATGGAACACATATGAAAATAGTTTTAAAATATCCCCAAATCAATAAAATATATCTTCCACTATAGAATGGATACTGAAAATGATTAGGTGTTTATACATACACAAATATTGTTAACATTCCAATATATTTTAGCAATAGCTGAATAACCCCACCGACATGTTCCTTCACTATTGAAGACAAAGGGTATGGTCTATACTTCTATCCCTACTTCTAAGAAAACTCAACACTCTTATCATCATAAAAAATTGGGTTTATCAATGTAGTTTCACACTCTTTCTCATATCTATAAGGATTATCGACAAATTCGAATAAAGGAGGAGACATCGGACTGGGCTCATACTCCCATTCTAGTCAGATATCGCTAGGTGAGAGTGGTACATGCCTTAGGACTTGGGCACATGCCTATAGAAAATCCTATAGCCATATTCCAAAGGCCCATGATCATGCTTGTATCCCTATTCTGGCTAGGTAATAGCATGTGATCGCGTCACAAGGCTTAGGACATTCTTATATACATATCAAAGATGTCTAGTGGCATACTACAAAATCCCAGAGTTAGGTAGATATTCTTATTCTGGCCGAGGCTGAACAAGTGAGAATGGAACAAGTGAAGGGACATGCTGGTATTTTTGTCATTCAATCTTTATGGAATGTTCTGGTATATCACAAAACCAACACATTAATTCTTACTTCCACTAATGAACAAGTGTTCTGGCATCATTCAAAGGAAATACAATAGGAGGCTCATATTCCTTCTCCCATTCCAGATGTCCATCGCCATTTTATAATGGGGAATACATATTTGTAATGGGCTCATATTACTATTCCAATTGAGCTCACTAGATGATAGTGGTACACACCTTGGGAAACACTCATACCACTACCAATAAATTCCAACCGCATATTCCAACGAACAAAAACCTTGCTCAATATACTGTTTTGACTGAGGTTCACTCTATGATAATTGAACATGCTTCAGGACAGGCCCATATTCTTTTCATTAATGAGACATATTATTGGAATATTCAAGAAACTTCTCAGTAGTGGGCACACATTCCCACAACACCATATGGTTATTTACATGTTTCATAAACTGTCATGTAGGAGGCCTATATCCATACACAATCATAAAAGGAAGGTCAGCATATTCCATGAATGTCATATAAAATGGACCATATTCCTAATCTGTATAATATCACTATCATTAAGGTTGTTCGAGACACATTATGAGAACTATAAGGATCAGTCTATGCTTCTATCGATGAGTAAGCAATATATGTTCATTACCAAGATAGTCCTCCTAAAGGTAGTGTGTAGACGGTTCGTATGGAATCATCTCCTGATATCCACCGAAATAAAAATCCCCATTGAGGGGTATCTCCCTTGGATAAGGAAATCATTCCATTTTGTATACATCTTTGTATTGAGAGGTGTTCAAAACTCCAACACATTCGTATAGAGAGTTTCTCAAAACATCGAGGTCCACTGCATATGGTACCCCCATCCACTTCTAATAAAACATCACTCCTTTCAGTAGGTGACCATCAGAGCCATATTCTATGTTTTACCAAATGGAGGCATGTACGTCTGATGAAGTAGATATTGACATTGAAATGAAGATAGAGTAATTTGGAAACAACCTCTCAATATTGTTCTATACCCTCGCTACTTCTGACTGTGAGATACCAGATAATCTATAAAATGAGTGCATGACTTTCCAAAGAAAAGATACATGGGATACTCATCAACGACTAATGTCTCTAAATATCCATTTTACAGTATATGAGTGTCACTTCTGACCATCAATATACTCAATTTTCTGCTATACATGGATGTCGTCTCTATGACTAAATGTCCAAAACTGGAAAAGCACAAAGTAAATCTACAACATGCTTTCTACCATTGCATCATTACACTTCAGTAGATGATCTATGAAGCCACATCATGCATCTATATTCATGGATTGTAATTGAATGGAACAATACACATTTCTGAACACATGAAACAACAAAACCCCTCATATTAAGAATCTTGTAATGTTATAGCCTCTAGAAAAATAAGGGGACTGGGTAATGCATGGGATAGTTGGACACTACAATAGTAGTCCCTCACTTCATTGATGACTATAAATCTTGAATAGAGGGAGAGGATAGCTAAAATGACATCTATTTAGCCCCTCGAAGCAATGAGAACACATTTAAAACATGTAGAACAAAGCGTTATCCTTCGGAGAATGTCTTGTGAAGAATAACCCCCAACATTTGATTCCATCTCACCTAGATCCCATGTGAGAAAAATTGTGCTACATCAAACATTCCCCAATAGTAGCTATCATAGCAGTTCAAATAGAGTGGACCTGGACCCATGGTACATGAAAATATCTACCACCGCCTCTACCCATCAGATCGACAATAACTGATAGGATTTAGGACATATCCACAGCAACTGTAGGCGAGCCCCATCCCACAAGGCTGGGGGAATTTATGTCTCAATCCCTGACTCCAGGTTCGTGATCCCCTAAGAGGGTCCTAGATGAATAAGTGGTGATTCTATATCACCCCCATCCTAATAGGATGGGGGGAATTTACATATTCATGTCTTTTCTAGGTATCATCATGTATCTGACTAGAATCATTAGATCCTCAACAACAGGACCAATCAGTTCTGATTACATCACTGAATGACCCCCACCCCCATATGGATGGGGGAATTTTAATAATAATCATCATCATCTCTGGAGTGATAACTAGTCTTCATTTGGTTTGGAGGGAAATGGAAGGTGTCCCACTAATCCCTGAAATTGCAGGACAAACCTCTACTGGTCTAGGCCTTTTTGAAAATCATGACAGGAAACACCCTCAAGGTCATCAATCATAGGAGAATATAGGAGGACCATATGGAAAAGGTGATCAGATGCCCTACCCAAGGTTCGAATGCCAAGAAGGACTAATATGGAAAACGGTTCAAATAACGAACCAAATGAAGGAAGTGTAGAATTAGCCTATTACATTGGAAGTAATGGAACAGTCACCATTACATGATATGCCTCTATAAATGTAGTCACATTCAACAGGTCATAAATTAATTAAGACACAAATGATGAAGGTTTTATGATTGAGAGTATTCTAAAGGGTGAGGGTTATTTAGTTTCACCAAATGAGTTTGTGCACACTGAGAACTAGAAAAAAGAATAAAAAATCTGGCACTACTGAATAATGAGATACCACCTCTCTTGAGGAACCCTAGAAAATAAAAATGGAATGATGCATCTACATATGGATCCCCCCAGAATAATTCAATTTATTCCATGAATAAATTTTTTTCACTATATGATAGTAAAATACGAGCTCTCTGACAACTCAATATGGAGGTAATGAAGGGAGATATTTCATCTCGGTATCTTCTTCGCAAAAAGATAAATATTCTCCTTCCCCTAGCTGTTCCTCTACCCAATTCAATATCTAAGCATCATATTTACTCTGGATCTAGATAGAAATTATACATAGACAAGGAAGTCAAAAAGGATCATGACTTCCCTCCATTGTGATAATAAACACTCCCTCACTAGGGTAATCATTTAGTACTGTGATGAATATATAAACAGTGAGAAATGATGGAGGGACCACATCATCAACCCATGACCACTCATTAAGGATTTGAGGTATCTTGGACATCAATTTCCCCACTTATACATAATTTCATTGAGTCCCTAGCTATTCAAATGTATGAAATAAAATCTAGACACACACCCGTTCAACCTAAGATGAATCCATATAATGAATATGTGGATGATACTTCACCTCCACCTAATGTTGGGAATCTTTCCATCTCTACCATTCACGGTGTAGCTGACCTTGACCAACATATCACACACATTTAATCTTGATGTTTTCTGATGATGGGACACTAAGATCAACCGGAGACAATAAAGCTATGGTTTTTTGTATAAACACTGAATGAGTTGGCCTTTATTTGGTATAGTATCCTACCAGCAAGATTCGTTATAGGATGAGAAGACCTTCATCATCAATTACATTATCAATTCATCCACATATTGATAAAAATTACCATCATTGACTTGATGAAATTCTAGAAATTGAAGAAAGTAAGGGTGTATAATTTCATATCAAGATGGTGAGGTTTAACCTATTCTCTGCGTGTGTGTCTCTCTCAGAAGAAAAACTCCAGGAAATATGTGCAGAAAATCTCTAGGATGAATTATAGTTACCTATAATTCCATTAAAGTATAATGGTGGGTTGCAATAGTTTGTTTAAATGAAACATCATCATTATGGGGTTATTCTATGAACCCAATCCAGAACTCAAATAATTCCCAAAACTAAGGAGAAAAGGATAGGTTGAGAAGAATATGTGGATGTAACCCTCAAGTTAGCAGTAGTGCCCATCCAAGCAGCTAGCCTAGCTCCATTCCACCACACACCTCCTTTTGAGGGGTGAAAACCATAGAATCACCCTCATCTACAGGCATAGAGAAATCTGAGTCACATGGGATTTCAGGAAGAGATGAAATAAGTATACTCCTGCCAAAATGAACAATCCCATGCCTATTTCTTGGTTACCACCATTAATAACATGATCAGAATTCCTTAACCAAGAAATCATTATTAGGGGAACCTCATTATATATCCTGAATACATCCCTTTCCCAAGGAGGCTGGGTCATATCATCCAAGATTTATTCCTCTTCAAAGATGTCCTTCATGGAATTAATGATAACAAATAGGTGGAATTAGAAAATTATTCAGAGCAGGTGGCATTAATAACTATTATCTAGATAGAATAATATAATGGATGGATAAATGTCCTCAATAGGTGTACGCAAAAATTCGATAACTATATGACTTGAAATTCGGTTTATTGAGCTCATCCCACCCTGAATAAATAGTTATTCATTCCTATAATAGATCCTATACTAAAAAAGAAACAAAATCACCTCCCAATGGTTTCTATAACCACTGGATGCAATAAGAAATAGAGGAGGAGGAATTATATTCTGCTCCAATGAAAGCCTGAACTCGTCCATATTTCCTCCTTACAATATCTGATGCATAGGAACGACCCCACCAAACAGAATCCTCATCGGGTGAAGAGCACACATTTTGTTTTTTGAATATTATACACAAGGATTTCCCCTTATTTGATGATGAATATGACCCCAATTATGGTTTTCCTCACATAAAAAGGGAATGAGGGGTCGCATGTCCTAGAACTGATGATATAAGGGAAATCGTGGACATGGTCGGACCCGATATTCTAATAAAATCCCCATGGAGGTCATGTATACAGCTGAGGCTCCTAGTAAAATTATGGGGAAGGATAAAAATATGCATGTAGGTTCCTCAAACCCCTATATAGACCGTTAACTTCCAATTATGTTGCTTGACTTCTTTGTATAGGTCCGATCATCTGATCAGTCCTTTCAAAGTGGAAGGATAGTATAGCCCGCAACACCAGAAACAGATGTCCCTACAACTTCTACACATACTTTGGTCCCATACACCTTAGATGCCTCATCTCCTTAACATCATTCCAAGGAGAACCCCCAAAATCGAGTAGCACCGACCATTGGCCTAATAGTAAAACGTATTGAAATATATGGTTGTTTTCCTAGAAATTATCTCAATCTTCAATGCACTCTATCTTTTTAAATAACATAGGGAGGATCTTATTGAATCCCTTTGTATTGAAATAGAGTTTGGTATGGATGTCATTTATAGGAGGTCTTTCAATTGGAGGTTATTTATTCATAATTTCATGTCATCATTTCATTCACTAATCAAGATCATGTAGTGGCCATAAAATGACATATCAGACCCTTATATGTCTGGGGAAGACACAATAATATCAATATGTAAAAGGATTTTATTGATAATGGATCTTGGATCAATATCATCTTAATTCAAACGCTCCAATGTTTGGGATATTGAGAAGGGGACTTATCTCCCACCCAGCTGGCCATTCAAGTGTTTGATAATCCTGAAAAAAAAAAGGTCCCTCGAGAAGATCGAACTCGAATCCTACTTTGGGGGACTCCCGTATGATGTTGAGTTCTTTTTTATCCACTAAGAAACCACATATAATGTCCTACCTGGAAGACCCTAGCATCATGGCCACATTGTGGTACTTTCAACATTTCACCAATGTCTGAAGTATCCCATCAAAAAAAGAAAGTATACAATATGGTGACAATTCCCTCTTCGATACTTATATATCCACATATGTTGAAGCATATTTCTACAAAAAATGGAGATATGAAACTAAATGGGGATGATGATAATAAAGTTGCAGATAACAATGGATTGGGGACTACTGCTATGATCCCCTAGTGTATGGTCGTCAGAGTCTATCTCCTCCCCATAAATATGGTTGAGCAATAAGATTTAATCCTCGAGGACCAAGCCATTCTTGTCCTTAGTTTTAGTTAAAAATGAAATCAGGTCTAGAATCTCTCTGAGATGACCTAGATAGAAAGAGACAATAATGACTCATCTAATTTCTTACCTCTCCTTAATAGTGGTGGATAATCCCTTAGATTACCACCTTCTTCTAAAAAACATCTACAGAAAAAAAATGAAGAGGATGGGGATGCCCTTAGAAATTCTCCTCGAGTAGTAGAGGAAGGTGTATCCATTACCATAGATGAGATGATTAAAATAAATTTTAGAATATAATAAGTTTCCTGACCAACACTGGTTAGTTTTTCCATTCCCCCCAATGATCAAGATATTTACATAGAATTTTTAAAGAAACGATGATATTTGTTCTCTTAGAACTATACTAAAATTCCCAAACAGAATCCAGATGTTGTTGCGTAGCATCTCTAGCTACCCTATGAGAATCTAGGATTCAAAAAGGTGGCTAGGAGGATGCACCCCTCTCATTCCACCAATGTATAGGTGTATGTTGACAAGTTTATCAAATCCAACTTTTTTGGATAAGTGCAATACCCAAGATGGTTGTACATGATCATCCCTGTGAAGAAAAAGAATGTGTAGATTAGGGCCTATATTTATTTTATAGTCCTTAATAATAATTTCATTAAGGGGGATTTCCCATTTCTATTCTTATAACTCTTGATCGATGAAACTTCTCACTTCCGATCCATTTCCATCACTGAAGAGTACTTAAGGAACAATCAAATGAAAATTGGCCTTGAATAGTAATTAGTTAATGCCTTCAATGAACTATATGAGATATTATTCTATTATGTCATGCCCCTTGGAATAAAATAATTCTAGAACCATATATGATCACACCATGCATCAAATCCTTACGCTATTACTTGGATGGATAGGTGGCTGTTATGTCAATGACGTAGTTTTTAAATCCTAACATTGATTTTATCACTTCACAGATCTCTAGAAAATCATTGAAAAGATGAAAAAAATAGTTTTGAGATGATTCCAATGAAATTTTATTTTGGGGTAACATTGATAATTTTCCTTGGCATTGTGTTAGGCCATCACAATATTAAGGTTGATCCATATAAGACTACTTCTATTTTAGAAATCGCACCCCCATAAATCTCAATGAACTGAGGGGACTCCAAGGGCACATCGCCTATATTTGGTGATTCATATCCAACCTATATGGAAGTGATCTTCCCTTTACTAGGATAATGAAAGAGGTAATTTCATGTCAATGGAATGATGAATTACAAAACAGATTTGAATGTATCAAGTATTACATACTAAACCCAACTATTTTGATACCTCTTATGGTATAGATTCCACTCATCATATATGTGTCCTCCATATAGAACTCACTAGGCCCCAACCACAGAGAAAACAATGATGTGGAATGTGATAATATTCTCTAGTACCTCATACATAAGATTCTAGTTATTGAGACTAGAAATTATAATGTCGATAATAACTGAATTGATATCATATTTTTTGTTTAAAAGATTAGGAATTTTATGAATCATCATGAATTCCATAGGGTCACTCGTATTGATTCACTCAAGTAAATATTCAGTAGTTCTATACTGACTTGGCACTTCTCTCTATGGGAGGTCATTCAGAGTCAATATGATATTCAGTTCGAATCACGTGAGAAATTGAAATGGAAATCCCTTGTTGATATCCTCACCGCACATCCTTCCCTAGAAAATACACCGAAAGACACTGAGTGAATAGATAATGATTTCATATAGGCCCATGACACTCCTTGGATAAGGGCGATGTACTTTGATGGCACCTCCCGGAGCACAATCAATATAAGGATGGAAAAACAGACACTCAATTGGTTTGGTCTATGAAATTTATTTGTCTCTCCAAACAAAGAGGTTAATTCCTACTCTTTCTCATTGTATGAAGGATGCACAAATAATGAGGCTGAATACAAATCCCTCATCTCTTGATTAAAACTAGACCTACTACTGCACATATCCTGCCAAAATAAAATAGGGGACTAATAATTTGTGTTAAAATCATATCAAGGGTAAATATTCCATTAAAATTTCAAGAACCATCCCCTATCACTAGTTATGTCATAGTATAAATGGAATTATTCCCCTTTAAGACCACATTGTATCATGTTCCCTGATTATATAATGCCCGTGTCGATGCATTGGACATTGTGGTCAACGTTCTATCAGAACCTGATTAGAAGGAAGAAATATTTCATATCACACATCGATGAATGGTATCATCAATTATCAAAGGTGGTATGGAAGAAATCAATCAGGTCAGCACCACCCTAGAGTATGATGAGCCAATGACCACCACTGTATGGATGGATCCCATAATTGTCTATCTCTGAAATAAGATTCTCCCAATAGATCATTTTGGAATTGAGTGAATTTGATGCCAAGTAGAAAATTTTACTTTACATGATGGTTCAAATGAATATAAATTCTTCTACGAATGATTATTTGATGGAATCCTCCTCAGATGCATAGTATAAGTAGATATTCATGTCATCATAGTAGAAGTCTATGAAGGTTCTTTTAGCATCCATACATCTAGAACTATGCTCTCCCACCAAATCAGGATGTTGGGATATTATTGGAAAAAATGATACATTACATAATGGAATTCAGAAATAAATTTCAAGTGTAATAGATCCATGAAAAGATCATCCATTACCCCCTAAAGTTACTAATTACAGCTAAATATTCTTGTACACTTTCTATTTGTTGAATGGATGTTGTCGGGCCAAATACCCCAGAAAAGTTAATAAGTTCAAGTACATCCATTCTACTACCAACTTTATTTCCAAATGTGATGCGATTATACCCCTCAGCGATGTTAGGATGAAGAATATCATCAACTTTATAATGTCACATATCATCAATGGGTTTGGGATTCCTCACATAACATTTTTAAACAATGGAAAAAACATCTATTCTATATAGATGAAGAAAATGTACTAGGAGAATAATATCGAGTCAATCTCACTATTATGCAGTGGAAAATGGATAGATATAGGCCTTCAATGAGACACTATAGAATATAATCAAGAAGATGGTGAACATGAATAATAAGTATTTTCCAGAAATTCTCTTCCATGCTCTATGGGCCTACCATGCCACCACGCATACTGCCACATAGAAAATTCCATACTCATTGGTATATGGGGTGAAGGAAGTGTTACCCATAGTGGTCTAGAGACCCTCCCTATAAATATCCATTTTTATATAGCTCTTAAATGATAATCCATAAAAAAGGAGCTGTAAAAATTTGAACAACTAGATGAGAATAGATTGTGTGCACTATGGAACAAAGAGGTCCATCAGAATTGGATATCATAGGCCATTAACAAAAGGTTTTCCTTTGTTCATTCCTCCTTGGAGAACATTTGTTGGCTCCCAAAACTCTGTTGATACCTGATAAGAAGTCACCAAAATTGGAACCCATATAGGGAGGGACCGATTTCATACATAATGTTAATCATAATAGAACCCACATAATCTACCATGGATGGGGAGCATGTCACACCACCCACCAATGTGAGTATTTTTAAGACCAACTTTTCATGGATATAATCATATGGGAATCCACATGAGAGTAAGACCTGTCATTCTTCCTAAATACAAGACATTAAACTATACAAATTCATCCTAACCACATAATGATGAATTGTACATTGTTCATCCAGGGTCCATGACGTCAAACTCCACAGTTACCTGGAAATAATGTATGACTTCATTCCTACTATTATAGGATAGGTAGGGACACCCAAACCACTATTATTGGGACCAACTATAGGGTTACTTTCCTTTCATCAGGAGATCCAATGTCATTAAAACATGGAATTAATCTAAATGAAAAATTTCTTCACCGCATGATGTAAGACTACATGGATATAAAAATTATATTTTGCATCACATAGATTGATATATTTACATACCGCATGAAAAAAATAGATGGATCCAAAATATTCAACTTCCTTCATGTTGAGTCACCCACATCCTTACTGCATGATGTTAAACTACATGGATTTCATAGAACTATGTATTGCATGATTCTCATTTCCAATTATATGTATATAGACTCTTTAATCCTATATATTTTTCTATCCACCACATGAAACCAAATTCCCTTGTATTGATATTAAATGCCTCTCCATGGTGAGAGAAACCTATTTTGTTTCCTCTTTCTCACATTGTGCATAGCTCATGTTGACTTATGAGTCTCAGTATGGGCTTCGCCACACAAACAAGGAATAATAGCTTTTGAAAAGACCATATTGGTTCTAAATTCATGACCATAAACTGAATACCATGGATCCTCATTACATGATGTTAAAAATCATAGTAAATGTCATTTCCATTACATGAAACTACATACTCATGTGAACCTCGCTTGATAAGACTATTGCAGTTGGTGATGGTCTTATACCACACCTCCATCCACTATATGCATATTCACATCAGGGTTCCCACGTCCTACATATGGCTTGATTCCCATTCTAGTGAGATACATAGTGACTCACATACGTCAATACTCAGTCCTAGCCACAACATCACCACTTTTGAATGTCGGTCAATCATTATCCTTTCTGCATGATATTAAACTATATGGTTCTTTAAGTACTATGTTGGCATGATTCTTGTCATTACAAGATACATATTGAAACATGATTCTCTAATATCAATCCCATCTAAAAAAATTAACATAAATAATTACCACCTCTACGTATGGTGTAAACCTACATAGAATATTTCCCACATAAGAACTACATGTGACTTGATTCAAGTCCTCATAGGATACATAGTAATGACCAGATTTACAACACTGTGCCAGGCCACATCAAATCAATATAAATATGCTATGCTCTTAGTTCATGGTTCAAAATTACATAGGGGACTTCATTAAGATTTATTTGTTCCTGATATTCATCCACATGGGATACTTAGTGACACCAAAAATTCCATTAATTGGCCCAACCATGATACCACCATTTCACATTGGGGGATCCACGACCTCATTGCATGATATTAAACTACATAGCTTTTTAGAACTATATTTGGTTTTATTATCATATTCATTAGATACATAGGGATGCCCAAACTTCCACCCTTGGGCCCAACCACAACATTTCCATCCCTTCACATCAGTTCCTATTACCTTAGCGCATGACGATAAACTACATAGAAATATGTCCTTACCGCATGATGATAAATTGCATTGAAAATTCCTATACTGCATGACATTAAACTTCATGGAAAATTTTACCACAACATTATGATAAACTACACATACCATCAACCATTTCTCATTCCTTATCCAAGGACCATAAGAGAATTTCTTACATCTACCATAGTACGAAGTGCTTCTACCATATTTTAAAAGTGTCTCAATCTATGTTCCAGCCTTCAGTTCCTGAGTACATCAGGTTACTAGAAGACATTCATAACCCTTATAAAAGAAATGAGATCTCTCAATTCGGCCATTATAATAATTAATATGGTCTTCAGACCCACCAAGTGGAGACATATTTAACCCATAAAAAATGGATTCCAAATTCTTGTGAGCCTGACAACATCCAGGCAGAACTCAGCAGCTTATTGAGATATGAACCTATACCTATATCAATGCCCCATATTATTACTCATAACCTAAAAAACATGAGACTTGATTAACAACATTTACATGTCCCTACCAAGAATTTTTTGGAGTTCTCTTGAACCTAGATATCTTAATTAGGCTCTTACTTAACAAATCTTGTTTTAGTTCTATGTGAGTCATGACCATAAATTGTCAGCACTTCAGTCAAAGTTGTATGAACATAAACACTATCATGTAATGGACCAAATCGCAAGACCCTAAAATTTTAGCGAAAGAGAAAAAAACTTGTTATATTGAAAACCCAAAAAGGGAAACCTGATAAAAATTAAAGTATTCCCCCACTTGGATCATCATCACCTCAGTTTATCAAAAATTTATAGTGCAAAAAATTTCCTTAATCTTATGGGACAACATTGAATCCCTAGTAAAATACAATATATTCTTTCCGGACCATTTGTCTTAGGAAAAACTTTGAGTAGTGATTCTTTACATCTTCTCTCCGTGATAATATGATCTCTAGGTGGTGATAAAACACTTAGGGTTCTCTAACCCCTCTTATGTATTAAAATTTCAGAGTATCAAACATTATGATTTGGGTTCCTTGGATCACCATAAAAAATTCATGGCCCATGTAAATGATATCTTGATATATGGGAAACTTTTCTTGATTATTAATGGATGCCTTTGGATCATGAATATGCTCTTATGGTCGTAAACAAAACCCTTGACTATGAAAAAAGGACATTCCAATCCTGATGAGCCTTGCAATAATCGCAGTAGCACTCAACACCTCAGTGTAGCTGAAATACACTTGATATGAATTTCCTATATCATCCATCCAATATAAGTGATTTGGACCATGATTTACAATCTGAATACCAAACTAGCCAAATGGATTCAACAACCTCAACATTATATCACCAAGTCTTGTGCCCCTTCTCATGGATGGAATTTGACACTCCATTCTTGAAACATTGATATCCCACACCACATGATTTGAATCCACAATGAATAGGGATCGAGCATTATAACAATATCTAAACATTAATAGCATTCCATAACACTTCCTAGACAGCTTCCCTCTCATACCCAACCTCATTAAAAGGACATTTCAGTATTTATAGATCGTTTATAGACCTCCTAAAGAAGTGAACATAATATATTTTTTGCCCATGTAACTGACACATAACGGAATATCCCACCGACTAATGGCATCTCTTCATTGACAGAAAGGAGCATTATTCCTTGTGATCCTTGGAAGCAGAGTGGCGTGACTTAGCATCACATAGTGTTATGGGCCATCCTCGGCATTCCTTCTCATCTCATGTTCATGGACTCAAACGTTTACATTATGTTTTATGTCAACCACATTAGCACATGAACATCATCTTGGTTGGTAAGAACATCTTAAGTGCATCTAGGGGAGGCATAATTTCTTGGGGTACTATAGCAGGTACTGTAGGAGCACTATAGTAGGTACTGTAGAAAAACTATAGCGGGTACTGTTTGGCACTGTAGTATTCGGGAATATTCCCCCATTTGGGCCTTCGGGCCACTGATTTGGTCCCCAAGTCCATTATGGTTTTTGGGTAGATAAGGCTTTCAGGACACCTTAAGCACTTCGGGCCACCATAAGGCCTTCGGGCCACCTAAAGTGCAGATGCAAACCATAAAACCTACAAGGAACATGTTCTATAAGGTGGATGAGAAAAGGGTGTTCACCACAACAAAATCTAAATGGATTGAAAGAATGAGAGGGTATGGAACCTACCATCTGGAAAAGCATGTGCATGCACGAGAAATCCTTGATGAATAGCCATGCAAAGGTGGAATGTTTATTTCACGATGGAGATGATGGGGAGGAGTATTTCCATGTAGTTAGTCTGGGATGTATGTAATGTTTGAAGCCTATGGGAAATGAATTGCTCTATGCCCTATGATCTATGTAGTACTTATGCCTACGGGCCTTGTAAGGGTTCCACCTCAACCCTTGAAAGGTGGATTGTCGAAATCTATAAAAAAATAAGGCCTTCAGGCCATTGGATGGATATCAACCCCATTAAAACTATTCAAGAGGACCTAGTATCGCTAGTATTTTCTCCTCAATCATATTACCTATAAAAATCCTCCAGGGCCACTGGGAATGATACTTGACTTCAAGGGAACTTTTATTAACAATGAAAGTGTGCCTATTGATCATGCATATGCAGCTATGGTCAACATTCTGATCCTTGTGAGGCCCGACATCACTGGGGAATCAATCTATTTAATGACCTAAACTGTTATGAAAAAAATTTCCCTTTTTTATTTTATTAAATCGAAAAATCTTGCATATATTTTATTTTATTATATCTAATTGATTTTTAATGAATGTTAAATATCATTACCAATGACAAGAAATCAGTTAAATAGTGATCGCATGACCTGTATAATTATAGGGTTTTATCAAATCCTATTAGAATTGTCAAATTAAGTGATGGTCTCAGCCAGTAGAATCATATCTTATGAATCCCACTTTTCAAATATTCTAAGAGAGATAAAATTTCTTGTATTTTCTCTAGACCAAGACCAAGCTGAGATCCAATAACATAATTATGAGAAAAACAATTTACATGAGAAGTTCAAGCTCATCGATATCACATCTCAAACCATGTTCACCCTTTAGCCCCATGAAAGAAACATCATCACACAGCATAATCATTGGGAGTATGTAAGTGTTTTAATGGGATATGTATCAACACCATATAAATAGTAATATGTATATTCTTTTTATAAAATAATGAATATATTTTTATCCTATTATTGTCACCTTATAAATTATTGTTCTTTTTCATTAAATAAAGTAAAAATTGTATTTTTTTGGTTAATATTCAAATTCAATTAATGAATTTATGAATTAAATAATTTTTAAAATAAATAAATTTTTATTGGAATATTTTCAATAAAAAAATTTATTGAATATAAATGATCATATAATTTTTATGAAGAAAATTTTATTTTTTAAAAAGGTTCAAAACAATATATTTAAAAAAACAAATAAATTTCAATAAATTACTATTTTAATTGTAAATGTAAACATTCACATATTTAGAAAATTATTTAGAAAAAAAATAATATCTTTTTTTGAGTCACGATGTTGAAATTAACAAATGGTGAAATTTTAATAATTTTATGAGGCGGTTGAATGTTTTTGTAAAATTAAATACCATATAAATGTATTGTGTTTTATGAAACTATAATGTCTCAATAATTATTTAATAAATCCTAGAAAATATATAATTTTAAAAAAATATCTTTAAAATAATGCAATTTTATGTTTATTTTATTTATTTTATAAAACCCTAGTGAATCCTCCTTGACATATTATATGTTTTAAGATGATAAAATCATTTATTTGATAGTGTAACTCACCTCCACATAATAATGGGCATTGCTTTATTACCATCAATAGTTAAACATATAAAATAATTTAATAAAATACCCTTTGGTATATTCCAAGGCAATAAATCATTTGGTGGTTCGTGGTTTTTAATAATTTATTTTGTAGTGTCCAAAACCAAAATAAGAAATAAATCCTCAACTTTTACTTTATAATCCCACACAAGATTCCATTTATCTTAACTATAACTCCTTAATAAATGAACACACTCTCCCCCCTACTCCAAATAGTCCTCCCAAGGCACCCAAAAATCCCATGAGGCCTCTACCATTCCTTGGGGGCCACACATTCAAGTAAGTGGTCCTCACTTTCCTCTCCTTTAAAATTAATGAATTTTTTATATATTAGTTTTTGTAATTTCAAATGGTTATATTTTAATTAATTTATAATCATATTCATATTATAAAATTTATTTTATGTTATGTTTAAATAATTTATTCTCTCTCATATTTACCTTGACCTAATCTATTACTTTCCCGAAATTTCATAAGGGAACCTCGTCTTGCACTCTCTTCTTTTATCAAGAACTCTTTTTAATGTTGTGTCTTTTAATATCCATTTTATTTTTTTCAGATATGTTTTTCCATATCACCATTACATTCAATTTTTTTAAATCATGTGATCCCCTATAACATTCTTTATTTCCTCCTATAAACCTTTATGAACACTCGTTACGATATCAAAATTTTGATAGGGTTATTTCAATTCTCATATTTCTTTATGTTTATTTATTATGTGACACATTCCATTTATAGTTTTTTATTTTGGGGAAGGTATTTACATGTATGTACTAATGTAAATTTATGTATAAATGTGGACATACCCCGTTCTCTCTCAACAACCAATTTTATGAATTTATATATGATGTTGTTATGCTACCGAAGTTACTCGACAATTTTCCTTGCCAAAATAATTGTGTAGTAATCCCCATACCCATTTTTCTATCAAGGATATTCAAAATTATGCACAAATACTTATTTATTAGTTACTTAAATATATTTATGCCACATTACATGATCGTGGAATAAATTATGTTACCGAATGAATCCATGTTATATGATCAATTATCCACACATAAGAATGATAATGAAATGATTATGAAGGGTCCACTATGGTTTCACTCCAGTGATTTAGGTAATGCATAATAAATTGATAAGAAATGTTGGTAAAGGGTTGTAACTGATTCCTATATGGGACTTCTTTACACCATGATCTATTGGAGGGTTTATCCTTAACCTGTTTTTATGATGCAATGTTCTTATTTGTTTCCATAATTACCAATTTATGATTATCATGATATATCACGCCTTATTATTCTTGTTTGTTTTATGATCCATTGATATGAATATTGTATATCCTATATTTTATTCCTAAATTTATTCCTTTTTTATTCCCTTAGAATTCTTTATAAATCATCCCTTTCTTGTTAATTCCCTTAGGTTATCCCTTGAATTGTTAATTATGAAGAAATATTTTGGTCATGTTAAAGATGTTTTCAATAAATATGTTACTTTCCATGTTTTAATTTTTTATATAATGTACTTAATTTTCCAAAGGCACAATAACATTGAATCATCAAGGTGTTGTTAAGTGTAATTTTATGTAATATATCATGTATTAATGTGGAATAATAATCAGGGTAGTTATAGTTAGTATCCTAGGATATATTTAGTAATTTTTGGAATTAGGACTACAAAACCCTAGTGAAATTTTTAGGATTATAGAACTATAGAGAATTTCTAAAGGATATGACTAATTATAAGAAAAAATACAAAACTTTTTGTAATAATAGAGTAATTGGTTTATCTAGAAAATACATCACTGTTTAGGTCATACATTTTGACATGGTTCTGGCACAGATTTACTAAGGGGTAACATCTCTGGAAAGATGTTCTATGCGTAAAGAAGGGTAATATGATACCTAATAATGGGTTATACTGAACACCTAGTTTGAAACTCCTAGGTTTTATTCTTTTATAAATTCATAAGCTCAATACTAACCATTATTAAGTGAAAAATACCCATAATAATATATGTTAGGACATGGATCATGAATGTCATAGATTAAAGACAATAAATTCAGGAGTTAAAGAAATAAATTTAATTTATATGTTATACAATTATTTTCATTGGATTCCCCTATATTTATTTAATATTTTAAAATAATCATACCAAATTTTCCCTTTATTCATACAAATGGACAATAATAAGGGAAATCAAGTTAACAACTGACTTGAAGGGAAATTTGATGACTTCCCCAACAAGATTCCCAACCCAATGGGAGAAGAAATAAAATATATTATCATGATACACTCTATGTAAGAAAATGTTATATATAGAAACACCAATCAATAATAATTCCCAAACAACCCAAAGAGATAACATGCTGCAATTGAGATCTTCAAGCAACAAAGGCCTTATAATTTTAATGGATCATCTGATCCCCTAATCATGGAGCAATTGATCAAATCCATTAAAAATATGTTCTTCATCCTTAAATGTTTATAACAAGAGAATGTTATTCATGATCTTAGTCGTATAGAGGGATAATATGATTAGTGGTGGATATTGATCAATAATATGAATCCCGATGAAGATATTGATGCAATGGAGTGGAAATAATTCAGAAAAAAATTGATAAATATTTTTCCAGCAGCCTCCATCTTAAAATGGGATGATATTTCCTTGCATTCATGAAAATGCATGATTAATCTCTTGGAGAATATGAGGAAACGTTTACAATACATCCATGATAACCCTCTAATTTTTTCATTACCCCTGAATATAAGATTGACCGATTATTTGGGGGATGAAAATAGTCTACAAATATCCCTAGAAATGCATGACATTGACAGCTATAAGGAAATTGTATACAAATCCCCCATAGTCTAAATGGTGACCAGTGAATATTAGGAATACCATGGGGATAAGAAGATGAATGTGGATTTTAATTTCGGTGGTCTAATGGATAAATCCAATGGTGCTGAGAAATTTCAGCATCACACTTATAAAAGGTGTGGAAAGAATGACCTCAAAAACTGACTTAGGGGAACAAGGAAATGATTTAGGTGAGGAAGGGAAGGGAATATAGAAAATTATTTCTGATAGTAGAAAACCACCAATGTGAAAACATAAAGGAATGATCCAGCATACCCTCAATGTATTTTTCACTACATAAACTTAATGAAACCCAAGCACTTAATAAATCAATTATCTAAGCCAAGGGTTTTTTGAGGGAATAAAAAACTCCAAGGTAGTCAGGGTGGGATTTTCATATCACTACCATTAAGGTGAATTCTAAAAGTGAATTTATGATAGGTATTCTATTTATTTATTAAATAATAGTTAATATACTTTTTTATTTGGTTTCTAGACATTCCTTTATATCATAATAGTTTAGTAGAATAATCCACACCCAAACACAAATCATAGAAAAATAGATGTTGATGAAATTATTAAATGTGAAAATTATTTCATACCATGTATATTAATCCTCCCCTATCAATGTTTGTGGGATGAAATTTTCTGTGAGTCTCTTTATACTCCCTTTGGTGTAATTTGATGAAATTCTAGGCATGGATTGGATCTCCCTATATAGAGATTACATAAATTACAAAAAGAGGAAAATCACTCTATATATGGGAATTTTAACCCCAATTTGATAAACTTTCATGGAGTAGGATGAATCTTCTTTATAACCATCATATTAAGCATGAATATTATTACCCTATGAGAAATCATTTCTAGATCAAATGATTGAGTCTAAGGAAAGAACCATAATCCACGATAATCCTATAGTGATGGAATACTCTAAACCATTTCCTGATTAATTTTCTAGTCTTCCTCCAAAAAGGGAGGTTTAATTTTCAATTAATAATATACCTAGGTCATTTCTAATATTCTATACTTCATATTGGATGGTTGTTGTGTAACTCAAAGAGAAAAAGATAAAACTAAAATGGAATATCGATAAGGTTTTTATATGCCCAATTGCTACACCATGGGGTGAACCAGTCCTTTTATTTAATAATGAGTGTGGTTCAATGCCCCTTTTCAATGATTATCATGAGATCAACAAGATCATGATAAAGAACAAGTATCCTTTTCCATGAATAGATAACTCATTCAATGATCTAAATGGAGGAAAATACTTCTCCAAAGTCGATTTGTGGCTTTTATATTACCAAGTTAGGGTGCAGAAGGAGGGTATCCCCAAGACTACTTTTTGTACATGGTACGAGAACTGTGGGATCATATATTTTCCTTTTAGACTAACTAATGCTCTAGATATCTCCATGGACTTGATGAATAGATTAATTATATTTTAAAAAGAAAAATTTATGGTAGTATATATAGATGATATTATATTATACTCCAAAACCAAGGGTGGGAATGAGGAGCATCTGAGAACTCTTCTAAAGACCATGTAAAAGGATAATCTCTATGAAAAGTACAACAAGTGTTAGTTTTGTTTTAAGGATGTCTCATTTCTGAGGAATATTATCACAAGCAATGGGATATATGTGGATCCATCAAAGTCAATAGAAATTGAGGGATGGATGAGGCTATCCTTCATGAAAGATATCCGTAGTTTTCATTTGTTATCTAGACATTATCACCGATTTGTGAGAAATTTCTCACAATTATCACCCTCTTACCAAGATAAATTATAAGGGAGTCAAACTATCATGGATTTATTAATGTTAATAAAGCTTCATGGAGTTGAAAATGAAGATTCCCATTGCCCCTTTACATACACTACCCACATGTAGGGAGATTTTCGTAATATTTAGTGATGCATTGAAGAAGGGATTGGGTTGTGTGTTGATGAAAAATGACAACATCATAGCCTATTATTCATGAGAGTAAAGAATTCATGAGAAAAATAAATCCCATGGAAGATCTGAATTTGGAAGTCGTTATCTTCACCATGAATGTTTGGAAGCATTTTCTCTTTTGAGAGAAGTGAAAATTATATACTGATACCAATTTTCATAAATATATATTCTCAAAGAAAGAGCTAAATTTGTACCAATGATGTATTTTAGATTTCATAAAGGATTAGGACTGCTCAATCCACTACCATATGAGGAAATAGAACAATGTTTTAGATTCTATATGTATAAAGGATCCAACAATAATATCATCAATTATAATTGAGAAGCATATGATCTTCATAAATTTTACGAGGATGGCCATGGAAATCATAAAGGAAGGAACGTCATCAGTCCTTTCACAAATTATTTATCAACCACTTTTTCATGAAAGGTTAAGTGATACTCCAAAAGGTGATATGGGAATTCATAAGAAAGTGGAAACTATAAGAAAAGTGAAATCCTCAGAGTTTAGTGTTAATGAGGATAGAATTGTGAGATTTGGTCCAATATTATGTGCTCCATAATATTTTAATTTAAAGAGGAAACTATCGGATGATGCACATAGTTTTACTTTCCCCATTCACCTAGGAAACACAAAGATGTATCGAGATCTCCAAGAGCTCAAATTGTCGGATAACATGAATAAGAAGATCACTAATTTAACATCATTGTTGCTAGTATGTCAGTATGTGGAGGCTGAAAGGAATAATTAATAATGGATGATATTATAATTACCCATACAAACATGGAAATGGAAAAACATCATGATGGAATTTGTCACCGGACTTCCAAACACATTCAATGGAGAGAATTCTATTTTGGTTTATTTGGATCATCTTACCAATACTGTAATGACCAAAACATTTATTACTGTAATTTCTCCCATAGTGTATTAATTTCATAATCAATCACATTGGGAAACACAATGGCACATCATTATTAAATGAACTCCTATTTGACCTTTAAACATAAATTTGTCACCTCTGTCTTTTGAAATACAAAAATATGACATACACGGTTTTGATCAGAAAGATGTTTGGAGTCTGATAGGAGAAACATAATTTTTAGTGAATAGTAACCTAACCATATGATTATTAATATTACCCTTATGAATAGTAAATCATAAAAAATAATAGTAACTTTACCCATGAATGCTTATAAAAACATAGGTATCTTATAAGTGACAATGTGACCATAGTAAAAGTATTGGTATTCTTGTTAGTCAAAAAAACAAATTATAATTAATTATTTAATTTAAAATAAAATTTATTTTCATAAATTGTTTCCTAAATTAACAATGATATGACCTTTGTGTTTATGATAATTTTATATAACCTTATGTAATTTTTGAAATCATTATGAAATCAGTTTTAATATAAAACATTTTAATTGACAAGTAAATTATTATTTGAATTATAAATTAAATTAATCATATTTAGAAAATTATCTTTGAAAAATTCAGTTCATTTTTTAATCTACACATTGAAAAATGGTTACAGTGAATTTTCATGATTTTATTGAAATACATTAATATTTTATGAAAAGTGAAATACAATAATTTACAAAATAAGCTAAATACATTAATTATAGAGTCATGTATGTTGTTCAGCTAATGTAATACCAATTGGTTATAACTCACATTCTTTCATTACTATTTTTGGTCATTTAATTATCAGTATTACTTGTCTTGTGGGGAAATAAAAATTAATGAATATAATACTGAGAAGACCCCTCTCCCCTCAACATAAAATACCACCCCTCACTCCCTCATTTATACACTCCTAACAAGCTTCAATCCGAATCCAAATTCTCATAAAATATCTTCCCAAGCCCCTCCTCCACGACATTTTTTGGGAATAAATTCCAAAACCTCTTCTCTAATGTGGCTGTAAAATAACATATATTCAAGAGGTAATCTCTCTCGCTTTTATTTCAATTTCCTTTCAAGCTTCATTAATTTTCTTATCTTATCCTCAAAATATCTTATAAAACTGTCATGATAAGTCCATTATGATTTAAATACTGGTATTATATCTTTTTAATGTATGATTATTCTTTATAATCCTCCCTCTAACTTTGTTTATAGAAAGGAATTTTTTCCCCATGATGTGTTAATTTACCTACATCATGGGTGATGCACTTCCATTTTACTTCAAAAAATTAAGGATGTAAATGAAACTATTATATGGTTGAAACAATATTTTATTATTTATTTATATCCACTTTTATTCTCTATAAACAACTTTTATTAGTAATAATATTTGATAAAATGAAACATTACTGTAGTTATCCGAAAACCACCCAAATTAACCTAACACAATCATTATTAAATATTAACTAATGATTCATCCACTTGGTATATTAAAAAATTCATTACAAGATCATTTACGCTCCTGGAATATTAGTAATAAAATTTAGTATCTGTTATTTATGTTTATCCATGTTCTACACAAAAATCCATTCATGTGTATAAAACAACTGTTCATGAAAACTATGAAAATGAACACTCCCGAAAAATGGATTTAAACTATCTAACTCTTCCAAATTCTCTTAAAAGAACATATTTATAACGCTCTGACCCCAGTTACCCAAATATGGTGCATTATTTTTATACATTGGCATGATTACAAGGAATCAAGTCCCGAAGGACCGATCGGTTTAACGGTCTTGGAAAATATATTACATACATGAATGTTACATTACACTTTATAACATACAAAACCACATAAATAATGTTTTATGAACGCAATTATTCCCTTGGATTAACCCTAATACACTTCTTGGAATCCTGGGAAAAATAAAACATAGAAAGAGGTGAGATCAAATGCTTATTAAGGATAACAATATAGTGGAAACTTTTATAAATAAGCATAAACATTTAAGGCAATGTATAACTAAAACAAAAGCCTTTTAAACTTGATCTTCGGCTTAATATGGCAGAAATAAAATGAAATAATTCCATTTACTTATTCACATGGATATTCCACTAGTCGAATAATCACATGAAATATCAATAACCACTTTCATAATGATGGAATGCATAATTCTAGACTATCATAACCATGTATACAAAGCCTCGTGCCAAGACTACAAATAAGATTTTGTCAAGGCCTCGTGCCAAGATACTAGTTTGTCTCATGATACCTATTGATGCATCTAGGAGCTCTAGTGGGCTCCACTCGTCACTTAATATGTCCAATTCATTCCTCATATGAACAGGTTTAAATATAACATAAACATTTGTATTAAAACTAGCATACAGTATGTCAATACTTTCTCCATAAACCATGAATGGTATAAAAATAGCACATCCATAGTCAAACATAACTCATTCAATACAATATGAAATATTTTATTGTAATATATTAACCTAAATCGATAATAATGAAGGATATTGAAATAGTTGAAATTATTCATCAAAACTATTTGAGAGGAATATCCCCCTTTTTCTTGAAAACATTTAAAAGTCGCAATACTTTTCAAGAAGTCGTTTTAAAATAGATTTTTGAATCAAAGTGTCCCATACCACTTTGAAACTTTTAAAACGAATTGTAATTTTATAACATTAATGTCCATATAAATAAATTCTTAAACCCATTTTTAAAACATGGACATTAATGAGAAATATTTATAAGAATAAATCTTTAAAACATTTAAAAATGATATTTTAGTTAGAGTTTATAACTAAAGGAGAGACACTTGAATTCAAATAATTGAGGTAATAAAAACATTTTAATATCATGAGAATAAAGGGATTCAGGATATATTATGTCAATGTACATTATATACACCATATAAAAGTGATTTGGTGTATAACAACAAAGAAATCTCAATTGAATGTAAATTGAGAGGAAATATCTTATAAAGACTGTATCCTTAGGTTAAGGATAAATAAATTATATAATTATGTGTGACAAATATAAATAAACTAAATATTATTGAATATTCAGTGTAAATCAATCAGATAACATTCACACATATTCTTGTACAAACAACACCAATGAATTGGATATTTAACTCAATAAATGGAGATTTAGTTAAAATTACTCTTATCAAGTTCATATCGATGACTTTAGAATTTATAAATAGAGTGGTTATGTGTATCAAAATTTTATGTACAGAAATGGGAGTGGATATTATGACATAATAAAATTAATTGTGATTCCACACATTATCTTTGAGTAAAATAATCAACGAAGTATACGTAAAGCCGAATTAGTGGAAATTTAAATTTCAAATTCCCTTATTGATTTGGTAACATAAGAAATTTACGCCCATGAAAGAAGGATCATACAATGATGATGTAAATATCCATAAATTAAAGTATATTACACAATGAATACAATCATTATCTGTACACACAACACGTGCTATAAATAAGTGGTGAACAATGGAAATCTCATGGAATTAAAAGTAAGATAAGAAACCCCTTACTTTGTACTTTTTCCATGGTCGAGGGTAGGTTAACCTCCTGTATAATGGTGAAATAATTTTTATTGAATTATACAAGAATAATATAAATTAATATGATATCATATATGATCTTTTAACATTGATTTGTTAATAATATCTTAGTATTATCGTCATTTCTGGTGTTAACGGATTCATTTTCCTTTATATTATTTGTTATGTGAGCCATATTTTTTATGGATGGGATGTATCATATTCATATACAGAATTATGTCATGTCTCTAAACATTATTTTTAATCATCAAATGAAATTTAGTCTTGAATGGATATGATGGGGAATGAATCTCATCGTGTTCGTGGAGACGGTAATCCGAACGTATGCACGAGCGACAATATCATTATTTTGATATTAAAATAATATATAATTGGATGGTATATCATATATAAAGAATAATTATCATGTTATATTTATTATTTACATGAATTAAACATCATTATTATACCCATACAAATAATAATATATTGAATAACAATTGCACCATGACGAGGAGACGGTAGGTCGTACATACCCACGTATGGAGACATGTCATTCAAAGGATTGATAGAATAAAAAATATGGTTATAACATATTTATAATAACATTATATAGATGATACAGGATTTATTATTTTATAATGGTAATAACAAAGAAATAAGAAGTGGAAGAAGAAAGGAACTTGAAAGAGGGTGGTGAAATCATTAACTCATCTTCGGGTTCTACCTTTTGGTTTGATCAAAATGGTTCCTTAAGTTGGCTTTCTGACCAAAGGAGTGCCTCTATGATGAAGTGAGGGATGTTTAGAGAATATTTGGGCAGGGTTTGGCCGATCCAAAAGGCTTTGAGGGTATGAATTTGAGAGAAGGGGAGTTCCCTTTTATAAGAGGGGTGAGAGGCATCTTAGGAAAAGCTAGAAATATTATTTGATAATAAATTCATATTCAGTTTATAATAGCTCAAAAGTGGATTATTTTAGGTATAGGTCTAAAACAACTAAAAAATAGGTTTTATATAGGTTTGGGTCACTTTAATAACCATATCTTTTAGTATTAACTATTAGTTAATTTGTTTGACATAAACGATGTCACTTTGTATTTTTATATTATATGGTTAATAAACTTACAATAAACTTCCAAGAGACTTCAAAGTGGTCCATTAATAATACACCTATAATTAAATAAGTCGTTTTTCCAATGGTTAGATTTTTAGTAATAGAATATAAATTAATAATATAATATTTTGTTTTAAAAACTCATTTATGTCAATTTTGACACTATTCGATAATTAATTTTTGTTAAAGTCTTAACAACTTTATTAATTCAAACCAAATTTATTTAAGCAATAATAACATGTCATAGTAACCAATAAAATTTGTGTATGTCATCAAAAATTTAATTTATATTTATTTTAACATTTATAATACCAAATACTAGATTCTTTCATTAATAAGGGAAATACTGCATCATTATTGTGTCATAAATATACTGAATTATTCAATGTTTAAAAATTAAAAATAAAATACCATTATATAGGAAATCCTTTTATATTTCTAATGAATCTTTATAGTCTAAAATATAACATATATAACCATATGTAAATTTTTTTTCCTAAACGATAAATGCTTATGTCATTTTTGTATTTACTTAAACATAATTAATATAATGTGCCATTATCATAATCAAGTGGATCCATGGCATCCTAAAATTGACTCAAAGATGCCCATGGTCGGAAATGTATCAACCAATAGGGTTAGGACATGTTTTATGGAAAATTAATATTATTATAATATTATTTTTTCCTTTATTTATCGGATTTTCCCTTTAACCACGGTAAATAAAATATTTACCGAAGTAATTATTCCAAATGTCTAAAAATAAGAGTTACCAATTTAAAAAATTTGGACATCCTGATTCCGAATATGGAATACATTTTTACAAATTCAGAATACAGAAGTGGCAGAAATTAATTTAAAATTAATTCCTGCTATCAAAACAAAACGCGTGTTTTTAAGAAATTATAACTCTCAAAAGATTGACAATTGTTTATGTCATGTTTAAATGTGAAATTAAGAGAAATGACCAACATTGTATTAAATGGAAAAAATATATTCTAAATTAATTTTAAAACCACTAAAATTCATAATTTATCTATGGTAATTATTTCGAATAAAAAAGACGTTTTTAAATAAACTTTAGGAATTTTCACTTCTTATCAAAAAATGAAAGTTATCAGAAAAGTACCAAAAATTTACCCTAAGCTAATTTCGATATTCCGAATCCAAAAATGTATCCATTTTGAATGATAAAATTTATAAAAATTGAAAAATTGGGTATTACTATTTATAACGACTAGTTTGATTGGTTGTGGTTTGTGTTAGAACTCAAAGTTGCATACAACACAAGCTACTGCATTATTCAAAGGGAAACGTACCATGGACGCTTGAGACATTACGTACTCCCCTACTTCAATAAATTTCGTTCTCTCAATTTATGCTCAGTATTGGAATCTTGGGGTGGACATTTCAAAATATCTTAATAGAAATCCCACATCGAAAAATGAATTAATGAAGCCTATATTTAAAATAAAGAGTGGTAAGTATGAAGGTTACCAAAAATAACACATACTAGGGTTCCATGTAAGAAAACATGGATATGGAATAGAAATATTTCCATCAATATCTGAGGGAGAGTGGTAGAGAACATGGATATAAAAAGGCCAAAAATCACAAATCCATAAATTTCTGATGATCTAAGGAACCATCTAGGACTACATTTTTATTCTATGTTCCTTTTCATAATATTGAGTAATTTATTTTTAATATTTCTAAGATCATAAGAAGATATAATTACTTTTTAAGTAGACATTCATCCTTTAATAAATTTCTACTACTAACTCATTTTTTTAAACGATGAGTATTCAAGAAGACTTGGTCACACTGGAATAGCTAGAAAAAATTTCTATAGAATCACATGATCCACAAAGGATAAACTATATATTTACCTTGTCTTTAGAGATTAATAAAAAAATTAGTATAAGGTCTAATTATCCCCCAAAAGGATATTCCATTATAGAAAGAAATACTTATCTTAATTTCTAAAATTAAACCAACAATACCCCAATGTGATAAAAATACCATTCAATAAACAATTGTCCTAAAAATAGTTCAATATAATCTAAAATAATATTGAAACCCAAAAAATAGAAGAATTTGGTTATGTATTCTTCCACGTTAAATTGTATCTCCAAATGACATCAATTACTCTTAAAGCCACATACATAAAAGTAATTAACCTAATCACATGTTCCCTATTATATGTTAATAAATTCCATAAATAACCCAAATCACTATAAATCTGCAATAAAAATATTGATAAAAATACACCATTACTCCTCAAATGAAATCCCATAGTATTCTACTTTCCATGGGAATATAGTGTTCCCAACAAATAGAACATCTTCCAAAATAACATTTTTCACTTAATCACCAAATAATTTTCCTATACTAAGTGTATTCACTTGATAACACTGAAGATCCCAAATTAACTTATTATTGATCAAAAAAATCATTTAACTAAAAATACTTAGTCACACTAACCAGGGACTTCACGTAGTCCAGTGGTAGGCGATAAATCCCAATCGCACTTTGGTTGTGGGTTCGATTCCCACAGCTTTGTCTGACACGATGGGTTTTCAGACGGACTCTGTGTTGTCCTTTTTCAAAAAAAACTATATTTTATAACATTACCAAATTAGTTAAATTCTTTGAAATAACCATAAAAAAATTTAACCACAATTGTTATCTCATACCTTGCATTCTCATCCCAAAATATAATAACTTGTAATTGCCTCAAACCGAAAGATCATATAAAACCAAATGGTTATTTATAACTATATCAACAAGAGAAAAGATAATTCTTCCTCAAATATCATTCTCACATGATAAATTGTAGGGTTACACATATAAGTGAAAATTAACCCAATGTAATATCAACAAAAAATAGCACTAATACCCTTAAACATTTTTCCATCCATTTATTTCCTCATAGGTTCATCCTTGACTAAGAGGTTATCCTATAGAATAGCCCATTCACTCTGGTAATGGCCAGGTCCCCTACATTTATGGAAAATTACTGTAAATGGATTCATGGGACCATTTTTATTTTCTCCAATAGTACTCTTCATTTTTCCTTGGCAATTCTTCACTTTATGTCCTTCTTTCCCACACGTAAAGGATTTATTTGTTCCGTTGAGACACTTTCTTGGGTGTCTCCTTCCACATTTCCTGCATGATGGAAATTTAGGATTCGTTTCTCCATGGTCTCTACAATTAGATCTCTTATCATTCATCACCATTCTATTCGTTGTTGAGTTCATTAATTGGTTACTATATATATTGTTGATCATATTTATGGAAAATTGATTTGGCATGAAGACGATATCTTTTACGCCTATCAACATTCCATTTTGTTTCTCATTACCACCACAGTTCCAACCTTCTACATCATTCTCAATTTCTCTATGACTTACTTGGAATCCCTTCATTAACTAAAACAAGAAATCATTGTGTGAGTAATAGAAGTAATAAAATCATTTAGAGAATATCATGTCACCATATTCTCAATTTGAAACACAGTAGGATTAACCAAGGTCATTTAATCACATCTTATATATAATACTTCAAATTGGTTTGTAAAGAAAATGTAAATTATCCTAAGCATATCCCATGGGAGTGTTGTAACTAAGAGTGCATCAAAGCCTGTTGTCGTGCACTAGTTCCCGTTCGAGTCTAGATCAATGTGGTGTTTTCGGGATTTATGACTAGGTACATATGTGCCAGAGCCGAATCTACCTGCTCGTATCTAGACTTGGATGTATTGCTTGGAAAACTCAAAAAATATATACAATACCAAAATTCTATGAAGTTCTTATACACTAATCCTCAATGTATTTCATAGGGCTATGTGCTCTAATCAGAGTTTATCTAAATCTAGCTTCCAAGGTTTGTACTAAATATAAGGACCCGAGATTTTGAATAAATATTGTTTCCTAATTTTCTCTGTTATTTTATTTTTATACTCAACAAAACTGTTTCATTTGATAACATCAGTATAATTAAAATGAGACCGTTTGGTTTCAACTGTTCTATGACCATTCGTCAATATGATCGTTGGAAACTAAATGTTGTGATTATTGTCTATAAATACAAGTGGTCATGGTTAATTAATATAGAAAGAAGATTCGATGGCCTCATCCAGTATTATCGGGCCAATCGAAGCCCATCTAAAAGAACTTGGGAAGGAGGTAGCACCACTGGGCTTTGCTCTGGACCAAACCCAAGCCAAACTTCATCGTGTGAAGCTAGGATAGAATCACCTTTGCGAGAAGATAAAACTGATAGAAATTAGTACTCGTGCAATGTTATCCAAGCCTCCCTCGGATTCTCTCACCTTAGAACACCATACACTGAGGTCATATGCTGGGGTTATTAGAGGCTATGTAAGGAGACTGTAACTGCTTTGTGTAATCCTTTGAGATAAATAAAATTGTGTTTTCTTCTTATGGAGAAGTTTGTAAATTTCAAATTTCTGGATAAATGCAGGATGTATATTATTGATGAATTAGAAAAAAATGGTATTTTAAAATATTTTTGTAAACCTTAAATAATTAATGTTGTTTAATGATTTTCAAAAAATGCTCTTCTACAAATGTGTTCAGTAAGAAACTTGGAGTCTAATAAGATCAACTTAATTTGTGGTGAATTGTAATTTATGAACAGTGATTTTACGCTTAGGATTACTAATGTGACCAAATGTATTAGTAATCTCACTTAAAGAAAGTATTAATATAATATACGCACTTTTATGAAGTAATTCGATTCAATAAAATAGGTAAATAACTATTTCAGAAATTATTAGTCAAGTATTAGTTTTTTGGGTGAATAGTTTTTTTAATTAAGAATTAAATTAGAAATATTTAGAAAACTATTTTTATAAAATGGGCTTTATTTTTTAATTCAGAAAATAGATATTATGTTAAGGTAATTGTTGCGGTTTTTTCTGAAAAAAATGAATTTTCGGTGAATAGTGTTTTTATTTTAAAATTAAATTAAAAATATTTAGAAAAATATTTTTATAAAATGGAGGTCATTTTTTAATTCATATAATTTATATTATGTTAAGATAAATTTTTGGGTGTTTTCGGAAATAGTTGAATTTTTAGTGTATAGTAAAAATAAAGTTTTTGGGTTTCGGTATGCTTAATGACATCATAGCTGTGTCATGATGATTTCATGAAATATTTTAAGTGATGGTACACTAAAGGGGATAAATTATTTTATGAGGGGTCCTATTTTTCCTAACACCTTGGGAAATACCATGGGCAAGCCCATGGTTTTTCCAATACCACCAATGAGGTGTCCTTTGGCCATTAATGCCTTGTCCCCTCACTTCCCCTATAATTACCAAGCCATTATCTCATCCTTTGGATTCCAAAATCATCCTCAACTAATTTATGGTCTCCTTACCTTCAAATGAGTCCTCCCAAGGTTCCCCCAATCCCTCAAGGTCCCAACCTTTGAGTTTTTAGAGTTATGTTTTAAGGTAAGGGATCCTACCCCTCTCTTTCTTTCCAAGTACTCTCTTTTATGTCATTTCTTTTATGCTCCATGCTATTATTTTGGGGATGTTATTTTATATTAATCCTAATTTACATTTAATTTTCATATGATGAGAGACCCCCTCTTGCTATCATCAATTAATTTTAAGAATGCTTAAGTGTCTCCGTTTGGCTGCCGAATTTTTAAGAGATTCTTTCACCATTATCATTTTCAAGTTCCATTTTCATGTCAATTCTTTCAAGTTCCATTTTATTATTTTTGGGTTTTATATTTATATCTATCATAATGATATTTTATGTTCCTATTATGAGAGACCCTATGTGATCTCTTCAATTCATATTTTTTGATGTTTATGTGACGTCGTTAGGCTACCGGATTTTCATAAGAAAATTATTATTTTTGTCTTCCTTTCATATTTTTCATTTCAAATGGTATGTCCATAACTTTTCACTACCATGTTCATATATCCTTTATATTCTGTCTCTCTACTATTTTATGGATCATTTATGAGTGGGTGACCCTTTTCCCCTCTCTTTTCAATGTTTTCTAAAACCCTATAACATAGCTGTTATGCTGCAGAATTTTCCTCTCAAAATGTCTCTCTCTTTTTCTCAAATTATTTTGTTTTATTAAGTGAATACTAAAAGATCTTTCTTATACATGGGTATTCAAATATATATCAAAATGTTATATTTTAATTCTGGTATTTACATACATGTAATCCTCTTTCCTTTTTCTGTGGGTTTAAAGTATCATAAACATCATGTCTTTAAAGCAATTTTTGAAATGTTATGATTATGAAATGAAACACATTTATTTTATTCTATATGGGTTATTTATGAAATTCTTGATGATGATATATGAGGTTCACATGATAATAAATTAAATTTTAAGGGTGCACCCTGATAGCGCTCCAATTCATTGGGTAAATACTTAGTCTCTAGAGATGGTCAATTTTAATGATACCTTGGTAAATAACCTTGGTAATTTTTAATGAAACCTTGGGGATGGACATAGGTGAAACAGAAATGATTGTATAAGTTAAATGTTGTAGCCACATCTTCAAGTTATGAAATACGTTATTTTTATTATTATATGCTTCATGATTTCTTTCTCACGCCTTAAATTTCTTTTTCACGACTTTATTGATGTATCTGAAGTTCAGATGTTAAATGTTTCCCCTTATTTCCCTTACTAGGCCTTCAGCTCACCCTTTCTATTGATGTATGTCCCCAGGTTATGAGATGATGTAATGTAATTAGGATGAACAAATTAAGAAGCCTTTCAAGTGTTTAAGAATAATGTTTTATGTTGTCATGTATTAAGCTCATGGTTTCCAAGACACTAAACCTTAAAGATCCTCGGTTTTGTATAATGTAATTAAACATTAGGTGATAAAACGGTGGGATGTCATAGTTGGTATCAAAGGATGGTTTAGTTATTTGTGGAAATTAGGATATGAAAACTTTAGGAATAACCCTATAGAAAATTTTAAATATAGGAAATCATCCTGGTATTTTGGTGGGTATTGAGTAAGTGGGTTGCAAAGAAATAAACCCATGTTTGGATACGAACAAGTAGAGGTTGCTCTGGAACATATGTTCCTAGGAGTGAAAACACTGAAAAGGTGTTTCAAACTTGACCCGGGGTAAACTGGTGCACGATAACAGGCCTTGCTGCACTCTTGGTTTGACACTCCTGGGGGATATGCTTTGGTAAATTCATAAGCTTTGTATGAACCATTATTAAAGGGACAAAGATAAAATAAAATAAAGATTCACATAAGAATATATGATCATGGATAACCTCGATTAGAACCTAGGGGATCACAAGTTAGGGTATACTTTTCTTCTACAAGTTTATCCTTCTATGCTTTATGTTTCCTTTTCATGATTATTGGCTATGTATTTAAGCCCAATAATTATACTTTCTTTTCTTAGTTAATGGCGGGGAATAGAAGAACATGTCCCAACAACCAATGTGATAGGAAATGTGAAGATTTCCCTCTTAATATGAAATAGATGATGAGATATCAAGTTTAACATATTGTGATTATGCCAAACCATCTATAAAAAATCACAATTATTAATTGGTACCTAGTTAAATGCCCAAATTCATCAAGGAAGACAAAGAAAAAGTCTCAAGGATGTTCATCTGATAAAGCTGATAAGGGAAAGAAGTCCCAATTTCCTTTGTGTAAAAAGTGTGGAAAGGGGAACCAAGGAGAATGTAACAAAGGAACTGGGAGATGTTTTAAGTGTGGGGTGATAGGGTATAAAGTATCCAATTTCTTTAAAAAAAGGATTATGTGAGGAATAGAGATAAGGTTTGGTCTAATGTACCTTATAATTTTCAATGTCGTAAATATGGAGAAGTTGGAAATTATCCAAGGAAATGATCTCATGGAAGGGATGAGAAGCATGATGAGCATAAACAATCTTAAATGACAGGGGAACAATGCAATTCCTATGCTGAGATAGATCATGGTGACTAAAGTACATGTAACTTTTTCTCAATAATTGTCTATATCAAGTTGTATTTTAGTTCGTGCCCTATGAGAATATCTTTAATGTTTTATAAGAACATAGATTCACTGCCTAAGATGGTTTTTTATCATTAAAGAAAAACATCTATTGTTATGTACCACATGTCGATGTTGTGAAGCTGTTCTTCTTGAGAAAAAAAGTTTACTAGGGGATTAAAAGATGATAATTATTTTGACAGACGTTCACTATTTTGGGAACCCTATATGATCGAGGTAAATAGATTACTATGTTATTTTTTTTGAGGAGTAAAGGTTGACTTATATTTTTAAGAATCTATGAACTTAAGGTGAAATTATAGTAATTTAGGTTACTTATGGAAATGATTAACCTATATGGGGGAAAATATGTTTAGGTTAGTTACTTTTGTTATTAGATGTTAGGAGTTGTTGATGTTTTTTGGAGATGAACGATAAAGTTTATCTTGGAAGACTATGTTATCAAATCCTTCTTGTATTTGGGTTTCAATCTTAGTTTGGTTTATTTTGAAGAATTTTATGGATTGTTATTTGTGGAACGGTCAATGATGAAATTTGGGTAGTACCGTGGAATTTTGAAGATTTAAAAGTAGTTTCCCTTCCTATGGGGCACTTTCTTTTTGAAGAGTTGTTTTATCTTACCCTTTCTGTTTTTTGTATAATGCTAAAAGATAGAAGACATATATAGTTAATCTTTTTAGGATTATGTGATTATCTAGAAGATTATTCTTGTTCTTTTGATGAGACCAAGTGTTTTTGAATGCTCATCATTTGGAGACAAGATTAGTTTTGGTAGAAACTTTTTAAAGGATGAAACACTACTTGAAGGTATGTATATTTCCTTGTGTTCTTATTCTATGTAGTAAATGAATTCCTCAAAATTATTAAAAGGAACATAAACCAAAAATGTTGTTGTTTTAAGTTTCCTATTGGGTAATCAAATACCGTTTACACATATCATAAGTTTGTGATTTTCTTGTGGTTAACTTTCTCTTAATCATGTTTTCTATCACTCTCCATCAGAACATGACCCTTTGTTTTCTCTTCTATATCCATGTTTCCCTACATAGAATCCTTGTATGGGTTAACTCGGGTGACCTTTGTACTTCTCTTTCTTTATTTTAAAGTAATAGTTTTACTGACTCCTTTTCTGATGTGGGACTTTCAATGAAATTTCGAAGCCCAATTTTAATAATTATGAGGACGCAATTTCTTAAGGGGAAGAATGTTACGACCCGAAATTTTGAAAAAATTTTGTTTCATAATTTTGTGTGTTCTTTTATTTTTATACTCAACAAAACTATTTCATTTGATAACATGAGTATAATTAAAATGAAACCGTTGGGTTTTGACTATTATATGATCATTGGTCAATATGACCGTTGGAAACTAAATGTTGCGATTAATGTCTCTAAATACAAGTGATCTTGGTTAGTTAATATAGAAAGAAGATTTGATGGCCTCATCCAGTAGTCTCGGGCCAATCGAAGCCCATCTAACAGAACATGGGAAGGAGGTAGAACCATTTTTCTTTACTCAAGACCCATCCCAAGATGAACTTCATCGTGTTAAGCTAGAACGGAATCACTGTCGTGAGAAGTTTAAACTGATAGAAATTACTACTCGTTCAATGTTGGAAGAGCCTACATCGGATTATCTCACCTTAGCACACCTTACACTTAGGTCCTATGCTGGGGTTATAAGAGGCTATGTAAGGAGACCGTAACGGCTTTGTGAAATCTTTTGAGATAAATAATTTTTTTTTCTTTCTTATGGTGAATTTTGTAAATTTTCAAATGTCCGGATAAATTTAGGATGTATATTCTTGATGAATTAGAAAAAAAGGATATTTTAAAATATTTTTGTAAACCTTAAATAATTATGATGTGTAATGATTTTCCAAAAATGGTCTTCTGCAAATGTGTTCAGTAAGAAATTTGGAGTCTAATAAGATCAACTTCATTATTGGTGAATTGTAATTTATGAATAGTGATTTTACGCTTAGGATTAGTAATATGACCAAATGGATTAGTAATATCACTTAAAGAAAGTATTAATATAATATAAGAACCTTGATTAAATAATGTGATTCAATAAAATAGGTAAATAACCGTTTCAAAAATTATATGCCAAGTATTAGTTTTTTTTGCGAATAGTGTTTTAAATTAAAAATTAAATTAAAATTATTTAGAAAATTATTTTTATAAAATGGACCTTATTTTTGAATTCAGAACATAGATATTATGTAAAGGTAATTTTTGGGGTTTTTTCTGAAAAAATGAATTTTCAGTGAATAATGTTTTTCATTAAAAATTAAATTAAAAGTCTTTAGAATTTCTTTTATAAAATGGAGTTCATTTTT
Organism: Viscum album; assembly: GCA_963277665.1. Taxonomy (NCBI): domain Eukaryota; kingdom Viridiplantae; phylum Streptophyta; class Magnoliopsida; order Santalales; family Viscaceae; genus Viscum; species Viscum album. The sequence continues at coordinate 582,084,192 of OY728129.1, read as the reverse complement.
GAATTCAGAGCATTGATATAATGTTAAGATAGATTTGTGGGTGTTTTCTGAAAAAATTGAATTTTCATTGAATAGTAAAAATACGGTTTTAGGGTTTCGGTATGTTTAATGACATCATAACTGCGTCATGATGATTTCATGAAAACTTTTAAGGTATGTTCGAATAAAGGGGGTGAATTATAGTATGAGGGGTCCCATGTGGCCTAACACCTTAGGAAATACCATGGCCAAGCCCATTGTTTTGCCAATACCACCAATGAGGAGTCCCTTGACCATTAATGCATTGTCCCCTCACTTCCCGTATAAATACCAAGACATTTTCTCATCCATTGGATTCCAAAAACAATCCCAACGAACTTATAGTCTCCTTACCTCCCAAGTAGTCCTCCCATGGTTCCCCCATGCCTTCAAGGTCCCAACCTTTGAGTTTTAAGAGTTACTTTTTAAGGTAAGGGATCCCACCTCTCTCTTTCTTTCCAAGTACCCTATTTTACGTCATTTCTTTTATGTATTTGTTCTTATGATGGGGATGTTATTTTATTTTACTAATGCTGATATTTTAATGTTCATATGATGAGATACCCCATCTTTCTCTCATCAATTCAATTTAAGAATGTTTAAGTGGCGTCGTTAGGCTACCGAATTTTTAAGGGATTCTTTCACCCTTCTCATTTTCATGTTCCATTTTCATGTCAAGTCTTTCATTTTTCTTTTTATTATGTTGGGGTATGATATCTATATCTATCATAATGATATTTTATGTCCATATGATTAGAGACCCTATTCTATCTTGTAAATTATTTTTTTTTAAGTTTAATAGACGTCTTTAGGCTGCCGAGTTTTCATAAGAAAAATTTAATTTTTTGTCTTCCTTTCATGTTTTTTATTTCAAATGGTATTCCCTTAAAATTTAATTACCATGTTCATATATCCTTTAAATTCTGTCCCTATACTGTTTTATGAATCATTTATGAGTGGGTGACCCATGTCCCCTCTCTTTTCAATGTTTTCTAAAACCCTGTAACATATCCGTTATGCTACAGAATTTTGGTCTCAAAATGTCTCTCTTTTTATCAAATTTTTTTATTTTATTGAGTGAATACTCAAAGACATATCTTATAAAGGGGTATTCACATATATATAAAAATGTTCTCTTTTAATTCTGGGATTTAAATACATGAACCCCGCTTTCCTTTTTCTGTGGGTTTAAAGTAACATAAAGATCATGTCTTTAAAGAAGTTTTTAAAACGTAATGATTAAGAAATTAAACTTATTTATTTTATGCTATATGGGTTATTTATGAATTTTTTTATGATTATATTTGTGAATCACATGATAATAAAGGAAAATTTAAGGGTGTACCCTGATAGTGCTCCAATCCCTTGGGTAAAGACTTAATCTCTAGATATGACCATTTTTAACGACACCTTGGTGAATAACCTTGGTAATTTTTAATGACACATTGGGGATGGACATTGGTGAAACGGAAATGATTGTCTAAGTTAAATATAGTAGCCACATATTCATGTTATGAAATACGTTATTTTTATTATTATATGCCTCATAATTTCTTTCTCATGCCTTAATGTTCTTTTTCATGACTTTATTGATGTATCTCAAGTTCACATGTTAAATGTTTCCCCTTGTTTAACATACTGGGCCTTCTGCTCTCCCTTTCATTTGATGTATGTCCCCATGTTATGAGATATTGTAATGAACATAGGATTAAAAAATGAATAATCCTTTCAAGTGTTTAAGAATAATATTTTATGTTGTCATGTATTAAGCTCCTGGTTTCCAAGACACTAAACCATAATGATCCTCGGTTTTGTATAATGTAATGAAAGTTTATGTCATAAAAAAGATGGATGTCATAGTGGGTATCAAAGGATGGTTTAGTTATTGGTGGATTGTAGGATATGAAAACATTAGGAATAACCCTATAGAAATGTTTAAATATAGAAAATCATTCTGGTATTTTGGTGAGTATTGAGTAAGTGGGTTCCAAACAAATAAATCCCATTCTGGATACGAACAAGTAGAGGTGGATCTGGTACAGATGTTCCTAGGAGTGGAAATGCTGACAAAGTGTTTCGGGCTTGACCTACGATAACCTGGTGCACGACAACAAGTCTTGTTGCACTCTTGGTTTGACACTCCTAGGGGATATGCTTGGTAAATTCATAAGCTTTGTATGAACCATTATTAATGGTACAAAGATAAAATAATAAAAATATTCACATAAGAATATATGATCATGGATAACCTAGATTGGAACCTAGGGTATCACACGTTAGGGTATACTTTTCTTCTACAAGTTTATCCTTCTATGTTTTAAGTTTCCTTTTCATGATTATTGGTCATGTATTTAAGCCCCCTAATTATACTTTCTTTTTTAGTTAATGGCGGGATATGGAAGAACATTTCCCGACAAACAATGTGATAGGAAATGTGACAATTTCCCTATTAATATGATAGAGATGACGAGAGATAATGTTGAAAATATTGTTATTATTCCAAACCAGCAATTAAAAATCACAATTAAAAATTGGTACCTAGTTGAATGCCCAAATTCATCAAGGAAGAAGAAGACAAAGTCACCAGGATGTTCATATGATAATGTTGATAAGGGAAAGAAGTCCCAATTTTCTTTTGTTCCAAACATCTAGAGTGGTGCACCAAGGAGAATGTCACAAAGGAACCGGAAGATGTTTTAAGTGTGGGGTGATAGGGCATAATTTATCCAATTGCTTTAAAAAAGGGATAATATGATGAAAAGAGATAAGGTTCCATCTAATGTACCTTATACTTTTCAATGTCATAAATATGGAGAAGTTGGAAATTATCCAAGTCAATGATCTCTTGGAAGGGATGAGAAGCATGATGAGCATCAACAATATTCAAGGACAAGTGAACAATGCGAGTACTAAGCTGAGATGGATCATGATTGCTAAAGTACATGTAACTTCTCTGCAATAATTGTCTATGTCATGTTGTATTTTAGTTCATTCCCTATGATCATATATTTAATGTTTTCTATGAACATCGAGTCACTGCCTAAGATGGTTTTACATCATTAAAGAAAACATCTATTGTTATGTACCACATGTTGATATTGTGAAGTTGTTCTTATTGAGAAAAATAAGTTAATTAGGGGATTAAAAGATGATTATTAATTTGGAAGACATTCACTATTTCAGGAAACCTAAATTATAGAGGTAAATATATTACTACGGTATTTTATTTGAGGTGTAAAGGTTGATTATATTTTGAAGAATCGATGAACTTAAGGTGAACTTATAATAATTTAGGTTACATATGGAAATGATTAACCTATCTGGGAAAAAATATGTTTAGGTTAGTTACTTTTGTTATAAGATGTTAGGAGTGGTTGATATTGTTTGGAGATGAACGATAAAGTTTATCTTGGAATTCTATGTTATTAAATCCTTCCTGTATTTGGGTTTCAATCTTAGTTTGGTTTATTCTGAGGAATTTTATGGATAGTTATTTATGGAATGGTCTATGATGAACTTTGGGTAGTACCGTGGAATTTTGAAGATTTAAAATTAGTGTCCCTTCCTATGGGGTACTTTATTTTTGAAGAGTTGTTTTATCTTACCCATTCGGTTTTTGTGATATTGTTTAAAGATAGTAGAAATAGTTAGTTAATATTTTCTGGATTATGTGATTCTCTAGAATATGATTCTTCTGCTTTTGATGACACCAAGTGTTTTTTAAAGCACATCATTTGGTGAAAATATTAGTTTTGGTAGAAACTTATTAAAGGATGAAACACTACATGAAGGTAAGTATATTTCCTTGTGTTCTTATTCTATGTAGTAAATCAATTCCTCAAAATTATTAAAAGGAACGTAAAACAAAAACGTTGTTTGTTTAAGTTTCGTACTGGGTAATCAAAGACCTTTTACACATATCATAAGTTTGTGATTTTCTTGTGGTTAACTTTCTCATAATCATGTTTTCCATCACTCTCCATCAGAATGTGACCCTTTGTTTTCCCTACCATATCCATGTTTCCCTACATGAAATACTAGTATGGGTTAACTCGGGTGACCTTGGTACTTCCCTTTATTTCTTTTAAAGTAAAAGTTTTACTGAGTCCTTTTACGATGTGGGACATTTAATGAAATTTCCAAGCCCAGTTTAATAATTACGAGGACGCAATTTCTTAAGGGGTGAAGAATTTAACGACCCAAAATTTTGAAAAAATATTGTTTCTTAATTTTTTGTGTTATTTTATTTTAATACTCAACAAAATTGTCTCATTTGATAACATGAGTATAATTAAAATGACACCATTGGGTTTCGACTGTTATATGACCATTGGTCAATATGACCGTTGGAACCTAAATGTTGCTATTATTGTCTCTAAATAAAAGTGATCTTGGTTAATTAATATTTAAAGAATACTTGATGTCCTCATCTAGTAGTCTCGGGCCAATCAAAGCCCATCTAACAAAACATCGGAAGGAGATAGAACCACTGGGCTTTTCTCTGGACCAAACCCAAGATGAACATCATCATGTCAAGCTACAACAGAATCGCCTTCGTGAGAAGTTCAAACAGATAGAAATTACTACCCATGCAATGTTGGCCGAGCCTCCCTCAGATTCTCTCTCCGTAGCACACCTTACACTTAGGTCCTATGCTGGGGTTATAAGAGGCTATGTAAGGAGACCATAACTACTTTGTGTAATCCTTTGAGATAAATAATATTGTTTTTTCTTCTTACTGTGAAGTTTGTAAAGTCTCAAATGTCCGGATAAATATAGGTTGTATATTATTGATGAATTAGAAAAAAAAAGGATCTTTTCAAATTTTTTTGTAAACCTTAAATAATTAATGATGTGTAATGATTTTCAAAAAATTGTCTTCTACAAATGTGTTCAGTAATAAATTTGGAGTCTAATAAGATCAAGTTAATTTATGGTGAATAGTAATTTATGAATAGTGATTTTACGCTTAGGATTAGTAATGCGACCAAATGTATTAGGAATATCACTTAATGAAAGTATTAATATAATATAAGCACCTTGATTAAATAATGTGATTCAATAAAATAGGTAAATAACTGTTTCAGAAATTATTAGTCAAGTATTAGTTTTATTGGGGGAATAGTGTTTTTAATTAAAAATTAAATTAAATATATTTAGAAAATTATTTTTATAAAATGAACTTTATTTTTAAATTCGGAACATCGATATTATGTTAAGGTATTTTTTGTGGTTTTGTCTGAAAAAAATGAATTTTCAGTGAATAGTTTGTTTATTTGAAAATTAAATTAAAATATTTCAAAAATTATTTTTATAAAATGGAATTTATTTTTGAATTCAGAGCATTGATATTATGTTAAGATAAATTTTTGGGAGTTTTCTAAAAAAGTTGAATTTTCACTGAATAGTAAAATATACGGTTTTAGGGTTTCGATATGTTTAATGACATCATCACTACATCATGATGATGTCATGAGATATTTTAAGGCATGGTCGACTAAATGGGTTGCATTATTGTATGAGTGGTCCCATGTGGCATAAAACCTTGGGAAATACCATGGGCAAGCCCATGGTTTGGCCAATACCACAAATGAGGTGTCCCTTGGCCATTAATGCCTTGTCCCCTCACATCCCCTATAAATACCAAGACATTATATCATCCTTTGGATTCAAAAAACAATCTCAAAAAAGTTCTGGTCTCCTTACCTCCCAAGGAGTCCTCCCAAGGTACCCCCAAGCCCTCAAGGTCCCAACCATTGAGTTTTATGAATTACGTTTAAAGGTAAGGGATCTTACCTCTCTCTTTCTTTCCAAGTACTCTCTTTTATGTCATTTCTTTTATGGTCCATGTTCTTATGTTGGGGATGTTCTTTTATATTAATCATGCTTTCCTTTTAATTTTCATATGATGACAGATCCCATCTTGCTCTCATAAATTCAATTTAATAATGTTTAAGTGGTGTCGTTAGGCTACAGAATTTTTAAGAGATTCTTTCACCCTTCTCATTTTCAAGTTCCATTTTCATGTCAAGACTTTCGGGTTTCTTTTTATTATTTTGGGGTATGATCTCTATATCTATCTTGCTGATATTTTTTGTTCATATGATTATAGACCCTATTCGATCTCAACAATTCATTTTTTTTGATGTTTAAGTGACGCAGTTAGGCTGCCGAATTTTCATAAGAAAAATGTTATTTTTGTCTTCCTTTCACGTTTTTCATTTAAAATGGTATTTCTTTAAAATTTCATTATTGTGTTCATATATCCTTTATATTCTGTTCCTATAATATTTTATGGATAATTTATGAGTGGGTGACCCATGTCCCCTCTCTTTTCAATGTTTTCTAAAACCCTGTAACATAGCTATTATGCTGCAGAATTTTCGTCTCAAAATGCCTCTCTCTTTTTCTCAAATTCTTTTATTTTATTAAGTGAATACTCAAAGATATTTATTATACAGGGGTAATCATATATATATATCAAACTGTTCTATTTTAATTCTGGTATTTTCATACATGAAACCCACTTTTCTTTTTCTGGGGGTTTAAGGTAACATAAAGATCATGTCTTTAATGCAGTTTTTAAAACGTTATAATTATAAAATGAAACCCATTTATTTTATGCTATATGGGTTTTTTATGAAATTTTTGATTATGATATATGTGGATCACATGATAACAAATGAAAATTTAAGGGTGCGCCCTGATAGCACTCCAATGCATTGGGTAAAGACTTAATCTCTAGAGATGAGCATTTTTAACGATACCTTGGTGAATAAACTTGGTAATTTTTAATGACACATTGGGGATGGACCCTGGTGAAACAGAAATGAATGTCTAAGTTAAATGTTGTAGCCACATATTCATGTTATGAGATACGTTATTTTTATTATGATATGCCTCATCATTTCTTTCTCATGCCTTAAAGATTTTTTTCACGACTCTATTGAAGTATCTCAAGTTCTAATGTTAAATGTTTCCCCTTGTGTCCCTTACTGGGCCTTCTCCTTGCCCTTTCTTTTGATGTATGTCCCCAGGTTATGAGATGTTGTAATGAACACAGGATGAACAAATGAAGAAACCTTTCAAGTGTTTAAGAAGATTGTTTTATGTTGTCATGTATTAAGATTCTGTTTTCCAAGACACTAAACATTAAAGATCCTCAGTTTTGTATAATGTAATGAATGTTTATGTGATAAAAAGGAGGGATGTCATACTAAACTTCTTCTGATACCAAATATAACTCCCCAACCCCAGTTACCCAAAGTCAGTGCATTATTTTAAAACATTGGCCTGATTACAAGGAATCAAGTCCCAAAGGACTGATTGGTTTAGTAGTCTTGGAAAATAAATTACATACATGAATGTTACATTGCACATTATAACATACAAAACAACAAAAATAATCCTTTATGAACTCCATTATTACCTTGGATTAACCCTGCATATCAATCAAAATTCAATTCTTGGAATCCTGGGAAAAATAAAACATAGAAAGGGGTGAGCTCAGATGCTCAGTAAGGATAACAATATAGCGGAAACTTTCATAAATAAGCATAAACATTTAAGGCAGTGTATAAATATAACAAAAGAATTTTAAACATGAAATTCAGATTAAAATGGCAGAAATAAATTAAATAATTCCATTTACTTATTCACATGGATATTCTACTAGTAAAATAATCACATGAAATATCAATAACCACTTTCATAATGATGGAATGCCTAATGCTATAATATCATAACCACATAGCCAAGGCCTCGTGCCAAGACAACAAATAAGATTTTTTCAAGGCCTCATTCCAAGAAACAAGTTTGTCTCATAAGTCCTACCGATGCATCGAGGAGCTATAGCAGGCTCCACCCTTCACTTACTATGTCCAATGCATTCCTCATATGAACAGGTTTAAACATAACATAAACATTTGTATTAAAACTAGCATACGAAATGTCAATACTTTCTCCATAAACCATGAATGGTATAAAAATAGCACATCCACAGTCAAACATAACTCATTCAATACAATATGGAATATTGTATTGTAATATATTAACCTCAATCGAGAATAATGAAGTATATTGACATAGAACAAAATAATCATCAAAACTATTTGAGAGGAATATCCCCCTTTTTCTTTAAATCATTTAAAAGTCACACTACTTTTCAAGAAGTCGTTTTAAAATAGATTTTTGAGTCAAAGTGTACCATACCACATTGAAACTTTTAAAAGGAATTATAATTTTAAAACATTAATTTCCATATAAATAAATCCTTAAAACCATTTTTAAAACATGGACATTAATGAAAAATATTTAGAAGAATAAATATTTAAAACATTTAAAAATTATATTTTAGTTAGAGTTTCTAACAAATTGAGAGAAACTTGAATACAAATAATTTAGGTAGTAAAAACATTTTAATATCATGAGAATAATGGGATTCATGATATACTATGTCAAAGTACATTATATACACCATATTAAAGTAATTTGGTGTATAACAACAACGAAATCTCAATGGAATGTAAATTGAGATGAAATCTCTTATAAACACCGTATCCTTAAGATTAGGATAAATCAATGAAATAATTATGTGTGAAAATATAAATACACACAATATAATTTAATATTCAGTGTAAATAGATCATCGTACATTCACACATATTCTTGTACAAACAACACCAATGAATTGGATATTTAACTCAACAAATGGAGATTGAGTTGAAATTACTCTTATCATGTTCATAACGATGACTTGAGAATTTCTCAATGAAGTTATTATGTGTATCAAAAGTATATCTACATAAAGGGGAGTGGAAATTATGACATAAGAAAATTAATTGTGATTCTACACATAATCTTGGAGTAAAATAATCAACGAAGTATGCGTAAAGCCGAATGAGTGAAAATTGAAATTTCAAATTCTCTTATTGATTTGGTAACATACGAAACATACACCCATGTAAGAAGGATCATACAATGATTATGTAAATATCCATAAATTAATTTATATTACACAATGAATACAATCATGGGAAGTACACACACCACTTGCAATAAATAAGTGGTGAACAATGGAAATATCATGGAATTAAAAGTGAGATAAGAATCCCCTTACATTGTACCTTTTCCTTGGTCGAGGGTAGGTTAACCTCCTATATAATGGTGAAATAATTTTTATTGAATTATACAAGAATCATATACATTAATATGATATCATATATGATCTTTTAACATTGATTTGTTAATAATATCTTAGTATTATCGTCATTTCGGGTATTAACGGATTCGTTTTACTTTATATTATTTTTTATGTGAGCCATATTTGTTATGAATGGGATGTATCTTATTCATATCCAGATTTATATCATGTATCTAAAAATTATTTTTAATCATAAAATGAAATTTATTCTTGAATGGATATGATGGGGAATGAATCACATCGTGTTCGTGGAGACGGTAATCCGTACGTACGCACGAGCGACAATATCATTCTTTTGATATTAAAATAATATATAATTGTATGGTATATAATATATATAGAATAAAAATCATGTTATATTTATTATAAACATGAATTACACATCATTTTTATACCCATCCAAATAATAATATATTGAATAACAATTACACCATGACATGGAGATGGTAGGTCGTACATACGCACGTTTGGTGACATTTCATACAAATGAAGGATATAATACTAAATATGGTTGTACCATATTTATAATAACATCATAGTATATGTAAGATACTGGAGTTATTATTTTATAATGGAAATAACAAAGAAAGAAGAAGTGGAAGAAGAAAGGAACTTGAAAGAGGGTGGTGAAATCATTACCTCTTTTTCAGGTTCTTCCATTTGATTTGATCAAAATGGCTCCTTAAGTTGGGTTTCTGACCAATGTAGAGCCTCTAGGATAAAGTGAGGGATGTATATAGAATAATAAGGTAGGGTTTGGCCGAACCAAAATGCTTTGAGGGTATAAATATAATAGAAGGAGAGTGCCCATTTATAAGAGGGGTGAGGGGCATCTTAGGAAAAGCTAGAAATATTATTTTATAATAAATTCATATTCAGATTCTAATGGCTCCAAAGTGTATTATTTGAAATTATAAGGTGGTTATTGGTCGAAAAAAACTCAACCAACAGGTTTTAGACAGGTTTGGGTCACTGTATTAACCTTATATTTTAGTTTTAACTCTTATTTAATTTGTTTGACATTAACCATGTCACTTTGTATTTTTATATTATATGGTTAATAAACATACTATAAACATCCAAGATACCTCCAAGTCGTCCATTAATAATAAAAATATCATTATATATGTCCATTGGCCAAACATTAGATTTTTAGGAATATAATATCAATTAATAATATTATATTGGTTTTCAAAAACTCATTTATGTCAATTTTGACACTATTCCAAAATTGTTTTTTTTTAAAGTCTTAAAAACATCATTAATTCGAAAAAAATTAATAAAAGAAATAATAACAAGTAATATTAACCAATAGAATTCTTTTATGTCATCAAAACTTTCATATTATATTTATTTTATCATTTATAATAACAATTATTTGATTCTTTCATTAATAAGGATAATACGACATTATTATTGTGTCATAAATATATTTAATTATTAAATGTATAAAAATTATAAATAAAATACCATTATGTTGGAAATATTTTTATCTTTCTAATTATTTTTTATAGTCGAAAATATAACATATATAACCCTATGTAAAAATTGTTTTGTTAAACGATATATGCTTTTGTCATTTTTGTATTTACTTTAACTTAATTAATATAAGGTGCCATTATCACATACAAGTGGATCCTTGGGGTCCCAAAATCGACCCAAACATTTCCATGGTAGTAAATGTATCAACAAATAGGGTTAGACACGTTTTATGGTAAATTAATATTATTATAATATTAATTTTTTACCCTTATTTACCAGATTTACCTTTTTAACCATGGTAAATAAAATATTTGCCGAAGTAATTATTCAAAATGTTTAAAATTAAGAGTTACCTATTTACACAATTTGGAAATCCTGATTCCAAATATGGAATCCATTTTTCCTAATTCAAAACACAGAAGTGGCAGAAATAAATTTAAAATTAATTCCCGTTGTCAAAACAAAAAGCGTGTTTTAAAAAAAATGACTATAAAAAGATTGACACTTGTTTATGTCTGGTTTAAATGTGAAATTATGTCCAATGAACAACATTGTATTAAATAGTAAAAATATATTCTAAATATACTTTAAAACTACTAAAAACGTAATTAATCACTATTAGTTATTTTGATTAAAAAAGTTGTTTTTAATTAAAATTTAGTAATTTTCACTATTCATCAAAATATGAAAGTTATCAGAAAAGTTCCAAAAATTCACCCTAAGCTAATTTTGATATTCCGAATCCAAAATTGAAGTCCATTTTGAATGATAAAATTTATATAATTTCAAAAAGTGGGTATTACTATTAATAATGGCTAGTTTGATTGGTTGTGGTGTGTGTTAGAACTCAAAGTTGAGTACAACACACGTTATTGCATTATTCAATGGAAAACGTGTTGTGGATGCTTGGGGTGTTACATTAATGAAACAATAATGAAAAATATTGATGTATAATATTTTATTTTTTTGATAATTAATGAATAAAATGTTATTATATAGGACAATAAACTAAAGAAAGCGTTCAGATACAAGGTTAGGGGAAATTCTCAGACTCTAAATTCTTTCTCTGGGTTCTCCCTCTTTTACTCAATTTTTTGTATAGTACCTATTTAAAATTAATTTTTTCATCATTATGATACCTTTTATTGTATATAAATGTTTTCCATTAGAGTTTATGTCAAAATAGACATCTTCCAAAAGATATATTCATTCAAAAACACACCTTTTACTTCTCACTCAAGGTTGATGGTTCTTATATAAATTATTTTATTCCCTATTTCTTTTAGGAACCCAATTTTTATGAATGTGTTCTCATGAGATAAAACCCATTCCTTTCCAGGGGTTATTTGTGTTCATTATTTATATATTTTCTATGCATCATGCATGATAATATAAATTTTATGATGTGAACGGTGTGGCCAGAATTTTACATTGCTCCAATGAATTGGGTAATGTGTTGACTCTCATGAGAAAAAGTGAAATTATGTGTGAAAATAATTCTATATTTTTTCACAACTATGTGAGGTAGCTAACCACTAAAACATGATGTTTAATTTTTTATGAAATGCCACATTCCAGGTCTCCCCTTAATGTTTCCTCTCATGATTATGATTATAAAACTATGTTAAGATGATGATGATTATGATCATCTCATGTTATGTTGTTTCATGTTCATATGTATCCACTTACTGGGCCTTTAGCTCTCCCCTTTTCAATTTTAGTCCTCTGGTGACTACATGTACTAAGGAGTGGTCAGGAGACAATTATAATCTAGAGAATAAGGAATTAAATAGATTTTATATGTTGTAAATATTATGTATGGTCCTAGTTTTCCCAAGAAACTAATCCCATGGATCCTTGAGGTGCAATGTTTTAATTTTTTTTATCACAAAAATTATGTAAAAGAAATTTATGTGAAGCAGGGTCTCTATAGTTGGTATCAGAGGACAAGTTCAGTTAATTTTGGAATTAGTATTAGTGAACCGTAGAGAAAACCTCTAGAATGAGACTAAATACAAATATTAACATAAGAAGCTCTACATAGGGATACGATATGTTATGATTTTAGTGTAAATTTTACAAATTTATAAGTTATTTTCTCATGACTTGTTGACTTAGGTTTTTTGTATCCTTTTCTATTTTAGAAAAAAGTGGGAACCATGAGAGACATGTCTAACAACCCGTGCGAGGGCCAATGAAATAATTTCTCAAATGACAACCCCAATTCTTTGGGAAATGGTGTTCAAATCATTATTGTGATGATTACCCAAATATATAAAGTTATGAATAATAACCTAAATAATGATGAATTTCCTCTTTCCCAAAAGAGGGATCAACTGGATATTGATTATTTTATGGGGCAATGACCACCATGATTTAGTGGATCTTCTGATGCACTAGTTACAGAATAATTGGTCAACACCATGGAGAAGATATTTTCTATGCATCACTATTCTGAGATGGAGATGGTGACACTCGTCATTTATCTTCTAGGGGTATAGACTGATCAATGGTGGGTTTTGATTAATAACACCTATCCAGGAGATGAAATTGAATTGATGGAATTGGTATACTTTTAGATCATGTTTCATAACACGTATTTCCCAAAAACTCTTCATACGAAGATGTAGAGAGAATTCACAGAGCTCAAGAAATATGAATTAGAATCTGTCACGACCTTTAAAGAGATATTCAGAAGACTTTCAAGGTACTCTTCATGTTTTTTATCAACAACGATTGAGAATTTTCTAGTTTCTTCAGTGGATTAAAACCATATCATCAAAAGGATCTTATAATTTGAGACATTGGGGGTCATGAAGAATTTGTTCGATGGTACCTCAAAGTGGAGATGGAGTTTGGAGAATGGGATCTTGGATATGGTGATAAGAAATAAAAAAGCTAGAGTTTCAAGCTAGAGGATCTAATGATAACGATGGGAAGAAAACTCGACCACCCACATGCCAAAAAATTTGGAAGATGCATAGTGCGAACAACCTCAAAGGGATGGAGAAATGATTCAAGTGTGGAAAAGAAGTCCACCATGCTCAAGAGTGTCGAAAAGACATGATAAGGAAGGAGAATGTGGTAAAAGAAAGGATAGCTACACCTATGGACTAATTCCTCCACGGTAGGGAGCAAGGGAACTATGCAAGCTAGTGCACTAAATCCCGAGTCCTCAAGGGTAATCAATATCAACAACCAATATATCCAATGGAACAAGGGAATGATTATTCCATCACTACTGTGAAAGTGGAGCAAGATAATGAATTCGTACAAGGTACACATTCTATTCACTCAATAATTGAAAATTTATTATTTGATTCTGGTTCTACGCATTCCATTATATCTTGGGGGTTTTCTATAACTATAGAATAAAATCCCCAAAACCATAAAGTAGAGATATATGTAAAAACTCTAAGTGGTGAAATCATTGCATCCCACGTGTTTTACTTTTATTCTATTTGCATATGACGGAATATTCTTTTATAAAAGCTTGTAATACTTCCCTTGGTAGAATTTGATGCTATACTGGAAATGGATTGGCTCTCGTTATATAAAGAAAATATTAAATTTCAGGAAAAGGAAATATATTTTTATATTCCAAACCATAAAATGCTCCTCTACAAATGAAAACAAAAATCTTCAATCTAATTCAAAAAACACTTCAGCGGTGTGGGTGTTGATTTCCTGTGAAGAGGCATACCTCACTCAAATGGTTGATTCAAAGGAAAGTGTCAACCTAGCTAAAATTTACATTGTTTGGGAATATAGTGATGTATTTACAAATGAGTTACCTAGACTAACCCCAGATTGTTTGGTAGAGTTCTCTATAGAACTCATACTGGGAGCTACTCCTATCTCAAAGTGTCCCTATAGGATGGCTCCTATCGAACTGCAGGAGTTAACGAAGAAACTTTAATAGCAGTTGGACAAAGGGTTAATACAGCATAGTGATTTACCTTATTGCGTACCAGTTCTCTTTGTGAATAACAAGAATAAAACAATGTGGCTGTGTATTGATTATTGATAACTCAACTAGATCACCATAAAAAACCAGTATCCTCTTCCAAGGATTGAATAATTGTTCAATAAGTTAAGATGAGATCAATACATATCAATGGTGGATCTTCATTCTGGATATCATTAGCTAAAGGTGAAGAGAGAAGATATTCAGAAGACTTCCTTCCGTACAAGGTATGGACACTATGAGTTTCTAGTGATTCCCTTCAGACTTAATAATGCCACTACAATCTTCATGGATTTGAATAATAGAGTCATTATAAATTACCTAGAAAAATTTGTGGTAGTGTTTATCGATAATATTCTCATCTAATCCATGAGAAAGGAGGAACATGGAGAACATCTAAGACATGTGTTGGAGATGTAGAGAATGGAAAATTTGTATGCCAAGTTTAGCAAGTGTGACATTCGGATGAAGCAAGTCACGTTCTTGGGACATGTGATCACAAGTGAGGGAATTATTGTGAACCATTCAAAAACCAAGGCAATTGAGGAATGGTCCAAACTATCAAGTGTCACAGAAATACATAGTTTTCATTGATTATATGGCTACTTCTAAAGTTTTGTTAATCATTTCTCAGGATTTCCAAGTCTTTAACTATGTTAACATGGAAAGGGGTAATGTATGTCTGGATGGAAGAATATTAGGGAAGCTTCAAAGGGATAAAGACAAGGCTGATCATTTCACTTGTACCCACACTATTGAAAAGTGGGGAATGATTTCTGACATACAATGATGCTTCAAAGAAAGGCCTGCGTTGTGTACTCATGAAAAATGACAATGTGATCGCCTATACATCACGACAGTTTAAGATCCATGAGTAAAACTTTCAGACACATTATATAGAGATGGAAATCATAATTTTTTCATTGAAAATTAAGAGGAACTACATTTATCGTGAGAACTATGAAATATACACTAACTAAAAGAGCCTAAAATATATTTTCACACAAAAGGATCTCAACATGAGTCAAAGGATATGGTTAGAGATAATTATGGACTATAGTTTCTCTATTCACTATTATCATAGAAATGTGAACAACGTAGCTTATGCTCTATGAAAAAAAGAACCTACTACTATATCCATGTTATAGATTGATAAAGACCATATCTTCCAGGATATGAAAAAGATGGATTTGGAAGTTATAAGGGAAGGGGATAAACCCTACCTTCCACAAATGATTGTGCAACCATCTATCCATAAGAATATTAAGGAGGTACAAAGGAATGGTCTAGATTTACAATAGAATGTGAATGCAGTAAAGGAAGTGAAGCTTCCAGAGTTCCATATCGACAATGATGGTGTGATTTAGTTTGGAATACATCATTTTGTGCTTTCATCACCCAGTATAGAGAAGGGTCAATTTGACAATGCATATAGGTCAACATTCTCTATCCATCCTAGTAGAGCCAAGATGTACCAAGATCTCCAAGGACACTTCGGGTAGGATAACATGAAGAAGGCGATTACAGAATATATCTCAAGGTGCATAGTATGTTATAATGATAAATTAGTGATAAAAATGTCTAGAGAAATGATGAAACCATTGACTATACCAATGTGGAAATGGGAGAATGTCATTACGGACTTTGTCACTAGTCTCCTAAAGAGGATAATGAGAAATAATGTGATGTGGGTTGTGGTTGACCGACTCACCAAGACAAACCATTTTATCTCTATTAAAGAAGATATCATGCATGAACATCTTACAGTGATATATGTGAATTAAGAGGTGAGACAGCATGGTGCTCCACTCTCGATTGTCTCTGATCATGATCCAAGTTTCACATTTAAATTCTGCAGGAGTCTTCAACATGCTTTGAGTAATGAATTAAATATTAACATGGCCTATCACCCCCAAACGGAAGGCCAATATGAAAGGACTATTAAGATTCTTGAATTCATGCTTAGAGACTACACATTATAATACAAAGGATGATGGTATCAACATCTCCCATTGGTTGAGTTATCATATGACAATAGCTTCCACTAGAGTATTCAGATGTCTCTATATGATGCTCTTCCTGGAAAGCGATGCAGAACTCCAACATGTTTGTATAAAGTCGGAGAAAGAAAACTACTTGGACATGATCTTGTGAAATGGATTATAGGGAAGGTTCAAGTCATCTAGAAACACATCCAAACTGCTTAGATTTAGAAAAAGATCTTTGTATATAACCATCAAAGGGACTTATTGTTCAACTTTGGAGATAAATTCTTCCTTTAATTATCACCATGGATGAGTATCATATAGTTTGGAATGAAAGGGAAGCTATGCCCAAGATACATTGGCCCTTTTGAGATCCTTGATTGCATAAGAGCTGAGGCCTATAGTCGTTCACTTCCACTGAATATGGATCTTTTTCATTATGTATTTCACGTAAAACTCCTGAGGAAGTACAAACTGGATCCCACACATTTACTTAACTTAGAGGTGGAATAATTGAAATATGATCTCTCTTATGAGGATCAAAAGGTAAATATTCTTTACCCGAGGGATAAGGTTCTACAGAACAAGACAACCCACCTTTTTAAAGTGTTGTCAAGGAACCATAAGTATTAAGAAGCAACATGGGAACCAGAGGATGTGATGAAGGAGAATTACCCTCACATGTTTATGTAAAACAAAATTTCGAGGGTGAAATTTCAAAATGGGGGAAAATGTAATGACCCAAACATATCTCAACTCAATTTCTCCCTTATTGTATTAATTTCATAATCAATCACAAAAGGAAACACAATACCACATCATTCTTCAATAACTACTATGTGACCTTTAAACATTAAATTTTTCCCACGGTGTTTTGAATTTTGACAATCTGACATACACCATTGTGATAATTAAGATGTTTGGTGTCCGAGATGAGAAACTTAATTTTTGGTGAATAGTAACCTACACATATAAATATTCATATGACCCTTATTAATAGTAAATCATCCACCATAATAGTATCCTTACCCATGAATGATTAAATAAAATTTAGGCACCTTATAAGTGCCAATATCACTATAGTAAAAGTATTGGTATTTTTGAAAGTCATAATTAAATAATTATAACTATTTAATTAATTTACCGGAAAGTGTATTTTCATAAAATGTTTTCATAAATTAACAATTTTATGACTTTTGGTTGTAATATATTTTTATAAGACAATATGTAAATTCTGTAAGCATTAGAAAATATGTTTTAATTTTAAAATCTATATTTTTCATGTAAATTATGATTTTAGTAAAAAAAATTAAATGAATCATATTTAGAAAATTATTTTTGAAGAAATTCAGTTCATTTTTGGATTATACACAGCAAAAAATAGTTAGGGTGAATTTTGGGTCTTTTTTGAAATACATGATTTTTTTATGAATAAGGAAATACTATAATCTACAAAATATAATAATGAATTTAATTATAGAGTCAAGTATGATGTTCTGGTGATTTAAACCCAATTAGTTCAAACTCACATTCACTTATTACTATTTTTGGTCATGTAATTATCACTAATACTAGTATTTTGGAGAAATAATGAAATAATGAATATAATATAGAGACAACCCCTCTCTCATCCACTATAAATACCACCCTCACACCCTCATTTCATCACACCTCTCAAGAATCAATCCATTCCCAAATTCTTCCAAAATATCTTTCATAGCCCCTCCCCCATGACCTTGGAATGATAAAAAGGCCAAAACCTCATCCCTAAAGAGGCTCTTAAAGAAGATATATTCAAGAGGTCATCTCTCTCAATTTTCATTCAATTTCCTTTCAAATTTCATTTATTTTCTTCTATTATCATCATCTTATATTATCCAAATGTGATGATAACTCTAGTATGATTGATATAGTGGTATAATATCACATTAGGATAATATTATTCATTATACTGATCCTGCTCTCTCTATGTGTATAAATATGAAATCATTGCTCATGATGTGTTAATTTACATACAGCATGGTCGATGCACTTCCATTTTCCTTCAACACCTTCAAGGATATCAATGAAACCATTAAATGGATGAAGAAACATTTATTATGTATGTTTTAAAGCCTTTAAAGTTATGTAAAATCTTTTATTCATAAAACAAATTGATAAAATGAGACATCTTTGTTGTGATCGAAAAACCACACAAATTCACCTAAAATGATCATCATTAAATTTTAACTAATGATTCATCCACATGATATATAACATATTTCATTATAAAAACATTTTAAATGCTATAAGATCATTTATAACATGTAATATATGTTCTGTATTTTTATCTATGTTATATATAACCATCCATTCATGTGAACAAGTGAATTTTTCAGGAAAATAAGAAAAATAACACTCTTAAATAATGGATTTAAACACTATAACTCATTAAATGGACCATAAAAGAACACAACGAAAACATAATGAATAATATTCATGTATAAAAGGTATTTTATTTAAAATTAATGAATATAATGTCATTATATATGATAATAATGTGATTAAATAGTTTAGATGCATGGTAAGGGGAAATTCTCAAACCCAACATTATTTCTCTAGGTTCATCAACATTCACTCCATTTTCGGTATGGTTACTCCTGAAAAATCATTTTCATCATTATGAAAAAAATTCTTTTATATAAATGTTTTGCATTAGAGTTTTTAAAAAAAATGTCTTCTAAAAGGAATATTCTTTAAAAAACACACCTTTATCTTCTCACTCAAGGATGGTGGTTCTTGTATCAAGTATGGTTTTCCCTATTTCTTTTGGGAACCCAGTGATTATGAATGTGTTATTATGAGATGAATCCCATTCAATTCCATTATTTATTTATGTTCATTATCGATATATGTTCTATGTGGAATGCATGATAATGAAAATGTAATGATGTTACCGGTGCACCCAGAATTATACAACGCACGAACGCATTGGGTAATGTATTGAATCTCGTTAGTTAAATTGAAATGATATGTGAACATAATGATAGATTTGTTCCCAATTGTGTGCAGTAGCTAACCATTATGACATGATGATTCATTTTCTATGAATTTACAAATTCCATGTCTTCTCTTAATGTTTCCCCTCATGATTATGATCATATTTCTTTTTTATGATGATAATGATTATGCTCATCCCATGTTATGTTTTTTAATGTTATTATTTATCCACTTGCTGGGATTTTATCTCACCCTTTTTTTATGTATATACTCAGGTGACTACATGTTCTATGGAGAGTTCAAGAGACAATGATAATATATATAAAAAGAAATAAATAAATTTTTTGGGATGTAAATGTTATGTATGGTCCTACTTTTTCCAAGAAACTAAACCCTTGGATCCTCGAGGTGTAATTTTTTTATGTTTTTTATCACTAAAATGATGATAATGTAATGTATGTGAAGTAGGTTTTCTATAAATAATTCACACATAATTTCAATTATAGAGGATTTTCACTCGATCAATTGGCATAAATATACATTAGAGAAGTGGTAAGGCTATACATAATACCACTACTGATTGTGTCTAATTAAGATCCAATATTCACCCATATGTTTTTTAAAAGTCTCCAAAATACTCTAAACACCATGTTGAGCTTTGGTGTGTCTTATGACACTCATACTTATGGTCAATATGAGCGGACTATCCAAACACATGAGGAAATGTTGAGAGCATGCTCTATTGACTTTAAAATAGGATGGATCAAATATCTCCCTCTAGTCAAGTTCATGTAAAAATATAGTTTCCACTAGAGAATAGAAATTTGTCCCTGTGAAGCCCTTTTATGGGAATAGTTTTAGAACACCATCATATTGGGATGAGGTTGGGAATAAAACATCTAGGTTCTAAAATGGTTGATGAAATAGTAGAGATGATTAAGACCATTCAGTAGCACATCCAACCTACACAGAGTCAATAGAAGAGATATGATGACAATCATCTACGAGACCTAGAGTTTCCTATCGGATATGTGGTTTTACTCTGCGTATCTACATAGAATAAATTTATGATATTTGGGAATATGTGAAATAACAATTCAAGGAACATCTTCCCTTTTATGATCCTTCAGCGCATCAGAGAAGTGTCTTATCGACTAGCACTACCCCCAAACCTATCTCAAGTACATGATGTATTCCATGTATCTCTATTAATGTAGTATATACCAAACCCATCACATGTAATAAATAAAAAGGTGGTACCATTGGAGAATGACGTTTCTTATGAAGAGCGTGCAGTGATGATATTGGATTGTAGAGAAAAAGTCAGCCTAAATAAGAAAATGTATATTGTAAAAGTGTCATGTAATAACTAAAATCTTGAATAAGAAATGTGGGAACCATAGGAGGTGGTAATGAAGATTCACCCACAACTATTTTTTATGGGAAAAGAAAACTTTCAGGGTAAAATTTCTAAATGGGTGAATATTGTAAGGATGAGAACTATTATGAATAAAATTAACATTTTTGATTTAATTAAATAGAAAATGCTTGATCTTCATTTGTTTTTTTATATACTATTGGATTTAAATGAACCTTAATTATCTTTACCATTGATAATATAGTTTATGAACAGTGATCACATGACTAGTATAAATATCGGGTTTTAATAATTCCCATTGACATGTAAAAAGGAAGTGACGTCCTCAACCAGTTGGAAGGTACCCTATGAAGCACATTTTATGGAGCATAAAAGGGAGATATAATTTCTATTATTTTCCCTAGACCCATCCCAAGATGAGATCCAACAACTTAAGAATGAGAAAAACCATATATGAGTGAAGTTCAATCTCATTGAGAACATAGACAAAACCATGTTCATCGAACGACCCCGTGCAAGCCCCATAATCACACACCTTACCCTTATGGCTTATGATGGTGTATTAAAGGAATATGTATGAATTCCATAGAAACTAGAATATTTACATTATTTTTTATAGAATATTTAATATATTTTCATCATATTTTTTTTTCTTTTTAGATGTTTTTTAATTTTTTATTCTATAAAGAAAAAAATGTATTTTTTTTAAAAAAATTAAATTTTATTTAATGAATATAAGAATTAATTTATTTTTAAAAAAAATAATATATTAAGAAAATATTTAATATTAATTAAATTTTTTTGAATACAAATGATCATATAATTTTTATGATGTTTAATGTAATTTTTATATGGGTTCAAACATATTTTGTTTCAAAACCCTTTATTACAATAAATATCAGTTTTTATTTTAAATGAAAAAATTCACATATTTAAAAAATAATTTAGATAAAATAAATATCATTTTTTTATTAAATATGTTGAAATTTTCCAATAGTGATTTTTTGAAAATTTTCTGAGATAGTTGATTTTTTTGGAAAAAATTAAATACCGTAAATATATACGGTGTATTTTATGACATCATAATGGCCGAATAGTGATGTAATAAATCCTATAAAAGGTATCCTCGGCCAAAAATATTTTTTCAATTTAATATAATGTGATTTTAAGTTAACTTTATTTGTTTTATAAAACCATAGTGAGTTTTCTGAAACTTATAATATATTTTAAGAATTTAAAATTATTTCTTTGAGTGTGTGACTCACCTATAAAAATGCAATGGAATTATTTTATTATCTACATACATTTGGATTATAGAATAATGTGAAACACTAAACCTTTTAGCAAACCATTGGGAAAAACCATGAGATGTTTTGTAGTTTTGAATATTTTACTATGTAGTGTCCAAAACCAAAATAATAATGAAATCCTCATGTTTTCCTATATAAACCCTCCCAAGAATCAATTTCTCTTCACTAAAACTCTAAGTAGCACACCCACAATCTTCCCTATACTCCATATAGTCCTCCTAAGGTTCCCAAAAGTTCCTAATAATCCTCTCCCAAGACATTGGGGTCACATATTCATGTTAGGGATCCTCACATTCCTCTTCTCTCAAATTTTAGAAATGTTTTGGCAATTATGTATAATAATTTCAAAGGGTTATATTTTCAATGATTCATAATATTATTCATACTTAACATTTTTTTTAATTATATATCATTTATTCTCTATCCGATATATCTTTACGTTATCTGTTACTTTGTTGAAATTACATTTGGGATCCTTATACTCCACTATCCTATTTTATCAAGCAGTTGTTTTAATGTTATGTCTTTTAATTTCCATTTTATTATCTAGGAATATGTAATTATATATTCCCCTTTAAATTTTATTTATAAATTATTATAACCCCTATTAATATCATTTATCCCTCCTAAAACCATTATGCACACCCATTACCGTACTAAAATTTTGTAAGGGTTATTTCTTTTCTCCTCTTTCTTCACATTTATTAATTATGTTACACCATCTACTTACAATTAATTATGTTTGTTAATGTATTTACATATCCCTATTAATATCCATTTAATGTATAAATTATAATCAACCACATTCCCTCTCATCACCCCTTTTTACGAATTTCTATATGATGTAGTTATGCTGTGGAAATTGCATCGTGATTTTCCATGCAAAAATAATTATGCTTTGAATTCCATAACCATTTTTCAATCAAGGGTGTTCACCTATTTGATAATATATTTATTTATTGGATACATACATTTATGTATTCCAAATTCCTTGATCAATTAAAAAATTATTTTGTTGAATGAATCCAGGTTATATGAACTATGTGGCTCACTTAAGCCTGACAATGAAATGACTATGAAGGGTGCCCCTCATTGCACTCCAACGCATTGGGTAATGATTAATATCATGATAAATCTTGTTTTTTGAGGGGTGTACCTAATTAATTTATTGGGATTTTTCCACCATGATGTCTTGTCTGGTTTATCCCTTACGAATTTTTATGATGTAGTGTTTTAAGTTGTTCCCACATTTCCCATGTTATGATTATCATGCTATATCATGCCTCATTATTCATGTTCCATTTATCCACTATTGAAATTAGTATTGTTTAAAATGTATTTTATTCATCAGTATATTCTCTATTTATTCACTGATTGTTCTTTATAACTCGCCATTTTCTTATATATGTCATTCGGTTATCCCATGAAGTGTTAAGTACAAATGAAAATTTTGGTCATGGTAAATATGTTTTCAATAAAGATGTTTATTTTATTGTTTTTAGTTGTTATGTAATGTACCTAATTTCAAAAATACAGTAGAAATATTGATCTTCTAGTTGGTTTCAAGTGAAATTTTATGTAATAAATCATGTATAAATGTGAAATATATATCAGGTAGTTATACACAACACCTTAGTGTGTCTGAAATACTCAGGGAATGTACCCACCAGATTCCATGATCATATCAGGACCAAGATAAAATACCCCAAACTAAATCAATATCAATCTTGAGATAAAAGACCATAAACTAAATCATATATGTTCCGAGCTAAAAGACCGTAAACGAAAACAATATCAGGTCCAAGAAAAAATACCTTAATCTAAAGAGACATCAAGTATGTTCCCAAAGACCCAAAACAAAAGTGCATATAGGTCTGAGCTAAAAGATATTGATCAAAAGAAAATTCACTTTTGTGCTAAACATACCTATACAATAACACAAAATGTTCTAAACTAAAAGACCCTAAACTAGATGATAATAGAAATTTAGCCAGAATTTTTTTAAGGACCACCATATGGAATTATCATATATCATGATGCTATAACCAAGCCTATCATCTTAGGATAAGGATATAACACCCTCCCTCTAATACATATATCCAATATGGATGATCCTTCTAAAAAATTATTTATTTCATGATAGATGGAAAAGATTATAAATAACATATCACATTTTGGTTGGTGTTTGTACGAAAAGTTACCCTATAGGTATATGCAACTGTTGTAGTATAGGTAGGTATCAAATCTACATGGGCCAATGCATAAACCATTATACATTCAAATTTTGGGTTCTTTGGCTAGGAAATGGCCATATTTTGGGTCGATTTTAATTATATAACCAATGATTTATTTAAAATAAAAAACAAAAAAATAATTATTTTAACTTAATAATTGATGATGGTGGGTCGATCCTAGGTTTTATCTTGGGGTGGATTGGATGAATTTACTTTTTTAGAAATTTTCATTTCATTAATTCACGATGTTTCCAAACAATGAGATTAATCTCAATAATAATTCACCACATTAATCACTAAAACATTTATGTTCTAATCACTAATTCCCATAAATGATCATTTTAATGAGAACTTTGAGTAATTAATTGTACTAGAACTAAAAATATGTCATCGTTAAAGATGGTGAAGTTGAATAAGAACGTAAATCATCAAATGGAAATCCTAACATAATTCACTGATTTAAAAATTAATGTACATGAAATAACCTTCAATCCAACCCATTTCTACTACCTTGAATCATACCATTAGAGTGTATTCCCTCCATTAATTCTATTTTTATTAATTAAATTGGGAATTAGACTCATGATGTAGGAGTTGAAGAAGAAAAACCTTGAAAAGATAATCACTCCACCGTTATGTAAAGAATTTAACATAAGGTATTGTGAATAGATTCACCCAAGATCGAAATGGTATCAACATGATATTTAAATGAAAATAAGAAATGAATAATTAGAAGAGGAATTAGAATTATAAGAACTACTTTTAATAAAATATGTTGATTGAAATAACTTACAAGAGAGAAAATGAACAATTAATTTCAAAATGGGAGAGAAACATTACAATGGAGGAATAAAACATGCACAAAAAATGTTTCCACCCCAAGCCCATTATATAAGTATATTATAAGACATAGGTGTAAACTAGAAACAAATACTTTTATCATTAATAATGATATTAAAAAGGTGGGTTAGAATACATTAAATTTGATGTTTCAAAAGTTGACCAACAAAAATGACCAGATTCATCCCCCCTATTTGCATGATGATTTGCAATTTTAGATGGAAAAATTCATTGATGGTAGTATAATATGAAAAACCTAATTTTATTTTTAGATAATATATGTCAAAATTTAATAACAATTGGATCATTCATTTTGATGTTATGCTCTAAATGGTGGGAAGAATGTATGGGTGTTCAGATCTGGCCATAAATTTATTCATCATTTTAACCGCATAGATCACCATTAAATCTTATAAATTAGATCTATAAAGGGTTTAATTAAATTATAACAATAATTTTCAGTTTCTATATATTAAATTTCAGATTCATTGGGATTGTTTTTTTTTTCTGGTCTTTACTTGATGGTTCTATGACCCATTATTCTTTTTCCAAAACAAAATGAAATCATTTGCAAAATAAAACATCATATTCCCTTATGATATATCCATTGAACCTAAAAGCTAAAATGTTCAAAAATACATTATAAATCATATCCCAAAATTTGAAATTCAAATAATTAATACAATGTTTTCCAAAATAGATGATTGATTCGACCCAAATTTACACTTTAACCATGAATTGCACAAGTGATGAGAATGAAGTATAATTTAAGAAATAAACAAAAATTATTATTTATGTATTTTAAAATAAATTAATAATAAAATATATTAAAATAATATTATATTATATCACTGGCTAATAATACCCCCTAGCTTCAGGATTTTCTATTCCATAGAAAAAATTTTCTTAAAAATATGAAATTCAATACGGTTTTTGAAAAATGTGTTAACATACAATGCTCAACCAAATACGTCATCCCAAACAATCATGAATGTAATAAAAATAATTTCCCAAAATATAGGTTCACAGTAATATACATATCCCAATCCCATTTTATTTTTAAAATTAATCACCATATTTTTTCCAATTTCAATTAAGAATGATTAGGTGTCGTGTATCTCAAAAAATATGCGGCCTATTATATTATTTGGGGGTTAAAAATTCGAATCGATTGGGGGAATCACATTAATCCTAAATATGAGTGTTCCAATTTTTTTACCTTTTTTAAAAAATTTATACTTATATTGAACCACAATAGTGATTAAAAGACCACCTCTAGGAAATAAAACTATAGATTCATGACCCCCATGTGTCTAATGCCACCAATTTTTTCAGTTCCATGCACTAATATAGAGTTGTAAAACTAACCTCTGGGGAAGAAAACTTTGGAGTCACGATACACAAGTATTGAACACCATTCACATGGAATAAAAACATCCCTATATAGTAATTATTTTCTTATTTTTTGTATGCTCAAATTAAAAACAATGACCCCAACCCCTCGTGCTAGGATGAAATGGACCTAAGAACACAATCAATCACTCAAAATCTAAGGGAATTTCATTGAGGAATTTTTATTAAATGAATGGAAATATAAATGTTGAAAAATATCATAATGAATCCACACATTCTAAAATGTATGCTCATGAACATAAAAAAGCACTAAAATAATAATCAAGGAATTAAAATAATTTTTTATTTAGTTTTCATGTTTCATGTCACGACCCATCCCCTGGGGCCCATGCTGTGACTACCCCAAGCCCTACTTCCAAAGGCCAGGGACTGGCGACTAGAACCAAAGGTTTATTTTCCTAAAACTAGGAAGGCAATGCCTTTATAACCTATAAACGCACACAACAGAGCACATAGATGGATACAAAACACTATTTAACTATATAAAAAAAGTGTGTTGAAAAGAAAATGGGTATGGAAATACAATCCCAGCTGTAAAGTACATGGAACCGGAATTACAAGTACAACTGATGAAAAGAAAAACAGTTTCCTGGTCGTTCTCCAAGATTCCTACATAAATGGTACATACAGATAGCCTCCTCAGTACTCTATATTTGTTAGTATCCTCTGTTTACCGACTCATCATATGGTCCACCTCCGAGTACCATCCATTCCTTATACTCCCAGCCTCATTCAGTGCTGTCTGTCGTCTGCATCCAACACCACAAGGTGCGAGCATAGCCCGTGCAGGGGTGAGTATAACAATACTCCGTGGGGACCCTGAGACAATCAAGGTCTCAAAAATCCACCTAGGATAAACCACAAAGTAAGGAAACAACAGATAACCCTACCTAGGTATATGCCCATATATATACCAATGTTATCTAGTAATCCATACCAATCATGAGGAAAACACAAAAGTACCAAATTATCTCAATGAGGATTTAATTTTCATTATCAAAACCTCATATTCTGGATAACTCATGCTCAATCGAGTACAGTGGGCCTACCACATCGCACATAGGCACTTCCCACTAACCTTGGACTGCTGAGGTACTCCTCCTGTCGAATACCATTGGTTTGTGGTGTCACACAGAGGCGCTACCCACCATGGGTATGCCGCCACACCCAGGCGCTCCCCCTCATAGCCTATTGCGGTACTCCTCCTGTAGAGTACTGTAGTTTTTCCATGTCTCCTAGAGCGTTCCTCCGTCATCGGTCTACCGCCCCAACCAGCCTCTCCCCACTGGGTTGGTCAAGTCACTCTGAGTCAAACGGTCTGCAGTCGTCAAGTCTCATCCAACAACAAAGTTCCCATACAGAAGCTCGCTCGTCCTCGGAAGATCCACACCACAAGCTAATAGTCTACTCACTAACTATCCCTAAGTCACACAAAAAAGTATCTCAAAGGCATGCCACGTCATAAGGGTCTCAACGCAACAGACAGTGCATCAATCGGTCGTCCGGTCTGTGAGTTATTAGCCTCTTTAATCCCGGGGGCCTAGTTGGATTTGTGAAAGATCTGACCTGAATATTTATAAACTCTACAACAAACACCAGTGGAGTATGAATAAAGGGACCTCCATGATCCAATATTACTAGCACCGCTAACGTTTCATCAAACAGACATCAGGTGGCAAAGATATGGCCAAAAGAAAGTAAAGGGTCATAGTGGGCCCGGGTCTGGTCCGACCCGATCAGACCGACCCGGCCAGACCCATCATGGGACAACCCGGTTTGGGTCAACCCAACCTGTCTCGTTTGGTTTGGGCCGACCGATTGGGCGGGCCAGCCTGTTGGGTTCGGCCCGGCCCGCTGGACAGAGCCCAGCCGGCCGCGAGGGGCCGCGGTGGGCCGCAAGGGCACGGACTGGAAGCGAGTCGGCGTGAGGGGTGGTTCTGCCCGGAGGGAAAGGAATGGGAGAAACTCCCTAGAGGACACCATGCGGGAGCGGGATGGTTCGGCCAGGGCGTCATAAGGGGAAAGGGAGGTTGGCTCGTCCAGCACGTCGTGAGGGGCGCGTGATTCCGGATGGGTTGGGGCACTGTGAGCGATGCGGGAGGCCGATTCGGTCAGGGAAACACAAGGAGAATGGAAGGACAGCTCGTCCAGGGTTCCACGAGGGGCACCGGAGGCCATCTCAGTCATGGAGGGCCATGAGGGAACGGACTGGTCGTGAGTTGGCGTGAGGACGGTTCGACCTGGAGGGCACTACGTGGGACACTCGGACGGAAGGTTCCACGAGGGCACGAGCGGTTCGGTTGGGGTTCCATGAGGGGTGTGGGAGGCCGGCCCAGCAATGAAACTGTGAGGGGTGTGGGAGGCCTGCTTGGTCGGGGTACCACGAGGGGCACGGGAGGACGGCTTGGCTGCAGAGGGCCGCGAGGGGCACGGGAGGCCGCCTTAGCTGGGGCGCCACGAGGCCAGGGTGGCTGGGGCTGGTTCAGCTGACGAGTGGCTCATCCCGCGGGCGCGTGTGACTATCGCGGCTCGGAATCCGGTTGGTGGAGTGGTTTGGCCCGGGGCGGCGGAGCCGGTTTGGTCGGGGTGTCATGTGGGCGGTTCGGGTCGAGGTGGTCGAGGGTGGCAGCGTCGTTGCCTTTGTCGCCTCGTCTCCATTCTGAATAACATCATAATGAAGAATGGCGGAGTTGGGTCTGGACATGTTATTTTGGCCCACACCCTCCACATTTAGGGTGGTAGAAAATGGTTCATCAAGAACATCAAAAAATAACAAGCATGGAATATATTTTCAATTCCCATAATCCCTCATTTATTTCTTTTCCCAACCCTTCAAGGAATTAGAGGAGAGAACATGGGGAGTGTTGAAAAAAAAGAATAAACCCCTACCATGTTTGTTTTTTGTCTATTTTGGTGCGAGAAGGCGGACTTCGATTAGTTGTAGACGAACACGTCGTAGGTCGAAGGAGGTTCCGAGGAAGAAATTAGTAGTCGAGGACGTTCTTCGTAGTCAAAGGCGTTCCTCATCGGTGTTCTTCTTTGGGATCTTTTTCCAAATATCCTCTTCTCCCCAATCCTGCTTTTCCAACCAAATGAAATGGTAGCCAATGATAATAGATAAAATATCTTATTAAGTTGTTGGAACCAATTTCAAATTTTCCAAAATTAAACACCTAGGTTGCCAAGATTAATTGGGGTGGATTTTCAGAATTAAACTAAGGGAGGTAGAGGCACCATTAATGGTAGAGGAGGTCAAGAGGCTATCCCACATTAATGAGGGGAGTTGATAGGTTTTCCTCTCCCACCATTATTAGGGGGGTCTGGTGGTCCCTGCTCCCAAATTCAAATTGGGAGTTTTTGAATTCTCATGTGGTCCCCACCACAATTAAACATGAGAAAGAGGTTTAGGCCCTGGGTGGTCCCCACCACCATAACCTCTAATGGTAGGTTAAGCTGTTGTGGTCTCCATCTCTAACATCCACATGGGTAGTTACAATAGATAAAATAAAATAAAACATGTGTTTATTTTATTATATTATTTCCATGAAAACCCGAAAAACTAACTTTCATCCTCGACCACCTATCATCGAGGTGAGTGTCTCCTTAATCGAATATCGGTGTTGTATGTTCTATGGCACCCTCAGATTTGAATTCCGATCATTAATTCAAAATTTATAAAAACCCTCTCAATCATTGACTGAATGTACCCAAAAAAACATCAAAATTTGATTCTAGGCACACCGGGCCTTGGAATCACGCGCCGTCAATTTTCGCGGACTTTTAAAATTCCCATTTAATGAAAAAAATTACATAGAAATTCTAGGACATTACATTTTCCTATCCTCAAGGATCTACATCCCCGTAATTCACAACTCATACTAAGGGAACAGGTGGGGATACTGAGCATGCATCTGCGCCTCCCACTCCCATGTGCTCTCCTCGAGGTTCCCATGCAGCCAGAGAACGAGCACTAGAGGTATTGACTATCCACAAAGGACATATTCCTATCAATCCTCAATCTCTAATGGAACCTCCGTAAAAGTCACCCCATCGTCGACGTCCAACTCTCCATGGTCGATGATATGAGAAGGGTTGTGCATGTATATTCTCAGCTAGGATACGTGGAAGACATCGTGCACCCTGTGAAACTGAGTTGTAATTGCTGAGTGGTATGTCATCTCATCAACTCTTCTGAGGACCTAAAAAGGCCCAATTAACCTCAAAGATAACTTTCCACCTCATCCAAATCTCTGCATACCTCGTCGGGGTGAGACCCATAGAAAGACATGGTCGCCATGCTTGAACTCTAGAGGTCTGTCTCCTGTCAGCATAAAACTTCTACATACTTTGTGCAGTTTTCATCCGCTCCAGGATGATCTGCACCTTCTCTTTGGTAGCCCGTACCATCTCTGGTCCCACTTGTGATGTCTCCACAGGGTCAGTCTAGCACAAAGGTGATCTTCAAGGTCGCCCGTATAATGCCTCAAAAGGTGTCATCCCAGTGGTGGGGTGATAGATATTGTTGTATGAAAAATCCACTAAAGGAATGTGATCCTCCCAGCTGCGACCGAAGTCGAGGACACATGCACAGAGCATATCCTCGAGGGTCTGAATTGTCTCCTCAGTCTGACCATCCGTCTGAGGATGGAAGGTGGTGGTCAAATGAAGCTTTGTCCCGAAATCTTCCTACAACCCCTTCCATAGCCGAGAATTAAAACATGTGTCACAATCGGAGACAATCGTCTAATGTACTCCATGTTACTGAAAAATATCTTTCACATAGAGGCGTCCCAAACTCTCTACTAAACCCTGCTCTCTAATCCGTAGGACGTGGGATGACTTGGTGAGTCAATTGACGATCACCAAAATAGAGTCGTGTCCCATGGATGTACGTGGAAGACCCATCATGAAGTCCATGTATGTACCATACCACTTCAACTCTGGGACCTCTAAAGGCTGAAACAAGCCTGCTGGTACCTAAAGTTATGCCTTCACTTTCTGTCAAGTGAGGCATCGAGAGACAAACTCTACAACTGATTTCATCATTCCCAACCACCAGTTATTTCATCGGAGATCCTGGTACATATTCAGAACTTCTGGATGTACCGCTAGAGGGGATGTGTGGAACTCCCTCAAAACTTCCTCCTTAAATGACACTGATACCATAGTATGTCCTCTGAAGAGGTTGACGTGCTCCCCAACTTCAGAAAATCCATCAGGTGCCTGCCATGTGTATATCTAAGAACATCGTGTCTCGCAGTTAGCATCCCCATGTTGTACATCCCTAACTCACAGAAGAAGTGGGGGAGTGACTTTAAGAGACTGTAGAAAAGCTGCTCTGTCTCTATCCACAAAGGATATCTGCAAAGCGGCTAGCTGCTATGTCACCTCACATAGCAGTGGTATACCTGATCTCCTACTGAGTGCATCTACAACAACATTCCCCTTCCTAGGATTATAGACTATGTTGAAGTAATAGTCCTATAGGAACTCAATCCAATGTCATTGTCTTCAGTTCAGGTCCTTCTGAGAGAAGATATACCGAAGTCTCTTGTGATCATAGTAAAAGGTAAAATTCTCACCCATCGGATAATGTCGCGACATTTTCAAGGTGAAGTCCAATCCTGCTAAATCTAGGTCTTGGGTAGCTTAGTTCTGCTCGGGCTGTCTCATCTGTTGAGAACCATATACGGTCAGCACTCGCTCTGGCATCAGGAAATATCCATGTCTGGTCCCTGATGTGTCGTAGTAGACTATGTACCATACGCCTTCCTCAGGTATCCTTAAGATGGGGGCACTAGTCAGCCTCTTCATTAGATCCTAAAAGCTCTACTGGCATCTCTCTGACCACACAAAGGTTTACCCGTCTTCGTCAAAGTTTATAATGGTGGTGCAACATTGGAGATGTCTGTTACAATCCTCCGGTAATAACCAGCCAAACCCAGGAAACTCCGTACCTCTGTCACACTCCTGGGTGTATCCCAAGAATGTACCACCTCAATCTTCGCTGGATCCACTGCATCTCTAGCCTCCGAGATTACATGACCCAGAAATTGATCCCCTCGGATCAAGAACTCTCATTTCGAGAGCTTACCATAAAGATGGTGCTCTCGGAGTGTGTCCAGAACTACCTACAAATGGTAGGAATTCTCCTCCTCTGTATTTGAGTTGATCAGAATGGAATCGATGAAGACTATGAAAAAGTGATCAAGGTATGGCTTAAATATCCTGTTCATGAGTCCCATGAACACTGATAGAGCGTTAGTTACACCGAATGGCATAACGAAGAACTCGTAGTGGTCGTACCGACATCTGAAGGTTGTCTTCTGCACATCCTCATCTCGAACTCTAAGTTGGTGATAGCCTGATCTGACATATATCATCAAGAACCACAATGCTCTCTTCAAATAATAAAAAAATTCATCATTCCTCGAGAGTGGGTACTTTTTCTTCACGGTCACCTGGTTCAGGTACTGATAGTCAACACAAAGCCTCAAGCTCCTATCTGCCTTCTTGGCGAATAGAATCAGGGATGCCCCAGGTGAAACTCTGGGCTGGATGAATCCCTTCCCTTGCAATTCCTCTAGCTGTACTCGCAGCTCGTGATACTCAATGAGAGCCATCCAATATGCTACTGCAGATATCGGTGTCATCCCAGTGCACTAGTCAATGTAAAAGTAAACCTCTCTATGAGGAGGTAGACCTGTGACATCATCAAGGAAGGCCACCACATACTGGTCCACCAAAACAGGATAGCTTGGACTCTCTGGATCAACTGCTCTCAGGGTAAGGCTAGCCAACCGATGAGTGATCGGCTGCACTCTCCTCCGTGTAAGCCCATCATGTGCTACAACAGCTCCCTTCTCACCAGTGAAGGTAAACCGGATTCCATCCGTGCAGACACACAACACTTTGCACCTATTAAGGTAAATCTGATCATGGACTGTAGATAACCGGTCCATACCCACAATGACGTCATAAGGCCTCGACGCCACTACTTGGAGCTCCCAGCTGAAGTTCTCACCTCCTAGAGTAAGATCACACTACTGGCACCTGTGCGTAATCGTCAAATTCTCTCCTGTAGGAGTCTCTAGCCCTAAGGATCGAGCCAACGGCTCTGCCGAAATATCTGAGCTCCGAATGAGGGTAGTGGTAATGAAAGAGTGACTGACACCTATGTCTACAAGTACTAAAACTATCTGGAGTAGACACAGATCATACCTTGAATCATCTCTGGAGCACCATGATTGTATGCCTCATTTGTCTGAAGCTGAGCTCTCTCATGTCCACCTACTCTCTGTGGTCTGGGTGGAACTCCTGACGGTGGTGACGGTAACACCTCGAATCATCGTCCACCACCCACTGCATGGCCAGCTCCTCTACCACCTCTGCCTACTCCCTATGGACTCCCTCGATCGAA
The DNA here is from genome assembly GCA_963277665.1 of Viscum album. Lineage (NCBI taxonomy): Eukaryota > Viridiplantae > Streptophyta > Magnoliopsida > Santalales > Viscaceae > Viscum > Viscum album. Next base: position 582,049,964 of record OY728129.1, on the reverse strand, counting down.
TATCTATCTCTGACTGGGTTGTCCTTCGACAGTCTGTTGATCATCCAAATGGTGGGTCGGACAGTCACGATCCATGTGACCCTGCCTGCCGCATGCGTAGAACTTCCCGCTCCAGGCATGTATGTCTCCACTTCAGGTTCCCTGCACAACCGATCCTGAGTCGTGTGGTCATCCACATATAGGTCTGGGACTCTTGGACCTCTGCGCTATCTATCTACTGCCAGCTACAGAAGACTTCGCTACGTGTCGACTGGTGGTGGATATCACTGCTGGAGACTAATCAGAAATGAATCCCTCCACTAGGAGTGATCTCTCTAACACCACCGCCTGCATCAGGATGCTGAGTGAGATCACCGAAGCCCCGATCTCCCACCTGAGTCCCTACTCAATGGTCTGGGCCCCGAAAAATGGGTCTCGCACCATATCAGTGGAGTAGCATGAGAGGAAAATGAACCTTGCTGAGTACTAATCTACTATCATGCTGCCCTGCTGCAGATGATGTAGCTCCTTAATGCGTACTGCGCAAAGAGTCGTTGGGACAAACTGCACCCGAAACAGACTCTCAATTTCTGCCAAGGGAAGCGTCACCTCATCGTGAACCTGGAGCATCAAGCTCCACCATCTGCCCGCTACATCCTATAGAAGGATGGCAGAAAGTATCAACATGAGGACTTCTAGTGTCCCTACCAGTCAGAAAACTCCCACCACAACCTCCAACCAATCCTCATCCGCCTGTGGGTCCATCTCTCCCCTGAACCTAGGTGGCCTCTGGCACTGGAACTCATGTAACGTGCTCATGCATGTGCACCATCTACTGCTGAGGCTGGTGGCATCAGTGGCACAATGGGAAATGGTACCATTGGTGCCTCCGTGAGTGCCTCTAAAGGAAAAGGGCCTTGCATCGAGGCCTCGTCACTCGGTGGGATATCAGTGCATACAACTCTTGGAACTATAGTCAGATGTCTACGTGGAGGCATCCTGAAATAAAATAGGTGCTCTACGGTTAAAATGTTATACCTGGTGAGCTAACCTAGTTCATTTGACTTAAAGAAAACATTTGAAAACACATACATAATTAGTGTTTTCGTGTACTATGTTGGAAATCATATGTCAGGCTCTTGGTGTATGGATAGGTCGGCCACCACACGAACACTAGACTCCCCGAACTGAAAAACACACTCACTAAACTTAACACTATTACTTCACAAAAAAGATCAGACTCCTATGTTATGTGACAGAACTTACCCCTCTGGTACCAATTTATCAAAACTCGTCCCCCAGGGCCCATTCCATGACTACCCCAAGCCTGCCTTTCATAGGCAATGGGATGATGACTAGCACCCATAGTGTAATTCCCCAAAACTGGGAAGGCATTGCTTTTATAACTAGTAAACTCACACAACAGAGCACATAGATGGACACAAAACACTAGGTAAACTGTATAACAAAAGAGTGCGGAAAAGTAAAAGGTGCCAGAAATTCAAGCCCAACTATAAAGTACAAGGAACTAGAAGTACAAGTTCAACTTAAAAAAATAAAAACAGATGCTTGGTGATCCTCCGGGATTCTTACTTGAAGGGTATGTATATATAGCCTCCTCAACACTCCACATATTTCAACCTCCTCTATGTACCGACTCATAGTAAGGTCCACCTCTGGGTAAAATCTTGTCTGTGTACCCTCAGGCTCATTTTGTGATGTACGTCATCTGAATCCAATAAAACAAGGTGCAGGTATAGCCTGTGTGGGGGTGAGTATAACGATACTCAATAGGGACCCTGAGACCCACAAGGTCTCACAAATCCACCAAGTTTAAACCATAATGTATGGAAACAACAGATAACCCTACTTAGGTATATGCCCATACATATACCTATGTTATCAAGTAATCCATCTCAATTATGAGGAAAACAAAAAAGTACCGACTCAGCATAACCAGGATTTTATTCACATTATCGAAACCTTAGTTTCTGGAGAACTCTTGCTCAATCGAGTACAGGGGGCCTGCCGCATCACGTAGAGGAGCTTCCCACTAACCTTGGACTGCTGAGGTACTCCTCATGTCGAGTACCGTCGGTCTACTGCGTCACACAAAGGCACTTCGCACTGTGGGTATTCCACCACACCAAGGCGATCCCTCTCATAGCCTGTAGAGGTACTTCCCCTATCGAGTACCGTGGGTCTTACGCGTCACCAAGTGAGCTCCTCAACTGTGGGTCTGCCGCAACAACCAGGGGCTCCTCACTAGGCCATTCAATTCACTACAATTCAAACAGTCAACATTCGTCAAGTCTCAGCCAGCTACTAGGATCCCACAAAAATCTCACTCGTCTCCAGAAGATGCACTCCCCAAGCTACTGGTCAATGATCCAACTGTACCAAAGTCCTAAAAAAATTATCTCAAAGTTCTTCCACGTCATAGGGGTCTCAACGCAACAGAAGGTTCGTCAATTGGTCACCTGATCTGTGAGATATTAGCATTTTTAGTCTCGGGGGCCCGGTTGGATTCGTGCATGATCGGACTTGACCATTTCTCAACTATACCCCAAACTCTAGTGTGGTATATTCAAAGGGACCTTCACGCTCCAAGATTACCAGTCCCGCAAACAGTTCGTCAAATGGACGTCTGGTGCCAAATATATGGCAAAAAGAAACTAAAGGGTCGTAGAGGGCCTGGGTCCGGACTGACCCGGTCAGACCGACCCGGTTCGGGAAAACCCACCCTAACCAATTTGGTCTGGCCCAGCCCGTTGGGTGGGCCATCCCATTGGGTGGGCCAATCTGTTCGGTTCAGCCCCGCCAGCTGGGCCAGGCCCAACGGGCCGTGAGGGCGCGGATTGGTCGCGAGTAGGTGGGATGGTGGTTCGCCCCAGAGGGCACCACATGGGTGACTCAGCCTGGAGGGCACTGCGAGGGTGTGGGCCGGTTCAGCCAGGTCACTGTGAGGGGCGCGGGAGGCTGGCTCGGCTCGGGCGACGCGTGGGTACAAACTGGTCTCAAGTGGACGTGAGGGCGGTTCGGACCATAGGGCACCGCGTGGGCGACTCATATCGGAGGGCACCATAGGGGCGTGGGCCGGTTCATCCAAGGTGATGTGAGGGGCGAGGGAGGCCGGTTTGTCTAAGGGGTCGCGAGGGGCACGAGAGGCCGAATCATCCGGGGCGCCGTGAGGGGCGCGGAAGGCTGTCTTGTCCGTGGAGGGCCTCGAGGGGCGCGGGAGGCCGGTTTGGCTGGGGAGCCACGATGCCAGGGTGGCAGGTGCTGGTTCAACTGGCGGGGGGCACGATCGGTGAGTGGTGTGGTCGGCGCAGCTCAGAAGCTGGCGGGCAGCACGGTTCGGCCCGAGGCGGCAGATCCGATTCGTCCAGGGATCCGCGGGGGTGGCATTGGTCGCGGTAGTCATGGGTGGTGGTGCCATTGCCTTCGTCATCTTGTTTCCTCGTCGCCATTCTGAAGAACATCAAAAATAAGAACATCATAGGGGGTTCGGTCCATGTTAGTATTGTTCACACCCTCCGTGTTTAGGGTGGTAGCAAACGGTTCATCTAAAACATAAACAAAGAACAAGCATGGAAGATATTTTCAATTCCCATATCCCCTCGTTAATTTCTTTTCCCAACCCCAGAAGGAAAAATAGGGGAGAACATGGGTATGTGTTTGAAAAATAAATAATAAACCCCTACCTTGTTCGTTGTTCGTCGACGTTGGTGCGAGAAGGTGGAAGTCGATTCATTGTAGACGAACACATCCTACGTTGAAGGGGGTTCCGAGGAAGAAATTAGTAGTCGAAGTCATTCTTTGTAGTCAAAGGCATTCCTCATTGACATTCTATATTAGGAACTTTCTCCCAAGTTCCTCCTCTCCCCATTCCTCATTTTCGAATCAAACTAAATGGTATCCAAAGATAATAGATAAAATATCATATTATGTCATTGGAACCAATTTAAATTATCCTAATTAAACACCTATGTTGGAAAGATTAATTAGGGAGGATTGGTAGAATTAAATTAAGGGAGGTGGTGGCTCCATTATTGGTAGAGGAGGTCAAGAGGCACTAACTCATTAATGATGGGTATTGAGAGGTTTTCCACTCCCACCATTATTAGGGGGGTCAGCTGGTCCCCACTCCCAAAATCAAATTGGGTGGTTTTGAATTCTCGGGTTTCCCCCACCATAATTAAACATTAACATGAGGTTTAGGCCTCGGGTTTTCCCCACCACCATAACCTCTTATTGTAGGTTATGTTTTGGTGGTCACCACCTCCAACTTCCACATGGGTAGTTAGAATAAAAAAATAATAAAACATGTGTTTATTTTATTTTATTATTTCCACGAAAAACCGAAAAACTAACTTTCACCCTCGACCAACGGTGTAACATCTCGATATTTTATGATAAATATTATTTTTAATTTCATTGATGTATTCTATTGTACTCTACACCAAGATTATCTTGCTCTATACGCAACACCGTATTAGCTTGCAGTATACGCAACCCTGACTTGGCTTGCATTACACGCAATCGCGACCTTCTTCGATAGTGTGCGTTGTACGCAATACCAGGTTTCACTAAACAAAGATATATAGTTATAATATTATTATGGAGTAGACGTTATTAATAGTATTAAATAAATTTTGAATATTATAACATTATTATTCATCTTACACATTTTCTAGAACATGGAATGAGAACAAGATGAATTTTTCTCGTAAAATAAGTATTTTTAAAAAAATGCAGTTTTGCAGCCTTTTGAGGGCGCAACCACATTAAATCTAGTTTTTGACATGTTTATAAGTTCAATTTTAAAAAATAAAATTATTCCTTGGAATAAGGATATGAAACTTTACTTTGGATAAATTTTTCTTATTATTCTGGAGACTTTCATATTTTGATGAATAGTAAAAACACGCTATATTTTAATTAAAAACAACTTTTTTCATCGCAATATTTTATATGGTTAAATTATAATATTGAATGGTTTTAAAGTATAAATAGAATATATTTTTACCATTTAATATAATGTATGTAATTAACATTAATTTTACATTGAATTCATAGGTAAAAACATTTCAATCTTTTGCAATGTTTTAACTTTTAAAACACGTTTTCTTAACAATGGGATTAATTTTAATTTAATTTCTAAAACTTTTGTGTTTTGAATTTTGAACAATTGATTCCATATTTTGAATCAGTGGGTCCAAATTATGTTAATAGGATAGTTTTTATTTTTGGGAATTATGAATAGTAATTACGGTAAATTTTATTTACCATAGTTAAAGGTAAATCAGGTAATTAAGGGTAAATATATGATTATAAAATTACCCTAACACCTGCCACAATACTATTGGATGACTAAAGGTCGACCCATATAAACTAAGGGTCGGAATAGATTCATTTAATGGACGTTTTTCCATGAAAATAATTTAATTATTATTAAAACCAAAGAAAGTGACAACATGTCACTTTCTTAAATCTTATAAGTATAATAATTTTAATTTAGTGATAAACATAATTAAACTTCAAAAATGAATATTATCTAGAAATATAATAAAATTATCTACATCCTATGAATTTATTTAGAATTTTTAAGGATTAAATAATTATCATTAATTGTGACATAATAGTGATGTTGAAATTATATTGTTAAGAGAAATGTCAAATAAATGGTTTTAAAAATATTAAAATAAATATTATATGAACTATTTAATGTGATCCACTAATTTTATAGATACATATGTCATGTTATAAATCTATTAAATATTTTAGTTCAAACATATCTTCTGTATATTATTTATTTAAATTTAAATAAATGAATAGAGTCAAAATTGACACTACTGTTATTTTATAAAAATAACATACTATAAAAATTTTTAAAAATCACAAAAATATTTAAAAATTTTAAATTTACATTTATATGGTTTAAATTGTTATCAATTATCCAATTATGTAAAATTCACAACAAATAAGTAATTATTTTTAATAATTTAAATTTTATAATCTTATTACCACAAATAAAATTAAATTGATTAAATAAGGATAAATCAAGTTGATAATGTTTAAAATAAATTCCTAACATGTATAAATTTTATTGGTTCATGAGATTAAAACAATTACTCATATAATCTTCAGGTATGAGTCATTTTGAAAGTTTTTATGTGGGTTTGGGGTTTAATATAAACTAATATATCTTATATTTCCAAAGGTGCCCCTCTTCTCCCTTATAAAAGGGTACCTCCTCCATCTCCTCCTCACACCAATTTGAGCCTTCAAGCTCATCCAAATTCTGCCCATTCTACTTCCCCACTTCTTTAGAAACCTACTAGAGGTACTGTTCTTCTCAAAAGACCAACTCTAGTGCCCTAAGAGAATGTTTAAAGGAGGCACTTTGAGAAAGAGGTAATACCTTCTACCGTTTTCTTCAAGTTCTATTCTTCCTCTACTCCCTCTTATTTAGTTGTTTCATTATGAAGTAATAACATCAGTATCACTTATATAATGATATTTTATTATATAAAAGAAGCAACCCTATTTCACATTATATCCATCCTACGGAAAACAAAATCACCACGCGTGTGTACGTACAGAATACCTTCTCCACGCCGTGGTGTAATATATTTTTCCACCAACACCTTACATGGATGGGTATAATGGTGTAAAGAATAACTATATATTGTTATTATAACATCATATGTATTATGATATATTATACCATCCACTCCAATTCTATTCAATAATTATGGGAATGATATCATCGCTCGTACGTACGTACGGACTATCGTCTTCACGACGCGATGAGATTCATTCTCCATGTTAACCATTCATTAATGATTATAAAGTATATATAATAAGTAATCGTGAAATATATTACATAATAATGATACTGGATTTATGTATATATATATATATATGTATGTCATCTACTTAATTCCATTCAATTCAATAAGGAAACGAAAACTACGTTCATGCGTACGTACGACCTACCGTCTCCATGAACGGTGTATTTCATTCCTTTTATCGATCTATAATATATATGTATATGATGAATATATATTCTATATAAATCATGTTTTAAATTTCTGGAATTATTTAAATCTGGATATAATTAATAATATCAAGAATGAAAAGTCGAATCACATACGATAAATGAAATGATTTTACCCAAAACGCTGCTTTAACATGGAATTTACAAAAGAACGGGTAATATAAAGTCATAATTGAAACATAGATGATATCATAAAAATTAATATGGTTATGTAATAAGTCAATGACATTATTTAAATCATTATACAGGAGGTTCGGATCTATACAAAGCATATCGGACCTAAGGTAAGGGATAACTTTTCCAATCTCGTTTTTTCCGAGATTGTTTGTTCGTAATTATTTACTGGGGTTATATTTATCATCCATGTACTTGTTTTATAAAAATGTTTTCATGTATGTTTAATGTCCTTTTTACCCATTTTTGACTTTTACTACATGGTATGAATGAAATCATTCTTTTACGAGGTACTTTTTGACTTTTCTGACAAAAGTACGAGAAGAATGTATTTTTAACTTATACGACACGATCGGATTTTTATAGTTTTATAAAGCCTTATTTTCATGAAGCTTCCTCCAAAAGATTTCATGACTATTTTCAACAAAATATTTTTATTTTAAAATTGAATGAAATTTTGTGAAAAGAGAATGATCTTGAAGAAGAAAGGATATTTTCCTCAAAAATTCATTTCAAATGTTTTATCAAAATCATTTCTCATCTAAGATGACATTATTTTATATGTGTATGTTTCAAGTATCATGTCTCTATGATTTACATGGTTTCACTTTTCTTATTATGAAATGATATCCATTTCTTTTATAGGGATTATGTGATGATGGGATGATGTTTATGAAACCCATTTTATTCATTGAGTTATTATGAATGATGTATGTTTTTTGTGGAACATGTAAGAATGATTTCATTATGAGATGGGTGGGAACTATATCTCCCTCCAATACATTTGGTAATGATTTATATCTCATGAAATAGACATGGCTGGAATGGTAAGATAATCTCATTCAGTGTTACAGGACTGAAACGAGGAGTGAACTCGATTCAGAAAGGGACTTTGTCCACTAAGACGGTCTTGGCAGTAATGCCTTGGCTACTATGGAAATCATAACATGTGCTGAATGTTTGCCACAATTACATGTTTTATTCCCATTATATTTTATCATGTTTGAAGTTCCATTATGATACATGCCTTACGTACTTCCACGATTCATGTCTTTGCTCGCGATTTTGATGTTTAAATTTCATGTTCATGTTTTTTCTTTTAAATGTTTATGGATTGTTTTATGTTCTCTATTTTTTCCCTTACTGAGCATTTGACCTCACCCTTTTTATGTTTTATTTTCCCCAAGAAATAAAGAAAGGTTTTAGTTAAGGAAAAAAAGTGGAAGATCGTTATGGGATTTGTTGAAGATCTTTCAACATGATTAGAAGTTTATATTCCAAGAATCCAAAGACACTAAACTATTACGATCCTTGTGTTTCTGTTTTTGTTTTAAATTAAGTATTCCGCAAAAGTAATGTAATGTCCATGTACGTCAAGCTTTGGGTGTCTATAGTTGGTATCAGAGGAAAGGTTAAGTCAACCTTTGGAAACTAGGATGTGAAAACGTTAGTGAGATCCCTAGAGATATTTCTAAGGTATGTCTAGGGATGTCCCTAAGGTTAAGTATAAGTATAGGTTATAATCCTATAATTACGGTAATGATCTTAGAATTTAACCTAAGATGTTAGATATTGAGGGTACTCCCCCTTTATTATGTTGTTTTTTCTAGCATTATTTTTGCCTCTCAAACTATTCTTTTTGGGTTTTAGATGATGGCTGGAACCCGAAGGAACCGTCTCGATCAATGTAATGGAAAATGCAATGATTTCCCTCCTAAACAAACCAATGTCATGGGAGATAGTGTTCAAAATCTTATTGATATACTTTCACAAGCTATGAATATTTCTGGACTTCCAAATGAGCAGAGAAGGGAACAATATTCTATTGAGTCCTTCATGAGGGAACGTCCACCTTCTTTCAGTGGGTATTTTGATCCACTTGTTGCTGAAAAATGGAACAGTACCATTGAAAAGATATTTTCAGTTCTTCAATGTTCTGAACATTATAAAGTTATCTTAGCAGTATATAGTTTGGAAGGTGAAGCTGATCATTGGTGGAATCTTATCAAGAATACGAGGCCAAGAGATGAAATTGAGTCCATGGAATGAGACGAGTTCAAGAACTTATTTTTAAATAAGTACTTCCCTCGTATTCTTCGAACAAAGATGGAGAAGGAGTTTCTTGAACTAAAGAAAATGGATGATGAATCTGTTGGTATATAGAAGTGAATTTTACAAAGCTTGCAAGGTATGCATCTGGCTTTATCATCCAACCTGAAAGTGAAGTTGATCAATACTTCAGTGGCTTAAAACAAAGTCTTCGAAGGGCATTAGCTATAATAGACTTCACTAGCTATGAATAAATTGTGCGTTGTGCTATCAAGGTTGAAAAAGAAGTTGGTGTTACATATCCATCTCATGGTTTTGACAAGAAACGAAAGATGGAGTTCAAAGAGAAATCTCAGAATAATGGTGAAAAGAAGATGAATGTTTCCTTATGCTCAAAGTGTGGAAAAAGCATGGTGGAGATTGTCTTAAAGGGACTAGAAAATATTTTAAGTGTGGAAAAGAAGGACATCGACCAGTTGAGTGTCGAAGTAATGGAAAAAGGGTTACTAATGATAAAGAAAAGACTACAGAGAACGCACCACCAACACTTCAATGCTTCAAGTGCAATGAAATGGGGCATTATGATAATCAATGCCCTAATCCAAGGGTTAATGATGATCAACATGAGCAACCACTTAAGGCAAAAGACACTGGTAAGTCACATGAGATCACTTTTGGCGATGTTGAATATGAAAACGATTTGGTGGAATGATTAAGTTTTTATGTAATGGGATTTCAAAATAATGTTGTATATAGTATCGTGGAATATTGGAATATTTATGTATCGGTCTATTGTGGTTTTCAATTATTTTATGGTACTTGTAACCATGAAAAGTGATTGATATATTTTTGGAAAGAAGATGATATGTGCATAATGAAGGTATAAAGAGAAAATGAAATGTATGATAGTATTCATGAGCTCATGACTGATATAAGGAAATAGTTATATCATGGGTTGAGTATATAGAATTTTGGGGTTTTGGTATGTAGAAAGAGTTAACTTTTGACAGCACTCATTTTTTCACTAAGGTTCATTGGGTATTCATTTTTCAAGAGAATAAATGATAAGGTTATTCACATGTTTGTAATTTGACCGACAAGATATATCTTATGATATATGGGGGATAAATGATGGTATTCACATGATCGAAAGATGACATTTCTAGTAATTGTTTTCTTTATACTATGAGCTTGGAAAGAAGTATTTTAGATAAGCCTAATGATTGGAATGAATTATGTTGGACATAAGTTAGTATTGTTTAAGGATAGAACATTTTTCGATATTATTAAAGGAGTGTTATAATAGTGTAGTTTAAGAAAAGGGACAACAGGTAGAACGGGCGACAACTCATCGCGTTGGACAAGGCTGTGGGAATTGAACCCACAACTGATGTGCGACTAGCCTCTATCGCATACCACTAGCCTATAGGAAGTCCTAGGTTAGTAGAAGCTAGTTTTATTATATTAAGTGGTATGATATAAGATGTATAAGTCCATTTTAGGAACCATATATGATTACTATCACTATAGATGGACTTATGTAAATTTAATAACTTTTACTATCCTTTTGTTTGAGATAGATGGAATGACCAATCATTCTATCGAAACATCTGCTAACACTTCACAGAAGACAAATTCAACTTCATTTATTAAAGATATGATGTGGAAATTGTTCAAGGCATAAACAACAGAAAGATTGTACCAAAATCAAGTAAGTATATCTTTTAATTCAACAATTCTTAAAATTAGGGAAATAATCGTGAATACAAAAAATGTTGTCCTAGTGTTCTTATATCCGATGAATCAGATGGTACCTTAATGCATCACAAATTTATGGCTTTGTGATTGTTGGCTTTTTCATATCCATGGTCTCTACCACTATCCATCAGAACATGAAGGTTAGATTTTGCTTCCATATCCATATTTTCATCTTTGTTCTCCTATATAGAAACCCAGTGATGAGTTACTTTGGGAAATCATTAAATTTCTTACTTTAGTTTTTAAAATTAAGTTTTATTATTTTTTTACGATGTGGGTTTCAATTAATAGTAAACGATTTATAAACCCGACAAATTTCGAGGGCGAAATTCATTTTAAGGGGGGTGGAATGTAACACCCCGAGATTTTATGAAAAATATTCTTTTTAATTTCATTGATATCTTCTGTTATACGGTACAACAAGATTATCTTGCGCTATACGCAACACCGTATTAGCTGGCAGCATACTCAACCCTGAATTGGCTTGCATTACACGCAATCCCGACCTTCCTCGATAGCGTGTGTTGTATGCAATACCTGGATTAACTAAACAACGATATATAGTTATAATATTATTATGGACTAGCCGTTATGAATAGTATTAACATCATTTTGAATATTATAAAATTTTTATTCATCTTACACATTTTATAGAACATGGTATGAGAACAAGATAATTTTTTCTTGTAGAATAAGTATTTTTCAAAAAATGCAGTTTTGCCGCCTTTTGATGGTGCACCCACTTTAAATCTAGTTTTTGACTTGTTTACAAGTTCAATTTAAAAAATAAAATAATAATTTGGAATCATGATATAAAAACTTTTCTTTGGATAAATTTTTCATATTATTCTGGTGACTTTCATATTTTGATGAATAGTAAAAACGCGCTATATTTTAATTAAAAACAACATTTTTCATCGCAATACTTTATATGGTTAAATTATAATATTGAATGGTTTTAAAGTATAAATAGAATATATTTTTAACATTTAATATAATTTATGTGATTAACATTAATTTTACATTGAATTAATAAGTAAAAACATTTCAATCTTTTGCAATGTTTTAACTTTTAAAACATGTTTTCTTAACAACGGGATTAATTTTAATTTAATTTCTGAAACATGTGTGTGTTGAATTTTGAAAAATGGATTCCATATTTGGGATAATTGGGTCCAAATTATGTTAATAGCCTACTTTTTATTTTTGGGAATTATGAATAGTAACTACGGTAAATTTTAATTACCATAGTTAAAGGTAAATTGGGTAATTAAGGGTAAATATAAGATTATAAAATTACCATAACACCTGCCAAAATATTATTGGATGACTAAATGTAGACCCATATCACCTAAGAGTCGGATTAGATTAATTTAATGGACATTTTTCCATGAAAATAATTTAATTATTATTAAAACCAAAGAAAGTGAAAACATGTCACTTTCTTAAATCTTATAAGTATAATAATTTTAATTTGGTGATAAACATAATGAAACTTCGAAAATGAATTTTATCCTGAAATATAATGAAATTATCTACATCATATGATTTTATTTATAATTTTTATGGTTTAAATAATTATCATTAAAGGTGACATTATAGTAATGTTCAAATTATTTTATTAAGAGAAATATAAAATAAATGGTTTTAAAAATATTAAAATAAGAATTATATAAACTATTTAATATTCTCAACTAATTTTATAGATAAATACGACATGTCATGAATCTATTAAATCTTTTAGTTCGAACATATCATCTGTATATTTTTTATTTAAATTCAAATAAATGAATAGTGTGAAAATTGACACTACTGTTATTTTATAAAAATAACATATTATAAAATTGTTTAAAAATCACAAAAATATTTAAAAATTATAAATTTGAATTTATATGGTTCAAAATGTTATTAATTATCCAATTATTTACAATTCACAACAAATAAGTAATTATTTATACTAATTTAAAATTTATAATGTTATTACCACAAATAAAGTTAAATTGATTAAATATGGATAAATCAAGTTGGTAATGTTTAAAATAAATTCCTAACATGTATAAATTTTATTGGTTGATGAGATTACAACCCTATCTCATCTAATATTCAGATATGAGTCATTTTGGATGTTTTTATGTGGGGTTGGGATTTAATATAAACTAATATTTCTTATATTTCCAAAGGTTCCCCTCTCCTCCCTTATAAAAGGGAACCTCCTCCCTCTCCTCCTCACACCAATTTGATCTTTCAAGCTCGGCCAGCCCCTGAACATTTCACTTCCCACATCCTTAGAAACCTACTAGAGGTACTGGTCTTCTCAAAAGACCAACTCTAGTGCCCTAAGAGAAATTTTAATAGAGGCACTACGAGAAAGAGGTAATACCTTCTACCGTTTTCTACAAGTTCCATTCTTCTTCTACACCCTCTTATTTAGTTTTTTCATTATGAAGTAATAACATAATTGTCCCTATTATATGGATATGTTATTAAAAATATGAAACAACCCTATTTCACCATATATCCATCCTATGGAAATCAAAATCAACACGCCTGCGTACGTATGAAATATTGTCTCCACGACGTGGTGTAATCTGTTTTTCCACAAACACCTTACATGGATGGGTATAATGGTGTAAATAATAACTATATATGGTTATTTTAACATCATACTGATTCTGATATTTTATACCATCCACTCCAATTCTATTCAATAATTATGGGAATGATACCATCGCTTGTGCGTACGTACGGACTACCGTCTCCACAACGCGATTAAATTCATTTTTCATGATGACCATTCATTAAGGATTATAATGTATATATAATAAGTAATCATGAAGTATATGACATAATAATGATACTGTATTTATGTATATATATATGTATGTCATCTACTTAATTCCATTCAAGTCAATAAGGAAATAAAAACAGCGTTCATGCGTACGTACGGCCTACCGTCTCCCTGAACGGTGTGTTTCATTCCTTTTAACGATCTATAATATATATGTACATGATGAATATATATTATATATAAATCATGTTTTCCATTCTGGAATTATGTAAATCAAGATATAAGTAATAATATCAAGAATGACAAGTCGAAACACATACGATAAATGAAATAATTTTACCCAAAATACTGCTTTACCATGGAATTTACAAAAGAACGAGTAATATAAAGTCATAATTGAAACATATATGATATCATGACAATGAATATGATTATGTAATAAGTCAATGACATTATTTAAATCAATATACAGGAGGTTCGGATCCATATGAAGCATATCGGGCATAAGGTAAGGGATAACTTTTCCTATCTCGTTTTTATCCGAGATTGTTTGTTCGTAAGTATTTACTAGGGTTATATTTATCATCCATTTCCTTGTTTTATAAAAATGTTTTCATGTATGTTTAATGTCCATTTTACCAATTTTTGACTTTTACTACATGGTATGTATGAAAATTTTACACGTCATATAGGAATGAAAATTGTATAGTAGCATAGATGGTTCAAAAAATTCATCTATTCATAGTGTGGAAAAGAGAAAGGGATCTCCACATTTTGGAGTATCCTTAAATTCTCATAAAAAATCAATGCATTAAAATGATGGAACAAATATAAAACTCAATTAACTATGATTGAATGATTCATAAGAGTCTAGAGGGAATAATCAATGGATATTTAGAGTGTCTATCTCCCTGACTTATCTAATTCCATCACTGGATATAGTGTCTCAGCAAATATAGTCAACTCTTAGACCCTCTGTTGAGAAGTACCCAATGAGGATGATGATGTCGAACGATCAAACATCAGATGAGAAATAATGTCTTTACATATCCATGTATATGTAGTCTAGGCATCCATGTGATCTTTTAATTCATATATAAATTGATTACACTTCTCTAATTCCTAATATGTCTCCCTAATTAGTCTAACAAGGGTATACTCATCTACTTGATCATGAAAATCTCTTTTATGGGTGTCTAGGATTTACCATGTCAAGACAATTTTCATCATGATATCATACAATGGTTTCCAATCAATATCACCTTCCCCCAAGTCATTTAATGACTGATGGAGGTGGTCCCCTTGATCACAAATATTTTCCAATGTAATATTAGTAATCAAATCATAGATCTGCACTGAAATTAGCCTACGTTTCATATAAGCCTTTGTGACCTATAAGACCTGAGCGGTAGAGGGGATAACTAGATGAGTTGGTTAAAAAAAAGAGAATACATCTTTTATTCCCTTATCTCAATAGACATATCATCTATAAACTGTGTTGTAGGACTACCATCCTCAGTAGAGTCTATTTTACCATCAAAATAATCATTACTATAATGTGGTTTCTTCCCGAACTCCCCACTCAGGTCTTCAATCAGCTCCATTATTTCTACAAATAGAGGGTTCGGTGATGAAAAAGCTATGTCTACATAATAGACTAGATGTACCATCACACCACCTGGGTATGCTACTAAAAAATCTTGGTAATTATCATATGTAACCAATGTTAAATAATTTTTAGGAAAAAGTATGATCTTTGCCTCAGTATCTTCATGTGCTACCATATTAAAAAATTTTAGGATGACTATTGGATGTCTCTCACCACAAATTATAACAAAATGAAGAGGGACGATCCTTTGAATTTTGTCAAAATGATGATTAAATTGACAAGGTTCATAAGATTCATAGATAACCATCTCTTCCACTCTATCTACGTGAAACCCATATGAAAGAGAGATCAAATATGTCAATTCATCAAGGGAGCCTCCACTGTTACAAATAATTGGTCCAACTGGCACATGAAAGGGAATAAAATCAATGCTTCTATAATATCTTAGTGGTTATTTAACCTCTATATGGGATAGATACATGGCTATGAATCCCAATATATTCAACATTATATAAAAGGATGAATCATTAGGGATGACATTTTAATTTTCATAACAATGAATTTGATCCCATATCCTTCCAAATAGACACCGAATAGGTCATCTGATCCTGTAAAGGGTTATAACCTATTGAATATTTCCTAGGAAATTGTAAATGTGTGAAATGATTGGTACTACCAAATTGAGACGTCTTTCTTCCACAAGTCGCACTGCTATCACCAATGTTCTAACTTAAATCTTTGAGTGCACATCCTTAGCTGAGAAAATCCATCCATTCAAAAACATATCCATAAAGCCTTCCAGCCATAGTCATGGAGAGATCTCTATGTTCATAAAATATCCCCAGGAGGTATATTAGCCATCCTTTAAAATGTACCAATATGATCCATCATTGTCATGTAATTGTTGAGAAATCCTTCTATGAAGATGTATAACAATTGGTGTGACTCTACTGCTATAGATAAAAATATTGTTCCACCCCTTGAATGCACTAAAAGAGCACATATTCATATCCTTTTTAGCTTATCATTAACATTAATAAGAATGCATCTCACCAATAACAGAGTTTGTGAGGGATCATCCCAGACATTTGTATTTAGTAGGAACTTCTCAAACATTTCTCCAAGGGGAGGAATTCTTCCGAGTTGATCATTGATCAATAAGCTGGTGCCCACTTCACCATAGGAAAAATGAAATGTGTTGGTGTCAGGACACCAACTATTGGTAATTTCTCAAAGGAGTTCGGGCTAGTGATATATGATTAACTAGGAGATCCACACTCCTTCAAAAAGATAAACCCTCTATAAATCATTAATAATCTTCAAGCATATTTGGAAAACATATAAGTGCTAGGCCCACCCATCATTAAAATTACTATTGGGATAGAGATCTCATTTTGAGTACCATCCTCTTCCTAGATTGTTCAGAGAGGAGGCCAACATACATGAATTACTATGACTAATATGATGTTGAGTGAATTCATGTATACTCAAGCCTAGATGAGTGTTTTATAATAGATAATATAAACCCTGGGGTTGGTCCATTACAAGCCAGGCATCCTCATAAATTGTCATCTAAACATAGTCTGAAGAGGATGACACACAGTGAGACAAATATTGAAATCTGAATGTGGAATGATGGAATCATCCAATAAACTAAACCAATATAGAGAGACTAAGTGTGATATGGTTAATTTAAAATCTCATATAAAAGGAACATATTCAAAACCTCATTATTAAAATCCAAATGATATCAGGGATCAGTGTTGTGATTTGTAGAAATCATGGCCCATTGATTAGTTATTGATGGGGAATATTGATGAGAACTGAAAGAAATATGAAAATATTTAAGTTTCATAGGTAAGATAGATAGAATAAACTATTTTCAATTAAAGTATATAAAAATATCAGTATCATCATACGTGTCCCATGAATATTCAAGGAATTTTCAAATGACCATAAAGGGTTCACAAATCATATGACTACTAAAGGACTCATAGGATGAATAAACCTTATAGGGAATCACACAATTTCATGACCCCTTTGGAGACTCGCAATCGCATAACCAAGATATGTTCATGTGGATTGCATGATGATCAATCAATCTTATGATCGAATTGGGGGATCCCATGAACACCCTTAAGACAATCATAGTACCTCATGGAAGAAGTTCAAAAGAAATACCAAAGTATGGAACAATTTCAGACTATAAATTAGATTGAGACAAATTTATCTTACATGATTGATTTTGTGACAAGGTATAATGATCAGGACTCGTGAAATGGTCTTGTGGAAGGGGTATATGATGGGGGTAAGGTGAGATAGCTCTAGAGAATTCATATCGAGTTGAAAAAGTTTCCATCTGTCCCCATATAAATTGTTAATTTTGAGGAATACCAAGCATCACCTAATAGACCAAACATTTCCTAGGACACCAATTCACAAAACTAGTAAAGACTCTTTCTAGTATTTACATTCCTCATAACTAATTCCTTATCCTCGTAGACATCACTCTTCAAGGGGGGGGGGGGATTTATTGAAACCTTACAAAAGATCATTTGAAAATTCACAAAGAAAAAAATATCTGAATATGGGTATTGATTTGTCATGGAAATGAAAAATATGAAGAAGGTGTCCAAAACCTACAAATCACATGATCTTTTAAAGGAATAAATATTGTGTGACCATTATATGGTCACATGAATAATCCGTATGTAACACATAACCTATATCAGATCCCATAAAGCCCTCTTTTAAAAATACATCCTGCTCTTGCAAAGGTGCTCTAAAAACCCAATCTCCTTGTTATGGTATCCAGATAATCTCACCTAGTCAATGTGGTTTGATGGATAAAACACCTGATAATCTGACCAGAAAATACATTAAATTAAGGAATAAAAAATTATAAATAGAGTAGTATTCTTATGGACACATGTATCATGAGGTTCATCACCTATGTGAAGCCTAATAATGCTTAAGATCATCAAAACAAACTCACAAGACCCCTGAGCCTTTGTGCAGTAAGAATAAGGGAAATAAATGGTATGAGGTGGAAGCCTCTCATGGTCACTTAATGTCATGTGATGCACCACTGAAAATTCACTAGACACTACAAGATACCTTCTCCATGTCATCCCCATTGTGAAAAAGGCCTCGTGTTTGTTTAGGAAACCCTGGACTCCTCCTTTTGTTCACTAATAAAAAACAAAAGGGTTTATCCATGAAATGATCACACACTCCCACAAGACAATTATTGTTCACACAAATCATTACCAAAAAATAGAGTAAATTTCCTTAAGGAATCATTTTCAACTTCACTTAATCTATGACCTTTGTCAAATAAAAAAGGTAGAATAAAATGTGAGGATGTAGGAGCTCTTGTGGTAATCAAATGTTTATGAAGTGATAAGGATATATGAATCACATACCCTCAAGAATCCTGGATGAACCACCTTAATCTCATGGAGACCCCAAGAAAATCCACCATTACCTCACAAAATGTCCCTGGAAAGGCATCAATCATCTCATGGAAGCCATTAAAAAGGCACTTTGATCCCATGAAGGCCCATGGACATGTCAAAATGACAATATAGAAGTCCTTCATCATGCTAGTGTGATCATAAAAGTCCTCATTATTCAGAAATAATCCAACAGTGGAGGTGTCGATGCGAGTGACTCAAGGTCACTGGAAATCAGTTGGCACTCTTGGAGAAACCCTTCAAAACGGATCACAAAGATTCATGGTGTTAAATCCCATTGGAAACTCCAACATGGATTATTGTGAGATACTACACTAAATCCAAATAAAAAATGGGGTGGAGAGGCCCATAAATTCCCCAAACCAACATGAAAAATGTACATCTTGACTATTAGACAAAGGCTTGTCTTTCTCAGATTCAGGCACATCATCACACCAAAGTATCAGAACATGCCTCATAGAGTAGCTGATCACACAACTGAAAAGTCTCCCTTCTGGTAATATATAGAAGAATTGTCAGAGTGATCGTACACCAAGCATAAATCACTTCATTTTATCATTCATATATCATGTGAAGGACCTATAGAATGTTGGGCGAAGAACATACCACACATCCTTTAGATCATGCGAGACTCATAATATATTGGTATTGAATAAATATAAGGTCTTCAGACTAACTGCTCTAGATGAATGACTAAAGTTGGAAGAATTATGAAGGAAACACTTTGGATGAACCTCGTGCGCTATGTGAGAACCATCCAAGACACATGATATAACAATGAATTGCCATCCAGATCTCACGATGATCCTTCATCATGCTTTTTGTATCTTGTGAAATCAACCAAAACATGTCATAGAATGTATTGTGGCCCCCTACTATGAACTCCACTTTATTCTCATGATCCCCCTAGAAACATCACAAAATAATTTCAATGTCCTTCAAATACATTACCGTACATATATAATAGTTCCCACTCATGTCAGATGAGTCCCACAGTAGAATCTGCACAGGTCAACAAAACCCTTGTGAAACACTCTATACTGCTCAACTAGATCATGAGACACCCTCAAAAAAAGTTATTCAGATCATGTGATTCCCTCTAAACAAGTAATTTGGTCCATGAGATGGCTTCCAAGATAGATAACCAGGATCTTGCGACATCCTTTAGAAAAGTCATCTTTGGTCATATGATAACCTTTGGATATTTTAATTGGGTTATGTAAAGTTTTTTAAAATGACTAACTGGATCATTTAGTTTCCTTTATATATTTTTGGAAAATTATATCCCACATATCAGGATAACGTGGACAAAAAGTGCATTTGAATTAGGCAAAAAATACAGGGGAAACCAAATAGTGTAATCCTTGATCAGTGACATAACCTGATAGGTCCAAATAGATCGGGTAGCCTCAGTGTGTAATTCAAAATATATTGAACAATGATAACACTAATTCCTTCCATATTCAATATTTGTAAGCAACCTCTTCAAGGTTCAATATCTATATAGATATCTTAATTTGTAATTTCCTCACTCTCCAAGAATTTATATTGATCATTTTCTTTAAGTATTTTTTTCACATTAAGCATATCTCACATAATATCAAGGAGTTGAAATAATAATATCATTTGTATCAAAAGTATTCACTAACTAGGGAAACATATGTATGTAAATCCAAAATATGTGGCATGACACATTTGCATCAATATAATTTCATTTACCTTGGGAACAATCCCAAGGTAGTGTTTTAACTAGAAGAACGTTGATTGCTATAATTACCTGAAAATGTAGGATTCCTTCCTAAGTATCACGTTCAAATAAATATCAATTTTTATATAATCCTTACGATAATTACATATTTAACTATATGGACCTAATCCTTCCCCGAGTATTATTACTCTACCTCATCCATCAGAAGGTATAGAAATAAACTAAACAATGATAACATTGATTCCTTGAACAACCAGGATACGTAAGATGTCTCCCTAATGCCCTTGTTCCATAATAAATAACCTCAGGTTTGTCCCAGAATATACGTCTAATATCCTAATCAATGAAAATGATCATTTTTTGTCCCTTGTTTCTCACACCGAGCATAGCTCACATGAGCATTGTGAATTGAAATAATCATCTCATTTGCACCACGAGTCTCTATAATGATAGGGGTAACCATATTATATAATCCGAAAACAATTGAACTATAGTGAATCGAAATCTCTTTATACTAGGGATACATAGGATGTCCCTCTGGTACCTGAGATTGAATACTTTGTGTCCCAAATCACCCATATAAGTCTTTTCCACAAGACGTTAAACTGCATTGGTCTAATGAACTACATTGGATCTGATTCCTAAAATAACTTGGATACGTAGGCCACCTCATAATGGAGTACTCACCTCCTAAAAATATTAATCACCTCCTTTCATGGAAGAGTATTATGAAGATCATGGTTATATTTCTTCATAACATAAGCAACAACGTGTTATTGGAGAATGAAAGAGGACTCATATACATATAGGTGGATTCACTAAAGAGCCCCAAATATTTTTCATATGATGGATAATTAAATAATGATAATTTTTTAGGGTAACCAATCCTATATCAGAATCATGATGTGATTCTTGGAAATTACTTATGTATATTAGAGAGTTTTAAAGTAGACAATAGTTCCCCCCAAAAGGTTGTGGTGATCCCATCATCTCATCCTTTTGACCAATTTGGATCCCCAAAATTCTTTGGTCCTAAAAATCCATGAGAATGGCTAATTTTGGAAAGAATTTAAGTTCCTAGCTATGGATTAGAGAACCATTTAGAGTTTTCGATAAGATGGTAATGGTAATATGATTTTCATTATTGTTCACAACACAAATACACTACAATCAAACCTTCAAAAATATCCCATCCAAACATCAAAAACCCTTAAGAACTAATGATAATTACAGAGGTGTATCATGAAAGCACTGTAGTGTTTTTTTTTCATATGCCTGTATAGACTCTTCATCCTTTTGCTTCATCCCATGGAACTCCCTTTCCATATGAAGACAGAGAATTTGGGGGAAATTTTTATTGTAAAATATTTTCTTGAATGCTCCTCAATCCATGTAATCAATTTACTATTTAGACAGTGTGTTTTTGATCAGTGTACACCACTTATTAGATTCCCCATAAAATCAATATACCACAAACATTGATTTATGTTCATCTATGAAATGAAGGATGGAGAATATCTTCTCAATGGATTTATTCCATTGTACTTCTTTAATGGGATTACAAGATCCTCTAAATATTGGAGTCCCTCTTCACATAAAGTATTCTATTGTAACTTGGTCATTCCTATGAGGAGTAAATTCCACATGATTAAAGTTATTATTCATTAAATGACCATATTGTGATAATACTATCATCTTGTCTTGAGTGCCCGTTCCCATCCAATTTGGAATTTTATATGGGAAATAATCACATTTCCTAGCACATTTATTATTGACATGGGAATTCCTATTTACCTCCACTATCTAAGAAAATGGCATCACAATTTGGGTCTCTTAAATACATAGATAACTAGAATATAAAAAGTACCCTTTGAACATAGAAGGTTATACTTATAAATGGAAATTATATCATAATATGTGACTCCCTATGTTTCATAAAAGGATATCAAAGGTTATATGATTATCCCTAAGGTTCTTACTGAAGTCTTCTAATCGGAATCCCCAAAAATAACTAGACCATCCTTTGTTAAAAAATATAGTGACCCTCTCCATTTTCATATATTTTGAAATTATTTTAATAAAAATTAACCATAATGTACAAACCACGAATCCTAAACTACATTGTCTTTGGAAGATTAGGTATAAAATTAGAAAGCATGATTCTAAAATAAAAATTTCATTTATTTAATATCCATAATGATCTCCTAACTTCCTTTGAGATCATATCTCTATATAGCATACATGGGGAATACATGAAAAAAGGGATAAGAAAAAATCCTTTAAAGGGAATAAACATAGGAATAACGAATAGTACAAGGGTTATACGAAAAAACGTGATGAAATTAAAATTTAGGGAACATAAATAAAAATATGGAATAATAACATGTTGATTATGGGATCATGTAATAATGGAATCATAAGAATGTGGATGAAAAATATAGTAAGAAATAATCATGAGTCAAGGTGAACTAGCAATACTATATCACATTATAGACAAAGTCCCATAACAATATCAGGTGTACTCCCTATCCAAATAAGAAATCGTACGAGACTGAAACATTACACAAATAATTGGAGAACTATCTAGGTGAACCCGTCATAACATGTTCATTCATATATGTTCCACCTAAACAATCAAACATAAGTGTTTCATCTGAAAATGGAGATGACCTCATTGATTTAAGTTTCAAACATTACAAGAGGTTTCTAACAGGTTTGTTCGTAGAACCGGAAACATCCAATGATTCTATATCCATTTGGACCTACTTTACAAAGGTTGGTGATCATTTTTTTAGACCGACGTGGCTTAAGAATTTTCCTTGGTCAAGAGGATGGGAGGTCGGACTCATCCATCCTTTTTGATGGGAATTATTGTCTACTCTGGGACTCTCTTTATAGATTTAAGTTTTGTTCGTGAGTCATTATTAGGTTACCATGTATGAAAATGATATTTCCTTTAGATCTGACAATCAATTATTAGTATGTAAGAAATTTAGAGAATATTTTATATGTATTCGAGGTTCTTCGTTGATAGAGAATCATCTTTATTTGTTTATAGATTCTTAGTTAATGGTATCCTTCAACACATTATATAGAAATATCTTGGTTATTATGATAACCATACTGGTTTTAAAGACACTCAGTGGGGAACATGAAGTTTATTGTCATTTAGAAGGACATAGATTATTTCAGAGTTAAGTTTATACCTGCAGATGGGCTACCTGCGTATCCTTTGTTTTAGAAATGGAATCAGAACCCACGTAGTTTGAGTAAAGAAGTATGAGGTTTATTCATGAATGTTGGCTCAATGAAAGATGTCATAATTACTTTTACACTCTAAGATTACGTGAGTCATGATCGGTGTGAGAAAAAATAGGTATTGTTAAAACCATAAAATTGTGCCACAAAAGATGCAATCATAAGAAATGATGTGGGGATTATGTATGTATGACTACCCATATAGATGAAGATTAGGATTTACATTAGGGACGAAACCTGGGAACAATGTCCAAAAAGTTATATGTGCTTTATGGAGATTTGGATACTTAACTTAGGGTTAATCCTGAGAAGGATTCCCAGTTAGAGGGGTCTTATGATATGGTGTTTATTCCTAAGAATGATGTCCAAAATCTAATGAAATTAAGACTGGTTAAGAGAAATTATGACTGGGGATTATTCTTAAGAAGGCAGCCCAGGTTAAGAGAAATTATGATTGGGGATTATTCCTAAAAAGAATGTCTAGGTTAGGGTACTTGGGGCTTACTCATGAGGAAGAGGCTTAGCTTAAGATAACTTGGACTGGGGTTTATTCTTGAGAAGGAGGCCCAGTGAATTGGGAACTTGGGGCTTACTCCTAAGGAGGATTCCCAGATTTGGGAAATTATGATTTTGGCTTACTTCTATGGAGGATTCCCATATATGGAAATTTTGAGACTGCGGATTACTCTTGAAAAAGAGGTCTAGGTTAAATATCCTCTCATCTTTAAAGGATGAGGTTGAATGACTGAAATCTCTCACCTTAGTGATATGAAGACATGTAAATGAATAGGTTTTGAGAGATGTTCCAAAGAATTACTTTCAGATAAGGAAGCCATCAAGGAAACATGCCATAAATGGCTTTGAAGTGTGCCTTGAAGACTAAATCTTGAAGAGGAAATGTCGATTTTAAGAAAACAAGTGAATAGGTCGAAGGGGAACCCAAAAAGAGAGAGGCATGCAAGTCCTATGTGGGCGCGCAAGTAATGATCATGCAGGTATACCTATGAGGCACATGGATACTTGCACGACAGTCAACCCATGTGGTAATACATGGGAGAGACTTGGCTCAAGCCCTTAGTATTACCCCTAGGGGCTTCCAGCAGAGTGGAGAGAATGTTTTGTTGAAAGGATAATGCGGTGTGCATGTGTCTTCATTTACCTTAAGGGTTAGACAGCTAGGCACGCAGGTGTTGGTGAATTTCAACACATAGGACATATTTCCACTCATTAGAGCTTCCGTTCTAGGTAAGAAATTACCGTAAAAGTGTTTGGAAAGATTTGAGAAGAAACTTGAGCACCAGGAGATTAAATCTGAGTTTCTGGAATTTTTCGTCCCTGAAATGGGGGCCCCACCGGGTGTATGTATAGACTGTTGAAGACCCCGAGGGAGAATCAAAGAGGTCACACAAGTCACCTGCGTGAGCACTATGAGACGTGAAAGTATAATTGTGTGACCATGAGGAAACTTGCGTGACCCATGTGGGAAGAAATCCTTTTTAATGCCTTTGTCAATTTTTGGATGTTTCTTCAAAGGATTAATCACTTTAGGCTAAGGTAATCCCCTTTTTCAGTCATTTAGACTCTGTGATGGAAAGGATCATCTAACAAATTCCCCCCTCAGAGTTGGATCTGAATGAAAATGAGGATCTGACTCCGAGGTAAAGAATAAAACCAAAGAACATTCGGCGCACAAGTATTGAGTGTGCAAATGGCGGCGCGCAAGTGTGAGCCGCACAGGGGTGAGACATTGCCTATATATATATGCGGGCATTCCTCTTGCAAAGCACCGAATCTGAATTCTTCTGAGCTCTCGACGTGCAAGCTACTCTGTTTTCCACTGCTTCATTTTGTGTCGTGCTGCTGTAGAGGTATTTGGACTCACGCGGTGATACCTGCGCGCCAAAACTTGCGTGACACACTTATATTTGGGTGCCAATTTGGGACTTGTGCTCCTTAATGCCTTAGCCATTTTTTTAAATTTTCTTCATAAATTTAATGAAAAAATAACTTACTTTAGTGTTAATTATTCATCCTTTGTGCAGATTCAATGGATCCTAGAAGAATCATAACTGCTAATGAATTGGCTAGAAAAAGAATTGATGACCTGATGAATGTTGTTGGCCATGATTATTTTACTGTCTACGACAACACCCTCCCATATTTGGCTATGTATTTGAAGAAGTATCATCATAACATTCCAGAGATCATCTACTTGCCTCTGCATGACCATGGTCATCTACAAGACGTCAACATTCCAGAGGCAAAGAATTATCTCCCAAATTCTTGGTTTTAGAATTACACCAATTTTGCCTTAGAAAATATCTCAAGTGGAGGGGTTTTTGTAAATACTAAAACAATGGAGAATGCCAATACAATGCATCATAGTCTTTGTGCGCCAAATATGAATTCTCACAAGCCCGAGATGCAACCACATTGTTATCCTTCAATCTTCCGAAATTCTCAGATGGATAAATTCAAAGTCTGGAAGAAGAGTTGGGACTTCTATCCTGGAGGTGGTGTGAAGACAACTTGGTTGTGAGCATACTGGGTGTGACAAACCTGTGTAGAGTTTGTCGAGGATTTGAAAGGAGCTGCGATATATGAAGCTGTCTGGGCTGGGAAGACATATTTCTATAGAAATGATAAGTTTCTGCCAGAGATACTCTGTAAAGACTCGGAAATTTCAAGGAAAATGTTTTCGTAATTTTCTTTGGAATTTTACAAGAACGCAATTTCTGACGGTGCCTGATTCCGAGGCCCGGTGTGCCCGGAATTAATTTCCGATGTTTGGCTCGGGTACGTTCAGTGAACGAGCAAGCGGGAATTTCTATCTTTTGAACCGGTGCCCGGAATCGAATTCCGAGGGCACTGATGGAACCGCAGCGCCGGTAATAACTTAGGAACTCTTGTTCCGGTGTTGCGTTTACATGAGTGTTGATAATAAAAATTGTGGAAGTTTATTTTAAAACTACACTACAATTTTTATTAACTTACTCTAAGTGTTAGCTCATGGTGGAAGTTGGGTAACCACCCAACCTCCATTGGGAGGTTATGAGGGTGGTGGGGCCCACACGAACCCCACCTCTTCATATCCTCTAAAACCCATCAACTCCCACTTAAATGATTTTAACTTAGTTATAACTTATGTCTTAAATGAGTTGATTTTAATGTGGTGAGTTGTGTGAGTCTTTTGAGTTTCAAACACTTGAATTTCAAAAGCCATGTGAAGTTAATTAAATAAGTGGAGAACTTATTTCATTTGGTTGGGTTGTGTTGTTTGAGAGATTTTGGAAAGAAGGCTTAGAAGTCTTGAAGTTTCTTCATCCTCTTGACAAAGAACGCGAAGAACAATCGGACATCGACGAAGAACGCCCCGTTTTCGGGAACCGTCTTCCGTGACGCCATACCCGACATACCGACGACGTCTTCTTCCGCGACATCTCTTTTCGCGACGCCGAATCTCTTCACCTCTTAAATCAAGGTAGGGGATTTAACTTTTTAAAGTTATGTGGATCTCTCCTTCAAACTTGAAGGTTTATATTTTTCGGGCCTTGATTCCAAATCTTTTTATTTAATTTAAAAGATTGTGAAAGTTTATCATTCATTAAAGGTCGATTGTTAGCAAATAACGCGAGGGGGCCGGACCGCACGAACACAGCCGACCCTCCTCCTATTCATGTTGATTTTGTTGTGGATTGAAATGGGTGTGGCGCGGTGCCGTCGCACTGCGCAGGATCATGCGGCAAGAAACGCGCGGCGCCGTCGCGCCGCGTCGTTAAATAATGCAAGGACGCGACGCCGTCGCACCACGTCGAAGAAAGTTGAAGGCGCCGCGGCCGGAGTGGGGCCGCGGTGGAGGGGCGCGGTGTCGTCGCACCGCGCCGGACAACGAAGGCTGCGGCCGGTTCCGGGCTGCGGCGGAATGAGAAGACCGGCGGCCAGCAGGGCCGCCTGTGTCGGAAGGCGGAAGGGGGATCGGCCTTGCCGGTCCCGTTGAAGAAGAACCGGCCGGCCAGGTCGGGCCGGCCGGAAGGGAGAAAACTGAGGGAAATTATTTCCCCCGGCCAGCCTTAATGGCCCCCCATTATGAGGGGGGACGGTTTCACAAAGGGGGGCAGGCGGCCCCCCGTTTTCTCGAAGGCAGGCCCCCACGTGAGGGGGGGCCGTTTTTCTTTAGGCGCGGCAGGTTGCCGCGCCGCCAGCTGAGGAAAGGCGGGGGCATTGCCCCCCGCGTGCGGCACACGAACGGCGCCCAGGCCGCGCCGCCACGCCGGACCGCGCCGCCGCGCCGGGCCGGGTTTTCCGAGCCGGGTCGGGTCGTCGGGGCGGGTCGCCGCCCGGGGCGGGTCGACCCGGTTCGGCCGACCCAGGGGGGGTCAGGCCGGGTCGGCCCGGGCCCAGACCCCCAGTTTCGGACCACTTTCAGTCAAATGCCCGTATCTTGGGGTACGGGCCTCCAAACGAATCGCCGTCAGCGGCAACACGATCCTTGGATCGAGACGGTCGTTTCGGTATACTATACTCAAGGTGCGCCATCCTTTTCGGGAGGCTACGTGGTTAAAACTCCATAGTTAAGCGTGCTTGGCCTAGAGTAGTGATCAGGATGGGTGACCTCCTGGGAAGTTTCCCAGGGTGGGTGTGAGACGGAAAGACCAATAACTAACAGACAGGGCGTCCGATTGACGCGCCGTCTGTTTCGTTGAATTCCTCTATGTGAGACGGATCTTTTGGCTTACTCCGCTTGAGGTTTGGATGATGACGGAGTGCGGTCGGGTTGGTTCGCTCACAAAATCAACCGGGCCCCTGGAACGAAAAAGCCAATAACTCTCAGACCGGGCGTCCGATTGACGCGCCGTCTATTGCGTTGAGTTCATGTTGATGATACGTAACTTTTGGAATCCTCCACCCGAGATTTGGATGCAGATGGATATTGGCCGGGTTGGATCACACCGAAATCCAACCGGGCCCCTGAAACGGAAAAGCTGATACTTTTCTGACAGAACGACCGTTTGACGAATCGTCAACGACGTTGGTGATATCGTTGAGAAACGGTCCCTATGAGTATACCCTACGAGAGTTTGGGGTACAGCTGAGATACGTCCAGGTTTGGTTCGCTCACGAAACCAACCGGGCCCCTGGGACGAAACGACTAATAACTCACAGATCGGGCGTCCGATTGACCCGCCGTCTGTTGCGTTGAGACCCCTATGACGAGGCGGTCCTTTGAGATACTTCTTAGTGGGACTTTGAGATACTTGGAGTATCGACCTGTAGCTCGTGGAGCGGACCCTCCCAGTGACGAGCGTGTGGAGTACGGAGACCGTGTAACTGGCTGAGACCTCACAACTGCTTGACCTACTCGACTTGGAGTGAGTCGACTAGCCCAGTGGACGGAGCACTACTTTCTGAGGTGCATACCCATGGCGGACGGAGCACTACCTGTGTGACAGTGCAGACCCGCGGTACTTGTCTGGAGAGTACGTCAGCAGGCTACTAGGGGGTGTGCACTACTGTGTTTGGGTGACATACCTCAGCGGGAAGCACTACTGTGTCTGGGTGGCTGACCCGCGGTACTCGACAGGAGGAGTACTTCAGCAGTCTTAGGTTAGTGAGCAGTACCTCAGAGTCATGACAGGACCACTGTACACTCTAGAGACGGAGCTCTTCAGCAGTTACGGTTTCGATAATGAAAATCCTGGTTTGAGTTGAGACTTTTGACCTTGTGTTTACCTCATGATTGAGATGGGTCACTTTCTAACTTAGGTATATGTATGGGCATATACCCGGGTAGTGGTTATCCGTGGATTTCACAATCCTTGTGTTTCCTCATGATTGAGATGGGTTACTTGATAACTTAGGTATATGTATGGGAATATACCTAAGTAGAGGTTATCTGTTGAGATCTTCTTTGTGGTTATCCTTGTTGGTTTAGTGAGACCTTGAAGGTCTCGGGGTCCCTACTGAGTATCGTTATACTCACCCCTGCACGGGCTATGCTCGCACCTCGTTGTGTTGGTTGCAGACGACGGGCAGTGATGACAGAGGCCGAGTGTTCGAGGACTGGACGTTACCTGGAGGTGGACTATACGACGAGATGGTACCCGGAGGAGGACCTCACGAAGAGACGGTACCCAGAGGTGGACTTGACAATGAGGCAGTACCCGGAGGTGGACCACTGGGCGGACATACTCGGAGCGGACGGCGGGACCCGAGGAGAAGAGGAGCTATCTGTACCCACCCTTCAGGTGGGATTTCCAGTGGACAGCTCGGTGTAGTAGCTTTACTTTTCAGTTGCTGTTTTCCCTTTCGAGTTGTACTTTATAGTTGGGCTTGTATTTCCGGCCCCTTTTTACCTTCCGCACTTACTATTGTACTCAGTTTTTACTTAGTGTTTACTTCTTCCGCTTGTACTCTGTGTGATTGTTTACTTTACAAAGGAAATGCCTTCCCTTTTTACCGGGATTTACGCCTTGGTGCTAGTCGCCAGCCCCTGGCCTATGGAAGGAGGGCTTGGGGTAGTCACGACACGGGCCCCGAGGACGGGTCGTGACAAATTGGTATCAGAGGAGTTCGGTTCTACCGCAGAACTTATAACTCTGATGTTTCTTTCTGTGAAGCAATTGTGTTGAGAGTACCGAGTGTGGTTTTCAGTTCAGGGAGTTCAGTGTTGCTGCGGGCGGCCGACGTATCCATACACCAGGACCCTGACAACTGATTTCCGACTTTGTGCACGAAAACACTAATTGCGTGTGTGTTTTCAAAGATTTTCCCTTAAAACAGCTCAAACCAGGTCAGCTCACCAGGTATAAACGTTTGACTGTGTCACGATGTTTCTTTCAGAATGCCTTTTTACGGACGACCAGCTAGAGCCCCGAGAGTGGTACGTACTGACAGCCCGCCGAGTGACGAGGCCTCAGTACAGGGCCCTATCCCAGTTGAGGCACAAGCGGAGGCACCAGCGTTATTGCTACCCGTTGGGCCACCGATGCCACCAGCCCCAGCAGTAGGCGATGCACGACGCTTGAGCGCGCTGCACGAGTTCCAGTGCCAGAGGCCACCCAGGTTCCGGGGAGAGACGGACCCGCAGGCGGCTGAGGTTTGGCTGGAGGCTGTGGTGAGAGTCTTCAGGCTAGTGGGGACGCCGGCAGACTTCATGGTGATCTTTGCTACCAGCCTCCTTCAGGCAGCAGCAGGCAGGTGGTGGAGCCACTTGTTCCAGTTTTGCGATGACATGAACTTCACATGGGAAGACTTCGAGACCTTCTTTAGGGTGGAGTTTGTGCTAGTATCTCTACACCCCGAGCGTGTACAGGTGCTTCTGCCTTTGCCGCGTGCTTTTCGATCAGTAGACGATTCATCTATGGGCAGTAGACAGATGATGCAGAGGTCCAGGAGGACCATACTAGCAGTTAGACGATCTCGGGTTTTAGGACCGGTGGTGCGGGGCACCCGAGGTGGGGTCAGAACCAGGCATGCCAGAAACGGACAATGTTACTCATGCGGCGGAAAGGGTCACCTGGAACGTGACTATCCGAATCCTCGTACGGTTGATCAGTGGGTGTTGGAGGAGCCACCGAGACAGAAGAAACGACTAGTGCTTGAGCAACAGCCGAGCAGTGGACAAGGCAGTAGATCTCCGAGAGCAGGTGGGCAGGAGAGGAACTAGTGGATACGTCCTTTGTACTTCTAGTTCCATGGTGATTTTGTATTCGTGTCTTTGTACTATGAGCTGCAATAATAAAACGAAACTTATCTTTGTTTGCTTTCCTGTCCTTTTGATTGGTTGATACTGAGTGGTCCCGGTTAAACTGTTGACTTGACCCTCACTTTCAAGATTTCTACTGGAGGGGACCCAGTGACCTCACACTGATGCCGATAGTGTGACTCGACCCTTGGAGGCGAGAGTGACAGTTGGATCTCTTAGTAGATACGTCGAGGCCTTACGACGTCATCCATGGCATGAATGCATCATTCATGTCAGGATTGACTGTATTAGGCAATGAATGTGGTTCATCCAGGGGATGAGACCGGGTTTCTCTTATCGGAAAAGAAGAAATCATAGCAGCTCTTATGAGACTAAAGGAGATCCAGGACATCCAAGAGAGGATGAAGACTGCACAGTGCAGTAAGAAACAGGAAACTGGTGCCAGTCTTAGAGACTCGGGCGTGTTAAGAAGAGGAAGCTTAAATGAGAGATGAGTCTACGAAGAAGTAGACGTGTAGGCAGAGCTAGGAGAGTAGCATGAGGTGGTGTACATCCTAACATGGTACAACCACCCGCCTTAGTTATCCCCACCAAGCTCAGGGAGCTGGAGGGCGGTGGAAGAATGCGGCTGCATGCGGT
The DNA here is from genome assembly GCA_963277665.1 of Viscum album. Taxonomy (NCBI): domain Eukaryota; kingdom Viridiplantae; phylum Streptophyta; class Magnoliopsida; order Santalales; family Viscaceae; genus Viscum; species Viscum album. The sequence continues at coordinate 582,017,758 of OY728129.1, read as the reverse complement.
CAAGGAGTGTGACCCAATGGCTCTAAAAATGATTCAAGGGATAGTCTGTGTCTACTACTATCTGTTTTAGTAACAGACGTCAATATGAATCATTCCTCGCTTTCACAAATCTTGTTCCAGACCTAGAGTTTCCGGTATGCCGTGGACTTGACCCTCACGTCTGGAGATACCTTGGGATGAGACTCGATAATCGCACTTACGCCGACGGTGTGGTCAGACCCTCGAGGCGAGAGTTCCGGTTGGAATCTCTTTGTGACAGTGTCGAGTCCTTACGACGTTAGTTTGAGTATGGAATGGGCAATAACTGTTCATACTCAAATTGATGGTTTTCGGCAAACGTCGGGATGGGTTTCCCTTGGTCGGCAGAAAAGGAAACCCCAGGCAGCACAGGGTAACTCTTGAACAGGAGGGTGCGACCGATCACTCTTGAGTAGGTCAACCTTACCCTCGTGGTAGAAGCCTTTCGAGTTCCAGTTCTAATAGAAAATGGAGACCTCTAGAGTTTGAGGTTGATGATCACGTCCTTATACGAGTCTCACCTCGACGAGGTTTACAGAGATGTGGCCAAGGCGGCAAGTTATCTCCGAGGTTCAGCGGACCTTCTTAGGTCCTTAGCTGGGTAGGCGGGGTCGTTTACCGCTTGACCCATTCGCCGCAGTTGCACCAGGTGCACGACAACTTCCACGTATCTCAACTGAGTAGATACGTGCTCGACCCTTCGCATACCATCGACCATGAGGAGCTGGACGATGGCGATGGGGTGTCTTTCACGGAGATTCCAGTGGGGATCAAGCATCGATAGGAGAAGATCCTACGAGGACGATCGATTCCTCGGGTGCACTTTCTTTGGCAGTACGGAAACCTCCAGGTGAGCACATAGGAGAGGAAGGCTCAGATGCGTTCTCTGTACCGCTTTTGTGACCCTAGTTTGTGTTGAAGCTTTACGGGGACGTAATGCCCTGAGGGGGGAGTAATGTAAAGACCCAGAAATTTCAAGGAAAATTTTTTCTTAATTTTCTTTGGAATTTTACAAGAACAAAGTTTCTGACGGCGCCTGATTCCGAGGCCCGGTGTGCCCGGAATTAATTTCCAAAGTTTGGCTCGGGTACGTTCAGTGAACGAGCGAGCGGGAATTTCTATCTTTTGAACCGGTGCCTGGAATCGAATTCTGAGGGCACTGATGGAACCGCAGCGCCGGTAATTACTTAGGAACTCTTGTTCTGGAGTTGCGTTTACACGAGTGTTGATAATAAAAATTGTGGAAGTTTATTTTATAACTACACTACAATTTTTATTAACTTACTCTAAGTGTTAGCTCATGGTGGAAGTTGGGTAACCACCCAACCTCCCTTGGGAGGTTATGAGGGTGGTGGGGACCACATGAACCCCACCTCTTCATATCCTCTAAAACCCATCAACTCCCACTTAAATGATTTTAACTTAGTTATAACTTATGTCTTAAATGAGTTGATTTTAATGTGGTGAGTTGTGTGAGTCTTTTGAGTTTCAAACACTTGAATTTCAAATGCCATGTGAAGTTAATTAAATAAGTAGAGAACTTATTTCATTTGGTTGGGCTGTGTTGTTTGAGAGCTTTTGGAAAGAAGGCTTAGAAGTCTTGAAGTTTCTTCATCCTCTTGACAAAGAACGCGAAGAACAATCGGACATCGACGAAGAACGCCACGTTTTCGGGAACCGTCTTCCGCGACGCCATACCCGACATACCGACGACGTCTTCTTCCGCGACATCTCTTTTCGCGACGCCGAATCTCGTCACCTCTTAAATCAAGGTAGAGGTTTTAACTTTTTAAAGTTATGTGGATCTCTCCTTCGAACTTGAAGGTTTATATTTGTCCGGCCTTGATTCCAAATCTTTTTATTTAATTTAAATGATTGTGAAAGTTTATCATTTAATAAAGGTCGATTGTTAGCAAATAACGCGAGGGGGCCGGGCCGCACGAACACGGCTGACCCTCCTCCTATTCATGTTGATTTTGTTGTGGATTGAAACGGGTGTGGCGCGGTGCCGTCGCACTGCGCAGGATCATGCGGCAAGAAACGCACGGCGCTGTCGCGCCGCGTTGTTAAATAATGCAAGGACGCGATGCCGTCGCGCCGCGTCGAAGAAAGTTGAAGGCGTCGCGGCCGGAGCGGGGTCACGGTGGAGGGGCGCGGTGCCGTCGCACCGCGCCGGACAACGAAGGCCGCGGCCGGTTCCGGGCCGCGGCGGAACGAGAAGATCGGCGGCCAGCCGGGCCGCCGGTGTCGGAAGCTGGAAGGGGGATCGGCCTTGCCGGTCCCGTTGAGGAAGAACCGGCCGGCCAGGTCGGGCCGGCCGGAAGGGAGAAAACCGGGGGAAATAATTTCCCCCGGCCAGCCTTAATGGCCCCCCCATTGTGAGGGGGGCCGGTTTCACAAAGGGGGGGCAGGCGGCCCCCCGTTTTCTCGAAGGCAGGCCCCCACGTGAGGGGGCGCCGTTTTTCTTTAGGCGCGACAGGTTGCCGCGCCACCAGCTGAGGAAAGGCGGGGGCTTTGCCCCCCGCGCGCGGCACACGAACGGCGCCCAGGCCGCGCCGGACCGCGCCGCCGCGCCGGGCCGGGTTTTCCGAGCCGGGCCGGGTCGTCGGGCCGGGTCGCCGCCCGGGGCGGGTCGACCCGGTCGGCTGACCCAGGGGGGGTCGGGCCGGGTTGGCCCGGGCCCAGACCCCCAGTTTCGGACCACTTACGGTCAAATGCCCGTATCTTGGGCTACGGGCCTCCAAACAACTCGCCGTCAGCGGCAACGCGATCCTTGGATCGAGACGGTCGTTTCGGTATACTATACTCAAGGTGCACCTTCCTTTTCGACAGGCTACATGGTTAAAACTTCATAGTTAAGTGTGCTTGGCCTAGAGTAGTGATCGGGATGGGTGACCTCCTGGGAAGTTTCTCAGGGTGGGTGTGAGACGGAAAGGCCAATAACTAACAGACCGGGCGTCCGATTGACACGCCATCTGTTTCGTTGAATTCTTCTAAGTGAGACGGATCTTTTGGATTACTCCGATCGAGGTTTGGATGCCGACGGAGTGCGGTCGGGTTGGTTCACTCAAAAATCAACTGGGCCCCTGGAACGAAAAAGCCAATAACTCTCAGACCGGGCGTCCGATTGACGCGTCGTCTATTGCGTTGAGTTACTGTTGATGATACAGAACTTTTGGCATCCTCCGCCCGAGATTTGGATGCAGATGGATAGTGGCCGGGTTGGATTGCACCGAAATCCAACCGGGCCCCTGAAACGGAAAAGCTGATACTTTTCTGACAGAACGTCCGTTTGACGAATCGTCAACGACGTTGGTGATCTCGTTGAGAAACGGTCCCTATGAGTATACCCTACGAGAGTTCGGGGTACAGTTGAGATATGGCCGGGTTTGGTTCGCTCACGAAACCAACCGGGCCCCTGGGACGAAAAGGCAAATAACTCACAGACCGGGCGTCCGATTGACGCGCCGTCTGTTGCGTTGAGACCCCTATGACGAGGCGGTCCTTTGAGATACTTCTTCGTGGGACATTGAGATACTCCTTCATGGGACATTGAGATACTTGGAGTATCGACCTGTAGCTCGTGGAGCGGACCCTCCCAGTGACGAGCGTGCGGAGTATGGAGACCGTGTAACTGTCTGAGACCTGACGACTGCTTGACCGACTCGACTTGGAGTGAGTCGACTAGCCCAGTGGATGGAGCACTACTTTTTGAGGTGCAGACCCATGGCGGACGGAGCACTACCTGTGTGACAGTGCAGACCTGCGGTACTCGTCCGGAGAGTACCTCAGCAGGCTACTAGGGGGTGTGCACTACTGTGTTTGGGTGACATACCTCGCCGGGAAGCACTACTGTGTCTGGGTGGCTGACCCGCGGTACTCGACAGGAGGAGTAATTCAGCAGTCTTAGGTTAGTGAGCAGTACCTCGGAGTCGTGACAGGACCACTGTACACTCTAGAGACGGAGCTCTTCAGCAGTTACGATTTCGATAATGAAAATCCTGGTTTGAGCTGAGACTTTTGACCTTGTGTTTACCTCATGATTGAGATGGGTCACTTGCTAACTTAGGTATATGTATGGGCATATACCCGGGTAGTGGTTATCCGTTGATTTCACAATCCTTGAGTTTCCTCCTGATTGAGATGGGTTACTTGATTACTTAGGTATATGTATGGGCATATACCCAAGTAGAGGTTATCTGTTGAGATCTTCTTTGTGGTTATCCTTGTTGGTTTAGTGAGACCTTGAAGGTCTCGGGGTCCCTACTGAGTATCGTTATACACACCCCTGCACGGGCTATGCCCGCACCTCGTTGTGTTGGTTGCAGACGACGGGCAGTGCTGACAGAGGCCGAGTGTTCGAGGACTGGACGGTACCTGGAGGTGTACTATACGACGAGATGGTACCCGGAGGAGGACCTCACGAAGAGACGGTACCCATAGGTGGACGTGACGACGAGGCGGTACCCGGAGGTGGACCACTGGGCGGACATACTCGGAGCGGACGGCGGGACCCGAGGAGCAGAGGAGCTATCTGTACCCACCCTTCTGCTGGGATATCCAGTGGACAACTCGGCGTAGTAGCTTTACTTTTCAGTTGCTTTTTTCCCTTTCGAGTTGTACTTTACAGTTGGGCTTGTATTTCCAGCCCCTTTTTACCTTCCGCACTTACTGTTGTACTCAGTTTTTACTTAGTGTTTAATTATTCCGCTTGTACTCTGTGTGATTGTTTACTTTACAAAGGCAATGCCTTCCCTTTTTACCGGGATTTACGCCTTGGTGCTAGTCGCCAGCCCCTGGCCTATGGAAGGCGGGCTTGGGGTAGTCACGGAACGGGCCCCGAGGATGGGTCGTGACATAATCAGATGATGGAGCCCAGAAACCAATTATTTCCATCTGAATAATAGAGAAGTAGGCATCGGTTTGTGGCATGTCAACAAGAGCTAGGGGGCTCGAATTTTGGGTGACATGTATGATGAATTCATCCCTCCCAAGGTGACTTGGAATGATTCGGAGAAGACCCCGAATTTGGCTTAGGGATTATTGAAAATCTTTCACAAGCTCAAGAGTTCAGATACATCCTTAACTCATTATAGAATGGCTATTCATCCATAGGAGTGGATGAATATGTTTCTTACCAAGAATAAGGAGAAGGAGACAAAGGAGAATGGGCCGAAGGAAAAGGGGCCAAAGGAAAAGGGGCCTAAGGAGAAGTGGCCCACCTGTACTCATCCTACTACCTTCCCCAGAACAGAGAAGAGGGGTGCTCTTGGAAAATTTTGGCTGACCTTGTAAGCAAGAGAATTTGAGAAGTGGGGATATGAATTAAATCTGAGAATCCCAAAAAACACCTGTTTGGCGGGCTTCGTATCCTTGTGGCTCAGTGTTTATCTTCTGCCCGTCAGGGATTCGAAAGGAGGCGTCAGGACAGGGACCTTCGTTGTGGTAGCAAAATTGGATGAGAAGAAAATTCGTGGGCTGTCCACCCTCATTTTGGCGAATATTCACAGGATCGTACTCCATGTTTTTATGGGTAAGTCTCTTTTGAGAATAGCGGGACCATTCCATGTTTTGTGGGGATGGATCGCCACTCACTTCAGGACATATAATGTATAGAATGGAGTATAGGTTCCTGGAAGTTCCTTCAGGACATCAATGCAGGAATTTTCTAGAATTGCTCCATTATCCCTTAACCCCTATGATATAAATGCGAGAGTGAGCATGTATAAGGAATTAAATTTCATTCCTTATGGAAATCCACCAACCGGGCAGTTTATTGATGATGGAACAGCCATCCTGGAATTGAGGGCATACATGCTAGCCTGCAAAGATGGTGTACTAGCCACCAGGATTGATGGAGATATTATATGTGAGGAATATGCTCCATAAAGATTTGCACGCCATTTCAAGTGTTTGCAGCAGACTTTTTTATCTCCCCATTTGCATGTCAGGTCAGAGAAGCATCCGATGGATTCTCGACAACTATGGTTGCTGACATCTATAGAGAGGATCAAGGCGGTGTTTGATCTACCAGTTGATAAAGTGGCATGTAACTTGACTACATGGTATGCCGAGAACTAGATAGCACCATACCCTAGAGGGGTGTTGAATCACCCATTTTATCAGGTGGAGAAAAGGAAAAGAATCTTACAGAATGAAAACCTTAATCTGGAAGGTGATTCTTCTACACCACCTGGAGCTGATTCACCAGATTCCCAGGATGGGGATGATGAGGCACAACATGCGGCAAAGAGGCCTCGTGCCCGATATAATCCTCCTATATGAATCAAAAGACTCACTCCATCAACTACTAGTGAGTTACTTCATTGGGGCAATTTAATCACCATTACTTTATTGAGCAACAAGTCTTATTTTCTTATTCTCTATATGTAGTTGCAGGAGATTGGAAGAAGCTGAAGTCTAAGGTTGTAGGACCCTCCTTGTAGGATTTTGGTACACATACTGAATATCTACGACTAGAGGTTTTCCTGACATGGTGGAGTTTATACTGTGGTGCTAACACTGCCTGGATGTATTTGTGCGAGGGGATACACCTCCCAAGAATAGGGAATCTTCTGGATTCTATAGATATCCATTACAAGGATAACCCCGATGAAGTGCGGGCTTACATCAGAGAGCTGGAAATGCTCATATATTCCACCGATGATTCCATTCCTGTCACCAAACGGGTGAAGGAAATGATTGATCATGATGCCACTGAGGGGACTGGTGGTTCTGGAGATGAGGAGTGGCACGATTACGTGGCTCCTGAAGATGTAAGTATCTTTCCTTATTTTCATTGCAACTTGATTTCAGTCAAAGCTTTGTTAATCAATGAAATTATTTTCTTCATCCTACAGCTTGCATAGAAAGGAACTGCTGAGGTTCCTTCACCATAGTATAGCCCTGGTGGTTCTTCCATTGGGGCTAATGAATCTCATCGTGATTCGGGTGAGATATATCCAGGACAGAAATCCATGGATGAGGAGTAGGACATGGATTTCCATTCTCTAATTCATGTTCATGTAAAGGAGACTGTCAACAATCCCAAAAAAACAAAGAGACAATGGCATCGAAGGAAGATGTCCACAACTAAACGCTTCATCCGTAGTGGTATGTACTTCGTATAATCACGAGTCTTAACCCATGAAAAGGTTGCTCATACTTCTTGGGATTCTATGGGATTATTCAATTTCCCCTCTAAGGGAGAGGAATAACCCTCCATTGAGGACCATGGAGGGTACTGGTGAACAATCACATGTTCAGGATGACTTGGCTGCTCCTGGAGATGATCCAACATTTTTTCCTAGTATCCCTCCTACTACTGTTGCAAAAAGAGAAGATCTTGCTTCTGGTAATTTAACAATGCTTCATATAATATTGAATGAAACATAAACTGACTTCCATTCTATAATACATTAGGTTCAACCCCTCTACTAGATCATTTGGCAGCCATTGAAACTGACGCCGCTACTTTATCTGAAGAAGCTGTCCAGGGTCAGAGACTGCAGAATGAAGTTCGCCAAGAAGACATATCAAATGCTCGCACTGGTGAGATTAACCAGGATTCTGAGATAACATTAGAAGAAATGATGGAACTTGGAACATCTTTTGATGATTTTTATATCATGTTAAATTACCATGTAATTTAGAAGATTATGTATGTGAGTGTTATCCTTCGTCCTGTTAAAAATAACTTCTTATTACATATCTTATCATGATTGGTTGAAATATGAAGTTCTATCTGAGAAAGCTGCTGAACTGCCAATGCCTGAAGGGGGAAAAACCCTACTATTGCAGAGACATTCACTCAAGTGGAGCTTAACCTGGCAGAACTTCCTGAAACTCATCCTGAAAATCTTGTTGAAGCTAGGAAAGATGAGGAGGAGCCTTTTCAAGTTTCTGATCTACCGTTGGGTAAGGGATAACCATATTTGCAACTATACTTAATTTGAAAGACAACCAAATAACTTTTTTTATCCTTTCCAACTAACCAAAGATTTCAATTGCTTATGCAGGGTCATCAACTTCAGTGGCTGGATCTGAAGGTGAAGCTTCAGCCTCTGCACCAACAGGAATATAAAGTGATGTAACACGGGTCAAGGGGAAGGATCAGAACAGGGCATTTCCCTAAGTTCATTAATACCGGATTATATTCCCCCATGTGACAGTGATGCCAAATCAGACCTAGAGATACAAAAGGTGCTCAAATTTTCATGATGTAAGGCATGGCAGAACCTATGGAAAATCATATCTGAAGTGCCTCTAGAAGATCTGTCATCAAAGATTCCCCAACTGTCATCCATGTTCGTCATGTTGGGATTTGGCAGTTTTGGATATCAAAATATCCATGCCGCAGTAAAACAAGTCATATTAATAAGGGTGTAGGAGAAAAATTACCATCATGGTTTGACCAGGGTGAGGCTGTCAGTCAATATCAGCAAATTTGAGGCTATTGTATCTCGAGCTGAGGCTGATTATACTTCCAAGTTAAATGAGCTGGAGCAAAATATCAAAGAGAAATTTGTCCAGCAGATGAATATTTAACAACAGTTTGATGTTGTTAGTAGTTAACTTGAACAACATAATAATTCACAAGAATGAGCTCAAGAGAATGGTATGAAAGCCATCGCAGATGCCAACAAAGCACTATGTCAAGGTGAAAATAGTGAAGTTGGTCGAGTTCATGAGCTTGAAGTGGCTGCTGATGAATCTCGGGATACTATAAATCAAATGACGATTTATGTTGAAAACCTTTTGTAATTTCTTGGAAAAGAGAAGAGACTCTAGTCTGTGGATGTCCTTCTAACTTTTGTGCATCAAATGAAAAACACTTTCATCTTCAATCATTTGTTCCTGAATTTTTTTTCTACCTGCTGTATATTTTACTGAAGCCAATGGGCCTAGTAAGCATAGTTTGATTTTTTCTAGGATTATTATAAATAACAATACAATCTTAGAATATTTTAATTGCTCAATATTACCGAAATCATACGAAATGTTTGTTTTGTGAGTTGGAACTTGACTTTTTTTTTTCAGAGTTACCTTGACTTTTGTGGGTAGTTTAAAGTTATGCACGTCAGACATAAAAAGACTATTGTTTGTTAGAACTGATTTGACCAAACAGACTAAAATTGACTCAATTCCTTGATAATTTATCTGAAAACATATTACCACACTCAAGTATGAGGGAAAATATTTAAACTATTACTTAAGCAATTTTGAATCATATGGATGACATGAAAAAGGGATAAAAGGTATTAGAATAAGTCGTTCCCAAGAATGAAGTTACCATTATTTAAAAAACCCATTAGAGGGTTGAATTATGCAGGGACACCTAAGGGAATTGGCTGCATAGTCAAATAATAACATCTTATGGATGACAAGTCTGTTATGTAGACAGTTTATGCAAATCCTCCTAGGGAATGTGCTGCATAGTCAGGCAAAATACCTCTCAGAAATTTACTTTTCTACTGCTAATAATCCAGTGGAAGTTTATGGAGATTCAAATTTGAAAAGCATAGAGTTTGCTGTATGGAGAGAGGTACTTGAATATGGAGAAGATATTTCCAAACAAAATTGTCTAAGAACTGTATGAATGTCACTCCTAAGAAGGTTTTACCCATTAGTAAGTAAGAGAAATATGAGCCATAGACTTGAATACTTTCAGATGATGAAAAAGAACGTGGGACAAATATGTTAAGGATGACTATTTTTGCAGATCCCAAAAAAATTTCGTTAAGAGAACTAAGGACAAAAGTGGTTTTCTTCCCATGAATGAAGTTACCATTATTTAAAAAACCCATTAGGGGGTTGAATTATGTAGGGCCACCTAAGGTCATTGGATGAATAGTCAAATAATAGCATCTTTTGGATGACAAGTCTGTTATGTGAACTGTTTATGCAAGGCCACTTAAGGGCACATGTTGTATAGTCAGGCAAAAGAACTCTTGGAAATTGGACATTTTATGACCAGTAGTCAAGAAAAAGGGTATGGATATCTGTAAGTACTTATGTTTAGGAGTATGACACATAAAAATGGGAATTTTATCAATGCATGAAAGAGATACATAGACCAATGATAACCATAATCATGTTGTGCTTGGGTCCTGAATTGAGATGCTGGACTCCACTACGTATCCCATAAGGATGGTAATCAAGCCATACTTAGTTCTTAAAATACAATTTCACGTCATGTGGGACGAATGTATAGGAAATATTAGTTTAAGGTCATAGAGCTTGGACCATAATAATGAATACACAACGTTTGTTTTCATAAGGGGAGTTTTTAGCCAGGGGACTGAATGTTAAATTTGGGGTTAGGCCCAAAGACTTGGGGCTGGGCTTGAGGGACACTCAAACGTTCCTACGTATCCCATAAGGATGGGAATCAAGCCGCACGTAGTTCTTGAAATACCATTTGTATAGATTTGGTTCGTACAAGTGAAGGGTGAAAAGGGGACTTTAGTGAAATGATGGTTTGACCCAAGATAAAAGGTTCAGGCATTTCCATGTATGCACGTAGTTTTTGGAATTAAACATGATTGGATATCAATGTAAATAATGATTCCCTATCAAGTAAGGGTATTAAATAATGTTTTAGTTTTTGTCGTACAGGTCAAAAGTGTTGTATATTTTAACGTCATATAGCAAGGACAAAAGGTGAACCAATGTGAAGAAATTTATTCTGGGGGTGGCTTCACGAATCAACATCGTATGATATGGATGTGAACTGATGTGAATATATTGGTTTTGGGATTGAACCTTGGGAGGTTTCCTATGTACCCAACCTAGAAGGCAAGGATCAAAGTCCGCGTAGTTCAATTGAAGAATGAATTAGTGATCAAGTTGTTTTTTTATAACAACGACTTAAAAATGGTGTTGGGACTTACGCATGGTTATTGGCCCAGAGAGGGTGTTATGGTTGAAGTTTACTCTAAGCTCATGTGAGTCATACTCGGTGTGAGAAAAATGAGGTAGCAACAACCCTAACGATGCACAGTTTAACGTCATGTAGGGCATATGAAGGGGCTATGTGGTTTAAAGTCTTGTAGTGAGGAATATTGGTGCTGCATAGTTTAATGTCATGTAGTAGGGACATAATACAGTTTACCGTCATGTAGGACGTATTAAGGTAATTCTATACAATTTAGCTTCCTATAGCTAAGATGATGGGGAAAATACAGTTTAACGTCATGTTGGATGAAAAGGGGGACTGTGTTGTTTAATGTCATGCATTAAGGAAAAAATACAGTTTAACGTCATATAGGACGTCTTAGGAACTTTTCCATAGTTTAACGTCATGTTGTACAAAAAGGGATGATACTGTTTAACATCATGTTGGACAAAAGAAATGAAAATAATTTAAGGTCATATGAATGGACCGTTGGTGGTGCAGTTTAACGTCTTGATGGACATAAGTGACTATGCAGTTTAAAGTATTGCAGCAAGGACAACATAGTTTAACATCAAATTGGACAAGAAAAATGCAAATAGTTTAAGGTCATATCCATAGACCGTAACTGATGTATTTTGTGATTATACAAAATACATCTTCAGTAATCTGTCATTGGTTTGAGTAGTGATGAGTTCTCCATCGATTGAGATTAAAAAATAATCTCCACTAGAGTAGACCTTATGAATTGAGTAAGGTCCTTCCCATTTTGGTTCAAGCTTGGGAGGTTTCTTTCCTAGTATCATTGGAGTTCTAAGAACAAATACCAATTCCCCCTGATTTAATGAACGATGATGAACTTTTTTGTTGAAAGCTCGTGCTATTCGATTCTGATAGACTTCCAAGTGATGTAGGGTGCACAATATTTTCTCATCTAACCATTCCAATTCACCCAATCATTTTTGATATTGTTCATCTGTATATGAATGATCAAAAATGGCTACTTTGAGCAAGGGTAATTTAACTTCAATGGGAATGACTGCTTCTATTCCATATAAAAATTAATATGGAGTTTATCGCGTTGTAGTGGGGGTGGTGGTCCGATAAGCCCATAAAGCATGAAAGAGTTTGTCAGGCCATGATTTCTTATCTTTATCCACCATCTTTTGCAATATGTTTGAAAGAGTATTGTTGAAGGCTTCTATCTGGCCATTGGCCGCTGCATGATACCAAGATGAATGGATGGATTTGATGTTGTATTCATGATACAACTTTCTTACCTCAGATGAACAGAAGTTAGTGCCATTGTCCGTTAAAATGGTATGAGGGACACCAAATCTTGTAATGATGTTAGAATTGATGAAGCTAAAAATGATTTTAGAACTAACTTCTTTGAGAGATATTTCCTCTGGCGATTTGGAAAAGAAGTCAGTAGTAGTAAGAATATACTTAACTGCTTGGCTGTAGCTGAAGGGTAAGGACCCACCACATCCATTTCCCATATGGCAGATGGCAATGAGTATTTATATGTATGAAGAAACTCTGGAGTTTGATGAATGAAGTTGGCACATACTTGACATGAGTGAAACTTCTTCGTGAAATCAACACAATCTTGTATCATTGAAGTCCAAATGTATCCAAGCCTTCTAATTTTATCAGATAGTCTATGTCCAGACTGATGGGCACCATAGACTCCTGCATGTACTTCTTCCATTACAGCCATTGTCTCTTCACCATCAATGCATCTAATGTGATCTTCATCAAAACCTATTTTTTAGATATGTTTCTCTAGGTGATAAGGGCTATCATAAAGAGTAAAATTGACCACACGCCTCCAACTTGTTCTTTCCTGGCTCTATCAGGTGGAAGTGTTTCATTTTGAAGGTATTCCCTGATAGGTGTCATCCATCCTGTAGTATGACCATATGGTTTAGATATGGGACTAATTTCATTGATTTTATCTATTCTGGTTTGAACATAAGGTTAAATTGTATGACGGTGGGCAATAATGATGATTCTCTCATCCCAATTTGGATCTTCTAGAGTAGTGGCTATATTAGCCAGTGCATTAGCTAGGGCATTTTGTGATTGTGGGACATAAGAAAATTTTAGTTCCTTAGAAAATTCCTCCATTAACTCTCTGACGTAATCATAAAAAGGGATCAACTCTTCTTTTCAGATGGAATAATCCCCATTGACTTGTTTGATTACCAGGTCTGAGTCACCTTTCACCTTTAAGTGATTCACTTGTGCTTGAAGCGCCAACTCCAATCCTGCAATGAGAGCATGGTAATGTGCTTCATTATTTGTCCCGTCTCCCAAAACTGAGAAGGAATAAGGTAGCAATGCCATTTCCGATGAAATAAGTACAATTCATAACCCAACTTTGTTGAATTTAGGATCTTCTATTTACTTCCCTATTAGACTTCTGGAAGAACCATCAATGTACATTTCCCATGTTTGAATATTATCTTGAATAGAAAAGAATTCTTCATCTAGAAGTTCTGTGTCTAAAGATGTATCTTCTATTAAAGGATGTTCAGTAAGGAAATCAGCCACAGCTTGGCCCTTTATTTCCTTTTGAGACACATACTGGATATCAAATTGCTGCAAAATAACTGCCCACCTTGCCAGACGTCTTGTAAGAATTTGATGGCTAAGGATGAATTTGAGCGGGTTACTGCGAGATACCAATGGGACGTTATGATGTTTCACGTAGTTTCTCAACTTCTGAACTATAAATATTAATGCTGGGTAGCACTTCTCAATACTTGAATATCGGGTTTTTGCTTTAAGCATAGTCCGACTAATATAGTAGAGGCTGTTTTCATTCCCAACATTATTCTTCTGAGCAAGAAAGGCACTCAATGATCACTCTAAAGCTGTCACATAAAGGATAAGTGGTCTTCCTTCAATAGGTTCCATTAATACCGGTGGACTCAAGAGATACTTCTTGAGAATATCGAATGCTTCTTGACATTCTTCATTCCACTAGTAAGTGACTCCCTTCTTCATCAATTTGGTGAAGGGTAAAATTTTTCCTGATAAATTGGAAATGAAATGCTAAATATATGCTAAGTTTCCTTGAAGTCCTCTCAATTATTTCAAAGTTCTAGGACGTGAAAAAACAAGGATTTACTTTGTCTTCTCAGGATCGACTTCGATACCACGATGGCGTACAACAAATCTGAGAAATTTTCCTAACATTACCCCAAAAGCACATTTTAAGGGGTTCATCTTCAAATTGTGTTGTCGAAGTTTGTGGAATATGAATTCCAAATCAGTCAAGTGATTAGAACGTTGCCTACATTTAACAACCAAATCGTGCACATAACATTAAACAAACATCCCTAAAAGGGGTTTGATGATATGATGAATGGCACACTGATATGTTGCACCTACATTCTTCAAGCCAAAGGGCATTACCCGATAGCAAATCACACCCTAGGGGGCTTTGAAGGCTATAGATTCCTCATCTTTTGGAGCCATTCAGATTTGATTATACCCGGAATATCCATCCATGAAGGAAAGATCTTTATAGCTAGCTGTTGCATCAATTAAGAGTTCTGTGATCGGAATTGGAAAATCATCCTTAGGAGAATGCCGATTAAGATCTCTGAAATCAATGAAAACTCTAATTTTTCGGTTCTTCTTTTTCATAGGTACAATATTATCCAACCACTTGGGATATTGAACTTCTCTGAAGAAGTTATCTTTGATAATCTTATCCGCTTCAACATCAATTTTGGAATCATAAATTGGTTGTGTTCTTCTTGCGGCTTGCTTGAATCCTCGATGTTCTTCTAGAAAACTCAAACGATGAGTAGAAACATCAGGATGAAGGCCTGGCATATCTGTATTGTTCCTAGAATATATATCTCGATTTTTATTCAAAAAGGAAATATACATTTCCTGCTCTTCAAGATTCATGGCCGCCCTAATTAAAGTGGGGTGTGGATCTTCTTTTGTACCAAAAATTATTTCTCTAAGTTCATCCACAGTGGTAGAGATACCCTCTTCAAAAGCTGAAGGAGCATCCCTGAGATCTTCCTCTTCATCTTCAACATGTGTTATTTCTTCTGTTTCTACATGCATTGTAGATGATGAAGTAGAATTTCTATAATCAGGAGAGATGTTAAAACTTGAACATCATGAAGAAGAGGCTTCCATTTCTGACCCTATGGATGCTGAAGGGTCTTCCTTGGGTAATAAAGAGGAGATGATGGATTGAGAATCAACATCATTGTTCACCTCTAACATTACTATAACTTTTTATGACCTAGTTGGCAAAGTATAGACTATTGATTTCAGTGGATTAAATAAAGACATCTCTATTTGAGATTTCATCATTTCTTGGTGAGTCGCCAACTTGTCCCATGTTGTCTGGCTTGATTTCCATAATAGACATTATGGAAGTTTCCATAAAAGTATTTTGATTTGTGTCTATCTTGTCAATTTGACTTATAGGCAACACATAATCTGAACTCACATGTGTAAATGGATTTTCATGAATCTTTTCCGAACCAAATTGAGCATTAACCTTGTTAATCTCTCTTACTGTGGATTTCTCCTTACCATTCATGTCATATAATTCTGACTCAATGTATTGAGATTCACATGTCTTGAATAGGGCTTTATCACCATACAATGTCCCAATTTGACCATCGAAACAATATTTGAGACATTGATGGTATGATGAAGGGATAACCGCATGTTGATGTAGCCAAGGTCTTCCAAGAAAAATGTTTAACGCTGTATCATGATCAACAACCATGAAATATAAATTTGATACAAGGTCTCCAAACTGAGTTCTGATTGTAATCTCACCCAGTGGATCTTGTTAATTTTTATCATACCCTAGCTACATCAATGTATATGGAGATAAATCGGATTCTGTGAGGCCCAATCGACGATGTGTACAAATGCAGATGAGGTTGACTCCTGAACCATTATCAAATAAAGCTCTTCGGATGTCTACACCATTGACCTTTCCAGATAATTAATAAGGTCTAATATGCCTATGCAAGACATCATCTTAATATTCATCTGTTAATTATATCACTGAATGGAATTCTGCAGTATTATTCTCTACATGGTAGACTTTAGCTGCAACAATTTCGGTTTCAAACTCTTGAGTACTTGACAAAGCATTTATGAGTTCCTCCCGGTGATCCTTTGATAAATTCAAGGCATCCAGAATAGATAACTTGGCTGGTACTTGGGAAATGTGTTTCAATAAATCATATTTTTGATCCAAAGGTCAGTGTTTCCCAATAGGAACATGTGGTTTGGAAGGTGCCTTAGAAGTTTATTGTTTGGATATAGATTCTTCTTGTATCATGGTAGGAGTTGGAAATACTCATGTACTTGGAATATTAGACCGATTATGTCAATTTACATGCTGAGAGGAAGAAACTGGAACCTTTAACTGATCCTCCAGAGTAATTGTTCCAAGATTGAATCTGCTATTGGTGGAAGATTTTTCTTGTTCTTTTTGAGCCCACTGAAGGGCTCTTCCACGAGTTTCTGGTGCATACATTGTTCTGGAAGGGGTAGAATTGGAATAGGGCTTATGGGATATCCACATCATCCTTTGTATCCCATACCTCTAGAACTCTATCTAATTCCTCTGTTTGATACAGGGAACTCAGGCGCATCAAAATCGAAACTGTGACTGGCATAAGGATCTGTTAAGTGAATCATGTTAACAGATCAAAAGATCAACTCTTCGTCTGATGAAGACTCTCCCAGATTATCTAGTTTATGCTATGCCATTTGGTGGGACGGTGCACGTGGCTTTGATGTATATGGCATAAAATCTTCCAAGAGTCAAAGAAAACTTGGGCATTGACACAATCTCATCTTCTTCTGATTGTTCCTATTTATTTTAATTATTCCATTTCTTTGTGGATTTTCCCTTTGATGAAGGGCGCATTGTTATGGCATTCATAGCAGAAGACACAATTGTTTTCATCAATTGTGTTTGACAAATGGCATGAGTTTGGTTGATCATTTTTCTGACCATCCAATCATCATATTTCTGCACATTTTTGTTTTTGACTTCCTGCCTCTCGCCTTCTTCCTCTGGATCTGTAGCAGAAACACATGCTACCTGAGCTGAAGAACCTTTCAATTTGACTTGTCCCGAGTCGACCATTTTTTCAGGAGGTCCTTGAATACAAAACACTCTTGAATGGGATGTCCCAACATCTAATGAAATTGGAAGTAATTGGGATGGCCTTAATCTCCTTCCTTGTTTGGCCTCTTGGGCCTTGGAAATTGAACCAAATTATTTTCCAGAGCCGAAATGATGTAACCAGGAACTTGTTCATTTCGGAAATAATAAATTTTTCTCTTCAAATCATCAAATTGTTTTCGTCTTTGACCTCATTGATCATCTTGACGAAACGGCCTCTCTTGTTGACTCTCATGAGGTGGAGCCCTTCGGAAAGATGAATGTTTTGAAGTAGAAGAAGGTACAGATGCTTGTTTAAGCATAATTGTAGCAGTCTCTTCTCTACCCATTCTCCTTCTTGGAGATGATGGAATTACAGAAGTTTCATCCATAGTCTTCATAAGAGAGTCTTCAATCTGTTGAGCGATTGAAGTAAGGTCTTGAAACCCTCCTGTGTATTTCACAGGGATCAACGGCATGTGTAACTCATCATGCAGATTTGCCACACAGATTTGAAACAATTCTTCTTCAAGGAGTGCTAGGATTGGGGAATATGTTAATCCCTTCCAGCAAGCAATGAAATCTGAAACCATTTCATTCTAATTTTTCTTAGAGTATGTAAGATCAAAAAATGTTGTCTTTTTCAAAGTTGAGCAAAATTGAAGAAGGATTCATTGACAGAGATCCTCCCACCCAGTAATTGATTGGGATTTCATGCTTGTGTACCAGAAAAAAGCAGGCCCTTATAATGTCTATACAAAACACCTGAGCTTAACTGCTTCATGTTGCTGAGGGGTTCCCATCATAGGATCAAAACGAGAAACAAAATGTTTCATATGTTGCTCTAGGTCTCCCAAACCATTAATGATTTGGATTGTTGTACTTGCAAAATTTGATAGGGTATGAATTGCATCAACCCATTCAGGGTATGCTCTCTTTTCTGGTTGAATTTGAGCATGTTTTACCTCCATATCTTATAACCAAGCTATTAATGACTCAATAGTAGTTATAAAATTTTGAGAATCATCCAGTTGAGATTGGACTTGAGTATGTGAAATAGCTAGATCTTGGACAGATGTGGTGGCTGGTACTACAACTAATGGTAGCACCACCAATTGTTGTTGCACATGACCCCTTGGATTAGACCTATGAGGGTGTACTGGTAGAGGAGGATATTCTTGATCCATCTCAGTATCCGCAACAAATTCTCTTGGATGACTAACTCCAGCAAGCTTATGAGGAATACTACCTTGAAGTAGTTCTATATTCAACCTCTTTAATTCCTTAATTTCTTCCTCCTATTGTGAAAATCTTTTCTATAATGAGAGAGATTGGCTGTATCCAAAGGAAGGGTATGAAACCAGATTCTTTACATTCCCCTTGTTATATGCCTTTCGGAGAGGGGGATGTTGGTTTTTTTAAGGAACACCCAAATTCTGGGTAAGCCTTTGATTTCGTGTATGCACACCTTCTTCATTTGTTTCTGTGCGTACAACCTCTTGAGCAGGAACCTCTTAATATGCTCCCTCTAAGTGAGCCTCATCTGGGGGATCAGCAACAATGGTATTGATGACATTAATTGATGCATAACGCTCTGCATCCCATCTATCATCATTTCTGCGATATTGTCTTCTTCCATGTCCCTGATGAGACATTGCCTTTTGTCGATTTGAACCTTCATGGACTTCTTGATGAAGCGTAATTTGGAGGGAATCTACTGATAATTTTTCTCTTTGTTCCTCTTTGGGATTCTTTCCTAATCGAGAGAAGACTGAATTTCTCTAAGGAAGAGATTGATGATTTTAAAAAGTCCCTAGTCCAGTGGATTGTGGATGTTCTTGTTGTTCCTCCTCAACTCCTTGAATCCTATTTGTTGATTCTGAGGGTTGGGTTAAAATATTCCCTAGTCTGGAAATCTGGTGTGGTTCTTGACATGCTATATCTGATACTTTATTAAAATCTCTCTTGATCTTGTGGACTTTAGTCCAGAAATTGGCTGGATGCATCAACCTACATCCACTATTATCACCCGACTCAAATGAACATGGGATGATTTCTGAAACTTCTGTCACTTGATTATGTGATTACTCTAAATGAGAATCCTGTTCAATATTCTCATTTGCTTGATGCAGGAGTAATTCAACAACAAGTTCTCTATATGCTAGAGTTTGATAAGAACTAGTTGAGGCATGTTCTTGGGCAAGCCTTCGATTACAAACAAAGCCAATTGGTTGTGGCCGGCCATGGGTAATATCATTGCATGAGACCATTTTTTCCAGGCTTTGTCGACGAGAGAGTACAGTGAAATGTAGTGCTACATGAACACCTCATCCCCTGATATGAATACCAGATGGGGAATTGGCAATTAACTGGCGCAATCTTCTTAGTGCACCAAGGCATGAACGTTGAAGGGTTCTCTGCTGCTATTCAGCCATCAGATATAGAGAAACTGAGAGAGATGCCAAGTTAATTAGGCATTGTAACCCTTCTATTATTTTGACATGATTTTCATATTAATCATAAGATAATATTTTATTTTTCATCTGAAGAAGTTTTTTCCATATGTTGAGACGAATATCATGAATTCTATCTTCTGTCGAAATCTCCAAAATATAATACTGAGAGTCAGCTAGAGGCCAAAACATGAATACCACTTCACCTTTCTCTAGATGTTTTCTCATATTCAACACTTCCTATTAATAATTTGATGAATATTATTCTACCTGATTAGACTAGAGCTGGTGCTTCCTTGTTACTTCATCGGATTTAACAATATTGGTAGAGAACTCACTGATCAAACTAGAAGATGAACAATCCATGGGTGGTTCGGAGAATGACCTAAACCCTGGGATATCTTCTGATTGAGAAAGCATTTCACCTGCTAGTGGTAAAGCATCATACATGACTAGCCTCACATTTGCAAGTGACTCAAGATAAGAGGGCTTTCTCGTCACTACATTGTCCATTGGAGAATTTTCTAGGCAATGTGAATTACTACTGTAGAGAGGACTTTTGCAGCTATAATCATCATCATGGGTAGGACCACCATGGTGGGTTACAGAAAAAGATGAAACATTTTTCTCCTTGGCCTTCTGGACACATAGAGGGTTATTGTGACTCTCATCTGAAGATGATACTTCAAAATTGACCGAATTGTCATGAAGCAAGCCATCATGAGGAAGTTTCTGATGAATACCTTTGGAATTAATGTTCCCACTATTGGGAAATGAGGGAGTAAATTCTTGAATTCCAACAGATAATTTTATGAGGGATTCAATAACTCCCGCATCGAGCAAGGACTTATTTTAAATTGGCTCTTGATTTCTTGACAGTGCTGGGAGGGGCTTCTTCATAGACGCTTTCTTACTCACTTTGGGAACCAGTTGTTGATGAAAGTGGTTATTATGGGCTGCTGTATGTGCTTGATCAGGATAAATCATTAGGTTATGCTGATTATATCTACTCAGATCAGGTGTATGTGCCTGACTTGGTTGTCAGTATGATATGGGGGAGTATGCCCCACAACCCTCTTGGACTGGAACAGAGGTGTGTGTCTGTTCCGGAGTGAACTATTGATGTGTCACTCCACTGGTAGGAATAGAATTTCATTTAATTCCTTGTGATGCTATGGAAGCTGTTATAATATCCTGACAGGCATCCAGAATATGAGAAGGGATTTGCTTCTGCTATATCACCATTTACAGTATATGCTAGGTGGCTTCAGCTTCCAGAACAGGGATATACGTCCATTCCGTGCTTGGAGTAGGTGTGTATTCCTGCTCCTGCCCTCCTTTTCTTATCAGTGAATTCTGAAATTACTCATGTGTGCGGGCAGAGAGTTGAGTCTGCCTCCTGTTTGACATTGGGGCTTTCCAATTGACTTCTCCAAGTGCTACCAAACGAGACTGTTGGTAGGGTTGATCAATACTAGTAGGTGTATGTGTCTACTGATTGCACTCCACCAAACGTGGTTAATGAACTTCCTTCAATACTGACAGATGAGGCTACTGGCAGTATTGATGAGTGTAAGTAGGTGTATGTTCCAGTTTACTAGTTGTCAACACATTGGGTTGGCGGGCTTCATCGTATGTAGTCAGACGAGCCTGCTGACTAGCTGAGGATTTATAAATAGGTCTATGTTCCTATCTATAGTACTCCACTAGAATTGCCTAATGGGATTGGTTTGATGCTGCCAGACGAGTATGCTGGATAGCGGAATTAAAACGGATAGGTGTGTGTGCCCACTCATTGCTTGCCACCAAGATAGGTTGGTGGAATTCTCCTGAGATGGAAGAAATAAGGACCTGCTCACTGTTGACTGGATTTTGCCTCTGGAGGTTCGTCTTGACTACTTGGGTTTGAGGAACCTGAGTCGAACGCCATGAGACGATACCCTCATCATGTTTAGGGCGCACTGTCACACGAGTCTGGCGGCGATTGATAATGGGAGCCCTCATGAAGGACTCGTGTCTCCTTGAATTAAGGCCCCGAGGGACCTTTTCATTCACCTCCCCAAAATATGGAAGGGAAAAGTGATTGTGTTCCTGCGATCACGACCCAAAATGGTTGGAGATGGTGGTTGGAACCACCTGCTTCTTGATCGCTATTTGTTGCTGTCTGGACGACCATGGTGAATTATTGACTTGGAGGGCTTGTTGAGCGGCCTCCAGAGTTAGAATAGTACCATTTTGACAGTATTCCATAACCATAGTATTTGATACCCAGCATTGAAGACGCTGAGTATGTGATGTCGTCCTCAGAGCGGACGATGATCTGACATGAGTAGCAGTAGAGGCATTCACAACAGAGTTATTCACAGGTGAAAACTTAAGAGAATCCATTTTTGTAATGCAGAAGATCTTGGAAAAGAATGCATGTTTGATATAACCGATTTAATCAAGACAAGTTTGGACACTAAATCTTTTGGATGGGAACATATATTATTGATTATTTTGTTGGCCCTCTCATTGAGTTTAAATAGGGGCCTAACAAATAATTAAAACATCATTTTAACTTCATTAATGATTCACATTGGGTTCACCATTTTTTGTTTACTCTGGAAATGGGGATAACCTCATTGATTTAAGGTTCAAACATTCCAAGAGGATTCTAACGGGTTTGTTCGTAGAACTGGAAACATCCAATGATTCTATATCCATTTGGACCTACTTTCCAAAGGTAGGTGCTCATTAGTTGTAGACCAATGAGGCTTAAGAATTTTCATTCTTCGAGAGGATGGGAGGTCGGACTCATCACACATTTTTGAGGGGCATTATTATCTACTCTAGGATACTCTTTATAGATTTAAGTTATGATCGTGAATCCTTATTAAGTTACCTAGTATAAAAATGAGCTTTCCATTATATCTGACAATCAATGATTTGTATGTATGAAATTTAGAGAATCCTTTATATGTATTCAAGGTTCATCATCGATAGAGAATCATCTGTATTTGTTTAGAGATTCTTAGTCAATGGTATCCTTCGACACAATATATAGAAATCTATTTGTCATTATGATAACCATAATGGTTTTAAAGCCACTCAGTGGGGAACTTGAAGATTATTGTCATTCAGAAGGAAATATATTATTTCTGAGTTGGGATCGTACCCGTAGATGTTCTACCAACGTATCCTTTGTTTTAGAAAATGAATCAGAACCCTCGTAGTTAGAGTAAATAAGTATAAAGTTTATGCATGATTGATGGATCAAAGAAATATGTCATAATTACTTTTACACTCTAAGCTCACGGTAGTCAAGCATGGTGTGAGAAAACAGAGGTATTGGTAAAACCAGGCAATTGTGCCACAAAAGATGCAATCATAAGAAATGATGTGGGGCTTGTGTATGTATGACTGCCTATATAAATGAATATTAGGATTTACTTCAGGGAAGAAACCCGGGATCAAGGTCTATAAAGGTATATGTGCTTTATAGAGATTTGGATACATAACATTGGACTTGATACTAAGAATGATTACCAAATTAGAGGGGTCTTATGATTTGGGTTGTTTCCTGAGAAAGAAGTCCAAAATAAAAAGAAATTAAGACTGGTTAAGAGAAATTATGACTGGGGAATATTATTGAGAAGGAAGCCCAGGTTAAGAGAAATTATAACCGGGACTTATTCTTGAAAAGGAAGGCCAGGTTAGGGGACTTGGTGCTTACTCCTGAGGAGGAGGCCAAGGTCAAGAGAACTTGGACTGGGGCTTATTCCTGAAAAGGAGGCCCAATGAATAGGAAACTTGGGGCTTACTCATAAGGAGGATGCCCAGATTAGGGAAATTATGATTGGGGCTTACTCCTAAATAGGATTCCCATATTTGTAAATATTGAGACTGGGGCTTACTCCGGAAAAGGAGGCCCGGGTTAAAGATCCTCTCATATTTAAATGATGAGGTTGAATGAATGAAATCTCTCACCGTAGTGAAATGAATACATGTAAATCACTTGGTTTTGAGAGACGTTCCAAATAATTCATTTCATATAAGGAAGCCAATTAAAGAAACATGCCATAAATGGCTTTAAAGAGTGTCTTGAAGACAAAATCTTGATGATGAAAGGTGGATTTGAAGAAAACAAGTGAATAGGCAGGAGGGGAACCCAAAAAGAGAGAGGTGCGCAAGTCCTGAGTGGGCGCACAAGTACTAGTCGTGTAGGTATACCTGTGCGGCACATGTATAATTGCACGACAGTCAACCCATGGGGTAATACTTGGGTGAGACATGGCTCACGCCCTTATTATTATCCCTAGGGGATTCCATAAGAGTGGCGCGCAAGTTTTTTCGAAGGGATAAGATAGTGCGCAAGTTTCTTCATTTCCCTTAAGGTTTAGACACCTAGGCGTGTAGGTGTTGGTGAATTTCGACACTTAGGCCATATTTCCCCTCTTTAGAGCTTTCGTTCTAGTTAGGAAATTACCTTTGATGTTTTCGGAAAGCGTTGAGATGAAACTAGGGCACCAGGAGCTAAAACTTGAGTTTCGGGAATTTTTTGTCCCTGAAATGGGGGGCCCACCGAGGGTATTTATAGGCTGCTGAAGACCTCGAGTGAGAATCAAAGAGGGCGCCGAAGTCACCTGTGCGAACACTATGTGGTGCGCAAGTATACTTGCGTGACCATGAGGAAACATACACGACCCAAGTGGGAAGAAATCATTTTTATGCCTTTGTCGATTTTTTGAAGTTTCTTCAAAGGATGAATCACTTTGGGCTAAGGTACTCCCCTTTTCAGTTGTCTAGACATTGTGACGGAAGGGAGTGACAACAATATGGAATAAACATAATGGTTACCCATGGAATGAAATACGTATCATAATCATGTCATAGGGAATAAATAAAGGTAATAACATAAAGTTATCCATGAAAGAATAGATTTAAATCATATATGAACATTATTATGGGAGAATAGGAAAACATAATGATATTTTATGTCCAAAAAATGTGAAAATATAAAAAAATAAACTTTAGAAATGAGAAACATTAGTGATGTTTAAGGGAAAATATTTAAGAGACTTAATACTGAAAAGGGCATAATTTTTTTAGAAAACTAGAAATGAATTAAGATTTTATTTCCCGATAAAAAGATTTATTTTATAAATAAATTGGTGTTTTAAACTATATAATGTTGTGTACTTGAAAATAGGTAAGAAATTGGGATGTTCCCTTTAATCGGACTTTCTTATTGGGATGAATTGAAAAGGGAACCTTAGAAAATATTTCTCCATCAAAGAAAGAATAATTGATCTAGGTGAATATGTTTCAAATATACACATGGAATGGAATAGGACTGCATAATAGGAATTATGAATTTAATAGGGGTAGATAGAGAGCGTAACTTAAAGGAAAACATGGTGGTTTAGAGAGAATCTTGTACCATATACCTGAAAATATTCTGCACTAACACTTACTGTCTCAGATAATAAAATTAGATCCATTAATTAATTAATTATGGAAAAAAAATTTATTTGATTTATTAAAATTTTATTATGTTCATTTATGTATTTTTTTATGAGTTATAAGATTCTATTTCAGCATTATGGGATCATTCGTTTCAGGACTTTATGATTGGTTCTCATGTGTTTAATTATGGGAGATCTTGTAAAATGAAAAAAAAACTATAGGAGTTGAAAAATATGATAGTATGCACCTAAATAATTTTGAATGTTCCCATAAAATATTATTTATGACATTATAATGATTCATTAGATAAAATTATAATGATGAATGTTAGTTTATTTTGGTAAATTGTTGATTATTTCAAACAAGTTTTGTTATATTGTTTAATATTATGTATATATATTAGTTCAAAAAAATATAAAAAAAATATAAATTTTTCAATGCATTTTAACCATTAAAATGGTTTTACTATCATACATGAAGGTGTTAATAGAAAATGTAAAATCTTCATCCCTGAAGGTGGTGAATCAACACAACACGGATGATGTTCTAATTTTTTAGATAAAATAGAGAATATAAGAGATTTGATGATTGATATCCCATTAATATATAAAAATTACAAAATATTTATGATATTGGAGTTATCATGTCACTTTTTATAGTGATGGAATTGATTATATAGAATAATTAAAGTATTATAAAGGGAAATATGGATGATTTTACCACTAGAACAATTTTTCCTTTTGAAACTCATTAAGGCACATGGAATTGTTATTTTGGTGAGACCATTAGGACTAGAACATGTGGATTTTTCATGGGAGTATAATGGGGAACATTATTTTCCACATCCAATGTTTTAATGTGTGAGGAGAAGAGGTGGTGTATATATAGTGGGTAGAGAGTGGTGTTTTTAATAATTTTATTCATTAGATTATTATTTTGGATCAAGACTATCAATAGTGCCAATTATTGTGACTATATATATTAAATAGTTCATGTGACTTCAATAAAATTGGTTCTTATGTCATTCATGGCTCAAAAATACATGCATTGGGCTTTATATGTTAAATACTATAAATAACCATATTTCACTATTCACAAAATTCAACTATTTTAGAAAAATCTCAAAAATTTATCCAATTAATTTTTTGAGGTGTAGACTTCCAAAATGGACCAATTTATTGAATTTTTTTTCTAATTATGATAAATATAGTTTTAAAATGAAATCGTTATTTATTTGAAATATAACGATTTTAATATTATAACTAATTTTATGACACTTTAAAAAATTAATTATGGTCCCATAAATTATATTATAATCATAACATAAAAAAATATAATTTATTAATCTATTTTATGGAAATAAATTTTCTTTTAATTAATTATATTAATTATAAAATTTTAAATTTTCATTTACATTTTACAAAAAAAAACTAACACTTAATATATCATTTTTTAAAACATTTATTTACTTATAACATGATATAAATATATCATATTTTCATTATAAGATAACTAAATTATTTTTATATTTTTATAGTTGAGGTTACAATTCTATTGGATGGATAAAAATTTCTAATACTAACATTAATATTTCAATATCCAAGATACTATTTCAAAGGTATAAGATCATTAATTTCTAAAAATGCATATTATTTTATTAATTCATAACTTATAATGTTTTTATTTTCTTATATATGTGATTTCATGTGATTTATACTATATGAAATAATTATACGAAATAATTTACATTGATAAAATTCTGGTTCGTTACACATATACCATGTTATTTTGTTATTAGTACACATATTTCCTTCCCATAATTGTCAAAGATAAATATTTAGTACCCAAAAAATCTTGAGTCTGGTAATATAAGAACAGTAAAAATTCAGATGCTATATTAGTCCATCCATGTGGTGTTACATAGATACATTATCTTTCTAAATATATTCCATGTGAGTTAAAAATGATTGAACATTGTTCAATGAATAATTTTTTCTCTAATGACCTCCTCTAAAAAATTTAGAAAATAATGTTTTTCATTTTTAATGAAAATAGTTTTTTTAATATGTGCCTTTACATATATAAAATTTATTCTATATTATGATAATTTAGGATGTTTCTGTATTAAGATCAATTTGTATTTCCCCTCCTAGATTTAAAATAAGATATAATCTTTTTATGACAAATAACTTTGAAATATAGTTTATTATCGTATGTCGAATCATCATTTGTTGAAACATGTTCATATATATAATCTAGCTTAGGTATAAGTATGAAAATTATATTATTAACTTGAATTATCTAACTTAGGAAAATCAAGATCATTCCTTAACTTTTTATTCTTATTATATGTACCACTCAAATCTAGGCATCTCCTAAAATGACGGTGAATTATACCCATCAACTCAATTAAAAAAAATTAGGATACAGAGATATTTTTATAAGAAATAATGACTCTACCTTTCCCATAAATAATATTTAATTTTTAGGGGATTATAATAAAATTTGATAATCATATATTTAAATTCAATCTCTGAATTAATTATGTCATAAAAATATTATGGATCTTCACTAGTGCTCCAGTTATCAATTAAAGAATCTAATTACTTAATTAAATTAATAATTTAAATTCTATTTGATTCCATTTCATTGTTAAATTTTTTACAATAATTTAAAACGCGTCTAGGAATTTCATAAGCATAAAATTTAACTTTTATATATTCTTTTTTATCATACTTCTCTTTTTTATCCTTCTGATGGTCTTTATAAATGTAATTTTCCATGAATTTGTTTTCCCCCCCTTGAATGTTGTAAATTATTAAATTTTCTAAAATAAGAAAAAATCATATTTGAATTTTTTTAAGAATATTTCTTTTAGAAGTACTTGGATTAACAATATGAGTTTTGGAAATAAATACACATTAATTCAATGAAAAAGAAACTCCATTTTTTTGTTTTTCTTTATCGGTGTCTCTTTTATGTATAATATCAAATTGTATAATAGTTCAAATAAAATAACAAAGTCTAATATTTATTTAATTATCATTATAATCTATATTTCCCTACATGGGATCCCATTAATTCATAAAAATGTCATTGATATTTTCCACAAGTGAATCATCATTTATGTCTTTCTCACTAAGGAATATTAGTTTCTCATTATTTCATGAATTTATAATACCTTTGAGTCATTGATTACCCTGGTAAAAATCATATACCTAGTTTTCGGCAAAAGCATATCACTTATATTTTCCAAAACATTATATTTTCTGAAGTTAGTTAACTTTAACTTTCTTCAAATTCCATTCACTGTCTCACATGATGAAATCCCACTATATATTTTATACGTGATTAATAAAATTATTTTATCACGATCTTTGTAATAATCTTAATATTCCAGTTTCTCCTCGTGAGTAAACCTTGATATATATTTCCCCCTATTTCTGTAATTTTTATTCATCATCAAAACATGATCCATGACTGTACTGATAACAAAGTCCTTTATTTAATTAGATCATTATTCATAATCAACACAATTATATTTAAATGGTCAAATCCCATAAAAATTTATAACTTTCTTATTGGTAACTCTTCCATGATGTAAAAAATATATTTTCTCTTACATACATTAGTGTAGGAAGTCCAATATGTGTGCTAATTAAAATTGAAAAGATAAATTTCTAATGAAATTGTAAGAATTTGATATTAAATGTTATCCCAATAGGTAGATGTATGGAAGATGAAATATGCGCAAATCATATTCATGATTCTAATGATCCCCCACCCCCACCCACACACACACTTAAATAATTTAAATGATCATAAGTTATGCAAATCTTAATAATTATATCATTAAATCTGGAAAATGATTTTTTTTTAAAAAAATTAAAACTATTTGATAATAAAAACTTATCTGATAAACATAATTCAATTGGAAAATAAAATATTAAGTAAAAAAATATGCAGAGTATCAGATTAAAATATAAATAACCCTTAAAGGATATTATTTCAAAACTCTTCCATTCATGGTAATTTTTCTCTAAAAAACCAAATCAGTTAGAGGATCTGTGGATAGAACCCTAGGTATAAACATGTTACAAATACATAAACTTATTCAACTAATCCATAATTTATTAGATCCATATTAAATAGACCCTAAATATATAGATACCTAAATAAATTACAAGAAAATATAAAAAATAAAGAAACCTCTACTAAATAATTATAGGTCTTTTAAACCACAAAAAAAATATTCGAGACATAGGAAAATGTGATGATTTTTAGAAAGTATTTCACATCATTTAGAGGAGGATCAAACCACTAGTAAACAAAAATAACAACTACTAGTAAATGAATTTGATGTTGTATTGAGTCAACAAAATCATGATTCATACTGGTAAATTTATTAATAGTGAAATGTGGATAACAATAAAAACTCTATGATATGATCCATCAATAGTTGGTCTAAATACCCTAGACTTTATCAGACTCCAAAATTTCAAAGATGTGGATTCCACTCTTGGAATCTCATTCATCACAAAATTTCCAAAAATAAAAAATTTATAACAAAAAAATATAATATATTTTATAATAAATCTCTAAATTAAATGAAGAAATATAACAAGAACTTTTCTAGGAAACAAAGTGATATAAGATTCATCAGGAATTTCAAGTCCCCTCATATTAACTCATATGTTCTAACATCTACATATATTTCTATAATCCATAGCTAAATTCATATATGATGGAATGAAAAACACTAATGGCCATATTATGAGATATTTTATTATGATTGTATCGAAATAAGAAGAAAATATCTATCTTCCAATGAGGAAGAATATACATCTATGTAAATTGTTCATTATAACTTATCAATGATCAAGAAATAATAATGTTATCCTAAATTCAATAAATACATACACAATCAGATATTATAAATGATATACAGGAAAAAATAAAAAATATCAAGCTAACTCAAAATAAAATTAAATTTTTTTGTATCTTAAAAAAACGATAAGAAGAGTCATTTAACTCAAAACGTCTATGTAATAAATATGGATCTTTATGAAATATTTTAAATTATGATTCTATTAACTTGAATATTATAGATGTGAGGAACTCATGTAAAAGGATTTATGACCAAGATCAATAATTTAATGTAAGAAAATAATATTTGAAATTTGTTGCAATGAAGGTGTTTGTTAATCGAATTATTGAAAATAAATTGTAATTATTATTGAGAATATAATGTGATGGTCTTGAAGAAAAATAAAAATTAAAACGGAAGATAAAAGTATATACAGTTTAATGAATATGTATTTGTTGTTATATAGATAAATTTTGAGATGAATATGGATTTTACTGAGAGTGGCATATCATTGTATCGTTTAGTGAATGAAGTTTTTTTACCTCTATATTTTTCAATAAGGTCAAATATATATTATATTGAAATATCTTTTGATATGTAGACGATATACAATTAGATGTTGATTTTTAAAGTTATAATAATGATCAAGAATGATATAAAGATATAAAGGAGATATATTTATTTTACAACCATAAATCAACACACCATAAGAGGGGACGACTTGGGGTTTGTGATTAATTTTTTAAATTCAATATCGTGTTCTCGAGTTATAAAAAGATTCATAGTTAGTTAATTTTTTCATACATTCACTCAACAACCAATTAAACAAACATAAATTTATAGGTGTAGGATTTGACATGGTTCTCCACTAATGGATAATCAAAAGGGAGTATGAGAATAATGTGTCAATGTACCAAATAGTAACACTATCCTCTATACGTGTTACAAATGTTTTAGTAAAACACCATTTTAATCCTCTTAACACTTCATATTCTATTAATTTTTTTCATTACTTGAAGACAGGGGTTTAAAACATAATAGAAACATATATATTTCCAATTATGATTCCTCACAAAATAGAATGTAAACAGCAAATTCAATTATAGTTTTACCATTTCACTTATTCGCCTCCTATAATTATAGATGAAAATATAATATCACAAAACAACCTCTGTTATTATCTTATGTCAATTTTATAATAGAAAATTATCTTTTTTATCTTGATAATCTAACTCCGAAAATCAATTTATATCACCATTTCTTTATTACTCATGTAGAAAAGAATTATTCTCAATTTTTTCTATATTTTGAATATTTAAAATCTGTGAAGTATGTACTAAAAATATTCTCATTTAATTCATTAAAATCCCCATAATTTCCTCAAAATAACATTATCTTCTATGCTTCGATGAAATATGAAAAATAATTAACCACATATGATTGATTTATTAATAAAAAATATATAATTCATAAAATATATTGAAATCTATGTAACCGGATGAAAATCTATTGCATACATGTATTACATTCATAAATCCCTTATTTTTCGTGACCTAATCTCATTTAAAAACAAAATCCATTAATACTATATATTTAAATCACCACAATAACCTTTTCTAATCTTTTAATAATCCACTCCATCATGGAATGACCACTAGATTTGTGAAAAAAAATTGTCAAATTTCACTCAATGAATGAGTCCTACATATTTCATTTGAGAATATTATTTACCATAAATAATGAAATAAAATATCATTATGAAATCCAATTTACATATTTATAAATATAATGTCATATGAACATCACCCTTATGAATAGGTTGACTGACCCTTGTAAATTCCACGTGTTTTATAAATTACACCACTCAACACAAATCAATCTTATGAATTAGAATGATTCCATTTAAATATCTCTATATTCTCCTAAAATACTCATATAGATCATCCCAATTCCACTAACGCACTAGATAACACTTTTCAATTTCTCTATCCTTCTTAGAAATAGTTACTTATACACTTAATTGTGAAACCTACATTATGTTGTAAATTTTAAACCAACACTAAACTGTTGATTCTTATTAATATAAGAAACTTCATCAGGAATTTTCAAACACACTATAACTCATGTAGAGTATATAGTTGAGCCCAATTTTCATTGTGTTGTGTTTATCTAAAATATGTTCTAGTAAATATATAATTTGGGATATTAGAAGTTAATTTTATGTTCATATTCTTGTGGAACAAGTTTATTGGTATTTCATATAATGATATTTTTTGCATAGACTTTTTGAAAAAGTATTGTGTCACATCGAGTGAGATGGATGAAAAATTATAAATCTCTATGATGTTGTTGAGATAATATACTGAGATAAACTTGAGATGAGTTGATGAGTATTTTTTATATTAGATGAAATATTCACGTTTTAGGTTAACTGATCACTTATCTAAAAGATATTCATGATTTCAACATGATATGTAAAAAAATGATATTTAAAAGTATGAAATTCAATATCCTACATAAAGGGGTCAAATAATTTAAGTGGAATACATAAGGGTGTAATCTACCTACATAGAGGTATTTTGGATCCATGTAATGGTAAGTTCTCATTTTTATAAATTTTATGTGGTTATAGAATACCTGTATAAAAGTAATTCAATTGGATACATGAATGTAACCTCAATTTTAGGAAGGTAATATAATATTTTCATATCCTTGTTCAAGGTAATCAATCTACTACAAGTGGGTAAACTATGAGTCGCACTAAGGTAATAACATATACATGACTTTTATCTTTGGTGTATATATATATACAATGTATTGAATTTTTTTACATGGACATAACATAATATCAAATGAGGTCTCAGAGTGTGGAAATAAAAATAAGGTTACAGTAACATTTCAATTGATCGAAGTGATCTAATTCACAAGGATTTATATGTCACGGTAATATTATTATGATCCTTGAAAAATTAATATTAGTATTAAAAGATAACTAGATATGACTTTAAGTTTATGATTATTGGAAGATCAACTAGGGGAAAAATAATTTTTGTGGTAATGACACAATATATTTATTGAATATGGAATTTACATGGCACATTGAATGATTGTTGGATTTTCACAAAAGGTTGAGTGACCATATGGATTATATGGTAATAAAGTCAATCGTGACCTATAAAAGGATATCATTAAGAAGAATAGGGGATATTTCATTATTTTAATTGATAAAAATTAATTTATTATTAAATGAAAAACATAAAATTATTATTTTAAGGCTTTAAAATAGAAAATATCATGTGTACATCATATTCCTTGTATTATAAGCCTAGATTTTAGATTTCAACTAGTATAATACTTATAAACCATTGAAATCTTTGAATTAACATTTAGATAAAAATATTAAACCATCGATACATGATTAGTTAAGATTTAGTATTTTCTTTTGAGGATCTTATTTTAATAGTATAATTTATAAAGATGAATAAAGTAAATTTTGTAATAATTTACATAACATTAATAATGTTGATTTTATAAAATATTCTCTTAAAATAGAATATAATGGTAATATTATTCAATTATTATGCATTTTTTTAGATTTTAAAAAACAAGATTTTTGAGAGCCTTCTGCCACAAATCAGGGATCCACAAAAGCAAACCAATACATCATTATGAGATATCTTGAACATGTTAAATTTCTATATTCAATTTCTATGGAATAGTTTTGTGACGTAAAAAATGTCGCGACTTCAAGGAGATTAAACAAAAAATTTTGAATAGAGGAATGTTAGAATTGTAAGTATTAAAGAACACATAAGAAAAGAAACTCATGAAATAAATATAAAAAGAAAAATAATGAGAATAAAAAATAGATAATTTTCGGATATTGAATATCCAATATTTATGGGCATTTAAAATTTTATGGGTGAGAATTATATTCATAAACATTGGATATAAATATGAGTAGAAGCAACTATAAGGTCAGGTTCTAAAAAATATATGCTTTTTATATATTCTTAAAGATTAATGAAAAGTGGAATAGAATATAATTCTATAATCAGTGGAAAATAATGCAAAGCATGATGCATCTAGTAGAGGGAAAAGGATATTTATTTTTCATAATAATGATTCAATATTTGTGTTATAGATGATGAATATTTAATAAGTGATTTATATAGAATATATAAATTGATCTTACCGAGGAATATTTTCTAGAAAATTCATCATATAGCACTCTACAGTATAAATCTATAGAAAATATAGTTATAACTAATGATGGATGGATATTGTGGCATCGTATCTGAATGCCAGAGGAGAAATAATAATATCATCTATACATTCTAATAGGGACTTGATCCAACACCTACGATCTTGCTTCATGGATGTACATGAAAAATATATTATATGAATGGATTATAATCCCTAACTATCTTTATACCTAGTTAATTCCAATATAATGAGTATAGGTTCATACCATTTCGTGGGAATTCACTGAAAAAATGGATGTTTTTCATCTTGGATAACAATTACAATGTATCGGAGGAATAATCATTCATAGGGAGGTGAACCATCTTAAAAAAACTACTGTTCTTATTTTATATGGTACATTTCTTTATATATTTACTGAAATAAGGAGAGATATATAAAGATAGATCCACTAATTTGATAATTGATGTAGGGACAAAGTGATAAAGTTGTAATTTTAATAAAAGTAACTTCACACTTATTCCCCCCCCCATTGTTGGAATATCTAAAAATGATCCTAATAATTCAAATCAATAAAAGTAAAACATCTATTGGATTCTAATTTTTATGTGGTTTTAGGAATTATATATGTTTTTTTAATGATATATTAATTTAGTAATTCAAGAATTATGTGATTTCCTAAAAAAATAATGGAAGAAAAATAAACCAAAACAATGAAGAATATGAATAAAAGGGATACAAATAAGCTAAGAAAATCCACATCAAATAAAATGGTCTCCCTATTATTTTAAGGTAATCAATGTGATATTTTTTTGTAACATTGAATAATAATTTATCTCATAATGAAGTCATTGATATGAAGATAACCCTCTGTTCCAAGGATAATGGAATATATTTTTTCACCATATAGTAATTTTGAATAATTGAAATTAGGTATGGATGATGAAGAACCATATATCATTGGGGAAGACCGTAATTATGAACGTACAAAAGAACAATCATGTGGTACTATAATTTATATCCTATATGAATAACCCAAATATATTTATCATATATTTGCCGAATTTTTTCTAGTACTCAATAAGTGATCACCCACAATATGGATTAGCATGAAATGATCAAGAAATATATGATTGAAAGTGTATAAAATATTTTTATGCTCTCTAAGAAAGTTATATTCATAAGTGAAATAAATACGAATCATAATAAGTGAAGCTATATATTTGAATATGAATGTATCAACACAAACAATGATAGGTAGGAAGCTATGAAAAATACTTAACAAAGAATCCATGTATTAAAAGAAGTATCTGTGGTGAATGATGTTCAA
Organism: Viscum album; assembly: GCA_963277665.1. Classification (NCBI taxonomy): domain Eukaryota; kingdom Viridiplantae; phylum Streptophyta; class Magnoliopsida; order Santalales; family Viscaceae; genus Viscum; species Viscum album. The sequence continues at coordinate 581,982,370 of OY728129.1, read as the reverse complement.
CTAGAGATTAAATTCAACAGGATTAAAAATCATTTCCATCTGTTCAAATAAAAAAAATAAGGCATGAAGATAAAATCGAAGAGATAATAAAGGTATATGAAGAAAAAATTAAACAAATTGAGGATAAAGAAATAATTTACAATAATAAATAATTGTATATTTATATTTAATTAAATAATAAAAATTTAATAAAATAAAAATAATTTACAATAATTTGAATAGTAACCTTCTATCAAAAAAACAATAAAGGAGAAAAAAATTCTTAAATACATCTTTTAAGAGTAAAAATATTCTGATATTATCTTTTAGTTTGTCTAATGTATCCAAAAATGGAAAGGTACCATCCACTTTTTAAAATAATATTTGTGCTAAATAAATTTTTATTAATAATTCAGATTTAAAACTAATTTTAAAAGTAAATAATTGAGTAATATTGATGTGGAACAAACTAAGGATCCCAATGTTGATGGAATAAAGTTTATGATGATTTAACCCAAATAAATCACTACTATATGAAGAGAACACCCAAAAAAATCTATCATTTATTTAAAATATGACAATCATATGGCTAAAATACTGAAATTATGGTTTTTTAGTCATTTATTTTTCTAAAAATTATTTGGACAATGGCAATTTGATTTTTTGTAAAATTCATTAGTTATAGATAGAAAAATGCACCCCATCTCAATGGGTAGTAGGTATAAGAAGAAGTTATGTCAATTGATTATGAGGAAACATCTATGAAACTCAAATAGATTAAAAATACATAGAAATAACTTGGAAATTGAAAATTGAAATATACATATTGATGAGAAGTGAATGTATAAATCATTCAAGAACACAACTAAACCAAATGAGAAGATAATATAGTAAAAACATGAGAATAGATAAAGTCTTATATTGTTAAATAATGTAGATAATAGTTTTGAAGAAAACATTCATAAGAAGTGAATACAGAAGGATAGTTTGATTTCCATGGGTTACAAGTATAAGAAAAATGGTTATATTAAAAAATCCCTAAAAGTAAATGATGGAAGATTCATCAAAAGGGAGATGTTTTTTATTTTCTATATTAAGAGGAAACATCATGAACACTTTAAAATAATCCATGAATGTCAGAGAGAAAATTAAAAATCTTTAATAGAATGGAAGAATAGTCTAAGAGAGAAATAAAAGGATTAAATTACTGAAGATCACATCTAAATATCCATGTAAATAAATCAAAATCTATATGAATTTTGAAAAATTATTTATGGATATATGGAATAGTGATTTGAAAAAATAATTTTAATTGGAATCAAAATATAAGGGAAGATCAAAGAGAAATATAATATTCCAAAAAAAGAAGAAATAATATTTTTTAGTGGTTCTCAAAATGAGATAACCATAGATCATCTATGGATATTAATGTTATGTGAAAGTATGTTGGAAAAAATTAAAATTATTATGAAAATTTTATTTTATCCCATAAAGAAATATTGGAATATAAAAAGAAATAACCATGTGATGTGTGTTCCTTGATGGATCATATCAAGAAAGTGTTGTTATCACCCAAAGAAAATTAAAGGTTAATGTATCCATGTTTTTAATGAAATCTTTAATAAATCCAATGAAAAATATAAAGAGTTCATATATAGTTGGATCTAGTATGGAAATAGTTTCACAATTGAGAATAAATTACTAGCTTTGTTTCTGACACTAAGTGTCAAATGATGTTACTCATTATCCCGTTATTATCTTTGTTTTATGTATATTATAGTCTTGTAGAAAATTATAGTTGATAAAAATTATCAAATGGGTAACTAATCAAAAAAAATATGAAAAAATTTATATTCTAGATCCAAATCAGATCCCTTATTGGAAGGGATTAAATAAATGATATTTTGAGTACATGAAGAAGAAAATCCACCCTACTAAAGAAGTAATTAAAATTTCCATCTTATTGTTGTTGGTCAGAGTGGATACTCAAGAGGGGGGTGAATTGAGTTCCAATTAAAATTTCTATTAAAAATATTTCTCTTATAATCCCCATATTTAAAAACAAAGTTAAACTGTAGTGAATTTATACAGAGTGTAAATGTTCAATTAGTTTCTCAAACACTGATTAGGTCTCAGATAATTTAATCTGAAGATTAAATTGACTTTTGAAACTAACTTACTGTTTTACAATAAGTATAAAAACATGATAATTTAACTATCAATATAACTTTAAAAAAATTATATTTCAAATTAGTTAGCAATGGAATATGAAATATATATATTATACTTATGACTTAAACTAAAATGAACATCAGATGTAACCAAGAGGTTAAGTCTCAAGCCGAGACATAGTCCCCTCAAATAATTTATATAAATTGATCCACACCCTGGATCGGGGTAAACAACAGTATAATACTGTCCAGGTGCAATGACCTATACCACAGTTCTTCATGGGAAAAAAACAACAACTCACAGCTTTCCAGGTCTTACTCGACCTCTACCACTATCCACAATTGGAAACAAGAGAGTTATAGAGTTTGAATGAGGATTTATGAATCCTCCAGCTTATCTTAGGAGACAGTGTGTGTAAAATAAATAGGATACACACACTGCTCGAAATGTAAATGAAATATTAACTAATGAAAGTGAGAATGCGTTTAGAAGAGCTTTAGTGATTGGCAGTGCAGCTCTGGACTCAATTGGTTTGTTAGAAAATCTTCTGAGTCCTTCTCTGGTTCTTGTTCTAAAAAACAAAGTATAGTTTTCTTCCTTGGTTCCAGGTTCAGCTTATCAGTCTGAGTGCATGGAGTGTTTGTTGTAGTTCTTCGCCCAAGATACAGCTTGTGTTTTCCTCTAGAGAAGAATAACTTCGTGTATGTTCAGTGTTCTTGGAGTATGGATGTAGTCTTTCTGTATGAACCAATTTCTTTTTCTTGCTTCACACTTTAGGTGTTTCTTGATTACTTTGTGATGATTCTATCATTCATGCCCGTATCAACTCATCTTCTTTCTTTTCTTATATTTTTCCAGTGTTCACATTCCTTCCCTTTATAGCTTTTAGCTCCGGAAAATGGGAATGATTACTTTTTTCATGGGTACTAGGTATGGTTCCTTGACATGGAAACAGATATCATTAAATTACATTAACTGCATTAAAAACATCAAATGTAACCATTAGCTTAATAAATATATTGTATTGAGATTATAGAGTTTGAATGGTTGGTCAATCATTAGTATCCTTCTATTAGTAGATGTGTACGGTGGAATATGTAATAGTAACCTTCCATCAGTAGCTCTTTGAACTTGCATCGGTAGCTCTTTGAACATGCTTCAGTAGATATTTGAACTTGTATCGGTAGCTCTTTAAACATGCATCGGTAGCACTTTGAACTTGTATCGGTAGCTCATTGCACTTGTATCGGTAGCTCTTGACATCAGTAGCTCTTAACATATCGGTAGCTCTTGATATCGGTAGCTCTTAACTTATCGGTAGCTCCTTTGAATGGTAGACATACTCTATCAGTAACTACTGGTAGAGTAGTTCTATCAGTAGCTCTATGTATTGGTGTCTGTATCAGTATCTTCCTTAGTTCCAGTGATTATTTGTATCGGTAGGATTATGCACATCAGTAACTTTATTCTTCAATATTGGAAGACTTGTTCTATGCTTACCGGTAGCTCTATTCATATCGGCATCTCTGTACGTATCAATGACCTTCACTTTTCGGTGACTCTATGTATCGGTAGACTAAGTCTATCGGTAGACTAAGTCTATCAGTAGGCTAAGTGACAGTAACTCTATACCAATATCTATATGCAGATCAGTGACTAACACTTATCTTTTTTATGAAAAACATATCCGATTTTGTTAGAATTACTTCAGAACTAATACAAACATGGATAAACATTGATTAACATATCTCAAGGATTATTTTAGTATTATTATCATCTTGATAATATAATATAATATATTAAGAGAATTAGAATATAGATCAACATTAATTGGGATTATCAAAAGTATGTAAAAGCATAATTGGGATTACCAAAATAGGTGAGTTCAACAATCTCCCCCTTTTGATAATCACAACTTATGGTATTATCATTTTAAAATAGTGAGTAATTGTATCAGAGGATATATAAGTAAATTCAATTGTATCAGAGAAAACAGTATATTACATGCCATAACGTATCAGAGATAGAATTAAAAGAAATGGTATCATAAAATTAAATGTAATAGGATCAGAGAATTAAATTCAATGGTATGAGAGTGGAAAAGCATGATAGCTCTTAGATAGAATTTCTCCCCCTTTGATACTTTCTCCCCAATATTTCCCTTTCATTGTTAGTTAGAATAACTCTCTCCCTGTATAGAATCATTGTATAATATTTCTCCCCCTTTGTGATAATTAAAAAGTGGGAAACAACAGAGAGATGAGGAAGAGAATGAGAAATAAAAGAAAGCCACTTATATTAAATGTTACAAAAAGGTACATAGACAAGAAAAAAATACAATTAATTCCTATCAAACATATTATCCACTTGATCAATACACATCCTCAATATGAGATTTTCCTTTTGGTTCAGAAGAGGATTCAGACTACGTGGATGCTGGTGAAAGCTTAGGAATTCCGGAAATGATAATGGGAGGCTGAGCCACAGAATCTGTTCCTGGACTGTACTGAGGAGTTCTTTGAGTGATCATAGGTGTGAGTATTCAAATAGCTTGTGCAGGAGTCATCTGTACAGGAGAACCAGTAGAGGCAGAGGCTGGTAAGGCTGGAGGTACAATCACTGGCCTATCATCAACATGAAGAAAAGGCAAAAAAATATTTCTAAAATCCATAATTATTCCTCCTCCTTTTTCCATAGCAGATATGAAGTCATCCTTGTTCTCCATAAATTTGTCCAAGGCTGGAGTCAATTCCCTTAGTTTTATAACTTGTTCTTTAAATGCTTGATTGATAGGAGGAAACTTTAGGATTTCCAAGAGAAGCTTGAAATTATTGTTGAGTTGATTCTTGGGGAAAATCATAGAGAAATAGGATTCCGCCTTATCTTTCACTTCTTTCTGAGAGGCAGATGCTTCTCTCATATAGTCTAAGACTATCTTCATTATTTTACTAGTTGAATCTCTAGTAGAAACCACAACTTTGCTCAGGTCGGATGAGTCCACAGAGCCACTGGTTGATGTTGAACCAAGATCCTCCTTCATCACAACTTGAAATTGATCCATATCCACTGTAGGTCTAGAAGAAACAGAACCAATAGAGAATTTTCTTGTTTCCTTGAAGTGTTTGGTCAACCCACTGATCAGATTTTGGACGTGAGAATCCTGGTTTTTCACATGATATTTCATGGAGGTTTTAAAACCTTCAAACACTGAAACCAACTGGCTTACAACACTTTTGACATAGGCCAAGTCCTTATCTTCTTGGGATTTTGAGTTCATGTAAGATTCTAAAGAGATAACCAGTTTCTTTAGATCTTTAACATCTGATTCCAGTCTAGAAACATGAGTTTGGGAATTTGTAACTTCTTCCACTATTTTGTCCATAAAGGATGAAAAATTACAACCGAGATTGAGATCAAAAGATATTTACAACATACTCATCTCTTCAACAAAATAGTGCTTCATCTCAGCAACAAAAGAAATAAAAGGCTCTTTCAGCTCATCCTTTAGGGATTACAGATCCCTCTTGGTGATCAAATCAACAGGTGAAACTGCAACATATACTCTTTCAGATGCTAAACTGACCACATAGTCAGTAATGATTTATTTAATTGTTGACACTAGAGAAACATCCATCTTCTTTACTTCATCCACAAAATTGTCCTTAAGATTTTTCTTCAAAATATCCAGGTCATGCTTTCTGACAACATCTTCAGGTAGCAACTCAGATTCAGCATCATAAATTATTTTTGGTCTATTTAGAGATACCTCAATATCATAATCGGGATAATCTAATCCACAGACAACAAAACATAGGTCTTCTACCCAGTCCTCAATATCAACATATACTGACACACTTCCAATCTTGGTTTGATTCCCCCCCTCAATGGGTGCAGTCTCTTTTATAGAAAGGGAATTCTCAGTAGGTCTTTCTTCCTGAGGAGAATCTTATACAATTAATTCCATCTCTGCAACTGCTGGGGGTCCTGTGGATTAGGTACAACTTATTCTATTTCTCTTACTACAACCTCAGTAGACACAACTGAGCTTCAAATTAATGGACTTAGACATAAACAGAATTAATCAGAGGCTTTATATTCATTCTCCTTTTCTTCTCTATACTTATGGACTGGCTGGTCTTCCTCATCAGCAGGAGTCACTTCATCTATTAAGATTTCCTTTTCTGAAGATACAATTTCAACAGCAGGACTTGGAGGCATGTCCGGATCTCTTCCATCATTCATAGAAGTTTCTTCTACTTCAGACTCATCACTGTACTCAGGTTCTTCTTCATCAGATCCGAGACCTGGATCACTCACATTCTTATGTCTTGAAGGATGATCCATAGGATTAAACATATCATATAACTTATGGTCATCATTAACCCACTCTCCTTTCCATGGGTTCCAATTTATCTTCATGTATTTTCAAACTATGGTTGTGATGAAAAAATTATTCCTTACTACCACTGTCTCATCTTGATACTTAGCTACCCCTTTTACATTGATCATCACAGAGATCAACTTAGAAAAAAAATAGGGCATTAGTTTTTGATTTCAACCTTGTCATGTCTTCCATTTGGATCATCAGCAATCTTCACAGGTTCACTTTTACATAATGTATCAGGAGATGCAGGAGATAGATATCCTGATATCTTAAATTCTCAAAGTCTTCTCTCCTTGGTATTAAGACATGCTGAACAAATTTGAACAACAATCTGTTCTCTCCATCCATTTCAGCAGCCACTACATGTCTTTGATTTCCATCACTATTGAGCTCTTCCAAAGCAGTCTCATAATCGAATATATCACTTGTAGATGGCATAGATTTCAAGACATATACAGATACACCTTGATGCAGAACCTTCAATAATTTATCCCACTCAACGGATGAGAAATATATCTCCTTTCCATTCATATAAGAAGACACTCGGTTCTCAATTTATGATTTCTCAAATCTTACAAACTCATAAAATTGCTTTACTAGATTTAGATAGTAGGGACCATTTTTGTTAAAAAAAAAATCTACCAACTTGTGATCTTCCAGCACTTCCTGAACAAACGGTTTTCTAGGAATTAGCCATTCCACACACAACTCTTTCCCTATCACAATAACCTAATTCTGAAAATGAGGGTTCACGGGTCGCCAACCCGACCTACTTCTTCCGACACTACCACCTTCTTCTGGTATGGAAATCTACTTCTTTGCATTCAGCTCATCAGTGTCATCTCTGATGGTAGAAAGTTTGGTTTTTTCCATCACTGGTTCGAGGGATTTAGGGTTTTCGAGAGATTCGGGAGCTAAGGTTTTAGGGAAAGAGTTTGAGGCTCGGTGGATTGAGAAGTAACTAGACTTAGTTTTTATCATTTAGGAATCATAAAATAAATAAATAAAATGAAATAAAATAAAAACAATTCAGATTATGGCGGCATACAAAAGTTTAAAATAGTGCATTCATCGGTAGAGTTTATCATTGAGAATTTCTATCAGTGAGGTTACATCGGTGAGGATTCACATCGGCGAGGATTCACATCGGTGAGGTTACATCGGTGAGGATTCACATCGGTGAGGATTCACATCGGTGAGTGTGACACCACGAGATTTTATGAAAAATATTCTTTTTAATTTCATTAATGTCTTTTGTTGTACGCTACACCAAAATGAGCTTGCACAACATGCATTCTTTACATGCCTTTCATTACATGAAATCGCAACCTTCATCGATAGCGTGTGTAGTACGCAATACCGAGTTTCACTAAACAACGATATGCTATTAAAAAATTATTAAAACTAGCCATTATGAATAGTAATAACCACCTTTTAAAATTTTAGAAATTTTATCTCTCAAAATAGACTTCATTTTTGGATTCGGATTATCGAATTTAGCCTAAGGTGAAATTTTCGTACTTTTCGGATAACTTTCATATTCTGATGAATAGTGAAAATTAGTAAATTTTAATTAAAAACAACTTTTTTAATCAAAATAATTAATAGTGATAAATTATTAATTTGAGTGGTTTTAAAGTATATTTAGAATATATTTTTTCAATTTAATACAATTTTGGTCATTGGATGTAATTTCACATTTAAACCAGTTATAAACAAGTGTCAATCTTTTGATAGTTATTATCTCTTAAAAACACGCCATTTGTTTTGACGACGGGAATTAATTTTTAAATTAGTTAATGTAACTGATATGTTTTGAATTTGGTAAAATAGATATAATTTTTGAGTTCATAATATCAAATATAGCTTAGGCCTAATTTTTGGTATTTTTTTGGAAACTTTCATTTTTTTGATGAATAGTGAAACCACTAAGTGGTAGTAAAAAAAATGAATTTTTCATAAAACATAATTTTACCACTTTTGTGAGTGGAATTTCAAAAATCCGAGCGACACGGTTGATGTCAGTAAGTAAAATGTGGTTCAATGAGAAGAAAATAATTTTTGGTGAATAGTAACTTTTTACTTTTTTTACCACAGTTAAAAGTAAATAGGGTAATTATGGGTAAAAATGATATTATTATTACCCTAACACATGTCCTAATTCTATTGGATAAGTGTAATTCGACCAAAAACAACCTTAGGAATAAAATATGACCATTTAGTCCCACTAGGATTAGATTAGGACATTTATTATTATTTAATTCAAAGAAGAGTTAAAAGAGTTAAAATCAAAGTTTATTTACTAAAACATTTTTAATATAGGGTTATAAATAAGATAAAATCGATTTTAAATATTAATTATAAATCTAATAATATTTCCTACATAATTATATTTTATTTATAATTTTTAGACATTAAATAATTTAATTTATTTATGACACAATGATGATACAGTAATTATCATAATAGTGAAAAATTAGAATAATTGATATTATGAATACCTAAATAAATATAATTTGAGACTTTTTAAGAATTAAAAGAATTTTCTAGGTTAATATGACATGTTAGTATTGATTTAATTAACCTTTTTCGAACTAATAATTCTGTTATGATTTTCACAATAATCAATTACCAAATAGTGTCAAAATTGACATAAAATTGTTTTTAAAACAAATATTATATTATTAATTGTTATTTTATTCCTAAAAATCTAATGTTAGGCCAAATGACTTAGATAAGGTTATATATATTAATAATAAACAACTTGGGGTTCGTTTGTCTTGTTATAGTAAGTTTATTAACCTTATAGTGCAAGAACACAAGAAGACACAGTAAAAGTAAAATTATTTAACTTAATGTTAAATCTAAATGATAAGGTTAAAATAGGAACCCAAACTTGTCTAAATTCTATTGTATGAGATTATTTAGATTCATCCCCACCTTAGCTTTGAAATAAATCAATTTGGAGCTACTTAAAACCGAATATGACTTTATAATAAAATAATATTTTTAGTTTTCCAAAGGAGCCCCTCTCCTCCCTTATAAAAGGGCACCTCCTCCCTCTCTTCATCACAAAAATTTGAGCATTCAAGCTCCTCCAACCCCTAGAAAATTCTCTTCTCCACTTCCCTAGAAACATCCTAGAGGTTCTGGTCTTCATCAAAGACCAATTTTAGTGCCCTAAAAGGAGATCTCAAAGAGGCGCTTTAAAGAAGAGGTAATGTCCGTTACCGATTCTTTCAACTTTTTTTCTTCTTTCACTTCTTCTTATTATGTTGTTTAATTATGAAGTATTAACATCAGTATCAATCATATTATGATATGTTATTATAAGTGTTAAACAACCCAATTTCACCATCTATCCATCCTACGGAAAACAAAATCACCGCGTGTGCGTACTTACGGAATACCGTCTCTACGCCGTGGTGAAATCTATTTTCCATCACCACCTTACTTGTATGGGTATAATGGTGTAATTAATAACTATATATGATTATTTTAAAGTGATATTTATTCTGAAATAGTATACATACACTCCAATACAGTCCCACAATCATGAGAATGATATCATCATTCGTGCGTACGTACGGACTACTGTCTCCACGACGTGATGAGATTCATTCTCCACGTTAACCATTCATGAATGATTATAAAGTATATATAATAAGTAATCATGAAATATATGACATAATAATGATACTTTATTTATGTGTATATATATGTATGTCATCTACTTAATTTCATTCAACTCAATAAGGAAACGAAAACAGCGTTCATGCGTACGTACGGCCTACCGTCTCCATGAACGATCTATTTCTTTCCATTTATTAATCTATTATATATATGTATATTCTGAATATATATTATATATAAATCATGTTTTATATTCTGGAATTATGTAATCATGATCTAAGTAATCATATGAATAATTACAAGTCAAAACACAGACGACAAATGAAACGACTTTAACCAAAACGCTCTTTAACATGGAATTTACAAAAGAACGGGTAAAACAAAGTCATAAGTGAACCATATATGATATCATAACAATGAGTATGATTCTGGAATAAGTCAATGACATTGTTTAAATCATTACATAGGAGGTTCGGACACTTACGAAGAAAATCGGACCTAAGGTAAGGGAAAATATCACAATCTCATTTTTATATGAGATTGTTTATACTTTGGTCTTTACTGAGGTGTATTTTATCATCCACATCCATGTTTCTTCGATATGTAATATTGTTTCAATTCACCTAAAATTTTTTAAATACAATTTTACCCTTCTTTGAGTTTTTAGTAAAAGATATGAAAGGAATCTTTGGTCGTTTTTCATACGAGGTACTTTTTGACTTTTCCGACAAAAGTACGAGAAGAATGTTTTTTAACTTATACGGCAGGAATGGATTTTTAAAACATTATTTCCAAGAAGCTTCCTCTACAAGTTTTCAAGTTTATTTTTAATCAACTTTTTTTAGTTTAAAATTGTATGACATGTTAAGAAAGGAAAATGTTTTTGATGTAGAAATGATATTTTCCTCAAGAATGGAGTTCAAGTGTTTTATCAAAATTATTTTCCATCTAAGATAATAAAGGGTTCTGTTTTTATCCCTATTTTTACATTTATTTGATTATGTTGTTATGGAATTATTTTTATGAATTCCTTTATATTATATGAATTGTTTTATGATGTCACGATGTTTAAGATTCCCATTTTTAATACATGGGTTATGCTATGATGTATGGTTTATGATTTTGTGGCACACATAAGAATGGTATCATTATGAGATCGGTGGGGCCTATATCTCCCTCCAATGCATTGGGTAAAGATTTTATATCTCATGAGATAGACATGGCTGGAACGGTAGGTTATACCGGTTCAGTAAAACAGGACTGAAATGAGGAGTGAACTCGGTTCAAAAATGGACTTTGTCCACTAAGATAGTCTTGGCAATGAGTCTTGACTAATAAGAAATGATTCTCTATGATTATGTGTGTATTCCACAAAGTTTCATGTTTTATGATATGATTATTGGGATTATATTTCACTACTATGATTTATCCCATGTTATGAAATTATGATCTCTTTTACAGGTTAAGATTTCAAAAAGATATGTTCTTATGAATATGATGTGATTGATATTTCTTTTGTTTACCCTTACTGAGCATTTGAGCTGACACTATTATGTTTTCTTCTCCCCAGGATATAAATAAAGGATTTAGGCTTAAAAAAAGATCTTTATGGGAGTTGTTGAAGATCTTTCACCACGATTAGAAGATTATATTCCGAGTTTCCAAAGACACTAAACTATTATTTTCCTTGTGTGTGTGTTTTTTGTTATGTATTAAGTATTCCGCAAAAGTAATGTAATGCTCTTCTACGTCAGGCTTCGAGTCTCTATATTTGGTATCAGAGGAAAGGTTTAGTCAACCTTTGGATACTAGGATGTGAAAACGTTAGTGAGATCCCTAGAGATATTTCTAAGGTATGTCTAGGGATGCCCCTAAGGATAAGTATACGTATAAGATATAGTCCTAGGACTATGGTAACGTTCTTAGAATTTAACCTAAGATGTTAGATATTGATGTTACTCCCCCTTTATTATGATTTTTTCCTCTAACACTATTCTTTTTGGGTTTTAGAAAATGGCTGAAAACAATATGATTCACGATAATGGAGGATATTTTTGACAATGGAATGATATTATTTATGATAAACCAAATGAAATGGGATTTGGAAGTCCAGCCATCATTATTATGCCGAATCAGAAATCTCATAATTTGACCAATAAACTCAAATTTGGTATGTTTCTTGACTCAGCTAATAAGAGAAAGATGGAGTTTCATGATGATCATAGTGGAAAGAAAGTTCAATTTTCCCTATGTAAATCATGTGGGAAGAGGCATCGAGGAGAATGTTTCAAGGGAACTGGAAGATGCTTTGGGGGTGGAAAAGAAGGACACAAAGCTAGTAAGTGCAAAAGAAAAGGTTCAGTTAACACTATGGATGAGGATAATGGGATTGCTACGACATCAACAATGGTTAAATGTTTTAAATGTGGAATGTATGGGAATTATGAAAACCAATTCCCTAAGGGAAAGTCTCATGAGGAGAATCAGTACAGCCGTATGAGTAGTATTTATGTTGATGATGATGAAGAGACTACAAATGATATGTGAGTTGAAAGAATTGTTGAAGCTCAGTCAATGGTTTAAGAAGGTAGTGGATTGATTACATGTTTATGAAGTGTAATGTTGTATAAGTAATCTCATGGTACTAAGGAATAAAGAGACATCTAAGGATTGTTACACTGTTGTCTTTCCTTGAGTTTTGAAAGTGTATGATTAATGGTACCATAATCTATTAATGGATATTCAGATATTTGTGGAATATAGATGATATGCACATAATGAAGGGATAAAGAGAAAATTAAATGTTTGATAGTATTCATGAGATCATGACTGATATAAGGAGAAGGTTATGTAATGGATTGAGTATATAGAATTTTTGGATTTTGGTATGTGGAAAGTGTTAACTTTTAACTCCATTCATGTTTTCACTTAGGTTCAATGGGTATTCAAAAGAATACATGATTAAGGCTTTTGAATGTCTGGAATGTGACCAACAAGACACATCTTATGATATATGGGGATCAACGATGGTATTAAATCTCTGGTAATCGTTATCACTATATTATGAGAGTGGAATGCAGTATTATGGATAAGCCTAAAGATTGGAATGGATTATGTTGGACATAAGTTAGTATTGTTTAAGGATAGAAGTTTTTTCGATATTATTGATGGGATTTTATAGTAATATAGCTTTAGAAAAAGGAAAACCTGTAGGACTGGCGACAGCCCATCGCGTTGGGCAAGGCTATGGGAATCGAACCCACAACCGAAGTGCGACTGGCCTTTATCGCCTACCAGTGGACTACAGGAAGTCCCTGTTTAGTAGAAACTAGTTTTATTATATTAATAAGTATGATATATGATGTATAAGTCCATTTTAGGAACCATATATGATTGATCTCACTATATATGGACTTACGTATTTTTTGATAACTTTTCTAACCTTTTGTTTGAGACAGATGAAATGACCCCTCATTCTATCACATGATCTGCTAACACTTCACGGATAACAAATTCAAAATCATTTCTTTAAGAGATGAAGTGGAAATTGTTCAAGGCACGAACAACAGTGAGATTGTACCAAAATAAAGTAAGTATTTATTCTAATTCAAATTCTTCAACTTTAGGGAAATGATCTTGAAAACCAAAAATGTTGTCCTAGTGCTCTTATATCTGATGAATCAGATGGTACCTTAGATCGTCACAAATTTATGGCTTTGTGATTGCTGGATTTTCTATAGCCATGTTCTCTACCACTCTCTATCAGAACATGATGGTTAGATTTCTCTTCCATATCCATATTTTCACCTATGTGGAAACCCAGTGATTAGTTTATTTGGGTAACCGTTACATTTCATAATTTTGTTTTTAAATATTGGTTTTGGTATTCCTTTTTACGATGTGGGTTTCTATCAAAGAAACTTTCGAATAGTAAACCATTTATAACCCCGACGAATTTCGAGGGCGAAATTCATTTTAAGGGGGGTAGAATGTGACACCCTGAGATTTTCTGAAAAATATTCTTTTTAATTTTATTAATGTCTTGTGTTGTACGCTACACCAAAAAGAGCTTCCACAACATGCATCCTTTACTTGACTTTCATTACACACAATCTCGACCTTCCTCGATAGCGTGTGTAGTACGCAATACCGAGTTTCACTAAACAACAATATGTTATTAAAATATTATTAAAACTAGCCGTTATGAACAGTAATAACCACCTTTTAAAATTTTAGAAATTTTATCTCTCAAAATGGACTTCATTTTTGGATTCGGAGTATCCAATTTAGCCTAAGGTGAAATTTTCGTACTTTTCGGATAACTTTCATATTCTGATGAATAGTGAAAATTACTAAATTTTAATTCAAAACAACTTTTTTAATCAAAATAATTAATAGTGATAAATTATTAATTTGAGTGGTTTTAAAGTATATTTAGAATATATTTTTACAATTTAATACATTATTGGTCATTAGATGTAATTTCACATTTAAACCAGTTATAAACATGTGTCAATCTTTTGATAGTTATTATCTCTTAAAAACACGCCATTTGTTTTGACGACGGGAATTAATTTTTAAATTAGTTAATGTAACTGATATGTTTGGAATTTGGTAAAATAGACATCATATTTGAGTTCATAATATCAAATATAGCTTAGGCCTAATTTTTGGTATTTTTCTGGAAACTTTCATTTTTTGATGAATAGTGAAACCACTAAGTGGTAGTAAAAAAATGAATTTTTCATAAAACTTAATTTTACCGCTTCTGTGAGTGGAATTTCAAAAATCTGAGAGACACGGTTGATGTCATTAAGTAAAATTTGGTTCAATGAGATGAAAATAATTTTTGGTGAATAGTAACTTTTTACTTTTTTTACCACGGTTAAAAGTAAATAGGGTAATTAAGGGTAAAAATGATATTATTATTACCCTAACACATGTCCTAATTCTATTTGATAAGTGTAATTCGACCAAAAAAAACCTTATGAATAAAATATGACCATTTAGGCCCACTTGGATTAGATTAGGACATTTATTATTATTTAATTCAAAGAAGAGTTAAAAGAGTTAAAATCCAAGTTTATTTACTAAAACATTTTTAAAATAGGGTTATACATAAGTTAAATTCGATTGTAAATATTCATTAGAAATCTAATACGATTTCCTACATAATTATATTTTATTTATAATTTTTAGACATTAAATAATTTAATTTATTTATGACATAATGATGATGTAGTAATTACCATAATAGTGAAAAATTAGAATAATTGATATTATAAATACCTAAATAAATATAATTTGAGACTTTTTATGGCTTACACTAATTTTAAAGGTTAATATGACATGTTAGTATTGATTTAATTAAATTTGTTCGAACTAATAATTCTTTTATGATTTTCACAAAAATCAATTACCAAATAGTGTCAAAATTGACATAAAATAGTTTTTAAAACAAGTATTAGATTATTAATTGTTATTTTCTTCCTAAAAATATATGGTTCATCCTAATGACTTAGATAAGGTTATATATATTAATAATAAAAAACTTGCGGTTAATTTGTCTTCTTATAGTAATTTTATTAACCTTATAGTGAAAGAACACAAGAAGACACGGTAAAAGTAAAATTATTTAACTTAATGTTAAATCTAAATGATAAGGTTAAAATAGGAACCTAAACTTGTCTAAATTCTATTAGACGAGAGGATTTATATCCATCACCACCTTAGATTATAAATAAATCAATTTTGAGCTATTTATAACCGAATATGACTTTATAATAAAATAATATTTTTAGTTTTCCAAAGGAGCCCCTCTCCTCCCTTATAAAAGGGAACCTCCTCCCTCACTTCTTCACACAACATTGAGCCTTAAAGCTCGGCCAACCCCTAGAACATTCTCTTATCCACTTCCCTAGAAACATCCTAGAGGTTATGGTCTTCCTCAAATACCAATTTTAGTTCCCTAAATGGAGATCTCAAAGAGGCGCTTCAAAGAAGAGGTAATGTCTGTTACCGATTCTTTCAACTTTATTTCTTCTTTCACTTCTTCTTCTTAGGTTTTTTCATTATTAAGTAATAAAATAAGTATCAATAATATAATGATATGTTATTATAAGTGTGAAACAACCCTATTTCACCATCTATCCATCCTACGGAAAACGAAATCACCACGCGTGCGTACGTACAGAATACCGTCTCCACGCCGTGGTGAAATCTATTTTCCACCACCACCTTACTTGGAGGGGTAAAATGGTGTAAGTAATAACTATATATGATTATTTTAAATTGATATTGATTTTTAAATTGTATACATACACTCCAATACAGTCCCACAATAATGAGAACGATATCATCGTTCGTGCGTACGTACTGACTACTGTCTCCACGACGCAATGTGATTCATTCTCTACGTTAACCATTCATGAATGATTATAAAGTATATATAATAAGTAATCATGAAATATATGACATAATAATGATACTGTATTTATGTGTGTGTATATGTATGTCATCTAGTTAATTCCATTCAACTCAATAAGGAAACGAAAACAGCGTTCATGCGTACGTACGGCCTTCCGTCTCCATGAAGGGTGTATTTCTTTCCATTTATTGATCTATTATATATATGTATATTATGAATATATATTATATATAAATCATGTTTTATATTATGGAATTATGTAATCATGATCTATGTAATCATATAAATAATTATAAGTCAAAATACAGATGACAAATGAAACGATTTTACCCAAAATGCTCTTTAACATGGAATTTACAAAAAAACGGGTAAAATAAAGTCATAAATGAACCATATATGATATCATACCAAAGAGTATGATTCTAGAATAAGTCAATGACATTATTTAAATCATTATACAGGAGGTTCTGACACTTAAGAAGCAAATCGGACCTAAGGTAAGGGAAAATATCACAATCTCATTTTTATCCGAGATTGTTTATACTTTGGTATTTACTGAGGTGTATTTTATCATCCACATCCATGTTTCATCGATATGTAATATTGTTTCGATTCACCTAAAACTGTTTAAATCCAATTTTACCCTTCGGTGAGTTTTTAGTAAAATATATGAAAGGAATATTTTGTCGTTTTTCGTATGAGGTACTTTTTGACTTTTCCGACAAAAGTACAAGAAGAATGTTTTTTTAACTTATACGGCATGAATGGATTTTTAAAACATTATTTCCAAGAATCTTCATTTACAAGTTTTCATGTTTATTTTTAATCAACTTCTTTTAGTTTAAAATTGAATGACATGTTATGAAAGGAAAATGTTTTTGAAGTAGAAAGGATATTTTCCTCAAGAATGGAGTTCAAGGGTTTTATCAAAATTATTTTCCATGTAAGATAATAAAGGGTTCTATTTTTATCCCTATTTTTACATTGATTTGATTATGTTGTGATGGAATTATTTTTATGAATTCCTTTATATTATATTAATTGTTTTATGATGTCATGATGTTTAAGATTCCTATTTTTATTACATGGGCTATGCTATGATGTATGGTTTATGATTTTGTGGCACACATAAGAATGGTATCATTATGAGATGGGTGGGACCTATATATCTCTCCAATTCATTGGGTAAAGATTTTATATCTCATGAGATAGACATGGCTGGAACGGTAGGTTATACTGGTTCAGTAAAACAGGACTGAAACGAGGAGTGAACTCGGTTCAGAAATGGACATTGTCCACTAAGATAGTCTTGGCAATGAGTCTTTACTAATAAGAAATGATTCTCTATGATTATGTGTGTATGACACAAAGTTTCATGTTTTATGTTATGATTATTGGGATTACATTTCACTAGTATGATTTATCCCATGTTATGAAATTATTATCTCTTTTGCAGGTTAAGATTTCCAAAAGATATGTTCTTATGAATATGATGTGATTGATATTTCTTTTGTTTACCCTTACTAAGCATTTTAGCTCACCCTATTATGTTTTCTTTTCCCCAGGATATAAAGAAAGGATTTAGGTTTAAAAAAAAGATCTTTATGGGAGATGTTGAAGATCTTTCACCACGATTAGAAGATTATATTCTGAGTTTCCAAAGACACTAAACTATTACGGTCCTTGTGTGTGTGTTTTTTTTTATGTATTAAGTATTCCAAAAAATTAATGTAATGTTCTTATACGTCAGGCTTCGGGTCTCTACAGTGAGGATTTACATCGGTGATATTACATCGGCGAGGTAGTTACCGATCAAGGTTAATCATTCCTAACTCATGTCTAATGTAACTTAACCTATCTGAACTCAAAGGTTTGGTGAAAATGTCAACTAATGTATGTTCAGTACCAATAAATTCAAGTGTAAAATCACCCTTTTGATAACAATCTCTCAAGAAATGGTGTGTTACATCAATGTGATTGGTCCTAGAGTGAGATACAAGATTCTTCAAAATTCTTATTGCACAAGTGTTGTCATAATTGATAGAAACATGTTTAAAATCATATCCATAGTCCAAAAGAGTGTGTTTCATCCATAGAATATATGCACAGCAACTACCAGTAGCTATATACTCTGCTTCAGCAGTGGACAAAGCTACAAAATTATGTTTTTTACTACACCAAGATACTAAGGATTTTCCCAATAAATTACATGTTCTAGATTTAATTTTTTTATCTAACTTGTAACCAGTAATGTCCGCATCAGAATAACTCATTAACTCAAAATATTTTCTTTTTGGGTAAAACAAACCTAAGTTTAATGTTTTTTTAAGATACTTAAAAATATTTTAACAGCAAGTAAATGAGATTCTATTGGATTATCTTGAAATCTTGCACACATAAATACAATAAACATAATATCTGGTCGACTAGTAGTAAGGTAATGTAAGCTTCCAATCATACCTCTGTAATTAGTTTGATCCACTGGTTTGCTAGTTTCATCTGTATCCAATTTACAGATTGTACTCATTGGAGTATCACTTTCCTTAGTACTATCCAAACCAAAATGTTTTAAAAGATCCTTTGTATATTTAATTTGATTCAAAGTAATACCATTTTCATTTTGATAAACTTGAAATCCAAGAAAATATTTATGTTCTCCCATTAAACTCATTTCAAATTCATTTTTAATATTCTTTGAACTATTAGTACATAAAGATTGTTTAGAAGATCCAAAAATAATATCATCAACATATATTTGTACCATTAAAACATGTTTAGAGATTCTTTTAATAAAAAGAGTTGGATCATCAATCCCTATAGTAAAACATTTCGAAATAAAAAAATTACTATTTCTATCATACCAAGCTCGTGGAACTTGTTTTAAACCATATAAAGCTTTAGATAGCTTGAAAACTTGATTGGGAAAATGAGGATTAGTAAATCCAGGTGGTTGTTCAAAAAAAACATATTCAATAATAAAACCACTTAGAAAAGCACTTTTGACATCCATTTGGTATAACATGAAATTTAGATGAGCTGCATAGGCAGGTAGAATTCTAATAGCTTCTAATCTAGCTATAGGTGCAAGGGTTTCCTCATAGTCTATACCTTCCTCTTGACTATATCCTTGTGGAAATAGTTTAGCTTTGTTTCTAACTATATTTCTTGATTCATAAACGTTGTTTCTAAAAACCCATTTAGTGCATATTGTTAAAGTTTCCTTAGGTCTGTCAAATAATTTTGAGACTTTGTTTCGTTCAAATTGATTTAACTCTTCTTGCATAGCCATTACCAAAAAATTATCATTGATATCATTATTGACATTTTTTGGTTCTAGCTGTGAAAGAAAGCTTGATGTTCAACTTGGTTTCTTAGAGAAGCTCTAGTCTGTGTCCCTCTATTAAGATTACTAACATCTGCATCTAAAGGATGATTCTTTAGAATCATAGTTGATCTAGTAAAGGTAGGAATAGAAATTTCAGGTTCATCTCTAAGATCAGGTTCAACAGAATCAGATTCTGGAATATGTACAGAACCGGATATTTTTACAGCAGGTTCTTTACATTTATCATTATGTTCCAGAACAGTCAAATCTTCATCAAGACTTTCAAGAGAGGTTTTAGGCTCATGTGGATCAGTTTCATAAAACTTGATGTGAACAGATTATTCCACACATTTGGTTGATTTGTTAAAGACTCTATAGGCTTTTCAAGTTAAATAATAACCAAGAAAAATTCCTTCATCACTCTTAGAAGCAAAATTGTCAAGATAATCCTTTGTATTAAGAGTAAAAACTTTGAAACCAAAGACTCTAAAATAACTAACTTTAGGTTTTTTATTATTCCATAGTTCATATGGGGTCTTCTTAAGAACATGTCTAATTAAGACTCTATTAATAATATAACAAGTTGTATTCACAGCTTCAGCCCAAAAATAAATAAGAAGGTCATACAAATTAAGCATGGTTCTTGAAATTTCTTGAAGGGTTCTATTCCTTATTTCTATTATACCATTCTTCTGAGGTGTCCTAGGAGCAGAAAAGTTGTGACTATAGCCATTCTGTGAGAAATAAGATTCAAACTCATGATTTCCAAATTCACAACCATGATCACTTCTTAGATTTTTAATCTTAAGTCCACTGAGGTTTTTTACAGATTTGGAGTATTTGATAATGTAAGAACAAGATTCACATTTGTGAGACAAGAAGTATACCCAAGTATATCTAGAAAATTCATATACTAGGGCATAGACATAGTTCTTCCCATTTAAACTAGAAACTCTAAAAGGTCAAAACAAGTCCATGTGAATCAAATCGAGAGGTTGAGAAGTTGAGACTTCTTTCCTTGATTTACAAGAAACTTTGTGTTGCTTTCCCTTTTGACAGGGATTACAAACTTTTTCATTTGGGAATTCAAGTTTGGGTAGGTCTCTAAATAGGTTCTTCCTAGTAAATTTTCTAAGTGAATAGATGTTTCAGTTTCCTAATCTTCCATGCCACAGCCAAGACACTTTTTGAAATGCATTTAAACAAGTAATATTTTTCATAGCTAATGAATTTAAATCAACAGCATAAACATTTTCATTTATTAAAGCAGAAAACACTAAAACATTTTTAGAAATAAAAACATCCCAGGAATCTTTTTCAATCTTAACATTAAAGTTATCATCACATAACTGAGAAATACGTAAAAGAATGTATTTAAGTTCATCAACAAATAAAACTTTAGAAATCAAAACTGAATAAGTGTTACCAATCTGACCTAGGTCGATGATTTTTCCTTTAGAATTATCACCAAAGGTGACATAACATCCATCAACATTTATTAAGATGTTAAAGAATGATTAATCTCCATACATGTGCCATGAAAATCCATTGTCTAAGTACCTTACCTTCTTGTGAGAACTCTTCAAGCAGGTTTCCAACAAAATAGATTTAAATTTGAAATGATTTTGGTACCCATATCTTCTTGGGTCCAGAAAGGATAGAAATCAAATCTTTGGGTACCCAGATTTTTCTTACAGTTCTCATATAATTCACATAATCAATTTATTTTGAAGGATAAACTTTATTTGATTTGTAGAAATATGAATAACTAGTTGATGAACACATATTTCCAAAACTAGAATAAGAATAATTTTGCCCAGATTTAGGAATAAATCTACTTTTGATAAACTGTATCTGTCCAGGTTGGTATCCCAAACCAGTGGTATATTTTGGTGCAACTTGTTTACCTAACATTTGAGTTAGAGTATCCTTTTCATTTGTGAATTTTTCTAAGCCCTTTCTACTTTTCTCATTAGAAATTTTCATTTCAGTATTTTCCTTTAACAGTTGAGCATTATTTTCTTTTTCTATATCAAATTCATATTTAACATCGGCAGTGAGAGAATGTTGTTTCTTTAGTGACTTATATTTGTCCTTAAGTTCATTACATGTTTCTTCCTACATGTTACAATATTAAAAAAATTCAACCTTAGACATATCTTCAGAATCAGAATCAGATTCTGCATCATCTCTAGAATAATAGGAATTTAAATCATGAGTATCTAAGGTTACCTCAGATGTGTTGGTAATGAAACATATGTTGGCATGATTCTTTTCAGAATCAAAATTTCAGATTCACTTGTTCTGTCTTCTGAAGGACTCCAAGTAGCTTTCATAGATTTCTTGTACCTTATGTTCTTAGAATTATGTTTCTTTTTTAACATTAGCTTCGGACAGTTGGCCCTGATGTGTCCTTTCCTTTTGCATTCATAGCAGACTATGTCATCTTCCTTATCAGACTTCTTCCAATGACCCTTGTGGTCATATTTTCCTTTGTAATTTTTTTTTCTAAAGAATTTATTTTTCCTATAAAACTTATTGAATATCCTGGCTATTTAAGCCATCTCAGCATCACTGTCAGAGTCCGAAACATTATTGGTTTAACATTCAGTAGGTACATGTATTTTCTCCGTGTCTTTGCTCTTAGAAGCAGTAGACTTGAATGCCACAGATTTTCTCTTGGGTTCATCATCTTCTTCCTTATTTATTTTAAGTTCCTCCCCATACATCATAAGCATACCTATTAATTCCTTAACAGGGAGTGTTCTGATGTCGCATGATTCTCTAATGGAAACAGAAGTGCCCCTCCATCTTCTGGTAGACATCTCAAGATTCTCATGATTTGTTCCTTTGCTGGAATAGCCTTTCCGAGTGAACTCATTATATTGAAAATCTCATTGAACCTAAGATACATGTCAGAAATAGGTTGATCAGTTCTATTTTTAAAATTATCATATTTAATGGTATAAGTATTCAACCTTATTTCTTTAACATTAGTTGTTCCTTCATGAGAAACAACCAAAGTATCCCAAATTTCATAAGCAGTTTTGCAAGCAGAAAATCTATTAAACTCTTCATCTCCTAAAGCCCAATACTAGGCATTCATTGCTTTACAATTATTATTGTAAGCAGTCTTTGTAGGTTCATCCCAAGTTGTTCTATCAATTTCTATATTTTTATATTGAGATTCTATATCAGTCTAGATATCAAAACCCATACATTCTAAATGAAGTTTCATCTTAAGTTTCCACTAGCCATAGTTGGTTCCATTGAAAAAAGGTGTCTGGTTAGTAGCCGCACCTTCTAGTCTATTTTCCATAGCTAGTTTTTAGAAAATATATTTAACGAGACAAAATTTAGAACTAACATAAATTTATGATCTTTAAATATGCAACTAAAATCACAGTTGAAAACAGAGTGTGCTAAAAACATGTATTAATAAAAACAACCTCTGATACCAAATGTTGGTCGGAGTGGATACCCAAGAGGGGGGTGAAATGAGTTCCAATTACATTTTCTGTTAAAAATATTTCTCTTAAAACCCCCTATTTAAAAACAAAGTTAAACTGTAGTGAATTTATACATAGTGTAAATGTTCAATTAGTTTCTCAAATACTGATTAGGTCTCAGTTAATTTAATCTGAATATTAAATTGACTTTTGAAACTAACTTACTGGTTTACAATAAGTATAAACACTTGTCAATTTAACTATCAAAGTAACTTTAAAACAAATTATATTTCAAAGTAGTTAGCAGTGGAATATGGAATATATATAGTATACTTATGAATTAAACTAAAATTCACAGAAGATGTTACCAAGAGGTTTAGTCTCAAGCCGAGACGTAGTCCTCTCCAATAATTTATATAAATTTATCCACACCCTGGATCGGGGTAAACAACAGTATAATACTATCCAGGTACAAATACCTATACCACAGTTCTTTGTGGCAAAACAAACAACACCTCACAGCTGTCCAGGTCTTACTCGACCTCTACCACTATCCATAGTGGGAAACAAGAGAGTTATCAAGTTTTAATGAGGATTTAAGAATCCTATAGCTTAGCTCAGGAGACAGTGTGTGTGTAAAATAAATAGGATACACACACTACTCAAAATGTAAATGAAAGAGTCACTAAGGAAAGTTAGAATGAGTTTATAAGAGCTTTAGTGATTCGCAGTGCAGCTCTGGACTCGTTTGCTTGGTCAGAAAATCTTATGAGTCCTTCTCTGGTTCATGTTCTAAAAAACAGAGTTTCTTTTTCCTATTGGTTCCTAGTTCAGCTTATCATTCTGAGTGCATGTAGTGTTTTTTTGTAGTTCTTCACTTAAGATGCAGCTTGTTTTCTCCTATAGAGAAGAATAGCTTCGTGTATGTTCAGTGTTCTTAGAGTATCGATGTAGTCTTTCTATATGCACCACTTTCTAGTTCTTGCTTCACACATTAGGTGCTTCTTGATTACTTTGTGATGATTCTATCTTCCATGCCCGTATCAACTCATCTTCACTCTTTTCGTATATTTTTACAGTTTTCACTTTCCTTCCCTTTATAGATTTTAGCTCTGGAAAATGGGAATGATTAATTTTTTCATGGGTACTAGGAATGGTTCCCTGACATGGAAACAGATCTGATTAAAAAACATTAACTGCATTAAAAACATCAAATGTAACCATTAGCTTAATAAATAAATAGTATTGATAGTATAGAGTTTGACTGGTTGGTCAATAATTAGTAGCCTTCTGTTGGTAGATGTGTACGGTGGACTATGTAATAGTAACCTTCCATCTGTAGCTCCTTGAACTGGCATCGGTAGCTCTTTGAACTTGCATCAGTAGCTATTTGAACTTGTATCGGTAGCTCTTTGAACATGCATCGGTAGCTCTATGAACTTGTATCGGTAGCTCCTTGCACTTGTATCGGTAGCTCTTGATATCAGTAGCTCTTAACATATCGGCAGCTCTTAATATCGGAAGCTCTTAACATATCGGTAGCTCCATCTAACGGTAGAAAAACTCTATCAGTAACTGTCGATAGACTAGTTCTATCAGTAGCTCTATGTATTGGTGTCTATATCAGTTTCTTTCTTAGTTCTAATGATTATTTTTATTGGTAGACTTATGCACATCAGTAGATTTATTCTGAAATTTTGGATGACTTGTTCTATGCTTAGCGGTAGCTCCGTTCATATAGGTAGCTCTGTACATATCAGTGACCTTAACTTATCGGTGACCCTGTCTATCGATAGGCTAAGTCTATCAACAGACTAATTACCAGTAGCTCTGTACTAGTAGCTATATGCATATCAGTGACTAACACTTATCTATTTTATGCAAAACATATCCAATATGGTTAGAATTACTTAATAACTGATACAAACATGGATAAACATTGATTAACTCATCTCAAGGATTATTTTAATATTATTATCATCTCGATAATAGAATATCATAGATTAAGTGAATTAGAATATAGATAAACATTAATTAGGATTATAAAAGGTATGTAAAATCATAATTGGGGTTATCAAAAAAGGTGATCTCCACAGGTGTTATATTAATAACAAGAATGAGAAAGTTTACCAGATGATGAGGTTACTCTTTATGATATGAGGATTTTTTATATGTCTTGAGGGACATGGTATCAAGGGAAGCATCTAGGATAACTCAATTCATATAAATAACGAATTTCTAGTAGGTTATTATAAAATAGTTATTAAAAATAGTATGAATTAATATTTTCTCATCCTTGTTTCTCAAATAACTATAACTCATATTTTTATTGGGGATTTTTTAATTAATAATAATAATAAAATATGGAAGTGTTATAGGGATGTTTGTCATCAAAACATTCAGGTTTCACTGTAATATTTTTAATCTTTATGTAGAGTAATTGTATGATATTTAGTTAAAAAATTTTGGATAATATTTTAAATAATTGATACCTACAAGTTCTATCAACTTTTATATATATAAACATCCATTGATTATGATAATTAACAAATGGAACTAGTTAGTATCATATTCTATTGATCAATGGATACCATTGTTTTCTAAATCAAAGACTCTAGTTTTCTTATATAGAAATTACATCCTATAAAAATTGTGTGAAATGATTAAGGATACATTTATTAATTAAGAATTGATACCATTATATCTCTGGAGTTTTTTTTATTTTTGATCCATAAGGGGGAGAGAAGAAAATGAAATAATGAATGAACTAGAACATGAAAGGGAAAATATTGTGTGAAAAAATTGTTCATCATATAGATTTATACTTCATGATAATATTATCATGATCTTTGAAAAATTAAGAATAGTATGAAGAGATAGATTGTATAAATATAAAGCTAAAAACTATTTTATGTTCAACCATGAGTAAAAGTTCCACTGTGGGATTCCTATGGTAGTTTGAGTAACCAAGTACATTACATGGTAGGTTGAGTGACTAGGCCTTCAAAAGAAAGGTTGAGTGGCCATTGGTTTCACATAGTAATAAGGTTTACAGTGATCTATAGAACACTTTCAAGATGAATATGGAGGATATTTCTTAATTTCAGTTGATAAAAAAGTATGATCTTTGTAAATAAAATGTAACATCCCAGGTCTGGATGCCACTCAACTGGTGCCGCATACTCAGTTTCCCACGTGGCATCAAGCGTATTTTCCAAAATGCCAGAGGCTATCGACAAGCAGTGATGACATAGGGTGTGATAGTGGGGAAAATATACCCTCATTGGAATATTGTAACACATCGTAATAATAATACACAATAGTGGAAGTTGTAAACAACATAGATCTGAAATAGACTTTGGAAGACTAATATGATAAATAAACAAGTATCATTCCATTCAAAGATGATGCAACATGTTATGTTCTAAGAAAGGATCCAAACAAGTATACTACAATAAGACACAATATAAGTATCAAAGAAAAAAAGAAACAAAAAAAGAATATAAAGAATCGCAAGCCTCAACTCATTCCCATTCTCTCGAAATACTAATCAGCATATAAAGTAACTTTAGTAGGGCTCTTGACCTGATCAATACATGAAATCATATAATTTGTTTAGGCCCAAAAGTAGGACCCAAACAGGGTAGTAGACTAAGTCCCGGTAGGAAGCAACCAAAGTTCTGTTCCAATCTATTAGTTAATATATATAACAGGCAGTGTACAATAGTGAATGAAGTAAATAGTAAGTACTCAAAAGAAATCCCAACAGAAGTATCATAAGACAATGTAAAAGAGGTATAAATGAAGACTGAATCCAAGATAGTGTTTTCTCTTGGAAAACACTTCATAAGTAATTCTATTTCATTATTTAATTCCATTGGATTATATAAATGTCACAATTTCTATCTGAGGCCTGACGACCCCCCATAAAAAAGTATCTATCAACTCATGACTTGATAATCATATAATCATTCAAAACATTTTTCAATAGATTATGGCCTGGTTATCCAACAATAGATCCTAGGATCGCTCAAAATTTAAAAAAAAGACTCAATGAATCTAAGCACCATATATGTGGCTCACTCACAGCCTTTACATTGTTATCCTCTTGAGCTCATCCATTATCTTTTAACTGAGATAATGTTTCACCCAAGTTATATAAGGTGAAAATAGTCAAATGATCCAGACCTTGTCTTTTAACATAGACTATGGCTCAACCATTGCAAATCACAAATTTTTATCATTTAATTAATTACACATTACATATCAAAATCAATACATGTGAATTAAACTATCACATTGATTTGACATAAAATCACATTGGATCAGGTTACATAATAACCAATGCATGTAAATTAAACTATTACACAGACAAATGAGGAAAAATCACATGGGAATAACATATAATAAGCATTTTATGAAATTTAAAAGATTAAAATGCCTAAAAAAATAAAATCTCACATGGGAAGTTAATGTGATGAAAAAAATTGTTAACAACCTATGAATGGACATTTAAGTCAAGCCTCATTGGAATTCTCATCCAAACAGTAATTCAGGGGAAACACACCCACGGGGTGGCCTTAAATCAAGGTTCAAAACACTAAATATAATTCCAAATCATCTAATTAATTACCTAATCATCAATAGGAAATAAATAAGGTTCATTATTTAAACAAGAGACACCCTAAAAGTGTTCATGCAACACTCTAAAATATGTAAACATCAAGACAATTCACGAAAGGCATAAGATCACCTACCACATATTTTTATGACTCACCTCATCCAGTATCGGGCTCTAATTCTCACTCTAATGGAGTAGATCTAAAAAACTAGTAAAAAGTCTCAACCTTTAATAAATAGATCGAGAGAATATGTAATGAAGAAAGACTCAAGAGGAATTAAGAGCATACCGAGGGTAATCCAACACATCCGATGGTGTTAGAATCATAGATCAGACAATTATTTTGGAGGAAAATACTATTATGATCTCTTGGGTGTGTTTTTAATCGAAGGGGGGCTATTTCTATCTATCTGGAAAAATGACGTAGTGCCTGACACAATAATTAATTAAAAAAAGTACATTGCGTGTACTTGAGACTTCACATTTTGTTCATACAAATTATTTCTCGACCATTACATGGTCATGTACATGGATTACATAGAACGTAGCCATACATACACAACATCTACCAATAAGTACACAACATGTAGTTCCCAGTCATGTCATGTAACATGTATATAGGCAGCCCCTCGACCACTTTTCCACCATTTTATTTAACATAAACTAAAAAGGAATTATCCGTACCTCAAAGGAAGAACTGGGTTCTTACAAAATATCCTCCTTAAATAAATTACTCCTCGAATTGCCCTTCCAATGGGTGTTGAAGGAACATTTGAGAATAACTCTGGCCATTGCGATCCTACATTGGACTCCCTCTCCCATGTCTCGTCCTACACCTGGCCCTACTACCATAGCACCCTTATCAAAGGAACAGATCAACCACGAATAACCTCCGTGCTACGATCCACAATATGAATTGGATGCCCCTTAATGGAAACATATTCAGGTAACTCAACTTCCTAGGGATGAAGGGTGTGATATGGGTTTTAAATGTAATGTCGCAACAGAGAAATGTGGAAGATGTCATGCATAACCCAGTACCTTTGAGATAATGAAAATTGATAAGAAACCCACCCTACCCTCTCCATAATATCTAAAAGACTGAAGCGACTCAGAAAATGCTCACACTATCTCATAATCCTCTTATGTCCCAAACTCGGTGAAATATGTTGGAAAACGTGATCCCCAGCCTCGAACTCCAAAGGTAGTCTTCTTCGGCGATCGACATATTATTTCTGAAGAGACTACGTAGTATCCATCTATTTCTGAAACAACTGAAACTACTCAGTTTTCTTGTGGACAAGACGCGATCCCATCATCATTGCCTTTACTCCCCTTATCCAACACAGGGGTGATCAGTATAGCCTACCGTTCAAAGACTCACATGGAACCATATGAATAGTATCTTGGATGTTGTTATTATATAAGAACTAAACAAGGGCTATGTGTCTCTCCCATGAACCCTTGAAATCCAACATCGTAACACCCTATGCTTCCACAGTACATTTCCCTTTAAATAATGCAATGGCTTGTATTGTACGCAACTTCGAGATTCTAACACACCACGACCAACCAAAGTAGCCATTATGAATAGTAATACCCACTTTTTGAAATTTTATAAATATTATCTTTCAAAATGTACTTAATTTTTGAATTTAGAATATCATAATTATCTTAGGGTGAATTTTTGGTAGTTTTTTGAAAACATTAAATTTTTGATGAATAGTGAAAAACACTGAGTTATAGTTTAAAACTGAATTTTTATTTAAATAATTATTTTTTTTAGTTAAATTTATTTTAGGTAAAAATTAATACATAATACATATATACGTTCAATGTAATTCATTGGATTCTGTTTATCAAATTGTAGATATATAAAAATTTTATTGAACTTTTCAACGTCTTTTACTCGTCTCCTAGGGGAATTTGAAAATTCACATAAAGCTTAATTTTACCGCTTATGTGAGTGGAATTTCAAAAATCCAAGAAACACGGTTAATATCAATGAGTAAAATGTGGTTCAATAAGTTAAAAATATTTTTTGGTGAATAGTAACATTTTACTTTTATTTACCACGGTTAAATGTATATAGGGTAATTTAGGGTAAAATGATGTTATTATTACCCTAACACATGTCCTAATTCTATTGGCTAAGTATAATTAGACCAAAAACAACATTGGGTATAAAATATGAACCTCTTTGGTTCACTTGGATTAGATTAGGACATTTATTATTATTTAATTCAAAGAAGAGTAAAAAGAGTTCAAATCAAAGTTTAATAACTAAAACATTTTTAATATAGGGTTATACATAAGATAAATTGGATTATAAATATTCACTAGAAAGATAATAATATTTCCTACATAATGGTATTTTATTTATAAATTTTATATGTAACACCCCAATATTTCCTAGTACGTTATTTCTTCAATGTAATGCAATAACTTGCACTACATGCAACACTGAGTTCAAGCGCATCACGACTTACCAAACTAGCCGTTCAAAAGCGGTTATGAATATTATTAACTGAATTTTAAACATTATATAATCCTTATAATTTTAGAATCCATATTAGGAATTTATTAGACATAATGTAAGAAC
This sequence comes from Viscum album, assembly GCA_963277665.1. NCBI lineage: Eukaryota > Viridiplantae > Streptophyta > Magnoliopsida > Santalales > Viscaceae > Viscum > Viscum album. Next base: position 581,951,778 of record OY728129.1, on the reverse strand, counting down.
AAATTCATTTTTTCAGATAAAAGAATTATTTTTCAAATAATGCAATTTTACCGCCTTTTAATGCAAAACACTTTTTAAATCCAATATTTGAATCTTTTATATATTCAATTTGACAAAATAAACTTCTTCATTAGAATCGGGACATAAGTATTTAGTTTCGATAATTTTTTGGTGTTTTTCTGATAACATTCATATTTAGGTGAATAGTGAAAAATACTATATTTTAACTGAAAACATCTTTTTTAATCAAAATAATTTATAGTGTTGAATTATAAATTTTAATGTTTTGGAAGTATAATTAGATTATATATTTAACCTTTAATCCAATGTTGGTCATTTAAATAAATTTCACATTGAAATTATATATAAACAAGTGTCAATCTTTTGATAGTTATTGTTTTTTAAAAACACGCTATTTGTTTTGACAATGAGAAATAATTAATTAATTCAACTTCTACGTTTTGAATTTGGTAAAATAGACATCATTTTTGGTATTTTTCTGAAAACTTTCAATTTTTGATGAATAGTGAAAAACATTGAGTTATTGGTTAAAACAGACTTTTTATTTAATTAATTATTTATTTTATTTAAAATTATTTTAGGTCGAAATAGATACATAATACCTATATAATTTCAATGTAATTAATTGGAGTAAGTTTATAATAATTTTACATATATAAAATTTTTACTAAACTTTTCACCGCCTTTTACCCATCACCTAGGAGAATTTTCAAATTCACATAAAAAATAATTTTACTGCTTCTGTGAGTGGAATTTCGAAAATCCGGGAGACACAGTTAATATCAAGGAGTAAAATTTGGTTCTATGAGATGAAAATAATTTTTGGTGAATAATAACTTTTTACTTTTATTTACCACGGTAAAAAGTAAATAGGGTAATTAAGAGTAAAAATGATATTATTATTACCCTAACACATGTCCTAATTCTATTGGCTAAGTATAATTCGACCAAAAACAACCTTAAGAATAAAATTTGAACCTCTTTGGTCTACATGGATTATATTAGGACATTTATTATTATTTAATTCAAAGAAGAGTTAAAAGAGTTAAAATCAAAGTTTAATACCTAAAACATTTTTAATATGGGGTTATACATAAGATAAATTCAATTATAAATATTCATTAGAAAGATAAAATTATTTCTTACATGATGGTATTTTATTTATAATTTTTAGACATTAAATAATTTAATTTATTTACGACAAAATGATGATGTAGTAATTACCTCATCAATGAAATATTAAAATAATTGATATTATAAATACCCAAATAAAACTAATTTGATAATTTTAATGAATTCCACAAATTTTATTGGTTAATATGACATGTTAGGATTGATTAAATTAATTTGGTTCGAATTAATAAAGTTGTTAATACTTTAACAAAAATAAATTATTAAATAGTGTCAAAATTGACATAAAATAATTTTTTATAAAACAATATTATATTATTAATTGATATTATATTCCTAAAAATCTAAGGTTCAGAAAAAGGACTTATATCATGATAGTTTTATCATTAATGGACCACGTGGGGGTCTCTTGGATGCATATAGTAAGCTTATTAACTATATAATATAAAAATACAAAGTGACATAGTAAATATCAAATTAATTAACTAAGAGTTAAAAATAAAATATAAGCTTAATATAATGACCCAAACCTGTCTAAAATCTATTGGATGAAAGGATTTTGACCCATACCCACCTTAGACTTTAAATAATCTAGTTTTGATCCAATATAAATCGAATATTAATTTATTATAAAATAATAATTTATGTTTTTCCTAAAGAGTCCCTCCTCCCCCTTATAAAAGGACCCTACTTCTAACCAATTCATCACACCTCTCAATCCTTTTGGCTCATCCAACCTCTACCCAATTGAGCTCATTATATCCCTATCCTCCTTTTAAGAGCATTACCTTATGAAAAAGGCACTTCAAGAGTTCTTTTTGGTTCAAACTAAAGGGAGTTACCCAAATTAATGGTAACAATTTCTCTTACCTTCTTTTATTTTATTTTACTTCTCCAACCCCTAAAATCTTCTTATTAATTTCTTTTCTAACAAAACCAGTATCATAAATATACTAGGATATTGATATTAGAAGTATTCTAACTACACTTACACACACCTCCATATAATTGGTGAAGAACATAATGTTTCTGGTGATGGAAACCGAACGCCTCACGAAACGATGACTGTTCAATTATCTACTACCACCTCTCATGGTGGCCATTATGATGGAACTATAATAAAATATGTTATTATATATATTTATTTTATATATAAGCTTCTGTAAATCCATTTCATAGTATACCATTATTCGGTGCATGGTGTATATATATACAATAATTTCATTTGAGGAAGTGCGGACTACCGCCCCCTCAAAGTGATATGACTCATTCATACGATACATGGAACGTATAAAAGAAGGTGTTTATGAAAATAAGTAACAAATATAAGATATGATATTATACTGGAATAATAATATACCTATGTATCATTTGGTTTTTATTCCTTTTAAATGAAAAATGAAATGGAAGTAGCGTTCGTGCATACGTACGGACTACCGTCTCCACGAACGCGATAAGATTCATTCCCCATCGTATCCATTCAAGTATAATTACCATTTGATGATTAAAAATAATGTATAAGAATTTTATATCATTCAATATATTAATAATATATTACCTTTCCATTACAAACACGTCTTATGTAACAAAACATGTTAAAGAAAATGAGTAAGTTAACACTCGAAACGACAATAATACTAAAATATTATTGACAAGGAAATATTAAAAGATCATATATGATATCATATTTATGAATATTATTATTTTATAATTTAATAAAAATTATTTAACTATTATATAGGAGGTTAAACTACCCTCTACCAAGGAAATGTACAAGGTATGGGTTTATTTCACAATCTCTTCATTATCTATGGTTGTTTATAGGTAATTATCTACTGGGACCTCTTTATCATCCACATCCATGTTTCATAAAAAATTATTTCAAAACATTCTTAATATTTTAGAGAATATGGTTTACAGTCATTTATACCCTTTTTTGACTTTTTATAAGAATTTTATAAAGGAATCTTTCCGTCGTTTTCCAAACAAGGTCCTCTTTAAACTTTTTGACAAAATTAAGGTAAGAATGACTTTCTAACTTATACGGTGGGTGCAGATATTTTCCGCCATTATAAAATCGTCGAATCTTCCCTTACAATCCTATAAGAATATTTTTAAAGTAAATTTTTTCATTTATAATTATGTGACTTTTAAATGATTTCAAAAAAAGTGATATTTCTCTCAAATAGTTTTTATTTCATCTATGTCAACATCCTTTGATGGATTTTAAGTTTATTTGAAGTTGATTTATTATGATACAAAACTTTCATATTGTATTTAAGGTTTTTTGATATGTTTGACTGTGGATGTGTTATTTTTATACCATTCATGGTTTATGGAGAAAATATTGACATTATGTATGCTAGTTTTAATATGAATGTTTATGTTATCTTTAAACATGTTAATATGAGGAATGCATTGGACTTAGTAAGTGACAGCTGGATCCCGATATAGCTTTTAGATGTATCAGTAGGTCTCATGAGACAAACTACTGTCTTGGCAGGAGGCCTTGAAAAAATCTTATTTGTAGTCTTGGCACGAGCCCTTGGATATGTGGTTATAATAGTCTGGCATTATGCATTCCATCATTATGAAAGTGGTTATTGATATTTCTTGTGATTATTCGACTAGTAGAATATCCATATGAATAATTAAATGGAATTACTTCATTTTATTTCTGCCATATTAAGCTGAAGTTCATGTTTAAAAGGCTTTTGAGTTAGTTATACATTGCCTTAAATGATTGTGCTTATTTATGAAAGTTTCCGCTATATTGTTATCCTTACTGAGCATCTGAGCTCACCCCTTTCTATGTCTTATTTTTCCCAGGATTCCAAGAAGTGTATTTTGATTGATATGCAGGGTTAAGCCAAGGGAATAATGGAATTCATAAAGGATTATTTATGTTGTTTTGTTTGTTATATAGTGTAATGTAACATTCATGTATGTAATCTATTCTCCGAGACTGCTAAAATGATCGGTCCTTCGGGACATGATTCCTTGTAATAATGCCAATGTATTAAAATAATGCACCGACTCTAGGTAACTAGGGTCGGGGAATTACATTATACATTAAATAATTTAATTTATTTATGAAACAATGATGATGCAGTAGTTACCTTATTAGTGAAATATTAAAATAATTGATATTATAAATACCCAAATAAATATAATTTGAGACTTTTAATGAATTCAGTGATTTTTATAGGTTAATATGACATGTTAGGGTTGATTAAATGAATTAGGTTAGAAGTAATAATTCTGTTATTAATTTAGAAAAAACAAAATACCAAATAGTGTCAAAATTGACATAAAAGGGTTTTAAAACAAATATTATATTATTAATTGATATTCAATTAATAATAATATAAGGTTCAGACAATAGACTTTTATAATAATATTTGTATCATTAATGAACCACTTGGGGTTCTCTTTGATGTTTATAGTAAGTTTATTATCCATATAATATAAAAATACAAAGTGACATGGTAAATGTGAAACTAATTAACTAAGAGTTAAAACTACAAGATAAGATTAATATAGTGACCTAAACCTGTCTAAAACCTATTGGTTGGGTGGTTTTTGACCCATCTCCACATTATCCTTGAAATATTTCACTTTTGAGCCTTAAAAAAACGAATTTTAATTAATTATAAAATAATATTTCTAGCTCTTCCTAAGGTTCCCCTCACCCCTCTTATAAAAGGGCACTTCCCCTTCTCTATAATTAACACCTTCAAATGCTTATGGATCGGCCAAACCCTTCTCAAATATCCTCTCAACATCCTCAATTAATCTTAGAGGCCCTCCTTTGGTCAGAAAGCCAACTTATGGATCCCTTTTGATCATATCAAAAGGAAGAATCCAAAGAAGAGGTAATGATTTCACCACCCTCTTTCAAGTTCCTTTCTACTTCCACTTCTTCTTTCATTATTATTTCCATTCATAAATAATAACTCCAGTATCTTCTATATACTATGATGTTATTATAAATATGGTAAAACCATATTCAGTATTATATCCACCCTTTTAATGTCAGGTCACCATACGTGTGTACGTACGGCCTACCGTCTCCACGTCGTGGTGTAATTGTTATTCAATATTTTATTATTTAGATGGGTATAATAATAATGTGAAATTCATTTAAATAATAAATCTAACATGATAAGGATTCATTACATATAATATAAAATCCAATTATATATTTTCTTAATATCATAATAATGGTATTGTCACTCGTGCGTACGTACGGATTACCGTCTCCACGAACGCGATGAGATTCATTCCCCATCATATCCATTCAAGACTAAATTTAATTTGATGATTAAAAGTAATGTAAAGAGACATTATATAATCCTGTATATTAAAAAGATAAATCCCATCCATAAAAAATATGGCTCACATAACAAAGAATATAATTGAAAATGAATCTGTTAACACCTGAAATGACTATAATACTAAGATATTATCAAAAAATCAATGTTAAAATATCATATATTATATCATATTAATGTATATGATTCTTGTATAATTCAATAAAACTTATTTCACCATTATACATGAGGTTAACCTACCCTTGAAAAAGGAAAAATTACAAAGTACAAGGTTTCTTATCTCACTTTTAATTCCGTGTGATTTCCATTTTTCACCACTTATTTATTGCAAGTGGTGTGTGTACTGCCCATAATTGTATTCATTGTAAAATATACTTCAATTTATTGATATTTCCATCATCATTGTATGATCCTTATTTCATAGGGGTATGTTTCGTAAGTTACGAAATTGATAAGGGAATTTGAAATTTCAATTTCCACTCATTCGGCTTTACACATATTTCATTGATTTTTTTACTCCAAGATTATGTGTGAAATCAATATTCATTTTCTTACGTCATAATTTCACCTCCCCTTTTTGTGGATATACTTTTGATACACATAATCACTCCATTTATAAATTATCAAGTCATCAATACGAACTTGATAAGAGTAATTTTAACTCAATCTCCATTTATTGAGTAAAAAATCCAATTCATTGGTATTGTTTTACAAGAATATGTGTGAATGTCCTCTGATTTATTTACACTGAATATCCAATCATATTGAGTGTATTTATAATTTTCAGACATAATTATTTCATTTATTTATCCTTAACCTAATCATATGGTCTTTAAAAAAGATTTCATTTCAATTTACATTCCATTGATACTTCTTTGTTGTTATACACCAATTCAGTTTTATATGGTGTATATAATGTACATTGACATAGTATATCATGAATACATTTATTCTTATGATATTATAATGTTTTTTTAACTCAATTATTTTTATTCTAGTGTCTCTCTTTTGGTTAGGAACTCTAACTAAAATATTATTTTAAATGTTTTAATGATTTTTGTAATCTAAATCTTTCTCATTAATGCCAATGTTTTAAAAATGTTTTAAAGGATTTATTTATATGGAAATTAATGTTTTCTTATGATAATTAATTTAAAAGCTTTAAAGTGGTATGTGAAACTTTTATTCAAAAAACTATTTTTAAATAGCTTCTTGACCAATAGTGTGACTTTTAAATGTTTTCAAAAAAAGGGAGATATTTCTCTCAATAGTTTTGATGATTATTTTCATCTATGTCAATATCCTTCATTATTCTATATCGAGGGTAATCTTTTAAAATACAATCTTCCATAATGTATTTAATGAGTTATGTTTGACTGTGGATGTGCTATTTTTATACCATTTATGGTTTGTGGATAAAGTATTGACATTTCATATGCTAGTTTTAATACGAATATGTTATATTTAAAACTTTTCATATGAGGAAAGAATTGGACTTTCTATGTGATGGGTGGAGCCTACTATAGCTCCTCGAGGAATTGGTAGGTCTCATGAGACAAACTAGTGTCTTGGCACAAGGTCTTGACAAAATCTTATTTGTAGTCTTTCTATGAGGCCATGACTATGTTGTTATGATAGTCTGGGATTATGCATTCCATCATTATGAAAGTGGTTATTGATATTGCATGTGAATATTTGACTAGTATAATATCAATGTGAATAAGTAAATGGAATTATTTCATTTTATTTCATCCATATTATGCTGAAGTTCAAGTTTAAAAGCCTTTTGTTCTAGTTATACATTTTCATAAATTTTTATGCTTATTTATGAAGGTTTCTGCTATATTGTTATCCTTACTAGGAATCTGAGCTCACCCCTTTCTATGATTTATTTTTTCTAGGATGTGATGAAGTATTTTATGAATGACCCGTAGGGATCGTATGAGGGGATATGAGTGTGGTCTATGGAGACAACCTTTTGTTGTCATTTTTCACTTAATCATGTAATGTAAGACTTATGAATTTATCTAGTGTTTCTAGGGCTACTAAACTAATTGGTCTTTTGAGACTTTACCTTTTGTGATCATGCCAATGTTACGTAATAATAAACCGAATTTTGGTAACTGGGTTTGGGGTATTACAGTTGGTATCAGATGAAGTTTAGTAAAAACCTTAGAAACTAGATTTAGATAACCTCTTTTTAGAGCACATAGCCCTATGATAGAATTTGAGGATTAGTATAGAAGAAATTCCTAGAAATATGGTCTTGTATAGATTTTGTGAGTTTTCCAAGCAATACGTCCCTGTCTGGATATGAGTAGGTAGAGGCAGCTCTGACACAGATGTACCTATAGGTAAAACCCGAAAGCACCGCTTTGAGCTAGACTCGGACGGGAACTGGTGCATGACAATAGGCCTTGCTGCACTCTTGGTTACGACACTCCTGGGGGATATGCTTAGGATAATTTACATTATCTTTACAAACCGATTTGAATTATTTTAATATAAGATGAGATTAAATGACCTTGGTTAATCCTAATGTGTTTCAAATTGATAACATGGTAACATTATATTCTCTAAATGATTTTATGACTATTGTTACTAACACATTTCTTTCTAGTTTTAGTCAATGGATGGATTCCAAGGAAGTCATAGTAACTTTGATAATGATGTACAAGGTGGGATTGGTGATGGAAATGAGCAAAAAAATGGAATTTTTATAGGCGTAAAAGATATCGTGTTCATCCCAAATCAGTTTACAAAATTATGATCAACAACATATATATTAAACACCTCCCGAACTCAAAAAAGAAGATAAAGGTGATGAATGATAAGATCTATAGTAGTGGAGTCCTAGGAGAAAATAATCCTCAATTTCCATCATGCATGAAATGTGGAAGGAGACACCCAGGAAAGTGTCTCAATGAACAAAGAAATGCTTTAAGTGTGGGAAAGAAGTACATAAAGTGAATAATTGTTGAGAAAAAATGATGAGTACTATGGAAGAAAATAAAAATGGTCCCAAGAATCCATTTATAGTCATTTTCCGTAAATTTAGTGGACCTAGACATTAACCTAGTGAATTCTCTATTCTATAGGATATTTTCTTGGTCAAATAATAAGCTATGCATAAATAAATGGTTGGAGAAAGTTTTTAAAGTATTAGTAAACTTGTTGATGGGATTACTTTGGAATAATTTTCTCTTGTATTTGTAACCCTGTAGTTTTCCATGTGAGAGTGATATTTGATGAAGACATATCTTTTCTCTCATGGATATAGTTATAAATAACCATTTGGTTTTATATGATCTTTGGGTTTGAGGAAATTACAAGTTATTTTATTTTGGGATGAAAATGAAAGGTATGAGATAACATTTTTGGTTAAATTGTGTTATGGTTATTTTGAGGAATTTATCTCATTTTGTTAGTGTTATAAAATATTGCTTTTTAAAAAGGGAAACACACAGACCGTGTGGAAACCCATCACGTCGAACAATGTTCTGGGAATCGAACCCACAACCAAAGTGCGATTGGGATTTATCTCCTACCACTGGACTATGTGAAGACCCTAGTTATTGTGACTAATTATTTTTAGTTAAATGATTTTATTGATCAATAATATTATTATTTGGGTTATTTTGTCTTATCAAAATAATACCCTTAGTATAGGAAAATGCTTTGGTGATTAAGTGATAAATGCTATTTTAGAAGATGTTCTCTTTGTTGGGAACACTATATGCCCAAGGAAAATAGATTACTATTGAATTTAATTTGAGGAGTAATGATGGATTTTTATCTTTTTTTTATTGTGGATTTATAGTGATTTGGGTTATTTATGGAAATGACTAACCTATAATAGAGAATATGTGATTAGGTTAACTACATTTAAGTATGTAACTTTAAGAGTAGTTGATTTCATTTGGAGATACCATTTAACGTCGAAGACTACATAACCAAATTCTTCTAAGTTCTGGGTTTCAATAATATTTTGGATTATATTGAAGGATTTTAATGACAATTTTTTATTGAATTCTATTTATATAACTTTGTTGAATTGTTGGGTTAATTTTAGAAATTTAGATTAGTGTTTCTTTCTCTAATGGAATAACCTTTTGGGGGATCATTAGATCTTATTTTAACCGTTTTGGTTTTGATTAATCTCTAAATACAAGGTAAATATATAGTTTATCATTCGTGGGTCATGTGATTCTATAAGAAGTTTATTCTATCTCTTATAGTGTGACCAAATCTTCTATAATAATCCTCGTTTAAAAATGAGTTTGTAGTAGCAATTTATTAAAGAATGAATCATTACATAAAAAGTAAGAATATCTCTTTATGTTCTTAGTCAATCTTAGAAATGAATTCCTCACCTTTATGTAATGTAATATAAAAATAAAAAAATAAAAATGTTGTCAGTTTACTTTTCCTACTGGGAAACTAATGACCGTTTGTCCTATAACAAGCTTGTGGTTTTCTTATTGTTAACATTCTTTTGATCATGCTTTCTATCCCTCTCCATCAGAACATGACACTTAGTTTATCATCCATATCCATGTTTTTCTATATGGAATCCTAGTATAGGTTATCTTAGATGACCGTTGTACTTCTCTTTCTTTCTTTTAATGTGATTGTTTTATTGAATCTTTTTTTGATGTGGGACTTTCCATTATTTTCCCAAGCCTAATTTTAAAAATTGTGATGATGAAATTTATTGAAGGAGGGGAGAATGTAACACCCCAAGCTTCTACAGTACGTTTCCCTTTGAATAATGAAATAGCTTGCATTTTACGCAACATCGAGATTCTAACATAGCACGACCAATCAAAGTAGACAATATGAAGAGTAATGCCCACTTTTTGAAATTATATAAATTTTATATTTCAAAATGGACTTCATTTTTGTATTAGGAATATCGAAATTATCTTAGGTTGATCTTTTGGTATTTTTCTGAAAACATTCAATTTTTGATGAATAGTCAAAAACACTGAGTTATAGTTTAAAACCGAATTTTTATTTAAATAAATATTTATTTCATTTAAATTTATTTTAGGCCAAAATAGATACATAATACCTTTATAAGTTCAATTTAAATAATTGGAGTCAGTTTATAATAATTTTAGATATATAAAAATTTTGTTGAACTTTTCACCGTGTTTTACCCATCTCCTAGGAGAATTTCAAAATTCACATAAAACATAAGATTACCACTTCTATGAGTGGAATTTAGAAAATACGAGAGACATGGTTAATATCGAGGGGTAAAATTTGGTTCAATAAGATAAAAATAATTTTTGGTGAATTGTAACTTTCTACTTTTATTTACCATAGTTTAATGTAAATAGGGTAATTAAGGGTAAAAATGATATTATTATTACTCTAACACATGTCCTAATTATATTGGTAAGTATAATTCGACCACAAACAACCTTATGATTAAAATATGAACCTCTTTCGTCCAATTGGATTAGATTAGGACATTTATTATTATTTAATTCAAAGAAGAGTTAAAGGAGTTAAAATCAATGTTTAATAACTAAAACATTTTTAATATAGGGTTATACATAAGAAAAATTAGACTATAAATATTCATTAGAAATCTAAAAATATTTCCTACATAATTTTATTTTATTTATAAATTTTAGACATTAAAAAATTTACTTTATTTATGACACAATGATGATGCAATAATTTCTTTATTAGTGAAATATTAAAATAATTGATATTATAAATAAAAAAATAAATATAATTTTAGATATTTAATGATTTCCAAGAATTTTATAGGTTATTATGACATGTTAGTATTGATTAAAAGAATTACATTCAAAGTAGTAATGTTGTTCTGAATTTAGAAAAAACAAAATACCAAATAGTGTCAAAATTGACATAAAAGGGTTTTTAAAACAAATATTATATTATTAATTGATATTAAATTCATAAAAATCTATGGTTAAGAAAAGAGACTTATATAATGATAGTTTTATCATTAATGAGCCACTTGGGGTTTTTTTATGTTTATAGTGTATCACCCCAAGATTTCATAGTGTGTTATTTTTCAAAATAATTCAATAACTTGCACTACATGCAACACTGAGTTCAAGCGCACCATGACTTACCAAACAAGCCGTTAAGAAGAGGTTATGAATAGTATTAACTAAATTTTAAACTTTATATAATCCTTATAATTTTAGAATCCATATTATGAGTTTCTTAGACATAATGTAAGAACAAATTCATTTTCAGTATTGCACTTTTACCAAATTTTAATAGTGAACCCTTTTTAAATAAAGTATTTTAAACGTTTTGACTAAATGGGGACATCAAAAATTTAAAATGAAACATCTCAAGCTTCCACAATACGATTTCCTTTGAATAATATAATAGCGTGTGTTGTACGCAACTTCGAGTTTTAACACACACCACAACCAATCAAACTAGCTGTTCTGAATAGTAATACCTACTTTTTGAAATTATATATATTTTATATTTCAAAATGGACTTTATTTTTTGGATTAGGAATATTGAATTTAGCCTAGGGTGAAATTTTGGAACTTTTCGGATAAGACTTATATTATTATGAATAGTGAAAATTACTAAATTTTAATTAAAAACAACTTTTTTAATCGAAATAATTTATATTGATAAATTATGAATTTTAGTGGTTTTAAAGTATATTTAGAATATATTTTTACCATTTAATATAATGTTGGTCATTGTACATAATTTTACAATTAAACCAAACATAAATAAGGGTCAATCTTTTGATAGTTATTATCTCTTAAAAACACGCATTTTTGTTTTAACAACGGGAATTAATTTTAAATTAATTTCTGCCACTTATGTATTTTGAATTTGGAAAAATGGATTCAATATTTGGAATCAGGATGTTCATATTTTGTAAATAGGTAACTTATATTTTTAGACATTTTGAATAATTACTGCGGTAAATATTTTATTTACCACGGGTAAGGGAAAATCTGGTAAATAAGGGCTAAAAAATAATATTCTAATAATAATAAATTACCCTGAAACGTGTCTTAAACTTATTGGTGGATACATGTCTGACCCTGGTCATCTTTGGGTCGATTTTGGGACCCCATGGAGCCACTTGTAGGTGATAGGGACACTTTATTTTAATTAAGTTAAAATAAGTACAAAAATGACATATGCATATATCTTTTAGAAAAACAATTTTTACAAAGGGTTATATATGTTGGATTTTCGACTATAAATATTCATTAGAAATATAACAAGAGTTAATACATAATAATATTTTATTTATAATTTTTAGACATTAATTAATTTAATTTAGTATGAAACAATGAGGATGCATTAATTACCATAATAGTGAAACATTAAAACAATTAATTTTATAAATACCCAAATAAATATAATTTGAGAATTATATTGAATTAAACTAATTTTTTAGGTTAATATGACATATTAGTATTGATTTAATTGACTTTTTTAGAAGTAATCATTCTGTTATGAGTTTCACAAAAATAAATTATTGAATAGTGTCAGAATTGACATAAAAGAGTTTTTAAAACAACTATTATATTATTAATTGATATTAAATTCATAAAAATATAAGGTTCGGCCAAGATACTTATATCATGATAGGTGTATCATTAATGGACCACATGGGGGTCTCTTGGATGTATATAGTATGTTTATTAACCATATAATATAAAAATACAAAGAGACATTGTAAAAGTGAAACTAATTACCATAGAGTTAATACTTAAAGATAAGGTTAATATAGTAACCCAAACCTGTCTAAATTCTATTGGTTGAATGGTTTTCGACCCATCCTCACCTTAACATTTAAATAATCAAAATTGGAGCCATTAGAAACCGAATATGAATTTATTATAAATTAATATTTCTAGCTTTTCCAAAGGTTCCCCTCACCCCTCTTATAAAAGGGCACTACCCCTTCTCATTACTTTACACCTTTAAAGCCTTTTGGTTCAACCAAAACCTACCCAAATACTCTCTAAACTTACTTCACTACAACCTAGAGGTCTTAGTTTGATCAGAAAGCCAACCTAAGGAGCCCTTTTGATCAAATCAAAAGGAATAACCCGAAGAAGAGGAGGTTAAACGTACCCTCGACTAAAGGAAAGTGCAAGGTAAGGGGTTTTCATCTCACTCCTTATTCCTGTGATATTCATGCCATATTGGCACCATTACCTTTTTTGTGGTGTATGTAATGCCCATAATTATATTATTTGTGTAATACACTTTAATTTATGTGTATTTACATATTCATTGTACGATACCTCTTTCATGGGTTGTACGTTTCGTAAGTTACCAAATTGGTAAGGGTTTATTTCGCAATCTATTCATTATCTGGGGTTGTATATACGTAATAATCTACTGGGATATATTTATCATCCACATCCATGTTTCTTAAAAATGTATTTCAAAACATTTTTTCTATTTACAAGAATATGGGTTAAAGACATTTATACCCTTGTTTGACTTTTTATAAGAGGTATATAAAGTAATATTTCCGTCGTTTTCCAAACAAGGTCCTTTTTAATCTTTTGACAAAATTAAGGTAAGAATGTTTTTCTAACTTATATGGCGGGTGTGTTTATTCTCCTCCATTATTACACCTTTGAAGCTTCCTTCACATTCTTATAAAGATATTTACAAAATAAAGGTTTTCTCTATAATTATGTGTCTTTTAAAAGATTTAAAAAAAAGAGATATTTCACTCAAATAGTATTGATTTCATCTATGTCAACATCCTTTGATTAATTTTAAACATGTTTCAAGTTGATTTATTATGATACAAATCATCCATATTGTATTTAAGGTTTTGTGATATTTTTGACTATGGATGAGTTATTTTTATGCCATTAATGGTTTATGATAATGTTTTGACATTTTGTATGTTAGTTTTAATATGAATATTTATGTTATATTTCATCCTCTTCTTAAGATGAATGTGTTGGACTAGTATGTTCCGGGTTGGGGACCGGTAAAAGTAAGCCCTCCGGGTTGGTGTACGGTTATTAGAGGCACTCTGGGTTAGTGTACGGTTATTAGAGGCACTCCGGGTTGGTGTCCAGTTATTAGAGGCACTCCGGGATGGAGTCTGGTTACAGAGGCTCTCCGGGTAGGGTTCTGGTTACAGTTATCCCTTAGGTCATGGCACGAGGCCTCGACACAGAAATTAATGTTCGGCATCATGCATTCCATCATTATGAAAGTGGTTAGTGATATTGCATGTGATTATTCGATTAGTAGAATATCCATGTGAATAAGTAAATGGAATTATTTCATTTTATTTCTGTCATATTATGCTGAAGTTCAAGTTTAAAAGGCTTTTGTTTTAGTTTTATACATTGCCTTAAATGTTTGTGCTTATTTATGAAAGTTTCTGCTCTATTTCTTACCCTTACTGAGCATTTGAGCTCACCCCTTTCTATGTTTTATTTTCCCAGGATTCCAAGAAGTGTAATGTAATTGATATGCAGGGTTATGACAAGAGAATAATGGCGTTCATAAAGATTATTTATGTTGTTTTGTACGTCTTAAAGTGCAAATGTAACATTCATGCATGTGATCTATTTTTCCAAGGCTGATAAACTGATCAGTCCTTCGGGACTTGATTCCTTGTAATCATGCCAATTTATTAAAATAATGCACTGACTCTAGGTAACTGGGGTCGGGGCGTTACAGTTGGTATCATAGGAAGTTTAGAAATAACCTTGAAAACTATATTTAGATAAACTCTGATGAGAGAACATAGCCCTTAAATAGACTTTGAGGATTAGTATAGAAGAACTTCATAGAATTTTGGTATTGTAGAGATTTTGTGAGTTTTCCGAGCAATACATCCCTGTCTGGATACGAGCAGGTAGAAGTGGCTCTGGCACTAATGTAACTAGGGGTAAAACCCAAAAACACCACTTTGATCTGGACTCGAACGGAAACTGGTGCACGACAACGGGCCTTGCTGCACTCTTGGATACGACACTCCCGGGGGATATGCTTAGGATAATTCTCATTTTCTTTACAAACCATTATGAAGGGTTTATGAGTATATACTTCCTAAAATGAGAAATTTTTATGATTATGGATTATATCCATAAACTATTTAATTTATGTTATGTGTCTTACAAGTTTGGGATTAGGTATTGTTATTCATAAACTAATCTATTGTATTCCATTGTTTAGAAATGGCGCCCAGTAGAAGGAATGAGAACTCCAGCAATGCACATGATCCAAAGAGAAAGAAGGATCATATATTTCATGGTCTTAAGCCAAAATTTATAAGAGAAATAGTCTCCCATGTATTATCATCATATGAAGAAATAATATCATGTGTTGATAAGATAAGTAAATATTTTACTGAGTCCTATGTATTTTAAGGGAAGCAAGAGAAGAAAAGGATGGAAGAGAGAAAGATGGATAAAGGGAAGAGGGAAAAGAAGAACTTTCTCATATGTGATAACTGTGGGAAGAAACAACCTAGAACTTGCCTGAAAGGAATGGGAGTTTGTTATAAGTGTGGAGGAAAAGGGAACAAAGTACGTGACTGCAAGGGTAATAAAATGGTTTCCAATGTACAATGCTTCATTTTCAGGGAGGTTGGACACTACATGAACCTATTTCACAGTCATCAGACTATGCCACAAATGATGATATTGGATAATAATCAAGTTTTGATACTACCACAGATGAAGAGGAATGATTAGAGTTCTTGTGTTGATTATGTCATTTGAGTGTTGTATCAACAATTTACTTGTTATAATAATTATGGAGTATATAAGGATTGTACTGCAGTACTATTTCATTAAGGAATTGAGATTGTGTGGAACAAAGAAAACTGACTCAATAGCAGGATAAATTTTTGGAAAATATATGGTTTAGAGAATGATAAACCATAATATAGTTCTGATACAGAGGTAGTGATTTTGGAATAATACATGATTGATTTGGATAAATTATATTGGATATTCTTGACTACCTTGAAACTTATAAATGATTTTTATATTCCATCATTGTTTGGGTTTAAATAATTTTTGGATTGAAGGAGTATATCTATTATTCTTTAAGTAATAAGGGATCATGAATGTAATCAATAAGTTTTTATTGTAATTCAGGATGGTTCACTGTTTTAAAAGAATACATGATGAACGTGTTCACAAGTTATTATGCAGAAAAAAGGATATTTATTGTGTTTACCTTCCTTATAAATTTTGGACTGAAGTATTTTGGATAGTTATAGTTTGGATTATTTTGGATTGCCATAAAAGGATAACCCGGAGGTCGGGCGACAACTCGTCGCGTCCGGCAAGGCCGCGATACTTGAACCCACAACCGAAGGGCGACAATGGTGTATCACCTACCACTAACCCACAGGATGTTTGGGATTAAATAATGTAGTTTTTTTTAAATGATCTGGTAGACGAATTATAAATTCGTTTCTTTACCCTATACGAATAGGATAAATACAATATTTTTTTTATGTTCTATTATCTTTTGGAGTGAAATATGAGTTTGTGGTAGAAATTAGTTAAAGGATGGAACTCTACTTGTCAAAATTATATTTTTCTTCTTCTCTTATTCTATGAAGAAATTAATTCTTATACATTATTTAAGGAATCCTAAAACCAAAAATCTATTATCCTAATACCCTATGTTTTGTTGAACCGATGGTATTTCAAATCATCATAGATTGATGAATTTAAGGACCCAAATTTTACAATTGTTTGTGATTGATGACCTCAATCAATACCTATAAATATTTACATTCTTCCTCTAATTATATGTCTCTAATTTCCACCAATGTTCTCATAATTGAGATCATAATTTGGTGGTGACCCTTTTATTTCTCTTTTCCTCATATTAAGACTAAATTTTAGTAACCCAATTTCCGATGTGGGTTTTCCCACAAAGATATTTTATATTTTCAACCTTTTATGTTCGAAGAATAATTTCAAATTGCGAGGACGCAATTTATTGGAGGAGGGGAGAATGTAACCCCCCAAGATTTCATAGTGTGTTATTTCTTCAATATAATTCAATAACTTGCACTACACGCAACACCGAGTTCAAGCGCACCATGACTTAACAAACAAGCTGTTCAGAAGAGGTTATAAATAGTCTTAACTAAATTTTAAACTTTATATAATCCTTATAATTTTAGAATCCATATTATGAGTTTCTTAGACATAATGTAGGAACAAATTCATTTTCTGTATTGCACTTTTACCAACTTTTAATAGTGAACCCTTTTTAATACAATATTTGAATCTTTTTGACTAAATGGGGACATAAAAAATTTAAAATGAAACATCCCAAGCTTCCACAATACGCTTTCCTTTGAATAATATAGTAGCGTGTGTTGTACGCAACTTCGAGTTCTAACACACACCACAACCAATCAAACTAGCCGTTATGAACAGTATTACCTAATTTTTGAAATTATATATATTTTATATTTCAAAATGGAATTCATTTTTGGATTCTGAATATTGAATTTATCCTAGGGTGAAATTTTGGAACTTTTCAGATAACACATATGTTTTGATGAACAGTGAAAATTACTAAATTTTAATTAAAAACAAATTTTTTTAATCAAAATAATTTATATTGATAAATTATAAATTTGAGTGGTTTTAAAGTATATTTAGAATATATTTTTACCATTTAATATATTTTTGGTCATTATACATAATTTTACAATTAAACCGGACATAAAAAAGTGTCAATATTTGTATAGTTATTATCTCTTAAAAACAAGCTTTTTTGTTTTAACAATGGGAATTAATTTTAAATTAATTTCTACCACTTATGTGTTTTGAATTTGGAAAAATGGATTCCATATTTGGAATAATAATGTTCATATTGTGTAAATAGTTAACTTTTATTTTTAGATATTTTGAAGAATTACTGCGGTAAATATTTTATTTACCATGGTTAATTGTAAATCCAATAAATAAGGGTTAAAAATTAATATTATAATAATACCAAATTACCCTAAAACGTGTCCTAACCTTATTGGTGGATACATGTCCAACCCTGGGCATCTTTGGGTCGATTTTGGGACCCCATGGATCCACTTGTAGGTGATAGGGACACTTTATTTTAATTAAGTTAAAATAAGTACAAAAAATTACATATGCATATATCTTTTAGAAAAACAATTTTTACATAGGGTTATATATGTTGGATTTTCGACTATAAATAATCATTAGAAATATAAAACGATTTCCTACATAATGATATTTTATTTATAATTTTTAGACATTAAATAGTTTAATTTATTTATGACACAATGATGATGCATTAATTACCATAATAGTGAAAAATCAAAATAATTGATATTATAAATACCCAAATAAATATAATTTTAGACTTTTATTGAATTAAACTAATTTTTTAGTTTAATATGACATATTAGGATTGATTTAATTGACTTTGTTTGAATTAATCATTCTGTTATGAGTTTCACAAAAATCAATTATTGAATAGTGTCAAAATTGACATAAAATAGTTTTTAAAACAAATATTATATTATTAATTGATATTAAATTCCTAAAAATTTAAGGTTCGTCCAAGAGACTTATATAATGATAGGTGTATCATTAATGGACCACTTGGGGGTCTCTTGGATGTATATTGTAAGTTTACTAACCATATAATATAAAAATACAAAGACACATTGTAAAAGTGAAACTAATTAAATTAGAGTTAATACTTAAAGATAAGGTTAATATAGTAACCCAAACCTGTCTAAATTCTATTGGTTGAATGGTTTTAGACCCATACCCACCTTAATATTTAAATAATCAACATTGGAACCATTAGAAACCTAATATGAATTTATTATAAATTAATATTTCTAGCTTTTCCAAAGGTGCCCCTCACCCCTCTTATAAAAGGGCTCTCCCCTTCTCATTACTTCACACCTTCAAAGCCTTTTGGTTCGGCCAACCCCTGCCCGAATACTCTCTCAACTTCCCTCACTACAACCTAGAGGTCGTAGTTTGATCAGAAAGCCAACCTAAGGATCCCTTTTGATCAAATCAAAAGGAAGAACCCGAAGAAGATCAGGTTAAACGCACACTCGAGTAAAGGAAAGTGCAAGGTAAGCGGTTTTCATCTCACTCCTTATTCCCATAAGATTCATGCCATATTTCCACCATTACCTTTTGTGTGGTGTATGTACTGCCCATAATTATATTCTTTGTGTAATACACTTTAATTTATGTGTATTTACATATTCATTGTATGATACCTTTTTCATGGGTTGTAAGTTTCGTAAGTTACCAAATTGGTAAGGGTTTATTTCGCAATCTCTTCATTATCCGAGGTTTTATATACCTAATAATCTACTGGAATCTCTTTATCATCCATGTCCATGTTTTTTAAAAATTTATTTCAAAACATTTTTACTATTTACAAGAATATGGGTTAAAGACATTTATACCCTTGTTTGACTTTTTATAAGAGGTTTATAAAGGAATCCTTCCGTCGTTTTCCAAACAAGGTCCTTTTTAACCTTTTGACAAAATTAAGGTAAGAATGTATTTTTTAACTTATACGGCAGGTGCAGTTATTCTACTCCATTATTACACCATTGAAGCTTCCTTCACAAGCTTATAAAGATATTTACAAAATAAATGTTTTCTCTATAATTATGCGACTTCTAAATGATTTAAAAAAAGAGATATTTCTCTCAAATAGTATTGATTTCATCTATGTCAACATCCTTTGATAATTTTTAATCTTGTTTCAAGTTGATTTATTATGATACAAATCATCCATATTGTATTTAAGGTTTTGTGATATTTTTGACTACGGATGAGTTATTATTATGCCAATAATGGTTTATGATTAATGTTTTGAAATTTTGTATGTTTGTTTTAATATGAATGTTTATGTTATATTTCATCCTCTTCTTAAGATGAATGTGTTGGACTAGTATGTTCCAGGTTGGGGACCGGTAAAAGTAATCCCTCTGGGTTGGTGTACGGTTATTAGAGGCACTCCAGGTTGGTGTCTAGTTATTAGAGGCACTCCAGGTTGGTGTACAGTTATTAGAGGCACTCCGGGATGGAGTTCGGTTACAGAGGCTCTCCGGGTTGGGTTCTGGTTACAGTTATCCCTTAGGTCTTGGCACTAGGCCTCGACACAGAAATTAAAGTTCGGCATCATGCATTCCATCATTATGAAAGTGGTTAGTGATATTTCATGTGATTAATAGATTAGTAGAATATCCATGTGAATATGTAAATGGAATTATTTCATTTTATTTCTTCCATATTATGCTGAAGTTCAAGTTTAAAAGGCTTTTGTTTTAGTTTTATTCATTTCCTTAAATGTTTATTCTTATTTATGAAAGTTTCTGCTGTATTTCTTACCCTTACTGAGCATTTGAGCTCACCCCTTTCTCTATTTTATTTTTTCCAGGATTACAAGAAGTGTAATGTGATTGATATGCAGGGTTAAGACAACTGCATAATGGCGTTCATAAAGATTATTTATGTTGTTTTTTACGTCTTAAAATGCAAATGTAACATTCATGTATGTGATCTATTTTTCCAATACTGCTAAACTGATCGGTCCTTCGGGACTTGAATCCTTATAATTATGCCAATGTATTAAAATAATGCACCGAATCTGGGTAACTGGGGTTGGGGAATTACATATAGTATGTTTATTAGCTATATAAAATATAAATTCAAAGAGACATGGTAATGTGAAACTAATTAACTAAGAGTTAAAACTAAAAGACAATGTTAATATTGTGACCTAAACCTGTATAAAATATATTGTTTGGGTGTTTTTCGACCCATCCCCACCTTATCTTCTAAATAAGTCACTTTGGAGCCATTAGAAACCGAATATGAATTTATTATAAAATAATATTCCTAGCTTTTCCTAAGGTTCCCCTCACACCGCTTATAAAAGGGAACATCCTCTTCTCTCTAATTCACACCTTAAAAGCCTTTTTCCTGGCCAAACCCTGCCAAAATATCCTCTCAACTTCCCTCACATCGTCCTAGAGGCCCTCATTTGGTCATAAATCCAACTTAAGGAGCCCTTTTGATCAAATCAAAAGGAAGAATCCGAAGAAGAGGTAATGATTTCACCACCCTCTTTCAAGTTACTTTCTTCTTCCACTTCTTCTTTCTTTGTTATTTACACTCTAAAATAATAAACCCAGTATATTATATATAAATTGATGTTATTATAAATATTTTACAACCATATTCAGTATTCTATCCACCCTTTTAATGACATGTCACCATACGTGCGTACGTACGACCTACTGTCTCCACGTCGTGGTGTAATTGTTATTCAATATATTTTTATTTGGATGGGTATAATAATGAAGTGTAATTCATTTAAATAATAAATATAACATGGTAATTATTCTATATATATGATTTTCCATCCAATTATATATTATTTTAATATCAAAAGAATGATGTTGTCGCTCGTGCGTACATACGGATTATCGTCTCCACGAACGCGATGAGATTCATTCCCCATCAAATCCATTCAAGACTAAATTTCATTTGAAGATTAAAAATAATGTTTAGAGAAATGATATCACTATAGATATAAATAAGATACATCCCATCAATAACAAATATTTCTCACATAACAAAGAATATAAATGAAAACGAATCTGTTAACACCCGAAACAAAGATAATACTTAAATATTATAAAAAAATCAATGTTAAAAGATCATATATGATATCATATTAATGTATATAATTCTTGTATAACTAAATAAAAATTATTTCACCATTATAAATGAAGTTAACCTGCCCTTGAAAAAGGAAAATGTACAAACTAAGGGGTCTCTTATCTCACTTTTTATTCAGTGAGATTTTCATTCTTCACCACTTATTTATTGCATGTGGTGTGTTTACTTCCCATGATTGTATTAATTGTGTAATATAATTTAATTTATGGATATTTAAATCATCATTTTATGATCCTTCTTTCATGTTTGTATGTTTCGTAAGTTACCAAATTGATAAGATAATTTGAAATTTCAATTTCCACTCATTCGACTTTACGCATACTTCATTGATTATTTTACTCCCAGATTATGTGTGGAATCACTATTCATTTTCTTATGTCATAATTTAAACTCCCCTTTCTGTGGATATAATTTTGATACAAATAATCACTCCATTGATAAATTCTTAAGACATCGATATGAACATGATAAGGGTAATTTTAAATCAATCTCCATTCGTTGAGTTAAACATCCAAGTCATTGGTGTTGTTTTTAAAAGAATATAAGTGAATGTCCCCTGATTTATTTACACTTAATATCCATTCATATTGAGTGTATTTGATTTTTTCACACATAATTATGTCATTTATTTATCCTTAACCGAAGGATACAGTCTTTATAAGAGATTTCATATCAATTTACATTCCATTGAGACTTCTTTGTTGTTATACACCAATTCACATTTATATGGTGTATATAATGTACTTTGAAATTGTATATCATGAATCCCTTTATTCTCATGATATTATAAAGTTTTGATTACCTCAATTATTTGTATTCAAGTGTCTCTCTTTTGGTTAGTAACTCTAACTAAAATATAAATTTACATGTTTTAAAGATTTTTTTATTCTAAATCTTTCTCATTAGTGTCCATGTTTTAAAAATTTTCTTAAGGATTTATTTATATAGAAATTATTGTTTTCAAATGATAATTCATTCAAAATCTTCAAAGTGGAATGGGACAATTTGATTTAGAAATCTATTTTTAAATACCTTTGTGACAAATAGTGTGACTTTTAAATTTTTTCAAGAAAAAAGGGAGATATCTCTCTCAATAGTTTTGATGATTATTTTCATCTTTGTCAATATCCTTCAATATTCTCAATTGAGGTTAATTTGTTACAATACAATATTCCATATTGTATTGAATGTGTAATGTTGGATTGTGGATGTGATATTTTTATACCATTCATGGTTTATGGATAAATAATTGAAATTTTGTATGCTAGTTTTAATACGAATATGTTATGTTTCAAACTTTTCATATGAGGAATGCATTGGAATTAGTAAGTGATGGGTGGAGCCCGCTATAGCTCCTCAATGCATCGGTTGGTCTCACGAGTCAAACTAGTGTCTTGGCACAAGTCCTTGAAAAAATCATATTTGTAGTCTTGGCACAAGGCCTTGACTATGTGGTTATGATAGTCTGGCATTTTGCATTCCATCATTATGAAAGTGGTTATTGATATTGCATGTGATTATTCCACTAGTAGAATATCAATGTGAATAAGTAAATGGAATTATTTCATTTTATTTCTGCCATATTATGATGATGTTCAAGTTTAAAATTCTTTTGTTTTAGTTATACATTTCCTTAAATGTTTATTCTTATTTATGAAAGTTTCTACTATATTGTTATCCTTACTGGTAATCTGAGCTCACCCCTTTCTTTGTTTTATTTTTCCCAGGATGCGAAGAAGTATTTTATGAATGACTTGTAGGGATATTATGAGGGGATATGATTGTAGTCTATAGAGACAAGATGTTGTTGTAGTTTTTCACTTAATCATGTAATTTAAGACTTATAAATGTATCTAGTGATTTCAAGGCTAATAAACTAGTCAGTCTATCGAGAGTATATCTTCTGTGATCATGCCAATGTTATGTAATAATGCACTGACTCTTGGTAACTGGGGTTGGGGCGTTACAAGGATTCATGCCCAAAGTATGTCCTCCAGCACTGGAATCATGTCCTCTAACTAACCATTTGTGTGCATGAGGTAACTTATGCTCAGATTCACCTGTCTACCCAAATTCCTATGTATCCCTTTCCAGAAACAAGAAGTAAAATAGGTGTCCCTATCTGAAATGACAGAATGTGGAACCCCATTTAGTCGTACAATCTCCCAGATGTACAACCATCAATGTTGATCAAAATTGAAGGTTTCCTTTATTGGTATGAAAACATAAAAGCTTTATAATCCTGTGAACCACATCCCATACTACATCATTACCTTCTGGAAACCTCGTAAACCCTTTCATGAAATCCATCATGACATCATTCCATTTCCACTCAGAAATGGGTAGCTTCTATAAAAGTCCTTCTGTTATTTGGTGTTCCGACTTCACCTCTTCATAGTAGGAACATCTCATTAAAAAACCATATATATCTCCCTTCATATCTGGACACCAATACTGAGGATGTAAATCCCAAAACATCTCAATGACACTAGGATGCACCGCCCAAACTAAAGCATGAAAATCCCACATCATCTCCTCATGCATGTCCACCGAAACCCATATGTGGCCCTATAACAACATAACCACATCCTCATATAAGGTCCTACTAGGGGGAGGGTCTTCTCCTTACATAATCTCCGATAGAACCGTGCCATCAGAATCAGATAGCTACATCATCTTCACTCTGCCTAGTATGGTAGAGGTAACAACTAAATATGTATGAAAAGTTTTCCCCTGCCTATCGTGCACCTCCAAATTAAACTCAGAGAATAAATCCATCAGCTTCCACTTGCTACTATCATGTTTCACTACCAGTATCTTAGTCATATCACTCAGTGCATCAACCACTTCATTGAATTTCCTATGAGTTTTGGCAAGATCAACGTCAAAATACTCAATGTATACCACCCACCTTCATTGCCTCAAATTTCGATCATGCTAAGTAAATATGTACTTGAGAATGTTTTTGTCTGTATATACCAAAAAACAATCTCCCAACATGTAATGTATCCCACAACATAATGAATGAACAATTGAGGCCAACTATAGATTGTGAGTCAGATAGTTCCCCTCGTGTGGCCTCAACTACTGATACTCGTACATAATGACCCGTTCCCCAGGAATAAGAACTCATCCCATCATGATACCTAATGCATCAAAGAACATAGAATAACACCTACCTGGATATGGAAAATTAGTATCAGTGCAGATGTTAATCTCTCTTTTAGCTCCTGAAAGGTTGTCTCACAAGAATCTGACCATAGGTACATCACACACTTCTAAGTCAAGCGCGTCATCAGCGTTGTTAAGCGTGATAAGTCTTATATGATATTCTTGTAGTAACCATCCATCCTGATAAAACGATGTACCTAAAATACATTCTTTGGAATATCCCATGAAACTGTTTTTTATCACCGTCTATGGGTCCACTAATACTCTTATATCTGATACGATGTGACCTAGGAAGTAAATTTGATCCATTTAGAAGTTTCACTTTAAGAGATTATCATATAACTAATTATCTCTCAGTGTACCCAAAAATGATATTAATATATGTGGCATGGTCATGTCGATTATGAGAGGACACCACGATATCATCCATGAAATCCATAACAAAAGAATAATGATAGGGATGGAACACTTGGTTCATTAGTTCCATGAAAACAGCTAGAATGTTCGTGAGACTGAAATACATAACAAGATACTCATAATGTCCATACCTACTAGGAAACGAGGTACGAGGTATGTTTGAAGATTGAACACATAACTAGTGATATCATAACCTCGTGTTGATTTTTGAGAACACTTGGGGTCCTTGAAGCTGATCAAATAGGTAATCCATTCTTGGAAATGGATATCGGATTTTAACCGTCAGTTAGTATAGTTTCTGATACTCCACACATTTCCTGAGGGTACATTATTCCCTCTTCGCAAAAAAGATTTGCAGAACCCCATAGAGAATTATTGGTTCGTATAAACCCCTTTCCTATAAATACTCTATATTCTTGTTGAGTTCTTTAAACTCCATCATATCCATTCTATTTGGATGAATGTATAACCTTGCAACTCTGGGTACTAACTCGATAGAGAACTATACCTCTCTATCCAGAGGTAAACCTAAAAAGTCATCTGTAAAGGCATCCCAAAAACGATCAACCATTGGAGGAAAGTCCATATGATGTGTCCCCTTGTCATATAGATAAAAACTATAAATATGTGTTTTCATCCCACTTAACCCACGATGCTCGGGTCCAACTCAGCTCGCCTAGATATTCCATTCACCCTTGTGTAGAAATGATCTTCCCTCTGGTTACATAAAATTAACCCCATGGTGATAAAAATCCATAAGGGACTCAAAGCACACTAGAAAATCCATTTTGATTATGACATCAAATCATGTCATCTCTAAGACATAGATATCCTCAATGAAGTGACACCCACCAATTCCTAGGGGGCACTACTTGCACCATCGCACACCTACCCTTCTAATTTCTAACAGAATGTCTAGTTTCATAACATTATTATAAGAAATAAAAAAGGATTCCTAGGCTCTTCTTAATGGTCACATACATGAAACTTTTTGAATCCTCTATATCAAAGAGTATTGAAGCTAAAACTGATACAAATAGAATAGTACCTTTGATAGTAGAAGTTTTGAGATCATGCTCCTAAAAGGTATATTGCACTACATATGTCAGAAATGTATCATATTCCTAAGACACTGCCTAGCTACCCTGAGCTGACCAACCCTACTGTCGCTAAGATCATGGGGTCTGACAACCATGTCCACAACCACAACCTCAGCCAAAATGGCCTGACGCATTCTAGTTCCCAGATTAAAGAGAAGTTTTGGACCCTACTCTTAAATGTGGAGTTGGTGCTGAACCTATGCCACTAGATAATAGTGGAAACATCCTATAGAAACGCTATAATTTTACCATCTTACAACAATCTTAGCACTAAATTGCGTCCATCATGAACTAAGGTCTAGTATGCCTAATTATTCCTCATTGTAATCACTTCACCTGGTTAACAGAATATACATTATGGGTACTATATTCACCATGTGTAAGCTCTAGACGATGGTTCATAATACCTATCGAAACAGTTCCAGATCTCGATGCCAAACCACCCTAGATCACACTTCCATATTCCCACTATTTTTTATTAGTAATAAGAACCTGGTTTACTATAGAATATATTGTAGTTAGCCGGAGGAAATTCACCTGCAAGCAGATGTCGTACCTAAGACCATCCTCAAATCGCCTAGCTTTTAAAAAATCATCACACATCAGAATTTGTGTGAAGCACTGGAGATTAGTAAAGAGTAAAGAGTAATCTATAACTGATAAAACACCCTGCTTCGGATGCATAAACTCGTTAGTTTTATTTTTCCTTATAATATCGGGATAGAATTTCTTATAGAAGACAATATGAAAATCCCCACATGCCATGACCCACTGATGCTCTGTCTGTTTAGTTTCATCCCACCAACTCTTGGAAGAATCATGAAATAAATATGTTGTGAGCTTGAACCTCCTCTTTTTAGGTGTCTCATTATTCACAATGGTTTACAAAATTACTTCTATCATTGACTCTACAGCTTGTCGCCCACCTTCCCTAGAAAATGAGGGTTGATGCGGTAACTGGAACACTTGTGTTAGTTCTTCCACAAACATGGCAGGATGTGGTGCTCCTTGAAGGGTTTTCATGAACCTCATAAATCCTTCACATAAAAGTTCATCATTACCTACATCTTTTATAACAGTTGATTCCACGACTAAAGCAACTAGAGTGCCCACTAGAAGCCCATGGCCTACCACCTCAAGGGTATGATCATTGCCACCCTCCTGGTGGACCACTAGAGGTCGTAGTGGTGGCATTTTTCTATAAATTCTCGCACATACACCTTTGTATAAGTGTATTAATCAAGGTATATAGTTTAGGAGCGTATGAAATAAACTAGAGAATAAAATCCTCAATAGTTAACAAAAGATGAGTACATAGTGTATAGTGACCATACATGGAGTGTAAACACCCCTGTAAATAGCATGTTAGTATGGTACACGACATGTACAATTAAACTCTTAAATGGGGGTTTAACTCCCCTACCTTAGTCGTGTAAACATCCTAGGTACACGGAGTTTCAAGATGACACATGGATTATACTCAAGACTTCCCAACTGGCCTTGTACTTTTACATGGCTAGATCCACACAATTTTTCTTATGAAAAACTACATGGGGTGTACATAAGGTACACAACCTCTCTTAATCAAAACCAAAAAACACGTTTTATCTCTCACACAGTCAAACAGACGGTCGAAAATTACATGGTTTCTCCTATGAGTACACATCATGTACTTAAAAAAATTCTTTTCTTCCTAAATAGAAGAACCCCCTGGTGTGTGTTCAAAGGACCACACACCATGTTTTTTGGGTTTCTGGATTTTATGGCTCAGAAACAACCCTATAACCCTTGTTTTTTGAAAAATAATGCAATGGTCTTCTGAATTATGATCCATGGGGGGCAGATACTCGCCAAAAATAAAATCTTGGCATCCACATATTGCACATAACAATATAATTTATATTCAATGGACCAAAGTTGATCCACCAAATTCCATTCCAAGAGGGCTCAAAATCCTCAGGGACCAATTTTGGAGTCCATCCAATTATACCTTAACATGTACCAATACACCTATCACAATAGAAGGAATATCTATCATAGAATATATCATAACAACATGCATATCTAGTAGTACATATATCACAAAATCAATCACAATAGATTGTAATCAGTAATGCGCTCTAAATGGCATAAAACAAATGCATGACATGTAATTTCTAAAAAGTACCTATCTGATGCCTAAGATGGAATACCCACATCTCATAAGGTTACAACAAAATATAACCAAAATGGTATCAGTAATAATATCACAAAACAACTGTGTCACTAAAATGGTGAAATTGAATCAACTATAATAGCTCAAAATCCAAAAATTACAATTTAATTTGAGGTAATTTGGCTTTTCCCTTACATGGTGTAGCTACTCTCGGGCACAACTGATTACCAAATTCCATTTTATTTATATCGTCTTTAAATAGTTAAGAAAATCAAAAAATGAAAACAACTCTGGTACCACTTTGTAACATCCATGGTCTGAATGCCACTCAACTAGTTCCCCGTATCCAGTTGGACACATGGCCTCAAGAACATGTTCCCAATCGGGATAAGCTGCGACAAGCATCGAGGGCCTTTGGTGTGATAGTGGGGAAATTATTCCATCATTATAACCGTTTAACATATAAGCCTAATAATATACAATAGTGGAATTAGTAAATAGTATATAACAGAAATAAACAACAAAGGAATAATATGAAAAATTACCAATTATCATTCCCTACAAAGATGATGCAGCATGTAATGTTCTAAGAAAACAGCCAAACAAGTAAATTGTAGTAATAAACGTTATATGTATTAAAGAAAAAAATAAACAAAAAGAGACTATGAAGAATTATAAGCCCCGACTTAGTCCCATTCCCTTCGACTCCTAAGAAGCACATCACGTACCTATAGTAGGGAACTTCTCTAGATCAATATCTACAATCATATAATCTTTTTGGGCCCAAAAGCATGACCAAAATAGGGTGTGAGACTAAATCATAGTAGCAAACCACAAAGGTCAATTCCAATCAGTTAGAAAATATATATAATAGAAATTGTACAATTCTGAATGCAGTAAACAATATGTACCATAAAGAAAGCACAATAGATGTCTCAGAAGACAATGTAAAATAGGTATACGTGAAGAACGAATCTATGATTTAGATTTAGAATGGAAAATGTGTCATAAGTCATTCTATTTTATTATTAAATTCCATTAGATTATATTAATGTATTGATGATTTTCCAAGGCCCGATGACCCCCCCCCCCCCCCGTAAAATGTTACTCTAAACTCATGACATGAATATCATTTAATCATTTAAAACATTTTCCATAGAGTCTGGCCTGGGTATCCCTCAATATATCCTAAGTTTGATAGGAATTTTAAAAATTAGACTCAATGATCCTAAACACCATATGTGTGGATCACTCATAGCCATTACATAGTTAACCTCTTGAGCCTATCCATTTCCTTTTAACCAAGACAGTGGTTCGCCAAAGGTATATTAGGTGCAATTAGTCAAGTGATCCCAAACTTGTCTTTTAACTAAGAATGTGGCTCTCCCATTGCTAATTACATATTTTTATCATATAATTCAATTACACATTCCGTCTCAAAAGAAACACATTTGAATAAAACTATCACATGGATTTGACATAAACAAATCACATGGGATAAATTTACATAATAACCAACACATGTAAATTAAACTATTCCATGGCAAAACAAGGATAACTCACATGGGAAAACATATAACAACCCTATTATAAAATTTAAACAAATAAAAGGCATAAAAAACAATTATATCATGTGGTAAATTTTATGATGAGAAAAACATTGTTAACAACCCGTGAAAAGGAGTTTTAGTCAAGATTTATTGGCATTCTTGGACAAACTTCCATCTAAGGGAAACACACCCATGGGGTGGCCAAAAATAAAGGATCACTACTCTAAAAATAATTTCAATTCATCTAATTAATTACCTAATCAACAATAGGAAATAAAAATGATCATTTTTAAAACAAGTGATACCCTAAAAGTGGGCATGCTCCCCTCCGACATATATAAATAGAAATGCAATTTTCAAAAGGCACAAGACCACATACCTCATACTCGTACGACTCTCCTCATCCAGCATTGGGTTCTAATTCATCCTAGAGCATATTAAACCTACAAAATGAGAATAAACACTCAATATTAAATGATTTGATAGAGATAAGAAACCATGAAGGAAGGATTAATAGAAATAGATATCTTAATGAAGGAAATCCAATGCATCTGATGGTGTTCTAATCAGATATTGAACGACATAACAGGGGGACAAATCTCATTCAGATATCTTAGGTGTGCTGCTCATTGAAGGGGATTTATTTATATTCATCTTAAAAAATGGCATATTATTCAACTTAATAGTTTTTTAATAAAATTACATGGCATGTACTTGAGACTACTTGCCATGTATGTAAATAATCTGGCCCAACCATTACGTGGCAGTGTATCAGGATTACATGGTTGGTAACCTTACATACACAGTGTTTACCTATTTTTACATGGTGTGTAGTTACTAATCATGTTGTGCAATAGTCCTAAAGCCAACCCCCCAAACTATTTCCCCCATTTTTGTTAAACATACACTGAAAATAATGGATTTTTACGTCAAAAGAAGAACCATGTTCTTACATAAAACATATCATTATTATTATGATTATTAATAACATGTATACATTGTACGTTTTTCATTTTAATCCTTTATAATAAAGGTCAAATAGAGTATGTATTCCAATCATAATCCCTCTCAGTGTAAACCTTTGTAATTTGTAATTTAAAATTATATATATATATATATATATATCTTTTCGAATTAGAATTTTATTTTCGGACTGTTATCCTATTATAAGACTTTATAAGTATGTGGAAATGAAGTTATGTGGTAATTTACATCACATTAATCAATTTATTTCCATATAATCATCTCTTAAAATAAAATATTATGTTAATATTTTCCAAGATGAAGTCGTGTTTTGAATTTTGAAAGAAGATGATTTGTTATATTTTTTCAATACAAACCATACAATCAAAAGTATAACTCGATACTACGTGATGAGATCCCATGAACATATGGAATGTGCATATACGTTTTTATTGATTATATTCTGGAATAATTAAATGTTAGGAATTTACGGAAATTAAGTTAAAACTATCAGAATATTGGAATTTGGAACATCCATGTATTTATGACCTTCTAATAATTAAGAAAACTCCTATTTTACTAGTTGACTGAGAACAAAAGAGAATTTGAAGATTCATAATTTGGTGAGATTGAATAGATTATATAGAAGATAATTTTAATTTTTTAAGGGTGAGAATGATATTCATACAAAGTTGATATAAATCTGAGTAGAATAAAATAGTTGGTTGGTAACTCTAATGTATATTACTTTTATATATTCTGAATGTCAAATGAATAGGGAT
The DNA here is from genome assembly GCA_963277665.1 of Viscum album. NCBI lineage: Eukaryota > Viridiplantae > Streptophyta > Magnoliopsida > Santalales > Viscaceae > Viscum > Viscum album. Next base: position 581,919,409 of record OY728129.1, on the reverse strand, counting down.
AGATGACACTAAAATCAAATATAAAGGCATAATACCTTGAGTCATAAAATATATAGAAATAGGTAACCATAATTTATAACTAATTATTTATCTTGATCACTTTACAAGGAAAATATATAATAACAGTTTTATATGTAATAATTCAGATCATCATACCCAATCTAAAGTTATATAAAGTCCAAAATATATGACCTTACTGTGGAAATATGTGTAAAGGAGAGTTACCAAAAACGATGTTGAATATTGATGAATCCCATCTAACTAATACAATATATTTAATAATATCATTAATGAATTCTAGTAGGGCCTTAAACTATCACAGGAGATCTTATTTCAAGGTAGTACATATGACAACCCTGCTCTTTATTTCATACTTAAAAATGATTTATTACATAAAAACTTCAATTCATAGAACATAGAAGAGAGGGATTTATATTGTATTTGGGGATTAGGAACATTACATAACAACATAAAACATATAATGCAACATCTTGTTGAAAACTTCCTTTACATGACCACTACATTCCCTCATTAATAGCATTGCGTGGGATAAGCTGAGGACATGCATAAGAAAAGGGTGATCTATAAAGCCCAGTTAGGGAGTAATCAAATAATATCATGTAGATTAAAATACATGTTATGAAATAGTAATATCAATGTATAACAAGATAAACATGAACAAAAAGGCCTGATAAAGCAGGATAATCATAACATGGAAATGTGGAAACAACACTAAACATGGAATTATCATGAACCAAGGCTCGTTTCACATGGAGCATGAGTAAACCCTCATTTCCCATGAAGAACGAGTAAAACCTTGTTGATCATTAATTTTCATGAGTAATAACGCATTGCACATGACATATCATGATACTATATTTTACCCAATGCATTGGAGCGCTATCAGGGTGCACCCTTCATAAACATTTCATTTCATATATAAGTGTGCCACATGGATCATAAAACATGGAATCAATCATCATAATTTATTCCATGATAAAGGGATGTGGAATAAATTCATGAAGATTTATAATAAATATTTAAATTTTCATAAAGGTGAAAAACATTGATAGATAAATGGGAATCGTATTCAATACACAATGACATTGGCTTGGAATATCGTAGTGCAATATCAGCAGCATAACAACATGAAATAAGAACTCATAAAAAAATAATTGATGAGGGATAAAGTGGTGTCTCATCATATTTACATGAAATGGATAGTAAGGTGTTCATGTAGATACATGTCCCAATAAACATAATTGAATTTAGACGCATAACAGAAAATAATTACATGGATGTAAATGAGAAGTGATAAATCCCTCATGGAATTTTGGCATGGTAACGGGTGTACATGGGTGGAATTAATGAGAGAGAATGGGGCCTACTATCATAAAAGCATAAATAGGAATGTATGGGGAGGTGTGAAATTATAATCCAACATTTCTTATTGAAAACAAAAGGGCATAACAACTTAAAGAAAATTAGATGAAAATGAGAAAGGAATAAATCCCTTACTTGAAGTCTGATCCCAAAATCTTGGGAGAGGCTTCTTGGGATCTTGGGGAAACATGTGGGGATTATAAATTATGGAGGGTAGAGTTTGGACGAACTCTAAAGGCATTGAGTGAAGAGGATGTGGGATCTTGTGTGGGTTTATATAGGAAACGAGTGGGAATTATTTATTATTTATGCTTGGGACACCCCACATTAAACTAATCAAAACCACAATGTAGCCCATGGTTATTGCCCATGGTTTTTTCCGAAGGGGAGTGGAAAAAAATATTTTATGAGGCCAATGGCCAAACTTCTTAAAATAAAAGGGTTACTTATGAGGAGGTGAGTCACACTCTCAAGTAAAACATTTTAAAAGACAAAATGTTTTATATGTCTTGGAGGGTCCACTAAAGCTTTGTAAAATAAATCAAACAAATCAAAAATCACATTATTTTAATGGTAAATCATATATTGGCCGAACATAATGTTTATATTTTGTTATTACATCACTATAGGGTCATTATGATGTCATAAAACACATTATATATTTAAACGATATTTAATTTTTACCCATAAATTTGACTGTCTCAGAAAATTATGAAAAGTTCACCATTGGATAATTTTTACATGATAATTCAAAAAATAATATTTATTTTATCTAAATAATTTTCAATATTTGTAAATATTTACTTTTGAAATAAAAACTGACATTTATCGAAAATTCATTGGTTTTGACAAAAACTCGGTTCAAACCATAATACAAATTACAATTGTATTCATCAAAATTGTACAATAATTTATTTTTAATAAATAATAATTAAAATATTATTTAATTCAAAAATCCATTAATTCCTAAAAATAGATTTTATAGTCAAATATTAACTACAAATACTATTTTGGAATTAATAACTATTTACAAAGTAACAATAATAAAATAAATGCACATTCTTTATACAAAAATAATGTAAATAGTCATAGTTCTAGGGTCTTGTTACATAACCCCTTATAACACTTGTATAAGAATGAAGGGTAAGGTGTGCAGTGGTGAAAAAATCTTGGGTGGTAATATCTATTATCTTTCACTTCTCTCGTGGTTGATCCCGCTCTAGCTTAACGTGTTCATGCTCGTCTTGGGATTGGTCAAGAGTGATGACCAATGACACCACCTCCTTTCCAAGCTCTGACAATTGAGATTCATATGGGGAAGTCTACTAGATGAGCCCATCGCTTCCTTTTTCTGATAAATTTTGATTTTTTAAAGCCCTATATTTATAATAATCATTTGATCACTATTCAATGACTATATCAGCAACAGTCACAATTCTTAAAATAAGACCAATGAATTTCACATTTTATATAACCATAATAAAAAATTTAATTAGATCAAGAGGTATTTCCATTAATGAATGTTTGGGTCGTTACAATCTTCCCCCCTTAAGAAATTTCTCACTCTAAATTTCCTTTTCCCAGAGTAAAACAGATATTGATAACATTGCTTCATCGCTTCCCCCAATTCTCATGTTGCTTCTTCAAACATGCAGTTTTTCCACAACATCATGATGATGGGAATTTTCTTATGTTTTATAACTTTTTCTATTTGATCTAAGAACTTCACTGGTTGCTCCTTATTAGAAGGATCATCCTCTATCTGTACTACCTTTGAAGAGAGAACATGAGAATGGTTTGGTATGTAATTCTTTAATAGGGATACATAAAAGACTTCATGTGCTTTGGCCATGGTAGGTGGATGTTCTAGTTAATAGGCCACAACCCCGACACGATTAAGAATATCGAAGGGGATGATGTACATGGTTCTTAACCTCCCTTCTCATTCCAAACCTCATGACCTTATTCCACAAAGATATGATTACAAATACCATGTCTCCAACTTTAAACTCAAGGTCTCATCGATGGTTATCTGCATAACCCTTCTGTCGACTATGGGCTACCTTGATATGTTTATGAATGGTTTTCACCTTTTCCACCATTTCTTTGACCATTTCTGGTCCTAACAGCTAACACTCACTGACTTCATCTCAACATGTCATTGTTCCACACCTCTTCCCTTATAGGGATTCATAAGGGGCCACTCAGATGCACAAGTGGAAACTGTTATTGTAGGAGAATTCAACCAGTGGAAGATGTTGGTCCCACCCTCCTTTGAAGTCCATATAAAATGATCTTAACATATCCTCTAGTGTTTGAATAGTTCACTCAGCTTGGCCATTAGTTTGGGGATGATAAGTCATACTGAAGTTCAGTTCATTATCCAGAGCATGTTAAAGACTCTTCCAAAACATAGAGGTGAATCTTGGATCTCGCTCAGATACAATAGTAGTGGTAATCCATGCATCCATACCACTTCCCTGATATATATCAGTGCCAGTGGATCCGAAGATAAATCCACCCGGATTTCAATGAAGTGTGTAGAATTTGTAAGATGATCCACAACAACCTAGATTTCATTGTTTCCTTTGGATGTCTTTGGAAGTCTGATGAAAAAGTCCATGGTGATGTTCTCTCATTTCCATTATGGTATGCTAAATGGTTGCCTCATTCCCTTAGACTTCATCCACTCTGACTTCACATGGTGACACACTAGGCACATTGATGTATACTCAGTGATCTCCTTCATCATATTATCCCACCAATAATTCTCTGAGATATCCTGATACATATTTTTGTTTCCCTGGTGAATAGAGAAATTCGAATTATGTGCATCATCCCAAAGTTTCTTCTTCTACTCTGGACTTGATGGAACACATATATTTTCCCAAATCTCACAATTCCTTATTCATTAACATTGAACTATGAGGATTCCCCTTTTCAGATAGGCTGCGCATTCTTCTGAATTCCCACAACATCTTTTTGTGGATCCATTAACTTTTCCAAAAGAGACGGTTGAGAAATAATTTGTGAAAGGATTGGTGATGTTCCATTATTTATTATTCCCATGTCCATCTTTTTCAAATCTCAGAATATTGGATCCTTTTAAATTCTAATCAATGATACAATCATTGTGCCCCTTATACTTACAGAATCTTCCACATTATTCGCTTTCCCAGGGTGGTAATGGATTGAGAAGTCATTGTCTTTGATCAGCTCTAACCATCTTCATTAGCTCAAGTTCAACTCTTTCTGTGTAAAAATATACTTGAGGATTTTGTAGTCCGTATATATATCACACTTCTCCCCCAAGAGATAATGCTGCAAAAATTTTAAAGTGAAGATCACCGCATCCAACTGCAGATCATGTCTTAGAAAATTCTTCTCAATAAATTTCAATTGACTTGAAGCATAGGCAGTGACATTGTTATTTTGCAGCAACACATAGACCAGGACCTTCTTCGAAGAATCACTAAATACCATAAAATGTTCTCAACTTGTGGTTAATGTGATCATGGGCACTGCCATAATCCTCCTTTTCAACTCCTTGATGCTTTCATCGCATTCATTACTCCAAGAAAACATTACTCCATTCCGAGTTCGCTCAGTAATATGGTTGGACAATCATGATACATTACTCAAAAATCATTGATAATATCTAGATAACCCTAAGTAGCTACGGATATCCGTTACCAATGTTGGCCTTGGCCATCTCTGTATTGCAGCTATCATGGAGGGATCCATAGATAACCCATTTCTTGTGATGATATGGCCCAAGAATGAGACCCCCTTCAACCAAAACTCACAGTTTCTATACTTTTCAAAGAGATTATCCTTTCTCATGGTCTCTACTACAGTTCTTACATTCTCCTCGTGATCCTCCTTGAATTTGGATTATATTAGAATATCTTCTATAAAGACTAAAAAAAATTCTAGGTAATCTAGAAATACTCTATCCATCAAGTGCACAAATATTTCTGGAGCATCAGTGAGTCCGAAATGCATTACTATGAATTCCTAGTGCCCATATCATGTATGAAAAGTAGCCTTGGTGATATCTTCCTTCTTCACCCTTACTTTATAATATCCTGACTGAAAATCTACATTGGAGAAGTATTGTGATTCACGTAGCTGATAAAATAATTCATCAATTCGTGGGAGAGGATACTTGTTCTTTATCATGATTTTTTTATCCTCATCACAATTTATGCAATGGTGCATTGACCCATCCTTATTCATTACAAAGAGGAATAGTTCACACCATAGTGAAGAACATGGGCGTATAAACCATTTATCCATATTCCCATGTAGTTATTTATTCAGCTTCTCAACTTCCACAATAGCCATTCTGCACAGATTCTTGGATATTGGCAACGTCCTAAGTATAAGATCAATTGAGAATTGAACATCTCTTCTAGGAGGAAGACCAGGTAATTCCTCGAGAAACACTTCAGTGATTCCCTCACAATAGGCATGTCTTCAAGGATGGTTTCCTCCTTAGACTCAATCATCAGATCCAGATACTCATTCTCATAGGGAAGACATATCCACACTTTAGATGATGTAGCTAAAGAATATTTATCTTTCTGTTTTCACTTGTACAGAATCGGGGTCAATTTTCTACATAGAGAGTTATTTCCCTCTCACGACAATTTATGTTGGATCTATATAAGGAAATCCAATCCATGTTTATAACTGAATAAAATTACACCATAGGGAGTATAAAATGCTTCTCCAGGAATTTTGATCCACCGATTAAGATAGTAGAAGAGTTATATTCTTGGGATGCAATGATTACCCCATTTGGCAGACTCACTGACATCTTTACTTCCATGATTTATGGTGGTGTTGGGATTGTTCTACTAAAATTTTATGGTATATAATAATGAGTATAACATGAATAAAAAAGAACTTTAATTATTCATGAATGAATAACTAGTGTACCTGTCACCACTTCGTTGTAGGGGTTCACTTCAGTAGTAGTGGTGCAAAAATCTCACCCTTCTGCCTTGGGGGTTGTTGGTTTCCTCTGAAAACCCTTGGCATAGGGCAATGATTTTCAAGATTCCTTGGTTCTTTGTAGTTGAAGCAATGAACAATGTGTTGAGAGTAGAACGGAGCATTCCTATCTTTTGTCGCAGCTGTAGGTTTTTCTTTTCGGTAGTTAATGCCTAGGCACCCTTCTCTTCCACAACAAAATCATTTCCTGATTCCCTTCAGGAAATTTCCAGGGTTCATTTTTCCGCACATTTGGAAAGTGGGGTGATGTATTTTCTTAGAATCGTTGGATTTATCCATCGGACCGCTAGAATTTAAGTCCACCATACACTTCTTATTCCCAGGATACCCATGAGGTTTGCTGATCTCCATTTCAACCTAGAAGGTACATCAGACAATTTCCTCATAGCTATCGAAGTCGCAGATCACCAGGTCTGTCTACAGTCTTGGATTCATCCCACTAAAGAAGCGGTAAACCTTGCATTTAGAGGTAATGATAAATCCGGAAGGGTGTCCTACAAGCCTTGTTATGTTTTCCTCGTACACTCCGACAGATTCATCGACTTTTTTCATAAGGGCAGGGAAGTCCCTTTCCATCTATAGTCGTAGGGTGCATGGAAAATATTTTTCAAAAAACATATTCCCAAAACCCTTCCATTACAACACCTCCATCTCTTCCTCGGGCCTCTTATTTTTTATCAATGTACACCATTGATCGGCTTCACCCTCTATACGATAAGCAGCCGAAAAAACCTTCTATTGTTCTGAACATTAAAAGATGGAGAAGATCCTTTCCCTGGAGTTTATCTCTTGTTCGGTGATTGAGGGATCATATGATCCATTAAAAGTATGAGGCATTTGTCTCACGAAGCTCTCGATAGCAACTAGTTCTTTCTTAGGGGGTTTTGAACATTCCACTTGACAAATGATTCTATTCAATGCTTGAGTTAACTGGGAGAGTATCATGACAATGTTCACGAGTCCAACTCCCATCAAATTGGGAATCTCATTAGAACAGTCATCACAGTGGTCTTTACATTGGTTGTTAGCTTGAGTCCTGCTATTACCGTCCATTGGATGGAATAAATTGAAAGCTAGTGGTAATACATAAGGGTTTTCCAAGGAAAAAATAGTTGACTTATAAATATATTTTATTTCATTAACATATGATCTTATAGGATTCAATATATGTTATCCATGATCTATATTCTAATATATATTCTTAAGGGAATTTATTTATTCCCTTAATAATGGTTCATTCTAAAATAGTGAATTTACCAATGAATATCCCTCAGGAGTTTCGTAACCACGAGTGCAGCAAGGCTCATTGTCTTGTACCAGGATACCCTGGGTCAAGCCCGAAACTCCTTGTCAGCATTTTCACCCCTAGGTACATCTATTCTAGAGCCTCCTCCACCTTCTCATATCCAAATAGGGTTGTATTTTCTTAATAAACCACTTACTCAATTCTCACCAAAACATAGGGATGTTTTTATTATAATTAGCATTATCTGTATGGATTCACTATGGTTTTCGAATCCTAATACCAAAAATAACTAATCCTACCCTATGATACCAACTATAACAACCCTGGTCTTTATTTCATATTTAAACATGATTAATTACACAAAAAAATCAATTGATACAACATAGAAGATAGAGAGGTCTAGTGCCTTTAGGGATTAGGAACGTTACATAACAACATAAAACATATAATGAAACATCTTATTGAAAACTTCCTTTACATGACCACTACATTATCATGTACTTAGCATTGCATTGGATAACCATAGGATATGCATAAGAAAATTGTGATCTATAAAGCCCAGTAAAGGAGTAAAAAAGAAATAAAATAAAGATTAAAATAATTTTTAGGCAATAGAAATATAAATGGATCACAAGAGAAACATGAACATTAAGGCATGAAAAATCATGTTAATCATAACATGGAAATGTGGCATCAACACATTGCATTGAATTAGCATGATCCATAGCTCATTGCACATGGAGAATTAGTAAACCCTCATTGAACATAAATAACGAGTAAACACTAATTGCACTTGAATTAGAATTAGTCAACACTCATTTCACATGACATATTATGATACTATACATTACCCAATGCAGTGGAGCGCTATCAGGGCACACCCTTCTTAATCATTTCATTTCATTCATAAGTGTGCCACATGGATCATACAATGTGGAATCAATCATCATAATTTATTCAAAGTTAATGGGATGTGGAATAAATACATGATGATTTATAATAAATAAATAAATATTCATAAAGATGAATACCCATTATAGAGAAATGGGCATTGAATTCACTACACAGTGACAATGGCTTGAAAAATCGCAGTGCAATTTAGGCAGCATAACAACGTGAAATAAGAAAACATAAAAAAATGTCTTATGAGAGAGAAATGGGTGTCTCATAATATTTACCTGAAATGGATAGTAAGGTGGTCATATAGATACATTTCCCTACAAAAGTAATGGAATTTAAATACATAATACCAATGAATTATTTGGATTTAATGAGGATAGAGAAATCCATCACAGAATTTTGGCACGGTAACGGGTGTACATGGGAGGAATTAATGAAAGAGAAAGGGTTCTCCCATCAACCAAACATGAAAATGGAAGTATGGGGGAGGTGTAAAATCATAACCCAACATTTTTAACTAAAACAAGTTCATAACATCTTAATGAAAATTGGACGAAAATGTGAAAAGAAGAAATCCCTTACATGGAAGTGTGATCCCAAAATCATTGGAGAGGATTGAGAGAGGCTTCTTGGGAGATTTGGGAACCTTGGTATGATTCTAGAAATAGGTGTTCAGATTTTGGACGAACTCCAAAGGCTTTTATTGAAGAGGAAGTGGTAGCTTGGGTGGGTTTATATAGGAAATGAGAGAGAATTCATTATTATTTTGGTTTGGGACACCACACATTAAACTAATCAAAACCACAACCCGCCCATGGGTTTTCCACATTAATTCTTCCAAAGGGTAGTGAAAAACAATATTTTATGAGGCCAATGGACGATCTTCTCAAAATAATAGGGTTTCTTATGTGGAGGTGCTTCACACTCTCAAGGAAAACAATTTAAAAAGACAAAATGTTTTATAAGTCATAGAGGGTCTACTAAAGCTTTGTAAAATAAATCAAAAAAATCAAAAATTACAGTATTTTAAAGGTAAAACATATATTTGCTAAAAATAATGTTTATATTATTTCATTACATCACTATTGGGTCATTGTGATGCCATAAATCACAATATATATTTAAACGATATTTAATGTTCTCCCAAAAATTTGACTGTCTCAGAAAATTATGGAAAGTTCAGCATTGGATAATTTCGACATCATGATTCCAAAAATAATATTAATTTTATCTAAATAACTTTGAATATTTGTGAATTTATAAATTTAAAATAAAAAATGACATTTATCAAAAATTCATGGGTTTTGACAAAAACAACTTTCAAATCTTAATGAAATTTACAATTGTATTCATAAAAATTGTATGATAATTTATATTTAACAAAAAGTAATTAAAATATAATTTAATTAAAAAATATATTAATTCATCAAAATATATTTCTTACTTGAATATTTACTAAAAATACTATTTGTGCTTTAAAAAATATTTATAAAGTAACAATAATAAAAGGAATGCACATTATTTATACAAAAATAATGTACATAGTCATAGTGATAGGTTATTGTTACAAACCCCCTTATAAAACCCGCATAAGAATGAAGGGTAAGGTGTGAAATGGTGACAGACTCCTGGAGTGGCTCTGATAACATCGCTTGGGTGGTAATTTATATTAACTTCCACTTCTCCCGTATTCGGCTCCACTCAAGCTTAACATGTTCATGCTCGGCTTGGGATTCCTCATGAGTGAAGCCCAATGACGCCACATCCTTTCCGAGATACAACAAATGGGCTTCATATGGGGAAAGTCTACTATATGAGTCCATCATTTCATTTTTTGGGGAATATTATATTGGTTAAAGCCCAATATTTACACTAATCAAGCGATCACTTTTCAACAGCTATATTAGAAACTGTCACAATTCCTAACATAAAACCAATGATGTTAATATTTTATATAACCATAATAAGACATTTAATTAGATCAAGAATAATTTTCATTAATGATAGTTGGGGTCTTTACAGTACATTCCCATTCTCCTCTATGATAAGATAATTAGTGTACACTTTCTTTGTGTCTGGTCATTTCTGGGATAATAAGTTCAATTTATTACCATTTATCATTATTTACATGTTATTAAGAATAATTTATTCACATGGGATGACGAACATAATATATCGGGTGATGTGTTCATCCTTATGGAGGTTAACCTCGTTAACAAAACATGGAGTTCATTTATGTTACATTACATTCTTATATCCACTTATCGACCATATAAGAGAATGATAATGAGAGATACACGTAATGAATAATTGAAAAGTTGATAAATGGATAATGTAAAAATTGGAATAAAATTCACTTCACACTAATTATCTCTCCAACCACTCCTTCCAATTTGGGAATATCCAAATATAATCATAACTATAGGAGTCAGGGACAATCACACCTCTACTGGGTTCTAATTTTTTTACATGAGAATGAAGAAATGTATATCTATTTATGAAGGATAATTGAAATGTATATTTGAAGAAGAATTTTATTTCCCTAATAAAAAATTGGTAAATAAATATATTCTAATTTGTAGATGAACATGAAGAAAATATAAGTATAGGATCAGGGAAGATACACATAAAAAAATAGGAATCTCCACTACTTGAAGGTAATCAAAGTGAGAGTAGTTAAATTACAACTAATTTTAATTTATCTCTTATATATGATGTTTATATGATGATAACACTCTAATACAATGAGAGTGAATTTTTTTTCTTCATAAAACAATTCTTATCAATGAAAATGCATAATGGGAGTTGAGGAACCATGTATTAGGGTGGATAATCACAATTCTGAGAATTCACAAGAAGAATGAATTTGTTCTACAAAACATACCTTATATTACTACCCCTAAATAAATTTTATCATACATTTTTTTCATTTTTAAATGTTTTCAAAAAGATACCACCCATAAATATGATGGTCATGAAAGGATAGATAACATTTTTAAAAAGGATATAAATTTTTGTTATGTTCTCTAACAATAATTATAGTAAATGTTTTTAAACAATATGGAGCCTGAGGAATGATTCTCTAGATTTTAAGATGAATATATTAACATAACAAAATATAAATAGGAAATAAAGAAAAAAATTTAAGAAATATTCCATGAATTAAAAAGTAATAACTACTATCAAGGATGCTCAACTATAGAAAAAATCTAATCATATTAAAGTGCTCTACGATCTATTAAAAGGAAAGAGAAAAATGTAGGAAGGTAAAAGTTAAGTGATAATCAAGGAATGTGAATAAAAACAAAAAATATTGGAAGATGATAAAATAATTCCGAATAAAATTATCGTGTAGATTTATGTTAAATTGAATAATCTATAGTCAATATGTGAACTATTTTTCAATATAGTTCAAAAGAACGTTTCTTCGAAAGAAATTTAATTATGATGACTATTTTGATAAAATACCTCTTTCTAGAGGAAGATATATTTTGATATCCTCTTATGATCAGTCTAAGTCATCCTAAAATGTAAAGGTACCACAAACTTTAAAAAATAATTTTTCTATTAAATATATTTGCATGAATAGTGTAGGTTTGAAACCTAAGTCAATAAAAATTAAAATCCAAATGATTTGAATCCCCCCATAGATTAAAAGGTCAATATTAGAAATTCTATAAGTAGTTATTCCCCAAAAAAATCCCAACTAGTTAATGAAAAAACTAATAATTGCATGCTTGTATTTTTGAAAATGTACATAACATGTGTGTTTAAGAATAGAATCTTTGTTTTGTGGAATATTTATTTGTCTATAATATATTTTGACATAGGTCATTACTTTTTTGGAAAATAAGATATTTTCTAGGGGGAAAAGGAAGAATGTTTTTTTGTGGAGTATTTCTGTTAAGAATAAATATCTGTATACTATTAAATAATATATCACAAACTCTATTAGTTTACAAATTCTAAAAAGTATCTAATGTATTTACAATGTCAGTAGAAATATTTAAGAGGTATCCAAATAAAAATAATTAAAACATAAAACAAAAACAAATTAGAAGAGAATACCATAAAATCATTTGATTGGTGAAAAACCCTACCTTTTGAAAGAATTATGAGAAAAATGAAAAGGAGAACATTATAATGCTTTTTTTATAGAAATTTGGTGAGTTATTCATGGGTAATCAGAAGAAGAAAAATGTTAAAGGTCACAAAAGCACTAAGAAGTTAAATATGTAAGCTTCACAAGAATAGATAATTTGTTTCTTTAATTGAACAAGAGAACATATCATAGAAACATGAAAATAAGGCACAACCATGGGATATGAAAGGAAAAGTCTAGAATAGAATGTAATAATATTAAAATGGAGAAAATAAAGAACTATGTTGGATAAGAGAACATATGAATTTACCCGTTAAAAAATAAAAAATTCAAAGAATATTCATAATGTATATAAAAAAATTTTAAATTATGAATTTGAGAATTAAATGGATTTAGAAGCTCAGGGGATTGAATGATCCAATTGGAATCTAATGATTCCATATAAAAGAGAAATTTAATTTCATGAGGGGATTTAAAAGGGGGATTGCATAAGATCTCAAGAGAGGTTGTGTGGGATGTTTAAGTTGTCTATTTTTTTAATGATTATATAACAATTATTTATCATAATAGAAAATATTGAAATATATAAAGAATGATCCAAGTGATGCATGGTATATAATGGATCCTATATTGAAAATGGAGTTCTCATATAATGAAGATGATAATGATGACATATCCATGTTTTCCAAGTAATCCATAAAACAAAAAATGACTACCATGAAATTTTCATCTATTTTTAGTGGTGATAAGTAATGAGATTCATGGCTTAAATGAAATATATAGACATTTTGGTCACACTAATGATCAAGTGATGTTCCACTTTATTCCCTTATTATTTATGTTTTATTATTTTAAACACAATGTAGTAGATTAATGGTGGAACTCATTCTCAAATAGGGAACTTAATCAATGAAGAAATCATGAATAATATTCTATATCTAATGATTTACCCATAATTTCATGGTTGAAATTATGTGATAATATAAACAGAAATATAAGAAGTGAATCATTTATGATGGTGAAATAAATATTTTTTCTATATTGGAAATATATCAACAAATGTAATCATAAATGTTTCATCATAATGGGATAAATCCTAATGATATTAAGGTGTATTATATCTAATTAGGTGGAGTGTATCTTGATAATCATTCAGGATAATTCAATTCTTATGCAGTTGGGATTTCTATAAACTTTATGGAAAACTATTGTTGAAAATGTATGAATGTCTATTCTGTCATTCAATTTTATCAAAGAATTGGTTTTTCATTTAAGGGGTTTAAAAAGTATTTGGAAAATGAATAGTCATGAATAGTTATATGGTTATTTGAGATATAAACATAATAATTTTACATTAATGTATTTAATATGTGTGTTGGGTAAATGTAGGAAATTTAGGATGAATAAGTTTGTGAATATTTTCAATAATTGAAACAAAAAGTTGTATCGAAAAGTATATTTATAAACATCCAATTATGTATGGGTTTCCATCATATTATATTGATCAATATATATCTTTTTTTTTCTAAATAAACCCCACATATTTTCTACACCAATCATTGATCAAGTAGTTATTTGGTAGAATTATTGAGAGCACATTACTTAAGAATAATGTAATTTCATTCTAAAAAATATTTCTTTGTATTTTTTTCAATAAGGGTGATATAAAAAAATGTAGAAATGTTTATGTAAAGGGGATAATAGTAAAATTATTATTTTCATAAAGGGATGAACATTTGGTCCTAAATATTATTTATCTGTATTAGAAATATATATATAGAGGGGGATTTATTGAGCCTAAATTTTTTATTGTATTTGTTTTAAATATGTGTGAAAATATAAATAATTTGGAATATTGGAATGAAATAGGATGTTCCTATGATTTTATAAAATTCTTTGTTGTATTTCATATAAAGATATGTTTCATGAAAACTTGTTTAATTAATTTCATATTCCACAAGTAAGGTGAAAGGTGGATTATATATCTTTATGAAGTTACAATGATAAGATACTAATAATGCATCATGGTGAGTTGAAGAGGTTGTTATTTTATTTATGTAATCAATCATGAGTTTATGAGTTGAAATGATTGCATACATAAAGGTAATTATTGAACTCTACCTGAAACCTAAGGGTAACTTCAAGCTATATAATGGTATGCAAAATAGATCAATATCCTATGTAAAGGTATATATTAATTTTAGTTACATATGTTACAGTATAATTTAATTTCATATAGCTATTTTTGATATTTGTGAAGGTAAATTATTATTTTTTAATGGTAATTTCGTTTTAAAAGTTGTATGTAAAGGAAAATAAAAATACTACATAAATGTAGACTAATCTATGTGAATGTAAAATAAGATTACACAACCTACATTAATGTAATATAAATATTCTAAATAAAGGAAAATTATAGAGTCATGGAAAGGAATAAATGGCCATATCAAGGTACTCCTTTTACTTGATTGGGTAAAATTGTGAGTTTTATTTTCCACAATGCAATATGTTTGAGTCGAGCCTCATGTATGATGAAATGTGTTTCTAAAGAGAAATAAGAAAAAAAAAGGTTACAATAGAATTTTAATTGATGAAAGTTATCTGATCCTCAATGATATATATGAAATTATACTACTATTATTATCCATTCAAAAATTATGTATATTGTGAATAGATATATGGGGATGACTTGAAGATGAGGATTATTGGAAGATAAACTGTGACCAGAAAACTGACCATGGGATTCACATGGTAGGTTGAGTGACTATGGACTACATATTGTTGGTTGATAGATTGTGGGATTCACATAGTAGTTTTAATGACTATAAGGTTCACATGATAAAAGGGACAACCATGAGCTACATAAGACTATCAAAAATAATATAGATGACAGATTTCATGATTCCAATCTATCTAATGTAAGTATTTCATAAATTAAACATTTATAATTATTATTATCATGCTTAAAAATAAAAAATATAATGTATACAATATAATCATTGTATTATTATACTTCATCATAAAGGATTCCCAAATTAAGACTTCCAAACATAATCCTTATTTGTGAGAGCCTTTATAAGACAAGGGAAAGACTTTTAATTGTAATTCATTCAAACAAAGTGTTTTCTTTTCAGACACTACTAATATATAAAAATCATTTTGATTACATGTAAACATAAATTAAATAACAATATACAGATAATATTCATTATAATTCTATCATGTTTTAAATATGTAAAGATTTATATTTTTTAGAGTCTTCTATTAAAAAATTTTAAGACACAACTAAAACTCAATACTAGATGATGAGATCCCATGAACATGTTGACATTGTATATAAAATATTTATAGAAAAATATAGAACAATTAAATTTCAATACATTAAGGATATTAAATGTAATCTATGATAACAGAGGAATGTGAATATTCTATGTATTTATTAATATTTAAAAAAAATAGGAACCCCGTTTGATTCAAGTAGAACAAAATAAAATTATAATTGAAGATATATAATTTTAAGAGCTTGAATAGAGAAAAAGTATTTGTTTTGAAATTTTTAATGTTTATAATGATGTTAATATATAATTACATTAAATGTGAGTAAACTAAAATAGAATATAGTTATCTCGACTGTATATGCCTATTATATATTATAAAACATATAATAAAAGAGAGGGTGTTAATACTACAATCAAAGAAAAAGGAATAAGACATATTATTATTGAAGAGAAGGAAATAGAATACAATGGTTTCACGGTGTAGATTTATCCCATAATATATATAAGAAGAAGATAAAATAAGTGATTTATGTTTTATATATAATTTTTTCACACCAAGGACAATGTTCTATCAAATCGTTCCTATGACACTATACTATAAAATTACTAGGAATGTTGATTTAACATATAAAATTTATAAATATTTAGTAATCCTATTAAAATATTACAAAAGTGGGACAAATAACATTCATAAATTCAATGAGGGAGTCTAATGAACACTTTAGATCTTTCTTCAAGGAAGTACAATCCCATTCTATAATATGAATGGAAAAAAATCCATCGCTTTCACTATACATAGTTTTCTATAGGAAAATGGTAAAAATGTCATAAACTATATAATTATTTATTTTATAATAAGAAGGATGATGTGCATGTTGGATAATAGCCTTGATTTCTCAGGGAAATATTCATCCTTAAGAAAGAGATCCTAATTAACCAAACCATGGGTTCTTCTATATTCCATTACATTTATATATCTTTATACTAAATTTAATAGGTAAATATAAAGAGATATCCACTCAATAAATAAGTGATGATTTTATAAATTCATAAATATTAATTGGAATAACATTCACTTTACTCTAATCCACCCCTCTCCCAGTGTGGGAATATCCTAAAGTGAACCTAATAATTTCTTTCAAATCAAATCACAACTCTACTAGATTCAAAATTTATTATGTGTGTTTGAAGAATTTAATACAACTTTATGAATGATATATGCATTTTATATTTGAATAAACCATTGATTTCCTAAATAAAATAATTTTTAATGAAATGTCTTCCACAACACAAAAGGGTGGGGAGAAAAGGATGAAAACAAGTGATAAAGTGCACCATAAAGAAAGAGTAATCTCTATTATTTTATAGGTAACAAAAGTGGGAGTATTTATATTATAATGTATAATAATTTATCCCTAAATAGTGGTGGTTATAATAAAATAACACACATATATAGAAATAAATAAATATGTATTTCTCCATTCAATATACTCGATCAAAGATAATAAGGTGTATAAGATGAAAAACCATGTATTAGTGGAGAAAGATCATAAATATGAACATTAAAAATAATAATTAATTTATACAATAGAATATATCATATATGATTTAACTAGAAAAATTATATCATGTATTTGTGGATATCATTTGAGCATGCATGAAAAGATCCCCAACCATGTTGATGGACATGAATAAAGAAAGAATGATTTGAGGAAAATGGTATAATGTTCTGTTGATCTCTCTAATAAAGTGGGATACATAGGATAAATAAATATCAATCATGATAAATTATGCTACAGATTTGGATATGAATGGATCAATATTATTAGGGATATAGAGGAAACCAGTAAGAATGTTGAAAAAATATTCCATGCATTAAAAGAAGCTACTATTGTCAAATATGCTCAACTATAGATTAAAGCCACTTGAACTAAAGGGCTTGAAAAATATTTAAAAAAATGATAAAAATGTGTTAGTATCAAATTGGAGAGATAATAAATTCATGTGATTATAATGTGAAAATATTCAAGGATGAGAATGGAATTTTGAATGCGAAATATTTATAACAATTTATTTAATTAAAGAATCTATAATCAGTTTAATAATTTTCATTCTAAGAAGTTAAAAATAATGTTTTTGAAAAAAAATACAAAGATGGAATACTTTTCAGAAATTTATATTTAAATAGGTAAAAATATTCAAACATCATCAAATGATTTGTATAAATATTCAATAAATGTAAATGCACCACCAACTTTTGGAAACAATATTTTTCTAAACATATTGATATGTACAATTCTGGATTGATATTTATGTCTATAAAAATAGTTAAACAAATAATGTGGAACTCGCCATAAAATAAAATGTGGATAGAAGAATTTTTTAAAGGAGTTTTTCACAAAATAAATCCAACTATTTGATGAAAACACTAAAACATAGTAATATTGTATTTCTAGAATATATTGACAGTGTTTCATTCAAATAAAGAAACCATGATTTGTTGATTATATATTTTTCTATAGATTACATTCAAATAAGTAATTGGATTATTGGTATTGTACATAGATTTAAGAGGAATAATCGATTCATCTTTTTATAAGAAACAAATATATTTTGAGTTGAAATCATCACTTGCATAATGGTTTGTTTTGATTTCTACATGATACGTAAGGGTAACAACTAACTTTGTAAAGGTATAAAAAGTTTTCAATTCAATGTGTAAATTAATGTTGTAAATTATGTGACATATATATTGGACAAATACACCTATTTGGAGGCATTTCACCATTTTGTGAAGGTAAATTGTTATATGTGTAAAGGTAATACGATTTTAGATTACCAAAGTAAAATTAAATAAAAATATAACCTCAAGGAAACATTTTTGTGTAAAAGAAATGAATATTTAAAATATAAAACAGGAGGGTTAGATAAATATTTTCTATATATTAGTTGTCTAGGGGTACAATTACTTTATACACACAGGCACCACACAACTTAATATTTTATTTCATGGTAAATTGTAGAGATAAAAAATTGTATACACACTTACATCAAGGTATATTTTTATCTAGGTGTGGGTAAATTATAAGTCACGTAATTTAATTAATATAGAAATTAAAAATATATGTGGTTTATCTCTATATATAACACTGAATTATTTTTGAGTTAAGCATCATGCAAGATCAGAGATGTCTTGAGAAGAAAAAATAACAATAAGGTTACCGTAGAATTATAGTTGATTAAAGTGGTTTTCTCTTAAAATAATTATATTTCACAATAATTTTATCATAATCCATGAAAAATATAGAACAATATGATGAGAAAACTGGTGTTGATTTGAAGATAAAAACTTTTGGATGATCTTCCATGACTATAAGTTCAGATGTGGTCTCTGCACAATAGGCTGACTAACCATGATCATCGCACTATAGGATGAGTGACTGCATGACTCACCAAGTAGGTTAAGTGGCTATGAGTTTCTCATGATATTAAGAGTGATTTTATGGTTCATATGGAAGGAAGAGAAATAGTGATACATAATTTTTTTTGGATGAATAAAGAGGATGATATTTCATTATTTTAATCGATGTAAAGTAATATATTCCTAAATGAAACATATATCACTATTTTTGTTTTTCTTACAAATAGATAAGAACATTCAGGCAGAAAAATCCTTTCATACTAAGCTATCATCATCATTGTTTCCTAGAATAATTCATCGAATTGTACGAATTCTTAGAATAATCCTTTGAAATACAAGTTTAGTCCTTCTATATATAATCCTTTTAGAAATATAGTTCTCTTTTGGGACACTAGAATAATCATTTAACATTAAAAGAATATATAATGGAATGTTCATAATAATTAACATCACATTAATGAAGATGATGTACTGAAAGGTTCTCTTAAAATAAAATATGGTGATAATATTTATCCAGATTAAATCACATTTTGAGGAAATAAAGAAGAACAATTTCTAGATTCTTCCAACACAAATTATATGTCTTAATATAAAACTTGATATTGTATAATGAAACACCATTAATATGCGAAATGTAAAAATATGGAGATTCAAGAATATATTTTTAAAGAATAAATTTCAATTAATTTATGTATATTAAAATGAAAAGTGTGATAATAAAAGAATATGTAAATTATTTTTCATTGGGAACATTTAAAAAATAATGAAATTCATGCGATATAAGTAGAATAAAAATTAATGAGAATTTAATATAAATGATTTTAGGGGCGTGAATAGTAGATATTTAAGGGTGTTCATATTTTGAAAGATGATATTTACATTGATATTTATAGGATATAAATATGAGTAGAGGAAAACAGAAGTTGGTGCTCTTGACTGTATATTCCTATAATATATTCTGAAGGTTAAAAGAATATTTGAAGAGTCAATACTGTAATCAAAGAAAATGGAAATTAAACATGAATTGTAAAAGAAATATAGAAAATGTAACTAGTGTTTCATATTAATTATGTATCTCATTCCGTAAAGAATAAAATTAGATAATATGATATAGAAGTGGAGTACAACAATTTATCATACTCAAGTAAAAGTTCAAGAAAATACCACATGCGTCACTCTACTATAGAAGATAGTGGAAGGGTGAGTTAATGTTTAAGATTATTGAAATTTCTATAGCATATAGGACTTCTTTAAAAAATGTAAGAAAGTCTTTAATATAGTATTGGAATGACTCAATCCAACAACAAAATAATTCTTCAATGAAGTATATTTTTTTTAAAAGGTTGTGGTTGAGGACTCATTTTTATTATTAAAGAAAAGACCTCTTTAGACTGGGTTGAGTGACACCCATTACATAGCCCGAAGGCCCAAGGCCAAGTGGCATGAATACAGGGCTTGAAAGCCCATTTTTTGGACCAAAGATCCCCTCGGTGAGTAGTACTACTACATTAACCGGGATGCTACCGTACCTGCTACTGTACTGCCGTCGCTACATTTCCTGCTACAGTGCCTCCGCCACTACAGTGTCGCCACTCCTACAGTTCCGCCGCTGCTACAGTACTGCTACAGTCCACTACCACAGTACTGCTATAGTACCTGGAAATTAGTCCCGGCTCGGATTTGATCCTAGGTCTTTTGGATGCCAATCAGGAGCCTGTACCACTAGGGTACAGGCTCATTGGCTCTTAAATGAAGTACATGATTATTCTCTTATATGTAAAAGTAGTAACCTTTTCTGGATTTTGATTATTCTATACAAGTATAATGAGTTTAAGGTCATTCCCATAATCATGAATTAAATGAAAATATGAATTAATATATTCACATGATATAATAACAACAATTTATTGGGGGACATATTCATCTATAGGGAAGAAAACCTCATTTATAAACCCTTATGTTCTTCTCTATTTCATTACATTTCATATCTGTTTGTGATAGTTTATATTTATATAATATTTCACTAACGAAAATATTGAAAGATTAAATATATCCACTCATTGAATAAGTGGTTTTATAATATGGTGATAATTTTTAAGTTAGAATAAAATTTTCTCTATATTAACTCAATCCCAACTCTTCTTAGTATTGGAATATCCCGATGTAATCCTCACATATGCCCTTACAAACATGGAAGTTTTTTTACATTAATAAATATTGAGTCTCCTCATCAACTAGTGAATGTTATCAATTTAATTATAAATTCCTCATATACAAAATTTGTGTAAAATATTAGTAGTTTAATGATACACACACAAGGATATTCAATATTTTTTGAATTCACCCAAAAACCCAAAAATCCTACCTTATCCTTGGAATTTAGAAATTATAATTGTGATTTAAAAAATTATTTAAATGGAAAAATATACTAATTAACAAAATATCTAACAATATCTGTTTTGGTTCAAACATTCTCCCCTTTGAATTGTATTGTCAATACTCCATGTTTAACCATGATATCTCAACATCCTTACTCTCCAACAATAGTTACTCTTTCCCTTTTCCAAATAAAAATAAAATGAGGTCTTCCATTCCCAAATGTGATCATAATTGTGTATAAAAACTCCAATGCACCAAAATTAATTAAAGATCCATAAATCAAGTCCCTAATCCTACATAAGTCAATTCACATTATGGGAAAAAAGTGACTTAAGATAATACTCTCCTTATTTCTATAAAAACCTATGAATTTATTATCCCATTCTTATTAAATCTAGGGATAATATTAAACCTATAACAAAAACATAACAAATAATTTATCCCATATATTGGATAGAGGAGATGTTTACAAACCACATTAATTTGAAGGATGTGTTTGAACATTAATTTTTAACTAATTCATCTAAAAAACATCATTAGTTAATGGTTTAGTCCAAATGTCTTCACATTGTTCCTCAAAAACAAAAAATCTATGTAAATAAATATTTTATTTACCTTTTTTATAATGAAATGATATTTTATTTTAATTTGTTTTGTTTGAGAGTTGTAAACTGAAATATTCTTGAGTTTGATAGCACTATTATTATCAAAATACACTATAAGTTAGTCCACTTTCACATTAATCTCTTCTAAGAATATCATTATCTATATCATCTAGGTGAATAATATATTTTCTATGATATATTCAACCTCTGTTATGTCAACTGATGAAATTTCTAGCTTTTTGCTGATATATCTCACAAAAATATCTTCAATGATAAATGCACCACCTTTTATGGGAATTCATCTCACTACTTCTCCAAACCAATACACATTATTTTAAAATAGGGGTTTATTATTCCTTACTACTCAAAATTAAGAACAAAAAATAAGATTACCTCTATTACACCTCATAAATCATTTTACATCCCTGAGATTCCCCTATCTGGGATTGATATGGAAGAGAACTACTAAATAATAATCATATTAAATGTTTGGAAAATTTTATATCAAGTACTGTGAAATAAAATTTATTCTCCTATATAAAGTGGTATTAATAGGATTCTCATTCTCATTCTTCTATATCTTAGTTCCAAATATAATTGTAATTTTAAAAGGATATTATTCATGCATGTTAATATTTTTTACTTGTTCATTTGCATACTTTTATTGATATCTGAATTGTATTCCTCCCAATGAACCACATATGGTACAAAAAACTAGTTCATGAAACATAAACATTTTGAACTCTATCTGCATGAGATTAGAAAACTCTTCCATGGAGTTTTACTTACTCCCAATCAATATAATTTTATTCACATTTAAAACACCATGAATTTTTTTTCAACGGATGTATTCATGTAAAAGTTATGTTCAAAACCACATATCCTTAACTCCAGTATTTTTAAGTACAAACCTATTCAAGAATAACATTATTTTAACACATTATTTAAACTACACAAAAACCTTTTCATTCTACACACCTTTTTTCATCACTAGAAATCAAGAAACCCTCGAATTGTTTTAAATAAACTTCTTCTTTAAGTACACCATTCAAGAATGCATTTTTCATCCATCAAGAATATTTTAAATCTTCATTGTTTCACCATTATTTTGAAGATCTGTTTTAACTTTAGTGAGATTAAACATGAAATTTTATCTTTTATATCAAAACTATCAATTTAAGAATATCAATTTCATACCAAATGATCCTTTTTTAAAATAGCATTTCCTAGTCCATAGAATATTTTTAAAGCCCACATTATTTCATACAAATTTCATTGTTCTTGTATCCCTAAAATTTATGATGTTTTATTCTTATCAATATAATACAACTCATCATTCATGGATTTAACCCATGATGCATATTTTATTTCTTCTTCAAATACTGTCATGTTTTTTATTGATAATAGAGTATCATTCTCTAAAACCCACATTATTAATGTTTCAGTTGGTATGGATTTATATAATATTATACTAGGTAGATGAACATTCTCTATACTAATATAAATTTTAGTTTCATGTTGATGTACTTTTTTAATATTTTTCTCTTTATGAAGTCTACACAGTCGTAGTGTTTCTACCAGATTCATCATCATCCTAAACCGACTCATCAAGGTTTGAACTTCGATAAATATTCAATTATCTCTCTTAGATAACATTAATATCTATCATTCCCATATATTTATTTAGTTTCTTTTGACAACATTTATAAGAATCATTTTTTATTTTATATCTTAAGAAAAATCCTTCATCTATAGTATCCCCTTGGTTCCCTTGATTTTAATCGTTATTCCATATATATCACATATGTTAAAAGATGTGGTTTTTTTCCCATGATGGATTCCATTAATGAATCATATAATTGGGTTTTATATTGTCCTATGATATTAGAAATACTTATCTTTGAATATAAAAAACAATTGTGTTTCCTCCTTCAAACTATGTAAATTGTTGACACTCTTGATATGTAGTGTCTTGCCCATATTATCCACCATTAAATTTCCCCATTCAATGAATCTATTCACTTATTTAATCCTCACTAAAAAACCTCATATTTAATATGATGTTTCTCATATTGTTTTTCACCTGAATGAATGTAAACATGTTTTCATTATCCGAATATAGTATCTTGATGTTGTAAACTACTTCACATTCAACAATCCTTTGATACCTCTGTATGAAATATTTACATATTTATTTGATTTAATGAATATAATTCATAACATTATATTGTAATCACCCATTAAGAGAATAAATTACCTCTCTCAACATGATCCAATTTGATTCATTAGACCTTTAAGATTAGTGTGAACCAAGTCAAGAATATTGAATGCCATTTTCTTATTCTCACAATATGGGTTTTCAATCGTATTTCCTCACATGCATGCAGCACATTTTTTTTCTCTATCATCATTTTATGTTATTAATAATCTCTTCCTAGAATTTTAGAAATGATATATTTTCCTTTCTATTTTTTTGGAGGTGGCCTAAAACCCAATGTAATGAATTTTTTTCATATTCAAATATAAAAAATTATATTATTTTTTTATTATCCACCCTATAAATATTTTTAGTTTTACTGTATCCTTTAATGAGGGATTAACCATCCTTACATTTTTTGTGTGATTCGGCCTTCATTGAATAAATTTTTCCCACATTTCATTTTGATATTTACAGAGATTTTAATGTTGAAACTTTTTCTGTATTAATTGTCGAATGTCAGACATTTATTTTAGAAAATGTAATTAATTAACCATTTTAATAGAAATGGTTTTTTTTTCTACTTAACATGTTAATTAATATTCAATTTTTCTTTCAATATATTTTATGAAAAAATTATTTGTGGATTTTGAGATACCATTAGTTGAAAATATAATACTTATGTATTTGGAATTTATTCTTTATTTATTCAACATTGATTTAAAAAAATTACAATTACACTAATGTAGAATTATTTTTAATTAGAATCTCGAATTAATAATTTTCTTCAGGTATGGAATTATAACCATTTTAGGTACCAATATAATGGTATAATTCATTCTATGGAATTGCAGTCTGGAAACTATAGAAGGGTAGGCCACAGTTTTGAAATATTTCATTAGGGTAAATTTGCAGTAGTTGTGTTGTCAAGAAGTGAATATGAGCTTGAATATAGTTCACTAACTAATCTTATTAATGTATTTATATAATCTTATGTAATATAATTATTGTGAACTAGGTCATGGGTCTACGTGGATTCCCAACTGTATAGTTATGCATCTGGGTAAACTCTGCTCACATCATGGTTATTGTCCTATATTTAATATTTCTTTAAGATCATTCTACAATTTTTAAGATTTCCTGAGGGTAACTTTGACACTATGAAAATTTGATTCAAAATGTATTTGATTTCCATGGGATCCATAATTTCCCAATTCCAATCAACCCTGTAGAGGATTCAAGATCAATGATGAATTGTGCCGTGGAAGAATCTTGAGATTTTTAAAAGATAATTTAGAAGAATGAACTGATTGGAGAGTGAATATATGTAATACTTATTAGTTCCAATGTAACTAGAACAAGGTTTAATTATATTGAGTTATGTTTTTTTATCTTGAGTGATGGAAATGGGATGATGAGAGGTAAACCCTAGAACATTGAGGCAGTGTAGGAAAAGACCAAAGATGGTTTCAGTGTTATAACTATGTTATTAGGGGGAATGAACAACTTACCTGAGGAGAACCATTAGGGGATTGGAGAGATAATTCATGTAGTTATAGAAAAAAAATCACATGACTAAATGGATATGGACTAGAGGCCTGATATGACCACATAAAAAGAATTCATTACATATTTAGTTAGAGGAAAGACATGATCTCAACCGAAAATATTCTTAATATGTTTCTCTTTACATACTTTATTTCTATATAAAGATGATTATATTTAATATCATTGTTAACAATAATATTTTTAACTATGTAGTTTAGGGTAACTATATTCGGTTCATTTAAATATCATTTACATATTATTAATTTTGTTTTAATCATATAGGTTTGTTGATAATTTCATCAGAGTACTCATTTTCTCTTCTTCATGATAATCACTTCACTCTACTCTATGAACCAACAGGAGAATTGTATTTTTAGGCATTTCAACCAAAAATACACTATCAATTATATATTTAACTCTTTATGATATCAATGATGCTTTCTATTAACACTATCTAGCCTAATTTTTCTAACTCCATCCATATCTAGGCATTCCTCTCACCTAATATAGTTATTATTACTTTCTCACCTTTTCCACTATTTAAAATCACTTCATTAAACTTTAAATTTTAATTCAAATTTTTCTATTTATATTATATTTAATTATTTATTGTTTTTCCCCACATACAAACTGTCATTTGTGTTTCATCCCTACTGACTATAGTTATTTTAGTTTTTAGAAGTTATAAATAATAAATTTGATAATAGGAAATGATATTATTATTAACTTTTAGAATCTTTTTTATGGAATTCAGGTGAAGCTATTGAAAAAAAGATAATAGAAAAAAAAATAATCAAAACAAATTATGTTTTCAAGAAATAAATTATGGTCCTATAGATATTATAAATATGAAAATATTAATTTTATTTAACTATTGTGTGATAATTTTAATTGATTTTTCTATAAAGTTTAGACACACTAGGTTATGCCCTATATCTGAACTAAATCATTTCATCATAAAAAAGAGATTCATTATTATGTACTTAAAAATGAATACTCTATAATTGAAAATCTGGACATTAAAAGTCCTAAAAACATTTAAAAATTTAAATCACATAAACCGATTAATCAAGATGAATAGAATCCGTGACTTTGGTAGTTTTAGTTGGATACTATTAATATTAATCCTTTATACTTAAGTATCTATCCAAGGTCTATAAACTATAAAATTATATAGTCACATATCTCTATGTTACCCTCTTTCATTGGTCAAACCATTGAGGCTTCACTTGAGTTCATTATTGACTTTTATATTTATATTTGGATGTTACCTCTATATGGCTTAATGGGGGAGGATATTATCTAGAGTTGGTTTGTGTTTTTCTTGATGATTAATCCTAGAAGATGTTTCTAGAATAGATATAATTTTTTGTCACATGGGACATGTTTTAAAATCATAAATTGTAATGTTTTATTATACTAAAACTATTATCGAAGTAAGGAAAAAACCACAGGTGTTGTTCAGGATGATGTAGGATTCCTTCATGAAATATGGGATATATTTATAGATCTTCTTAGGTAATTACCAACCCACCAACTAGTTCTTCTGCTTCTAATGAAGAAATTCAACAATAGGCTCACTCTATATCATCACAAATGTATGGATTGGTCTTTTGGTGGTTATTTATTAGAAATTATTGTAGAATATATGAAAGAAATGTTTTATTAAATTTCTCAAAAAAAACATAAATTATGTTCTTTATAAAGATAAATATTCATATAGGTGAGTTGACTCCTTAGTCTAATGTTGTTTTATGTCAAAAATCACATAAGTAATTCTATAATCCAGAAACATCACTCAACATTAGAGAATTTTTACCAAGATCTATTAATAGTCTATAAGTTGGATTTTAGTGGAGTTAAAGCTAGATGAAGAGGGAAATATCAACAGAGATACTTCTTTTTCTCTTACCTTAACAACCATACATTTTGTATTATTATTATACCATTGAATAATTTTATTTTTGTTTTCTTAAATTATTTACTTTATTTTTTTAGGGGTATGGATTGGATAAATTTAAATTTATTTTTCATGTTATTTCCTTAGTTTATAAAATTGAGTTATAATATTTAATCCCTTCAAATATAACTTCTTATCTTTATCATGAGAATCTGTTTCACTCTACTCAATAAACCAATAAGAGAAATTTAGTGGTTTCCCTAACTGTGGGACTATAAAAAAATTACATAAATGAAAATGGTTGTAATTTTGGATTTCACAATAAATAATCATATTCATCCTGATTTATGTTAGGAATAATAGTTATTAGGATTATTATATAGTAAGGTTTCCTATATAATGATATCTTGGTGTTTTAATTATTTTTTCACAAAGATTTGACAATTATATTGATATTTTTTTGTAATTTTACTTTTCATTATTATCATTTCTATATAGTTGAATTTCTATAAGAATATTCACAATCCATTATTTCTATATTTATTATTTTTTTCTATTACTTTCTCACTTTAACCACTTTTTTCATGTCATTTTTCTTTTTTCATATCATCAAACCATATATTACAGTCCTATTTTTTCTTTTTGACTTTTATTGTTTTTTTTTCTACACACCTTTATATTCTCTGGGGTAATACAGTACTGGTAGATAAGAAGTCTATTATCTCAAATTTTAAAATAGAAAATACTAGATATTAGTATAAAAGTTATTGAATCCCCATGTAATGAAATTTTGATCACATACCAAAGAATATAACCATTAAAAACATAATAAATACAAGAATGTGTAAAAAAGGTGAATGAAATTAGTTTTAAGAAGTCATATTTGATGAAGACGAATATTTTATAATTATAAAGTGTAAAAAGATGAATTATAGAAGATGATCAGAGGATGATAATATATGAAAATAAAGGTTAATTTTAAATTCTTGGATTAAAATATATTTATTAATTTTAATATATTTAATTGCATTAAAATCTTTAATTATGTTCTAATCAATCTTCATCACATAGAGGTTAACCATCCGATGGATGATTCTTATATGTCACTACTTATAAGATAATTACAACTACGAAAATCATTAAAACAATTATGATCAAAATGGTCTCACTAAAGTTTACAAGATTTTAAAAAGAAATTTAAATGTTTATAAAAACTTTTATAATGAAAATCAGTCTCACCAAAATATTCTAAAGTAATTATAATAGTGATGTGAGTAAATAAAATATATAGCCCAAAAAATTTATTCCCTAATATAAATTTATCACAGAATAATTATGTAATCCTGGAATACAGAATCTCCCATAAAACATTATGTAAGAATATGATGATGGTAAGTCTTCCCTTGAACTTACAATCCTAAATAAGCTCCTATATGGCCTGTAGATCCTTCTTATTCTTCACTCTGGAAGTCACCAGAAAAAAATTTCCATCTATGTATGTCACAAAAATCAATTAAAATCCCCCCTTTTATTGACTTCTACTCTTTATTTACTAGGATTCCAAATGATTATTTGTGTTTATCACATGATTAAGTTCCACTACCTAAATATAAGTTTCATTTTTAAACATAAACCTTCAGTCATTTCCTTATCTATATATTACAACTAACAACTAAATGTTTCCATGTTCAAATGAAATTAATCAGTAAAAAACATTAATTGTTTCACGTTTGACCACCATCCAATGTCATGCAGCCCCAAAATCATGAACATAGCATTCCTTTAATGATTTAATTATAATCACTAAATCCAACATCATATTCTTTGGTTGATCGTTTACTATATATTCATCAAGCCAGTGCTAGCTGAATAAGCCATGGGGATATTTTATTTGATATGTTTGGATCATATTCCACTCTACAACAAGAAATAACTTATGGGAGTATTTATAAGAGAATAAATCATGTATTCAACTAAAATATTGACACCCCAACACAGGTAGGGATTGAATCCCTCATAGAAATTAAGTTCCAACAATATATCTAAACCGGCAATCAACTCATTTAAACATCTTCCGCGCAAACAAGATAATCTTGTATTAAAATCTTGAACTAAAAATAGCATACATTATAAAAAATAGAACCTAATTTATCTTCATCAATGATCATCATCTCCTCATAGCCTCAATAAACTCAATTAATTTATTCATCCAGAATAATTGAAACATCAACCTCAGTGTTCTTGGATGCTCTTAAATTACTAGAATGCAGTCTACTGTTAGTATTTTAGTCATCTAAAATAGATCAATCTTTTTCTACTTTGGTTTTGTTGAGAATAATGTATAATTTCATTTCATGAGTGTTCAAATGGTATGATTTCACATCTTCGATCGAGCTCTATAATCAGCGCTAAGGGGGCTCATTTTATTAAAAGACCTTA
Source organism: Viscum album (assembly GCA_963277665.1). NCBI lineage: Eukaryota > Viridiplantae > Streptophyta > Magnoliopsida > Santalales > Viscaceae > Viscum > Viscum album. The sequence continues at coordinate 581,888,992 of OY728129.1, read as the reverse complement.
ATTCATTGCCATTGGTTTTAGGAATCCAATCGGTTAGCATTTTTATATGTTAATATGAGTATCATGGATGATTTATGAATTTGTTCATTGAAATTTTATGTTCTCAGATGTAGTTAGGTTAGGGATCAATGAAAACTTATCATGAGTTTTTTGTTCCTAGGATTAACTCTATAGAAAAATATATAATATATTCCATATTCATGACATGGATGGTTCAATATTCCCTAAATTCAATCAACTGTGTTGAACACTTTTCAATCAGTATGATCTTTAATGGTTTCAAAGAAAATACACCACTTAATTCATATGATATTTGATCCTCCTTAGATATTTTCCTACAATTATTATAGGTTTTTAATTTCTATTAAATATTTAATAAGTCTGAACACACCTTCTTCCCTCCATGAATTTTTTTTCTTGATTGTTCAACCGGTTTTATTTTGCATCTTCGATCGAGCTGTTGAATCTGTGTGAAGGGGACTCATTTCATTCGTTGACCTCGACTCATTTCCATAGATTTCATGCATCCAATTAGTTGGAATATTTTTATATTCATATAAGTAGCAAGGATGATGTCTACATTTGTTCTTTGAAATTTTCTCAACTTGAATGTACTTAAGTTGAGGATCAGTGAAACCTGGTCATGGGTTTTTTTGTTCCATAAATTTACTCTATACAAAAATCAATCATAGATTCCCTAATCATGAAATGGATGGTTTTATATACCATAACTTCAATCATATTTTTACCACTATTCAATCAATTTAATCTATAATTGTTTCCCACTAAATCAACCACTTTATTCATATGATATATAAGCCTCTATAATTATTCACCTACAATCAACTCAGGGATGTCATTACACTTGAATCATTAATAAGTATAATCATATCGTTGCCCCTCCTTGAGTTTCATATCATGATTCAGTGAACTGGTTTGATATATGATGAAAAATGTTTGGGCTTTTGATTTTATTCCATATTGAATACAGTCATCATCTCTTTTCATATTTATATTTCCTTTCAATTTGTCCATTTTTTTTGTTCGATATCACATATGAGAAATTATCTAATATGGATAAAAAAAATTATTATGCACCAAGAAACTGTAAACTATTTTACATGATATCTCTATCATAAAAAAACATTAAAATAATATTATAAGGTTGATTGAATTCTCTTATGAAAATATTCTTCAAAAATTCTTTTATGTGTGGCATTTCCAAACTATATTACATAGTTTATCAAATAAATTTATTCAGTCGCTTTTTAGTAATAAAATAAAATTTAATGAATTTAAAATTAAAATAAATAAAATCAAATTAAATTAATAATTAATTAAAATTATCAGTTAATATTTACTATTGGAAAAATTGAAGAAATTTAAAAAAAATTAAAATAAAAGTAAATAAGATTTGGTAGAAACCGAAAAACATATTATGATGCTAAGAATCAAGAATAAATAAAAAAAATAAAATTCTTAATTAATATAAAATTTATAAATAAAAAAAATTAAAGAATGACCGAATTATAATTAATAAAAAAACGAAACATTATTATTAATTAATTCAATGATTTATCATTTCAACACAAAAACAAAAAAAAACCAATAAACGAAAAAAATTCATCATAAAATAAATTTAAAATAACAAAAGTAATTTGAAAACCATTTAATATTGTAAATATACATTAATTTTTCCCATAGTTAATATGTATTATCCCAAATAAATTAAATTATATATTTCAGTGGAAAATAAAAAATCTCAGTAGTAAAAAACCCAAAAACCCCAAATAAATAGTCTTCAAAAATATTTCCCCCATAGACTCTGATATGATGAAAATGTTGTTACCCCCATCATATTAAATTGTATTAGCGCAAAATCAGTTTCATGATTTTAAAAAATGATAGAAATTGATTTTTTTAAAAATAACAAAATATACATGAATTTGCATTCATCTGGTATGTCCAAAATTCTCTTTACCTCCAGGTGAATTGATACATTCAATTTAAAGGGTTAATAATTTTACACATTAACTAAATGAGAAAACATAATAAATACAAGGATGAGTAAATAACCCATCGAATAACTTTTTGAAATTATGAATGAAATAATAGTGGTTCAAACTGGATTAGGATTTTTTTTTCATATCCCAATGGTATGAATAACTTATTACATTAAATTAATTTCAAAAAGTAAAAAGATCATTATAGATTTAAAAATTTCATCAAAATTCTTACAGACTACAAATTACATAGAAGGGGATATAAAAATGATCTAATCAAGAAAATCCATTGAGTAACTAAAAATAACCCCATCAAAGCGACATCAGAATTTTTAAAACCATGAAATATTTTGACCCACTGAATGTAATGGAGAAAGACTAAAAATAACTAATTTTAATAAAAAATAAGTGTTTTTGATTTGTTATTTTATGAATAAATATATTAAAAATAAAGACTACATGCCCCAATATATAAAACCAAACATTTCCCCCATTGTTCAATTAAAAGGTGGTGAAAAAATTAATGAAAATTAGGTTTGAAAATATTTTATGACATATGTAGGTCAATGCCATGATAAAGTGGTGAAATCCAATTCACACACAAACTGGAAAATGTTTACAATATTCCAAAATAGGTTTTAAAAATTATATGTATTTTATCTTCTTTATAGATATAATAAATTTTATTTAAATTGAATAAATACATTTTTAAACAATGATTCCTACAATCATCAAAAAAATAATGGTTTAAATACTTGGGTAAATGGAAATTTCATAATTATTTCCATTAAAAATGAGTAAACCCAAATTTAACACCCATAATAGTAAGAACCAAAACATTCAAAGAGGCTTAAATAGAATTAACAAATTCCCCCACACATAATTCAAAAAATTAAAATGATTAGATTTAATCAGTATTGCACCATCAAGGTAGTATAAATTAAAATTCAAAACAAGTATCAATAAATGAATAATGGAAAATAAAAATCCATTGATAAGGAATCTTTGGATCAATGAATACAGTGAAACGCTCCCCATTTAAACATTTATTGGAGAACAATGATCAATAAATTGAAGAACCTACATAATACAAATATGAACAAAATAATCATGAATTTAAAGTACATGAAAGATAAGAACTAGGGAATTTTTTATGGAAAGTGTAATCCTGAAATCTCCTACTAAAATCACTTCATGAGAATAAAAATTATTATAATTCCACTAAAACAGAAAAAACAAATTCCCAGGTGTTTCTTTTTTAATAGATTTATCATTCCATAAAACATAAAAGAACAATATATACCTAGGAAGAAGTATAATCAGATTAATGATTATTCAAACAACAAAAAAAGAACAATGTGTTTCCTCCCATGAAGAACCAAACTAAATATCTTCAACAAGACTTAATGGGTCATCAATTTTCAATAACCAAGAAATCAATAAAACCCAATGATTTTCCAATAAAATAATATTAATGCCTCATTAAATTTAGTAGAATTGGCATATTTTATCCTCAAAGAATTCCAATATCTCTATTTTTAAGCACTAAATGAATTGTGAAGGTATAAGACCACTTGGGTTTAAATTTTCCTTGAAATAGTGTGAGTTAAGAATTAAAGATAAGAACCTTCTGACTAAGGTTTAATTCTCTATTTTTAAAAACTAAATAATAAAAAAACCTTATCCCTCTCTTTATATATTCTTTAATTATCAGCATCCTCTCTTCTAATCTCATAAAATTCACTCAACTAAAGTTGTATTCCCTTTATAATAATTCTAAAGTAAATGTCTAAGGCCTTCGTAGCCCAAAATTTCATATTATGAGATTATATAGGAAAATTACATAATTTCCCAAACAAAAAATCATATAGAGACGGGACAAATAAGTTTTTTACTACATTTATGTAGGCTCGTAGTGCTTTATGGTGTTTCAATTACCAACCCTTCATTGAATTATAGAGAGTTTTCTCTAAAATATTTTTAAGCTACTAATATGAAATTTGATATTTTCTAATGGATTGTGGAAGTTATGTTGTTCCACATCTATGAGGAAATCCATATTTATCCATCATATTATTGATCATAAAAGTTCCAAATTTGTTCCATTATCATGGATAAAAATCATTAGGAAACCCAAATCTCAAGAAAATGTTCTTTTAAATGATTTAGATCACACTATTATCTTTATAATTTGGGATTCCCATTACTTCAACCAACACGGAAACATAGTCTAAATCCAAAATTATATACTAACTTCAATAATAAGATGGTAATGGTCCCAGAAATTTTAATCTCCAAAAATTAAAAAAAACTTAATAACCAAAAAACCCTTTTGAGGGAACTCTTCTTTCCTTCCAATATTCCCTAATATCGATAACTTATCACAACCTTAAACTAAGATCCTAGAATATTTGATCAAGGAATACAAATTAAAACATGTAATAAATTTGGGTCTTCCTTTTCACCTTGATAATGGAAACCCCAAGGTGCAGAATGAAAACATTTAACAATGGGATGTATCTCTCATTCCAGTACACATCTCCAAAAAATACCATCAGTGGGACTTCTAAATCGGAGTGGGTTATCCCAAAAGTAATAAGTATGATCATAAAATAATATGTATATTTATATTGGTAATATACTTGGTAATGTATCTATAAATATTATTTTTTACAAAATCCCCTTACAAAGAATATTATTTAACAAAAAATTAGTTTTTTTTCATCTAGAAAAGCATAATCATTACCCTAGGATCATCAGTTTTTATAATAGATATCCCAAAATATGATCAAAAACTATATTTTGTGTTCCATTATTATATTTTATTTCTAAATAAAATTTCTAAATCCAATGTATCTATTTAATAAATCCTATTTTGCCCTATTTTTTAGAAATAAGATATATCAAGGAACAATGTTTTTTGAAAATAATGACATTTGAACCTATCATTTATTAACAATGTTTTTTCAATTAAAACACATCAAACAACATTGTCATTTTAGTTGTGGTGTAATTTTTTTACCAATATCTATAGATTCATATAGTAAAGTACATGAAATTAAATTTCATATACTTTTATTAACCTAAAAATGATCCAACAGCCACATCACTAGCATCAAACAAAAGTTTAAATGCACAATTCAAAATAGGTGAAGTGATGTTGGGTGAAGATTTGATTTTCACCTTATAAATGTTAAAATTTTCAATAAAGTTTTAATAAAATAAATTATTTGTGTCATTCTCTAGCTGATGGACAAGGGGCGTAAATTTTGTTTTGAAAACATTTATGAATCTTAGATAAAAATCATCATGTCCATGAAAACATTTAAAAATCATGACATTCACAGGAGGGTTCATCATCAATATGACATCTATATATTCATTGTATATCTCTATAACCTTACTAATAACCTTATAAATAATAAAATTTACTTCAGTAACCATTCAATAATGTTAATCCCAATAGAAAAATGGATGTTTCTTTAGAAATATCACTAAAACTACTTAATTATTTTCTATGAAACTCTCAAAAGTGATCCAAAAAATTGAAAAGTCATCCATAAAATCCTCAATGAACCTATCAATCATATCTAAAAAAATTCCATTATACATCATTGAATGGTTGTTGGAACACCACATAATGGAATTCACTGGTAATAAAATTTCCCAATGGGTCATGTGAAAGTGGTTTTCTCCAAGTCTTCTAGGGATACAAGTATCTATTTGTTACTAGAATAGCCATATAGAAAAGAGAAATATTCATATAAAAATAGATAATAATGAATTTTATCTAAAAACTAATTAGAAATTTTATCCATTCTAATGGAAGATTACTTTATTCAATAATCTATATATACTCTCCAATAAGTATCTTTACTAACATGGATTATTTCATTTTTTACATTTGTCACAACATTGAACCCTAATTTCATGGGTAATACATAGATTAGTATGAACCATGAACTCTATGAAATAGGGTTTACAATCCCAACATTAACAATCATGATAACCACCTCTCCTATTACTTATTTAATTTTTGGATTTAGCCTTATTTGGCCCACTACTCTTAGTTTATTATCATGCTCCATGGTGATATTTTTCACAAAGAATGAAGGAATAATTTCATTAATATCAGACATGGTCTAAAAAATGGAATTGTGATACATATTCAATATTACTAATATATTTTCTCTTATATTGAATTATTTTTAGTATAAATGATGATTGGTAATGAAGAATTCACACCAATAAATGAATATTTCATGTGTGATGGAAAACGGTTAAGCTCATGTTGTGGTGGATCTTAATTGGATAGAAGACTCTTTGTCCTAGGAGGTCCATGTACTTCAACATGATAAATAAATTGGGAATGAAAATGAGAAAAATTATAATTTTTTTGTTTAGAAAAACACTTTACCCCACTATAGTTCAATGTGAAGACATCATTTCAACCAATGTCCATATTTGATTTTAATATGTTTTCCGTAGAATATTCATCAGAGCATTACAATATTTATCCCCCATATAAATCAAAATATTCCCCAACATTTTTAAGGTATGAAATTCGAAAATCATGTTATATTATAAATTTTATCAGATAAATATTAAAAGTTTCATCTTCTGCATAATTATCAAAATCTATTAGAGTATTGTTGTCCAGTTTTAGAAGATTACATATATTTTAATTTTAACACAATTAAATTGTTAGAAATTATTATTCTCAAAACCTATAATAATGTGTTATGATGGTCACTGTTTAATAGTTTATTAATTAATATTTAAATTGTCTCTATCTTCAGTTATTATAACACTAGAATAATTCCCACCAAATTTTGGTTATTTTAAATTCTTAATCATATGAAACAATTATTCTTTATCACCAAAAATAAAAATAATAATGAGTGTTCCAATATTGATAGGAACTTCAATGGGGTCTAGTAAGGTCCTACTAATAATTATTGTCACTTCTTGTATACACTCCATTTATAGATTAATAAAGTCATTATGTAATATCATCATACCAACTCCTACAATTTGTTCACAAATTCTTATAATGGAAGGTGTAAAAGGATAGTCATCCAATTATAAGACTATGGTAATAGGATCAAATTATCCCAATCCAAACTATTAAAAATTTGAGTATACATGAAAATTAATGATTTCACTAGGGTCAAAAAAACAATTCAATTAAGCATTATTCCCTATGTTGTAGAAAATTATAAAAGACCCTAGTTTTTTAAGCTTTAGTGTTATTTTGTCTGAAGGATATCACAACTATCTTCAGTTATGCAGTAAGTTGAAAGAACTTCTAGTGAATTATTATTTTTAACAGTTTTCATGGTGAATTTCATATTTTTTGGAATATAAATTATATCTTGGATGAAAGGGATACTCAAATGGAGTTTGTTGGAAATCCAAATAAATTTATGCAATTTAGTTTTTTTATTTTATGATTAAAATATTTGAGGAAAATGTATGGGGGTATTATAATAATAGAATACATTTACAATATTTCTTTAAAAATGTTTTCTTTCACTTTATTCCATTTCATTTTAGAGTCTTTTTATTAATATTTTTAAAACTGAATAGGCATGTTTTTATAATTTTAATCAGTGCAGTCAAAATTCCTTTATTCAGTCTCTCCAAAAATTGTGTATCCTGATTCATCTAGATTTTCAGTTTGGGAATTCCTAGGTTTATCTCTAACCTCCTCATGAGTTTTTTTTCACACTAAAATTAACCATATTAATGGAAGTATCCCTACAATTTATTTCAGTGGTGCCTGAATTATTCCCTTTATCTCTTAATTTTATGTCTCAAACTAACTAAACCATTGGATGTTCTATGTTATGCATACTAGGATTTTTTGGACCTTCTCAGAATAATTTTGTGAATTTTTTGAATCAAATTTACCTATAATCTATTGAATATTTAATTTTCCATCATCTTGGGAGTGATATGTCTCAAATAATATTGATTTTAAAGTTGTTTTAAATGCTAATTTTGAAAATGAGGTTTAGCATCATTCTCCCTAATCATTCATTATTCTCTAAAGCATAAATTTGGAGGATTCCCAAATTAGGATTTTTATTGTTTGAAAACATATCATCACAAGATTTTATGCTTTGACCATAACACACATAATTGGTATCCTCAAGTACTTGTAATGGAATTTAAATGTATGGATGAGATATACTTGAGATTCCAAACATACCTATATTGAAACTATTCTCTATGTGTATAGTTCTAATTTTGACAGCCAATTTCATTGGAAGATTGTTTGAGATTCTGATTTATTTATCCAATATAATTGATCTATAATTTGAGACAATTTATCATTAATTTTCATACACGAACTAGTATCATTTTATCCTCTATTTAAACTTATTCTTACTGAATTTTTATATTTTTAATTAAGAATCAGCGTGTTGATAATTCATCAAATCTATTCATTAGTTTTATTAGTGTAATTCCCCAAAAAAATGTTCAACCATGTTCTAACAAAAGATGAAACCCCATTTTAAAAATCAAATTAATTATGTGATAAGGGAGTTGGTGATGAGGAAGCTACCTAATAAGGTCCTTAAACCCATCCCATGATTCAAGAAAGTCATCTTCATCCACGTATTTAATGCTAGTAATCTTATTTTTTGTTTCTCTATTATGTCTCATAGGATAAAATTTCATAATAATTTAGGTGAAAATTTGTTCCTATATTTAAAAAAAATCATCAAGAGGTAATAACTAATTATTTTCAGTTCCCATTATATATAAAGGGGAAACTCTCATTTTCATCTCATTCTCACTCAGGCTTTATAGTATCAGATTTTGTAGTATGTTATAAAATTATCAATTGATGGATAAGGAGTAAATATTAGTCATTTTATTAATTGATCCTAATAGATAAATTTTTTATAGATTCAGCTCATAGTTTCATGCCTTAGGTGTATATTTGATGAAATAGGGATTTCATTCCTCTTAAGGGTGTTTATACTCTATAAACCTATTAAATCCAACATTTTCTTGATTTATTTATGTTTGAATATTCAATTAATTACTTTAAATAGCTCTCCATCAAATTTTTATTTTCAAAATTGATTTATTTTCATAGAGATCTTAAATATTTTTCATTATTTTTGGATTCAGTGTCTTTTGTTATTGAGAAACGGACCTTGTTTACATGCACTAAATACTAAACTATAATTTCCATTATTACAATAGATTTAATTTTGTACTAATATTTTTTATTGATTGTTTTGAAAAATTATTGTATTTTTGGGTTTTTATATCTGTTTTATTTTTTTCATAAATTTTTGAATCACTCCTTGAAAACAAATCAAAAAATTGATAATTATTTATTTATAAAACATTTTAAGATAAATAATATTATATAGAATAAAGAAATGTATCAAATACACATGAAAGAAAATTATGGGCACCAAAAAAAACCATGAAACAAAAGAAATGAAGATATGTACAAAACGATGATGAAAATTATATTTAGGAACATAGCTATGATGAAGATGAATATTTGAGATTAATAAAGTGTAAATGGAAGAATGATAGAAGATGAATAGATAATTATAGAGGATTGAAATAAAGGGAATTTTATACCTTCTTGGTGTAAAATATATTTCTTATTCACAATAATTTAATTTCATATGCTTTCATAAAGAAATTACTTCAATATCCTTATCCAAGAGGTTTTCCTATAGATGTGTAATTATTATTACCCAATAGATAAAATACTCATCAAATAAAAAATTATTGATTAAATTAAAATAATAATAACCCTAATGAATATTATGAGCTTATTAATTAAAACTGCAAGAGGGGAAAACCATTATATAATCTAAATCGATTACATCAGTGGATTATGATGAACTGAAGATGACCTGAAGAAGTAAAAGAAAAAACAATAAAATGTATTCCATATGATTAAATACTCCTTCAATCAGTATATAATCATTAAATAAAAATTTACACATCTAGATCAATGTAATATGTGGAAGATTATAATTCTTCATTTGATCTTCCACTATAGAATGAGAACCTATACCGCATGAACTTCTTACCTTAATTCCACTCCAGATGTCCCTAGAAAATTTCTCCCATCTCTAAGTGTCCCATGAATCTATGAAAATTCCATTTTTTATTGGTAACTACTCACTGACTTCATTTTTTATGACCTCCAGTTCCAGTGTCTCTTCCATACTACATGTGTAATTTTTTAAACACAACAATTATATCACTACCTTGTAACTATAATAAAATTCTTCAACAAAAAATATCCATGTGTAAATTATGGAAATCAACACGTGGATTTAATTATTTCATGTTTAAAATCCCTCACCTCCCTAAAGTCATGGTGCCCCAACATATTAGACATATCCAACCTTGAATACCTTAATTTCAATTACTCAATCCTTAATCATCTGCTCTATAGGAAATTTAACTTGATCATCATCATGTTTGTGATCTCAAAATCAACCACAGTGATGTAATATTACATAAATTTTCCTCGAATTTCACTCATAAAAATGGAAATAACTTGTTGGAGTACTTCATTGAGAATAAATCATGCATTAAAATAAAATTTTAATTTCCCAAAACTGAGGAAAATAGAATCCCTCATCTTCTTCGAGTACCAATAACAATTCCAAACTATTGATCAACGTAATTCAACATCTTCATGTCAATCTATTGAAAATATTTGGATCATCATAAACTCGATCCATTGGGCATTACACAAACAAAAAAGATCCAAATTTATCTAAATTTGTGCTTGTAATCTACTTAAAACTTTCATACTCTTGATTTTAGTATTCATCCATACTTATTGAAGCATTATCCTTAAAATTAAATAATGCTCTTAAATCAATAGAATCTGGTCTAACTTTTGTACTTTATTCTTCAAATATTTGGAAATATTCTTTATCATTGGATTTTATGAGCATATGGTAACATTAAAATTCTTCGGTTTCCAATGGGTTCAATTTTGGATCTTTGATCAATCTCTTACATTATCTCAATGTGGACTTGTATCGTCCTTAGACCTCAATCCATCATCATTAATTTTGATCATCCAATAATTTAGTGATTTTAATTTTGGTATTCATCCCCTCAGTATGAATGATGTCTTAAACTATTCTTAAATAATGGATCTACATGGATTGAGGAACGTTGAGGTAGGTTGATGATCTGTGAAAACAAATCATGGGTAATTTTATTCTTTAAATCATCTCTAAAGAAAAAACTATAGAATTAATTTTATAATACCAACATTCCTTGTTCTGACTTCCATAAATTCATTCATATTTTTCAATATCTTTTGAATAGATCTAATCTTGAATGGTTTCCCACAAAATCAACAACATTGTTTATCTAGTATGGGGGGATCCCGAGTTTATCACCTTCAATTGGCTCAAGGTTTCTATTTCCCTTGAATCATAAATAGATCAAAACACATATTCATACCTCCCTGAATTTAATATATTGATTTTTTATATCTTTGAGATAATGTAAAATAATTATTTCATTGTGTTTGTCTTCAAAACTGATCTAAGACATCAGATTGCATCAAATTTCGATTTCATCTATATTCCCACCATAATTTCAGCTGAGATCATGTAATTAAAATTCTATTATATGGATAAATATTGTTTTTCTTACACACAATGCTACATTGTATTATATTACCTGATGAAACCTTAAATTTATTCAATAGGGATTATTAAATTCTATTATGGGACTTTTCTTCCCAAATTTTTTACATGCAGGTCTTTTAAATTGTTTTATGTTGTTGATCAAATAAATTTATTCATTGTACATCCCGCACAATAAATAAAATTTATTTATTTTAAAATTTAAATAAATAAAAAAACAAAATATTATTAAATTATAACTGTTTGTTAAAATTTATTATATTCAATCAAATTTAAGTAATTTAATTTAAAATTTAAATAACATTTATTAAATATTATAAGAAACATGAAAAAAATATTAAAATTATAATTATATAGAATAAATATATATATTTAAGGCTAAAAATTAAATTAATATTTATAAATATTTAAATATTAAAAGAGTTAACATGTGATAATTAACATAGAGACAAAATCATTATTATAAAAGAATTAAATGATTTATAATTTCAAAAAAAAAATAAACAAAGCATTATATTTAACCAACTAAAAAAATAATGGCTCAAGAATTCATTAATAACACCAAAAGTAATGGAAAAAAATGTAATGGAATAAATTCACATCACCTACTTATTGTAATACTAGTAGTTATTAGGTATCATAAATAGTAAATTTGATATTAGTAAAAAACCTAACCATCAAATTTTAATAAAAAGAAATTCCAAATATCATCATTCTCTCCTTCACCACTTTTCAAACACCATTTCATTAAAATTCAACATTAAATTCTATTTTTCTTTTTTTTCTCATTTTTGGTCAGAATTTCTAGCTTTCCCATTGTTTTAATCTCTAATTATGATAGTGATTATATTTTTTTGGTGTTATGAATATTAAATTTAAAAATATTAGTTTATATTTTTATAATTATGAACCCCTTTAGGGGTTAATATAACCTCATGTATAGAATCAAAAAAATGACTATCACTTAAGAGAATATGTCATATTACATGTATGTATTGATCTTTAGAAATCCTGAGATCATCTCCCTCTAGTCAGGCCTATCAACATTAATTTATATTCAGAGATCCATTATTTTCAATGTAAAATATTACATCATCCATATACTTCTATTCTTTATAAGACTTATATACCGAATCATGTGTGAGGAGTTCCCAATGCAATGATTCCTTGTGTGGTTATTGTTTATGGTATTGAGAGAAACAATGGATATATTTTCTTTTTCCTAATTCATACTTTATTTCAATGAGATACTCATCCTTGAAAATATATTAGATAGAATATCAATTCCTTCTAAATAAAATAAAATGTAATTATGTTCTCATTCATCCATTAATATAAGAAACCCATTACCCTATATAATATCGTTAGATTGTTTTGTATCCATATTTATATGAATCCAATGGTGTAACATCCACTAATCATTTTCTTATGTTAAACTAATTTATGCCTAATGTTAGAAAATTTATAGTAAAATCCATAAAAATAGTTTATTCATTTCATTTTTGGATATGGATTAATTATTATTTACCTATATTAGGGTGTTTTCCCTCTAAATAACTCTCTTCCAGTCAAAAATATGACATGGAGTGTCCAAGGTATCTAGAGGACTAAAACATCATTTGATGAAATAGTTTCAGTCCTTCAATATAAAGACTCATTTTATTCCTTTAAAGACATTGAAATATATTTAGGAATATTTTTTGAGATTTTTGTAAATATGGAATGATATTCGAAGGCCCAATGAGTCAAAAACAAAATATAAAAATATTTTATATCACACACATGCAGTTTTCCAAAGATAATGGAACATCTCCTAAATGGAGTCCCATATCAAAAACCTAAGAAAATGGTTGAATTTGAAGAATTGGGTTTAGTCTATGTGATACCTAATGTTGGTTATGGTTAGGCGTTCTGATGGTGAGTCCATTGGTAGGTATGTTAAGTGAATTAATTAATAAATTCACCTAATTAATTCAGTTGATGCCTAAAACATATTTCCAATTATTAGTAGACTATTTTGAAAATTTTACAAAATTAACCACATAACCCTAGGGTTTTTGATAGGAGGTTTCTTTTTTCTAGATTAGTGGGTCGAGATTGCATGATGACCACTGATCGGATCAAGGTGAATCTATAGGTAGTGGATGCAGTGGATCACCTTCATCTAAAAAAAACTCATTCTTCACCAATGACTGGTCCAATAATGCGGTAGGGCCCATAAATTGAAATTTTAAACCTTTATTAAAATATTTAGTAGGTTCTTATCTATTATTCATTCATCTATGACTAATTTAATCCTTCGTACGCTCATACTTGTATAATTAAATTATTTATTTGATTTATTCTTGCTTATTCAATGTTTCTCATCCTGGATATCACTAAAATGTCATCATTGTTTTATAAATCTTGTAAAAACATTGATTCACCTTTTTTTATTTGTGTATTCCTCCACCTATTCTTTTTATTCTTCATAATTGGTCTATGGGGTCATGACTCTAAATTTTTTTAGTGGGTCCAAGCATGATCGGACCCCTGGATTCAAGGTGGAAGTGTGAAAAATGGACATATTAGTAACCTATGTAAATATTTGGATGTAATTCTATTACTAATGATTTAGTTTTGGAAATAGTATTTGAGGTGATGGTTGTGGAAGAGGAGGAGGCATTTGGGAGGTGATATAGGATACTTATGGGCATCTAGATTTCAATTTACGACCACTAGAGACCAGGAAATCGATGCTTGGAATCCTTATATTTTTTTTATGAAAATTTATAGATTTAAAATAATGGAAATAATGTGGAAATAATAGGGTTGGGATCCACATATAAGATCTTACTTTCTTCAAGAATCTCAAATAAACATCGTGTACTGGTATGAATACATGTCGTGGAGTACCCTGGCTATGGAGGATAGGATTTCATGGAAAAGGGAAGTATCAAACATCATATTGGACCATGACATGTCATGTGAAATAGTGTAGGTGTCTTTAAATGTACTCTTGGAATACACATCCAGCAAATGGACACAGCCTCGTACATGGGAATGTTCCAGTACCTAGGCACAACCATGTACATGGCTAGGTACATGGCCTAGCACAGAGACACAACCCAGTACATGTGCATGTGTCGACACCTAGGCATAGCTAGGTACATGTCCAGGTACACGGTACCATCCAGATAGAAATGAGAATGGACAAGGGAACATAGGTAGGACCCAGGTGGCCGATAAAAGTCATGTGGGTCATTTAAATTTGTGTATAGTTAATTTCCCATTGAGTAATGTACATAGTAGAACATAGACAGAGCATTAGGTGTGATCAAAAACCATGTAGAACCCTTACATTTATTGTACTACTAAATGTCCATCGATCTATGTGTTGGATAGGACATGGCCAGGAGGTCAATCAAGGTTATACACTTTGTGGACCCCTATACACACCATGTACATCTTCATAAAACTTCTACCTCAAATATATCCTTTTTTAACAAAGTTTTTGGCTCATTATTATTCTTTTCATTGTTTGTTATAAATAGAATGTGATGGTGGCCTCTGTAGTATATTGTTAGATATTATGTGAGATTTCCTAAGTGTGATATTCTTTAGGGGATGCGTGATGTTGGAAATGATTTGGCATGATTATCAGACAGCTTATATGGAGAATGTGATCCCCTATCTCACAAGAGAGTGGGTCTTCCATAAACTTTTTCTAGTTATTTGTGGTACTCCCCTATAATATCAGGGTGTTGGTCCTCTATCCATGGAGATGGTACTCCATAGATATAATATTTCATAGGTTCTACATACTCATTGTGCAGATAGAGATGGTACACTCTTGTCACACAATGTTGTGGTTCCTTTATCCACAGAGATGGTACTCCCTAATCATAGTACGGGACATGTCATATTTCTATCGTGACAGTACTACCCTATCGCACTAAGAAATGGGTCATCTATACTCTATGTATATATATAGAGAGGTAGTACTCACCTATTGAGGATGTCGGTCCTCTATCCATTGATATGTTACTCCCCTTTCTCACTAGGGCTCATGTCCTCCATATTCATTACACAGATATAAATATGATACACCCCTACTTACCTATATATTCTCTATCTACTTAGTGGATTCCTATAATTCATGTTATTGTGTTGGTCCCCTATCTTTTAGAGAATACACTCTGTCAGGATGTGCAGTAGTGGTGATGTGGGGGCCCTTTTCATGGCTTCTTCTAACAAATGAGTGAGATATTGGGCATTGATAATGGGCCATTGGATCTATTGATAGACTCATCATACTAGGATATACAATGATATAGTGATACCCTTTCTCTCTCACATGTTATTCTTATATGTAAACATATATAGGTTGATGTGTTTAATTTCCCTCTTTATATAGGCTGCGATGAAAACTTTTGTCATGTCTTTTATTTATTTATCATTTCTTTTTGGGATTCCTAATAGGAATTTATATAATAACCACCATATGGGATTTAATTATATGTTTTTTTATTTTGAATATGAAAAACATATTAGCAGTGGCATTGGAAGAGCGTAGGGATACTTGGGTACATTTGACCATGTATAGTGGTTAGGGAATGGAAGTATAGATTCGAGCAATCTCAGCATTTCTTTTTTATATTTTTTTGTGTTGGGAAATCATTTATTGTTGGGTTTGGGTTTTAACATTTTCATTTTAATTTACATTGTGGTATTATTTTTTATTTCCTAGTGTTTATTAAATGAATGTTTTTTACATTATATGTAATTGTATTTTATTGATAATCAACTATAATTCATCATAGATATGGTTGGGTGTTTGTGTATAGGGGAATTAGGAAAAGGAAACCCATTTTAGTGAGGCATTCTTAGTTCATTTTGCCATCACATGGCCTATAGAGGTGGGATTGGGGTTGTGGTAGGCTGGAATTATATTATCCAGGAAACCCCTAGTGGATATAGTTCTTATATATTGGTATAAGAGGTGGTTTGATCTCAAGATGATGATTGGATTTATTCCCCTTAGGAGTATTGGTTATGAATTTAATTAATTAGTGTAAATGTCTCTAAAGTGAAGATTTTGGGCAAGTGAACCCTGTGTTAGTGTGGAGGATAACATATATTTTCATCAGGACATTGATAACCTTCTTGTTAATTTAGAATACCGAGAAATTTGTTATAGGGAACATTGATACATGCATCATATAGTATTTTGTCCTTTGAGTTTCCTTCTTGAATCGTCTCCTGATATATATATATGTATATGCTCATCCGACCATGGTACATCTTGATTAATTTTCAGATTCATCAAGAAATAAAACCATCTATGTTACTAATTTTCCATCATGAAGACAATCCAATTAGTGATGAGGCATTATTTCAGTGTCCATATCATTAGATATTTTATACTAAATAGAAGTTAGCAACACCTCCTTATATTGAGTAGTACATTATACTAGCCTGGTTTTTTGAGTATACACATAGTCTTATAACACCTTGCAATTTACCATGATAATATTCATTGAGTTTATATAGTGAGATTGATCCCCAAGAATAAGTAGATTTTATTTAGTTCATGATCTATATTTTATGAATTTTATGGACCCCAAATGATCGAATGGTTGCACTGGCAGCCATTATTTTCCACAGAGTATCTAGGAACTGGTTTATTCTATTCATGTAGACACATGATGATTCAACAATCTCAGAAACCAACATTGAGAATCTTTTTTAGGAGTACTACCCCTAATGCTAACACTCAATTCAAATATGGATCATTAAGATATGTATAAGGGAGAGATGATAGATTGTGAGTATGTTTTTGGGTTTATTAAATTTACTTACGACTCCCTTCACATGATTAGATATTGTAACATAGGAGTGATAAGTTTTTAACGGGGTCTCTGCATAAACATATGTGTGAGTGTGGTACCCTTATACATTCTCACATATTATAGAGTGCTAGAGACAGTGTCAGTGATGGAGATATTCCTATCAGAGAGACACCATGTGGCTGTTGCCATATGTTTACTTCCCATGGGTGAGTAGTCTACTTGGTTTAGTAGACGATATGAGTCGAGGAATATGAGGCGTATCCATACTCAAACACAGTCACATAGTCACAAGACTTAGGAATATTGTAGAAGATTAGGGTATGCCAGCTAGTGGAGATGTTATGCACGTGAAGAGCAGGGTCACATGGAACATTATTCACTGAATCAACATGATGGGGAAGGAAGATAGACAATAGATGGACAACCACAAAATAGGAAACACCATGATCAGAGTTCGCCCATGTGTGTCCAAGGTGGCCCTAGGGAGATTTTTCTTGAATAAGAGTAGACGTATCTCTGAATAGAGGAGCTTCTGGTAGTTGAAGATATTACAATCTCCTTCTACCACCAATACCAAGCACATCATGCCAATCTCATGGAGCTGGTGATTGGTGTCGTGGGTAGCTGCATGCTATGGGGTTCTATGACTTGGAAGATCATGAGATGATTATAATTATGATATTTGATTATTAAACTATTTATTCAGCACTGTTAGACACAAGTTTGATCAATTCCTTCATCTCCTTAGTCCTTGTTTGAGAGATAAATCGCCCAATTGAGGCATTATCCTCATATATTTGGCTTATAGTTTCTATATGGAGAGATTATTTGATTACGCATATATTTCACCACTGATATGTATTTCTAATTGGAAATATTTTCTCATGGGGCCTCTTTGTCATCACGATAAAAACATATGATATATTTATGATCTAGATAGGTTTTCCATGGTTTGATCCTAGAATAAATATCAATAAAGATGAGTCACATGCCTCTGAGAAGATAGGGTGAGATTATACTTTGTGGGTATGAGATATATCATGGTTGAGTGAGTGGGTCTTGTGAGAAGGAAGTTACAACCCATTACCCATCCATTGGTGTGTTTATCCCAACACAAATCTTGTTCCTTACATATCTGGGTTCCTTCCATCATGGAGGATTCTAAGTAAATATTCCCAGAGGATGTTCCAATACTACCTATGAGGTGGGAGATGTAGTTTGACGTCGAATTTCACCCAATGACTTCTAAAATATCATTTACAATATATCATATTGTCCCTATATATCAATGGGAGATGGGCTTGCAGTTGGATGACCTTCGAGAGAAATGTTTTATCAGAACTTGTGAGTCCCACTAAGTCACTCTAGTTTTGATAATGGAAAATGGGGATGATATCTTTTGACTTTGTGTGTATTATTATCAACTAAACCAGGCCAAGATAGTGACCTTGTACCCATTACCAAGGATTGATTCCATTTTTAATCCTTTTTGAGGCATGAAATGGTTCTCAAAGAGAAATACCAAGTCTAGATATCACCAGTTGAGGGTTTGAGAGGATGATATTCTAAATCTATAATTCTAATATTGATATGGAAACTATGAGTTACTAGTGATACCTTTAGGTGAATAAAATTCCCTCATAGTGTTTATAAATCTGATAAACCATGTATTTCCCCCATATTAGGATAATTTAATGGTTGAATTCATTGATGAAATAAAATTATATTCTAATTTAGTGAAGGATAATGAAAATAACTTTTGGTTAGTCCTATACATACTTTCATAGCACCCGATGTTTTGTAATCTCCCAAAGATCTAGTTCAGGATCCACCCGATTCACTTTATATGGAATGTAATTTGTAGTCAATGAATAGTGGGGGACCTAATGAAGAATGGTGCAATACTTTCTTGAGTTCCACCTAAGATAATGTTAATGTTGAGGAGTTCACATGGAATTTTGAGGTACTACATGATGTTCAAGGATGAATGTTAAAGCACTTTAGCCTCTTGTAATTCCCAATCAGGTGATGGGTAGTTTTTTACCTAGACTGATCATTGTTAGAGTTCTTAAAAGGAGTTGTGGTTGAGTCTTATGAGTGCACCTATTTTGAGACAATCAGAGGAGGTCATTAAGAACATAGTTTATTAGGATGCCTCTAGAGCTGGGATTAGCTTTGTGTTGATTTAGAGTCAGGAAGTGATCTCATATGGGTTGATGTGGTTGAGATCCCATGATCAAAACTACACGACTAATAACATTAAGTAGGTAGTGGTGGTATTTTCTTTGATTATGTAGAGGTAATAACATAATTAAGATCACATTTTTGTTTACTAAGACCATTGGAGTCTTAGGTATGTCTCCCCGTAGAGTGATCTAAACCTAATACAGAGTGACTAATTGGATTTTGTATTACTATGACTATGTGATAATCTCTTTTCCTTGGTAGAAAATATGGTGGAACATTCCTTTAGTAGTAAGTCCCATATTTTCTGGTGGAGGAGGCTTCGGATCAATTTTCTTTGTTATAGCTAACCCTAGTGTAGTGGAGGGGTGAAACTTATGTTTATGCAATCCTGTAAACTTTTACACATCATTAGTATGAGAGGGAGGATAAATTTGGAGTCTTTGACTATGATGTCCAACATTTCCAAATATCATCAAGAGATTCCCCAAAATAATTGTCTTATAGAGTGAATCACATCATACCTTTCAAGGTATGGATTGTGGCTCAAGCAAGGATGCCAGAGGATGTGATGATGGAGTTTTACACCTCTCCATTGGTTGTTTATCTATGTGTAGGATAGATGTAAAGGGATCTTCATTTGTATTCTTGTTGAGGTAGAATGAGGCAGAGCCTAGTTGATTTCATATCGTAGTGTCTGACATGTTATTATGTGATGGTTGTGAACCATGTTATGATTGGTTTTTTAGATCCTCTTTAGATCCAACAGTAGAAATTAGATTCCATATCCTTGAAATTTAAATAAGTATTCTATTGATAATGAGAGTATATGAATCCATCTAGGTGATATCTTACCAACTTACTATGTTGGAACACTTCCTTGATATTAGTGAGAAGAGTTTGGTGGAGTGATTGGGGAAGTTGAACATATAGGAGATAAAATCCCTTCATATGTTTTCCTCTACAATTGTATCCAATAGTAAAGTGTGGTTCACATTAATGTTATGGAGATGTTTATAGAATAAGTTTGTGACCCATTTTAGTATGATTATATATTTGAACCATAGATGGATGGGCAGCCCTAGTTCCCTATCAATGTGTTGTAGGATATGTTTTGGTCTTGCATGTTAGAATTCAGGTGATTCTATAATGACCACTTACATTTGGTATAGTTTTCTTGTTATAATATCTTTCACTATACAATTGGAATTGAACCTTTTTAATCCCTGTATGAGAGACCCTACAGGTCACCCTTGTATAAGACTAAGATCAGTGATGAATCTTTTATTTTTCAATATATGGTTCGTGCAATGATAGATAATGTCTATTTAATCCTTGATATAATGAAGATAGATCAACGCAATATGAAATCTTAACAATATTGGTTTTTTATGGCCTTGGATTTCAAGATGAGATACCACGCTTTCCTGAGATTCTCCCAAGGACATGGATTGTAGATATTTTACCCGAGAGGAAATATATCCTTGAGGTTCATTGTGCCATTGAATATCCTTTATAGGGTTTTTAGGGTTTCATACCACCTACTCTGACTCTATCTATTTGATTCAGTGCGTTCCATATTCCATGTATCATAGTTGAGGAGATACGTGAATGAACCTATACATGATATTGAATGGTGTGAGATGAACATCAAGGATCAAGCAACCTTTAAAAAGTAACAAATAGTGATCAAGAATCATCAGGAGAGGATCCTTTGAGGATTGATAAATACATTCCTTCATATGTAGTGGAAACATGGGAGGTTCCAGGATCGCTCTATGGAGTGGGAGATCTAGATGCATTTTCAATATCCCCATCATTATTCTTTTTTTATTCTTTTTGTTTAATAATAATTGAAGGGGGGTAACAATGTAATGATTATTTTATCCATTTAATATATTGAAATATATTAGGGGATATTTTTAGAGCTAGTTTTTGATAAAACATGATATTTTGATCCCCTATGAGCCTTTAATTAATATAATAAAAAGAGTAAAAAATTATAAAACGTTGGTGAATTTTCTCAAAAATTGCAAAATATTTTTTGAATGGAGTTTCATATCAAAAATATAATACCACATTTGATTATAGAGTGTGTGTTTTAACATAATCCTGACCCAAATTTGGTTGTCATTAGACGTTCAAATGTATCTTTAGTTGGATGATATGTTATGTGAATTAATTTATTAATTCATTTCATTAATTATTATAATATGTAATACCAACTTCCCGCTATAAATACAAAATCATGGAAGATCACAGGGGTTATATATGAATAAACATTGGATCTTTAGGAAGAGGTTTCTTTATTTTTTATTGCATAATTCAGATTGGACTGCGATTGGTGATTAGATAGAGGGGAATCAACATGAAATAGATGCATCAGATCATCATCATCACTGGAGAATGTGTTATTCACTAACGATTGATCCAATAGTGTGGTATGACTAATAAATCTTGGTTTCCTCCATTGATTAAAATATTGAACTATTTATTATCTTATATTATTTGATTTTCTATTAGTTTAATCCTTTTTATGAACCCATGTGTCCCATTAAATTTTTTGTTCAATTTATTTTGGATTACTCTATGTTTATCACCCTGAATATCATTGATCTATGAGAGTTGGCTATGAACTCTTATAAAATGGTTTATGAATCAATATTTTTGTTCCTTTACCCCACTTTTTCTTCATGTTATTCACCATTGGTCTATGGGGACATGATTCTATATTGTTGGGTGTGTTTGAGCACGATCGAACCCCCATATTTGTTTTTGGAATTTTAGACAACTACCGGATCATTGATTTATGGATAGATTGGGATGGATTGCATATAGTGATGAATAATTCATGGATCCAATATTCTAAGTGGTGATGGTAGTCAAATGTGAGGTGTACTAGATACACCACATGATTCCTACAACTGGCCAGATTCATATTTATGGCCACCAGAGGATAGGAAATCAATGACTATACTTATTACCCCTATTTTTAGTGGATTTATTGTGTTAAAATAGTGGAACTTTATATAGATATTCTTGATATAGGATCCATAGATGAGATCTGAATTTTTAAAATAAACCTAACAACATGACATATATTGGGATGAACACACCCCGTGTAGTACCCTGGATCTGGTTGGTTGTATTTTTGGCTGAAGATATGTATCCAACACTCTGTAGGGCCCCCACATGATAGGTGACCTAATACTAGAATCATGGAATGTATTCTAGGACTACATGGTTATGTAGATAGCCATGCAAACAAACCCGTCCAAGTACACAGGCATGTCCCAGTACCAAGGCACGACCAGGTGCATGGCCAAATACAAGGACAGGAACACAGACACAGATTGCTAAAAAAGCATGTGCCAGTACCTGAGAATAATCTGGTAGATAGGAAAGTACACAAGCATGGTGATGAGGCATGATCACGTATAGATAGTGAACAACGACATGGCCACTAAGCCATGTATTAAAGAGGACATAGATAGGTGATGAGGCATGCTCACATGTTGTGTGGACCCCTTAAACACCAAATAGCACTATATGGCTAGTGATCTGTGTGTTTTTAGGAAATATCCCTGATGTTATGTGAGTTAACACATTTTTTTCACTACCTTATATACTATGTACTTCTATTTTAATCTTATAAAATTGTTATCTCCTTCATTTGACTTGACTTTTGTCCCGCAATTAGCATATATTGAGTATTTTGTTGTGTAGATCTTAATGGTAGCATTCGTAGTAGTTTATGAGATATGATGTGAGATGTTGTGATCCTAATTAGTATTCATGAAATTCTCGATGATGTTAGTAATTATGAAGGATTATTTTAGAGTTCAAATGTCGATGGAACTTCCCTTTATCACCAGGGTATGGGTCCTCTACACCCTTTGTACATGTATGGGTGGTATCACTTTTCTTACCATGGTGGAGATCCTCTATCTATGGAGCCAGTACACCCATGTCACACTAGGGTATGTGTCCTCTAAACTTCTTGATTAGATAGAGATGGTGATCCCCTATCATATCAGGGCATGAGGCCTCAATATAAGGAGACATTACTCCCTTATCACACCATGGTGTGTTTCCTCCTTACTAGTTGTATAGTTAGAGACACTACTCCCCTATTACACAAGAGAATGATTCCTTTATCCACTAAGATAGTACCCCCTTTTCACACCAAGGAACAAATTCTATATTCTAATTGTAGATATATAGGTTTGGTACTCCCCAATTGTGAGTGCAGGTCCTCTATCCATGGATCTGGAACTCCACAATCACACTAGGGTGGGGACTCTCTATATTTTTTACACATATATATAAATTGAACTCTCCAACATGGGTGTGATAACTCTATATATTGATTTTAATCCTCCATGTCATACCAAGGTGTGGGTCCTATATATTATTTATATTAACCTCCAATGGGTTATGAGGTAGTGGTGAGGTTTGGACCCTTGTCATGGATTGTTCGGACAGACAAATGTGATGTTGGGAAACAATGATGGACCTTTGGAGTTGTAAGGAGACTCATCGACCTAGGATGGTATTTGAGATGGGGATCCCATTTTATCACATCTAGGTTTCATATAGGAGAATATATATATGTTGATAAGTTTCATTTATGTCATTCTTTTGGTTGAGTTGACTACTTCTATTGTGTCTTCTACTTCTCCCTCTTCAATTTTTGGTTCATCCTACTAGGTAGGTATATACTAACAATTTCATATAAATTTCAAGAACATGTCATTTCTTCGGTAGATTATGAATAATTATATGGTGGAATTGGTAGATCATAGGGATACTTATGTGTATTTGATTTCATATGGTGGTCGAGGCATGGATATCAAAACTTGGTCCCTCCCATAAATATTTTTCATGTTGTTGTTAGGTTGGGATGTCTTTTCTTTGTGGGTGTTTCTTTTTCTCTTTTCTTTTGAGTTTACTTTTTTTCACTCTTTTATATTAACTAGATGTTATTACATGAATTATATTACTCTATATGTTATTATAATTTATCATTATTCGTATGCACTTTTATAAATAGTTAGTTGGTTGCGTGAATAAATGTACTTTATGAAAATCCATAAAATTTTAGTTATTCATTCTCAACTCTTATTGCCAGCCACTGGCCTATAAAGGTTGGATTACGGCTGTGACGACCTAGTCTTATACCAACTAGGATAGACCAAGTTAGTTGGTTTATTACATTCCCATATCTATATGTTAATGGGTTTGGAATAATTAATCGGTAGGTGATTACTCTATGTAATTTGGATTGCCTTTCACTTTTTTCGTTCCCTTATTTTGAACTACTATGGTCATTACTATTAGTAGTTCATCATCTCATCAAATTCCTATTTTATTCAAGTATCTAAATCTTTTTTCATTCAAAATCTTCACTACATCTCCTGATCTGTGTTTGGATCTATAAAATAGTTCCTCTTTTGAGAACCTACAAAACTATGTCTTATAATAAGAATTACATCACTTTTCTTCATTGGTTTGTTTCCCAAATAAAAAAACATCTTATTAAAGGGTTTAAACTATTTTTTATCTCTCCTATAATCTATCACTATAATAATAAAAAATCAATTTTTTTATTTAATTTTTATTTTTAAATCTTATACATATCTTGAGTCTTTAGGACAATATCGTAGATATTTTAACTCATTTTATAATAAATATCTCTTAATATCATGGGGATGCACATATTTTAAATAGTCATCAGATAATGTAACAATATTTCTATTATTTATTCTTTGAATATCGTTCTCTTCAAGAGACCCCTCACGTTCCACCTTAACATGAAAAAACTCTTTTAGATTGATTGATGTCCACTTTCTCAAAAAAAAAATTTCAATAGTATAAATTATATATAATGAACCATTATTTCATATATGAAATTTTACATTTAATTTTTTTCATATTTAATTATGTAACAAATTATAAAACTCATGCATATAATAAAAAATATCAACTCATTATTGTAACTGTTTTGAAAATTACTTAATCGATAAATATAACTAATAAAATTTAAAAAAATTAGTGGAAAATAAACCCCCAAAAATGAAATGACAGGGGTTGGGATATTTTGAATACTCTAGTCTCCTAGAATAATCACACAGACTAAAAGAACTGTATGAAATAATAGAACACTAGTAATGTAAATGAAATTTTGAAAATGAAAATATATATCCATGAGAAAAATTGAAATGTATGATGAATGAAGAAAATATGTGGTATTTATAGAAGTTATGAAACCTATACGACCATTGGAAATATGAAATTTAGAATAGTAACCTGGATGTTATGATTTTTTATATAACAATTATAAAAGTACCATTACTAGGGAAATATAAAAATAAAATATTTGAAATCTTATGAAATAAAATATAAAAAATTTCAATAATAATAAAATTAAAAAAATGTGAAAATTATCATAACATAATTTTCATTATATAATGAAATCATAAATTTAATTTGAGAAAACATATATTTCTTATTTCATCTTAATAAATCTATTTATGAAACAATTATGAATTCAGATTATAATTTTATAAAAAATTATTTAAATATAAATAATGATACTATATTATTAAGTCACTAGTAGTATTTATTTGGTTTAAAAAAATTAGAGTCCTAAAAATTTGTAGTTATCAATAATTGAATATTTAGTTTCAAATATAAATTTTTTAAATTTTTAAAAAAAACCATAAAATGTATTTAATTTTTTAAATTTTATTATTGAGAAATGGTTAGCTTGAATTTTTTCTTTTTTGAAAAAAAATAGATTTTCAGTAAATAGTAAAATACCATAAAATATGGTATTTTAAATTATAAGTTAAATAAATGGTTACTTAAATCATTAGTAGTATAAGAAACCATTATATCATCCTCACATGACCCCAATTTTAGTTTTTTAGTCACAATAATCATTACTATGTTTAGTCTTGTGAAATAATAATGTATCTATGAGTACTATATTCAAAAACATACCTCTCTTTTCCTTATAAATACTAACATTCACCTCCCCACTTCACCAAACACCATAATATTATAATCTTCTTAAAAATGATCTAATACACTTCCCATAAAATAATTTTCTAGTCGTATAGGTTCTGGTCTCATACAAATTCTACTCATCAAAGGAATAGTTGATTTAGCATAGCATTCCTCCCATGATGTACTGTAAGTACTCATAGTCTCGCTTTTTCTTTTAATTTATTTTCATTCCAAAATTATTCTTATACATACTCTAAATGTATTCCACATAATAATTTATGAAAATTAGTATCTAGATATAACTTAATGTAATTATATTAACATAATAACAATTTTCTACCTTCCTTTAATTTGTTCTAAAATCATAATTTTGCCTATATTATGGTCAGCTCACCGCCTCCTAGGATAATGTGTTTTATTATTCATCACTAGATTTTTGGATGATAATAAAAATTATTTTATGGTAAAATATATTGAAAATAAATATACTATATTTAATTTTATATTCAATAATGGGAAAATAAACTAATATATTAAAGAAGACTAGTTCAGTTCAATAAAGTTGAAAAACAACCAAAATAAACTAACCACTAAGTGTTAATATTAAACTTTATATTTCAGGCTAATTTTTAACGAATAATTGATATTTAGAACTTTTTAAACCTTTATAAATACAATGAATCCATTTCATTGTGACTATGAACCTATGTGTCTGTTTTATAAGCACAACCCTAATTGTCGATACGACCATGAAACCATGAAATGAACATCCTCATAATAGTGAATATGAAAATAATTAAATGATCATAATAAACAAAATTATATTATAATAAATTAAATATACATGAATAAAATTTCAATCCACAATTAAATAAATATAATTTCATTATTTAGATGGTTGTACAAACACACACATAGATATCCATCACATGAAGTGAGGGATCTTCAAGACGACCCTTTTTCATAGGTTATGAATTATCTATCTCTAATAACATTTTCTCTATATTACTCTCATTTATAGAATCTTTATCAAGTTTATATTTTCCCAACATATATTCCATGTTTATTTTAACTTTATTTTCTGGGTAAATAAAACTACTCTTCCCAATCTATTCATTAAAGAGAACCAAATTAAAGGAACATTTCTACTTACTATATATTTTAATATAAAACTATTTAAAAAGTTTTAATGTTTTTTATTTATATTAAAAATCCATTATTTTATGTAAACCCATTCATGTTATTTTGTAGTATTATGTAAAACACTATGTTCTCTACTTAATTAACGATTCATTACTCTTTTACTAATTTTTTTTCAAGAAGTTCATTTTTATACTTATATATCATCTTATTTGTTGTGGATATTCCATTAAAATCTATATTTATGACCCTTGATTTATTAATAAATTATGAACATTCAAAATTGATTAATCCCTTCTATTATTTTGAATATTTATTGTATTCCATTAGTTTATGATTATAGAAAAGACTTTATAACGCATTTTTTCATGCGATTTTTCTACATTTATGACAGATATATTATTCTATTATGTGGAACACAAATACATGTAAATATTAAGATATTATTAGCAGAGTAAAAATTATACAACCCCCTAATGCATTGGGTAATGTTTTTATCACAAGAGATATCATTTTTTGTAGCATAAGAATATAGCCTAGAACACTATGCTATGTTATCTTGATAGTGAGCCTTCACGGATACATATTACGTATTGTTTTGGGTTATTGAAACATTCTTATAACTCCATGTTTTTAAAATTTCTTATTCATTATACTCTTCTTCCATGAGATTATATATAATTATTACCGTTTATGATATAATGTTATGCCTCTTGACTCATTTTTGATACCGTATCATCAGGTTTATTCCCAAAATGTGATTTATATCCAGCCCCATTTCATTATGTATATCCTTGGGTTAACCAATAGGGTATAGGATCACATTATTGAAATTAAAATATTGAATTTTTATTTTATTTTTACAATGATATTCTTGTATACATAATCTCTTAATGACATTATGCCTCTAAATTTTTGGGTCATGTTTTTAATATTTTACTTTAAAAATAATCTAATAATATATATATTAGACTTGGGTTTCTATATCATCTACCATATAAATGTACCTTTATTTTTTTGGATTGTGATCAATATCTTAAGAATGACTAGTCCATGAAAACCATATATAGAAACCTATATATTCATAACTTAGGACAAACATGTCAGTCATGAGTTATTCACAATAAGTATATAATTTTCCATCTTGTATACATGCAAATTATAGAATTTTAATCCATAATTTTACATTGAATTAGAAAATAGATGGAAGTAGGATGAATTATGGAAAAACTGCATGCGACGAGTAATGTAATGATTACCCAAATGATATTCCCAATATAATAGGATCTAGAGTTAATTTCCTCAATAATATACCTTCCCAACTAAATATATTTATAAATAATAAAATGGAACATGTTGAAAACCTTGTTTCTCTCAAGAAAGAAAAGTTTTTATTTGATTTATTTATTCTACAAAGGACTTCAAAATTTAATTGGTCTTATGATCCCTTTTTAATTGAAAATGGATTGATTCTATTGAGAAGAGATTCATTGTCCACTGATGATCTGAGTAAGATAATGTTATATAGAATTTTATTACTTAGAGGGAGAATCCAGTAAGTTGTAGACAATACACAAGAATATTAAACTCAAGGAAGTCATAAAATCAGTACATTGGAATTAACTCAAGAAAATATTTTTTTAACATATATTATCCTTATATTATATATATAAAAATGTAGAGGGAGTAACTTAGACTCAAGAAAATGGAAGGCAAGCCAACAAGATTATACCCAAGTGGTACAAGATCTTTCTTTGCATCCAAAAGACCCAAGATTGAATTCAGGTATAGATAAATATCTGAGGTACTATAGTGGCACTGTAGTAGGGAACTGTAGCAGTACTATAGGGGGTAGAGAAACTATAGTACTAACTATAGCGGTGGTAGAACTGTAGCAGGTACTATAGCATCTTGGGTACTATTGAAGTAATATTCACCATTGTTTCATTTGTGCCAAACATGGGATTTCAAGCCTAGTATTCAGGCCACTTATCATTGGGCCTTCAGGTTATGTAATCGGTCTCCCTCTACCCAGTAAAAAGAGGTCTTTGCTTTAATAATAATATGAGGCTTCAACCCCAACCTTTTAAAAAAATGGAATAAAAATCAATAATGTCATTAAAAAGTAAACTTCATAGGAATATTAATGTAGGCATATTTCTTTTTCATTAAAAAATAATGTAAGGTGTATTTCTTATTTCATGGGAAAAAATTTTAGTCTTTAAAAACCATACTAATTAAATATTTTCCATGATATAAATTAATAGTGTGATGTTGCCTAAAGGATTAGATAGAGATTAATGATTCTCAATGGCCATATGAGGTTCAAGATAGTAAGAGGATAATAGGGTTTATCTTTATATGACCAATGTATAAATCTCACATAGGGAAGAAAATTTATTTTCCCACTTGTCATAATTATTTGAATAAGACTATAAGAAACTACCTCAATGAAATGAGAAGATTATTTATGTTTGTAAAGGGTTGTAAAAAATACTATTAATATCAATGTTAGTCAAATTATATAACTAACATGATAGAAGAATGTATCATTTTTATCAATCTGCTATTAATGGTCTAATGTCTCAACTACAATGAACATGAACACTATGAATGATATTGTAATAAGTTGAGGGTCGTTGGGAATAATTGGAGAAAACAATCCCCAACGATAGTATATCAAGAATGAGATTGTGTTATTACTACTATTGAGGTGGACAATGAAAATTAATTAGTTATAGGTATACCTATAATTCATTCAATAATAATTAATACCCTATTTTATTTCATCTCTTGTGATTAATTTAAATATTCCACTTTTTTATAAATATTAAAACACAACTTCAAGACATGGATGTTGAGTTATTATTGAGAAAACCATGTGGGGAAATTATTTCATCTCATGTATATAACTCTTTCACAATTAACTTTTCTGGGATAAATATTCAAGAAAACCCTGATATTCCCCCCTTTGGTGGAATTTTATTCTATACCAATTATGGATTAAGTGTCCTTATATAGCTCTGGCATCAGTTATCAGGAGTGGTAAATCACATTACTTACAAAAAAACAACCATTTATTCAGTAAAAGTAGTAGGTTAATGAGGATTTTTTTTTTGAAACTCCCTCTCATGAAGGGATATTATTTACCTATGATCAAGAATATCTACCTAAAATAATTGATCTAATGGAGAGGATTGTCATTGATGAGATTCCTAGTGTGATATAATTTTCAGATGTATTGAATGAATAATTTCCTACTATGCCTATAAATTAGGAGGTTGATTTAATATTTTAAATTAAACATATTTATCTACCCATATCCATGTTTCCCTAGAGAGTGGCCCCATTGAATAGAAGTAATTAATAATGTAACTATAAGAGATTCTATAAAAGGGTTCAATATATCCATGTTCTTAATTAGGGGGTGTTCCAGTACTCTTTTTCAAAATGAAGGATGTGTCAATGAATCTTAAATTTATTATTATATACTCAACTAAATCGTGAGAAAGTACTAATATCCCCTCCCATTAATCAATGATTTGTTCAATAAACTGTGATATGCTTGGTAGTTCAATAAAGTTAATTTTCGATTAGGGTAACATCAATTAAAGGTGTATAGGGATTATATTCCCATGGATAGATTTACTATAAGGCATGGTAATTAAGAGTTCATAGTTATTCCATTTGGACAGAAAAATTCGCTAACAATTTTCATGGACATGATAAGTAGAGTCTTTAGATATTAACTTGAAATTTTTTTGTGGTCTTTATTTATGATAATATCATATACTCTAAAAAATAAAGAATATAAGGGGACATTGAGTAATGTTCTAAAATCAATGAGAAAGAAGAAGTTAACTTAAACATACAATATATGAGAGTTTTTTATGAACCAAATTTTTAGGCCATAAAATCAAAAGTAATAGTAAATATATGAAGCCTTATAAAATAAAAGTGATTGAGGATTGTCCTTGAATAAATTTTATAATAAATATCCATAGTTTCTTCATATTACCTAGGTAATATCAATGATATATCAAGATATTATCACACTTTTTGTAACATACCAAGTAATTAACGAATAATAAATATTTTTATATATGTCTATAAATGATTAGATAGTGTTTTAGAGGCTTAAAATGAAAATAAATACAATCTTATGCATGGAATACACTAATATTCTTAAAAGATTGTTTTACTGCCTTTTGATGGAAAAACCTTTTTAAATCTATCTTTTGAAAATTTTATAAGCTATGTTTGTCAAAATTAACTTATTATTTATTATTGGGACATCAAAATTTACTTTGTGTGAATTTTTGGTATTTTTCCGATAAAGTTCATTTTTTAATGAATAGTGAAAAATGTTGTATTTTAATTCAAATCCTCTTTTTAATCTAATTTATTTATATGATTATATTATCTTTTGAATTGGTTTTGAAGTGAAATTAGAATATATTTTTACCATTTTATACAATGGTGGTCATTGGAATCAATTTCACTTTGAAATTGGACTTAAACTAGTGTCAATCTTTTGATACTTATTGTTTCATAAAAAACACGATATTTGTCATGAAAGCGGGAATTAGTTATTAAATTAATTAATACAACTTACATGTTTTTAATTTTGTAAAATAGACATCATTTTTGAATTTGTAATGTCAAATATATCTTAGGGTGAAGTTTTGGTATCTTTCTGAAAAACATCAATTTTTGATGAATAGTGAAACCACTAAGTGGTAGTTAAAGAAACTGATTTTTCGTTTAAATGAAACTTTTCCACTTATGTGATTTGATTTTCAAAAATCCGACATACATGGTTGTAATTAATAAGTAAAATGTGGTTCATTGAGATTAAAATAATTTTCTGATGAATAGTAACTTTTAAGTTCTTAATCACGATTAGTGGTAATTAGTGTAGTTTAAGGTAAAAATAATGTTTTAATAATATGAGATGAGCTTGAAACAAGTCCTACCCTTATTTTATGTGTCATGGCCTACCAAGAAAAGCCATGGGTCAACTTGGGGGCCCCATGGAGCCACTTTGGTTGGGAAATGACATAAATAACTTTTTATTTAATGTTAAAGTAAAAATGACACAAACATGAGATGTTTTAATAAAACAATTTTTACATGTGGTTATACAAGTCAGATTTTATTTTACAAATATTAATTGTAAATATAAAAAAAATTCCTACATCATAGTAGTTTTTTTATAATTTTTAGACTTTAAATAAATTAAATTATCTATGACATCATGATGATGCAGCGATTACCTCATTAATAAAGGATTTAAATAAAATGAAATGATAATGTAAAATCTATAAACTACACATGTACAAAACCTATTTTATGGGTGGATTTCGAAACCTTATCATCTTACCCTCGAAGTATATCAATGTGGGACCTTTTTAATACGAAACTCATTTTAAATTAAAGTAACATTTCCTTACTTTCCAAGAGTGCCCCTCCTCTCCTCTTATAAAAGGCCCCCACCTCTACCTCCTTACCCACACTCCCACAGCCCTTGGCTTGGCCAAACCCTACCCATTTTGTCTCTCCACATCCATCTATTACTCCTTGAAGCCTCAATTTGGGCAGAAGTCTTCCCAAGGAAGCCTTTGAGCTCAAACCAAAGGGAGTTACCCGATTTTAATGTAATGTCTTCACTTGAGTCCTTTTGTTTTATTTTTCTTCTCCAACCCCCTAAACTCTTTTTATTCATTTCTTTTTTAAAAACTCCAGTATCTTAAATATACTAGGATTTTTTTATAAGAATTATTCGAGATACACTTACACACACCTACATCTAATGGTTAAAGGACATACTGTTTCCGTGGATGGTGAATTTATGCCTCCTGAAACGATGATTGTTCAACATTCTTTTAACACCTTCAAAGGTGGCCATTAAGATGTCACTATATTTATATATGATATATAATATGTTTATGTTTTCCTTAAGCTTCTGTATTTCTCATTTTTTGTATACCTTTATGGTTTCCATTATGGGTAAACGTGATATCTTCATTTAAGGAAGTGTGGACTACCGCCCCCTCAAAGTGATTTGATTCGTTAAATACCATATGTGGGACGTATAAAGGATGGAACTATGATATTATATATGATATTATAATGGAATTATAATATACCTTTATATCATTATGATTCCATTCTATAAAATACGAAATAGAAATGAAAGCAGTGTTCATGCGTACGTACGACATACCGTATCCATGAATGGTGCATTTCATTACTTACCTCTAAATGATTATGTAATATTATAAATGAATGCATTTACAGGATATATATGACATATATGATATCTACATCATTAATACCATTCTGGATATAATGGATACATGAACAACTTGTAATTATAAAGGGCTTATTTTTTACTCAAGTACCAATGATCATTAAGACGACCGTTATTAACTTAAATAATTACATAGTGTTAATGACATGGCAATAAGTGATATAAAAGGAATAATGAACTTGAAAAAGGTTCATAAACAAGTATAAATTAACTCAAGTTTATTATTCAGGAGATTAAAGAACGACCGAGTCATGTCGGACCCGAGGTATGGGACTTCGTCTCAATCTCCTTTCATTGAGGCATATTTTTTTTTATAAACAACCTTCTTTTATACGGTGTATAAACCCCTTTGACTTTTACATTTATTCAAAAGGAATCTTCTTTATACGAAGCGTTTACTAAATGAAAAAAGGGAATTTTTTGTCGTACGTATGCGGCGACAACGACTTCTCCACCACCGTGACCATTATTTGAGTTTCGGCTTCCTCTATAAGCCATACCTTTTTTTTAAAGAAAAATAAATACCATGTTTTACTTTTCTTTTATTTTGGTATCGAAAATTGTTTTCATAATGTTTTTATATCAATGTGTTGTATTGATATCTTGTGATTGAAAGGTGGAAATGTTATGTTTCCTTTATGCATGTTTTATGTGATACGATTATGTTGAGGTTCTTGGACATTATTATGAAGACGGGTTGTTCCGTGATAGACTCAGGGAGGGTGAGCCCGATATAGCTCTCCAATGCATTGGGTAACGTGAAGGAGTGAAACGTTAAGGTTTCTCCGAAGACATTTAGGGAATATACTGTGATTGGTATTCCAAACGTAACCAAGAGGGTTACTCCCTACGTAAGAAAGTTATGAATGCCTCAAGTTACCTTTATGTCTTCTGATTTCTATGATTTATTCATGATTTGATGAGGTATGTAAAAGTGCTTATGTTTTATGGGTAAAGTATGATTTTATTCTTATGTATATATGTACCCATGTTTCCTTTCCATATTTTTATATCCCTTACTATGCTTTTTATGCTCATCCCATGTTTTTTTGAAATGTTTTTCACAGGTCAAAGGAAAGGTACATGATATGATGATAGTGTCAAGGATGTGTCACTAAAGAATCCATGTTTTATTTTAAATGTGTTTCCATTGAAGGGAAATAAGAATACTATCTTTGTGTAACCAATTTTTTTATATGTGGAATTTAATTCAAGTTTTACAATCCAATTCTCTAAAACTCTAAACCAGAAAAGATCCTCAATGTGTAATCTTGTAATAACTCATGATTAATTAAGGTTTGAGGCTGGGGCCTTATAGTTGGTATCAGAGGTCGGTTTATATAACTTTAGGAGTTATAATTCTATTAAATGATTATCCAAAAATATTTTTTTATGGTCAAATTGAAGTGATATAGTATTTGATGATTACCATGTTGCTTCATCTAAGACATGTTTGTTCAGAATGGTTTTCCGCAGAGGAAACAGGGAAGCAGTGATAGGAAGGCATGAAGAAGGAAATAACCTTCCAAATCAGCATCCTGAGATGGTCGGAATTGGAACTGAACAGTTTGTTGCAGTAATGGCGCAGTTGACTCAAGCGATAAATGGTGGTGGTATCCATGCCCGAGATCAGCCAGATCAACCGCAGAGGAACATGTCAGTGGTGGAACATTTCATGAGGCAACATCCCCCATCATTCAAAGGATCATCTGACCATGTGCTAGCTGAAGGGTGGATTAAAGCACTAGAGAAGATTTTCGATGTCATGGGGTGTTCAGACAATCAAAAGTTTAGTCTTTCTATTTACCGTTTGGAGGGTGAAGCAGATCAGTGGTGTTCGATGGTTAAAAATATCAGGGACGCTGATGAGATTGATGCTCTCGACTAGGATGAATTCAAAGGTATGTTTTTTGAAAAGTATTTTCCTAAGGCTGTTCAAATTAGGATGAAAAAACAATTCTTGGAATTGAGGAAAGAGGAAGAATCAGTGGCTACCTATGAAGAAAGGTTCACTCAAATGGCAAGGTATGCTCCAAATTTTATCCAAGACCTTGATAGTAAAATCAATCATTTTTACTCGGGAATAAAGCCAAAATGTCGAAGGGTATTAGCTTCTCGTGAGTTTAATAGTTATGAAAATCTTGTTCGATGTGCTGAGACGGTGGAAATGGAGTTTGCTGATGATCAAGTGTTCTATAAAAACCAGTAGAAGAAGAGACCAAGGTGGCAGGAGAAAGGGAAGAATTCTTCAAAAAAGTCTGATGGTAAGAATTCTAAGTTTCCAGTTTGTGATAAATGTGGTAAAAGGAATGCTGGGGAATGTCTTCTGAATTCTGGAAAGTGATACCGATGTGGTAAGATGGGACATAAGTTTTGTGATTGCACTGAAAATGATCAAGGTTAAGGTAAGACCAAATTGGATTTACAGTTAGTGAAATGTTATAAGTGCAATGAGATGGGTCACTATGCAAACGAGTGTCTGACAAAGAGCATGAGTGATGGGAAGCAGTTAGACTACAAGCAGAAAGGGGTGGTGAAATCTTTTGCAACTACTTCAGCAGATGTCGGGCCGTCAAATGAAGTTGTATCAGGTACTTTGATTGTTTTTTCAGATTATGCCAGTGTGTTGTTTGATTCGGGGTCTACATATTCTTTCATCTCTGAAAACTTTTCTAGTAAAATGGGAATACCATCTCAAGAAATGACTCCTGAACTTTTGGTAAAAACACCTGGGGGAAATGTTGAGGCAACAAGAATTTATAAGAATCTTCCTATCCTTATCTGTGGAAAGAACCTACTTGCAGACCTTATTGTTCTACCTCTAGTAGATTTTTATGTTATCCTGGGTATGGATTGACTCTCTATTTACCATGCTAAGATTGACTGTAGCGCTAAAGAAGTTTCTTTTCAGAAAGACTTTCAGTTTGTGTACAAGAATGAACCCTTACTGTTGATAACTTATCAAGAGGCTGAGAAACTTGTAAAAGATGGAAATGAATGTTACCTTGCACACATAGTTGAAAAAAAGGAACTGTTCAGATTAATGATGTGCCAGTGGTAAATGAGTATCCTGATGTTTTTCCTGATGAGTTTCCTGGAATAATACCAGATCGAGAAGTTGAGTTTACTATTGACTTAGTTCCTGATGCTAAGCCAATTTCAAAACCCCCTTATCGAATGGCTCAAATTAAACTTTTAGAGTTGAAGGAGAAATTGCAAGATTTATTAGAGAAAGGTTTCATTCGACCTAGAACATCACCATGGGCTGCTCCTGTTTTATTTGTTAAAAAGAAAGATGGTTCAATGAGACTTTTCATTGATTATAGAGCCTTGAATAATATCACTGTTAAGAACAAATATTCTTTGCCTCATATCGATGATTTGTTTGATCAGCTCCAGGGAGCTCAGTATTTTTCAAAGATTGACTTGAGATCGGGGTACCATCAGCTGAAGGTAAAGGAAGCAGATGTTCCAAAGACCGCGTTCCATACAAGATATGGCCATTATGAATTTGTAGTAATGCCTTTTGGGCTAACCAATTCACCTGTTGTATTCATGGACTTAATGAATAGAATTTTCCATGAGTTCTTGGATAAGTTTGTAATGGTTTTCATTGATGATATTTTGGTGTTTTCTAAAAGTAAAGAGGAGCATGAAAGACATTTAAGGGTTATCTTGCAAACCTTAAAATAAAAGAAATTGTATGGAAAATTCAGAAAGTTTGAGTTTTGGTTGCAACAAATTTCTTTCCTTGGTCACATTGTTTCTAAAGATGGGATAACTGTCAATCCTGCAAAAACAAAAGTTGTGGAAGACTGGCCAAGACCAACAAATGTAACTGAGATTCGTAGCTTCCTTGGTTTGGCAGGCCATTACCGAAGGTTTGTTAGAAATTTTTCATGGTTATCTAGTCCAATGACTAAGCTAACTCGGAAGGGTGTTAAGTTTATCTGGAAAAAAGAATGTGATGATTGTTTTCAGGAATTGAAAAGAAGATTGGTGAAAGCTCCAATTTAGGCACTACCTTCCAGGAATGGTGAGTTTGTTATCTACAGTGATGCTTTGTTGAAAGGACATGGTTGTGTCCTAGTGCACAATGATCAGGTAATTGCTTATGCTTCACAACAGTTGAAAACTCATGAGGTAAATTACTCTATACATGATTTGGAATTAGCTGCTATTGTTTTCTCTTTAAAAATTTGGAGACATTATTTGTATGGAGTAAAGTGTGAAATATATACTGATCACAAAAGTTTAATGTATATATTCACTCAGAAAGATTTAAACATGAGACAGAGGAGATGGATGGAATTAATCAAGGATTATGATTTTACAATTCATTACCATCCGGGAAAATCAAATAAAGTGGCTGATGCTTTGAGTTGAAAAAGTAATGCTTCATTAGCAATGTTGTGTTTGGAACGTGATCCTTTGGTTAAGGATTTGATGAAATTTGGCATAGAATTTGATAGTACAGGATGTTATTCTGTTTTGTTTCAGGTATCAGTGAGATCTTCTCTATCAGACAGAATCAAGAAAGCACAGAAGCAAGACAGTGAGTTGCAGAAAAAGGTAGAGCTGGTTCAGAAAGGTATGTTTCCTGAATTCAATATTTATAATGATTGTGTTTTGATATTTGTGAAGAGATTGTGGTTGCCTTGTGATTCACAGTTGAAGAGAGAGTAGTTATGTGAAGCTAATAGTTCTCAATTTTCAGTTCATCCTGGCAGTACTAAGATGTACAGAGATGTTCAGGAGTATTACTGGTGGGATGGAATGAAAAGAGATATTTCTGATTTTACTGTGAAATGTTTGACTTGTCAGCAGGTTAAAGCAGAGCGTCAGTTACCGAAAGTGATCCTTCAGCCTTTACCAGTGCTAGAGTGGAAATGAGAGAATATATCCATGGACTTTGTTGTGGGATTACCGAAGACATCTCGAGGTAATAATGTAATCTGGGTTATTGTTGATCGCTTGAATAAATCTACACATTTCCTTGCTATACGAGATACTTTTTCCCTAGATCAACTTTCCCGTTTGTATCTTAATGAGATATTCAGGTTAAATGGAGTTCCCCTCTCCATTGTATCTGATCGTGATCCAAGGTTCACTTCTAACTTTTGGAAAGGCCTTCAGAAGTCATTGGGTACTGAATGAAATTTTAGTACAGCTTTTCATCCTCAATCAGATGGAAAGTTAGAACGAACAATTCAGACCATGGAGGATATGCTACGTTCTTGATCTATGGATTATCCGGGATGTTGGGACCAATATCTTTCTTTGGTTGAATTTTCATATAATAACAGTTTTCATTCCAGTATACAGATGGCACCATTTGAGGCGTTATATGGGAAGCGGTGTCGAACTCCATCTTTTTGGGATGATGTGGGTGAAAGGAAGCTTATGAGACCACAATTGGTAAAAGAGATGGCAGAAAAAGTTCAGTTGATTCAGAAACACATGAGAACAACTCAGAGTAGTCAGAAGTGTTATGCAGACAACAAGAGGAAGGATCTAACTTTTGAGGTAGGTGATCATGTTTTTCTCAAAGTCTCACCATGGAAAAGTGTGATGAGATTTGGTAAGAAAGGAATGCTGAGTCCAAGGTTCATTGGACCATATGAAATTCTGGAGAGAGTTGGATCGGTTTCATACCGAGTGGCTTTACCTCTGAGTTTATCTCAGGTACACAATGTTTTTCACGTGTCGATGTTGAGAAAGTATATTCCAGATCCATCTCATGTTTTGTGTCCGGTGGTAGTTCAGCTGGAAGAGAACCTATCTTATGAGGAACAACCGGTCCATATTCTTGACCATAGGGAGAAAGTGTTTCAAAATAAGGTGATTAATGAGTTAAAGGTTTTGTGTAAAAACCACATGATGGAAGAGGGAACATGGGAATCTGAAAATGCAATGAGGGATAAGTACCCCCATTTATTCGATAAGTAAATAAATTGCGGGGACGCACTTTTCTAAAGGGGGAAACGATGTAACATCCCAAGTAATTAATGAATAATAAATATTTTTATCTATGTATATTAATTATTAGATAGTGTTTTAGAGGCTTAAAATGAAAATAAATACAATCTTATGCATGGAATACACTAATATTCTTAAAAGATTATTTTACTGCCTTTTAATGGAAAACCATTTTTAAATCTTTCTTATGACAATTTTATAAGCTATTTTTGTCAAAATAAACTTATTATTTATGATTGGGACATCAAAATTTACTTTGTGTTAATTTTTGGTATTTTTCCGTTAAAGTTCATTTTTTAATGAATAGTGAAAAATGTTGTATTTTAATTCAAAACCTCTTTTTAATCTAATTTATTTATATTATTAGAT
Organism: Viscum album; assembly: GCA_963277665.1. Lineage (NCBI taxonomy): Eukaryota > Viridiplantae > Streptophyta > Magnoliopsida > Santalales > Viscaceae > Viscum > Viscum album. The sequence continues at coordinate 581,848,497 of OY728129.1, read as the reverse complement.
TATATTTTGAATTTGTTTTGAAGTGAAATTAGAATATATTTTTACCATTTTATCCAATGGTGGTCATTGGAATCAATTTTACTTTGAAATTGGACTTAAACTAGTGTCAATCTTTTGATACTTATTGTTTCATAAAAAACACGCTATTTGTCATGACAGTGGGAATTAGTTATTAAATTAATTAATGAAACATACATGTTTTGAATTTTGTAAAATAGAAATCATTTTTGAATTCAGAATATCAAATATAGCTTAAGGTAAAGTTTTGGTATCTTTCTGAAAAACATCAATTTTTGATGAATAGTGAAACCACTAAGTGGTAGTTAAAGAAACCGATTTTTCATTTAAATGAAACTTTGCCACTTCTGTGATTTGATTTTCAAAAATCCAACATACATGGTTTTCATTAAGAAGTAAAATGTGGTTATGTGAGATTAAAATAATATTTTTTGTGAATAGTAACTTTTAAGTTCTTAATCGCGATTAGTGGTAATTAGTGTAGTTTAAGGTAAAAATAATGTTTTAATAATATATGATGAGCTTGACACATGTCCTACCCTTATTGGATGTGTCATGTCCGACCAATAAAATCCATGGGTCAACTTGGGGACCCCATGGAGCCACTTTGGTTGGGAAATGACATAAATAACTTTTTATTTAATGTTAAAGTAAAAATGACACAAACATGAAATGTTTTACTAAATCAATTTTGAAATGGGGTTATACAAGTCCTATTTTTGATTATAAATAGTAATTGGAAAGCTATAACTATTTCCTACATCATAGTATTTTTTTTATAATTTTTATACTTTAAATAAATTAAATTATTTATGACATCATGATGATGAAGCGATTACCTCATTAATAAAGGATTTAAATAAAATGAAATGATAATGTAAAATCTATGAACTAAACATGTACAAAACCTATTTTATGGGTGGATTTGGAACCCTTATCACCTTAACCTATAATTATATCAATTTGGGACCTTTTGAATCCGAAACACATTTTACAATAAAGAAACATTTCATTACTTTCCAAGAGTGCCCCTCCTCTCCTCTTGTAAAAGGCCCCCACCTCTACCTCCTTACCCACACTCCCAAAGCCCTTGGCTCGGCCATGCCATACCCATTTTGTCTCTCCACATCCCTCTATTACTCCTTGAAGCCTCACTTTTGGCAGAAGTCTTCCCAAGGAAGCCTTTGATCTCAAACCAAAGGGAGTTACCCGATTTTAAGGTAATGTCTTCACTTGAGTCCTTTTGTTTTATTTTTCTTCTCCAACCCCCTAAACTCTTTTTATTCATTTATTTTGTAACAAATCCAGTATCTTCAATATACTTGGATGTTGTTATAAGAATTATTAGAGCTACACTTACACACACCTACATCTAATGGTTAAAGGACATACTGTTTCTGTTGATGGTGAATTTATGCCTCCCGAACCGATGATTGTTCAACATTCTTTTAACACCTTAAAAGGTGGCCATTAAGATGACAATATATTTATATATGATATATAATATGTTTATGTTTTCCCTAATATTCTGTATTTTTCATTTTGGTCATACCTTTATGGTTTCCATTATGGGTAAACGTGATATCTTCAATTAAGGATGTGCGGACTACCGCCCCCTCAAAGTGATTTGATTCGTTAAATACCATATGTGGGACGTATAAAGGATGGAACTATGATATTATATATGGTATTATTCTGGTATTATAATATAACGTTATATCATTGTGATTCCATTCTATAAAATACGAAATAGAAATGAAAGTAGCGTTCATGCGTACGTACGGCTTACCGTCTCCATGAACAGTGCATTTCATTTCTTATCTCTAAATGATTATGTAATATTATAAATGCATGCATGTACTAGATATATATGACATATATGATATCTACATCATGAATACCATTCTGGATATAATGGATACATGAAAAACTTGTAATTATAAAGGGTTTATTTTTTACTCAAGTACAAATGATCATTAAAACGACCGTTATTAACTTAAATAATTACATAGTGTTCATGACAAGGAAATAAGTGATATAAAAGGAATAATGAACTTGATAAAGGTTCTTAAACAAGTAAAAATTAACTCAAGTTTATTATTCAGGATATTAAAGAACGACCGTGTCAAGTCGGACCCGAGGTATGGGACTTCGTCTCAATCTCCTTTCATTGAGGAATATTTTGTTTTATACACAAACTTCTTTTATACGGTGTATAAACCCCTTTGAATTTTACGTTTATTCAAAAGGAATATTTTTTATACGAAGAGTTTACTAAATGACAAAAGGGAATGTTTTTGTCGTACGTATGTGGCGACAACGACTTCTCCGCCGCTGTGACCATTATTTGAGTTTCGGCTTCCTCTATAAGCCATATCTTTTTTTAAAAGAAAAATAAATACCATGTTTTACTTTTCTTTTATTTTGGTATTGAAAATTGATTTCATAATGTATTTATATCAATGTGTTGTATTGATATCTTGTGATTGAAAGGTGGAAATGTTATGTTTCCTTTATGCATGTTTTATGTGATACGATTATGTTGAGGTTCTTGGGCATTATTATGAAGATGGGTGGGTCCGTGATAGACTCAGGGCGGGTGAGCCCGATATAGCTCTCCAATGCATTGGGTTACGCGAAGGAGTGAAACGTTAAGGTTTCTCCGAAGATATTTAGGGAATATACTGTGATGGGTATTCCAAACGTAACCAAGAGGGTTACTCCCTGCGTAAGAAAGTTATGAATGCCTCAAATTACCTTTATGTCTTATGATTTCTATGATTTATTCATGATTTGATGAGGTATATTAAAGTGCTTATGTTTTATGGGTAAAGTACGATTTCATTCTTATGCATATATGTACCGATGTTTCCTTTCAATATTTTTATATCCCATACTGAGCCTTTTATGCTCATCCCATGTTTTTTTGAAATGTTTTTCACAGGTTAAGGGAAAGGTACATGATATGATGATAGTGTGAAGGAAGTGTTAAGAAAGAATCCATGTTTTATTTTAAATATGTTTCCATTGATGGGAAACAAGAATAATATATTTATGTAACCACTTTGTTTATATGTGGAATGTAATTCAAGTTTTATGATCTAATACTCTAAAACTCTAAACCCGAAAAGATCCTCAATTTGTAATCTTGTAATAACTCAAGATTAAGTAAGGTTTAAGGCTGGGGCCTTATACTTTTCATATCAACTAACCTTTTTAACTCAAAAGGGGGTAGATTTTGTTTGTGCTGATGAATTTTTAGAGAGATTTAAGGAGTTAAAAAAAGGAATATCACTGAACATGTACTCACACTACCCTCAAGTGGGTGAGTATTTCTTATATAAAGTGATCTATAAAAGAAGGTAGTGTGTTGTGTACTCATGAAAAATGATTTTGTAATAGCCTATTCGTAAGGAAATATTAATGTGCGCCAGAAAAATTACCCACTACATTATCTAGGTTTGATCACAGTAATATTTGAACTAATGATTTAGAGTAATTATCTATATGGATAGATGTGAGGTATATATATATATTATAGGATATATAAACATAAATTAGAGTATAAGGATCTAAATGTATGCTAAAGATGATGGATAGAGATGATCAAATCTTCGACTTATCAATCCATTACAATACTAAGAAGCTGAATAAAGTAGTAGATTCACTATGAAAAAAAGATACCACTACCATATCTCTAAATAATAGGTCTCGGTGATAGCATAGACACCACGCCTTTAACATGGTCATTGGGTCCTGTCCATTTAGGTACCACTAGTTGCCCCGAAGACATGTGGTCCCCACCCTTGGTCCCATCCCCGTGCGCAAACAAGTCATCTAAGAAATGAAAGTCCCCATAGGCCAACACCTTTCCTTTCCATTGTGCATTTTTCCTCACTCACACACACCTTGGGAAACAATCCATAAGTTCACCCATCTCTATCACTACTACAGGCCAGGTGCGCTTAAATGTGGAGTTCTAATCAGGTAGGCTCACAAAATGGAAGGTGCACCTTGTTCACATGAGTCATATCATTTAGTCATTTAACCCTTTATCAATCTAGGGTGTTATATTCACCCCACCTTTAGAAAACAACATCCTCATTGTGGGTTCTACATCTCAACCCAGGGAGGGCGCCCCAAAAAAGGATGGGTACCACCTCTGATACCAAATGTGGAAACTAGGTCTTGGTGACATCACATACAACCCTCCATTAAGATGGTTGTTGAGTCCTAGCCTTCCAGGTACTACCAGTTTCCCCGAAGACATGGGGTCCCCACCCTAGGGCCCACCCACGAGCCCGAATGGGTCATCTGAGAAATGACAATACCCACAAGCCAACACATGTCGTTTCTGGTGTGCTTTTTTCCTCACTCACACACACCCTGGGAAACTTCCTAAATGGTTTCCCATCCTGATCACAACTTAAGGATGAGTACTCTTAACTATAGAGTTCCCATCTGGTAGAATCCAAAAAACAAAGGTGAACCTTTTTGACATGAGTCATATAGTTTTTTCATTTAAAAATTTATCATTCTAGGGTGTTATAATATCTATTATGATGATTGATAATGATCTATTCTTATAATACAAATGATGTAGGGACATGGTACTGATACAGGAAATAAAAATATCCTAACTTACTGAAACGATTGTTTAACCATTCACTATAATGGGGATTCAAAAATCTCATAAGGATAATATGGAGATACAAAAGATGGTGTATACTATAAAAAGGGGAAATCTAAAAATATCAACATTGTTAAATAATAAGTTTTCCAATTTGGTACTTGACTATCCATTCCATTAAATCCTGATATAAATGATATATTGGATGATTATCATAGATAAACATTCTATATCTACCCTAGGATTATGAATATGTGTAGTTATCTCTAAGTGGACATATGGTGAGACAATATAAGGAAAATTATTATATAATAAACATAATCCTTCTTAGTGAACTTTCAAGTGAATAAAAATAGGAAAATTCTAAGTGGATGATGCAACCATTACCTATATAAAAAATTGGAATGGGACAAAAACACTAGGGATTTAGTCACTCATCATCTAAATAAATAAAAATAAAATAATTCCAAATGATTCATAAAGGATTTTATTATAGAAGTAATCACTTCAAATCAACTTGAGAGGAATTATAACTTGATCAACTTGTTAGGATATATACCAGAGAAGTGGTGGTGCTGCATAGAATAAAAGTATCGATTATATATGATTGTGGAATATGGTTCACCTGAAAGTTAAAGAAAAATTATCAACATTCATAGAAAATATAGTTGATATTCACTATGGGCTGTTATCCCTATAATGATATAAATTTTGAAAAAAATATTTGGACAGTTGAAGATATGGTAAGATCTTTCTCTATTGAGTTTCAAATATGTAAGCATTAATATCATAATATTGTTTAGTTTTTATAAAATAAAATCTTCCACCCAATCAATTAGATGTATCCTTATTAAACCCTATATGGAAGGAAATGTGAACATTGGGATCATGTTGGAGAGTGTAATATATAGGGACCTAAACTAGTTTTTGATATGGTTGTGAATGTCAAATCCATTCAGAAACACATCAGATCATCACTGAGTAAATAAAGGACTATGATGAAAATCATCGATTATAATAATAAATTTATGTTAGATATAATGTGTTCCTTGATATACTTATATAGAAGAGAGTCACAAGGTTTTATAATAAGGGAAATATATTTCCTGGATACATTTTCCCCTTTGATATTCTTGCATGCATCGTAGTTGTGGCTAATTGACCATAATTATCACTAAATATGTCTCAAGTGAATGATGTGCTCCATTTATACCTATTAAGTAATTACATATCATATCCATAACATGTACTGAATCCACAGGTCAAATAGATGTAGCATGATCAATCTTGTGAAGATTATTTGGTGGAGATCATCACCCATAGATAAAAATTTCTATGTTATATGATATCACACCATGAAAAATATCATTACAGATACCATAAGTATAAATAGTAAACAAGGAAACATGAGGAAGAAATGTAACATAAGTATACTCATCTATTTTAAACATTGTGTGTGAAATGAAATTTCAATGATGAAGTTTCTAAAATGGGGAAGAATCTAATGACTCATACTTTTATATATGTAATTTTCCTACTAATAGTGATTCAAATTTAATTATTTAATATAGTATAAAACATATGAATCAAAAATTATAATTTTGAAAATCGTTTTTATAATAATTCAAAACAATTAATTTATAGGGTAAATATAGGTAGAAAAATTGTGTTTATACAATGGGATAGTAAACATGGAAAAAATAAATTAACTTGAATACAGTAATTTGGATTACTTTGGTCCACATATAATAACCACACCGGTGAGAAAAAATATACAAAATAAACCAAACATCAGTGATTTAATAGAAATTTCGAAAATGAAAAAAATCAAACATAAGATAAATAGAAATTAATGATGAATGAATGAAATGGAATATATTCGAAGAATGTATGAAACCTAGATGACCATTATAAATATAAACCATGGAATTGTAACCTGATGGTTATAAATTATAATGTGGACATTAGGGTGTTAACCAAGTTTGTTGAATATTAAAATAGTATATTAAAAATCACATGAAATAAAATAATATAAATTTTTACCATAAGAAAATTACATAACAGTTTTAAATATGATAAAATATATTTTAGACAAAAATATAGAATAATTATATCTTAGGAAATCATATATGTTTTGTTATCATTAAAAATATATATTTTTATGATAAATTTAAGTATTAAATGAAATTATGTATAAATCGCAATTTACATGAAATTAAATTAAAATATGATTTTATAAAATCATATGTAATTTTTTTAATTGTCAAAAATTTGATCGAGTCATAAAAATTAATATTTTTTATGTAATATAAATTTCTTATATTTTTAAATTTACTTTAATAAAAATGACATCATTTTTGGATACAAAATTCCCAAAATTATTTCGGGTGATTTTTTGGAATTTTTATTAAAAAATGAATTTCAAGTAAATAGCGTAATACAAAATAAATATAGTGAAATTCATTGTTATTTTAATATTTTATTAATTATATCATAGGTGATGTAATAAACCATTTAATTAAACTAAAATAAACTCATTAATATTTATAGTCAAATTAATAAACACTATAGGTCATCTTGATCAAAAATAATAAACTGATGAATATTAAATTTAAAAAAACACTTATCCTCCCCTTATACGAAACTAAATTCACCATCCTACTTCTCTACACAGCTTAAGAATCTTACATAACCCCAATGCTACCGAAATCCATCTTAAAATCTCATTCCCACACCTTAATGGTTCTAGAATCTTCAAAATACCACTGGGAAATTGAATAATTCATTTAGAAAATGAGTTATCCCAATGAGTATGTTAATAACTCTTAATCTACATTTTTTGTTTCTTTTCATATAATACTTTTATTGTACCTCCTCTAAAAAATAAATTCATACATATATAATCACATTAGTGCCAACATATTTTAAAATTTCATTATATTAATGTAATAACTATTATCTACCTTCCTCTAATTTGTTTAAAATTGAAAAATCCACCAATATTAGTGTGTTTTCACTGCCTCTATGGATGAAATACGTAACATTATAAAATTCAAATATATGATTTCCTTTAAACATTTCAATGTGTTGGATAACATTATCTACATGAATTGTTAAACTAAAATATAACCATGATAAGTTTAGATATTTAAAATCCTAGCTACTGAATTGTTAGGATTGAATAGGAGTAACAAATCTATGAATTAGGTATGTATATATAAAATAAATGAAACTTTTGATATTAATAAAATTCAATTAGTATTCAATAAATGACTAATAAGATCATTTATTTTTTATAAATGTAATTTTTTTTAAAAAAATTATTTAATGATAAACATTTATGTTTCAATAAAGATATTATTAATGATAATTAATTATTTTTATTAATAAATAGATAAAATATTTTTTTTGGAAGATGATATGAAGTAAAAATAGAAATAGTAAATTTCTGATAATTTCATTTTGAAACAATTTCTCATTATATTTTATTATTTTATTCAGAAAATGAATTTATAAATTTTTTAATTTGAAAATATTAAAAATTAACTTATATTTTTAATTCCATATATCAAAATTGAGTTTGTGGGAGCTTTTTATATCATTAAGAAATTGTAGTTTTAGTCAAAAAAATATGGTTTTCATGAAACTTGAATTTTTTATGAAATAATCATTATATAAAAATGATTTATAATGGTAAAAAACAATTTAGATAATCAAATATGAATCTATAAAATAAAATTATTGTGTTTGAAATATTATTTAATCTTATAAATCCTATGTCAATCATTTTTTGAACTATGTGGAATTTTAGTTTAATTATAAAACACATTTCGGCCTTTTTTGAATCAAGTATATTCAAGGAATATTTAGTTTTGGATTTCACAAGAATGATTTATGCCCTTTATTTTTTTTATAATAAACAAATTTCTTTCATTAAAATTATTATCTAGTATAATTTTATCTTCTATGTGAATATAAATTTTAAAATTGTATTCATCTAAAAACATTTTTTACATGATTAAGTGAGTTTATTTTAAAAAAACATTTCCCCCAAATATAAATTTTATTTAATACATTTTTTCTATATTTTAATTCAGAGGTAGAAAATTAGGAAAATGTTTCTATCTTAATCATTGTTATTAAAATAAACAATTATGTTAAGAAATTAATTACCGAGGTTAAAGTAAATTATGGTTAATGTTAAAAGATATAAAGGACTTAAACACTTAAAAATTTAATAAAATAAGATGATGAGGTGATTTTTTAGAAAATATTATTATCCCCACATATTTACTCCATTTTTTGACCATCTACACTTTTATTTTTTCATTACATTATGGAATATATAAGTGTTACTCTAAAAAATACCATTCTCCTTACTTTTAAAAGGGTTAAATATCCACCACATCAACGCTCACCTATCATATTAATTTCCTCATAAAACACTATCAGAAATATCCTCCTAGAACCCCCTTCCACATTCGAAATATTTTTTCATCGTTATTAGGCATAATTCCATCATTTTCAAGGTGGCTTCAAAGGAAAATTCTAGTCCCTAATGTGTGTATTTTCAACTACACGGATTTCTTTTTGAGTTATCTTCACTAAAATTTATTTTTACACACTAATATAATCATATTACTATAATGTTTATGCATTAATGTTACTATATTAAGGTTATCATCATTTTATAATAATTTACCTCATCCTTTACGAAAAACAAAATCATTTTTCAGGTGCATGTGGGACTACCACCAACGTGAGAAATGAAATTCATTTTTCATCACAAAACATAATTTTTTGTTTATATAATTGTTTAATGATGAAAAATAATTATTATGATATCATTATTGTGTTTTTATGACAAATTGGTGATGGTAATAATGATTTCCTCGATAAACATTCACAGTTAATTCAATTGTTTAATTTAATTATTATAAAAGGAAAATATTTTATTCTATTTATATAATATTTTCATAAACATTATTTATCATTATAATTCCATTTAATTATGATATATCAAAATAATAAACACTAAATAATATATTTATAATAGTATAATAAGGATATTATTATAAAACAATCTCATAATCATTCTTCAATTCGTCAAATGTTCATGTTTGGCTCAGTTTAATCACCAACATGAACAATACTATGAATTTATATCTTGAATGACTATGGGAAAATAGTTACATGTATAATATATTATAAATGAGTCAATAATTATGTGTTTTATATTTTTAAAAGGTTAAATTATTATTTACGTACTCAATTAATAAAATTACCATTAAATGTTATGATTCACTAAAACATTCTTATTATCAATTTTATGTTCACGGATAAAGAATAATACCTTTATGTAATGAATTATAAACCAGAAAAATAATTATGAAATACCATTATTAGTAACTTCAACAACCTAATAATAATGAAATTTTGAAGAAAAATGGATACAGACACTAGTATTGTAATGGTTTTTCCTTCTAAGCCTCTTAGTTTATTGGTTTAAGAGTCAGAGGTTCTTGAAGGAGGATCAAGGATGGTTTGATAGAGTTTATATCTATAATAAAATTATAATGAGTGGTTTATAATGGGAATATATTTTCACGATGTGATATATTTTTCGTATATTGAAATATAGTCATTTATAGATTGAAATTTCAAATGGGAGTTCGATTATTAAATGATTCACGACATGGAATAACTCTTCAGGATTTCATTAAAATGATGTTTAATGAAGCATAAAATTCATTAGATAATCATTTGGATTTTAGTTTTAGGAGTTAATATCATGAACATATTTCACATCATTAATTATTAGGCTTCATGAAAACTCATGACATGAATCTATGTTTAATATGGTTAATGTATCTTATTATATCATGTCTATAAATTCTATCTCCCTCCTAAATTAATTCATTAATATCTATTTTCCCATGAACCATGAGAAAACTTAATATTTTTTATTGCCTTTTATCCCCATTCAACAATATTTAATACTTGGATTTCATTGTTTCATTAACTGAAAATTGTGATGAGGAAAGTTCAATTAATCCGTCAATTTCTCTAATTCCATTAAGGGAATTCTTATTGGTGGAATTATTTTTGTTTGGGGAGTATTTTGGATTCATTTTTTATAACTCCTTGGAATTTTTTCGGTCTATTCAGGTTTCCACGTGTATTTGTGATCTTAAAATTGTTTTTCATTTTCATTACCTTTCACAAAGATTTGTAAAGATTCCTTGAGGTTGGGGATCCAAGTTAGATCACTATTTCTGTGAAAATAGGGCCATTTTATGCATTTTTCATCCTTCAGTGAATTGTATGGTTCATCATAAGAAGATAACTAATTGTTTAAAATATATGTTTTGTGGTAATCCAGAGAAATAACATGCTTATAATGTTTATGTGATAATTCCTTGGTGATTTTATATGCTTTTCTTCATTGCTAAAAAACATGGCTATTAGGAATATTTATTGTTCTATAGTTGTGACAATTGTGAATCCATTATCTTTTAACTTGTGTGAATGAAACATGAATGAAATTTTTAATCACTTATATAAGGGTAAATAATTTGTTTCCCATTTAGAATCTATAACTTTGTGATAATACCCATGAAAAGAAGTTTTGATGTCATAAAATCCCGTCAAATTAATTTTGGTTAACTTTTTGAAGACTGAAATTCTTACTATGTGTGGGTGTGTTTTAGGTGGAATTATATGATGTGGGATTCTGTGTGGTGGTTTTATGTTGTGGTTGTTATGGTGATATGGCATGTAAATAATTATGTTGTGGAAATGTTTAGTGTTGCATGGATGGTCTCTTATGTTTTATGGTTATGTTTGTTTCCCAATTCGCCTTGTAATGAACACAAAATTATAAAATTGAATTACATGGGTTGGTTAATGATTGAATGTAGCTGTGATAATTTAATAGGATGAATTTTTTGTGTGGTAATTGGCTTTAATTAATTGTAAGAAAACTTAAAGGGCATGGATAATGGTTTAACAAATAATTAAAAGTGGGAATTGAGTGTTTATTTGTGGTGTTTGTGTGTTGTGATTAATTTAGTGGGGTTAGCTATTGTGATGGATATTGCGAGGTATATTAATAGTGTTCTAGAGTATGCATATAGATTTAATATCATCTATTTTATGTTAGTTCTTTGCACACCCAAATGAAGTAGGATAACATTACTAATACCCAAATGTTCTCGGTTCTATGTGTTTTCCCAAAATTCCTAAATAGTGGTAATTCAGATGGTTGGATAGTCCAACTCTCCCAAAAATACTTCATTGGTAGTGATGATATGGGAAGTTTTTGTAGTGATGATATTGGTTTGTGTTGGGGATTAGCCAATGGTGATGAGGATAATATATGTAGTAGAGGTCATGCATGGAAAATATAAGGAACAAGGATTATTTCCTTCATGTTCATGATACCCTTTTCCCCAATTATGTGATGAGGTTGTATTGTGATGAGGTCATGAAATTATGATTAAAGATATTAGAACCATATTACTTACCCTTTGGGGGACTATGATATATAGGGATGCATCCCGACCTACATACAGGATAGCTGGATATGTGATGTGATGTGCATGGAAGGTATGGGAGTATAAGATGTTTATCATCAGAGAATGATAGTGGAAAAATAGTGGGGAATATATTTTTATGTTCCATTAATTTATACTATTTTGATAATATTTCACTATAGTATATGTTTTATTTAGTGAGAATTCCCTAGTGAGATTGAGTTTTTTTAATTGACATGTTTGGGTGCATGTTGGTCCTGTTGTTTATTCACTAGTGAATCAATATCCTCCGTCCTCATGTCTATGAGGTATATTGGGTATGATTACACTAATTATACATTTTATGCTCACCCTGTGTGTATATAATCCATTTTTTGTTTCATGTAGTTTTTCAGGTACTGAGCTATACATTACCATCTTTGATATTTGAGCGGATGGTGAGTTACTTCCATATGACTTTTTTGGAATCTACATAAATGATTTTATAAAAATTTGTTCACCCAGATTATGAATTATGGGATGATTTTGGTTTTCCACGGTATTATTTAAAGGAGTTTCTTGGTGTTCATTCATTTTATCTCCTACTCCTATTTTGTTAATGAGGGTAATTCCTTCCATATGTTAGAATGTAATTCCCTCAGTGCAAGTAACCAACCTGAGGCCTACTGGAGGCATTACTTGAGGGGTTATTATGTATATCCCTTCACATCCAGCCAAGGAGGGGTTACCTTTATAGGTATGGGTTATTATATTGTGGATTCAAATATTTTCATTGAGTGATAAGATGCATTTCAATGCTAGGTAATGTGGGAAATGCATGGGTTGGTGGGGAATCAATGTCATTTGATCTTGGTATATGACATATTCAAGGTATTATTTCGTGGAAATGTAATTTTGAGGCCACCATGATCCATTGCAATGAATATGATCTTTTTTAAGGACCAAATGAGTGGGATCAATTTACAGGGAGGAGACCTAGGAGAGGATCATTAATTATTTTTTATTGTATTTGAGACAAAATTTGGTCAATTTGGGATATTTAAATTAAACTAATCAAATGGGATAAAATTATTTCTTTTTTATGAGATTATTTATTAGTTTTGATTTTTAAGATGGTTCCCAATCATCTTATCCATGGAGCATAAGAAGTTATGGTTCAACAGGGTGATCTGATTTATCATTGGATGATCTACATGACAGTGGAGGATGAGGCCTGGAGAAGGTCCATGAATGACTTATGGAAGTATAACATGGGAAACAATAATGGGAGCCTACCTTATCTACAAACATTTTGTTTCTTAGAGGATCAATAGATAATGTTTGGTCTGATTTGAGAATGGGATGAGTTTTTGGTTTTGTCTTCCGTTAACAATATGAGGGGATCAATGTTTATATGGTAGATTTTGTATCTTTTTGACTAAAAGTATGAAATTTGTTGCCTCAAGACATCCTTAAGGAGATCCATTTGGATTTCCTCTCATTGATGATGAATTCAACGAAAATGTTGGTGATACACTCTCGTTAATATGGGTGCTTGACTATACAAAAGATTGGGATCAAGGTCATATACATAAATCACTTTTCCACTAACATATTTCTATATGATAATACCATAGAATAGTTTCAATATAATTCATTTCACCGAGTAATAATTTATGAAGTCACCCCATTTACATATCCTGTGTATTTGGAGCTGGAGAAATGGGAAGTGTTTGTAAAGCTGATTATTTCTCTAGGAGGTTAAACTGGAGATAGTGGCTAGTAGGGAATCCTGAAGAGTATGGATCCATATACTTGATTATAGATATCTAGATAGTTTGGATTCTAACCAATGGGATGCAAATATTTTCCTTCCTATATATGACATTCTAAGGAAAAAAGATACCAATTATATACTAGGGATTTCCAATTCCATTCTACATTATAACTACTCAATTCCACCACATGGATGTATTTCTAATATCTCATGGAGAATAGTATAAAATGGGTTTTCAGTCCCCCTTTTGGTATTAACATCAATTTGTTTTTAGGAAATTTCAGTACCAGGGACCATCATAATTACTCTAAAAATAAGGTAAAATGAAGTTGGTATAGAGAAACCTCACAATGCTCCACATAATCCAGGACCTAGTCCTATGTTTTTTATAGAGGCCATTAATAAATTGGTAAATGACATAACTATTTGTAGATAAATGTGATAAAGGCATTCGTACTATTAGAGCCATTGGTTCTATGAACTGTGATTATTTTTTCATCTACCCTTGTTTGGAAATGATTCAATTAAGGAGCCTCACAATATATTATTTCTCATTATTTGGTACAATCATTTAGACTATATGTGGATATAATTCACATTCCCTTCTCTCATCCATGCTAGTTAGAGGTCATTTTACATTGTTTGATGTGTGATGGAGATGTAAACTAGTAACGGGTAAACACAAGTTAGTCAGGTGTTACGTTTTACTAAAAAATAGAAATACAATTTCATACTTGGTTTATATTGGCAGTTTTCAATGTGTTCATTATCTAATTTCTTTCAAAGGTGAGTTTTTTTCTAATGTGAATGATCAATGAGTGGAATCCATTGGTGGGAGGAGTATTGGATGAGTGGTAGGAATATGGAGCCTCTTTTTTATTAGTCATTATTGCTGATAGTGGTATCTCAGGAGGAGGTTGTTCCTAGGGTAGTGGAGGAGTTTCTTGATATTTTTTCAAATTAATATATGAAACTACCCCTCAATGTGATGTTTATTTTAATATGGAGTTATAATTTGGAAAATATCTTATTTTGAAGTATCTCGGTCAAATGGGACCTATAGAGTAGTGTGATTTGAGGCTACGAGTTGATGGTAATGCAATAAGAGGTAACATCCAACATAGTGTATCTCATTGGGGTACTCAGGTGTTCTTCCAGATGATAGAGAATGGTAGTCTATGGTATTTCATAGACTACCATATATTTAATTATGTTATAGTAAATAACATTTACCCAATCTTATGTATTGAAGATATGTTAGACTAGTGGTTTTCAAAGATGGAATTGTATTTTTGGTATCACTAGGTGATGTTAAAAGATGAGGATATATTGAAGATTTTCTCTAGGTGCAGGTATTGGATCTTCAAATTTCTGTTTAATCAATTCAGTGTCATGAATGCACTAGATGGGTTTATGAGGCCTATGACCTCTTTCTTCCATGGGTTCTTATACTAGTTCATATTAATTTTTGTTAATGAAAAATTGATCTACATGAAATTAGAGTATGAGAATACTCTAAGATATATTTTAGGTCCTTTGACACTGTCATCTCTATGGAAACTTATTCAAGTGAATTTTCTGGATGTGAGAGGTGAATTTACTTACACAAGTAGTGTCTCCGTATGTATTTCCATAGACATGTAAAACATCAAGGTAATTATTTTTTGGGAATCACCCATGATTATGGTGGTGTTTTGTAGTTTCCTTTGTCTAGTAAGCTATTAATATATGTATATATATGAATTTCATTAAATTTTAGCATCGTTGGAAAATTTTACAAGGAAGGATAAAGATTTCTTATAGACCGATCAGTGCTAGGAAATATTTCCTTACCTAAATGAGAGATTTTTTTGAGGCCTATTGCATCAATTACCTGAGGTGGTATTGATATTCAAGGTGTTTTGAGACACACCATATCTGGGATTGGGATGACCCTTAATATAGTTGATGGTTGTAATATCTTATAGGTCTAGGATTTTATTCCCAAATGAGAATAACTCTTCCACTCATGATCTAGATCTAATAAAGGTTGTGTTTTTTTATGAATATATGTTAGAATATCCTCTTCAGTGGGTGATTTGTAGTTTGGATGGACTATAAGAGCCTGAAATATATCTTCTCTTGTTGGGATTGAATCCATGCTTGTGGAGGTGGATGGATTTTTTCTATTATAACTGTTTTGAGATCACCTAGGCCCTGGTAAAGGGGAACAAATTTTTGATGTGGTGAGTTGGATTTCCAAATGGGATGCGGTTTACCAGTCTAGAGAAATTTGGAGATGGATGGAGGATCTAGTAGTGATAAATCATCAAATAAGGTAAATTAGTTTTCTAGGATTTCTTTATCATATAATCATCGAATCAAACTATATGTATTTGGTGGAGGAGTTTTTTTGGAAAACTTGGATAAAGTGGTGATGCAGAGTTGGGCTGGCCATAGAGATACTCCATGGGGATGGTTATAGGATGGTCAAAATCAGATGTAGTTTTGTGGGAGTTTATTTCTTCCGTTGTAAATGTGAAAGGGAGTTCTCCATGAGTATCACATATCACCCTTATAGACACATCACTGTGTTACTAAGATCTATCATGGATTGAGGTGATACTTTTGGTGGCCTACAATAATGCATTTGGTGGCAATGTTTGTTTAACAATATCTTTTCTATCAGTAGGTGAAGTCAAAGAATCATATTTTGGGAGGGTATTTTGCTCTCTTAAATATTCCAATTTGTAACTAGGAGGAAATTTCGATTTATTTCATCATAAATTTTTCCTGGTCTCAATGGCGATGTGACGAAGTTTGGATGATAGTTGACTGAATTATGAATTCATATTATTTTCTAATAATCCATGAATATTTTTTGGTAAATTTATGATAAATGTGGTATGTAGATGATGTATTTATAATTAAAAAGGTATTGATAAATATCATATATAATCAGGGGTATAATTTTACCTCATAGTTATAGAAATAATTTCAATATTTCTTAAGCTCCTAGAAGCACGCTAATAATGCTTTTCAGTATCAGATGAATGGATGGATGGAGATGACCATCCTAATGCAAGAGGTTTTTTTTAGATTGTGTCCTGGATTTTGGGGGATCATTGGAATGGAGACTTTTATTGTTTGATTTTACATATGAAAATAGATATCACTCATCCATTAGAATATCCTAGTCTAATTCATTGCATGAATAGACATTCCATTCTCTATTGTGTTTGATAATGTTGCTGGATTCAGTGGTTCTTGGTCCTAATTTAAGAAAGGGTATGATCAAGTAGATCTAGTTGTTGGAAAGGATGATATGGGTGGTTAAGGACCATCAAAAGGCCTATTAGGATAATAGTTGTAGGTCCCTGTAGTATGTGGTTGGAAACCCTGTTTTCTTGAGAGTATCCCAACATCGGGGGTAGTAGAGGTTTGGATAGAGGAGTAAGCTTTCTCCACATTGTTTTGGGCCTTTTAAGGGTTTGTGCACTATTTTCGAGGTGTTTTATCTATTTAAAATTCCACCATAACTAGAAAAGATCCACAAAATATTCAGTGTATCCTTGGTTCATTGGTATCTTCATGATGAATCTCGTGAAATTAACTAGAAAAAGTTGGATATCGATGATGGAACGTCCTATGTGGAGAATCTAGTTATGATCTAGGATCATCAAGAAAATTGTCTATTTGGGAATTCCATACCCTAGGTTTGTGTGATTTATAGAAGAAGTGTCTTAGAGTAGAGTACTTGGTAGAATTTAATGTAGATGTGTTCTTAGTACCCAATGTTTTTTCCTAATTATATTTTTCTTTTATAATCCAATGTTTTAAGTTCATTGATTTATGGGATGTGCATTTTTCATTGCTAGTAATTTTTGCTATAGATTCAAGTATACAAAGATAGAAACCCCACTCCCAAACAAAGAAAGTATTATTTATGTAACATTTTAAAATTTTGGGGATGAGTTAGTGAATCTTAAAGATGAAAATATCTTCACATACATTGAGGGTTTCCTTGAATTGTGTAATTGGGATGGTGTTGTGTGATTCATATAGTGGTTGATTTCATAGTACATTGTTAGTTTGAAATGATGGTGTATATTTTTATATAGAAGGGGAATATTTTGTGGCTAGTGAAAAATGGTATGGTGTGGTTATTATTGGATGATAGTGATGCGGTATTTTTTTATGCATATTTAGAACCCTAAAAGGTATGTCATGGTATGGTTTTTTCATACCCATCCCTTTCCTTTTTGGGTATAATTTTGATCCTCATGGGTGTGAATAGTTTTATTGGTATCAAATGTAATGGTCCATTAATTCTCTGACCATTTCATTTCTATTTTTGGTGTTAGATGATCTCAAAGGATGATGTAATAGGATTATATACAGTTTAAATCTATAACACTTCTACATTGGGTGTTTTATGATGTGATATGTTGTTCACGGATTAATGAATGGAAATTCAGGACATCATGTTTCATATTGGATTATTGTTCTTAAGTGATTCATGAAATAAAATTTTAATTGATGAGGTTGTTGATGCTCCTTTCATCACAAAATCAAAAGATTGGAAAAGGGTATTATCTTAACTCATAGTGATTCAACCTTTGGACAAATATCAAAAGTTGACAAAGGAAGTAATAAGAAGAATGTTTCACAAGGGTCACGCAAGTTATACTATGGTCACGCAAGCCCACTTGGGCGGTGCCTAATGGTCACGCAAGTACAGTTGCGCGCCCTAGGTGATAACCGCCCGGGGTCTTCTCCAGCCTATAAATAGACCTTGTGGGCCCCCCATTTGAGGGAGAGGAATTTTTCCAGAAACTCAGATTTGAGCTCCCACCGCCCTAGTCTCTACTCAATGCTTTTGAAACACTTCTAAGGTAATTTCTTACCTATAATGGAAGATATAAATAGGGGTAGGAAGGCCTAAGTGTTGAAACTCATCAACACTTGTGTGCCTGAGTGGCCAGCCCTTAAGGGAAATGGCCACACTTGCGCGCTGCCATACTCCTTCAATAGAACTTGCGCGCCACTCTTCTAGAAGAACCTCAATATGATTATAAAGGCTTTAACCAAGAGTCACTCAAGTAATACCCTGCTGGTTAACCATCATGCACATACCCATTTTTCGTGCAGGTATACCTACACGACCAGGAAATGCGCACCCACGCAGTACCTGGGCGCCTGCCAGGACTTGCGCGCCCCTGCCTTTTAGGGTGCCCTTCTTGCCCATTTCACCTCTCTTAAGACATTACACGTCTCCTATTCAAGATTCAATCTTCAAGACACTCTTCAATGCCATTTATGGCATGATTTCTTGATTTTGAATCCTTATCTGAAAGGAATTCATTGGAATATCTCTCAAAACCTAGTGATTTACACATCTTTATGTCACTAAAGATTGAGATTTCATTCATTTGACCTCATCCTTTAACATGAGAGAACTCATTAACCTGGGCCTCCTTTTCAAGAATAATCCCCAGTCATAATCATAATCCTGGGCCTCCTCTTCAAGAGTACGCCCCAGTCATAATTTCCAATTATGGGCATCCTTTTTAGGAGTAATCCCCAAGTCCTCATTAATTTGGGCATCCTCCTCAGGAGTAAGCCCCATCCATAATTCTCTTAACCAGGGACTACTTTTTAGGAGTAATCCCCAGTTATAACCAATAACATGTGCCTCCTTTTCAAAAGTAAGCCCCAGTCTCAAATCTAGGTCTCCTTTTTAGGAGTAATCCCCCGTCATAATTTCCAATTATGGGCATCCTCCTCAAGAGTAAGCCCCAGTCTCAAATCTGGGCCCCCTTTTCAAGAATAAGCCCCAGTCCCCTAATTTGGGCATCCTCCTCAAGAGTAATCCCCAACCATGATTCTCTTAACCTGGTCCTCCTTTTCAGGAGTAAGCCCTAGTCCCCTAATTTGGGCATCCTCCTTAGGAGTAAGCCCCAAGTCCCTTAATTTTTCAAGTCTCTTAACCTGGGCCTTCTTTTCAGGAGTAAGCTCCAGTATTAATTCCTCTTAACCAGTCCTAATTTACCTTTTGATCTGGGATTCACTCTCAGGAGTAAAAACCCAATCATAAGTCCTCTCCTAATTTGGGCCTCCTTTTCAAAAGTAAGCCCTTAGAGTATTCAAATCTCCATAGAGCACATATACCTTTATGTACCCTGTTCCTAGATTTCATCCCTAAAGTAAATCCTAATCATCATTTATCTGGGAAGTCATACATACATAAGTCCCACATTATTTCTTATGATTGCATCTTTCATGGCACAATTGTCTGATTTTTACCAATACCTCTTGTTTCTCACACCGAGCATGACTCACGTGAGCTTAGAGTGTAAAAGTAATTATGACATCCTTCTTTGAGCCATCAATAATAAACATCATACTCCCTTACTTGAACTACGTGGGTTCTGATTCCTTTTCTAAACAATGTATACATAGGTAGCCCATCTGCGGGTTCGATCCCATCTCTGAAATAATTCATGTCCTTCTGAATGACAATAAACTTCAAGTGCCCCACTGAGTGGCTTTAAAACCAGTATGGTCATTATAATGACTAAGATACTTTTACGTATCAAAGGATACCATTGACTAAGAATCACTAACAAATATAGATGATTTTCTATCAATGAAGAACCTTGAATACATATAAAAAATTCTCTAAATTTCCTACATATCGATCATTGATTGTCAGATCTAAAGGAAAGATCATTTTATACTTAGTAATGTAACAAGGAATCAAAAACATAACATAAATCTATAAAGAGAGTCCCAGAGTAGACAATAATTCCCCAAATAAAGGTGTGATGAGTCCGACCTCCCATCCTCTCGACCAATGAAAATTCCAAATCCTCATTAGTCCACAACTAATGATCTCCTACCTTTGGAAAGTTGGTCGAAATGGATGTGGA
Source organism: Viscum album (assembly GCA_963277665.1). NCBI lineage: Eukaryota > Viridiplantae > Streptophyta > Magnoliopsida > Santalales > Viscaceae > Viscum > Viscum album. Next base: position 581,827,647 of record OY728129.1, on the reverse strand, counting down.
ATCATTGGAGGTTTCCGGTTCTACGAACAAACCCATTAAAAACTGATTGGAATTTTTGAACCTACAATCAAGGAGGTAATCCCAATTTTCTGAGGGAAACAGAGGTGAATTAAATCTAGGATGAGATACCAAAACATTTGGATTATAATAACAAGGAATTCAGTTTGAGGAGCTTATTGTTTGAACTGAACTCACAGTCTGAAATGGTGGGCCTCTTGAAAAATCATGATGTGGATCTATGTTTCATTATGTTAGTACAATGTGTTCTATAAATTCTCTAAAATCTAAATCCCTTTTTATTTCATTCACACCTCCCTCATTTCATTGAAATTTGGGTTAAACAAGTGTGATTTTAGTGGATCATTCATCGCATTTCATCTTAATTTCATCAATGGATTCTAGAGGCTGATATTTGGAAATACACATAGTTTAAATATATGTTCCTCTCTCGATTTGTTTGATTATTATTTTTAAATTCTATAGGTTGAATTTTATTTGGTTTTGAGAGTCATTGGGCTATGTCTTTTTAGTCTCCTTAGTGTGGTTTAGGCTGATCTGGGGTTTCCTCATGTGGTTATTATCATCTAATTGATTCTCAATCACCCTATTGTGCATAAATTCAGAACGCATCTTTGAGTAGTAGATCCTCATTCTATCCCAATTTATGTGCATCAATGACTATTTCATTCTTTTTTTCATTTTGGTGGATCATATTGGTATTCATATGAAGATAATTAATTTGATAAACATAAATTTAATTAGAATAGAGAGAAATAATATTTTAGTACTACTAATTTGATATTAAATATGTGATTATACATGATAGTTTACATCAATGTAAATTTTAACTATTCGGGTCCATAGTTTTGTTGTAGTTGTGATTACTGTGAAGACCTTATTGTGTTTTTTTTGAACTCATGCTGATTTAAATGGATAATCACTAATATATGGACAGAAAATTAGTATCACAAGTAAAATATAAATTTATGTTATACGAACTGTTCTATAGAATATGTGATTGCATAAAATCCCTTGAATTAAATTGTGGTTAAATTATGTATGTTAGGAAGTGATATGATGTGTGGGTGTATTTTCATTGTGACATTGTATGTTATGGACTAATGTATGGTGATTGTGATTTTTGGTTGTTGTGGTGAGATGGTTTGGTATGTGTAACATTTTGGTGATGGTTTATGTGACATGGATGATCCATTATGCGGTGTTGTTGTGTTAGTTACCCGGTTTTCCTTAGAATATGTGATTTCATAAAATCCCTCTTACCTTGAGGTACTTGAAAATCTGAAACCAGTCATGTCTGATGTTTCATCGCTGGCAGGTGAAATACTTTCTCAATCAGAAGATAGCCTGGGGTGTAGGTCATTCTCCGAACCACCCCTAAGTCATGCATCTTCTAGTTTAATTAGTGATTTATCTACCAATCCTATTAAATCCAATGAAGCAACAAGGAAGCACCATCTCTAGTCAAAATAGGTAGAAGAATCTTCATCAAATGATAAAGAGGAAATGTTGAACATGATAAAAAAACTGGCGAAAGGTGTAGTGCCAGTCATGTTTTGGCCTCTGGCTGACTCTCAGTATGACATTCCAGAAATGTTGACGGAAGATGGAATTCATGATATTCGTCTCAAATTATGAAAAACAGTTTGTCAGTTGAAAAAGAAAGTATTTAATTATTATTAATATAAAAATTATCTTAAGATAGTAGAAGGGTTACAACATCAGATTGATTTGGCATCTCTATCAGTCTCTCGATATCTGAAGGCTGAAAAGCAGCAGAGATCCTTTCAATGTTCATGCCTTGGAGCACTAAGAAGATTGCATCAGTTAATTTCCAATTCCCCATCTAGTATTCATGTGAGAGGATGGGGTGTTCATGGAGCACTGCATTTCACGGTGCTCTCCATTCAGCAAAGCCAGCCAAAAATGGTCTCATGCAATGTTATTGCCCATGGCCGGCCACCGTCAATGGGCTTTGTTTGTAATAAAAATCTTGCCCAAGAATAGGCCTCAACTATTTCCTCTCAAAATCATGAATACAGAGAACAGGTTGTTGAATTACACCTGCATCAGGCAAACGAGAATATTGAACAGGCCTCTCGTAAGGAGCAAGCACGTCATCAAGTGACAGAAGCGTTGGAAATTATCCAACGGTCTTTTGAAACATGTGATAAAAGTGGATATAGATTAATGCATCTGGCTAATTTCTGGACTATGGTTCACAATATCAGGAGAGCATTTAAGAAAGTCTCAGACATAGCATGTCAATAGCCACCCCAGCTCGCTAGACTGGGGACTCTTTTAAACCAACCCTCAGAATCAACAAATATGATTCGAGGAGTTGAGCAGGAACAGCAGGAACAGCCCCAGTCCACCAGACTGGGGACTTTTTCAAATCATCAATCCCCTCCTCAGAGAAATTAGGTCTTTTCTCTATTGGGGAAGAAGCCTCAAGAGGAATGAAGAGCCAAATTACCAGGAGATTCCCTCCAAATTACGGTTCGTCAAGAAGTTCCTGAGGGATCAAATCAACAAAAGGCAATGTCTCATCAAAGACCTGGAAGAAGACAATTTCACAGAAATTCTGATAGAAGGGATGTGATGCATTATGCAACAATCAATGTCATCAATGTCGTTGTTGCTGATCCACCAGATGAGGCTCACTCAGGAGACCCAGATGAAGAGTTTCCTGCCCAAGAAGATGTACGCACCGACATAAATGAAGAAGGTGTGCGTACACGAAATCAAAGAATTACTCAGAACCTAGGTAATCCTTCAAGTAACCCAATTCCCCCTCCCCTAAAATGATCCATCAAATGAAGGGGAATGAATTAGGTTACATATCCTTCCTTTGGAAAAGGCCAATCGCTCTCACTAGAGAAAAGGTTTTCACAACAGGAGGAAAAATGAAGGAGTTAAGGAGGTTGAATGCATAACTACTTCAGGGTAGTCTTCTTCTTAAGCATGCTGGATTTAGTTAGCTAGGGGAATTTGTTGCAACTACTGAGATGGGTCAAGAATATCCTCCTCTATCAGTATACTTTCACAGGTTTAATCCTACGGGTCAAGTGAAACAACAATTGGTAGTGCTACCATCAGTTGCAGCACCAACCACCACATCTGTCCAAACTCCAGTCATTTCACCTACCCAAGTCAAAGTTCAACCGGATGTTTCGCAAAAGTTAATAACTACCATTGAGTCATTAACACTAGGTTATAAACCATGGAAGGGAAATGTGCGCAGGTTCAACCGGAAAATAAAGCTTACCCTGAATGGGTAGATTCAATCTCTCCCCCATCCAATTTTGGGAACCCTGTATTCCCTATTTTCAATGGATCAGGCGATACTGAATAGCATTTGACGCATTAGGTTTCTTTTTGCGATCATATTATGGGAACTCCGGAGCATCAAGAAGTAGTGAAACTCAGATGCTTCTTGCGAACCTTGCAAGGACCATCTTTTGTCTGGTATACAAGCTTGAAATCCCGGTCAATTACCAGATGGGAAGATCTCTCTCAACGATTTCTTCTTCAATTCAGATCAACTTTGAAAAAGACAACAGTTTTTGATCTTACAAACTGTAAGCCAAGGGAGAATGAAAGATTTTCTGATTTCATTGCTTGCTAGAAGGGGTTAACATATTCCCTGAGCCTAGCACTCCCTCAAGAGGAACTGTTTCCAATATGTGTGGCAAATCTGCATGACGAATTATGCACGCCGTTGATCCCTGTGAAATACATAGGAGGGTTTTGAGACCTTACTTAAATCGCTCAGCAGATTGAGGATTCCCTTATACAGACTAAGGCTAAATCTCGTGTAATTACATCAGCCCCAGGAAGGAGAATGGGTAAAGTATAAACTGCTACAGTTATGCTTAAACAATCACATGTACCTATTTCTCCTTCAAAACCTTCATTTTATCGACGGGCTCCACCTCCTGAGCGCCAACAACAACGGCCATTTCGTCCATATGATCAAGGAGATCAAAGAAGAAAACAATTTGAGGATCTTAAGAGAAAAACATACTCTTTCCGAAATGAACATGATTTTGGTTACTTCATTTCGGCTCTAGAAAATAATATGGTTCAATTGCCAAGGCCTAAGAGTCCAAACAAGGAATGAGATAAAGACCATCCCAATTATTTCCCTTTTCATAAAATGTTGGGGTATCCCATCCAGGAGTGTTTTGTCTTCAATGACCTCCTGCAAAAGATGGTCGACTCGGGACAAATCAAACTGAAAGGTTCTTCAGCTCAGGTAGAATGTGTTACTACTACAGTTACAGTGGAGGAAGGAGAATGGAATGAAGTCAAAAGAAAAAATGCATAGAAGTATGATGATTGGATGGTCAGAAAGACAATCAACCGAACTCATTATATTTTTTGAACACAATTAAAGAATCTGATTGTTTCTTCTACCATGAATGGTGCGGAAAAACCCTCTTCATCAGAGGGAAAGTCCTCAAAGAAACGGCATGATTCAAAGAAAGAAAAAGAATTAGAAGAAGATGAGTACGTGTCAAAGCCTAAGTTGTATTTGACTCTGGCAGACTTCATTCCATCTAATTCAAAGCCACATGCACCACCCCACCAAACGGCATAGCCTAAACATGATAATCAAGCAGGGTCTTCATCAGACGAAGAGTTAATCCTCGGTTCGATTAATATGATTCAATTAACGGATCCATATTCCAGTCGCAGTTTCGATTTTGATGAGCCTGAATTCCCTCTATCAAACAGGGGAATCATAGGAAGTTCTAGAGGCTCAGGATACAGGGGAAACCTGGATCTTTCAGAAGCCACTATTCCAATTCTACCCCTGCTAGAACTGTGTACGCAGCAGAAACTCATGGTAGAGCCCTTCAGCGAGATCAGCAAGAAAAAGCAAGTACTTCTACCAATAAAAAATTTAGTCCTAGCACAGTTATTTTGGAAGACCGGTTGAATATTCTATCTTCTTCCTCTCAGAAAGTAAATGGATCTAATCGGTCTAATCTTCCAAAACCAGGAATATTTCCAACTCCTATCCCAATACAAGATGCATCAACTTCCAAAGCATCGGCTTCCAAGGTACCTTCTAAACCACATATTCCTGTTAGGAAATGCAGCCATCTGGATCAAAAGTATGATGTATTGAAACACTTATCCCATGTACCAGACAATTTATCAATTCTGGATGCTCTGAATCTATCAAAAGGTCTTGGGGAAGCACTCATTAAGGCTTTGTCAAGTCCTCAAGAGTTTGAAACTGAAATTGTTGCAGCTGAAGTCTATCACATAGAGAATAGTCCTGCAGAATTCCATGAAACAATATCTTTTACTGATGAAGAAGAAGATGATGTTGTGCATGGGCATATTAGACCTTTGTACTTATCTGGCAAGGTCAATAGGGTAGACTTCCTATGGGCTTTCATTAACAATGGTTCAGGAGTCAACCTCATGCCCATTCATACACTTCGTTGATTAGGCCTCACAGAATCTGATTTATCTCCTTCTACCATGATGTTACAGGGATATGATAAAAATGAACAAGAACCACTGGGCAAAGTTACACTCAGAATTCATTTTGGAGATCTTGTATCCAATTCGTATTTCATGGTTGTTGATCCAGACTCAGCTTTCAACATCTTTCTTGGAAGACCCTGGCTACATCAACATGCAGCTATCCCTTCATCATACCATCAATGTATCAAATATTGTTTCGATGGTCATGTTGGGACATTGTATGATGATAAGGCCCCATTCAAGACATGTGAGTCCTAATACATTGAGGCAGAATTCTATGACATGAAGGGAAGGGAGAAATCCACAACAAATGACATTACCAAAGTTAATGCTCCATATGGTTTGATGAAGATTTCAGTAAATCCATTTACACATGTGAGTATAGATTATGTGTTTCCTATCAGTAAAATTGACAAGATAGACCAAAATCAAAATACTCTTATGGAAAGATCCATAATGTCAATTACGGCAATCGAGCCAGACAACATGGGAGAAATTGGTAACCCACCAAGTAGTGATGAAAGCACAAATGATGACGTCTTCATTTCATCTTCTGAAATCCAACAAGTCTATACTTTTCCAATTTTTCCATAAGAAGAAATAGCAACATCGGAGGTGAACAATGATGTCGATTATCAATCCATCATATCCTCTTTATTACCCAAAGAAGACCCTTCATCATCAATTGGGTCAGAAATGGAAGCTTCATCTTCAAGATATGCAAATTTTTACATCTCTTCTGATCATGAAAATTCTGATTTATCATCTACTATGTAGGTAGAAATGGAAGAAATAACACATGATGAAGAAGAATAGGAAGATCTCAGAGATGCTCTTCCAACATTTGAAGAGGGTATCTCTACCACTGTGGATGAACTCAGAGAAATAAATCTGGGTACAAAAGAAGATCCATGCCCCACATTAATCAGTGCGGTCATGAATCCTGAAGAGAAAGAGAATTATATTCCTTTTCTATAGAAAAATAATGATATATTCTCTTTGAACTATATAGAAATACCCGGGCATGATCCTAATGTTGCTACTCATCATTTGGGTTTACCAGAAGAACATCGAGGATTTAAGCAAGACGCGATAAGAACACACCCAACTTATGCTTCCAAAATTGAAGATGAAGTGGATAATCTTATCAAATCTAACTTCATCCGAGAAGTTCAATATCTCATGTGGTTTTCCAATATTGTCCCCGTAAAGAAGAAGAATGGAAAAATTAGAGTTTGCATCGATTTTAGAGATCTTAATCGGCATTGTCCTAAGGATGATTTCCCAGTTCCGATTAGAGAACTTTTAATTGATGCAACAGCTAGATATGAAGTAATTTCCTTCATGGATAGATATTCTTGATATAATCAGATCCAAATGGCCCTAGAAGACAAGGAATCCACAGCCTTCAGAGCCCCTCAGGGTGTTTTTTGCTACCGGGTAATTCCCTTTGGCTTAAAGAATGCTGGTGCAACATATCAGCGTGCCATGCATCATATCTTCAAACCTTTCTTAGGGAAGTTTGTTAAATACTATGTAGATGATTTGGTGGTTAAATCCAAACAATGTTCTAATCAATTGGCAGATTTTCAAGTCATATTCCGCAAGCTTCGACAACATAATTTGAAGATGAACCCCTTAAAATGTGCTTTTGGGGTAACCTCAGGAAAATTTCTCGGCTTTGTTGTACGCCATCATGGTATTGAAGTTGATCCTGAGAAAACCAAGTCAATCCTTGGTATGTCACCTCCTCAAAATTTGAAATAATTAAGAGTAATTCAAGGACACTTAGCCTATATTCGGCGTTTCATCACCAATTTGGCAGGCAAATGTTTACCCTTCACCAAATTGATGAAGAAGGGAGTCACTTACTAGTGGACTGAAGAATGTCAAGAAGCATTCGATATTCTCAAGAAATAACTCTTGAGTCCACCAATACTCATGCCACCTGTTGAAGGAAGTCCACTTATCCTCTACGTGACAGCTCTAGAGTGATCATTGGGTGCCTTTCTTGCTCAAAAGAATGATGCTGGGAATGGAAACAGCCTCCACTATCTCAATCGAACTATGCTTGAAGTTGAAACCCGGTATTCAAGTATTGAGAAGTGCTGCCGGGCATTAATATTTGTAGTTCAGAAGTTGAGACACTACATTCAACATCACGAGGTCCAATTGGTATCTCACAATAACCTTCTCAAATTCATCCTTAGTCGTCCAATGCTTACCGGACGTCTGGCAAGGTGGGAAGTTATTTTGCAGCAATTTGATATTCAGTATGTGTCTCAAAAGGTGATAAAGGGCCAAGCTATGATTTCATTGCTGAACACCCTTCAGTGGAAGACACATCTTCAGATATTGAACTCCCTGATGAGGAAGTCTTCTCTATTCAATAAAGTCCTCAAGCATGGGAAATGTACATTGATGGTGCTTCCTGAAGTCCAACAGGGAGGAAAATGGAAAATCCTAAATTCAAAAAAGTTGGCTTAGGAATTGTGCTCATTTCTCCAGAAAAGGCAGTGTTACCTTATTCCTTCTTATTGTGGGATGGTGGTACCAATAATGAAGCCGAATACCAAGCTCTCATCATAGGCTTGGAATTAGTGCATCAAGCACAAGTGAATCACTTAAAGGTGAAAGGTGATTAAGACCTAGTAATCAAACAAGTCAATGGGTATTATGCCATCGGAAAAGAAGAACTAATCCCTTTGTATGATTATGTCAGAGATTTAATGGAGTAATTCCCTTCGGAACCGACATTTTCTTATGTCCCAAGATCACAAAATGCTCAAGCTGATGCACTGGCCAATATAGCCACAGCTCTGGCAGATCCAAATCGGGACGAGACAACCATCAGTAATGCCCACCGTAATGTAATTTCACCTTATGTTCGAATCAGAATAGAGGAAATTAATGAAATCTGTCCCATTACTAAACTGTATGGTCATACTACAGGATGGATGTCACCTATCAGGGAATACCTTCAAAAAGGAACATTTCCATCTAATAGAGCCGAGAAAGAACAAATATGGCGACGTGTGGTCAATTTTACTCTTTCTGATAGCCCAGATCACCTAGAGAAAATTCTATACAAACTTGGTTTTGATGGAGTTCTCTTTAGATTCATTGATGGTGAAGAGACAATGGTTGTCATGAAAGAATTCCATGTAGGATTCTGTGGTGCCCACCAGTCCAGACATAGACTGTCTGATCAGATTCGAAGGCTTGGATACTTTTGGCCTTCAATGATACAAGATTGTGTTGGTTTCACAAAGAAGTGTCATTCATTCCAAGTACATGCCAATGTCATTCCTCAACCTCCAGAGTTTCTTCATACACCTAAATACTCATGGCCATTTTCCACATGGGGAATGGATGTGGTTGTAACACCCGAGACTTTTATGTGAAATATTTTGTTTTTATGTTATATAAATCATCAAAGGAATCATTCACTAAACACAACACTAGCTTGGCTTGCTTTACACGCAACCACGGCCTTCCTTGATAGCTTGTGTCGTACGCAATACCGAGTTTCACTAAACAATGATATGCTATTAAAATATTATTAAAACTAACCGTTATGAATAGTAAAAACCACTTTTTGAAATTTTAAAAATTTTATTTTTCAAAATGGACTTCATTTTTGGATTCAGAATATCGAAATTAGCCTAGGGTGAAATTTTGGTATTTTTCTGAAAACTTTCAATTTTTGATGAATAGTGAAACCCCTAAGTGGTAGTTAAAAAAAACTGAATTTTTCATAAAACTGAATTTTACCGCTTCTGTGAGTGGAATTTTGAAAATATGAGAGACACGGTTAATATAAAGGACTAAAATGTGGTTCAATGAGATGAAAATAATTTTTTGTGAATATTAACTTTTTACTTTTTTTTACCACGGTTAAAAGTAAATAGGGTAATTAAGGGTAAAAATGATATTATTAATACCATAACACATTTTCTAATTCTATTGGACAAGTGTAATTCGACCAAAAACAACCTTAGGAATAACATATTACCATTTAGGCCCACATGGATTAGATTAGGACATTTATTATTAATTTATTTAAAGAAGGGTTAAAAAAGTTAAAATCAAAGTTTAATAAGTAATTAATTTTTAATATGGGGATATACATAAGATAAATTCGACTATAAATATTCCATATAAAGATAAAAGGATTTAATACATAATGGTATTTTATTTGTAATTTTTAGACATTAAATAATTTAATTTATTTATGACACAATGATGATGCAGTAATTATCTTATTAATAAAATATTGACATAATTGATGTTATAAATACCCAAATAAATGTAATTTGAGACTTTTTATGAATTAAACTAATTTTATAGGTTAATATGACATGTTATTATTTATTTAAGTAACTTTTTTTGAACAAATAATACTTTTATGATTTTCAAAAAAATCAATTACTAAATAGTGTCAAAATTGACATAAAATAGTTTTTTTCAAACAATCTTATATTATTAATTGCTATTTTATTCCTAAAAATCTAAGGTTCGGCCAAATGACTTATATAAGGTTATATATATTAATAATAAACAACTTGGGGTTCGTTTGTCTTTATATAGTATGTTTAGTAACCTTATAGTGTAAGAAAACAAGAAGACATGGTAAAAGTTAAATTATCTAACTTAAAGTTAAATCTAAATGATAAGGTTAAAATTGATACCTAAACTTATCTAAATTATATTGTATGAGCGAATTTCGACCCCTACCCACCTTATCTTCGAAATATATAAATTTGGAGCTATTAAAAACCGAACTTGACTTTATAGTAAAATAATATTTTTAGTTTTTCCAAAGGAGCCCCTCTCCTCCCTTATAAAAGGGCACCTCCTACCCATCTTCCTCACACCACATTGAGCCTTCAAGCTCGGCCAACCCCTGAAAATTTCTTCTCTCCACTTCCCTAGAAACATCCTAGAGGTTCTGGTCTTCTTCAAAGACCTATTTTAGTTCCCTAAAAGGAGGTCTCAAAGAAGCACTTCAAAGAAGAGGTAATGTCCGTTACCGATTCTTTCATCTTTATTTCTTCTTCCACTTCTTCTTCTTTAGTTGTTTCATTATGAAGTAAAAACATAAGTATCACTCATATACTGATATGTTATTATAAGTATTAAACATCCCTATTTCACCATCTATCCATCCTACGGAAAAAGAAATCACCGCACGTGCGTACGTACGGAATACCGTCTCCACGCCGTGGTGTAATCTATTTTCCACCACCACCTTACTTGGATGGGTATAATGGTGTAAATAATTACAATATATGACTATTATAATGTGATATTTATTCTGAAATAGTATACATACACTCCAATACAATTCAACGATCATAGGAACGATATCATCACTCATGCGTACGTACGGAATACCGTCTCCACGATGTGATGCGACTCGTTCTACTTGATCTTCATTTCATAATGATTATATAAATGAATTGAATGAATTAATATGACATATATTACACTAATACCATTCTGGAAATGAGGTATATATAACCTAAAGAGAATAATAAGAATTTATTCGACAAAACACGCATAAGAACAAAAAGTAATAATCACCTGAATAAGAAGTAGTAATGAAATATTACTAATAAAAAGCTATGAATATGACCATATATGATATCATAACAATAATTATGATTCTGGAATAATTCAATAACATTATTTAAATCATTATACAGGAGGTTCGGCACTTAAGAAGCAAATCGGACCTAAGGTAAGGGAAATATCACAATCTCATTTTTATCCGAGATTGTTTATACTTTGAAAGTTACTGGGGTGTATTTTATCATCCACATCCATGTTTCCTCAATATGCAATATTATTTCCATACACCTACAATTGTTTAAAACCTATTTTACCCTTTGGTGATTTTTTAGTAAAAGATATGAAAGGAATCTTTTGTCATTTTTCGTACGAGGTACTTTTTGACTTTTCCGACAAAAGTACGAGAAGAATGTTTTTTTTAACTTATACGGAATGAATGGATTTTAAAAAAATTATTTCCAAGAAGATTCCTTTACAAGTTTCCAAGTTTATTTTTAATCAACTTATTTTAGTTTAAAATTGTACGACATGTTAAGTAAGGAAAAATGTTTTTAAGGTAGAAAGGATATTTTCCTCAAGAATGGAGTTCAAGTGTTTTATCAAAATTATTTTCCATCTAAGATAATAAAGGGTTCTGTTTCTATCCCTACTATTACATTGATTTTATTATGTTGTGATGGAATTATTTTTATGAATCCCTTTATCTTATATGAATTGTTTTATGATGTCATGTTGTTTAAGAATCTCTTTTTATTACATGGGTTATGACATGATGTATGGTTTATGATTCTGTGGCACACATAAGAATGGTATCATTATGAGATGGGTGGGACCTATATCTCCCTCCAGTGCATTGGGTAAAGATTTTATATCTCATGAGATAGACATGGCTGGAATGGTAGGTCATACCGGTTATGTGAAACAGGACTGAAACGAGGAGTGAACTCGGTTCAGAAATGGACTTTGTCCACTAAGATAGTATTGGAAATGAGTCTTGACTAATAAGAAATGATTCTCTATGATTATGTGTGTATTCCACAAAGTTTCATGTTTTATGTTATGATTATTGGGATTCTATTTCACTACTATGATTTATCCCATGTTATGAAATTATGCTATCTTTTGCAGGTTAAGATTTCCAAAAGTTATGTTCTTATGAATATGATGTGATTGATATTTATTTTGTTTACCTTTACTGAGCATTTGAGCTCACCCTTTTGTATGTTTTCTTTCCCCAGGTCAGGAAGAAGGTTATTAAGAAAGATATGCCAAAAGGGACTATAGATATGATGAAATAAATTGGAGACAGTGTAGACACTTTATGAACCAGTTGTTTATGTTTCCCAGTTTCTAAAGACACTATACCTATATGGTCCTTTCGTAATTTTGTTATATGTTGTAATAAGAATGCTTCAATTTTGAAGTATTAACAATGTATGTAAAGTATGGGTCGTTATAGTTGGTATCAGAGGAAAGTTATAGGCAACCTTTGGAAACTAGGATGTGAAAGCCGTAGTAAGAACCCTAAGGATAAGTCTAAGCATAGAACACAGTCATAATGTTTTATAAATGGCCATGAATAACCTAGGATAAGACCTTAAGTGTGAAATTTTATTCTTGATTATGTGGTTTTCCTATGATAATTAGTGTTGCTCACACTATTCTTCTTGGTTTTAGTCAATGGTTGGAACCCGAGGGAACCGTGTTAATGCGGAATGCGACGGGCAATGCAATGATTGTCCCCCTGAGCAACCAAACGTTATGGGAGCTGGAATGAAAAATCTTGTAGCCATGCTCACACAACTTTCTCAAGCTATGAATCATGCAGGACTTCCAAACGAGCAAAGGAAGGAGCAACATTTTGTTGAATCCTTCATGAGACAGCGTCATCCTTCATTCAGTGGGTCTACTGATCCATTAGTTGCTGAACAATGGATTAGTACTACTGAAAAGATATTTTTAGTTCTTCAATGATCTGAGCATGATAAATCCATCTTAGCAGTGTATCGTTTGGAAGGTGATGCTGATCAATGGTGGAATATTATTAAGAATACGAGGCAAAGGGATGAAATTGAGTCCATGGAATGGGACGAGTTCAAGAAATTATTTTTCAATAAGTACTTCCCTCGTATTCTCCAAACAAAGATGGAGAAAGAGTTTCTTGAACTGAAGCAAAAGAATGATGAATCTATTGGTACCTATGAAGTAAATTTTACAAGACTTGCAAGGTACGCTTCTGGTATTATTATCCAACCTGAGAGTAAGATCGATCGATTCTTTAATGGCTTAAACCAATTCATCGAAGGGCCTTAGCCATAAGGGACTTCAATAGCTACAAGGAAATCGTTTAATGTGCTCTCAAAGTTGAGATGGATATTGGAGTAACCCATCAGTCATATGGGTTTGATAAGAATAGGAAAATGGAATTCAAAGGAAAATCTAAAGAGCACACTGAAAAGAAGATGAGCTTTCCCTTATACTCAAAGTGTGGAAAGAAACATGGAGGGAGTTGTCTTAAAGGGACAAGTAAATGTTTCAAGTGTGGAAAGGAAGGTCATCGGGCAATTGAATGCCTCTATGATGGGAAGAAGATGTCTAATGATGCAAACAAAGGAAGGGACACACAGAATGAACCTACTACACTTCAATGTTTCAAGTGCAAGGAGACAGGGCATTATGCCAATAAATGCCCAAATCCAAGGGTTGATGATTATGGTCGACGTCAATAAACTCTTAAGGCTAAAGACAAAGGAAAGTCACATGCATTTTCTATCATCGATGTGGAGTACGATAACGATGTGGTGAAAGGTACACTTACCATCCACTCTAAAGTAGAAAATGTTTTATTTGATTCTGGATCCACCCACTCTTTTATTTCTGAAGAATTTTCTAAGGGTATCACCGTATTACCTCAACAATTAGATGTTGAGTTAGTTGTGACAACACCTAATGGCACAACAGTCCCATCAAAAGTTTATAATTCTTCTCCGATCGAAGTTTGTGGGAAAGTGCTTCCTGCAAATCTTGTGATCCTTCCTATAGTGGAATTTGATGTGATTCCTGGCATGGATTGGATTTATTTATATGGATATCATATCAATTTCCAAATAAGGGAAGTCACATTTCATATTCCAGATCAATCTATGATCGTCTATCAATGCATGGATGAACATAACCTTCTAGTGGAAATTCCTTCTACCGTATGGGTCTTGATTCCACAAAATGAAGGTTATTTATCTCAAATGGTTGGTGAGAAACCCACGATTAAGAATATTCCCATTGTACGGGAGTTTGGTGATGTCTTTCCGAAGGAATTACTGGGTCTTCCACCAAATCGTGAAGTTAAGATTTCAATAGAACTCGTACCAGGTGCTTTTCCTATTTCAAAGACACCTTATAGAATGGACCCAATTGAGTTGTAGGAATTGAAGAAGCAACTCCAAGAGAATCTTGATAAGGGATTCATACGCCCTAGTGTGTCACCTTGGGGAGCACATATTCTATTTTTTAAGAAGAAATATGGATCAATGAGACTCTGCATTGATTATCGAGAACTTAAAAAGATCACTATCAAGAACAAATATCCTCTCCCACGCATTGATGACTTATTTGACCAACTACGCGGAGCTCAATACTTTTCCAAGATTGATCTTCATTCAGGGTATCATAAATTAAGGGTCAAAAGGGAGGATATACCAAAGACGGCCTTCCGTACAAGGTATGGATACTATGAATTTATAGTGATGCCATTTGGTCTTACTAATGCCCCTGCTATCTTCATGGATCTGATGAATAGTGTCTTTAGAGACTATCTTGATCAATTTGTGGTATTCCTTATAGACGATATTCTTGTCTATTCAAAGAGCAAGGAAGAACATGAAGATCACTTGATAATTATATTGAAGACCCAGAGAAAGGAGAAGATCTATGCCAAATTTACCAAGTGTGAATTTTGGCTTCAAAAAGTTTCATTTTTGGGTCACATAATCTCAAAAGAGGGGATATCTGTGGATCCAGCAAAAACAGAGGTTATCGAAAGATGGTCGAGACCAACAATAGTAACTGAGATCCGAATTTTTGTTGGTTTGGATGGATATTATCGACGTTTTGTGAAATATTTTTCACGATTATCTAATCCACTCACCAATTTGACTCGGAAAGGAGTTAAGTTTGTTTGGATGGAAGAATGTGAAGAGAATTTCAAGGAGTTGGAAAGAAGGTTATCCAGTGCACCTGTGCTCACACTGCCTTGTAGTGGAGAATGGTTTGTGATCTATAGTGATGCATCTAAGAAGGTATTGGGGTGTGTTCTTATGCAAAATGATATGGTGATAGCTTATGCCTCAAGACAGTTGAAAATCCATGATCATAATTACCCAACTCATGATTTGGAGTTAGCTACGGTAATCTTTGCATTAAAGATTTGGAGGAATTATCTTTATGGAGAAAGGTGTGACATTTATACTGATCATAAAAGTTTAAAGTATATTTTCACACAAAAAGAGATGAATATGCACCAAAGAAGATGGTTGGATCTGATTAAGGATTATGAATGCTCAATCCATTACCACCATGGGAAAGCAAACAATGTGGAAGATGCATTAAGTCGACAAGACCATCCCAGTTATCCATGATGAGGATAAAAAAAGATCCAATATTAAGGATTTACAAAGGATGGATCTTGGAATTATAATGGAAAGGGAAAAATCATATCTTTCTCAAATGAATGTTAAACCATCTATACATGTGAGGATTAAATAGGCACAGAAAGAAGATGTAGAGTTACAAAAGAAGGTGAGAAATGATCCTGAATTCAACCGTGATTGTGATGGGATAATAAAGTTCAGGAATCGGGTTTGTGTTCCACCCATCCCGGAATTAAAGAAGGAGATGTTGGATGAGGCTCATAGTTCTTCATTTTCTATTCATCCTGGAAGCACGAAGATGTATAGGGACCTGAAAGAGTACTTTTGGTGGGATGGTATGAAAAGAGATGTTGCTGAATATGTCTCTCGATGCTTGGTTTGTCTACAAGATAAAGCTGATAGATAGAAGTCTAAGGGGATGTTACAACCATTACCCATACCTAAATGGAAATGGGAAAACATCACTATGGACTTTGTCACAGGACTTCCTAAAACATCCAAAGGAAATAATGCTATCTGGGTCATAGTTGATCGTCTTACAAAGTCTGCACACTTCATTGCTATTAGAGAGGATTTCTCTCTGGATCAGCTTGCCATGATATATGTAAAGGAAGTGGTAAGATTGCATGGAGTACCACTTTCTATTATATCTGATCGGGATCTGAGATTTACCTCGAAGTTATGGCGAAGTCTTCAGCATACTCTGGATAAAGAGTTGAGTTTCATCACTGCTTATCATCCTCAGACAGACGGTCAGTCTGAGAGAACAATTCAAACCCTAGAAGATATGTTGAGAGCTTGCTCTATGGATTTCAAAGGTGGTTGGTATCAACACCTACCTTTGGTGGAATTTTATTATAATAATAACTTTCACTCCAGTATTCAGATGGCTCCTTATTAAGCTCTCTATGGAAAGAAATGCAGGACTCCAACTTGCTGGGATGAAGTTGGGGAAAGAAAGCTATTAGGACCTGATCTCGTTGATGAAATGGCAGAAAAGGTCAAATCTATTCAACAACACATAAGAGCATCTCAGAGTCGACAGAAAAGTTATGCCAGCAACCGAAGAAAAGACCTAGAGTTTGAAGTGGGTGATAAAGTGTTCTTACGAATATCTCCCTGGAAGAGAGTCATGAGATTTGGAAAGAAGGGGAAGTTGAGCCCTAGATATATCGGTCCTTTCGAAATACTGGATCGTGTCGAGAAGGTAGCGTACCGATTGTAGCTTCCACCAAATCTCTCTCAAGTACACAATGTGTTCTATGTATCTTTGTTGAGAATGTACATACCTGATCCTTCACATGTACTCAGCTCAGAAGTTGTACCGCTGGAGAAAGATCTTTCTTATGAAGAACAGCAGATAGATATTCTGGATCGTAGCGAAAACGTCCTACGAAACAAGACCACTCGCTTGGTGAATGTTTTATGGAGGAACCACCAATTAGAAGAAGCTACATGGGAGCTTGAGGATATGATGAGGGAGAGGTATCCTCATCTGTTTGTTACAAAGTGACGAATTTCGAGGGTGAAATTCATATTAAGGGGGGTAAAATGTAACACCGAAGACTTTTATGTGAAATATTTTGTTTTTATAATATAAATCATCAAAGGAATCTTTCACTACACACAAAACTAGTTTGGCTTTCTTTACACGCAACCGCGGCCTTCCTCGATAGCTTGTGTCGTACGCAATACCGAGTTTCACTAAACAATGATATGCTATTAAAATATTATTAAAACTAGCCGTTATGAATAGTAATAACCACCTTTTGAAATATTATAAATTTTATTTTTCAAAATGGACTTCATTTTTGGATTCGGAATATCAAAATTAGCCTAGGGTGAAATTTTGGCATTTTTCTGAAAACTTTCAATTTTTGATAAATAGTGAAACCACTAAGTGGTAGTTAAAAAACTCAATTTTTCATAAAAATTAATTTTACCCCTTCTGTGAGTGGAATTTTGAAAATCCGAGAGGCACAGTTAATATCAAGGACTAAAATTTGGTTCAATGAGATGAAAATAATTTTTGGTGAATAGTAACTTTTTACTTTTTTTACCACGGTTAAAAGTAAATAGGGTAATTAAGGGTAAAAATGATATTATTATTACCCTAACACATGTCCTAATTCTATTGGAAAAGTTTAATTCGACCAAAAACATCCTTAGGAATAAAATATGACCATTTAGGCCCACTTGGATTAGATTAGGACATTTATTATTAATTTATTTAAAGAAGGGTTAAAATAGTTAAAATCAATGTTTAATAAGTAAATCATTTTTAATATGGGGTTATACATAAGATAAATTCGACTATAAATATTAATTAGAAATCTAAAAAGATTTCCTATATAATGGTATTTTATTTGTAATTTTTACACAATAAATAATTTAATTTTTTTATGACACAATGATGATGCAGTAATTATCTTATTAATGAAATATTGACATAATTGATGATATAAATACCCAAATAAATGTAATTTGATACCTTTTATGAATTAAACTAATTTTATAGGTTAATGTGACATGTTATTAATGATTTATGTAACTTGGTTCGAACTAATCATTCTGTTATGATTTTCACAAAAATCAATTACTAAATAGTGTCAAAATTGACATAAAATAGTTTTTTAAAACATATATTATATTATTAATTGTTATTTTATTCCTAAAAATCTAAGGTTCAGTAAAATTACATAGATAAAGTTATATATATTAATAATAAACAAATTGGGGTTTGTTTGGCTTGATATAGTAAGTTTATTAACCTTATAGTGTAAGAAAACAAGAAAACACGGTAAAAGTTAAATTATCTAACTTAAAGTTAAATCTAAATGATAAGGTTAAAATTGATACCTAAACTTGTCTAAATTCTATTGGATGAGATTATTTCGACCCCTACCCACCTTATCTTCGAAATATATCAATTTGTAGCTATTAAAAACCGAAATTGACTTTATAATAAAATAATATTTTTAGTTTATCCAAAGGAGCCCCTCTCCTCCTTTATAAAAGGGCACCTCCTCCCCCTCTTCCTCACACCACATTGAGCCTTCAAGATCGGCCAAACCCTGCCAATTTCTTCTCTCCACTTCCCTAGAAACATCCTAGAGGTTCTGGTCTTCTTCAAAGACCTATTGTAGTTCCCTAAAAGGAGGTCTCAAAGAAGCACTTCAAAGAAGAGGTAATGTCTATTATCGATTCTTTCATCTTTATTTCTTCTTCCACTTATTCTTCTTTAGTTTTTTAATTATGAAGTAATAACATCAGTATAACTCGTATACGGATATGTTATTATAAGTATGAAACAACCCTATTTCACCATCTATCCATCCTACGGAAAAAGAAATCACCGCGCATGCCTACGTACGGAATACCGTCTCCACGCCGTGGTGTAATATATTTTCCAACACCACCTTACTTGAATGGGTATAATGGTGTAAATAATTAATATATATGACTATTATAAAGTGATATTGATTCTGAAATAGTATACATACACTCCAATACAATTCCACGATCATAGGAATGATATCATCACTCATGCGTACGTACGGAATACCGTCTCCACGATGTGATGCGACTCGTTCTACATGATCTTCATTTCATAATGATTATATAAATGAATTGAATGAATGAATATGATATATATTACACTAATACCATTCTGGAAATGAGGTATCTATAACCTAAAGAGAAGAATAAGAATTTATTCGACAAAACACTCATAAGAACAAAAAGTAATAAACATCCGAATAACAAGTAGTAATGAAATATTACTAATAAGAAGCTAAGAATATGACCATATATGATATCATAACAATAAGTATGATTCTGGAATAATTCAATAACATTATTTAAATCATTATACAGGAAGTTCGGACACTTACGAAGCAAATCAGACCTAAGGTAAGGGAAATATCACAATCTCATTTTTATCCGAGATTGTTTATACTTTGAAAGTTACTGGGGTGTATTTTATCATCCACATCCATGTTTCCTCAATATTTAATATTATTTCCATCCACCACCAATTTTTTAAAACCTATTTTACCCTTTGGTGAGTTTTTAGTAAAAGATATGAACGTAATATTTTTTCATTTTTCGTACGAGGTATCTTTTGACTTTTCCGACAAAAGTACGAGAAGAATGTTTTTTTAACTTATACGGAATGAATGGATTTTTAAAACATTATTTCCAATAAGCTTCCTTTATCATTTTCCAAGTTTATTTTTAATCAAATTCTTTTAGTTTAAAATTGTATTACATGTTAAGAAAGGAAAAGAAAAATTAAGGTAGAAAGGATATTTTCCTCATGAATGGAGTTCAAGTGTTTTATCAAAATTATTTTCCATCTAACATAATAAAGGGTTCTATTTCTATCCCAATTATTACATTTATTTTATTATGTTGTGATGGAATTATTTTTATTAATTCCTTTATCTTATATGAATTTTTTTATGATGTCATATTGTTTAAGAATCCCATTTTTATTACATGGGTTATGATATGATGTATGGTTTAGGATTTTGTGGCACACATAAGAATGGTACAATTATGAGATGGGTGGGACCAATATCTCCCTCCAATGAATTGGCTAAAGATTCTATATCTCATGAGATAGACATGGATGGAACGGTAGGTTATACCAGTTCAGTGAAACAGGACTGAAACGAGGAGTGAACTCGGTTCAGAAATTGTCTTTGTCCACTAAGATAGTCTTGGAAATGAGTCTTGACTAATAAGAAATGATTCTCTATGATTATGTGTGTATGCCACAAAGTTTCATGTTTTATGTTATGATTATTGGGATTCTATTTCACTACTATGATTTATCCCATGTTATGAAATTATGCTCTCTTTTGCAGGTTATGATTTCCAAAAGTTATGTTCTTATGAATATGATGTGATTGATATTTATTTTGTTTACATTTACTGAGCATTTGAGCTCACCCTTTTGTATGTTTTCTTTCCCCAGGTTAGGAAGAAGGTTATTAAGTAAGATATTCCAAAAGGGACTATAGATATGATGAAATAAATGAGAGACAGTGTAGACGCTTTATGAACCATTTTTTTATGTTTCCGAGTTTCTAAAGACACTATACCTATATGGTCCTTTCGTGGTTTTGTTATATGTTGTAATAAGTATGATTCAATTTTGAAGTATTAACAATGTATGTAAAGTATGAGTCGTTATAGTGGTGGTACATTACCCTTCGGCTACGGCCAAACAGTTTAAGTACATTCTTACTGCTACTGACTTCTTTTCCAAATGGGCAGAGGAAATACCTCTAAAGGATGTCAGTTCTAAATGCATTGTTAGGTTCATCAAGTCTAACATCATTACCAGATTTGGTGTCCCTCATACCATATTTATGGACAATGGCACCAACTTCTGTTCATCCATGGTAAAGAAGTTGTATCAAGAATACAATATCAAATCCAACCATTCATCTCGGTATCATGCAGAGGCCAATGGCTAGATAGAAGATTTCAACAAGACTCTGTCAAATATAATGCAAAAGACGGTGGATAAAGATAAGAAATCATGGCCTGATAAATTCTTTCATGCTTTATGGGCTTATCGGACTACCACCCACACTGAAACTTGGTCAACTCCATATTCATTGGTATATGGAATGGAAGCAGTTTTTCCCATTGAAGTTTAACTACCCTCACTCAGAGTACCTATTTGTGATTAGTCATCTATAGATGAACAATCTCAAAAGTGATTGAATGAGTTGGAACAGTTAGATGAGAAAATATTGTGCACTTTTTACCACTTTGAAGTCTATCATAATCGAATAGCATGAGATTTTATCAAAAAAGTTTGTCTTCATTCATTCAATCAAGGAGAATTAGTATTAGTTCTCAGAACTCCAATGATGTCGGGAAAGAAACCTCCCAAGCTTGAGCCAAAATGGGAAGGACCTTACTCAATACATAGGGTCTACTCTAATGGAGCTTATTCATTAATCTCGATGGATGGAGAACTCATCACTACTCCAACCAATGCCAGATTTTGGAAGAAGTATTTTTTATAAACACAAAATATAACATCAATGGTCTAGTATGACCTTAAACTACATCTAGGTCCTGTATGACCTTAAACTACATTTATGGTCCAGTTTGACCTTAAACTACAACTATGTCCTGTATGACCTTAAACTACATCAATGGTCCAGTATGACCTTAAACTGCAACTAGGTCCTGTATGAACATAAACTACATCAATGGTCCAATATGACCTTAAACTGCAACTAGGTCCTATATGACCTTAAACTACATCAATGGTCCAGTATGACATTAAACTGTAACTAGGTCCTGTATGACCTTAAACTACATCAATGGTCCAGTATGACCTTAAAATGCAACTAGGTCCTGTATGACCTTAAACTACATCAGTGGTCCAGTATGACCTTAAACTGCAACTAGGTCCTGTATGACCATAAACTACATCAATGGTCCAGTATGACCTTAAACTGCATCATCAATGGTCCATGCATATGACCCTAAAATATCTACAAGTCCCTTACGTCTAGCAAGACGTTAAACTGTGATGTCCTAAGTACATGACACTAAACTGTATAAAAGTCCCTTACGTCCAGAATGATTTTAAACTAAATCATCATCAAAGGTCTTGTATGACCTTAAACTACACCACCGTAAACCAAGAAGTTAAACTGCATCTTCAACGGTCCATGCATATGACCTTAAACTATTCACACTTTCATCCAACATGACGCTAAACTGTATCGTCCCTTTTTTCATCCAACATGACGTTAAACTGTGAAAAAGTACCTAATACATCCAACATGATGTTAAATGGTGCACTCTTTTGTCCTCACTACATGAAATTAATCTGCATAGTCCCCCTTTCGTCCAACAAGACGTTAAACTATATTGTCCACATCGTCCTAACTACATGACGCTAAACTATACAGAAATTCCTTGATATGTCGTACATGACATTAAACTGTACTCTTTCCCTGCTTCATGACATTAAACTATGCATCACCAATAGTCCTAACTACAAGAATTTAAACTGCATAGTCCCTTTATATGCCCTACATGACATTAAACTATGCATTGTTAAGGTTGTTGTCACCTCTTGTTTCTCACACCGAGTATGACTCATGTGAGATTAGAGAAAAACTCAACCATAACTCTCTCTCTGGGCTACTAACCATGTGTAAGTCCCAACAACATCATTTTTTAGGTTGTTTTCCCCAAGAACAACTTGATCATTAATTCATTCTTTAATTGAACTAAGCGTACTTTGATCCTTGCCTTTCAGGCTGGGTACGTAGGCAACCTCCCAAGGTTCAAGCCCAAAACCAATCTCTTCACATCAGTTCACCTCCATCTCATATGATGTTGATTCGTGAAACCTCCCCTAGAATCAATATCTTTACATTGGTTAACTTTCGTCCTTTTTATATGACGTTAAACTATACAACACTTTTTTCCAGTATGAAAATAAACTACAATATTCTTTGATACCCTCACTTGGGAGGGAATCTTATTTACATTGATTTTTCAATCATGTTTTATTCCAAATACTACGCGCATACATGGAAATACCTGAACCTTTTATCTTTTGTTAAACCATCATTGCACTAATGTCCCCTTTTCACCCTTCACATGTACGAACCAAATATGTACATAGGGTATTTCTAGAACTACATGGGATTGATTCCTATCCTTATGTGAAACGTAAGAATGCTCGAGTGTCCCTCAAATCTAGCCCCAAGTCATTGTGCCTAACCCCAAATTCCACTTTAATTCCCTTGGCAGAAAAGACCCTATGAAAACACACACTGTGTATTTCTTATAATGGTCTAAGATCTATGACCCTCAACTAAGATCTCTAATCCTTTTGTCCCACATGACGTTAAACTGTAATTTAAGAACTACATATGGCTTGATTCTCATCCTTATGGGATACGTAGTGAAGTCCAACATTTTAATTCAGGACCCAGCCACAACATGATTATGGTTAGCATTGATCTGTGTATCTTTGTATACATTGGACAATACCCGTCTTTATGTTTCCTAATCCTAACCTTAAATATTTTAAGATCTTCATAACCCTTTTCTTGACTTCTAGTCACAAAAAATGTTAAACTTATGGGAGTTCTTTTCCCTGACTATGCAGCACGTGCCCATAGGCGGCCTTGCATAAACAGTCTCCATAACAGTCTTCTCAGCCAAAAGATACTATTACTTGACTATGCAGCCAATTCCCTTTGGTGGCCCTTCATAATTCAACCCCATAATGGGTTTATTAAATAATTTTAACTTCATTCTTGGGAAGAAAGAATCTTTTGTCCTTATTGGTCTAAAATGGCAGTATGTAGGGTTCCACAAAAATATCCATCCTTAACATATTTGTCCCATATCCTTTTTCATGATCTGAAAAGAATTC
This sequence comes from Viscum album, assembly GCA_963277665.1. Taxonomy (NCBI): domain Eukaryota; kingdom Viridiplantae; phylum Streptophyta; class Magnoliopsida; order Santalales; family Viscaceae; genus Viscum; species Viscum album. Next base: position 581,803,473 of record OY728129.1, on the reverse strand, counting down.
AAGTCTATGGTTTAAATTCTCCTTCCCTATGTTTGGGTCAGACCTTTGTAGGAGTGATATCTATCCAGTTCTTCGATAATCTTTTTTGGAAATATAATCTCCATTTTCGAGTACCTCTTTCCATACAGAAAACTCTATACTTTGGAAAATTTGAATCTCCATAAAATTTCACTGGCTTTTAGCACTAGGAAAGTAAATTTCTGAGAGTTCTTTTTCCTGACTATGCAGCATGTGCCCTTAGGTGGCCTTAAATAAACAGTCCACATAACATACTTTTTAGCCAAAAGATACTATTTATTTGACTATGCAGCCAATGCCCCTAGGTGGCCCTACATAATTCAACCGCCTAACGGGTTTGTTAAATAATGGTAACTTCATTATTGGGAACTACTTCTTCTAATTCCTTTTAGCTCTTTTTCATATCATTACTCAGATCCAAATATTCTTAAGTCATAGTTTACATATTTTCCCTCATACTTGAGTATGGTGCTATGTTTTCAGATGAATTGTCAAGGAATTGAGTCAATTATAATTCATTCGGTCAAAGCTGTTTTGACCTTAAACATTATCCTTTTTATGTCTGACGTGCATGACTTTAAACTGCACACAAAAGACAAGGGAACTCTGAATAAAAGTCAGGTTCCAGCCCACTAAACATACATTTTTTATGATTTAGGTAATATTGATCAATTAAGAGATTCAAGGTTTGTAGGGTTATTTACACTAATCCTAGTAAAAATCAAACTATGCTTACTAGGCCCATTGGAATTGGTATAATTTAAAGCCGATAGCAGGAAAATTCGTGCACAAATGATTGAAGGTGAAAGTGTTTTTCATTGATGCACAAGAGTTAGAAGGACATCAAAAGACTAGAGTCTCTTCTATTTTTTTCAGGAATTACAAAAGTCTTTCAACATAACTCTTCATTTGATTAACGACATCCCAAGCTTCATCAGCACCCACCTGGAATTTATTCATTCAATTGGATACCCTAAGAGATGCAGTGATACCAGATCTTCTTGGAACAATTGTAAAAGAATGTTCTTGAGTGCGGTTTGAGAAAATTTTCTACTGATCAAACAGTGACTCTATTTCTGTCCAAGAGACTTGGAAGATGGATACATGGATTTAAGAATGAAGCATTGGAAGTAAAGATCCATTTGGAGAGAATACACTTTTTAGATATTGCTCTAATGCCATGTTTGTTATCTCTCCACTAACCGGCAGCGGAAAACATTTCAGCCCATGGGTTTTCCATTTTCATATCCGCAAGGAAATGGCATGCAGGAAAAATTAGAAAGTTCACACCAATGTTGTTGCTCTTAATACACAGCATAACCAAAATAGAGGAGTAGCAGTGCAGCTGGATCTCAGACATATAATTATTTGCATCTGGAACATTGACTCCTTGTAGATGACCATGACTATAAAGAGGCAGGTAGAAGCTCTGTGGGAAATTAAGATGATATTTCTTCAAGTACTTAGCCAAATCTGGGAGAGTTTTGTCGCAGATATCATAGTAATCATGGACAACAATGTTCAACATTTCATCAATCCGCTTGCTATCTAGTTTATCATCCATTCAGATTCTTTTGGGAGCCATTAAAACTTCATAATAGTTGAATAAATTAACTCTTAAATGGATTGATTTTTCATAAACGTTGTGATTTTTTTTGGAAATGGCTAAGGAATTAAGGCATGCAAGTCTAATTTTGACGTGCAAGTATGGATGTGATGCGCATGTTTTTTGCATGCAAGTATCACCGCGCAAGTCCAGATACCTACATAGCAGCGCGACGACAAAGAAATAGCAGAAAATAGAGCAACCTACATGGCGAAGGTGACATGCACGGAGAGATCTCGAAGGTTTTAAATCCGTAAATCCGGATTATTTGTACGGAATGAAGCCCCCTATTTATAGACGCGGCCTTGACCCTGTGCGTCGTACCCTGCACGATCAAACATCGTATCCCTGCGCACCAGACCCTGCGCTCCCAAAGCTCATTTGCGCGCCCTAACCTACACGCCCCAATTTCCTTTTGATTCTCGATTTCCTCAAAGTAAATCTGCATTTCATTGGGATCCAACTATGAGGGGGAATTTTGTTGACGCTCCTTTCATCACAAAATCTAATGATTGAAAAAGGGGATTATCTTAACTCAATGTGATTCAACCTATGGAAAAATATCAAAAGTTGACAAAGGAAGGAATAAAAAAAATGTTGCACAAGGGTCGCGCAAGTTATACTATGGGCACGCAAGTCCACTTGAGCGGAGCCTAATGGTCTCACAAGTACACTTGCGTGCCCTAGGTGACAACCGCCCGGGGTCTTCTCCAGCCTATAAATAGACCCTGTGGTCCCCCCATTTGAGGGAGAGGAATTTTTCCAGAAACTCAGATTTGAGCTCCTGGCACCCTAGTCTCTTCTCAAAGCTTCTGAAACACTTATAAGGTAATTTCATACCTAGAACAGAAGATCTAAAGAGGGGGAGGAAGGCCTAAGTGTTGAAAATCATCAACACTAGCGCGCCTGACTGGCCAGCCCTTAAGGGAAATGGCCAAACTTGTCCGCCGCCTTACTCCTTCAATAGAACTTGCGCGCCACTCTTCTAGAATAACCTCAAAATGATTTTAAAGGCTTTAACCAAGAGTCGCTCATGTATTACCCTGCTGGTTAACCGTCGTGAAAGTACCCATGTGTCGCGCAGGTATACCTGCGCGACCAGGACTTGCGCTCCCATGCAGTACCTGCGTGCCTGCTAGGACTTGCGCTCCCCTGCCTTTTTGGGTGCCCTTCTTTCCCATTTCACCCCTCTTAAGCCATTCCACCTCTCCTATTCAAGATTAAATCTTCAAGACACTCTTCAATGACATTTATGGAATGATTTCTTAATTTTTCTTCCTTATCTGAAAGTAATTCTATGTAATATCTCTCAAATCCTAGTGATTTACACATCTTTATGTCACTAATGATTGAGATTTCATTCATTCAACCTCATCCTTTAAGATGAGAGAACTCATTAACCTGGGCCTCCTATTCAGGAATAATCCCTAGTCATAATCATTAACCTGGGCATCCTCTTCAGGAGTAAGCCCCTGTCATAATTTCCAATTATGGGTATACTCCTTAGGAGTAAGCACCACGTCCTCATTAATTTGGTCATACTCCTCAGGAGTAAGCCCCAACCATAATTCTCTTATCCTATGCCTCCTTTTCAGGAGTAAGCCCCAGTCATAATCATTAACCTAGGCCTCCTTTTCAACAGTAAGCCCCAGTCTCAAATCTGGGCCTCCTTTTCAAGATTAAACCCCAGTCATAATTTCAAATTATGGGCATCCTCCCCATGAGTAAGCGCCAGTCTTAAATCTGGGCCTCCTTTTCAAGAATAAGACCCAGTCCCCTAATTTGTGCATTCTCCTCATGAGTAATCCCCAACCATAATTCTCTTAACTTGGGCCTCCTTTTCAAGAGTAATCCCCAGTCCCCTAATTTGGGCATCCTCCTCAGAAGTAATCCCCAAGTCCCTTAATTTTTCAAGTCTCTTAACCTGGGAATCCTTTTCAGGAGTAAGCCCCGGTCATAATTCCTCTTAACCAGTCCTAATTTACCTTTTGATCTGAGATTCCTTCTGAGGAGTAAAACCCCAATCATATGTCCTCTCCTAATTTGGGCCTCCTTTTCAGGAGTAAGCCTCAGGTTAGAGTATTCAAATCTCCATAGAGCACATATACCTTTATAGACCATGTTCCTGGATTTCTTTCGTGAAGTAAATCCTAATCATCATTTATCTGGGCAGTCATACATACATAAGTCCCACATTATTTCTTATGATTGCATCCTTCATGGCACAGTTGTCGGATTTTTACCAATACCTCTTGTTTCTCACACCGAGCATGACTCACGTGAGCTTAGAGTGTAAAAGTAATTATGACATCCTTATTTGAGACATCAATCATAAACATCATACTCCCTTACTCGAACTACATGGGTTCTGATTACTTTTCTAAACAAAGGACATGTAGGTAGCCCATCTGCGGGTTCGATCCCAACTCTGAAATAATTCATGTCCTTCTGAATGAAAATAAACTTCAAGTGGATTTAAAACCAGAATGGTAATTATAATGACTAAGAGACTGTTACGTATCAAAGGATACCATTGACTAAGAATCTCTAACAAATAAAGATGATTCTCTATCAATGAAGAACCTTGAATACATATAAAAGATTCTCTAAATTTCCTACATATCGATCATTGATTGACAGATCTAAAGGAAATCTCATTTTATACTTGGTAATGTAATAAGGATTCACGAACATAACTTAAATCTATAAAGAGAGTCCCGAAGTAGACAATAATTCCCCTCAAAAAGGTGTGATGAGTCCGACCTCCCATCCTCTCGACCAATGAAAATTCCTAAGCCTTATCAGTCCACAACTAATGAGCGCCTACCTTTGGAAAGTAGGTCCAAATGGATGTAGAATCATTGGATGTTTCCGGTTCTATGAACAAACCAATTAAAAACCGATTGGAATGTTTGAATATTCAATCAAGGAGGTAATCCCCAAATTTTGAGGGAAACAGAAGTGAATTAAATCTAGGATGAGATACCAAAACATTTTGATTATAATAACTGGGAATTCAGTTTGAGGAGCATATTTTTTCAACTGAACTCATAGTCTGAAATGGTGGGCCTCTTGAAAAATCATGATGTGGATCTATGTTTTATTATGTTAGTACAATGTGTTATATAAATTCTCTAAAATCTAAATCCCTTTTTTATTTCATTCACGCCTCCCTCATTTCAATGAAATTTGGGTTAAACTAGAGTGATTTTAGTGGATCATTCATCCCATTTCATCTTAATTTCATCAATGGATTCTAGAGGCTAATATTTTGAAATACACATAATTTTAATATATGATCCTCTCTCAATTTTTTCGATTATTATTTTTAAATTCTATAGGTTGAATATTATTTGGTTTTGAGAGTCATTAGGCTGTGTTTTTTTAGTCTCCTTGGTGTGGTTTAGGCTGATCTGGGGTTTCCTCATGTGGTTATTATCATCTGATTGATTCTCCATCACCCTATTGTGCATAGAAATTCAGAACTCATCATTATGTATTAGATCCTCATTATATACCAATTTATGTGCATCAATGGAGATTTCATTTTTTTCATTTTGGTGGATCATATTTCTATTCATATGAAGATAATTAATTTGATAAACATAAATTTAATTGGAATAGAGAGAAATAATATTTTAATACTACTATTTTGATATTAAATATGTGATTATACATGATAGTTTACATGAATGAAAATTTTAACTATTAGGTTCCATAGTTGTGTTATAGTTGTGATTAATGTGAATACCTTATTGTGTTTTTTTAACTCATGCTGATTTAAATGGATAATCACTAATATATGGACATAAAATTAGTATCACAAGTAAAATATAAATTTATGTTATACAAACCATTCTATAGAATATGTGATTTTATAAAATCCCTTGAATTAAATTTTGGTTAAATTATGTATGTTAAAAAGTGATACGATGTGTGGGTGTATTTTCATTGTGGCATTGTATGCTATGGACTAATGTATGGTGATTTTGATTTTTGGTTGTTGTGGTGAGATGGTTTGGCATATGTAACATTTTGGTGATGGTTTATGTGACATGGATGATCCATTATGCGGTGTTGTTGTGTTAGTTACCCGGTTTTCCTTAGAATGAACTTGAAAATCTAAAACAATTTGACATGGATTAGTAAATGAATGAATGTGGTTGTAATTAAATATAATAATGGGACTGATTTTATTTTTATTCATTTACTTGAATGGAATTAATGATAAATGAATGGGTTGTGTTATTTGTTAATGAAATGGATTCATAAATGAAAGATAGAAGAAACCATTCAATTTTAAAAAGGGTGGAACTTGTGATTTAAAGTGATAATTGAATGGAAATGTGTTGTTTTTTTTTGTGTTCAAATGAATATAGTAATTGAATGGTTTTGATAGAAATTATTTCGTTTAGTGGTGAGTATTGAAGTATTCTTGTGGAGTTGATGTGAACCCATAGGTTGGGTATTGTGTGATATCTAAAAGGACTAATCAATATCTATGTGATCATTGATAGAGGGGAGGAGTGTGTCTATAATCTTTTATTTTTATATTTTCAAGCATATAAAACAACTTACACCTCTTTTCTAAGAGTTAAAACTTTTCTAAAAAAATATCCCACAATCACAATCAATAAGAACATGAGAATTAACAATGTTGAAAACGTAATAAAAGTAGAAAGTCGTTATCATGGTTTTCAAATAATAAAATTTCACATTATCGACTAGAAAATAGTCCTTTGTATATGGTTAGATAAATAAGGTAATATCCTTAAGCGTTCATTGCACTATATTAATAAAACAGTCCATGTGATCCTCACAAATATAAATGATGTGAAAAATATTTTTGTAATAACTATTAGAAACCACCACCAACAAGATTTAGTATGTTATCATTGTGCTACTTTTACATCTTCCTATATTCAATTCATTTATGTACATCTTCACTCTTCTTACACAGTAGAAGGAAATAACATCCTTCATGGACTTTATTATAAATCTTATCTCTGATCTTCTCTATTTTTTTCCACCATCCATTCATCTATATAGAAAACTCTATCTAGTTCCTTATAAAATCCTATAGAAATTTATTTTTCGATGATAATTAGTTCACCTTTGCAAATAGTTTATCTAGTCCCACCTAATATGAATCCATGCACGGTGTCTGAAAAATGCCTCTTATAACTATTTCATTACACCTATTAAATCCATGTTCATCAGATCATTTCTACACAATATTTTTTTGAAACTAAATGATTGGAAGTATTTATCTGGTAAAGTATTTCGAATTTTTCATCACAATTTCTATCTTATTAACATTCAATTTTTTAGGTCTCCATATCACTTATAAATGGTTGAGTAGTGTTAATTTATAGGTTTTGAACTTCTTATTTATATAGTATCTCGTTAAGTTAAATATATGGGGACACTAATTTATTTTCTTGATTAATGAAAACACAATATTCGAATCTCCCACACAAAACAATAACATCATATTTTTTTCATAGCTTCTATGAAATTCATAAATATTAATATAAGTTATAGATTCTTATACATTCAATAAAATTTCCATCCAACTGAGTATGAAATGTGGATCTTCCTTCCATGATATTGGTAACATTAATTGATTATCTTAGAATTTTCTTATTTGATATATTTATGATTTCTTCTGTAAATAACCTATTTATGGTAAAAAATATATCAAGAATTCTTTTAGTGAAAATATATAGCATCCCTTCTATCTGTTGCGACTCAATTGGATTGTTCCTACATAACATGGTATGGATTTATCAATAGTCTTCTTCTTGTCGCATTCATCATCAGATGAGTTACATAAAAACTATTTTTATTTGTATTTTCAATTCTATAATCTATCTGATGAGTTTCATACAAAACCATACTTCCAATATTTTCAACCAAAAAATTTTGTCTAAAAATTTAGATATACTTGTTCAATCATTGTTTCATTTGATAAAATCCATCCAATTAAACTTTTTCTAATAAAAATGAATGAGTTTGGCTGATAATCATTGTCTAATTTTAAATTTTATGAATAAATTCCTCATCCTAATACCATTAAAATTCAAAAACATTACTCTATCATGAAAACTTCATAAACTTATAATATAAACTCTTCTTACCCAAAAAGCATTCTCATATCATATGCTCAGTAAACTTCCTTAGAACCTCATAGTATGTATTTTATTTATATAAATAAATTTCTCCCCAATCCAAATTATTCATGGATAATGATATGTTTTATAACTCCTGATACTGGAAGCATTTAGAACAATAAAGTATCAAATAGATTTTTTTATCAAACACTATGTCTGATGTAACTTGTTGGAATCATAGGATAAACCATTCATTACAAAACACCATCTGATAACCAAAGTTTTAAATCAACCATATAATGAACATGGTCCAAAAAACATAGACTTTTATTCTACATTAATTATTCATTTGTCAAAAGGATTAAAAAAGACAGGGGTTTTTTGTTAACACCACAAAAGAAAATACATGGAACACACATTCCTCAAGACAAAGCAACATCCTATAAACTTAATTCATCTCCTTCAAAACACATTTATTCTTCCTGGTCCTAATAATCTCCCATAATTCATTTTTTTCAACCATGGAACATAAATTTCTAAAACATTTTAACTTTTTCAATAGATTATTTATGCAACAATTTTAAGACTATGTGAGAAAACACGTTGTAGGAAACAATAATCATCGAACAATGACACCATGTTTTCATTAATAAATCACTTAATAAATGTGTTCTTACACCTCATACGAATCTTCTTCTTCCACATAAAACCTTAATCATAAAAACAACTTCACCCTATAAGATATAATTTTCTACATACACTTCAAAAATCAATTAATAAAATCATGTGTTGAAATAAGAGCGTACACCATTTATGAACTCACTATAAATACATGATTCCTCTATTAAGGAAAAACGGATACCAATGGATAGATTTTTGTTTCAAAAAATTTAACTAATATAAAAACTCTACCCAAAAATAATATAGAGAGGGGATATATTTTTATACCTTAACATTGGAGAATATGATGTTTTATTCCCAATAGAAACATCAACTTATAAAATGTTTCATTTAGAAATTGATCCATAAAAATATCAGTAAACTACTCAATTATAGTGAAAATTAAAAATAAAATCAATTCTCTTCAATATGATCCTTGGTAAAGTACTATAGGATATTGTTGTCTATAAAATTAGGATATTGCATTGGTCTTTTTGTGAAATTTATTGCACTCTAATTATCATTGACCAACAGAAGGGGAGACATCATATCAACAAAAAATTCTTCTAACTATGTATTCATCCACATAAATCGTGCTTCAACTTGAGTGGAAGAATCATATTCAGCATTTGTTGAACTTAATGTCACAAAATTTCTTTTCACTTAATACTAGTTAACTCACCTTTCTCTTAAGAACTATATATGTACTTTCAGTCATCTACATTTCCTACATAATATTTATCAGTATAACCAAACATGCTAATCATTCCTATGCTATCATATTTCAACCAAAAATTAGTTCTGTCTTTAATATATCTAATAATTTAATTTTTCCTTCATTTTTGAATTCTTGGGTGCACTTTCCACCTAAAAAATGTGTAATTTAGTAAACTATATTTATAATTGAATCTTTTTGTAATAATAAACTTCTAAAAAATTATAATCTTTTGAATCCACCCCTTTTCATTCCACAAATGATTAAAAAAATCCCACTAAAATAGGTGTGCAAATGATATATGAGTCTTCATTTCCAAGCAACGTTAGATGTTCCTTTGAAATATTATCTTATGATAGGAAAATATATTTCATATTTTTTGAGATTTTTAATCCAATAAATTATTTCATTTCTCCAAATATGGAAATTTCAAATAATTTTATCCTTCTCAATTGAATTTTCACAAGTTTCTTAATCATCATTCTCTATGAATAAGATATCATCCCCTTAAAAATTATAATGAGGGAAACCTCTTGATTATTATTATTATATTGGTTATTATAATCTCTTCCTTTATTAAAGTAAATCCTCATTATGAAATAATACAATTTATAATACTAACATTAAAGAGAATTATTTAAACGATACAAATATTTCATCAACATATGCACATAGATTTCATCTTTCTCATGCACAAAGCCTCACCATTGTTCATTATAAACTTCTCATTTAAGATCTTTATTAATATAATATTACATGGAATCCTTCTAAAAAATTTATACATTCAATGTGTATTGATATAAATAAATATTATAATAGTTTATATTATTTTCATAGGAGAAAAATTCTCAATAAATGTGATGACTTTAATTTTTATGTATCCTTGAAAAACAAGTTGTACCTTATTTATAATAACTTCACCATTTTTAATAAACATATGTTGAAACATCCACTGTTTTCATATCATATTAGTATTATTTTGTTTGGGTACAAGTTCCCCTGTATGATTATTCTTATTCTAAACAATTCATATAATCAATACACTCTGTATGTTCTAAATATTCATCAACATATTTGGGTTTAAACAATTAGTAAAAGTAGTATGTGAAACTGTATCTTATTTTGTTTTGTTTTGAAACTATTTTTTTATCTCTAATGATATTTTAAACATCCATTCTATTCATCAACATAGAACAAGATAAATAAAATAGTTCTTAATCACTTGATATAGATAATTTAGAATCTTCATTGTGAGTTACGTCGCTATTTTTCCTATCATGAATTACTATTTCACATTGTTAAACTACAACCACCACATTATCCCATAATTCAATATCAATAATTATCTATGAAACTATGTTGTCAGCATATTCAGGAACATTCACATCTATGTTATCAATAATATTTCATGTTTATTTAATATAACATTCATATCCATTATAATTAAGAAGTTAGCCACAACACATTCAATCAACACCTCTTTGATCAAGAATTACATGATTCCCACCATTGACATTAATAATACAAGGATTTAAAAACACTATAATCTTATTAAACATAGTATATCTTTGTAATATATATCATAATACATCATATAAAATTTTAAAATATAGAAACATCAATTTGGAACAAAAACTACATTTTTATAACCTTCTTCCAAAAGTATAGAGAAGTTTCATGTTCAATCAACATTGTCCGTTCTATCTCCACCAAACATAAATTTATTCTTTTAACACAATGATTTTTTTGTGTCATATATGATGCACTAAAATCTTAATGAATGATATTATTTTCAAGTAAATATATAAACATAACAATGTTATATTAACCACCGTTATTATTATAAATATTCATCATTGAATATTAACATTATTATTTGGTACTTCTGAACAAATAATTAAACATTCCTATAGCATTTTATTTATGTATCAAAATCATAGAACAAGTAATGCATGTGAAGTCATAAATAAAAGAGATAATGTACCTATACCCATTTATTTACTATCTATTCGTGGGCCCACAAATATTAGAACATATATGCTGCAAGAGATGAGATGAATGTATCTCAACTTTCTTATGTATAGATTATGTCATCTCTTGTATCGAATATTATGAATACATTGTATCAATGTTATGTTTCTAAAATTCTATTGGCACATGTTCCCCAAACATTTATTCTAGTGTTTATTTCCTTCCACTGTGTTTTGATAGCAAGGACATTGTGAATAACCTAAATTAAACATGTTCCCTTAGTTTTTTACCCCATGTCATAACATTCCTGTCTTCTATACTCATACCAAAAAATCATCTTTTTTTGGAATGAAATTAAAATTATACTAAATTTTTTAAACAATAAAAAACTATGTTTTATTCCCTCAAAAAACAAGGTTGTCTAGAATTTATAAATTTCTTCCCCAATGATTTAAGATCCAATGACTCTAATTCTTTATGACTCATAATTACCATAAGTCATTATACCTTCCATGTAATCTTTCACATTATGCAACATCTTAAAATAACTTATCATGTGTAAATAACACCTACTATATAATATTGATGTGTGTTATCCATTTCTAGTTTTGATAAAAACATTAATAACATAGTATTTTTTATTTCATTTCCTATTCTTATCATGTGGAATTTGATATTTGTTATATAAAAATAGTGTGTCAGATCATTATGAGATTTCCTTTTACAAGATTTCAAGATTGATCACAACTTTCACAAATAGTTTCAAAAGGTTGGAATTTATTTTTAGGATAACTCTCCCTAAAATGTTTCCTCTAGTTTCTCATGAATTCAATATATAAATGATTATTAATCCAACGCACATTTTTTTAGTCCCAATTCCTTCTCAATACCAATAGTTACTTTAGAAATAATTTTTTCCTTTATAATTTATATAATAGTGGGAGTTGTGTTTCTTATTTTCATAAACTATATTTGTTTCCACTTTAGTATTTCATTATGTACTTATTTTTTGGTTACCACCAGAAATTTTCTTCTTTCCCTCATAATAATCTACAGTTGCAGCTGCTTTTGGTTTAGACTTTGAAACCAAAGAAACATACGGTATTTCAAATTGGCTTATTTTGAATATAAACATGGTATTCGTTGGTGTATTTGTCTCATGAATGTTTTCATCCTTGTTACTATTTTTTAAAAATTTTTGTTGATCCTAATATGGTTTATATTTCCCATAACATTATCCAACATATATAATGATGTTTTGAAATTTTATAATCTCTTTCTTATCTTTAACATGTTTTTTTGAAAATGTTCTATCTCTTCCTCACTTTCTCTAAAATTTTCTTCAAGAAGAATTTTTATATTTTTTCCACAAAAAAATTCATGGGATCACTAATTTTGTTTAGAAACATGTATTGTTGTTCAATAGAATATTCATGACTGTTTTTGAAATATTTTATTTCGAAAATAATTTTTTATTCCATTCAAGTATTGTAATCATTTGAAGACATTATTTCAAATCAATTGTTACCATAAACTCAATATAATCTCATTATTATTATTCTTAAATACTGCTCTCATTACTGGGAATTTTTATTATTATTCTTATTTATAATAAAACATTTTTTAGAAGCATCATCACTAATGTTATGAGTCTCTTTTCCACATTCATCATCTTCCTTGCACTTTGAAAAATATTTTCTCCATTAGTATTTATAAAAATTATTATCCTTTCCCTTTGATTGGAATTTATATTTGTTTGAATTTTTTTTAGGGACCTACATGAAATCAAGTCATATTTTCACTTTCTTCAACAAATATTCATCATGGAAAATTTCTAGAAGAATTTACAATAACTCCGAATCCGGTGAATTTTAGTGACATCATTTATTTATAATTTAAAATTCCTATTTTCAACATTTTATAGAAATGATATAAATTAATTAAAAATTTCAATAAAATAGTCTTTAGTGTAAGAGTTACTAGCTTCTTCTTCAATAAATTTATGATATTTACTTATCTTGGTATCATTGATAACATTTTCCATATCATCCTTCTATTTTTTCATGATAACCTTTTATCATAATATTACATAAGTGATAAAATTTATATATATCTATTATACATAGTTATAGTTTCAAGATCTCTATATTCCAACGATGAAAAATGTTATTTCAAATTTGTCAAGATGAATTCATAGTACCTTTTCCACAATTGATAAATATTCCAAGTTACCACTAAGATGTTTTATACTGATAAAAATGTCGTTCATCATTGTAAAGAACTCACCAATAGATTCATAATCACTCATTGTATGATCTTCATACAAATATGTCTATATTTGTTATATTTTCCTTATTTAAATTCATCGTTACTTTAACAATATTCCATAACATTTCCTATTTACCATTATCTTTTCCAACTCATTTTATTCTAAGAATAATACTTTTAGAAAGTAAAGAAATAATATAATTTTGGATAGCCTTTAACTATATATATTCTTCATATCATTAGCTATTAGAGGAACTCCCTAATATTTATGTTGGAAATTATCAATAAAATATTTAAGAATAATATAAAAAAGAGACATAATAGAAGAAATAACTCAATCATTTCAAATATTATAATTTTTTCCATAAAAAATATGAATCATATTACTATTCCTAAAATTCTAAAAATCCATGGAAAATCATAAAAGTGTCAATGAAGGGAATGTTTTTTCTGATATCGCTTTAGAGGAGAAATATGAATCCATGTAATCCCTTGGAGTGGGAGCCAATAAGTAAATAATATTTTCTATTAAAAAAATTAAATATTAGAAATAACTTTAACCTGTAGTTAAACAGTTATTACTCTCATGAAAAAAGCAGACTATCACAATACATTAGAAAACCTAAATTTATATGTTTTGTTACTCAATAAAAGTAGCTAGTCAATAATGTGTTATAGAAATCATATAATAACACACAATCCACATGAAAATAATTCTTGGTATGTGGTCACAATATGTAGGGAATACTATTACACATTCATTTCACTATAATCAAACAACAGTCAATGTTCTCCTCAAACAATTAAATGATGTAACAAGTAGTTTTTTTAAAAAAAGATCGAAACCTTCACTAACATGATTCAATATGTTTCAAAAATTATTATTTTACTTATTACAATGTACCCTTCTTGAAATTACTTCATCTTCTCTTTTTTTTCATAGTAGTAGGAAAGAACATTCTTCTTGGACTTTTGTATAAAACTATTGTCTAATATCCTCTGCCCATTTCTCTCCATCCATTTTTCTCCACATGATATTCTTTTCGAAAAACACCATCTGGTTCCTTCTAAATATTGATACCTCTTTTATTAACTTTTTCTATCTATTCACTTCTTCATATAGTTATTCTGATCCAACATGATATGAAATTACACCAGTTGTCTAATTGATACATCCTACAAATGTTTGATTATCGCATTTTTATCCCTATTCATCTGATCATTTCTATACATCACATTTTTTATACTGTTTTATTAAGATTAACGTGGCGTCATCTATCAAATGTTTCATCGTAGTGTCTATCTAGTAAGTTTTAAATCTCTATAATAGTTTTCCACAATTCTCTAGGTGTGATAAGTGTATATTTCAATCTGTAAAAACACCCTATTTATATAGTTTCACCAGAAGTAGAATATTAGGGAACTCCAATAAATTTTCAAACTTAAAAAATCACAATATTAGAATATCCCAATAAAAAACTAGGTTTGTATTCTGCTAATATATTTTTTAGTATTATTGAAGCTTCATATAAACACTAAAATCATATACATTTAATAAAATATACTTCTAACATTCATGAAACAAAGGTCTTCTATTTATGATTTTGGAAAACTGAATGATCTACCCAAAAAAATAATATAATACCATTATGATTCTTTTTGTTCTGGCGCTTGAACCATTGACTCTTTATAAAAAACATTCATCCAGTGAAACTTTTTATATGCACTTCTAACCATTGAGAATCCATCTAATTGTTCCTACATAACATCATAGGTACCTCCCCAAGGACTTATATTCAAGTCTTTCATCATTTTATGACTTCTATAAGAATTGACTGTCAATTTATTTTTTAGGACAACAATGTTTTGATGAATTTCGTACAAAATCATTTGTTATATGTTTTCAACCAAAAACTTCTGTCTGAAAATTTGATGTCTTCAATCCAATTTTCAGTTCATTTTATGGACTCCATATGATTAAAATTTATCTGAAAAAATTGAATGGGTTCATATAATGACTATTTTAGTATTGTAATTAATCATAATATACTTTACATTATTATATTCCTTATTATCTTCCCTTTATAATTCAAAAAAAATCCCTTTTTTTGTAATCTTCATAAAATTCAAATAAAAAACATTTCTTAGATAAATCGATATATGGTATCATCTCTCTAGTGAAGTTCCTCAAAATAACCTAGTTTTAAAATTTCTCATAGAACTGAATTTATCTTCCATTATACTTATACGTAGACCATGAGATATTTCATTACTAGTGATATTAGAAACATTTATAAATTTTATGCATCAAAAGATATTTTTAATGAATTCATTTTCAGATGGAGATTTTAAGAATAATAGGATAAAGAAATTCCTAAAAAACAACATCCAATAACCAAATTATATAATCATTCATTTGATGGGAATGGTCTGGAAAACTCATTCCCTTATTTTCCATCTTTTCTCTAATTTTTGTAAGTATTAACTAATTTATGTGCTTTATGTCAAGATAATGAAATACAATACATAGATGACACCTTCTTCCTACCAAACCAACAACCTATAAAATTAAAAAATATCCATCAAAGAACATTAAAATTTATCGTCCAAAAAATATCTATAAATCATGTATTTTGGTTTATTTATATACACATCCATCTTGAGTTAATTGACCTTCCCAACTCTCTAATGTTTTGGGTTATAGATTTTTAGACAACATTTATGCTGGTGGTAATTTGGACGGCTACCTACCCCCTCTCCCATAATCTTACATTAGTATTAGAGATAATATTGGTTGGTTTTATAGATTACACATTGATGATATGGGTTGGCCTTTGAGATTATACAGTGATGATATTGGTTATCTTTGAAGATTTCCCAGTGGTGGTGAAGATAAAATATATGGTGTCGGTCATGCGTTATAGGAGGAGGGAATGAGGATGATGTCCTTCACACTTATGATACCCTTCTACCATTGTTATTTAATATAATTGTGATGTGATGAGTTTTTTATATGGTAATGATTTAGGAAAGAACTTGATGAAGGAACCAATGGTTGGTTGGTACATGTAGTGATGTATCCTAACCCATATCTAAGTGGGATGGATATAAGATATGATTTGAATGTAATGGATGGGAGCATATGATTTTTATCCTTGGGGTGTGAGAGAATTAAACTAGTGGGGAAGATATTGTGTATTGCCTTTGATTTATATTCTATTGATAATATGATACTACACTAGATGAGTTATTTGGTGAGTGTTTCATGATGATATTTTGTTTGGTTAGTGGACCTTTTTAGGTGCATCAGTTTTATTCTATTTATTCATGGGGGTATTAGTATTCAATTTCCACATGTGAATGAGTGACCTTGGGTATGATCCTGCTAAGTATATATAAACAGTTCTTTTGGATTCCATGAGGATTTTGGGGACTGATCTAGACATTGTTGTCTTGGATGTTAAATCTTGTAATAAATCAGAATTATTAAAATAGCATATTAGTATTTACTTGGAGAATTTTATCTATATTTTAGGAACTTGATCATAAATGTTTGGATGGTTTTTCATTAACTTAATATTATTGGCTGGGGTATCTTTCTAGTTATTCTTTATAGTTCCCATGCATATTTTATTAATGAGGGTAATTCCTTTTATATATGAAAATTGTATAATCAAGACCAAAGGAATACTAGATAGGGGACTCATGGGTTCATTATTTCTCAACCTTCATTACTAGACAATCTAGAGTACCTTTTGAGTTATGGGGTCCTGAAAACTATTATGAAACATGTACAAATAACCAAGATTATAAACACATTTTTAGAAAAGAAGTAACAAATAAATAATATTCATATATATAAATTTTTTGTAAATGAATAGTATAAGTGGTAATAATTGAGAATACAATTAAAAGTTTTGTATTTATTTATAATTATTTAATTACTCAAGCTGTTTGGTGCATGTTCCGAATAAATAAAGACCAAGGTGATGTTTTTTCATCTCTAGTTATTCTCTTTATGAGACATTTGATATCATGGACCTAATTTTATTTATGTTCTATATACACTACCTCTTTTAGAAACGATATCATGAATTTTCTTCTAATAATATTATTTTATGTTCAATTGTAATCCCTAACTTTTGATGTGTTTTAGTTCAAAAGTTTCAAATGTTAAATGTTTTCTTTTTGGCCTCAAAAATTATTTTTAAATACATAATAAATTTTCTCCACCATTTTTTGTTTTAACGGTTTATTAACTATACATGGATGTATTTTTATCATAATCCTAGTATTTGATTATATTTATATGCCAAATCGAGTTCTCTTAATACTATTTTGTTGATTTATTTATATCTAAAATGGTATGTAATTTTGTTAACACAATTTTCATTCATTGATATATAATTTTTCATTCAACATAGTTCATATAATTTGGGTATATTTTTTCAATTAATTTTATTATGTAGTATTCTATAATTGTATTAAAGGGATATTTTTTCCTACCACATAAATTGCAGTGACATAGTTGTATACCCATTTATCTATAGACTGTTGACATCAAGTATTACATAATTCATATTATATGATGATCACCTCTGAGAAATTATATTCTATTAACATGGAGTAAAATATTATAATTCCAATATGGATGATTAATTACTAGTTGAATATGTATTGTTTCATCATCCACATTATTGATATAGACGTTTTATGACCATTTTATCCATTTTTTAAAATGGGTATGTATTCATATTCATGATGGTTATTGATAGCTAAGACATGTTTATTATTTATTGAAATTATATATCTTTTCTTACATGGATAACCATGTATTTATTTAATATATGTTCTTCAGTGAATTTAATGAAATGTCTTGTTAAATAATATAGTGATTTCATTATACATAATTAGTTGATGGGTGGGGAAAAATTTTCTATATCCCCATGATGGATCAAAGTGTCTCATGAGAAAAAATTATTAGGTATTGTTTTATAAATATTCCCATAAAATAATAGTTTCTAGTCACAACTCTTTTACAATAGGTTTTTGATTTCTCAATATTATTCATTCGATCAGTATGAAATCAATATTTTTTATATACAAGTTAAAACTATTCTAATGGAGATATCACAGTTCCAGTTTTTTGTTGATGATTATTTTATATTATTTTCATATTACTACTATAATATTTATTCCATGATTTTCTATGTTGGATGTTTGTGAGTTGTTTGAAATCACCCTTTGTGATATTATTGTTTCCCCCTGTTATAAATAAAAGTAGTTAATATGAAATGTTTAGATGGATCACACGAGTGAAATAATTTATTGGAGATGTTAAAATTCATAATTTAATATGTATTATAATATATACAGAAAAAAATGTTTTCACTTGTAAAAATAACATGGTATTAGTTATTTTTTGTTTAGAATTAATTCTCTAAATCTCTGAACCTAAAAATATTCTTAGCGTGTAAGGGATGAAAAAAATAACTTTTTAATTATTATATAATAGTGATTATATCCTTGATTTTATAATTTTATCAAATAAGGTATATAAATAATGTGTATATTCTACAAGATCTAGGAGTGTAGGTTCGGGCCACTATATTTGGCATCAAATGATTGGTTTATACAACTTTAGTGGTTATGATGTTAGCTAAGGATAATTTTAGGGATGAAAAGTTATGTTTGATCACAATTTCAAGGGTATTGATGAGCATATGGTATATTATATGACTTAATTTTAATGTAATAATTCATATTTAATTTGGATATTTGGATGAGAAAAACTTATTGAATTTCCTATAAAAATTATAATTATAGGATGTTATCATAAAGTTATAGTATTCATTATAATATGTATTTTAATTGAAATTAATTCCAATTTTTGAAACTGGAAGGTGGATGTGGCTTGGGAATAGATGTAATAATGGATAATAACCTAGAAATGGTCATGTTTAGTATAAAATCATCTGTGACATATTGCATGATAAAGAGGGATTACTGCACACTTAGCCAAAAAAATATGTCGAATATTATTTGGTTAATACTTTTTTTAATATAAACTATTATGGGGGATTGAAGATGATTTCATTTGAAAAAATCATACACAAGTGACCATTGATAACCAAATGATGAACAAGGAGATCCATAGGTTGATCTCAATGTATCATATGTTAATAAAATGTGTCTAAGGGAAGATAAATTTGGACTACTTTTTTCATATTAATATTTTTGAAATTATCATAATTTTATTTATTAGTTGTTTGAAATAGTATCACATAAATGATGATGATAATGGTATGTTTCTAGAAACAACTATCACTTTTCACTAGATAATAGAACAAACATAACTGGATAACGACTTTATTATTTTCAAATTATGAAGGGAAATGTGGCCTTCCTAGTCTTACCTAAGGTAGTGAGATTGATATTATTATAATCTTGAAACTATTAGATATTATTATTATTGAGTGATATATATTTGGGATATTCTAATATATTTTAAATGTTATGAGTACTATTTGAAACATATAAATATTTTCCTTCAGTATTTTTTATTTAATGGTATGAAACCATATATTAAATTCCATTAATATTCTAGTATAGTGGTTTTTTAAGAGTTTATATTTTGGGGGATATCTATTAGAGAACACATGATTTTGGAATGATTAAATATTAATATTAATATAAAAAATATTTTTAGATAATAAAGGGTAGTTTTATTTTGAATGTGTAAGTAAAATATTAACTGGAAAAATTACGATTGATAATTAATTCAGAAATTTTTTGGATAATTGAATTTTATTTTTTGGATTATGATAAATAGTGCATAGTGTGTAACCTTATGAACTAGTGGTTAAAACCATTTGAGGGATAAATATATAGTTAAATTTTAGATATATATATAATCTCATACGGATTTAATGTTTCGGAGATTCAAATAGGTTTTATAAATTGTATGTTTTTGATAATATATGATTAGAATGTATACATATGTGGGTATATGATTATCAGAATAACTAATATTGGTTGTAGAAGGATAAGTTAGTTATTCAGAGCATGAATTTCAATGATTATTTGTGTTATAATATTTTATAACAGTTAATGATAATTTGGGATCTATATTTCTAGAAATAGTTTAATATGCATGAGTGAAATCAACCCAAAGTGAGCTCTATTAAACCAAGAAAGATATATGTAAACCTGAGAGTGATTAATGTTAAATAGATTCTGATGGGATTTGACTTATAAGAATTATAGGATCACTTTATAGTGTTATAAAGTGAGGAATCTTGTGGTTAAATATTTTATATAGTTCTTTGTGATAATTCACATGTAATATTCCTAACTCATATTAACTATTTTGGTTTTATTAATGTATAGAACTAGAAAGAACCATGGGGTGAGTGACAATACAGATATTACCCTGATGGAAAACCCATAATAATGGTAGTTTGAGTGAGGAACCATATGATTATATCAAAACAACTATCCTAAAATTTTATTAAGAATTGTAACATAGTCAAAGTCCAATACACAGTAAGAGAGAGAAATATGGTGTCTTGTGAATGATCAAATGATTATGTTGATGAAGAAAAGAATATTCCATTTTGTATGTATCAATAATTTGGGAAGAATCATGGGAAATATTTCCTTTAATGGATATATAAATTCTATATTTTTGGATATACAGGTTATCATACTCAATATTTAATGGAAAAGAGTGAATCTACAAAAAAATTCATCAATGTCCATAGATTTGAGAATTATGTGTCTCAATAGCACAATCCAATAGCCAATGGTGGAGAAATCCACCAAAAACAATTTGATTATGTAATAGACTATGAAACCACTTTTTTGGAATTATATAGTAAAATTTCACTCTATATTTTCTAGAGTACGATCTCACGTTAGTTTTCACCAACTACCGGATATGAAGTTATAAATGAAACCTCCAGTTGTATGATTATTATATAAATTATTTTCATGGATTGTGGGAAATTATTCTATATGGATATATATCTACATCCCATAGTAAAATCCAATGTGAAATTTGGAATGGTTTATATCTATTTATAAAGTTAATATAATTATTTTCCATATAGATAAATCTCATTTCACAACCTAAATAAAATTATTATTATCTAAATTTGTATGATTAATTAGGATTTCCCTATAAAAATTACTTTGATCTTATGATTCAAATTGTGAGAAAATAATTTATTTAAGAAGGATATTGAAACACTCCAATGTATCATATATCATCATCTTTAAATAAGTAAATGTGCTTTATATGTTTTTTCCACACATAATAATGATGTTAAATGAAACAACAATATGATTGGGTCAATAAAAACCTAGACATTGAATTGGTATTAATTAATATGAATAAATGCATTTTGAAATATTTTTATATGGAAAATAAAGGATGGGTTTGATATGAATAAGCTTCAATTAGTTTATCTAAAATCACTAATCATATCATTTATTATTTATATATGTACTATTCCAAAAATCATTTTATGCGATGTAGATTTCTATTTAAATAAACATACGATAAACAATAAATTATGATTGATATTAATAATTGGTCAACACCAATTTAGTTTGTAAATGAAAATAATTAAGAATAATAATAGTTAATATTTAAAAATTACATTTTCTAATGAAAATATATATTCATTATATATTATGATTTTATTTAAATACTTAATTTATAAAATTTGAAATTTAATTTAATAAAAATTAAATATATTTTTGGATCCCTCATATCAAAATTTATTTAGTATGATTTTTTATCTCCTTCTAAAAAGGATGGCAATGAAAAATACATATTACAAAAAATATGTAATTTTTATTAATTTACCATTATATAATAATGATATATATGATTAAAAAAATTTAGGTTATCAAATATCAATATTTGAAAAAAAAATTATTCATTTAAAATTTTATTTTATATTATAAATCCCATGTCAAACATTATTAAAACTAATTGAAATGTTACTTTGTTTTTTTAATGGGTATTTTCATTGAATCAAGTATTTTCATGCTATAATAGGTTTTTTATTTCCTTGAAATCCTCATACTATTTATTTTTTTTATAATAATTAAATTTATTTCATAAAAATAATTATCCAATATAATTTTATCTTATATTGAAAATTAATTCTTAAAACATTGTTTTTCTAAAAAATGATTTTAGGTGATAAAGTTATTTTATTTCAAAATTAACATTAAGAGCCGTTAAAAATGATATTTTATAAAATGGTTTTATATTTTGAAATAATAAGTATTAATTTTGGAAAAATAGTCAATCATATTCGTTTTCATTAAAATTAATTACTAAGAATACAAATTAATTATCAAGGTAAAATAAATTAGGTAAAAAGTTAAAAGTTAAAACAAAAATCCAAAAATTTCCTGAGGTTGTTTCAAAATAGAGTGGATGTTTTGAATTTGACCCTCAATTAATATAAACACCAATTTGTCCAATTTTCATCCATTTACCCGTGAATAATAACCATATATTATTGAAAAAGAGTGGTTTTATCTCAAAAACTAACCTTCTAATCACTTATAAAATGGTACCATATCCCCCTCATCAAGACTTGGCAGTACATAGAATTTACAATTGAAACTCTACTGCATTTCTCCCCATATATCCATGTCCCACATTTAAAGTCATATCATCATAATTATTTTTCATAAGGCCTCCATTTCTACGTAGTCTTCTAGTTAAAACTCAAGTCTTTAGAGTTAGTATTATCAATTACATAGCTTTTATTCTTAATTTGATTAATTTATATATATTAATGATAATATATTAAGGGTATTATCATTATATATATATATCCCATCCCTTAAGAAAAAAAACTCATTCTTTACAAGTATATGAAAACTACTTCCACCCCTTGTAATGAAATTCATTTTACATCACTACCCATAATTAATGGTTCCTATAATGGTTTAATAAAGAATATGGTTCGTGTGATATCATTAATGTTTTGATATGAAAACATTTTGAGCCTATTAATTATTTTATTAATAAATGATAATTGTTTATTAAATCATTTAATATAAGCATGATAAGAGGAACATATTCTATTCAAATTATATAGAATTTTTAAATCCATAACATATTCGTATTAATACATTTTAATTCTAATATATCAAACTAATAATCACTAGATAATCTTGTTATGATTTAGTTATAAGGATATTACAACAAAATCACCTCCAAATCTTTCATTAAAATATGGAGTGTCCATGTTTGGATCGTTTTTATCTCCAACATAGAAAATATAATGAATTTATATCATGAAAGACTATAGAAAAATCACTAAATGTACAATATATTATAATTTTGTAAATGATTCTTTTTTATTGATATTTTATGTTCATATTTAAATTGTTAATTTAGAACACCCAAATTCATTATTAATAATCATCAAAACAAGCATGTCATCAATTGTTTCTTCAAGGATAAAGGATAAAAAACTCATGAATGGATTTTAAAACCTATTATATTATTATAAAACATATATATTAGTAAACTTAAAGACCTAGGAATGATAAAATTTTGATGTAGAATGAAAATTTGCACTTCTATTATGAAACTACTACAAACAATCAAGAAAATAATCAACCAATTTTGAAAATAGGTACAAAATAAATAATATTCAGATATATATAATGATTGTGAATAAAGAGGTATAAATGAATAAATTTATTGGGTATGTATTTAATTAACATAATTTAATTACTCTAAATGTTTTGTGTAAGGGAAAACGAATCAGGATTGAGGTAATTGTTTTTATAGTCTCAAATTCTTGTTAATGTGACATGTTTGGTATTATGAACCTAATTCCATTTACTTGGTTTATATACTACCAATTTTTGATATCATATCACGAATTATATTGTAAAAATGTTCAATTATAATACCTCTCCTATAATGGGTTTTTATTTGAGTGTTTCTGAAGTGTTAATGGTTTTCATGGTCTCCCTTATGATTCTTTGATCCATAATTCATTTTTTTTCTCTCTGCCTTCATTGAATGGTGTATTCACTACCCATGAATATAT
Source organism: Viscum album (assembly GCA_963277665.1). Taxonomy (NCBI): domain Eukaryota; kingdom Viridiplantae; phylum Streptophyta; class Magnoliopsida; order Santalales; family Viscaceae; genus Viscum; species Viscum album. The sequence goes on along the minus strand of OY728129.1, from coordinate 581,779,029 downwards.
ATCATTTCATAATAATTCTATTACATGATATATACTAGGTAAATAAAATTCTATTATTAAATTGTTTATTGATTCAGTTGTTTCCCATAACTTAGTATTTTTGGTAACACAATTATCATTCATTATACTATGATCAATATTAAAAATTATTTCATATATTGTTTTTTGAATGTTTCTCCTTGATTATAGTATGTTTTATTCTATAATTTTTTCCTTGGTATATACATTCATACCACATAAACCATTGGATTAATATACCTCAATTCTTCATTCTTCATATGGATTATGATTAAGTTATTCTAGCACTGAATTAACCATATACCCATTTCTCTATATACTATTGACATGAAATTTAAATAACTTATATTTTATGATTTTCAATCAAAAATAATTTCATTATATTAAAATAATTAAAATTAGTAGCCTTACAACATTAATGATTGATGGATTTTTGACAATGTATTGTTTGACCATCCACATTATTTCTGTTGATGGGTTATAAACATGAAAACCCTTTTAATTGACATGGTGAAAAGTATTTATATTCATGATGATTAATTACTTATAATGTGGGTTTATTATGTATTGAAATTATTTCTCTTCCATTAGAGTGATAACCATGTTTCCTTCTATAAGAGGTTCCATTGAGAATGGTATGAAAACTCTTGTTGACTCTTATAGTGAATGAATTAGACTTAATCAGCTGATTGGTGGGGCCCAAAATTATATATTTAATTGAAATATCAATAATTCAAATAAGACATAATAGGTCGGTATTTTATGAATAACTCATTCCATAACATGTTATTTCTCTATCACATGGTCTTACTATTATGTTTTTGATATCAAAAATTTATCATTACATCAGTATGAGATCAGTATTATTGATTTTCATTTATTCATTTATTTTCACTGATATAGGATGTTCTCGGTTTCATGTTTATTTTGATTTCATGATGATTTTTTACTCTTACCATATTATTTAATCTATTTTATGCCTTGATTTTTTAGTTGTATTTATTCCCTTACCAACCATTTGAGATCACCCCCTCTTATGATTCCATTTCCTAAATTTATGATCGAAATTAGTAAAAATGAAATATTTATAATGAGAAAAAGAGTCCAATAATTTATAGGAGATGTTTATGATTCATTATGGATAAATTAGTTTCTTATATAATGGGAAAATGAACAAGTTTCCCTAATGGATTTCAAGACCATGTTTGTAATCAAATTTGGGATATCCAATATCATCCATTGGTTTGAAGTTACTTACAAAACTTTCAAAGATAATGGAACCAACTTTTAGGCCTTTGAGATAAATTAGGTTTATAAAAAGTATCACTTTCAAAAAAACTGTACATCCCATATTCATTCATAGGTAAATATATAGATCAAGGAATTTAAATTTTTTTTATCTCTGGTACTTTATAAAATAAGTTTTATTAATATGAGAAGCATTTTCAATAAAAATAATTAATAAATTGTATATGTATTGAGCATGAACCCCTTTTAAAGTGGAATAGTGTTTTTATTTCATGCATCAATTTTCATATTTGATCCTCTATTGACCATAGTGGACTGGTTTAAATGAAGAAAAATAGTGATCAAGAATGTCTTGGAAAGGGATGGATTTAGCTTCATAAGAGTGGTCCTCGACATGGGTGCACGTTTAGAATCAAAATTGGTGATTCAGTTGGAATGATTGGAGCTCAGCGGTCATCTAGAGATGGTGGAAGGTGGGGCTTGAAGGGGTCCCCAAATGGCTTGAGATGGTGCATCAATAGAGACTAGGCCCTCTATTGTGGTGTGTATCAATGTGTGATAGGGAAACTCGATGGAAGGTTGAGGGTCTACATTTTCAATATGGTGAGACAAGTGGGATAAGGTAGGTATAGTGGGGATGAATTCGAATGGGTGGGATGTGGTGGGTACAATGGGGCAGCACATCACAAGTGGAAAAGTAGTCTCAACACTTCAGTCTTTGATGGATGGAATATAATGAACTCAACATTTCTATAATATACTTAGGAGTAGTCCCAGAGGAGTTTAGATAATGGAAAAATGACTAGAAATTCAGTTTGATTTTGTTGAATGAGGGGGTAAAGATTTTCCATCAGTACTAAAACCCATTCATTCCAGCATTGTGGTTTCTTTCTGATTTGTAGTTTAGTTCAACCGTATAGAGTAAGAAAAAATTAATTAATTAGGGTAGGTATTTATGATTACGGTCTAATCTGTCTTAGAATCCAATGGTTGTGCATTAGTGTTAGTGCCTTAGGATTACATTCCATGTAATGTTCCCCCTCATCCCAATTAAAATATGGTATTATCCAAAAATTAATAAAAATATATGGCCATCGTGATTTCATGAGGATTTGTGGGTTTATTTTACCATTACTCAAGAATAAAAAAAAGTGACACCTTAAAACTTATTTAATGTTAATGATATTGTATTTTAACTTAATTTTGATCAACCTCAACTTTGGAAACCCATTAATAATTGACTCATGAAAGATAAGTGGTCACATGCCTAGCTCGAAGAGTCGGAATCCCCTGATGAAAATAAACTGCAATCATTGCACAACCTCAATATTTATCAACTTTTTATCGCTTGAGCATTCAAAAAAAATCTATTGTTAATTTACATATGTTGATTTAGTATTGGTGTTGAGGGAATGAATTATACTAGTATGAAAACTATCTTAGTTAGATCTAAAGTGGGAATTTCCTTTTCATTGATAAAATATAATCCAATGGTTTATAAACATTATTCACCATTCATGGGGAGTATATAATTTCACCCACTAATGAAAGGTTCCTCTATAAGTACCATACAAAGACCTATTTCATTGCACTATTACAACATGACATTACACTATATGGGGAAACATGATTTCATTATGATGTTAAACAATATGGACTGTCAAAACTAAAATATTTTCAACTATATATACATGTTCCCATCACATAATGATAAATTATATGATGTTATAGTCCCCACTATATAAACATAAACTACATGGATAAAAAATTGTATGATTCATAAACTATAATACTCTATCAAAGTTTACACTTGAGTGGAATCTTTTTTCCTTATAGTGTTTATCACCTACCACACCACCCTTTTATTTTATCATTGGACACAAAACTCAACACCTGAGAATAATTATGTGTGACTTTATTACTATCACTATTAGTTAGGTAGTGACTCTCATATTATCATTCTTGGTCACAGGTATATATTTTTATTCCCTAATATCACCTATAATTTTTTTCCTTCTATATTTTTTATTATGTTTTCATTAATATTCTGGCATAATAAAAGGGTCATTTAAAATTTTCTAGTATATAATCAAGATCAATACTAATGAATACCATAAAAACTATAATATAGTGTTATTATTTTCATTATAGGATATGTAGTGACACACAAATCTCTTTTCTTCATGACTCAAATTTCATCATTTCTAAATCTCTCTCATTGTGTATGATCTTTTCCCTAGCATGGAATTTTCTATCCATGATCCTTGTGTGGCTTTATTTTTTCATCAGGAGATGAATAGTGACAGCCAAATTTTCCCTTTTAGGTTAATACATTATTATTTAATTACACAAATTTCTTATTATTGTTTTCATCCCCTTTCTTTATATTAAATTAACTATACCCACCAAGAATTGAGGGGTCATTACACTCCATGGAGAAGGTCTAGGATCTATAATCCTAAAATAGGATTCCCCAACATGGTCAAATATCTACAACTATGAACTAGTAGTCACTAGTTTATTCTATGTAATAAATCCTTAAAATATACATCCATTTGGATCATATTAGTCTAATTTTATATAAAGTTCAAATCCTTTCTCTTATATATTATGGTGACGGAATTTGAGTCCCACTAAAAATCAATAACCCTATATACCTTCCATACAAACTAGTTCATCCCGTTAATATGATCAATGCACTATGTAATAACCCCCATTGTGATTAAATTATTTTGGATAATCCTAATTTCTCCCTTGAAAACACACAATGTCCCTTATGTTTGAATGAACATCTTGATCATTTACTGCCTGATGAACTCCCCTTAGGAATGATAACAACAGATTCACTCCAGTATCAGACTTCTAATACTCTCCACAATAAAAATCATAGAGGTTATATCTTTTGTTATGAATTCATGGAAGTTATGTTTCAAACATGGTCATTTGGAATTCCCAAATCATTTTACCCTTTTCAAAAAATATTGAAAAGGAACACCTATTTTGAATATTTGGTAAGTGCTAATCCTCAGCCAATTTTTAACAATCAATTCCCCCTCCATTTAGACCATCCTTAGTACAATTTTCCTTTATCACACTTCCTTCATATTCATTTTTATTTTAGAACAAATGGTGTTTCCCCCAATACATTTATGTGTGACTCTATAGATGGTCATCCCATCATGATGCATCTGATCCAATGCATTCACTAACTATCTCGGGATGTTCGGCGGCGTTTGATGTGACATTCCAACCTCAACATGTTCAAAACTATTATTTTTTATTTTGTAATATGAATACTATTTTATGGCCTCTTATTTATTTCGCTAATTCCAAATAAATGATTCTTAATGATTTAACATCAAATTTAAAACTAGGATAGTTTTTAATATGAGTATAAGTTGTCTTGAAACATGATTCAGGTGGTGAATATTTTCTTAGAAACTCTATATGCCCAGCTTCTGGGGTTATGGTATGTTATTTCATTAGGATTTTTGGCCCCTCCATTTCATTATCTCCTCACTCCTCTTTGGGGGAAGTTGTGGGATCCACCCATAGTATATAATATAATGTCATTTCCCCTTTATCCTTGTCTACTTTCTTAGCATCCTGGGAATGATATGTTCCTCTACATGGATGGTATGCACCTTAGGTTCTTAGTCATCTATGTCATGGACTGATATGAAAATTTACACATTACCATCAACTAACCTTGTTAAATTTGAGTGAACTATGAGTATAAAGCATCACTAACTTACAAAATATAATGGTATTCTACATGAACCTCTAATATTAAGCCTCAATTTAATTACCAAAGGATTCTCTTTGTGTGTTCTAATTTAGTCAACTCATTTTCAAATAGGATGAGTCATGAGTCATTATATTCCAATTTTGTTTTAATTTTCCCATTTGAATTAGTTGGAAACCTATTGATTACTATATAAGGATCTTCAATCAATCTAATTGGATCTATACTAGATTATTCATGGGTTTTAGTTAAGGTTTCTCCCAATAATGTTCAAATATATAAGGGATTTGATCTAAATGGGTATTTTTTTTGTTATTGATATATCATCTTCATATTTGTATCCCAGTACTATGAATTATGGGAAAATAATGTTTTTATGGTGGGTATATACTCTTTTCACCACCAAATATTTCATGAAATCAAGAGATAATCCCCCACTGACTGTTAATCTCTCAAACAATAAAAATCATCTTTTCCCCATAGGTAATAGGGGGAAAAAACTGGATAAAATTCATTAGATGGATCCTATATAAGTGAAAAAAGGAAGTTAGTAATATTTTTAGTAAAACACTGTCATGTTTGATATTTTTTAGTTTCCTTGTTTAGTGAAACCTCCCTTAATTATAAGGAGAATACAGTTTCATCATTATCCTAACACTATAGAACCACTTCATCATGTTATGGATCCTTAATTAGATCATAATATTTCAAGCCTTCTATATTTCAACCAAAAATAATTTATCCTGCACTATAGTACATATACCATTCTAGGTACAAGAGTATATTATCACCTCTAATTATTTTAGTTGGGGATTAATTTTTCTATTATGGTTTTCAAAGGAAACATTGATTGGAGCTTTGATAAACCAAATATCCGGTGGATATTTTCATAACCCTTGAGATTCCCTCATTGGATTCCTTGAATAGGGATATTATATGATATTTCCACGACTTCCCAATCCTAGAGAAATATGGAATCCATCAGGACATCCATGAAAAACATCAAGTGATTTGCCAGAGAATATTATTAGATGGATTCAGATGTCCCTAAGGATTCTTCCATGTTTCAAGCATTGTTCTCAACATTACCCTCAACAAACATTTTCTCAACCCTTGAAAACTCACTATGATTTTTGGTGGGTGGCCTTAGATACTCCCCTATAGCCACAAATTCAGTTAGAAATATACACGTTGATCAATGGGTTCCCCTGGTGTCCACTTGTTCTTCATAGTGTCACCTATATGCTCATTTCACCTCCACTACAAACAATAATGGTTATTCTAACATGTATTTGTGGTTTTCTATTGTCTATTTCTATGAATACTCACCAAAGAATCCATTTGGATCACTAACTATTGGTAGTAACCTCTGAGCATGGTTGTTCTCATGTTATCTCAAAAGAATGATCTGTTGAATGAAATTTGGATTCCACTCAGGGAAATAATTTTTATATTCATAGGAAGACCTATTTAAGATAGTTAAACTAGTATGAAGATTGGATTAAGGTATATACCTCAAATGTGATTTCACTATCAATGTGTTTTTCCAATAACCCACCCATGCACAACATCATATAGGATATCTCTTTGTAAAAGTTTCTACATTTAATAATGATGATCCATGTTATAAAATTGAAATTATTGAAATTATACCTTACATGAGAACCCATGATAGAAATTATTCCATCCATTTCTATTTCCATGGGTCACACATCGATGATGTTGAGTATGTTTGGATGGTTATCTACATTTATAAGAGTTATAGTATGCTAATTATCATACCCTGTAATGTTTGTTGGACCCACCCATAAAGAAATTATAATATCCAATAGAAGAACAGTGGTGATTCCCCATATATTAGAAGCTCCAAAATATTATGCAGTTTCACCAAGATTATGGGAGTGAGGGCGACGCCCCACCCATGTGATAGTTGTGTATCCATGATCAAAGCTGAATGCATCAATATCATATGGCCATCCTTGATCGAAAACAACTATCCACTAATAATATCCTCTCAAAATCATGGCATCTTTATGTTGGTGGTCAGCCCCTCCATTATACAGAATCATTATTATGTGTACTAGAATTCTTTTAGAATAAATGAGTATGATCACAAATTCCCTTGAGAGAACTGTGTTGGGAATTTATTTACTCTCCCCATTATCCAATCCATGGGAATCTCCAAGAAAGTCTCAAACAATGTATTAAATGGAATTTCTAATTATAATCGAGGTTTCCTTTACTATTTTTTCCTTACTAATTACAGGATCGCATTAGCTATCATGCTGGTCTACTCAAATCAATTCCAAACATTCTATTTAATTAATAAATCAACATACAACTTTCAAAGAGTTGATATCCCTATGATATTAGACATGTATTATAATCTAATTCTAACCCCTTTGTGATAGAAATCGAATGTTTTGGTATCTGAATATAACCTCGTGAAAAGTTATGGAATAATACTAGCATAGTGGTAGAAATGAAATTAAGAAACCTAAACTACCTCAAAATGTATGACTATGTACCAAGGATCTTTTAATTTATTATATGTTGAAAAACCTCTAAAATCCTTTTCACACTCACCTATAAAATTACCCCAAGGTAAATATCTCATCCACTGCTCCATCCATTTCATATATCAAATATGTTTATTTTATAAATTTCTATGTAATGAAGATGTGATGAAATAGTGGATTATGGATTATTATTCACTATTCCAATAAAATTATTTATCATTTATGCTAGAAGAGAATTATGTTATGTCAGGATGTGGTTGTTGTTAAAAATATGCATTTACATATTTCATTGAAAGATTCAAAAAGAGTATTTTCATGTGTTGATGAGAATTCCTAATATCTCCATATTACACAAAAAAATAGAGTAAAATAGGGGTGGCAACTCCAATAGTGGATAAACCTATATATCATTTCCAGGAAGATCATGATACAACTTGTGTGTCAATGTGATATATAGAAAAATCATACATTTGTGTTCTCTATCATAGCATTTATCCTTACAATGGGTTTAGATATGATTGATTATGAATAGAATAAAACCATTATTGGAGGTTTCTATAAATATATCATTACAATATTCCACAAGATAGTGTTTCATATAATGCTCTATTCTAACACAAACTAAGGATCATGAAAGATAAGTTCATTTAACGAGTATTTCTTGTAGAATTTATATTCATATAATGATATTGAATGATAAAAATGGAATTGGGTTTCATAGTGATTCATTCGCATAATCTAATATTCCATTAAAATAGAAATTCATATAAATTTCTTATTCATATTTGATATCCACTGAATGATCCCTCACACCATAATATATAGGGTGAGGGTGACTTTTCACCCACCTAGTTTTTCTGATGGGGAGTATAAAAACTTGAAAATCCTTTTTTCATATAATTTTTTCTTCATTAACATAAACAGGGAAAATCATGAGGGTTGGACATTTATACACTAAAAAGTGTTTCCTACAATGACAAAGTGTGAACAATGGTCACTAATATGAATTTCAAATACAAATCTAAATTTCTAATGCAACTTATGAGTTATGTGAACAGAAATCAAAAGTCAATGCACAAACTCGTGAAGCATGAGCATGAAAATATGTATTTAAAGAACATTTAATTATTCAACTTATGTAGACTATAGGTAAATAAATACCACATGGCAATTCTTTTTGTGTATTTTTTTAATTATTGAAAGATAAGCCATCCAGTTATTTCTGAATCTATCATTTTCAAAACATAAAACCTCGTGATAACAAGTGGAATCTTATAAGAAATAAATGTTTTATAAATTATTTAATGAATACCCTTAGATGAATTATTAATCACATGAGAATGGATCACACAACATATTTTTAGAAAGACAAAATCTCACATGAGTCTTTTTACTTTACATAGATAGATCGCTCATGTAACCAATGATCTAGGTGAAACCAGGTTGTGTATTCGCATTTAATGCCCCTTTGTGGTTAAAAAACATCCAATAGGGTGGTGGAATATTGGAACGTAGTTTATCTAATATTGGATCATCTATTCCAAACTCTTAATAATGATCTATACTATGACCTTTCATCTGGTGCCCCTTTGCATCAGACATGGATCAGGTAACATATGTGTAAGAAAAATACAAGGAATTGATTGTTTTGGGAACCCCATTAGTAATCCCCATTCATACCCATAATATATTCATTTTCAAGATGGAATAATCCTTATAGAATGACATTAAACATCATGGACTGTTCCAGTCACATGGACTTTAACTATATAACTCAAACTAGATAGGTTTTGATTCATATTTCTAATATCATACTTAGGACACATATTTGAGTTTCAATACCAATGTTTGTTTCTCCTAATCTCTTATTAATAGGTTTCATTCAAAATACACTATTGTCCCCTCAAGGGATTTCCATCTGATAGACTCACTAGATCACCGTAAACATTAAAATATCAACATGTAGAGTTAGACCAAAAAGTTCCCATTTAAGGCGATTCATAAAATAGAGTTTCCCTATTAGAATATATATTATGAGTGTACCCACTAAACTCTAATCATTGAAAATATCTACTAGAATATAAACCATGAGCATCCCCATTAGAATCTAACCCATTAATGTCTTTACTACTCTCTAAACCATGACTATCCTAACTTTAATCTTAATCACAAGTAATCCCATAAGAATTATATTTATTAGTTTCAACCTATATGGATTTAAATTAAAGAGTTCCAGCCTTCCAAGATTTAAATCTCAAATTTTACCCTTAGTAATTGATAAAAAAACATTCCCTCAAAACCTAATATGTGAATGAAATGGCAGTATCAAATTGGTTCAACTAACTCTACCCTCAAACTGAAGGTCATTTCCCTACGAAGGATCATTTTCATGTAATTAATCGATGTGCATGGGGAAAACATTGAGAGGGGATTCATGACTGTGTATTTAATATATGAGGGAGTTCCATAAATTGAAACCAGACCCTCTGTGAGATAGATCTATCATTCCATCCATTTATCTGATGAAAGGATTCCTCATCATTACCTAAATGGTAATAGGACGCCAAATTTAGATAGTGGGAAATGGATGGGAATTTAATAGGATCTCAACCTGGATAAAATGATTCTGATGCAAAATCACCTTTGTTTTATAATTCAAAATTTTATCAGGTCAATATACTCTTATAAGTAATCACATTAATATACTCCCCCAAGGAAGAAACATATAGTGATAATTAAATATATTTCATTACCACAAGTAATCCACATTATTATTACAATATTTAATAGTTTGATCACTTATTATCAACCAAGTTGGTCTATAACATGTTGAGTGAATTCATACATAATGAAGTAAACATTGGTGGTTTTTTTTGAAGAACGTTAAAAATCTATCACCTATAAATGAACCCTAATCATACTGAACTAGTCTCCAGTATTACAAAATTTCAAGGAGAAATAATACCACAAAATTAGTTATTTCATTATAATTGAGAATATGAGAAAAGATTACATGTTAATGAAATAATATTTTAATTAATAATCTTAAATAAATCATGTTCACACTCCTTATAATATCATATACTATTTATATTCTAAAAAATTTCACACTTTAAATATGGGAAGAACAAAATTTCTAACTATTGATTATTTTTTCACTAAATTTTTAGTGTTTTTAATATATCATTTATCGTATTTTTTGTGTGTCTTATAGAAAATTTTCACTAATATATTAAGAAAATGAATTTTTAATATTTTTTTATATGAATTAAATGTTGAAATTTTTTTATAGAAATTCATTCACTCATTAAATTTTTATGAGTATAAATTAAAATTATATTTTAATGGATAATTCAATCATGAATTGTTTATTATTTGATGAAGGGGTATCATGGAAGATTGTATTGAATGAATAAAGGTTAATAAGAAATTCATAAAACTAAGCAGACAATGATAATGATTTGAAGAAAATACAACCTATAACAGAATACTGATAGAGGGAATTGATGTCCCAACACTTTGAATTTCAATTCTCAAGGAGTATAAAGAGTCCTTTTGTTTCCATATATGATTTTAAAGATATAACCTATTCATATCGTTGGATACATCATATCCCAAGGGTGTGTATATTTCAGTTCACTAAATATAATATCCTTTTTGGTGCATTGATAGGTTGTGGAATTGAACTAAAACCAATTAAGATGGTGATGTTGAGTAACACTTCCAGAATGCATGGAAATGAAGGAAAACATAGGGAATAAAAATTACGATGCCCAATATTTTCTTTTTCTATAATGTTAAATTTAAACAACTCATCTATGTTAATGACTATGACAATTAGATAATTGTTTGCCTAAATATTTTTAATCCTAGTTTTGGGAAAGTTATAAAGTCATTCTAAAGAAATCTTTGTTACTCCCAAACCAAAGAATCCAAAGCTTATAAAGATTATGATAGACCAAAATACAATCTAAATTAAAAATTATATCAGTGATATCCATGATACAATTTCATGATGATAATGTAGAGTATTGTGTTTATGAAACATTTTATAAGGTGCTTATTAATACACTCAATCCCACAAGTCACCATTTATATCAATATAATGTACCATATTTAATTACCTAGGAAACGACACTCCAATTACGATTAAAATAATATATAAAATATTTAGATTCATGAATCATAAACATATAAATCAACCATTACATCCAAAAATCCAAGGAATACTCTTCAAGATCTTATGTGATTGATTTTAGATCGGGAGGGAAACCCAATACGTCGAATCAAGGATAATTTATGACAACACCTGAAATGCATGTTATAAGCGTAGTATTTTATATTTATTATTTGTCTAAATTGATTAACCCTATAACAAGATATATAGATTGCATACGATCTACTGCATAGAGAATAGGGGAATATGGTGATTTATGGTGAGGCTTACACTTAAAGGGGACAGAGTTGGAGTTGGAAGGGTATAAAATTACATCTGGAATGGTTGAAATATACTAGGATTATATAGAATGATTGGATAGTTAAAGTTGTTTTAAGAGGAAGAAAAAAGAGGTATTTAATTAATAGAATGGGGATCAATCATTCAAACATTTATGATGAGGAAATATTGATCATGGAATTAGAATCTAGGATATCAACATAAAGATTTCTTCAAGATCATTATTTTCATTTGATTTGGTATTTTGAACCTAAATGAATAGATAATTAGTGGGGATTGGGTGAAATTTAGATGGTGATCATAATGATTCCTTAATTTAATTAAATTCATGTTATTTATATATTTTGATCGTAATACTTCACTAAATTTATTTCCTACTGTATGAATCTTGTGGATAGAAGATATAATAGTTGTTTAAGTTTATATAAATCACTAGATAGAAATTCATTAGGCTATATGTATAATTCTAACGCGACACCCCATCCCGAATCACCAGGTCTGATCCGGTATTCCACATAGCCTCATGCATTAATCTTCATATACAAGAGGTTTTTGACTAGAAGGGAGTGTGTGAAAAACATCAGTGGGGAAATTATTCCATCAATATGAATAAACATATGTATATATAATAAAACTATAGAATAATTAATTGAATAAAAAAATGGAATCGAATATATCATATGTAATATAGATTAATAAATAATGACCTCAATGTGGTAGGTAGATAGGAGTGTGGGAAACATTATTAAGTAAATGAAAACTTGTGTCATCACTACGAATTCCATCCTAGTACTACCTCTGAACACCATGCTTAGACTCCTAGCTTATATTCATTGCGTACATCATCATTTTTATATCCCTGATCATGAAATTTGTATGTTCAACGATATACCAATGTAGGGTGTCATTATAAACCCAGTAATACACCCCCAATTCGTTCATGAAATGATTAAACACACAAAAGAGTGTATGTCATGATAATAAATAAAATAACAAGAAATAATATACATTCTTGTACCCAGTGGTAATGTGCTAACCAAGCCATCGTAAACATCTATTTGTACCTCCTTTATCTCTATACCAAAAACATAGTCATAAAAAAATTCTTAAACTGGGGTTGACCATAATGTTACCACTTGTATCTCACATCCACCATAAGGTAAACAATCATCAATTTATTCTAAAATGAAAAATTTCCCCATATCACACATGAGTCTGACAAAATGATCATCATTTCCTAATAATGGCTAAGGTCATGTCGTAGGGTCATCGTATCCTAACACCATGTCCAAGATCAAGTCACCATAGACCTTAATTCCTCACTTTTTCTTCTCCATTTAGATCACATAAGAGTAGTATTATCCTAGGAAACACCATGTAGACATTGTTCCCCATTACCCAACTCGATCGTATCATCATGTCACTTGCAGTGTCTAAAAATGCTCCCCCACTAGAGCAACTAGGCCATGAGGGGTTCACATATCAGTTTGCTTCCTTGTACGGAACCATAATATAGAATCTAATAAATACATCCCTTGGAAATAGGTCATAAAACACATTGAAAAAAGAAATGAATATCAAGAATGAGAATTAGTATCCAAACACACACATGTGATCAAACTCAAACATGATTCCCATACGATACACATGCACACATATATAATCAAACATATTACATGGTCTCATACTCTATGCATACCCAAATGTGATCAAACTCAAACATGGAATAATAAATATAAGAATACAAAAACAGATGATTCTAAAAAACAATAAATGACCTTTACATATCAAGGAACATTCTACCTCAAGTGTGTTTATGTCAATGTCTTGGTCCATCGAGTGTATCATCAATCAAGCCACTTTTAAAATCCAACCAAAACAATTATGAATTTCAAGAGTTCCTAGAACCTTCTCCAAAAAGGATTATCATGGTTTTTAGCATGATAATCAATAAGGAACAACATAATGTTAGAACCAACATTCACCCAATGTTCATCTCCATTAACGGATGAATTTGAGCCAAGTTAAGAAAAGATGAACTTTTTTTCTATTCGATAGCGATAAGATATTAGATGAAAGGATCTATCGAATTTGGTTAAATTAGATAAAGTTTACACATAAAATGTTTTATTTGAAACATGGTCAAGAAATGAGACTGTGGTAGGGTTAATCTCTAAAGTTTGTAGCTTCATATAAGATGTTTGTGAAAATTATTACGCAAAAAATAATCAGATGGTCGTCTATAATTCATCCCACTCAATAGAATCATCAAGGAGAGGACATCCTATGTATTAATAGATAGGACAAACAAATTAAAACAATTTTAAATACCCTGATTTAAAATTAAATCATTTCCCCTTTCAAATGGGAAATATTTTGGAAACAAGTAATCTTTTTAATCTATTTCAAACTATAACATAATTTTTCTATGTCCAAGACCATGGCTTATGTCATGGTCGTGGTGTTATTGACACGCCAAGTAAAATATCCCACCCCAAAGGTGTGTTCTCAAATCCCATTCCATTCTCCCTCACCATGGGTATGGTGAGGTCACTTAATTTGTGTCTTATATAAGCTTTCCATGAGAATCATAAATTCATCCATGCTTATTTCTAGCCATTTCCCCCTTTCCCATTTTACATAGGGCACAACAGATACCAAAATTCATGCACCACGGGCATGAGGTTCACAATTTGGAAACAAAAATCTATAAACAAGCTTTTTTGTTCAAAAAAAATATGCAATTCCTTTTGTACACAATATTTAACATGAAAAAGAGCTCAAAAAATAACTTAAGAGATTTTAGAACTAATATTAACATACCCACTAAAAATGAGGGTGTTAAAAATATCCCCTTCAAATGACATCTCTTTCTTAAGTTGTTTATATATTATTCTTTCTCAAAATTCTTAGGCTAATGATCTCAAACATCAAACTCATTCTCCCATGTTTCCTTTTGGATCCATCCAAGATTCTACATGACATGGAAAAGTCGATTCATCTTCCCCTAGGACACATTCTCACTTCGGTCTCTGATCTACAAAAATTTCACTAAAAATGATGTATCATGTTCCAACTCAACATCCTAATGGTCATTACTATAGACAGGATCAAACATGTACCGATGATGTAACACCCCGAGCTTCTACGATACACTTCTCTTTCAATAATGCAATAGCTTTCATTATATGCAAATTCGAGATTCTAACACACCGCGACTAATCAAAGTATCAGTTACGAATAGTAATACCCACCTTTTGAAATTATATAAATATTATATTTCAAAATGGACTTCGTTTTTGTATTCGTAATATCGAAATTATCCTAAGTTGAATTTTTTGTAATTTTCTGAGAACTTCCAATTTTTTATGAATAGTGAAAAATACTTAAAAACATATTTTTTAATCAAAATAATTTATATTGATAAATTATACTATTGAGTGGGTTTAAAGTATAATTAGAATATATTTTTACCATTTTATCCAATGGTAGTCATTAGAATTAATTTCACTTTGAAATTGGACATAAACAATTGTCAATCTTTTGATATATATTGTTTCTTAAAAACACGCTATTTGTTTTGAAAGCGGGAATTAATTATAAAATTAATTAATGCAACATATAGGTTTGGAATTTTTTAAAATAGACACCATTTTTGAATTCTTAATATCAATTATTGCTTAGGGTGAATTTTTGGTACTTTTTTGAAAAACTTCCATTTTTGATTAATAGTGAAACCACTAAGTGGTGGTTTAAAAACTAATTTTTCATGTAAATGAAACATTACCACTTCTGTGATTTGATTTCAAAAAATCCAACATACATGGTTGTCATTAGGAAGTAAAATTTCGTTCAATGGGATTGGAATAATTTTTTGGTGAATAGTAACTTTTCTGTTTTATTAATCGCGATTAAAGGTAATTAGTGAAATTTAAGGTAAAAATGATATTATAAAAATAAGAAAATACCTTTACACTTGTCATAGCCTTATTGGATGAGTCATGGCCGACCAAGGTAGTCCATGGATCAACTTGGGGACCCCATGGTGCCACTTGGGTAAGAAAATGACATTAATAAATATTTATTTAAAGTAAAAATAAAATTGTCACAAACATGTGTTGTTTTACTAAAATAATTATTACATGGGGTTATATGAGTTATATTTTTTACTATAAATATTAATTGGAAAGATAAAAATATTTCTCACATCATGGTAATTGTTTTATAATTTATATACATTGAATAAATTAAATTTTTTATGACACAATGATGATGCAACGATTACCTCATTAATTAACGATTTAAATAAAATGAAAAGATAATGTAAAATCTAAGAATTACACTTGTAAAAAACCTATTGGATGAGTAGATTGCAAACCATTATCACCGTATACTCTAAATATATAATTGTGGGACCTTTGAAACTCGAAAATCACTTCATAATAATGTAACATTTCGTGACTTTCCAAGAGTGCCCCTCCTCTCCTCTTATAAAAGGCCCCTAACTCTACCACCTTATTCAAACATTCAAGCCATTTTTCTCGGCCAAACTCTACCCAAATACTCTCCTAACTTCCCTCTCTTACTCCTGGAAGCCTCGCTATGGGAAGATGTCTATCCAAGGAAGCCTTTGGCTCAAATCAAAATGAGTTACCTGATTTCAAGGTAATGTCTTATCTTTTGTTCTTTTGTTTTATTTTGCTTCTCCAACCCCCTAAAATATTTTTCTTACTTTATTTTGTAAAAAAAACAATATAATTAATATACTTGGATGTTTTTATGGAATAATTTTATTTACACTTACACACACCTTCGTCTAATGGTTAAAGAACATACTGTTTCTGTGGGTGGCGAATTACTGCCTCACGAAACGATGATTGTTCAATCTTCTTTTAACACCCTTCATGGTGGCCATTATGATGAAACTATTTTTATATATGATATATATTATGTTTTTGTTTTCCTTATGATTCTGTATTTCTCATTTATGGCATACCTTTAGGATTTCCATTATGGGTAAATGCCATAATTTCATTTTAGGAAGTGCGGACTACCGCCCCTCAAAGTGATTTGAATCGTTAATTCCATATGTGGGATGTATAAAGGATGGAGTAAATGATATTATATATGATATTATACTGGAATTATAATATACCTTTTTATAATTATGATTTCATTCCATTAAATACAAAATAGAAATGAAAGTAGCATTCATGCGTACGTACGGCTTACCGTCTCCATGAACGGTGCATTTCATTTCTTACCTCTAAATGTTACGTAATATTATGAATAAATGTATATAATGGATATATATGATATATATGATATCTAAATCATGAATATAATTCTGGATATTTTGGATATTTTACCACATGAAAAACTTGTAATTTTAAGAAGTTTATTTTTAACTCAATTACCAAAGATTGACAAAACGACCGTTATTAACATAAATAATTACATAATGTTCATAACATGTTAATAAGTGATATAAAAGGAATAATAAACATGAAAAAGGTTCTTATGAAATTATAAATTAACTCTAGTTTATTATTCAAGAGGTTAAAGAACGGTCGAGTCAATTCGGACATGAGGTAAGGGAACTTCTTAACCCAATTTCTATTCTTTGTGTTGATCTTCTCTTTCTTGTTTATGTCATTCCTTGATTATGTGAGAAATGAAATTTTATGTATTTATAATTGATTTATGTGTTTTTATATTGAATATACATAATAGATCTATTTTATTTACAAAATGATCTTTGTAAGAGATCTTTTTAACCCAATTTCTATTCTTTGGGTTAATATCCTACTTTCAAATTATGTCATGATATTATTATGTCCTATATTGTATTTGTACTTTCTTTATGTGTACTTATAGTGAATACACATAATATATTTATTCTACATAAAAAATGATCTTTGTAAGAGACTCCGTTTCAATCTCCATTCATCGAGGCATATTTTGTTTTAAACACAAATTTCTTTTATACGGTGTATGAACCCCTTTGACTGTTACATTTATCAAAAGGAATCTTTTTATATGAAGAGTTTTACTAAACAACAAAAAGGGAATGTTTTTCTTGTCGTACGTATGCGGTGACAATGACTTCTCTGCTGCCGTTTCCATTATTTGAGTTTCGGCTTCCTCTACAAGCCATAACTTTTTTTAAATGAAAAATAATTACAACGTTTTCTTTTTCTTCTATTTTGGTATTGAAAATGGTTTTGAAGGTGTTTTTTATATCATTGTTTTGTATTAATATCTTCTGATTGAAATGTGGAAATGTTATGTTTCCTTTATGCATGTTTTATGTGATACGATTATGTTATGGTTTATGATATGTTTAAACCTATTCATATGAAGAATGAATTGGACATAATAAGTGACGGGTGGAGCCCGCTATAGCTCCTCGGTGCATCGGTAGGTCTCATTAGACACACTAGTGTCTTGGCACGAGGTCCTGAAAAAATCATATTTGTATTCTTTGAACGAGGCCTTGGCTACGTGGTTATGATAGTCTGGCATTATGCATTCCATCATTATGAAAGTGGTTATTGATATTGCATGTGATTATTCGACTAGTAGAATATCCATGTGAATAAGTAAATGGCATGTTTTCATTTTATTTTTTCCAGATAATTGCTGAAGTTCAAGTTTAAAAGGCTTTTGTTTTAATTATACATTGTCTTAAATGTTAATGTTTATTTATGAAAGCTTCCGCTATAGTGTTATCTTTACTGAGCATCTGAGCTCACCCATTTCAATGTTTTAATTTTTCCTGGATGTGAAGAAGTATTTTAGGAATGACCTGCAGGGATAGTCTAAAGGGGATATGAGTGTGGAAAATGGAGGCTTTGTTATTGTATTTTTTCACTTTATGATATAATGTAACATTTATGAATGTATCTAGTGTTTCCAAGGCTACTAAACTAATCGGTCTTTCGAGACTTCATCTTTTGTGATCATGCCAATGTTACGCAATAATGCACCGACTCTGGGTTACTAGGGTCGGGGAGTTACAGTTGGTATCAGAGGCAGTTTAGTACTAACCTGGGAAGCTAGATTTAGATAAACCCTGATTAGAGCACATAGCCCAAAGATAAACTATGAAGATTAGTATAGAAGAACTCTCTATAATTTTGGTATTATAGACATTTTGTGAGTTTTCGGATCAATACATCCCTGTTTGGATACGAGCAGTTAGAGGCGGCTCTGGCATGGATGTACCTAGGGGTAAAACCTGAAAACACCGCTTTGAGCTAGACTTGAATGGGAACTGGTGCACGACAATGGGCCTTGCTGCACTCTTGGTTACAACACTCCCAGGGGATATTCTTAGGATAATTCTCATTTTTGTGCAAACCATTATGATGGGTTTATGATTATATAATTTCTCAAAGAATTTTTTTTATGATTATGGATTATATCAATAAATATTTCAATTTATGTTAAGTGTTTTTCAAGTTTGTTATTATGTATTTCAAATCATAAACTAATCTAGTTTATGCCATTGTATAGAAATGGTGCCCAGTAGAAGGAATGTGAACTCCAGCAATACGTATGATCCAAAGAGTAATACGGATCGTATCTTACATGGAATTAAGCCAACATTTAGAAGAGAAATAGTCTCCCATGTGTTCTCAACATATGAAGAAATATTATCATGTGTTAATAAGATAAGTAAAGAATTCTTTGAGTCCTATGTATTTGAAGCGAAGCAAGAGAAGAAAAGAATGGAAGAGAGAATGATGGATAAATGGATGAGGGGAAAGAAGAATTTTCCAATATGTGATAACTGTGGGAAGAAACACCTTGGAACTTGCCTGAAGGGAATGGGATTTTGTAATAAGTTTGGGGAAAAAGGACACCAAGTGCATGACTGCAAGGGTAAGAAAAAGTTTTCAAATGTATAATGTTTCATCTGCAAGGAGTGGGGACACTACGCAAACCAATGTCCAAATCATCAGAGTATGCCCCAAATGATGTTATTAGATAATAATCAAGTTATGATACTACCACTGATGAGGAGGAATGATTAGAGTTCTAATGTTGTTATTAAATAATTTTGTCATTTTAGTGTTGTATCAATGATGTATCGGTTATAATAATTATGGAGTATATAAGGATTTTAATGCAGTACTACTTCATCAAGGACTTGAGATTGTTTGGAACCAAGAAAAGCGACTCCACAGCAGGTTAAATTTTTGGAAAATATATGGTTGAGATAATGATAAACCATAATATGGTTCTGATACCGAGATAGTGATTTTGGAATAATACATGATTGATTTGGATAAATTATATTGGATATTCTTATCTTCCATGAAACTGATTAATGATTTGTATACATTTTTGGATAGAAGGGGTATATCTAGTATTCTATAAGAAATAAGGGATCATGAATGTAATCAATAAGGATTTATGGTTATTCAAGATGTTGCAGTGTTTTAAAGGAATACATTATGAAGGTGTTCACATGTTGTTACGCGAAAAAAATATCTTCATTATGTTTACCTTCCTTATAAAATTTCGACTATGAGTTGGATAGAAGTATTTTGGATAACTATAAAGGTTGGAATAGATTAAGTTGAACCTTGGATAGTATTGTTTATGGTTAAAAAATATCTGAATATTATTTCTAGAATATTATAATACTATAGTTTTAGGAAAAGGACAACCTGTAGGTTGGGGGATAAACTGTCGCGTCAGACAAAGCTGTAGGAATCGAACCCACAACCATAGTGTGACAGCCCTTTATTACCTACCACTAGCCTACATGAAGTCCATGTTTATTACAAAATATTTTTCCTAGTCTAAATGGTATGTGTTAAAATTTTGAACCTTGTATGATTATGATAAATTAATATTTTTGAGTTCTATTATCTTTTTGAGTGAAAGATGAGTTTGTGGTAGAAATTAGTTGATGGTTGAAACTATACTTGTCAAGCATAAATATATATATATACCTATCCTTTATTCTATGAATAAATTATTTCTTAACCTTTAGTAAAGGGTTATTAAAACAAAAAATGTGTTATCCTCATACCTTATGTCTTGTTGAACTAATATATTTTAAATCAACATAGATTAAAGGCATTGAGGCCCTCAATTTTACACATGGTGGTGATTGATGACCTCAATCAATCCCTACAAATATATACATTTTTTCTCCAATTATATGTCTATAATTTCCACCAATGTTCTCCTTATCGAGATCATAATTTGGTGGTGACTTTTTCATTTCCCTTTCCCTCTTATTAAGGCTAAATTTTATTAACCATATTTTCGATGTGGGTTTTCCACAAAGGTATTTTCTATTTTCAACCTTTTATTTTCAAAGAAGAATTTCAAATTGCGAGGACGCAATTTATTGAAGGAGGGGAGAATGTAACACCCCAAGCTTCCACGCTACACTTCTCTTTCAATAATGAAATAGCTTGCATTGTACGCAAGTTCGAGATTCTAACACACCGCGACTAATCAAAGTAGCAGTTATGAATAGAAATACCCACTTTTTGAAATTGTATAAATTTTATATTTCAAAATGGACTTCATTTTTTTATTCGGAATATCGAAATTATCCTAAGTTGAATTTTTTGTAATTTTCTGAGAACTTCCAATTTTTTATGAGTAGTGAAAAATACTTAAAAACAACTTTTTTAATCAAAATAATTTATAGTGATAAATTATACTATTTAGTGGTTTTAATGTATAATTAGAATATATTTTATCCAATGGTGGTGATTATAATTAATTTCACATTGAAATTGGACATAAACAATTGTCAATCTTTTGATATATATTGTTTCGTAAAAACGCGCTATTTGTTTTGACAACGGGAATTAATTATAAAATTAATTAATGCAGCTGATAGGTTTGGAATTTTTTAAATAGACATAATTTTTGAAGTCGGAATATCATTTATAGCTTAGGGTGAATTTTTGGTATTTTTCTGAAAAACTTCAATTTTTGATTAATAGTGAAACCACTATGTTGTAGTATAAAAACTAATTTTTTGTGTAAATGAAACATTACCACTTCTGTGATTTGATTTTAGAAAATTTGAATTACATGGTTTTCATTAGGAAGTAAAATGTGGTTCAATGGGATTGAAATAATTTTTTGGTGAATAGTAACCTTTAAGTTTTATTAATCGCGATTAAATGTAATTAGTGAAATTTAAGGTAAAAATGATATCATAAAAATATGAAAATACCTTTACACTTGTCGTACCCATATTGTATGAGTCATGGAAGACCAAGAAAATCCATGGGTCAACTTGGGGACCCCATGGAGTCACTTGGGTAAGAAAATGACATTAATAGCGTTTTATTTAAAGTAAAAGTAAAATTGTCACAAACATGTGTTGTTTTACTAAAACTATTCTTACATGAGGTTATATAAGTTATCTTTTTTACTATAAATATTAATTGGAAAGCTAAAAATATTTCCTACATCATGGTAATTGTCTTATAATTTTTAGACATTAACTAAATTAAATTTTTTATGACACAATGATGATGCAACGATTACCTCATTAATTAACGATTTAAATAAAATGAAAAGATAATGTAAACTCTAAGACTTACACTTGTAAAAATCATATTATATGTGTATATTTCGAACCCTTATCACCTTATCCTCGAAATATATAATTTTGGGACCTTTTAAAATCGAAAGGCACTTCATAATAATGTAACATTTCATGACTTTCCAAGAGTGCCCCTCCTCTCCTCTTATAAAAGGCCCCCACCTCTACCACCTTATTCACACCATCAAGACATTTGGCTCATCCAAAATCTTCCCAAATACTCTCCCAACTTCCATCTCTTACTCATAGAAGCCTCACTTTGGGAAGAAGACTTCCCAAGGAAGTCCTTGGCTCAAATCAAAAAGAGGTACCCAATTTCAAGGTAATGTCTTCTCTTGTGTTCTTTTGTTTTATTTTTCTTCACCAACCCCCTAAAATATTTTAATTACATTATTTTGTAACACCACCAGTATCCTAAATATAATTTTATGTTTTTATGAGAAGTATTTTATTTACACTTACACACACCTTCGTCTAATGGTTAAAGAACATACTGGTTCATTGGGTGGTGAATTACTACCTCACGAAACGATGATTGTTCAATCTTCTTTTAACACCTCTCATGGGGGACATTATGATGAAACTATTTTTATATATGATATATATTATGTTTTTGTTTTCCTTATGATTCTGTATTTCTCATTTATGGAATACCATTATGATTTCCATTATGGGTAAACGTGATAATTTCATTATAGGAAGTGTGGACTACCGCCCCCTCAATGTGATTTGAATCATTAATGCCATATGTTGGATGTATAAAGGATGGAGTAAATTATATTATATATTATATTGTACTGGAATTATAATAAACTTTTATATCTTTATGATTTTATTCCATTAAATACGAAATAGAAATGAAATTAGCGTTCATGCATACGTACGGCTTACCGTCTCCATGAACGGCGCATTTCATTTCTTACATCTAAATGTTACGTAATATTATGAATGAATGTATATACTGGATATATATGATATATATGATATCCAAATCATCAATATAGTTCTGGATATAATGGATATTTTACCCCATGAACAACTTGTAATTATAAGAAGTTTATTTTTGACTCAAGTACCAGAGATCGAGAAAACGACCATTATTAACATAAATAATTACATAATATTCATAACATGGTAATAAGTGATATAAAACAAATAATAAACTTGTAAAACGTTCTTAAGAAATAATAAATTAACTCTAGTTTATTATTCATATGGTTTAAGAATGGTCGAGTCAAGTCGGACACGAGGTAAGGGAACTTCTTAACCCAATTTCAATTCTTTGTGTTGATCTTCTCTTTCTTGTTTATGTCATTCCTTGATTATGTGAGAAATGAAATATTATGTATTTATACTTGATTTATGTGTGTTTATATTGAATATACATAATAGATCTATTTTATTTACAAAATGATCTTTGTAACGGAACTTCTTAACCCAATTTCTATTCTTTGGGTTAATCTCCTACTTTCAAATTATGTCATGATATTATTATGTCTTATATTATATTTGTACTTTCTTTATGTGTACTTATAGTGAATACACATAATAGATTTATTATATTTTAAACAAAATGATCTTTGTAAGGGACTTCGTCTGAATCTCTATTCATCGAGGCATATTTTGTTTTATACACAAATTTCTTTTATACGGTGTATAAACCCCTTTGACTTTTACATTTATTCAAAAGGAATCTTTTTATATGAAGCATTTTACTAAACGAAAAAATGGGAATATTTTTCTTGTCGTACGTATGCGGCGACAAAAATTTCTCCACCGTTGTGACCATTATTTGAGTTTCGGCTTCCTCTACAAGACATAACTTTTTTTAAATGAAAAATAATTACAAAGTTTCAATTTTATTTTATTTTGGTATTGAAAATGGTTTTGAAAGTGTTTTTATATCATTTTGTTGTATTAATATCTTTTGATTGAAATGTGTAAATGTTATGTATCCTTTATGCATGTTTTATGTGATACAATTATGTTATGGTTTATGATATGTTTAAACCTGTTCATATGAGGAATGCCTTGGACTTAATTTGTGACGGGTGGAGCCTACAATATCTCCTCGATGCATCGGTAGGTCTCATGAGACAAACTAGTTTCTTGGCACGAGGCCCAGAAAAAATCGTATTTTTATTCTTGGCACGAGGCCTTGGCTACGTGGTTATGATAGTCTGGAATTATTCATTCCATCATTATGAAAGTGGTTATTGATATTACATTTGATTATTCGACTAGTAGAATATCCATGTGAATAAGTAAATGGCATTATTTCATTTTATTTTTTTTCATATTATGCTGAAGTTCAAGTTTAAAAGGATTTTGTTTTAGTTATACATTGCCTTAAATATTAATGTTTATTTATGAAAGCTTCTGCTATATTGTTATCCTTACTGAGCATCTGAGCTCACCCTGTAACGACCAAAATTTTTGAATAAATCTTGTTTCCTAATTTTGTGTGTTGTTTTATTTTATTTTATTTTTATGCTCAACAAAAATGTTTCATTTGATAACATGAGTATAATTAAAATGAGACCATTGGGTTTTGACTGTTATATGACCATTGGTCAATATGACCACTTTAAACTAAACGTTTCGATTATTTTCTCTAAATAAAAGTAATCTTGGTTAATTAATATAGAAAAAAGATTTGATGGCCTCACCCAGTAGTCTTGGACCGATCTAAACCCATCTAACAGAACTTGGGAAGAAGGTAGCACCACTGGGATTTTCTATGGACCAAACCCAAGCTGAACTTCATCGTGTGAAGCTAGAACGGGATCGCCTTCACGAGAATTTCAAACTGATAGAAATTACTACTCGTGTGTTGTTGGCCGAGCCTCCCTCAGATTATCTCACCTTAGCACACCTTACACTTAGGTCCTATGATGGTGTGATAATGGACTATGTAAGGAGACTGTAACTGCCTTGAGTAATCCTTTGTTTTAAATAAAATATTTGATTTCTTCTTATGATGTCCGGATAAATATAGTATGCATAATTTTGATGAATTTTATAAAAAGGATATCTTAAAAATGTTTAGGTAAACCTTAAATAATTAAAAATGTGTATTGATTTTCAAAAACTGATCTTCTACAATTATGTTCAGTACGAAATTTGGAGTCTAATAAGATCAACGTAATTTTTGATGAATAGTAAATTATGAATAGTGATTTTATGCTTAGGATTAGTAATGTGACCAAATGGATTAGTAATCTCACTTAAAGAAAGTATTAAAATAATATAGGCACTTTGATTAAGTAATGTGATTCAATAAAATGGTTAAATAACGGTTTCATAAATTATTATTCAAGTATTAGTTTTTTTGGGTGAATAGTTTTTTTTAATTAAAAATTTAATTAAAAATATTTAGAAAATTATTTTTATAAAACAGACTTCATTATTGAACTCAGAACATCGATATTATGTTAAGGTAATTTTTGGGAATTTTTCTGAAAAAAATGAATTTTCGATGAATAGTGTTTTTTAATTTAAAAATTATTTAAAAATATTTAGAAAATTATTTTTATAATATGGATTTCATTTTTGAAATCAGAGCATTGATATTTGGTTAAGGTGAAATTTTAGGATTATTCTGAGAAAGTTGACTTTTCGATGAATAGTTAAAATACAGTTTTTAAGTTACGGGTGTTTAATGACATCATTAAATGATGTATTAAGTATGTAATAAATATGGTCGACTTATGAATAGAAAGATAAGGTACGAGGTGTCCCATGTGGCCAATAACATGGGAAAATACCATGGGCAAGCCCATGGTTTTGCCTAAACCACTAATGAGGTGTCCCTTGGCCATTAATGCCTTGTCCCCTCACTTTCCCTATAAATACCAAGCCATCCTCTCATCCATTCGACTCCCCACTCTCCCCCAACGAAGTTATGGTCTCATTACCTCCCAAGGAGTCCTCCCAAGGTGCCCCCAAGCCCTTAAGGTCCCATCCTTTGAGTTTTAAGAGTTACGTTTTAAGGTAAGGGATCCAACCTCTCTCTTTCTTTTCAAGAAATCTCTTTTATGTAATTTCTTTTTTCTCTATGTTCTTATGTTAAAGGATGTTCTTTTATACTCCTATTACTGCCCTTTTCATGTTCATATAATGAGAGATATCCTCTTACTCTCATTATTTCGTTTTATAAAGTTTTAAGTGGCGCCGTTAGGCTACCGAACTTTTTGTAACGAATTCTTTCTCCCTTCTCATTTTTTCAAGATCTATTTTCATGTAAAGTATTTCAAGTTCCTTTTTATTATGTTGGGGTATGATCTCTAAATTTATCATACTGATATTTTATGATCATGTGATTATAGATCATATTTGATCTCATCAATTCATTTTTTTTGAAGTTTAAGTGGCGTCGTTAGGCTGTCGAATTTCTAAGGGGTTTTTTCACCCTTCTCGTTTTCAAGATCTAATTTCATGTCAAGTCTTTCAAGTTCCTTTTTATTATGTTGGGGTATGATATCTATATCTATCATAATGATCATTTATGTTCATAAGATGAGAGACCCTATTTGATCTTTTCAATCCATTTTTGGATGTTTTAAGTGGCGCTGCTAGGCTGCCGAATTTCTAAGGGGTTCTTTCACCCTTCTCGTTTTCAAGATCTACTTTCATGTCAAGTCTTTCAAGTTCCTTTTTATTATGTTGGGGTATGATATCTATATCTATGATACTGACCATTTATGTTCATATGATGAGAGACCCTATTTGATCTCGTCAATCCATTTTTGGATGTTTTACTTGACACCGTTAGGCTGCCGAATTTTCATAAGAGTAATCTTATTTTTGTCTCACTTCCAGGTTTTTCATTTCGTATGGTATATATTTCAAATTTCACTACCATGTTCTTAAATCCCTTATATTCTGTCCCCCTACTGTTTTATGGATCATTTATGAGTGGGTGACCCATGTTCCCTCTCTTCTCAATGTTTTCTAAAACCTTGTAACATAGCCGTTATGCTGTAGAATTTTCATCTCAAAATGCCTCTCTCTTTTCTCAAAATTATTTTATGTTATAAAGTGAATACTCAAAGATCTTATTTATAAAATGGTAATCACATATATATCAAAATGTTCTATTTTAAATTCTGGGATTTACATACATGAAACCCGCTTCCCCTTTCCGTGGGATTAAAGTGACATAAAGATCATGTCTTTAAAGCAGTTTTTAAAACGTTATGATTATGAAATGAAACCCATTTCTTTTAAGCTATATGGGTTGTTTATTAAATTATTGATGATGATATATGTGGCTCACATGATAATAAATACATGTAAAGGGTACGCCCAGATAGCGCTCCAATGCATTGGGTAAAGACTTAATCTCTAGAGATGACTTTTTAGACTGATACCTTGGTGAATAACCTTGGTAATTTTTAATGACACCTTGGAGATGGACCTTGGTGAAACGAAATGATTGTCAATATTAAATGTTGTAGCCAAATCTTCAGGTTATAAAAAATGTTATTTTTATTATGATATTCCACATGATTCTTTGTCATGCCTTAAAGTTCTTTTTCAGGAAATATTTGATGTATCTCAAGTTCACATGTTAAATGTTTCTCTTGTTTCCCTTACTGGGCCTTCTGCTCACCCTTTCTTTTGATGTATGTCCCAAGGTTATGAGATGCAGTAATGAACCTAGGATGAACATGAGGAGATGAATTTCAAGTGTTTAATAAGAATGTTTTATGTTTTCATGTTTTAAGTTCCTAGTTTCCAAGACACTAAACCTTAAAGATCCTCAGTTTTGTAAAATGTAATGAAAGTTTATGTGATAAAAAGGCAGGATGGTATAGTTGGTATCAAAGGGAGGTTTAGTTATTTGTGGAAATTAGGATATTAAAACTCTTGGAAGAACCCTATAGAAAAGTTTAAATATAGGAAATCTTCCTGGTATTTTGGTGAGTATTGAGTAAGAGGTTTCCAAGAAAATACATCCCTGTCTGGATACAAGAAGGTAGAGGTGGCTCTGGCACAGATGTACATAGGGGTAAAACCCGAAAACACCGCTTTGATCTAGACTCAAACGGGAACTGGTACATGAAAACGGGCCTTGCTGCACTCTTGGTTACGACACTCCCGGGGGATATGCTTTGGTAAATTCATAAGCTTAGTATGAACCATTGTTAGAGGAATAAAGATGAAATAAAATAAAGATTCACATAAGAATATATGATCATGGATAACCTAGATGGGAACCTAGGGGATCACATGTTAGGGTATACTTTTCTTCTACAAGTTATACTTATATGCTTTCAGTTCCTTTTCATGATTATTGGATAAGTACTTAAGCCCCTAATTATGCTTTCGCTTCTTAGTTAATGGTGGGAAATGGAAGAACATGTCCCAACAACCAATGTGATAGGAAATGCGACGATTGTTGTATTCATATGACATGGATGATTAGGGGATTAAAAGATGATTATTATTTTGGAAGACGTTCACTATTTTGGGGACCCTATATGATCGAGGTAAATAGATCACTACGGTATTTTCATTGAGGAGTAAGGTTGACTTTTATTTTGAAGAATAGATGAATTTAAGGTGGACTTATAGTAATTTAGGTTACTTATGGAATGATTAACCTATCTTGAGTAAAATATGTTTAGGTTAGCTACTTTTGTTATAAGATGTTAGGAGTGGTTTATGTTGTTTAAAGATGAACAGTGAAGTTTATTTTGGAAGACTATGTTATCAAACCCTTCTTTTATTTGGGTTTCAATCTTAGTTTGGTTTATTTTGAGGAATTTTAAGGACCGTTATTTATGGAATGGTCTATGATGAACTTTGGGTAGTACCATTTAACTTTGAAGATTTAAAAGTAGTATCCATTCCTATGGGATTATTTCTTTTTGAAGATTTGTTTCACCTTAACCTTTCTATTTTTGGGATAATGTTTAAAGATAGAAGAAATAGATTGTTAATCTTTTGTGGATTATGTGATTCTATAGAAGATGATTCTTGTTCTTTTTATGAGACCAAGTGTTTTTGAATTCTCATCATTTGGTGAAAAGATTAGTGTTGGTAGGGACTTATTAAAGGATGAAACCCTACTTGAAGGTAGGTACATTATCTTATGTTTTTGTTCTATGTAGTAAATGAATTCCTCAAAATTATGAAAAGGAACGTAAAACAAAAACATTTTTGGTTTACGTTTCCTACTAGGTAATCAAAGACCGTTTACCCACATCATAAGTTTGGGATTTTCTTATGGTTAACTTTCTCCTAATCATGTTTTCTATCACTCTTCCTTAGAACGTGACCCTTGGTTTTTTTCCTCCATGTCCATGTCTTTCTACATGGGATCCTAGTATGGGTTAACTCGGGTGACCTTTGTACTTCCCTTTCATTCTTTTAAAGTAATAGTTTTAATGACTCCTTTTCCGATGTGGGGCTTTCAATAAAATTTCAAAACCCCAATTTTTTAAAAATTGCGAGGACACAATTTCTTAAGGGGGGAAGATTGTAACGACCCAAAATTTTGAATAAATCTTTTTTTCCTAATTTTATGTGTTGTTTTATTTTATTTTATTTTTATGCTCAATAAAAATGTTTCATTTGATAACATGAGTATAATTTAAATGAGACTGTTGGGTTTTGACTGTTATATGACCATTGGTCAATATGACCGCTGTAAAATAAACGTTTCGATTATTTTCTCTAAATACAAGTAATCTTGGTTAATTAATATAGAAAGAATATTCAATGGCCTCACCCAGTAGTCTTGGACCGATCGAAACCCATCTAACAGAACTTGGGAATGAGGTAGCACCACTGGGCTTTGCTCTGGACCAAACCCAAGCTGAACTTCATCGTGTGAAGCTAGAACGGGATCACCTTCGCGAGAAGTTCAAACTGATAGAAATTACTACTCGTGTGATGTTGGTCGAGCCTCCCTCAGATTATCTCACCTTAGCACACCTTAAACATAGGTCCTATGCTGGTGTGATAAGGGGATAAGTAAGGAGACCGTAACTTCCTTGTGTAATCCTTTGTTTTAAATAAAAATTTTGATTTCTTCTTATGATGTACGGATAAATATAGTATGCATAATTTTGATGAATTTTAGAAAACTTATATTTTAAAAATGTTTAGTTAAACCTTAAATAATTAAAAATGTGTAATGATTTTCAAAAACTGATCTTCTATAATTATGTTCAATACGAAATTTGGATTCTAATAAGATCACCTTAGTTTTTGATGAATAGTAAATTATGAATAGTCATTTTATGCTTAGGATTAGTAATGTGACCAAATGGATTAGTAATCTCACTTAAAGAAAGTATTAAAATAAGCTAGGCACTTTGATTAAGTAATTTGATTCAATAAAATGGTTAAATAACGGTTTCATTAATTATTTTTCAAGTATTAGTTTTTTCGGGTGAATAGTGTTTTTTAATTAAAAATTTAATTAAAAAAATTTAGAAAATTATTTTTATAAAACGGACTTCATTTTTGAACTCAGAGCATTGATATTATGTTAAGGTAATTTTTTGGGATTTTTCTGAAAAAAATGAATTTTCAATGAATAGTGTTTTTTAATTAAAAATTTAATTAAAAATATTTAGAAAATTATTTTTATGAAATGGATTTCATTTTTGAAATCAGAACATTGATATTTGGTTAAGGTGAAATTTTGGGATTATTCTGAGAAAGGTGAATTTTCGATGAATAGCGAAAATACAGTTTTTAAGTTACGGGTGTTTAATGACATCATTAAATGATGTATTAAGTATGTAATCAGTATGGTCGACTAATGAACAGTAATATAAGTTATGAGGTGTCCCAAGTGTCCAATACCATGGGAAAATACCATGGGCAAGCCCATGGTTTTGTCAAAACCACTAATGAGGTGTCCCTTGGCCATTAATGCCTTGTCCCCTCACTTTCCCTATAAATACCAATCCATCCTCTCATACATTCGACTCCCCACTCTCCCCCAATGGATTTCTGGTCTCATTAACTCCCAAGGAGTCCTCCCAAGGTTCCCCCAAGCCCTCAAGGACCCAACCTTTGAGTTTTAAGAGTTACGTTTTAAGGTAAGGGATCCGACCTCTCTCTTTCTTTTCAATAAATCTCTTTTATGTAATTTCTTTTTGCTCCATGTTCTTATGTTAAAGAATGTTCTTTTATACTCATCTTACTGGCCTTTTCATATTCATATAATTAGATATATCCTCTTACTCTCATTATTTCGTTTTATGAAGTTTTAAGTGGCGTCGTTAGGCTGCCGAACTTTTTGTAACGAATTCTTTCTCCCTTCTCATTTTTTCAAGATCTATTTTCATGTAAAGTATTTCAAGTTCCTTTTTATTATGTTGGGGTATGATCTATAAATTTATCATACTGATATTTTATTATCATATGATTAGATACCCTATTTTATCTCATCAATTCATTTTTGTTGAAGTTTAAGTGGCGTCGTTAGGCTGCCGAATTTCTAAGGGGTTTTTTCACCCTTCTCGTTTTCAAGATCTATTTTCATGTCAAGTATTTCAAGTTCCTTTTTATTATGTTGGGGTATGATATCTATATTTATCATACTGATCATTTATGTTCATAATATGATAGACCCTATTTGATCCCGTCAATCCATTTTTTGGATGTTTTAAGTGGCGCCGCTAGGCTGCCGAATTTCTAAGGGGTTCTTTCACCCTTCTTGTTTTCAAGATCTACTTTCATGTCAAGTCTTTCATGTTACTTTATATTATGTTGGGGTATTATATCTATATCTATCATAATGATCATTTATTTTCATATGATTATAGACCCTATTTGATATTGTCAATCCATTTTTTGATGTTTTAATTGACGCCGTTAGGCTGCCGAATTTTCATAAGAGAAATATTATTTTTGTCTCACTTCCATGTTTTTAATTTCATATGGTATATATTTAAAATTTCACAACCATGTTCACAAATCCCTTATATTATGTCCCCCTACTATTTTATGGATCATTTATGTGTGGGTGACCCATGTTCACTCTCTTTTCAATGTTTTCTAAAACCTTGTAACATAGCCGTTATGCTACAGAATTTTCGTCTCAAAATGCCTCTCTCTTTTCTCAAAATTATTTTATGTTATAAAGGGAATACTCAAAGCTCTTATTTCTACAAGGGTATTCACATATATATCAAAATGTTTTATTTTAAATTCTGGGATTTACATACATGAAACGCGCTTCCCCTTTCCATGAGTTTAAAGTGACATAAAGATCATGTCTTTAAAGCTGTTTTTAAAATGTTATGATTATGAAATGAAAACCATTTCTTTTATGCTATATGGGTTGTTTATGAAATGATTGACGATGATATATGTGGCTCACGTGATAATAAATACATTTCAAGGGTGCGCCCAGATAGTGCTTCATTGCATTGGGTAAAGACTTAATCTCTAGAGATGACTTTTTAGACTGATACCTTGGTGAATAACCTTGGTAATTTTTAATGACACCTTGGGGATGGACCTGGGTGAAATGAAATGATTGTCAATATTAAATGTTGTAGCCACATATTCAAGTTATAAAAAATGTTATTTTTATTATGATATTCCACATGATTCTTTCTCATTCCTTAAATTTCTTTTTCATGACATAGTTGATGTATCTCAAGTTCACATGTTAAATGTTTCTCTTGTTTCCCTTACTGGGCTTTCTGTCACCCTTTCTTTTTATGTATGTCACCAGGTTTTGAGATGCAGTAATGAAACTAGGATGAACATGAGGAGAAGCCTTTCAAGTGTTTAAGAATAATGTTTTATGTTTTCATGTTTTAAGTTCCTGGTTTCCAAGACACTAAACCGTAAAGATCCTCGGTTTTGTAAAATGTAATGAAAGTTTAGGTGATAAAAATGCAGGATGCTATACACCCCTTTCAATTTTTTAATTTTTCCAGAATGTGAAGAAGTATTTTAGGAATGACCTGCAGGGATAGTCTGAAGGGGATATGAGTGTGGAAAATGGATACTACGTTATTGTAGTTTTTCACTTTATGATGTAATGTAACATTTATGAATGTATCTAGTGTTTCCAAGGCTACTAAACTAATCGGACTTTTGAGACTTGATCTTTTTTTATCATGCCAATGTAACGTAATAATGCACCGACTCTGGGTAACTGGTGTCAGGGCATTACAGATGAAGCTAAAAAACATTGAACACATCATGTATGCCTTGTACCATACAGTAAGGATCTTAATGTAATCCATTATTCAAATACATTTTGTGATGTCCAATTTTCTAAAAAACCAGGACTATGGATTCCATTTCCGCTATAAACTATGATGATGCAACTGATGTGAAAGCTATATGAAAACATGGTTTCCATTAGAAAACCCCAAAATTCATTACCTCTAGTTAGGATATGAGTGTTTAATTAGTTGAGTTAAATCCAATTTCTACCAAATCAACTAAACTCCCTCATACGTTTCATGCATCATACTCGACCCAAAAACTGATGTCTCTCCCACCAAATCCCCACACAACGATCACTATCACCACAATATACAAAATTACACAATAGGTACCATTTGAATAGAATACTAGAAGCTGTTATTTTCTGTGAACACTACCATGGAAATATGCACATCACATTCTCTATAAAATTCAAGGACAAAAGTGTAAATTATATCCTTAAGAATATAAATCATTATCTCTAAATTTCCATCGGTTTATGGATGATATGATAAGATCAACTTCAACTAAGTTCCCAAAGACTCATTTAATCCTTTCCAGAATAATGATTTGAAATGTGTTTCTTTATTTAAAACAATAATAGAATGTATTGTATACTGTCATAGAATCCCTTAAATATATTTCCTACAAAAAATCATCAGAGTGAGTCTCTCAGAATGGAAATAAGTATGATACATTCATTATCCAATAAAATATCACCCACAAGTCATTACAACTTCTTTAGGTTCTGGGTAACACCACAACAATGTCCATTAACAAATAATCATACTTCTATATAGGCACTATAATTGGCATATGGAATCCACCAGTATGTTTATTCATAGCCTTTACCCTCACATAGGTAAGTCATTAAGGTAAAAACCCATTGATCACTCCCTTTATAACCGGAAACAAAGACAAATATTATATTTCATGGTGCATCTTCATTGAAGATAGATGCACAACCCTATACAAATAATGAGTGTCTATCATCATACCCTCCCTCAACGAAGCAATAAAGACAACCACTTCATGGATATAGATCAGGTTATCATCATCTAAGGACCATACTAAAACTAATTCATCTCCCACCAAGTGTCCTTACATCACTATAAAATCAATTTTTTGACACTTTCGTCAATTTCAAAGGGTCCACTAAATAATATGTCATCATTAAAGGTTCACATTTTATCACATCAGGATCCAATGATATATCCACTGGCCACTGTTCTATAAAACTCATTAGATAGTATTCCTCCTGTAAAATTCACTCTTTAAACTGTTATATCTCTTGAATCTTACATCTAAGAGAATCTACAAAAAATATTACCATTCCTATGAGCATATTAAAACTAACAGTTTAATTTCTATAGATACTCCAACCAATGCCTTTTCCTTGGGTTCAGATCCCATTGAGAGAAAATGTATCAATGTCTCTCATGGTCTATATAAACAAAAAACTCTCTCACCGAAATGATAATATCACGAAAAATAAAAAACATGGACCATAGTTTCTAACCCTAAGTCATGTGCCATGTAGTCATAGTCATGGGGTTTTATCTGAAATGACCTTTAATTAACTCCATGATCCTTTGTCATTATAAAATCCACAATCCATCTCCAGATGCATCGCAGTAAACCGTGAATCAATCATAGGCTCTATAAATGTCATAATTATAATGGTTTTAAAATTTTTATTTAGATATATAGACTTATTCGCAAGGATTTTTCCACTCTAACATCACTTACTTCATTATAATCTCATTCACAAGTACTTCCAAATGAGAGAAGTCATGTATGAAACATTGGTAGTACCCAGGTAAACCATAATAGATCCAAACTTCAAAACACTACTAGGATAATCCCTAGACATCACGACCAAAATCTTTTTTGGGTCCATAGAAATTCTCATTTCAGAGATCACATTCCCATGGAACTGCACCCCTTGAATCTAAAAGAGATACTTTTATAGTTGTGCATAAAGCTGATGTTATTGAAGTATATTGAATACAATCTTAAAGTGTCATTCATTCATTATTATTGTATATGGATTTACAAAGATATCACCAATAAACCTAAAGATGAATGAGTCAAGATATGGATAGAAAATTATGTTTGTGAGATCCACAAACATGAATTTATAATTTTTCTATCCAATATTCTTGATAAGGTGCCCATATATTCCTTATCTACTCCTGAATTTTTCATTCAGAATATCCTTCTTTCTTACCCAAAGATGGTGGTAAATTTTTCATATGTTGATATTAGAGAACCATAGATCTCCCAAAAACTGGTCAAATAAGTCATTGATCCTCAACAATGACAGTCAATTATTCATATTCACCTCTTTTTGTTTTCTATAATCCACACACAACTGAATACATTCATTTTCATTCTCCTAAAATACACCAAAGCACACCATGAAGATGTTGCTAGCTTGATAAAACAAATCCCCTCCAAATCCTCAAGATATACCTTGAGTTCCTTAAACTCAACCAGCATCATATGATATAGGGGAATCAATATAGGTTGTTCCCATAACATGCATTTTATCTCAAATCCAATTCTACTCTCAAGATGGGATTTGGAAATGTTCTTTGAAAAAACACCCTGATACAAGGTCACTAATAGAAGAATGGAAGAGGATAGTACTAGATCCACCACAAGAACCATGCTATATACCTACGCTATAATAATCCCATCAAGTCATGGGTTTAGTTCTATCATGATTTTCCCAACATCTAACTCACAGTTCAAATCAATATTCTCCCACTTCATTATAGTAAATAATAAACATCACTAGTAGTATTTGATATTCACTAGATAAAGAGTTAGCCAAACCATGTCGAAGATCACAATGAAATTATTCATATTATGTTTCATGAAATCCCATAGAATTTCATAGCCAAAACTAAGAAAGGAAATTCTATTAATCTCTAAAGATGATCAAATTTCTATCTGAAGGGTGTATCGATAGACAAAAATTATGATGATAACTTGACCGGTATTTCATGATCAATAATAATTTTTTCATATATAAATGAATGGGAAGAAAATTTATCAAAAATAAATGTAAAAATATTATTGGTAATCAAGATTGTACCTTGAATAGTCGATGGTCCTTCCATACAGTCTGCCAAACTACAGCATGCACACATCTAACCTCATCTTCATGATCATGTCTCTAATATACGCAACTATCCTTAGTCATCATCACATGAGGGGTCTTAACTTGCTGCTAAGTAACCCCATCCAATCACATATATTGACACCAATGTCCAACTCAAACCCGTATGTGAC
Organism: Viscum album; assembly: GCA_963277665.1. Classification (NCBI taxonomy): domain Eukaryota; kingdom Viridiplantae; phylum Streptophyta; class Magnoliopsida; order Santalales; family Viscaceae; genus Viscum; species Viscum album. The sequence continues at coordinate 581,741,959 of OY728129.1, read as the reverse complement.
CTTGTGTGTGGTGTCTTTAATTAAAACCATTGCAGAAGGAATTTCATTCCACACTCATGACAATTGATCTCTGGATTTGGGAAAAATTTATGATAATGTCCACTCTATCCATATTTCAACCAATAAGTAGTTCCTCCTCTCAAAGAATCTTTTGATGAACATCTACTGAGATCTTCCAATTTTCCACAACTCTTGTGTGAATACACTTCATTATTTTCCCTACTACTAATATTATCAATACGATGTCAAATGAAGGATAAAATAAGACTCGCAACTCTATACATCTCTATACCATTCTCGATAATTATATCCACACAAAACACCTTCATATGAGTCATTAGGTCGAATATGCAGACCTAAAACCATAACTCTATCTAGAGGTGAGACTCAAACTTTGTGTCCTTTTTCACCTTATTCTTATCCCATATTACAGTCATTCATAGAAACTCCATGAAACATGACCTGTAAGACGACACCATAATTAGGAAGTTTTGAAGCTCTAATAAATCATGTGTGTGAACCAAATTCAGTGTAAATAGAAATAAATCCTCAAATAAAAGGTAATTTAAAGTCATCCATACCATACTTTCACATTTTCTTTCCTAGTTCATAACACCCCACCACCCCTAGTGGGTTTATTGAGCATAAAGGAATCCAACCATACCCATAAATTCTTTGGGGCCTCTATTAGATCAAATATCCCATAAATGATGTCAATCCCATCCTGTGAATCCTTAGGGCCTCTAATTCCCTAGAAGGATTTAGGTTTCTAGAGATGAATGTCCATATCATACTCAACAATAGTCTTTGAAACCATCCACCTTGAGAATGAACTATATAAGAGACGCCTAGATAAAGTGGAAATTCAACCTGAAAAACTAGTGTTGGTACAGAATCATGTGCATCTCCATTCTCATTTACAACTAGATGTTGAACTAGGAATTCCTCTCTTCTGGAATCATCCTGACCCACTTCTTTATATGGATCCATTATAATTATTCAAGGTGGAATTGTCTTAAATTACAACATAGACTTAGAACACCTATAGTAACGTATGTATATAAAAATCTAAGATGTTTATAGGAACAAACACGAAATTAAAAAAATATATCCTAGGAGATATTTCAATAAGAATGCATAACCCTCATATAACCACTAAAGGATCAATCCTTGTTCTATATATCATCACATTATTGCATTCATAGAAATATTTAAAAAATATATAACATATTCATGATAAAATATCTAATTCCATAATAGATATATCACAATACAAGGGAAAATATATATATCAACAAACCATTAGAACTTACTAAGTCATCTGACTTGAGAACTTCCAAGAGTATCTCAATTAGAACATAAATATCACTTGTGATCCCATGTTTCTAGTTATAATGCATTAATGCACCAAAATCAAGTAAAACCATAATATAACAATATTATCGGGATCAACATGAACCCATAAAAGTATAACTATAATTGAAATCCCAACAATGGTAAATTAGAGGTCTGTTACACATGTGATATCCAAGAACACTTATATCTCCCCAACCATATCCCCACATAGCCTAACTCCCTTTCACCTCCACCGAAATTATATTAATGAATATAGAAAGAGGAAAAATTATTTTATAAACAATTTTAAAACCCAGAAATTGATCATTAGGTCTGAACTACAGTTCTCCATGGCCTTATGCTTGCCTCTCCATTTGAAAGAGTTTTCTGAGTAGTGGTGATGGTCTAAACACCTTTAGTGGGAAGACTATACCCGAAATATCAATAAATATAAGTATAAATAAAAAAATTAAATTGTAATAAATAAATTATTCCAAAACCAATGGCATTCAATATATCTCAAGTCATATCGATAAGTAAACCAAGGACCCAAAAAGTGGCAGGTCAACAAGATTGTGATATTGAATGGTAAGTAAATAAAACATTTTGGAATCACTATAGATTCCATGCCGGAACAGTCTTTAAAATACTATGATCTATTTCATAACTTCACATCATTGGATAATTTCCATTTCTTGTATCTCTAGTCATGAATTGTGCATGTGCATTGAGATACCTATGTAGGGTTTGGGTATAGACCCTATAAGAAACCACTAATGCATACTTAACACAAGTTTACATGCATAAGAGTGTATCTCATGATAATAAATAAACACAAAATAAAAAAAATACAATAATGTATCAAGTGGTTCTGTGACAATCAAGCCACCACAAACCATCAATCGTACAACCTTCAGTTCCCTACTTGAAAGGTAGTCATAACCAAAGTCATGAACTGGGGTTGACAAAAAGTTAACCACATGTATCCCATGGACACTAAAAGGATAATGAGTGTTAGGTTGGGTTGTAATCCCATCATTCCACATCTCTCTCATGGATCATTCTACAAGGTCACCATATCCAGAAACTACCTCAGGTAACACCACAATAACATCTGATCCTATCATTGTTCATCATAGGCCACCATGTCCCACTGTCACCTATCAGTTCATATTACACAAGACCATCATTAACCATGTTAAGTACAAAATTATATCATTCAATGTCATCCAACTCGGTTCTATAATCATCTCACATGAGTGTTTGAACACAAACCCCTTCTAGGGCCACCAAGGCAAGATGGGTTCACCTTCCACATTGGTTCCATGCATAGAACCACTATATATCATTTTCCAAATAAAAAATGTAACACCCCAATCTTCCATGGTATGCTTCACTTTGAATAATACAATAGCGTGTGTTGTATGCAACTTCGAGTTCTAACACACATCACAACCAATCAAACTAGTCGTTATGAATAGTAATAACCACTTTTTGAAATTTTATAAATTTTACCTCTCAAAATGGGCTTCATTTTTGGATTCGGAATATCGAAATTAGCCTAGGGTGAATTGTTTTAATTTTTCTAAAAATGTTCAATTTTTTATGAATAGTGAAAAAACACTGAGTTATAGTTTAAAACCGAATTTTTATTTTAATAAATATTTATTTTATATAAATTTACATAAGGTTAAAATAGATACATAATACCTATATAAGTTCAATTAGATTAATTGGAGTCAATTTATAATAATTTTATATATATAATAATTTTATAGAACTTTTCACCGTCTTCTACACACCTCTAAGGAGAATTTGCAAATTCACATAAAACATAATATTACCGCTTCTGTGAGTGGAATTTTCAAAATCTGAGAAACACAGTTAATATAAAGTAGTAAAATGTGGTTCAATAAGATAAATAAAATTTTGTGAATAGTAACTTTTTACTTTTATTTACCACGGTTAAATGTAAATAGGGTAATTAAGGGTAAAATGATATTATTATTACCCTAACACATGTCCTAATTATATTGTATAAGTATAATTAGACCCAAAAAAACCTTAGGAATAAAATATTACCCTCTTTGGTCCACATGGATTAGATTAGGACATTTATTATTATTTAATTCAAAGAATAGTTCAAAGAGTTAAAATCAATGTTTAATAACTGAAACATTTTAAATATAGGGTTATACATAAGATAAATTCTATTATAAATATTTATTAGAAATATGAAACGATTTCCTATATAATGGTATTTTATTTATAATTTTTAAACAATAAATAAATGAATTTTTTTATGACACAATGGTGATGGAGTAATTACTTTATTAATGAAATATTAAAATAATTGATATTATAAATACCCAAATAAATTTAATTTGAGAATTTTTATGAATTAAACTAATTTTATAGGTTAATATGACATATTAGGGTTGGTTTGATGAATTTTATTTGAATTAATAATGCTGTTGTGAGTTTAGAAAAAACAAAATAGCAAATAGTGTCAAAATTGACATTAAACCGTTTTTAAAACAAATGTTATATTATTAATTGATATTATATTCCTAAAAATCTAAGGTTCAGCCAAAAGACTTATTTAATAATAGGTTTATAATTAAAGAACCACTTTGGATTCTTTTGGAAGTATATAGTATTTTTATTAACCATATAATATAAAAATACAAAGAGACGTGGTAAATGACAAACTATTTAACTAAGAGTTAAATTTAAAAGTTAAGGTTAATATAGTGACCAAAACCTATCTAAAACCTATTGGTTGAGAGTTTTTCGACCCATACCCGCCTTATATTTTAAATAATCCATTTTTATCCATTAAAACCGAAAATAATTTTATTATAAAATCATATTTCTAGCTTTTCCTAAGGTGCCCATCACCCCTATTATAAAAGGGCACTCACCCTTCTCACTAATTTACAACTTAAAATCCATTTGGCTCGGCCAAATCCTACCAAAATACCCTATAAATTGTCCTCAATTCATCCTATATTCCCTCCTTTGGTCATAAATCCATCTTAAGGATCCCTTTTGATCAAATTAAAATGAAGAACCCGAAGAAGAGGTAATAATTTCACCACCCTCTTTCAAATTATTTTCTTCTTTCACTTATTCTTTCTTTGTTATTTCCATTATATAATAATTACTCTAGTATTTTCTATATAATGTGATATAATTATATATATGGTGAAACTATATTCATTATTTTATCCTTCCGTTGAATGACATGTCACCATATGTTTGTATGTACGGATTACCGTCTCCATGTCGTGGTGTAATTGTTATTGAATACATTATTATTTGGATGGGTAGAAAAATGATGTTTAATTGATTAAAATAATAAATATAACGTGATAATTAATCTATATATATGATATACCATCCAATTATATATTATTTTAATATCAAAAGAATGATATTGTCACTCGTGCGTACGTACGGATTACCGTCTCCGCAAACGCCATGAGATTCATTCCCCATCATATCCATTCAAGAATAATTTTCATTATATGACTAAAATTAATTTATAGATACTTATATCATTATGAATATGAATAATATACATCCCATACATACCAAATATGACTCACATAAAAATAAAAGAAAGGAAAAAAGAATCTGCCACCACCCGAAATGACGATAATACTAAGATATTATTAACAAAAATAATGTTAAAAGATCATATATGATTTCATATTAATGTATATTATTCTTGTATAATTTAATAACATTTATTTAACCATTATACAGGAGTTTAACCTTCCCTCTACCAAGTAAAAGTACAAGGTAAGGGTTTATTTCATAATCTCTTCATTATCCAAGGTTGTTTATACGTAATTATCTACTGGGACTTCTTTACCATCCACATCCATGATTCATAAAAATGTATTCCAAAACATTCTTAATATTTTATAGAATATGGGTTAAAGTAATTTATACCCTTTTTTGACTTTTTATAATATTTTTATAAAGGAATCTTTCTGTCGTTTTCCAAACAAGGTCCTTTTAAACCTTTTCGACAGAATTAAGGTAAGAATGTCTTTTTTTAAATTATACGGTGGGTGCAGATATTTTCCACCGTTATAAAATCATCCAATATTACCTTACAAGATTATAAAAATATTTTCAATGTAAATTTTTTCTTTTATAATTATGTTACATTTAAATGATTTCAAAATAGGAGATATTTCTTTCAAATAGTTTTGATTTCATCTATGTCAACATCCTTTGATGGATTTTAAGCTTATTTGAAGTTGATCTCTTATGATAAAAAAATTCCATATTGAATTGAAGGTTTTTTGATATTTTTGACTGTGGATGTGTTATTTTTATACCATTCATTTTTTATAGAGAAATTATTGACATTTAGTATGCAAGTTTTAATACGAATGTTTATATTCTGTTTAAACCTATTCATATCAGTAATGCATTGGACTTAGTATGTGATGGGTGGAGCCCTCTATAGCTCCTCGATGCATCGGTAGGTGTCATGAGACAAACTAGTGTCTTGGCACAAGGCCTTGAAAAAATTTTATTTGTAGTCTTGGCACAATGCCTTGACTATGTGGTTATGATAGTCTGACATTATTCATTCTATCGTTATGAAAGTGGTTATTGATATTGCATTGTGAATATTTGACTATTAGAATATCCATGTGAATAAGTAAATGGAATTATTTTATTTAATTTTGTCCGTATTATACTGAAGTTTATGTTTAAAAGGATATTGTATTAGATATACATTACCTTAAATATTTATGCTTATTTATGAATGTTTCTGCTATATTGTTATCCTTACTGAGCATCTGAGCTCACCCCTTTCAATGTTTTATTTTTCCAAGGATGTGAAGAAGTATTTTATGAATGACCTTCAGGGATAGTGTGAGGCGATATGAGTGTAGGATATAGAGACTATGTTGTTGTAGTTTTTCACTTTATGATGTTATGTAAGACTTATGAATGAATCTAGTTTTTCCAAGGCTACTAAACTAATCTATGTTTCGAGAATTGATCTTTTGTGATCATGCCAATGTTATGGAATAATGAACCGACTCTGGGTAACTGGGGTCGGGGAATTACAATTTGTGTCAGAGGAGGTTTAGTACAATCCGTGGAAGATGGATTTAGATAAAAACAGATTAGAACACAAATCCCTAAGATTGACTTTGAGGATTAGTATAGAAGAACTTTCTAGAATTTTGGTATTGTAGAGATTTTGTGAGTTTTTCGAGCAATACATTCCTATCTAGAAACAAGAAGGTAGAGGTGGCTCTGGCACATATGTACCTAAGGGTAAACCCTGAAAACACTGATTTGAGCTAGACTCAAATGGGAACAAGTGCATGACAACGGGCCTTGTTGCACTCTTGGTTATGACACTCCAGAGGGATATGCTTAGAATAATTCTCATTTTCTTTAAAAAACATTATTAAGGGTTTATGAGTATATACTTCTTCAAAGAAGACATTTTTATGATTATGGATTATATCCATAAACTGTTCAATTTATGTTAAGTGTTTTACAAGTTTGGATTTATGTATTGTGATTCATAAACTAATCTAGTGTATACCATTGTTTAGAAATGGAACCTAGTGGAAGAAATGGAAACTGTATCAATGCACACACTCCATGTAGGGATTTCCCTCCTTCTCAAGATAATTATAGGGGAGATGGTGATGCAACTGGTGTGGATCAGCTAATCACCATACTAGGAAAACTCACTCAAGTTATGAATAATAACATTACCCATATGGAGAAACCCAATCCGCAGCATGGAGGATCAATCTTAGATGCCTCATAAGGCAACAGCCACGAACATTAAATGGGGGTACAAATCCATTATTAGCTGAGCAACAGATAAATTCCTTAGGGAAAATATTCAATGCCTTGGGGAGTAGTGAAAGGGAAAAAGTTGTCATGGCAGTTTACCGCCTCACTAGAGATGCTGATAAATGGTGGTCATTAATTCAGAACATGAAGGAAGATGATGAAGTGTCAAGTATGGAATGGAGGGAGTTTAAATATATTTTCATAGAAAAATAATTTCCTCATGACCATCGTGCACATATGGAAAGATAATTTTTGAGTCTGAGGAAAAAGGAGGATGAGAATATTGCAAAGTATGAGTCTAAAACTTTATAAGGATAGAAAGACATGCTGCAGATTATATACATAACCCAAGAAGTAAGATTGATCATTTATTTGATGGTTTAAAACCATTTCTCAGTCGATCACTAGTCTCACAATCTGTCTCGTCGTATGAATGTATTGTCTAAAGTGCTATCAAGAAAGAACACTAATTCTCTAAGTATTATGACTTTTAAGAAAAGAAAGAGAAGAATAGATCTATTGATCACTCTGAAAATTGAAATAAGGGGAAGAAGGGAAAAGTTCAATATCAATCTTGTAGTAAATTTGGGAAGAAACACCCAAGTACTTGATTGAAGGGAATGAGAGTCTATTACAAGTGTGGTGAAAAGGGCCACCAAGCTCGTGATTGCAAGGGGAGGAAAGAAGCTGCCAATGTTCAATGCTACAATTGCAGGGAGATGGGACATTATGGAAATGAATATCCTAAGCAGCAGGGGAACTTACCTCAGAAAAGGCTAAGGGATCAAGGCCATGATTGTGTTATCACTACTAGGGAGGTAGAAGCTCCGAAATACGTGGTGGGAGGTAATTTAATGGCTCCCTCATGTTTAGAAAATGCATTATTTGATTCTGGATCATTTCATTGTTTCATATCTTCCTAGTTTGCTAAGAAAATTAGAGATTTCCAATTTGATTTAACAAGGGAGTTCTCAGTTAAAACTCTTAAGGAAAGTATCATTGCAAAAAAAGTTTTGTGAATCTGTTCCCATTAGATCATATAAATGTTCTTTATCTACTGATTTAATCATCATACCCATAATTGAATTTGATATAATCCTCGATATGGATTGAAATTCGGACCATGATGTGAAGATTTACTATAAGAATAAGGAGATTACGATTTTCGATGATGATGATAAAGACCACCTTATATTTAGAGCAGAATTGTCACCACCTAATTCTTATCTAGATCCACCCCCAGTAGCTCAAATAAATTTAATTAATGGGGGGGAAGATAATGAAATAAATATGGGTGAGGAAAGGAACGTTAAAATAGAGGATATACCGATTGTAAAAGAATATGTTGATGTGTTTCCATAAGATTTACCTAGACATCCTCCAGAACGAGAAATTGAGTTTTCCATTGATTTAATTCCTTGACCAAGGCTCATATCGAAGACCCCTTATAGAATGAAAAATGTGGAATTAGAAGAACTAAAGAACCAATTAGATGAATTGAGTAATAGGGGATTTATAAGCCCTAGTGTTTCTCCATGGAGATCCCATGTCCTTTTTGTTAAGAAGAAAGATTGATCTATGTGGTTATGTGTCGACTACAGGGAGATCAATGCTATAACAATATAGAATTAGTATCCCCTACCATGCATTGATGATTTATTTGACCAACTTCATGGAGCTCAATACATTTCAAATATTGACCTTCGATCTGGATTCCATCAGTTGTGTGTGAAAAAGGAATACATTTTGAGAACAGTATTTCAAACTAGGTATGAGCATTGCGAGTTTACAGTAATGCCTTTTGGATTGACTAATGCACCCTCTGTCCTCATGGATATAATGAACTGTGTTTTCAAGTAATATCTCGATGATTTTGTAGTGGTATTTATTGATGATATATTGGTATAATCCAAAATCTACAAATATCATGAAAATCACTTGTGCATTATCCTAAAGACTCTTAGAAGACATGAATTATATGTGATGTTTATCAGGTGTGAATTCTGGCTTCAAGTGATTTCTTTCCTTGGACATATTATCTCTACTGATTGAATCATCATTGATCCTTCAAAGACCAAGGCAATCCAATAATGGCCAGCACCGACGAGTATAACTGAGGTACACTGTTTTATTGGTTTATCAGGTTATTATCGATTTTTCGTCTAGAATTTTGCCCAGTTCGCTAACCCATTAACCAAGATCACACGTAAAGGGGTTAAATTTGTTTGGAAAAAATAGTGTGAAGAATGTTTTTATGAACTGAATAGAAGACGGGTCAATGCTCCTATACTGACTATACCATCAGTGAATGATGGGTTCGTTATTTATAGTGATGCATCGATGAAAGGACTTGGTTGTGTCCTTGTGCAAAATGATAGGGTTGTTGCCTATGAATCATGATAGCTGAAAATTCACAAGACAAACTATCCTGATCATGATCTTGAGTTAGCAGCTGTTATCTTCTTTGAATATTTGGAGACAATATATCTATGGTGAAAAATGTGAGATTTATGCGGATCACATGTGTTTGAAGTATATTTTCTCACAGAAATAACTCAACATGAGGCAAAGAAGATGGCTTGAACTACTCAAGGATTATGATTGGATGATACACTACCACCCGATGAAGGAAAATAATATGGAATATGCTTTGAGTAGAAAGGATCATGGAGTTTTGAACAATATGAGAGTTGAAAGGGATCATATTTTCATTGATCTAGTAAAGATGGATATGGGAATTAACCTAGAAGGGGAAACATCAATTCTTTTTCAAATGGTTTCCAAACAATCTTTACAAGAATGAATAAAACGTTCTCAGGCTAATGATGAGGAGTTTCACAAGAAGATTAAAGCTGTGAATGATGGGTTATTGAGTGACTTCGTATATGAAGATGGAGTTTTGAAATTTGGGAAGAGACTTTGTGTTCCCGATATACCTGATTTAAAAGGGAATTGTTGGACGATGCTCATAGTTCCAATTTCTCTATACACCCTGGTAGCACTAAGATGTATAGATATTTTATGGAACATTTTTGGTGGGACAACATGCAGAGGAGATTGCTGATTTTGTGTCAATATGTATGGTTTGTCAAAAAGTGAAAGCTAGAAGGAAACATGCTGGTGGAGTATTGCAACCTCTTCCCATGCCAGAGTGGAAATGCGATAATATCACGATGGACTTTGTCATGGAACTACAAAATACTCCAAGAAGGAATGATACAATATTGTTCATTGTTGATCGTCTTACCAAGTCAGTACATTTTATATCTATAAGATAAGATTTACCACTTAAACATCTAGCCAGACTATATATTAGTGAAGTAGTGAGGCTTCATGGTGTACCCCTATCGATTGATTCTGATCGTGATCCACCTTTTACTTCAAAATTTAGGAAAAGTCTTCAGAAAGCCCGGGATACTGAACTTCGTTAGACCACTGCCTGCCACCCCCAAACTGATGGACAATCAGAACAGACTATTCCAACCTGAGAAGACTTTTTGAGATCTTTCTCACATAACTTTCAGGGTATGTGGGATCAATATTTACCTACGGGAGAATTTTCAAATAGCAATAGCTTCCATTCAATATTCAGATGGCAGCATATGAAGCGTTATATAGAAAGAGATGTCGCACACCAACCTATTGGGATGATGTTGGTGAAAGAAAACTCATTGGCCCAGAACAGGTGGAGGAAACGATGAAAAATGTGAAGGTAATCCAAAACGACATGAAAGCAACTCAAAGTAGGAAAAAGAGTTATGCTGAAAACCTAACGAAGGATTTGGAATTTCTGGTAGGAGATCATGTTTTCTTGAAGGTATCTCCATGAAAGGGTGTTATACGTTTCAGTAAGAAGGGAAAATTGAGTCCTAGGTACATCGGACCTTCAGAAATTCTTGAACGAATTGGGTTTGTAGCTTACTGATTGGCAATGCCTCCAAGTCTCGCCAAAGTTCATGATGTGATCCTCATATCACTGTTGAGAAAATACAAGCCAGACCCAACGCATGTACTCACTTATGAGAAAGTAGAACTGGAACCGCATCTGTCTTATTGTGAAGAGCCCGTCAGGATTTTTGATACCAGAGAACAAGTGTTGAGATACCGGATGACTTGTCTGGTAAGAGTTCTATGGAGAAACCATAAGATTGAAGAGGAAACGTGGGAACCTGAGGAACTTACGATGAAGACCCACCGAAATATTTTTATGCAGTAATATTCTAGAAATTTCGAGATTGAAATTATTTTAAAGAGGGGAGAATGTAACACCCCAAGCTTCCACGGTACGCTTCTTTTTGAATAATACAATAGCGTGTGTTGTATGCAACTTCGAGTTCTAATAAACACCTCAACCAATCAAACTAGCCGTTATGAATTGTAATACCCACTTTTAAAATTTTATAAATTTTATCTTTCAAAATGGACTTAATTTTTGGATTTGGAATAACGAAATTAACTTAGGGTCAATTCTTGGTATTTTTCTGAAAATGTTAAATTTTTTATGAATAGTGAAAAATCACTAAGTTATAGTTTAAACCGAATTTTTATTTAAATAATTTTTTATTTTATTTAAATTTATTTTAGGTCAAAATTGATACATAATACCTATATAAGTTCAATGAAATTCATTGGAGTTAATTTATAATAATTTTAGATATATAAAAATTTTATAGAACTTCTCACCGTCTTTTACCCACCTCCTAGGAAAATTTACAAATTCACATAAAACATAATTTTACCACTTATTTAAGTGGAATTTAGAAAATTCTAGAGACATGGTTATTATCAAGGAGTAAAATATGGTTCAATAAGATAAAAATAATTTTTGGTGAATAGTAACTTTTTTCTTTTATTTACCATAGTTTGAAGTAAATAGGGTATTTAAGGGTAAAAATGATATTATTATTACCCTAACACATGTCCTAATTCTATTGGATAAGTATATTTCGACGAAACAAACCTTAGGAATAAAATATGAACCTCTTTGGTCCACATGGATTAGATTAGGACATTTATTATTATTTAATTCAAAGAAGAGTTAAAAGAGTTAAAATCAAAGTTTAATAACTACAACATTTTTAATATAGGGTTATACATAAGATAAATTAGATTATAAATATTCATTAGAGAGATAAAAATATTTCTTACATAATGGTATTTTATATATAATTTTTATAAAATAAATAATTTAATTTATATATGACAAAATGGTGATGCATTAATTATCTTATCAATGAAATATTAAACTAATTGATATTTTAAATACCAAAATAAATGTAATTTGAGACTTTTTATGAATTAAACTAATTTTATAGGTTAATATGACATATTAGGGTTGGTTATATGAATTTTTTTTAAAGTAATAATGCTCTTATGAATTTATAAAAAACAAAATACCAAATAGTTTCAATGTTGACATAAAAAAGTTTTTAAAACTAATATTATATTATTAATTGGTATTCTATTCATAAATATCTAATGTTCTTCCAAAGAACTTATATAATGGTATTTTTATCATTAATGAACCACTTGGGGTTCTCTTGTAAGTATATAGTAAGTTTATTCACTATATAATATAAAAATACAAAGCAAAATGGTAAATGTCAAACTATTTAACTAAGAGTTAAATCTTAAAGATAAGGTTAATATAGTGACCAAAACCTATCTAAAACCTATTGGTTGAGTGGTTTTCGACCCATCCCCACATTATCCTTTAAATAATCCATTTTAGAGCAATTATAAACCAAAAATTATTTTATTATAAAATAATATTTCTAGCTTTTCCTAAGGTGCCCCACACCCCTCTTATAAAAGGGCACTCTCCCTTCTCTCTAATTCACACCATCAAAGCCATTTGGTTCTTCCAACACCTGTCCAAATACCATATGAACTATCCTACCTTCATCCTAGAGTCCCTCCATTGGTCATAAATCCATATTAAGGAGCCATTTTGATCAAATCAAAAGGAAGAACCCGAAGAAGAGGTAATAATTTCACCACCCTCTTTCAGTTCTTTTCTTCTTCCCCTTCTTATTTCATTCTTGTTTCCATTCTAAAATAATAACAACAGTATATTCAATATACTGTGATGTTATTATAAATATGGTAGAACAATATTCTTTATTCTATCCATCCATTGAATGACATGTCACCATATGTGTGTACGTACGGATTACCGTCTCCACGTCGTGGTGTAATTGTTATTTAATACATTATTATTTGGGTGGGAATAAAGATGATGTATAATTGATTTGAATAATAAATATAACATGATAATGATTCTGTATATATGATAAATCATCCAATTTTATATTATTTAAATATCAATAGAATGATATTGTTTCTCGTGAGTACGTACGGATTACCGTCTCCACGAACGTGATGAGATTAAATCCCCATCATATCCATTCAAGACTAATTTTTATTATATGACTAAAAATAATGTTTACAGACTTAATATCATTATGAATATGAATAAGATACATCCCATCCATAACAAATATGACTCACATAACAGATAATATAATTGAAAACGAATTTGTTAACACCTGAAAGGATGATAATACTATGATATTATTAACAAAGATCATATATGATATCATCTTAATGTACATGATTATTGTATAATTTAATAACAATTATTTAACCAATATATATGAGGTTTTCCTTCCCTCGACCAAGGAAAAGTACAAGGTAAGGTTTTACTTAACAATCTATTCATTATCAGAGGTTGTTTATACGTAATTATCTACTAGGACCTCTTTATCATCCACATCCATGTTTCATAAAAATGTATTTCAAAACATTATTAGTATTTTAAATACTATGGTTTAATGTCATTTATACCATTTTTTGAAATTTTATATGATTTTTATAAAGGAATATTTCTGTCATTTTCCAAACAAAGTCCTTTTTAACATTTTCGACATAATTAAGTTAAGAATGTATTCTTTTAACTTATACGGCGGGTACGTCTATTTTCTGCCATTATAAAATCATCTAAGTTTACCTTAAAATATTATAAGAATATTTTCAAATTAAATGTTTTCTTTTATAATTATGTAACTTTTAAATGATTTCAAAAAAGTATATATTTCTCTCAAATAGTTTTGATTTCATCTATGTCAACATCCTTTGATGGATTTTAAGCTTATTGGAAGTTGATCTATTATGATACGAAACATCCATATTGTATTGAAGGTTTTGAGATATTTTTGATTGTGGATGTGTTATTTTTATACCATTTATTTTTTGTGGAAAAAGTATTGACATTTCGTATGCTAGTTTTAAAACGAATGTTTTTGTAATGTTTAAACATGTTCATATGAGGAATGCATTGAACGTAGTATGTGACGAGTGGAGCCTGCTATAGCTCCTTGATGTATTGGTATATGTCATGAGACAAACTAGTGTCTTGGAAAAAGGTATTGAAAAAATCTTATTTTTAGTCTTGGCAGAAGGCCTTGATTATGTGGTTATGATAGTCTGGCATTATGAATTCCATCATTATGAAATTGGTTATTTATATTGCATGTGATTATTTGAATAGTAGAATATCCATGTGAATAAATAAATGGAATTATTTCATTTCATTTATTACATATTATGTTTAAGTTTATGTTTAGAAGGATTTTGTTTTAGTTATACATTGCCTTAAATGTTTGTGCTTATTTAGGAAAGTTTCTCCTATATTGTTATCCTTACTGAGCATCTGAGCTCACCCGTTTCTATGTTTTATTTTTCCCAGGATGTGAAGAATTATTTTATGACTGAACTAAAGGTATAGTCTATGGGTATATGAGTGTGGACTATGGAGACTATGTTTTTGTAGTTTTTCACTTTATGATGTAATGTATGACTTATTAATGTATCTAGTGTTTCCAAGGCTACTAAACTAATTGGTCATTCAAGACTTGATATTTTGTGATCATGCCAATGTTATGTAATAATGCACTGACTCTGGGTAACTGGGGTCGAGGCGTTACAGTTGGTATCACATGAATTTTAGTATACACCATGGAAGATAGATTTAGTTAAACTCTAATTAGAGCACATAACCCTAAGATAGACTTTGACGATTAATATAGAAGAACTTCCTAGAATTTTGGTATTGAAGAGATTTTGGGAGTTTTCTGAGAAATACATCCCTGTCTGAATACGAGCAAGTAGAGGCGGCTTTGGAACGGATGTACCTAGGGGTAAAACCTGAAAACACTGCTTTGAGCTAGACTCGAACATAAACTAGTGCACGACAACGGGCCTTGCTTTACTCTTGGTTACGACACTCCCGGGGGATATGCATAGGATAATTATCAGTTTCTTTACAAACCATTGTGAAGGGTTTATGAGTATATACATCTTTAATGAAAACAATTTTATGATTATGGATTATATCTATAAACTGTTCAATTTATATTAAGTGCTTTAGAAGTTTGGATTTATGTATTGTGATTCATAAACAAATCTAGTGTATGCCACTGTTTGGAAATGGAACCTTTTGGAATGAATGGAAACCATATCAATGCACACACTCCATGTAGGGATTTCCATCCTGCTCAAGATAATTATAGTGGAGCTAGTGATGCAACTGGTGCTGATCAGCTAATCACCATAGTTGGACAACTCACTCAGTTTATGAATAATAACATTACCTGTATGGAGAACCATGATCCGAAGCATGGAGGATCAATGATAGATTTCTTCATGAGTAAAAAACCACCAACATTTAGTGGCGTTACAAATCCACTAGTAGTTGAGCAATGGATAAATTCCTTAGAGAAAATATTCCACGCCTTGGAGAGTAGCGAAAGGGAAAAAAATTTCATGGCAGTTTACCGCCTCACTAGAGATGCTGATCAATGGTGGTCATTGATTCAAAACACGAAGGAAGATGATGAAGTATCAAATATGGAATGGATGTAGTTTAAAGATATTTTCTTATAAAAATACTTTCCTCATGACCATCGAGCGGATATGGAAAGACAATTTCTGAGTCTAAGGCAAAATGATGAAGAGAATGTTGCAACGTAGGAGTCTAACTTTACAAGGTTAGCAAGGCATGCTGCAGATTATATACGTAACCCAAGAATTAAGATTGATCCTTTATTTTATGGGTTAAAACCATTTCTCAGTAGAGCATTAGTCTCACAATACTTCTTGTTGTATGAATACATTGTCTTATGTGCTACCAAGACAGAAAAATAATTCTCTAAGTCTTACAACTTTAAAGAAAAGAAAGAGAATAAGAGATATGTTGATCTCTTTGGAAATGGAAATAAGGGGTACAAGGTAAAAGTTTAATATCAATCCTACAGTAAATGGGGGAAGAAACCCCCCGGTACTTGATTGAAGGGATTGGGATTCTGTTACAAGTTTGCTGAAAAAGGACACCAAGCTCGTGATTGCAAGGGGAAGAAAGAATCTAATGATGTTCAATTCTACAATTGTAGGGAGATGGGACATTATGAAAATTAATTTCCTAAGCGTCAGGGTAACTTTCCTTAGAAAAGGCCAATGTATCAAGGCAAGGCTTATTCTATCACTACTGCTGAGGTAAAAGCTCCTAAAGACGTGGTGGAAGGTAATTTAATGGTTTCCTAAAGTTTAGAAAATGATTTATTTGATTCTGGATCATCACATTGTTTCATATCATCCATTTTTTCTAAGGAAATTAGATATTTCCAATTTGATTTAACAAGGTAGTTGTCAGTTAAAACTCCTAAGGGAATTATCATCGCAACAATGTTTTGTGAATCCGTTCCCATTTGAGAATAAAATTTTCTTTATCTGCTGATTCCATCATCATACCCATGATTGAATTTGATATAATACTAGGTATGGATTGGCATTAGTACCATGATGTGAAGATTTATTATAAGAATAAGGAGGTTACGATTTTTGATGATGACGATAAATAACACCTTATCTTGAGAGAAAAATCGTCACCACCTAATTCTTATCTAGATCCACCCCATGTAGCTTAACTAAATTCAATTATTGGGGAGGAAGAGAATGAAATAACTATGGGTGAGTAAAGGAATGTTCAAAGAGAGTATGTACCTATTATCAAAGAATATGTTGATGTGTTTCCAGAAGATTTTCCTAGATATCCTCCAGGAGGAGAAATTGTGTTTTCCATTGATTTAATTCCTGGATGAAGGCCTATATCGAGGACCCTATAGAGAATGGAAACTGTGGAATTAGAGTAACTAAAGAAACAACTAGATGAATTGAGTAATAAATGATTTATTCAACACAATGTTTTTCCATAGATATCCCATGTCCTTTTTGTTAAGAAGGAATATAGATCTATGAGGTTATGTATCGACTACAGGGAGATCAATGATATAACAATAAAGAACAAGTATCCCCTACCTCGCATTGATGGTTTATTTGACCAACTGCATGGAGCTCAATACTTTTCAAATATTGACCTTCGATATGGATACCATTAGTTCTGTGTGAAGAAGGAAGACATTCCGAAGACATCATTTCAAACTAGGTACGGGCATTATGAGTATATAGTAATTACTTTTTGATTGACTAATGCACCCTCTTTCTTCATGGATCTAATGAACAGAGTTTTCAAGTAATATCTCGATGATTTTGTAGTGGTATTTATTAATGATATCTTGGTATTCTCAAAAATCTATTAAGATCATGAAAATCACTTGCGCATTATTCTGGAAACCCTTAGAAGACATGAATTATATGGGATGTTTTCCAAGTGTGAATGCTGGCTTTAGGAGATTTCTTTTCCTGGCCATATTGTCTCTAAGGATGGAATCACCATTAATCCTTCAATGACCATGGCAATCCAATAATGGCTAGCACCGATGAGTATAACTGAGGTATGTAATTTTATTGGTTTAGTAGGTTATTATCGACGTTTCATCCAGAATTTTTCCCAGTTGGCTAACCCATTAACCAAGATCACACGTAAAAGGGTTAAATTTTTTTGGACAAAAGATTGTGAATAATGTTTTGATGAACAAAAGATAAGATAGGTCAATGATTTTATATTGACTCAACCATCAGGGAATGATGGGTTCGTTATTTATAGTGATGCATCGAAGAAATGACTTGGTTGTGTCATTATGCAGAACGATAGGGTTATTGCCTATGCATCACGACAGCGGAAAATTCATGAGAAAAACTATACTACTCTTGATCTTGAGTTAGCAGCTGTAATCTTTTCTTTGAAGATTTGGAGACACTATCTCTATGGTAAGAAATGTGAGATTTATACTGATCACAAGAGTTTGAAGTATATTTTCTCACAGAAGGAACTCAACATGAGGTAAAGGAGATGGCTTGAACTACTCAAGAATTATGATTACATGATACACTACCAACCAGATAAGGAAAATAAGGTGGCAGAAGC
Source organism: Viscum album (assembly GCA_963277665.1). Lineage (NCBI taxonomy): Eukaryota > Viridiplantae > Streptophyta > Magnoliopsida > Santalales > Viscaceae > Viscum > Viscum album. Next base: position 581,723,391 of record OY728129.1, on the reverse strand, counting down.
TTTGAGTAGAAAGGATCATGGAGTTTTGAACAAGATGAGAGTTGAAAGGGATCCTATTTTCAGGGATCTAGTAAAGTTGTATATATGAATAACCATGGAAGGTGATGCATCAATGATTTTTCAAATGGTTTCCAAACCATCTTTAATTGAAAGGATAAAAAGTTCTCAGGTTGATGAGGAGGAGTTTCAAAAGAAGACTAAAGATATGAATGATGGGAGTTGGAGTGACTTCGTATATGAAGATGGAGTTTTGAAATTTGGGAAGAGACTCTGTGTTCCCGATATACCTCATCTCAATAGGGAATTGTTGGATGATGGTCATAGTACCATTTTCTCTATACACCCTGGTAGCACCAAGGTGTATAGAGATTTGAAGGAGCATTTTTGGTGGGACAACATGAAGATGGAGATTGCTGATTTTGTGTCAAAATGCTTGGTTTTTCAAAAAGTGAAAGCTGGAAGGCAACAAGCTATAAGACTATTGCAATCTCTTCCCATACCTGAGTGGAAATGCGATAGTATCACAATGGACTTTGTCATGGGACTTCCAAATAATCCTAGAAGGCACGATGCAATATAGTTTATTGTAGATTGTCTTACAAAGTCACCACATTTTCTTGCTATAAGAGAAGATTTACCACTTGAACGTCTAACAAACTATACATTAATAAAGTAGTGAGACTTCATGGTGTACCCCTATTGATTGTTTCTGATCATGATCCACATTTTACTTCAAGATTTAGGAAACGTATTCAGAAATCCCTGGATATCAAACGTCGTTTGAGCACTATCTATTACCCCCAAACTGATGGACAATCAGAACATGTTATTAAAACCTTAGAATAAATGTTGTGATCTTTCTCACTTGACTTTCAGAGTATGTGGGATCAATATTTACCTCTGGTAGAATTTTCTTATAACAATAGCTTCCATTCAAGTATTAATATGGCACCATATGAAGCGTTATACGGAATGAGATGTCGCACACCAACATGTTGGGATGATGTTGGTGAAAGAAAACTCTTAGGACTAGAACTGGTGGAGGAAACAATGGAATAGGTGAAGGTAATCTAAAACAACATCAAAGAAGCTCAAAGTACGCAGAAGAGCTATGCTGACAACTGAAGGAAGGATTTGGAATTTCAAGTAGGAGATCATGTTTTCTTGAAGGTATCTCCAAGGAAGGGTGTTATACATTTTGGTAAGAAGGGATAATTGAGTCCTAGGTACATCAGACCTTTCGAAATTATAGAACTAATTGGGGATGTAGCTTACCGATTGGCAATGCTGCCAAGTCTCTCCAAAGATCACGATGTGATCCACGTATCACTATTGAGAAAATACAAGCCAGGCCCAACGCATGTACTCACTTATGAGGAAGTAGAATTGGAACCCAATTTGACTTATTGTGAAGAGTCCATCCAGATTCTTGATACCAGAGAACAAGTGTTGAGAAACTGGATGACTCGTCTGGTAAGACTTCTATGGAGAAACCATAAGATGGAAGAGGCAATGTGGGAACCCGAGGAACTTATGATGAAGAACCACCCAAATCGTTTTATGCAGTAATATACTAGAAATTTTGAGGATGAAATTATTTTAAATAGGGGGGAATGTAACACCTCAAGCTTCCACAGTACGCTTTTCTTTTTAATAATACAATAGCGTGTGTTGTACACAACTTCGAGTTCTAACACACACCACAACCTGTGAAACTAGCCGTTATGAATAATAACACCCACATTTTTAATTTTATAACTTTTATCTTTCAAAATGGACTTCATTTTTGAATTTGGAATATCGGAATTAGCCTAGGGTGAGTTTTTGGTATTTTTCTGAAAATATTCAATTTTTTATGAATAGTGAAAAAACAGTCAGTTATAGTTTATAACGGAATTTTTATATAAATAATTATTTATTTTATTTAATTTTTTTTGGGTCAAAATAGATACATAATACCTATATTTGTTTAATGAAATTCATTGGAGTAAATTTATAATAATTTTAGAATTATAAAAAATTTATAAAACTTTTCACCGTCTTTTACCCACCTCCTAATAGAATTTTCAAATTCACATAAAACTTAATTTTACAGCTTCTGTAAGTAAAATTTCGAAAATCCGAGAGACATGGTTAATATCAAAGAGTAAAATTTGGTTCTAAAAGATAAAATTAATTTTCGGTGAATAGTAACTTTTTACTTTTATTTACCACAGTTAAAATTAAATAGGGTAATTAAGGGTAAAAATGATATTATTATTACCCTAACACATGTCCTAATTCTATTGTCCATCCAAGATAAATTTTTTATTCAAAAAAAGGGAACGCACCAGATCAAGGGCATCCCCTTGCTAAGGAGGTCTGAAATAATGTAAGCCGAGGGCATCCCCTCTAATTAATTTCACCGCCTCAGGTTTCAGGTTGCAAATAGGAATGAGGAAAGTGTGCCCAGTAGTCTGCTCAGCCAAGGAGGCCAGATGATCAGCTACTTTGTTGCCCTCCCGCCTTAGGAATAAAATATGAACATCTTTGGTCCACTTGGATTAGATTAGAACATTTATTATTATTTAATTCAAAGAAGAGTGAAAAGAGTTAAAATAAATGTTTAATAACTAAAACATTTTCAATATACGGTTATACATAAGATAAATTAGATTATAAATATTCATTAGAACATTAAAAAGATTTCTTACATAATGGTATTTTATTTATAATTTTTTGACAATAAATAATTTAATTTATTTATGACACAATGGCGATGCAGTAATTAACATATCAATGAAATATTAAACTAATTTATATTTTAAATACCCAAATAAATTTAATTTGATACTTTTTATGAGTTACACTAATTTTATAGGTTGATATGACGTATTATGGTTGGTTATATGAGTTTTGTTCGAAGTAATAATGCTGTTATGAATTTAGAAAAAAAAATACCAAATAGTGTCAAAATTGACATAAAAGAGTTTTTAAAAAAAATATTATATTATTAATTGATATTTTATTCCTAAAAATCTAAAGATCAGCCAAAGGAATTATATAATGATATTTGTATCATTAAAGAACCACTTGGGGTTCTCTTGGAAGTATATAGTATGTTTATTAACTATATAATATAAAAATACAAAGAGACATGGTAAATGTCAAACTATTTAACTAAGAGTTAAATCTAAAAGTTAAGGTGAATATAGTGACCCAAACCTATCTAAAACCTATTGGTTCAGTGATTTTAGACCCATACCCACCTTATCCTTTAAATAATCCATTTTGGATCCATTAGTAACCGAAAATTATTTGATTATAAAATAATATTTCTAGCTTTTCCAAAGGTGCCCCTCGCCCCTCTTATAAAAGGGAACTCCCTCTTCTCTCTAATTCACACATTCAAAGCCATTCAGGTCGGCCGACACCTACCCAAATACCCTCTGAACTGCCCTACCTTCATCCCAAAGTCCCACCTTTCATCATAAAATCCAACTTAAGGAGCCCTTTTGATCAAATCCGAAGGAAGAACCCGAAGAAGAGGTAATAATTTAACCACCCTCTTTCAAGTTCTTTTCTTCTACCACATCATCTTTCTTTGTTATTTCCATTATAAAATAATAACTCTATTATCTTCTATATAATGTTATGTTATTATAAATATGGTAAAACCATATTTATTATTCTATCCATCATTTCAATGACATGTCACAATATGTGCGTACGTACGGATTACCGTCTCCACGTCGTGGTGTAATTGTTATTCAATACATTATTATTTCGATAGGTATATCAATGATGTTTAATTGATGTAAATAATAAATATAACATTATAATGATTCTGTATATATGATATAGCATCAAATTATATATTATTTTCATATCAAAATAATGATATTGTCACTCGTGCGTACGTACGGATTACTGTCTCCATGAACGCAATGAGATTCATTCCACATCGTATCCATTCAAGACTAATTTTCATTAGATATCTAAAAATAATTTTTAGAGACATAATATCATTATGAATATGAATAATATACATCCCATACATAATAATATAACTCACGTAACAAAAAATAGAAAGAAAAATGAATCTGTTATCACCTGAAACGATGATAATTCTAAGATATTATTAACAAAAACAATGTTAAAAGATCATATATGATATAATATTAATGTATGTAATTATTGTATAATTTAATAACAATTATTTCCCCATTATATAAGAGGTTATCCTACCATCGACCAAGGAAAAGTACAAGTTAAGGGTTTATTTCACAATCTATTCATTATCTGAGGTTGTTTATACATATTATCTGCTAGGACCTCTTTATCATCCACATCCATGTTTTATAAAAATGTATTTCAAAATATTCTTAATATTTTATACACTATGGGGTAAAGTCATTTATACCCTTGTTTGACTTTTTATAAGATGTTTATAATGTAATGTTTCTGTCATTTTCCAAACAAGGTCCTTTTTATCCTTTTCGACAGAATTAAGGTAAGAATTTCTTTTTTTAACTTATATGGTGGGTGCGGCTATTTTCCGCCGTTATAAAATCTTCGAAGCATACCTTACAATCTTATGAGAATATTTTAAATGTAAATGTTTTATTTTATAATTATGTGACTTTTACATGATTTCAAAAAAGGTGATATTTCTCTCAAATAGTTTTGATTTCATCTCTGTCAACATCATTTGATGGCTTTTAAGCTTATTTGAAGTTGATCTATTATGATACAAAACTTCAATATTATATTGAAGGTTTTGTGACATTTTTTACTGTGGATGTGTTATTTTTATATAATTAATTTTTTATGGAGAAATTATTGACATTTATTATGCTAGTTTTAATACGAATGTTTATGTTATGTTTAAACCTGTTCATATGAGGAATGCATTGGATATAGTAGTGACAGGTGGAGCCGGCTATAGCTTCTTGATGAATCGGTATGTCTCATGAGACAAACTAGTGTCTTGGCACAAGGCCTTGACAAAATATTGTTTTTAGTATTGGGACAAGGCCTTGACTATGTGGTTATGATAGTCTGGCATTATTCATTCCATCATTATGAACGTGGTTATTGTTATTGCATGTGATTATTCGACTAGTAGAATATCCATGTGAATAAGTAAATTGCATTATTTCATTTCATTTTTTCTATGTTATTTTGAAGTTCAAGTTTAAAAAAAATTTGTTTTAGTTATCAATTTCCTTAAATGTTTATACTTATTTATGAAAGTTTCTGCTATATTCATATGCTTACCGATCATCTGAGCTCACCCCATTCTATGTTTTATTTTTCAAAGGATGTGAATATGTATTTTATGACTGACCTGCATGGATAGTCTGAGTTGATATGATTGTGGACTATGGAGACTGTTGTTTTAGTTTTTCACTTTATGAAGTAATGTATGACTTGTGAATGTATCTAGTATTTCCAAAGCTACTAAACTAATTGGTCTTTTGAGACATGATCATTTGTGATCATGACAATGTTAGGTAATAATGCACCGACTCTAGGTAACTGGGGTTGGGCTCTTACACAAAACATGGAAATAGGTCATGACACACATAGGTAAAAGCAGTGTGTATCATTCACGATAATTAGTATCCAAAAGAACAAATGATATCAAACTCAAACATGGGTCTCACGGTAAGCACTCACACGAATATAATAAAACAACAAAATGGTATCACAAGCCACACACAGACACACATGTTATAAAATTCATGTATAATCTAAATAATATAATAATAAAATATAATTTCATTCTAAAATAAATATAAATCCTGTATATATTGAAAGTAAAATCCGACCTAAAGTGTGTCAACTTCAACACTATGGTTCATTAAGAGCGTCATCACTTGGACCATGTTCTCACAACAAATTGCACAATATTTCAAGCTAAGAGTTCCTAGAACTAATTTCAGAAAGTCATAACGTGCGTACTATGAGGATACATGATCAGGAATAAGACAATTGTAGAACCACACATAACCAAAATTCAAAACATTTAATGGTAAATTTCTAGTTTGGTTAATGGAAGATAAAATTCATACCTCTTGGATAGAGATGGGAGAATAAATGAAGGGTTATAATGAATTTTATTCAACCAGATTATATTATAACTTCTATGGCTTGATTTCTTACAGGGTCAGGAAGGGTATTTAAGGCGAGTTAATCCCCCAAGGTAATACCTATATAAAGGATGTTCTTATATATACATTCATTAAAAATACCTAGAAGGTCATTTGGAATTCAGCTCATTCAAAAGGAATCCTCACGGAGAAGAGAATAAATAGATTAATAGAGGGTTGAAAAAAATTAAAACCAAATTAAAGATAAATTATTTATGAAAAACATGTTTCCTATTTGAAAAAAATAATATTTGAGGAATAATGTTGGAATTTTGGCTATTTTAAAATGTATCATGATGTCGACAAGACCTCCTCCATGGTCCTGGTTTAATTTACACACCAAGAAAAAAATAAACCCTAAATTATGTTCCCAAATCCCTATAAATTTTGTCTCACCATGGTTGCAGTATGTTCTCCCAAGTTGTGGATCACAATGGCTTTCCTTGATATCCACTCCTTTTGTAATGGGCCGGACCTCTCCGGCCCAATCCTTTGGCGAAAGGAAGGTCATGAAGTGTTCTGGAGGGTAGAATGGACTTTTACCACACTTTTCAGAATTTTGTAACTACACACCATCTAGTCTGAGTACACGTTGTGTACCACCTTGCTGGGTATACCCCATGTTGAAGTCGTGTCCTTGCTGCGTTAAATAAATTTGTACACTCCGTGTAGCCCATACTACACCCCGTGTAGTTCCTCCCCCAATACATGTTACCCTCAAACCGTGTGTTGACCAGTCAATTGTCATGTGCCATGTTGAAGTTGTGTCCTTGCCGTGTGAAATAAATTAGTAGATGACATGTAGCCCATACTACACGCTGTGTAGTTCCTCCCCACGTACGTGTTACCCTCAAACCGTGTGTTGACCAGTCAACGACCATGTGCCGCGTTGAATGTCGTGATGGAATCCGCGTGGAGACCAATGTGAAATGGCCTAGTATATTCCATGTACTAGGAATTACACGTCTTTTACTTTAGTTTTTCTCTCCTATAAAATGGGGGGGCCTCTCCTCCTTTTAAAATCATTCCTCTCATCCCCATTCCTTCGAGCAGAGCTCTCCCAAGAGACTCCAAACCTCCTTTCATCCATAACTTCTTCATCCGAGCTCCGATTTACGATCTGTCAGCGGCGACGAGATTGAAACGACGAGGAAGAACTTCTGAGCTTGGATATGTTGCTTTCCCAGTGGCCTTTCCTTCCAAGCTTCCACCTGAGGAGGTTTTTTTCGGGTTTTTTCAGAAGCAACAGACTCCAAAGGATGTCTTCTAAAAGTTGATCCGGGGGAGCGTTGTGATCAGAACCTATTGAGGTAGGGTTTTTACCTTCGTCTCTCTAATTTGTGAATCATGTGGGGTGTTTATCCTCTTGTTTTCATGATATATGGTTGAACCAATAAATAAATATAATAACTAGTTAAAGAACGGGGATGTGAAAGTTTTTATGTTTATCTTTGTTTATCCTATTGTTATGTTGTGAATTGAATAGGCTTATGCCTACAAAAAATCACGGTTGTTGGGGGACTTTGGTTTCCCAATTAAATGTTGCCCTATCTTTCTAGACCGTCTTTTGGATGGAATCTTTGTGGAGTATGGAAATTGGTTAATCACATAAAGTTGGCTGATTAAAATCCAGAACCCTTGTGTGATCACCCCGGTTGAACAAAATGGAATAATGAACATGTGGTTGTTGACTTGGTTACGTGGTGTGTGAAAGTTGGGGGGGGAATCCTAGGTTATTATGAATAGGATGGGCAGAGGGGATGTGGTAAATGATATTAAAGGGTCAATGATGTGGCAAAATCCTTGTTTTGTGATTCGGTTGTGGAGATGTGGTTATTGTGGCAGCAGGGCTGCAGTAATGGGTTGTGATATTAAAAGAAAGTGGAAAGTGATAAATGAGTTGTGGGGAACGATAATGAATTAAATGAGGGAACAATCAATGGGGATGTATTGATGATAAAAGGGTTGGTTTTGTGTTTCTTGTGTTTTATCTAACTTGACTTGTGGTTGGCAGGGATATGTTTTACGAATGATGGATATGGTTGGTTGTGGTTAATTTCCTAGTAGTTAAGGAACTAATAAACTGATATTGTTGTAACATGAAAACCTAAGTGGGGTTGGGGTTGTTTGTTGTATGCATGATTCGTAATTGCAGTGCTGAGGCATGTGCTCAGTTTCTCAGTTTAGAAGCCATAGGTTGGGCTGTGTGTTTGGTATATATATATAGATATATATATCTGTATCTTTGTGTTTTGTCGCACCTCACCCATGTTGATCACTTAGTTCTGAACACTCCCATTTCATGGGATAGGGTGTTTTCCCCTTAGTTACTAGCTCCTTCCTGCTCCTTCTTCTATAGGCTATGATGGCTTGAGGTGACCTTACACCCAAGACTCTTCGGGTAGGTTTCGATTGGAGTTGTTTTAGCCCAAGACTCATTGGGCAGGTTTACTATTCCAAGAATCTTCGGGATGAGGCCCAGGTGTGTTCAGGTGGGGATGTGATTTTTGTTTGTGAGGCCTAGGTTTGTGCGGGAGGGATGTGTGGTTGTGAGGCCCAGGTGTGTGTGGGTGGGATATGTGGTTCTTGAGGCCCACGTGTGTGTGGGCGGGAAGAGTGTGGTAGTGTCAGGACGTTCTCCATTAGGAAGAGCATCTAACTAGTGGTAAATGGTGCGGGGTACCCAATAGACCTTTTCTTATATACTACTAATACAACCTATTGTTTTGTGTTTTTGGTGAGCATGGCTGGTGAGGTTGGGTGGATAGAGTTCATTGCTAGGTTTTGGTTCCTTCTGTTTTCTCACAGGGCATTAGCATGTCTCCCCACCTGTGCACGAGAGCTTTAGGTTTCCCTATTGAGTATACTTGTATTCTCACCCTACGTTTACTTTCCGGTTTTTAGGAGGACTACCAGGGATGTGCAGGAGCCTACTAGTCGGGACAGTTGGAGTTGTTGCAGTTAGATGTACTCTTGTTTCTTTTGGTGTTGTACATTTGAGCTTTCCTATACTTGTACCTTGTTTTAGAATTGTTTAAAAATTCATGTGGGATTGGTTTGGGTTTATTTTCATTTACTTGTTCCTTTTTCTTTTATTGTTTGACTCATCCTATTTCCCGATATTAAATAATAAAAAGGTTAATGCCTCCCATATTGTGAAAACTCATACCCTTTGTGCTAGTAGCCACTCCGGGGCCTACTGGAGGCGGTACTCGGGGGTCATTATCTCCCTTTCACCATTTCTAGCTCTGGAGGGAATCATTGGTGGGAGGGGGTCATGACAGAATGGTATCCAAGGTGATGGTTGAGAGGTAGGATAGAGCCTGGAGTTAGGCATAGTAAGTATTGAATGAGATGGTAGGAACACAGTGTTAGGTGATCTTGGTGCGTGACATAGGCTAGGGAAAACCGGCTAGGACATAGTATTTTATGCCCCCCCCCCCTCGTGATCTGATGCAAGGACTCTGAGCCTATCGAACGACCAAGTGAGACTACATTGATTGCAGGGTAGATACCCTATAGATGTTACATGCATAATCATGATGGTGTTTTACTAGATTTGGGTGTTGTGGGAAAGAAATTGAAATAAAGTGATAAAATGAAACCTTGAGAAATTTCCTTACTACTTGGGATTAGGTGATCGTTGTTTACCGTATAGTTATGGCACATGGACGTCGTCCCAAGGAATGTTAGACCATCGAGGCCTAGCAGATTCAGGCGGTCGATCAGTTGAGGATTGACCGAGAGAAGGAAGATTGCCAGTGGCAGAAGTCTCTCCATTCTTTCCAGTGAAAAACCCTCAATAAGTACGAGGGAAGTACTTCAGATATGGAGATGGAGGGGTGGATTTAGGAGCAATGGATCACTTTTACATTAATCCATGCTTCGAGGGAGTATTGGGTTCCCCTATTAATCAGTCAGTTGAGAGGTGTGGTGAGTCAATGGTGGACGCTCTACCTCGGGGAGAGGTCAGATGCAAAGGTTTCGCAGGCTGACATTGAGAAGGAGTTCCGAGATGAATTCCTTTCTTCCATGATCAAGGTGGAGAAGAGGCAGGAGTTACTCTCCCTCCAGCAAGGGAGTATGCCAGTATGAGAGCTGGGGATCAAGTTCAAAGGTCTCCTACGCATTGCTCCGTATCTCTTTCCAGATGAGGAGTCTCGAGCGAGACGTTTGAAGGAGGCGCTTTGTTCTTTGCTCCAATATGCTATCACCCCCTTCACCCTTCCGACGTACATGGAAATACATAAGAAGGCATAGGTTGTATAGATGATGCACTCGCAGGGAGGTGCACCACGAGAGGGGATCCAGCTGGGTTCGTCGAAGGGGAAGGCAGTCAGCAGCAGGTCTCTTGCAACAGGACCTTACAGATTCAGGCCAGTAGGGAGGAGGCCCCAGTAGTTCAAGTTCAGACCATCGGGTCCTCATCCCTTTTTCACGAGCCCAGGACCGAATTGTTTCTCTTGTGGAGGTTTTGGGCACATTCAGAGTCAATTCCCAACCCGAGCTCAGTATGATGGAGGTGGGCAGGTTCAGCGCCCGCCTCAGCAGCACCAGTTGTCGGTGAGGCCCTTCCAGCAGCAGCAGGACCCTACTCCTCTGAGGGCAGACTTTGCAGGGGGAGGTCGACCTCAGGGTTCTCCTCAGGGACCACAACCAGGGCGTTGTCGGGGAGGTGGTCGACATCAGAGATGTAGTGGAGCTGGGTGTGGATTGTTGCACGCAGCAGAGTTGGCGGCTCCAGCAGGACCAGAGGTGGTGCGGGGTACGATTTGATTGTTTAGCACTCTCATTTCTTCTTTGTTAGATTCGGTAGCTTCGCACTATTTTGTTGCACTCGGTCTAGCCCATTCTTTGGGTCTAGACGTAGAGGGACTTTTCATACCCCTGGTGCTGAGTGCACCAGTTAGAGGTCAGACCAGTGTATCTTGTGTTTTCCGGGGATGTGGGCTGATGTTGGGACCACATCGATCTAGTGGGGATCTTCTTTTTCTACAGATGTAGCCATACAATGTCATCCTAGGCATCGACTGACTATTTTTTGTTAGTGCCGTTATCGACTGCTTCTGAAGAAGATTCATGTTCTCTGACGTGGATGGGCAGCGTATATCTTTTGTTGGCGAGAGGAGCTATCAGGTGGGAAGTCGGCATGTGAAGCCTCTCCTTTCATTGTTAGGCGTGTTATCAGTGGTTTCAGCTAATATAGAGATGATGGATGTTCCAGAGGTTGTTGGGGAGTTCCTCGATGTTTTTCCCGAGGGGGTTGTGACTCTATCCCCCCCCCCCCCCCGACGTGATGTTGAGTTTGGGATAGACTTACAGCCTAGTGCCTATCAGATTTTGATGGCCCCTTATCGGATGGCACCTTCAGAGTTGCAGGAGTTGCGGATTCAGATTGATTATCTAATGGAGAAGGGTTTTGTTCGACCTAGAATGTCTCCATGGGGTGCTCCAGTTTTGTTCATGAAGAAGGCAGATGGTGGTCTCATGCTATGTATAGACTACCGAAGGTTGAATCAGGTAACTGTCAAGAACTGTTACCTCCTTCCAAGGATAGATGATCTCTTCGACCAGCTGAGGGGAGTAGGATGGTTTTCTATGATTGATCTACGATCTGGATATCATCAGTTGAGGGTAAAAGATAGTGACATCTCGAAGATGGCTTTCAGGTGCAGGTATGGGCACTTCGAGTTTGTAGTGATTCCGTTTGGAGTTACAAATGCGCCAGCTCTGTTCATGGGGCTTGTGAACCTTGTATTCCGAGTGTTTCTAGACCAGTTCGTCATTGTGTTTATTGATGACATCCTGATCTACTCAATATCATAGGAGGAGCAAATTGAGCATCTTAGGGTAGTCTTGGAAGTCCTTCAACACCACCGGATTTATGGGAAATTGTCGAAGTGTATGTTATTAATGCAAGAAGTACACTTTCTTGGGAATGTGTTGTCTCAGCATGGATTGTTAGTAGACCCGTTGAAGGTGGAGGCAGTTGTTTCTTGGGAGGCACCCAAGACCGTGGCAGAAGTTCGTAGTTTCTTGGGGTTGGAAGGTTATTATCGAAGGTTCGTTTCAAATTTCTCTCGAGTTTCTGCTTCATTTACAACTTTGAATAGAAAGAACCAGGTCTTCCTATGGAGCGAGCAGTGCTAGAAAGCTTTCGACTACCTGAAGGAGAATTTGGTCAGTGCTCCAGTACGCAGGTTTCCAGAGGAAGGGTTATTATATGAGGTGTTTTTTGATTCTTCTGGCATTGGTTTGGGGTGCATACTGATGCAGAAGAAGGGTCTGATCTGTTATGGGTCTTGGCAGGTGCACCCTTACGAGAATAACTATTCCACCCATGACCTAGTGCTTGTAGCATTAGTGTTTGAACTAAAGTTGTGGAGACAATACCTCTTTGGGGAGAACTTTTCAGTCTTCTCAGATCACAAGAGCTTACGTTATATATTCTCCCAGTGTGACCTGAACTTACGGAAGAGAAGATGGGTTGAGTTTCTCCAAGACTATGACTTCTTGATCTCTTACACTGAAGGTAAGGGAAACGTTGTGGTTGATTCCCTAAGCAGGAAGTCGCATAAGGAAGTGGATAGGGAATCCACGGATGCTTGGAAAGCGATGGGAGAGTAGGCTTCCTTGCACTTGGATGCAAGGGTAGAGGGTGTTAGAGGCTCTTTGTTTCAGATGACAGTGTAGTCCTCCTTTGTGCAGCAGGTGGAAGAGTCTCAATTGGGAGACTCTGAGGCGGAAGTAATGTGGGATTGTATCGATTAGGGGAATACTCTAGAAGGATGGTCAGAGGGCATCCAACATTGGATGCTTTTTCATGGAAGGTTGTTTTTTCTGGAGGCGATGCGTGAGGGAGTCCTCCGTGAGTTCCATAGCTACGAGTTGGCGGTATATCTGGGAGTTTCAAAAATGTACTGAGGCCTGAGGGAACAGTTTTGGTGGCCCAGGGTGAAACGGGCAGTGGCGGAGTTTGTAGCTAAGTGCCTAGTGTGTGAGAAAGTAAAGGCTGAACACCGTGTTCCCAGTGGTTTGTTTCATCCCCTAGATGTCCCCGAGTGGAAGTGGGATGACATCTCAATGGACTTGGTCACAAGACTACCCAGAGCTCTGGGTGGTTATGATTTTTTCTGGGTAGTGGTGGATCGGCTGACGAAATCATCTGACTTCATAGCAATTAAGGAGTCGGGCCAGGTGAGTACCTTAGCACAAAGGTACGTATTCGAGGTGGTGCATTTGCATCGACTTCCAAAGGCTATCATCTCAGATCAGGATACTCGGTTTACCTCACGAGTCTAGAGGGGGTTACAGCATTCTTTTGGCACCCACCTACGCCTTAGCACTACTTTCCACCCCCAGACCGATGGGCAGAAAGAGTGGAAAATCCAGATATTGGAGGACATGTTGTGGGCATGCGTTCTAGATTTCGGAGGATCGTGGGTGTGACACTTTCCTTTAGTAGTGTTTTCCTACAACAACAACTTCCACTCTACTATTGTCATGGCACTGTTTGAGGCTCTATATGGAAGACCATGTCGTTCAACCATTTGTTGGGCAGAGGATGGTGAGACAGGTGCTCTTGGGCTAGAGGTAGTACATAGCACCACAGAGAATGTCCATCTTGTACGTGAGAGGATGAAAGTGGATCAGGACCGACAGAAGTCTTACGATGATCATCGGAGGAGGCCCTGGGAGTTCGAGGTGGGATAACATGTGTTCTTGAAGGTTTCCCCTTGACGGGGGCAGTGGAGGTTTGGTAAGGGGAGTAAGATCTCCCCTAGGTTCATCGGACCTTTTGAGGTGCTGAGGTAATTCGGTGAAGTGGCATATCAGCTAGCCCTGCCACCTCAGTTGGAGAAGGTTCATGACGTCTTCCACATCTCCCAACTTCGTCAACACTTACCCGACGACTCTCACATTATTGAATGGGGAGAGTTAGGTATGGGAGACGACGCGACCTTCGAGAAATGACTAGTCAGAATAGAGGATCGTAAAGAGAAGGTGCTTCGTGGACGAACCATCGCCTTGGTTCGTGTGTTATGGAGGAATGGTAGCCTCGAGGAGAGCACTTGGGAGCAGGAGGTCTAGATGCATTCTTAGTACCCGGAGTTGTTTTGACTTGTGTTTTTCTTTGTTCCTCTAAGATTTTTTTTGATGTTATGATCTATTCCTTTGATATATGGGATTCTTGGATTTTCGGTTGTGAGACGTTTTGTTTCCTTGTTATCTAGAGGTTCGTAACATATCCGGATGTGTGGGGAAGGGAAAAAACTGATCCTTAATCGAGACACATCAATGCAGATGCGATTGAACCCGTGCGGTTGATTGAGTGCCACCTAAAGCGGTTAATATCTCGACATGGGAGAAGAAATTTTACAAGCCATGTGTTCAGGCAGTGTGTTGGTTGTACGGTGTTGGGGGCAGTGTAAGTTGAAAAATCCTAATGTATGGAAGTGGGAGGACCCAATTCATAATCGAGACACATTAATGTGGATGTGATTAAACCCGTGCAGGCAAGTTAGTGCCACCTAAAGCGGATAATATCTCGACATAGGAGAAGGAATTCCTAACACATATGATTTGGGTTGTTGGCTGAGCTCCTGTTATAACAAGGGCCCTAAGAGGTATCTTGATGGGTTACTCTAGGTAGGTTTTTCAGTTTTCAAGGAAGATAATGTTTTAAGAGGTATTTGATGTAATTTCTCGGACCTCTCCGGCCCATTCCTTTGTTGAAAAGAAGGTCATGAAGTGTTCTGGAGGGTAGAATGGACTTTTCCCACACTTTTCAGAATTTTGTAACTACATGCCGTGTAGTGTGAGTACACGCTGTGTACCACCTTTCCAGATATACCCCGTGTTTAATTCATGTCCTTGCCGCATGAAATATATGAGTACACATCGTGTAGTTCCTCCTCGCTTACGTGTTACCCTCAAACCGTGTGTTGACCTGTCAACGGCCATGTACCATGTTAAAGATGCTTCCTTTCCACGTGAAATAAATGAGTATACACTATGTAGCCCATACTACATGCCGTGTAGTTCCTCCCCATGTACACGTTAGCCTCAAACTGTGTGTTGACCAGTCAATGACCGTGTGCCGCGTTGAATGCCGTGTTGGAAGCCGCGTGGCGACCATGTGAAATGGCCTAGTACACGCTGGGTACTAGGATGTACACGCCGTGTAATTTAGTTTTTCTCCCCAATAAAAGGGGGGGCCTCTCTTCCTTTTCAAATCATTCCTCTCCTCCCCATTCCTTCAAAAAGAGATCTCCCGAGAGACTCCACATCTCTTTTCTTCCATAACTTCTTCGTCCGAGCTCCGATTTACGATCTGTCAGCGGCCACGAGATCGTAACGGTGAGCCAGAACTTCTGAGCTTGGATATATAGTTTTCCCTTCGGACTCTCCTTCCCATCTTCCACCCAAGGAGGTTTTTGTTAGGTTTTGTCAAAAGTTACGGACGCCTTTTAATGTTGATCCGGGGGAGCATTGTGATAAGAACCTCTTGAGGTAGGGTTTTTACCTTTGTCTCTCTAATTTGTGCATCATGCGGGGTGGGTATCCTCTTTTTTTCATGATATACGGTTGAAACAATAAATAAAGATAATAACCGGTTAAAGAACGGGGATGGGAAAGTTGTTATGTTTATCTGTGTTTATCCTACTGTTATGTTGTGAATTGAATAAGATAACACCTACTGAAAATCACGGTCATTGGGGGACTTTTATATCGCAATTAAATGTTTCACTATCTTTCTAGAACGTTTTGTGGATGGAATCTTTGTGGAATATGTAAATTGGTTAATCATGTAATGTTGGCTGATTAAAATCAGGAACCCTTGTGTGATCACCCCGGTTGAACAAAATTGAATAATGAACATGTGGATGTTGACTTGGTTATGTGGTGTGTGAAAGGGGGGGGGTGAATATTGGGTTATTACGTATAGGATGGGCAGCGGGGCTGCCGTAAATGATATTAAAGGGGCAATGATGTGGCATGAGCCTTGTTTTGTGATACGGTTGTGGAGATGTGTTTATAGTGGTAGCAGGGCTGCAGTAATGGGTTGTGATATTAAAAGAAAGTGGAAGGTGATAAATGAGTTGTGGGGAACGATAATGAATTAAATGTGGGAACAATCAATGAGGATGGATTGATGATAAAATGGTTTGGTTTTGTGTTACTTGTGTTTTATCTAACTTGAATTGTGGTTGGTAGGTATATGTTTTACGAATGATGGATATGGTTGGTTGTGGTTAAATGCCTAGTATTTAAGGAACTAATAAACTGATACTGTTGTAACATGAAAATCTAAATGGGTATGGGGTTGTTTGTTGTATTCATGCTTCTTAATAGCAGTGCCGAGGAACGTGCTCAGTTTATCTGTTTAGAAGCCATAGGTTGGGCTTTGTGTTTGGTATATATATATGTGTGTGTGTGTGTGTGTGTGTGTGTGTGTGTATCTTTGTGTTTTGTCGCATTTCACCCATGTTGAGCACTTAGTGCCGAACACTCCAATTTCATGGGAGATGTTGTTTTACCCTTAGTTACTAGCTCCTTCCTGATCCTTCTTCCATAGGCTGTGATGGCTTGACGCGACCTTACACCTAAGACTCTTCGTGTAGGTTTCGATTGGGGTGATTTTTCCCAAGACTCTTCAGGCGGGTTTACTGTTCCCAAGAATCTTCAGGATGGGGCCCAGGTGTGTTCGGTCAGGGATGTGATTATGGTTTGTGAGGCCCAGGTGTGTGCGGGCAGTATATGTGGTTGTGAGGCCCAGGTGTGTGCGTGTGGGATATGTGGTTCTTGAGGCCCAGGTTTTTGTGGGCGGGAACAATGTGGTAGCATTTGGAAGTTCTCCGTTAGGAAGAGCAGCAAACTATTTGGAAATAGTGTGGGGTACCCAATACTCTTGTTCTTATATACTTCTACTACTACCTGTTGTTTTGTGTTTTTGGTGAGCGTGGCTGGTGAGGTCGTGTGGATAGAATTCCTTGCTAGGTTTTGGTTCCTTCTATTTTCTTACAGGACATTAGGATGTCTCCCCACCTGTTCACGAGAGATTTAGGTTTCCCTACTGAGTATACTTGTATTCTCACCCTACGTTTACTTTCAGGTTTCCCGGAGGACTACCAGGGTCGTGCGGGACCCCGTTAGTCGGGAAAGTTGGATTTGTTTCTATTTTTTATACTCTTGTTTCTTTTGGTATTGTACATTTGAGCTTTCTTGTACTTTTACCTTATTTTAGAATTGTTTAAACATGCAAGTGGGATTGGTTTGGGATTATTTTCATTTACTTGTTCCTTTTTCTTTTGGTGTTTGACTCATCCTATTTCCCGATCTAAAATAATAAAAATGGTAATGCCTCCCATATTGTGAAAACTCATACCCTTGGTTCTAATCGACACTCTGGGGCCTACTGGAGGCGGGACTCAGGGGTCATTATCTCCCTTTCACCATTGCTAGCTCAGGAGGGGAATCTTTTGTGGGAGGGGGTCATGACACCTTTAGCCACACCCATGCGAGTCAATTTTCTTTTGGAGTTGGTGCCCTATGACTAAATTTATTAGTAATTGGTTACACTTTTCATTATTAATTATTTTTAATATTTCATATTTATTATTCATTTATTTGACTCTTATATTTTATAATTTCGAAATAATATATGTCGCACTAAATGTTCATAGAAATTTGTTGTTAAGATGAGGTCACAACAACATTCAAGATTATATGTTTTAAATCTGGATTATATTTTCTAATAAGATGCATACAATACTAGATTTTATTTTTAATAGGATAATCTGTAATGCTCTAATCCTATTTACCTAGAGTCAGTGAATTATTACATAATATTGGCATGATCACAATAGATCATGTCCCGAAAGACCGATCGTTTACTATCCTTGGAAGTACCAGTTACATTCATAAGTTTTAAATTCCAATATGAAATTAAAAACAAACATTGTGTTTCCTTTTAACACACTCAAATACCTTTACCTATCCCTACAAGTCAATCATAATATACTTCATCGCATCCTAATAAAACTAAAACATAAGAAAGGGGTGAGCTCAGATACTCGATAAGGATAACAATATTGCAGAAATTATCATAAATAATCATAAACATTTAATCCATTGTATAAGACTAAAAACAAGCCTTTTAAAAATAAACTTCATCATAATATGGAAAAGATAAATCAAATAATTCCATTTACTTATTCAAAAGGATATTCTGCTAGTTGAATAATCAAAAGTAATATGAATTAATAATATCATAATCATTGAATTCATAATGTTGGATATTTTAACCACCAAGTCAAGGACTTATTCCAAGAACCTAAATATAAATTTTCTAAAGACCCTGTTCCAAGAAACTAGTTTGTCTCATTAGACCTACCAATGCTTAGAGAGTCTATAGTAGGCCCCGCATGTCACTTACTACATCCAATGCTTTCCTCATATGAACAGGTCAAAACATAACATAAACATTCATATTAAAACTAGCATACGAAATGTTAATACATTGACCATAAACCATGAATGGTATAAAAATAGAACATCCAAAATCATTAATTCACAAAACCATCAATACAATATGGAATATTGTATCATAATGAATCAACTTCAAATAGGTATAAAATCCATCAAAGGATGTTGACATAGATGAAATCAATCCAAAAACTATTTGAGTGAAATTTATTTTCCTACATTGAAATAATTTAAATGTAAAGAAATAATTTATTTTGAAAATATTATTATAAGATTTTAAGGGAAGATTCGAAGGTGTTATAATGGTATAAAATTTCCCCACCCACCGTATAAGTTAAAAAACATTCTTTTCTTAACTGGTCGACAAGATCATAAAATACCGTTTTTGGAAAATGAAAGAAAGAATCCATTAAAATTATTTTATAAAAGTAAATCTTGGGTATAAATGAATTTAACCCATATCCTAGGAAATATTAAAAAAATTGAAATATATGTTTAAGAAAAAGGTATGTGGATAATAAAGAGGTCTCACTTGACACTTACATATAAACAACCTCTGATTATAATGATATTATAAAAATAACCATCATCTTGTACTTTTCCTTAGATGAGGGTACGTTAACCTCATGTATAATAGTTAAATAATTGTTATTAAATTAAACATTAGCCACCTACAAAAATATGATATAGTATATGATCCTCTAATATTTATTTGTTAATAATATTTCAGTAGTATCATTGTTTTGTGTGTTAACTGATTCATTTCCCTTTTTATGTTTGGTTATGTAAGTCATTTATTTATGTATAGGATGTATTTGATTCATATCTAGAATGATATTAAGTTCTTTAAAATTATTCATTAATCCACAAATTAAAATTATTCTTGAATGGATATGAAGGGGAATGAAATCTTATTGTGTCGTGGAGGCGGTAAGCCATAAATACGCATGAGTGACAATATTCATTATATTGATGCTGAAATTGTTTGTGAATGGATGGTATATTATATATATATAATCAATAACATGTTATATTAATTATTTAAATCAATTATACATCATTATTATACTCATCCAAATAATTACTTGTTGATTAATAAACTACACCACGACATGGAGACGGTAAGCCGTACGTACGCACGTATGTTGACATTTTCATTCATAGGATAGATAGAATAATGAATATAGTTGTGCCATATTTATAATAATATCATAGTATGTAGAAGTTACTGGATTTATTATTTTGGTATGGAAACAAAAAAGAAATAGGAAGTGGAATAAGAAAAGAACATTAAAAGATGTGATGAAATAATTACCTCTTCTTCAGGTGCTTCCATTTGATTTGAACAAAAGGGCTCCTTAGGTTGTCTTTCTGATATAAGTAAGGCCCCTAGGTTGAATTGATAGTAGTTTTGAGAATATTTGAGCAGGGGATGGCCGAGAAAAATTGATTTGGTGGTGTGAATTTAAAAGAATGGGAACTACCCATTTATAAGAGAGGTGTGGGGTACATTAGGAATATCATGAAATATTAATTTATTATAAAATAAATTTTGGATTCTAATAGCTTTAAATTGATTTATTTTTGGGCTATGGTGGGTATGGGTATAAATATTCTCAACCAATAGGTTTTAGACAAGTTTATGTTACCATATTAACCTTATCTTTTATATTTTCCTCTTAGTTAAATAGTTTAACATTTACCATGTCTTCTTTTATTTTTATATTACATGGTTAATAAACATACAATAAAATTAAAAGATAACCTCAATTTGTTATTTAATAAAATATATGACCATATGTAAGTTCTTTTGAAGAAACATTTTTTTTAAGATATTATATCATTTAATAAAATAGTATTTGGTTTAAAAACACCTTTATCTCAATTTTGACATTATTTAGTATTTGGCTTTTTTGAAAGTCATAAAAACTTTATTACTTTGCAAAAATACATTGAATCAATGCTAACACGTATTATTCATATAGAAAATTATTTTATTGAATCAAAAGTTTCAATTTACATTTATTTTAATATTTATAACATCAATATTTTTAATCTTTCATTAATATGGTAATTACTGCATCATCATTGTGTCATAATTAAATTTAATTATTTAATGTATAAAAATTAAAAATAAAATACTATGATGTAGGAAATATTTTTATATTTATAATGAATATTTATAGTCTAATTTACCTTTTTTATACCCTTATATTAAAATGGTTTAGTTATTAAAATTTGAATTTACCACTTTTGAATCTTGTTTAAATAAAATATAATAAATTTTTAAATGTAACCCAAATGGATCAAAATGGATATTAGTATTTTCCTAAGGTTTATTATGGTATAAAAACACTTATCCAATATAATTATGACATGTTTTTGGGTATTTAAAACATTATTGTTACCTTTAATTACCCTATTTACTTTTAACTGTTGTTAAAAAATTCAAATATTACTATTCACAAAAAAAATTATTTTCATCCTATTAAACCACATTTTTCTTACTAATTTCAACTATGTCTCTATGATTTTTTAAATTCAATTCAAATAAGTAGTAATATTACGTTTTATATATATTTTTAAATGTGTCTCAATGGTTTGTAAAAGACGTTAAAAAGTTCAATAAAATTTTATATATCTAATATTATTATAAAGTGAATCCAATGAATTACATTAGATTAATATCGGTATTATGTATCTATTTTGACATTAAAATAAATTTAAAATTTAAAAATAATTATTTAAATAAAAAGACACTTTTAAACAATAATATAGTGTTTTCACTATTCATCAAAAATTGAAAGTTTTCAAAAAATACCAAAAATTCACCCAAAGATATTTTTGATACTCCAAATCCAAAAATTAAGTCCATTTTGAAATATAAAATATATAAAATTTCAAAAAGTGGGTATTAATGTTCATAAAAACTTTCAAATAGCTAGTTTTATTGGCCTCGGTGTGCTAGAACTCAAATTTGCGTACAGAGAAAACCATTGTATTATTCCAAGACAAACCTACCATGGATACATTGGGTGTAACATTATTTCCTCATTAAAATAATTTTATTCCCAAAATTTCTATAAAACTACTGCATAAAATGATTTGGGTGGTTCTTCACTTAATGTTCCTCAGGTTCCCACGCTGTCTCTTCCATTTTATGGTTTCTCAAAATAAATTTTACCCGAAGAGTTTTCTGGTTTCCCAACACTTATTCTCTGGTATCAAGAACTCTAATAGGATATTCAAAATAAGACAGATCAAATTTCAATTCTATTTCGTTATTGTTGTGTACATGTGTTGGGTCAGGTATGTAGTTTCTCAACAGTGATATGTGGAACACATCATGAACCTTGAAGAGACATGGAGAAATTTACAAATGGTATTCTACAACTCCAATTCGTTATAGAATTTCAATAGGTATGATGTACATAGGACTTAATTTACCCTTCTTACTGAATCCTATAACACCCTTCCATGGATATGCCTTCAAGAAAACATTATCACCCACTTGAAATCCCAAATCCTTCCTTCGTTTATCGGCATAGCTCTTTTGGCTACTTTGAGATTCTTTGATGTGGGTTTTGATAATCTTCACCATTTCCATTTGTTCATCAATGTGTTCTGGGCCTATGAGTTTTCTTTCAACTAAATCATCCCAATAAGTTGGTGTGCGGCACCTCTATCCGTATAACGTGTCATATAGTGTCATTTGAATACTTGAATGGAAGCTATTGTTATTTGAAAATTTTACCAGAGGTCAATATTGATCCCACGTACCTTGAATGTCATGTGTGAAAGATCTCAACATGTCTTCTAAGGTATGAATAGTCTGTTCTGATTGTCCATCAGTTTTAGTGTGGTTGGTAGTGCTCAAATGAAATTCAGTATCCAGGTATTTCTAAAGACTTTTCTAGAATATTGATATCCAATGGGGATCAATATCAAAAACAATTGATAGGGGTACACCATGAAGCCTTAAAACTTCATTAATATATAGTATTGATAAACATTCAAGTGGAAAATCTTCTCTTATTTTAAGAAAATGTGATGACATAGTAATATGATCAACAATGACCCATATTTCAGCATTCCTTCTCGGAGTCTTTGGTTTCCCCATGACAAATTCCATCGTAATATCATCTCATTTCAACTCAGTTATGGGAATGGGTGGCATGAATCTTCTAGGATGTTGTCTTCCAGCATTCACCTATTGAAAAACAATACATCTTGACACATAATCAGCAATCTCCCTCTTCATGTTTTCCCACCAAAATTGTTCCTTCAATTATCAATATTTCTTAGTGTTACTAGGGTGTATAGAGAAATTGTATCTATGATCATCATCCAATAAATTCATTTTTAGATCAAGTATATTGGGAACAAAAATCCACATCCCTATTTTCAAAATTCCGTCTTCATATATGATTTCAAACAATCTCCCACCATTCACAGCTTTAATTTTCATTTGAAACTCCTCATCATTGGTCTGTAAACATGTTAACTTTTATGGTAAATATTATTTGGCAACCATTTGAAATACTGTTGATATTTCACCTTCTATGATTATTCCCATATCCATCATTACTAGATCCATGAACATATGATTCCTTTTAACTATCATCTTGTTCATAACTCCATGATCCTTTCTGCTCAAAGTATTTTCCACCATATTTTCCATCCCCTATTGGTAGTGTATTGTGCGATCATCATCCCTGAGTAGTTAAATCTATATCTTTTTCATCATGTTGTGTTCCTTCTATGAGAAAATATACTTCAATCTCTTGTGATCAATATATATCTCGCATTTTTACCATAGACATGGTGTCTCAATATCTTCATAGAAAAGATTATAGATTCTAACATAACATCGTGAGTGGGATAGTTTTGTTTATGAATTTTTACCTTTCGTGATTCATAGGGAATAATTATATCATTCTGCATAAGGACATTACCAAGTCCTTTCTTTGAAACATCACTATAAATAACAAACCCATAATTCCCCAATGGTAGAGTCATGATAGGATCATTGACTAATATTATCTTAATTTATTAAAAACATTCTTCACAATATTTTGTCCAAGCATATTTAACCCCTTTACGTGTGAGATTGGTTAATGGGTTTTCCAATCGGGAAAAATTCAAGATGAAACGCTGATAGTAACCTACTAAACCAATAAAACTACATACCTCAGTTATACTCATCAGTGCTTGGCATTCTTGGATTGACCTTGTATTTGAAGGATTAATAGATATTACATCCTTTGAGACAATGTGGACAAGAAAGAAAAATCTCTTGAAGCTAGAATTCACACTTGTTAACATCCCATATAATTCATTTCTTCTAGGAGTTTTTATAATTGTGTGCATGTTATTTTCATGACATTGGTAGATTTGGAATATACCAAGATATCATCAATAAATACCACAACAAATTCATCAGGATATTCCTTAAAAACTCTACTCATTAGATCCATGAAAATAGAGGGTGCATTATTCAGTGCAAAAGGAATTACTGTAAACTCATAATACTCATACCCGGTTCAAAATGTTGTATTTGGAATGTCTTCCTTCTTCACGCAAAACTAATGATATACAGATCAAAGTTCAATCTTTGATAAATATTGAGCACCATGAAGTTGATCAGATATATAATCAATGCGGGGTAGGGGATACTTTTTCTTTATTTTTATAGAATGGATCTCCCTACTGTCAATGCAAAACCTCATAGATTAATATTTATTTATAACAAAAAGAAGAGGGGATCCCCATAAAGAAACACTAGGGAGAATAAATCATTTATTATTCAATTATTCTTATTGTTTCATTAGTTCCACTAATTCCAAAGTAGACATTCTATAAGGAATCATAGATATGGGGATTGAAGCAGGAATTGAGTTAATAGAAAACTTGGTTTCCCAATCTGGAGGATATACAGGTAAATCCTCTAGAAACACAAATATAAATTTTTTTACAATAGGTTCATTCTATATTTGAACATTTCTTTCCTCACCCATAGTTATTTCACTCCCTTCCTCCCGTATAATTTAATTTAGTAGAGCTACTGGTGGTGGATATAGATGAGAATCAAATGGCGATGTTTCTACAATAAAAATAAGGGATTCGTTATCATCATCAAAAATTGTAACCTCCTTCTTCTTAAATAAAATTTCTGCATCATGGTAGGACATCCAATCCATAATGAGGATTCTATCGAACTCAATTATGGGTATGACAATAAAATCAGCATATAAAGGATCTTTTTATGTCATAATGGTAACTGATTGAAAAAACATTGTTGATATGATACTTCACTTAATAAATTTTACTGACAACACCCTTCTTAATTCAAATTGGAAATATTTAATTTTATTGGAAAACTAGGAAGGTAGGAATGAATGAAATGATCCAGATTCCAATAAATCATTTTCTAATGTTAAAGAAATGATTAAAGTTCCTGCCACCATGTGACTTGGAGCTTCAACCTCAGCAGTTGTGATCACATAATCTTGGAATTGCTTCCTTAGACTTTTCTGTGGTAAGATTCATTGACTATTAGGACATTCATTTGCATAATTCCCCATTTATTTACAATTATAGCATTGTACATCGACAGCCTCTTTATTCCCCTTAAAATCAAGATCTTGGTGTCCTTTTTATCCACACTTTTAACAAACTCTCATCCCCTTTAGGCATGTATGAGAGTGTTTTTCCCACAATTACTACAGGATGGAAATTCAACTTTTCCCTTCTTCCCATTATTTCATTATCTCGAGTGTTCAGCAAATCTCTTCTTCTCTTGGTTCACTTTAAATTCATAAGACTTATATAATTCCATTTATGTGATTATAGCAGAGGAGAAAATATCTTCGTATGAAGAAAAGGATTGTGAGAATAATGTTCGATTGAGAAATGGTTTTAACCCATCAAAGAATCAGTCAATCTTAATTCTTGGGTTATGTATATAATTTTCATCATACCTTTCTAACCATGTAAATTTTACCTCAAACATTACGACATTGTCATCATCCTTTTTCTTGAGACTCGGAAATTACCTCTCCATATTAGCTCAATATTTACAAGGAAATTATTTTATAAGAAAATATATTTAAACTCCGTACATTCAATATTTGACAATTCGTCATCCTCATTTTTGTTTTGAATTAATAACCACCATTGATCTGTATCTCATGATAGGTGATAAATAGCCATGACATCATTTTCCCTTTCGTTACTCCCCAAAGCATGAAAACTTTTTCTCCAAGGAACTTATCTATTACTCAGCTACAAATGGATTTATAGTCCCATTGAATGTTGGCGGTTATTTTCTCCTGAAACGGTATAACATTGATTCTCCACATTATGGATCATGGTGTTCCATACTAGTGAGGTTAATATTCATAACCTGAGTGAGTTTTCCAACTATGGTTATTAGTTGATCAGAAACAGTTTCATCACCAACTCCACTATAATAATCTCGAATAAGAGGTAAATCCCTACATGGATTAAGTTCATTGATATGGTTTATATTCCTTACCATAGGATTCATTTCAAAACAATGTAATACACTAGATTAGTTTATGAATCGCATTGCATAATTCCAAACATGTAAAGTACTTATCATAAATTGAATTGTTTATGCATAAAATCCATAATCATAAAAAAACTTTTTCTTCAGGGACGTATTTACTCATAAATACATCATAACATTTTGAAAAGAAAATTTTGATTATCCAAAGCATGTCCCATGGGAGTGTCAAACCAGGTGCGTAGAAAGGCTTGTTGTCATATACCAGGATAACCCAAGTCAAGCCTCAACTCCTTGTCAGAGATTTCACTCCTAGGTACATTTGTGCCAAAAACACGTCCACTTTTTGTATTCAAATAGGGATGTATTGTTTAGAAAACCCACAAAATATCTACATTCCAAAATTATTAGATGTTATTATATACTAATACTCAAAGTATACCGTACGGTAATGTTCTCTAATTAGAGTTTTTCAAAATCCAATTTCTAAGGTTTGTACTAAACTTCTTCTAATACCAACTTTAACGCCCTGACCGTAGTTACCCTGAGATGGATCATTATTACATAACATTTTCATGATCACAAGAGATCATGTCATGATAGACCAATTAGTTTATTAGACTTGGAAGTACTAGATACATTCATAAGTTTTACATTACAATTTGAAATGAAAAATAAACATTGTGTTACCTTTGAACACACTCAAAACCATTAGCTTATCCCTAGAGGAAAACAATAATATACTTCTTCGCATCCTGGGAAAAATAAAACATAAGAAAGGGGTGAGCTCAGATGCTCAGTAAGGACAAAAATGTAGCGGAACTTATCATAAATAAGCATAAACATCTAAGTCATTATATAAGACTATAACACATGCCTTTTAAACATAAACTTCATCATAAACTGGAAATGATAAATCAAATAATTTCATTTAATTATTCGCATGGATATTCTACAAGTCACATAATCACATGTAATATAAATAGCTAATCTCATAATGGTGGAATTCATAATGCCAGACATCTTAACCACAAAGTCAAGTACCTATGACAAGACCCTAAATGATTTTTTTTTCAAGGCCTTGTGCCAAGACACTAGTTTGTCTCATGAGACCTTCTGATGCATCGAGGGGCTATAGTGGGCCCCGCCCGTCACTTACTATGTCCAATGCATTCCTAATATGAAAAGGATGAAACATAACATAAGAATTTGTATTAGAAATAGAATATGAAATGTTAATACTTTAACTATAAACCATTAATGGTATAAAAATAGCATACCCATAGAAAAACATATCGCATAACCATCAATACAATATTGAAGATTGTATCATAATGAATCAACCTTATCATGTACCATGTCTTCTGGTATTTTAATATTACATGGTTAACAAATTTATTATAAAATTACAAAATAACCTAAAGTGGTTCATTAGTGAAATATCTAACATTATCTAAGACCTTTGGCTAAAACATTCATTTTTAGGATATTATATCATTAAATAAAATAGTATTTTTTAAAAACTCATTCATGTCAATTTTGACATTATTTAGTATTTTGTTTTTTTAAATGTCATGAAAACATAATTACATCGAAAAAATACATTGCATCCACCCTACCAAGTAATATTCACATAGAAAATTCATTTATGACATAAAAAGATTCAATTTAAATTTATTTTAATATTTATACCTTCAATTATTTTAATCATTCATTAATAAGGTAATTACTGCATCATCAATGTGTCATAAATAAATTTAATTACCTAATCTCTAAAAATTACATTTAAAATATTTTGATGTATGAAATATATTTATCTTTCTAATGAATATTTATAGTCGAATTTATCTTAAGTATAACCCTATATTAAAAATTGTTTAGTTTTTAAAATTGAATTTAACACTTTTGAATCTTCTTTAAATAACAGATAATAAAATTATTAATATTACCCAAATGGATAAAAATGGATCTTAGTTTTGTCCAATGGTTTATTTTGGTCGAAAAACACTTATCCAATAGAATTATGACAGGTTTTGGGGTAATTATAACATTATTTTTACCATTAATTACCTTATTTAATTTCAACTGTGGTAAATCAAATTCAAAATTTATTATTCGCAAAAATTATTTCAATCCTATTTAACCAAATTTTACTTACTGATATCAACCGTGTCTCTAAAAAAATTTAAATTCTATTCAAGGAAGTGGTAAAATTATGTATTATGTAGATTTTCAAATGTGCCTAAATGGTGGGTAAAAGACGTCAAAAAATTCACTAAAATTTTATACCTCTAATATTATTATAAAATGACTCCAAAGAATTGCATTGGTTTAATATGGTATTATGTATCATTTTTACATTAAAATACATTTAAATTTGAAAATAATTATTTAAATAACATTTCAGTTTGAAACAATAATGAAGTGTTTTTCACTATTCATTAAAAATTGAATGTTTTCAGAAAAATAAAAAAAATTATCCCTAAGATAATTTTGATATTCTGAATCCAAAATTGAAGACTATTTTCAAAAATATAATTTATAAAATTTTAAATAGTTGGTATTTCTATTCATAAATTCTTTTTAAATGGCTAGTTAGATTTGTCGTGGTGTGCGAGAACTCGAAATTGCGTACAACAAAAGCTATTGTATTATTCAATAAGAAATGTATCATGGAATTTTGGGTTGTTACATCATAACTAATTAAGAAACATCTTATTTATGTCCTTCATTGGTAATATCTATGATTAGAGGTTAATAGAGAAAACATGTCAACAAAAAATAAAAATTTTCATGTTTCATTGGATGTTCCTATACGCGAATGTGTGTGTTAGTACATATAATTAAATATTATCACTGTAGATATCAAGAGTCACATACTTTTATGTATTGATGAAATCCATGGAAATAAATTATCATAGTGAGGTAGGATACACTGGGTGATACTGCATTAATGGATAATTTCAGGTTGGAATTATCCCTTCTATCCCCTAACAGAAGTTGATATCTCAGGCCCATTTTAGGAATAGAACATCCAACATAAATATATATCCATTTTTTTAGTTGGAGAGTTAATTTCTGAAAATTAAAAGAATGAAAAATCTAGCCTATAGGTTGATCTCACTAGAATTCAACCTATTTGATCTATAGTTTTCATGATGAAGGGGTTATATTACACAGTAACAGTTTTTAAGATGATTGATATCATTGAAACATTAACTTCTTTATCTATGGTTGAATTGGAATGTTTCTTGATTATAACTTATTTTATTGGTGGTTATACCAAATTAAATTGAGAAAGAGGCTAGAAGGTCACACACATAGTGTATCTTCTATCTCAATTAAATTCAAGTAATGAATTTAACAAGTTATAATAAATAATATTTATCTTTTTTGGTTGATTTTCATAATTTAATGTATATTCATTTTAAATAATGAGTTAAATAATAATAGAAAATATTTAACTTCAATTATTTTGATTATAATATTTTTTATATTTTCAATGAATAATGTTGTGAAATTATTTATTAAATAGTCATTATTCAGGGATCGTTATATGTCAATAAAGGAAAGAGAACCAAGATTAATGTTATAATTGGAAATAGTATAATTTATTTTTAATTAAATCCTTAATGCCTTTTACATGACAGTATATTAATAATATAATTATTATTGTTATTGTAAATGAGGTCAAATAAGAATTATTATGTTAGAGAAGATCTTTTGTGTGATTTTCAAACCCTAAACATTCAATAATAAATATCTTGTTATAAATTTTTACTAAAGGAAATTAAGTATTTAAAAAGGATATAAAGATAATATCTTAAGGCCTATAGATAAATGTAGATACCTATAGATCACTCTCCCTACCATCTCCCTCAGTCCTTCAAGGGAGAATCAATATTTCTTCCTCCTTCGAGAAGAGTACTATTGCAAAAAACCATGAATAATGTAAGTGATTAAGATCAGACATGATTTCACCTAACGATTCTATGGTGATGCTTAGATATTATCATACACATGAGGATTATCACTTGTGGGATTTTTTAGATGGATCCTATATTGAAATGATGGTATGATGAGATCTTGTTTATAGGTTCATCAATGATGAGAGAATTACAAGTTGTGGTAATTTCATATTTACCCAATAATTAATAATAAATTACATGTTTGGATCATCATATTTTAGTTCCAATAATTTAATCTAGTCATGTAATCTACATTTCATTGGACATTATTTTTTTAATCATGAGAAGAAATGATTACATATAAATTAAGAGTAGAATATAAGTTTTCCATACCATCAAAGGGAACTACCACTGTTCTCAAAACCAATAAGTTGCATCAGAGTGGTCAATTGATAAATTTACAATTATTTATTATGCATTGATTGGTTTCAGGTGTTTTCCTTTTATTTTAATTATATTGATTCATTTTAATATCTAAAAATTGACGTATCTTATCCATATTCGTTCTTGATAACATAAATTGTAATTCATTAATTATTACAAAGTAAGATGTATTTGATTCATACCATCTGGCAGTGCCTAAGGCTCTTCTTGGACAATACCAGAGTACACATCATGTAATTCCTATATACATACTGTATTTTTTGATATCCATATCTCATGATAATTTGGAATAGATCTGAGGTAATCAGATATAATATCTAAAAAAATGATCATCATGTAGGTCTCGATAGATTCGAACACATCATAAAAAACTAAATAATATGTAACCACTTTACAAGATGTGTAGTCCATGTTTTCAGGTGGCTGAGAATGGAGGGTGTTCCAGCATGTCATATATTAGATACATTACATGGGGACTATGGATCTAAGAAATTTTGAGGGAACACACCTTTTATCTCGAGTACAATATTTTTACCTCAAACTCATTCAAGATAGGGAACATTTTGAGTCTCAAGGCTTGTGTTGTGGACATGGATAGGGGATATGACACACCATGTACAGTTTTACACACGATGTAGTCTACTATGGATTGTCTGTATAGTTATTTATAATGAATATTTAAATATATAATCACTGATAAAAACATGTGTTCCATGTTTTGTTTATTTGAAAAAGTACACTCAATGTCATAGAATTTAAAATTATATACTAAATCTATTCCATGTTAAAATTTTGGAAAAAAAAATTTCCCCCAAGTGAAACTTTTTACATCATCATTTTTAAATGAAAGTGCTCAGATAGAATTAATACCTATTGAATTAATTATATTAATTAATGGAACATTAACATATATTAAATAATGAATCAAATTAATTGATAAAAGAATTGTAATTATATACTCATTTCATATAGTGTGGATGATCATGAGATTATAACAATCCTTATTATGTGATTGGTTTTTTAACATATTTTTATTAAATAAAAAATATGTCATGTATGTCATCCCCTTCCACCTATTATGTAGTTTCCTAGGTTCTTGAGTTTTCTTTTATGTAAACCCCTTTATCCAATACATTCAATCCCTTGACCTACATGTGTGTAAAAGATTATATATTCATGGAGATCCCAGTTGAGAGGAGGCTGGCTAATTAAAAGAGGTGAGGTGAAACTAATCCAGGTGATGCATATGAGCAGTGGTGGGATACTACAACATTAACCAAGTTATGGTTCAAGGTGGGTTTCCCCTAGGTTCAATGGTTAGTTTATCATTTTTTAAATAAAATACCCATTAGATATTTTTTTGATCATGCCACCTATATTATATTTTTTTAGTTTCATGGTAAATTATTTGTGTTTCTGAATGTTACGTGATCACCTATTAAATTAATTAACAAGCATTCAAGTTGGAATAAAATATAATTGGATTATGTGTAAATGTTTAATCCGACATAGTTAATAACTTAGGTCAAATCAACTTAATAATAATAAGGAATTTCAATTTATACAATTTGATTTTATGAAAAAATACATAAAATCCCTCAAACTAAAATATAATGTTGGAATAGACTTCCTCTACTTATGTTACAAATGACAACATAGTTCAAATTACTTTTCTAATCGATGTTCGGGTTCTTTCAATTATCATGGAACATTTATTTTGATGTTTTGGATAGACTTATTTTTTTCACAAGAAGGGTTGAGTTCCTACTAATTACATGGTGCAACTAAGAGACAATGGTTAAGGGAATCTTGAAACTAGATTTTTCGATCTGCGAGTCCACTCAATAAATCAATGAACAAAGAATGGATTTATTTGGAAATTTAAACCTCCCTAAAACCCTTCAAATAAATTTTCAATACCATGTATAGGTTATGAGAACTGGAATATGGGTCATTTACACAATAATGTATAATTGAAAATTTACTCTTAAATAGTTGGTGTGGGATATTAGGTTTTAAAAGAAAATGGAACATTAATGAAATTTAATTAATTTTAAAATTTCTTAATCTATGTTTTTTATAAAAAAAAAGTAGTAATTATCTAATCATAATATGTTGAAAATCAAAATCAAATGAATTTGAAAATTTCACTACGATACATACTAGAGAAGGATAACCTTCTCATTGACATGAATTTCTATGAAAGTTATAGGAACACGTGCATTATACTATGCTGTGAATGGAAATTATTCATGTTGGAAACCCAAATTCTTGAGTTCATTGACAATGTTGCTTGTGTGGAAGAGGTTTCTCACAATTTGAGGCATGTGTATGATTCCATGGATGTATTATATTTCATTTTATACTCAATTTATATTGATATTAAAAATCAATATGAATATATGGATGTGTATAACATTATTTTCCACCTTAAGGGTCTCTGTCAAGAAAATTTCATACAAGAGAGATATGAGATCTTCAATGCACTATTCACATGCATGCTTGGAGAGCCAGAGCTAGTAGGGGAACCTATATTCAAGGTGATTTTATATACTAAACACGTAGAAATATCTATTTTTAAGATCCCTGATGTGCCACAAAAAACATTATTCTTTCCCAACAACCCAAAAACATCTCTAATATTATTTTGATTCATAATATGTGCAATGGAAATAATATTCTTTCAAAATATCTTACACATATTCACTATGTTGATAAAGATGTAGGGTATAATAGAATAATTTTCCTTTTGGTAAATATCATGTATAATAATAAGGAAATTCTATTAAAGAATCATTCCATGTCTAAAACTCTGAATCACAGTCCACAATTAAGAGAAATATTGAAAGTCATGTGAAGGAGTTGGATGTGGAATGATTTTCATGTGGAGATCTGGACCACTAGAATTGGAATTGAAACCCACTGAAGATGAATGGGAATGTTTCATATGAAACCATTATTGAGAATAATGTTTCACTATAAACATGTAGTTAATTAGATAATACCTCTAGTGATATAATTTTTATCCAAATATTGAAAAAAGTATATTTTGGAATATTATAAAAGATGAAGAAGATATATGGTGTAACAACCTATTAATTTAAAAGAGAAAAATCATATTTGATATTATATATTACACCCAACACCAATATTAAAAGACAATGTAACACCCTGATAATTTATGACATATTTCCTTTCAGATAAATTTATTCTCATTGATATATTACAATTCACCCAACATTGGGTTTCAACAAAACATGATACTCTATTAAAAAATTATTATTTAAGTAGGTCCATTATTACATTTATGTTAAGTTGGCAGTTTTGAATAGTACTCAACAAAATAAAAAATTATATAGTTTACAAAAGTATAAAACAAATTCAATGATAATCTATTAATTAAATATAAAATAAGAACCATTTGACACAAAAGTAATTGTTTTCTGAGAAAACTGTATTTTTCTAAAAATTTGTTAGTCACGCTTTGCACACGTAGTTTAAAATTAATATATAACTCCTTAATAAAATTTATTTTAAAAAATAAATTTAATTATTAAAATATATATTTCCAAAATATCCTTTAGTGAATTTTTAAGAATTTCTTAAAAATACTAACTTCTTAATGAATAATGAAAATATACTATTATATTAAAAAATGCATTTTCATTTAATTATTTTAACAGACAAATTTCCTTTTAACATTGTTATAAAGTAAATTTAGTTAAATTATGTAATAATTTAGCTAAATTAGGTCATTTAAATCAATTTAATTTTGGATTTTGATATTAAATCATTCTACACTTAAGAGAATTTACTCTTTGAAAACTCACTCTATCGTCGTGTATGTGGATTTAATTTTAAATTAAATTATAAAAAATCTATGAATTTAATTATAAAAAATAGATTCTATATTTTTAATCATAATAATTTACAATATATAGTAAAATAAAATTAATTTTTTACCACAATTAAGAGTGAAAACAAAAATAATTAATTAGCACTACTATGATTAAAATGGGATAACCATGATGGTTAAACTAAGAATATAAGTGTTAAAATTACCCAAAACATTTCCATAACCCATTTTATGGACATATTTATACCTTATAATATCTATGGTGTAATAATAGTCTACTATTTAGTCTTTAAAAAAGAGAAAAAATGGGTATCCCTTTATATTTCCAAAAATCCTGAGTGCATCCTCTCTTCACATATAAAAGGCCAGCCCCTCTCCTCCACACTTCACACTTACAAGAATATTTGGTTTAGACAGTACCAATAGAAATAAATTCCTTATTTCCCTACACAAATATTCTTTCCCTGTTTTCATTATGAAACCCTCCTATGAAGGATTTATGTTTAAACCTAAAGAGATCCTATGAAGAATAGGTAAAATTCATAAAGGTATGTATTTATTTTCTTTACACTTCCACCTCTTTCAAACCTTATTAAAATTTTCTGACATAATAACACCAATATATAAAATATAATCAACTTTTATTGTGTAAATTTCATATTCTATATCCATATCCACTCCAATATAATGGGAAATGACATAGTTGATCCTGTGTACAGTGGACCATCACCTCTCGAATTGATGTAATCCTTTTTCCATCATAACCATTCAATGAAGGATATATTGATAGATTTAAAAAAATTATATTATAATTATAAAATTATTATACTTATTGAATTATTATATCACATATACTTTGTAACATTATATTTCATGTGGGATATGATAAGGTTACTCTTGTATACAGTGGACTACTGCCTCGCGAAGCGATTTGATTCATTTTTTATATATGATTTACGTCAAATGTAATAATGATAAAGTTAATTAATATATTTTATATTTATGATCTAATAATACATTTTTCAATATAATATCTCATATTTCATCTTATCTTCCAATACATTCAAAAAAATAATGTTGTTCGTGCAAGCGTGTTGACTACCGCCCCCACATAGCAATGTGAATTATTATCATTTATTTTACAGGAATGGTAATAAGTATGTATATAATTAATATAAATTATATATATTAAATAATAATGATTCTATAATGGTTAATTAATATTTATATTCCTTTCATTCCAACTTTCAAGGAAAATGAAAATAACGTTCATGTGTTTGTAGGGCATACTGTCTCTATGAATGGTGAAATACATTTTCTATGTCTAACTATAATAGATTACTACAAAATCATGTATATTAAATATATATGATATTTATATCATGAATAAAATTATATATATAATTTACCATGATCAAATTAATATGACCAAAATCACGGAACTAATGGATATATGAAAAACAAAGCAATTGTCACCTAAAGCAGTGATTATAACAAATAATTGTTATTAAATGGGTGATAAAAACTATGAGTAAATCATATATTGTGTGAAATATATATTTATGGTTCCTTAATATTTTTCTAAAAATATAATATTTATAAATAAGAGGTTTGAACACCTATAAAGGAAGTATAACTAGATGTTAAGGGTTTCTTATCTCACTTTTACTTTTGTGAGACATATGTCATGTTCACCACTTATTCCTTTGTGTGGTGCATATACTGCCCATTTTTTTTGTTATATCATTAATATACTTATATTAGTGGTATTTAATTCTTCATTTTATTTTAATTAAATCACGGGTATTATGATTCAAAAGTTACCAATGTGGTAAGAGTTTATTTCACAATATCATCCTTATTCAGGATTGTTTATGTTAAAGTATCCCTTAGGGGAATTACATGATATTTATATTATAAAATCATTAAATTTTCTTATTATATTATTATTAATTAACATTAAAATTAATATTACCATTTTCACACTTGTTGTATATTAATATTATTGATAAATGTTTTTTATAAAATAGGACTTCATTTCACTATTCGATCAAAAAAATTAATTTTCTTCCAAAACCATGTTTTCTAAAAAATTATTTCAAAAAGTTTTTCAAAATTATTTAAATGATTTATTAATTACATTTTTACCCAAGTTTGGCTTTCTTACATAACTTTTTGAAAGTATTATTCATTTCAATTTCCAAACAATATCGATTAGCCTTTTACTAAAAAATTGAATGGAATATTTGTTTTAACATCTACATTATGAATGAGACTTTATTCCTCCATGAGAACACATTGTTCCTAAGATTATTTTACATGATTTTAAAGTTCATTTTCTAATAAAATAATTTTTAAAATAATTTTTTAACATTATTTTTTAAATAATATTCAAAAAGATGTTTTTCATGAAAACATTTCTAAGAATATTTTTTTGTATTTATATTCATAAATTAAATCAACACCTTTTTATGTATAATCCACATGTTATATGCTACATTGATATCATATTTATTCTTTATTTTGATGGTTTATGACCATTTTTTCTATGTATCTACAGATTTATTATCATTCTATATATTATATTGGAAGGTATATGATTATGTTTATTTGATGGGTGTGAGTATTAACATTTATTATGTTATTTCTTCATTATGAATATTTATATTATTATTTTCACCCATTTAATATGATTAATTCATTATAATTAGTATATTATTGGTGTTTAATGATAATAGATATCCCCTTAATGTGTCAATATGTGTCATGAGGTAAAACAATTGTCTAAATTTGATGGGTATCTACCAACAGATTTAAATTCCCTTTTAAAATATATTGACATTTTCATTGATATTACTAAAATTATACATTCCCTTATTATGAGATTATTGTTTTATGTCCATGTGATTTTTAAATTGGATGGAACGTCCCTATAAAACCATAATATTATTTGATTATTTGTATAAATTTATTTGGTCATCATTTATTTCTTCCATGCTATGCTCATTTTATTGATTAAATGGAATGTATTTAAGTAATTTACCTTTCCATACATATTATTCTTATTATTTTATTATTGATTATATTGAAGGATTACCCTTACTAAGAATCTGATCTCACCCCTTATATTTTATTTTCTCTAGTATAATAGGATGGGTTTTTTGATTGATATACAAGGATATACTATGAGGAATAATGGAGTTCACAAAGAAAACAATTTTTGTATTTTATGTTTTAAATTTTAATGTTATTTTAATGTATATATATAGTTTACCAAGGAAACTAAACTATTAATCCCTTCTGAGTTCAATTTCATTTATATTATGATTGTGTAACAAAGTAACCACCTACTCTACTCTACTGGTATTAGAGTCTTTATCATTGGTATTAGAGGATGTTTATTATAATCCTTGGGAAATAGATTTAGGGAAAAATAGATTATAGAATATATTACTATGATATATGTTGAGGATACGTATAGAAGAATATCTTAATGTTTATTAAGCTAAATATTATGTGGCTTTCCTAGAAATGCATCCATGCTTGGATACTACAACAGGATGTGGTTCTAGCACATATGTACCTAGGGGTAAAAAGGACAAAACATGCTTGCCGATATTAACTCTGTAAATAATTTTGGAACCAAAAGAATCCTTACTTCACACCTAGTTTGGATCCCATTGAGGATATTATTTATTCAAATCACATTTTTTCACAAACTATCATGATGTAATTGAATAGATGATGACCACTAATGACCATGGTTAATCGTAAAGTGTTATGTACTAAAAATAATTTATCACGACTTAGACATATTATACATGATTATTCATGAATATGTTATCTCCCACATTGATTAGTGTATCTTAGAATATTCCTTTTGGTTTTAGACAATAGACAAAACCATAAGAAATATGGTTAATGATGAATGTGATAGAAAATGTGTTGATCAGAAACCAAATGGGATGACGAAAATGGTGAAGGATATTGTAATTATGCATAATTACTTATCATTATATATTATCAATAACATAGTCCTTAATCAACTCTCGTACTCACCAAATAAAAGAAGGATGTAGTCCATTGAAAAGTTTAATATTGGAGAACATTGAGGGAAGAAGGCTTGATTTACTTTATGTCATAAATTTGGAGAGAGTAACCTAGAAGAGTGTGTCAAAGGAATAGGAAAATGTTTTATTTGTGGAAAATAATAATAAAAGTAAAGTAATTACATGTAACACCCTGACCTTGTTTTCTCAGAATCAGTGCATTATTTTATTACACTGGAATGAACACAATAAATCTAATCCCAATGGACTGATCGGTTTATAAGCCCTGACAAAACTAGATACAATCATTAGTTTTACATTACATTATGAAATGAAAAACAACATAGTATCGTTTTTTAAAACACATATATCCCTTAGACTATCCCTATAGTTTAGTCATAATATACTTATTCACATCCTAGGAAAAATGAAATATTAGAAAGGGGTGAGCTCATATTCTTTGTAAGGATATGAATTATAGATGAAGCTATCTTAAATAATCATAAACATTTAAGGTAAGGTATAAAACATGAAAAAAATCATTTTGAACATAATATTCCGCATAATATGTCATGAATAAATCAAATAATTCCACTTAAACATAAACATGGATATTCTACTGGATGAATAATCACATGAAATATCAATAACTAATCTCATAATGATGAAGAACATAATTTCATACATCATAACCATACCATCAATGCCTCATTCCAAGACCATACATTACTGTAACATTAAGGCCTCATGACATGAAACTAGTTTTACTCATGAGAACTACTGTCATATCATGGGGATATAGTATGCCACGCCCGTCATATACAAAGTCTAATTAATTAATCATATAAAAAGTGTGAAACATAAAATAAAAATTCTTATTAAAACTAGAATATAAAATTTTAATACATTAACTATAAAACATGAACGGTATAGAAATATAAAAACCATAATTAAACATATCATAAAATATTTAGTATAATATGGACGATTGTATCATAATAAATCAACCACAATTAAGCATAAAATCGAAAAAAGTATGTTGACATAGATGAAAATAATCTAATAAAATCATTATAACATTTTGAGATTGGTATCACTTTTTTAGTTAGAAATTATTTAAAACCTACACAATTACCAAAGAAAAAATTTCTTTTGAAAATTAACCTGTAATATTGTAAGGGATGATTAAAAATGTTAATACGTCATAATGGATGAAAATAGATGCTCGCTCCGTATAAGATAAAAAATATTATTTCCTTAATTTCTTTAAATGGCCATAAATGGACTCCTTTTGAGAATGGTAGAAATATTCTTTT
Source organism: Viscum album (assembly GCA_963277665.1). Lineage (NCBI taxonomy): Eukaryota > Viridiplantae > Streptophyta > Magnoliopsida > Santalales > Viscaceae > Viscum > Viscum album. The sequence goes on along the minus strand of OY728129.1, from coordinate 581,683,667 downwards.
CAAAACTTTTTATAAAAATCCAAACATGGGTAGAAATGTCTTGAAATAATTTTTTATAATATTTTGAAATAATTTTTAGGAAAAATTGACATGGATGATAATTATATCCTAGTAGATAGATACATATAAACATCCTTAGATAATAATTATTTTGTTTCCCCTTGAATGGTGTATTACCAAAATAAAAAACATTGAAGGCCTTCGGGCCATTCCGACCGAGATTGTGAAATTAACCCTTCACTTACTGTTTCCTCTACTCAAGGGTGCATTAACCACTTGTATAATGGTTGTGGTATGTTATTAAATTATACCAGAACCATATCAATATTTATTATATCATATATGATCCTCTACTATCTTTTTGTTAATAATATTTCAGTATTACCATTGTTTCGGGTGTTAACTACTTCATTTTCCATTACATGTTTTGTTTTGTAAATAATGTTTTTTAGGATAGGGTGTATTTTATTCATATACATAATGATATAAATATCATAAATATTATTTTTACTCATAATATAAATTTTATAATCATTCATTAATTGTTAACACGGAGAATGAATCTCACCGCGTCGTGGAGACGGCAGGTTATTTGTACGCACGAGTGATGGGATCATTTCCATGGTGGTTAAATGGTATGGAATTGGATGGTATATTAATTATAAATAATAATTATATTTTTTATTATTTATTTTTATCAAATTCATGAATAATTATACATATCCAAATAAATTAGTGTTCAATAACAAATTAAACCCTAGTGTGGAGTTGGCAAGCCGTACGTACGCACACAAAGAGATATTGTAATTCCTAGGATGGATAAATGGAGAAATATAGTTGGTAAATAATTTTAGTAACATATAATCATTTATATGATACTATATTTATTAATTTGGTATGGAAACAAAATAGGAAGAGGAAGTATATTAGTAAAATAAATGGAATGGGATTGGTAAAATAAGTACCTCTTCTTTGAGCGTCGAATTTTGATTTTCACAAAAGGACTCCAAAGAATGGATTTATGCACCATTTATTTCCTCTAAGATTAATTAATAGAATTTCATAGTATAATTGGGCTGGTTTTGTGTGAGGAAAAGGTATTTATAGGTTTAAATAAAATAGAATTATAGGTGCACTTTTATAATAGATGGGAGGGGCACTTTTAGAAACATCAAAACCCATTATTTTATTATAAATTTATTTTCAGTTTCAAATTTCTAAAAAATAAGTTATTTAATGGATAATGTGGTTATGGGTTGAAATACTCTAAAATAGTAACTTTTAGGAATTTTAAGGTCCCAACATTAACATTATCATTTGAATTTATCCCTTAGTTAAACAGTTTACTCTTATCGTTTTAACTTGCCTTTTTTATAATATAGGATTAATATAGTAACTATAAAATGTCAAACGAAACCCAATTGGATAATTTGTATCATATATAACAATATCATAGTTATATGGATAAAACATGTATTTTTATATATTTTATATCATTTAATAATAATTTAATTATTTTAAAGTATCATTTAGGTCAACTTTGATACTAATCAATATTTTCTTTTTTAAATATATCAAACCAACATGATAAATTCAAACCAATACTCCTAATAAGTCAATAAAATGTTTATGTTATCTATAAAAATAGTTTATTACCACTATTAAGTCAAAGTATATATTTTTTAATATACTTAATATCATTTCATTGATTCTTCCTTTATTAATTCAATTACTCCATCGCAATTATGTCATTATTTAATTTAACTATTTATTTCCTAAAATTATGAATAAATTAACACTATGTAAATAATAATTTTATATTTCTAAATAATATCTATAGTCAACCATATCACTTATACAAACCTCATATTAAAAATTATATATTTATTAAAAGTTGAATATGATATTTTTAACTCCTCTTTAAATAAATTATAATAAATGTCTTAATCTAAAAAAAGTGGCATAAAAAGAATCAAATTTTCTATCTATAGTTTATTTTTGTAAAAAAAAACATATCCAATTATATTAGGAGAAGTGTTGGTGTAATATTATATTATTATAATATTATTTTTACCTTTAATTTTAATATTTTCAATTAACCGCGGTAAATAAAATCCAAAATTTACTATTCACCAAAAAATATTTTCATCCTAGTAGACCAAATTTTTCATACAGATTATTACCATTTATGTCCATTTTTAAATTCAATTCTCATAAGTGGTAAAATTATGTTTAATGCTAATATGAAGATGTGGTTAGAAGGTGGGTAATAGTGACATTAAAATGATCAAAAATTTATTAAATATAATTCGATTTTAAAAATGATTCCACTGACCTACGTTCGGTTAATAAATGTATTTATTATCTACTGATAATTTAAGATAAATTTAATGTAAAATAATTATTTAAAAGAAAATATCAGTTTTTAACAATTATTCAGTATTTTTCATTATTCATCAAAAATTTAATCTTTTCAGATAAATACCCAAAATTCACCATAAAATAATTTAATTTTTTGAATTTTAAAATGGACTCTATTTTGAAAAATAAAATTAGAAATTTCTTTAATATGAAAAATACTTTTTATAACCACTTTTTAATGAGAATTATTAAGAGGTTAGGGTGCGATCGAACTCTGTGTTACATGTAGAGCAAGCTATTGAATTATTTAAAAATAAGCATATCTTGTAAGCTGAGGGTGTTACATTCTTCCCTCCTTAAAATAATAATGTCTTTAAAACATCTATAATTTCACCTAATTAAATGATTTGGGTTGTTCTTCAACCTACGTTCCTTAGGTTATCACGTTGCCTCTTCTATTTTATGGTTTCTCCCAACAAATTTTTCTAAACAAGTCATCTGATTTCTCAACACTTGTTCTCTAGTGTCAATAATCTTGAATGGAAATTGATAGTAAGATACATCGGGTTCCAGTTCTATTTCATCATATGTGCATACAAGAGTTGGGTTTGGTATGTATTTATTTAATAGTGATATGTGGAACAAATCATGATCCATGGAGAGACTTGAAGGAATTTCTAAATTGTAATATACAGCTCCAATTCTTTCCAGATTTTCAAAAGGGTTTTATGTACCTAGGACTTAATTTACCCTTTTTATCGAATCATATAACACCCTTCCATGGAGATACCTTCAAGATTACAAGATATCCCACTTGAAAATACAAATCATTACTTTGGTTATCAGTATAGCTATTTTTCCAACATTGAGTTATTTTGATATTGGCATTAATACTGTTTATATGTTCTATCATTTCTTCAATAAGTTCTGGGCCTATGAGTTTTCATTCACCAACATCATCCCAAAAAGTTTTTTAATGACATCTCTTTCTATATAATGCTTCATATGGTTCTATATAAATACTTGAATGGGAGCTATTGTTATAGGAAAATTATAATAGAGGTAAATATTGATCCCACATACCTTGAAAATCAAGTGGGAAAATCTCAACATGACTTCTTTGGTTTTAATTGTCCTTTCTAATTGTCCATTAGATTGAGGGTGGTATGCAGTGCTCAAATGAATCTCAATATATAGGGTTTTATAAATACTTTTTTAGTATTTTGATGTAAAAAGGGGATCACAATCAGAAACAATCAATCGGGGTGCACCACAACATATTAAAAAATCATTAATATATAGTCTTTCTAATTAATTCATTTGGTAAATCTTCTCTTATAACAAGAAAATGTGCTGATTTGGTAAGACGATCGACAATAACCCTGATCACATCATTTTTTATGGGATTATCTATATCCCCATGAATTTTCCTCTCATTATATCATCCCATTTCCACCCAGGAATTGGAAGAGGATGCATGACCCCTCTAGGATGTTGTATTCCAGCCTTCAGATGTTGAAAACCCAAACATATTTACATATAATCAGTAATCTCTCTATTCATGTTGTCCCCCAAAAAATATTCCATAAAATATCAATACATCTTAGTAACACTAGGTTGTATAGATAAATTGGACCTATGATAATCATCCAATAATTACCTTTTTTCTTAGGTATAGTGGGAACACAAATCCACTACCAAAATTTAGAAATTACATCTTCATAATATAAGTCGATAAATCACCCATAAATCACAGATATAATTTTCCTTTGAATATCCTCATCATCATAATGAAAACATTTTTTACTTTATAATAAATATGGTTTGGGAACCATTTGAAAAAGTAGTGATGTTTCACCTTAAATGATAGTTCCCATAACCATATTTACAAGATCCATGAACTTATGATCATTTTCAACTCTCATTTTTTTAGAACTCCATGGTCCTTTCTGCTTAAAGAATTTTCCACCTTATCTTCCTTATATGTGTGGTAGTGTATTATGATGTCATAATATTTGAGTAGCTCAATCCATATCCTTTGTCTCATGTTGAGTTCCTTATAAGAAAAAATATATTCCAAACTCTTGTGATCTATATATATCTCATATCAATAACCATATAGATAGTGTCTCCATATCATTAGATAAACTATTACTACTGCTAACTCAAGATCATGAGTTGCTTAGTTTTTTTCATTGATTTTTAGTTTCTTTTATTCATAATAAATAACTCTATCATTCATCAAGATGACACAACCAAGTCATTTCCTTGATGTATCACTATAAACCACAATCTATTATTTCTAGATGGTAATGTCAAGATAGGTGCATGAACTAATATTCTCTTCAATTCATCGAAACATTCTTCACACTCTTTTGTCCAAACAAATTTAAAACTTTAACGTGTTAGATTTATTAATAGGTAATATAGTCGGGAATATTCTAGATGAAATGGTGATAGTCACATACTAAACCAATAAAATTGTGTACCTCAGTTATACTCATCGGTGCTGGCCATTCATGGATTGACATTGTCTTTGTAGGACCAATAGAGATTCCATCATTTGAGAAAATATGGGCAAGAAAAAAAATTCATTAAACCACAATTCCCACATTCTAAACTTCTCATATAGTTAATTTCTTATGAGAGTCCTCAAAACAATCTAAAAGTTTGTCTCATGGTATTCATATATTTTTGAGTATACCAAGATATCATAAATATATACAACAAAAATATCATCATGATATTCCTTGTACACTATGTTCATTAGATCAATGAAAACATGGGGTTAACTATTCAGTCTGAATGGAATTACTATAAACCTATAATGCCCTTACCTGGTTCAGAATATTGAATTGAGAATATCTTTCTTATTAACAAAAAATTAAAGATATCCAGAATGAAGTTCAATATTCAAAAAATATTAAGCTCCATGAATTTGATCAAACAAATCATCAATTCAAGGTAGAGGATACTTGTTCATTATTGTAATACCATTTATTTCTCTATTGTCCGTGAATAACCTCATTGTTCCATCATTATTCTTAACAAAAAGAATTTGGGTTCCCCATACAGATACACTTGGGAGAATAAATCCCTTACAACTTAACTCCTCTAGTTGTTTCTTCATCAATTACAATTAAAAAGTAAGCATTTTATAAGGATTCATTGATATTGTTCTGGCTTCATGGATTAAATCAATAGGAAAATCAACTTCACACTCTCAGGGTGTCTAGGTAAATCGTTGGAAAAAACATCAATGTATTCTTTTACAATAGATACATCCTCAATTGAATATTTATTTCTTCATCTCTATAATTTATTTCCTATTTATCCCCAAAAATATCATTCAGTAATGATACTAGGGGTGGGTATTGATAAGAATTACGTAATGAAGTTTCTTCTCTAAATATAATTGACTCAAAATCTTCCTCTCAAATTGATACTTACTTCTTATTGACATAAATATTTTTATATTATTTTGATGGTAAATACATACTATGAATTATATCAAAGTATACCATAGGTATAATGATAAAGTATGAAGATAAATCACATTTATATGCCAAAATGTAAACTTTCTGAATCATCTTTGTTGCAATGAGACTTTGCATAGGGGTTTTGACTGACAACACCCTTATTAATGTGAATTTGAAATATCTAATTTTTTAAGAAAACATAGAAGATATAAAGGAAGGAAAAGATCCAGAACAAAATAAATCTTTGGTTAAATTTGTCTAAATGATTAAAGTACCTCTCACCACAACATTAGGAACATCAACCTCAGTAGTTGTGATAAAAAAATCCTGACCATGCTTCCTTGGCATTTTCATGGGAAAAATTCATTGATTCTTAGGAAAATCATTTCCATAATGTTCAATCTTTTTACAATTGTAGCATTTATCATGGGTAGCTTCTTTCTTCCCCTTTAAATCATGAGCTTGGTAGCCTTTTTCTCCACATTTGGAATAAAATCCTATCCCCTTTAGGCATGTATCGGGGTGTATCTTCTCATGATTACTTTTCGGTGGAAATTCAACTTTTACCTTTTTCCCCATACTTCCAATTATAGAGGGTTTAGTGACACACTTATTCTCTTTGTTTACATTAAATTCATAATACTTAAATAATTTCATTTCTATATAGACAAAACATGGGACTATAACCTCACATGATGATAATGATTGTGAGACTAGTTCTTTCTAGAGGAATGGTTTTAACCCATCAACGAATCGATCAATCTAACTTCTTGGGTCACTTATGTAGCCTACAATATGCCATGTTATCCTTGTGAAGTTATCTTCATACATTGGAATATTTGCATCCTCCTTCTTCCACATACTTACAAATTTCCTCTCCATATCATCTCATAGATCACGATGAAATTATTTTTCTTGGAAGAGTTCTTTAAATTACCTCCATTCACTATTTCTACCTCTTCTTCCCCCTTCATGTTTTTAATTAATGACCACAAATGATATAAGTTCCTAGGTAATAATAGAATAAGACATTTTAATATTTATTAGTATTTATAATGTTAAATAGTAGTTAATGCCTAGATATTTTATTTGTGGGAATGAACAGAACTAACTATATTATATTTGCACATTTATTATCAATGTTCTTACATTATTCAATATATTTTAGAGGCTTAAAATGGGAATAAACCTAGTTTTAAGCATAAAATAATCTATTTATTCTAAAAAGTAGTTTTGCCTCATTTTGAAGGAGATCCCATTTTAAATATAGTTTTTGTTACTTTTATATATTGTATTGTAAAAATTATGCATCTTATATGGAAGAGGGATATAAAAAATCACTTTGTTTGAAATTTTGTATTTCTCTAATTAGATTCATATTTTAATTAATAGTAAAAATACAACATTTTAATTCAAAATTGCCTTTTCGAAAAATTTATTTGTATTGGTAGAATATCATTTCAATTGGTTTTAATGAATATTCTTATTACCTTTATATTATTTAATCTAATTTTGGTCATTGGAAGTAATTTCATATTTAAATTGGATATAAAGACATGTCAATCTTTTGATGGTTCTTACTTTTTTAAAAACTTGTTTTCTCATTCCCACAACGGAATAATTTTAAATTAAAATCTTCCAATTCTGTGAATTGAATTTCAAAAAAAACATAAATGGTTTTAATCAATATAAAAATGTGTTTTAAAAGAATCAAAATAATACTTGGTGAATATTAACTTTCGTATTTTATTTACCACTGTTAAAGGGTAAATTTGGTAAATAAGGGTAAAAATAATATTATAATAAAATAAAACTAATCTAATACTTTTATAAATATTATTAGATGATTTATGGCTAACCAGGACAACTCTTGGGATGAAAATTTGGCCTTTTGAATCCACTTTGGTGTGATTATGACATTTATAACTTTTAATTTAATGTAAAGAAAAAAATATAATTAACAAGATTCTTTTTAAAAAAATAATTTTAATATGGGGATATATAAGTGATATCTTCATCTATGAATATTAATTAGAAAGATGAAAATATTACCAAAATCATGGAATTTTATTTATAATTTGTATACATTAAATAATTAAATTTAATTTGACATAATAATGATTCATTTATTTCCTTATTAATGAAAGAATCAAATAAATGATATTAATAATATTTAAATAAATATAATATTAAATATTTTATACCATAAACGAATATTCAAGATGACTATAAAATCTAATAATTCATTTAATGTATTTTTGTGAGGGAATCAAGTTGTTATGAATTTGTAAGAAATTCAAACATGAATAATAACAAAATTTTCATAATTCATAACTAAAATTATAAATTTTTTTATTAAATGTTTTAAAATTACAATAAATCTAAGCTGTAAAACCCCAAACTTCAACGGTACGTTTCCCTTTGAATAATACACTAGCTTTTGTTGTACGCAATTTCGAGTTCAAACACACCACAACCAATCAAACTAGCCATTATGAATAGTAATACCTACTTTTTGAAATTTTATAAATTTTATAATTCAAAATGGACTTCATTTTTGGATTCAAAATATCGAAATTAGCTTATGGTGAATTTTTGGTATTTTTCTGAAAACATTGTATTTTTGATGAAGAGTGAAAAACACTGTGTTATTATTTAAAACCAATTTTTTATTTAAATATTTAATTATTTTAATTAAATTTATTTTAGGTAAAAATAGATACAAAATACATATATATGTTCAATTTCATTCATTTGAGTCATTTTATAATAATTTTAGATATATTAAATTTTATCAAACTTTTACTGTCTTTTACCAACCTTCTAGGAGCATTTCCAAATTTGCATAATACATAATTTTTCCACTTCTCTCAGTTGAATTTCAAAAATCAGAGAGAGACGGTTAATATGAGAAAGTAAAATGTAGTTCAATAAAATGAAAATAATTTTTTGTTAATAGTAACTTTTTACTTTTATTTTCCACGGTTAAAAGTAAATAGGGTAATTAAGGGTAGAAATGATATCATAATTACCCTAACACATATCCTAATTCTATTGGACAAGTATAATTCGACCAAAAACAACCTTAGGAATAAAATATGAACCTCTTTGGTCCACTTTGATTATATTAGGACATTTATTGTTATTTTATTTAAAGAAGAGTTATAAGGGTTAAAATCAATGTCTAATAACTAAACCATTTTTAATATAGGGTTATACATAATATAAATTAGACTATAATAATTAATTATAAATATAAAAGTATTTCCTACATAATGGTGTTTTATTTATTATTTTTAGACATTGAATAATTAAATTTATTTATGACACAACGATGATGCAGTAATTACTTTATTAATAAAAGATTAAAATAATTGATATTATAAATATACAAATAAAGATAATTAGAGACTTTTTATGAATTACACTAATTTTCTAGGTTAATATGACATGTTATTATTTTTTAATGGAATTTATTTCTAATTAATAAAGTTGTTCGGACATTAAAAAAAATTAATTTCTAAATAGTGTCAAAATAGACATAAAAGAGTTTTTAAAACAAATATTATATTTTTAATTGATATAATATTCCTAAAATATACGGTTCTTCCAAATGACTTAGATAGGGTTATATATATCAATAAGGAACCACTTAAGGTTCTCTTAGAAGTTTACAGTATGTTTATTAACCATATAATATAAAAATACAAAGAGTCATGGTAAATGTCAAACTCTTTAAATAAGAGTTAAAACTAAAAGATAAGGTTAATATGGTCACCCAACCCCGTCTAAAACATATTGGATGAGAGGATGTTGACCCATCCCCAGCTTATCCTAGAAATAAATCATTTTCGATCCATTATAAACTGAATATTAATTTATTATAAAATAATATTTTATGTTTTCCCTATGGTTCCCCTCACCCCTCTTATTAAAGGGAACTTCCTCTTCTCACACCTCCATAGCCATTTGTCTCATACAACCCCTGCCAAAATATCCTCCCAACATCCCTCCATTCAACCTAGTGGCCTTCCATTGGTCATAAATCCTTCTTAAGGAGCCATTTTGATCCAATCAAATGGAAGAACCCAAATAATAGGTAAATATTCATAACCTCTTTCAAGTTCTTTTCTTCTTACACTTCCTCATTCCTTGTTGTTTCCAATCTAAAATAATAAATTTAGTCTCTTATATATATTGTGATGTTATTATAAAAATGGTTCAACCAAATTCATTATTATATCCATCATATGAATGAAAAAGTTACCATATGTGCGTACGTACGGCTTGCAGTCTCCACGTCGTGGTGTAGTTTTTCATTCAACCCTTCACTATTTGGATGGGTATAATAATGATTTATAATTGATGTAAATAATAAATATAACATTTTCATGATTATGTATATATGATATACCGTCCAATTACATATGATCTCACCATCAACATAATGATATTGTCGCTCGTGCGTACGTACGGATTACCATCTCCATGAACGCGATGAGATTCATTCCCCATCATAACCATTCCAGACTAGTTTTCAATTGATGATTAAAAATAGTTTTTAAAGGCCTTATATCATTCGAGATATGAATAAGATACATCCTATCCATAAAAAACATGGATAATGTATCAAAACATATAAAGGAAAACTAATCAATTAACACCTGTAACGACTATAATACTAAAATATTATTAACAAAGAACTATTTAAAAGATCATATATGATATCATATTTATGTATATGGTTCTTTTATAATTTAATAACAATGCATTTACCATTATAAAGGAGGTTAACCTACCCTCGAACAAGGAAAAGTAAAAGGTAAGGTTTAATCTACAATCTTTTCATTATTGAAGGTTGTTTATATGTAATAATCTACAAGGACCAATTTATCATCCACATCCATGTCTTCTTAAAAAATGTATTTCAAAACCTTTTTTCTATTTACTAGAAAATGGGTTAAATTCATTTATACACTTATTTGAACTTTTATGTTTTAAAAGGAATCTTTCCATCATTTTCCAAAAAAATGTACTTTATGACCATTTTGAAAAAATGAAGGTAAGAATGTTTTTTTAACTTATACGGTGGGTGAAGCTATTTTATACCATTATAACATCATCAATGTTCCCATTAAAATCTTATAAGAATATTTCCAAAATAAATTTTTTATTTATAATTATTTGACTCTTAAATGATTTCAAAATAGAAAGAGATATTTCTCTGAAATAGTTTTGATTTCATCTATGTAAACATCCATTAATAAATTTTACACTTGTTTGTAGTTGATTTATTATAATAAAAATATTACATATTGTATTTAAGGTTTTGTGATCTGTTTGACTGTGGATCAATTATTTTTATTCCATTCATGATTTATGGTTAAAGTATTGAGATTTCGTATACTAGTCTTAATACGAATGTTTATGTTATATTTCAACCTCTTCGTAAAATGATAGTGTTGGAATAGTATGTTCCAGGTTGGGGACTAGTAAATGTAAGCCCTCCGGGTTGGGATCCGGTTATATTAGACCCTCCGGGTTTGTGTCCGATTATAGAGGCTCTCTAGGTTGGAGTCCAGTTATAGAGGCCCTCTGGGTTAGAGTCTGGTTATAGCTGATCCTCCAGGTTGGATTCCAGTTATAGAGGCTCTTTGGGTTGGAGTCCGGTTACAGAGGCTCCCTGGGATGGAGTCCAATAACAGAGGATCACTGGGTTGGGGTCTGGTTATAGTTATCCCCTAGGTCTTGGCTTGAGTCATTGACACAAGAAATTAATGTTCATCATTATGAATTCCATCATTATGAAGGTGTTTATTTATATTTCATTATAATATTGGACTATTTGAATATCAATGTGAATAAGTAAATGGAATTATTTTATTTAATATTTTCCATATTATGCTAATGTTCAACTTTAAAAGTATTTTTTTAGTCGTATACATTTCCTTAAATGTTTATGTTTATTATGAATGTTTCTGCTATATTGTTATCCTTAATGAGCATCTGAGCTCACCACTTTCTATGTTTTATTTTTCTGATGATAAGAAGAAAATTATTATGACTAACCTATAGGGATAGTCTAAGGGATATGAGTATGGCCTATGGAGACAATGTTATTGTATTTTTTCAATTTATAATTAAATATAAAACTTATAAATGTATCTAGTATTTAAAAGGCTACTAAACTAATCGGTCTTTCAAGACTTGATCTTTTGTGATCATGCCAATGTTATGTAATAATGCACCAAATCTGGGTAACTAGGGTCATGGAATTACAATTGATATCAGAGGATGTTTAGTACAATCCATGGAAACTAGATTTATATAAAATATGATGTGATCACGTTACCCTAAGCTAGTCTTTGAGGATTAGTATAGAAAAACTTCCTATAATATTTGTATTTTAGATATTTTTTGAGTTTTCCGAGAAATACATCCATGTCTGGATATGATAAAGTAGAGGCGGCTCTGGCACAGATGTACCTAGGGTTAAAACCCAAAAACACTGATTTGAGCTGGACTCAAACAGGAATTGGTGCACGACAATGGTCCATGTTGCACTCTTGGTTACGACACTCTTGGGTGATATGCTTAGGATAACTCTCATTTTCATTACAAACCATTATTAAGGGTTTATGAGTATATAATTTCTCAAAGAAAACATTTTTATGATTATGGATTCTATCCATAAACTATTCAATTTATGTTAACTCTTACAATTTTGGAATTATGTATTTTTATTCATAAACAGATCTAGTGTATGCCATTGTTTAGAAATGGCTCTTAGTGGAAGGTTAGGAAACCGTATCAACGCACGTAATCTATGTAGGGATTTTCCTCCTACTCAAGATATGTATATTGTAGCTGGTGATGAAACTGGTGTTGATTATCTTATCACCATACTGGGAAAACTCGCTCAGGTTATAAATAATAACCTTACCTGTATGAGGCACCCGGACCCATAAAATGGAGGATCAATGTTAGACCGCTTCATGAGGAAAAAACCACCAACATTAAATGGAATTAATAATACATTGGTATCTAAGCAATGGATAAGTTCCATAAAGAAAATATTCCATGATTTGGGGAGTAGTGAAAGGGAAAAAGATGTCATGGTAGTTTATCGCCTCACCGGAGATGCAGATCAATGGTGGTTATTGATTGAAAACACAAAGGAAGATAATGAAATATCAAATATGTAATGGAGGGAGCATAAAGATATTTTATTATAAATATATATTCCTTGGTCCTCATAAGATGCTTTAATGTGGGATTTTTGTTGTCTTTGGAAACCAAGAAATATCTAGGGACTTGTTTGTTTAAGAAGGAGTATTCCTTGTTCATCCATTCCTCAAATCTTGAGCGAACATAATTTCCATCTGCTTTCGGCCCTTGGTGATTCTATGGTTTTCATCCCTTGACATTGGGTGATGAATGGTTTGGGGCCTGCCTAGGTTCATTGATGGGTTCTAATGTGGGCATGAGAGTTACATCTTCAGCTACTAATTTTCTTTTCCATTCTCATTGAGTTTTGTGTATGAGTCAAGATTTTGATTAGGTTTGCAATATGTCTTCTTCAACCCGTTCGGAAATTTATATGAACTCATGGAATCCACATTGATATTTCATTGGGTTAATAGGTGTCTTCAACTCATCCTTGTGTTTTTTATGATATAATTCTAGAGGTTTGACTTGATAGAGAGGGATGGAGAGTGAGTAGGTTAAACCTTTCCAACATTATATGAAGTCAAAACCCCCCCTCATTTTCATGTTTCTTATAGTTTGTTAGTTCAAAAATTATAATCTTAATTATTTATGAGCTTAGTTGGTTAATAATCAAATGATAAAGTCTTTCCCATCATGTAATGGATCATGCTGGAAACCTATTATACCAAACAATGGTTGGCCATGTTGGAGTCTGTAAAAAATCCGCATCATTTTTACCACATGTTGATCTTGAGGAACCAACATTTTTTTGTATTAGGATATGATCTATGTGAGATTATTTCTGGGGTCTCGTGCACTATAAAAGTTATAGAATGTATAATGTCAAAAATTTGGTAGAGACATAGTGTTATACACCCATTCAAGATATGTCTTCCTCTCAGGATACACAAGAGTGCTTCTCCCCTCTAGAGATTCAATTTGAGTAGTTAGGGACATGATTATGTTAAGAAACTCCAAGGGTTACTACTGTATGATCTACCTCCCTTACATAGGTATTTTTTGGTGGATGATGAGGTGGACCCAACATTATCTCCCACTGATTTATGATTCTTCTGAAGACTGGATGATTTCATTGATAAGGGAGAGACTATCACTCAAATGGAGGGAAGTAATAATAATTTTAAACATACTAATTTATGTGGAATGGATGCCTAGATCTGAATTCAATAGGATTATCAAATACCTCTATCATTGGTGTTTTGTCTATGGGAGGAATAATATTCATCAACTTTTTAGGATTCACCCCATTGGAATATTTCCCCTGAGTAGCTCCTCATTGAGCTATCTAAGAGCTTGCATCTCAGTCTCATATTGTGAAAATTGTTCCTCTATGGAATCAACTACACATATTCAGGATAGTGATTAATATTTATTCATAACTTTTCCATTTTTCAATGTTCCACTGTGGAGGTGGAATCTTGATTGTAACGCCCCGACCCCAGCTACCTAGAGTCGGTGCATTACTTCGAAACATTGGCATGATCACAAAAGATAATTTCTCGAAAGACCGATTAGTTAAGTAGCCTTGGAAACACTAGATACATTCATAAGTCTTACATTACATCCTAAAGCGAAAAACTAATAACAAAGTCTTCATAGTCCACACTCATATCCTCTTCTGACTATCCCTGCAGGATATTCATAAAATACTTCTTCACATCCTGGAAAATATTAAAAAATTGAAAGGGGTGAGCTCAGATGCTCAGTAAGGATAACAATATTGCGAAAGATTTCATCAATAAACATAACCATTTAAGGCAATGTATAACTAAAAAAATCCTTTTAAACTTGAACTTCAACATAATATGGAAAAAGTAAAATGAGATAATGCCATTTACTTCTTCACATGGATATTCTACTGGTCGAATAATCACACGAAATATCAATAACCACTTTCATAATGATGGAATGCATAATTCCAGACTATCATAACCACATAGCCAAGGCCTCGTGCCAAGACCACAAATAATATTTTGTCAAGGCCTCGTGCCAAGACACTAGTTTGTCTCATGAGACCTACCGATGCATCGAGGAGCTGTAGCGGGCTCCACCCGTCACTTATTAAGTCCAATGCATTCCTCATATGAATAGGTTTAAACATATCATAAAGCATAACATAATCGTATCACATAAAACATGCATAAAGGAAACATAACATTTCCACATTTCAATCAAAAGATATCAATACAACACATTAATATAATAAAAACACTTTCAAAACCATTTTCAATTCCAAAATAAAAGAAAAGTAAAACATGGTATTTATTTTTCTTTTAAAAAAGGTATGGCTTGTAGAGGAAGCCGAAACTCAAATAATGGTCACGGCAGTAGAGAAGTCGCTGTCACCGCATAAGTATGACAAAAACATTCCCTTTTGTCGTTTAGTAAACGCTTCGTATAAAAAGATTTATATTGAATAAACGTAAAAGTCAAAGGGGTTTATACACCGTATAAAAGAAATTTGTGTATAAAACAAAATATGCCTCAATGAAAGGAGATTGAGACGAAGTCATACAAAGATAATTTTTAAAATAAAATAGATCTATTATGTGTATTCACTATATGTACACATAAATAAAGTACAAATAAAATATAGTACATAATAATACCATGACATAATTTGAAAGTAGGAGATTAACCCAAAGAATGGAAATTGGGTTAAGAAGTTCCCTTACCTCGTGTCCAACTTGACTCGACCATTCTTTAAGCTCCTGAATAATAAACTAGAGTTAATTTATAGTTTCTTAAGAACCCTTTTCAAGTTTATTATTCATTTTATATCACTTATTACTATGTTATGAACATTATGTAATTATTTATGTTAATAACGGTCGTTTTGTCGATCTTAGGTACTTGAGTCAAAAATAAACTTCTTATAATTACACATTGTTCATGTGGTAAAATATCCATTATATCCATAATTATATTCATGATTTAGATATCATATACATAATATATATCCAGTATATACATTCATTCATAATATTACATAACATTTAGAGGTAAGAAATGAAATGCACCGTTCATGGAGACGGTAAGCTGTACGTACGCATGAACGCTACTTTCATTTATATTTCATAGTTAATGGAATGAAATCATAATGATATAAAGGTATATTATAATTACAGTATAATATCATATATAATATCATTTACTCCATCCTTTATACATCCCAAATATGGCATTAACGATTCAAATCACTTTGAGGGGGCGGTAGTCCGCACTTCCTAAAATGAAAATATCGCGTTTACCCATAATGGAAACAATAAACGTATGCCATAAATGAATAATAAAGAACCTTAAGTAAAAAAAAATAAACATATTATATATAATTGATAAATAGAGTTACATCTTAATGGCCACCTTTGAAGGTGTTATATGAGTGTTGAACAATCATCGTTTCGTGAGGCAGAAATTCACCATCCACAGAAACAGTATGTTATTTAACCATTAGATGTAGGTGTGTGTAAGTGTAGCTCGAATAATTCTTATAGAAACATCGTAGTATATTGAGGATACTTTTGTTGTTACAAAATAAATGAATAAAAAGAGTTTAGGGGGTTGGATAAGCAAAATAAAACAAAATAACATAAGCGAAGACATTACCTTAAAATCGGGTAACTCTTTTGATTTGAGACAAAGGATTCCTTGAGAAGAATTATTCCCAAAGTGAGGCTTCTAGGAGTAAGGGAGGGAAGTTGGGAGAGTATTTGGGCAGAGTTTGGCCGAGCCAAAAGTCTTTGAAAGTGTGAGTAAGGTGGTAGTGGTGGGGGCCTTTTATAAGTGGAGAGGAGGGACACTTTTGGAAAGTAATGAAATGTTACTTTATTATATAATGAGTTTCGGATTTTAAAGGTCCCAAACTTATATAATTCGATGATAAGGTGATAAGGGTTCGAAATATCTTCATCCAATAGATTTTTGACAAGTGTAAGCCTTATATTTTACATTATCCATTCATTTTATTTAAATCGTTAATTAATGAGGTAATCGTTGCATCATCATGGTGTCATAAATAATTTAATTTATTTCATGTCTACAAATTATAAAAAAAATCATGATTTAGGAAATCCTTTTAGCTTTATAATTAATATTTATAGTCAAAAATATTACTTTTATAACCCCATTTAAAAATTGATTTAGTAAAACAACTCTTGTTTGTGACCTTTTTATTTTAACATTAAATAAAAGTTATTTATGACATTTTCCTACCAAAGTGGCTCCATGGGGTCCCCAAGTTCACCCATGGATTTTATTGGTCGTCCATGACACATTAAATAGTGTTTGGACAAGTGTAAAGGTCATTCCATATTTTTATAATACTATTTTTGCCTTAAATTTCACTAATTACCTTTAATCGCGATTAATTAAACTTAAAAGTTATTATTCCCCAAAAAATTATTTTAATCCCATTGAACCAAATTTTACTTCCTAATGACATCCATGTATGTCGGATTTTTGAAAATCAAATCACAGAAGTGGTAATGTTTCATTTAAACGAAAAATCAGTTTTTTAACTACCACTTAGTGGTTTCACTATTCATCAAAAATTTAAGTTTTTCAGAACAATGCCAAAATTTCACCCTAAGATATAATTGATATTCCGAATTCAAAAATGATGTATATTTCACAAAATTCCAAACATATAAGTTGAATTAATTAATTTTATAACTAATTCTCATTGTCACAACAAATAGTGTGTTTTTAAGAAACAATATATATCAAAAGATTGACAATTGTTTATATCCAATTTCAAAGTGAAATCAATTCTAATGAACATAATTGGATAAAATGGTAAAAATATATTCTAATTATACTTTAAAACCACTAAATATTATAATTTATCACTATAAATTATTTTTATTAAAAAAATTGTTTTACGTATTTTTCACTATTCATAAAAAATGGAAGTTCTCAGAAAAATACCAAAAATTAAACATAGGCTAATTTCGATATTACGAATCCAAAAATGAAGTCCATTTTGAAATGTGAAATATATATAATTTCAAAATATGGTTATTACTATTCATAACTGCTACTTTTATTGGTCGTGGTGTGTTAGAACTTGAGGTTGCGTACAACACACATTGCTCTATTATTCAAAGAGGAGCGTACCATGGAAGCTTGGGGTGTTACATCGATATTCAGAGTGGCTTGGTTTTTTGAGAATTATTTGGTACCAGGTGCGTGCAACATCATCGGTGCATCAAAAACACCCTCCTCCTGGGGTGGGATCTATGTATTGTGGCTTTCAATATTCTCATAATGATTCACAATTTCCATCATTTTTATAGTGATGAAATTTTTTTAGGAATATCAAGAAATGTTGGTCGTTCCATTACATTGGATGAAAAAGGTTGATTCTACACTATCTTTTTTAGTATCATTACTCGAACCCTTGATCTTATTGGTCCATTTGGAATTGCAACCCCAATCGGGTCTGATCACCTTCTCCATATTTTCCTCCCATTTTGGTTTATGAATAGTGACTTTGAAGTATTTTCTATCTGGGATTTCTGAATAGGTGTCGACCAGCTGAGGTTTTTGTTGTAGTGGGAGCAACATATTGGATGTCGATAATCGATTATTCTTTCCCAACATGGAGAAGGATGATTTCATATTTGGTGATGATGATGATGATGATGATAAAAATCACCCCAAAAATCTAGGGTGGGGTCATTTGAAGTCGTATTTGGAATTAATTATTTCTATTGGTGAGGATCCAATATATCTAGTCTATGATTGGATGACTCATATGATAGACAGAAACATAAAAATTGTCCCTGCCCTTCTAGGTGGGGTTGATCTCGAATAACTACTGATGTCTCTTGGTCCTTATTAGGGGATGAAGAACCTGATGATGGTGATTGAGATAAAAATTCCCCAGCCTTGTTTGTCAGGGTGTTTACAGATGCTGCCAATATGTCCCAAATACTTTTGGTAATTGATGATTTGAGAGGTAGAGATGGGGGTAAATGTTTCCCTGACTGTGTTAGCTGGTTTTTTGCTGAGGTTGTTGGTATATCAGCTACTACTATAGCCTTTTTTATTTATTTTGGTTTTCCTCATATAGGATATGTGTGTAATGGTAGAACAAGATAAGAACCATTATTTATAGGATGTTGTTTGAGTGATCTAAACATCCATCTTCGTGTTTAGAAATAACATGATCATACCATGAGGTGCATTCCACTCTCACCTAGTGATCCCCTACTAGATCAGGAATATTATTCTAGTTCAAATAAGCATTCCATGTTGGAATATGTCGATGGACCTCTACAATGGGATAAGGGATATGAGCCTACACATATACTTACTCAGAATGATGCGAGTGCAGTCGTTCATCTGTAGAAGTTGGATTATGTTCCTTTCTTCCATGATCTGAAAGAATATTTTACATACATTCACTAATATGAAAATGAGTATTTACTAAGGCTTGTTTCATTCTCACATGGTTGTACCCAACTAAAACGGGGATATATTCCCGATCATAAGCCTTTACAGTATAACTCTAGAATCATTTGATAAGAATATGAGGCAGTATCGAGGAATATTCCCCTATCAAATTTTGATCCCTAGTTGGAACATGAATATGAACCTTGTTTGATGATTTTTCCTTTATCAGAATATGCATATAATTCTCCTGGACAGAAGCAATAATGTGTTCTTACTCTGGTATAGCCACTTGTTCATGATGATCAATGTGTTGAGATATCTTTACTACAGGGATATGAGTATGCACATATCCTATTATCTGTATTAGTGGTAGAATTGGCCGATGGAGTTCTTCAGCTGTTTCTAAAATATATTGGTATTTTAGAAAAGTGTGTGTCCAGATATAAGTCTGCACATTTTCCATCTCCATTATACAATGGAAGATATATTCGATTGAAGTGGGGATATAATAACAAATATTTATTCCTTGTTCCAAAATAATATGCTGAAAGTATTAATGCATAGGGGTAAGAATATGAGCCTCCACCCATTCATGATCTAGTAATATGTATGCGTTCTTGTTCCGAGCGAGTAGGGAAATGATCCTACTTATGAGTTTTTGAGGGAATATGCTAGTAGTAATCACTTGTAGGATTGGAGATATGTTCCTTCTTCTAGATATCCTGATCCCTCATCCCTGGATTATTCTTCCTTTTTTATCATACAACGGAGTTAGAGGCCGCAGTGTATTGGTTTGTACCCTCAGTAGGAAACTAGTGGGTTCATGCGTGACATTGTTGGTGACGACGGATAATAGGAGGCCTCTGGGGTATCCCCTGAACTATAAGGGAGCCGTATTTTTCTTCATGGTCCTCCTTCATTAGATATGGAGGGTGGCAGTTTTCCAAAACCATGGCTAAGCTCCTGAAACTGCCCATTGTGGCTTGGAGGGACACCATATTAGCTGTAGCTTTTCCTAGCCAATGTAGAATCACTGGTTTCCATGCATGGATAAGCTCATAAGTAGCATACATGGTGGCTAATATACCATGTTAGTGGTTTTCTAAGACCATCTAGTTTTCTACCTTTCATTGTTGTTGTCGAGAAGGTGGGATTACTTTATGACTAATGGGGGATGTAGTAGAAGATGGTTTACCACAGCGAATGTTGGATGATAAAGACATTGTCTCAAATCGGTACGTTTTCAATATCTACAATCATAAAAAAATAAAGTATAAGGTTAAAAATTAGTGAAATATCATTGGCATTATGTGCTCAATCAAATATTCATGGTTAAAAAAAATTTCCTGATATTCCATAATCTTCCCATTCTTCTTGTTTGGGTTTTCAAGATGAGGATGGAAATATTACATGATAACCCTAGTCATAGAGGATCATATATAAGATCATTTTTGTATTATTTATTTGCTTATGTAGGATGATAAAGACAAAGTGGACAGATTCATGATTCCATGGTATTTCTTTTATTTGAGAATTCACATTAGGGTCCATCTATATTTGTGTATGGGGGAAATTTAAATAGACCAACAGATAACAACCAATAATTTTTATTAGAGATATTCATGTTGGGATCACCATTTTTTTCGAATTAGATAGGAAGGTGACAAGGAAACGCTCATCGATATGGGTTTGGTCAGGCCTGATGGTTGATTATGAGGGGTTAAACATCTTGCAAAACCATTAACATTGTTTCATTGTCTCCCTTAAAAGAATCTCCCAATGGTTCCCTCATGCATAACTGGTTATGGAAAAAAAATTCCAAAGGAAAATGGTCAATTGCTGTTTTAAACACAACGACACTAAGATAATCACATTGGTCGAGCAGATGGTAGGTCAGGAACATCACAACATTTCAGGGGAATTTTTTCCAAATCTGGGACTCTCATATATATTTAAGATATGTTCATGAATTTCATCTTAATAGATGTATAGAATTGGTTACCCAAAAAAATTTCAATTAATTATCCTTTTATATAAAAGAAAAGGGAATCTTTTAAATGAATTAAAGAAAAAGGGGGTTCTCATTAGTGAGTTAATTTGTATGTATCATGGGTCCTTCATATGTTTTTGAGTAATGGGTAGATGCATTATATGTAGAAGTAATATATCTAGATGCTTTAGAAGATTATGCCATGCTGGGAGGTGATTTTAATATTACAAGGATGGGATTTATCTATAATTATGTGTCCTATGTATTCATTTTATTAATGCAATCAAAATAAACATAATTGATTAATTCTATGTTTTTTAACATCATGCGAAGAAGATATATGTGTAGGTACTGTGAAACCAAATATTTGGGCTTTGGTATAGAAGATATTTCCAACATATCCCGATTATAGAATAAATCAGAGTTATCATGTTTCAATCACTCCCTTAGGACTAGACCTAATGTAGATTCCCTTATATGAGGGGTTTTCATATTATTACACTCATATCCTCTTACATATTGGTATTTCCCTAGCTGATAGAGATTCATAATTCCAATGAGGTGTTCATTCTGTCTCCCAATACTAATGTGAGCAACGCTCAGTGTGAGAAATAAGGGATAAATGGTGATTAGTCTCATAGAGTTTAGATGTGGGACTCCTATGCTGAAACGATCCTATGGATATTTAATATGGATCTCGGGCCTTGGAGAGGCATCTTTAGTATCCTGATTTTGACAGGAATTAGATTCATGTTAGTTCTGTGATTGGGGCTTACACTATGAAGGTTCCCTTATATCAGTGATGTACAATGTCATGCCACATGTTGGGGCTTACACACTTGAGTTTCCCCTACCATCACAAAGGCATATAATTAATATGATATAATTATTGAAACTTCTTAAGACCATGTTATCTATGCTCAGTGGGAGAAACAAGGGATGGAAAATAATTGATTTCATTGACATGGGTGCATGGATTTTGTATTATGAGAACCCTATGAAGTCTTGAAATGGTGCTCGGGCCGCGATGAGGTTTCTTATGTATCTAGTTTATTACAGAAATTATATTAATCATATATCCCTTGATTAGGAATTACACTTTGATATTTCTTTTGTGGTCATCAGGGCTTATACGCTAAGGGTGGACAGTGTTACCAAACTCTGGGATGCCTTGGTGTTCTAGTATTCTTGCCAATCTGAAATGCGTTAATTGTCCACTTGACATTCCTTGGTTACCTGCCTGACCTGCCAGCTAATATCTACCTGACATGGGTAAAGAGGAACCATATGATCCATTTTACTTTTCCAAATAACTATACATATCATGTATGGAATGTTTAAGGTTTGTTGTATGATCAGGTTTGGATCATCTAGAGGATGTCACATGATCAACCAACCTGCCCAAGTGTCATCACCAGAGTCGGCTAACATATATGGAAGGTGTCGTTAGAGTCAATATGACATTTCATAGAGAGTGTATGTTGTCTTGGATGGAATCCTTGGTGGGATTTACAAGACCAGGATGACTTGTATGGAGGGTTTCATGAGTCATAGTTGACTTTCTATGGTCCTACTGTGAGATTTGGATGACATGAACATGTGCCTTTATATGAGTCTGGCGACATGTCCGGATGTTCATCACAAGGCTTGAAGGGTGAGTCAATAAGACATTGTGGGAATAGGTTGAAAATTTCATAGGGTGCAATCTCTCTTACTTCCAAAAATTGAGAGGACTTCATGCAATTCAAATGGTGCACCCAAGGAGTGTTGAATAACTCGGGTGAAATAACATGGAACCATCATATTCCCTGTATAGTTTATGTGGAGCATTCATGGGTTTACATAATTTTATTATATTCAACTTCCTGTTACTAGTATTCAGTTAAAGCCATTAAATCATGAATGCATTATTTTTTAGCGTTATCATCCAACGAGTCTCTCATTATTAAGGTGACATTAGGTATGTTCTTCACATATCATGCTAGAGGTCCTTCTTGTGTTCTATGAATGACCACATGAAGTTATTTTGACATGAAGCATGATTACTCTTATCTTTCAAATTTATATTACATGAAGGAAGACTTTCCAATTGAAATATCAATTTATCAATGAAATATTGTTTAGTGCTTAGGGCCTTCGTGCTCAAAAGTTTCCTCCATGTCATATCCATTCTTTTTCACAATAGTGTGGGAAATTTATATGAATATACGCCCTAGTTGTTAACCAATTTGTGCGGCCTATCTAGATCTGATCTAAGACGAAGTCAGTGAATGATTCTAGTGCCACATATCTTCACGAATCTCTACCATAGATCTCTTATGAGGTATTTCCCTTATTTTTAGTGACTGTGATTACCACCTGTAAATGCATCATTTATCAAATATTTCTAATTAATAGGGAATTTTTGACTCATAAATACATACCAAATGGATTTTAATTTTTCATGTTGAAAATTCCAAGGGATGTTGCAAGATAAATGGACCAGCATAGAGGAGTCATTGAGATGTTCGATTCCTTTACTAGGATATTTCACGAGGCATAGGTGGATTATCTAGGGGTCTCAATGAAATCAGGATGATGCGTCAAGTGGAATTTTTGGGATCATGCCTTATATTCCATGCATCTCATAAGACCATAATATAGACATCCTTAGCATGTCGCAATGGTTTTATGACTGTGAGAGATCTTACCTCCTTTAATTCAAACCCCTTTGTTTTTTACAATGTTTAGGGAATATGCGAGTTTAGATTAGGGTCATCAACAAAATTTTCTCTATTTTATGGTGTTTGGTTTCATGACCAATATTTTTCATATGTGAGCGCATGATTATTTCTAGGAAAATTCATATGTTTTACCCTAGGGGAGCTATATGGGATACACGTAGATTCTTGGATATGGCCAATGATGTTTTTTCTAAGTGGGTGACATGTAAACGTGATTTCATTAAGTAAGGTGAACATGTCCCCAATGAATCATGATGACATGGGGGTTGATAGGGGGTGTCTCATGTCTTTTAGTGACGGCGGGTTGCTCCCGTCCCCTCCCCTTTAATTTCATTTGTTTTATTTTACAAAGGCACCTAGATCTCACAAGTTGGCTTGGATGTTGTGAAGGATAATTATCCTTCCCATCAGTGTTGTGTTACTTGATTTTTTTAACTTCTAGGTCCCTCCAAATTTAGACATATTTACCCCTGTTTTAAATGGTTTTTTGATTGGGTTATCTGGTTCTTGCTGGTTCACATCCTAGTGGCCTGAGGGAGAATATTTGGCTACCACTACATGCTGATTGGTTGTTCATAGCGTCTTTATGATAGGAATAAAATTTATCCAAAAGGGTTCTCTGGGGTCCTTTATATGTTATGTGATTCTAGTGGAGTCTTCGTGTGACTCAATGAGGGTTATGAAATCATGTGTCCCATAGAGACTCACATGATCCCCATGTCTCAACCACCTTCTCCACCCTTTTCATTTACATGTAAAAATAACACCCATATTCCAAAATTATTTACATTGTGAATTTTATGATACTCATTTGGAGGGTGTCAACAATATACACCATTTAGATGATCATATATATATATGGAGTGAAAACTGAAGAAGCATAGTCAAATATTCAATCCAATATGATTCATGTACTAATGTTCTTGTCATCCAATGACTCAGTATTCCATTTCTACAAGATGGGGTATGAATCCTGATGTAGGGATATGTTGGCCACCACACTAAAAATGGGTTCCCTAACCCAAAATATGTACTTGAGAAACATTGACACTATTTCACTAAATCCAAACCAAATTCCTATTAGGGGAAAACTCCTAAAAGTAGCCCAAGGAATAAACCACTATTGATACATATTTATAATGACCCGGACTAATGGGACTCATGCCGCAAATAACAAGATCATACCTCCATGGGATAAGGGATGTAAACATGCAATAAAAGTAAAAACTAATATGAGAGGGATTTTCCTGTGTAAGTATATCCACGAAGACAATCATCCCCCTAGAGAATTAAAGGGGAATTAAAGAAAAGATAGTAACATATAGAATAAAAAACATGAATGTTACAATTTCTAGGGAATACAAGATTATGATTGTGTAATCTGAAAAAGAAAAGTCATGAAATGTAGGATCAACTAGGATTATGTCCCAAAGTGAAAAAATGGCAATGTAAATTCTGAGAGAACTCATCTCCAGATCTCTAAGCGCCGACCACCATACATGGTCAAATTTACATGTGTATCACCATAATACTATAAAATAGACACTAACCTGAACATCATTTTCATAAGACATGAAATATGTGGGAAAATCCCATGTAGAGGTGAGTATAAATATACCTAGTTGGATTACCCAAAATCTGATGGGAGGTGGGAATATGTGATGCAATTTAAGTAGAGAACTCAAACTAAATCAAGAAATCGAATACAAAAAGGAGGATACATATATATTGTCATCAAAAAATTACTGGTAACAGAGAAATGAGATATCCATATAATAGAAAAAACCAATACAAAATCTTCTATTAGTTCGAATAGGTCAATTGATGATGCACTGCATCTCGTATGTTTTTCCAAAGAAACATCCATGGTGAGCCAAACCGCTCCACTCTAACACATAGTTTATGAGAAATGAAATATAGTTTTATGATCCATTCCCTATTAAAAAAAGGTATCCACTCAATATATAGAGGACTCATTCCATGATTTAACAAGAGGTTGTCACAAAATAGATACAAGAACCAGTCCCTTATACAACTAGTGGGTTCCACTCAGACGGTATAGGACTCATGACTTTACATAGAGGGAGGATTACACTCTGTTTATATATTGAGAATTTATTCACCTTTCCACTAAGAAGGTTACATTCAGTATATAGAGTGCCCATGCCCTAACTCTACTGGACGGTGCAACTCTATTGGTCAATAGAGGAATCTAGCCTTATCCCAGAAGCAGGGTTTGACTCTGATAATTGAGGACCCATTCCCAGAAACCAAATGAGGGTGACACTTTGAAGTTAGAGGACCCTTGACCTAATAGTATAGGATCATGACAAACATTAGATAGATGATCCATGCAGTAAAATTGTAATAGGGTTCCACTATGATGGTCAATAGAGGACCCATGCCATGTCCTAGCATATGGGTGCCACCCTGATGGGTGAGGACCCATACCTTGACATCATATTTTGGGGGCCTTTCCAATTGTAGATTACCAATTCCCTAACTCCATAATATGTTTGTACTATTTGGATGGATATAGGACCCATGCCCTATCCTAGTAGGAGGGAGAAACTCTGATCACTCTCATGATCTTGCCCCATCACCGCCATCATCAAACATTAAATAATGAAGTCTGAACATAATAAAATGTTTATTCATATCTAAAAAACAACTACCAAATCATTGATCATGTTATAAAAGAAAAAAACTCAGGATTTTCTACTCATGGGTTAGGATCTAATTCCAAATGAAGAGGAAATTATATCTAGATGATTCCTCAAAAAGAAGTACATAACATGTAAGGGGCCCACAGGATGTTCTGTCCCACTCAGTTACCTGTTTTTTCCTTTATAGTACACAACTCACTACCCATGTAGTCCTACATAGCTTATAAGGGGAATACATGATGAGTTTCATCGACCTTGATCTGAGGTGTGTTCTCTTGGATGTGCTGGTGTCCTTGAGGCCATGTCTACATACAACAATTGTCTGCCTGGCCATGCATGTGTCTATTTACACTCTGATTACACACTGTGTTCTTAGAACTTGGTCACACGAGATGTGTAATCTCACATATAATTTGATATTTAACTAACTTGAAAACCTATCCACTGATTTCATGGGTTTACATGTCGCGTGTTCTCCGTACTACACAGTGTGTAGTTGGATTTTACACATAATCCAAGATCTGCTATAAGATTCCCAGATCATCAACTCTCCTACAAATACACTGTTAAGTATTCCTAAAATAAAATATAAGGGCATTTATTCATCAATTCTACCACTTTGGTGGCCCAAAAATAGAGTTCCAACAGTTCTTTTGAATCCTGCATGAATCTGCCATGCACCAATGTCATATGAGGTGCCTCTCATCACCTGAACAAAATCATGATCTACGTTGGAATCACCCATATCCTCTAAAATATCCTAATCTATCCTATATTCATCTATCTGGAAATAGTCCACAAATATGGGAGTCTGATCCATCGCAATCCCGCCCGATAATGTCTAACTATGGCCCCATAGGCCAATGATTAAGATTTAAATGAACGATGGGGGAAAAGAACATAAACACGGGTGAAACAAACATTTACAACCATTTCTTGTCCAATGGATATATATCAAGGATAAATGAGGTGAGAAACATGAAACAATGGGGTTAAATTTGATAAACAACCTAAATATGATACATGGGAAAATGAACGATTCAATTTACATAGGACATAGTGAATGAATTGATAATATTTTCTCTTTCAATTATAGGAGGATACAAAAATATTTATTCCAAAATCAAGATTGGATCATTAATTGGTTATAAAAATGACTGTAATAATGGGGAATGTCTTTTGTATTTGATGCACCTAAATTATCCTTGGTCTATTTATTGAATGTCTTCAAATCTCAATCTGGCATTGAAGAACGTTTTCTACTCCTCCCAATGATCCAAGGGTTATGTGGATAACCCTAGAGATTATCTATAAATAAGTATTTACAAGGGAAGCTGTTTTGAGTCATTTAATGAATTAATTTAATTAATTAATTAGTTAATCCATTGAATGCACCTCCCAAAGACCCATTTATATGAATGTCCTTTGCGGTCAAGCATTATTTCACATGTTAGGTAAATCTCCCATTTCGGATTCAAATTTGGTCTCATCTTTCTATTTTGAGACTCTATTTTTTAGATACTATATTACTTGTAAAAACATTTCATGTATGATGTAATATATATTTTCTATTTTTTTAATATTTATTCTGGGAACACCTGAACTCTGAATTGCACACCATCTCCTCACCTAACTCTGAAAATATTCCTAAAAATATTTCAAATTTTTATATGTAAAATAGAGGGTCTATATATGATTAAAGAATGTAAAATAATACGTAAAATGAAAAAATAATTTATGAACTATCAAAAAATTTTAGGCAAACACATAATGTTTATACACAATGGCGTCAAAAAGAGTATTATGATAAAAATAGGACCACAAGGATATGGGGGTGATTTTTGAAATGTATTTTGTTAGTTAATTAATATTCTAAGAAGGTACTGAAGTGTGGTGGTGACATGAGATGTGGTTTCCATTTATAATTGAGGGAAGGGAGAGACATGGAATTTTTCAAAGGAATAACATACATTAACGACTTGCTCATCAGAAGTAGGTCCAAAATGATGCATCTTTGAAGAGGAGAAGATATAGGATTAATATATGAAAAGTAAATATAATTTAGATATTTTTAAGGATATTTTAGCAATTATTATCTTAGTTTTACCCCAATTAACTTGTTTTAAATCATTCCATGGAAACGACCCTTTCCAAAGTTATTATTCATGACAACCAAAAATGAAAGTAGACATAGTAAAAATATGGACATGCTGAATCCAAATATAGATTCGATATTATGAAATTTAATTTCAATATATGGAGGTGATTAAATTAAAAAAACTAATAAAATCTTTTAAAAAGGTTTTCTAGAAATACGATTTTAAGTATAAAAATTATTTTAATGGAAACTCAATTATAATTTTGATTCAAAGGGAATTAATTAGTTTTTCTTAAGTCAAATGTGGATTATTTTTATTTCTAATCAAACCATAACCAAGAGGATCCTTATAAATAGATGATTGAAATATAATAAATAAAACTAATTTTTTAACCAAAACATTACCTATATTTCATGGATATTAATCATATATTTGTATGTCCAATATCACATTTAATATGAATTATATTAAATATCTAATATATTTATTTCCAATCAAAAATGTTTTGTATACCCTAATGTTATTCTTATATCATTATAACATTATAAAATTTAATGTTTTGTAACATTTTTATTTTTTACTATTCACCAAAAAAATCAACTATCTAAAAATCTCAAAAATTCACCATACTCTAATTTTTAAATAATTAATTCAGAAATGAAATTCAATTCATATAATTAAATTTACAAAACAATAGGTATTTAGTATTTAATGAAATTTCTGAATAATGGTGTGTGCATTGTGTTATTGTTTCTCTATAAACAAAAGCTTTCTATAGTTGATGATCGAGTGTCACATTCCTCCATCTTTAAAAAATTTCAACCTTTTAATTTGTATAATGCGACCTCAAGAATACATATTGGTATTTCATCATTATAACTTCCCTAGGTTCCCATTTTGTGACTTTTATCTTACGATTTATCCAATTTACCATTACTATAAAATCATCTAATTCCCCAAAAATTTGTCTTCAGTTTTGAGAATCAATATAGTCTCATCATAGTATGATGAAATAGGATCCAATTCTATTTAATCGAAGTTGATCACATACAATAGATATTTATTGTGCCTCCTCAATCAAGAGATATGGATAATATAATGAACATTACAGGGTCTTAGAAGAATTTCCAAAGGATAATCCACCCCTCCAATTATTTATATAATTTAAAATGTTTTGATGTCTTTCAGACTTAGTTTCCCTTTATTTTTTAACAAATATAACACATTTCCATTAAAATTGCATCAATAAAAAATGTTATCCAACTATAAATTCTAAATCATTCATTTGGATGTCGGCATAATGTATTTGTCAACTTTTAGTTGCATTAATATGAATATAAATAATTTCTATATTCTATATTGTCTCTACAATGAGATGTGGGCCAATAAAATTCCATTCACCAAATTTATCTGAAAATGATAGAGAATGAAACTTCTTACCGTACAATGATTTATATAGTTCCATTTTATATTTTGAATCGATGTTATAATTATATGTGAATTCCATAAAAGTTAAATACTTATTCCGCACAACTTGAAATCCATGTGGAAATGACCTTGATATGTATTCAAATCTATAAACTGTAATTTCAGAATGGCCATCTATTTTAAGGTGGTAGGTTGTGCTAAAATGTCACTCTATGTCTATAGCCTTCTAAATAATTTCCAATAATCTTAACATAAACCAAATATCATGATTAGATACAATATAAATATATTCACCCTGATGTTTAAAACATAATTATAATGGACTTATGAGTGGTTCAAAAGAGGTATATCTTTCCCTATAGTGAGGAAATTTTCACACAGAGTAAGGAAACCAAACAAATATATATGGAATTATTCTTTCACACAATCATTGGAAGTAAAATTACAAAGTCTATAGTAATGTAAGAATATTCACACTATGAAATATGTAGGGTCTTGATGACTCCTCTAGGATGTTATTTCTCGTCCTTAACCAGTTGAAAAACCAACCATCATGATATATAGAATGTAATTTAATGTTTCATATTATATCTCCAAAAAATTTAAATTTAATAATGATAAATTATTATTCTACTAGGTTTCATTGAGAAATTTGAGCTATGAGATTCATCTTACAATTCTATATTCAGCATAGGTATAGATGTAACATGTATCCTCATCCCTAATTTTAGTATACCATCATTATAAATGTTTTTTTCTAACATACCATCATTCATGGAATTAATTTAATTTTTAATATTCTCAACATCAAGATATGAACACTTTATATTCTTTAATAAGTATTACTTTCAAATCATTAGGAATACATGTGGGGTTTACCTTTTTAATGATTCCCTTATACAGGTATACAAAATAAATGAATATAAGATCTTTTTTGTAATAACCCGAGCTTCCACGGTACATTTCCATTTGAATAATGCAATAGCTTGGATTGTACACAACATTGAGATTCTAACACACCACAACTAATCAAACTAGCTATTATGAATAGTAATACCCAATTTTCTAAATTTTATAAATTTTATCTTTTAAAATGGACTTCATTTTTTTATTCGGAATATTGAAATTACCTTAGGGGGAATTTTTTGTATTTTTCTGAAAACATTCAATTTTTTATGAATAGTGAAAAACAATGTGTTATTGGTTAAAATCGACATTTTATTTAAAAAATTATTGTTTTATTTAAATTTATTTTAGGTAAAAATAGAAACATAATACATATATAAGTTCAATGTAATTCATTGGAGTCATTTTTTAATTAGTTTAGATATATAAAAATTTTATTGAACTTTTTCCATCTTTTACACACCTCCAATGAGCATTTACAAATTTAAATAAAAAATAATTTTACTGCTTCTGTGTGTTGAATTTAAAAAATCTGAGAGCCACGGTTAATATCAGTAAGTAAAATTTGGTTCAATAAGATGAATATAATTTTTTTAATAGTAACTTTGGACTTTTATTTACCACAGTTAAAAGTAAATAGGGTAATTAAGGGTAAAAATGATATCATAATTACCCTAAAACATGTCCTAATTCTATTGGATAAGTTTAATTAGACCAAAAACAACCTTATTAATCAAATATGATCCCCTTTGGTCCACTTTGATTAGATTAGGACATTTATAATTATTTAATTTAAAGATGAGTTAAAAGAGTTATATTCAAAGTTTAAAAACTTAACCATTTTTATATAGGGTTACATAGAATATAAATTGAAATATAAATATTGATTATAAACCTAAAACGATTTCATATATAATGGTATTTTATATATATTTTTTATATATTAAATAATTTAATTTATTTATGACATAATGATGATGTATTAATTACCTTATTGAATAAAGATTAAAATAATTGATATTATAAATATCCAAATAAATGTAATTTGTGTTTTTTGATGCATTAAACAAATTTTCTAGGTTAATATGACATTTTACAGTTTATTAAATAAATTTTTTTGAAGTAATCATACTTTTTGGAATTTTACAAAAATCAAATACTCAATAGTGTCAAAATTGACATAATTGAGTTTTTAAAACAAATACTATATTATTAATGGATATAATATTTCTAGAAATACATGTCTTTATAAAAGGACATAGATAAGTTTATATATATTAATAATAAACCACTTGGGGTTATATTGGAAGTTTATAGTAATCTTATTAACCATATAATATTAAAATACAAAGATACATTTTAAATGAAAAACTATTTAACTAAGAGTTAAATATAAACGATAAGGTTAATATGGTGACCTAAACCTATCTAAAACCAATTTACTAAGGTTTTTTAGACCCAAACCCACCTTATACTCTAAATAAATCATTTTGGAGCAATTAGAAACCTATTTTTATTTTATTATAAAATAATATTTCAATCTTTTCCTAAAGTGACCCTCGCCTCTCTTATAAAAGGGTACTTCTCATTCTCTTAATTTCACACCTCCAAAGCCTTTTGGATCGGCCAAACCATGCGCAAATATACTCCCTAATTTCCTATATTCATCCCAGAGGCCTTACTTTGGTCATAAAGCCAACCTATGGAGACATTTTTATCAAATCAAAAGGAAGAACCTGAAGGAGAGGTAAATATTTCATCACCTTTTTCATGTTTTTTCTTCTTCGACTTCCTATTTCTTTGTTGTTTCCATTGTAAAATAAAAACTCCAGTATCATATATATATTTTGAAGTTATTAAAAAATGATACAACCATATTAATTATTATATCAATCATATGAATGACAATGTCAATATACGTGTGTACGTACGGCTTACCATCTGCACATTGTGGTGTAGTTTGTTATTCCAACACTTAATTATTTGGATGGGTATAATAATGATTATAACTAATATAAATAATAAATATAACATTTTAATGATTCTGTATATATGATATACCATCCAATTACATATTATATCACCATCAATACAATGATATTATTGCTGGTGCGTACGCACGGATTACCCTCTCCACGAACGTGATGATATTCATTCCCCATCGTAACCATTCAAGAATTATTTTCATTTTATGATTAAAAATAATGTTTATGAACATAATATCATTCTTTATATGAATCAAATACATCCAATCCATTTCAAATATTGCTTACGTAACCAAGTATATAAAGGAAAATGAATCAGTTAACAACCGAAATGATGATAATACAGAAATATTATTAACAAAGAAATATTAGAGGATAATTTATGATACAATATTCATATATATAGTTCTTTTATAATTTAATAATAATGTTTTAACTATTATAAAGGACGTTAACATACCATTGACTAAGGAAAAGTACACAGTAAGTGTTAATTCAACAATCTCTTTACTTATCCGAGGTTTTTAATATGTAAGTATCTCCTGGGACCACTTTATCACTCACATCAGTGTTTTCATAAATATTTAATTGAAAACAATTTTACTATTTACCAGAATATGGTTTCAAGTCATTTTTACCCTTATTTGACCTTATATTTTTTTGAAAGGAATCTTTCCGTCGTTTTCCAAAAAAGGTACTTTATGACCTTTTCGACAAAATTAAGGAAAGAATTTTTTTAAATAATACGGAGGGTGAAACTACTTTCCAACATCATAACATCGTCGAAGATTCCCATACAAGCATATAATAATATTTTCAAAATAAATTTTTTCTTTTATAACTAT
Source organism: Viscum album (assembly GCA_963277665.1). Lineage (NCBI taxonomy): Eukaryota > Viridiplantae > Streptophyta > Magnoliopsida > Santalales > Viscaceae > Viscum > Viscum album. Next base: position 581,649,559 of record OY728129.1, on the reverse strand, counting down.
TTTACTTTCAAATAATTTTAAAAATAGAATGAGGTATTTATTTCAGATGGTTCTCATTTTGTCTATGTCAACATCCTTTGATGGATATAAAAATTGTTTGAAGTTGATTTATTACGATAAAAATCATTAATATTTTATTGGAGGTTTTGGGATATGCTTGACTGTGGATATATTATTTTTATACCATTCATGGTTTATTATTAATGTGTTAATATTTGGTATGATAGTTTTAATATGAATGTTTATGTTATGTTTAAACCTTTTCATATGAGGAATGCATTGGACTTAATAAGTGACAGACAGAGCCCGTTATAGTTCCTTGATGCATCAGTAGGTCTCATGAGAAAAACTAGTGTCTTGACAATAGGCCTTGACAAAATATTATTTGTAGTTTTGGCACAATGCCTTGATTATGTGGTTATGAAGTATGGAATTATGCATTCCATCATTATGAAAGTGGCTATTGATATTTCATGCGATTATTAGACTAGTAGAATATACATGTGAATAATTAAATGTTATTATTTGATTTTATCTTTTCCATATTATGCTGAAGTTTATGTTTAAAATACTTTTGTTTTATTCTTATACATTGCCTTAAATTTCTATTCTTATTTATGAAAGTTTCCACTATATTTTTATCCTTACTGAGCATCTGAGCTCATCCTTTCTATTTTTTGTTTTCCCAGGATGTGAAGAAGTATTTTATGGTTGACCTACAGTGATAGGATAAGGATATAAGTTTGTCCAAAAGGGGAAAAAATGATGTTCATGTTTTTATGTCATGATGTAATGTAAAACTTATCAATATATCTATTACTTCCAAGGATACAAAACTTATCGGTCTTTTGGGAAATGATTCCTTGTATAATGCAACTTTTATATAATATTTCACTGAATCTAGGTAACTAGGGTCAGGGCATTACAGTTGGTATTAGAGGAAGTTTAGTACAAACCATGGAAACTAGACTTAACAAAACCTGATTAAGGAACATTACACTAAGATAGAATTTGAGGATTAGTATTGAAGAACTTCCTTGTGTTTTTTTATTCTTGGGATTTTGTGATTTTTCTGCATAATACATCCCTATCTGGATATAAGTAGGTAGAGGCGGCTCTAGAATAGATGTACTTAGGGGTAGACCCCGAAAACACCACTTTTAGCTATACTTGAATGGGAACTGGTGCACGACAACGGGCCTTGCTGCACTCTTGGATATGACACTCCCGAGGGACATGCTTAAGATAATTATCATTTTTTTACAAACCATTATGAAGGGTTTATGAGTATATACCTCTTCAAAGAAAACATTTTTATGATTATGGATTATATCCATAAACTGTCCAATTTATTTTAAATGTTTTACAAGTTTGGAATTATGTATTCCAATTCATAAAATAATCTAGTGTATTCCATTTTTTAGAAATGGAACCTAGTGGAAGTAATGGAAACCGTATAAATGCACGTAATACATGTAGGGATTTCCCTCTTTCTCAAGATAATTATAGTGGATCTGGTGATGTAACTGATGCTGATCATCTTATCACCACACTGGGACAACTCACTCGGGGTATGAATAATAACCTTACTCGTATAGAGCACACTGATCCACAACGCAGAGGATCAATGTTAGACCGATTCATAAGGCATCAACCACCAAAATTCAATGGGAGTACAAATCCATTAGTAGATGAGTAATGGATAAATTCCATAGAGGAAATATTTCATGCTTTGGGGAGTAGCAAAATGGAAAAAGTTTTCATGGCATTTTATTACCTCACGGGAGACACAGATCATTGGTGGTCATTAATCCAAAATACAAAGGAAGATGAAGAAGTATCAAACATGGAATAAAGGGAGTTTAATGAGGATTAAATATAAAAATAAATTCTTCATAACCATCAAGTGGATATGGAAAGAATGTATCTGAGTTTGAGGAAAAATGAGGTTGAGAATGTTAGAAAGTCTGAGGATAAAATTATAAGGTTAGAAAGGCATGAAACGGATTATATATGTAACCCGTAGAGTAAGATTAATAGATTATTTGATGGGTTAAAACCATTTCTCCAGAGAGAATTTGTCTCACAATCCTTCTTATCATACGAATATATTGTCTCATGTGCTATCACGACAGGAAAAGAATTCCTTAAGTCTTATGACTTTGAAGAAAAGTAGAAGAGGAAGAGATATGATTAACACTATGGAAATGGAAATAAGGGTAATAAGGGAAGATTTTAATATCCATCCTGTGGTAAATGTGGGAAGAAACACCCTGGTACTTTCCTGAAGGGAATGAGAGTCTGTTACAAGTGCGGTGAAAAAGGCCACCAGGCTCATGATTGCAAGGGGAAGAAAGAGGCTGTCAATGTTAAATGCTACAATTTTAGAGAAAATTGGCATTATTCAAATGAATGTCCTAATAACTAAAGGAAATTAACTCTAAAAAGGCCAAGGGGGGAAGGGAAAGCTTATGCAATCACTACTGCTGAGGTTGATGCTTCGAAAGTTGTGGTGGCAGGTAATTTAATGGTTTTCTCATGTTTATGCAAGGATTTCTTTTATTCTATATCATTACATTGTTTCATATATTCCAAGTTTGCTAATAAAATTATATATTTTCAATTTGAATTAACAAGGGATTTGTCAGTCAAAACACCTAAGGGAAGTATCATCGCAACAAATTTTTGTGAATTAGTTCCCTTTAGGACATATAAATGTTCTTTATCTTCTTATCTCATCATCATACCCATGATTTAATTTGATATAATCATTTGTATGGAATGGACTTTGGGCCATAATGTGAAAATTTATTTTAAGAAGAAGTAGGTTACAATTCTCGATGCTGATAAGTAGTAACATGTCTTTAGAAAAAAAATGTCACCACCTAATTCTTATCTAGATCTACCACCAGTAGCTCAACTAAATTCAATTATTGTGGAGGAATATAATTAAATTACTTGGGGTGAGAAAATGAATGTTCAAATACAGGATGTACCTATTGTGAAAGAATATGTTGATGTCTTTCTAGAGGATTTACCTGGATATCCTCCAGAACGAGAAATTTAGTTTTCTATTGATTTAATTCCTGGTTCAGGGCCCATATCAAAGACCCCTTATATAATTGACACAATGGAATTAGTGGAACTAATGAAACAACTAGAGGAATTTATAAATAAGTGATTTTTTCTCCACTAGTGTTTCTCTATGGGGAGCCCCTGTTCTTTTTGTTAAGAAGAAAGATAGATCTATGAGGTTGTGCATTGACTACAAGGAGTTCAATGCTTTAACAATAATGAAAAATTATCCCCTACCTCGCATTGATGATTTATTCAAACAACTTCATAGAGATCAATATTTTTCAAAGATTGAAATTCGATCTAGATATCATCAGTTGTGTGTCAATAAGGAAGACATTCTGAAAATAACATTTTGAACTAGGTACAGGTATTACGAGTTTATAGTAATGACTTTTGGATTGACTAATGCACCCTTTGTCTTCATGGATCTAATGAATTGTGTTTTCAAGGTAAATATTGATGATTTTGTAGTGGTATTTATTGATGATATTTTGGTAAACTAAAAAATCTATGAATATAATGAAAATCACTTGCACATTATCCTAAGGACTCTTAGAAGAAATGAATTATATGGGAAATTTTGCAATTGTGAATTCTGGATTCAAGAGATTTATTTTCTTGGACATATTTCCTCTAAGGATGGAATCTCTGGTGATCCTTCAAAGACCAAGGCAATCTAAGAATGGACATCACCAACATGTATAACTGAGGTACGCAGTTTTATTGGTTTAGCAGGTTATTATCGACGTTTCATCTAGAATTTTTCCCGGTTGGCTAACCCATTAACCAAGCTCACACATAAAGGGGTTAAATTTGTTTGGAAAAAATAGTGTCAAGAATGTTTTGAGGAACTAAAGTGAAGATTAGTCAATTATCATAACTTCACACTACCATCGGGGAATTATGGGTTTCTTATTTATAGTGATGCTTCAAAGAAAGGACTTGGATGTGTCTTTATGCAGAATGATAGAGTTATTGATTATGCATCACGATAGCTAAAAATTCATGAAAAAAACTATTCCACTCATGATCTTGAGTTAGAAACTGTAATCTTGGATTTGAAGATTTGGAGACACTATCTCTATGGTGAAAAATGTGAGATATATAACAATCACAAGATTTTGAAATGTAATTTCTCATAGAAAGAACTCAACATGAGGCAAATACGATGTCTTGAACTACTCAAAGATTGTGATTGCACTATACACTACCACCTAGGGAGAGAAAATAAGGTGTTAGATGCTTTATGCAGAAAGGATAATGGAGTTTTGAACCAGATGAGAGTTGAAAGAGATCTAATTTTCAAGGATCTAGTAAAGATGTATATGGGAATAATCATGGAATTTGGAACAACAATACTTTTTCAAATGGTTTCCAAATAATCTTTATTATAAAGGATAAAAAGATCTTATGTTGATGATGAGGAATTTAAAAAGAAAATTTAAGCCATGAACGATGGGAGATTGATCGACTTTGTATATGAAGATGGGATTTTGAAATTTGGGAAGAGACTTTGTGTTCCTGATATACCAGATCTGAAAATAGAATTGTTGGATGATTCTCATAGATCTAATTTCTCTATACACCCTGGTTGTACTAAGACGTATAGAGATTTGAAAGAACATTTTTGGTGGGAATACATGAAGAATGAAATTTCTGATTTTGTGTTGAGATGTATGGTTTGTTAACAAGTGAAATATGGAAGGAAACATTCTAGATGAGTCATGCAACCATTTCCCATAATTGAGTGTAAATGGGATGATATTACGAGGGACTTTGTCATGGGTCTACCAAAGACTCCTAGAAGGAATGACGCAATATGGGTCATTATTGATCGTCTTACCATATCCGCACATTTTCTTGTTAGAAGATAAGATTTACCACATGAACGTTTGGAAAGACTATTTATTAATGAAGTTGTAAGACTTTGTGGACTACCCTTATCGATTGTTTCTAATCAAGATCCCCATTTTACATAAAGATTCTGGAAAATTCATCAGAATGCCCTGGATACTAAACTTCATTTTAGAACTTCCTACCACCCTCAAACAAATGGAAAATTAGAATGGACTATTCAAACCTTAGAAGGCATGTTTAGATCATACTTAGATGAATGTCAAGGTATGTGGGATCAATATTTACCTCTTTTATAATTTTCCTATAACAATAGCTTACATTCAAGTATTTAGATGGCACCATATGAAGTGTTATATGGAAAGAGATGTTACACCCCAACTTGTTGGGATGATTTTGTTGAAAGAAAACTCAAAGGCCCCGAACTTGTTGAGGATATGAAGGAAAAGGTGAAGGTTATCCAAACCCACATCAAAGCAGCACTGGTAGGTAGAAGGGTTATACCAATAATCGAAGGAAGGATTTGGAATTTCATGTAGGAGACCATGTTTTATTGAAGGTATCTTCATGGAAGGGAGTTATATGATTCTGTAAGAAGGGTAAACAAAGTCTGAGGTATATCAGACCTTTCGAAATTCAATAACAAATTGGGGTTGTACCTTACCGCTTGGTAATGCTGCCAAGTCTCTCCAAAATTCACGATGTGTTTCACGTATCACTATTGAGAAAATACATGACTGACCCAACGCATGTACTCACCAATGAGAAAATTGAACTAGAACCAGTAATATATTATTGTGAAGAGCCTATAAAAATTCCTGATACCAGAGAACAAGTGCAGAGAAACCGGACGACTCATCTGGTAAAAGTTCTATTGAGAAATCATAAGATGGAAGAGGCAACTTGGGAACCCGAGGAACATATGATGAAGAACCACCTGAATCTTTTTATGTTGTAATATTCTATAAATTTCAAGGATTAAATTATTTTAAGTATAGTATAATGTAACACCACAAGCATCCACGGTATGTTTCACTTTGAATAATAAAATTGCTTGTGTTGTACGCAACATCATGTTCAAACACACCACAACTAATCAAACTAGCCGTTATGAATATTAATACCCACTTCTTGAAATTTTATAAATTTTATCATTCAAATTAGACTTCATTTTTGGATTTTTAATATCAAAATTCACTTAGGGGGAATTTTTGGTATTTTTCTGAAAACATTCAATTTTTGATAAATTGTGAAAAACATTGTGTTATTGTTTAAAAATGACTTTTTAATTAAATATTTAATAATTTTAATGAAATTTATTTTAGGTAAAAATAGATATTTAATACTTAGATATGTTAAAATTAATTCATTGGTGTCATTTTATAATAAGTTTAGATATATTAAATTTTATCGAACTTTTACTGTCTTTTACCCACCTTCTAGGGGAATTTTGAAATTTGTATAAAACTTATTTTTACCACTTATATGAGTTTAATTTCAAAAATCTGAGATAAATGGTCAATATCAGTTTGTAAAATTTGGTTCAATAAGATGAATTTTTTTTTGGTGAAGAGTAACTTTTTACTTTTATTTACCACGGTTTAAAGTAAATATGGTAATGAAGGGTAAAAATGATATCATAATTACCCAAACACATGTCCTAATTTTATTAGATAAGTATAATTCGACCAAAAACAACCTTAGGAATAAAATATTAACCTCTTTGGTTCACCTAGATTAGATTAGGACATTTATTATTATTTTATTTAAAGAATAGTTAAAAGAGTTAAAATTAAAGTCTAATAACTAAACCATTTTTAATATAGGGTTATACATAAGATAAATTCGACTATAAATATTAATTAGAAATATAAAAATATTTCCTACATAATGGTATTTTATTTATAATTTATATAACTTGAATAATTTAATTTATTTATGACACAAAGATGATGCAATAATTACTTTATTAAATATAGATTAAAATAATTGAAATTATAAATATCCAAATCAATATAAATAGAAACTTTTGATGAATTAAACTACATTTATAGGTTAATAGGACATTTTAGGATTGATTAAATGAATTTATTTTAAATTAATAATGTTTTTAGCACATCAAAAAAAATTAATTACTAAATAGTGTCAAAATTGACATAAAAGTGTTTTTAAAACAAATATTATATTATTAATTGATATAATATTCCTAAAAATGTAAGGATCGGCCAAATGACTTGTATAAGGGTATATATGTCAATAAATAACCACTTGGTATTATTTTGGAAGTTTTTAGTATGTTTATTAGCCATATAATATAAAAATACAAAGAGACATGGAAAATGTCAAACTAACTAACTAAGAGTTAAATCTAAATGATAAGGTTAATATGGTGACCCAAACCTATATAAAACCTATTGGTTGAGAGTATTTCAACCCATTCCCACCTTATCCTCGAAATAAATCTTTATATATCCTTATAAACCGAATATGAATTTATTATAAAATAATATTTTATGTTTTTCCTAAGGTTCCACTCACCCCTCTTATAAAAGGTAACTTCCCCTTCCATCAAATTCACACCTCCAAAGCCATTTGTCTCTGCCAAACCCTGACCAAATATCCTCCCAAATTCCCTAACTCTATCCTAGGGGCCTTATATTGGTAATAAGGCCAACTTAAGGATCCATTTTGATCAAATAAAAAGGAAGATCTTGAAGAAGATGTAAATATTTTATCACCTCTTTCAAGTTATTTTCTTCTTCAACCTGCTCATTCCTTGTTGTTTCCATTCTCAAATAATAAATCTAGTATCTTATATATACTGTGATTTTATTATAAAAATTTTGAAACCAAATTCATTATTCTATCCATCATATGAATGACAAAGTCACCATACGTGTGTACGTACGGATTACCGTCTCCACCTCGTGGTGCAGTTTGTCATCCAACACTTCACTATTTGGATGGGTATAATAATGATGTATAATTGATGTAAATATTAAATATAACATACTAATGATTCTTTATATATGATATAACATCCATTTATATACAATCTCTCCATCAATATAATGATATTGTCACTCGTGCGTACGTACGGATTGTCGTCTCCATGAACGCGATGAGATTCATTCCCCATCATAACCATTCTAGAATAATTTTCATTTGATGATTAAAAATAATGTTTAAATACCTGATATCATTTTGGATATGAATAAGATACATCATATCCATAACAAACATAGATTATGTATCAAAAACATATAAAGTAAAAAGAATCAGTTAACACGTGAAACTACGATAATACTAAAATATTATTAACAATGAAATACTAAAAGATCATATATGATATCATATTTATGAATATGGTTCTTGTATAATTTATTAACAATTATTCCACTATTATACAGGAGGTTAACCTACCCGTGACCAAGGAAAAGTAAAATGTAAGGGTTAATTCTACAATCTCTTCATTATCCGAGGTTGTTTATACGTAATTATCTATTGGGACCTCATTATCATCCACACTCGTTCCTTCTTAAAAAATGTTTTTCAAAACATTTTTACTATTTACTAGAAATTTCATTAAAGTAATTTATACCCTTATTTGACCTTATATGTTTTGAAAGGAATCTTTCCATTGTTTTCCAAACAAGGTACATTATGACCTTTTCGACAAAATTTAGGTAAGAATGTTTATATAACTTATATGGAGGGTGCGGCTATTTTCCTCCATTATAAAAACGTCGAAGCTTCCCGTACAAGATTATTAGAGTATTTTCAAAATAAATGTTTTATTTATAATTATATGACTCTTAAATTATTTCAAAATAGACAGAGATATTTCTCTCAAATAGTTTTGATTTAATCTACATCAACATCTTTTGATAAATTTTAAAATTGTTTGAAGTTGATTTATTATGATACAAATCATTCATATTGTTTTTAAGGTTTTGTGATATGTTTTATTGTGGATGAATTATTTTTATTCCAGTCATGGTTTACGGTTAAAGTATTGACATTTCATATTCTAGTTTTAATATGAATGTTTATGTTATATTTCAACCTCTTCTTAAGATGAATGTGTTGGACTAGTATGTTCTGGGTTGGGGACTGGTAAAAATAATACCTCATGGTTGGGATCCGGTTACATTAAACCCTCTGGGTTGGAGTCTGGTTCTAGAGGCTCTCTGGGTTGGAGTCCGGTTAAAGAGGTCCTCCAGGTTGGAGTACGGTTACAACAGATCCTCTAGGTTGGAGTCTGGTTACAGAGGCTCTCCGGGTTGTAGTCCTGTTACAGAGGATCTCCGGGTTAGAGTCTGGCTACAGAGTCTCTCTGGGTTGGGGTCTGGTTATAGTTATCACCTTGGTCTGGGCACGAGGCCTTGACATAGAAATTAAAGTTTTTCATTATGCATTTTATCATTATGAAGGTGGTTATTGATATTGCATTCGAATATTAGACTAGTAGAATATCCATGTGAAGAAGTAAATGAACTTATTTTATATTATCGTTGCAATATTATGTTGAAGTTCAAGTTTAAAATTCTTTTTTTAGTCTTATACATTTCCTAAAATGTTTGTTTTTTTATTAATGTTTCCGATATATTGTTATCCTTAATGAGCAACTAAGCTCACCCCTTTCTATGTTTTATTTTTCCAATGATGCGAAGAAGTATATTATTACTGACCTGTTAGGATAGTATAATGGATATGAGTATGGAATATGTAGAAAATTTTGTTTTATTTTTTCATTTTATAATGTAATGTAAAACTTATGAATGTATATTGTATTTCCCAGGCTACTAAACTAATCAGTCTTTCGAGACTTCATCTTTTGTGATCATGCCAATGTTATGTAATAATGCACAGACTATGGGTAACTAGGGTCGGGGCGTTATATAATATTCAACCAAATGGTTAGGATAAGTCCTAATAATTCATAAATTACATTTTTTGTCGTCTAACAAATTATGGTAACTACATTAAAATACAAAGTGTAAATAACATGATATATTGTTAAAATTAAAAAGGGTAAAATAATGGTTAAACCAAAGCAATAAGGATTAAAGAATTTCCAAAACATTTATAATTTTAATTGGATGATTGGTATTCAACATAAAATCATCCTATATTCGAAAATAATTATTTTGGGACAATATTTAACCTAAATTAAATTTATATTAATTTAATATTTTAAGTATTTCTAAGGGTGCCCCTCCCAGACCCTATGAAAAGGTACCCACGCTTCACTAATACTCACACTTCCAAATAGTTTTGGTTTTGGAAATATAAACCCAAACCTCTTCCTATAATCCCTCCCCATGTTCTTGAGGCCTTAGTTTATACATAACACCCTTCTTTCAAGTGTTAAGAGGTTCTTCAAGGATGATCAACCGAAGAAGAGGTATCATTTTCTTTAAGTATAACTATTTTATTTCTTCTTCTACTTCCATAATGTATCCTCTAACCACGATGATATAATTAATCCAGTATCCTAAATATAATGATTTTTTATTATGTTAATATCATCACCTAAATCCATCTCCACTTCCATCAAATGGTAAAGGAATTTATCATTCCTACATCTTTGTGATCTATCACCTCTACTAATGGATCTAATTATTTTTCAATTATTTTCTATCAAGACTACTTATAATGATTCAATAAATGTTTCTATAAAATATTAATGACATATATTTCATTTTAAAATAATAATATTTCAATTATTTTCTTACTTTCCATGCACATAAAAATGATAATTTCATTTGTGAGTATGAGTGAACTATCACCTCCACAAAGCAATGTGAATTGTTTTTTTCACCACATAACTTGTATGATATATATAACTATATTTAAATGATTATTATAATTTTAATTATATTAGGATCAATATGTAAATATAAAATAATAATTACATTTCTCTATAATGATCAATGAAAAATGGAAACTTTACTCATGTGTTTTTACGGTTTAACGTCTCTATGATTATAACATTTTTCATTATTCATAACATAAATGAATGTTTTGATTTTAAAATCATAATTTATTTATAAAATTGTCTTTTATTTCATGAATTTATTTCGAGATATGATGTAATAAAGACCATATGTACTATTGACATCGTACCAAGTTTATTTTCGAATGAAGTACCTAATATCGACAAAATGTCCAATATGAACAAAAATTATTATGTAATTGTTATAACATGATAATAAATAATATAAAATGCATAATGAACATGAAAACGTTCTAAAGAAAGTATAAATTTACCTATTTTTATTAATTAGGAATATAATGACTGTATGAGATGATTCGGACTTGAGGTAAGGGACTTCATCTCAATCTTTTTTCGTTGAGGCATATCTTGATAATATGCACCTTTATTATTTTATAAGGCATATAAACAGCCACTATGACCTTTCACATCCATATATTATCTATAATAAGGTTATTTATTATTTTGGTAAAAGTATTAATTCATGGATATTAATATTTAGATGTTTAAAGTGGTATTGGACACCTTGAACATTTAAAGATTGAATTTTTAAATCTTTTCTTTATGATATTAATTTACATATATATATATAAGTATTATACAAGGAATTCTATTTCTATATTTAATTTTAATCAATGTTTTAATAATAGAATATTTTAATTCATATCATTTTACTTTATTTACAAAATGAAAAAAGGAATGTTTTTTGTTTTAACGTATGTGATGACAACGACTTGTTCACCACCTTAACCTTTATTTGGTACTTGGATTCCTTTATAACACATAATGATTTTAAAATGAAAATAAATCTATTATTCTTGTACTTGGGTATCATGGTATTGATAATGGGTTCTTAAATGAAACGGTATTTTATATGTAAATGTGTTTCATATGAGATTAGAAGAAGTTTTCAAAATGATTTTTTGATTCGTAAAATGGTACTTTGGAATTATATGAAATGGGTGCGCTTGATATAGCATATACCAATGGTTGAACCACATTATAAGTCACTGGTGATCCCAAAACAGCTTATACAAAGGGATGAGCCCCACTTCATCTCACATTTGATCCCATTATAGATTATTGAAGGGTTGTTCCCTATTAAAGCTCATGGGTGAGAAAAATATAGCTTATACAATAGATGATCACCATTATAGGTCACCAATTTGTTTGTTGGCCATATGGTTATTCCAATTGGAAGATTTTTGAATGGTTTTTATGTATATGATTCTCTAATTCACTAAAAGGAGTCTTAATTACTTTCTATTGGTTTTAGTGTTTTTAATTTATCAAAAATTATGAGTGGTATTCATGTGAAAATGTTTAGTTTCATTCGCTCAAAATTCATTAAATGAGTTACCATGTTTTAACTAGACTAATGGGTTTTCTTTATTATTATGTCCTGTAATAATCTTGTTGTGCCCATCCTAAGTTTTTGAATGTTTTCATATTATTTAAGGAATAATAGAGTCAAGGATGGAATTGTGAAAAATTATGATGACTAAACTTGAAATGAAATCATTAATCTTTTTAAAAGATTTTCTATTATCAAAGAAATGGATAATATTGGAATTTACCACTTTTTATTTATATGGTTTCGTTAAGTAATATTTATTACCAAATTCTTTAAATCTCTAAACCAGAAAAGATCCTCAATTAGAAATATTAACTTAACTCAAGATTATGTAATGTTTAAGGCTTTATCTATAGAGTTGGTATCAGATATCAGTTTAGATAAATTATGGAGTAATAATATTATTAATAGAATTTCCATAATTGATTTTTAATTATGGTAAAATTCAAAATGATAACGCATTTTAATATTACCATTTTGTTTCATCAAACACATGTCTGTTAAAAATGGTTCTCCATCAAAGAAAAAGGGTAACTATGCTGGAAGGACGTACAAAGGAAAACATCCCTCCAAATCAGCATCCTGAGAAGGTCAGAATTGGAACTGAGTAGTTTTCTGTAGTGATGGTTCAATGAAAGAGGCTGTAAATGGTGGTGGTATCCATACATGAGATCATTCTGATCAACCATAGAGTAATATGTCAGTAGTTGAACATTTTATGAGGGAACATCCTCCATCATTCAATGGATCAACTAACCCATTGGTAGATAAAGTATTGATCAATACCATGTATAACATATTTGAAGTCATGTGATGTTCAGAATGTTAAATGGTAACTTTTTCCATTTATCATTTTCAAGTAGAATATGATCGATAGTGGTCATTGTACAAGAATACTTGAGAGAAAAATTATCATGATTCCATGGAATGGGAATAATTTAACGACATTTTCATTGAGAAATATTTCCCTAAAGTTTTTTGGCTTACGATGGAGAAACAATTCTTGGAATTAAAGAAAATGGATAATTATTCAGTTAACTCATATGAAGAAAACATCACATTATTTTCCAGGTATGTTCCGGATGTTATTCAATAAATTGATAGTAAAATTAATAGATTTTACTCAAGACTGAAACCCATGCCACAAATTTCTTTAGCCTCCTGATAATTTTAATGCTATGAAAAAGTGATTTATTATGTTGATAATGTTGAAATCGAGTTTCTGACACTTTTGTTCTACAAGATGATAATATTAATAAATAGTCCAGGTGCTAGGAAATGGAGATGGAACCAACTAAGAATTTTAGTGGTTATCCCAAAACATGAACCAAGTGAGCTAAAATTCATTTTGGGGAATGTATATCAGGATTTGGAATGTGTTATCATTGTGTTACGTTTGGTAAAAAGGTTTATTTATATAAAGAAAAGGGTCCTAGAAATTCAAATAATGAGATAACAAATAGTTTTTCAATAGTAAGATGCTTTCACTATAATGAGTTAAGAAATTATGCATATAAGTTTCCAAAGTTATTTACACTGGGAGGAAATCAATATGATCGGAAACAAAATGGTTCAACAAAATCTTTTTTGGTAGCTAAAGTTAGTATTGATACATTAGGTGAAGTGATGGAAGCTCTTGAAAGCCCATTATTATTCAAAATATAACCATAATTTCATGTTTCTAAACACACCTTTGGAGGTTTTATGTGATTTGATAATAAGGTATTATGTACTTTATGGGAGATTTTTTGTGGGGTTATGTTTATGTATGGATTTTGTTTAATGTGGTAGTACGCCTTTACTTTTGGACCTCAATTTTAAGATATTTATATCCTTTATGGATTTTTGATGGATAAAATTACAATGAATATGTTCTCTATCACTCACTACTATTCTTTGAGAGTTAGTTTTAGCATATGTGCCCATGTTTTCCTACAGGGAACCCTAGTATATGATATCCAATGTTACCATTGAACTATACATTCCTTCTTTTAATGTATAGGTTTTATTGAATCTTTTTCTGATTTTGGATTTAAAATATGTTATTTTGAAAAGTAAAACCTTAGTTACTAGGCCCAAATTTAAAATTGTGAGGACACAATTTCCAAAAGGGGGGAAGGATGTAACATCCTAGATATTTATAGAATAATACATTTTCATATTTATTAATATTTATGAATTAGATATTAATTTTACTTTAAAGGGTATTATATATATGATACCATACCGAAAACGTAAAAATGGGTTTCTCTGAAATCATACATTTCCCAAAAGACTGAGTTATAGAGAAAAATAATAATATATTATTATTATTATTATTTTAAATATAAGTTAACACCAAGATTATGTATTACTGGGAATGAAAATAACTAACTATATTATGTTTACCTATGTTTGTTAAATTTTTTTACATTCATCAATACTGTTTAGAGGCTTAAAATTATAATAACTCCAATTTCAATCACAAAATACTCAATTTGTTCAAAAAAAGTTGTTTTGCAGCCTTTAGATGAAGAACAATTTATAAATGTAGTTGTTTTAACTGTTATATTTTCTATTTTAAAAAATAAACTCCTTCTTTTATGTTTAACATAAAAATTTACTTTGGTTGAAAGATAGGTATTTTTCTAGAAAGATACATATTTTAATGAATAGTAAAAAATACTACTTTTTAATTCAAAACTGCCATTTCTTATAAATTATTTGTATTGTTAGTTTATAATTTTAATTGGTTTTAAATTATATGCAGATTATTTTTTATAATTTAATCCAATATTGGTCATTATAAGTAATTTCACATTTAAATTTGATATAAACACATGTCAATATTTTGATGGGTTTTACATTGTTTTAAACCGGTTTTATCTTTCCGACAACGGGATTCATTTTAAATTTAATTTTTCTAATTATTTGAATTTAATTTTAGAAAAATAACATAAATTTTAGTTATCAGTATGAAAAATTTTGTTAGATAGGATCAAATTAATTTTTGATGAAATGTAACTAAAGTATTTTATTTACCACAGTTAAAGGGTAAATTTTGTAAATAAGGGTCAAAATAATATTAAAATAATATAAAACTACCCTAAATAATGTTCTAATATAATTGTATGAGTTATATATATGAAATACAACCATTGGTATGAAAAATGTTCCATTGGAAGCCACTTGGGGGTGATTATGGCCTTTATAACTTTCAATATAAAATAAAGACAAAAATATCATAAACATGAATCCTATTACTAAAACAAATTTATTATTGTGTTATATAAGTGATATCTTCACTATAAATATTAATTAAAAATATATAATGATTAATTACATTAGGATATTTTATTTAAAATTTTTAGACATTAAATAATTGAATTTAATTATGAAAGATTGATGATGCAGTGATTGCCTTATTAATGAAAGTGTCAAATAAATGATATTAATAATATTAATATAAATAATATTTTAAATATCTAATATCATCCATGAATTTTATGGATTCTTATAACATTTTAGGATTGATTTAATGTTTTCTTTTCGAAGTAATAATTTTTTTATGAATTAAAAAAATCAAATATGAATAGAGTCAAAATTAACAGAATTCATAACATAAAATATAAAATAGTTAATTAAATGGTATAATATTCCTAAAAATCTAAGATTCAACAAAATGGTTAGTATATATCCTATTATTTAATTAATAAAATTCTTTTGGTGTTTTTACATATAATGGTAATTACATTAACACACAAATTTTAAATAAAATGATATCTCGATAAGATAAAATAGGGTAAAATAAGGGTTAAACCAAAAAGATAAGGATTAAATGATATTCAAAACATGTATAATTTTTATTTTATGAAGGGTATTAGTACCAAAATTAAATTATATTCTAAATTAATGATTTTGGGACCATTTTAACTGAAATTTAATTTATATTAATTTAATATTTTAAGAGTTTCCATGGGTGCCCCTCTTCTCTCCTATAAAAAGGTAAACACTCACCTCTAATACACACACATCCAAGGCCTTTTTTGTTCTTGTAAATATCTTCCCAAAACTCTTCCCAAAATACCTCCCCACGTTCTTGAGGCCTTAGTTTAGATAGAACACCCTTTTGAGGTGTAAAGGTGTTCTTCAAGGGTGATTAACCGAAGAAGAGGTATCCTTTTCTTTAAGTATTTAAATTTTATTTCTTATTCCACTTCATTAAATTGTCCTAAAACCCTTATGAGATAATCACTCAAAGATCATAAATATGCTAAGATATTATTATGCTATTATCCTAAAATAAATAATTCTCTACTAAAATCAAATGGGAATGGAAATAATTGTTCATGTGTACATTTGAACTATCACCTCTACAAACATATCTAATTCATTTTTCATTACCATTGATAAATATTGGTAATAATTATGGAATAAAAGTTTATATATGATATTCATGAAATATTTATCATTTTAAAAGAATAATATTTCAATTATGTTCTTACTTTCCATGTATATAAAAATGATAACATTGCTCGTGCGTACGTTTAAACTATCACCTCCACAAAGCGATGTGAATAGTTTTTATTCGCCACATCATTTGTATGATATATATAAGTATATTTAAATTATTATTATTATTTTATTTATATTATGATCATTAGGTAATTAGAAAATAATAGATATCGTATTTCCATAATTATCAATGAAAATTGAAATTGTTACTCATACGGATGTACGACCTTCCGTCTCCTTGATTATAACATTGTTCATTTTTCAAGCCATAAATAAATTTTTAGATTAAGAAAGTATAATTTATGTATAAAATTTATTATTATTTCATTCATGTATTTCTGGATATGATTGAATTATGACCACATGGACTATTGACATAGTTCCATGATTATTTCAGACTCAAGTATTGAATATGAAAAGAACATCTGATATGAACTAAAATAATTATGTAATTTTTATAATATAATTAAAAATAATATAAAAGGAATATTGAATATGAACAAGTTTCCCAATAATGTATAAATTATCCTAATTTTATTATTCTGGAAGATAAAGAATGTATGAGACAATTCAGACCTTAGGTAAGGGACTTCGTCTCAATCTTCTTTCATTGTGGAATTTCTTGATAATATACACCTTTATTCTTTTATAAGGCGTATATACAGCCACTATGAAAATTTCATATCCATATTTTATCGATAATAATGTTCTTTATTGTTTTTCTAAATGTATTAATTTGTGTACATTAATATTTAAAGGTTCAAAGTGGCATGATACACCTTGAACGTTTAAATATTTAATTATCAAATATTTTCATCATGATATTAATTTACATATTTACTTATAGGGATATAAAATTAATATAAATGATATTTTATTTCTATATTTAATTTCATTAATTTTTTTTTAAAATTGAATATTTTTATAGAGAGCATTTTAATTTCTTTACCAAATTAAAAAATGAATGTTTTTTGTTTTAACATATACGGCGAAAACTACTTTTCTACCACAATAACCGTTATTTTATACATAGATTCTTCTATATTACTTAATGTTTTTAAATGGAAATGAAATCCCTTATTCTTTTTTGGGTATATTGGTATTGAAAAAGGTTTCATTAATGAATGGGTATTTTCATACTAAAATGTGATTCATATGTGATTAGAAGAAGTTTTCAAAGGGGTTTTGTGATTCATGAAATGGTACATAAACATTATACGAAATGGGTGACCCTGATATAGCTTGTATGAATGTTTGAGCCCAGTTACATCTCATGGTTGAGCCCGAAATAACATATATGATGGTTTGGATCCCATTTTAGCTCACGTGTGATCCCGTTATAGGATATATAAAGGTTTGAACTCTATTATAGCTCATGGGGGAGCCCGATATAGCTAATAGGAAGGGTGATCCACATCATAGATCTCCAATTTTGAAGTTGACTATATGGTTATTCCAATTATAAGAGGTTTGAAATGGTTTTATGTATATTAATCTCTATGTCACCTAAAAGAGTTTTAATTTATTTCTATTGGTTTTAGTGTTTTTCATTGAGCCAAAAGTATGAGTTTTATTAATGTGAAAATATTTAGTTTCATCTCCTCAAAGAACATTAAATGGGTTACCATTTTTTAACTAGAGTAATGGGGTTTCTTTATTTTTTACATCCCTTACTGAGATTTTATTTCTCATCCCATGATTTATTTTTATCACATGATTTAAGGGAGAATAGAGCCATGGATGGAATGTAGGAAAATATATGATGATAAAACATGAATAGAAAAAAAATCTTTAAAAAAATTATTTTATTGACGAAATGGATACTATTAGAAGTGTCCACATTAATTTTCTGGGGTTTTGTTATGAAATAGTTTTTACCTAATTATTTAAATCTATAAACATGAAAAGATCCTAAATTAAAATTCATCACATAACTCAAGATTATGTAATGTTTAACTCTATGGCCTTATAAATGATTTGAATATCCCGATTGATAATAAAATAACATAACATATTTTTCCCTTTCGTTACTCCCCAATGGCAGAAATATTTTCTCTAAGGAACTTATCCATTGCTTCGTTGTAAATGGATTTGTTGTCCTAGTAAATGTTGGGGGTTGTTTTCTCTTACAGTGGTCTAACATTGATCCTCTATGTTGTAAATCATTCTCCTCCATATGGGAAAGGTTGTTATTCATAACATGATTTGGTTATCCCAAAATGGTTATATGTTGTTTAGACCTAGTTATATTACAATCCCCACTATCATTATCCATAATTGGAGGGAAATATTTACATAGATTTGGTGTGTTGATAAGGTTTCCATTCCATCCACAGGGCACTATTTCTAAACAATGGAATACACTATATTAGGTTATGAATCATAATGAATTGTTTCAAAACTAGTTAAATATATAGCCTAAATTGAAAATTATATTCATATCTAATCCATAATAATAAAAATGGTTTCATTGCGGACATATTTACTCACAAATTCTTCATAATGGTTTGTAAATGAAATGTGAATTATCCTTAGCATATCCCCCAAGAGTGTCAAACCAGCTACGTAGTAATGTCCATTGTTGTGTACCATGTTACCCCAAGTCATACCTAGAACACCTTATTAGAGTTTTTACTCCTAGGTGAATCTATGATAGAACCACATCCACATTCAATATCCAGACAGGGATTTATCTTCTAGGAATATGCACATAATATCTACATTAGCAAAATTTTAGTATGTTTTTATATACTTATCCTCAAAGTCTATCTTAGGGTAGTGTCCCCAAATAAAATTCTATTCTAAATATGATTTCCAAGTTTTTACCACAATTACTTAGATACAAACTGTAGTTCCTCCACCCAAGATTCCCAGAGTCGGTACATTATTTTATTATATTTGAATTATTACAAGAAATCAAATCCCAATAGAACGATCAGTTCAGTTGCCTTGGAAAAACTAGATACAAAAATCAGTTTTACATTACATCATGAATTGAAAAATAATATTGTATCTTCTTTGGAAACACTTATATCCCTTAGACTATACCTGTAGGTCAATCATAATATACTTCTTCGCATCCAAGTAAAAAGTGTACTATAAGAAATGGGAGAGCTTAGATTCTTAGTAAGGATAAAAAATATAGAGGAAGATATTATAAATAAGTATAAACTTTTTAGTCAAGGTATACAACTGAAACAAATGACTATTTAACAAAATATTCATAAAAATATAAAAATAATAAATCAAATTATATCATTTAAACAATCGCAGGTATATTCTACTAGATAAATTATCACATTAAATATCAATAACTAATATCATAATGAGTAAATTCATAACACCAGACATCATAACTATACCATCAAGCCCTCTTTCTAAGACCAAATATAATTATACTATCACGTCCTCATGCCAAGACACAAGTTTGTCTCAAGATACCTACTTATGCGTTGAGGGCCTATAGAGGGCCCCACTCACCACATTCTATATCTGATTCATTCCTCATATGAATAGGATGAAACATAACATGAAGATTTGTATTAAAAATTTCATACAAAATGTGAATACTTAAATCATAAAGCACGAATGCTGTAAAAATAGAATTTCCACAGTCAAACATATCTTAAAACCCTCAATATAATATGGAAGATTTTATCATAAAAAATCAACCACAATTAAACCTAAAATCCAACTAATGATATTAACATAGATGAAAATAATCTAATAAAATCATTAAACTCTTGGAGAGAGTTATCCCTTTTTTACATTGAAAACAATTAAAAGTTGCACAATTAAAAAAGAAAACATTTATTTTGAAAATAACCATGTAATATTGTAAGAAATTCTTTAAAATATTAAGATGTCATAATAATGAAAAATATCTGCTCATGGCATACAAGTTAAATAAACATTCATTTCTTAATTTATCGAAAAGGTCATAAAGTACCTCATTTGAAAAATGACGAAAAGATTCCTTTCAAAATAATTATAAAAATTAAAACATGGATAAAATTGTCTTTTAAAATTTTTTATAATATTTTGAAATACATATTAAGAAACATGGACATGGATGATAAATATGTCCTAGTAGATACTTACATAAAAACAACCTCAGATAATAATGAGATTGTGGAATTAACCCTTACCTTGTACTTTACTTTAGTTGAGGGTGTTTTAACCTCTTTTATAATGGATAATGTATGTTATTAAATTATAACAGAACCATATCCATATTTATTATAGCATATATTATCCCTTTATACTGGTTTGTTAATAATATTTCTACATTACAATTGTTTCACTTAATAACTACTTTGTTTTCGTATGCATGTTTTGTTATGTAAATCATATTTTCTATACATAAGATGAATCTTATTCGTATACATTATGATATAAAGTTTATAATTATTATTTTTAATCATCATATAAAATTTATAACCATTATTTAATGGTTAACGTGGAGATTGAATCTCACAGCATCATGGAGACAATAGGTCGTACATACGCACGAGCAACGATATCATCCGTTGATGGTTAAAAGGTATGGAATTGGATGGTATATTAAATATAAATAACAATTATAAATTTATATTCATTATTTATATCCAATACACTCATCATTATACACATCCAAATAAATTAGTGTTGAATAAGAAATTACACCACGACGTGGTGGTGGTAAGTCGTACATACAAACACACAGATATATTGTTATTATTAGGATGTATAAATGAAGAAATATGGTTGTTACATAATTATAATATTATATAAAAAATTTGATGATACTGGGGATACTAATTTGGTAATGAAAAAACATAGGAAGATGAAGCATAAGAAGAAAAGAAATTGAATGGAATTGGTAAAATAGTTACCTCTTCATTGAGTTTCTCCACTTTATTTTCAAAAAAGGAATCCTTAGGATGGTTTTATACCAAAATTATTCCCTATAAAATAAATTTAGGAAATTTTTTAGGATATGTGAATAGGTTTTCTGTAACGCCCCGACCCCAATTACCCAGAGTCGGTTCATTGTTACATAACATTGACATAATCACAAGAAAGATCAAGTCTCGAAAGACCGATTAGTTTAGTAGCCTTAGAAACACTGGATATATTCATAAAGTTTTACATTACATCATAAAATGAAAACTACAACAATATAGTACCCATAGTCCACACTCTTATCCCCTCATACTATCCCTATAGGTCATTCATAAATTACTACTTCACATCATGGGAAAAATAAAACATAGAAAAGGGGTGAGCTCAAATGCCCAGTAAGGATAACAATATAGCGGAAACATTCATAAATAAGAATAAGCATTTAAGGAAATGTATAACTAAAACAAAAGACTTTTAAACTTGAACTTCAACATAATATGTCAGAAATTAAATGAAATAATGTCATTTACTTATTCACATGGATATTCTACTAATCGAATAATGACATGCAATATCAATAACCAATTTCATAATGAGGGAATACATAATTCCAGACTATCATAACCACATAGCCAAGGCCTCGTGCCAAATCTAGAAATAAGATTTTGTCAAAGCCTTATGCCAAGACACTAGTTTATCTCATGAGACCTACCGATGCATCGAAGAGCTATAGCAGGCTCCACCCGTCACATATTAAGTCCAATGCATTCCCATATGAAAAGGTTTAAACATTACATAAACATTTGTATTAAAACTAGCATACGAAATGTAAATACTTCATCCATAAACCACAAATGGTATAATCATCCATAAACCACAAATGGTATAAAAATAACACATCCATAGTCAAACATATCACAAAACCTTCAATACAATATAGAAGTTTTGTATCATAATAAATCAACTTTAAATAAGCTTAAAATTCATCAAAGGATGTTGACATAGATGAAATCAAAACTTTTTTTAGAGAAATATCTCTTTCTATTTTGAAATCATTTAAGAGTAATATATTTATAAAATAAAACATTTTCTTTGAAAATATTCTTATAAGATTGTAATGTAATCTTTGACGAATTTATTACTGCGGAAAATTGCCGCACCCGCCGTATAAGTTAAAAACAATTCTTACCTTAATTCTGTCGAAAAGGTTAAAAAGCACCTTGTTTGGAAAACGACGGAAAGATTCCTTTATAAACCTATTATAAAAAGTCAAAAAAGGGTATAAATTACTTTAACCCATATTATTGTAAATATTAAAAATTATTTGAAATACTTTTTTAGGAAACATGGATGTGGATGATAAAGAGATCTCAGTAGATTATTACGTATAAACAACCTCGGATAATGAAGAGATTGAGAATCAAACCCTTACCTTGTACTTTTCATTGGTATAGGGTAGGTTAACCTCCTGTATAATGGTGAAATAATTGTTATTAAATTATACAAGAATAATATACATTAATATGATATCATATATGATCTTTTAACATTGATTTGTTAAAAATATCTTAGTATTATCGTTGTTTCGGGTGTTAACTTACTCGTTTTCTTTTATATGTTTTGTTATGTAAGTCATGTTTTCCATGGATAGTTTTATCTTATTCGTATCCATAATGATATCAAGTCCTTAAACATTATTTTTAAATCATCAAATGATAATTATACTTGAATGGATACGATGGAGAATGAATCTCATCGCGTTCATGGAGACGATAGTCCGTACGTACGCACGAGTGACAATATCATTCTTTTGATATTAAAATAATATTTAATTGGATGGTATATCTTATATACAGAATCATGGTCATGTTATATTTATTATTTACATTAATTACACATCATTATTATACCCATCCAAATAATAATATATTGAATAACAATTACACCATGACGTGGAGACGGTAAGCCGTACGTACGCACGTATGGTGACATGTCATTCAAAGGATGGATATAATATAGAATATGGTTGTACCATATTTATAATAATATTAAATTATATAGGAGATACAGATTCATTTTTTTAGAATGATAACAACAAAGAAAGAATAAGTTCAAGAAGAAATGAATTTGAAAAAGGGTGGTGAAAACATTACCTCTTCTTCCAGTTCTTCCTTTTGATTTGATCAAAAGGGCTCCTTAGGTTGGATTTCTGATCAAACTAATGCCTCTAGGTTGTAGTGAAGTAAGTTGAGAGAGTATTTGGGCAGGGGGTGGCCGATCCAAAAGGATTTGAAGGTGTGAATTAATGAGAAGGGGGAGTGACCTTTTATAAGAGGGGTGAGGGGAACCTTTGGAAAAGGTAGAAATATTATTTTATAATAAATTCATATTCAGTTTCTAATGGCTAAAAAGCGGATTATTTAATGGTTAAGGTGGGGATGGGTCGAAAACCACTCATCCAATAGAATTTAGACAGTTTTATGTCATTATATTAACCTTATATTTTAGTTTTAACTCTTAGTTAATTAGTTTGACACTTACCATGTCACTTTGTATTTTTATATTATATAGTTAATAAACACACTATATACCTCCAAGAGCCCCCCAAGTGGTCCATTAATGATACACATATCATGATATAAGTCTCTTGGACAAAACATAGATATTTAGGAATTGAATATCAATTAATAATATAATATTTTCTTTAAAAACTCTTTTATGTCAATTTTGACACTGTTTGGAAAATTTATTTTTGTGAAAATCATAACAGAATTATTACTTCACAAAACGTTAATTAAATCATTACTAACATGTCTTTTTAACCTATAAAATTATTTTAATTCATAAAAAGTCTCAAATTTATTTATTTTGGTATTTATAATATCAATTATTTTAATTTTTCACTATTATGGTAATTACTGCATCATCATTGTATCATAAATAAATTAAATTATTTAATGTCTAAAAATTATAAATAAAATATAATTATGTAGGAAATATTTTTATCTTTCTGATGAATATTTATAATCTAATTTATCTTATGTGTAACCCTATATTAAAAATGTTTTAGTAAATAAACTATGATTTTAACTCTTTTAACTCTTCTTTGAATTAAATAATAATAAATTTCCTAATCTAATGCAAGTGGACCTAAATGATAATATTTTATTACTAAGGTTGTTTTTGGTTGAGATACACTTGTCAAATAGAATTAGAACATGTGTTAGGATAATATTAATATCATTTTTACCCTTAATTACCCTATTTACTTTTAACCGAGGTAAATAAAAGTAAAAGGTTACTATTCACCAAAAATTACTTTCATCTCAATAAACCACATTTCACTCCTTGATATTAACCGGGTCTCTCAGATTTCTGAAATTCCACTCACAGAAGCGGTAAAATTATGTTTTATGAAAAATTTAGTTTTTTTAACTACCACTTAGTGGTTTCACTATTCACCAAGAAATGATGTTTTTCAGAAAAATACCAAAACATCATCCTAGGATAATTTCGGTTATTCTGAATCCAAAAATGAAGTCCATTTTGAAAAATAAAATTTATAAATTTCAAAAAGTGGGTATTACTATTCATAATGGCTAGTTTGATTGGTTGTGGTGTTTTAGAACTCGATGTTGCATACAACACACGCTATTGCATTATTCAAAGAGAAGTGTACCATAGAAGCTTGGGGTGTTACATTCTCCCCTCCTTCAAATAATTTCGTCCTCAAAATTTCTAGAATACTACCACATGAAAAGACTCGGGTGGTTCTTCATCATAAGTTCCTCGGGTTCCCACGTTGCCTCTTCCATCTTATGGTTTCTCCACAAGACTTTTACCAGACGAGTCGTCCGGTTTCTCAGTACTTGATCTCTTGTATCAAGAATCTTGACAGGCTCTTCACAATAAGACAGATCGGGTTCCAGTTCTAATTCCTCATAGGTGAGTACATGCGTTGGGTCAAGCATGTATTTCCTCAATAGTGATACGTGGAACACATTGTGAACTTTGGAGAGATTTGGCGGCATTGCCAAACGGTAAGCTACAGCCCCAATTCGTTCTAGAATTTTGAAAGGTCCGATGTACCTGGGACTCAATTTACCTTTCTTACCAAAATTTATGACTCCCTTCCATGGAGATACCTTTAGTAAAACATGATCACCGACTTGAAATTCCAAATCCTTCCTTCAATTATCAGCATAGCTTTACTGCCTACTTGGAGCTGCTTTGATATGGTTTTAGATTACCTTCACCTTTTCCATCGTTTCCTCCACCAGTTCTGTGCCTACAAGTTTTCTTTCACCAACGTCATCCCAACAGGTTGGTGTGCGACATTTATTTCCGTATAACGCTTCATATTGTGCCATCTGAATACTCAAATGGAATCTATTATTAGAGGAAAATTCTACCAGAGATAAATATTGATCCCACATATCCTGAAAGTCAAGTGAGCAGGATCTCAATATTTCTTCTAAGGTTTGAATAGTTCGTTCTGATTGTCCATCTATTTGAGGGTGGTAGACAGTGCTCAAATGAAGTTCAGTATCCAAGGCTTTCTGAAGACTTTTCCAGAATCTTGAAGTAAAATGGGGATCATGATCAGAAACAATTGATAGGGGTACCCCATGAAGTCTCACAACTTCATTAATATATAATCGTTCTAGCCGTTCCAGTGGTAGATCTTCTCTTATAGCAAGAAAATGTGCTGACTTGGTAAAACGATCAAAAATAACTCATATTGCATCATTCCTTCTAGGAGTCTTTGGTAGTCCCATGACAAAGTCCATCATGATATTATCTTATTTCCACTTAGGTATGGGATGAGGTTGCATGACTCCTCCAGGTTGTTGCCTTCCATCATTCACTTGTTGACAAACCATACATCTTGACACAAAATCAGAAATATCCCTCTCCATGTTGTCCCACCAAAAATGTTCCTTCAAATCTTTATACATTTTGGTGCTCCGAGGGTGTATAGAGAAATTGGAACTATGAGCATCATCCAGCAATTCCCTTTTTAGATCAGGTATATCGGGAACACAAAGTCTCTTCCCAAATTTCAAAATTTCATCATCATACACAATGTCTCTCAATCTCACATCATTCACAGCTTTAATCTTCTTTTGAAATTATTCATCATCGGTTTAAGAACTCTTAATAATTTCTAGTAAATATGGTTTGACAACCATTTGAGAAAGAATTAATGTTTCACCTTCCCTGGTTATTCCCATGTCCATATTCACTAGATCCATGAAAATTGGATCCCTTTCAATTATCATATTGTTCAAAACTCCATGGTCTTTTTTGCTCAAAGCATCTGCCACCTTGTTTACCTTCCCCGGGTGGTAGTGTATCGTACAATCATAATCCTTGTGTAATTCAATCCATCTCCTTTACCTCATATTGAGTTCTTTTTGTGAGAAAATATACTTCAAAATTTTGTGATCAGTATAAATCTCACATTTTTCACCATAGAGGTGGTGCCTCCATATCATCAAAGAAAATATCATAGCTGATAACTCAAGATCATAAGTAGGATAGTTTTGTTCATGAATTTTCAACTATCGTGATGCATTGGAAATAACCCCATCATTCTGCATAAGGACACAACCAAGTCCTTTCTTTGATGCATCACTATAAATGAAAAACCCATCATTCCCTGATGGTAGAGTCAATATAGGAGCATTGACTAATATTATCTTTAGTTCTTAGAAACATTATTCACACTCTTTTTTCCAAACAAATTTAACCCCTATACATGTGAGCTTCGTTAATGGGTTAGCTAATCGGGCAAAATTCTGGACAAAACGTCGATAATAACCTGCCAAACCAATAAAACCGCGTAACTCAGTTATACTCGTAGGTGTTGGCCATTCTTGGATTTCCATGGTCTTAGAAGGATCAAAAGAGATTCCGTCTTTAGAGACAATATGGCCATGAAAAGAAATCTCCTGAAGCCAGAATTCACACTTGCTAAACTTCTCATATAATTCATGTCTTCTCAGAGTCTTCAGGATAATGCTCAAGTGATTTTCATGATCTTCGTAGATTTTGGAGTATACAAAGATATCATCAATAAATACCACCACAAATTCATCGAGATATTCCTTGAAAACTCTATTCATCAGATCCATGAATACAGAGGGTGAATTAGTCAATCCAAAAGGAATTATTGTAAACTCGTAATGCCCGTTCCTGGTTCAAAATGTTGTCTTCGAAATGTCTTCCTTCTTCACACACAACTGATGGTATCCAGATCGAAGTTCAATCTTTGAAAAGTATTGATTTCCATGCATTTGGTCAAATAAATCATCAATGCGAGGTAGGGGAAACTTGTTCTTTATTGTTATAGCATTGATCTCTCTGTAGTTGATACATAACCTCATAGACCCATCTTTCTTCTTAACAAAAAGGACAGGGGCTCCCCATGGAGAAACACTAGGGAGAATAAATCTCTTATTACTCAATTCCTCTAGTTGTTTCTTTAGTTAAACTAATTCTACAGTGTCCATTCTATAAGGGGTCTTCGATATAGGCCTTGATCTAGGAATTAAATCAATGGAAAACTCAACTTCTTGTTCTGGAGGATGTCCAGGTAAATCTTCCGGAAACACATCTACACATTCATTCACAACAGGTACATCCTCTATTTGAACATTCCTTTCCTCACCCACTGTAATTTCATTTTCTTCCTCCCCAATAATTGAATTTTGTTGAGCTACTAGGGGTGGATCTAGATAAGAATTAGGTGGTGATGATTCTGCTCTAAAGATAAGGTGTTCTTATCATCATCATCAAAAATCATAACCTCCTTCTTCTTACAATAAATCTTTGCATCATGGTCCGAAATCCAATCCATACACAGGATTATATCAAACTCAATCATAGGTATGATGATGAGATCAGCGGATAAAGAACATTTATGTGCTCTAATGGGGACTGATTCACAAAACGTTGTTGCAATGATACTTCCCTTATGAGTTTTAACTAACATATCCCATGTTAAATCAAATTGGAAATATCTAATTTTTTTGAAAATTGGGAAGATATGAAACAATACGATGATATAGAATCAAATAATGCATTTTCTAAACTTGAGGAAACCATTAAATTACCTACCACCACATCTTTCGGAGCTTCTACCTCGAAAGTAGTGATAGCATAAGCTTAGCCTTGATCCCTTGGTATTTTCTGAGGTCACTTCCCCTAAGACTTACGACATTCATTTTAATAATTTCCCATCTCCCTGCAATTGTATCACTGAACATCGGTAGCTTCCTTCTTCCCATTGAAATCACGAGCTTGGTGGCCTTTTTTACCACACCTGTAACAGACACCTATTCCCTTCAAGCAAGTACTGAGGTGTTTCTTCCCACATTTACCACATGATGGATATTCAACCATTCCCTTCTTCCACTTGCTTCCATTCCCAGATTGATCAGTAGATCTCTTCTTCTCTTGCTTTTCTTTAAAGTCATAAGACTTAGAGAATTATTTCTCTATCTTTATAACTCACGAGACAATGTCTCTGTACGACGAGAACGATTGTGAGACTAATGATCAAAGGAGAAATGGTTTTAACCCATCAAAGAAATGATCAATCTTACTTATTGGGTTACGTATATAATCTCTAGCATACTTTTCTAACCTTGTAATGTTAGACTCATACTTTGTGACATTATCATCCTTCTTTTGTCTCAAACTCAGAAATTGTCTTTCCATAACTTCTCGATGGTCGTGAGAAAGTATTTTTCTAAGAATAGATCTTTGAACTCCCTACATTCCATATTTGATACTTCATCATCTTCCTTCATGTTTTGAATCATTGACCACCATTGATCAGCATCTCCATTGTGGGGGTAAACTTCCATGATAACTTTTTCCCATTCACTACTTCCCAAAGCCCGAAATATTTTCTCTAGGGAACTTATCCATTGCTCAGCTACTAATGGATTTGTAATCCCATTGAATTTTGGTGGTTGCTACCTCATGAAGAGATCTATCATTGATCCTCCACGCTGCAGATCAGGGTGCTCCATATGGGTAAGGTTATTATTCATAACTTGAGTGAGTTGTCCCAGTATGGTGATTAGTTGATCAGCACCAGTTGCATCACCAGCTCCACTATAATTATCTTGAGCAGGAGGGAAATCCCTACATAGAGTGCGTACATTGATACGGTTTCCATTTCTTCCACTAGGCACCATTTCTAAATGATGGCATAAACTGGATCATTTTATGAATCAAAATACATAATTCCATACTTATTAAACACTTAACATAAATTGAACTATTTATGGATATAGTCCATAATCATAAAAAAGATTTCTTTGAGGAAGTATATACTCATAAACCCTTCATAATGATTTTTAAAGAAAATGAGAGTTATCCTAAGAATATCCCCCAGGAGTGGCATAACCAAGAGTGCAGCAAGGCCTATTGTCGTGCACCAGTTCTCGTTTGAGTCTAGCTCAAAGCGGTGTTTTTGGGTTTTACCCCTAGGTACATCTATGCCAGATCCGCCTCTACCTGCTTGTATCTAGACAGGGATGTATTGTTCAGAAAACTCATAAAATCTATACAATACAAAAATTCTAGGAATTTCTATTATTCTAATCCTCAAAGTTCATCTTAAATATATGTGCTCCAATCAGAGTTTATCTAAATCTAGCTTCCAAGGTTTGTACTAAACTTCATCTGATACTAAATGTAACACCCCGACCCTAGTTACCCAGAGTCGGTGCATTATTACATAACATTGTAATGATCACAAGAAAGATCAAGTCTCGAAAGAACGATTAGTTTAGTAGCCTTGGAAACACTGGATATATTCATAAAGTTTTACATTACATCATAAAATGAATACTACAACAATACAGTCTCCATAGTCCACACTCTTATCCCCTCATACTATCCCTGCAGGTCATTCATAAATTACTTCTTCATATCCCGGGAAAAATGAAACACATAAAATGGGTGAGCTCAAATTCCCAGTAAGGATAACAATATAGTGGAAACTTTCATAAACAGGAATAAACATTTCATGAAATGTATAACTAAAACAAAAGCCTTTTAAACTTGAACTTAAACATAATATGGAAGAAATAAAATGAAATAATTCCATTTACTTATTTACATGGATATTCTACTAATCGAATAATCACATGAAATATCAATAACCACTTTCATAATGATGGAATGGATAATGCCAGACTATCATAACCACATAGCCAAGGCCTCGTGCCAAGACTACAAATAAGATTTTTTCAAGGCCTTGTGCCAAGACACTAGTTTGTATCATGAGACCTACCGATGCATCGAGGAGCTATATTGGGCTCCACCCATCACATATTAAGTCCAATGCATTCCCATATGAAAAGGTTTAAACATAACATAAACATTTGTATTAAAACTAGTATACGAAAGGTAAATACTTCATCCATAAACCATGAATGGTATAATCATCCATAAACCACGAATGGTATAAAAATGAAATATCCACAGTCAAACATATCACAAAACCTTCAATATAATATAGAATTTTTGTATCATAATAAATCAACTTCAAATAAGCGTAAAATCCATCAAAGGATGTTGACGTAGATGAAATCAAAACTCTTTTTATATAAATAACTCTTTCTATTTTGAAATCATTAAAGAGTCATATATTTATAAAATAAAACATTTTCTTGGAAAATATGCTTATAAGCTTGTAAGGGAATCTTCGACAATTTTATAATGGCCGAAAATAGCCGCACCCATCGTATAAGTTAAAAAAACATTCTTACCTTAATTCTGTCGAAAAGGTTAAAAAGCACCTTATTTGGAAAATGACGGAAAGATTCCTTTATAAACCACATATAAAAAGTCAAAAAAGAGAATAAATGACTTTAACCCATATTCTTGTAAATATTAAAAAACATTTGAAATACATTTTTAAGAAACATGGATGTGGATGATAAAGAGATCCCAGTAGATTATTACGTATAGACAACCTCGGATAATGAAGAGATTTCGGAATAAACCCTTAACTTGTACTTTCATTGGTTGAGAGTAGGTTAACCTCTTGTATAATGTTGAAATAATTTTTATTAAATTATACAAGAATCATATACATTAATATGATATCATATATGATCTTTTAACATTGTTTTGTTAATAATATCTTAGTATTATCGTTGTTTCGGGTGTTAACTTCTCGTTTTCTTTTATATGTTTTGTTACGTAAGCTGTGTTTGTCATGGAGAGGTTGTATATTATTCATATCCAGAAAGATATAAAGTCCTTAATCATTATTTTTAAATCATCAAATGATAATTATACTTGAATGGATACGATGAAGAATTAATATCATCGCATTCGTGGAGACGGTAGTCCGTACGTACGCACGAGCGACAATATCATTCTTTTGATATTAATCCAATATTTAATTGGATGGTATATCTTATATACAGAATCAGTATCATGTTATATTTATTATTTACATGAATTACACATCATTATTATGCCCATCCAAATAATAATGTATTGAATGACAATTACACCACGACGTGAAGACGGTAAGCCGTACGTACGCACGTATGGTGACATGTCATTCAAAGGATGGATAGAATACTGAATATGGTTGTACCATATTTATAATAATATTATAGTATATAGGAGATACTGAATTAATTATTTTAGAATGATAATAACAAAGAAATAAGATGTTGAAGAAGAAATGAATTTGAAAAAGGGTGGTGAAAACATTACCTCTTCTTCGGGTTCTTCTTTTTGATTTGATCAAAAGAGATCATTCGGTTGGATTTCTGATAAAACTATGGCCTCTAGGTTTTAGTGAGGGAATTTTAGAGAGTATTTGGGAAGGTTTTGGCTGAGCCAAAAGGCTTTGAAGGTGTGAATTAATGAGAAGGGGGAGTGACCTTTTATAAGAGGGGTGAGGGGCACCTTTGGAAAAGGTAGAAATATTATTTTATAATAAATTAATATTCAGTTTCTAATGGCTCAAAAGTTTATTATTGAAAATTTAAGGTGGGGATGGGTCTAAAACCACTCAACAAATATAATTTAGACAGGTTTGGGTCATTATATTAACCTTATCTTTTAGTTTTAACTCTTAGTTAATTAGTTTGACACTTACCATGTCACTTTGTATTTTTATATTATATAGTTAATAAACTTACTATATACCTCCAAGAGACCCACAAGTGGTCCATTACTGATACACATATCATTATATAAGTATCTTCTCCGAACCTTAGATTTTTAGGAATTGAATATCAATTAATAATATAATATTTGTTTTAAAAACTCTTTTATGTCAATTTTGACGCTATTTGGAAAATTGATTTTTGTGAAAATCATAACAGAATTATTAATTCGAAATAAGTTAATTAAATCATTCCTAACATTTCATATTAACCTAAAAATTAGTGTAATTTATAAAAAGTCTCAAATTATATTTATTTGGGTATTTATAATATCAATTATTTTAATTTTTCACTATTATGGTAATTACTGCATCATCATTGTGTCACAAATAAATTAAATTATTTAATGTCTAAAAATTATAAATAAAATATAGTTATGTAGGAAATATTTTTATATTTCTAATGAATATTTATAATGGAATATATTTTATGTGTAACCTTATATTAAAAATGTTTTAGTAAATAATCATTTATTTTAACTCTTTTAACACTTCTTTGATTAAATAATAATAAATTTCCTAATCTAATCCAAGTGGACCTAAATGATAATATTTTATTCCTAAGGTTGTTTTTGGTCGAGATACACTTGTCCAATATAATTAGGACATGTGTTAGGGTAATATTAATATCATTTTTACCCTTAATTACCCTATTTACTTTTAACCGTGGTAAATAAAAGTAAAAAGTTACTATTCACCATAAATTATTTTCATCTCAATGAACCACATTTTACTCGTTGATATTAACTGTGTCTCTCGGATTTTTGAAATTCCACACACAGAAGCGGTAAAATTATGTTTTATGAAAAATTTAGTTTTTTTAACTTCCACTTAGTGGTTTCACTATTAATCAAAAAATGATGTTTTTCAGAAAAATACCAAAAATTCACCCATGGCTAATTTCGATATTCCAAATCCAAAAATGAAGTCCATTTTGAAAAATAAAATTTATAAATTTCAAAAAGTGGATATTACTATTCATAACGGCTGGTTTGATTGGTTGTGGTGTGTTAGAACTCGATGTTGCGTTCAACACACGTTATTGCAGTATTCAA
The DNA here is from genome assembly GCA_963277665.1 of Viscum album. Taxonomy (NCBI): domain Eukaryota; kingdom Viridiplantae; phylum Streptophyta; class Magnoliopsida; order Santalales; family Viscaceae; genus Viscum; species Viscum album. The sequence goes on along the minus strand of OY728129.1, from coordinate 581,615,630 downwards.
AGAGATGCGTACCATAGAAGTTGGGGTTTTAGATTTTCTCTGATTCAATTATCTTTAGAGGTGTAAATAAAAGATAAAAATAGGTGACATTTTATAATAGTGGGGAGGGACACTTCTAATCTCCCAAACTATTAATATATTATCAACTGATTTTGGATTTCAAATAGCTCAAAAATGATTTATTTATAGGATAATATAAGTATGAGTCTAAAACCATTTAACCCGTGATTTTTAGACAAGATTAGGTCAAAAAAATTAACCTTATCTTTTGGATTTAACCCTTAGTTAAACAGTTTAATTCTTACTCTGTTTACTTGAATTTTTATAATATAGGGTTAATATAATTACTATAAAATTCCAAAAGAACCAAAATTGGATCATTTATGAAATATTTATAATTATAATTTTAGTTATACTAAAAAATATATTTTTATGAATTTTATAACATTTAATAAAATATTGTTTATTTTAAAGTATCATTTATGTCAATCATTAATACTTATCAAAATTTTTATTTTTAAATATTTCAAACCAATATAATGAAATAGAAAAAACACTTCAAATATGTAAATAACATATCTATTTTATCTATAAAAGTAGTGTATGTCATTAATTATGTTAAATTATATTTATTTCAATATTTTTAATATCATTTAATTGATTCTTCCTTTAATAATTCAATTACTGCATCATTATTATGTCACAATTTTACTTAATTATTTATATTTAAAAATTGTAAATAAATTAATATTATGTAAATAAAAATTTAATATTTCATATTTCAAAATACTTTTTATATTCGACCATATCACTTATGTAACATCATATTAAAAATTATATTGTTATGAAAATTTAAATATGACATGTTTTGCTCTTATTTAAAAAAAATATAATAAAAGTCTTAATTTAACACAAGTGGCTTAAAAAGATCATATTTTTGACATACAGTTGATTTTGGTCGAGAAACACTTATCCAATAAAATTTGGACAAGTTTTAGGGTAATATTATGTTATTATAATATTTTATTTACCTTTAATTGCCCTATTTACCTTTAATCGTGGAAAATATAATCAAAAAGTCATTATTCCCCATATATTATTTTGATCCTGTTAGACCAAATATTACTTAATGATTACAACCCTGTAGGTACATTTTTCAAAAAAATCAATTCACATAAGTTTTACAATTAATTTTAATGCTAATTTGTAGATGTGGTTAGAAGGCAAGTAAAAGTGATGTTCCAGTGTTCAATAAATTTTTATATCCAATTATATTATAAAAATGATTCCAATGAAATAATTTAGGTTAATAAATTTATTCTTTATCTATTGTGACATTAAAATTAATTTAATCTAAAATAATTATTTAAATGAAAATGTCATCTTTTAACTACAATACAATATTTATCACTATTCATCAAATATTGAATCATTTTAAAAAAATTCCAAATTTTCACCATAATTTAATTTTGATATTATAAATTCAAAATTTTAGTCTATTTTGTAAAATAAAATTTATAATTTTTTGTAATGTGGTTAATACTATTCATAACCACTTTTGAAATGGCTAGTTTGATATGTTTTGGTGTGCTCAAACTCAATTTTTCATGTAGGGAAAGCTATTGAATTACGTTAAAAGGAGCGTATCCTGAATGCTTGAGGTGTTATATTAACAATAAAAAATGAACATTTTGGTTAATGTATATTCTCCCTAAGGTATTATTGATTTTTGAATTTTCTATATTTGGAAATTATGGTAATTATGAAAATCGATGTTCTTAGTGGAAATGTGATGAAGAGAAATAGAAAGGTTGTATGAGTAATGGCTATATTTCTCATGATGATGATACTAAAAATTACATATGAATCGAAAGAGGTATTATGGAATAAGTTGATAAATCCTAGTTAGTGGTTTAAGAATAAAGTGAAATAATTAATGTGATTTTTTTTGGATTTAAAAATTATATTATCAGAGTATTTTATCAATGATATTATGCATATAATAATTATGAAATGTATAAGGATTTCACTAAAATAATTTTTCTTTATGGACGTGAGAACATATTTTGAATTCCACTGATGATGAGGAAAAGTGATTCATTGGAAATTTAATTTTATTGTAAAACACATTATTGGGTAAAGATAACCCTTAATATGTTCATGATATTGATATAATAATGATAAAGGGACGTTTATGGGATAGTATAAGTGACACCGAAATGGGTTAGTGTTTTGAAATTTAATTCTAGTGTATAATGAATTCTTGCATCTATGGAATATATTCAATAACCAAAGAATTTATTTATTGAAGAATTATTTTTTTCAATAAGTTTTTATATGGATCAATGTATTCACATATTTTGAATATGACATTGTAAGACCCTTTATATAGTATGGGGAATATAATGTCGATTTACAAAGCACCCTTCTTAATTTTTGGATTTTGAATTTCTTCCCAACTAATTTGGATGGGTCTTAAGGTTAAATATTTATGGAATGAATTATTTTGATATGTTGTATCTATTTTTTAATTTTTTCTAACAATTTTGGAATTATAAAATATCTTGAGGCAAGTGGAATGACTGATTGTTCTTTTAATGATATAATTATATGTTAAATGTTAATATTACTACTTTATGCATAAACAATTTACTATTGGATATTCATTTCATGGAGTAAGAGATAATTAAGTAATTGTTCAAAGTACAAAAAATTTGTGAAATTGTGCCCATGAAATTAAAATATATAAAGTAATTAAATATTCATTTATTCATAGTCAATATGTTAAATGAATTAATCAACTCTAGTAAAAGGATCCTGAAACTAAAATGATAACCTAGTGCCTTAACTTTTTGATGAATCAAATGGACCCTTAACTCAACATTTATTTATGGATTTGTGGTAATTAAATATTTTTGATCTTTCACATTACTATGATCAATAATCTCTATTTCTCCCCATAATTATTTACACTTTTTTTCCATGTCTGTATTTTCATTTCCCACTAAATTTCTATTACATGGAAGCCTAGAAATATGTTATTATCAATGACTATCGTACTCACTTTTCACACTTATAAATATAATGTTTTATTAACCCTTTTCACAATTTGTTTTTCCAAAAAAATGTATTTTCAATTTTCAAACACTTGATTATTGAGATCAATATAAATTACGAGGGTGAAATTTATTTAAGGGGGTCAAATGTGACACCTTGATATTTTAAACGAATATAATATTCAATAGTGTATATGAAATGCAAAAGTAATCTTAGAATGTAATATAACACCTTGATAATTAATTTTATATATATATAAATTCAATCTCTTTAATAGATTGCAATGCAGGAAATATCAAGTTTGAATGAAACACAACACTTTTTTAAAATATTATCTTTTAAACATGACCATTATATCATTGAAAAAATGTTCTATGTATGAATATTAGTAACTAAGTTATGAAATTAATATTCTTTAAAAATTTATAAAATAAATCAAATTTTTATCAATTGATTATAAATAAAATATTAACCATTTGATTCAAAAATATTTGTTTATTGGATAAATTAAATTTTCCTAAAAAGTGGGTTTAGTCACTCTTTGAACAAAAAATTTAAAATTAATTTATTATCCATATATAAAATTTATTTGAAAAAATAAAAATATTTTTTTAAATGTAAATTAAAAAATTATGTTTTGATGAATTTTGGATAATATTGTAAATAGAAATTTTTTTGATTAATAGTGAAAAAAGTATTGTTTTATATTTTAAATTATCTTTTCGTTTAAATTAAATAAAAATGAAAATTATATTTTAAATTAATTTTTCATGTAAAATTAGTTCAAATATATTACTAGTTAACTAATTAAGTTCTATTTAATCAGTTTAATATTTAATTTTGATATTAACACATTTTATACTTAAGAGAATTTTCTCTTTGGAAAACTAATTTTTCATCGCATTTTTGGGAATATTTTTAAATTTAATTCTACCAAATCTGTGAATTTGACTTGAAAAAATGGATTCCGTACTAGGAATAATAATAATTTATATTTTATAACAATTTCACCTCACTTTTTTACCATAATGAATTCTGAAAATACTAAAAAATAATTGTTGTAGTTATGGTCAAAATGTGTTTACTGAAGGTTAAACAATGAAAATAAATGTAACAATGAAACCAAACTTGTTAAAACAAATTTTATGTTAATATGTTTTACCTTATCACGTCTATGGTTTGATATTTTTCAATTTTGAGTCTTTTTTAATGATAAAAATAGGGATATCACTTTTTATTTTAAAAACATCCATGTTTGACCTCTCCCCAACTTTTAAAAGGATACCCCTCTCCTCCTCTATTCACAATTTCAAAACACTTTTTTTTAACCAAAAAAATACAAATACATTTATTAATTTCCTCCCCACATCCTAGATTCATTTTTGTTGATTATGAATTCTTCTTAATAATGGTTTAAGTAAATAACTATAGAGGCTCTCCATAGAAGATGTAAAAGTATTAAACATGAGTATTTATTTTATTTTTTCTTACACTACCTTTATACATAATTAAATCATGATATTTTAATAACAAAATTATCTCATATATATTGATATTTAATTATATTAATGGAATAACCCATATCAATCTACACTTGGATCAAATGGGAAATGAAACTATCAATTGTGGGTACGGTGGAATATTGTCTCATTAACCAATGTAAATTGTTTTCCATCACCACATTTCAAGGATTTATTTAATTATGGTTTCAAAATATTTATATTATATTAGTGAAATTATTATATTTCCCTACTTTAGTTATCATGTATACTTTATTAATTTAAATTTCATAGGGGATTCAATAATGTCACCCATGTGTATGACAAACTACTACCTTGAAAGTGATGTGATTTTGTTTAAATTACACTTTACAAGAATGGTATTAATGTTAAATATAATGAATTTATGTGATATTTATGATCCTACAATAAAAATTTAAACAAAATATCACATATAACTTCTTTCCATCCAATCCTTTGTAAAATAATTACATCGCTGATGCAGATGTGTTGAATACAACCTCAATGTTGTGAAATCAAAAATAGTCATTTAATTTTTTACATAGATGGTAATAAGGATGTATTTTATTAATATAAAATATATCTGTGATATTATAATTATTCTTTAAGGGTTAATTTATATTTATTTTCCATTCATTCCGTCCATCTAGAAAAATGGAAACAATGTTCATTCATACGTACGACCAATTGTCTCCATGTACTATGTAATATATTTTCTATCTCTAACATTTATATAATATTATAAATACCTAAATACTAATTATATATGTAATATTTTTTTATTTTTTACATTCTAGGTATGATTTTAACATGATAGAATTAATAGTTCTAAAATTAATGAACTAAAACTTAAATGAAAAATGAAGCAATTATTACCCAGAGAAGTGATATTAACATATATTTGTTAATAAAAATATGATAAAAGACTATAGGAAAATAATATATGGTATTATATTTATATTTACGGTTCTTTAATATTTTTATGATAAGCCTATTTTTTTATATTAGATTTTTGAACCCATATTTAGGTTATCAGATCTGTGGTAAGGGTTTCTTGCCTTTCTTTTACTTTTGTGAGACATATGACATGTTCAAAACTTATTTATTTTTGTGGTTCATATATTTACCCTTTTTATATGTTATATCATTAATATATTGATTATCCTGATACATGAAATTTCATTTTATTTTATTTCTTTCATAGGTCTTATGATTCACAAATTACTAAAGTGGTAAGGGTTTATTTCACAATCCCATCATTACTAAGGATTGTTTATGTTTAAGTCTCCCTTGGGGGAATTATTTAATATTTATATTATGAAATAAATATATTTCCTTATAATATTTTTATACATTATATTTTCTTCTAATATTACTCATTTTCAAATCGTTGTTAATTAAAATGATTGAGAAAATGTTTTTAAGAAAATCATAATTCATTTCTCTATTTTTCCAAAATACTTTTTCTTCCAAAAACATGTTTTATAAAATAATTTTTTTTTAAAATTATAAAAATTATTTATTAAATAATCTTTTACAAATTTTTATTTTTTCTTTAAAAAAATAACGGAATGTTTATTTCATTTTCGACACAACTCTTATTTGGATTTTACAGAAAAAGTAAAAGGAGTCTTTGTTTTAATGTGTAAGATATTAATGGAATTTACCACCATACTGACCATAATATTATTTAAATATTATTTTCTAGTTTTAGACATATATTCTAAATGAAAATATTTTTCAAAATTTTTTTTGAATTTTTTTTAAAAAAATCAATGTGAAAAGGTTATTTTCTATAGAAATGTTTTTAATGACATTTTATTATATTTATATTCATTAATGGCATAAACCCATAAATTTAATTTTGATATAATGAGAATATTTTTTATTGATATCATTCATATTAATTATTTTATTGGCTTATGGTTAGTTTGATAGAGTATGTACATATTTATTTCCATTCACCTCATTACACTGGATAGTTTATGATTGTGTATTTTTTATTAGGATATGTATTAACATTTCATAAATTATATTTTTAATATGAATGTTTATGATGATTATGTTTCACCCCATTCATATAATAAATTCATTTTAATGAGTAAATGATGGGTGGGGTCGGGTTATATATAGCTAATCAATGCATCAATTGGTCTCATGATACAAATCTATTTTCCAAATTAGATAGGCTTCTATAAAATGATTTTTGTGAAAGGTCTTGATAATATGTTTCATATGTCCAACATTATACATTCCCTCATTATGATATAAGTTATTTATGTCAAAATTATTATTCAATTAGTTAGAATACCCATGGTTATGATTCAAGATTATATGATTATTTATTTCGATTTATTTGATAATAATTTATTTCTATATATTATGCTCACTTTTTATATTAAATAACAAGTGATTATGTTATTTACCTTTATATATTGATTAGTATTATTTATTAATGATAAATTTTGTAGTATACTTACACTTATGGAGCATCTGATCTCACCCCTTTCTTATGTTTTATTTTCCCTAAGACACTATGAAGTGTTTTGTGATTGATATGTAGGGATAATCTATGAGGTATAATCATGTTCAAAATGGTTTTTTATTTTATGTTTTACTTTGTAATGGTAATTTCATGCATATACATAATTTAGGAAGACTGTTAAACTATTCAGTCATTCATTATGTGATTACTTATATCTTATTCTAATGTAATAAAATATCTGTCGGCCCTAGGATACTAGGGTCAGGGTCATTGCATATGGCCTAGAAAAAGAGTGTGATTTTCTTCTATACGCTTTATATAATTACATCTCACATTGCTGATAATATTTATTTTGGTTTTAATGAGTTTTTATTATCTTCCTTGTGTTACCAATAATATTATTTATGTTTTTTATATATGTATGGATTTATATTTATATTTGGAAATAAAGGGTTTCTAATTTATAAACATAGAATATGTCATGGTATTTAATAGTAAAATAATGGTACTTATATATTAAATTATAAACAAATTATTGAAAATTGATAAAGAAACAAACACACAAGGCCTATATCCCATCCCGGATGTGGAATCACTTTCATTATCACATAAATGAGATGAATTTGGAAAATATCTTTGAATATTTTTACTTAGTCTCTTTTGATCTTACACCACTTAAAAGATGAAAAACTTGTTTACAAGGAAAAATGATCAAACCACCATTTAGTGGTGAAGGTGAAAGGGCCATAGAGATTCTAGATTTAGTATTCACTAATTTGTGTGAACCATTCTAAGTACAGGTTAGTGGTGGATTCTCAAAATTTATTATATTTAATTTTGAATTTAGAATGTATGGTTGTATCTATGTAATTAAGTAAAAATATGAATTATTTTAGATGTTTAAAGAGTGAAACAATGAGTTCAGGAATCAACTTGATAAGAAGATAAATAAAATTTGACCGGATCTAGGTGGTGAATGTCTTAATAAAGAGTTTATCAACTTTTTTTTAGAGTATAGGATTTCATCTCAACTTAAAACACCTTATACAACATAGTGAAATGATGTTGTAGAAATGTGTAATTTTACCTTAATGGACATGGTAAGGCCAACGATGAGTCACCAAACCTATAATTATCCTTTTAGGGATATACATTATAGATGGAAACATACTTGAAAAACCAAGTACCAATAAAATTTTCAAATGGTATTCCCTTCGAGTTATAGAGTAGAAATAATCCAATTTTGTTACATGTTCATACATAGGTTTGTGAGGCATCTATTAAGATGAAATAATGAAAAAAACCAGAATCATAAGGTAAAACGTGTATCTTTTTGTTGTATCCTATGAAAATAATGGGATAATACATATATGGTCATGTAAAAAAGAAAGTGATTTTCATAATACAAGTCTTATTTCATGTAATATTCGACAACCTCAAGGATTATAGTGGGATAAATATTGAATTTGATTAAGGTGAAGCTAAATATATAGAAGAATTTTTATAAGAACAAATCGCACAAGTCCCCATGGAAGAAATAGTCCTTGAAACACAAGTCCTTGGAGGTAGCTATGGTATAGATCATAAGGCTCTGCTATAGGGGTGTCCACTGTGGGGTAGGAGGGTTGGTTGAGGCATAGAGGGTGGCTGAAGGTGTTATTAGAGCTACAACCTATATGGGGGTTTCTATGATATAGTTTCTTGGATTGGGAATAGACCCTTCATTTAATTTGATGGTTTTGGAATGGAGGTTTGAGATATGGTGTGTAGTCTGTGGGGGGTGTTTTAGTGGTTCTTCTTTTTTTTGGGTTAGTTTCACCATACATATAGGGTTATAGTGCATCCTTCTTACTGGTTTTTAGGGGACTATGGAATAGTGTTTTGAGCTACTATATAGTCATAACCATGTATTATAGGATATAATTCCATGAAATATACATGGAAATTAGATACTCTTTGCCTATAAGTGTTATGACACAGTGATGAGTCATTTTTTAAATACCATTCAGTTTTAATCCATTGTATAGAACCATCTATGAATATTTTTCATGGTTTTATATTTTACATACTCCGTATAAATTATAAAATCCCTACAAACTTGATCAATTTTACAACTCTTCTCTTTTTTCATAGGTGACCCAAGTGTGTCCAAATGAGGCTTTTCTATCCTATTTTAGGATCATTCAACCTCATCCTTGGGGGAATGATCTAGAGTGGATTAGGTGAGTTCCTCTCTTAATTTTACAATTTTGTCCCCTACTTTCAGGTTTGGGGAATATCCTATTATGATAAATCCCATGTTTTAGTATTACTTCAATTAGATAATGGTGAGGTTTTCATTTTCTAGGCTAGTGGTAGTGTTGTTCTCCATTATGCTTTTTTATTGGTTTCATTCTTCTTAGTTCAACTACGCACAATAGACCAGAACACACCTTTTGAGGTAGTTAATCCTTCATTAACCACCTAGTATATCACGTGGTATGGGTTATTATTTTTTTAAAATTTTTAAGATGTTTTGTATCATATTTATGGTAGATAATTAACTAGATTAATTTAAATTTAATGGGGAGATTGGATTTCAATTTATTATCGTCGTTGATATTAATTGATGTTGAATTGTATAATCATGATTCCCTAGTGAAAATAATGGTTGTTGGGGGGTTTTTCAGTAGTATATAAGTTATAGAACCAATTTTTGTACTTGTTGTTTGTGGATTTCATTATAAAGGATTATTTCTTATATCCAGCTATTAAATTGGTTACACATGAAAAAAATTTATTCTATGAGAATTCCCCTAAAATAAATAATTGTTAGTGAATAAATTCCCCCTTAAAATTATGATAATTATTATCTGAATTTGTTATGAAATTTATTGTAGTGAGTGGTTGTGATGTGGGGTGAATATGTAGTGATGGTATTATGGAATGCGACATTCATGTGTGGTTGTGGTATGAGGTAGTGATTTGATGAGAATTTGATGTGGTACATAATATTTGGGATGTGGAAAATGCTTCTAATATTGAAAGTGGATATGGTTGTGTAAGGGGTGTGATGTGGTCTTGTTGGAATGAGGATGAATGGGTGGTTATTGTTTTTTGTGTTATGTTGTGTTAGTTGTCTGGGTAGTAATTAAATTGAATGCAAATAAGGAACTGTAATGGAATTGGATGAAAGGATAATGAATGAAATAATTAAAATGGAATGTGTGGGTTAAATGGTTGATGCTTATATATGAAATAATGGTATATAATAATGTTATTTGTCGGTAATGTGATATTTAGATAAATGTGTAAGTTGAGAAAGAAGGTAAACTATGAATTCTAAACTATGGCTTATGTCTTGTTGTGTAGTGTTTTACTCTTATTGGTGGATGATAAAGTATAGTTTCTTTGAAGTTTTGTGTTGATAGTGTGAGTTGGTTGGTACATTTATTATGAACCGATAGGTTGGGATTGTGTGTGGATACACATATATATACTTAGTATTTCCTTGTTAGTTTAATATGTGCCCCATTATCATTTAGAACCATGTGTCGACACCCATTAATATTTTTTGTTTTTTTATTAATATCATGGTGATGAAGATGGATGGTTGGTTACCACATCTTTATCACTCTTTTATCTAGGAAACATTGAACTGTATAATAAATGATGTAATTTAGTCAAAAGTTCACTGTGGTGATGTTTAATGAGAGGGTTTATAGTGGGTTCATGCATGGTAGGAGGAGGGAATTAGGTTGGTGTCTTTCATGTTAATGATACCATGCTATTCTAGTTATGGAATATGTTGAGATGTGAGGTGATAGACCAAGTGTATTTGGGTGAGATGATATGTTATGATTTGGCCTGAGAGTCTTTAGATGAGATGGGATGTTATTTTTTGACCAAGTTTTCTTTGGGCTCGATGTGATGGCTAGTTCCTTGCAGGGATATTGGCATCATTTGATGACCCATGTGTGTTTATGAAGGGTTACTATATGTAAGATATGGGATTTCCATGATTTATTACTTAGTGGTGTGAGATTGGAAACCTAGTGGGAAAGTGGTGTAGGGTACCCATTAATTATATGATTATAATTATGTTATTACACTTAGAATGAATAGTGTGGGGGTATACGCCTTGGTGAGGATGAGATTGGTTAGTTTCACTTCTTAGGTGTTGTTGGTTTCTTTGTCTGGTCATGGATGCATTTGTATGATTTTTTCACATTTTCAGGGTATTCTTTGGTACGACCCTACTGAGTACACTTGTATCCTCACCCTATATATATATATATATATATATATATAATTTTAGGTTCCCAAGAGGACTTCATGGACCATCTTATGAATTTCTAAATTGGTATTTGGTGTTTTTGTTGTGTCACTACCCAATAATTTTATTGCTATTTATTTTTAGGATTTTATATATATATTTGTAATTTATACAAGCATCATGGGTTGGTTTTGGATTCCTTTTTATATTATTTCATGGATTTTCATGCAATTGATTTATCGTATCTCCTGATTATATTATTATAGAGGGTAATGTAACCCATTTGTGATATTTTTCGTACTCTTCATACTACTCACTAACTCTGGGCCTACTGGAAGTGGAAATCAGTGTGATATTATCTCTCATCTTTTATTTAAGACCTAGGATGGGTACCATTGGAGGGAGGGTTCTTGACAGAGTAGTACCAATGCTATTGGTTAAGGGATATGATAGATGTTCGAGTTAGGCATAGTGAGTATTTCATTGTCTGGAAAGGAAATGATGTCAGTTCATCTTGGTTCATGAAATAGGATAGGGAATATTGACTGAGACATAAGATTTTATGGGGACCATGATTTGATGAATGGTTTCTAATCCAACGGACTAACCATGTGAAGTGGAACCTCTTGTAGGGTAAAAACCTAGAAAATGGTCATGAATCATCTTTTACTTGGGACCGTGTTTGAATTGGGTGGTCTTTTGAAAGCTAAAACGAATTAAATAAATACTAACAAAATTACATTCTATATGTCTTAAGAAATCATTGATTGACCTTAATTTATGTCTATTGGTATTCATCTATTTATGGTACAGGGTGGGGAGGTTTATCTTGCAAATCTAGTTGATCACTGGAGTGTTGATCAAGTGAATAATACAGATTAGTGGTAGAAACAATTTGATTATTTTTAATGGTAGTATTTGGGTAAATTTATGATATTGAGATATAGAGATGGTTAGAGGATCCCAAGATCACATTCCATTTGATTCAATCCATAGTGGAGTACAGGGTCCCATCGATAGTTATTCAGTTGTAGGAATATATTCACCAGTGGTGGGGATATTTTTTTAGTGATCGGAATGAGTTAAATTTTTCATTGGTATACTTTTAGAATGAGTTCAGAGTAGAGTTCCTCCCATTTAACCTAAAAATTAAGAGGCAATAGTTACTCTATCTTTAGTATGGGAGTATTTCTGTATAGGATATGGGAATCAAGTTCAATGGTATTTTTACTTTTTCCACTAATATTTTCCCTGATGAGGAGTCCCAAGCATGGCATCTTGTGGAGGAAATCCTTCCTTCTATCTAGTATGCAGTTAATCCCATTATGTTGTATAAATATCAAGAGGATCAGATGGAGGATGAGGTGAGAGAGTGTATGAACTTATGATGAGGTTTACCATGAGATGGGAACTATCAAGGTTCCTTGAGAGGTATATTTTCATTGGAAGTTCTCACGATTTAGTACCTTTGACGTTTCAACTTGTTCAAGTCAACCTAGGTATCCTCATTTACAACCTTATGGGGAAAGATATTTCTATGATTTTCATATGGTATTTGAGCCATTGTTTTTAGTCTATGGGGTTTTCTAAAATCATCAAAACTAGTTCCATGTGGTTCTATGAGCTTATTATGGTGAATGTGGATAAGTTCAGCATCATCATCAACCATATATACTAGTGATTTGGTTTCAACGGTATGGGTTGTAGAAATATTCACCATTGATAAGGGACGGATAAGGTAGAGGTTGGCCTAAGGATGTTCCACATATTCTAGGACCTCAACCTGAGCATCGATAAAGAGGTGGCCGCCAGTATAGATGTAGAGAAGCTAGGTGTGGTCAGTTCCATTCACTAGAGGTATAATTTATTGAGGGTCCAAACATCATTTGAGGTATGCTCATTTTTTTTAATTTATCATCATTTATACATTATTTTATTTATGATATTCACACTACTTTTTTCACCCATTAAATTCCTTATTTGAAACTTCACATTGAGAGGCTTCACATTCCCCTAGTGTTGGCCATGCCATTCATAGGCTAGACCATCTTTCTTGATGTGTGATAAGGGTTTTAGAATAATTATGGGGCCACATCAATCATGGGTGTATATTTTCCTTCCATAGATGTATTTTGACAATGTCATTATTATAATTGAATTGTTTTATTTTATGCAAGATGTTATCTAATACATTCGAAGTATATTCATGTTCTCTGATTTGGAAGGATAGTGTGTGGTTTATGTTGTCTATAGGAGTTATCAATTGAGAAGAGGATGTGTAGAGCCCCTAATTTACATGATATCCAAGTTGTACGTTGAATAAACGGATGAAATGATAGATGAGGATATCGGGATTTGTAGTAAATTTATGGATGTATTTTCTAAGGATCTTGTGATTCTACCCCCATGAAAAGATCTTGATTTCATTATAGAAATATAGCCCAGTTCTTCCCCAATTTTAATTGATCTTTATAATATGGTACTTTCGAGACGTGGGATAAAAGGATTCATATATTTGATCTGATGTTAAAGGGTCTTATCTAGCCAATTGTTTCATAGTGGGTTTCTCCAATGTTATTCTCCATGAAGGTGGATGGTTAGTCAAAGGTGTTGTATAGAGTACTGGTGTTTGAATCATGTGATGATTAAGAATCATTACCCAATTCTGAGGATCGATGATATTTTTGGCTAGTTGAGGGTATATAGTTGGTTTTCATGGATTGTTCTATTTTATAAGTGTCACCATTTTAGGTTAAAGGAGGGAGATATGCATAAATACTTATTATGGATGTTGTTATGGGAACTTCAAGTACATGGTCAGGTTTTTCGGATCATTAAAGCACTATTTATGTTCATGGGGATCATGAACTCTATGTTTTGTGAATTCTTGTATAAGTACATAGTCATGATCTCATATGACATATTGATATACTAAACTATATAAGTGTACCATTTTTATCCTCTTAGATATTTTTTGGATGTTCTTAGGCATCATAAATATTCCGGGAATTTTTCCAAGTGTGAGTTCTGGACATGAGATATAGGTTTCAATCATCAAGTGGTATCCTAGTAGAATTTGATCATAGAGTCGTAAAAGTATGACTTTGTTGTATTTTGGGTATCACTAAAGAATATATATGAGGTTTGAATATTTCTGGGTCCTAATAGATACTACCAGAGGTTCATATCAAATTTCTCAGGGATTTCATTCCTATTACCATCTTTTTCCAAGAATGGACATGATTTTATCTTTGCTGATAAGGGTCTGGCAGAATTTGAATTCTTAAATGGGGGATTGATCTGTGCATCAGTGATTTAGTTTCCAAATGAGGGCATGATGTTTGATGTGTTTTGTGATATTTCTCATCTGGGATTGGGGTGTATCTTGATGCATAAAAAAGTGGTGAGATCTTATGGGTCAACAATATTATTTCACCATTAGTGTAAATATGCCACCCATGCACATGAGCTAGTGGTAGATGTGTTCTCATCAAATAATTGGTGACATTTACTTATTGGATTGCACTATTTGATATTCATAGAGCACAATATCATGTGATATTTATTTTCTTTATGTGACCTAAATCAGTGAAAATAGAGGTGGATAGATTTTCTCTAAGACTATGAAATTTTGATATCATACACCTTGGGAAATGGTAATTTCAAGTCCAATACATTTAGTTAAAAATATTGAAATCATGTTTTTTAAGATTTCATAGATTCTTGGAGATTGATGGAGGAGTATATATCCCTATACATAAATTAAAGGGTTGTTGACAGTGTGGATTTTCTATTTCATATGATGGTTGATAAAGCTAATATTTTCCATAGTTTTCTATGCATTTCAATTATTTTAACCCTCCAAAATTATCAATGTGAGATTATATGGAAACATTTATTATTTATGATGTTTTTTGTACAAATTGGTGAAAAGTGCTTAGTTTTGGATTTTTGATAGATTTTTACCCCAAGGGTATTTTTCTCATTTATTTAAAAATAATTTCCCAAATTGAGAGATTATTTCTTTAAATACTTATTTTATTTCTATAAATCATTCCATCTAAACCAGGGACATATTTGAGCATATATATGCCTTAAAATAAATGAATATGAAGAATTTTTTGGGTGGATAGCTTGGACCCCACCACCGTAACAGAAGCACAAATCAGTCTAAACACATCTAATTGAGGTGATTCAACATGTAATGGAACAAGGACACAAAGGCTTGATTCTCCAATTAATTTTAGGGAGTTTCGAAGTCATTAAGGTTGTCATTGGATGTTATACTTTTGAAGAAAGATTTATAGAACCATCATCTACGAGATTAATAGTTAATTAAAAAGTCATTAATCATACATATGGAGCCCAAATGAGCTGCAATTTTGAGAGGAGGCAAACAAGACAATGAGTAATAAATTTAATAAATGGGACCATGCATTAATTTTACATTTAATGGTTTCAAAACATGTCAAAATCATGAGGATATAAATCTACCTATAAAAAGACAGGAGCCCCTACCTCTCAAATCATTCCTTCCCATCCCCACACTATTCAGGGAACCAAGAAGAGGAGGCCAAGGTTCATTTTAGAATTTTGTTTATTTATTTTATTTTTATTTATGTTTTATTTTATCATGTAATGCATTCATATTTTTTATATTAAAGTGTTTCTCTTTTATTCTTCTATCCTTATTTTTCTTCCAACTCTAATTTTCATTATCTATCTTCTATATTTCCACCATAATCTCTTTTAACATTGAAATGGAAAGTGACTAATATGAGTATTGGACCTAAGCGAGGTTTCATGGTGTTATTTGTTATTAATATTCAATTTAAAATGTTTTAAATTTATTTGTGGTTAATGGAAGAGTATTTCATTGGTACAGCGGTTATCTACCACAAAATTATTTCAAAATCCATTTGTTTCCATGGATTCATTTTCCCTAGCTTCTCTTAGGAAAACCCTTCATGCGATGGATTTGGGTTTCACATAAGTGATGAAAAGGAATATGGTTAATATGGGTCTTTTTTGGATAGCATTCATGTTTTAGGTGTTATCCTAGATGACTATTAGAGGAGGAGTGGTTTGGCATGCTAGAGAGATTCTAAATTTTCACACTTTTTAAATCAATGGAAAGTAATTAATTAATGAGGTTTCATAAAATGAATTATCAAACTTAATTTATAAAACAAATAAATAATGAATGAAACCAGGTTATCCAACCCTTGGATCAAGTTATTTCTTCCCTATATTTCATTCTGTTAGCATCTTCATCTGCTTTTAGATTTAAAGATTTCATTTCATTATATTAATTGCTTGTTTTCCAAAATCTATAAAAATATAATTTTAAATAAATATTAAAAATGAAAACAAATAATAGGTGAACTAGAATATGTGATAGACCTAACTATAACACTCCTCAAATGAGATGACCCTGGTTAGAAACTCTGCTGTATTTGGAATATACGTTTGGTTTTTCCACGCCCTATGACAGGTGTGCATCAAAACTGGCACCATTATCATTGAGATAAGTGGTTTTTTTTATCATCACTCTAAAATTTACAACTTTTTAAATATTTTTCTCTGTTTTATTTATTAAAAAAATATAAAAATATATATTTTCCTATGATGTTTTCAAGAAACCATCTTTTCGGTTAAGGAAACGATTACTCATAGGTGTAAGAATGGGAAATATATTATACTAAGGAGGAACTCCAAAGAGGGGTGAATATATTATGATAATGTTCAAGAAGCTTGAAAATGGCCAAGAAACCTGGAACCTCAGCACAATGTTTTTTTATCATTATCAAAGAACTCCAAACTGACTTTCAACGATTCAAGGACATGAATGAAGTGCCTCTGGTTTTTACTGATTCCACTCAAGATATCAAACAAGTAGAGGAAAAAATCAATGTGGATGAGCCCGACTACCTACCTCCATCCAGTAAACATCAACTTTAAGAGGAAATTTCCATTTAAGAAGAGATTCAAGATGAACTACATCATGAAGATGATACAATATTGAACTCAAAAAATTACAATTTTGATGAAATTAATTTGAGTATCAGCCCTAATAGTTTTGAATTTTTAGTTTTATTCATATCATATTATGCCATAGAGGATTAAGATTAAAAGAAATTCACAAGATGAGGAACACATGGAGATCCCAAAAGACATTGAATATTCACTAGAGTACAAGATAAGATAGAGAATATTACACAAGTAGTGATAATAGAGGAGGTGGTTTGCATACTTCATCCTACCCCCTCCATGTAGGATGTAACACATTGAAAAGGGGGGTGGATATAGTATACTCAATCCATGTATTTCTCCTCAATAAGAAAAAATAATTACATGCCAGGAAAAGACACATGTGGTGGTTCAAGTCAAAGAAACTTCATCCACTATCAAACATTGGATAATAGTTGGAACATCCCACTAGAGGTAGTAAACATTTAAGGCCCACTTGGGGGGATCATACCATGATTTATCCTTAAATGATTTATATGAGTTTAAATTTAAATTTCATTTTTTATATTATTCTAGCATGCAATCCACTCTATATTTTCATTTAGAACGTAAATTAAAATATCCTTATGATTAACAGAGTAATTTTATTTTATAGGATCATGATGGAAGAAGACCCCGAACATTGGTAGAAGAGGACTAAAGCTTTATTTCCAAATGTATATAACTTTGAATTTTTAACTTTTAAACTCATTCAATTTTTTTCCATATCAATATTTGAGATTTATAGATAAAATTTCATGCCCACACATGAATTATGCTCTACTTGACACATCTAGGATACATGAGATTCTTATGAATCTAGTGATTCTATATTTTAAATTTCTATTTTTATAATATTGAATGATTAAAATTGAAAATTTAATGTTTAAAGTGAAGTGTGGAAATTGAAATGATGACTTGTGATTTGAGTTAATTGATTTATTCTTGTAAATTATATTTCCATACCATTTTTCATGCTATGAATTTCTCAAACTTATAGGAATTAATTTCTTATTATTTATCATGCTCTGAGTGATTTTAAAAATAACATATGTTTCATTCCCAAGAAGTATTCTAGACTAATTACTTCCTATTTATTCTTGAGCATATTTCTTGAGTGATCTTAGGACATGTAACCTACCAAAACCTTCATTTGAACTTGTCAATGCTAGTATTGTACAAAAAAACATTTAAAATGATGGAGGATTATTTTTGAAATTCTGTATCCATTAAATACCACCTTTACATAAATTCTTATTTTATCCCATTGAGAAAATGAAAGATCTTTATAGAGAGGATCCATGTTTCATTCCATTTTTATCAATTACTACCTTACTCTCGGTATTTGCATGATATTTCATAGATGAAGTGTGGGATGAAGGAAATCATGTTTGAAGGGATGTTAAAAATTGTTAGGAAGCATTTTGACGCTGATATTGTGGGAATTTAAAAAGGTTTGTTAGCCATTCATTGTAATTCATTTTTCCCCTCATGAATTTATAAAATGAAAAAAAAGAACCAAAAAAGAAAGAAATGGGTTGTGATTTGGGGGAACCAAAAATCATTATTTTCCAGACTGTAGATCTTCTCATATTGTGTGGTTAGGTGATGGATGTGAGGTTTGATTTAATTATAACATTCAAAAAACAAGAAATAAAGTATAACAAAAAAATTCAAGAGGTATCAAAAATCATTCATTATTCATTCTTGATTATAACATATACTTTGATTTTTGAGGAAGTGGGTGTTGCTACTTTGAAAGGGATAATTTCATTAAACTTTTAATTTTTATATCATTTATTGTACATATAAGATAAAACTCTTCCTTGAGCCTGAATTTTTAAACCATCAAATACTACCAACCTTAAACCTCAAATTCATTTGAAACATTATTGCAAGTCCTCATGATTTTATGTGTCTTTTTTCATTACAAAGTGGAGAAAGTAGTTATTTTACAAGATTATAGATAATGAGAATGTTATCATGATATGAGAATAAATCTACTTGATTTTAATCATGAGAGATGAGAGTTTCAAAGGTGAGGTAAATCTAGATTTGGTATGTTTAATAAAAATGAATTAATAATCAAGAATGAATGAAAGGAGAAGATTCAGCATTATTCAAAGGGAAAAAGTAAAATTCATGATTTGATTATTTCATTAAAAATTGGGAAATTAAATTGTTATTTTATGTGGATTTTTGAAAATATTATCTCACTTTGGAAATTTGATTAATTTTATTGCTTTGGAATTTGAATAATATTAACATTGGTGTCCTCTGAATTCCATATTGTGATTTTATGTTTGAGGGAAATCATGGTCTATGTAACATAACAGGTAAATAAAGAATATAATATTTTCATATTTATTAATATTTTTGAATTAAATATTAACTTTACTTTAAAGTGGATGATATATTTTATGGTCTACCCAATACGCAACAATGGGTTTCTTTGAAATCTTACGTTGCACACAATGTTGAGTTATACTGAAAAATAATAATATAATATTATTATTTTAAGTGGTAGTTAACACATAGCCATTCTATAGGTGAGAATGAACAGAACTAACTACAATATGATTACACATGTTTGTTAAAAGTTTTTATATTTATCTAGTAAATATTAGAGGCTTAAAATGAGAATAAATCCAATTTTAAGCATTATTACTATAATATTCTTTAAAAGGTCGATTTATCGCCTTTTAATGGAGAGACCTTTTTAAAAAAGTTTTTTTCACGATTATATATTCTATTTTATCAAATAAAATTCCTCTTTAGAATTGAGAAATAATAATTTTCTTTGGATGAAATTTTGGTATTTTTTGATAAAGTTCATTTTTAATGAATAGTAAAAAATACCACATTTTAATTCAAAACTGGCTTTTAATATTATTTATTTATATGGTTAGATTATATTTTTAAATGGGTTTAAAATGTAGTTGAATTATATTTTTACCACTTAATCCAATGTTGTTCGTTAGAAGTAATTTCACTATGAAATCGGATATAAACAAATGTCAATATTTTGATAATTATTTTTTCTTAAAAACACACTTTTTTGTTTTAATAAGAGAAATTAATTTTAAATTAATTGATAAAATTTCTATGTTTTAAAAATTGTTAAAATAGACATCATTTTTGAATTCAAAATAGCAAATTTAGCTTTTCCTGAATTTTTGGTATTTTTCTGAAAATGTTAAATTTCATATGAATAGTAAAAACACTCCATAGTAGTTAAAAACCGACTTTTCATTTAAATGAAATATTACAACTTTGGTGAAATGAATTTAAAAAATAATACATACATTATTGTCATCAGAATATAAATTTTGGTTCAATAAGATGAAAATAATTTTTCTTGTATAGTAACTTTTGACTTTTATTTACCGTGGTAAAAGGTAAATATGGTAATTCAAGGTAAACATAATATTATAATAGTATAAAATTACCGTAACACTTGTACTAACCTTATTTGATGAGTCATGGCTGACTAATAAAATCCTTTGGTACAACCTTTCGCCTTTGAATGCCATTTGGGTAAGATAATTGCATTTTTAACTTTTTATTTAATGTAAAAATAAATATATTATAAACATGTATTTTTGGCTAAAACAATATTAAAATGGGGTTTTATAATTGATTTATTTAACTATAAGTAGTCATTAGAAATCTAAAAGGATTTCCAAAATCATGGTAATTTATTTATAATTTTTATACATCATATAAATTTATTTATATATGACATAATGATGATGTAATGATTACCTCATTAATGAACGATTTAAATAAATGATATTATAAATGTTACTATAAATTTCATTAACCTTTTTATTACATGAAAGAATTTTATTGATTAGGATGACTTGGTATCTTTGAATTAATGATGTTTTTTCGATAAAATATATTTGGATTGGATTTTTTAAAAAGTCATGATATGAATAGTATAAAAATTGACATAAATGAGTTTTTAGATCAATTAATATTTTACTAAATGATATAATAATTCCAAAATCAATTATTCGGCCAAATTACATAGCTAATTTTGATAATTTCATTAATGAACAACTTTTGGTTCTATTGACATTTTGTATTAAATATATTAACCATATAGTGTGAATATAAAAGAAGACATGGTAAGTGGAAAATTAGTTAACTAAGTGTAAAAGGTAAATAATAAGGTTAAACATGTAAAAAAAACTTGACTAAAACATATTGTTTTGGATGATTTAGAATAATATTAATATTATCTTATAATTTAAGGAGTTATGGACCTTTTGAAACCTAAAATCCTTTTATAATAAAATAATACTTTCAAACATTCCTAAAGAGCCCGTCATCCCCCATATAAAAGGACACCAATTCTAACACATTACTCACACCTCTAAAACCTCTTGGATTGTACAACCTCTACCCAAATAATATCCCAACATCACTATATCCCCTTAGAAACCTTAACTTAGGAATAAGGCACTTCAAGGTAGCCTTTTGGCTCAAACAAAAGGGAGTTGGCCGATTTAAAGGTAATGTCTTCGCTCAAGTTCTCCAGTTTTATTTTACTTCTTCACTCCCTATGTTATTCTTATTATATTTTTAAATAAAAAAACTAGTATTATCAATATACTAGGTTATTGTTATGAAAAGGATTTGAACTACACTTACAAACTCCTCTGTCTAATGGGTAAAGAACATACTGTTTTTGTGGACGGTGAACTACTACCTAACGAAAGGATAATTTTTTGATTATCTCCCACCGCCTCTCGTGGTGGTCATTATGATGGAACTGTATTTATATTTGATATATATTATATTTATTTTTTATCTATTCTTATGTATTTTTCATTTATATCATACAATTATGGTTTACATAATGGGTAAAAATGATAATTTCATTTGAGGAACTGTGGACTACCGCCCCCTCAAAGTGATATGACTCGTTAATGCCATACATAGAACATATAAAGGATGGCGTTAATGAAATTATATATGATATTATACAAGATATATAATATACCAATATATGATTATTTTTTCATTCCATCAAATATGAGTTAGAAATGAGAGTAGTGTTCATTCGTACGTACAGCTGACTGTCTCCATGAAGAGTGAATTTCATTTTGTTATCTCTAAATGTTATGTACTATTATAAATAATTATATAAAATGGATATATATGATATCTAAATAATTAATTTCATTTTGGATATAATGGACTTTTGACCACATGTACAACTTGTAATTATAAGAAGATCATTTTTTACTCAAGTACCAAATATTGACAAACCAACCATTATTAACATAAATGATTATATAATGTTCATAACGTGAAAATAAGTGATATAAAAGGAATAAGAAATTTGAAAATGGTTCTGAAGCAAGTATAAATTAACTTTAGTTTATTATTCAGGAAATTAATGAATGAATAACTCAAGTCGGACCCAAGGTAAGGGACTTCATCTAAATATCCTTTTATTGAGGAAAGTTTTGATAATATACACCACCTTCTTCTACCCATTGTATCATAAAACCCTTTGAATTTTAAATTCATTAAAATTAAATCATTTTCTATGAATAATTTTACTATATGACAAAAAAGGAATGTTTTTTAATGTATATGGTGAAAATAACCTCTTTGATGTATTAATAGTTATTTAGATTCCTTTTTAAGCCTTAATGTTTTTTAAAATGAAAAAGAAACCACTTATTCTATTTTTTGGGTCTTTTGGTATTGAAAATGGTTTTTGAAATGGATTAATTATTTCAATAACTTGAAGTGATTTCTTGTGATTGAAAATTAAATGTTATAAGTGAGATTTTTATATTTGGAATATATGATGTGTTATTATTTTATTATAGTACTAGGACATTTGACAGGTGGTGCCATGATAAACCATGATGTGTAATTAGGTTATAACCCCTAATTAATTGGTTATGGAAGTCGGCCGTATGGATATTCCATTTAGTGATATGTGTGGAAGTCAATCATATGGTTATACCATTTAAATATGTTTTTTCCTAAGTTACCTTTATATATTATGTTTTCTTTTTATGGGTTTTTGGGTAATCTTTTGGTTAGAAAAGTGTGATAAATTATCTTTTATTTTGTGAAGAGTATTTACTACTTTATATATCTAAAAATTATTAATTTTGTTAAATTATTCATGGTTTACTTGTTGTTTTTAAAAACTAACAGTTTTCCTTCTTTTTGTATCCCTTACTGTGGGTTTTATGCTCATCCCAATTTTTTAAATGTATATCATAGGACTTAAACATTAATGGGATCAAGGATGGGATCAAGGAAAAGTCATGTCATCTAAAAACATGGAACTATACATGACTTTTTTTAAAGATTTTTTATTTTATAAAATAAATGGATACTCAGTAGAAGTGTTTAATTTGTAATATTTGAGATGTCATGTAATAGTTATGGACTAAATCTCTAAAACTCTAAACCTAAAAAAGATCATCAATGTAGATTATTAAATTAATTCATTATTATGTAATGTTTAAGGTCGAGACCATCTAGTTGGTATCAGAGGTCGATTTAGAAAACTTCAGGAGTTAAGGTACTGTTAAATTAATATCCATAAATTAATTTATGTTAAGATAGAAATGATATAGAATTTACAGATTAACATGTTTCTCTATATAAGATATTTTTGTGTTTAGAATGGTTTTTTGTAGAGGAAAAAGAGAAGATGTTCTAGGAAGGAATATAGAGGGAAATGAACTTCCAAATCAACATCTTGAGATGGTCAAAATCAGAACTGAATAGTTTTTTGCAGTGATAGACCAGTTGACTCAGGTGATAGATGGTGGTTGTGTTTATTGATGATATTTTGGTTTATTCTAAATGTAAGGAGAAGCATGAAAGTAATTTGAGGGTTGTCTTTAAAACTTTAAAAGAAAAGAAACTGTAAGGGAAATTTAGCAATTGTGAGTTTTGGTTACAAAAAATTTATTTCCATTGTCACATTGTTTAAAAAAAACTGGCATTACCATTGATCCTACTAAAACAAAAGTTGTTGAAGAATGTCCAAGATCTACCAAGATCACAGAGATTCATATTTTTCTTAGATTAGATAATTATTACCGAGGGTTTGTTGAGAATCTATCACGGTTATCTAGATCACTGACTAAGTTAACTCTAAAATATATTAAGTTATTAGGGAAAAAATAATGTGATGATTGTTTTCTGGAATTGAAAACAAGATTGGTGAATGCTCCAGTTTTTAGAACTACCTTCTAGAAATGGTGAATTTATTATCTACAACGATGCTTCGTTGAAAGTAAATGGTTGTGTCCTAATGTAGAATGATCACGTAATTTATTATGCTTCATTTCAGGTGAAGCCTCATGAGTTAAATTACCCTACACATGATTTGGAATTAGTTGCAATCATTTTTTCATTAAGAAATTGGAGGCATCCTCTGTTTAGAGTAAAATATGAAATATATACTAACCACATAAATTTGAAAAATATATTCACTCAAAAATAATTTAACATGAGAGAGAGGTGATGGCATGAATTAATTAATGATTATGATTGCACTATCCATTAACATCCGGGAAAGAAAAATAAAGTGTTCATGCATTGAGTAGGAAAAATAATGCTACATTAACCATGTTATGTCTGGAACAAGATCCTTTGATTAACTATTTTATGAACATTGTCATATAAGTTGTTGGTGAAAGAAATTCATCTATTTTGTTTCAGGTGTCAGTGAAATCATCTCTATAAGATAGAATTATGAAAATGCTAAAGGAATACAGTGACTTGCAGAAAAAGGGAGAGTTGGTTAAAAGGAGTAAGTTGTATGATTTTAACATTGATAATGATTGTGTTTTGAGGTTTGAAAATAGATTATGTGTGTCTTGTGATTCACAGTTAAATAAACAGTTGTTATATGAAGCTCATTGTTCATAATTTTTAGTTCATCCTGGAAGTACTAAGATGTATATAGATATTTGGGAGTATTACTAGTGGGATGGAATTAAAAGAGATATTTCTTACTTTACTGTGAATTGTTTGACTTGTGAATAGGTTAAAGAAGAGGGGTATTTATAGAAAGGGATGCTTCATCCTTTATCAGTGCCACAGTGGAAATGGGAAAATGTCTCCATATATTTCATCATGGGATTACCAAAGACTTCTTGAGGTAACAATAAAATCTGGGTTTTTGTTGATCAATTAACTAAACCAGTTCATTTCCTTCCTATTCGAGATACTTTGTCTCTAGATCAACTATCACGGTTGTATGTTAATGAGATAATCAGGTTACTTGAATTTCCCCTATCCATTATATCTGGTCGTGATCCTAGGTTTACTTATAACTTTTTTAAAGGCCTTCAGAAGTTGTTGGGTACTGAATTAAATTTTAGTACATCTTTTTATCCACTATCATATGGGCAGTCAGAATGAACAATTCAGATTTTGGAATATATGCTACGTGCTTGTTCAATGGATTACCAGGGAAATTTGGACCAACATCTTTCTTTGGTTGAAGTTTCTTATAATAACAGTCTTCATTCCAGTATACAGATAGCTCTGTTTGATGCATTATATGGAAATCAGTATCGAACACCAGCTTTTGGGGATGAAGAAGGTGAAAGGAAGTTGATGGGACCAGAATTGGTAGAAGATATGGAAGAAAAAGCTTCAATTGATTCAGAAGCACATGAGAACAACACAGAGATGGAATAAATTTTATGCAAATAATCTAAGGAAGGATATTTCTTCCGAGATAGGTGATCATATCTTTCTCAATGTTTCTCCATGGAAAAATTTGATGTGTTTTGGTAAAAAGTGAAAGCTGAGTCTGAGGTTCATTGAACCCTATGAAATCCTAGATAAAGTAGGATTAGTTTCCTACCGAGTGGATTTACCTCCTAGTTTATCCCATGTACACAATGTTTTTCATGTTTCAATTTTGAGAAAGTATATGCCGGATCCCTCTCATGTTTTGAGTTTGGAGGTAGTTCAGTTGGAAGATATTCTCTCTTATGAGAAATAACCAGTCCAGATTCTTGACCGAAGAGAGAAAGTGTTGCGGAATAAGGTATTTCATCGGGTAATGGTTTTGTGGAAAATTCATATGGTTGAAGAGCCAGCGTGGAAATATAAAAATTATATGATTGATAAATACCCCCCACTTATTTGATAAGTGAATAGAATTACGGGAACACAATTCCCCAAAGAGTTGAAATATGTAACATCCAAGGTAAATAAAGAATATGATATTTTAATATTATTTATATTTGTCAATTAAATATTAATTTTTCCTTAAAGGGGATGTTATGTTTGATGGAGTACCGGATACTCAATAACGGGTTTCTTTGAGATCTTTCATTGCACACAATGTTGAGTTATACAGAAAAATAATAATATAATATTATTATTTTAAATGGTAGTTAACGCATAGTCGTTGTGTTAGCGTGAATGAACATAACTAACTAAAATATGATTAAACATGTTTGTTAAATGTTTTTACATTTATCCAATAAATTTTAGAGTCTTAAATGAGAATAAATCCAATTTTAAGCATGATTACTCTAATTTCTTTAAAAGGTCGATTTACCACCTTTTGATGGAGAACACATTATAAATCTAGTTATTGTAACTTTTATATGTTCTATTTCAAGAAATAAATTTCTTCTTTAGAATCGAGATATTAAAATTTTCTTGCGATGAAATTTTGCTATTTTTCTGATAAAGTCCATTTTTAATTAATAGTGAAAAATACTGCATTTTAATTCAAAACATCCTTTTAATATAATTTATTTATATGGTTATATTATCTTTTTAAATGGTTTTAAAGTGTAATTGGATTATATTTTTACCATTTAATAAAATTTTGGTCATTAAAATTAATTTCACTTTAAAATTAGATATAAACAAATGTCAATCTCTTGATATTTATTATTTTTTAAAAACACGCTTTTTGGTTTTGACAATAAAAATTAATATTAAATTAATTAATGAAATTTCTATGTTTTTAATTTGGTAAAATATTCATCATTTTTTAATTCATAATATCAAATTTATCTTCGGCTAAATTTTTGGTATTATTCTGAAAATATTTAATTTTTGATGAATAGTGAAAACTGTACATAGTAGTTAAAAAAATGACATTTTCATTTAAATAAAATTTTACCACATCTATGAATTTAATTTCAAAAATACAATATACATGGTTGCCATCAGTAAGTAAAATGTGGTTCACTAAGATGAAAATAATTTTCCGTAAGGAGTAACTTTTGACTTTTATTTACCGAGGTTAAAGGTAAATATGGTAATTCAAGGTAAAAATAATATTATAATAATATAAAATAACCTTAACCATTTTAGTAACCTTATTTGATGAGTCATGGTAAACCAATAAAATCCTTGGGTAGAACATTTGGCCTTTGAAGGCCATTTGGGTAAGAAAATGACAATAATAACTTTTTATTTAAAGTAAAAATAAAAATATCATAAACATGTATTATTTTGCTGAAAAAATTTTAATATGGGGTTATATAATTGTTATATTTCACTATAAATAGTAATTAAAAATCTAAAAATATTTTCTAAATCATGGTAATTTATTTATAATTTTTAGACATCAAATATATTAATTTAATTATGACACAATGTTGATATAATGATTACTTCATTAATGAGTGATTAAATAAATGGTATTATAAATATTAAAATAAATTTATTTTAATATTTTTATTCCATCCACTAATTTTATAGAGTATTTTGACTTTCTATATTTGAATTAAGGAATTTTTTTTGAAAGAATAAATTTGGTTTGGATTTTTTAAAAAGTCATGATAAAAATAGTATAAAATTGACATAAATGAGTTCTTAAATAAATTATTATTTTATTCAATGATATAATAATCCAAAAAATATGATATTTTTCAAAATTACTTGTTTATGGTCGATAAGGTCATTAATGAACCACTTGTGGTTTTATTTTCATTTTATAGTAAATATATTAACCATATAGTTTTCATATAAAAGAATACATGGTAAGAGTCAAATTAGTAAACTAAGGGTTGAAGCGAAATGATAAGGTTAAATTTGTAACCAAAAAATCCCTAAAACCTATTCATTGAGAGGATTTCAATTAACAATCATATAATCATATAATTTAATGAGTTATGGACCATTTGAAATGGAAAATCTTTTTATAATAAAATAGTACTTTAAAACATTCCTAAAGAGCCCTTCCTCCCCCTTATAAAAGGACACCAATTCTAACCCATTACCCACACCTCTCAAGCCCCATGGCTCATCCAAAATCTGCCGAAAAAATCTCACAACATCCCTCTCTTCCTCATAGAAGCCTTAATGTAGGCCTAATGCACTTTAAGGAATCCTTTTGGTTCAAACTAAAAGGAGTTACTCGATTTAAAGCTAACGTCTTCTCTCAAGTTCTCTTCTTTTAATTTACTTCTTCTCTCCTGATTTTATTAATATTATTTATTCAAATAATAACACTATTATACTAAATATAAAAGTTTTTTTTGTGAAAATTATTCTAACTACACTTACACACGCCTCCATCTTGGGTAAAGAACGTAATGTTTTGTGGATAGCGAACTACTGCCTCACGAAATGATGAGTGTTCGATTACCTTCTACTACCTCTAACTGTGATCTTTATGATGGAATTGTTTTTATATGTGATATAAATTATATTTTCATTGTTTATATACTTCGGTTTTTTTCATTTATAGCATACCTTTATGGTTTCCATAATGGGTAAATATGATAATTTCATTTGAGAAAGTGCAGACTACTTCCCCCTTAACATGATATGAATCGTTAATGCTATACGTGGAACATATACATGATGGAGTTAATGAAATTATATATGATATTATAATGGATTTATAATGTACCTATTTATCATTATGGTTTCATTCCATAAACATGAAATAGAAATGACAATAGCATTCATGTGTACGTACGGCTTACCATCTCCATGAATGGTGCATTTCATTTCTTATCTCCAAATGTTATGTACTATTATAAATACATATATATATAATGGATATATATGATATATGTGATATCTAAATAATGAATATCATTTTGTAGATAATATACTTTTGACAACATGGACATCTTGTAATTATAAGAAGTTCATTTTTCACTCAAGTACCAAATATTGACAAGACAACCGTTATTAACATAAATGATTATGTAATGTTTATAACGTGGTAATAAGTGATATAAAATGAATAATAAATTTTAAAAAGGTTCAGAAGAAATTAGAAATGAAATTCAGTTTATTATTCAGAAAATTAATGAATGAACATGTCAAGTTGGACAGATGGTAAGGGACTTCGTCTCAATCTCCTTTTATTGAGGAATGTTTTGATAATATACACCTTCTTCTTCTACCTGATCTATAATAAAACCATTTGACTTCTAATTTCATTCAAATGGAATCGTTTTCTATGACTCATTTTAATAAATGACAAAAAAATGTTTTTTAACGTATGTGGCGACAATGACCTCTCTATAGTCGTAGTCATTATTTGGATTCCCCTATAAGCCTTAATGTTTTTTAGAATGAAAAAGAAACCCCTTATTCTGTTTTTTGGGTGTTTTGGTATTGAAAATGGTTTTTTAAATGGATTGATTATTTCAATATCTTGAAATAATTTCTTGTGATTTCAAATGAATTGTTATTAGTGAATTTTTTTATATTTTTAATATTTTATGTGTTATGATTTTATAATGTACATGGAGTTTTTATGGGTGGTTATGTGATAAACCAAGTAATGGGTGGTGCAGTGATAAAAAAGGATGGGTGGTTAAGTTATAACCTCTATTACATTAGGTATGTAAGTCTGTTCTATGGCTATTCCATTTAGTGATATGTGTGGAAGATGATCGTATGGTTATTCAATTTATGTATGTTTTCTTACTAAGTTAACTTTATATGTAATGTGTTCATTCTATGGGTTTTATGGTAATATTTTGGTTACAAAAGGGTATGAAATGATCTTTTATTTAGTGAAGATTATTTACTACTTTTAAAGGTGAAAAGTATTGACTATGATAAAGTATTCATGGTTTACTAGTTGTTTTGAAAAATTTACAGTGTTCCTTCTTTGTGTATCCCTTATTGAGATTCTTAGGCTCATCCCATGTTTTTTAAATGTTTTCCCAGGACATAAAGATGAATATGGTCAAGGATGGGATCAAGGAAAAGTCATGTTGTCTAAAAACATGGAGCTAAACATCCCATTTTCTCAAGATTTTTTATTTTATAAAAAATGGATACTAAGTATAAGTGACTATATTGTAATATTTTTTATCTAATGTAATAGTAATGGCCTAATTCTCTAAAATTGTAAACTTAAGAAGATCCTAAATGTGAATTATTAACTTAATTCAATATTATGTAAGGTTTAAGGTCGGGGCCTTATAGTTGAAGTGTGGGGGAATTGATTGAGCTCAAATTTTCCACGTTTTTGTAAGTATTTTAATGCATTTAACCCTTAAAAATTATCAATTTGATCTTATATGGATCAATTTTGGGTTTATGATGTGTTTTGAGAAAAACCATGAAAAGTACTTAATTTTAGGTTTTTTACAGTTTTTTACATCAAGGGTATTTTAGTCCTTTCTTTTATAATATAATTCCAAATTAATATTTTTTTGTTGAGATCCTTATTTTATTTCCTTAAACATTGTATTATGAACTAATGGATGATTCGATCATATAGAGGCCTTAAAAATCAATGAAGTTGAAGAAATTTCTGGGTGGATAGCATTGACCGCACCCCTATAACGGAAGCCCAACTCACTCTAAACATCTCCAATTGACATTATTCTACCTTTAATAGAACATGGATACATATTCTCATTAACCAAAATTATTTTAGGTAGTTTTTAAGTCATTTAGGATTTCATTGTATGTTATACTTTTGAAGGAATCTTTCAGGAACCTTCATCCAAAAAAAGTAATAGTTAATTAATATTCAAAACTCATACATCCGATGTCCAAATGAGTTGAAATTTTTCAAATAGAAACAAAGTAAAATGTGTAATAATTATAATTAAGGGGAAAATGCATTAATTTTCCACTTAATAGGTCCTAAATGCATCCGCCTTCAGAGGACAAAAATCTTCTTATAAAAGAAGTAGAGCCCCTACGTCTCAAATCATTCCTTCCCATCCTCACACCATATGGGGAATCAAGGAGAGGAGGAAAAGGGCCATTAAGGAATTTTATTTATTTATTTTACTTTTATTTAAGTTTTCTTTTCTCATATATTCCATTCATATTATTTATATTAAAGTGTTTCCCTTTTCTTCTCCCATAATTCTTTTTCTTCTAACTCTACTTCTCTTTTTATCTTCAATCTTTCCACTATGATCTCTTTTCACATTATAATGGAATGTTACTAATCTAAGTCCTGGACATGGGGGAGGTTTCAGGTTGATCTTTGTTATTAAGCTTCAAATTAAAATGTTGAAAATTTATTTGTGGTTGATGGAGGATTATTGCACGGGTACAACGGTCGTCCACCATGAAACTATTTAAACATCCATTCATTTCCATTGAATCATTTTTTCTATCCCTTATCATATAAAAACCCTTCATACAGTGGAGTTGGGTTATCAATAAGGAATGAAATGGAATATGGTAGACCTGGGTCTTTTGGGATAACATTCTTGGTTGAGGTGTTATCATAGTTGACTATTGGAGGACGTGTGGATTAGTGTACCGGAGACATACTAAAATCCCACTAACATTATATAAAATGAAATTAATTTATTATTGAGTTTTTATAAAATTAATTCTCAAATTTAATTTAAACAATAATAAAATGAACACGTTTTATCCATCCTAAGGATGAATTTCTTTCTTCCCTAATTTCATTCTATTATCATCTCCATCTGCATCTTCATTTAGATTTAAATTTTTCACTTAATTATTTTAATTACATGTTTTGTAAAACCCTTAAAACATCATTTTCAATCAATATTAAAAATCAAAAATAATTAGAATAGGTGAACTAGAATATGTGGTGGAACCAACTACAATGCTCCTCAAGTGAGATGACCCTAGTCAACCACTGTGCTACATTAGGAATACAAATTTACTTTTTCCACGCCCTACGACAGGCATGATTTAATGGTTCTGTATTATCTAATGTGGTAGGTGGATGAGTCTCAATTGATAGATTAATAGGATTAATTTATGGGTGGTTGTGTTGGCCATTGTGATTCTCCCGAGGAATGGTCACAGGATGGTTATAATGAGATGATATTTTGGGAGACGATATATTTTTACGGTTGTAATGTGAGAGTGAGTCCTTGTTGAATTTTATATATAGACTTTAGTGGTACACCTAAGAGTTTCAAAGATGTATTATTTCTTGACAATACAGTTTTTGTGGCCTGGTATGAAATGGGATGTGTTTCAGCTTGTGGCTTGGTGTTTGGATTGAAATTGGGTAAAGGTAGAACATCATGTTCTGGATGGTTTAATACATCCCTTTGATTTCCCAGATTGAAAATGCGATGAAATATAGATGGACTCCATCACTGGGTTTCCCCATTATTAGGGAGGTTGCGATGTTATCTCTGTAATCAAGAATTGGTTGATGAAATCAGATCACTTCCTAGAGATAATGGATTTCGGCTCTGTGGTTGTTTTGGTGATGAGGTACGTAGATTATGTAGTGAGGTTTCATAGAGTAAGAAGGACCATTTTCTTATATCAAGATGCAAATTTTACATCGTTAGGTTTTAGGGATTTCATCATTCTGTCAGTACACCATTTCACCTCAGCACTTCTTTCCTCCCCTGTATAGGCATATAAGGTGGACTATCCAAATACCGAAGGGTATATTTTGGGTATTCGTCATAAACTATGGTGGATATTAGGAAGTGAAATTTACTTTTGTCTATTTTTTCTTATAATAATATCAATAACTCATCCACTGGTATGTCCATGTTTGAGGATTTTCAAGGGCGGTTTTATTTTTCATTGTTGTGTTATATTTGTGATAGATATTAATTAGTTATCAATGTTGATGTAGTGAATAGTGTGACTGGAAAGGTTCAAGTAATTCATCATTGTATGATGTCAACATAGTTCTAGAATAATTCTTATTCTAAACATAGGAGGAGGCCCTTCTATTTTTAGTTTGAAGGACATGTGTCCTTGAGAGTCTCCTATCGATGTGGGTAATGGAGGTTGGAAGGGGTAAGCTCTTTCCCTAGTTTGTTGGAATATTCAAGGTGTTATCATGTGTTTGAAAGGTCGGGTATCAGTTGGAATTCCCATTATCACTAGACCATATTCATGAAATATTCTAGAACTCTCTACTCTATTAATTTTATCACGATGACTCTGATTTAATTAATTAAGGAGAGTTGGATATTGAGGATTATTGTACATTCATGGAGTGGCCAGAAGATTTCTTGAATCATGTAGAGAGGATGTTATATATATGGACCATTCCATTGGTTCATGTGTTTTGGAGGCATGGTTAACTAGGGTTTAGTACAAGGGATAATTAGACACATATGGTTTCCCAGTTCCTATATTTTTTTGACCTTGTCTTATATTACTTTATTTTGTTTATCATCACAATATTTGGTTTAAAATTTTCTTGTTTATGATATGTGATTCTCCATTTTTGATGTGATGGTTGATGAATATTATATCTCATGAAGATGGAAAAATTTATTCATAATCATGATACTGTATACTATAAAATGATAAAATTATAGTGGGTGAGTTAGTGCTAACCAAATAGATCATATCATAATATAGAATATGTAATTCCTTAAATTGTGTTCTTGAGGACATGTTGTGTGGTTTTTGTGGTTATAATTGTCCTGGTTTTATAAGGGATGAGGTAGTATTGAAGATGGTTATGTGAAAATGGTGTTGGATTCTGGATTGTAGAATGGTGTGGTGTGGTTCCTGGTGAGGAAAATGGTAAAGTGATATAGTAATGTGGTTGGGTGGTATGGTTATAGTTGTTTGTGGCTGGGTTTTGAGTGTTGGGTTGATGTCACTATTTTTGTTATATTTTGATCCTTGAGATGTATCATGCAGGGTTTTAGTTTGGTCCACTTTTTATTTTTTTTATTTCTAGGTTTAGTTTTGACTCTTAAGTGCATGAATAGTTTGAGAGGTATTTTATTCATTGGACCAAACTTTCTGACCACTATCTTTGAATTAATAATAGTGATTGAGGTTTTTTGGTAAATACCATAGGATTTTGGAAGGGAAAACGATGATCCTAATTGAAAGTCAATTAGAGGAGGTAATTATCATATAGAGGATGGTGCTACACTACAGGGGTGTCCATTATGGTGTAGGATGGTTGTTTTCATTATAGAGGGTGGTTGGAGGTGTTTCTATAGCTAGTTCCAATAAGGGGTAGTTGTATTGTGTATACTTGGTTGTGGATGAACCCCTTATTGGAATTTTAGTGTTTTATTATGGAGGTGTTGTTTATGGAATGGAGTCTATGGGGAGGTTTTTTAGTGGTTCTATAGTTTTCAGGGTAGTTTTACATTGATATAGGGCTACAGTCAAACCTTCTTATTGGTTTCTAGGTGTCTGCAACGTCGGGGTCTGGGTTTTTTCATTATCTTCCCCCTTTTTTAAAAGTACTATGACATGAAAATATCATAGGATCTTAGAGATTATTTTACAATAACTATTTTCAAATGGTGAGTGGACATGCATTGTAGTCCCTTCAGTTTTCAGTCATTCAATATCATGGTCCTAGAAGATGTGTCATGGTCTTATTTTTTTACAAACATGGTAAAAATTCTAAAATTTTATCAAACCCAACCACTTTATCAGAAATTTTATCATTTTTTGGGTGACACAAGTTCTTCCAATGGAGTCCTTTTAGCCTCTCTTTATTAGTTTTTTATGTTTACCTTGGATGAATGATCTGTAGTAGTTTAAGTGACTTTATCTCTTTCTTTTCATAATATTCCTCTTTCTTCTTGCCTATGAAGGTCAATGTTAATTAAATATTTGGCTTTGGTATTTTTTTAATGGTAGAATTATTTTTTTGATTAGATTTATGATGGTGATGTGGTTCATGATTTTAGGAATCATTGGTTCCCTTTCACTTGGTTTAACCTTTCACTGTGGATCAGAAAGTTCAATTTGAGGTAAGTGATCCTCATTTCTTTCATAGTATATCTTACGGGATGGGTTATGATTTTTTAACCTTTGGAATTTGGTTTGAATCCTTCCAAATGAAAATGTGAAACTAATTTAATTGAAATTTGACGGGGAATGGATTGAATGGAATGTTTTTACTATAGTTGATATTATATTATTTATAATTATGTAGGCCTGATGTCCTATTGAAAATCATAGTTATTAGGGGATTTATTTTCAATATTTAATATATTGGGGAACCATGTTGTGTGATTTTTTGTTAATTCCTTAATAATTAATGTCTAATAGATTATATGAAACTATTAAATTGATTGCACATGGAAAATATGAATTCTATGAGAATTCCCCTAATTTAAAGAGGTGTATATGATGAAAATACACTTGATACATTTGAAAGCTTATGTGATAATGTGATATGAAAAATGTTATGGTGTGTGGTTTTGGTGTGGGTGGATGTGTTTTTATGTAGTTATGGAATGGGGTGGTTTTTTGTGGTTTTGGTATTTGTAAGTGAGATAATGAGAATTTGATGTGGTACATAGAGATTTTGATGTAGGAAATGGTTGTGATGTGGAACGTGGTTATGGCTATTAAAGGGGGTTGATGTGGGGTCATTGGAATAAGGATGATGTGTTGTTTGTTTGTGTGGGGTTTTGTCGTGGCAGTTACCTTGGTATTAATGGAATTAAATATAAATGTTGAATTGTATGGAAAGAATTAAATTGAGTAGTGTCGTTAAAATGGTAGATTCTTATATTTGATGTAATGGCCTAGAATAATGGAATGGTTTGGTAATGTGAAATCTTTAAAATGGAATTAGTTATGAAATAAGATGAAATGTGAAATGTGAAATGTAGAATGTAGTTTTTTTCTGGTGTTATGCATTCTGCGGTGGTAGTAAAAGTGGGTTTGTTCTGTGGTTTTCTGGTGATGTTGTGAGTTTGTTAGTAATTTTGTTATAAACCCATAGATTGGGATTCTGTGTGGCTATACGTATATATAACTTGTATTTTTTGTATGATTCATATATAGTTACCCTCCCAAATATATCACCATGTGCCAACACCCTTATATATTTGCGGTTTTCCCCAACATCGCATTGGTGAAAATGGATAGCTAGTTACCCTCCCTTTACTGGTCTCTCTTCCTAGAGATAGAGACATGCATGAGATGTAAATACAATAAGTCAAAAATGGATTTTTTAGGTGTCTTAGGGAGAGATGGGATGTGATTTTTGGAACTAGGTGTCTTTGGGTGAGTAGAGATATGATGCATTATCCCAAGTATCTTTAGGCATGATGTGATGAGAAGTTTCACATAGTGTAGTTAGAATGATGTGATGGACCAGGTGTGCTTGGGTAGGGTTACTATATGGAATAGATTGAAGCATCGGGATGAACAACATTTGAGTGTGAGAGAGACAACCTAGTGGGAAAATTTTTTGGGGTACCCATTATAGATGTGCTTTTTATTATCTTATAATATGTGTCTTGCGTTATTTGGTGATTGTTCTTGGGGAAGGGTCGGATTTTTTAGAAAACCCTAATAGGAGTTATTATATAGGATTTTTCTCACGGGTGCATTAGTATGTTGTTTTTTCGCATGAGTAGGGGATAGTTTGGTATAACCCTATTAAGTACACCTATATGGTCACCCTATGTATATACAACTGTTTTTAGGTTTCTAGTAGGACTTATTGGGTTTTGATAGACATTTTTATCTAAATATTTGGAGTTTTTTTCATTTCCCTAGATTTTATTTTGTTATAAATTTAAATACATTTACCAATATCATATTCATTTTCACAAACGTTGTGGGATGGTTTTGGTTTCTTTGTTATATCATTCAAGGTAGTTACTTTCATTTTATTTATGCTATCTTTTTATCCTATAATTATAGATGGTAATTCTACCCATTTATGATATTTTATATACCCTTAGTGTTATTCACCAACTGAGGGCCAACTTGAGGCTGGACATGGGGTTCATTATATCTCTTCCTTTATTTATGACTGAGGAGGGGTAACTTTGGATGGAGGTGTCATGATATCAAGAGAAGTAAGAGAACCATATAGATATTTTTTTCTAGTCACTAAAGATGATGACTCCTTATTAGTTGAAAATGATGAACCACTCTCCTGCATGGAGGCTGTAGTTATCGTAGAAGTTACAAGGTGGATAAATATTATGAATATTGAGATATATTCAATGTATTTAAACCAAGTTTGGGTTATGATTATTTAGTTAGTTTATATAAAGCATGTTGGGTGTAGATGGGTATTCATGAAAAAGCTGGACATGGAAGGTAATGTAAATTCTTATAAATCATGGATAGTGGGAAAAGGGTGTATACAATGTAAAGTCATTAAATATGAAAAAACATTTTCTCCATATTCCATGTTTAATTCCATCATATTTTTTTATCATAGAAACTTTCCATGACTATGATATTTTGTAAATGGATCAATATTATTTTCTTTAATGTAAACATGCAAGATGATGTGTATATGGGATAGCCAGAAGGGTTTGTGACTCTATGAAATTCCTAAATGGTATGGTAGTTATAGAGATCCATTTATGGACTAAAAAATCATCCAAGTCATGGAAAATTATATTCAATGAATCCATAAAATAATTTCTTTTCATTAAGATAAATTATGAGGCATCTATTTTCAAACAGTTAGGTGGGAATATGGTTATTTTCATAGTAATATATGTTGATTACATATTAAAATTGAAAATGATATACCATCCTTACAAGAGGTCATTTAATAGTTTAGAAAGTGCTTCTCCATGAAGGAATTGTGTTAATAAACCTATATTCTAGGTATCAAGATCATGTCTGATATATCCAAGAGGCTTCATCACCTATGGAATTGTTCATTTACTAACCAGATAATGAAGTGGTTTGGTATGGGACAATCAAAGAGGGTATTGGTTCAATTGTCACATGGTTTAAATAAATCCATGAAAATATAAAATCATACACCATAGGAATGAGGGAGAATGAGTAGTATCCAATTTGATTATATGATAGAATCCATCATGTATACCATGTTATATATGAGGCTTAAAATTTCTTATTCTTTGATAATTATAGGAAAATATCCATAAGATCATGGAATATATCATTGGAATAATGATAAGATTGTGCTTAAGTATTTGAGGTGAACTAAGGACATGTTCCTAGTGTATGAAGGTGAGGAAGATCTAGTAATTAGGGGTTATATAGATGCTATATTTTAGATAGATCGTAATGACATGATGTCTTAGTTTGGATGTATATTTTTTCACAACATAGAAGCTATGGGATGGAAGAGTTCAACGAATCTAGTCTTCGTCGATTATACTGTTGATCCCAAGTATATTGTGGATTTTTATGTATCCAAGGAATAATTATAGATTTTAAACTTTTTATAAGAGAATGATGTGTTTCACAACATTAAAGTCCCTATCATTGTTTAATGTGATAAAATTATACTTTTGCCTCTCTCTAAATAAGCAATGACATACCAAAAGGATAAAGAACATAATTTGAATGTTTCATCTCTTTAATGATTTTTCTAAATGAGGGGGAGTTGTGGTGAGAAGAGTATATATGGAGGAAAACATGGTAGAATCCATGACTAATTATTTATCTCAAATTATGTATGATTATCTTGTGAGATCTAGTGGATAGAAATTTATTTTCAGTTGTATCTAGTGAAAGTGGGAGGCTATTGGAGTTTGTTCCCTAGAACTGACTATTTTAGTAATTGATTACATGTATTCATTATTAATCAAATTTATTATAACATAAAGATTATTCCATTGAATAAATCATGTATGTCCTAATATCCCAAGAATGTATCTCATACTAAATGGTCATATAAGTTCCTTGCTATGATGAGATCCTAAAGGTGGACATACATCATTCTTAAATATATATTCTATTAATGGATGATATTATCTGATTAAATTCAGATAATATAGGATATCTGAGGTAAGAGGTTCATAAGAAATTCATAATCCTTTTTATAGTGTTCATTCTCATTAATGTCCATGATATGAGGTTATAAGAGAAGACCCTTTAATTAGAAATATATATTTTCATGTGACATTGGATGTTCCCATATGCAGACATGTTTATTGATCTTTAGTCTATAATATTATCATTAATTGATATCAAGACTCACGTATTTTCATGTATTTATGAAAACAATGATGAAATATCCTCATGAGTGGTATGATTTGTTGGGTGTGTCAACAGAGATATTGTTGTAATGGAAAATGTGAGAAAGGATTCATCCCTTCTATCCCTTGATGGATAAAAAAACTGAGCTCCTATGAGATTAATGGAATTGCCTACATAAATCCATTTCCATGGTGTTTGGTGGAAAAGTTAATTTTTTGAAATGAAAGGAATGGATATTGATCATATACGTTTGTGTAACTATAATGAATCATTTTTGATTTAATGATATCATGATAAAATTATTATATGACTATTTACGTGTTTTTAGGAGGTTTCATTTCATTACAACATTAACTTCATTATTTATCAGTTCCTCAGTGTGTTGTTAGATGAAAACATTAAAACTTGGGTATTTATTACTGTTTCCATTTAGAAAGAGGCTCAGATGGTCACACACTTATTATATCCATAATATCTTTTAGATTCGAGTAATTAATTTAAAAAGATAGAATAAATATGATTTATTTTGTTTGGTTGATCACTATAATTTACTCTCAAGTCATTTGAAAAAATAAGTGAGTTAAATTATAATAGTAATTTTTCTAATTTCATGTGAATATACTATTTATTTTATTTACCATTGAATAATTGAGTGACATGAATTTTTTAATTAATCATTATTATAGGACTGAAAAATGTCGATAAAGAAATGGAGACTAAGATTAATGGTATGTTTGGAAATGGTATAAATAATAATTATTTATATTATTAATGTGTTTCTCATGTTAAGAGATTAATAAAATTATTACTATTATTTGGTATGGGATCAACTATTAATTATTACGTTTGATAAGGGATTGTGTGTGATTTGAAAACCTAAATCCTTCTGTAATAAATTTCTTATTATAACTCTTTTCTAAATGAATTTTGGTGTAAAAATGGATATAAAGAGACTATCGAAACATAGTGATAAATATTGAGATATAGAACACACACTCTCTACCTTCTCTCTCAATCCATTGAGATTTCATCAAGAGTTACTCCTATTTCGATAATGATACTACTATGATCAACCATAAAAACACACGTGGTTAGGCTCTATCTATGCTATCACCCATAGAATCTACAACTGCATTTAGAGATTTCAATTCATGTGTGGATCACTGCTAGAGGAATCATTTACTTAGATCCTAAATTGAAACAATGTTATGGTGAGATCATGTTAATTGGATCATCAATGAAGATATATTTTTAGGTTACAGTAATTTCATATCTTCTCAGAAATTAATTATAAATGACATATGAAGATCCACCTCTTTTAGTTCTGGAATTTCAATCATGTAAGGTATCTATGTTTTATTGTATATGACATTTAAATATTATTTTTAAATGATTACATATAAATTAAGACTAAATATTGAGTTTCTCATATCATCAAGGGATGATTCCACTATACGTGGAGCCTATATTTTACCCATCCCCATTTTACATAGGACACACCAATGGCCAAAATGGCTTACACCACGATCATAGTATTGGATATTTTAATCAAAAAGATCCAAACACCATTTTTATTCTTTAAATATCATCTAAGACATTACAAACCAAATATTTAACCAACAAAAGATTCACCAACATCACATATTATATCTAAAAACATAAATTAACATGTCCATTGAAAATGAAGGTGTTAACTGTAATCCAAGAACTCAAATAATAATTGATTTTAGACTAGAAATTATGAATTTATTTAATATATCTTATAAAGGAAAACATGTGGGGGATAATAGTTTTACTATTAAATCTAAAATTATACCGATGGATCAACAAATTGAATTTTTTATTATTCTAGTAATGATTCGATAATTCAATTCGAAGTTGTGCAAATCAAAAAAAAAACTAGCCCCAAACTCCATACTATTTCATTGAAAAAATTTCAGCAACAATTGTGTTACTCTTATATCACACAATCACCTATAAAATTTCTTTATAATTCATTATTAATATAGATTTAAATTTGATACAATAAAAAATACACCAAATCCATTTTTAAATTTTATTACATAAGTAATGTTGATAGGGTGATTAGTACCTTATTCCTATATATAAATACCCTCGAACATTAAATAACTATAATTTGGTGACCCTATGCACTTTTAGGACTGTTTTATAGCTCACATGACACATGTATAACACTGTCAAGCATGTTTTGTTTCATTTATAGAGATAAAGGTTTCTTAACCAATTGATATTTTTATTTTTTATTAAGGATAATAGGGGAAAGGTAATGGGAAAGGAAGTATGGTTTGGTGGCCCATATATAGCATGTGGGACTACATCAATAACATTAAATTGTGAGGACCATGTTGGAATTAGTGAAAGTAATTGATAGTCACCATCTTACCATAATAATAGTAATGGATGGGGACTGTATTATCGTTAGTATCACCAATTTAAATACACTCAGTAACACTGATATATGGAAGGGTATATATTAAATAGACCCCACTTTTTATATTGAGTGAAAAAATTATTGGGATAGTAGTAAATAGATATCTGTATAGATAAAGGATAATTATGAATGGGAACTATAGGTATATCCTCCAAGAATATTAATGTTAAAAGAGTAATACTTCCAAAAAAGTGGGATGAAATATATTATTGATGGGCATAAACCCCCCATTATATGGGTTATATAACAGGTTTTATTCTATTGGTGTAGATCCTTCCTGGATTGGATTTAACTTTTAATTTTTGTATGAAGAATAAAAATAGTATAAATTTATTCAATATATACATTTACAAAAATTTTAAATTCATCACATGATTTCATTTATTAATACATTAATTGTGAATATATGGTTTATGTGCACAATTGAGATCATTGTGTGTTAATTTATTACCATTAATACTTGGAAGTAATAAATACATTCATATGAGTATAGAAAAAAATGAAATAGAATAACATAATCCAATGTGGATGAATTATAATATTATTTTTCTATAGTCTGAAAATTCCTTAGTGAAAAATGATAAAATTTCACCAACCCTGAGAGATCAAAAAGTTCCATGGGTGTTTGGATATCAATAGTATATCATCTTCAAACCAAATACAAGGAACTATGAATAATAGTATCATTATATTAAGTAATTACAAAAAATTAACAAATGTCCAACATAGGATACACTTGTAACACCTTATATACTAGTATTAATTTTTTCCTCATATATTAAATTATTTTTGCATTTCTTAAATAAATATCAGGTATAAAATAAATCATATACAACACAAAAGGAAATAAACATTATTTTTTCACTAAAATAAAACATTTCAAATGAAGGATGAATACATTTAAAATATTAGTACTACTATAATGGGACTATAAACATTAATAAATAAAAATATAGAAATCTTAAAGTGTTCTTCCTCATGGTATCCTTGAGAATCATTTTTTTAGTATAGTGGTTGAAATAATAGAAAAATTTATAAATAAGATATAAATTATTAAGTTGAATTTAGTGAATGGGATAATTGATTTAGGAGTTTTAAACATTGTATATGTATTGAAAAGGTATGTGTGGATATTATATAGTCATTGGGTGTATATGGTAATTATGTATATAAATGTTTCATGGGTATATTATATTTTTATAAGAGGATTTTAATCCTTATGTATATGTGAATAATGAATTTTAAAAATAAATATTTGTCCTTTATAAATAAATAATTATTATCAATTAAATAATTAAGGAATGACAAGAAATATAAAAAGAATAATTATTATAAAAAATAATGTGTTTTTATTTAAAAATGAATTATTTTTCCTTGGGTTAATTTTTTTTAAAAAATTAAATACAACATAATTATAAATTTAATCTTATAAAATGAATGAAAATATTGGTAGTGGATATTGAAATTTCGTAAGAGTTAGATATTATTTTTTTATAAAAAAATATTCCTTATGATAAATAATTAAATAAGAAATAATGACGTAAAATACATTAAATATGACATGATAAATAAATTTAAATATGAGAATTTATATTTATATATTATAAAAGTCCCTTTTAGGGGTATAA
The DNA here is from genome assembly GCA_963277665.1 of Viscum album. Lineage (NCBI taxonomy): Eukaryota > Viridiplantae > Streptophyta > Magnoliopsida > Santalales > Viscaceae > Viscum > Viscum album. Next base: position 581,571,877 of record OY728129.1, on the reverse strand, counting down.
GTTACTTTAACATTTACAACAAACATGCCCTCACTTAACATTCTTAACTCTCATATGATCCAATGATTTCTCTTTACCTTTATCATTTTTTCAAATCAATATTACTGATTTTCATATAAAAAAGAGACCTACCTGAACCCCTTATAAACCATTCAATTGTCTACCCTTACTAAGATAAAATTCAAACCACTAGAATCCTTTACCACAATTTAAATTAACTCTTTCCAATAAGAAATCAAACAAACTTCAAAAAAATTAAGTCTACAAATTGAGGAATAAATATCTTAAAATGACTTAGATCATCTAGAAGGAGTCGTGAGTAAAGATAAAATATTCCCATCTCAATATCCTTAATTTGAGACATGATTCATATTTTCCAACATTTTTCATTTGTATGGTGTATATACTACCCCAATATCATATTTTATTATAATATACATTTGATTTTTGGTATTTTGAATTCCAATTTGTGTCCCCTCTTTCATTACCATTTGAATAAAATATTAACAATGGTGTAAGGGGATTCCTCTCAATCCATCTTCCAATTTGATATTTTTTATGTATAATATTTATTTATAGAATTAATATTTCAATTTCATATAAAAACTTATATTACTTCACTTTTGGTAAATTTTTAGGATTTAAATATAATTTTCCATTGATTAAATCTCTATTCATTGAGTTATGTACTTATTTAGAAAATATTCTTCATAGATTATGTACAATATATCATTTTATTATATCTTGTTTTTTTTTCTCTTATTTTTTATGAATTTACATTTTCTTTTAATAATATTTTTTGATTAATTATTACCTCATAAAATATGATGTTTTATGGATAAAAACCCAATTTTGGTTTTGGATATTTTACTTCAATATCCATTTTATTTCTTACCAAAAATATTATTTTTATTATTTTCTAATTATAATATTTATTATAATAGGAATCATATATATTTCTCTATTTTCTATTTAAAACCCAATTTTATATCCATTTTTTCAATGTTGGTTACTTTAAATCATTACAAATATTATAAAAATGGTATTTAATTAAACATTAAAGTAATTTTATATATCGTTCTCTATGTATTATCTACATTAGATTTATTTATTTTCAATATTCTAGTATTGGAACATCTTAATATTATAAATAATATCAAAAATTATCTTGGTTTTATTTTTTAAATGGGTTAAAAATCAACATATAACTTTATATTTAGTACAATGTTTCTAATATATTAGAAAATAAATTTCATGATTTCTTTTCAATTTTCATTTCTTTATTATAATGATTAATTTTCAATAACTCCATATATAATATATTTTCTAATCATTTTTCACCTTTAAATCATCTTCTTCTTAGAAAAATATTCTTTTCATTATGTATTTTCTTTAAAATGATCTTTATATAATTTTTTTCCTAAAAAGTTAATATTTCAACATTCTGTTTAAAATAAGAAATCACATTCATAAATATTCTATAATTTATTATCTTTCTATGAAGGATTTTTCATCTAATCCAATATCCTTCAAAATTACACTGTTATGTTATATTGTCTCTCATTATATCATTTCATAACATTTTACTATATAAAAATTATTATTTAATTAATTATCCATATTCATATTTATCTACTATAGTGTGGAAATTAATTCTCTATGAGAATATTGATCCATCATTTCATTTTTCATTTCTTTTAATAGTCTTTTTTTAATCCTGATGTAACATCCTAACCTAGTATGTCTCCCCTCAACCTCACACAAAATGTTTCAAAATTCTACTATGACTTTTGTTCATCACATGATCAAAAATGGTTAGTAATAAAATTTATGGGTCTAGACAATACTATTTGGTTGATAGTTTAAACTTATTTTAATCACACACATCAGGTCAAGAGATTACCCAAAATCTAGAATGAGGTGTTCGTATTTAAAAAATCTAAACACATTACCAAGAATTAAACTATACTGGAATACACTAACCTGGATCATATATAATACTTGATAACATAAAATTATAAAAATAATTTAAGTATTTTTTTAATTAAAATAAATATCGGTGTAAATATAACTATAAAGAAAATAGATCCAAAGTTTATAAGATAAGACTCGTCCAAGATATATGACCGCCATCTATTAGGTATTCCCTCATCCTCCATAGATCCTGCTTGATAGATACAAACCCCAGAAGTGGATAACAATTTTGACCCTTTAAATATTCCATTTGTCATGTAACCTAATCATGTCACGACCCATCATCGGGGCCCATGTCGTGACTACCCCAAGCTCGCCTTCTATAGGCCAGGGGATGGCAACTAGCACCAAAGGCATAATCCCGATAAAAGGGAAGGCATTGCCTTTTTAACCTGTAACACACAAAGTCTGAACACCAGCGTTAGAGGAAAATAAACACTAGGTAAAGATGAATACCAGATAAAGTGATGAAAGTAAAGGGTCCGAAAATACAATCCCAACAGTAAAATACAACTGCATAAATGTAAACTGCAACTACTGAGTCATCCTCCAGGAATCCCACCTAAAGGGTGGGTACAGATGGCCTCCTCAGCACCCCAGGTCTGTCCGTCTACTCCATGTACATCTCACCAAGTGTTCCACCTCCGGGTACCATCTAGCTCCTCAACTCTCTGTCTCGATCCGTGTTGTCTATCATCTGCAACAAACACAATGAAGTGCGGGCATAGCCCGTGCAGGGGTGAGTATAACGATAGTCAGTAGGGTCCCCGAGACCCCCGAAGGTCTCCTAGAATCCACGAAGGATAAACCACAGAATAGAGATACAATCACAAAGTATCAACCAACCCTACTTTGGTATATTCCCATACATATACCTATGTTATCAAACACATTTCGGCTCAAACCCTCGAGCCCAAGAACAACCTAGTCCACACAAGAAGTAAATTCAATCACATCGATGATAATTATTGAAGTCAAGACTCATCTCACACATGTATACAACTCACGAAGAGGGGTAGATATGATTAGATGTAGCCTCTAAATCATCTCCTCTGTCGCAACCACGTAGGATACTGGAACAAAATTCATCGCTGACGAACCCACGAAAGATCCCGGTAGAGAATTCATCGCTGTCGAACCCACGGAGGATCCAAGTACTGAATTCATCGCTGTCGAACCCATGGAGGATCCTAGTACAGAAGTCATCACTTCTGAAACCACAGATAATCCGAGTAGATAATTCATCGCTGCCGAACCCACGGAGGATCCCAGTACAGAAGTCATCACAGTCGCAGCCAGCTCTAGTGTTCCCGCAGATAGCATGTTCGATTCTGGGAGGGTCTGTTCCTTGATCGAAGAATCAATACATCAACAAAGTCCTGAGTTGATGTATCTCGAATTTCCGTCTCATCAAAAGAAACCCAACATGACAGACGGTGCATCAATCGGACGCCCGGTCTGAGAGTTATTAGCATTTTCATTCTAGGGACTGGTTGGAATTACGCTCGTTCCAAACCCGGCCGTTTCCCAAAGTTTTCCAAAACTCACTTGGAGTATGACAAAAGGACAGCCTCTCCGCGAGGATCCTAGTACCGTAGACTTTACGTCGATCAGACGCGCGGTCTAGAAGATATTTGTGTTTAAGAGAAACGGGTCAGGCCCATCAATCCCAGTGGGCTGGCGGGTTGGCCCGACCCAGTTTGGAAGGTCTGACCCGGCTGGGGGTCGGCTCGGCATGGTGGAGCACGGCCCACCTTGGGCCCCGGCCCGGAGGGTCCGACCTGCTTAGGGGGTCAACCCGGCCCGGTGGTCCTCGTCCAACCAGCGGACCTGGCCCGGGTCCCGGGCCGGTCCGGCTCGCCCGGCGGTGCCGAGCGGCGCTGCCCCTCCTTGTTGCTCGGCCGGCCGAAGCCGACCTGTTTTTTCCAGCATGAGCGGCCAACAGTTGTGGGCTTCATTTCCTCATCACGCAACACCCATAGGCGCCGTGGTTCCCTTCAGCCTCGCTGGCAGGCGACCGACATGTTCACCCGCTGAAGAAGCCCTCCCAACGCGGGGCACAGTCTTCCCACAGCGCGGCGCCAAGAGGCACTGCAGTCTCCTGCCCGGCCGACTACGTCCAGCTGGTTCGGCTCACGGATGCAGGCCGCACATCCTAAGCGTGGAACCTTCGAGGGTCGTGGTTCACTAGCCTGGCTGGCTATGGCCGGTCGATTCGGTTCATCCGAGCGGCCCGTATACGGTTGTCGCCTCCGGTCTCCGCTGCCTCCGGTCGCCACCGCCTACGGTCGCCGCCGCCAAAATATTCAAGAACCAACGGAGGGTCGTCGGGCCGTGTTCATTCGACATGTGCCCTCTGCGTTAGGTGAAATAAAAAGGTCGAAGACAATCCATGGTTTTCAACGAAGAAGGAGGTACAATTTTATTCAATTAAAAATTGATCATAACCCCTACCTCGATTCAAGGTTCATTCGTCGTAGTCAGGGAAAACAGCATCGCGGAAGATGGTGTCATTCCATCATCATCAGAGGAAGAGTGATTGTAATTGGGGATGTTCCTCACGGGTGGTACGCGGGCCGCAGTTTCCTCCACGAGGACCGTGCACGGCCGCCGCCTCCAGTCGCCGCTGCCTCCGGTCGCCGCCGCCTGCGGTTGCCGCCGCCAAAATATTCAAGAACCAACGGAGTGTCGTCAGGTCGTGTTTGTTCGTCCTGCACCCTTTTCATTATGTGAAATCAAAAAAGATGAATACAATCCATGGTTTTCAACGATGAAGGAGGTACAATTTTATTCAATTAAAAATTGATCATAACCCCCAACCTCGATTCAAGGTTCGTTCGTCGTAGTCGCGGAAAATGACATCGCGGAAGATGGTGTCGTTCCATCAACGTTGAAGGAAGAGTCGCTATCATTGGCGATGTTCCTCACGGGTGGTATCTTCCCCCTTCAAGCGGAGGAAGAAGAATGAATAAGAAGGCGATCGAGGCATTGTCTTCTTCGTTGGAGAGGGTAAACGTCCTTCGTGGGAAGAAGGACTTCTCTATTCTCCAAGGCTCCACAAACCCAACATGTGCCAACCCCCAAAAATAATATCTCAGGCTATTATTTTATCCTCAACATGAATTTCAAATTAATTCAAAAGGTTGATCCAATTAATTAATTTTTCATTAATTGGGAGCATGTTGGCATCTTAATGAGGGATGGTGGAATGTGGAGAGTTTAAAATTAAATAGGAGAGGTGTCAAATTTATTATGGGGACTTAATGGGGAGTTTAAAGGAATTTTTAGGGGTTTGAGCTCGTGTGGGCCCCACACTTAGTTATATCCTCCCAAGGGATGTTATGTGGTGTGTGGGCCCCACCTCCAACTTCACTTTGGAGGTAATAACCTCCACATAAAAATAAAATTGTGTAACACAACAATTTTATTTAATTTACAATGAAACCCCAAATTATAACTTCCATCCTCTTTAAAACGCAACTACGATAAAGGTCACCTTAAGCGAAAACTGGCACTACGAGTGCATCGGTGTCCTCATATTTTAATTCTGAGCACCGGTTCAAAAGATACGAAAACCCTCATGTAAGTTTACTGAACTTACCCGAAAAAAACATCAGAAATTAATTCTGGGCACACCGGACCTCAGAATCAGGCGCCGTCAGAAACTGTGGGCACGTAAAATTCCAACGAAATTAAAAAGAAATTCCTTGAAATTATCTGTTCATAACATTACCCCCACTTTAGTGCTTTACATCCCCGTAAAGTTATAACACACACTAGGGAAACAAATGAGGTTACTAAGTATGCATCTGAGCCACCCACTCCCATGTGCTCTCCAGGAGGATCTCGTGCTGCCAGCGAATGAGCACCAGAGGAATCGACCATCCACGTTGGACCTGCTCCTGTCGATCCTCAATCTCCACAGGGACCTCCTTGAATGTCTCCTCATCCTCGATCCCCAGTTTCCCATGGTCGATGATGTGGTATGGGTCTTGTACATATCTCCTTAGCTGAGATATGTGGAAGACATCGTGCACCTGGTGTAACTGAGGTGGAAGGACCAAGCGGTAAGCCACCTCGCCTACTCTGCTGAGTACCTGGAACGTTCTGATGAAACGTGGAGGTAACTTTCCGCCTCAGCCGAATCTCTGTATACCTCATCAAGGTGAGACCCCATAAGAAGATGTGGTCACCATCCTCGAACTCCAGTGGTCTCTGTCTCCTATCAGCATAGGAATTCTATCTACTCTGTGTAGTCTTCATCCGCTCCTGGATGATCTGCACCTTCTCTGTTGAAGCCTGCACCATCTCTGGTCCTACAAGTGTTGAATCCCCTGGGTCAGTCCAGCACAGAGGTGATCTGCAAGGTCATCCGTATAGTGCCTCGTATGGTGCCATCCCGATGGTGGAGTGGTAACTGTTGTTGTATGCAAACTCCACCAAGGGTAAGTGACCCTCCCAGCTACGACCAAAGTCAATCACACATGCACGGAGCATGTCCTCGAGAGTCTGAATGGTCCCCTCAGTCTGACCATCCGTCTGAGGATTGAAGGCGGTGCTCAGGTGAAGCTGCATCCCAAAAGCCTCCTTTAACCCCTTCCATAGCCGGGAAGTGAAACGAGCATCTCGATTGGAGAAGATCGTCGATGGAACACCATGAAGATGTACGATCTCCTGAACATAGAGGAGTCACATGCTCTCTACTGAGCCCTACTCTCTGATTGGTAGGAAGTGGGCTGACTTGGGTAGTCAGTCTACGATTATCCAGATAGAGTCATGTCCTCTGGATGTACGTGGAATTCCCGTCATAAAATCCAAGGATATCCTGTCCCACTTCCACTCCGGAACCTCTAAGGTATGAACCAAGCCTGCTGGAACCTGGTGCTCCGCCTTCACTTGCTGAAAAGTGAGGCATTGCGAGACAAACTCCACTACTACCTTCTTTATACTCGGCCACCAGTGTTGTTGTCTGAGGTCCTGATACATCTTTTCCACTCCTGGATGTACCACTAGTGGGGAAGTGTGGAAATCCCTTAACACCTCCTCATGTAGTGCAACTGGTACTATTGTACGTCCTCTGAAGAGGATGACATGCTCCACACCTTCAGAAAATACATCCGGTGCTTGCCCTGAGGATATCTGAGCACATCATGTCTCACAGTAAACGTCCCCATATTGTGCCTCTCTGACTCGGTGAAGGATTGGAGGAGTGACTGTGAGAGACTGTGGAAAGGCAGATCCATCTCAATCCACAAAGGATATCTACAACATGGCAAGCTACTCTGTCGCCTCTCCAAACAGCTGAATGCCCGATCTTTTGCTGAGAGCATCTGCCACAACGTTTCCCTTCCCAGGAGTATAGAATATCTTGAAATCATAGTCCTGGAAGAACTTGAGCCATCCACTACAAAATAATGGACACATTATAAGGGGTTATTTTTGACATTATAAGGGTTTATAACCCCTTCTAAATATATTAGCGGTGGTTGTGAGGAACCGCCGCTAAAGTGGACGCCTACTTAATTTAGAAGCGGTTTCGAGTAAGCGCTGCTAAATTCATGATGAATTTAGCAGCGGTTATATTTGATGGGGTTTAAACCCCCTCTAATATTGACATAATGTCACTAGTTACTACGAACTCCTCTAGTTGGAATGCATTAGGGGCGGTTTGAACCTCCTCTAATAAGGGATTACTTTAGGGGCAGTTGTCAAAAACGCCCCTAATGTTTTCTATTTTTTTATGACCAACGCTCTCTCCCTCTTTCCCACCCCGCCCCACGGCCCCTTCCGCCTCTCTCCCTCCCTGTTTCCCCTCCGCCTCCCATGTTCCCTCCCACACCAATCCCCCCAGCCCCTCCGGTTCCCTCCGCCTCCTCTCCTCCTGTTCCCCCATCGCCCTCCGCCTCCCTCCCATTCCCACCTAAATACCCGAGCCCCTTTTGTTCCCACCCCAAGTGCACATCCCTGTTCCCGCTTCCACACCGCCACATCGCTAAATTCCCACACCCAATTAAAAAATGAGGCATCCGAGATTCGAACCTGCACCGCCAAAATTATTGTCGTCGGGACTCTACCAGCGAACCACTATGGCATATTATATTCTGTTATATAAATTACAAATTATTATATTTATATATATTTCACTATTTATTATAGTAAATATCATTAGCATAATATATCTACATACATTTAAATTATAATATATATATATATATATTACTATATTTATTTGTATATGCAATTATATATATTCTATATTATATATATTTATATATCACCTAAATATATTACACCACTATATATGTATATTTTGACTTGTGTGTGTGTGATAGCAATAATATTATTAATTATTATTATTCTTATTGCATCTATTTTTTAATCGATAAAAATTATATGTTGGTTTTATAAATTCTATTAATTTATTTTATGATTTATATTAAATATATATTATATTAAATACATTTGTATTATATATTTATGTAAATTATTTATATACTTAAATACACACACATATATTTATATATATATATTTAAAGAATATATATATATATAAGCATTTACCTAATATATTTATATAAGGTCTTTAAAAATATATTTATATAATTTCATTCAATACATATATTTATTATTATATATATTAATAAAGATATTTTTCTGTATAAATTGTATAATTTTATATAAAATAAATATATTATTTTAATTATTATATGAAATAATACTTATACAAATATTAATATTTTATATAATTAATATTATATTATATATAATTAATAGGTATATTATATATAATCAATATTATATGAAATACAAGTTTATATTATATATAATTAATATGTATATTATTTATAATCAATATTATACGAAATACAATTTATATAAAAAATATACTTAATATTATATGAAATACAATTTTATATTATATACAATTAAAATTATATAAAATACAATTTATAAAATTATTTTTATAATGTATTTCAATACATATATTTATTATTATGTATATTAATATATATTATTATTTCAATAAATATAAATTTATATAAATTTATTTGTATTAATTATATTTCATATAATATTAATTATATAAAATATAAAGGCATAAACCTATTATATAAAAATATATTTATTATTATAATAATATAATTTATAAAAACTACAATTTTAGGTTTTTATATGATATATTTTTTAGATAAATTATATTTATCTATATATTTATATAATATGTTTATGATTTTATGTTACAAATAACTTATATAATATAAAATACAATTTATACAAATAAATATATATTAATTTAAATAATATTATACAATTATATTAATGTATACAAATAAATAAAATTAAATACAATCATATAAATATTTTATATAATATGTTCATATAATGTATTTAAATACATTTATATATTATGTTTTAATTATATATATATATTATGGATGTTTCTATTTTTTAAACAGTGGGGGTTCACAACCCCTTTAATCTCTTAAATTGGAGGGGGTTTTGAACCCCCTTTAAATTAAAGACATTAAAGGGGTTTTGAACCCCTTCTAAATTAATGACATTAGAGGGGGTTTTGAACCCCATATAATTTTAGAAATTATAGGGGGGTTTTGAACCCCTCTGATTTAAGACATTAGAGGGGGTTTTCAACCCCCTCTCATTTTACGATATTAGGGAGGGGTTTGAACCCCCTCTAAAATCTAATTAGATATTAAAAAATAATGTTAAATAAATTAGAGTGTGTTCAAACCCCCCTCTAATTTAAGAAATTAAGGGGTCCACAACCCCCATTAAATTCGATGATTAGAGAGGTTTGTACATAATCCCTCTATAATTTTAATAGAAAATGAGTTTAGAGGGGGTTCATAACCCACTATAAATTCAAAAATTAGAGGGGTTTGGGTATAACCCCCTCTAATGTTACAGAAAATGAATTTAGAGGGGGTTGTGCATAACCCCCTCTAATGTACTGTTTTTTTAGTGATCGCCGCTATCTCAGGTTCAGGTCCTTCTGCAAGAAGATGTACCTGAGACTCTGGTGGTTAGAGTAGACTGTAAAATGCTCGCCCATCAGATAGTGCCGCCACATCTTCAAGGCGAAGACCACTGATGCTAACTCCAGGTCATGGGTACCGTAGTTCTGCTCATGTTGTCTCAACTGTCGTTAACCACACGCAATCACTACTCGCTCCTGTATCAGGACACACTCGAGTCCGGTCCCTGAGGGGTCGCAGTAAACTACGTACCCTACGCCCTCCTCTGGTAGCCTCATGATGGGTGTGCTTGTCAATCTCTGCCTCAGCTCCTGAAATCTCTTCTAGAATCTATCTGACAACACAAAGGGTTTCCCCTTCTTTGTCAAAGCTGAAAGTAGTACTGCAACCCTAGATAAGTCTGGCACAAATCTCTGATAGTACCCAGCCAGACCCAGGAAACTCTGCACCTCTGTCACACTCCTAGGTGGCTCCAAAGCAAGTACTCCCTTGATCTTCACCAGATCCACTGCAACTCCTGCCTCTAAGATGACATGTCCCAAGAAATGAACATATCAAATCCAGAACTGGAACTTAGAGAGCTTACCATAAATTTGGTGCTCAAAGAGTGTATGAAGTACCACCTGAAAATGGTAGGCATGCTCCTCCTCAGTAGTCGAGTAAATTTGTATGTCGTCGATGAAGAATACGAAGAAACGATCGAGGGAAGGCATTAAGATCCTGTTCATGAGACTCATGAAAACTGATGGAGTGTTAGTTACACCGAAGGTCATAACCAAGAACTCATAGTGGCCATATCGATACCTGAAGGACATCTTCTGCACATCCACATCTCGAACTCTGAGCTGGTGATAGCCTGACTAGAGGTCTATCTTAGAAAACCACCGTGTTCCCTTGAGCTGATCAAAGAGATCGTCAATCCTCGGGAGTGGGTACTTCTTCTTCACAGTCACCTGATTCAGGCGACGATAGTCGACACACAGTCACAAGCTCCCATCCGCCTTCTTGGCGAACAGAATCGGTGATGCCTAGGGTGAAACACTAGGTCGGATAAATCCCTTCCCCTACAAGTCCCCCAGCTGTACCCGCAGCTCACAAAGCTCGGTGGGAGCCATCCAATATGCTGGAGTAGATATCGGTGTTTTCCTGGGGTACAGATCAATATAGAATTCTACCTCTCTATGAGGAGGTAGTCCTGGATGTCTTCAGGGAAAACATCCGCATACTAATCCACCACAATAGGAAAACTTAGACTCCGCACATCAACCGCTGCAAGGATGAGAATAGCCAACTGATGTGTCATCGGCTGCCCTCTCCTCTGCGTAAGTCCATCCTGTGCTGCACAGGCTCCATTCTCATCGTTAAAGGTGAACTAAGTTCCATATGTGCAGACACACAACACTTTGCACCAAATACATCCAATCTGATCATGAATTGTGGATAACCATTCCATATCCAATATGACATCGTAAGGCCTCGATGCCACTACAAAAAGATCCCAATCGAAGCTCTCGCTTCTTAGAGTAAGCTCACACTGCCAGCACCAGTGCGTAATCGTCGAGTCTGCTCTCATAGGAGTCTCTATCCATAAGGATCAAGCCAACGGCTCCATCGGAATCTCCATGCTCCGAAAAGGGAAGCGGCAATAAAAGAATGAATCGCACCTGAGTCTATAAGTACTGCAACAATGGTGGAGTAGACACAGATAGTACCTCGAATCATCTCAGGTGCATCGTGGTCGTAGGCCTCGACTTCTTGGAGTTGATCTCGCCTCTGTCCGACACCTCCTTGTGGTCGAGGTGGACCTCGTGGTGGTGGTGTTGGTAGTGCCATGAAACGTCATCCACCACCCACTACTCGGCCAGATCCGCTGCCATGTCCGCCTGCTCCCTACGGACCACCATGGTCAAACCTATGCCTCTGCCTGGGAGGTCCCTCTACTATATGCTGCTCATCTGCATAGCCGGTCGGGCAGTCACGAGCCATCTGACCATGTGCGCTGCATGTATAGAACTACATGCCACTCGTATAGCTGGCTCTGTTTCGTGTGCCCCGCACATCAGACCAGTATCCTGAGGTCACCCACCTGATGCTCTAGTCATCTTGGACCTCTGCGTCAACTGTCTACTATCATCTGTAGAAGACTCTACTACGTGTCGTCCTGCGGTGGGTCTCGCCACTGGTGATTGCTCAGCCATAAATCTCTCCACTAGAAGGGCTCGCTCCAGCACCCCTGCCTGTTTCAGGATACTGAGGGGAAACGTTGAAGCCCAGATCTCATGCATGAGTCCCTGCTCGAAAGTTTGGGCCCTGACGAATGGGTCTTGTACCATATTCGTGAAGTAGTGTGACAGGTCAGTGAACCTCACTAAGTACTGAGCTACTGTCATGTTGCCCTGCTGCAGATGAAGTAACTCCTTAATATGCACTGCATGAAGGGTGGTTGGAACAAACTCTGAGTGGAAGAGACTCTTGAAACCTTTCCAAAGTAATGATGCCTCATCATTCACCTGGAGCATCAGGCTCCATCATCTTCCTTCTTCTGCGTGCCGGAGACTCATCGTAAGCATCACCATAAGGTCGGATGGTGTCCGTACCAATCTAAAAACTCTCACGACAGCCTCCATCCAATCCTCAGCTGCCTGTGGGTCCATCTCTCCACGGAACCTGGCTGGCCTCTGTTGCTAGAACTCATGCAACGCACTCAGGTGGCGTGCACTCTCAGCTACTGGGTCTGGTGGTATCGGCGGCCCAGTGGGTAGTGGTACCGCTGGTGCCTCCGCTGTGATGGGGCCTTGCACTGAGGCCTCATCGCTCGGTGGGCTACCATCTCATAGGTAACTGGGAACCCTAGCTGGCTACCTTCGGGGGGGGGGATCCTAAAAAAATAGGTGCTCCATGGTTAAAAAAAATACCTGGTGAGCTGACACAAAGTAATCAAAAATAAAACTCTTGAAACACACATGCAATCAGTGTTTTCGTTCACTGAGTCGGAAATCAAAGATCAGGGTCCTGATGTATGGATACATCAGCTGCCGCCCCAAAAATGGACTCCCTGGACTAAAAACCACACTCAATACTCATAACACTATTGCTTCATAGAAAATAATGTTCAGAGTCCTGAGTTCTGCGGTAGAACCAGCTCCTCTGATACCAATTTGTCACGACCCGTCCTTGGGGATCATTCTGGGACTACCCCATGCCTTCCATCCATAGGCCAGGGGCTAGCGACTAGCACCAAAGGCCAAATCCCAATAAAAGGGAAGGCATTTCCTTTTAAACCTGAAACAGACACACAGTCTGAACACAAGCGGTAGAGGCCACAACTGAAAATAAACACTAAGTAAAGCTGAATACAAGAGAAAGTGTTTCCCCCCAAATATTTTATGGTATGTTTCTATTAAATACATTCTATTCATCATTGGGTTCTTTCGAAACAACACGAGGTTATTTAAGATATAGTCAAAACATTTCCATTAAATATAAATTTTCCACTTTAGGTTTTGAATTTCGAAAACTGGTCATCTAGACTTGTGATCAGTAACTCATTTGGAGTCTAATAGAACAAACATAATTTTTGTTGAATAGTAACATACCCTTATGAATAGTAATATGAATAGTGATATAACCCTTATGAATAGTAAATAATATTATTATTTCATTTTCTTAAGGCAACAAGATAATGAGATCTTAATTAGCTTTTCAATGAGAAATAAAACTAATTGCACTTTAAGATTGTTATTTTTCGAATTAACTATGACTTTATTTAAATATTAAATAAATAATATTAGGAAATTATTTTTGAAAAATGGATTGAAATTTTTAATTCTACACTTCAAAAAATGGTTAGGGAGAATTTTGGGAATTTTTCTGAAACAGTTGAATTTTCAGTGAATAGTAAAAAAATACAGTTTTTAGTTTCGGTGTGTTTATGACATCATTAATGACGAAATAATGATGTCATAAATCTGGTTGACTTGTTTATAGTAAAATAATATGTGAGGTGTCCCATGTGGCTTATACCATGGGAAAATACCATGGGCAAGCCCATGGTTTTGCAAAAACCACTCATGAGGTGTCCCTTGAAAATAATTAAAATAATCCCTCAATTTTCCTATAAATACCAACTCTTCCCTTCATTGAATTCATTCCAAATTCTCCCTTAATGACATCCGGGCCTCCTTACCTTTATATTAGTCCTCCAAAGGTTTTCTCAAGCCCCAAAGGTCCCAACCATCATGTTCTAAGGGTTATTATACAATGTAAGAAAATTCTCAATTTCTTCCTCTTTCCTTTCAAGTTCTCTTTTATGTGCTATATCTTTCAAGATTCCATACCATGTTCTTATTTTTCTTCTTATTCATGATCTAATCTATATTATGATTAATTTCTGGATAGGTGACCATTATCACCTCTCTTTTTAAAATTTTCTAAAACCATGTTTCGTAGCTGTTAGGCTGCCGAATTGTTTTAAGCGATTTCAAAATTATTCTTTTATTTTGAATTATTTATTTATATTTCTTTAATTTCTTCATACAAAAGAGGAATGAAATCTTGAGAACCTTCTATATTATATATTTTCTCATGTACATGAGAAATTAATCATCAATATTCTTCTTTTCCCCCACTTGTTCAAGGAATTAAAAACATTGTCAGTGATGTATCGAATTACTGACATCGTGGATGATGTAATCTCAGTTTCCATTAATTCTTTCAAGTCTGGTAATGAAACCATTTATATGGTTGAACCAGCTTATAATATATGTGTTATCACTCACCCATGGTTATGGAATTATTTTTTACTCATGGTTCTAATTTATAAGACAAAATCAGGTTGTTATTATCAAAGAACCATTAAAACGATCTAAACAAACATCATTAATGTTTTAACTAATGAAATATCATCATGGTTTATAACCCAAAATCATTATAAGGTAATTTATATCTCAATAATTTCATTAATAATATGTATTAACAATTCTGTATGTTTAACCATGTTTTAAATGAACTTCCATTCATGGAAATAAGTAAACGAACCATGAAAACCAAGGAAGAAAATGCATCCAAAATATGAAAATTGAACTAATTGAACCCATATAAAGGGACATGAATGAACCTAATAAGTTTATACTAAACCAAATAAATGTATAAGAGGTTCTGGATATATTAATTAATGAAGCTAAATTTTATTATTCAGTTCATTAAAACAAACGAAGAACACACTCGAGCATAAGGTAATGTGTTTCTCATCTCACTTTCATTTCTATGAGATTTACATTGTTCACCAATTATTAATTATATTTGGTATATGTGTACTTGAATTTTATATATAATAAAATTATGCCACTTATATTTATTTTATTCAATTATTCACTTGATATTTATTATGTTTTGGTTATACGGTTAGACCGATTACATTGTGGTAAGGGACTTTATCTCAGCTGTTGTTTTCGTTGTGACTATCATTGTGTTGTGCGCCTAATAATCCTTATGTGGTGTACCTACTGCCCATTTAAGATCAATTTTCATTTTAAATTATATTTATATTAAATATCCATAATCTCATGTCATAGATATGTCTGTTTTCTATACCGTATATCATTTTACATACGATGTTTATTTGGAAAGTTATTTTAATTATGAAAATATTGATGAATCTGTGTACTCTACTCTATAAGGATATTAAAAGGGCATATTTCTCTTGTATTGAATAAATTTATAAAGAATTCATCGACATGAAGTGGTGGGTGGGGCCTGCTATATCCCCTCGATGCATCTGTAGGTCTCATGAGACAAAACAGTTGGCGACAAACCCTTCGAGTTTGTTTCCAAAAATCAGACGGGTTTCTACCCATAGAACTAAACCATGTTAATGGTATTATGGTTTCATGTTCCAGATAAATGATGTCCAATTAATAAGAATTCTCTTTATTCATTATCAGTTATTATTATTATTCCTGAGGTTTTCACTATGACAAAATCTATGGATGCAGTTTCATTTTCACTTTATTAATGGCATTAGTTGTTCATTTATTCACTATGCCATATTGATTATGTCAGATTGATTGTTATTAAATTATTATTTTACTCATGCTTCCACTATTTGTAACCCTTACTGAGCGTTTGAGCTCACCCCTTTCATTGTCAACCTTCGACAGGTGATGAAGAGAAGGTCTTCTTTTGAGTTCCTGTGGATGCAGTTTTGAGTTTTTTGTTATGTATTGTATTTTGTAACCCTTTCCAATGTAATTTGAGTTACATCTATTTATCTCGTTTCTTCAAGACAACTAAACTGATCATTCCATCGGGATTTTCATTCCTTCTAACCATGCCAATATCACATGCAATGCACTGGCTCCAGCCTAGAGGGGTCGGGGGGTTATATTTGGTATCAAAAAAGTTTAGTAGAACACTTGCAAACTAGACTAGGAAATTTGTAATAAGGAACAGAGACCTAGGGTAGTATTTGAGGATAAACGTACAAGAAAATCATAGTATTTTGGTAAAGAATATATTATGTGGATTTTTCAAGAAATACATTCCTGTCTAGATACGAGCACATAGAGGCGGCTCTGGCACATATGTATCTTGGGATAAAACCTGAAAACACCGCTTTGAGCTAGACTCAAAAGGGAATTGGTGCACGACAATGGGCCTTGCTGTACTCTTGGTTACGACACTCTTGGGGGATATGTTTTAGATAATTCATAGTTTCTTTAAAAGCCATTATGAAGGAGTTAATGTAATTTTTTCCTTAGAGGAACCTTGTTTATAAGATTAGCTATGCATATAATTTCAATCTATGTTGAGTGCTTTTCTATTTGAGCTTTATAAGATTAGATATGCATATAATTTCAATCTATGTTGAGTGATTTTATATTTGATATTCATAAACCAATCTAGAGTATCCCATTATTTGGAAATGGTGTCTAATGGAAGAAGAGGAATCAATACTCGTGGGAAAGGTAGGGATCTCCCAACTAAGCAAATCAACACAGTCAACGTTGGACTAGATCAGATCATAACCATATTCAGAAAACATACTCAAGTTGTAACAAATAACCATTCAACACATGTGTTGTATCGTTTCATTCGGTAGAATCCCCCATATTTTAGAGTGACTACTAATCCAATGGTTGCTGAGCAATGGATCAAGTCCCTTGAAAAGATATTCATGGCGTTAAGATGCAATGAAAATGAATAGTTAGTGCTGGAAGTATATTGTCTCAAGGGCGATGCTGATCAATGGTAGTATCTGATTCAAAATACCCTGGAGGAAGAATAGATAGAGGATATGGAATGGAGGAATTTTAAGGAAATATTCTTCGAAAAATATTTCCCTCGTGAGCAACGAACTGAAATGAAGAGGATATTCCTTTGCTTCAAATAATGGGAAGAAGACAGTGTTGCAGAGTATGAGGCTACCTTCACAAGTCTAGCTAGGAATGTTGTGGATTATGTACATGATTCGACGAACAATATTGATCATTTCAATGAAGGTCTTAAGCCATGTCTTCGAAGGGCACCAGATTCTCAATCATTTTCATCGTATGATGAAATTTTTTCAAGTTCCATGAATATAGAGAAGGAATTTGCTAGATCAAATTTGTTCAAAGGAAACCAAGATTAGAAGCATCATTCCGATAACAAAGGAAAAGGAGAAGCCCCAAGGAAGATAAATAGAATGAATTGTTTCCCATTATTGGAGAACTGCAGAAAGAATTATCCTGGGAAATGCTTGAAAGGCAAGGGAGTCTGTTATAACAGCAGAGAAAATGGTCACCGGTCTAATTAATGCAAGGGGAAGAAACAATTCAATGATATTCTATTATAAAACTATAGTTAGATTGGAAACTATGAAAAGGAGTGTTCTAATATCCATGGAAACATGCCTCAGAAAAAGACAAGAGAGCAAGGGAGAGCCTATGCGATTACAACCGCGGAGGTTGATATTCCTAGTGGTGCGGTGGAAGGTACATTAATTATTTCCTCAAACATAGACAATACTTTATTTGATTCTGGATCATTGCATTCATTTATATCTCCCTAGTTTTCCAAGGAAATTAGATATATCAAATTTTATTTAAGAAAGGAGTTGTCAGTAAAAACTCCCATGGGATGTATCATTGCAAAAAAGGCATGTCGACTAGTCCCCCTCCAAACACCAAAACGTTCTTTAGTTTCTAGCCTTATCATTATACCCATGACTAAATTTGATATAATTATTAGTATGGATTGGCTATCAAATTATGATGCATGGATTTATTGCAAGAAAAAGGAAGTTACAATTTTTGGAAATGGTGTAGAATCCCTTATCTTTAGGGCAGAAACTTCACCACCTGATTCTTATCTAGAACCACCCCCAGTAGCTCTATTGAATGCAATACTTGGAGAGGAAGATAAACTAATATCTATGGGAGCGGAAATAAATCTTCAAATTGAATATGTGCACATAGAGAAAGAGTACATTGATTTATTCCAGAGGATTTACCTGGGCATCCTCCGGAGCGGGAAATTGAGTTTTCAATTGACTTAATTCCTGGTGGAAGACCTATATCAAAGACCCCATACAGAATGGCCACTGTGGAGATAGTGGAGCTGAAGAAAAAACTAGAAGAGTTGAGTGACAAAGGATTTATTCGACCTAGTGTTTCCCCATGGGGAACCCCGGTCTTGTTTGTAAAGAAGAAATATGGATCCATGAGGCTATGCATTGATTACATAGAAATCAATGCTATTACAATAAAGAATAAGTATCCTCTAACCCGGGTTGATGATTTATTTGACCAAATTCATGGAGCTCAATACTTTTCAAAGATTTACCTTCGATCCAGATATCATCAACTAAGTGTGAGGAAGGAAGATATTCCAAAGACAACATTTTGAACTAGGTATGGGCATTACGAGTTTACAGTGATGCCTTTTGGACTGACGAATGCACCATCTGTTTTCATGGATTTAAGGAATAGAGTTTTTAAGGAATATCTTGATAACTTTTGTTGTGATATTCATCGATGATATCCTCATATACTAAAAAATCTATTAAGACCATGAGAGTCACTTTCTGGTTATTCTCAGAACTCTTAGAATTAATCAATTATATGGGATGTTTAGAAAGTGTGAATTCTGTCTTCAGCCAGTTTCTTATCTTGGACAAATATTCTTGAAATATATAATCCTAGTTGATCATGCAAAGACAAAGGAAATCCAAGATTGGACCACTCCAATAATCATAACTGAGGTACGCAGTTTTATTGGATTAGCAGGTTATTATCGGTGTTTCGTGCAGAATATTTCCCAACTGGCTAACCCGCTAATGAAGCTCACATGAAAAAGGCGTTAAATTTGTTTGGACAAAATATTGTGAAGAATGTTTCAAAGAATTTAAGATAATATTAGTCAATGCTTCTATATTGACCATACCATTGGGGAATGATGGGTTTGTTATTTATAGTGATGTTTCAAAGAAAGGACATGGTTGTGTCCTTATAAAAATGATAGGGTTATTGCTTATCCATCACGACAGCTAAAAATTCATGAGAAAAACTATCCTACTCATGATCTTGAGTTAGCTGCTGTAATCCTTTCTTTGAAGATATGGATACATTATCTCTATGGTGAAAATGTGAGATTTATAATGATCACAAGAGTTTGAAGTATATTTTCTCACAGAAATAACTCAACATGAGGTAAAGGATATGGCTTGAACTACTCAAGGATTATGATTTCACGATACACTACCACCCAAGGAAGGAAAATAAGGTGGAAGAGGCTTTAAGAAGAAAGGATCATGGAGTTTTGAACATGATGAGACTTGAAAGGGATCCTATTTTTAGGGATCTAGTAATGATAGATATGGGAATAACAATGGAAGGTGAAACATCAATGCTTTTTAAAATGGTTTCCAAACAATCTTTACTAGAAAGTATAAAAAGTTATCAGGCTGATGATGAGGAGTTTCAAAAGATGATTAAAGTTGTGAATGATGGGAGATTGAGTGACTTCGTATATGAAGATGGAATTTTGATATTTGGGAAGAGACTTTGTGTTCCCGATATTCCTAAACTAAAAAGGGAATTGTTGGATGATGCTCATAGTTCCAATTTCTCTATACACCTTGGTAGCACTAAACTGTATAGAGATTTGAAGGAAAATTTTTGGTGGGAAAAAATGAAGAGGGTGATTTCTGATTTTGTGTCAAGATGTATGGGTTGTCAACAAGTGAAAGCTAGAAGGCAACAGCCTAGAGGAGTATTGCAACCTCTTCCCATACCTGAGTGGAAATGGGATAATATCACGATGGACTTTGTCATGGGACTAAAAAAGACTCCTAGGAGGAACGAAGAAATATGGTTCATTATAAGGTAATTTATATCTCCATAATATCATTAATAAGATGTATTAACAATTCTGGATGTTTAACCATGTTTCAAATGAACTTCCATTCATGGAAATAAGTAAACGAACCATGAAAACTAAGGAAGAAAATGAATCCAAAACATGAAAATTGAACTAATTGAACGCATAGAAAGGGCCGTGAATGAACCTAATAACTTTATACTAAATCAATTAAATGTATAAGACGTTTTGGATATATTAATTAATGAAGCCAAATTTGATTATTCAGGTCATTAAAACAAACGAAGAACAGACTCGATCATAAGGAAATGGGTTTCTCATCCCACATTCATTTCTATGAGATTTACATTGTTCCCCAATTATTCATTATATTTGGTATATGTGTACTTGAATTTATATATAATAACATGATTCTACATATATTAATTTTATTCAATGATTCACATGATGGTTATTATGTTCTGGTCATACGGTTTGACCGATTACATTGTGGTAAGGGACTTTGTCTCAGCTGCTGTTTTCGTTGTGACTATCTTTGTATTGTGCACCTAATAATCCTTATGTGGTGTACCTACTTCCCATTTGAGATCAATTTTCATTTGAAATTATATTTATATTAAATATCCCTAATCTCATGTCATGGATATGTCCATTTTCTAAACCGTATATCATTTTACATACAGTGTTTATTTGGAAAGTTATTTTAATTATGAAAATATTGATGAATCTGTATACTCTACTCTATAAGAATTTTAAAAAAGAACATTTCTCTTGTATTCAATCAATGTAGAAATAATTATTAGACTTCCAGTGGTGGTTGGGGCCTGCTATAGCCCCTCGATGCATCAGTAGGTCTTATGAGACAAAATAGTTGGCGACAAACATTGGAGCAGGTCAGATCATGACCATATTCGGAAAACATACTCAAGTTGTAAAAAATAACCATTCAACACCTGTGTTGGATCGTTTCATGCGGTAGAATACCCAATCTTTCAGAGGGACTACTAATCGAGTGGTTGCTGAGCAATGGATCAAGTCCCTTGAAAAGATATTCATGGCGTTAAGATGAAATGAAAATGAATAGGTAGTACTGACAGTATATTGTCTCAAGGGCGATGCTGATCAATGGTAGAATCTGATTCAAAATACCATGGAGGAAGAATAGATAGAGGATATGGAATGGAGGACTTTCAAGGAAATATTCTTCAAAAAATATTTCCATCGTGAGCAACGAACTGAAATGAAGAGGAAATTCCTTAGCTTGAAACAATGGGAAGAAGACAGTGTTGCGGAGTATGAGGTTACCTTCAAAAGGATAGCTAGGTATGATGTGGATTATGTACGTGACTCAGTGAACAAGATTGATCATTTCTTTGAAGGTATTAATCCATGTCTTCGAAGGGAACCGGATTCTCAATCATTTTCATCATATGATGAAATTTTATCAAGTTCCATCAAAATAGAGAAGGAATTTGCTAGATCAAATTTTTTCAAAGGAAACCAAGATAAGAAGCAGCATTCTGATAACAAAGTAAAAGGAGAGGCCCCAGTTAAGAGTAAGGGAATGAATAGTTTCACATTATGCGATAACTCTGGAAGGAATCATCCTGGGAAATGCTTGAATGGAAAGGGAGTCTGCTATAACTGTAGAGAAAACGGTCATTGATCTGATGAATTCAAGGGGAAGAAAAAAATTCAATGATATTATATGATACAACTGTAGTGAGATTGGAAACTATGAAAATGATTGTCCTAAGCGCCAAGGAAACATGCCTCAGAAAAATCCATGAGAGCAAGGGAGAGCCTATACGATTACAACCGCAGAGGTTGATGTTCCTAGTGGCGTGGTGGAAGGTACTTTAATTGTTTCCTCAAACTTAGCCAAAACATTATTTGATTCTGGATCATCGCATTCATTTATATCCTCTCAGTTTTCCAAGGAAATTAGATATTACCAATTTGATTAATGAAAGGAGTTGTCCGTAAAAACTCCCATGGGTTGTATCATTACAACAAAGGCATGTCGACTAGTCCCCCTCCAAACACCAAAACGTGCTTTAGTTTCTAGCCTTATCATTATACCCATGACTAAATTTGATATAATTCTCAGTATGGATTGGATATCAAATTATGATGCGAGAATTTATAGCAAGAAAAAGGATGTTATAATTTTTGGAAATGGTGTAGAATCCCTTGTCTTTAGGGAAGAAACTCTGCCACATGATTCTTATCTAGAACCACCCCCAGTAGCTCTATTGAATGCAATACTTGGAGAGGAAGATAAACTAATATCTAAGGGAGCAGAAATAAATCTTCAAATTGAATATGTGCACATAGTGAAAGAGTACATTGATGTATTTTGAGAGGATTTACCTTGCCATCCTCTAGAACGGGAAATTGAGTTTTCCATTGACATAATTCCTGGTGTAAGACCTATATCACAGACCCCATACAGAATGGCCACTGTGGAGATAGTGGAGATGAAGAAACAACTAGAAGAGTTGAGTGACAAAGGATTTATTCAACCTAGTTTTTCTCCATTGGGAGCCCCGGTCTTTTTTGTAATGAAGAAAGACGGATCCATGAGGCTATGCATTGATTATAGAGAAATAAATGCTATTAAAATAAAGAATAAGTATTCTCTACCCCAGATTGATGATTTATTTGACCAACTTCATGGAGATCAATACTTTTCAAAGATTGATCTTCGATCCAGATATCATAAACTTTGTGTGAGGAAGGAAGATATTCCAAAGACAACATTTCGAACTAGGTATGGGCATTTCGAGTTTACAGTGATTCCTTTTGGACTGACGAATGCACCATCTGTTTTCATGGATTTAATGAATTGAGTTTTTATGGAATATCTGGACAAATTTTTTGTGATATTCATCGATGATATCCTCATATACTCAAAAATCTATGAATACCATGAGAGTCACTTTCTAGTTATTCTTAGAACGCTTAGAATAAATCAATTATATGGGAAGTTTAGCAAGTGTGAATTCTGTCTTTAGTCAGATTCTTTTCGTGGCCATATTTTCTCGAATGATAGAATCATAGTTGATCATGCGAAGACAACGACAATCCAAGATTGGCCCATGCCAACAAACATAACTGAGGTACGCAGTTTTATTGGCTTAGCAGGTTATTATCGGTGTTTTGTGAAGAATATTTCCCGACTGGCTAACCCGCCAATGAAGCTCACACGAAAAGGGGTTAAATTTGTTTGGACAAAAGATTGTGAAGAATGTTTCGAAGAATTGAATAGAAGATTACTTTATGCTTCTATATTGACCATACCATTGGGGAATGATGGGTTTGTTATTTATAGTGATGCTTCAAAGAAATGACATGGCTATGTCCTTATGAAAAATGATAGGGTTATTTCTTATGCATCATGACAGCTAAACATTCATGAGAAAAACTATCCTACTCATGATCTTGAGTTAGCTGTTGTAATCATTTATTTGAATATATGGAGACATTTTCTCTATGGTGAAAAATGTGAGATTTATAATGATCACAAGAGTTTCAAGTATATTTTCTCACAGAAAGAACTCAACATGAGGCAAATGAGATGGCTTGAACTACTCAAGGATTATGATTGCACGATACACTACCACCCGAGGAAGGAAAATAAGGTGGAAGATTCTTTGAGAAGAGAGGATCATGGAGTTTTGAATAGTATGAGAGTTGAAAGGGATCCTATTTTAAGGGGTCTAGTAAAGAACGATATGGGAATAACCATAGAAGGTTAAACATCAATGCTTTTTCAAATGGTTTCTGAAAAATATTTACTACAAAGGATAAAAAATTATCAGGCTGATGATGAGGAGTTTCAAAAGAAGATTACAGCTGTGAATGATGGGATATTGAGTGACTTTGTATATGAAGATGGAATTTTGAAATTTGGGTAGAGACTTTTTGTTCTCGGTATTCCTAATATAAAAAGGGAATTTTTGGATGATGCTCATAGTTCCAATTTCTCTATACACCCTAGTAGCACTAAGATGTATAGAGATTTGAAGGAACATTTTTGGTGGGACAACATGAAGAGGGAGATTGCTGATTTTGTGTCAAGATGTATTGTTTGTCAACAAGTGAAAGCTGGAAGGCAATATCCTGGAGGAGTATTGCAACCTCTTCCCATACCTGAGTGGAAATGGGATAATATCACGATGGACTTTGTCATGGGACTACAAACGACTCCTAAAAGGAACGAAGCAATATGGTTCATTGTTGATCGTCTTACCAAGTCATCACATTTTCTTTCTATAAGAGAAGATCTACCACTTGAACTTCTAGCAAAGACTATATATTAATTAAGTTGTGAGACTTCATGGAGTTACCCTATTGATTGTTTCTGACCGTGATCCACATTTTACATCAAGGTTCTGGAAAAGTCTCCAGAAGGCTTTGAATATTGAGCATCATATGAGTATAGCATATCACCCTCAAACTGATGGACAGTCTAAAAGGACTATTCAAACTCTAGAAGACAGGCTGAGATCATGATCTCTTGACATCCAATGTATGTGGGATCAATACATTCCTTTGGTGGAATTTTCCTACAAAAATAGTTTCCATTCTAGTGTTCAAATGTCCCCAAATGAAGCATTATATGGAAAGCGATGTCGAACTCCAACTTTTTGAGACGAAGATGGTGAAAGGAAAATTATAAGCCTAGAACTTATTGAAGAGACCACAAAAAAGGTGAAGAAAATACAAGCCCATATTAAAGCAGCCCAAAGTAGGTAGAAGATTTATGCTGACAATTGGAGAAGGGACATGGAATTTCAAGTGGGAGATCATGTATTTATAAAATTATCTCCATGGAAGTGCGTCTAAAGGTTTGGTAGGAAAGGGAAACTAAGGCCTAGGTACATTGGACCATTTGAAATCTTGGGAAGAATTGGAGCTATATTTTACCATTTAGCGATGCCACCAAATCTCTCTAGAGTTAATGATGTGTTCACATATCATTGTTAAATAAAAACATTCCAGACCCAAGGCATGTACTCACATATGATGGAATAGAACTGGAACCAGATTTTTCATACTGTGAAAAGCCCATCAGGATTCTTGACACAAGGGAGAAGGTATTGAGAAATAGAAAAACTCATATAGTAAAGGTTATTTGGAGAAACCATAATATAGAGGAAGCAACATGGGAATCAGAGGATTTCATGAAGAAGAACCATCCACATCTTTTTGGTGAGCTATGTATATAAAATTTCAAGGACGAAATTTCTGAAGGAGGGAATAATGTAGCACCCAAAATATTTTATGGTATGTTTCTGTTAAATACATTCTATTCATCAATGTGTTATTTCGAAACAACACTAGTTTATTTAGGATATAGTCAAAACCTATCCATTAAATATAAATTTTCCACTTCTATGTTTTGAATTTTGAAAAAATGGTCATCTAGAGTTGTGATCAGTAAGACATTTGGAGTCTGATAGAACAAATATAATTTTTGATGAATAGTAACATACCCTTATGAATAGTAATATGAATAGTAATATGACCCTTATGAATAGTAAATAATATTATTTTTTTTATTTTTTTAGGTCAACAATATAATGAGATCTTAATTAGTTTTTCAATGAGAAATAAAACTTATTGCAATTTAAGATTGTTATTTTTCGAATTAAATATGAATTTATTTAAATATTAAATTAATAATATTTAGAAAATTATTTATCGAAAAATGGATTTCACTTTTGAATTCTACACATCGAAAAATGGTTAGGGTGAATTTTGGGAATTTTTCAGAAAGAGTCGATTTTTCAGAAAATAGTAAAAAATACAGTTTTGGTGTTTTGGTGTTTTTATGACATCATTAATGATGAAATAATGATGTCATAAATCTGGTCGACTTGTGTATAGTTAAATAATATGTGAGGTTTCCCAAGTGGCTCATACCATGGAAAATCCCATGGTTTTTCAAAAACCACTCAAGAGGTGTCCCTTGAAAATTATTAAAATAATCCCTCACTTTTCCTATAAATACCAAATCTTCGCTTCATTGAATTCATTAACAATTCTCCCTAGATGAAGTTCTGGACTCCTTACTTTTATATTAGTCCTCCCAAGGTTTCATCAATCCCCCAAGGTACCAACTTTCAAGTTATACGGGTTATTCTTCAATCTAAGAAAATTCTCAATTTCTTTCTTTTTTCCTTTCATGTTCTCTTTTATGTGGTATATATTTCAAGTTTCCATACCATGTTCTTATTTTTATTCTTATTATTTATCTACTATATATTTTAATTCATTTCTGGAGAGGTGAGGCATGTCCCCTCTCTTTTTAATATTTTCTAAAACCATGTTGCGTAGCTGTTAGGCTGCCTAATTTTATTTTAGTGATTTCAAAATTATTCTTTTATTTTGAGATCTATATTTATTCATTCTTAATCTCTTCATATCCAAGAGGAATGAAATCTCCAGAATCTTTTATATTCTGGATGTTCTCATTTTCATGAGAAATTATTCATCAATCTTTTTCTTTTCCCCCACTTGTTCAAGGAATTAAAAACATAGTCTGTGATGTATCGAATTACCGACATCATGGATGATGTAATCTCAATTTCCATTAGTTCTTTAAAGTCTGGTCATGAAACCATTTATATGGTTGAACCAGTTTATAATATATGTGCTATTACTCACCCATGGTTCTGGAATTCTTTTTTACTTGTGGTTCTAATTTATAAGACAAAATGAGGTTGTTATTATCAAAGAACCATTAAAACGATCTACACAAACATCATTAATGTTTTAACTAATGAATCATCATCATGGTATATAACCAAAAATCATTATAAGGTAAATTATATCTCCATAATTTCATTAATAATATGTATTAACGATTCTGGATGTTTAACCATGTTTCAAATGAACTACCATTCATGGAAATAAGTAAACGAACCATGAAAACCAAGGAAGAAAATGCTTCCAAAACATGAAAATTGAACCAATTGAACCCATACAAAGGGACATGAATGAACCTAATAAGGTTATACTAAATCCATTAAATGTATAATATTTTATGGATATATTAATTAATGAAGCTAAATTTGATTATTCAGGTCATTAAAACAAATGAAGAACACACATGAGCATAAGGTAAGGGGTTTCTCATCTCACTTTCATTTCTATAACATTTCCATTATTCGCCAATTATTCATTATTTTTGGTATATGTGTAATTTAATTTTATATATAATAACATTATTCTACTTATATTCATGTTATTCAATGATTAACTTGATGTTTTTTAGGTTCTGGTCATACGGTTCGACCGATTACATTGTGGTATGGGACTTTGTCTCAGCTGCCATTTTCGTTGTGACTATCTTTGTATTGTGCACCTAATAATCATTATGTGGTGTAACTATGTCCCATTTGAGATCACTTTTAATTTGAAATTATATTTATATTAAATATCTATAATCTTATTTCATGGATATGTTGGTTTTCTGAACCGTATACCATTATACATACGATGTTTATTTGGAAAGTTATTTTAATTATGAAAATATTGATGAATCGGTATACTCTACTCTATATGGATATTAAAAGGGAATATTTCTATTGTATTGAATCAATATATAAATAATGCTTAGACATTAAGTGAAGGGTGGGGCCCGCTATATCCCCTTAATTCATCGGTAGGTCTCATTAGACAAAACAGCTGGCGACAAACCCTTCGAGTTTGTTTTCAAAAACCAGACGGGTTTCTACCCACAGAACTAAACCATTTTAATGGTATTATAGTTTCATGGTCTAGATAGATGATTTCCAATTAATAAGCATTATATTTATTCATTATTAGTTATTATTATTATCCATGAGGTTTTCACTATGACAAAATCTATGGATGCAGATTCATTTTCACTTTATTAATGGCATTAGTTGTTCATTTATTCACTATGCCATATTGATTATGTCAGATTGATTGTCATTCAATTATTATTGTACTCATGCTTCCACTATTTTTAACCCTTACTGAGCATTTTAGCTCACCCCTTTCATTGTCAACCTTCGACAGGTGATGTAGAGACGGTCTTCTTTTGAGTTTATGTGGATGTAGTTTTGAGTTTTTTGTTATTATTGTATTCTGTAACCCTTTCCAATGTAATTTTAGTTACATCTATGTATCTAGTTTCTTAAAGAATACTAAACTAATCG
The DNA here is from genome assembly GCA_963277665.1 of Viscum album. Classification (NCBI taxonomy): domain Eukaryota; kingdom Viridiplantae; phylum Streptophyta; class Magnoliopsida; order Santalales; family Viscaceae; genus Viscum; species Viscum album. The sequence continues at coordinate 581,543,355 of OY728129.1, read as the reverse complement.
TTCCTTCGGGATTTTCATTCCTTCTAACCATGCCAATATCAAAAGTAATGCACCAGATCTAGCCTAGAGGGGTTGGGGTGTTGCAGTTGGTATCAGAGGAAGTTTAATAGACCACTTTGAAACTAGAATAGGAAATTTATAGTAGGGAACAAAGCCCTAAGGTAGTATTTGATGATAAACATACAAGAACATCCTGGTATTTTGGTAAAGAATAGATTATGTGGATTCTTCAAGCAATACATTCCTGTCTGGATACGAGCAGGTAGAGGCGTCTCTGGCATAGATGTATCTAGGGATAAAACCAGAAACACCGCTTTGAGTTAGACTCAAACTAGAATTAGTGCACAACAATGAACCTTGATTCACTCTTGGTTATGACACTCTTGGGGGATATGCTTAGGATAATTCATATTTTCTTTACAAGCCATTATGAAGGAGTTAATGTAATGTTTTCCTCAGAGGAACCTTGTTTATAAAATTAGCTATGCATAGAAGATCAATCTATGTTGAGTGCTTTTCTATTTGAGATTTATAAGATTAGCTATGCATAGAATTTCAATCTATGTTGAGTGATTTTATATTTGAGATTCATAAACTAATATAGTGTATCCCATTATTTATAAATGGCATCTAATGTAAGAATAGGAATCAATACTCGTGGGCTAGGTAGGGATCTACCAACTAAGCAAGTCAACATAGTCAACGTTGGAACAGATCAGATCATGACCATATTAGGACATATTACCCAAGTTGTAACAAATAACCATTCAACACCTATTTTGGATCGTTTCATGTGGAATAATCCCCCATCTTTCAGAAGGACTACTAATCCAGTGGTTGTTGAGCAATGGATCAAGTCCCTTGATAAGATATTCATGGCATTAAGATGCAATGAAAATGAAAAGGTAGTAATGGCAGTATATCGTTTCAAGGGAGATGCAGATTAATGGTAGTTTCTGATTCAAAATACCATGGAGGAAGAATAGAAAGAGGATATGGAATGGAGGACTTTTAAGGAAATATTCTTTGAAAAGTATTTCCCTTATGAGCAATGAATAGAAATGAAGAGGAAATTCCATGGCATGAAACAATGGGAAGAATACAGTGTTGTGGAGCATGATGCTACCTTTACAAGGCTAGCTAGGTATGCTATGGATTATGTACATGACTCAGGGAACATGATTGATCATTTCTTTGAAGGCCTTAATCCATGTCTTCGAAGGGCACTGGATACTCAATCATTTTCATCATATGATGAAATTGTATCAAGTTCCATCAAAACAGAGAAGGAATTTATTAGATCAAATTTTTTCAAAGGAAACCATTATAAGAAGCAGCATTTTGATAACAAAGGAAAAGGAGAAGCACAAAATAAGAGAAAGGGAATGAATAGTTTCCCATTATGCAAGAACTATTAAAAGAATCATCCTGGGAAATGATTCAAAGGCAAGGGAGTCTGCTATAACTGCGGATAAAATGGTCATCGATCTGATGAATGCAAGGGGAAGAAATAATTCAATGATATTCACTACTACAACTACAGAGAGATGGGACACTATGAAAATGAGTGTACTAAGCTCCAAGGAAACATGCCTCAGAAAAAGACAAGAGAGCAAGGGAGAGCCTATGCAAATACAACCGCAGAGGTTGATGTTCCTAGTGACATAGTGGCAGGTACTTTAATGGTTTCCTCAAACCTAGACAACACATTATTTGATTTTGGATCATCGCATTCATTTATATCCTCTCAGTTTTCCAAGGAAATTAGATATGTCCAATTTTATTTAAGAATGTAGTTGTCAGTCAAAACTCACATGTGATGTATCATTGCAACAAAGGCATGTCGACTAGTCCCCCTCCAAACACCAAAACATGCTTTAGTTTCTAGCCTTATCATCATACCCATGACTGAATTTGATATAATTCTCGCTATGTATTGGCTATCAAATTATGATGCGAGGATTTATTCCAAGAAAAAGGAAGTTACAATTTTTGGAAATGGTGTAGAATCCCTTGTCTTTAGGGAAGAAACTTAGCCACCTGATTCTTATCTAGAACCACCCCCAGTAGCTCTATTGAATGGAATACATGGAGAGGAAGATAAACCAATATCTATGGGAGTAGAAAGAAATATTCAAATTGAAGATGTGCACATAGTGAAAGAGTACATTGATGTATTTCCAGAGTATTTACATGGACATCCTCCAGAGCTGGAAATTGATTTTTCCATTGACATAATTCCTAGTGCAAGACCTATATCAAAGACCCCATATAGAATGACCACTATGGAGATAGTGGAGCTAAATAAACAACTAGAATATTTGAGTGACAAAGGATTTATTCGACCTACTGTTTCTCCATGGGGAGCCCCAGTCTTGTTTGTAAAGAAGAAAGATGAATCCATGAGGCTATGCATTGATTCCAGAGAAATAAATGCTATTACAATAAATAATAAGTATCCTCTACCCCTAATTGATGATTTAATTGATCAAATTCATGAAGCTAAATACTTTTCAAAGTTTTACCTTTGATCTGGATATCATCAACTAAGTGTGAGGAAGGAAGATATTCCGAAGACAGCATTTCAAACCAGGTATGGGCATTACGAGTTTATAGTGATGCCTTTTGGACTGACGAATTCACCATCTGTTTTCATTGATTTAATGAATAGACTTTTTTAAGAATATCTTGATATCTTTGTTGTGATATTCATCAATGATATCCTCATATACTCAAGAAGCTATGAAGACCATGAGAGTCACTTGAGAGTTATTATCAGAACTCTAAGAAGAAATCAATTATATGGGATGTTTGAAAATTGTGAATTATGGATTCAGTCAGTTTCTTTTACTGGCCATATTGTCTCTAAGGATGGAATCCTAGTCGATCCTGTGAAGGTAAAGGCAATCCAAGATTGTCCCACAACAACAAACATAACTTAGGAACGCAGTTTTATTGTCTTAGCAAGTTTTTATTGGCGTTTCGTGTAGAATATTCCCGACTGGCTAACCCGCTAATAAATCTCACACGAAAAGGGGTTAAATTTGTTTGTAAAAAATATTGTGAAGAATGTTTCGAAGAACTTAAGAGAAGATTACTCAATTATCCTATATTGACTCTATCATTGGGGAATGATTGGTTTTTATTTATAGTGATGCTTCAAAGAAATATGGTTGTGTCCTTATGAATAATGATAGTGTTATTGCTTATGCATCACGAAAGCTAAAAATTCATGAGAAAAACAATCCTACTCACGATCTTGAGTTAGTTGCTGTAATCTATGATTTCAAGATATGGAGACAATATCTCTATGGTGAAAAATGTGAGATTTATAATGATCACAAGAGTTTGAAGTATATTTTCTCACAGAAAGAACTCAACGTGAGGAAAAGGAGATAGATTAAACTACTCAAGGATTATGATTGCACGATACACCACCACCCGAGGAAGTCAAATAAGGTGGAATATGCTTTGAGCATAAAGGGTCATGGTGTTTTGAACAGGATGAGAGTTGAATGGGATCCAATTTTCATGGATCTAGTAAAGATGGATATGTGAATAACCATGTAAGGTGAAACTTCAATGCTTTTTCAAATGGATGTCAGACCATCATTACTAGAAAGGATAAAAAGTTATCAGGATAAGGATGAGGAGTTTCAAAAGAAGATTAAAGCTTTGAATGATGGGAGATTGAGTGACATCGTATATGAAGATGGAATTTTGAAATTTGGGAAGATACATTGTGTTCCAGATATTCCTAATCTAAAAAGGGAATTGTAGGATGATTATCATAGTTCCAATTTCTCTATACACCCTGGTAGCACTAAGATGTATAGATATTTGAAGGAACATTTTTTGTGGGACAACATGAAGAGGGAGATTTTTGATTTTGTGTCAAGATGTATGGTTTGTCAACAACTGAAAGCTGGAAGGCAACAACCTGGAGGAGTATTGCAAACTCTTCCCATACCAGAGTAGAAATGGGATAATATCACGATGGACTTTGTCATGAGACTACCAAAGACTCCTAGAAGGAACAATGCAATATGGGTCATTATTGATCGTCTTACCAAGTCAGCACATTTTCTTGCTATAAGAGAAGATATACCAATTGAACATCTAGAAAGACTGTATATTAATTAAGTTGTGAGACCTCAAGGAGTTCCCCTACAATTGTTTCTGATCGTGATCCACGTTTTACATCAAGGTTCTGGAAAAGTATCCAGAAGTCTTTGAGTACTGAGCTTCATATGAGTACTGCATATCACCCTCAAACTGACAGACAGTCTGAAAGGACTATTGAAGCTCTAGAAGACCTGCTGAGATCATGCTCTCTTGACATCCAAGGTATGTGGGATCAATACTTTCCATTGCTGGAATTTTCCTACAATAATATTTTCCATTCTTGTGATCAAATGGCTCCGAATGAAGCATTACATGGAAAGAGATGTCGAACTCCAACTTGTTGAGATGAGGTTGGTGAAAATAAAACTTATAGGCCTAGAACTTATTGAAGAGACCACGATAAAGGTGAAGAAAATGCAACCCCGTATTAAAGCATCCCAAAGTAGGCAGAAGAGTTATGATGACAACCGGAGAAGGGACATGGAATTTCAATTGGGAGATCATGTATTTCTAAAATTATCTCCATGGAAGTGCGTCTTAAGGTTCGGTAAGAAAGGGAAACTGAGCCCCAGGTACATCAGACCATTTGAAATCTTGGGAAGAATCTGTGTTGTAGCTTACCGTTTAGCGATGTTGCCAAATCTCTCCAGAGTTCATGATGTGTTACACGTATCATTGTTAAAGAAAAACATTCCAGACCCAATGCATGTACTCACATATGAAGGAATAGAACTGGAACCGGATTTTTCATAATGTGAAAAGCCCATCAGGATTCTTGACACAAGGGAGCAGGTATTGAGAAATCGAACAACTTGTCTAGTAAAGGTTCTTTGGAAAAACTATAATATGGAGGAAGCAACATGGGAATCATAGGATTTTCTGAAGAAGAACCACCCACATCTTTTTGGTGGGCTATGTACATAAAATTTCGAGGACGAAATTTCTGAAGGTGGGAATAATGTAGCACCCCAAAAATTTTATGGAATGTTTCTGTTAAATACATTCAATTCATCACACTATTCCTTCGAAACAACACTAGGTTATTTACGATATAGTCAAAACCTATCCATTAAATATAAATTTTCCACTTCTATGTTTTTAATTTTGAAAAATGGTCATCTAGAGTTGTGATCAGTAAGTCATTTGGAGTCTGATAGAACAAACATAATTTTTGTTGAATAGTAACATACCCTTATGAATAGTAATATGAATAGTAATATGACCCTTATTAATAGTAAATAATATTATTATTTTATTTTCTAAAGGCAACAAGATAATTAGATCTTAATTAGTTTTTCAATGAGAAATAAAACTAATTTCAATTTAAGATTGTTATTTTTCGAATTAACTATGACTTTATTTAAAAATAGAATTAATAATATTTAGAAAAATATTTTCAATAAATGGATTTCAATTTTGAATTCTACATGTCGAAAAATGGTTAGGGTGAATTTTGGAAATTTTTCTGAAACAGTTGATTTTTTAGTGAATAGTAAAAAAATAGAGTTTTTAGTTTTGGTGTGTTTATGACATTATTAATGATGAAATAATTATTTCATAAATCTGGTAGACTTGTGTATATTTAAATAATATGTGAGGTGTCCCAAGTGGCTTATAACATGGGAAAATACCATGGGCAAGCCCGTTGTTTTGAAAAAACCACTCATGAGGTGTCCCTTGAAAATTATGAAAATAATCCCTCACTTTTCATATAAATACCAACTCTTTCCTTCATTTACTTCATTAACAATTCTACCTCAAAAAATTTATGGCCTCCTTACTATTATATTTTTCCTCCCAAGGTTTCCTCAAGCCCCCAAGGTCACAAATGTCATGTTCTAAGGGTTATTCTACAATGTAAGAAAGTTCTCAATTTCTTTCTTTTTTCTTTTCAAGTTCTCTTTTATGTGGTATATCATTCAAGTTTCCATACCATGTTATTATTTTTCTTCTTATTCATGATCTACTCTATATAATGATTCATTTCTGGATAGGTGACCCTTTTCCCCTCTCTTTTTAATATTTTATAAAACCAAGTTGCGTAGCCGTTAGGCTGCCGAATTTTTTAAAGCGATTTCAAAATTATTCTTTTATTTTGATTTCTTTATTTATTATTTCTTAATATCGTCATATACAAGAGGAATTAAATCTCTAGAATATTTTATATTCTGGATGTTCTCATGTTAAAGAGAAATTTATTATCAATATTCTTCTTTTCCCCCACTTCTTCAAGGAATTAAAAACACTGTCCGTGATGTATCAAATTACCGACATCGTGGATGATGTAATCTCAATTTCCATTAATTCTTTTCAGTATGGTCATGAAACCATTTATATGGTTTAACTTTGTTATAATATATGTTTTATTACTCACCCACGGTTCTGGAATTATTTTTCACTCATGGTTCTAATTTATAAGACAAAATGAGGTTGTTATTATCAAAGAACCATTAAAACGGTCTAAACAAACATCATTACAGTTTTAACTAATGAATCATCATCATGGTATATAACCCAAAATAATTATAAGGTAATTTATATCTCCATAATTTCATTAATAATATGTATTAACAATTCTGAATGTTTAACAATGTTTCAAACGAACTTCCATTCATGGAAATAAGTAAACGAACCATGAAAACCTAGGAAGAAAATGCTTCCAAAACATGAAAATTGAACCAATTGAACCCTTATAAAGGAACATTAATGAACCTAATAAGGTTATACCAAATCAATTACATGTATAAGTGGTTCTGGATATATTAATTAATAAAGATAAATTTTATTATTCAGGTCATTAAAACAAATGAAGAACACACACGAGCATAAGGTAAGGGGTTTCTCATCTCACTTTCATTTCTATGTGATTTCTATTGTTCGCAAATTATTAATTATATTTGGTATATGTGTACTTTAATTTGATATATAATAACATGATTATAATTATATTCATTTAATTCAATGATTCACTTGATGGTTATTATGTTCTGGTCATACGGTTCGACCGATTACATTGTTGTAAGGGACTTTGTCTCAACTGTCGTTTTCGTTGTGACTATCTTTGTATTGTGCACCTAATAATCATTATGTGGTGTACCTACTTCCCATTTGAGATAAATTTTCATTTCAAATTATATTTATATTAAATATCCATAATCTCATGTCATGGATATGTTTGTTTTCTAAACTGTAGACCATTTTACATACAATGTTTATTTGGAATGTTATTTTAATTATGAAAATATTGATGAATCCATATAATCTAATCTATAAGGATATTAAAAGGGCATATTTATCTTGTATTGAATCAATGTATAAAGAATTATTAGACATGCAGTGGAGGGTGGATCCCAGTATATCCCCTTGATGTATTGGTAGGTCTCGTGAGAAAAAACAGTTGGCGACAAACCCTTCGAGTTTGTTTCCAAAAACCAGACGGGTTTGTACACACAGAACTAAACCACTTTAACGGTATTATGGTTTCATGTTCTAGTTACATGATTTAAAATTAATAATTTTTCTCTTTATTCATTATCAGTTATTATTATTATCCATGAGGTTTTCACTATGACAAAATCTATGGATGCAATTTCATTTTCACTTTATTAATGGCATTATTTGTTCATTTATTCCCTATGCCATATTGATTATGTCAGATTTATTATCATTCACTTATTATTGTACTCATGATTCCTCTATTTGTAACCCTTACTGAGCGTTTGAGCTCACCCCTTTCATTGTCAACCTTCGACAGGTGATAAAGAAAAGGTCTTCTTTTAGGTTCTTGTGGATGCAGTTTTGAGTTTTTTGTTATGTATTGTATTTTGTAACCCCTTAAAATGTAATTTGAGCTACATCTATGTATCTAGTTTATTCAATACTACTAAACTAATCTTTCCTTCAGGATTTTCATTCCTTCTAACCATGAAAATATCACAAGCAATGCACTGACTCCAGCCTAGAGGGGTCGGGGTGTTACTTTTGGTATCAGAGGAAGTTCAGTAGAACACTTGGAAACTAGACTAGGAAATTTATAGTAGGGGACAAATCCCTAAGGTAGTATTTGAGGATAAACATAAAATAACATCCTGTTATTTTGGTAAAGAATATATTATGTTAATTTTTCATGTAATACATTCCTATCTGGATACGAGTAGGTAGAGGCGGCTCTGGCATAGATGTATCTAGGGATAAAACCCGAAAACACCACTTTGAGCTATACTCGAATGGGAATTGGTGCACGAAAATGGGCCTTGCTGCACTCTTGGTTACAACACTCACATGATATATTCTTTGTATAATTCATATTTTTTTACAAGCCATTATGAAAGGGTTAATGTAAATGTTTCCTCAGAGGAACCTTTTTTATAATATTAGCTATCCATAGAATTTCAATCTATGTTGAGTGCTTTTCTATTTGTGATTTATAAGATTAGCTATGAATTGAATTCCAATCTATGTTGAGTGATTTTATATTTGATATTCATAAACTAATCTAGTGTATCTTATTATTTAGAAATGGCATCTAATGGAAGAAGAAGAATCAATACTCGTGGGCATGGTAGGGATCTCCCAACTAAGCAAGTCAACACATTCAGCGTTGGACCAAATCAGATCATAACCATATTGGGAAAACATGCTCAAGTTGTAAAAAATAACCATTCAACACCTATGTTGGATCCTTTCATGGGGCATAATCCCCCGTCTTTCAGCGGGACTACTAATCCAGTGGTTGCTGAACAATGGATCAAGTCCCTTGAAAAGATATTCATGGCGTTAAGATGCAATTAAAATGAAAAAGTAGTACTGGAAATATATTATCTCAAGGGAGACTCTGATCAATGGTAGTCTTTTATTAAAAATACCATGGGGGAATAATTTATATAGGATATGGAATGGAGGACTTTTAGGGAAATATTATTCCAAAAATATTTCCCTCGTGACCAACGAACTGAAATGAAGAGGAAATTCCTTGGCTTGAAACAATGGGAAGAAGACAGTGTTGAGAATTATGAGGCTACCTTCACAAGGCTAGCTAGGTATGTTTTGGATTATGTAAATGACTCGGTGAACATCAGTGATCATTTATTTGAAGGTCTTATTCCATGTCTTCGAAGGGAACTTGATTCTCAATCATTTTCATCATATGATGAAATTGTATCAAGTTCCATAAAACCAGAGAAGGAATTTGTTAGATCAAATTTTTTCAAAGGAAACCATGATAAGAAGTAGAATTCTAGTAACAAAGGAAAAGGAGAAGCACCAAATAATAGAAAGAGATTTAATAGTTTTCCATTATTTGAGAACTGTGGAAAGAATCATCCTGGGAAATGCTTAAAAAGAAATGGAGTGTGCTATAACTGCGGAGAAAAGGGTCATCGATCTGATGAATGCAAGGGGAATAAACAATTCAATGATAATCTATTCTAAAACTAAAAATAGATGGGACACTATGAAAATTAGTTTCCTAATCTCCAATGAAACATGCCTTAGAAATATCCAAGAGGGAAAGGGAGAGCCTATGCGATTACAACCGCAAAGGTTGATGTTCCTAGTGACGTGGTGGCGGGTACTTTAATTGTTTCCTCAATCTTAGCCAACAATTTAGTTGATTCTGGATCATCAAATTCATTTATATCTTCTCAGTTTTCCATGAAAATTAGATATGTCCAATTTTATTTAGGAAAGGATTTGTCAGTCAAAACTCCCATGGGATGTATCATTGCAATAAAGGCATGTCGACTAGTCCCCCTCCAAACACCAAAACATGCTTTATTTGCTTGCCTTATCGTCATACCCATGACTGAATTTGATATAATTCTCTGTATATATTGGATATCAAATTATTATGTGAGAATTTATTGCAATAAAAAGGAAGTTAAAATTTTTGGAAATGGTGTAGAATCCCTTGTCTTTAGGGCAGAAACTCCGCCACCTGATTCTTATCTAGAACCACCCCTAGTAGCTCTATTGAATGCAATACTTGGAGAGAAAGATAAACCAATATCTATGGTAGAAAAAAGAAATCTTCAAATTGAATATGTGCACATATTGAAAGAGTACATTGATGTATTTTGAGAGGATTTACCTGGACATCCTCCATAGTGGGAAATTGAGTTTTCCATTGACATAATTCCTGGTGCAAGACCTATATAAAATACCCCATATAGAATGGCCACTATAGAGATAGTGGAGATGAAGAAACAACTAGAATAATTGAGTGAAAAAGTATTTATTCGACCTAGTGTTTCACCATGGGGAGAACTGATCTTTTTTGTAAAGAAAAAAGATGGATCCATGAGGCTATGCATTGATTATAGAGAAATCAATGATATTACAATAAAGAATAAGTATCCTCTACCTCGGATTGATACTCTATTTGACCAATTTCATGGATCTCAATACTTTTCAAAGATTGACCTTCGATCCAAATATCATCGACTGAGTGTGAGGAAGGAAGATATTCTGAAGACAGCATTTCAAACCAGGTATGGGAATTACGAGTTTATAGTGATACATTTTGGACTAAGGAATACACCATCTGTTTTCATGGATTTATTGAACAGATATTTTAAGAAATATCTTGAAAACTCTGTTGTGATATTCATCGATGATATCCTCATATACGCAAAAAATATATGAAGACTATGAGAGTCACTTGCGAGTTATTCTCGGAACTCATAGAAGAAATGAATTATATGGGAAGTTTAGCAAATGCGTATTCTGGATTCAGTCAGTTTCTTTTCTTGGCCATATTGTCTCGAAGGATGGAATCCTAGTTGATCCTGTGAAGACAAGGGAAATCCAAGATTGGCCCATGCCAACAAACATAACTGAGGTACGCAGTTTTATTGTATTAGTAGGTTATTATCGGCGTTTCGTGCAGAATTTTGCCCGACTGGCTATCCTGCTAATGAAGCTTACACGAAAAAAGATTAAATTTGTTTGGACAAAATATTGTGAAGAATGTTTCGAAGAACTGAAGAGAATATTACTCAATGCTCCTATATTGACTCTACCATCGGGGAATGATGGTTTTTTTATTTAAGTGATGCTTCAAAGAAAGGACATGGTCGTGTCCTTATGAAAAATGATAGGGTTATTTCTTATGCATCATGAGAGCTAAAAAATCATGAGCAAAACTATCCTACTCATGATCTTGAGTTAGATACTATAATATTTTCTTTGAAGATATGGAGACATTATCTCAATGGTGAAAATATGATATTTATAATGATTACAAGAGTTTGAAGTATATTTTCTCACAGAATGAACTCAACATGAGGCAAAGGAGATGGCTTGAACTACTCAAGGATTATGATTTCATGATACACTACCACCCGAGGAAGGCAAATAAGGTAGTATATGCTTTGAGAAGAAAGGATCATGGAGTTTTCAATAGGATGATAATTGAAAGGGATTCTATTTTCATGGATCTAGTAAAGATGGATATGTGAATAACCATGGAAGGTGAAACATCAATGCCTTTTCAAATGTTTTCCAAACCATATTTACTAGAAAGGATAAAAAATTATCAGGTTGATGATGAGGAGTTTCAAAGGAAGATTAAAGTTGTGAATGATGGGAGATTGAGTGACATCGTATATGAAGATGGAAGTTTGAAACTTGGGAAGAGACTTTGTGTTCCCGATATTACTAATCTAAAAAGGAAATTGTTGGATGGTGCTCATAGTTCCAATTTCTATATACACCCTGGTAGCACTAAGATGTGTACAGATTTGAAGGAACATTTTTGGTGGGACAACATGAAGAGGTAGATTGCTGATTTTGTGTCAAGATTTATGGTTTTTCAACAAGTGAAAGTTGGAAGGCAACAGCATGGAGGAGTATTGCAACCTCTTCCCATACCTGAGTGTAAATGGGATAATATCACAATGGACTTTATCATGGGACTACCAAATACTCCTAGAAGGAACGATGCAATATGGGTCATTGTTGATAGTCTTACCAAGTAAAAACATTTTCTTGCTATAAGAGAAGATCTTCCACTAGAACATCTGGCAAGACTAAATATTAATTAAGTTGTGAGACTTCATGGAGTTCCCCTATTGATTTTTTATGATCTTGATCCACCTTTTACAGCAAGGTTCTAGAAAAGTCTCTAGAAGGATTTGAATACTGAGCTTCATATGTGTACTTCATATCACCCTCAAACTGACGGACAGTCTGAAAGGACTATTCAAACTCTAGAAGTCATTCTAAGATCATGATCTCTTGACTTCCTAAGTATGTGGGATCAATACTTGCCTTTGGTGGAATTTGGATACAATATTAGTTTCCATTCTAGTGTTCAAATGGCTCCAAATTAAGCATTATATGGAAAGAGATGTCAAACTCCAACTTGTTGGGACGAAGTTGGTGAAAGGAATATTATAGCCCCAGAACATATTGAAGAGACCATGATAAAGGTAAAGAAAATACAATCCCATAATAAAGAATCCCAAAGTAGGCAGAATAGTTATGCTGAAAACTAGATAAGGGACATGGAATTTCAAGTGGGAGATCATGTATTTCTAAAATTATCTCAATGGAAGTGCATCTTAAGGTTTGATAAGAAAGGGAAAATAAGCCCCATGTACGTCAGACCATTTGAAATCTTGGGGAGAATCAGTGTTGTAGCTTACCAGTTAGTGATGCCTCCAAATATCTCCAGAGTTCATGACGTGTTCCATGTATCATTGTTAAAGAAAAACATGCCAGACCCAACACATGTACTCACATATGAAGGAATAGAACTGGAACCGGATTTTTTATACTATGAAAAGACCATCAGGATTCTTGACCCAAGGGAGCAGGTATTGAGACATCAAAAAACTCATCTAGTAAAGGTTTTTTTCGAGAAACTAGAATATGGAGGAAGCAACAGGGGAACCAGAGGATTTCATGAAGAATATCCACCCACATATTTTTGGTGGGATATGTACATAAAATGTTGAGGACAAAATTTTCGAAGGAGGGAATAATGTAGCACCCCAAACATTTTATGGTATGTTTCTGTTAAATACATTCTATTCATCATTGTGTTCTATCAAAACAACACAAGGTTATTTAGGATACAGTCAAAACCTAGCCATTAAATATAAATTTTCTACTTCTATGTTTTTAATTTCAAAAAATGGTTATCTAGACTTGTGATAAGTAAGTCATTTGGAGTCTGATAGAACAAACTTAATTTTTGGTGAATAGTAACATACCCATATGAATAGTAATATGAATAATAATATGACCCTTATGAATAGTAAATAATATTATTATTTTATTTTCTTAAGGCAATAAGATAATGAGATCTTAATTAGTTTTTCAATGAGAAATAAAACTAATTGCACTTTAAGATAATTATTTTTCAAATTAACTATAAATTTATTAAAAAATTAAATTAAATATATTTATAAAATTATTTTTGAAAAATGGAGTTCACTTTTGAATTCTCCAGGTCAAAAAATGGTTAGGGTGAATTTTGGGAATTTTTCTGAAACATTTGATTTATCAGTGAATAGTAAAAAATACAGTTTTTAGTTTCGGTGTGTTTATGACATCATTAATGATGAAATAATGATGTCATAAATCGGGTAGACTTGTTTATAGTTAAATAATATCTGAGGTGTTCCAAGTGGCTTACCATGGGAAAATACCATGGGAAAGCCCATGGTTTTTCAAAAACCATTCATGAGGTGTCCCTTGAAAATTATTAAAATAATCCATCACTTTTCCTATAATTACCAAGTCTTCCCTTCATTGAATTCATTCCCAATTCTCCCTAAACGATGTTATGGCTTCATAACCTTCATATTAGTCCTCCAATGGTTTCCTCAAGCCCCCAAGGCCCCAACCATCATGTTCTAAGTGTTATTATACATGGTAAGAAAATTATCAATTTCTTTCTTTTTCCTTTCAAGTTCTCTTTTATGTGGTATATCATTCAAGTTCCCATAACATGTTCTTATTTTTCTTCTTATTTTTGATATAATCTATATTATGATTCATTTCTGGATAAGTTACCCTTTCCCCTCTCTTTTTAATAATTCCTAAAACCATTTTGCGTAGCCGTTAGGCTGCCGAATTTTTGTAAGCGATTTCAAAATTATTCTTTTATATTGAGTTTTTTATGTATTCTTTATTCATCTATTCATTCCCAAGAAGAATGAAATCTAAAGAATCTTTTATATTCTGTATTTTCTCATTTTCTATAGAAATTCATCATAAATATTCTTCTTTTCCCCCACTTTTTCAAGGAATTAAAAACATTGTCCGTGATGTATCGAATTACCGACATCATGGATAATGTAATCTCAATTTCCATTAATTATTTCAAGTCTGGTCATGAAACCATTTATATGGTTTAACTAGGTTATAATATATGTGTTATGACTCACCCATGGTTCTGGAATTCTTTTGTACTCATGGGTCTAATTTATAAGAAAAAATGAGGTTGTTATTATCAATGAACCATTAAGACAATCTAACCAAACATCATTAATGTTTTAACTAATGAATCATCATCATGGTATATAACCCAAAATCATTATAAGATAATTTATATCTCCATAATTTCATTAATAATATTTATTAAAAATTATGGATGTTTAACCATGTTTCAAATGAACTTCCATTCATGGAAACAAGTAAACAAGCAATGAAAACCAAGGATGAAAATGCATCCAAAATAATAAAATTGAACCAATTGAACCCATAGAAAGGGACATGAATGAACCTAATAAGGTTATAATAAATCAATTAAATGTATACGATGTTATGGAAATATTAATTAATGAAGCTAAATTTGATTATTCCGGTCATTAAAACAAACGAAGAACACACTCGAGCATAAGGTAAGGGGTTTCTCATCTCACATTCATTTCTGTGAGATTTCCATTGTTCGCCAATTATTCATTATATTTGGTATATTTGTACTTAAATTTGATATATAATAACATGATTCTATTTATATTCATGTTATTCAATGATTCGCTTGATGGTTATTAAGTTCAGGTCATACGGTTCGACTGATTACATTGTGGTAAGGGACTTTGTCTCAGCTGCCATTTTCATTGTGACTATCTTTGTATTGTGCACCTAATAATCATTATGTGGTGTACCTACTTCCCATTTGATATCACTTTTCATTTGAAATTATATTTATATTAAATATCCATCATCTCATGTCATGGATATGTTTTTTTTTTCTAAATCGTATACCATTTTACATACGATGTTTATTTGGAAAGTTATTTTAATTATGAAAATATTGATGAATTTGTATACTCTACTCTATACGGATATTAAAAGGGAATATTGCTCTTGTATTGAATCAATTTATAAATAATGCTTGGACGTGCAGTGGTGGGTGGGGCCCACTATAGCCCCTCAATGCATCGGTAGGTCACATGAGACAAAACAGTTGGCGACAAACCCATCGAGTTTGTTTCCAAAAATCAGACGGGTTTCTACCCACAGAACTAAACCATTTTAACGGTATTATGGTCTCATGTTCCAGATACATTTTGTCCAATTAATAATCATTCTCTTTATTCATTATCAGTTAGTATTATTATCCATCAGGTTTTCACTATGACAAAATCAATGGATGCAGTTTCATTTTCACTTTATTAATGGCATTAGTTGTTCATTTATTCACTATGCCATATTGATTATGTCAGATTGATTATCATTCACTTGTTATTATACTCATTATTCCGCTATTTGTAACCCTTACTGATCATTTTCTATCACCCCTTTCATTGTCAACCTTCCACATGTGATGAAGATAAGGTAATGTTTGGAGTTCCTATGGATGCAGTTTGGATTTTTTTGTTATGTAATGTATTTTGTAACCCTTTACAATGTAATTTGAGATAGATCTATGTATCTAATTTCTTCAAGACTACTAAACTGATTATTCATTCGGGATTTTCATTCTTTCTAACCATGCCAATATCACAAGTAATGCACCGACTCCAGCCTAGTGGGGTCGGGGTTTTACAGTTGGTATCAGAGGAAATTTAGTAAAACACTTGGAAACTAGACTAGGAAATTTTTAGTAGGGAACCAAGCCCTAAGGTAGTATTTGGGGATAAACGTACAATAACATCTTGGTATTTTGGTAAATAATAGATTATGTGTATTTTTTAAGAAATACATTCCTGTCTGGATACGAGCAGGTAGAGGCGGCTCTGGCACAGATGTATCTAGGGATAAAACCTGAGAACACCGCTTTGAGCTAGACTCGAACGGGAATTGGTTCACCACAATGGGCCTTGCTGCACTCTAGGTTATGAAACTCTCGGGGGATATTCTTAGGATAAATTATATTTTCTTTACAAGCGATTATAAAGGAGTTAATGTAAATTTTTCCTCAGAGGAACCTTGTTTATCAGATTAGCTATGCATAGAATTTCAATCTATGTTGAGTGCTTTTCTATTTGAGATTTATAAGATTTGCTATGCATATAATTTCAATCTATTTTGAGTGATTTTCAATTTGATATTCATAAACAAATCTAGTGTATCCCATTATTTAGAAATGGCATATCATGGAAGAAGATGAATCAATACTCGTGGGAAAGGTAGGGATCTCCCAACTAAGCAAGTCAACGCAATAAACGTTGGACTAGATCAGATCATGACCATATTGGGACAACATACTCAATTTGTAACAAATAACCATTCAACACATGGGTTAGATCGTTTCATGTGGCAGAATCCCCCATCTTTCATCGGGACTACTAATCCAGTGGTTGCTGAGCAATGGATCAAGTCCCTTGAAAAGATATTCATGGCGTTAAGATGCAATGAAAATTAAAAGGTAGTACTGGAAGTATATTGTCTCAAGGGAGATGTTGATCAATGGTAGTCTCTGATTCAAAATTACATGGAGGAAAAATAGATAGAGGATATGGAATGGAGGAATTTTAAGGAAATATTCTTCGAAAAATATTTCCCTCATGAGAAATGAACTGAAATGAAGAGGAAATTCCTTGGCTTGAAACAATGGGAAGAAGACAGTGTTGCAGAGTATGAGCCTACCTTCAAAAGGATAGATAGGTATGTTGTGGATTATGTACGTGACTCGGTGAACAAGATTGATCATTTTATTGAAGGTCTTAATCCATGTCTTCAAAGGGCAGTGGATTCTCAATCATTTTCATCATATGATGAAATTTTATCAAGTGCCATCAAAACAGAGAAGGAATTTGTTCGATCAAATTTTTTCAAAGGAAACCATGATAAGAAGAAACATTTTGATAACAAAAGAAAAGGAGAAGCACCAAAGAAAATCAAGGGAATGAATAGTTTCCCATTATGCGATAACTGTGGAAAGAATCATTCTGGGAAATTCTTGAAAGGCATGGGAGTCACCTAAAACTACGGAGAAAAGGGTCGTCGATCTGATGAATGCAAGGGGAAGAAACAATTTAATGATATTCAATGCTACCACTGCAGAGAGATAAGACACAATGCAAATGAGTTTCCTAAGTTCCAATGAAGTATGCCTCAGAAAAATCCAAGAGGGCAAGGGAGAGCCTATACGATTACAACCGCAGATGTTGATGTTCCTAGTGATGTGGTGGCAGGTACTTTAATTGTTTCCTCAAACTTAGCCAACACATTATTTGATTCTGGATCATCACATTCATTTATATCCTCTCAGTTTCCCATGAAATTTAGATATGTCCAATTTGATTTAAGAAAGGATTTTTCAGTAAAAACTATCATGGGATGTATCATTGCAACAAAGGCATGGCATCTAGTCCCCCTCCAAACACCAAAAAATGCTTTAGTTTCTTGCCTTATCATCATACCCATTACTGAATGTTATATAATTCTCGGTATGGATTGGATATAAAATCATGATGCGAGGATTTATTGCAAGAAAAAGGAAGTTAAATTTTTTGGAAATGGTGTAGAATCCCTTGTCTTTAGGGAAGAAACTTCACCACCTGATTCTTATCTAGAACCACCCCAGTAGCTCTATGGAATGAAATACTTGGAGATAAAGATAAACCAATATCTATCGGAGCGGAACGAGATCTTAAAATTGGATATGTGCACATAGTGAAAGAGTATATTGATGTTTTTCTAGAGGATTTACCTGGACATCCTCCAGAGTGGGAAATTGAGTTTTTCATTAACTTAATTCCTGGTTCAAGACCTATTTCAAAGAACCCATATAGAATGGACACTTTGGAGATATTGGAGCTGAAGAAACAACTAGAAGATTTGAGTGAAAAAGGATTTATTAGACCTAGTTTTTCTCCATGGGGAGCCCCCATCTTGTTTGTAAAGAAGAAAGATTGATCCATGAGGCTATGCATTGATTACAGAGAAATAAATGTAATTACAATAATGAATAATTACCCTATACCCCAGATTGATGATTTATATGACCAACTTCATAGAGCTCAATACTTTTAAATATTGACCTTTGATCCGGATATCATCAAATGAGTGTGAGGAAGGAATATATTCCGA
The DNA here is from genome assembly GCA_963277665.1 of Viscum album. NCBI lineage: Eukaryota > Viridiplantae > Streptophyta > Magnoliopsida > Santalales > Viscaceae > Viscum > Viscum album. Next base: position 581,524,740 of record OY728129.1, on the reverse strand, counting down.
AGACAGCATTTCGAACCATGTATGAGCATTACAAGTTTACATTGATGCCTTTTGGAATGACGAATGCACCATCTGTTTTCATTGATTTAATAAATAGAGTTTTTAAGGAATATCTTGATAAATTTTTTGTGATATTCATCGATGATATCCTCATATTCTCAAAAAGATATGAAGACCATGACAGTCACTTTCAAGTTATTCTCGGAACTCTTAGAAGAAATCAATTATATGGTAAGTTTAGCAATTGCAAATTCTATCTTCAATCAGTTTCTATTCTTGTCCATATTTTCTCGAAGGATGGAATCCTAGTTGATCATGCAAAGACAAAGGCAATCCAAAATTGTCCCATACCAACAAACATAACTGAGGTACGCAATTTTATTGGCTTTGCATGTTATTATCGGCGTTTCATGCAGAATGTTGGCCGACTAGCTAACCCACTAATGAATCTCACACGGAAAGGGGTTAAATTTGTTTGGAAAAAAGATTGTGAAGAATGTTTTGAAGGACTGAAGGGAAGATTAATTGATACTCCTATATTGACTCTACCATCAGGGAATGATGGGTTTGTTATTTATAGTGATGCTTCAAAGAAAGGACATGGTTGTGTCATTATGAAAAATGATACGGTTATTGATTATGCATCATGAAAACTAAAAATTCATGATCAAAACTATCCTAATCATGATCTTTAGTTAGCTGCTGTAATCTTTTCTTTGAAGATATGGAGACATTATCTCTATGGTGAAAAATATGAGATTTATAATGATCACAAGAGTTTGAAGTATATTTTCTCACAGAAAGAACTCAACATGAGGCAAAGGAGATGTCTTGAACTACTCAAATATTATGATTTCACGATACACAACCACCCGAGGAAGGCAAATAAGGTGGCAGATGCTTTGAGCAGAAAGGATCATGGAGTTTTGAATAGGATGAGAGTTCAAAGGGATCCTATTTTCATGGATCTAGTAAATATTGTTATGGGAATAACCATGGAAGGTGAAACATCAATTCTTTTTCAAATGGTTGCCAAACCATCTTTACTAGAGAGGATAAAAAGTTATCAGGCTGATGATGAGGAGTTTCAAAATAATATTAAAGTTGTGAATGATGGGAGATTGAGTGACATCATATATGAAGATGGAATTTTGAAATTTGGGAAGAGACATTGTGTTCCCTATATTCCTAATATAAAAAGGGAATTGTTGGATGATGCTCATAGTTCCAATTTCTCTATACACCCTGGTAGCACTATGATGTTTATAGATTTGAAGGAACATTTTTGGTGGGACAACATGAAGAAGGAGATTACTGATTTTGTGTCAAGATGTATGGTTTGTCAAAAAGTGAAAGCTAGAAGGAAATATCCTGGAGGAGTATTGCAACCTCTTCTCATACCTGAGTGAAAATGGGATAATATCACGATGGACTTTGTCATGGGACTACCAAAGACTCCTAGAAGGAACGATGCAATATGGGTCATTGTTGATCGTCTTACCAAGTCATCACATTTTCTTGCTATAAGAGAAGATAAAACACTTGAATGTCTAGCAATAATTTATATTTATTAAGTTGTGAGACATTATGGAGTTCCCCTATCGATTGTTTCTGAGTGTGATCCAAGTTTTACATAAAGGTTCTGGAAAAGTCTCCAGAAGGATTTGAATACTGAGCTTTATATGAGTACTGCATATCACCCTCAAACTGACGGATAGTCTGAAAATACTATTCAAACTCTAGAAGACATACTGAGATCATACTCTCTTGACTTCCAACGTATGTGGGATTAATACTTTCCTTTGGTGGAATTTTCCTACAACAATACTTTCCATTCTAGTGTTCAAATGGCTCCAAATGAAGCATTATATGGAAAGAGATTTTGAACTCCAACTTATTGGGACAAAGTTTTTGAAAGGAAACTTATAGGCCTAGAACTTATTGAAGAGACCACAACAAAGGTGAAGAAAATTCAAGCCCATATTAAAGCAGCCCAAAGTAGGCAGAAGAGTTATGCTGCAACTGAAGAAGGTACATGGAATTTCATGTGGAAGATCATGTATTTCTAAAATTATCTCCATGGAAGTGCATCTTAAGGTTTGGTAAGGAATGGAAAATGAACCCTAGGTACAACGGACCATTTGAAATCTTGGGGAGAATTGGTGTTGTAGCTTACCATTTAGCGATCCCGCCAAATCTCTCCAGAGTTCATGATGTGTTCCATGTATCATTGTTAATGAAAAACATGCCAGACCCAACGCATGTACTCACATATGAAGGAATAAAACTGGAATCGGATTTGTCATACTGTGAAAAGACCATCAGGATTCATGAAATAAGGGAGCAGGTATTGAGATATCGAACAACTCATCTAGTAATGGTTCTTTGGAGAAACCAGAATATGGAGGAAGCAACATGGGAACCAGAGGATTTCATGAAGAAGAACCAACCACATCTTTTTTGTGGGCTATATACATAATATTTTGAAGATGAAATTTCCGAAGGAGGGAATAATGTATCACCCCAAACATTTTATGGTATGTTTCTGTTAAATACATTCTATTCATCACTGTGTTCCTTCTAAACAACACTAGGTTTTTTAGGATATAGTCAAAACCTAGACATTAAATATAAATTTTCCACTTCTAGGTTTTGAATTTCACAAAAGGGTCTTCTAGAGTTGTGATCAGTAAGTCATTTGGAGTCTGATAGAACAAACTTAATTTTTTGTGAATAGTAATATACCCTTATGAATAGTAATATGAATATTAATATGACCCTTATGAATTGTAAATAATAATATTATTTCATTTTCTTAAGGCAACAAGATAATGAGATCTTAATTAGTTTTTCAATGAGAAATAAAACTAATTGCACTTTAAGATTGTTATTTTTCGAATTAACTATGACTTTATTTAAAAATTAAATTAATAATATTTAGAAAATTATTTTTGAAAAATGTATTTTACATTTTAATTCTACACGTTGAAAAATGGTTAGGGTGAATTTTGGGAATTTTTCAAAAACTGTTGATTTTTCAGTGAATAGTAAAAAAATACAGTTTTTAGTTTCGGTGTATTTATGAAATCATTAATGATGAAATAATGATTTCATAAATCTGGTTGACTTGTTTATAGTTAAATAATATGTGAGGTTTCCCAAGTGGCTTATTCCATGGGCAAAAAGCATGGTAAAGACCATGGTTTTGCAAAAACGACTCATGAGGTGTCCCTAGAAGATTATTAAAATAATCCCTAACTTTTTATATAAATACCAACTCTTACCTTCATTGAATTCATTCCCAATTCTCTATAAACTATGTTATGGAATCATTACCTTGATATTAGTCCTCCAAAGGTTTCTTAAAGCCCCCAAGGTCCCAATCATCATGTTCTAAGGGTTATTCTACAAGGTAAGAAAATTCTCAATTTCTTTCTTTTTTCCTTTCAAGTTCTCTTTTATGTGGTATATCTTTCATGTTTCCATACCATGTTCTTATTTTTCTTCTTATTCTTGATCTAATATATATTAATATTCATTTCTGGATAGGTGACCCTTTTCCCCTCTCTTTTTAGAATTTTCTAAAACCATATTGCGTAGCCGTTAGGCTGCGAATTTTTGTAAGCGATTTCAACATTATTCCTTTATTTTGAGTTCTTTTTTTATTATTTCTTCATATCTTAATACCAAAGTGGAATGAAATATCCAGAATATTGTATACTATGTATGTTATCATGTTCATGTGAAATTAATCATCAATCTTATTCTTTCCCCCCACTTGTTCAAGGAATTAAAAACATTGTCTGTGATGTATCGAATTACCGACATTGTGGATGATGTAATCTCAGTTTCCATTAATTCTTTCAAGTATGGTCATGAAACCATTTATATGGTTTTACCAGGTTATAATATATGTGTTATGACTCCCCCATGGTTCTGGAATTCTTTTTTACTCATGGTTCTAGTTTATAAGACAAAATGAGGTTGTTATTATCAAAGAGCAATTAAAACGATCTAAACAAACATCATTAATGTTTTAACTAATGAATCATCATCATGGTATATAACCCAAAAACATTATAAAGTCATTTATATCTCTATAATATCATTAATAATATTTATTAACAATTATTTATGTTTAACCATGTTTCAAATGAACTTCCATTCATTGAAATAAGTAAACGAACCATGAAAACCAAGGAAGAAAATGCTTCCAAAACATGAAAATTGAACCAATTGAAACCATATAAAGGGACATTATTGAACATAATAAGGTTATATTAAATCAATTAAATTTATAAGAGGTTATGGAAATACTAATTAATGAAGCTAAATTTGATTATTCAGGTCATTGAAACAAACATAGAACACACTCGAGCATAAGGTAAGGGGTTTCTCATCTCACATTCATTTCTGTGAGATTTCCATTGTTCACCAATTATTCATTATATCTGGTATATTTGTATATAAATTTGATATATAATAACATGATTTTACTTATATTCATGTTATTAAATGAATCACTTGATCTTTATTATGTTCTGCTTATATGGTTCGACCGATTACATTGTGGTAAGGGACTTTCTTTCAGCTGTCGTTTTCGTTGTGACTGTCTTTGTATTGTGCACCTAATAATCCTTATGTGGTCTAACTAATTATCATTTGATATCACTTTTAATTTGAAATTATATTTATATTAAATATCCATCATCTCATGTCATGGATATGTTTTTTGTCTAAATTGTATACCATTTAACATACGATGTTTATTTGGAAAGTTATTTTAATTAAGAAAATTTTGATGAATCCTTATACTCTACTCTATAAAGATATTAAAAGGGCATATTGATCTTGTATTGAATCAATGTATAAAGAATTATTGGGCATGCAGTGGAGGGTGGGTCCCTCTATATCCCCTCGATGCATCAGTAGGTCTCATGAGACAAAACAGTTAGCGACAAACCCTTCGAGTTTGTTTCCAAAAATCAGACGGGTTTCTACCCACTGAACTAAACCATTTTAATGGTATTATGGTTTCATGTTCCAGATATATGAATTCCAATCAATAATCATTCTCTTTATTAATTATCATTTATTATTATTATTCCTGAGGTTTTCACTATGATGAAATCTATGGATGCAGATTCATTTTCACTTTATTAATGGCATTAGTTGTTCATTTATTCACTATGCCGTATTGATTATGTCAGATTGATTGTGATTCAATTATTATTGTATGCATGCATCCGCTATTTGTAACCCTTACTGAGCATTTGAGTTCACCCCTTTCATTTTCTACCTTCAACATGTGATGAAGATAATGTCTTCTTTCGAGTTCCTGTGGATGCAGTTTTGAGTTTTTTGTTATGTTTTGTATTTTGTAACCCTTTAAAATGTAATTTGAGTTACATATATGTATCTATTTTCTTCAAGACTACTAAACTGATCATTCATTCAGGATTTTTATTTCTTCCCACCATGCCAATATCACAAGTAATGCACCAGCTCCCGCCAAGAGGGGTCGGGTGTTATAGAAAGTGCTGAAAGGAAAGGGGCCGGAAATTCAACCCAGCAGTAAAATACAACTGCAGAAATGTAAACAGCAACTACTGAATCGTCCTATGGGAATCTGACCTAAACGGTGGGTATAGATGGCCTCCTCAGCACCTCAGGTCCCTCAGTCCGCACTTTGTACGTCTCGCCAAGTGGTCCACCTACAGGTACCGTCTAGCTCCACAACTCTCTGCCTTGATCAGTGTTGTCTGTCATCTGCAACAAACACAACGAAGTGAGGGAAAAGACTGTGCATGGGTGAGTATAACGATACTCAGTAGGGACCCCAAGACCCCTGAAGGTCTCCCAGAATCCACGTAGGATAAACCACAGATGATAGATACAATCATGAAGTATCAACCAACCCTACTTAGGTATATGCCCATACATATACATAAGTTAACAACCACAGTTCGACTCCAACCCTCGAGCCCAAGTACAACCCATTCCACACATGAAGTAAATTCAATCTCAACGATGATAATGATTGATGTCTAGACTCAGCTCACATAGGTATACAAATCACGAAGAGGGTTAGAGATGATTAGATGTTGCCTCTGAATCATCTTTTCTGTCAAACCCACGTAGGTTCCTGGAACAAAAGTTATCGTTGTCGAACCCAAGGAGGATCCCAGTATAGAAGACATTGTTGTCGAACCCACGAAGGATCCTTTTAAAGAAGTAATTGCTATCGAACCCATGGAGGATCCTAGTAAAGAAGTCATCTTTGTCGAACCCACATAGGATCCTAGTACAGAAGTCATCGCTGCAGAACCCACGGAGGATCCCAGTACAGAATTCATCGTTGTCGCAGCCAGCTCTTGGGTTCCCGCACAGAGCACATTCGATTCCGGAAGGGTCCGATCCTCAAACCAAGAATCTATATAACAAATAATTCATAATTTGATGTATCCCAATCTTCCGTCTCATCAAAAGAAACCCTAACATGACAGACGACGCGTCAATCAGACGCCTGGTCTGAGAGTTATTAGCATTTCCATTCCAGGGGCCCGGTTGGAATTACGCTCGTTCCAAACCCATCCATTTCCCAAAGTTGCCCAAAATCACTTGGAGTATCACAAAAGGACCACCTCATCACGAGGATCATGGTTCCACAGACAATTCATCGATCAGACGCACAATCTAGAAGATATTTGTGTTTAAACGAAACGGGCCCGGCCCGTCAAGCCTAGTGGACTGGCGGGTTGGCCTGACCCTGTTTGGCGGGTTCGACCCGGTTGGGGGTCGGCCCGGATTGGTGGCGCACGGCCCACCCAGGGACCTGACCCTACGGGTGTGTCCTGGTTAGGGGGTCGGCCCGGATAGGTGGGGTGCGGCCCACCCGTGGACCTGGCCCAGGTCGCGGGCCGGTCCGGCTCGCCCGACGGTGCCGAGAGGCACCGCCCCTCCATGCTGCCCAGCTAGCCGAAGCCGGCTGGTCTTGTCCGGCGTGAGCGGCCCGTGGTTACGGATCACGGTTCCTCCGCACGGGGCGCCAATTGGCGCCGCAGTTCCCTTCATCTCGGTCAGAAGGCGGCCGGCTGGTTCACCAGCCGAAGCGGCCCGCCCGATTCGGGTCGTAGTCTTCTTACAGCGCGGCGCCATGAGGCGCCGCGGTCTCCTGGACAGCCGGTTACGTCCGGCCAGTTCGGCTCGGCAATACACTCTCGAATGCGGCCCGCGGATGAGGCCAGCAGATGCGGCCCGCGGATGCGGCCCGCGGATGAGGCCAGCAGATGCGGCTCGCGGATGCAACCCGCGGATGTGGGTCGCACCTCCTCCGCGCGGCACCTTCGGGTGTCGCAGTTCACCAGCCCGGCCAGCTATGTCCGGCTGGTTCGGTTCATCTGGGCGACCCGCAGACACGGGCCGTAGTTTCCTCCACGCGGACAGTGCGCGGCCGCCGCCACCTCCGGTCACCACCGCCTCTGGTCGCCGCCGCCTCCGATCGTCGCCGCCTCCGGTCACCGCCGCCTCTGGTCATTGCTGCCAAAATAATCAAGAACCAACGAAGGGTCGTCGGGCCGTGTTCATTCGGCATGTTCCCTCCACATTAGGAAAAATCAAAGGGCCTAAGACAATCCATGGTTTTATATGAAGAATGAGGTACAATTTTATTCAATTAAAAATTGATCATAACCCCCTACCTCGATTCAAGGTTTGTTCTTTATAGTCGTGGAAAACGGCGTTGCGGGAGATGGTGTCATTCCATCAACGTCGAAGGAAGATTCACTACCGTTGGTGATGTTACTCATGGGATGTGTCTTCTCCCTTGACAAATAGGAAGAATAATAAAGAAGAAGACAATTGAGGCCTTGTGTTCTTCGTTGGAGAGGGAAAACGTCCTTCGTGGGAAAAAGGCCTTCTCTATTCTCCAAGGCTCCACCAACACAACATGTCAGAACCCACAAAAATAATATCTTAGGCTATTATTTTATACTTAACATGAATTTCGAATTAATTCCGAAGTTTGATCCAATTAATAAATTGTTCATTAATTGGGAGCGTGTTGGCATCTTAATGAGGGTGGGTGGAATGTAGAGAGTTTAAAATTATAGAGGAGAGGTGTCAAATTTATTAAGGGGAGTTTAAGGGGAAGTTGAGGGGTTTGATCTCGTGTGGGCCCCACCCTTTGTTATATCCTCCAAAGGTAATTTATGTGGGGTGTGGGCCCCACCTTCAACTTCCCTTTGGAGGAAATAACCACCACTTGAAAATAAAATTGTGTAACACAACAATTTTATTTAATTTACTATGAAACCCCAAATTATAATTTCCATCCTGTATAAAATGAAACTGCGGTAAAGGTCCCCTAAAGAGAAAACCGGCGTTATGAATTCATCGGTGTCCTCAGATTTTAATTCTGATAACCAGTTCAAAAGATAGAAAAACCCGCACGTATGTTTACTGAACGTACCTGAATAACACTTCAGAAATTGTTTACGGGCACACCGGGCCTCAGAATCAGGCGCCTTCAAAAACTTCGGATTAGTAAAATTCCAAATAAATTAAGAAACAATTTTCCTTGAAAGTTTCATGTATTTATAAATAATTATCTAAAGTGGATGAATATGGGTTGATTAATAAAACTAGTTGCATTTCCACAATGCTCCATATGCACCAAAATTATGTGAAACCCAAAATTCTTCAGTGGCTTTTATAAAACATTCTCGTTACAATGTAATTTTATAAATCAAAAATAATAAATATAAACATAAATAATATATTAGCCTTCAAAAAATATCAAAAAACACAAATCATAATCACAAAGATCAAATCCAACCCACACATCAGTGTTTATAGCCCAATCCTATGGGAATTTCATAGAACAAGAGTAGCAATATGAATTTCGGTATCACTTAAATGTGATAGAATATAATTCTCTAAAATATCACCTTATTGATGATAAAAAGGTCCCCACACCCAATTGGAAGTTTCAACCACCTCACAATATTAACACTAACAACGTTCCCACACCCAACTAGGAGTTTACAATTGTAACATACTGAGTATTTATTTTTAGTAAAATCATATGGTCACCTTATTTTTCCTTTTTTTCCATGTCAGTTATTGATTATTACTACGTGTATCCATCCTTTTAAGGGTTAGGGGAGTTGTTTTAGTTCCTTTCCGAGAGGATGGTTGCTATCCTAGGAGTTTGGATTGAGAGTGGATATGGTCCTTTAGCTAGAAAAATACATGTAGTCCACTAGATATATAGTGACACCCACTATCTATCTAGTGGATTTATGGAATTAGGGAGTTCCTACATAAAATCCATATGATGTTGGTGAGACTTCCTATTAGGTATGATTTATTCTTAGACCCACTATATGGAAAGTGGAATCTAACAGCTAGTTGGTGATGTTGATATAAGTAACTAAATCCTGAGAAGATTCATAATTCCATTTCTAAAAACCCCTTTTTTATTTATTTAACATCATCCATCAAACCTAATTTAAAATATTAAAACATGGAAGCACTCAAGAAGTTATTTTTTCTCTTTAAACCTTGAATATTTATGGATTGAAATATAGATTGAACCATTCAATTTTATTTGGTAATTGTATCATTGATTTTCTTATGATTTCCTCTTTCTTCATGTCTTTCATTATTCTAGGATGTTGGATCATTTTACCATTGGTGGATTCAGAAATTTATTTTTTTTTATCTTGGATTCCTTGTTGATTGATCCTATATCTTTATCTCCCTTTGATTTTGGACCCCTTGTTTCATTTTTAATGATAACGAGAATTGAGGTAGGTGGTTTTATAAGGCATTACCTATCAATTGAAACCATTGCTGATAGTTTGACTTGAAATAAATTTCTAATTGAATTCTAAATTATTAGTTGATATTCATGAAAAATGTTTTTAGATAGAAGGGTGAGTTATAAGACCTCTTTGTAAATGGATTTTGTTGGAAAGTGTTGATACTTAGAAAATTATTTTGGATTAAAATTTTTAATTTTAAGGATCATATTTTGGAAATAAAGGTCTCAAATGTTATATGGAATTTAAATGAATTGAATTTTTTTGAACGTAGTTTTTTGATGAAATGTAGTTTGTGGTGGTTTTTTTAAATAAAATTGCACATTTTAAAACTTTATTTGATCTTGTTTAAACAATAATTGATGAAACTATGTTGAAGTGAATTATTTACCATATTTTATTTCATTAAATAACATGTTAGCCTAAATAGTTAGTAGGGTAGTTTTGTATAATAATTTTAGGCATATATTAGATCTACCTAGAAATGGATTGATGATGAAAATGAAAATAAGTCATTGATGAGGGTAGGTAGTTCATCTATTATGGTGGACTCTTATTCCCCTTATGGTTGAGATCTTAGGTAATTTTCGCACATAGTGATTAATTTCACTAAGATGTGTGAGGATCCTTGAGCCCTAAACTAAATAAACTTTTGTCTTATAACCATGGGGCTATGATTAAAAATTAATTATTCATGAAAATTTTTATAAAATTACTTATTCATATTTGGTTAATTAAATTCTTCTTTATTTTTTTTATACATACCAATGAAATGATTTGAAAATCATTTCTGGATATGAATTATAAAAAGATTACCATTCCATGTTTTTTATAAAATTGGAAATATTTGTTTCATTTGATATGGATTTCTTGTAAAATTAATTGGTGGGATCATACTCGGCTATTGTTTCTCACAACCTACAAATGCCTTTGAGCTTATATAGACATTATTTTCCTTGGACCGAGAAAATGAATACACCATTTTGAGGTATTGTGTGTTATTGATAGTGAGACATTGGGAGTTAGTAGTGATATGATGGTATGTGATCCATATTTTTTGTGGAGATCTTAGTAGTGATGTCATATTTGGTTAATGATATGTTTTTTCATGATGTTTCATCAAAAGTTTTTTACTTTCTCCCTTTTGGTACTTTTATCATGATGACTTCTTCGGCATGCCAACAGTTTATAGATTCTTATCCACCTCTTTCTTGTTTTCTTTATTCTTATGGAAAAATCATTCCCCTTTTTATTTCTTTATGACCAATCACTAGCCACTACCCTATAGGGATCAAGAACACCATTCTATCCATGTCAGAGATGATTTGGGTATTGTTTTAGTAGGCTATAATACTTCATTCAAGAAAAATTGTAATCAAATGAATGATTTTATTCTCATGATATGTCATTATATAGTTAGGGATTACAAGTTAGATTGGAGATAGGATTTTAGGGATATATGTGTAAGTTACAAGGTAGTTTATCACTGGATCTTATCATGTAATTCCTTAAAATACTATGGTAAGTTGGTAAATATTATCCTTAAGGGGTTAATTAACCTTATTCAATACTTTTCTGAAACATTGATCAGGGATATTTTAGAATTATACTTCTGATTGATAGATTTTGTGTCCATGTGTCTCTTGAATGATGTTTCGGCATTTTATGTTGATATTATGTAGTACCATTCTCCCATGAAGAAATATGACCAAGATTTATAAATGAGTACTTAATAAACTAACACAATAGAACCCTCCATTCAATGAAAACCACATAGAGATAGTAGTGTTCATGGTCCGAAATCTAGACTAAGGAGTTTCACCTACCCTTGTTCATGCTAAAGAGGTGAAACCTCAGAGGGATTAGAGTATAAATCATCCCCATGAGCATCTTCATTAGAAACCACTATCTTCAGAGGAAATGAATGGGTTTTATAAGGTGTAGATTAGTTGGGAAAGATTAAATGACTCTTTGAGTTCATAGACATGTTGAATTCTATTAAGGTGAATTGTTTAATCTTCAAGCCTGAGGGGCTTAGTAGTTGATGGTAGGATGCTATAGTTCTTGAATACTGAAATGAACAAAAAATTGTAGATAGAAATCAAGACCCTTTTATGGATAATTTCTATCCTGAGTCGATGGTATTGGATATGTCTAGTAATTTCATCAACCTTTAATAATGTGATTGGACAGTGACTCAATATTCCAATTGTTTTAAAAAAATATCTATTTTTACCTGAGGTGGTTTCAAAAAGAAATGTGTGTGTCTCAGGGTTTTTAGATGGTTCTTCAACAATATATTCACTCTAAAGTTTTTAGGTTTAATCTTACCACATATTCTAATGTTCTGGATAAGGGTCTCATGGAAAACAATTCCCTAGTTTGTAAGTTAGGGTTGAATAGAGTTCCTCCTACTCCTATTGGAATTTTTAATAGTCCCTTTATGGGGAATAGGAAGAATAATAAGCCTAATAGTGGAGACAGTAATGGTGTTCCTCAATGGAAAATATCCCCCTGATATTCTTCAGCTTCTACTAAGGTCCCACTAACTTGTTTTTAGTATGGAATTATTGGTCCCTCTAAGGGTGGTTTCATGGAGGCACCAAATATTTATAGATCATTTGGATGTTTAGGATAATGGAAGTGATTTTTTTTTATTTTTTTACTACCCCATGTATTTTCATGGAATCATTTTTACTAATTGGAAATGTGTTGCAATACAATGATTCAATAAGAATGTAGTTCTAATTATAAGAATCACAAACAAAGGAACTTCGTGCAGTGAATGAATCTCTAGTGGGAACTGATGTGGGTCCTATGATAATGACATGTACTATTTATATTTATTTTTATTTAGTGGGTTATCTATTTTATATTGGTGCCTCACAATATTTTGTATCAACTCACACTTTTTTCCTGTTGGATATTCCAACAAAGATAATTCTTTTTATGATAGAGATTGAATCATGTATTTGGAGAAAGAGGATGAAAGGCCTTTAATTCAAATCTTACACCTTTTATTTATCAAAGATTGATCTCCTCTAGAAATTTTTGGTTCTTTAAATGAGTTCCTTGGATTCTATTCTTGAAATTGACTAGTTGGTTACTCAAAAAGCTTATATTGACTATTATTATCAATGAGTTTACATTACAGACCTCGATGGGAATTTTTATGTTTTTAGGGGTAATGGGACCCAAGGTCTAACTAATCCAAGAATACTCTTCCATATATAGGTAAAATTATATCCAAGTTAATATTAAAATAAATAGAGAACCCTCCTATAGTGAACTTAATCTAATAGATATTGAATTCCCAAAAGTGTTTTCATCAAATAATGTAACTGAAGAATCAACTAATGTAAATAACTAAAGAATCATTTATATGACTTGATGTGCATGGTCTTCATTTGACCTGGTGTAATGCCTTTGGTAAAAGGTTTCTTTCCTCTAATAAATAAAATGGAACCATTTTTGGGTTGTATATCATCATAATATCAATGAGGTTGTGATAAATAACAAATACCAAATACCTCACATTGATAATTTATTTCATCAGTTGAAAGGGGATAAGTGGTTCTCTAATATTTATCTTTAGTATAGTAACTACTACCTAAAGATTAGGGAGTTTAATATCCCAAAGGCAAAATTCATTAGTATATATGGGAACTATGATTATCGTATTATTATGTTCAACTAGACAAAATTTCCATTTGTTTTTATGGTGGTGATGAAAAGAGTTTTCCACCGGTATCTAGAATCTTTCTTTTTGGTATTTGAATATGAAATCTTGGTTAATTCAAAACATAGGGAGAAAGAATTACTTCACCTAAGATTACTTTGGTATATCTTTACAAATCATAGCGTTTATTACAACCTATCCAAGTGACAATTCTATATTTTTTGGTCATTTTCTTGAGGCACACGGTCTTAGAACATGGTATCTTATTTGATCTTAAAAGGTAAACTGTTTTTCTACAATGTGGGAATAGAGTAATATATTATTATATTCATACATTTAACGTATGGTATACTATTACCACTTGTTAATAAAAGATTTATCCAAAAAAATCTTCTCTATTGACCACATTCACTTGGAAGGGATTAAAGTTAGTTTTTTATTCAGTATTTTAGACATCATTGTGTTAAAATGTAGTTTGACTTCAGATCTATTTATGAATCTTCCAGATTATTTGTAGGGATATGTGATATTTTTTGATACATTAGGTTCATATTTAGGCTGAATTGTCATGCATAATGATCACATGGTGGCTTATAGTTCACTTATTTTTGAACTATATGATAATAACTATCCATAACATTATCAATAAATCAATGTTGTGACAAAAGTACTTAATATTTTACATCACTACCATTTTGGGGTATGTTTTACAATTTAATCTAATCACAAAATCTTAAGTTATGTCCATTAGTGGAAATATTTGAATCATGGGTAGAGGTTATGGGTGGAATACTATAAATTTTTTAAATTTTATATTTCCTACAATCATGGAAATGGAAACATTATTGTTGGTACTATTAGTAGAAGTTTTTCATTCCATTATATGAGTGAATCATTGTATAAATGTAATCTTAAGGAAATATTTTCAAATATGGATATGGGAATCTGGTAGGATGAGATTGGGGTTGTTATGGAAAGTGTTCAATTTCCATCCTATCTTCTTGTGATGATCTTTTAGGAGAAGCATCTTAATGATGAGTTTTATTGTATTCGGAATTCATTATATATTGGGGATTCATTCAGTAAATTATCTTTATCTATGGTTTTAATCCATCTATTTAGGAATTATTAGGTCATTACGTTTCTTACAATAATGGTAGTGATGGGGTCTTTTCATCAATCCTAGTGGGTGGTACACACATGTTTGACTAATATGTTTTATGATAATACGTGTGGATTCTGGAAGACATGTTTGATGTGATACATTTTTATTTTTATTTCACATTATTATACATGTTAGCATATCAACAATGAGAAACAAAAGACATCTGGCTTATTTTGAATTTCATCATGAAATACTGTTATGAGATTTTTCAAGAAATTAAATGTAAGTATGATTTCTTATCACTTGAAGATTTCACTAATCCTCTATGAAGATCACAGTTTCTTCCATGTATCTATCTTAAGGAAGCACATACTTGGTCTATCACACACACTAAATTCATAGTTCATGCCACTAGATCACAATTTTTCTTATAAAGGAAAACAAGAGGAGTGTTTAGAGCAAATATAGAATGTTCTAGGAAATATGACCACTCACCTATCCATGTTTTAAGGCACAACCACCCACTTAAGGAATCTACATGGGAACCTAAGGATATTATGAGGAAGAATTATCCTCAGTTATTTTTATCAATGTGATGGTATTTAGTGGTTGAAACGTATTTTAGGGGGGTATAATTTAATACCCAAAGATTTAAAAAATTATTTTTTTTCTAATAGATTTTATTTCTTAGATATCTTGTGTTACACTCAATATTGAGTTTTAAGGAAACTGCAACATACTATTAATATAATTATTTGAACATGACCATTATAACATATCCATTAAATTTGGTAGAACAAAAGGAAAAACCCACATTTTAAAAATTAATAACAATGCTTTTATATAAAAAATCATATTGATAAGAAAGTACTTAATTTTCAGAAATGTATTTATATGTCTTGAAAATACTATTTTCACAAAACAAATATTAATTTTTTTGAAGAAATAATAATAGTAATGTTTGTAAATTATATAATTTTTATTTTATAAAATAAAATTTCATTTTTGAAATTAACATGTCAAATTTATCTTTGAGTTATTTTTTGATAATTTTATTCAGAGTTTAACCTTTCAATAAATAGTAAAAAATACTAAATTCTCTAAAGAAAATTATTTTCTTAAACACTTTAAAATCACTATTTTTCATAAATATGGTTTTAAATGTATATTTATTTCAATAATACACTTATTAGTCCAATGTATTCCATTTTAATAAATTTAATACTTAATTTTTTTAAAATCATTCAATACTTACAAAAAAACTCTTCAGAAAAGAGCTTTTTCGTCACGTCTGTGTGTTTGATTTTAAAGTAAATTTTGACAATTATGTGAATATAATTTTTAAAAAATATATTCCATATATGAAATCAAAAAAATTATTATTTATTTATATGTATATATTAGTTTTTTCAACATAAATAGTAAAATCACTAATAATTAATTATTATTGTTAACATTAAAATGGGTTTACTGGGGTTAAACTAAAATGATAAATGGTAAATTGACATAAAAACTATTTAAAATTCCATTTTTATTATATAATTAAACCTATACTCATATAAGTTTATATAGTAATATATTTCGGTTCATTTTCATGTCTAAAATGTTGGTTCACCTTTTTCTTTTCAAATCTCCCAAGTGGGTCCTTTCCCACACTTATAAAAGGGAACCCCCTCTCTTATCATATGCACACTTCCAAAACCCATTGGTATGGCCAATAAATACCCAAATACATTCCTTAATTCCCTCCTCAGATCATAGAGTCCTTATTTTCATTATTAAACCCTTCTAGTATGGATTTAGGTGTAAACATAAAGGATTTATTTTAAGACGATATATAGACCTTAACCTTGAATTTTCATTTTATTTCTTCTAATAAATCCATAAAATATTATTTAACCATGATTATATAATAAAAAATGTTTATAAAATATTATTATATTTTATTATCTTAATTTCGTGACATAAATCTATCTTATTTTCCATCAAATGGGAAATAAAACTATTGATTGTGTGTGTGGCGGACTACCACATTGAAAGATGGTGTAATTTGTTTCCCATAACCACCCCTCACAAGTTGATATAATGATGAAAATAAATAATATAAATTATTTTCATAAAATAATTATATTTATATAATTATAATATCACACATACCTTCTAAAACTCCATTCCTTGGGAATACAATATCATTGTCTGTCTTTACTGTGGACTACCGCCTTGCGATGCGATGTGATTCTTTATTCACTTACTATTTATAGGTAAGGTAATAAGGATATCTATAATGAATCTTTTACATATTTTAAATAAATATTATTATATATAGTTATATTATTATTTTTCCATTATTTCCTTTCATCTTTTGAAAAATGGAAACTGCATTCATGCATATGCACGGTCTACCATCTCCATGAACGGTGTAATTCATTTTCTATATAAAACTTTATTGGATTAATATATATGAATATGTAATGAATATATATATATATTATAATTATATTGTGGTTAACATTATGTATATTATGTAACCTTGATCAAAGTAAAAGGACCAAAAATACCCAACAAAAACATACATTAAAATGAAGCAGTAATTACCTGAAACGTGATTTTAAAAAGGAATTGTTAATAAATGGATAATAAAAGGATAAAAGTAAATAATATATTTAATTATAAATATTTTTATGGTTATTTAATATATTTATAATAAACATAAATTTCTTATACATTATATTTTAACATATATGAATGAATTTGAAACTTATGGTAAGGTATTTCCAGCTCACTTTTATTTCTATGGGACACATGTCTTATAAAACACTTATCTCATTTTTTTGGTCTATATTATTTCCATGAATTAAATTTGTGATTATTTTCATAAAATTATACGATATACATATCCATAAAATTTTATTTCTTTCATAGTACTTATGATTCAAAATATCCCAATGTGCTAAAAAAAAATTTGTCACAATCTCATTGTTTATTTGGATTTTTTATGATTAACTTTCCAATTAAGAAAAAAATTAATATAACTCTGAATAAACTCGTGAATTTTATTCTCATATGGTTATTTAATGAAAATAATATTTTTTTAAATTATTTTTCCTCTATTTATGATCTCAATATTCCAAAATATCATTATTTAAGAAAAAACCGAATTTACTTCTATTTTTTTTCAAAATACCTTTTTCTTCCATGTTCACATTTTCTAAAAATGATATAACAAATATTTTACAATTTTCTAATGATTTTTTAAATAAATATTTACCCATTAATGGCTTTTCAAACAAAAAATTTATCTTCTTTTTTTCTAAATGATGTTGTTTTGAATTATCACTAAAAATTTGAAATGAATATTTTTTAACATGTATGAAATGAATATAATTCTACACCACCATAGACACTCAATTATTTAAATATTACCTTATAGTATTTAGAAGTTATTTTCAAGTAACATGATTTCCATAAAAAAATTTAAATTTTTTTATTTTAAATATGTTATTTCAAATGAAAAGGATATTTTCTATAGTAATGTTTTAGAGATATTTTATGGAATTTCTATTCTTCAATGAAAACAATTTTTAGTGATTATTGTGTCTTAATGGGGATATAATCCAATGGTACCATACTTATCATTTATTTACATTCTTCATGTTTATAAATATGATGAAAATATATTTATGAAACCCATTCCTTTTTCCATAGGTTATCAAATTTGAAGTTGATTAAATGTTAATGAATCCCATTTCATTTACTAAGGTTATGAAATGATGAAATATTTATGATAAAATTTACCTTTTTCATGGGTAATGACATGATGACTTTTTTATGATCTTTAGGAATACAAATTTATTTATTAGTTGATGGATGGGACATATATCTCCCTCTAATAAATTTTGTAATGATTTATTTATCATGATATAATGATGGGAAACAAGTCAATGTTCTTGATCTGCTATAGGAAACATGATGATGTGATCGAACTAGTATATGAGACATGTGATGATAAAATAGATATCCTGAAATGGGAAATCAGTGTTGATTTTTAATGCATTATGATTTGATTGTATCAATTGTAAATATTAACATATGAAATGGTTACTTTAAATGTGATGGTTCCAAACATATATGACATGGAATTATGGTTCATGGAATATTTATGATGTTTTATCACTTTTATGGTTCACTTGTTTATTAAGGATAATTTTTTATTACATGGATAATGCTTATGATTTATGATATATTGGGTATGAACCATTATATTTATATTTATAATATCATAATTTTATTATTATCATATTCTTCCATTGATCATCGATTGATATCTTCAATGTTTATCCTTACTGGTAATTTGATCTTATCCTTTCTTATGTTCCATTTCACTATGTTATAAATAAAGGTTTAATTAGGGAATGTTTATGAAGAGAACTAAATGGTAATATCTTTATGTGATATTTTTAAGATCCTTCATGAAATAAGAAAATTGTGTAACTAGTTTCCAAAGACACTAATATATTATGATCCTTGGAAATGTATTTTTGAAATGTATTGAATATTAATTTATTAATATTTAATATCTCTGTATAAAGATACATGGTCATAATAAATTTCATACTCAAAATTTTATTCATTAATAAAAAATTGAGGATATTTTTCTCTAAAACCTTTGGTATATTACCATGTTTCGTCTTCAATCATATAGTTATTACATTTAACATTAACTAATAAGGTCATTTAATTCTATAATTAATGCTCCCCAAAATCAAGAAAATAATTTGATGTACCTTATAAGAATGACTTTTATCAAACTATACTAATTTAGGGATCAAAATATGATATGCATCAAGTAGACATTTCCTTCACAATAAAATATAATACATATTATGTGCCTAAGATAAACTCATAGGTGGGACATCTTGTTGGAAAATTGATCCCACATTCTCCCAAAATATTTTTGCAAACCGATAATCCATGATCTTAATTTTCCCTTTATAAAAAAATGAATCACACCTTCATGCATATATATTTTTTGAAAAACATTATCCCCTACCTTAAATTAATGATTTTCCCTCCAGTATTATGCATAAATCTTCAACCTGCTCTAAGATGACCTCATATAGTGTTGAACCATTTTTACCTTTTCAACCATCTCATCTACCAATTCTAGTCCAAAAAACATTATCTCTATGACTTTTTCCAAAAACCATATAATCCAATGCCACATTACATATAATCCCTCAAATGGTTCCACTTATATACTTGAATGAAAACTATTATTAGATGAAATTTATACTAATAGCAGTTGTTGATCCGAACTTCCTTGAAAATGAAATGATAAATCCCAAAGAATATCATATAATGTCTGAATTTTGTAATCTGAATATCCATTATATTGAGTTTGAAAAGTTGTAATAAAAATTAACATGGTACTAAAAAACATATGATGTCCTTTCTAAAAAAGTAATGTACATCTGGGATCATGAACAGATGTAATAGAGATAGGGAATACATGTAACATAACTACCACTATAAGAGAGAATCTAAAAATATGATCTAAATACACATTACCTAAATTTGGAATAAAATTCATTTATTTAGTCAGATGACCAATAATAACCCATATCCCATTATTACCTCATGATTTCTTTAAAAATCCCACTAAAATTTCCATAATTATATTTGCTCATTTCCATTCAGTGACTATAAATAACTAAATCATTACCATTACTAGTTTTTATTCAGCGTTAAACTATTGAAAAGATAAACATTTCAATTTATAATAAAAACATTATATCTTTATTCCTACCCACTAATAATATTCCTAAATATTTATATACCTCTAAGTTATACCAAGACAAATAGAAAATGGAGTGTTGTGTTCCTCACTAAATAATTCATTCTTCAACAAAAAATCACTTGAGATACACACAACCTCTTTCCAAACATTTTTGAAAATTAAACACCAAAAACATTCCTTTATTAACTAATTATACTCATTCATCCAAACAAATATCTTATTTATAAGACTTATTAATTATTTCAAACAAGGATCATTGTAAGGATATTTGATCCATGTGAAAAAATATTTCTTCAATACACATTCTTTGATACTATATTCATTAAGTCATTAAATATTGGATTATGTTCCAAGAATATTATGGTTAGTGATCCATTATCATTTTGACTCAAGAAATATGGTACAATATTCTCTTTAAAAGAATGATATTAACTCATGAAATCATAATCCTTTATCATTTCAAACCATATTCTTTACCTAATATTCTACTATAATTGATTAATTTTATATTTCAATATTTAATGATCCATGTATATATCACAATTCTACCGATATTTATTGTTCATTTAAATTTTTAAATACAAAACTATTATGGTAGGCTCTAGGCCATTATTTGGATAATGATTCTCATAGGGTTTCAACTTTCATCATGAATATACAATTACACAATAAACTTAAATAAAAAAAACAAGGCCTTTTAAGTAATAATCACTATAAATACCAAATTCAATACACATTGAAGTCATGGATAATAATATATAAATAACCAGTTTTTTATTTATTTTATCAAAACATTCAAAAAAACTCTTTGTCAAAATAAATTTAACCCACTTTCGAGTTAACTTGATTATTGGGTTAACTAATTGAGAAATGTTTTCAACAAGATATCAGTAATAATTTTGTAGTCCAATAAAAAAATGAATCATATTGGAACTAGTATGTCTTAGGCATTCCTAATAATAATTAACTCTAAATAGGATCAACTTGTTCTCCATATTAAGTTACAATATACCCATGGAATAAAATATATTATAACCAAAATTCAACTTTTTTAAATTTTCCAAAAAACATATTTTTTTATGCTCAGGAAAAAAATATTTAGTAGTTTCTTATGATATTAATTACTTTTAGATTATACAAAAATATCAATGATAAATTCCACCATGAATTTTTCTAAATTATAATGGAATATTTTATTCTTAAGATTCATAAATAATATGAGTCTATTTGTTAACCCATAGTCCATAACCACAAACTCATAATTCCCATACATTGTTTAAAATATTATTATTTTCATGTATTATTCCTTCAATTATTACTGTTGATAACGATTCATGTGGTCAATATTTGAAAAATTCCAAAAAATATTGAATATATTAGATAATTCATCAATATGTGGAAAAAGTTACTTTTTTGTTAAAATATTGTTATTTAATTCTCTAAAATAAATAAAAATACTTAAAAAAACATCCAACTTTCTAAGATAGAAATTGGGGAACTCATTGATAAAGTGATGGGATAAATTAATCCCTAATCATGAAGCTATTGAAACATATTTTTTAACTCTAATATCTCTTTTAGAGTTATTTGATAAAGGGGGTTAGAACAATTGATTATGTTTTCTAAATAATTCATTGGTTATTTCAACCTCCCAATCAAGAATAACACTGGGATAATAATCAGGAAATATATCTATATATACATTTACCATATGAACATCACCCATTATATCATTTTACTTCTTTTAAATAATTTGATAAACATAAATTTAAAATCTATATTTGATAAATTTTTATATTTCTAATAGGTTATCATTGTTATGAATATATTCTTTTAGAAAAATGAAAAATCTTTTGAAATTTGAATATAAAATTTTTTAATTTGTAATCTATATTATCTTGATATTTTGATATACAATCCTTTCCTAGAATAATAAATATAATCTATGATGGGTAAGAACATGATATTTATAAGAAACAAAATCCATTTTTGATAATATAAATATTTTTATAAATCCTTATTTCATAAAAAAACTCTCCCATGATTATTTATTATAAGTAATATCTCTATTTATTGGGAGGATATTTCAATATTACTATTAAATTTCCCAAAAATAAAAGAATCTATAGATCAAAAATAAAAAAATACAATATAATAATTTCTGTAATTAGGTTACTCACCTATCACCACTTCATTTGATAGTATAAAATCTTCCAAATGGTAGAAAATGAAATTACCACACTTTTTTACTATCAATATTGATGATTCTCATATTGAGTGACTAAATTCATACATTTATATTCAGAATAACAATATTTAGTGAAATTAATACATTTCAATTCCAACTGATCATCTTATTTCCCATCGTTGATCTAATTTGTATACTATTTTTACATTCACGGTTAAAAATACCGAACTTAACACATTGTTAAAACATTAAAAATCCTAATACACATTCATTAAAATGTCAATTATCGCATTTAGGATATGCAGGTAGATTTCTTCTAAGATTCATTATTGATTGGTTCTCCATTACTTGAAACCTTTTTTTATTATGATTGATTTAATGAAATATATAACTATCATAAAACTCAATCTCAAATTTTTTAAAACATTAAAATACTTCCTCAAAAATATTAAATTCATGAGAGGAAAAATATCTAAGTAAACATGGTTATAGACCAGTCTAAAACCTATAAATTTTAATATCAAAGTATAGAATGACATTTTGTTCACACATAAGCAATCTAGTAAACTTGTATTCATAAATATCCATGGAATATTCTTCCATTTTCTTCAACTATAAAAATTTCTGTTCTACTCAATATTAATAGACTTTAGGAACCTATTTTTCATTAAATAACCCTATAAATATTATCAACTCCATGGAATAAATATCATTCTTCCAAATGGAATTATTATTTGAAGACCACCACTGGCCAAATTAACCTTCAAAATGAAAACTATAAGAGTTAACATTGAACACTCTAAAAAAACAAAACATAAAATATATTCTACATAGAATTTATCTATCCATTGTATCCCATTGAGTTTTAAGTTCCACCAATTTCTAGAGGGAATCATTCGTGAAATTTTCCAATATTAACATGTTCTAATTTAGATAATTTTATCCCTCACTTATATCGAATATATCATTTAAACTAAGTGTTATTTTAGTTTACACATCCAAAAATAACTCACATGAAACTCTAAAAATTTTAGGATAATAATTCATAAGTATATTGTCCTATTAATTTCATCCTACTTCATTCACCCCATTATCTCTACGGAAAACCATTCTAAACAGTAATATATTGGATGAAGAAACCCATGAACCCTCAAAGATTGTCATAAAAATAATATAACTAAAATCAAAAACATTAATGTGACTTTAATTTAAGACATCCTAACCTAAATAATTTATCTAAACATGGATCTAATGACATCTATAACAACCCATAACTTGAAACCCCATTATTATCAGTTTAATTAAAAATTATTGTACTTTATTAAATTAACATGATATTATAGTTTTATACTTTTAGAGAATTTAGAAATACCATAAATAAAAAATGGGAAACATCCACTCATTGTACATTTTTTCCAAAAATAGGTTATGAGGTTTAAACTCATGTTATATTCATGGAACCTTTTATTCATCAAATTTTAATCACCGATTCTAAAATTTTGTAATTAATATAGTCCATACACATACTTAAGACATATGAAAAATATTTTAAAATGTTTTATTAGAAAAACCAAGCTAATTAAGTGATATGAATTAAATAATCTCATTTAAAACATTGAAAAACCAAAAATCCATGAGGAGGAATTTACATTTCCATATAATAAAACATTGATCTCATGAGTGAAATATACCCACATATAAATACTAAATTTTCTAAAATAAAACCTTTAAAATTTTTAAGAATAATAAAAATTACATAAAGGTGTATTTGGATATCAAATTCATTACCCATGTTCACTTTTATTTCACCCCTAATAAAATAACTATAATCAGTTAATTTCAATCATCAATTCTCAATAGTGTAAATCACCAACCAATGCATTGGAAGGCCATTTCCTAGGCTCAGCCATCATCTTCTATAATCTTTTAGAACCATTACATGAATAAAAAATAAATATTCCATCACTTTTCATAATAACACTCATTTTAACTCATCATAAGAATCACATTCAATCATCTCATAAAAAATATAAAATATCATTTCCTTTTAATAACTCTTTAAAAGTGAACATTTCCTTAAAATATGAAAATTTCATTTACATTTGAAAACCATGAAATAATAAATTTTTATTTTCATAAAAAAAATTGTAATTGTAGTGGGAAAATGCTTTCATGTTTTAAACATTTAAAAAACATTCATTTTACACCTTTAAAAAAGTAAAAAATTGTCTTATATGAAAAATGATACAATGATTACTTATTAATACATTGTAAAGAATGTAAAAGATATTTTAAAATTACATTAAAATATCATTGTATTATATATAAGATAAATCTTGAAACTTCGTAATGAATATGGATATAGGAGATAAATATTTTAACAGAAAACATTAAAATAATTTTTTGAAAAAAAATCCATTACCTCGAGTCTTGACTCGCCAAATGCACTATTTAAATTATAAAATAATTAACATATATTAATTATTTAATATATTATAAACAATTTTCATTTTTCTATATTTATTATTATTATCATATTTTATTAATTACCATGTTTTATTTTGTTACAAAATTATTTAAGCCCACATTGGATGTTTGGGGGACATTCAGTACAAAATAGCTTTATCATGTTAAATAGGGTAAAAGAGATCATAAAATTGTTCCATAATATTTAAATATTCTTAAACATATCAGAAAATTTCTTAAATATTGATTAAATAAACTTTTATAACTATCCATGTAATGTGATGATGAAAAATGAAACATTTCATTCATGGAGGTGGTAGTGTACACATACACATGAGGGATGTTTTCTTATTCTAATGGATGGAAGGTAAAGAATTTATATTATTTTTTATCATTATATAATCATAATTATGTAATTAATATCATAATTTTTTACTAAATCCATCTTCAAAACCATCCATATAAGGCAGTGATGAAAAATTAAATTTGTCGTTCTTGGAGGTGATAATCCACACATACACATGGACAATGTTTTCATTTTAAATGGATAAAAAGGATGTATAAAATTTTTTCTTAGTCAAAAAATTATCATTTTAGTATATTAATTATACTCATTTCAATAAAATAATATGGTATTAAAATATTTGGTGATGTTTTAATAAGAATGAAACTTAAAATATTTTGGTTTGAACAAATACATCCTCTTAAGATAACGCTCTTTCCAAAACAAATTAAGGATTTTTAGAGTGGTATTATGGAAATATTAAAACCTATATGAAATGTATATGGGTTTTTATAGGTATTTGGGTAGGTATCATTCGATTTAAATTACTTAAATTATGTAGAGAAGTGAGTGGGTAAGGGGATCCTTTTATAACTGAGAGGAGTCGCAATCTTCCACATACACTTATCTTTAAAATTATATATATATATATATATATATATATTAAATGGTAAACAATAACTAAATAAAAAAATTAATTTATAGGATTTGGTAGGGATGAAATTGGTGATCGTGTCATTTTATAAGTGAGAGGAGTGGCACTCTAGTAAATACTCTTAATTCTAAAATAATATAAATGTATTTCTCAAGGGATAGTGGAACTAAATAAGAACAGTTTTTAATATAGGATAAGGTAGTGAATAAATACACTCATAAAATCATGTTCATATATAATTTAGATATATTTTTGGCTTTATACATTATTTTAACACTTTTTAACACATTTTAATTTTACTATGGTAACTCTATTTTTACCTCAGTAAGTTATATTAATGACTAAAAATAAAATAGACCTTATTACAAAATTTGAAACCTATAATTCAAAATAAAGAAATAATTTTATGAGATTTAATATCAAAAATTATTAAATAAAATATAATATATGTATGCAAAAATCAATGAAAATAGTTTTTAGGAAAATGATTTTTTAATTATAAAAAATAATTAACACTAAAGTTGTGAATATAATTAATCCCATTGTAATTTTTTATCATTGACTAAACAATTTATATTTTCTTAAATTTACTTCAAGGAAAATAAAATAGAACCATACAAATATTTTATCGATATAAATGGAAATTATACTTTAGTGTGGGGATAAATAGTCTTTCAGAACATCTAAGACATGCAATCAATAAATTATTAATTATTGAATAATCAT
Organism: Viscum album; assembly: GCA_963277665.1. Classification (NCBI taxonomy): domain Eukaryota; kingdom Viridiplantae; phylum Streptophyta; class Magnoliopsida; order Santalales; family Viscaceae; genus Viscum; species Viscum album. The sequence goes on along the minus strand of OY728129.1, from coordinate 581,498,017 downwards.
AAGTGTGGTTTAGTGTTCAAGATTTCATGTGGTGAAAATTAAAAAATGAACTTAGTATTTTTATATTGGTTTGATTCTCCATGAAATTATTCCACTAATCAATCTTCTCTAATCGGTGAGAAGTGTGGTACCAACTAAGAAGATCCCCCTTTTAATGTTGTGCCAACATGTTTATAGACACTTCTTTATGATACCAGGAAGCACAATTGTGACTTTTTAATGGGAACATAACATAGTCTACCCTAAAATTTATTTGGGATTCCATAATTTCCCTAGCCTTTTACACATATTATTAAATTATTTTCAGTATAATTATCCAAAAAATACTACCAAGGACCGTAATGTCTAGTGTCTTTGAAAGATTAGGTACATAATTAGAAAACATGAAACAAAATTAAAAAATATATTTTATTTAGCCTCCATAATGATTTCCTAACATCCATTGAGCTCTTGCATCTGTATCGGATAACCTAGGGAATACATGAAAAAAGGAATAAGAAAAAAATTATTGAAAGGGAATAAACGTAGAAATAAAACATAGCCCATGGGTTAGAAGACATAACATGATGACATAAAATTCATGGAGCATTAATAAACATAAGGAATAATAAAATATATAATAAGGGAACATATAATCATGGCATCATTGGAATTTTTAAACAACATATAACATGACATAAACATAGGTAAAGGCTAACTACCAAGTCTATATCACATGGTGGACAATGTCCCATAAATGAATTTGGTTCACTCCTTGTCCCAACATGATGTATCACGAGACTAAAAATTACCCAATGCATTAGAGAGCTATCTGGGAACACCCATCATATAATGTTCATGCATATGTGTTCCAAATTAATAATCAAACATAAACATATGGGTTACCCATGGAATGAAATGGGTATCATTATCATTTTAGAAGGCATAACAAATGACTTTATCAAAAAAGTGTCCATGAAAGAATAGTTTTAAAATATACATGTACATTAATAATGTAAAATATGGATATATTAATATATTTTATGTCAATATTAACTATAAAATTTTAAAAAGGTTTTTAAGAGACATTATAAATGAGCCACATTAATGTGGTTTAAGGAGAAATATTAAATAGTATTTAAATATAAAAAAGGATTAATTATTTGTATAAAATCAAAAATGAACCAAGAATTTTTTTTATGATAAAATTATTTATTCTAGAAAAATAATTGTGGCTTAAAATATATTTTTTATGGTTCTTTAAAGTGGGTAATAAATATTGAAGTTCCCTTTAATTGGGATTGCTTTTCGGTAGGAATTTAAAATGGAATCTTATAAAACATGGATTTCCCTATAAAATAAATAAAAATTGGGAAATGTAAAATTTTTTGGAACACACCTAAATAAATTATGTATATTATATAAAAATTGTTAGTAATTAATGTATGGTAAAGAGAGATTAAGTGTAACCCGAACGAGAAATGAATGTTCACTGAGGATCCCTTACCTTAAGCCTGAAATGATTCTTCACTTTATATTAATGTCCAATGTAATAAAATTAAGCTTATTAATTAATTAATTCATAAACTTTTATATATTTATTTAATTTATTTAATTTTATTATGTTGAATTAGTTTTTTTATGATTTATAAGATTCAATTTCATCGTTTAGGAGTGTTTTTTTTCTCGGTTTTCATGATCAGTTCTCTTGTATATGAGTATAGAAGTTCATCTAAAATGGGGATAGTTATCCAGAATTGACTATATATTCTATTAATGAAATTATATTATATTAATTGGTATTATATATCCTTTGATGATATGGTATGATTAATCTTAATTAGATAAAAATATAATGATAATCCTTTAGATTATTTTGGTAGTTCTTTGGTCACCATGAACTAGTTTCATTTTATTATTTAGTTTTTTTTTTGAATACTCTAGATCCATAACATAAAATAGGTTTTGAAATAAATTTTATAGTTTTATTAATCCATTATAATGGTTTTATTACTATCCTTGAAAATGATAATGAAAAACAAAAACACATCATCCATGATGGTGGTGAATCGATACCTCATGGATTAAGTTTTCATTTGTTTTAGAATAAAAGGTAGAGGAGAATAGGTTTGATGATGAATTTTCCCATTAAAAAGAAATAAATTATAAAATATATAATATAATTGAGTTTTAACTTCACTTTTATAAGTACATTTTAGGAGGTAATAAGAAAAGAAAAGAAATTTGAAAAGGAATTAAAAGAAAATGAAAGAGGATTTTATATGTTCAGTTTATCCTCCTCGAGAACCTCCTTAGGGAAAAGGGTTTGGTATTATTCTAGGAAAATGTTCTCCTATAAATGGGGTAGAGTCTTGGTGAGATTAGTTTATTGAATTTGGAAAAATCTCAAATCTTATAAGGTGTGAGGAGATGGGGTTGTGAGGGGTGGTATTTATAGGGCAGTAGAGTGGTGTCTTCTCAAAATTTTAGTCACTATTTTATAATTTTGGATCAAAACTATCAATATTTTTATACTTAATAATAAATATATTAAAATATTTAATGATTTTTTGATATAATCGGATTACATCATCCATACATCATCTTTTTTTAATAATTCATGTATTTGGTAAATACCTTAAAGTACCGTATTTAACCAAAAATTCAACTATTTTAGAAAAATACCAAAAACTAACCCAATAAATTTTTAGAGATGTAAAATTCTAAAAAGAAATCCAGTTTTTGAAAATAATTTTTTAATTATTATAAATTAATTATTTCAATAAAATAATCATTTATTTCAAAAATACTGATTTAAATATTTTATATCTGATTTTATGACACTTTGAAAAATTACTTAAGGTCTCATAAAATAATCTTATAATAATGAGACAAAAAAATATTAATTTATGAAGAAATATTATAAAAATATATTTTCTTTTAAATAATTATATTTATTATAAAATTATAAGTAAACATTTTTCTTTTATAAAAATACCAACATTTAATTTATCATTTTTAAAACATTTATTTACTTACAGTATCCTATAAATATATCATATTATCATTTATAAGATACATAAATTTAATTTGTAATTTTATAGGTGAGGTTACAATTCTCTCTTCTAGACTACTATTCCTAATGGTCACATAACTATTCCAAAGGAAATGTTATTAATCCATTGGAATAGGTTCCTTAACTTCTATAAATACCTCTTATTCCATTAATTATTCATTTAATATGTTACTATTGTGTTATATATGTTATTTTTATGTGATATATACTATATGGAATAACTATAAGAAGATATTTTCCACTGAAATAATTCTATGTTGTTACATTCTTCCCCATGAATGAAATTTCTCCCTCAAAATTTTATTTTACAAACTATGGTGAAAAAAGTGAGGGTACTTCTCCTTCACCTCTTCATCTAGTTCCCATGTTATCTATTCATACTTATGGTTTCATGATAGTTATTTTATAAGGTGATTAGTCATGTTGTGTTGAAATTTACCTCTATGTGCTAATATCCTCACCGGATGCTTCATATAAAAGAGTTCATTTTTCAACTGTACCACCTTTGGATTCAGTACATGTGAGGTATATGTTATGTACTTTCTCAACAGGTATACATGGAATACATTGTGTACATGATACATGGTAAGTGTAAGTTATAGTTGATAAGACAAAACACTAACATTATCAAGAATGTCTAACAGGTTGATATACATAGGACTTATCTTTCCCTTCTTCCTAGATATCATGATCATATTCCATAAAGATACACATAAAAATACCATGTATCCAACCTCAAACTCTAATTCTATTTTATTATTGTATGCATAGATCATCTATCGATATTGTACTGCCTTGATGTATTGTTGAATTTTTTTACCTTCTCTACCATTTCTTCTACCATTTCTGGTTCTAAATGCTTATGTTCACCAACTTAATCCATGATTGTTAGTGTTTTTCATCATTGCATGTAAATTTCTTCATATAGATCCATTTTAATGCTCGAGTTGAAATAGATGTTGTAACAGAACTCAGCTAAAGGAAGATGTTAATTGCATCCCCATTTAATGTCCACAAGCACTCAATATTTCTTCAAATGTCTAAATATTCTACTCTGATTGGCCATTAGTTTGAGGATGATAAGACATGAATAATTTCAACTCTTTGTTTAAAGAATGTTGGAGACATTTCCAAAACATGGAGGTGGATCTCAGATCTCAATCATATATAATCTATTGTGGTAATACATGTTACCTTACACTTATCTAATTTATATTTATGCATGTAGATAAAGTGATATGTCCACTTGAATTTTGATAAAGTGGGTTATCTTTGTAATATGATTCACAATGACCCATATATCATTATTTCCTATGGATGTATTTGGATGTCTGGTGACAAAGTCTTTGGGGATTTTCACCACTTCTACTTTGGTATGGTAAATGGTTGCAGCATCCCCTTATAATTTTTCCATTCATCTTTCACTTTAAGACACACCATAAATTTATATGTATATTCAGCGATATATTTCATCAAATTTTACCATAAATAGTTCTCTTAGAGATCTCAATAAATCATTTTACTTCTAGGGTTAATCAATAAGATTGGGCTATTTGTGTCATTTTGAATATCTTTCTTTATCTATAGATCAGATGGTAGAAAATTTCATGAACCAAATATCATGACTCTTTCCTTATCCATTTTGTACTTTGAGGATCTCACATTTCTAATAGATTCAACATAATTCTGAATTTACTTATTATTCCCTTAAGAATCCTTTATTTTCTCCATAAGGAATGGTGGATTAATCATTTGAGAAAGGATTGACTATTTTCCTTCCATAATGATTTCCATGTGAATCCTTTATATGTCAAAGGAGATTGGATCCATCTCAATTCTCATAATTTATAATGTTTAAGGATCCTTTTTCTCATATCACCCACCACTTTATTTTCATTACCATGATGATACTAGATTGATAATTCATAATCCTTGATGACCTATAACCATATTCATTGGAACTTATTAATCTCCTTTTGTGTGAATATATATTTGAGGATTTTATGATTAGTATATATCTCACACTTCTCCACATAGAGATAATAGGGAAAGATTTTCCACTTGAAGATCACATTTACCAACCCTAGATAATGTGTAGGATATTTCTTCTCATGAATTTTCAATTCCTGTAGGTGTAGGTTGTCACATTATTATTTTTTCATTTGTACACGACCTAATACCTTCTATAAAGTGTTATTGTTTACCGCAAAGAGTTACCCACTTGTTAGAAGTTTGAATACCACTGTAGTTATAAGCCTCTTGTTCATCTCTATGATGTATTATTCACATTCACTACACCAAAAAAACATTACTCCCTTATAAGTCTTCTTTGTTAGTGAGTTTAAAAATCATAATAAGTTCTTCACAAATCATCAGTAATACCTAGATAGACCAAGGAAATATAGATCTCTATTATATATTTTGTTCTGGGCCACTCTTTAATTTTCCTTATCTTATAAGGTTCCATAGATATACCTCTGATGGTGATTACATTCCCCAATAATGACACTTCCTCCATCTATAACTCCTATTTACTATAATTTACATAGATTTTCTCCCTTTGAAATTTTTTTAGTATAGTATTCAAATTCCCAACGTAATCCTCCTTAATTTGGGAGTATATTAGAATATCATCAATACAGAATACCAAAAATTTGTTGAGATGATATATAAAGACTCTTTTAACTAAATCCATGAAAATTGTTGGAAAATTAGTGGTCACGAAGGGTATCACTATGAAATCCTAAATTACATACCTCATTCAAAAGAATGTCTTGGGAATATCTTCCTTCTTCACCTTTAATTGGTGATATCCCAACTGAAGCTCCACCTTAGAGAAATAATTTTCCCCACAAAGTTGTTTGAAGAATCCATCTATCTATGGAAGGGGATACTTATTCTTTATTGGGATTTTTTTGATCTTGCAATAGTCAATTTATAGGGGCATTGTTCCATCCTTCTTCTTAATGAATATGACTAGTGAACCCCATAGTGAATCAGTCCGTTGTATAAAACTATTTTCTATATTCTCTTATAATTTCTTCTTTAGTTCCTCCAACTCATTGGTGTCCATTTCATAAGTTTTCATTGATATAAGAAGAGATCCAAGAATATGTTTAATTAAGAACTCAACCTCTCAGTCTGGAGGAATACTAGGAAATTATTTAGCGAACACATCAATGTATTCTCTTATGATGGGCATGTATTCAAGCATGATTTTATCCTTTATCTCAATCATTTGATCTAGATATGCTTTATTATAATGAAATAATATCAACCTTTGTGATGATGAAACTAAATAAGATTCATCATCATCCTTACATTTTTACAGAATTAAAGGATGCTTCATGATGTGATGAGTGATCTCCCTTTCCCAAAAATTGATGTTGTCTTTGTATAAATTTTTCCAATCCATGCCCAATATAGAATCAAACCTTACAAAGGGAAGTATGAAAATATTTTTTGTTTTTTTCAGTACTCATATGTTAAATACGGAGGAGTTATATACATTGGATTCAATATTTTCTCTATTAATTGTTCTCAAAGATAACTCACCCTCTATATTATGGGGTGGTGTTTGAATAGTTCTTCTAAACTTGCATGACATGAAAGAATGCATAGAAATATAATAAAATAGTATGTACTATATTCTTGAATAAGTAACCAGAGTACCTATCACCATATCATTGTCAGTCTCCACCTTGTCTTTAGTAATGGAATATTCCCTTCATTATTACCTTATAGATTTTTTTTGTTGATTTCCTCCAAAATACTTTAACATAGTGAAATGTCTTGAATAATCCCTTGTTCATTACAATTGAATCACTACACTATAGTTTTGAGTGTTGATATGAACCTTCCATTATTCTTCCTAGTTTGTGGGATTATTTATATCCATTTTGATGTTATTATCCATATTCCCATCCCGTCTACATTTGAGTCGTATCTTGGTTCTCCTTAGGTAGTTTCCAAGATGATTCTTCCCATACTTTTGAGACAATGGATGTCTGTTTTTCAATCCATCATGTGATGTGTATTTTGATCTTCCCATATTAAACTCTATTTTTTCTATTTTTATCTCCAAGATCATGAGACAACTGATAGTCTCTGATCTATATTTCAACCATAAGGGAAGAACATAGAATCTCATTATAGGTGTGAAATTATCGAATCACCAATTCATTTCGTAGACTCGGATTAAGAATATTAAGTAGAGGTCCACTTTGTATTCAGTGTCAATGAAAATGATAGTAGTTTGTCAAGAAAATATATTGATTTTTTCTTTATACTCCAAAATAGACTCGTATTCCTTTTGATTTAATCCAAGGATCTCTTTATCCATCATATGATATAGAGTTTGGGGAAAATATTTATTGACAAATATTTTCATGAAATCTTCCCATTCCAAGGAATAAATATTATTCATGGAATTTTTAATCTTGATTAGTGACCACCAATGATTAGATTCCACATAAAAATGAAAGATTTCCAAAACAAGTATCTTCTTTTGAGCACTGGAGTATAGAGAATATCATCTCAATAGAGTTAATCAATTTTTCTAAAAGGAGGGGATCAGAAGGTCCACTAAATATGGGAGACCATTTTCATCTGAATTATCCAACAAAAACAAGCTCTTTATTAGGATAAAGAGGCTGTTCTACATGATTCAAGTTATTATTCATAACTTGAAAGAGTTTTTCTAGTGTTTTCATGATTTTTTGAGCTCTCATTTCCCTCAAATTTGTCATTTCATTTGGGAAATTATTGCATAGCCTATCACATTTATTGTAGGAATAGGTAATCCTATTTAAATCCATTAAATATAAAAAATAAATACAATTATGGGATTGAATACTTAGCTAATAACCATATAAAAGGGATTTTTTTCTATATAAATATAAACATGTAAATAAAAAGTATATCCCAACTTGTGATTACTTATGTCTTAATCTAGTTTATCCATGGAGATAGAATCATCTCTAGGGTTATTACTAAAGCTTTCTAGTATTAATTTAAAAAGATAAATATCCCTTAAGTTGATACTAAATATAAAGGCCCTAGCCATTTACACATATTATTACATGATTTTTAACATAATTATCCAAAAAATACAACCAAGTATCATAAATTCTACTCTATTTATAAGATCAGGTATATAATTAGAAAACATGGAACCATAATAAAAACATATTTTATTTAATTTACCTAATGATTTATTAAATTAAATTGATCTCTTACATCTTAATAGGATAACAAGGGAAATACATGATGAAATGAATGAGTTAAAAATCTTAGTAATGGAATAAGCATAGGAATAAAACATAGAAAAGAGATTAGAAGGCATAACATGATGATATAAAAGGCATGAAACATGAATAACCATAATTAAAAATAACATGTATAACATGGGAACATTTAATCATTCAATCATAGGAATGTAGGAATAAGATATAACATGACATAAACATGACTCAAGGTTAATTTCCAAGACAATATCACATGGTGGACAAAGTCCCATAAAGAAATCAGGTTCACCCCTATCCAAAAATAATGCCCTGTGAGACTAAAAATTACCCAATTCATTGGATTATTATATATTTTCACCCATTATAACAAATTGATGCATATTTTTTCCACATAAAAAATCAAACATAAACATAAGTTTTGCCCTTATAAATAAATGGGTATCATAATCATGTTAGAAGGCATATCAAATGATCATATCATAAAGGTATCCATTAATGAATATATTTAAAACATACATGGACATTAATAAATTAAAAGGTATGTATCATGATAATTACAGTCAATCTAATGTGTAATCATATAAAAAAGTGTTTAAGAGGCATTATAAATGAGACACTTTAATACGGTTTAATGGTAAATATTAAAGAATATTTAAAGATGAAAAAGGAATAATTGTTTTTATAAAACTAGAAATGAAAAAATATATTTTATTATTATAAAATATTAGATTTGATAAAAAAAATGGACCATTAAATTAGATTATGGATGGTGCATTAATGTGGGTAATAATTTTGTAAGTTCCATTTAATCGGGATTTCTAATCAAGAGGAATTGAAAAGGGAATATTATAAAACATCAATTTCCCTATAAAATAAAAAATAATTGGGATACATAAATATGTTTGGAACATAAATATAGAATATATTGAGATTAAATAAGAATAATTAGGAATTAAATTAAGGTAAATAGTGAGTATGTATAACCTGAAGGAGAAGTGGAGGTTCTATGAGATTCCCCTACCTTATTTTTTAAATGGTTGTTCACTTGATCTTAATGTACAGGATAATCAAATTAAGTCAATTAATTAATTTATTATTAAACTTTTATACAAGTATTTGATTTATTATAATTTTATTAAGTTTATTTATTACCTTTTTGATGAGTTATAAGGTTCAATTTCACCGCTCGAGGGTGTTGGTTTCCTTGGGTTTCATGATCAGTTTTCTTGTATATAAGTATGAATGTTCATGATAAATTGGGATAGTTATACAAAATTGAGGTTATATGTAATTAATGAAATTATTATATATTAATTCGTCGTATAGATCCTTTTTTATATGGTATGAGGATGATTCATTTGAGAAACATTTAATGACAATTGTTTAGATTATTTTGGTGGTTCTTTGATAACCGTGAACTAGTTTCATTTTATTATTTAATATTATGTAAATATGTTAGTTACATAACATAAAACAGTTTATTAAATAACTTTTATAGTATTTTTCAAAAATTTTATGGTTTTTTTAAACATCCTTAAATTATTTAATGAAAAATGAAAACATGTCGTCCACAATGGTGGTGAATCAACCCCTCACGGATGATGCTTTCATTTTTTTCATATAAAAGGGAGAGGAGAAGAGGTTTGATGAATACTTTTTCCATTAACAACATAAAAGTCCAGTATATATAATATAATAGGGTTTTCATAACACTTGGATAAGGGGGAGTCTGGAGAGGATAAGAAAACAAAAGAAATTTAAAAGGAAATTAAATGAAAATGAAAGAGAATTTTACCTCTTGAATTTCTCCTCCTTGAGAACCTCTTTAGGGAAAAGAGTTTAGTATTTTGTTGAGAAAAATGTATCCAATATGTGGGGTAATGTATTGGGAAAATTACAAGGTTAAATTTGTTAAATTACCAAGACTTGAAAGGTGTGAGTAGAAGAGGTGGTGATGCTTGGTATTTACAAGGGAGTAGAGTGGTGTTTTATAAATATTTTATTCATTATTTTATTATTTGGCTCAATAATATCAATATTTTTAACCTTATCAATAAATATTTTAATTAAATAAATTATAGTTTGTTATTATGGTCTTATATCAGTCATACAACATTTATGGCTTAACAATTCAATTATTTCTTATATACTGTAAATCACTGCATATCACTAAAATAACAACAATTTTTGAAAATTACAAAAAATTGACCCTATCCATTTTTTGATGTGTAAAATAAAAAATGGACTCAATTATATTGAAATAATTTTCAAATTTTAAGATATTTTTATTTAAATTAAATAATAATATATTCAAAAAAATATTTTAAAATTAAAACTGATTTTATTACAGTTTCGAAAATTACTTAAGGTCACATAAAATTATATTGAAATCACAAGGAAACAAAATATTAAATTATGAATACATTTTATGAAAAAAGAAACTTTTAAAACATTATATTAATTATAAAATTATAATTAAAATTTTTTGTTTCATAAATATTCCAAGGCTTTATTTATCAATTTAAAAACATTTATTTACTTGAAATATGATATAAATAGATCATATTTTCATTTATAATATTCCTAAAATTTATTTATACTTTCACAGTTGAGGTTATTATTCTATTTTTTGGATTAATATTCCAAACGGTCACATTACTATTCCAAAGTTCAAGTTACAATTCCATTGGTGTAGGTTCCTTAACATATAGGAATACCTCTTATTCCATTCATTAGTCATTTAAAAAGTTTGAATTTTGGACCTTATGTTATTTTTTTGAGATTTATACTATATGGAATAGTTATAAAAAGTTAGTTTCCATTGATAAAATTATAGATCGTTACAAATTCATATCCTAAGAGCCTTTATTTTTTTAGCTGAATAACTGATAATGGTATTCTTTTGATTGGGAATAGCATAAAACGAAGCTAAAATTTAAAAAGAGATTAATGAAAATAACACAATAAATTCCAAAAAATATATAAATGAAAATGGATTAGATTATTTATAATAGGATGTATCTCTAAGACTGTTGATTAGTTGATTAGTATATATGTAAAGGATGGATGTTTCTTCGTGAACATATAAATGGAACAATAGACATAGAATCTCTTAATTGTGTATCAATAAAATTGATATTGTCATTTATTATTAAAAAATAAATTCTAAGAACTACACTCTACTCACCTTGTTCCCTATTTATCAAATAAAAATTAACTATAATCATGATTTATATTTTTGTAGGAGTTTCCTTATTTTATTATTAGCATTTAAAGGTCAGAAATATTTAAAATATGGAAACATTTTATTTCCATGTAATATTATGTGCATATTCAATAAAAATATTAAATAACTTTATTTACTTCATTAAAATAACTAAAAAATATAATGTGATCATTAGAATAAATTAGAGTTTTGGAAATAAATAAACTAATAAAAATCACCCTCATGGACTTGTAATAAATCCTTAATTCAAAAAGAGTGAATTTTTTTATAAAAATAAAAAATATGAAAATAATTATTTCCATACGTATTTCTATGATATTGTTGCTCAATTGATTATAGCATATTCATATGATATTATTTTTTTTATCATATAAATAGAATAATTAAAATATATTAATTAAACTTACATATAAAAATTTTATAAATACAATTAATATACAGTGTTCTCTAGAAAATTTAGATTTTCAAAAAATAAAAAAAGTAAATAAATATCTATGTAAGGAATATACATTTTAATTTATTAACTTACATTTCCATTGAAATTAACAAGTTTATAATTTTATTACTTAAAATATATTCACTGTCATAAAAAATTTATATTATAATGTAGGGTCAATCTATAGTAACATAAAGTAGATTTTATTTAACTTTAATTTTCTTTGTGGTGGGTTGAGAGTTATGCTCAATAAAACATGTAAATTAATTTCTCAATCAGTAGAATATTAACATCATGGTATGTTCAAATATGAATCATGGTAGGTTGAAATATTGCTACATGGTAACTTGAAATACTAACTCATGGAATTTTCATTATAACTTGTGCTCACTTACCACTTCCTGTTGTGAAAATATCTTTCAAAAGGTTTAAATACAAGGAAATGTATAGTTTTCCCAAGGATTCAGGAATGGTTTTTGCATTATCTGATGACTCTAAGGATGAATAAAATGAAGGATGTCCATTAGAGGATGTTAATCCAATGGAGGAAGGCTCGATAGTGGTGAGTCCCTCCTCAAATATTTTTACCACTAATCTGGATGAGGTTTTAGCTTATGTGGAGACTCTTCTCGAGGTTGCATTAACTGGATAATATTGGGAGAGAGGTTTGGGGTGTAATAGATATATAGTTTCTTTTCAATTAAATGTAAGAAATGGTGTCTGGTTTTATATTAATTAATGTCACACAAGAAGATGATAACTTGTTGACAGAAAGATTGATTTTAGTGGATAATAATAGTGAGTAGAGTGTATAGATTAACAAGAAGAATGTAATATATAAAATTGGATTAAATGAATGGAATTTCAATATATAAGAGTACATCCAGACTTAGGATAATTTTAAAACCATATAAAGAATGATCTAGAAACTCAGGTAACCAATCTATCTAGGAAAATATTTAGGGAGAATGTTTCCAATTGGCTTATGTTGTTTTTCAATAATTTTGTGGTTTCTTATCTTGCATGTTTTGTTTGAACCTTATGGTTTTCCACATTTTTCTTAAAATTGTTTTGATAATAAAAATATAATTTTCAATCACTTATCTCATATTGAAATAGTTCATGGTAGGCTGAAGAAACACTTTTGGTTACTATAAAACTCATGACAACTCCAAGTGGCTTTATGGTCACATTGGATACAGTCAATGTCACTTCATAATGACAACTCATGGAAATGTCACATTCCTAATTGTAACAACATATTACTCATGGTAACATTATATATAAAATGTATGGTTGATTTATAAGTATTTTATATGAACAATAAATTATGTTTAAAGTGAACTAGGTTTCAAGAATTTGGGATAGTTGGTGCAATGTCGATCTACTACACAAACAAAAGAGATCAAAAAATTATATTTGAATGGATGATGGTTGAGTGGATGAAAATCACATGGATTCTTAAATATTATAATAATATACATGAGTTTCATGTATTTTTATTTATAAACATACATTAATAGAGATGAGGCTACCTATATAAAGATGATAAACCATGAGTTTTTTTAATTGAGGTGTGTTGATGGTGTGGTCATGGCATCGTTGTGTTGCATGTGGTAGGAGATGAAGGGGTGTTGTGAATTTTGGGTTTTCTTAAGGTGAATTACTACCATGAAACCCACATAAAGAAATAAATTCAAGTCTTCCATATATTCTTGAAGGTAGATTGTGGTGCAGTAGTTCTCTAAATGAAGGAGAAAATGAACCCTAAATCTTTTTCTTCCATGAAAATGCATGCATGTAATGAAGATGATGCAATATATATGCTCACAAGGAGAATCTAGAGTTGTTAGCATGGTTTTGTGGTTGATTTAAGATCATATAGAAGGTAATATGAATGCAAGAGTATGATAGAGGGGAGATAAATTGATCTCTAATGGTTTGTAAAGATCTGCTACTATGAAGTTCTGCATACAGGAGAAGATGAAGAAGATTACAAGTGATTTTTCATTATATGTTTTAGATTTTCAACATAATCTTTAGTCATTTTTTGGACCATATAAATATCATATTCATGATTTTTTATAGTTAACCTAGATTTAGATAAATTCTAGGGATTTCCATTAGATCAAGAAACACCTCAATCTTACTTCTATATCATGATACATCATCAAATAACAATAAAAAATGTATACTATAAAGTATATAAAAACACTAGAATACATAAAAAACATAATTCAATTTTTAATCCATTAAAATGGGTTTTTAATTACTTTTAATGGAATTAAATATAGATAAAATTCTTATCTTTATATCAAAACAAATGGAGTCTGATTCTTAGGCCTATTGATGGAGATATCAGTGAAAATAGAATATATAGTGCTCTAGAAATTGTACAATTCCAGAATTATAGTAGACGGTGTGGGAATTTTTTTATTCCCTCAAAAAACCATTTTATATTTAATTTTTTTAATTAAATTTAAATAAATTTATTCTTTATCTAACAATAAATGCTTCATAAAAATCAGAACAATATAACGCAAACTATTATCGAATCACTAAATAAAACAATAATCTAATTATTAATGTAAAAAACTATATTATAAGGTATGATTGGACCAAAAGTGAGAACATTTGGAGTCTGATTTGGACAACATAGTAGTTTAAGAAAATGTATATAATTTTTTAAAAATTGATATAAAATTAGAATTAAAAAAATCCAAGTACTATATTTCAGGATATAATAAAAGTATAGTGAATTAGTAAACTAGATTGTGAATAAATATATTTAAATAAATTATTGTAAAAATATTATTTTTAAATCAATGGATTTGGAATTTTTCAATGTAAATAAAATAAAAATAAATTTAATCATACTAAAAATATCCCCCTTTTTCAATTTGAAAAAATCAAAATTTCTTTTAAAAACTCCCAATAATCTCCCTCTTCTTGAAGTTTTTCAAAATGATAAGAATTTAATCTCAAGAAAAAAAATTCTTCTCTTTTAAAATATATATATATATATATATTAAACTCCCTGGAAAGAAATTCATATTCTGAAAAAAAAAATAATTAATAAAAAAACTTATTGAATTCCATTAAGTATATTATGGTCCTTATAAAACAAAAGAAGTCTATAAAATATATCATTCCCAGAATAGAAAAAAATATGTTACGGTCATTTACCAAAACAAGAAATTTACTATAAATTTTATCATAATATTAAAAAAATAAAAAAAATATACTTCTTATATACAATTAAAAAAATGATAAATCAATTCTATTTAGGAGTTTAAAAAACAAAATCACACTAAATTAAGAAATAAAAATATATAACATAAAACATATGAGCATATCGAATTCAATTAACAATATAATTGGAAATGTTCAATAAAATAAAAAAAATTAAAAATGATGGAAAAGGTTTAAAAAATGATTCAATTTATGAAATTTATCTTAATTTCAAGAAATAATATATGCTTACTCTTGATTGAATAAAATCAATTAGATAAAAAATAGTAATTTTATGTAATTAATAATTTTATATTAGGAAGAATCGTCCTAATTTTAAACTTGTATTAAGTTATTTATAATGCACAAAAGAAAAAAATATAATTTTGAGGATACATCCCTGGATTATAAGAGTATAAAATTTCATTTCCAGGAACCACTATCAAAATAATTTGATTAAGCAGTTGGGAGTTAACTAATAAAAAATCCCCAATAGTAATTTGTAAAATCAAGTTATTAAAAGATAATAAATAGAACATGATTTATTTTCCAAAACGTAAATCAAATGTTGAAGAATATTTCAAACAGACTAATCAAATATGAATTCAATATACTCCAATAGTTTAAAAACTAATTTAAAACATAGAAAAACTTATTTTAATTATTTAAAAAATGGTAACTCCCCCAAAATTCAGGGTTCAAATAAATATTAAAAATATATTTATAGGAATTATAAATAAATAGTCATCATATATTTAACAGAATTTTTTAACTAAATAATTTACAACATGCATGCTTTCAAAAAAAAGAAAAACTTAATGTATACTCCAAAAATCCAAAAAATAAAATAACATCAGAAATTATATGAAATGTTTTTCATGCCAACATACCAGTATATGTAATAGTACACAATATTCCTACATAACAACATATAATACTTACCTTGTAATGGTGATTATATTAGGTTTAATAAGATTTGGGTAACATCATTTTGGTACCCATATTGTCATTGATTCAGAAAAACTGATATTATATATTTGGCCACCCAAACCGATTTTATATGTCTATTTTTTGCTACATTGTAAAATAAATTATTAATAAAAATATTTTTAGTTTGAAAAAATGATCTCATAAATATTAAATTACATTCATCTACATAATACCCATTTATTGTACATTTTATTCATGTTACACGTGAAATAATTCATTTTGATATTTTGATAAAACATTATTCTTATTCATACATGGTGATAATATATTATAACCAAATCTTTCTCGATAAATTTTTATTTCATCATAGTAATCATTTTATTATATTTATATTTTCCTTGAACAATAATAGATAAAGTTTCTTTAAGATAAAAACCATAATTTTTCAAATTCATGTTATCTTTTTTAATATATCCAATATTAGTATAAACTATCTCATTATAACTAGAATCTATAATTATAAATTAATAATTTTATATTATTGATATTCTTACACTTGTTTTCAACATTTGTTAAGTCAACCATGGTAAAATTAAAATTTCTTTCCTACTATTTATTATTTACTAAAATAAAACTATTCAATCTATCATTATATTCTATTAGTGTTAAAATATCAGAATCAAAATTCATTTTAGATTACACATTTTGAGAAATAAAATCATTCAAATTATTATATTATATTTTTATTATCTAAATTTATTTAACTAGATTGTTATTTTAAATTTTTTATATCATTGTTTTTTCAATAATCCTAACACCATCATTCATTAATTCCACGTTTTCTTTAATCATTTTTTTAAATATATAATTAACAGAATCAAAATCATAATAAGAATCTAAATTGGTTTCTTCTTTAACTTTTGAAATAAAATAGTGATCAACATTATATGGGGTAATTGATTGAGTAAAAAATGAATCACTTAGCTCCTAATTTTTAGACATAAAATCGGTGTAACCTATCTTCTTTTTTAACATCCATTGTCACCACTTATATTTGAATTGTCTAAATAGTCTCACCCTACAAACAAAGATTTATTTTATTTCCCCGTTTTTCTTTTGTAATTATTTTAATGCTAGATTTGTGAAAAATAATCTGTGATGTGTCATTTTATCATGCATGTAATGACCTATAATTTTTTCAATGGAATTTCCTTCTTATAATTATGTCATAAAATAGGTAAATCACATAGAGATACCAATAAAAAATTATGATAAATTATTCAGAAAATAAAATATTAATAATTACAAATATTATTGTGGGATAAAAAACAGATATCTAGATAACAAGAATGGGAAAATTGGGATCTTCTCGATCTACTTGATTGAATGCACTCATGAAAAGTGATGTTGAAATAAAACCTAATGATAATAACATAATATAAATTTTAAATTTTAAATTATAAATAACCTTGAGATAAAATATAATTTAATTAATATTGAATAAATTAAAATGTATGTATAAAAATTAAGTAACATATAACGTTGTAATAGTAACCATGTCATTGGAATAGTAAAATGACCACTAAAAATAGTAATAGGGAGATTAAAATAGTAACCATACCTATGAAAGTGTAAAAAAATAATATATATTACTAATGAAAACAGGATAAATTTATATCTTTTTATAAGTAAATAAATGTTTTAAAAATGATAAACTAAGTGTTGGTCTTTTTGTAAAACTTAAATGTTTATTTATAGTATTATAATTAATATAATGACTTAAACTAAAATTAATTTACATATAATATATTAAAAAATTAATATTATGTTGTATTATAATTATCATATAATTTTATGTGCCCTAATAAATTTTTCAAAGGTCAAAAAATCTGTTATAATATTAAAATCATTATTTTTTGAATTAATGGTAATTTCATTTAAAAATTATTTTTATCAAATTTTAAATTTTTTTTAAAAAAAATTGAGTCCATTTTTTAAATCTTCATGTAGGAAAATGATTATGTTGATTTTTTGTGTTTCTTCCAAAATAGTTGAATTTTTGGTGAATAGTGAAATACAATAATTTTCGATAATTTACATTATACGAAAATTTGAGTCATTGATGATGCATGGATGATGTAAGAACCAATTGGTTAGAAATATATATAACTATTTAATTTATTTATTCAAATTTATCAATATTATTGATAGTCTTAAGATAAAATAAAAATCTAATTATTATTATAATAAAAAACACCCCTCTCCTCCCACTATAAATGACACCCCATCTCCTCACACATTATAAGCCTTATATATTATAAATATTCTTCCCCATTCCTTTCCAAAACCTATTCCTCATGTAAAATACCTACTAGTCTCAACAAAAGACCAATCCCAAGTTCTTTAAGGATGTTCTCAAGGTGACAACACTCAAGAGGTAAAATCATCAATCCTTCTCTTTTATTTTGTTTTATTTTATTTTCTTATACATTCCTCACCTCCCCTAAAAAATAGGCATGAAAACTATATTATCATATATATATATATAGGAATATTATATTTTATAATGGAATATCCATCATCAAAAAACTTCCCTTATTTTTTTAATTCTAAAAATTAAAACGTCATCCACGATTTGTAGGTTCATTGACTTCATGGATGATTAGTTTTAGATTTATATTACTATATTAAAAGCTTATCATAAAACCATTATTATGTATAAAAAATTATAATAGTTATATGATATATTTTAGCTTATTATGGATCTAATATAGAGACATAATATTGTACAAAACCAAACTAGTTCATGATGATCATAGAAAAATCCAAAATAAACTAAACATATATCATTAATTTGTTATCTAATAAATCATAATCATAATAGAAAAAAATGATATATTTGATAATTTAAAATTAAATATGTTTATCAATACAATATAATATCACTTCTGAATTACTATTCCTTTTTGAAAATAAATATTATAATTTTACATAAGAGAACTGGCCATGAAACGCTGAAACAAATTCTCCCGGAACGAAGAAATTAAACTCCATATCTCTGTGAAGTGGTCATAAATAATATTAATAAAATTATAATAAATAAAATAAATATATAATAGGTTATGAATTATCTAATTAATTAATCTAATTTTTTTATATGGGACATTAAGTGCAAGTGAAGAATGAATTTAGGCTAATAAAAAGGGTTCTCTCCAAAATCCATTTTTCCTTTGGGATTAAGATTTATCTCTCTATAACCCAATGTATTTCTCCATTATTCTAATATAATTATTCTATAATATCATCATATGTTAAAAAAATGTGTATTTTTCTTAATTAATCATTTTTTATGGGGAATTTCATGATTTATAAGGTTCCCTTCCCAATATCTCCCGATAAGAAAGCACGATTAAAGGGAACATCCCCATTTCCTACACATTCTCAAGTACAATACATAATATATTTTAAGAAACCATTATTTTTACAAAAACACTCATTTTATCATAAAAACTATCTTATTTCATTTCTTGTTTTATAAATACAATTATTCATTTGTCCTCTTTAAAGACTCATTAATATTTTCCCTTAAACCACACTAATGTGGCTCATTGTCTAATGTTTATAAACACCCTTTTTACATGTTTTCACTTAATTTGTACATGATTTATCTTTATTTATGAATATTTCCCCATATTAATGTCCAAATATGATTTAAATCCATTATTTCATGAAAACCATTATGATATGACCATTGGTTATTCCTTATGACATGATTATGATGTATATTTATTTCCATGGGTAACCCTTATGTTTATTTATTATATTCGATTACTTATGTGGAACAAATATGCATGAACATGTAATGATGGGTGAACCTAGATAGCACTCCAATTCATTGGGTCATGTTTAGTCTCTTGATACGTCATATATGGGGTTAGGGAGTAAAAATAATCCATTATGGGACTTTGTCCGCCATGTGATGCAGTCTTGGAAGTTAGACTTGACTCATGTTTATTTAATGTCATATTTTGCTACCACATTCCATTATTTCCATGGTCATATGATTCTGTGTTTTATATGTTATGATTCCAAATGTTCACTCATTGTCCATTCCTTTTATGTTAAGGTGTTATACCATTCTAACTAATGTTCTATGATTCATTCCCATGGTTATTCCCTTACTATTATTTTTACATCATCCATTTTTTAAATGTTTTTCCTAGGTTACCCTATGAAACTGTAGGATCTCAAATTAATTTAGTAACTTATTATTGAAGATAAATACATTGATGTTTTATCCTAGTTACATGTTTTCAATTTTATCTACGTAGTCTTACAAAGACACTAAACTTTATGATCATTGGATTGTATTTCATGGATAAATATGCTTCAAATCATGTAGTATTATATATAAAAGTATATGGTCAATATATATGGTATTATAGGATAGATTAGTTACATTTTTTCATTATGACTATAAAATATTATTAATAACCCTAGGGATAATTTTCTCAACATGAATAACCAATATTTAAACCTATTGAATCATATGAAAGGATATACATTATATTTATAATATTATTAATAACTGTTAATAGTTAATTTTTTATATGATAACTTTAGCATCCCAGGTAAATAAAGAATATGAAATTTTTATATTTATCTTTTTTTTGAATAAAAGTTAATATTGATTTAAAGGTAATGCTATGCTTGATGACTTACCCAACACGCAACAACGAGTTCCTTTAAAATCTTATGTTGCACTCTAATAATAAAATAAAATTATTTTAAATGTTAGTTAACACATAGCCATTGTATTGGCAGGAATGAATAGAAATAACTAAAATATGATTACATATGTTCATTAAATGTTTTTACATTTATCCAATAAATGATAAAGGCTTAAAATATGAAAAAAATTCAATTTTAGGCATATATACTCTAATTTTCACTAAAGGTCCACTTATTAACTTTTGATGGAGAACCGTCATTAAATATAGTTTTGGTCACTCTTATACATTCTATTGGACCAAATAAAACTCTTCTTTATAATCAGGACATCAAAATTCACTTTGTGTAAATTTTTGGTATTTTTCCAATAAAAATCATTTTTTAATGAATAGTGAAAATGTTGTATTTTAATTCAAAACCTCTTTTTAATATAATATTTTTATATGATTAGATTATCTTTATAATTTATTTTAAAGTGAAATTAGAATATATTTTTACCATTTAATCCAATAGTGGTCGTTGGAATTAATTTCATCTTGAAATTGGACTTAAACTAGTTTCAATCTTTTGATACTTATTGTTTCATAAAAACACGCTATTTGCTCTGACAACGGTAATTAATTATGAAATTAATTAATTTAACTTATATGTTTTGAATTTTGTAAGATAGTCATCATTTTTGAATTCGGAATATCAAATATATCCTAGGGTAAATATTTGGTAATTTTCTAAAAAACTTCAATTTTTGATGAATAGTGAAACAACTAAGTGGTAGTTAAATAAACTGATTTTTCGTTTAAATGAAACTTTACAACTTTTGTGATTTGAATTTAAAAAATATGAAATGCATGGTTTTCATTAATAATTAAAATTTGGTTCAATGGAATTAAAATAATTTTTTTGTGGATAGTAACTTTTATGTTTATTAATCGCAATTAGAGGTAATTAGTGTAATTTAAGGTAAAATTAATGTTTTAATAATATGAAATGACCTAGACACATGTCCTAACCTCATTTTATGTGTCATGGCCGACCACGAAAATCCATGGATCAACTTGGGGACCCCATGGAGCCACTTTGGTAGGAAAATGACATTAATACCTTTTTATTTAATGTTAAAATTAAAATGTCACAAACATGTGTTGTTTTACTAAAACAATTTGTATATGGGGTTATACAAGTTTTATTATTGACTATAAATATTCATTGGAAAGCTAAAACTATTTACTACATCATGGTAGTTTTTATAATTTTTACACATTAACTAAATTAAATTATTATGACACCATGATGATGCAGCGATTACCTCATTATTTAACGATTTAAATAAAATGGAAAGATAATGTAAAATCTAAGACCTAAACATTTACAAAACCTATTTGATGAGTGGATTTAGAACCCTTATCACCTTATCCTCTAAGAACATCAATATGGGACCTTTAAAATCCGAAACTCATTCTAAAATAAAGTAATATTTCCTTACTTTCCAAGAGTTCTCCTCCCCTCCTCTTATAAAAGGCCCCCACCTCTACCTCCTTACCCACACCTCTCAAGCGTTTGGCTCAGACAACCCCTTCCCATTATGTCTCTCCACATACCTCTATTACTCATAGAAGCATCAATTTGGGTAGAAATATTCCTAAGGAAGCCTTCGAGCTCAAATCAAAAAGAGTTACCCGATTTGAAGGTAGTGTCTTCTCTTGTGTTTTTTTGTGTTATTTTGCTTCTCCACCCCCCTAAACTCTTTTTATTATTTTCTTTTATAACAACTCCAGTATCTTAAATATACTAGTATGTTGTTATAAGAATCATTCGAGCTACACTTACACACACCTACATCTAATGGTTAAATAACATACTGTTTCTGTGGATGGAGAATTTCTGCCTCACGAAACGATGATTGTTCAATACTCATATAACACCTTAAAAGGTGGCCATTAAGATGTCACTATATTTATATATGATATATAATATGTTTATGTAATACTTATTCTTCTTTATTTTTCTTTTGTGGCATACCTTTATGGTTTTCATTGTGGGTAAACATGATAATTTCATTTTAGGAAGTGCGGACTATTGCCCCCTCAAAGTGATTTGATTCGTTAATGCCATATGTGGGATGTATAAAGGATTTATTTAAAGTTATTATATATTATCTATGTTACATATAAATGATTAATATAATTCTAGAATTAAAATATACAAACCTCTCATTTGGTTTTAATTCCATTAATATGACATACAAATAAAAGTAGCGTTCATGCGTATGTACGGCTTACTGTCTCCATGAACGGTGCATTTAATTTATTACCTCTAAATGATTATGTAATGTTATAAATACTTTTATATTCTGGATATAATGAACCTTTTACCACACAAACAACATGTAATTGTAAGAAGTCCACTTTCGACTTAAGAACCAAATATCGACAAAACAAACATTATTAACTTAAATGATTACATAATGATTATAACATGGAAATAAGTGATATAAAAGGAATAATGAACATGAAAAAGGTTCTTAAGAAAGTGGAAATTTACTCATGTTTATTATTAATGACTTTGAAGAACTATCGAGTCATGTCAGACCCAAGGTAAGGGATCCTACCCCTCTCTTTCTTTTTAAGTACACTCTTTTATGTCGTTTCTTTTAAGCTCATCTTTCTTATGTTTGTGGATGTTATATTATATTCCTCATACTGTATTTTTTATTTTCATATTATGAGAGACCCTATTTGATCTCATAAATCCATTTTTGGAAGTTTTATGTGGCGCCGTTAGGCTGCTGAGTTTCCGTAAGGGATTTTTTATCTCACTTTTATTCCTGTGACATTTATGCTATGTTTGCCACTATTTCCTTTGAGTGGTGTATGTAATGCCCATTATTATACAATTTTAGTTGTATAATTTCATTTATGGGTATCTAAATATTCATTGTATGACCCTTCTTCCATGGGGTGTACGTTTCGAAAGTTACCCAACTCAAAAAGGGGACCTTTCACCCTCCTCTTCTTAAAAAACTTATTTTGTTATGTCTTTTAATTCACATACTATTATGTTGGGATATGTTATTCTATATCCTTATTTATGTAAATTTTATTTCCAAGTGATGAGATACCATTTTCTCTCTCATCAACTCATTTTATGAATTTTAAAGTGACGTCGTTAGGCTGTCGTATTTCTGTAAGGGAACTTCTTAACGCACTTTCAATTCTTTGGGTTAAACCTTTACTTCTTGATTTTACTATGCCAAGATTATGTGTGGAATCTCTATGTTGTAATTTCCACAACCCTTTTTGTGGATATAGTATTTCTACACATAATCATCTCATTGATAAATTCTTACGAACTTGTATGGGAAAGCATAACCCAAACTCATTTCATTGAGTTAAATATCTATGTCATTGGTTTTGTTTTTCAAGATTATGTTTGAATGACCTCTGATTGTTTCACACTTAATATCAACTTATATTGGTTGTATTTATATTTCTCACACATAATTATGTGATAGATTTATCCTTAATTTAAGGATACCATATTTATAATGGATTTCATCTCAATTTACATTTCCCTTTAGACTTCATTGGTGTTATGAAACAATTCAATCTTATATGGTGTGTATACTGTCCTTTAACATATTATATCATGAATCCCTTTATTATCATGATATTATAAATCTTAGATTACATGTTATTCGGAAATTATTTGTATTTAATAGTCTTTCATTTTTTTTAAAACTCATTAACAAAAATATCATTTTAAATGTTTTAAAGATTCATTATTCTAAATCATTATCTTTAATGTCCATGTTTTCAAAATGGTTTTCAGTATTTATTTATATGGACATTAATGTTTTCAAATTATAATTCCAATAAAAGCTTCAAAGTGGTATGGGACACTTTGATTTAAAAATCTCTTTTAAATGATTTTTGAAAATGGATTGATTAATTCAATATCTTGGAATTACTTATTTTTATTGAAAATGAAATGTTGTTATTGAAATGTTTATATTTTCAATATTTTATGTGTAATGATGGTACTTGGACATTTTTCGGGTGGTTACATGATAAACCATATGACGGGAGGTGCCGTGAATACCAGGACGGGTGGTTACATTATAACCTCCAATGCATTGGGTATGGAAGTCGGCCGTATGGCTATTCCATTAAGTATGTGTGGAAGTTGACCGTATGGTTATTCCATTTAAGTATGTTTATGTACCAAGTTACCTTTATATGTTATGTGTTCTTTATATGGGTTTTATGGTAATCTTTTGGTTACAAAATGGTAAGTAATGGTATTTTATTTAGTAAAGAGTTTTTACTACTTCATAAAGGTGAAAAGTGTTACTTTGATAAAGTATTCATGGTTTACTAGTTGCTTTGAAAAAACTAACAGTTTTCCTTCTTTGTGTATCCTTTACTGAGATTTTTATGCTCACCCCATGTTTTTGAAATGTTTTTCACAGGACTTAAATTGGAATAGGGTCAAGGATGGGATCAAGGAAAAGTCATACTATCTAAAACATGGAACTAGACATGTTTCTTTTTAAGAGTTTTTATTTTATGGAAATTTAGTAGAAGTGACAACTTTGTAATCTTTTGAGATGTAATATTTATGTCCTAATTCTCTAAAACTCTAAACCTGAAAATATCCTCGATGTGAATTATTCATTTAATTCAATATTAAGTAAGGTTTAATGTTCGGGCCTTATAGTTGGTATCAAAGGGAGGTTTAGATAACTTTAGAGGATACGGTATCCTCTAAGCATAAGTGGCATTACCATAATGGTTAGGATTTCATAAATAGTCCTAGTTTTAGATAAAGTGAATGAGTAAGTATATCTTAGTTTTTATCTTCCTCATTAGTACATGATGGTTTTTTTGATATACTCACACTGACCTTTTTGGTTTTAGTAAATGGATGGATCTAGCAGGCACCAAAGTGACAAAAGGTTTGAAGGAAACTGTGGTGGTTCTCTGATTAAGAGACTGGATGAAATGGGGGATTCAATGTGGAAACTAGTGGTTGTTCTAAACAAACTACCAAGGAGTCTTGATCAACCACTTGAACCTCGGTATGTTCTGTAATGCATCATGTACGAGATGACCAATCGATGTGGAAGTTAAGGTAATAATTACAAAGGTAACCATTAGAGTTTATATGATCCTTACTTTTGAGGTAATTATTGGTTATTATATGTTATTATGGAAAATTAAAGGCATGAGATAAACTTGAGGTTAAAATATTTTATGATTATTTTTGAAGATTTTATTTCGTTTTAGGGAATGTTTTAAGAATTATATAGTTTTGGAAAAAGAGAAACACACAGACCGTGTGACAACCCGTCACGTCGGACAAAGCTGCAGGAATCGAACCCACAACCAAAGTGTGACTGGTATTTATTGCCTACCACTGGACTACGTGAAGTCCCTGGTTAGTTTGACTAATTATTTTTAGTTAGATGATTTTAGGAATCAATAGTAAGTTTATTTTGGGTTATCTATTGAAATGATTAACCTATCATGGAGGATATGTGATTAGGTTAACTACTTTCCAATGTGAGAATTTAAGAGCAACTGATGTTATTTGGAGATAAAAGTTAATTTTTACCTTGGAAGACTATGTGATTGAATTCTTAAAATACTTGGGTTTCAATATTAGTTTGGTTTACTTTGAATAATTTTATGGACAATTGTTTATCGAATGGTCTTCGTTGAACGTTGGGTTTTTTTGGACAAATTTTGGAGATTTAGAATAGATTTTCTTTTTATAAAGGATTATACTTTTGTTGATTATCTGATCTCATACTAACAATTTCGGTTTTGGATGTTGTCTAAAGACATGGGAAATATATAGTTCTCTTTTATGGATTAGGTGATTCTCAAGATGTTGATTATAGTACTCTTAATGCGAACAAGTCTTCCTAAATACTTGTATTTTGGAGAAAATATGAGTTTGATTAAGTAATATAGTATAAGTTGAAAGTTTACGTGACAAGTAAGTATGTTTCATTATGATTTTGTTAAGATCAAAAATAAATTCCTCAATGAAGAATAACTTAAAACCAAAATGTTTTCTGTTAACTTTTCCTACTAGGGAATCGAATAGAGTTTAACACATCACATGTTTGTGATTTTATTATGGTTAACTTTCTCCTAGACATGTTTACTATCGCTCTCCCTCAGAACATGACCCTTTGCTTTTTCCTCCATGTCCATGTTTTCTTACATGGAATCCTAGTATGGGTTAACTTGGGTGACCTCTGTACTCCTATTTCTTTCTTTTAAAGTGATTGTTTTACCGACCCTTGTTCCGATGTGAGACTTTCAATGAAGTTTCTGAGCCCAATTTTAAATTTGCGAGGACGCAATTCCCAAAAGGGGGGAAGGATGTAGCACCCCAGGTAAATAAAGAATATGAAATTTTTATATTTATCCCTTTTTTTTATAAAATTTTAATATTAATTTAAAAGGAACACTATGATTTATGGCTTACCCAATACGCAACAATGAGTTCCTTTGAAATCTTACGTTGCACTCTAATAATAAAATAAAATTATTTTAAATGTTAGTTAACACGTAGCTGTTATATTGGCGGGATTGAATATAAATAACTAAAATATGATAACATATGTTTGTTAAATGTTTTTACATTTATCCAATAAAGGATAAAGGCTTAAAATACGAAAAGATTTCAATTTTCGGCATATATACTCTAATTTTCACTAAAGGTCCACTTATCAACTTTTGATGGAGAACCGTCATTAAATATAGTTTTGGTCACTCTTATACATTCTATTGCACCAAATAAACCTCTTCTTTATAATCGGGACATCAAAATTCACTTTGTGTAATTTTTTGGTATTTTTCCGATGAAGATCATTTTTAATGAATAGTGAATAATGTTGTATTTTAATTCAAAATCCCTTTTTAATATAATATTTTTATATGATTAGATTATCTTTTTAATTGGTTTCAAAGTGAAATTAGAATATATTTTTACCATTGAATCCAATAGTGGTCGTTGGAATTAATTTCATCTTTAAATTGGACTTAAACTAGTGTCAATATTTTGATACTTATCGTTTCATAAAAACACGCTATTTGCTCTGACAACAGGAATTAATTATTAAATTAATTAATGTAACTTATATTTTTTGAATTTTGTAAAATAGACATCATTTTTTAATTCATAATATCAAATATATCCTAGGTTAAATTTTTGGTAATTTTCTGAAAAACTTCAATTTTTGATGAATAGTGAAACCACTAAGTGGTAGTTAATGAAACTGATTTTTCGTTTAAATGAAACTTTACCACTTCTGTTATTTTAATTTCAAAAATCTGACATACATGGTTGTCATTAAGAAGTAAAATGGGGTTCAATGGGATTAAAATAATTTTTTGGTGAATAGTAACTTTTACGTTTATTAATCGTGATTAGAGGTAATTAGTGTAATTTAAGGTAAAAATAATGTTTTAATAATATTAAATGACCTAGACACATGTCCTACCCTCATTGGATGTTTCATGTCCAGACACGACAATCCATGGGTCAACGTGGGGAGCCCATGGAGCCACTTTGGTAGGAAAATGACATTAATACCTTTTTATTTAATGTTAAAATTAAAATGTCACAAACATGTGTTGTTTTACTAAAACAATTTTTATATGGGGTTATACAAGTCAGATTTTTGACTATAAATATTAATTGGAAACATAAAAAGATTTCCTACATCATATTATTTTATTTTATAATTTTTAGACATTAATGAAATTAAATTATTTATGACACCATGATGATGTAGCGATTACCTCATTATTTAACGATTTATATAAAATGTAAAGATAACATAAAATCTAAGACCTACACTTGTCCAAAACCAATTTTATGAGTGGATTTCGAACCCTTATCACTTTATCCTCGAAACACATCAATATGGGACCTTTAAAATCTTAAACGCATTCTAAAATGAAGTAATATTTCCTTACGTTCCAAGAGTGCCCCTCCTCTCAAGGATTTGGATCTTCCAACCCCTGCCCATTTTGTCTCTCCACATCCCTCTATTACTCCTAGAATCCTCACATTGGGTAGAAGTCTTCCCAAGGAAGCCTTCGAGCTCAAATCAAAAAGAGTTACTCGATTTAAAGGTAGTGCCTTCTCTTGTGTTCTTTTGTTTTATTTTGCTTCTCCACCCCCCTAAACTCTTTTTATTCTTTTCTTTTGTAACAACTCTAGTATATTCAATGTACTAGTATGTTGTTATAAGAAGCATTCGAGCTACACTTACACACACCTACATCTACTGGTTAAAGAACATAGTATTTCTGTGGATGGCGAATTTCTGCCTCACGAAACGATGATTGTTCAAAACTCATATAACACCTTCAAAGGTGGCCATTAATATGTCACTATATTTATATATGATATATAATATGTTTATGTTTTACTTAAGCTTAAGTCTTTTTCTTTTTTGGCACACCTTTATGGTTTCCATTGTGGGTAAACACGATAATTTCATTTTAGGAAGTGCGGACTACCGCCCCCTCAAAGTGATTTGATTCATTAATTACATATGTGGGATGTATAAAGGATGGATTTAAAGTTTTTATATATTATTTATGTCACATATAAATGATGAATATAATTCTGGAATTAAAATATACATACCTGTCATTTGGTTTTAATTCCATTAATATGACATAGAAATGAAAGTAGCGTTCATGCGTACGTACGGCTTACCGTCTCCATGAATTGTGAATTTCATTTCATACCTCTAAATGATTGTGTAATATTATAAATACTTGTATATTATGGATATAATGAACATTTTACCACACAAAAAACATGTAATTGTAAGATGTCCACTTTCGACTTAAGAACCAAATATCGACAAAAGAAACAATATTAACTTAAATGATTACATAATGATTATAACATAGAAATAAGTGATATAAAAGGAATAATGAACATGAAAAAGGTTCTTAAGAAAGTGTAAATTATGTCAAGTTTATTATTCAGGACGTTAAAGAACGATCGATTCAAGTCGGACCCGATGTAAGGGATCTTACCCCTCTCTTTCTTTTTAAGTACACTCTTTTATGTAATTTCTTTTAAGCTCATCTTTCTTATGTTTTGGGGATGTTATTTTATATTACTCATACTGTAATTTTTATGTTAATATTATGAGAGACCCTATTTGATCTCATAAATCCATTTTTGGAAGTTTTAAGTGGCGTCGTTAGGCTACCGAGTTTCCGTAAGGGATTTTTCATCTCACTTTTATTCCTGTGACATTTATGCTATGTTTGCCACTATTTCCATTGAGTGGTGTATGTAATTCCAATTATTATACACTTTGTGTAGTATAATTTCATTTATGTGTATTTAAATCTTCATTGTATGACCCTTCTTCCATGGGGTGTACGTTTTGAAAGTTACCCAACTTCGTAAGGGGACCTTTCACCCTCCTCTTTTTAAAAGACTTCTTTTTTATTTTTTTTAATTCACATAATATTATGTTGGGATATGTTCTTCTATATCCTTATTTATGTAAATTTTATGTCCATGTGATGAGATACCATTTTTTCAATCATCAACTCATTTTCTGAATTTTAAAGTGATGTCGTTAGGCTGTCGGATTTCTGTAAGGGAACTTCTTAACCCACTTTCAATTATTTGGGTTAAACCTCTAATTATTGATTTTTTTATGCCAAGATTATGTGTGGAATATTTATGTTGTAATTTCCACAAACCTTTTTTGGATATAGTATTTCTACACATAATCATCTCATTGATAAATTCTTATGAACTTGTATGGGAAATCATAACTCAATCTCATTTCATTGAGTTAAATATCTATATCATTGGTTTTGTATTTCCAAGATTATGTGTGAATGACCAATGATTGTTTCACACTTAATATCCACTTATATTTGGTGTATTTATATTTCTCACACATAATTATGTGATAGATTTATCATTAATTTAAGGATACCATCTTTATAATGGATTTCATCTCAATTTACATTTCCATTGAGACTTCATTGTTGTTATAAACCAATTCACTATTATATGGTGTGTATACTGTCCTTTGACATATTATATCATGAATCCCTTTATTCTAATGATATTATAAAGCTCGGATTACATGTTATTCCGCAATTATTTTTATTCAAGAGTCTCTCATTTTGTTAAAAACTCTTTAACAAAAATATCATTTTAAATGTTTTAAAGATTCATTATTCTAAATCTTTATCTTTAATGTATATGTTTTTAAAATGTTTTTCAGTATTTATTTATATGGACAATAATGTTTTAAAATTATAATTCCAAGAAAAGCTTCAAAGTGGAATGGGACACTTTGATTAAAAAATATCTTGTAAATTATTTTTGAAAATGGATTGATTAATTCAATATCTTGGAATTACTTCTTTTGATTGAAAATGAAATGTTGTTATTGAAATGTTTATATTCTCAATATTTTATGTGTAATGATGGTACTTGGACATTTTTCGGGTGGTTACGTGATAAACCATATGACGGGTGGTGTCGTGAATACCAGGACGGGTGGTTATGTTATAACCTCCAATGCATTGGGTATGGAAGTCGGCCGTATGGATATTCCATTAAGTATGTGTGGAAGACAACCATTTGGTTATTCCATTTATGTATGTTTATGTCCCAAGTTACCTTTATATGTTATGTGTTCTTTATATGGGGTTTATGGTAATCTTTTGGTTACAAAAGGGTGAGTAATAGTCTTTTATTCAGTGAAGAGTTTTTACTACTTCATAAAGGTGAAAAGTATTACTTTGATAAAGTATTCATGGTTTACTAGTTGTTTTGAAAAAACTAACAATTTTCCTTATTTCTGTATCCTTTACTGAGATTTTTATGCTCACCCCAAGTTTTTGAAATGTTTTTCATAGGACTTAAAGTGTAATAGGGTCAAGGATGGGATCAAAGAAAAGTCATGCTATCTAAAACATGGAACTAGACATGTATCTTTTTAAAAGATTTTATTTTATGGAAATTTAGTATAAGTGACTACTTTTTAATCTTTTGAGATGTAATAGTTATTTCCTAATTCTCTAAAACTCTAAACCTCAAAAAATCCTCGATGTGAATTATTCATTTAACTCAATATTAAGTAAGGTTGAAGGTTGGGCCCTTATAATCACGAGATATGTGTTAATTCCCCATAATTATATTTTATTTCATTTTCTTGTTCAGTCGTTTATAATATGAGAACCCCTACCAACAATCAATGTGATAGGAAATGTGAATATTTCTTTAATAAGATCCCAAACCGGATCAGAATGGGAGCTAAGAACTTCATGATTGAACTATCTCACCTTGATCATGTTATGAATAATAAATTGAATTGTGTGTAATTACATTTTTCTCCTTAGAAATAGAATGTTTTTTTCCAATCCTTTCTGTGAAAAAGGCCTCCTATCTTTAGTGGATCTTTTTATCCCCTCATCACGAATCAACAGATTAACTCCATTGAGTAGATATTCTCTATTCTCTAATACTCAGAAGAAGATAAATTCATATTGGTGGTCTATCATTTTTATGAGGAAGACGGTCATTGGTGGGAACTAGTCAAAATCACAAAGTCTAAAGAGTAAATTGATTCCATGGATTGGGTAGGATTCAAGAAACTATTTTTCAATAAATATTTTCCCCAAAATCTCCATATTAATATGGATTAAGAGTTCCCCAGACTAAAGTTAAATAAAGATGAATCTATTGGGTAATATGAGGAAAAAATTATAAGACTCAAAGGATATGTATATGTCTTTTTCATCAACACCAAAATAATTTTGGATCACTTTTTTATTGGATTAAAGTATATTCTTCGAAAACCTTTGGAAATTGGAGACTTTGAAATCTATAAAGATATTTTCATATGTTCCCTTAAGGTTGAAAAAAATATTTATGACTCTTAGTGGCCTCATGGTATCAAACATATAAAGAGGGAAATTGATTTTAATATGGGAGGATAAATAGATAAATCTCATTAAATAATGAAAAACCAACATCCCACATGTCAAAAGTATGGGAAGAACCATCCTAGGAACTATCCATAGGAAACTAGAAGATGATTTAAATGTATAATAGAGGGAAATCAGGATAATTATTTTCAATGTGATTTGAATAATACCACTAATATAGAGTAATAAAAAAAATTTATCAATACGCAACCTATAGTTAAGTGCTTCAACTCCAAGGAACATTGTCATTATGCAACCCAATAACCTAATCCAAGGGTTATAGGAGGTAATAAATAATAATTACATCTGATGTAGCAAGGAATTTTATGTTATATCACTACTTCTGAGGTGGATCCCAACAAATATACAGTCATAGGTACTCTAGTTATTCATTCATGAATATTGAATGTGAAATTTTATCTTATTTTTATGAATTATTTCATATATTTTAAGTTTAGTATAACTATTCAAACACTACCTAAAAATATGAATGTTGAGTTATCTATGAGAACTGAAAATTGGGAAATTATTTCCTCATATGTATATAACTTCTCTCTAGTTAATGTTTTTGGACTAAACCATCCAGAACATATCTTATTAATTCCATGTGTGGAGTGGGATGAAATATTGGGCATGGTTGGGAAATATTTATTCAAATACAGCATGAACTATTGAAAAATAAATATCACTCTTCACATTCTAAAGAACCCTCTAATTCTGTACATGGGTATAGAGGAAAGCAAATATTCTAGAGAATCATCATTCCAATTGTGGGTATTATTTTCCAATGATCAGGAATATCTATGTAAAACGATTAATTCAAAGGAGAGGATCATGCTCAAAGACATTCCCATTATGAGGAATGATATTGATGTATAACTAGATGAATTTAGAGGTCTTCACTATTGGGTGTTCCAGTAATCTTCATAATAAATAATGATAAACCAATGTACCTCTATAATTATTATAAAGAGCTTAATATAATAATGATAAATAACAAGTATCACATACCACTGATCTATGACTAATTAGATCAACTATATGGGGACAAGATTTTTCTAGGGTGGATCTTTAGTGAGGATATCAAAAATGAATGGTGAGGAAGGAATATATTCACAAGACTGCCTTTCAAATGAGGTATGGACACTATATGTTTTTAGTGATAACCATAGGACTCGCTAAAGATCTATAAATTTTCAAGGAATTAATTAATAGATTCTTTAGATAATACCTCAAAAAAATGTTGGTAATTATAGATGATATTCTGTTATAATTCAAGATTATGGAGGAACACAAGGTTCTTTTGTGAATTGCACTAAATGTTTTTTGAATGGATAAACTATATGAAAATTATAGTAAATGTCAGTTTTGGATGGAGTAATTATCTTTATTAGGTCATGTTATCATCAATAAAGTAATATTTGTATAACCTTGTAAAAAATAAAAGTGAAAAGTGTCCAAAACTGTTATCTGTTACAGAGTTCTACAGTTTCCTTGGTTCAGATCGAAATTTATGAATTTTTGTGAATATACCATCATGGTTTTCAAAACCACTTACCAATATTACTTGGTTGGGAGTAATGGTTTCTTGGACTATTGAATGTAAATACTGCTTTAAAGAGTTGAAAATGAGTTGTATTATTGTATCAACACTTATACTACTGAAAATTGTGGAGCTCTTTTTGTTTTATGGTGGTGAATAATAAAATGGATTATGTTGTGTACTAAAGAAAAATGATAAAGTGATATCCTACATCTCAAGGTAGCTGAAATATAATGAGAAAAACTATCCCACACATGATCTATGGTTGGCAGTTGTTCTCTTTACATTAAAAATTATGCAGCATTATCACTTTGGAAAGAATTGTGATATA
The DNA here is from genome assembly GCA_963277665.1 of Viscum album. NCBI lineage: Eukaryota > Viridiplantae > Streptophyta > Magnoliopsida > Santalales > Viscaceae > Viscum > Viscum album. Next base: position 581,463,283 of record OY728129.1, on the reverse strand, counting down.
TATACTGATCATAAGAGACTAAAATATATATTCACAAATAATGAGAGTAATATATACTAGAAAATATTGCAAGAGATTATTAAGGATTATGACCACTCAATTCAAAACCATCCTTAAACGAAAATAAAGTGGCAGAAGCTCTAAGTAGAAGGGATCATATAACATTATCAATAATGATAATTGGGAAGGATAAAATCTTCTTAGACAGAAAAATATTGGATATGAGAGTCATAAATGAAAATACATCATCATTAATCTCAAAATTTTAGTTAAACCATTCATTTTAGAGAATATAAAGGATACCTGGATAGATAATGTGGAAATTCCAAATACGGTGGAAGCTATCAGAAATAGGAAATCCTTATAGATAAAAATTGCTGAGGAAGGATTTGTAAGATGTGTTTCATGATTATGTGTACCATCAAATAATAATGTAATGAAAGTGATTTTGAATAATGCATATAGCTTGACCTTATCCATCCACCCAGAGAGCACAATGATGTATCGAGATCTCTGAGTGCACTATTGGTAGGATAATAAGAAGAAGGAGATCATTGAATGTATATCATAGTATTGGTTTTTAAAAAATAGATGGATAAAAGGAAAATGTATAAGGTAATAATGTAACCATTACCCATAACTTCATGGAAATGGGGAGACACTACCATTGACTTTGTCACAGGACATTCTAATACATCCAGATGAAATAATGTTTTATGGGTTTTCTTGGATCATCTTATTGTAATTATAGAGGACTTTCCACTCTACCAACTTACAAGGATATACATTTGATAAGTGGTGAGGAGATAAAGATTACCAATATTGATTATATCTATTTGGGATCTAAGATTCACCTCAAAATTTTGAAAAAGTCTCCATCATGAACCAATCATTGAGTTAAACTTTAGTATGGATTATTAGCCCCAAACGGATGGCCTATTTGAGTTCACTATTCAGAAACTGGAAGAAATGTTTAGATCATGCTCAATATACATTAAAGGAGGATGGGATCAATATCTTCCACTTTTCAAGCTCTCTTACAACAATAGTTTCCAATCAAGAATCCAAATGGAACTATATTAATCCATTTATGGGAAAATATATAGAACACTTACATGTTGGGGTGATTTTCCTAAATCTAAGCTTATGGGACTTAAAATGGTTGAGGAAATGTAAGAAAATGTGAATAACATAAAAAAAACATCAGTGTATCCTGAAGTCAGTAGAAGAGATCTACAGATAATAATTGAGGGTAATTATAGTTTGGGGGTTCAAGACATGTTATTCCTCTACATATCTCCATGTTATAGGGTTATGAGATTTGGGAAGGAAGAAAGATGTTTCCTAGGTACATCATCCCCTTCAAGATTCTTGATCGTGTTGGAGTTGTGGCATATTGACTAGTACTTCCACAAACCATGTTTCAAGTATATGATGTATTCCATATATCCCTCATGAAGAGGTAAATACCATATCCTTCACATGTAATAAATTTGGAGGTGTTATGTGTATAAAACGATCTCTCTTACAAGGAGTAGCCAGGGAAGATCTTGGATCATACAGATAAGGTTATGCATAAAAATACTACTCACCTTCTCAAAGTACTATAGAGGAACCATAAATATGAAGAGGTGACATGGGAACTAGAGGTAGTGATGAAGGAGAAATACTGTCACCTATTTTTGACTTAGTATGTAAAATGAAATTTTGAGGGTCAAATTTTATAAAGAGAGGGGGGAATCTAATGACCCATAATTTTATTAATGGAAATTAATTCTTAAAATTATGTTATAAAAGACATATATCATATAGAGAACCTGATAAAAAAATTTCAAAAATTATTCATCAGATAAAACAATAATAATTCCAAATATTATAATAAGACAAAAAATTGAAAATAAGATAACAAAAAAAGGGAAAATATGGACCTTTTTGATCCACTAGAATGACTACGCTCATGAACAAAGATGAATAAATAAAACATGATGTTAATAATATAATATTTATTTTTATTATTAAATTATAAATAACCTTATCAGAAAATATAAGTGAATTATGTGTGTATTAAATAAGAGGTACTTATAGAATTTAAGGAACCTACACCATTGAAATATTAATCTGGCCATTAGAATAGTGATATGACCATTAAGAATAGTAATATGGCCATTAAAATAGTAACCAAAACTATGAAAATATAAATAAAATTTAGTTATCATATAAATGAAAATATGATATATTTATATCCTAGTATAAGTAAATAAATGTTTTAAAATTGATAAACTAAATGTTTGTATTTTTGTAAAATTTAAATTTTTTTACAATTTTAAAATTCTCATGCTAATTTAAAAGAAAATATAATTTTTTAAAATAGATTCATAAATTAATATTATTTTTTAAAATAATTATAATTTAATTTTATGTGATCTTAGTTATTTTTTTCAAATTGTCAAAAAATGACTATAATATTAAAATCAGTTTTTTTAGAATAAATTGTAACTAAATTTAAAAAATAAATTTTTAATATTTATAAATTTTTTTAAATAAAATGGAGATAATTTTTGAAATATACATGATGAAAAATGTTTAGGGTGACTTTTTTTATTTTTTATGAAATAATTAAATTTTTGGTGAATGGTAAAATACGGTAATTTTTAGTAATTATCATTATAAGGACTTTTGAGTCGCTGATGATGTATGGATGATGTAAGAACCCATTAGATCAAACGATTTTGAAATATTTATAGTATTTAGTCATATAAATCAACACTATTGATATTCTTGATCCAAAATAATAAACTAATGGATATTATAATCAAAAACACCCCTCTCCCCATATAAATACCACCCCTTCTCCTCACACCTTCTAAGACTTTTATCATTTCATTATTCTATCTCATTACCCTCCAAAAAATACTACCCATTTCTAAAACCTTCTATTCTCAAAAAACCAAACCCTAGTGCCATAATGAGGTTCTCAAATAGACAACATTTCAGAGGGAAAATCAGTAATCCTTCTCTTTTATTTTCTATTATTTTCTTATCCTATACTAAACACCCTTATATAAAAATCCATGATAAATTATTTATCATATATATACCTTAATTATATTACGTTAATGGAATATAAATAATTAAATCCTTTCTCTTCTAATTTTATTCTAAAAATTAATACATCATCTCTGATATTTCGGTTCATCACCTTCGTAGATGATAAGTTTTAGTTCCCAATTATCACCTTCAAGGATGGTCATAAAAAGGTTTTTATGGTTAAAAATTATTTAAATATCTATATTATAACGTATTACAATTTCTATAACAAATATATAGTCATAATATTAATTAAAATGAAACTATTTTGTGATGATTGTAAAAACACCAAAATAAATAAAACAAGTATCATTAATATTTTTTCCAATGAATCATCCTCATATCAAAAAACCAAATGATATATGGGACCATTTAAATTTTATTAAGTGTATCATTACCATATAATATCACTTATAGAGTAATATTCTAATTTGATAAGAACATCCATAATTTTACACAAGTGAACCGACCACGAAATGAACGCTCCCTGAATTATGATATTAAACTCTGTAACTCTTTTAAATTGTCATCAATAAAATTATTAAAATTATAAAAAAATATATAAAATAATTTTTAAATAAAATAATTAATGAATCTAATTTTATTATTCATAACATTAAGTGAATCTTCATAACTCATTCGGACATATGGTAAGGGAGCTCTTCAAAACTCTATTTTTCCTTTGGGTTATGTTTTCTCTCTCTTCCCCAATGCATTTCTTCAATATTATTATATACTTCTCTAAATTTATGTCCATATATTTTACACATGTTTATGTATCTAAATTAATCAATATTTTATGAGGAAGTACATTATTTATAAGGTTTTATTCTCAAATTCTCTCGATAAGCAAGCCCGACTAAAGGAAAATTACTCATTTCTTACCCATTCTCAAGTACACTACATAATATATTTTTCCCTACAATGTTTCTTATAAAATCACAATTTTTTCATGAAAAACTATCTTAGTTGATTTTGGAGTTTTTACAGAGAATTTTTACTTTTTTCTCTTTAAACACTCTTTAATAATTTTCCTTAAACAGCATTAAAGCGTCACATTTCAAAAGTTTCTTATACATTATTTTAAATTGTTTTAAATTCATTTTGAAAAAATTGGTAATTATATATGTTTATTTTCTATATGTAATATTCAATTATTATTTAAATACATTATTTCCTGGAAACCATTATGATACTCTTATTTTTCATATCTTATAACATGGTTACAATACCCATTTCTTTCCATGGGTAACACTTATGTTTATTCCTTATATTTTATTCTTTATGTAGAACACATATTTTTAAACATGTTATGATGGGTGTGTCTAGATATCACTCCAATTCATTGGGTAATTTTAGGCCTCATTAAACTTCATGTATGGGGTTAGGGAGTAAACCTAATCCATTATAGGACATTGTCAACCATGTGATACAGTTTTAGAAGTTTTCCTTGACTCATGTTTTTGTCATGTTATATGTTAATGAAACATTACATTATTTACAAGATCATATGATTACATATTCTATATTTTATTCCATGGTATTTTCTATCTTGGTAAGCCTTTCTAACTCATGTGTTATGATTCATTACCATGTTTATTCCCTTACTGGGCCTTTTAGATCATCCCTTTTATCTATATTTTCCCCATGTTATCCTATGTAGATCTGTGAGCTAAAATTATGTTAGGATATCATTATGAAATATTAATTCAGAGTTGTTTTATTCAAGTTCTATGTTTTCAATTTTATGTACCTTGTATTCCAAATACACTAGACTTTACAAAACATGGTATGAATTTCATGGATAAATATGATTAAAATCATGTAATATTATTTATAACAGTATAGGGTTGATATAATACAATCATAATAGGTTAATTCAGAAACATCATTATTATTACAAGTATTACATTTCTTTTACTCCTTTTTGAACTTCCTTTTAAACTTCCTCTCACAACCTTTCTTCATAAATTTGGAAATACTCTTACTAAAATGATCCATTATTTTGTCACATTCCTGGAACTCAAAGTTGAAATTGTTGGAGGGTTTATACACTTTATAATTAAAATCTATATCATTTCTATTTTTAGACTCCTCATCAGAAAAATAAAATCAATTCATATTCATACTTTAGTAGAGAACAAATTATTTCATCTAATGTATATTATTTAAAATTATTACTTTCATTAATAGCCAATTTATTTTCCTGAAATATTCTTGGTAATGTACTCAGTGCTCTTTCAGCTTGATTTTTATTGTATAAGACTTCTCCAAGTTCACTGCTATAATTTTTAATACTTGTAAACCTATGAAACATTTGGTCTACTAATTTATCCTCTACCATCTTGAAATCTTCGTATTCTACTCAAAGAATTCCCAATTTGGTTCTCTTATTATTCATTTTCCCATAGTGGGTAAATTAAATAATAATCCATTTGTATTTGGTAGTCGTATAGGATAAAACATGGATATACACTATTCTACTTATTATATAGTATAAAATATTTTTTACTTTATAAATGAAAACAACCTTTACTATATCACTTCCTATAAGTTTCTCCAAGTCATCTCTAGGTAGCTCATATAAATTATACAGGATTTCCCAATGATATATACTTAACTTATTCATTTATTCTTTTATTATATCTTTTCAATGCCTATAGTAACTTCTATAAAAAAAGGTTCCTTTTGATAAATCCATCAATCATTTTTATTAATGTTTCACATCTTCAAGAACATATATTTATTCCTTATATTATTATGTATATGATTTTCATGTTATAACAATATTTAAAAATAAACAATATAACATATTCCTTGAAGTATTTGGATCTGATTCCAATTATTTTAATCAAAATATGGGAGTTATACTATCCTTATAAGGTCGAACCCTCTGATACCAATTGTTTAGTATTAGATTAAAACAATGTGTGCTGATAAATATATTTTAAGAAACCTCCCTCTGATACTAATTTTTGGATTTATTTATATGGATATAAAATACTAGAGGCAGTGAATATTCTTTTAAAAATTCTAAGACACATAATAAATCCTATTTATACTATTGAATAATTAACAGTGCAGTGTAGTGTTAAAGATTCAGCATAGCATAAATTAATATATGAGTGTAACAACTAGAACATTTATGATTAAAATTTCCTTTCTCTTTAATTAAAATTTTCATTTTTTTAATTATATCCAATTAAATTTAAAAGTCCATTATGTTTCATTGCCATTGATAATATATTCTTTGAATACTGATCACACAACTAATTTAAATATTAGGTTTTTTGAGAAAAATATCCTTCCCACACAGATAAAGGAGATAATAGCCTTGTCCAGTCGACTCGGGTCATACAAAGCTCATTTTTAGAAGCTTGTAAAGGATGTAGTGTCATTGGGATTCTCTCTTGATCATTCCCAATCCATGATTCAACACATTAAGCTTGAACGAAATCAACTATGGGAGAAATTCAAGTTATTAGAGATTACCACCCGGACGATATTTTCAAAGCCTTCCTAATTGTCTATCACCATCTCACACTGTACCCATAGGTATAATACGGGTGTTATAAGGTGTTATGTAATAATGAATTAGTTACCTATTGTGTAATACGTTTCTATAAATAAAATTCATGTTCCATAAATTTCATTATGAGAATTGTATTTTTTAAAAAATTATGAAATTCATAAATTGGTTATTTGGGTAAAAATGGTAATTTTGAGAAATATATACATTATTATATTAAAATAACATTATTTATAAATAATATTATATAAAAATTTCTTATAAATTATTATTATATCTATTCCATATCTATAAATTATTAGGTAATAAGTTTGATAAGAGTTATATTTTTTATATAATAAAACAGAAAGTGTACATTTAAAGAATTTATTTTAAGGAATTAACAAATTTTTTAAATAATTAATATTTTAAAAAAATATTATTATAAAATAACTTTTATGAATAATAAATGAGTATATAATCTTTATTAAGTTTAATGTAATTTTTATTATGGTTTGAAATCTGTTTTTTTTTTTCAAAACCCGTGAATTTTAAATAAATGTAGATTTTCATATTAAAATTTATAATACACACATATATATAATTAGTTAGATAAAATGAATATTATTTATGGAATCAGGATTTCAAAATTATCCGACGGTGAATTTTTCATAATTTGTTGGGACAGTCGATTTGTTTTGTCAAAATTAAATATTGTATAAATAAAGTATGTGATTTATAACATCATAATGACCCCAAAATGATGTAATAAACACTATAATGGCTATTATCTGACCAATATATGTTTTTTCTTTAAAATAATTTTATTTTAGATTAGTTTTACATATTTTATAAATCCACAGTGAATCCTCCAAAATGTAGAATATATTTTTTGATTTTAAATTCATTTCTTTAATAATGTGACTCACCTCCACATAATCAAGGATAATATTTTAATATTTTCAGAAATTGTCCTTATAAAATACTATTTTTCACTACTATTTGGAAAAAAACATGGGCAAAAACCATAATATGGTTTGTGTTTTTGAATATTTAATTATATAGATTCCAAAACCTAAGATTCTGAAATATTAAAGAATTCCCCTCTCATTTCCTATATAAACCCACCCAAAATCCTACTTATATTTACTAAAAATACTTCTATAACGTCCCTAATTTGTCCTCCCCTATCTATAATCCTCCAAAGGTACCCTATGCTCTCAATAATCCCCTCTTCCATCTCTTCAAGTCACAAACTCAAGTAAGTGTTTCCTTACTTTCTCATTTTTATCCAAGTTACCTTATATGGTTACACCCATTTATTTTAAATTAAAAATGATGGGGTATATTTTTAAAACTCCCCAATACTCCCATTATTATATTTTTATGATGGGAGACATATTTATCTCTCCTTAATCCCTCCCATGTACCCCCATTACAATGTCAAAATTTAATAATAGTTATTCCATTTCTCCACTTTCTTCAAGTTTCTTTAATCTGTTACACCTTCTATTTACAAATTACTTATGAGGAGACATGTATATATATGACTCCATTACTATAAATTTAACTTATATATGATTATATTACCCTTTATCTCTCATCAAACATTTTTATGAATTTTTATGTCACGCCATTAGGCTGCCGAAATTGCACCGTTATTTTCCAAACCAAAATCATTGTGTACTGAATAACATACCCATTTCCCTATTAAGGTTATTAAACTTTATGAAGATATACTTATTTATTATAGACATTAATTTATTTATTCCACATTCCTTTATCATGGAATAAATGATGATGTTTATGGATTCGATGATATATAATCTATGTGGTACACTTAAGCATGAGATTAAAATGTTCATGAAGGTTGAACCCAGATAGCGCTCCAATGCATTGTGTAATGTTTAGAATAATGATATGTCCTGTTGGGACAGAGTTTTACTCAATTCCTTTTAGGATATTTTCCCACTATGTTGGGATAAGGGTTTACAAGAATCCATTATGTTATTAATGCAATGTTTTAAGTTGTTGCCACAATTCCATGTTATAATAATCATGTTCTATCATGCCTCTATTTTCATGTTTCTCTGATTCTCTTTTGATTTTCCTTTTTCCTAAAATTTATTGTATTTTTCATGTTATTCCAAGTTTACTACATTACTGGACTTTATATCTCACCATGTTCTTACGTATACCCTCAGGCTATCCCATGCAGTGTTAAGTACGATGAAATGTTCTGGTCATGTAAAAGATGTTTTCAATAAAGATGTTGCATTTTATGTCTTACGATTTCATGTAATGTTCCTAATCCTAAAATAAACTAGACCTATCAATCATCTGGGGTTTTGTAAGTGAAATTATATGTATTAAATAATGTTAAAATGTGTAATAAAGACAAGGGTTGTTATAGTTGGTATCATAGGATAGGTTTAGTTATTTTTGGGATTTGGGTTATAAAACTCCAGTGAAAGCCTTAGGGATAAGACTAAGTATAAGAAAATAATACCTAAATTTTGGTGAGTATAGAGTAAGTGTCTTATCATGAAAATGCATCCCTTTATGGATATGAACCTAAGAAGGTTGTTTTAGAATAGATGTATCTAGGGTAAAACCCAAAAACACCACTTTGAGATAGACTCGAATGAGAAATAGTTCATGATAATGGGTCTTGCTGCACTTTTTGTTCGACGCTTCTAGGATATATGCTTCAATGAATTCATAACCTTAGTACGAACCATTATTAAGGGAATAAAAAAATTCCCCTAAGAATATATTTTAGAAAATAGGTCATGGATAATTTATATTAAAGCCTAGAAATTCATAAGTTGAGGAATCAAATTTAATATATAAGTTATATCATTTTGTAATTGTATTACCCATTATTTGTTTAATAGTTTAAAATACTTACCCCTAATTTTATTTTTATTCTCTCCAATGGCCGGTAATATGAGCACTCAGGCTAACAACCAATGCGCAGATCAATGTGATGACTGTTCTTATGAGATGCCCAATCCATTGGGAGTGGGAATCACAAACTTTTTCATGATACTCACTCAGTTAAATAATGTTTTTAATAGAAACATGGGTCAAGATGAATGTCCAACCCCCCCCCCCCCACCCAATAAAGAAAAATCCACAATCGAGAGCTTCATGAGATAGAGGCCTCCTCCTTTCAATAGATCATTTGATCCCCCAATCGATGAAAAATGGATAACCTCTATTGAGAAGATCTTATCCATCCTTAAATGCTTTAAAAAAGAGAAGGTTCTTCTAGATGATTATCGTATAGAAGAAGAATCTGATAAATTGTAGACATTGTTCAAAAATAAGAAGCCAGAGGAAGAGATCGAGGCGTTGGAATGCAAGGATTTTTGTAAAGTGTTTTTCAATAAAACAATTCCTCACACCCTCTAACTTAAGATAGAAAGAGACTTCATTAACCTCATGTATAAAATATGAATAATAAATCAGAGAATACAAGGAAAACTTCACATGGATTGCACGATACGCCTATGTCTATGTCATTACCCTCAAATGCAAGGTTGACTGCTTCTTGGGTAGTCTAAAACCAAGCCTATGGAAAGCCCTAGTAATCTGTAACTTTTATAGCTATGAAACAATTGTCTGATGTGCCCTCAAAGTCGAAATGTAGATCATAAAATATCAAGGGTATCATGGGGATAAGAAGAGGAAAGTGGAATTTAATTTTGGTCATCTAATGGATAAATCTAAAGATTCTAAGAAATTCCAACGCCCCACTTGCCAAAGGTATGAAGACATGCCCCCCAGAAATTGCCTAATGTGGGTGAGGAAATGATTTAGGTCTGGAAGAGAAGGGTACCTGGCCAATGATTACCGAAAAGAAAAACCCAATGCTTCAAAAATGATAGGAGCACTCCATTTAACCCTTAATGCATTGTTCATTACTACAAATTCAATGAACCAGGGAACTTTTTAAACCTGTGCCCTAAGAAAAGGGTTTTTGGAGGCAACCAAAAACCTTCAAGGCAGTAGGGGGGAGCTTTTTACATCACTTCCACTGAAGAAAATCCCAACAATGAAGTGGTGATAGGTAATCTAGTTATTCATTCACGAATAGAAAACATAACTTTTTATTCTAGATATATGAATTATTTTATATCCTAAAAGATTAGTAGAAAAAATCCAACCACCACCACAAATCATGGAAGTAGGGATGTTGGTGAGAAGGGAAAGTGGGGAAATTATTTCATCCCATGAATATAAATCCTCCCCTATCACAATTTGTGGATTGAGCTTCCTGGATAACCTCTTCATACTCCCTATGGTTGAATTTTATGTAATTCTTGGAATGGATTGGATTTCCCTATATAGAGCCAACAAGAATTTCTGTGAGAGTAAAATCACTCTCTATATAGTGAATTGACCCCTGATTCTATACAAGTTCAAGGAGGAGGATGAATCTTCTTTAGTACCATTATCTCAAGCATGGATATTAATTCTCTATGAGAATGTGTATCTTTCTCATATGGTTGAGTCTAAATAAGGAACCATCCTCAAAGACAAGCCAATTGTGAGGAAATTTGATGATGTGTTTCCTAAGGAATTTTCTGGTCTTCCTCTTGGAAGATATGTTGAATTATCGATTGATATTATACATGTTCCATTTCCAATATCCAAGACTCTGTATATAATGGTTTTTTTGGATCTTGGGAAGATAAAGAAACAACCATTGGAGAATCCGTATAAAGGGTTCATACACCTAAGTGCTTCACCATGGGCTGCACTAGTCCTCTTTGTCAGAGGAAGGATGGGACAATGTGCGATTATATTTATTATCATGGGCTCAAAAAAATCATGATAGGTAACAAATATCATTTTCCATGAATTTATGACTTCTTCGATCAGATGTGTGGTGGACAATACATCTCCAAGGTGGATCTTTTGTCAGGATATTACCATGTAAGGGTGAAGAAGGAGTATATCCCCAAGAATACTTCTCGTACAAGGGACAATAATTGTGAATTACTAGTAATTCATTTCAGACTCACTAATTCTCATAAATCTTCATGGACATGATGAATAGAGTCATTAGATATTACCACGACCAATTTTTGGTATTATTTATATAAAATATTCTAATATACTTTAAACCTAAGTAGGGTCATGAGGAGTATCAAAGTATTGTACTAGAGACCTTACGACAGGAGAATCTCTATGGAAAGTACAACAGGTGTGAGTTCTAATTGAAGGATGTCTAATTATTAGGGAATATCATCACAAGAAACGTGTTATCTATGGATACCTCTAAAACAAATGCAAATGAGGGACGGTTGAGGACAACATTTGTGATAGATATCCATATCTTCCTTTGGTTAGATGGATGTTATCACCGATTTGTGAGAAATTTGTCACATTTTTCAAACCCTCTTACCATGATAACTCATAAGGGAGTCCTATTTCCTTAGAATGATGAATTAAAAGTGAGAATTAATGAGTTGAAAAGGATACTTATCACTACGATCATGCTCACACTACCCAAAAGTGTAGATATTTTAGCGGTATTCAGTTATGATTTTATGAATGGAATGGGTTGTGTGTTGATGAAAAATGGAAAATTCATTTCCAGTGCTTCAAAAAAATTGAAAGCTCATGAGAAGAACAATCCAATTCGTGATCTGGAGTTGGCTGTAGTGATCTTTTCTTTGAAAATTTTGCAACATTACCTCATTGGAGAAAAGTGTGAAATATATATTGGTCACAAAAGCCTCAAGTATATATTCACATAGTAAGAGTTGAATATGCTCCAGAAAATATAGTTAGAGCTGATTAAAGACAATGAAATCTCAATTCACTACCATCCAGGGAAACCGAATAAAGTGGAAGACGCTCTAAGTAGAAAGGATCCAACAACTCTTCCATTGATGAGAATTGAAAATGGTCCAATCTTCTTATAGTGGATGAATATAGACATGGGAATCATAAATAAAGGAACATCATCAATCCTTTCAGAAGTAGTTTCTTAATCATCTCTTCTGGGAAGGATAAATGATACTCAAAAGGAAGATGTGAGAATTCAGAAGAATGTGGAAACTATCAGAAAATGGAACTCCTCAGAGTTCAATTTTAATAAAGATGGAATTGTGACATTTGGGTCAAGACTATCAGTTCCATAAAATTAGGATTTTAATACAAAACCTTTTGATGATGAACATAGTTCGAATTTCTCCACTCACCCAGGAAAAAAAGATGTATCGAGATCCCTTAGAGCGTTATAGGTGGGATAACATGAAGAAGGTGATTTCCAAATATATATTAATGTTCCTGGTATATCAGTAATTGAAGGTTGAGAGGAATAATTATAAGGGGATGATGAAACCATAACCCATACCAATATTGAAATGGGAGAACATCACCATGGATTTTGTCACAGGACATCCAATGAAATATAAATAAATATATGTGATCTAGGTTTTTGTGGATCGTCTTACAAGGACTGCACACTTCATTGAAATTAGAGTGGATTTCTTATTGGATCAACTAGAACAGATATACATCAGTGAAGTGGTAAGGTTTCATTGCATACCATTATTAACTGTATCAATTTGAGATCCAAGATTCACCTTTATGTTCTAGAAGAGTCTCCAACATGTTCTGAATACGGAGCTGAACATCGGTATAGCTTATCATCCTCAAACTGATGTTCAATCTAAGTATACTATCCAAACAATTGTGTACATGTTGAGATCATGATCAATGGACTTGAAAGGAGGATGGGATCAACATCATCCTCTGGTTGAGTTCTCTTACAACAACAGTTTCTACTCAAGAATATAAATGTCTTCTTATTAATTTCATTATGGGAAGAGGTTCATAACACTGTCATGTTGGGATGATGTAGAGAAGTGAAAAATTATAGGTCCATAAATAGTCGAAGAAATGGTGGAGAAGGTTAAGACCATCCAGTAGCACATTAATGCTTCTTAGAGTCGAAAAAAGATCTATGATGACAATCATCGAGGAGACTTAGAGTTTGATGTTGGAGATGTGGTATACCTCATAATATCACCAATAAAGAGATTTATGAGACTTTGGAATAGGAGAAATCTTATTCCAAGGAACATCGGACCTTTTTAGATCCTTGATCACATTGGAGGAGTGGCCTATCGACTAGCACTCCTACTGAACCTGTCTCAAGTAAATTATGTATTCCATGTATCACTCTTAAAGAAGTACATACCTAACCCATTCCATGTACTCAATCCAGAGGTGGTATCATTGGAGAATTCCATATAATATGAAGAGAATCCCTCGAATATTATAGATCATAGAGAATTATCTATACGAAATAAGAGGATTCCCCTCATCAAGGTGTTTTAGAAAAATGAAAAGTTTGAAGAAGCGATGTGGGAACTGAAAAAAAGTGATGAGGAAGAGTTACCCTCTTTTATTTTTGTGTGGGAAAAATAAATTTTGAGGGATAAATTTATTAAGGTGGAATGTTGTAATGACCCGAACATGTATGAATAAAATTCACTTTTTTTTTAATAGAATGTCCTCTGTTGTTTATTATATCCAATTGGATTTAAATGACCATTAAGTATCCTTACAATTTATAATATAGTAGTTGAATATTGATCACATGACTAATATAAATATTTGGTTTTTTGTTAAAAAAATACTTTAGACATAGAAAAAAGAGAGCATTGCCTCATTTTGTAGACTCGGGTCGTACGAAGCTCATTTTTCGAAGCTCAGAAAGGAGGTAGCATCCCTATGCTTTGCTCTTGGCCAAGACCAAGACAAGATTTAATATGCTAAGCTTGAACAGAATCACCTACCAAATAAGTTCAAGTTAATAGAGATTACCACCGATTTGATGTTATCTGAGCCGACCCAAGAGTCTATCAACATTACACACCTTAACCTTAGGACTTAATTGTGTGTTATAAGGGTATATGTATCAAGGTATACGTTACTTATTGTGTAATAACTTTATAAAAAAATTATTATTCCATCAATTTATTTATGAGAATATCCTTTATTAAAAAATGATGAATTTGAAAAATTGATTCTTTAGGTAAAAATGGTACTTTTGAAAAATATGTATATTATTATAATAAACTAAATTTTTTTATTAATAATATTATAAAATTAATTCTTATCAATTTTAATTATATTAGTTCCTTATCTATAAATGACTAGATAATTAGTTCTATATGAGTTATATTTTTTATACAGTAAAATACAAAGTTTATTTTTAAAGATTTTATTTTAGGGAATAAATAAAATATTAAAATGATTAACATTTTAATAAATTGTTATTATAAAAATAGTTTTATGAATAATAAAAGATTATATAATTTTTATGAAGTGAAATGTAATTTTTCTTAAGGTTTGAAAACTATTTTTGTCAAAACCAGTGAATTTTGAATAAATGTTGGTTTTTATTTTAAAAGTTAAAATTCACATATTTAGAAAACTATTTAGATAAAATTAATATTATTTTTGGAATCAGGATTTTGAAATTATCCAATGGTGAATTTTTCATATTTTTGTGAGACAGACAATGTTTTGGCTAAAAATTATATACCATATAAATAAAATTAGTGTTTTATGACATTATAATGCCCCCCACATGATTTAATAAATAATATAATGGATATTTTCATCCCATTATATTTTTTCTATTAAATTATGGTTATTTTTTATTTTTTTACTTATTTTGTAAATCCTTAGTGAATCCTCCAAAATTTATAGTATATTTTATGATTTTAAATTAATTTCTTTAATAATCTTACTCACCGTCACATAAGTAGGGATAATATTTTATTACGTTCTGCCATTGGCCTTATAAATTAATTTTTTCAACTCATATTTGGAAAAACCCATGGGCATAAACAATGTGAAGGGTTGTGTTTTTAAAAATTTAATTATATAGATTCCAAAACCTAAGTTTGTGAAATGTTATAGAATTTCTCTCTCATTGCATATATAAACCCACCCAAGATACCACTTCTATTAACTAAAAAACATAGGAGCACAACCATAATCTATCCTCCCCTATATATAATCCTCCAAAGTTACCCCAATCTCTCAAGAAGCCCCTCTTCAAGCTTTTGATGCCACGCACTCAAGTAAGGGTTCCCTTCCTTTCTCATTTTTATCAATGTTTCCTTATATTATTACACCCATTTATTTTCAATTAAAAATTATGGGGAATTCTTTATTAAATCCCATATAAATCCATTATTATGTTTATATTATGGAATACCTCTTTATCTCTCATGATCCCTCTCATGTACACCCATTAGCATACCAAGATTTCATAAGGGTTATAACATTTATCAACTTTCTTCAATTTTATTAATTATGTTACGCCTTCAATTTCCAAATTACTTGTGTTTGTACATGTATCTATATGAATTATTACTTTAAATTTCATTTATATATTATGGGAGTCCCCTTTCACTCTCATCAACAATTTTTTTGAATTTTTATGTCACGTCGTTCGGCTACCAAAATTGAACTACGATTTCCCATGCCCAAATCATCGTGTAGTGAATACCATGACCATTTATCTATAAAAGGTATTCACCTTTATGAACATATAATTATTTATTATATAATTTCATGTATTTATTCTACATTCCTTTATCGTGGAATAAATGATTATACTGAATGAATCTATGTTATATGATCTATGGGGCACACCTAAGAATGAGATTAAAACGATCTTGAAGGGTGTGCCCTGATAGCACTCCAATGCATTGGGTAATGTATAATATCATGATACATCATGTTGTGATAGGTTTTTACCTGATTACTTTTAGTACATATTTCCACCATTTTTGTATAGGGGTTTACCATATTCATTTATTTTAATGATACAATGTTTTAAGTTGTTTCCACATTTCCAAGATATCATAATAATGTTATATCATGCATTTATGTTCATGTTTCTATTATGATCCATTGATATGCCTATAACTTAACTTCTATTGTATTATTTCTGTTATTCCTTGTTTACTCCCTTACTAGGCTTTATATCTCACCCATTTCTTATATATTTCCACCATTTATCCCATGAAATGCTATGTGTGAAGGATTTTTGTGGTCATGTAAAATAAGTTTTCAATAATGATGTTGTATTTTATGACATAATATTTCATGAAATTTTCCTAAAACCCAAATACAATATCCCTCTTGATCTTCTAGGTTGTATTAAGTGAAATTTTATGTAATAAATCATGTTTAAATGTCTAATAAAGATCTGTGTTGTTATAATGATAATCTTATTTTTATAGTGGTTTAGATCACCATGACCCTAGTTCACTCTTTTATATTTTCTAATCGGTGAAAATATTGGTACTCACTAAGAATAAATCGCTTTTAAATGTGTGATAGCCTATTTATAGACTCTTCCTTTTACAATACCCAGACGCACAACCTGAATTTTTACTTTATTTACAACCTAGTCTGACCTGACATTTCTTCAGGAGTCATAACCTAAGAACCGTTCTTTTGATTGGTAGAAAAAACAATACTCAATTTCCTTTAATTGGGAAAATAATAAACCAATACTAATAGTTAAAAGTATATTAAAGAAAAATTACGTGATGAGAGATAAAAAAATGTAAACCAATAGGGATCATAAGTTGTGGAAGCTGATGATCTTTGATCATTTCAAAAGTAATGACTGGAATGATTAAAGTTTTATCATGATCATAGAAATGTAATTTTAGTCACCAAATCCTATAATCTTGTGTCAAGGAATTAATTCTTATTGAAAATTATTCTTAAACACATTTATATTAATTCACTCTACATCCTTGGTCTCTATTTATCACCTAATCATAAATTATCATTTTTTTCTCTTTGCATTGAAATTCCCTAAACTAATCAATGCAATACAGTGGTTAGAAATATTTAAAATATGTAATCATTTCATTACCTCTTAATGCATTCCTCTTATTAAATAATAATATTGATTCACTTTAATTCCTGCATTAAACTCACTAAAAAACTCTAATATGATTATTGTAATAAATGAGAGTTTTTAAAATAAATAAAATGATAAAATCGCTACAATGGACTTATAGTAAATCAATAATTAAATAATAATTAAAATATCTTATAAAATAAGCAATATTGAAACAATTTATTTCATAAGTATTTCCATTATATTTTTACTCATTAGATTATAACATAGTTTTTATAATATTTATTTATTTTTTAAGCTAATAGAACAATTAAAATATATTGATTAAAAATACAGTTAATCATTATATAAAAATAATGAGTAGATATAGTATTTTGGAAAATATAAACTTTCACAAAATAAACAAAGTAATGATATAACCATGTGAGACATAATCCTTAATGTCGGTTAACTTATCACGTCATCAAAATGGATTAATTTATAATGATGTTTCTTAAAATATATTCATGGTCACATTAAAATTAGATTTTATAGTGGTTTCTATATTCGGTAACCTACATTAATTTGTTTGAAACATAAAATATATATTTTGTAGGATGAGAGTTATACATATTGTCAAATGTGAATTACATTTATGTTCACTTGAATATTACCATCATGGTGGGTTCAAATGTTATTCATAGTAGGTTGAAATATTACACTATAGTAACTTGAAATACTATTTAATGTTTGGTTCAGTATAACTTTTGGCCACTTATTTTATGCAAAAAATCATCCTCATAGGTTAAAATAACAATTGTGGTAACTATAAAAGACATGGTAACTCCATGTGGTTCTACAACCACATTGGATACACTCCCATTCACTTAATAATGTTAACTCAAAGTAACCTCATATTCCTCATGGTAACTTCATATTTCTCACTGTAACTTCATATATAAAATCTTGGGTAGATTTAACAACATATCGGATGAGTATAAAAATATGTAGGAGGAGAATCCCGGTTTCATATAGGTGAGATGTTGTGTCCACTATCGATATACTATGCAGTCAAAGGAGGTCACTAAAGCTGGGAAAGAGAATTCTAGTCTTGAAAATGAAACCTATAATGATGCTTGTTTGTTAAACTGGTTGAAGTGGGTTTCATGTAGGTAGATGCAGCAACTAACATGACTGTGGACAAGGCTTCCTCCTTAAATGATATGAACCAAGTGATTTTTTTCAATTGAGGTGTGTTGGGGTGGTACTATGGCATCATTGTTCAACCTGTGCTAGGAGAGGAAGGTGTGTTATTATTTGAGTATGGTCATATGGAACGTTGCTTCCAAGGAAACAAAACACAGAGACATATCCAATACTACCTTGGATTATTGTAGGTCGACTACGGTTTATTTTTTGTGTAGATAAAGTAGAAAATTATTAGTGGATATTTTCCTTCCCAGAAAATGCATACAAGAAATGAATTTGATGCACTATAGATGCAGACATAGAGAATCCAATGTGGATTCTTTATCGAGCTAAAGTATGTAGAGGTTCTAATGGGAAAAAAATATTGTTATAGTTTTTTCCTAGTGACCTCCTATAATTTCTTAATAACAACTGTTATACAGTTTTGTGTGTAGGGGAAGCTGAAGAAGATAAATAGTTATTCTTCATTATTTACGCTTGTTTTTTCAATATAAGATTTATTGATTTTTAGACCATCTAAACATTAGATTTATAAGTTGGCTTCATAAAAATAAATTTAGAGAAAAATATGTATTTCTAATGGTTAAAAAATCAATCCATGTTTTCTTTCAATATATTTCTTCAAACAGTAGTAACAAATTTAGAATAAAAACTATATAAAAATTTGCTAGAATACATGTAACGCCCCGACCCCAGTTACCCAGAGTTGGTGCATTATTACATAACATTGGAATGATCACAAAAGATGAAGTCTCGAAAGACCAATTAGTTTAGTAGTCTTGGAAACACTAGATATATTCATAAGTCTTACATTAAATCATAAAGTAAAAAAACTAAAACAACATATTGTCTTCATATCCCCTCATACTATCGTTGCTGGTCATTCATAAATTACTTCTTCACATCTTGGGAAAAATAAAACATTGAAAGGGGTGAGCTCAGATGCTCAGTAAAGATAACAATATAGAGAAAACTTTCATAGATAAGCATAAACATTTAATGCAATGTATAACTAAACCAAAATCCTTTTAAACTTGAACTTCAGCATAATATGGCAAATATAAAATGAAATAATTTCATTTACTTATTCACATGGATATTCTTCTAGTCTAATAACCACATGCAATATCAATAACCACATTCATAATGATGTAATGAATAATGCCAGACTATTATAACCACATATTCAAGGCCTCGTGCCAAGACTACAAATAAGATTTTCCCAAGACCTTGTTCCAAGACACTAGTTTGTCTCATGAGACCTACAGATGTATCGAGGAGCTATAGCGGGCTCCACCCGTCACTTACTAAGTCCTATGCATTCCTCATATGAAAATTTTGAAACATAACATAAACATTTGTATTAAAACTAGTAGATGAAATGTCAATACATTATCCACAAACCTTGAATGGTATAAAAATACCACATCCACAGTCAAAAATAACTCATTAGATACAATATGGAAGATTTTATTGTATCAGATTAACCTCAATCTATAATGATGAAAGATATTTACATAGATGAAAATAATCATCAAAACTATTAGAGTGAAATATCCCCCTTTTTCTTCAAATCATTTAAAAGTCACACTATTTTTCATGAAGCCGTTTAAAAATATATTTTTGAATCAACGTGTCCCATACCACTTTGAAAATTTCAAAAATAATTTTAATTTTAAAACATTAATGTCCATATAAATAAGTGATTAAAACCATTTTTAAAACTTGGACATTAATGAGAATGATTTAGAAGAATAAATCTTCAAAACATTTAAAAATGATATTTTAGTTAGAGTTTCTAACCAAAGGAGAGACACTTGAATACCAATAATTGAGGTAATAAAATCGTTTTAATATCATGCGAATAAAGGGATTCATGATATACTATGTCAAAGTACATTATATACACCATATAAAAGTGATTTGGTGTATAACAACAAAGGAGTCTCAATGGAATGTAATTTGAGATGAAACTTCTTATAAAAAAAGTATCCTTAGGTTAAGGATAAATCAATGGCATAGTTATGTGTGAAAAATATAAATACACTAAATATGATTGGATATTCAGTGTAAATCAATCATAGGACAATTACACATATTATTGTAAATACAACACCAATGAATTGGATATTTAACACAACAAATGGAGATTGGGTTAAAATTACTCTTATCAAGTTCATATAGATGACTTGAGAAATTATAAATTGTGTGATTATTTGTATAGAAAGTATATCCACATAAAGGGGAGTGGAAATTATGACATATGAAAATGAATAGTGATTCCACACATAATCTTGGACTAAAATAATCAATGAAGTATGTGTAAAGCTGAATAAATTGAAATTGAAATTTCAAATACTCTTATCAATTTGGTAACATATGAAACATACACCCATGAAATAAGGATCATACAATGATGATTTAGATATCCACAAATTAATGTATATTACACAATGAATAAAATCATGGGCAGTACGCACACCACATGCAATAAATAAGTGGTGAATAATGGAAATCTCAAGGAATTAAAAGTGAGATAAGAAACCCCTTACTTTGTAATTTTTCCTTGGTCGAGGGTAGGTTATCCTCCTGTATAATGTTGAAATAATTTTTATTGAATTATAAAAGAATCATATACATTAATATGATATCATATATGATCTTTTAACATTGCTTTGTTAATAATATCTTAGTATTATCGTCGTTTCGGGTGTTAACTTACTCGTTTTCTTTTATATGTTTTGTTACATAAGTAGTGATTGTTATGGATAGGTTGTATATTATTCATATAAAGAATTATATAAAGTCCTTAAACCATTTTTTTATTCATAAAATGAGAATTATACTTGTATAGATATGATGGAGAATGAATCTCATCGCGTTCGTGGAGACGGTAGTCCTTACGTTCGCACGAGGGATAATATCATTATTTTGATATTAAAATCATATATATTATGATGGTATATCATATATACAGAATTATTATCCTGTTATTTTTATTATTTACATGGATTACACATCATTATTATACCCATCTAAATAATAATGTTTTGAATAACAATTACACCACGACGTGGAGACAGTAAGTCGTACGTACGCATGTATAGTGACATGTCATTAAAAGGATGGATATAATAATAAATATGGTTGTACCATATTTATAATAACATCAAAGTATATAGAAGATACTGGAGTTATAATTTTAGAATGGAAATAACAAAGAAATAATAAGTTGAAGAAGAAAGAAACTTGAAAGAGGGTGGTGAAAACGTTACCTCTTCTTCGGGTTCTTCCTTTTGATTTGATCAAAAGGGATCCTTAGGTTGGCATTATGATCAAAATAAGGCCTCTAGGGTGAAGTGAGGTAATTTGGGAGGATATTTGGGAAGAGGTTGGCTGAGTAAAAAGGCTTTAGAGGTGTGAGGAATTGGTTATAATTGGTGTCCTTTTATAAGGGGGAGGAGGGGCTCTTTAGGAAAAACTTAAATTATTAATTTATAATAAATTCATATTCGGTTTATAATGGCTCCAAAGTGTATTATTCAATGTATAAGGTCGGTATGGGTCGCAAACCACACAACCAATAGATTTTATATAGGTTTGGGTCACTATAGTAACCATATCATTTAGATTTTACTCTTAGTTAAATAGTTTGACATTTACCATGTCTCTTTGTATTTTTATATTATACAGTTAATAAACATACTATATACTTACAATAGACCCTCAAGTGGTCCATTAATTATACCCCTATCATTATATAAGTCCTTTTTTGGAACCTTATTTTTTTAGGAATATAATATCAATTAATAATATAATATTTGTTTTAAAAACTCTTTTCTGTCAGTTTTGACACTATTGGGTATTTTGTTTTTGATAAATTCATAACAGCATTATTACTTAAAATATAATTCATATAACCATTAAAAATATTTCATATTAACCTAGAAAATTATTTTCATTCATAAAAAGACTCAAATTACATTTATTTGGATATTTATAATATCAATTATTTTAATATTTCATTAATTTAGTAATTACTACATCACCATTGTGTCATAAATAAATTAAATTATTTAGTGTATAAAAATTATAAATAAAATACCATTATTTATGAAATCTCTTTATATTTATAATTAATATTTACAATCGAATTTATATAATGTATAACCCTATATTAAAAATGTTTTAGTAATTAATCATTGATTTTAACTCTTTTAACTCTTCTTTGAATTAAATAATAATAAATGTCCTAATCTAATCCAAGTGGACCTAGATGATAATATTTTATTCCTAAGGGTTGTTTTGGTTGAGATAAACTTTTACAATATAATTAGGACATTTTTTAGGGTTATATTAAAATTATCTTTACCCTAATTACCCAATTTAATTTTAACCGTGGTAAATAAAAGTAAAAAGTTACTATTCACCAAAAATTGTTTTTATCTTATTGAACTAAATTTTACTCCTTGATATTAACTGTGTCTCTTTATTTTCAAAATTCCACTCACAGAAGCAGTAAAATAATGTTTTACGTGAATTTCCAAATTCTCCTAGGAGGTGGGTAAAAGACAGTGAAAAGTTCCATAAAATTTTTATATATCTAAAATTATTCTAAACTAACTCCAATGAATTAAATTGAACTTATATAGCTATTATGTATATATTTCTACCTTAATTAAATTTAAATAAAATAAATAATTATTTAAATAATAATTTGTTTTTAAACTATAACTCAGTGTTTTTTCAATATTCATCAAAAATTGAACGTTTTCAGAAAAATACCAAAAATTCACCCTATGCTAATTTAATATTCCAAATCCAAAAATGAATCCATTTTGAAAGATAAAATTTATAAAATTTCAAAAATTTGGTATTACTATTTATAACGGCTAGTTTGATTGGTTGTGGTGTGTGATAGAACTCGAAGTAGCATACAACACACGCTATTGCATTATTCAAAGGGAAACGTATTGTGGAAGCTTGGGGTGTTACATTCTCCCCTCCTACAATAAATTTCATCCTCACAATTTTTAAAATTGGTCTTGGGAATATAATGGAAAGTCCCACATCGGAAAAAGAGTCAATAAAACTATCACTTTAATAGAAAGAAAGAGAATTAAAAAGGTCACCCGAGATAACATATACTAGGATTCCTTGTAAAAAAACATGGATATGGATGATAAACAAAGTGTCAAGTTCTGATAGAGAGGGATAGAGAACATGGTTAGGAGAAAGTTAACAATAATAAAACCACAAACGTGTGATGGGACAAATGGTCATTAGTTTCCTTGTAGAAAAAGTAAACGGACAACATTTTTTTGTTTTAAGTTACATTACATAAAGATGAGAGATTCATTTCTGAGATTGACTTAGAACATAACGAGATATACATACTTTTTGAGTAAGTTTCATTCTTTAATAAATTCCTACTACTAACTCATTTTTAATCGATGAGTATTCAAGAAGACTTGGTCACACTGGAAGAGATAGAATAAAATTATTATAGAATCACATAATCCACATAGGATAAACTATATATTTACATTGTCTTTAGAGATTAATCAAAACCAAAATGGTTAGTATAATATCTGATGATCTCCCAAAAGGATATTCTATTAGAGAAAGAAACACTAATCATAATTTATAAAATTAAAACAATAATACCCCAAAGATAAATAAATACAATTCAATAAACAATTGTCCTTAAAATCCTTCAATATAATCCAAACTAATATTGAAACCCAAAACTTAGAAGAATTTGGTTATGTAGTCTTCCATGTTAAATTGTATCTCCAAATGACATTAACTACTCTTAAAGTCACATACATAAAATTAATTAACCTAATCACATATTCTCTATTATAGGTTAATCATTTACATAAATAACCAGAATCACTATAAATCCACAATAAAAACATAGATAACAATCCATCATTACTCCTCAAATGAGATCCCACAGTATTCTATTTTCCTTGGGCATATAGTGTTCCCAACAAAGCAAACATCTTCCAAAATAACATTAATCACTTAATCACCAAATCATGTTCCTATACTAAGGGTATTCACTTGATAAGACATAAGATCCCAAATCTACTTATTATTGATCAATAATATCATTTAACTAAAAATAATTAGTCACACTAACTAGGGAATTTATGTAGTCCCGTGGTAGGCAATAAATCCCTATCACACATTGGTTGTGGGTTTGATTCCCACATCTTTGTCTGATGTGACGGGTTGTCACACGGTCTGCGTGTTGTCCTTTTTCAAAAACTATATTTTATAACATTACCAAAATGAGAGAAATTCCTCAAAATAACCATAACATAATTTAACCACAAATTTTATCTTATAACATGAATTTTCATCACAAAATATAATAACTTGTAATTTCCTCAAACCCAATGATCATATAAAACCAAATGGTTATTTATAACTATATCCACAAGGGAAAGTACAATTCTTCCTCAAATATCATTCTCACATGATAAATTGTAGGGTTAAACATATAAGAGAAAATTCACCCAAAGTAATATCAACAACAAGGAGCACTAATACCTGTAAATATTTTTCCATCCATTTACTTCCACATAGGTTCTTCCTTGACCAAGAGGTTATCCTATAGAATAAGGCATTGACTTGGGTGATTCCAAGGTCCCTTACATTTATGAAAAATGGTCATAATTGGAATCTTGGGACCATTTTTATTTTCTTCCATATTACTCTTCAATTTTCCTCGGAAATTCTTCACATTATGTCCTTATTTCCAACACGTAAAGCATTTATTTGTTCCATTGAGACACTTTCTTGGGTGTCTCCTTCCACATTTCCTGCATGATGGAAATTGAAGATTCTTTTCTCCATGGTATCCACTGCTGGAGATCTTATCATTCATCACCTTTCTCTTCTTTTTTGAGTTCAGGAATTAGTTAATATATATATTGTTGATCATATTTTTGGAAAATTTATTTGGAATGAAGACGATATCTTTTAGGCCTATCAACATTCCAGTTTTTTTCTCATTGTCACCATCATTCCCACCTTGTACATCATTCTCAATGTCACTATGACTTCCTTGGAATCCAGCCATTGACTAAAACCAGAAAGAATTGTGTGAGTAATAGTAGTCATAAAATCATTTATAGAATATCATGTCACCATATTCTCAATTTGAAATACATTAGGTGTAACGCCCCAACCCCAATTACCTAGAGTCGGTGCATTATTGCGTAACATTGGAATGATCACAAAAGATCAAGTCTCGAAAGACCGATTATTTTAGTAGCCTTGGAAAGACTAGATACATTCATAAATGTTACATTACATCATAAAGATAAAAACTAAAATAACATAGTCTCCATTTTCCACACTCATATCCCCTTCATACAATCCCTACAGGTCATTCCTAAAATACTTCTTCACATCCTGGAAAAATTAAAACATTGAAAGGGGTGAGCTCAGATGCTACACCTGGATCTTCTGGGAAAACTGAGCTGCCTTCTTTAATATCAGAACCACTAGAAGTGGCTGGAAATGCAGGAAAGGACTCTCATACACATTCTGATTTACCAGAAGTGGAGGCTGAGCAAACAGAAATTCATGAGATGGATTCTCAAACCACTCCTTCGGATGATGAGAAGGTGAGTACATCCTTGGAAGTTCCATATGATCAAAATGTTGTGGTTAGTGTGCCGGGACTGATCACCCCAGCTATGCAAGTGAGGTGGTCAAAGCATGGGAAAGATTTCAATGAGGAGGTACAAGAGGATGCATGGCAGAAGGTTAGAACAAGAATCCAAAAGAAGAATGATAAAAGAACTGATGAAATGAAAAGAAAAGAGATGTCTCAAGAGGATAGCTCTGATGAGGACTTAGAAACCTTGATACAACAAGCTATGGAAATAGAGGCCAAATACAATGGAGGTCGAGGGAGGGGGCGTTGTCATGGGCGCGTCAATATAGATCTCGGGAATGATATGCGGAGTAAGGAGAAGATCATCGCGGAGAAAATCAGAAAGAAGATTGGTCCCCCAGATAGGGGTTCTTGAAAACTTCGTTCTGTTTTGTTTTCTTTTTATTTTGGCTTTCTTGATGTCTCTCCAAACTTTTTCTTTTAATAAAATAATTTGGGGCCTTCCCCCACCTTTTACAAAAATCCTTTTAAACATGAAGTTCAGCATAATATGGAAAAAATAAAATGAAATAATTCCATTTAATTATTCACATGAATATTCTACTAGTCGAATAATCACATGAAATATCAATAACCACTTTCATAATGATGGAATGCATAATTCCAGACTATCATAACCACGTAGCCAAGGCCTCGTGCCAAGACTACAAATAAGATTTTGTCAAGGCCCCGTGCCAAGACACTAGTTTGCCTCATGAGACCTACCGATGCATCGAGGAGCTATAGTGGCCTCCACCCGTCACTTATTAAGTCCAATTCATTCCTCATATGAACAGGTTTAAACATATCATAAACCATAACATAATCGTATCACATAAAACATGAATAAAGGAAACATAACATTTCCACATTTCAATCACAAGATATTAGTACAACACAATGATATAAAAAAATCAAAACCATTTTCAATACCCAAATAGAAGAAAATTAAAACTTTGTAATTATTTTTCATTTAAAAAAAGTTATGGCTTGTAGAGGAAGCTGAAACTCAAACAATGGTCACAGCGGCGGAGAAGTCGTTGTCGCCGCATACGTACGACAAGAAAAACATTCCCTTTTGTCGTTTAGTAAAACTCTTCATATAAAAAGATTCCTTTTGAATAAATGTAAAAGTCAAAGGGGTTTATACACCGTATAAAAGAAATTTGTGTATAAAACAAAATATGCCTCAATGAATGGAGATTGAGATGAAGTCCCTTACAAAGATCATTTTTTAAAGTAAAATAAATCTATTATGTGTATTCACTATAAGTACACATAAATAAAGTAAAAATACAATATAGGACATAATAATATCATGACATAATTTAAAAGTATGAGATTAACCCAAAGAATAGAAATTGGGTTAAGAAGTTCCCTTACCTCGTGTACGACTTGACTCGACCATTCTTTAACCTCCTGAATAATAAACTAGAGTTAATTTATAATTGCTTAAGAACCTTTTTCAAGTTTATTATTCCTTTAATATCACTTATTACCATGTTATGATCATTATGAAATTATTTATGTTAATAACGGTCGTTTTGTCAATCTTTGGTACTTGAGTCAAAAATAAACTTCTTATAATTACAAGTTGGTCATGTGGTAAGATATCCATTATATCCAGAATTATATTCATGATGTAGATATCATATATATATCATATATATACAGTATATACATTCATTCATAATATTACGTAACATTTAGAGGTAAGAAATGAAATGCACCGTTCATGGAGACGGTAAGCCGTACGTACGCATGAACGCTACTTTCATTTCTATTTCGTATTTAATTGAATGAAATCATAATTATTTAAAGTTTTATTATAATTCCAGTATAATATCATATATAATATCATTTACTCCATCGTTTATACGTCCCACATATGGCATTAACGATTCAAATCACTTTGAGGGGGCGGTATTCCGCACTTCCTAAAATGAAATTATAGCGTTTACCCATAATGGAAATCATAAAGGTATTCCATAAATGAGAAATACAGAATCATAAGTAAAACATAAAAATAATATATATATCATATATGAAAATATTGTCATATAAATGGCCACCATGAGAGGTGTTAAAAGAAGATTGAACAATCATCGTTTCGTGAGGTAGTAATTCGCCACCCAAAGAAACAGTATGTTCTTTAACCATTAGATGAAGGTGTGTGTAAGTGTAAATAAAATACTTCTCATAAAAACATCCATGTATATTTAGTATACTAGTGTTGTTACAAAATAAAGTAATAAAAAGATTTTAGGGGGTTGGAGAAGCAAAATAAAACAAAAGAACACAAGAGAAGACATTACCTTGAAATCGGGTAACTCTTTTTGATTTGAGCCAAAGGCTTCCTTGGGAAGACTTCTGCACAAAGTGAGGCATCTAGAAGTAATAGAGGGAAGTTTGGAGAGTATTTGGGCAGAGGTTGGCCGATCCTAATGGCTTGAAGGTGTGAATAAGGTGGTAGAGGTGTTGGCCTTTTATAAGAGGAGAGGAGGGGCACTCTTGGAAAGTCATGAAATGTTACATTATTATGAAGTGCTTTTCGAGTTTCAAAGGTCCCAAAATTATATATTTCAATGATAAGGAAATAAGGTTTCTAAATCTACTCATCCAATAGGTTTTTGAAAAGTGTAAGTCTTAGATTTTACATTATCGTTTCATTTTATTTAAATCGTTAATTAATGAGGTAATCGTTGCATCATCATTGTGTCATCAAAAAATTAATTTATTTAACGTCTAAAAATTATAAAACAATTATCATGATGTAGGAAATCTTTTTTATCTTTCCAATTAATATTTATATAAAAAATGTTAATTTATATAACCTCATGTAATAATTGTTTTAGTAAAACAACACATGTTTTTGACAATTTTATTTTTACTTTAAATAAAAAGTTATTAATGTCATTTTCTTACCCATGTGGCTCCATGTGGTCCCCAAGTTTACCCATGGATTTTCTTGGTCGGCCATGACTCATCAAATAAGGGTAGGACAAGTGTAAAGGTATTTTCATATTTTTATAATATCATTTTTACCTTAAATTTCACTAATTACCATTAATCGCGATTAATAAAACTTAAAGTTACTATTCACCAAAAAATTATTTCAATCTTATTGAACCACATTTTACTTCCTAATAATAACCATGTATGTCGGATTTTTGAAAATCAAATCACAGAAGTGGTAATGTTTCATTTACACGAAAAATTAGTTTTTAAACTACCACTTAGTGGTTTCACTATTAATCAAAAATTGAAGTTTTTCAGAAAAATTCCTAAAATTCACCCTAAGATATAATTGATATTCTGAATTAAAAAATGGTGTCTATTTTACAAAATTCCAAACCTATAAGTTTTATTCATAAATTTTATAATTAATTCCCACTGTCAAACCAAATAGCGTGTTTTTAAGAAACAATATATATCAAAAGATTGACAATTGTTTATGTCCAATTTCAAAGTGAAATTAATTCTAATGACCACCATTGGATAAAATGGTAAAAATATATTCTAATTATACTTTAAAACCACTCAATATTATAATTTATGATAATAAATTATTTCTATTAAAAGGATTTGTTTTTAAGTATTTTTCTCTATTCATAAAAAATTGGAAGTTCTCAGAAAATTACAAAAAATTCAACATAGGATAATTTCGATATTCCAAATACAAAAAGGAAGTCCATTTTGAAATATAAAATTTATATAATTTCAAAAATTGGGTATTAATATTCATAACTGCTACTTTGATTAGTCGCGGTGTGTTAGAATCTCGAACATGCATACAATGCAAGCTATTGCATTATTGAAAGAGAAGTGTATCGTGGAAGCTCGGGGTGTTACATTCTCCCCTCCTTCAATAAATTGCGTCCTCATAATTTGAAATTTTTCTTTGAAAATAAAATGTTGAAAATATAAAATACCTTTGTGGAAAACCCACATCAGAAATAAGGTTAATAAAATTTAGCCTTAATAAGAGGGAAAGGGAAATGAAAAAGTCACCACCAAATTATGATCTAGATAAGGAGAAAATTGGTGGAAATTATATACATATAATTGGAGGAAAACGTAAATATTTTTAGGGAGTGATTGAGGTCATTAATCACAAACAAGTGTAAAATGGAGGGCCTCAATGCCTTCAATCTATGTTGATTTAAAATATTATCAGTTCAACAAGACATAAGGTATTAGGATAACACATTTTTTGTTTTAATATCCCTTTACTAAAGTTTAAGAATTAATTTATTCATAGAATAAGAGATTGGTATATAAATATTTATGCTTGACAAGTAGAGTTTCATCCTTCAACTAATTTCTACCACAAACTCATCTTTCACTCAAAAAGATAATAGAACTCAAAAATATTATATTTATCCTAATCGTACAAGGTTAAAAATTTTAACACATACCATTTAGATTAGGAAAACTATTTTGTAATAACCAGGGACTTTCTTGTAGGCTATTGGTAGGTAATAAAGGCATGTCCCACTATGGTAGTGGGTTCGATTCTTACAGCTTTGTCCGACGCGACGGGTTATCCCCCAACGTACAGGTTGTCCTTTTCCTAAAACTATAGTATTATAATATTCCAAAAATAATATTCAGCAATGTTTTAACCTTAAACAATACTATCCAATGTTAAACATAATCCATTCCAACCTCTATAGTTATCCAAAATACTTCTATCCAACTCACAGTCCAAATTTTATAAAGAAGGTAAACATAATGAAGATCTTTTTTTCCGCGTAACAACATGTGAACACCTTCATCATGTGTTCTTTTAAAACACTGAAACATCCTGAATTACCATAAATCCTTATTGATTACATTCATGATCCCTTATTACTTATAGAATACTAGATTTACTCCTTCTATCCAAAAATGTATACAAATCATTAATCAGTTTCATGGAGGTTAAGAATATCCTATATAATTTATCCAAATCAATCATGTATTATTACAAAATCACTATATCGGTATTAGAACTATATTATGGTTTATCTTTATCTCAACCATATATTTTCTAAAAATTTAACCTACTGTGGAGTCACTTTCCTTGGTTCCACAGAATCTCAAGTCTTTAATGAAATTGTACTGCAGTAAAATCCTTATATACTCCATAATTATTATAACTAGTACATCATTGATACAACACTCAAATGAAAAATTTCATTAATAACAACATAAGAACTCTAATCATTCCCCCTCATCTATTCTAGTATCATAACTTGATTATTATCCAATAACATCATTTGGGGCATACTCTGATGATTTTGACATTGGTTTGCGTAGTGTCCCCACTCCTTGTAGATGAATCATTGTACATTTGAAACCTTTTTCTTACCCTTGCAGTCACACACTTGGTGTCTTTTTTCCCACACTTATAACAAACTCCCATTCCATTCATGCAAGTTCCAAGGTGTTTCTTCCCACAGTTATCACATATTGGAAAATTCTTCTTTCCCCTCATCCCATTATCCATCATTCTCTCTTCCATCCTTTTCTTCTCTTGCTTCGCTTCAAAGCCATAGGACTCAAAGAATTCTTTACTTATCTTATTAACACATGATACTATTTCTTCATCGGTTGAAAACACATGGGAGACTACTTCCCTTCTAAATTTTGGCTTAATACCATGAAAGATATGATCCTTATTACTCTTTGGATCATACGTATTGCTGGAGTTCACATTCCTTCTACTGGGCGCCAATTCTATACATTTTCATAAACTATATTATTTTATGAATCGAAATACATAATAAAAAACATGAAAAACACTTAACATAATTTGAACTATTTTTGGATATAATCCATAATAATAGAAATGTTTTCTTTGAGGAAGTATATACTCATAAACCCTTCATAATGGTTTTCAAAAAAATGATAATTATCCTAAGCATATCCCCTGGGAGTCTCGTAACCAAGAGTGCAGCAAGGCCCGTTGTCGTGCACCAGTTCCCAATCGAGTCTAGATCAAAGCGGTGTTTTCGGGTTTTACCCCTAGGTACATCTGTGCCAGATCCACCTCTACCTGCTCGTATCCAGAAAGGGATGTATTGTTCGTAAAACTAACAAAATATCTATAATACCAAAATTCTAGAGAGTTCTTCTATACCAATCCTCAAAGTCTATCTTTGGGCTATGTGCTCTAATCAGAGTTTATCTAAATCTAGCTTCCACAGTTAGTACTAAACTACCTCTAATACCAACTGTAACGTCCCGACCCCAGTTACCCAGAGTCGGTGCATTATTGCGTAACATTTTCATGATCACAAAATATCATGTCTCGAAAGACCGATTAGTTTAGTATCCTTGGAAACACTAGATACATTCATAAATGTTTCATTACATCATAAAGTGAAAAAATACAATAACATAGTCTCCATTTACCACACTCATATCCCCTTCAGACTATCCCTGCAGGTCATTCCTAAAATACTTCTTCACATCTTGGAAAAAATTAAAACATTGAAAGGGGTGAGCTCAGATGCTCAGTAAGGATAACAATATAGCGGAAGCTTTCATAAATAAACATTAACATTTAAGTCAATGTATAACTACAACAAAAGCCTTTTAAACTTTAACTTCAACATAATATGGCAAAAATAAAATGAAATAATGTCATTTACATATTCACATGGATATTCTACTAGTCGAATAATCACATGAAATATCAATAACCAGTTTCATAATGATGGAATGCATAATTCCAAGCTTTCATAACCACGTAGCGAAGGCCTCGTGCCAAGACTACAAATAATATTTTGTCAAGGCCTCATGCCAAGACACTACTTTGTCTCATGAGACCTACCGATGCATTGAAGAGCTATAGCAGGCTCCACACATCACTTATTAAGTTCAATGCATTCCTCATATGAACAGGTTTAAACATATAATAAACCATAACATAATCGTATCACATAAAACATGCATAAAGGAAACATAACATTTCCATATTTCAATCACAAGATTTTAATACAACACAATGATATAAAAAACACTTTCAATACCATTTTCAATACCAAAATAGAAGAAAATTAAAACTTTGTAATTATTTTTCATTTAAAAACAAGTTATGGCATGTAGAAGAAGCCGAAACTCAAATAATGGTTACGACAGCGGAGAATTCGTTGTCGCCGCATATGTACGACAAGAAAAACATTCACTTTTTGTCATTTAGTAAAACTCTTCATATAAAAATATTTCTTTTTGAATAAATGTAAAAGTCAAAGGGGTTTATACACCGTATAAAAGAAATTTGTATATAAAACAAATATGCCTCAATGAATGGTGATTGAGACGAAGTCCCTTACAAAGATCATTTTTTTAAATAAAATAAATCTATTATGTGTATTCACTATAAGTAAACATAAATAAAGTAAAAATACAATATAGGACATTATAATATCATGACATAATTTGAATGTGGGAGATTAATCCAGAGAATAGAAATTGGGTAAAGAAGTTCTCTTACCTCGTGTCCGACTTGACTCGAATGTTCTTTAAAATCCTGAATAATAAACTAAAGTTAATTTATGTTTTCTTAATAACATTTTTCAAGGTTATTATTCGTTTAATATCACTTATTACCATGTTATGAACATTATGTAATTATTTATGTTATTAACGGTCATTTTGTCGATCTTTGGTACTTTAGTCAAAAATAAACTTCTTATAATTACAAGTTGTTCATGTGGTAAAATATCCATTATATCCAGAATTATATTCATGATTTAGATATAATATATATCATATATATCCATTATATACATTCATTCATAATATTACGTAACATTTAGAGGTAATAAATGAAATGCACCGTTCATGGAGACGGTAAGTCGTACGTACGCATGAACGCTACTTTCATTTCTATTTCATATTTAATTGAATTAAATCATAATGATATAAAGGTGTATTATAATTTCCGTATAATATCATATATAATATCATTTACTCCATCCTTTATACGTCCCAAATATGGCATTAACGATTAAAATCACTTTGAGGGGGCGGTAGTCCGCATTTCCTAAAATGAAATTATCGCGTTTACCCATAATGGAAATCATAAAGTTATGCCATAAATGTGAAATACAGAAGAATAAGGAATACATAAACATAATATATATTTCATATATGAAAATAGAGTCATAAAAATGGCCACCATGAGAGGTGTTAAAAGAAGATTGAACAATCATCGTTTCGTGAGGTAGTAATTCGCCACCCACAGAAACAGTATGTTCTTTAACCATTAGACGAAGGTGTGTGTAAGTGTAAATAAAATAATTCTAATAAAAACATCCAAGTATATTGAGGATACTTTTTTTGTTACAAAATAATGTAATAAAAATATTTTAGGGGGTTGGAGAAGCAAAATAAAACAAAAGAACACAAGAGAAGACATTACCTCGAAATCGGGTAACTCTTTTTGATTTGAGCCAAAGGATTCCTTGGGAAGACTTATTCCCAAAGTGAGGCTTCTAGGAGTAATAGAGGGATGTTGGGAGAGTATTTTTTCAGATTCTAGCTGATACAAATGGCTTGAAGGTGTAAATAAGGTGGTAGAGTTGGGGGCCTTTTATAAGAGGAGAGGAGGGGCACTCTTGGAATGTCATGAAATGTTACATTATTATGAAATGATTTTCGAGTTTCAAAGGTCCCACAATTAAATATTTCGAGGATAAGGTGATAAGGGTCCTAAATATACTCATCCAATAGGTTTTTGACATGTTTAAGTCTTATATTTTACATTATCTTTTCATTTTATTTAAATCATTAATTAATGAGGTAATCGTTCCATCATCATTGTGTCATAAAAAACTTAATTTATTTAGTGTCTAAAAATTATAAAACAATTACCATGATGTAGGAAATATTTTTACCTTTCCAATTAATATTTATAGTAAAAAAAATTAACTTCTATAACCCCATGTAATAATTGTTTTTGTAAAACAACACATGTTTGTGACAATTTTATTTTTACTTTAAATGAAAAGTTATTAATGTCATTTTCTTACCGAAGTGGCTCCATGGGGTCCCCAAGTTGACCCATGGATTTTCTTGGTCTTCCATGACTCATCCAATAAGGGTAGGACAAGTTTAAAGGTATTTTCATATTTTTATAATATCATTTTTACCTTAAATTTCACTAATTACCTTTAATCGCGATTAATAAAACATAAAAGTTATTATTCACTAAAAAATTATTCCAATCCCATTGAACCACATTTTATTTCCTAATGAAAACCATGTATGTAGGATTTTTGAAAATCAGATCACAGAAGTGGTAATGTTTCATTTACACGAAAAATTAGTTTTTAAACTACCACTTAGTAGTTTCACTATTCATAAAAAATTGAAGTTTTTCAGAAAAATACCAAAAAATCACCCTAGGATGTAATTGATATTCTGTATTAAAAAATGGTGTATATTTTACAAAATTCCAAACCTATAAGTTGCATTAATTAATTTTATAATTAATTCCTCCTGTCAAAACAAATAGCGTGTTTTTAAGAAATAATATATATCAAAAGATTGACAATTGTTTATGTCCAATTTCAAAGTGAAATTAATTCTAATGTCCACTATTGGATAAAATGGTAAAAATATATTATAATTATACTTTAAAACCACTCAATAGTATAATTTATCACTATAAATTATTTTGATTAAAAAAGTTGTTTTTAAGTATTTTTCACTATTCAAAAAAAATTGGAAGTTCTCAGAAAATTACAAAAAATTCAACTTAGGAAAATTTCGATATTCCGAATACAAAAAAGAAGTCCATTTTGAAATATAAAATTTATATAATTTCAAAAATTGGGTATTTCTATTCATAACTTCTACTTTTATTAGTCGCGGTGTGTTAGAATCTCGAACTTTCGTACAATGCAAGCTATTGAATTATTGAAAGAGAAGCGTATCGTGGAAGCTCGGGGTGTTACATTCTCCCCTCCTTCAATAAATTGCATCCTCGAAATTTGAAATTTTTCTGTGAAAATAAATGTTTGAAAATAGAAAATACCTTTTTGGAAAACCCACATCGTAAATAAGGTTAATAAAATTTAGCCTTAATAAGAGGGAAAGGGAAATGAAAAAGTCACCACCAAATTATGATCTCAATAAGGAGAACATTGGTGGATATTATAGACATATAATTGGAGGAGAAACTTAAATATTTGTAGGGAGTGATTGAGGTCATCAACCACAAACAAGTGTAAAATTTAGGGCCTAAATGCCTTCAATCTATGTTGATTTAAAATATTATCAGTTCAACAAGACATAATCTATTAGGATAACACATTTTTTTTAATATTCCTCTACTAAAGTTTAGGAATTAATTTATTTGTAGAATAAGAGATAGGTATATATATATTTATGCTTGACAAGTAGATTTTCAACCTTTAACTAATTTCTACCACAAACTCATCTTTCACTCAAAAAGATAATAGGACTCAAAAATATTATATTTATCCTAATCGTATAGGGTTCAAAATTTTAACACATACCATTTAGATTAGGAAAACTATTTTATAATAACCAGGGACTTCCTGTAGGCTAGTGGTAGGTAGTAAAAGACTGTTGCACTATGGTTGTGGGTTCAATTCCTATAGCTTTGTCCGACGCGACGGGTTATACCCCAACCTACAGGTTGTCCTTTTCCTAAAACAATAGTATTATAATATTCCAAAATTAATATTCAGAAATGTTTTAGCCTTAAAAAATACTATCCAAGGTTCAAATTAATCCATTCCAACCTTTATAGTTATCCAAAATACTTCTATCCAACTCACAGTCCAAATTTTATAAGGAAGGTAAACATAATGAAGATCTTTTTTTCCGCGTAACGACATGTGAACACCTTCATCATGTATTCTTTTAAAACACTGAAACATCCTGAATTACCATAAATCTTTATTGATTACATTCATGATCCCTTATTCCTTATAGAATACTATATATACTACTTCTATCCAAAAATGTATACAAATCATTAATCAGTTTCATGGAAGTTAAGAATATCCAATATAATTTATCCAAATCAATCATGTGTTATTTGAAAATCACTATCTCGGTATCAGAACCATATTATGGTTTATCTTTCTCTCAACCATATATTTTCCAAAAATTTAACCTGCTGTGGAGTCACTTTTCTTGGTTCCACACAATCTCGAGTCCTTGATGAAATAGTACTGCAGTGCAATCCTTATATACTCCATAATTATTATAACCAGTATATCATTGATAAAACACTCAAATGACAAAATTCTTTAATAACAACACAAGAACTCTAATCATTCCTCCTCATATATGATAGTATCATAACTTCATTATTATCCGATAACATCATTTGGGGCATACTCTGATGATTTGGACATTGGTTTGTTTAGTGTCCCCACTCCTTGCAGATTAAGCATTGTACATTTGAAACCTTTTTCTTACCCTTACATTCACACACTTAGTGTCATTTTTCCCCACACTTATAACAAATTCTCATTCCCTTCAGGCAAGTTCCAAGGTGTTTCTTCCCACAGTTATCACATATTGGAAAATTCTTCTTTCCCCTCATCCCTTTATCCATCATTCTCTCTTACATCCTTTTCTTCTCTTGCTTCACTTCAAAGCCATAGGACTCAAAGAATTCTTTACTTATCTTATTAACACATGATACTATTTCTTCATATGTGGAGAAAACATGGGAGACTATTTCACTTTTTAATATTGGCTTAATACTGTGAAAGATAAGATCCTTATTACTCTTTGGATCATATGTATTGCTGGAGTTCACATTCCTTCTACTGGCCGCCATTTCTATACAATGTGATAAACTAGATTAGTTTATGAATCGAAATACATAATAACAAACTTGAAAAACACTTAACATAAATTGAACTATTTATGGATATAATTCATAATCATAATAATGTTTTCTTTGAGGAAGTATATACTCATAAACCCATCATAATGGTTTTCAAAAAAATGAGAATTATACTAAGCATATCCCTCGGGAGTGTCGTAACCAAGAGTGCAGCAAGACCCGTTGTCGTGCACCAGTTCCCATTCGAGTCTAGCTGAAAGCGGTGTTTTCAGGTTTTACCCCTAGGTACATCTGTGCCAGATCCGCCTCTACCTGGTCATATCCAGACAAGGATGTACTGCTCAGAAAACTCACAAAATATCTATAATACCAAAATTTTATAGAGTTCTTCTATACCAATCCTCAAAGTCTATCTTTGGGCTATGTGCTATAATTAGAGTTTATCTAAATATAGCTTCCAAGGATAGTACTAAACTTCCTCTGATACCAACTATAACGCCCCGACCCCAGTTACCCAGGGTCGGTGCCTTATTGCATAACATTGGCATGATCACAAAAGATCAAATCTCGAAAGACCGATTAGTTTAGTAGCCTTGTAAACACTAAATACATTCATAAATGTTACATTACATCATAAAGTGAAAAACTACAATAACATAGTCTCCATTTTCTACACTCATATCCCCTTCAGACTATCCCTATAGGTCATTCCTAAAATACTTCTTCACATCCTGGAAAAAATAAAACATTGAAAGGAGTGAGCTCAGATTCTCATTAAGGATAACAATATAGTGGAAGCTTACATAAATAAACATTAACATTTAAGGCAATGTATAACTAAAACAAAAGCCTTTTAAACTTGAACTTCAACATAATATGGAAAAAATAAAATGAAATAATTCCATTTACTCATTCACATGGATATTCTACTAGTCTAATAATCACATCCAATATCAATAACCACTTTCATAAGGATGGAATTCATAATGTCAGGCTATCATAACCACGTAGCCAATGCCTCGTGCCAATACTAAAAATAAGATTTTGTCAAGGCCTCATTCCAAGACACTAGTTTGTCTCATGAGACCTACTGATGCATCGAGGAGCTATAGCGGACGCCACCCGTCACTTATTAAGTCCAATGCATTCCTCATATGAACAGGTTTAAACATATCATAAACCATAACATAATCGTATCACATAAAACATGCATAAAGGAAACATAACATTTCCACATTTCAATCACAAGATATTAATATAACACAATGATATAAAAAACACTTTCAAAACGATTTTCAATACCAAAATAGAAGAAAAATAAAACTTTGTAATTATTTTTCATTTAAAAAAAGTTATGGCTTGTAGAGGAAGTCGAAACTCAAATAATGGTCACGACGGCGGAGAAGTCGTTCTCGCCACATACGTACGACAAGAAAAAAAATTCCATTTTTGTCGATTAGTAAAACGGTTCGTATAAAAATATTCCTTTTGAATAAATGTAAAAGTCAAAGGGGTTATTACACCATATAAAAGAAATTTGTGTATAAAACAAAATATGCCTCAATGAAAGGAGATTGGGACGAAGTCCCTTACAAAGATCATTTTTTTAAAATAAAATAAATATATTATGTGTATTCAATATAAGTACACATAAAGAATGTACAAATAAAATATAGGACATAATAATATCATGACATAATTTGAAAGTAATATATTAACCCAGAGATTATAAATTGGGTTAAGAAGTTCCCTTACCTCGTGTCCGACTTGACTCGACCATTCATTAACATCCTGAATAATAAACTAGAATTAATTTATATTTCATACGAACATTTTTCAAGTTTATTATTCCTTTAATATCACTTATTACCATGTTATGAACATTATGTAATTATTTATGTTAATAACGGTCTTTTTTTCGATCTTTGGTACTTGAGTCAAAAATAAAATTATTATAATTACAAGTTGTTCATGTGGTAAAATATCCATCATATCCAGAATTATATTCATGATTTAGATATAATATATATCATATATATCTAGTATATACATTCATTCATAATATTACGTAACATTTAGAGGTAAGAAATGAGATGCACCGTTAATGGAGACGTTAAGCCGTACGTACGCATGAACGCTACTTTCATTTCTATTTCATATTTAATTGAATGAAATCATAATTATATAAAGTTTTATTATAATTACAGTATAATATCATATATAATATAATTTACTCCATCCTTTATACATCCCACATGTGGCATTAACGATTCAAATCACTTTGAGGGGGCGGTAGTCCGCACTTCCTAAAATGAAATTATCGTGATTACCCATAATGGAAATCATCAAGGTATATCATAAATGAGGAATAAAAAAGTATAAAGAAAACATAAACATAATATATATATATATATATATATCAAATTAGTTTCATCAAAATGGCCACCATGAGAGGTGTTAAAAGAAGATTGAACAATCATCGTTTTGTGAGGCAGTAATTCGCCACCCACAAAAACAGTATGTTCTTTAACCATTAGACGAAGGTGTGTGTAAGTGTAAATAATATACTTCTAATAAAAACATCCAAGTATATTGAGGATACTTTTTTTGTTACAAAATAAAGTAATAAAAATATTTTAGGGGGTTGGAGAAGCAAAATAAAACAAAAGAACACAAGAGAAGATATTACCTTGAAATCGGGTAACTCTTTTTGATTTGAGTTGAAGGCTTCCTTGGGAAGACTTCTGCCCCAAGTGAGGCTTATAGGAGTAAAAGAGGGAAGTTTTTAGAGTATTTGGGCAGATTTTGGCCAATACAAATAGCTTGAAGGTGTCAATAAGGTGGTAAAGGTGGCGGCCTTTTATAAGAGGAGAGAAGGGGCACTCTTGGAAATTCATGAAATGTCACATTATTATGAAGTGATTTTCGAGTTTCAAAGCTCCCACAATTATATATTTCGAGTATAAGGTGATAAGGGTTCTAACTCTAGTCATCCAATAGGTTTTTGACAAGTGTATGTCTTAGAGTTTACATTATCGTTTCATTTTATTTAAATCGTTAATTAATGAGGTAATTGTTGCATCATCATTGTGTCATAAAAAAATTAATTTATTTCATGTCTTAAAATTATAAAACAATTACCCTGATGTAGGAAATATTTTTATCTTTGAAATTAATATTTATAGTAATAAAATTTTACTTATATAACCCCATGTAATAATTGTTTTAGTAAAACAACACATGTTTGTGAAAATTTTATTTTTACTTTAAATAAAAAGTTATTAATGTCATTTTCTTACCCAAGTGGATCCATGGGGTCCCCAAGTTGACCCATGGATTTTCTTGGTCGGACATGACTCATCCAATAAGGGTAGGACAAGTGTAAAGGTATTTTCATATTTTTATAATATCATTTTTACCTTAAATTTCACCAATTACCTTTAATCGCGATTAATAAAACATAAAAGTTACTATTCACCAAAAAATTATTTCAATCCCATTGAACCAAATTTTACATCCTAATGAAAACCATGTATGTCAGATTTTTGAAAATCAAATCACAGAAGTGGTAATGTTTCATTTACACGAAAAATTACTTTTTAAACTACCACTTAGTGGTTTCACTATTCATCAAAAATTTAAGTTTTTACGAAAAATACCGAAAATTCACCCTAAGCTATAATTGATATTCCGAATTCAAAAAAGGTTTCTATTATAAAAAATTCCAAACCTATAGGTTGCATTAATTAATATTATAATTAATTCCTGCTGTGAAAACAAATAGCGTGTTTTTAAGAAACAATATATATCAAAAGATTGACAATTATTTATGTCCAATTTCAAAGTGAAATTAATTATAATGACCACCATTGGATAAAATGGTAAAAATATATTCTAATTATACTTAAAAACCACTCAATGTTATAATTTATCACTATAAATTATTTTTATTAAAAAAAAAATTTTTAAGTATATTTCACTATTCATAAAAAATTGGAAGTTCTCAGAAAATTACAAAAAATTCAACTTAGGATAATTTCGATATTCCGAATAAAAAAACGAAGTCCATTTTGAAATATAAAATTTATATAATTTCAAAAGGTGGGTATTACTATTCATAACTGCTACTTTGATTAGTTGCGGTGTGTTAGAATCTCCAACTTTTGTACAATGCAAGCTATTGCTTTATTGAAAGAGAAGCGTATCGTGGAAGCTCTGGGTGTTACATTAGGATTAACCAAGGTCGTTTACACTCATAATACTTCAAATCGGTTTGTAAAGAAAACTTAAATTTTTCTAAGAATATCTCCCAGGAATTTCGTAACCAAGAGTGCAGCAAGGCCTATTGTCATGCACCAGTTCTCGTTCGAGTCTAGCTCAAAGCGGTGATTTCGGGTTTTACCCCTAGGTACATCTATGATAGATCTGCCTCTACCTGCTCGTATCCAGACAGGGATGTATTGCTTGGAAAACTCACAAAATCTATAAAATACCAAAATTCTAGGAATTTCTTCTACACTAATCCTCAAAGTCTTTCTTAGGGATATGTACTCTAATCAGAGTTTATCTAAATCTAGCTTCCAAGGTTTGTACTAAAATTCCTCTGATACCAACTGTAACGCCCCGACCGCAATTACCCAGATTCAGTGCATTATTACATAACATTATCATGATCACAAAAGATCAAGTCTCGAATGAGTGATTAGTTTAGTAGTCTTGGAGACAATAGATATCTTCATAAGTCTTACATTACATCATAAAGTAAAAAACTACAACAACATCTTGTCTTCATATCCCCTCATACTATCTCTACAAGTCATTCATAAATTACTTCTTCACATCCTGGGAAAAATAAAACATTTAAAAGAGTGTGCTTAGATGCTCAGTAAGGATAACAATATAACAGAAAATTACATAGATAAGCATAAATATTTAAGGCAATGTATAACTAAAAC
The DNA here is from genome assembly GCA_963277665.1 of Viscum album. Lineage (NCBI taxonomy): Eukaryota > Viridiplantae > Streptophyta > Magnoliopsida > Santalales > Viscaceae > Viscum > Viscum album. The sequence goes on along the minus strand of OY728129.1, from coordinate 581,420,122 downwards.
AAAAGCCTTTTAAACATGAACTTCAGCATAATATGGAAAAGATAAAATGAAATAATTCCATTTACTTATTCACATTGATATTCTACTATTTGAATAACCACATTCAATATCAATAACCACATTCATAATGATTGAATGCATAATGCCAGACTATCATAACCACATAGTCAAGGCCTCGTGCCAAGTCTACAAATAAGATTTTTTCAAGGCCTTGTTCCAAGACACTAGTTTTTCTCGGGAGACCTACCGATGCATCGAGGAGCTATAGTGGGCTCCACCCGTCACTTACTAAGTCCAATTCATTCCTCATATGAATGGTTTGAAACATAACATAAACATTCATATTAAAACTAGCATAAGAAATTTCAATACTTTATCCACAAACCGTGAATGGTATAAAAATAGCACATCAACAGTCAAACATAACTCATTAGATACAATATAGAATATTCTATTGTATCATATTATCCACAATCTATAATGATGAAGGATATTTACATAGATGAAAATAATCATCAAAACTATTAGAGAGAAATATCCCCCTTTTTCTTGAAATCATTTAAAAGTCACACTATTTGTCAAGAATCCATTTAAAAATATATTTTTGAATCAACGTGTCCCATAACACTTTGAAAATTTCAAAAGTAATTTTAATTTTAAAACCTTAATGTCCATATAAATAAATCCTTGAAACAATTTTTTAAACATGGACATTAATGAGAAAGATTTAGAAGAATAAATCTTCCAAACATTTAAAAATGATATTTTTGTTAGAGTTTCTAACCAAAGAAGAGACACTTTAATACAAATAATTGAGGTAATAAAAACTTTGTAATATAATGAAATAAATGGATTCATGATATACTATGTCAAAGTACATTATATACACCATATAAAAGTTATTTGGTGTATAACAACAAAGGAGTCTCAATGGAATGTAATTTGAGATGAAACTTCTTAAAAAGACTGTATCCTTAGGTTAAGGATAACTCAATGGCATAAATATGTGTGAATAATATAAATTCACTCAATATGATTGTATATTCAGTGTAAATAAATCAGAGGATAATCAAACATATTCTTGTAAAGACAACGCCAATGAATTGGATATTTAACACAACAAATGGAGATTAAGTTAAAATTACTCTTATCAAGTTCATATAGATGACTTGAGAAATTATAAATGGAGATATTATGTGTATCAAAAGTATATCCACAAAAAGGGGAGTGGATATTATGACATAAGAAAATGAAGAGTGATTCCACACATAATCTTGGAGTAAAATAATCAATGAACTATGCATAAATCCGAATGAATGGAAATTGAAATTTCAAATTCCCTTATCGATTTGGTAACTTACGAAACAAACACCCATGAAATAAGGATCATACAATGTTGATGTAGATATCCCCAAATTAATGTATATTACACAATGAATATAATCATGGGAAATACACACACCACATTCAATAAATAAGTGGTGAACAATGGAAATATCATGGAATTAAAAGTGAGATAAGAAACCCATTACTTTGTACTTTTTCCTTGGTCGAGGGTAGGTCAGCCTCCTGTATAATGTTGAAAAAATTGTTATTGAAGTATACAACAATTGTATACAATAATATGATATCATATATGATCCTTTAACATTTCTTTGTTAATAATATCTTAGTATTATCGTCGGTTTGGGTGTTAACTTACTCGTTTTCTTTTATATGTTTTGTTACATAAGTCATGTTTGTTATGCATAGGTTGTATCTTATTCATATACAGAATTATATTAAGTCCTTAAAAATTATTTTTAATCATAAATTGATAATTATACTTGTATAGATACGATGGGAAATGAATCTCATCGCATTCCTGGAGACGATAGTCAGTATGTATGCACGAGCGATAATATCATTCTTTTGATATTAAAATCATATATAATTGGATGGTATATCATATATATAGAATCATTATCATGTAATATTTGTTATTTACATGAATTAAAAATAATTTTTATACCCATCTAAATAATAATATTTTGAATAACAATTACACCACGACGTGGAGATGGTAAGCCGTATGTACGCACGTATGGTGACATGTCATTCAAATGATGGATAGAATACTGAACATGGTTGTAACATATTTATAATAACATCATAGTATATATAATATACTGGGTTTATTATTTTATAATAGAAATAACAAAGAAAGAATAAGTTGAAGAAGAAAGGAACTTGAAAGAGGGTGGTGAAAACGTTACCTCTTCTTCGGGTTCTTCCTTTTGATTTGATCAAAAGGGCTCCTTAGGTTGGATTTTTGATCAAAATAAGTCCTATAGGTCGAATTGAGGGAAGTTAGGAGGATATTTGGGCATAGGTTGGCAGATCCAAAAGGCTTAAGACGTGGGAGGAATTGGTTAAAAGTGGTGTCCTTTTATAAGGGGGAGGAGGGGCTCTTTAGAAAAAAATTAAAGTATTAATTTTTAATAAATTCATATTCAGTTTCTAATGGCTCCAAAGTCGATTATTAAATGTCTAAGGTAGTTATGGGTCGAAAAACACCCAACCAATAGATTTTAGACAGGTTTGGGTAACTATAGTAACCTTATCTTTTAGATTTAACTCTTATTTAAATAGTTTGACATTTACCATGTCTCTTTGTATTTTTATTTTATATAGTTAATGAACTGACTATATACTTCCAAAAGACCCCACAGTGGTCCATTAGTGATACACCTATCATTATATAAGTCCTTTGGCCGAACCATATATTTTTAGGAATAAAATATCAATTAATAATATAATATTTGTTTTAAAAACTCATCTATGTCAATTTTGACACTATTGGGTATTTTGTTTTTGATAAATTCATAACAGCATTATTACTTCGAATGAAAATCATATATACAGTAATAATATGTCATATTAACCTATAAAATTATTTTTATTCATAAAAATTCTCAAATTTAATTTATTTGGATATTTATAATATCAATTATTTTAGTATTTCATTCATTCGGTAATTACGGCATCACCATTGTGTCATAAATAAATTAAATTATTTAATCTATAAAAATTATAAATAAAATACCATTATGTAGGAAATATTTTTATATTTCTAATGAAAATTTACAATCGAATTTATTCTATGTATAACCCTATATTAAATATGTTTTAGTAATTAAACATTGATTTTAACTCTTTTAACTCTTCTTTGAATTAAATAATAATAAATGTCCTAATCTAATCCAAGTGGACCTAAATGATAATATTTTATTCCTAAGGTTGTTTCTGGTCTAGATACACTTGTCCAATAGAATTATGACATGTGTTAGGGTAATATTAATAACATTTTTACCCTTAATTACCCTATTTACTTTTAATCGTGGTAAATAAAAGTAAAAAATTACTATTCACCAAAAATTATTTTTATCTTATCGAACCACATTTTACTCCTTGATATTAACCGTGTCTCTCAGATTTTCAAAATTCCACTCGCAGATGTAGTAAAATTAATGTTTACATGAATTTCCAAATTCTCCTAGGAGGTGGGTAAAAGACGGTGAAAAGTTCCATAAAATTTTTATATATCTAAAATTATTCTAAACTAACACCAATGAAATACATTGAACATATATAGGTATTATGTTTCTATTTTTACCATAATTAAATTTAATTAAAATAAATAATTATTTAAATAAAAATTCGTATTTAAACTATAACTCAGTGTTTTTTCACTATTCATCAAAAATTGAAAGTTTTCAAAAAATACCAAAAATTCACCTTATGCTAATTTCGATCATCTGAATCCAAAAATGAAGTCCATTTTGAAAGATAAAATTTAAAAAAAATTCAAAACGTGGATATTAATATTCATAACAGCTAGTTTGATTGGTTGTAGTGTATGTTAGAACTCGAAGTTGCGTACAACACATTCTATTGCATTATTCAAAGGGAAACGTACCGTAGAAGCTTGGGGTGTTACAATACTTACAAAAAATCATTCAGTTTTTAGACCATTCAAAGGGAAATTTTAGAATTCGTTTTAGTTTAATTAAATTTAGATAAATGTGGTATATTTAAATCTCAACAAACTCCTCATGATTATGAACTTTACAGATAGAGTTATTGGTAAAAAATAAAATATATTGTATTCAGAAAATTATAAAATTCTAAAACAAATTAAAGGATTTGGTAAATTTTTAAAGCATTCAAACAACCCTTACAGACATCCTTTTCATTTAATTAAATATATATAAATTTATTTCTTATCCAATAAAAAACATTTCATAACAATATGAGCTACGTATATCATTTTATCATAGAATAAATACAGTAATCTACAAACTAATTTTTTTCCAAAAACCAAAAGAATGCAGTATGTTCATACCAAAATTGAGATAGACTGATTTAGACAAAAACATATTTGAATAAAATTTAAATAATTTTTCAATATTTATTATAAAATAAGAATTATAAAATTCTAAGTACTATAAATGAAGATAAAATAAAAAGAAATTAAATTATTAAAATATATTTTCAATTAATATTTTTAAATGAATGAATATGAAATTATTATTTCTAAATGAGTGTATATGAAATTTATCGAAAAAATAAAACAAAATCCCCAATACTAAAAACAAGTAATGAATTAAATAGAAATAGAAATTAGTTTTTCATTCGAATTAAAATATAACATAGCTTCCAAAAAGTCTAGAATTGGTTTCAAAATTCAAAAAAAATTAAGTGATTTATTATACTCATTAAATAAATATTTTTTTCCTGAAAAAGAGTTTTGATGAAGTTATAAAACATATGGTATTTTTAAAAATGATACTTTTCACTATTCAACTAGAAATCATCCTTTTTTGAGAATGATCAAAAAACACCCTAAGATAATTTTGACATGATAATATCAAAAAATTTTACCACTTAATAAAAATTAAATTCAAAAATTTTGAATTTTAGCATTCAAATAAAACCATATTATACATGGAGTCATTTTAGTTCTAAAAAAATATTCTTTTTTTGACGGAAAAATTAAAACATCTCATTATAATAAATTTGAATCCATAAAATCAAATCGTGAGCATTCATATGACATAAAGTTTATTTTGTGTTAATTGTATATGGGTTATTTTAGTTTTGGTTTATTTAGCATGTTTATATGAATCCATCTCATAATATTTCTTTCTTATATATTCATTCTTAAAAGTATATGAGGTTCTGAGGGGAAAAAATTCACTCTATGTTTTTTGTAATCTTCTTTCATTCCCATTTTTTTTCTTAATAAAAATCCGTATATCATTTATTTTAAAATTTAAATATTTATTAGCTTTTAAAACACACATATTTCAATTTTATTTATTTTAAAACTAACTTTATATCACTTTCATCGATGAGGGTTTCTTTAAATCCTTTTAAAAATACTAAAAAGGTATTTCTTTAAACATTCTTAACATTATTGATATTTATTTCCACATTTATTCTATTTGTACATTATTTCCTTTAAAATATTCATTGATTGGAATTATTATTAGTTAAATAATGATATAAAAGTATTGTAATTACTTTTTTTGTAATATTTTGAATTTTACTTATATATTTGTTTTTGTGACAATGTTATTGAAATATTAAGAAAACACCTTTCCCGATTCCTTTTCTATGTTAAATTTTTTCTTATACGTGATCTTTTTCAATGATTTTATTTATATTATAAGTTATAATCAATTGTAATATTTAAATCGTATTATTATTATAGAAATATTGTTATCTTTAGGTCTTTTATGGAAAATGATGGTAAAAGAACTCCTTTTCTAATTAGTGAATCTGTTAATGTCCTATAAAAAACTAAGTATTACCATTCAAAAAAATTATAAAATTTCATATCTTCTTTGAATTATTTATTTATATTTTTCAATACCCTTTTAAATCCCATCCTTTTAATGTTACTTATGTCATACTCTCTATCATTATATCTTTTCATAAATCTTTACTATGCCAAAATAATTATTCAGTTCATTAACCAAATTACTATATATTCATGGATGAGTGAAAATGAAATATTAATGGGAATATAGACCCATTAGTAATATTATTTTTCCTTATCATAAACCATAAAAAAAGAATAACCTTTTTTAGATTATTTTTCATTTCAATTACCCTATACTATTTTCTTATAATTAAAGTGTGTTCACAAAGATAGTCTCTACATTCGATGGAATATATAAAAATATTGATATGACTATATATCCATTTATTATATATGATAAACCCTATGTGTAGGTCATAGATTATTTATATAGGTATTTATATATAGATTTACAGTCATGGTATGATCCACATTATTCCTCTTCATGATTTATTATTATATCTCATAGAATTTTATTCATATATAATTTTATTTTAACTAGATAACCATTATAAAAAAATATGATATATCTACGATTGTTTTTATGTTCATGTGGTAAAAATATATAAGGATTAATGTTTTATAATGTGATTTTATATATTTATTTATCTCTTCAATTCATTAGGTAAATATTATATCGCATGAGATGTCTTGTAAGGTAAATGGGAGGTTATCTTAGGTTATTATTCTATAAAACATTTTTGGGTAGCATTGTCCATTATGATATGGAAAATGGATGGTTATACCATTCCACTATGATATAAATATATTCATAGATTTTCCTTATATATTATTATGATGTCATTAATTATATATGGGGTTCATTCCTATTTCTATTTCATTCTTGATTCTTAATTTATAATGCATCCCTAATTTATGTTACCATGGTTCAAGATTATTGTTTTATGATTCAATATTCTTATTCTATGGTATATGTTATTATTTCATGAAATATTTTTATAGTTATAAATTTCTATTCAAGGATCTATGAACATGTTATTACACCCAAATATCACTTTATTCCTTTAACCATTCCATTTTTATAAAGTTTATGTTTTTCACTTCTTTATAATTTAATAAAAAATACTAAACCTCTGTTATATTTGTTTGTCCCTTTTTAATAATTTTAAATCAATCCTTTATAATACTTCCCCATCATCTCAATAATTTCTTCAAAAAAAATATCAAGGATGTATTCCTATGTAAATAATTATTATGGAAAAAGGGTTGTTGTGGTGTACACTAAAATAGATATCTAACTAATATCTAAAGATAAAAACATTTGGGTATTCATAGAATATTTAAATATTAATATGATATGTATAATGATGTTAAATTATGTATACAGTTTTTTGTCATCTTAAATAGTAATAAAGTATGTGTGTAAAGTATATATTAGATCCCTATATCCCGGATTGTGAGTCTGAGGGTGCATGAGGACTGGCTATCTTCAAAAAAATCTAACAATTATTTAGTCTATTCCGATACATATTGTTTTTGTAAGGTACATAATGGTTTCTAGTGAGATATAACCTAATGGGCGTGACTCGTGGTATGAAACTCATTTCAAATAAAACTACTTAATCCTAAAATTCTCACCACCCTAAATGATCTAGTCCTCGGGATTAGTACAATCACATTTAAGTTATTCAAATTATATTGACCAATTTGATATTTTAATTTTATTTAACATAATATAATTTAATCAATGGTTAATCAACCAATTCACTTAGATTTATGTCATGTAAAAAAATATAAAAAAATTACACTCAATATCTAATATTTTAATTAGTCTACCCTCACTGGGCCATATACATGGAGCATACAACAATAGTGTGCTAATATACCAAAAATACACTAAATTAACTTTTAAGGGATATTTTAGAAAATTTAACTTCAAATGCTAGGTTTAATCACTTTAAAATGATTTATGTATGTTGTACTACATCCCAAGGGTTACTCTCAAACTCCATTCTCTAGGCTCGCTACTTTAATAATGGAAAAATCATAGAATTTGAGACAAAAAACAACTTTAGTATTATTATCAATGCATAAAGTGTATAATGGTGCTCATTTATCATTTATTTTTTTACCTCCTTCATAAGAAAGTTTTGATCATTACCATGATACCATCATCATTTTTTATGTAAATTATTTAAAACATATCAATAAAATAGATCCTTTTATTGCGAAGATCTTCATAAGGTGATAATTCTCTCATCCTCCTCCTATTTTTAAAAAATTACCATGTTTCATTTATAATATGATATTATTTCAATATAATTATTAATAAAATACTAATATCAATTAATATAGATATATATATATATCTCCATAACTTTTTCATTTTTAAACTTTTTCTTTATTTATTTTAAGAATATTTCTCCTTTTTTCTATTATTTTAGATCCTTAATTTTCCATTAGTGTGATTGGAAAATTAAACCATATATACTATTTAAATTTTATACTAATTCATCCATCAGAATCCTAGTTCTCCCTCTATAAATATATTGAAATTAAATATAGGGGAAAATTGACTTGGGCACCTTGTTGTATGATCATTATCATCACAACACAATCCATACCACCTTATAAATTTATATCTTATACTATGATATTTTTTGGAATGTGGATTATTCATGAATTTATCTCTATTTAATACATCACTTTGAAATACAAGCATTATGGTGTAAATTATTTCTTTCAATGAAGCGTCAAAATTCCATGTCCCCCATATTGAGTTATAACCTCTTTCCAAATTCCATTCTTCATATATATTTTAATCTTAGAACCACTTATTCGTATATAGGAATGTTTCAGTGTTATAATTATCCTTTTCGGAAAAAACAACTATTATAACTCTAAAAAAAGTGAACTAAAAACAGGGTCTCCCTCTTGGTATATGTTCCTTTGACCTTTATTTTTTCATAATAATATTTTATTCTTAATAACATTATTTCTCAATCCTCATATCCATGATACAAGAATATAAACTACCTTAACTAGGGCTACAGTGAAATATCTCGACCTCTCCTATCATTGTGTAGCTCTAATTTTCTTATAAAATCAATCCTCTTTCATTGTGATTTATCATTCTTCGTCACTAAATCGATCCATCATTATATAATGGAATCACCTATTATTGTGTATAATTACTCTAGAGTTTTGAATTTCCATTACATCTCCATATCACCTCTATGTATATAAAAAAATTTATTTCCACAAGTCATGGATGTAACATCAGTAATTTTCTGTACCTCACTGTTATTTCATTGCCAGAATTATATATCAATACATAATAAATTATTCCTTCATGTTATCCTTAAATTTTAATCACTTTGAAAACCCTATAACCTTTATTAGTTATACCAATGCACCACCATTGTAAGGAAGTTACCTTAGACATTATATAATCTTCAGTTATAATTCAATAAAAAATTATCACTACTGGAAAAACGACCTATACCCACGGTTCAAAACCGTGGGTATAGCCCCCAAAACCGTGGGTATAGGCTATACCCACGGTTTGGGGAACCGTGGGGCTGAGTGGCGTCGGTATAGGGGTCTAACCCTATACCCACGGTTTAGCAGAACCGTGGGTATAGGCTTTTTCAAATGGAGGACCACGCTGCTCCAGCGTGGCACACACCAATCCACACGGATTCCAAACCGTGGGGTATTAAAAATCGGAAATACGGGGCCGCTGGAATTCGAACCTGCAACTCAGCCAGCCTCACCGCCGCGCCTCAGCACAAGACCAACGCACCTACAATTCCTATTTGTTATATATGCATATATCTACAAATATATATTAATATAATCCACGGATTTCAAACGAACAGAAATAAATTCAAAAAAACGCACCTGGAGGGATTTGAACCCGCGTCTCACGCGGCATTTTCAGCGAAATACGGAACTCGTGACCAACACTGCCAATTGAATTTTGTTAACGTCTCAATATGGTTATTTACTTATATTAAAAATAATCGAATATCTAAAAAATAAAAAAATACCGGGATTCGAACTCCGGTCTGTCATGTATGAGACAGAGACCTTAACCAACTAACCCAGCGAAATTATTTTATTAAAGTCTTCACTCCATGTAATTATATTAATTTGAAATCATGTTCCCGCCAAAACAAAATCCACTCCCGCGGGAATTTTCCCCCCCGCCATAACAAGGAAAAGCTATACCCACGGTTTTGGAAAACCGTGGGTATAGGTCTTGTAAAAAAAACCCCTATCCCTACGGTTTTTCAGAACCGTGGGCATTGGTCTCTATAACAACCCCTATACCCACGGTTTTACCAAAACCGTGGGTATAGGTCTTCAAAAATAACCTATACCCACGGTTTTGCCAAGAACCGTGGGTATAGGTCCCCTATACCCACGGTTTTCCAAAACCGTGGGTATACGTTCCTATACTAAACCTATACCCACGGTTTTGGGAAACCGTGGGTATATGGGTGTCCTATACCCACGGTTTTGTGCAAAACCGTGGGTATAGACCCATTTTCCAGTAGTGTATCTTATATTTGAGGATCTTTTAGTATTAGAGTTTTAGAGAAGTATGTCATAACTCATATATAAAAAACCCATATTTTACAAAATGTACACCTCTAATAACTATAATTTATTTTAATATTATACTTTTTAAAATAAAATAGGTTTCTTTTCATGAAACATCTTTAAGACTATCTATTTGACTTCTTATTTGTCCTTAACCATCCTTAAAACCTATAAAAAACAATTTAAAAATTGGAAAATTTAACATAATCTTAGTAGGAGGAATAAAAAAAGAAACCTCTTTTCCATAGATACTTAAAAAATAATTCATTTTTAAAAATAAAAATTTTCTTACCAAATAAATCTCCTAATCTGTACAAATATTTTCATACAAAAATTCAAAAAAAATTGAAGTCTATATAAAACTCATAAATATTATTTGTAACCATGAAAAAAACAATAACTTTCTCACAAAGTTACATTTCTCACCCTTAAAAAGTATTCGATCATTATCTCACATTTAGAAACCATAAGATTCCTATAAACCCCCTATAGAAAGAATAGATCAAAAATATATTTTACCAGGGGAATCATTTTTATATCACTTTTACAAATGAGAAATCCTTCATAGTTACACATAGAATAGCCATCGTAATTACACAAAAATAACCATAACTGTCACAATTGGAATAATAATTATAGTATATTCCCATAATATCTTTGGGGAATCCTTATCAACTAACTCCATAACATTACCCAATGAATTAGATAAATATAACAGGATCACAATCCTTTTGTTTGTAATGAATCCACCCATCCTCATAGCCAATTCCAAATAACCATAACATAATACCTAAAAGATTTCATCATAAAAAAAATCATGAATAAGAAAACATTTTTGAATCTTGATATATCAATCCTCTTCTAAAACAATTTTTAAAAATAACCAGAAAATAGGGAAGGAGGTTTTTTATATGAATAAATCATTGAATCTTTTAAAGTAATCCAAAAATAAAATAATTGTTATGGAGGTGGGAAAGTTCGTTGTCAATATATATGTTAAAATAAAGAAAATTGTCTTTTTATAAAGAAATTCAAAACCTTTTTAAAAAATAATCTCTTTGAAAACTATTTAAAGAAAGTACAACAGAGACATTAAAATTAATTTATAAACAGTTTATTTCAATATAGATAGAACTAAAAAATAGCTTTTAAAAATATAGACATGGCAGAAAAATATTTGAAAGGGAAACTTTAAAAGAGGATTTTTTTTTAAAAGTCCCATACATAAAACCATAAAAATATTATTTATTTATAATAACATTAAGAAAAAGTTAAATATGGTAAAAATGAATTTTATGAACCCTTGAAGTATAAATCATAATTTTCTTTAAAACATTTTAATTTAAATGGATGTGAAAGATAAATATTTAGAATATAAAACTCAAAAAAAATTATAATATGGTTTTTAAATTAAATTGTCCCTAAACTCAAGTTTGAATCATTTCATATTTTATTTATCTTCATAAATAATAAAATTATTTAAATTATTTAAATTATTTAGAAACTTCGTTAAGTTTAAATTTCATTTTATTTAAATTACTACCATGTTATATACAATTACTTATTCAATTTAGTTCTCGTCCAGAATTTTGGAAATTTTTTCCTAAGATTTCCGAAATGACATTGGTGGGTTCAATGTTGTCAAAGAGTTTATTATTACTCTATATCTAGAATAGTAATAACGAAATAATTTTCATTTCTATAAATAAATTCTACTTTTATAACCAATCACAAAATAAAAATATGAAAAATGAACATCTTTAAAATCAGGGAGACAGTAGGTCGTACCTACGCATGAGTAATGTTTCCTTTTTTTAATGATAATTATGGAAAAAAGGTTTGTATTATATTATCTTTAAATAATTATAATTGTATGATAAATAATATTTTATTTCTTTAAACCTATATATATATATCATCCATGTGATGTGTTGGTCAAAAACAAACCACATTGCTTTGTGCAGGTGGTAGGTGACATGTACACATTAACGACATTGTCATTCTTCAATGAATGGAAATGTAAGAAAGTAATTGATATATTGTATTTTTATAATTAAAAATATATCATTTATATAATATATATACATTAATTAAATAATTATAATAATTCATGATAGGCGGTGATGGAAAACGAATTATATTAATGGGTGAGGCGGTAGTCCTCCATACACATGAAATATGGATTCCTTTACCATTTTATGAAGGTTGTAGATGGGTGTATGTTATTAAATTAAATAATAACATATTTTTATACATTATATACTTGTTTTATTATATATTCATGTTTCAATAAGATTTTAATGAGGAGTAAGAATAAATAGTACAAAATATTCAGTTAAACATTATACATCTTCTTCAGATAACCTCCATTACTTTACAGCTTAAGACCACTTAGGTTGGAATAATAAATTAAATAATTCCTCTATAATGTGGTTATGTATGTTAATAATAGATTTGGGATGGAATATTTTGATCTAAATTGTTTTTTATGTGTCAGTAAATTAGAAGAAGTAGTGCCCTTTTATAAGAGATGGGAGCGACGCTCTTGGGATTTCCTAAAAAATATTTCAATTTAATTTAATTTTGATAACTAAATAGATAAAAACTGATAATATTGTAATATAATATGATTATTGGTCAATATAATCTCATAGAGTAAATTTTTTACATGACTATATCACATTTTTACTCTTATCTTTTGGTTTTAAACCCCTATTGACCATTTTCACACATACTATGACAACAAGGTCTTTTTCACTTTGAGGGTGTATCTAGTTATTGTAAATGGATAAATAGGCCATTAATAGAACATGTGTGATATTATCAACTATTTTTTAATATCCTATATAAATATAATATTTTAATGTTTTTTATATTGTTTAGTAAAATATTATTAATTATAAAATATCATTAATGCTAAATTTTTGAACTATTCATTATTTTGACTTTAGTAATGTTAAGAAAATAGATGAAATTCGAAAGAAAAAATAATTTATTACATCACTAACTTGATATATTTGTCTATAAAATTCATGTATCAAATTAATTATCTCAAATTATATTACATTTAATATATTCAATATCATTTATTTTATTTATCCATTAACAAAATAAATAATAAGTCAACTTTGTGTGAGGATTTAAGGTAATTATTTCTTCAATAAAAAATTAAAAAAATTATAATGATGAAGATATATCATTTAACCTTAAAATTAAAAATATTAACATAATATATATTCCTTTTATCCAAATTTTAAAAATATTTTATTTATTAAAAATAATTGTATTTCATTTTTTACTTTTCTTTACATAAAATATTATAATGGTCATAATCACACCCAAAAGTAAAAATGCTATATAAGGGAATATATTATAATTATGGATGATATGGAATCATACAAAAAAATTAACATAATTTTTTGGGCAATTTAATAGTCCTTATTATATTATTTTTAACCATTAATTACCCAATTTACCCTTTACTTTGGTAACAAAGAATGTAATGGTTAAAATTCAATTGAAAAAAATAAAATTGGCCAATATTCCAAATATTGACCCACTAATTCTAAATATATAATCAATTTTTCAAAATTTAATTCATGTAATTGGTATAATTTTATTTTAAATTAAAATGTATGAACCTGATAAAAACAGTTTATCTAAAAAATGATTAATTTTACTATAAAATTATTTTAAAATAAATTCAAATAAAAAATTATTTGAAAAAATAATTTGGAATTATTTTACAAAAATAAAGTAATTATTTTTTAAAAATAATAGAAAATATAATTTTACTTTGTAATTAATTGAAAAGAATATATTATTTTCAATAGAAATTTTTATTTTTTCACTGTTTGTAGAAAAAGAAAACGTTCAAAGAAATTCTCACAATTTCAAAATTAGATTATTTTTATATACTAATTTAAAAATAATTTATTTTATCAAATACATTTTCAAAAAGTTTAGGAAATTCATTATAACATTTTCTCAAAAATCAGTAAAAAATAAAGTCTGAAGAATACATATCATTGAAGAATAAAATGGTTTTACTAAAAATGGGTTTTTATTTCCTAATGACAAATAAGTAGATTTTAATTTATTATAACCTTTATATATTTTTATAAAAATAATTAGTTAATCATATTCATACTCACCAATTTAATGACTATGTTATCAAAGTTCTTTTTATATAATAATATTTCAATGTTCGATTATGCTCAATTTTGTGTATTTTTTATACTATTGAACATATTATTATATTAAAATAATCTCAAGATATTAAATTCTACCCCTTGAAGAAACTATGTACTCATACTTTTTACTCAACATCAGAAATCAAATATTGAAATTTCGAAATATCCTTCTTAAAATCCCACAACATAAAATAGGTTAATGGAACTTCATCTTGAAATGAGAGAAAGGTAAGTATGATATTAATATTGGATAACACATAAAAGATACAAAATAGTATAACATTAGTGGTAAGTGAAAATATAGATATGTAATAAAATCATAATTTCCAAATAATGCTAGATAGTGATAGAGATCATTGATCACAAAAACTAAATGATCATGGGAATGTTAAAGACTACAAAACCATGAACCAATGTGGTTGGAAAAAGATAATAGATTTATTGGAAGAAAAATTAATAGGATGAACTTTTTTATTTAATATATTTTTCTTACAACTGAGGAATTTATTTCCATTTAGACTAAGAACATAAGGAAATATAATTTCATTACAAGTAGAATTATGTAAAGACCCCAACTCTAGTAACCAAGATATAGTGAACACTTTATTAAATTGGCATAGATATAAGGGATCTCATCATGAAGGATTAATCAATTTAGTATTATTGGTAAAGTGGATACATACATGATTCCCATAATACATTCTAATTATAAAATATAAACATAATAAAAAGAAAAAACTCATCCATGAAACTCATTAAAAAATTTCTTCTTTATAACCTAGATAAAGGAAACAAAATTACATTGAGCTCAAATTCTGATTAAGTGTCTTGTAAAATAGAATTTATCATGTGTAAATAAGAAATAAGAAATATGGAAAGGTAAATAACAAAAAAAATCCTTTTAATAAAAATATTAAGTACAAAATGATTCCATAGATAGTATCAATGCAATAATCTCAGGGATAATAACAATTGAATTCTCATGAATGAAATTCAAACAATTGGACATTGTGATCTCACGAGTCATGATATCTATACCATAAATACCTTGAACTAATATATTTTGAAAACTATTGGAAAAGAGCCATTTAATTTTTCTAACTGATTTGACTCATGAGATCTAATGATGCATCAAGGGGTTGTATAATTTTGGGGCATACCCATCACTACATATCCAATGAATTCCTCATATATCAAATGATAAATTTAATTCATAAATAATATGTATTATGAAAAATTATCTTTTTCGAGTAAATAAAAGATATTTATCAATATTTCCCCACTAAATTAAATAATTTGAAGTTATAACATCGAATATAGAAATGTTAAATAGTTTAGGAAATAATAATATCAATGATAGATAAAATATGTAAATTTATGAGAAATTTAATATCCAATGGTCACAAGTATGTCAAAATTTAAAAAGGAGGATTCATTAAAACATCTCTACAGTGGTGAATAATTAAATTAATATTTTTTTCACTGGTGAAAATAAATTCAACTAAAATATTATTCAAACATTCTTTAATAAAATAAACTTTACATTTTATTAAAATCAATAATTGTTTTAAAAACTATTTAATAATAAGGTAATAAATTATCTTTGAAAAAAGTTTTTAATATTTAAATGAATTCTTAAAATAAAATATTACTCAATATAGTCATAAAATAAAATAATGTTGTATTAGTTAAAAAGACATTACATCCATAACTTTTTGGAGAAGTCACACAATACGTCATCTGGGTAACAATAAGAAGATTCGTTTAAATCCCTTTTGTAAAAATTAAATCATGGGTAGAAATTTATTATGATAAATCATTTTAGAAGTATAAAAAAATAAAATCATTTATAAGTAAATATTGTTAGGTATAAAAATAATTCCCAAATAAGAAAAATAAGATTGGTTTTTCTTTTAAACATTTCTTTGCTTGATCCTAGTTCCAAAGAGAGGAGAATTTAAGAGATAATATGGAAAATATTTAAGAGAGTAGACATGATATTAAATTTAATCATTAATAAATATAAATTCATTTAAATTGCCTAAAATGGGAAGTATATACCTCACATGAAAATAAAAATGTGTAAAATACAAAATATTTCTCAATAGAGTGGAAATTGAGACGAAATCCCTCACCTCAGGTTTGACAGGTCATGTAGGTGTCATAACCTCTTATATAATAATTTTAAATTTATTATAATTATATACTATAACCATATTCATATCTATGATTTCATATATGATTCATTTATTACATTTTATCACCCTTTAGTTAGTGACCTTTTATTATTATCAATATATTGCTTGTTAACTACTTTTTTTCAAGTATGTTTTTATTTGGTAGTTCTAGTGCATGTACATTAATTATGGTTCCATCATATCCAAAATAATATTAATAGTAAAAATAACATAAATATTAAATATATAGATATTTATATTCTTACATAAAATATATCGATGGAAAACATAATTGCACCACTAATGGAAATGTTACGTTTTACGTATGAATGAACACAAGTTTCACATTTTAAAAGATGGAACAAAATAAGGGTTAATAAAAATTATTCTTTAAATAATCATTATTATATCATATATATTCATTAAATATATCCTTATTTCTATCCATATAAAACATAAATGAAATAAATATCACATATCATTGTGGAGGTGGTAGTTCACACGTACGCATGATCGACATTGTCATTTTATATCAAATATGATCGTAACAAGTAATATAAGATATTATCATTATTGAATAATATTTATTTCATAAATATAATATGTACTCATTAGTTATATATTTATGACCATACAAGTAAATTAGTGATGAAAAACAAATTACATTGTTATATGGTGATGGTAAGCTGTATATACACACAAGTAACATTTTCACATTTCATAGGATGGAAAAGAGATAGAATATGGTTTTCACATATTTATAATAACATATAATTATATTTATTATACTATATTTATTATCTTATGATGGGTACGATAATTTAAGAGGAATTATAATAAGAAATAATCTTGAAGGAATTGGTAACGATGATTACCTCTTCGTCAGTAAAATTCCTTTAGATATCTTCTTAAGGGACCTAAGGTAGGTATTACAGAATGATAAGAACCTATATAACATTTATAAGGATTTTTATAATAGAAACAAACATGTTTTTTCCAGATATATTTCTCAAATTGGTATAAATTACCAAGTAGGTTCCCTTTTAAAATTGAGGTGATGGTCACTTTTAGAATTCCTTAAAAGATTAAATTATAATAGAGTCATTATTAAGAAAAATTAATAAAACTGGACATGTGTTAGAAACTATGGTATTATATGGTTGAAATAACATCAACAACTAAAAATTTTATAGGTTTTTGTGATTTTTTAATCATTATATTTTGGATTAAACCCTTATTTAAAATATTTTTACATTAACTAGGGTAAGGAATTTTTTACTCTAAATGGGTTATAATTTTACATATAATATAAATATCTACTCATAAATGGATAGGGATGACATATTTGACGATATATTATCCTTTTTTTATTTAAATATTTTAATTATTTTTAAATAATTTAATAAAATATTATTTTTATAAATTAACATTAAAACCATTTTTGACAATATTCATTTGATTTGATATCCGATACGTAAAAAAAGTCAAATTTATAATATAATTCAGATAAAAATAACAAATGTTTCATATTCATCTAAAACAATTCTTGGAACACTATATATCACTCAAATTTATGAATTTTATTATTTTGATTATCAATTATTTTAATTTTATATTAATTGAACAACGACTGTATTAGCATTGTGCTGGCATTTAAGGTAATTATATAATCACTAAAAAATATAAATAAATTATAATACTAAAAATAATTTCATTGTTCTAAATATTTAAATTTATATTAATTATTAAATTTCTTTTTCCCTACGAGGAAACATGATAGATTTTTAAAACTATGAGAGTTTTATTTTGCATCTTTCAATGATTTAAATGTTATATTTGTAATTTTCAGGGAAATTTTTCAATTAAAATGGTATATTTTGAGAATAATGTGATAACGGTAGAATTTAATTTATCAAATAAAAATTATGATAAAAATTATTTCCTTATGATAAATTTTTAACCCAGATTAACCTAACTAATCATTTACCAAGATGATATTTTTTACCATAGTTACTATTCATAATGAATGTAAATAAAAGGGACCTATTTACCAAATTTGAATCATATGATTACAAATATATAATCAATTTTATCAAATTTAATCACTATAATTTAAAAAAATTAAAATACATGTGCAAAACTCGATGAAAACCCATTTTAGAAAAATACATTTTTTTGTAAAAATTCATATTTTGAATAAAAATGTTTTTATAAAAAATTCAATTATAAAAAATGATTAAAAATAACTAGATTAGAAGCTTAATAATATAATAGAATTCAAAATAAAATTTATCTTTGAAAATTGTTGAAAAAAAACTGTATTTTCCACTATTCACAAAAAAAGAAATATTTTTAGAAAAACCAAAAAATTTCACCCTAATATAATTTTAATATTTATTTTAAAAAATAGATATTAAATTTATATGAAAATTTATATAAAATTATTAAATTAGTTATAGTATTTTATTTCTATAATAAATCAAAATTATTTTCCAAGAAAATGTATTTCTGAAATATAAAATTACTTTATTGTAAATTGAGTAATTTTTTGGTAATAATTAATTGATGAATTATTATTGAGTATTTATTACATATATATATATCATAACTCATTTAATATTATTCATACCCACCAATTTAATTTCTAGGTTATAATTGTCATATTTAAATAATAATATTTTTGGGATCATATAGGCTCGATGTTGTGCGTCATATGTTATTTAAAACATTGTGTTTTTTTAAATATCGGGTGTGTTACATTCTAATTCCTTCAATAAATTTTTTCCTTACAATTTTAACATGTGTTCATTAAGCAATGATTTTACATTTTACAATTTCTTAATGGAAAATTTGTATTGTAAAATGGGTTAATAAAACTTTCTCATTAAATAGGGAAAGGGTATTGTGAAAGTAACCTCAAAAAATGTTTTCCAAATTGGAGGTAATTAGTGGGAAGTGAAAATATTGTCATCGAAGAGAAAACTAATTACCAATGATTAATAGAGAGTGGTAGTGATCGCTATTATGAGAAATTTAACCATCAAAAACTGAAAATATGTGATGGGTTAAAAGTCCATTGTTTATGTGGTAAGAAAAGTAAACATGTTACATTTTTAATTCAATTCAATTTTCCTAACATCACGGGATTTTTTTCCTTATCTAGAAAAATAACTCATGAAAATAATCTTACTTGATTTCTATCCATGTTATAATCTCAATATCATTATTTGGTTGTGCTTCGATCAATTTTCAACACATCACTTAAGTTAAAAAATGGATATTCGAGATGAATTTTTTATGCCTAAATCACTAAAATAAAATTTTAATGAATCATAAGATCCATAATTAATTCATTTAACCTATAAACATTTAACAGAACCAAAATTGTTAGCATAAGTTATCCAATATGATAAATCATACCATCATAACAAACAATAATATCTACAGTTTAACTCAATCCATTCCATAAGTAGTCAATCTTAAGGATCCTCAAAATATTACTAACCATATTAAAAAATAAAAAAATGGGAATATTATTAGTAAATAAACTTATCATTAATCCTCTATAAAAATATATTAATTTCATATGTAAATACCTTGATCTCATATTTTCCTAAAACAATGTAATAACTTCAATCACTATAAAAACATAATGAAAAAAATGTATTGTTATAAGAAATAAATCTCTTCTTATTCCTTAAATAAAATATCATATTATGGAATATAAATCTAAAAATTTTGTAAACTCCATAATGATTTACTTCTTCATCAAATCACTGACCATTTCCAAGGTCACCAATATTTAACCATTGTCTTCTTCAATGTCAATCTTCTCTTTATCCCAACCAAAAATTATTAACTCAACATCCTGAAAATATGGATAGTTATTGTTCCATTATCCATGTATTATCTAAACATATCACCTTACCAATAAATCACCTTTCTAGTTTATCATAACCAATCAATATATTCATTCAAATCCTTAAATAAAAACTATTATGTACAATTGTTATAAGTTTTTTGATTCTTATGAGAACACTATCATTGATTAAATACTTATACAACAAAATTATTGAATCTAAATACATAAGTAGTTTAATCATTACCTGGTTAAATTAGTAATAGATTAATATTATCCTTCATTGTTTAGTTTTTTTGTTATATTCCCATGATTCTTAAGGTATCAGTATTCTTTATTCCCCATATCCTTACAGTTGAAACATTAATCTTCAGAGGTTTCATTATTACCCATGAAATCCTTTTCATGATATAATTTCTCTCCACACATAAATAATATTCACATCCCCATCTATCAAGTACCCATAATTTCATTCCACAACTACAACATGTGAGAAAATACAACTTTCCATTCCATTTATCTATTTGTTTCATTGTCATTTTATTCCTTTTCTTTACTTTTATACTATAATTCATTGATAATTATTTCTCCATATTGATATATTATCATTTTATATCCTTATATGATGATAATGTTTTGGACACTAGTTATCTTCAATGGATTGGCATAAAAACATCAAAGATACAATCAATTTGGATCTTTAAATTACTTACGTAGTCTGAAAAATTAGAAGATAACCTTGTACATATATATTTATATATATAATCATTGTCTTATTCCTTATTTCTCAAAAATAATAATTTTCTCTCAGAATTCAATTTTTGTTCATAGGGAAATTAGTTTTCCCATAAAATTTCATAAAATCATTCCAGGCCATGTTTGTTATTTCCTCATCATCCTTATTGTTTTGAATCAATGGAAACCACTTATATGTACCCCCTATGAGATGATAAATTCATATTAATACCTTTTCCTATTAATTACTTCCCATATATTGAAATATCTTCTCTATGTAACTTATCAGTTTCATTGAAACAAATGGACTTGTAGTCCCATTGAATGATGGAGGTTGTTGGGGCACGAAATGTATAACATTGTTACACCACATTAGAGACTATAAATATTCTCCATATAGATAAGGTTATTAATTATAAACCGATTCAAATACCTTTATATATTTATAATTTTTTATCTCTAGTTTTATTCCTAGCTCCAGAGTCATTATATTTCCCATAAGAGAAATCGCTACATGGAATATGCACATTGATATGGTTCTCATCCATTTCTCTATACATCATTTATAAATAATGAAATACACTATATTAGATCATAATCACCATGAATATTGATCCATAAAATAAAATACCTGTAATGGTAAAAATTATGAAATACTATAAGGTATTTTTAGAGTTTTCATGTTAGTTTTGTTTATTTTAAATCTAGTTCCCCTAGTTTCTATTAAATTTTTTTTGATAACAATAGTAAAGGTCCAAACTCTATTAACCAAAAAATGTATTATATTTTATTACATTTTTAATGATAAGAGGGATATTACAATGTTAGATTTATTATTTTTGTAGTCTTAGTAAACTAGATACATACATGATTCTCATATGACATAGAATTATAAAATATAAACCTAAAAAAATTAAAAAAATTGTATCCTTGGAACTCATTAAAATATTTAATCTTCATAAACTAGGGAAAGGAAAAAAAATCAGGGTGATCTCAAATTCTTAGAAAGTATTATGCACAGAAGAATAAATAATGAGTAAATAAGGTATAATCAATATATTAAGATAAATAACTAAAAAACATTCCATTTAATCAAAAAAGATTGAAAAAAATGAACCCATGTATAGTATCCATAGAGTAATATCATGGAAAATAATAATTGAATTCTTGTTAATTAAATACATACTATTAGATATCATGATCGTAAACATCATGATATCTATATCATCAAGACCTTTCACCAAGATAGTATAAAACTTTGGGTAAATACACATTTAAGTTAGCCTACTGATTTGTCTCCTGGAACCTGTCAATTCATTGAGGGGCATTATAATTTCAAGACTCGCCCATCACATCATATCTAATACATTGCTCATTTATTGAATGATAAATTCAATTCATTAACAATATGATTTATTAAAAAATATCTATATTAAGAAAAAACTACATATTTATCAATATTTCCTTAATAAATCCAATACCTTAAAACTAAAAATCATATGTTAAAATGGTATATGTTTTAGGTAATAATCATATCCAAGATAAAAATAATACTATTATTTAATTAAAATATAATATTCAATGATCATAATTATATTAATGTTTCAGAGGGTGGGGTCATTAAAATATATACCATATTTTTAATAAGTTAAATAAATTTTTTTATTGATGAATGGAAAGTCCATTAAAACATTTTTAAAACATTTTTGGGGAAAATAACCATTCCATTTTTTTGAATTCACTTATTTAAAAAACTAATAAATTATAAAATAAAACATTTCCTTTTAAAATAACCATTTAATATTATAAAATAAGCTTCAAAGAAAATATTATTCGTAGAGGAAGTAAAATCCAGTCATGGTGTATAATTTTATAAACATTCCTTAAATACATTTTTCAAAAAAGTCAAAAAAATACCACATTTGTTAAATGATAAAAATAGTCTATTCAAACCATTAAGTAAAAATTCAAAAAAACGAAAAATTAATTCTTAAAAATAATAATAGAATAATATAAACATATTTTAAAACTTTTTAGTAGAAATATTGATATGGATGAAATATATATCTGATAAAATGAAAAATAATATTAGTTTTTCTATTGAACATTTCTTTTCTTCAATCAACTTGCAAGGGGAGTAGATGTTGGAAACAATATGAAACTTATTCAATAGATTAAAATTAAAATTAATTGTAATAAAAAATAATATATAAATATTCATGTTATTTACCTAAAAGGGTATGTATATACACCACATAAAACTAAACATGTGATTAATACCAAATATGTCTCAATGGAATGGAAATTTAGATGAAATCCCTTACCTGAGTTCTGACTTGTCATGTAGGTGTTACAACCTCCTATAAAATAAATTTAAATTTAGTATAATTACTTACCAAAACAATATTCAAATCTATTATATCATATATAGTCAATTTAAAACCTCTTATCATCCATTTTTAATAATTTTTTATAATTATCATTATTTTTCTTGTTGACTTCATTGTTTTTAAAGGATGTTTTCGGTTAGTAGTTTTGGTACTTGTATATTTTTTATGGTTCAATCATCTAATTAATGTTATTAATGTTAAAAATATAATATTATATATATATATATATATCGATAAATCCATATAAGATAGATATGGAAAAATTAATTACCCCATTCCAGGAGACAGTAGGTCATACGTATGCATGAACATTGTTTTTAATTTTAGACAAAATCAATGAAATAAAGGTGAATAATAATTAATATTTCCCTAATAATTATTATATCATAAATATCATATATATTCTTTACATATATCTTTATAACCATACATTCAAACCATAAATAAAAAAATGTATCACATCGCTTCATGGAGGTGGTAATCTATAGGTACGCACAATCAACATTAACGTTTTCCACCGGATAAGGTGGTAAGAAGGTATATAAGATATTATAGTTATAAAATAATATTTTTTTCAAAAACTTCATATATATATATATATATATATATTCTATTTAGTTGCATATTTATAAAAATCCAATTAAAGTTTCGATTAAAAATGAATTCCACAGCTACATAGAGATGGTAAGTTGTGGATATGCACGAGTGGTGTTTTTAATTTTTGTAGGATGGAAAAAGATGGAACAAGGCTATAAAATAATTATAATAAAATATCCATATATTTATCATACTATGTTTCTTATCTTGGTATGGTTACAACACTTTAAGATGACCTATAAGAAGAAATGAACTTCAAACACAAGATAAAGATGATTACCACTTCTTTGGAAAAAATCCATTAAATATCATCTTAAGGGACCTAGGGTGGGTATTTTTGATTGAAAATAACCTATAGAACATATATAAATATGTTCATAATAGAAATTTATAGGGTTTTTTCATGTTAAATGGCTTAATGTGGTGTAAATTAGTGATAGAGTAGCTGCCCTTTTATAATTGATGTGAGGGGAACTTTTGGAATTTCTGAAAAGATTAAATTATAATAAATACATTCTAAAAAAATGAATCCAAATTTTTATTTATTATAAAAAATGGTAGGATATATCTACAGTATAATCACCTAATAAAATTTGGATATTTTGTTTTGTTTTAAACCTTTAATTTTGGATTGACCCCTTTGTTAACTTATTTTAACATTAATGATGGTAATGTTTTTTCACTCATAAAGGGTTATAATTTTACCTAAACTTTACTCATAAATGTAAAAGGGGAGAAATTTTTTACCCTATATTACCCCTTTTCTTATTTAAATATTGTAATTATTTTTAAATAATTTAATAAAATATTATTTTGATAAATCATCATTAAGGTAATTTTTTACACTATTCATTTAATTTGACTTAAAATACCTCAAAACAAAGTTTTATTTCGAATATTATTAATTTAAAAATCATTAATACTTAATATTCATCTAAGAAATCATGTAACACTATAAATCACTCAAATTATATCACTTTAGATATTTTTAATATCATTTATTTTATTTTTCTATTAACTGAATAAATATTGTAGTAGTGTTGTGAAAGAATTTGAGGTAATTATATAATCAGTAAAAACTGTAAATAAATTATAATAATGGAAATATTTTTTTACACACAAAATTTTTACTAATATTCATTTATTACATTCTTTTTCACTATGAGTACACATAATATATTTTTAAAACTAAGAGTGACATTTGGTAATTTTAGTTTATTTAAATATTATATTGGTCATTTTTAGGTAAATGTGTCTATTAAACAAGTAAATTTAGAGAAAAATGTTCTATGAGTAAAATTTCATTTATAAAATAATAATTATGAGAAGAATATTTGGACTCATCACTTAGATTAAAAACATATTAAACCAATTCACCCATTACTAAGGTGAACAAATTTACCACAATTACTATTCATAATGCCTGTAAATAAAAGGGGCCTATTTACCAAATATGAACCTACAGATTAAAAATATATATTCCATTTTATTAAATTTAATAAATATAATTCGAAAAAAATAATTTTAATGTAATTTCACAAAACGCGACAAAAATCATCTTTTAGAAAAATACAGATTTTCTTGAAAATGTATTTTTTATACAAAAATGTTTTTATACTAAAAAAATTATAAAATTTATTCCAATGATTTAAATTGGATAATTAATAAAATAATAAACTAATTTTACTTTATATCCTTTGTAAAATAAACTAGAAATTTTCAAATGGTTGAAATAAAAATAAATATCGGTACTTTTCATTATTCACTAAAAAATAAATGTTTTCAAAAAAAAATAAAAACTCACCCTAAGATATTTTTAATATGATGAATAAAAAATGATATTATTTTTATAAAATAAAATTTAAATAATTTTTAAAAAACAATTGTAATATTTTATCAAAAAAACGGAATAAAATTTATTTTCTCACAAAAATAAATAAATTACATTTTCGAAGAAAAAGTATTTCAGAATAAAAAATATCTTTACTAAAAATTAAGTACATATTTTATTAGTATTAATCAATTAATTTTTCTTGGGTAGTTACTTTATATATATTTCATAATTTTATTAATACTGCTCATAATTTCCAATTTAACTGTAATGTTATAATGGTAGTATCTAAATAATAATATTTTAGGGTTTTATTTTATCTCATTGATATTTGACATATATGTTATAACATATAGTGTTTTTTTAATATTGAGGGGGTTACATTCTTCCATCTTAAAAAAATTCCCTGTAATTTGATTTTGTGTTTGGAAATCAATGGTTTTACATTTGCAAATTAATTTATGGAAACCCACATCATAAAACGCGTCAATAAACATCCTCTTAGAAGAGGTAAAGGGAAGTGTGAAGGTTACCACAAAAAAGGTTTCTAAATAAGAGGAATTAGTGGGAATTAGAAATATGGATATGTAATAGGACAATAATTCACAAGGATTAGTAGATTTTGGTATATATCATGGTCATGATAAATTTAACCACCAAAACCATAAATATGTGTGGGTTAAAAGGGCATTGATTTCATAGTAATAAAAATGAATAGATAAGATTTTTATTTAAATGTGATTTTCACAATGTAAATGGGTTATTTTACTATCTAGATATATAACTCGATAAAATAAAATTAGATTATTTATTTACATTTCATAATCATAATCTCATACTTTTTTTATTCATTTATCAATGTCTGCCTCATCTCTTACACCAGAAAATGGGTATTCGAGATGAAATTTTTATTCTTGATGAAATAAAATAATATTTTAGTGAATCATAATATTCATAATTAATTTATTTTCCCTTTTAATGTTTTCCAAAACAAAAAAATAGTCAAGGTTAACTAATATGATAAATCATACCTTAATAGAAAAAAATAATATCCAAAGTTCAACATAATCCATTCCATAAGCAGTCAAAATTAAGGATCCTCAAAATCTCACCAACCATATTCAAAAATCCAAAAATATATGAATAAGGTCAATAAATCAACTTTTCATTAATCCTCTATAAAGTACCTCTTAATTTCATTTATAAATACCTTGATCACATATTTTCCTAAAAAATAATAATAACTTGGATCGCTATAAAACCATAATGAAAGAATGCTTGCTTCTAAGAAATAACTATCATTATTCCTAAAATAAAAGCTCATATTATTG
This sequence comes from Viscum album, assembly GCA_963277665.1. NCBI lineage: Eukaryota > Viridiplantae > Streptophyta > Magnoliopsida > Santalales > Viscaceae > Viscum > Viscum album. The sequence continues at coordinate 581,392,535 of OY728129.1, read as the reverse complement.
AATATAAATCTAAAAATTACAATAAAATCTATCATGAATTACTTTTTCACAAAATCATTAACCATTTCCAAGGACACCAACATTATCCCATTTGATTATTCAATTTCAATCCTCCCTTAATCTAAACTAAAAATTATTAACTCCAAATCATCAACATAATAATGGTTATCTTTACTTTATTCATTTATTCTCAAAAAATATCATCTTACACCCAAATAAATTTTCATTTTTATCAAAACCATTCAATATAATCTTTTAAATACTTAAATAAAAACTATTATATTGAAATAATTATATGTTTCATAATTATTATGAAAATAATATCATTGATCAAATAGTTCTACTTCATAATTATTAAATCCAAATACACAAGTAATTTATCCCTTCCACTTTTCTAATAGTGATATCACAAGCTTGACCTTGATCTATTAGTTTCTTCTGAGGTATATTCCATTTACTCATTGGATTTTAATTTTAATAGTTCAACATCTCCTTAAAATTGAAACACTAAATGTTATAGGTTTATTTCTTTCCCTTTGATTCACATTCTTGATGGCCATTACCCACACACTTGAAATATTCTACCATTTCCTTCAAGAAATTAACAGGGTGTTTCTTTCCACCACTATCATATTTAGTAAAATCCTTCTTTCCATTCTTCTATTTATCCTTTTTTTATTTGTCATCCCATTCTTATCTTTATTTACTTTGAGTCCAGAAGTAATAGAGAATTATTTATCCAACTTGATAGCACATGATATTATATACTCATATTATTATAATGTTTATAAGGCTAGTGCTATTTGAAATAATGGCTTAATCCCTTAAAATAAACATCTAATATTATTCTTTGGATTATGTATGTTTTCTATTGTATGTATATCTAAACATAAAATGTTATCATCATATATAGAACCATTTTATTCTTCCTTTTGTCTCATACCCAAGAATTTTCTCTGAAGATCATTTATTGTTTGTGAAGAAAATATGTTTTCTAAGTAAAATTCCTTAAAATCCTTATATTCCATGTTCACTATTTCCTCCTCATACTTAGTTTTATGAAACACTGACCACCATTGATACACATCCCCTAAGATCCAATAAACTATTCTGAAAATATTTTCCATTACATGACATACCAAATAAAGAAATATCTTCTATGAGGAGCTTATCCATTACTTAATAAATAATGGATTTGTATTCCCATTTATTGATAGAGGTTGTCGATGCATGAAAAGGTCTAACATTGTTATACTACTTTATAGATCATCAAGATACTCAATATTTCCAAGGTTATTACTCATAACCTAGGTCATCTACCCTAATATATTTATAATTTTTTCATCTTGAGATGTATATCAAGCTCCAACTTCATTTTCATTCCTAGAAAAAAAATATCCATGTATGGATTATCCACAAGGATATGATTTTTATTCGTTCTGAGAGGCATAATTTATATACAGTGGCATACACTACATTTGATCATAATCATCATGATTATTGATCCATAAAATAAAATATATCAAATGGTAAAAATTCTCAAATACTATAAGGGGTTAACAAAGCTTTAATATTAGTTATTTTTATTTAACATATAGTTCCCAAGGCTTTTACAAAACCTCCCTCTAATACTGGAAATAAAGAGACCTACTCCAACAAACTATATATGGAGTATATTTTATTAAATTTCCATTGATACAAGGGATCTCAGTATGTATAATTGATTGGTTTAGTAGTCTTGGTAAACCATATACAAACTTGACACTCATGTTATAATAAAATTATAAAATATAAACCTAACAAATGTAAAAGATATAAATTCTTGAAACTCATTCAATTATTTCTTCTTCATAAAATATGAAAAGAAAAAGAAAATAAAGGTAATCTCAAATGATCGGTAAGGGTTATGTATAGAGGAATATATCATGAGTTAATAAGGCATAATCAATTTGTTATGGTAAATAACTAAAAAAATTCCATTGAATCAAGAATTTGAGAACAAAATGAATTAATGGATAGTATTAATTTAGTAATATCATAGATAATAATAATAATAATAATTGAATTCTCATGAAGGAAATGTATAATATTGGAAATCATGGTATCAAACATCATGATATCTCTATCATCAACACCTTACACTAATATTGTTTAAAACTATAGGTAAATACCCATTTTATTTTTCCAAATAATTTGTCACATGATACCTATCTATTAATTGAGGGGCTATATAATGTTTTGTCACACTGCTCACTACATGTCCTATTCAATCCTCACATATCAAATGATCAATTTCATTAATGAACAATATGACTAATCAATAAATAAATGTATTGAATAAATACTATGGATTTATCAATAATTCACCAATAAATCAAATACTCTCAAATTATAACATCGTATATATAAATGGTATATTTTATAAGAAGTAATCATATACATGATATAATGAATATAGGTATTTAAGAGAAATATAATTCCCAATGAAAAAACTTATGTGAACGTTTCAAAGGTTGTAATCATTTAAACATATCACCAGTAGTGAATAACTAAAAAAAGGGTTTCCTCAATGAAGTATATAAATACTATTAAAATATTCTTAAAATATTCTTAATAAAAATAACCTTTCATTTTTTTTGAAAACAACATAGTTGTAAAGTAAAACATTTTCTTTGAAAAAAACTATGTAAGCATGTAAATGAGGATTCAAAGAAATGATTATACATGATAGTAGGAAAATACACTCATTTTATATAATTTAAAAACATTACTTCTAAAATTTTTTGGGAAAAGTCACCAAATACATCATTTAGAAAACAACAAAAATATCCCATTTAAACCATTTTGAAAAAAGTAAAACATAGTTAAAAATGCTTTTTGATAAATCATTATAGAAGTATAAAATCATATTTCAAAGAATTTTAAAGTACATATGTATATGGAATAAAAATATATCCATTCGAAAGAGAAATAATATCGATTTTTTTTAAAACACTTCTTTCCTTGGTTCGAGTTTCATATAGAGAAAAGGTAGGAAGAAATTATGGAAAAATATTAAGATATTAAACTGGATATGAAAATTATTCACCATTGATAAATATATATTAATTTTTATTTACAAAAATTGGAAGTTTATTCACCACATAAAAGTAAAACAGTGCATAATACCAAATATGTCTCAATGGAGTCAGAATTGAGGTGAAATCTCTTACCTCGGGTCTGAATTATCACATAAGTGCTCTAATATAATATATAATCAATTTGAATTTATTATAAATACCTAAAAGTAACATATTAAAATATATGATTTCAAATATAATCCATTTATAACATTTTATTTCCCTTTATTTAATAATCTTTGTTTTTTATAATTGTTTTGGGTGTAAACTGCTTTATTTTTCAAGTATGGTTTGATTTGGTAGTTCTAGTACTTTTACATTTATTATGGTTCCATCATCTCGTGAATTTTATTAATTTATATATATCATAAATATTCAATATATATATATAGATTCATCCATAATATATGGACATATAAACATTAATTACACTATTTATGGAGAAGGTAGGTCGTACGTACACATAAATTTTGTTTTGACTTATCAAAGGAGGAAATTAAAGAAATGTGAATAATAATTAATAATTAAAAAAATAATTATTATATCATATTTATTCATTAAATCTACCATTATTACCATCCATGTAAAATGAAAATGGAAAAAATATAACATCCCTTCGTGGATGTGGTAGTCCACACTTACGCACGATCGACATTATCATTTTCTAATAGATTAGAAGGATAGAAGGTGTATATGATATTATTGTTTGAGAATGATATTTATTTAATAAATATAATATATAATCATTTTTTCAGATTTATAACAATCTATATATAGTGGTGATAAAAATTAATTACCCCACTGCATGGTGACGGTAAGTCATACGTACACACAAGCAATGTTTTCACTTTTCATAGGATGGAAAAGAGATAGAATATGGTTATGTGATAATTATAATAACATATATATATATATATATGATAAAGTATTTATTATCTTATTATGGGTACAACACTTTAATAGTAAGTATAAGAGGAAATAAACTTGAAGGAGTAGGTAAATATGATTAACTCTTGTTTAGTAAACTCCCTTTAGATATCTTATTAAGGGGTCTAGGGTAAGTACTTTGGAATTAAATTAACCTATAGAATTTGTATATCTATTTTTAGAAGATAAATAGGCAGGTTTTGGTCTATATATATGGATCAATGTGTTGTAAATAAGTGATGGAGTATATTCCCCTTTATAATTGATATGAGGGGAACTTTTGGAATCTCTTAAGCGATAAAAATATAATAATAAAATTCTAAATCCAGATAAGTCCAAATGGATGAATAGTCAAACCTTTGGTAGGATATGTTTGAAATCTCATCAAAAAAAAATTTAAAGGTTTTTGTGGAGTTTTAATCCTTATATTTTGGATTAACCCCTTAGTTGAAAAATTTTCACATTAATCGCCAAACAATATTTTTCACACCTAAAAGCATATAATTTTATATATAAGGTAAATATTTTCTCATAAATAGAAAATGGATTGTGTTTTATTCTATATCCTTTCTTTCTCTCCTTCGTGATTTTAATGTTTTTTAAATATTTTAATAAAATATTATTTTGATAAATTATCAATATTGTCATTTTTTACACTATTAATTTAATTGGACATCAAATACATCAAACCAAAATTGTATTTAAAATATAATTCATTTAAACATAACTAATATTTTATATTATTCTAAAAAAATCATTAAACACTATTAACCACTCAATTTATTTCACATTATATATTTTTAATATCATTTCTTTTATTTTTCTACTAATTGAACAAATATTGTATTAGTTTTGCAAAAGATTTTATGTTAATTATATATTGACTAAAAATTATAATAATAAAAAAAAATCATTATTAAAAATATTTAAATTAATATTCATTCATAATTTTCTTTTGTCTCTATGTGGACACATAATATATTTTTAAAACTATGGGAGTGCTATTTTGTAACATAAATTGATTTAAATATTATAATTTTAATTTTCATGGAAAATTGTCTTTTTAAAAAGTAAATTTCAATTATATAGTGTTAAGGGACTAATTTCATTAATATAATAATAATTATGATTAAATATTATGGCCTTATAACTTATTTTTAACCTATATTAACATGATTAACCCTTTATGGGGTGGATAACATTTTACATTGTTACTCTTCAAAAATCTTATAAATAAAATGCACCTATTTACCAAATTAAAACATCATGGTTATAAATATCTCATACATTTTAAAATATTAAATATATATAATTAGAATAAATTAATTTTATAATATTTATGAAAAAACCTGATCAATATCGCTTTTCCTAATAATACAGTTTTTCTTAAAAACAAATTATTTTACATAAAACAATTTATTCAAAAAATAAATTTTCAATTATATTAAAATGAACCTAAATGAATTATTAATAATTTATTATAACTAATTTTATTTTAAATCAATTTTAAAATAAAATGGAACTTTTCCAATGGTTGAAACAAAACAAGTATTCATTTTTCACTATTCACTATAAAATAAATCTTTTCAAAAGAATAAAAACATTTACCCCGGGATAATCATAATATCTTGATTTAAATAATGATATTAATTTTTCTAAAATAAGAAATATATAATTTTCAAAAATTAAATATCATATTTTCCCACAAAAAGCTCTAAAATTTATTTTTTAAGAAAACCTATTTCTATAGAATATGATAACTTTACTGAAAATTTAGTACTTATTTCACAATAATTAATTAATTAATTTTTATTAAGAATGTTATATATATATATATTATAATTTTGTTAATACTATTCACACCCTCCAATTTAATGGCTAGGTTATACCGATCATACTTAAATAATAATATTTTTAGATTTGTTTACGCTCGGTGTTTCATATCATACATGTTATTAAATTTAGTGTTTTTTAAATATCTTGGGTGTTTCAAATTTCATCCTTTAATAAATTACCACAAAAATATCATTTTTTCTCTAACCTATGAGTATTCAATATGAATTGATTATGGCCAAATCATTAAAATCAACTTTTATCAGATTATATACTTCTACAAATGGGTAAAAGTTGTACCACATATTTTTAAGAAATAACCAATACCATAATGGTTAGATCCATATAATACAATTCCCTAATATAATTAACCATCATATGAATAAATATAACTTTAATCTCCAGAAACTCTAAAATAACACCCAAATTTCACCTAATATTTATCCATGAAATTAATTAGAATATTCCAAACCAAGATTAAAATCCAAAAAATCATAATTACATGATCACATGTTCATCCAACATTAATTTAACATTAATTTACAATAAATAGTAATCTCCCTTCAATTTCTATAGCCAAAAATTTATAATACATAATCATATAATCTAAAATATATGTTAATCATTTCTAAAAATAACATGAATCACCGTAAATTCATTATATTTGATTTCAGAAGGATAATTTAATATTTAATCCCAAAATATAATCCAATAAGATTTTATTTATCTTAATTATATAAGAATCTAAAAATTGTTAACTTCTTCTGAAATAACATTAATAACATATTCACCAAATCATTATTCAATCCCATGGTTATCTCTACATTAGAACATATATTCCCAAAATCTACATAATCATTATATGTAAAACTATTTAAGAAAAAAATAATTCATACTAACCAAGACATCAAAAAGGCTAGTTGTAGGCACTACATCCTCATCACCCTTTGGTTGTGGGTTTAGGCCCCATGGACTTATCAAATGTGATGGGTTGTCACCCAACTTATGGGTTATCCTTTTACTAAAACTTTATCATTATAATTCTTATAGTGTTCCAAAATATGATGAACATCGACAAAAATAACCACAACCATCAAATATCATATAAATCCTAATGTTTATAAATACCTTTAATATTATTTCCATAAAAAGGAAAACAACATTCTTCCTTAAAAACATGTTCGCACGTCAGACATATGTGTTATATATACCTTAAACAACTACCAAAACTCAATAAATGTATTTGAAAGTATTATCATCCCATAAAACCATAAAAGGGATGTAGAATCCTTTAAACTAATTATCAATCTTAAATATACCATTACATCATCACTCTTGGGTCCCTATATATAGATACCTTAACAATTAAATGTTCTTTATTAGCCTAATTTTTTCATCTTAACCCTTAATACTTCTTTCCTAAAAACAATATATTAATCATATCATAAGATTCAACAATATCAAAACATAGTCCAAGATATAATCCATAACTTTCATAAGTCATTTGAAGTTTCCTCGTCTAATATAATAATGGAATTAGGTATTGATAAGCATTCTTAGTTATGGTGTTTATGATCACATTATTGATCATTACCCATAGAACATCTCTTTTCAAAATTACCATACTCCACAATTTTAAAACATTCAATAGATTCCTTGGGAAGAAATGTATTCCTCCTCATGGTCTTAACAGAAAAGTTCCATTTTCATTGGAATATTTTTTCTTTATTCCTTCATTTACCATATACAAAACATATTATTGTTCAATTAAGACATTTTCTTGGGTTATTCATCCCACATTATTAACACATATGTCAATTAATAGTTTTACATTTATGATCTTTATCAGTAAAACTTTCAAAGAGAGTCGTATGTCTCTCTTGTTTTATGTGTTAGGAAACTAACATAAGTTCATGTTTTTAATCATAACTTGTGATATATTATTAAATATAACCCCAAGGGTTTTAAATACATCTCTCGTTTTGTTTTTTCTCTCTACATAAAACAATCGTATTTTCATTCACCTCCTTTATTAGTTTAGTCCCTACTAGACCTGACACTTGACTATTACCAAAAAGATTCAATTTAAGAATATTAGTAAAAACACTAATATATGCTTAACTATGATATCTTAAAATATTTCTATTTATCAAAATAACTATATTTCACCCTAAAAAATATCTTTTTTTGTTATAAAGGACTTTTACCTTATGTTCAAATAACATCCTAACATTTAAATTTATCAAAACTCTCCTCTGATACCAATTTTAAGGACCTATCCTAAAACATTACATAATATTGAGTTTTAAGTCATTAAATCATTCTATTTTTCAAAACACTTCCCAATGGTGACCATGTAATGACTACCCAAAACCCACCTCCAGTAGGACATGTGCAGGTGGCTAGTGTCAAGTTGACATATCACTCACATTGGAGGCCTTAACCTGATGTATTTGTACACATGAACACATCACCAGGACCATATAATGCCTAAATGTAAAACAGATCCTAAAACCTATATGCATACATCTAAATTCCACTATCAGAGTATGGAACTAGTAATGGAAAGAAAAAATGTTTAAAGACAATCCCACCATAAAGAGTTAGAAAACAAGTCCACCCTAAAAGTATAGAAGGGGACTATTGTCATGGTAACCACTGAAACACACCTCAGTTAATTTTGATCATAGATATCCACTTGGACCAAGTCCTTATAGGACTCTTTAAAAGGTTCGAACATCTTCATAAGACATTACATGTGCCATAAAATCTCATCCATGGGTGAGTATAACAATACCCAGTAGGACAACCCAGAAACACTAAGCATATAACAATAAAAATAATATCCATCTCAACTTGGGTATATGTCTATAGCACATAAAACAAGTATATCCATATATAATCTATAAATACTCACAATCTCAAGGTAAAGTCAAAATTGTAAAGCTAGTCTACGGATCATGCTTGAAGGTTCCACATAACACCCATCTTTGAGAACACACTCCTTGAGTCAGAAAGCATTAATGTTGTTCATTCGATATGTACTGCTCATCGGGTCTCACCATAATATGCATATGATATAAGTGTTAAGAAAGAAATACACAAATGAGGATCACACCCTAGGACATGCGGTATACCAACAACGCAATCCATAAAAAACTCACTAAGTAGAGGATCAACTCCAACATAATGTTGGTCACAATGATACCAATAACTCCACTTAGGGAAAGATTATGAATGAAGATATCACTCTCAGCCTCACAGAAGGATTCTAACAACTCTATCCAAGAATTCCCCATGAAGGAATAATTATCCTATGTGTAAAACGTGATTCCATACAAACCATCAGATAATGGATCAAGGGAACACTCCTAAATGAAAATTTTCTAATATGAAAAAGAAAAGGTTTCCATGCCATGTTTTAAGGGGTGCTTGGTATTCCCTCGCAGTATAAGGTGTGTCCCTTCGGCATAAGGTTCTGCCTGTTTATTATGGCTAGTCCCCTTCTAATGTTAGTGTCTGGCTACAAGTCATGTCTGATCACTTGTACTCAAGGTCGTGTCTATGTCTGACTGGTCATATCCTTGTATGGATATCTATTCCCATCCTTTTTCTTGTGTAACTTCCCAATTAAATTCCCATGTTCTTGGAAAGGGTCATGCGCCATGTGGTAGGGCTCACATGTCGTATGATAATTATGTTTATCACAGAAACTCTAACACCGCACTATGGGTCCCACACACCATTTAATCTCAGATTACACACCATATTCTTTGGGATTTTATCAAATCCCAAATATGGTTTATACATTATCATCGACCCCACCAACTATCAATTTGGACTTGCACCTCATGAGAAAATTTTAATCTATAGTCGGTGAACACATGCTATCACTTATCCCCAAGTACTAGCCTTTGAATCAATTCAGTAAGAAATCTAATTTTTCGTCCAGTATCACACACCAAAGATATGAAAAAAGGTATCACTAAACCCATCTTCAGTTGATCATATGTCATTGTGGTTTGATCCCATCATTGATCCAAGCCCAAAAATGGGATATCAAGTCATTGTTCAATGAAACGGGTGCACCATGATTGATTTATTGGTATTTTTTTTAAAATTCCAGTCAAAACCAATACCAGTGATGAACGTGCAAGAATGGTGGGAGAAATCCAAGACACAAACAAATGGGAACAAACCTTGGCCATGTTCATTTGGCCTTAATCCATTATTTTTAGTATTATGAATGAATATACTAATAAAAAAATCAGAAATTCTCCCAATAATCCCCTAGATAAATATCATAACTGTAATATGAATGATCTATGAATCAATCAATTGGTCAATTGATTTGAATTTTTCATATAAATAAAAATTTGTAATGAATCATAATAAATGAACAACCAACCACTATTTAGATCAATCTCTAAAAAATGGTTTTGTTCTATTTTCATTGGTGAGATCCTCAAGCTCCGTTGCTCACTAATCGATGATCCACTATCTGGTCATCGACCACTAAGAGAAGCTCATATGGCTCTCTACAATGGATTATCTTGATTTTCAGGGTTATGTGGATAACCCAAAAAATATGACATAATAGCATTTATATATAAATATAAATTTTTTCACTACATCATATAATAAAATAAATAATTTATTTTATTTATTTTACTAATCAGACTGCAATATCTCCCAACACGAACATCTAATGTTCTTTATGATTTTATCATACATAGGGTAAAACTCATGCTCTAAACTCATTGGTGGACTTATTTTTCTGATATAAGCATCTATTTTGAGTTTATTACACTTTTTTATAAAACCTAAGCATTCATGCATGTAATATATTTAATATATTTTAAAAATTATTTTTAGGAACCCAGATCCTTAGAATATCATGCCTTTTCTGTGACTAGCTCAAAAAAATAATCCAGAAAATATTATAAAACAATATATGAAAAATAGTTTTCATTAAATTATCCCACGTTGGGGATTTATATCCAAGAATTCCAAAACAAAAATGTTACAAAAAGAGATGTGGGTATTGTTCTTGCATCTAAGTCTACCACTATAATGTGCTCCCATGAAGATTCTATTTCTACCACTAGACACTCACTAGTGGAATTGACTAACCAATAGGATCCTTTCCAATTGATTCTTGGACTCTAACGGGTACCCATCTAAGGTATCTCCATCCTTGATTTCTATCTCACCCCAGCCGATAACATGCAACGGATTGTGCACGTGACTCATCATCTGTGAGATGTGGAAGACATCGTGTACCCAATCTTTCTACGGTAGTATATCTAAGAGGTATTCCACCTCACCATATCTATGTAGTATCTGTAAAGGGCCAACAAATCTCAGAGATATCTTGCCTCCCTGACCAAACCTCTATAATCCATGTTGAGGTGAAACCCATAGAAACACAAGTTCTACCTACTCAAACTCCAAATTCCACCATCATCAGTCCATAAAGGACCCTTGATGGCTCTTTTATTTACTCATACTCTCTTGGATGACATGAACCTTCTTTATAGTGGCTTGCACTAACTCTGGTCCCATAAGTGATGACTCTCCTGGGTTAGTCCAAAAAAGTAGGGACCTACAAGGTTGGCCATACGAGGCCTTGAATGGAGGAATACCAATGGTGGAATGGTATATATTGTTGTATGAAAACGAAACTAATGGTAGGTGGTCCTCCCATCAATGTACAAAGTCTAAGATGTTATCCTGTAGCATTTCCACCAACACCCGAAAGGTCTACCTAGTATGGAAATCAGTCTAGGGGTGAAAAGCCATTATGAAATGTAGTTCAGTCCCAAAAGCATCCTATAATCCCTTCCATAATTGAGAATTGAAGTGAGAATCATAGTAAGAACTTTTCATCACGGTAAGACCACATAGTTGTAATATATCCTACATATAGATGTGTCTCAATCTCTATACTGAACTATTCTCTTGAATAACTAGGAAGTGGGATTACTTGGTGAGTCAGTCTATGATCACTTAGATTGCATCGTGTCCCCTAGACATGCATGGTATCCCTTTCACGAAGTACATGGATATCTTATCCTAATTCCAATCATATACCACCAGGTGACAATCCAAACCCACATGAACTTGGTTCATAGCCTCCAGTTTTTGAAAATTAAGGCATCGAGAGACAAACTCTACAATGCCCTTCATCAACCATGGCCACCAAAAATGTCATTGGAGGTCTAGGTACATCACTTACATGCCTAGATGTACCAAAAAGGGGGATATATGAAACACTCATGGAACCTCCCCTACATCTTCACTGGCACCATCATGCATCCTATAAAAAGAAAACATGCTCTCAACCTTCATGAAATACATCATGAGCATATCTAGTGGATATCTTTCTATTTAGAGTCTCACCATTGGTATCCCCGTGTTCTGCCTCCCTAGATCATTATACGAACATAGGGGTAAAAATCATTTTCTAGAGGTAAGCTAATTCATCCCCATCCATAAAGGATATCTACAATGAGACCAACTTCTCTAACACCTCACTCTGCAACTATAGTCAAGATCTCCTACTAAATGAATTTTCTACCACATTCCCCTTCCGAAGAGTATAGACAATCTTGATGTCATAATCCAAGAGTAACCCTATCCATTACCTCTATAGTATGTTAACATCATTCTAAGAGAATATATACTTGATAATCTAATGATCATAATAGATAATAAACCACTCACTTATGGGGTAGTATAACCACATCTTCAGAGTGAATATTATCACTACTAACTCAATATCGAGGGTCACATAGTTCTTCTTAGGTGGTCTAAACAGAAATCAACAATAATAAATCACCATATGCCTTTGCATCTGAACAAATCCAGATTGGTCCCTAATTTGTCACTATACACTACATACATAACACCCTCCTCTGGAAATCTCAAGATGGGATCACTTGTCAATCTCTATCTAAACTCCTATAAATCAAACTGGGACCTCTTCTTCCATCAAAAGGCATCATTTTCTAGGTAAAATATGTCAAGGGGTGATATACTAGGGAAATTTGGTATATGTATCTTAAAGTATCCTTCCAACCCAAGGATGTTTTGTACCCCATTATACTTTTGGGTGGCTCCCAAGCTAACATTTCCTTGACCTTTTCCAGGTCCACTACCTCACCATATATTGAGATAAGGTATCCCAAAAGGTATACCTCCTGAATCCAAAAATATAACTGAGATTCCCATAAGTAAGGTTATCTCATAGTATATCCAGAACCATCTTCATGTGTATCTCATTCTCCTCCTATGACATTGAGTACACTAGAATGCCACGATAAGTATCACCATGAACTGGTCTAAGAAAGGCTAAAAGATCTAGTTCCTAAGTCCAATAAACACTCTTGGGGCATACATCATTCCAAATAGTATCACCAAATACTCATAGTTTCTATTATGGAATCTAAATTTCATCCTCAGTATATCCTCTTCTTGTACTCACAATTGTTGATAGCCGGATCTATGGTCAATATTCAAGAACCATATGGACCCTCTCAATTGGACAAAGAGGGTATCAATCCTTCGTATTGGATATTTTTTTTAAAGTCATCTTATTTTGTAAATGGTATTCCACAAATAACCTCAAACTCATGTCTTCATTCTTGGTGAACAACATTGGGGTTCACCAGGATGAAACACTAGGTCTGAAAAATCCCTTCCTCTAAAAATCCTCAAACTACACCCTCAAATCATGAATCTATTTGGGAGACATCTGATATGTTTTCATTGATATTGGGGTCATCTCAGTTGCATATCAATGTATAAGTATATCTCTTAGTGTGGGGTATTCATGTAACATCTTGAGAAAAGATTTCCTCATACTCTTCCAACACTATATGTAACTAAAAACTCATAGCATCCACTTCACTGAGGGTCATTTTATCCAACTGATGAGTAATCAGATGCACCCTCCTATTCATGAGACTATCCTGAACTATTTGTATTTTCTTTTCACCCATAATGGAAACCCTATCCCCATCACTATGGATTCACCACATCCTCCTCCTAAAATATTCTATCCAAGAATGAATTATATATCATCAATCCATAACTAATTTGATATTTTAAGGCCTCAAAACTTCTACAAAGAGTTCCCAAATGAAACTATTTCCTCTATGAGTTAGATCACATTGTTATAACAAGTTTTTTATCATCGAGTCATCTCTAATAGAAGTCTTCAAGTGAACGGGGCAAGTTAAAGGCTCAACTAGAATCTCTATGTGTCAAACCAAATAAGTGGAAATAAATGAATTACTCTCACCTAGGTCTATAAGTTCTACATATATGGTAAAAAGACATATATTATACCTTGAATCATCCGTAGAGCCTCCATGCCATAATCCTCGACCACCTATATTTTCCCACTTCCCTGTCCTCGAGCTACCTAAGCCTAGTGTGGATCAACTGGGGTGGTGGTGGTAAAAAATAATAATGTATGTCACCTCCATCCACTCTCTCAAACCCTCTTCCACATCCTCCTCCTTGAATAACTACCTGATCCTTCCACTACTGCTACCATAGTGGTCTATCTACCATCTCTATTCCAGCAGTATAGAGAGTCTTTCAATATCATGCAAAATGTTCCCTGCCATCACAAGGGTAGCAGCGTATCTACTTGGGATGACTAGACCCATTCTGTGATCCCTGAACTTTAGATCATATCTCCTGGGATCACCTCATAAAAATTTTCATACATCCAAGTCCCTAATACAGACGACATCTCCCTCCTACCAAAGGCTCTACTCCTTTGTGCCCACCACCTATGACAAATGTCTATGTGTGATCTTTTAGGAAACTCTTGACCCCAAAATAATGCTCTATCACCACATCATAGGTTGAATTTCATAGATTTATAAAATTTAATCAAATATCTATATTCATTCTATTATAAAAGGTCCAAGACTGAAATAACTAATCACAAACCATAACCATTGAGTATCAAGATTGTTTGGTGATCCTTGATGAATAGTCAACCATTGTCATATTTCTATATTGAAGATGAGAAGCTCCAAGATGTACATAGATGTCAATTGATCTAGATATACCTCCTATATGAAAATTATCTCTAACAATATCCATTATATAGGTTCATCATCATACGAATCGGTCACTAACCCCCCCCCCCCCCATTGTCCTACAGATCCAAGGATTATGCTTGGTACTAGAACCACCATCTGATCTTCTAGTGTCCTAAAAATATGTAAAAATCATGTCAACACCTCAATACATTCATAATAAACCTATGTGTATAGATATCATAAAAATATTGGGTCGCTATTGCTGAAACTCATGAAGCATACTCAACCTCCGCACCTCATCTGCTAGTATTACTGGTACCATCCGATGCTTGATAGGTGATGGTATAACAGATACACTGCATGGAGGTAACACATCTATAAATTTACCCTTTATAGATGTCTCATCACTGATGGGATCATCCTCATGATCCTTATGTTGAAACCAAGATGGAATATATCATGGGGGCATCTTGAAAGACACAAGGTGTACCATGGGCAATGAGTATATCTACAGAGTGGACTCAAGAAGGACATGGAAACCACAAATCATTCATATATGATGCATATACAAATTATTTCCCTAAAACTAGTGTCCACATATACTGATCTAAAAGGTAGATGATTATAGTCTTGATGTATGGATATGTTGGTCATCACACCAGCACTGGAATCTTGGGCCATAAAGTCAAACTCGAAACACTTAACAATGTTTCGCCAAAACAATATCATAGACTCTGGTCCAAAGGTAGAACCAACTACTCTTATACCACTCTATCACAACCTATCCAAATATGGACCATGTTCTAACTACCAAAAACATATTTCCAATAGGCCAGGAGTTGGAAACTAGTGCCATGTTGGCAAATCACTCACATAGGAGGCCTTAGCCTAATTTAACTATACACACGCACACATATCCAAGACCATAAAATGATAAAATGTAAAAAACATTATAAACCATTCTTGAATACATCTTAATACCACTATCAATATATGAAAACAATTACTGGAAAGAAAAAATGACCAAATACAAGCCCACCAACAAATGTAAGAAAACATTTCCAAACTGAAATTATAGAAGGAGATTGTTCTCTATGTAATTTCTAGAACACACCATGGTATGTCTGACTCACTAATAGTTTCCTAGCCCTATTCTCTCAAGGGACCTTTCGAAAGGTTGATCCTATTCATAAAACATGAAACATGTGAGAAAATCCAATGAATGGTTGAGTATAAAAATACACAGTAGGACACCCTACAATCACTAATCATATTGAAATAAAAATAACAGTAATCTCAACTTAGGTATATTTCTATAGCACATATAAATAGAATATCTAGACATACTAAACAAATTCACATAGTCTCCATGTAAATTCACAATCTTAAACCTAATCAAGGGGTCATTCTCTAAGGTTCCACATTAAACTTTCCATGGATAACATGCTCCACGAGTCATATTTTGGTTATACAGTCCATCTGAGATGTACTACTCATCGGTTCTTTCCATAAGATGTATACACAATATGTTTGAATAAAATGATACAAAAATGAGGATTACAACAAAGTCCATAGGGTATAAAAACAACTAAATCTGGAATAAAACACTAAGTAGAGGATCAAAACCCATGTAGTGTTGGTCATGACAATACCAATAACTCCACCAAGGGAGAGACGATGATAGAAGATCTCACTCTGAGCCTCACAGAAGGATTCTAACTACTCTATCCCAGAAGTACCACTTAGATTATGATTATCCTATATATATGACATGATTCAAAACTAACCCTTAAGGAATGGATCAAGGGAACAATCCCTAATAAAACTTTTACAAGATTAAGAGGACAAAGGATATAAGCTATGTTTGATGGAGCACATTACATGTACCAGAAGTACACAAAATTTCCTTTTATTACTAGGTCCTTCCCATGTATCAAGGCTCATTATATTATATTTGTATGTTCCTAAGTACACAATGTTTCTAGTCATGTATACTCTTGGTTGTGTCCATGTCAGACTAGATGTGTCAATATACGATCATTTTTTCCCATTCTAGTGCTCATGTACATCCTTGGATATGCACCCAAGGGCCAAGAAAAGGTCACACTCTATCCGATAGGGGTCATACACCATGTGATATATAACTTTCTCATAGAAATCCTATCATCACATTAGGGTTCCTACATTCCATGTATTCTGAGATTAAACACCATGTTCTTTGGGAATTTTTAGAATCCAAGATCTGGTTTACGCATTATTGTCCACTCATCTGATAATTGATCTATCCACGTGCCTCGTTAGAAAATGTAACTCTAAAGTTGTCAGACCCATACCATCCATGATCATAGAATTCCAATATTTAAATCCATTTGATAAAACTTCGGTACCCATAATACATCATCATACAACAAAGATATGAAGAAAAATATCTATAGACATGTCTTCAATCGATTATCAGTTATCATGGATCACTCCCATTATTGATTCTTGCCCAGATTTATCATATCAATCAATTAAGACAAAAAATGGGTGTACAGTGATTGATTTAATAGTATTTGTTGAACCACCAATCAAAAAAGAATATCGGTGTGGAACACACAAGAACAGTGGGAGAAATCCAAGAAACATGCAAAGGGGAATAAACCTCAGTAATGTTCAATTTCCCTTGATCCGTTGATGTTAGAATGATGAAGAAGTATCCAAATTAAAAAATAAACAATTCTATCAATAATCCCCAAAAATAGATACCATGCCCATAATATGACTAATCTGTGAATCAATCCTTTAGCCGATTGATTCGTGTTCATCATAGAAATAAAAAACAGGGAATGAATCCAAATAAATAAACATCCTACCTCGATTTGGATTCATTATATGGTAAGAATATTTTTGTTCCATTTTCGTTGTTAGGGTCTTTGATCTTCATTTATCACTGATCGATGATCCATGATTCAGTCATCATCTACCAATGGAAGCTCCTCCATTTCCCAACAATGGGTTCTCTAGATTCAAAGGGTCATACGAATGACCCTGAAAATCATCCATAATAGATTTTATATAGAGATATAAATTAATACATTGAATTGTCTAATAAAAAAATAATTTTATTTGTTTATTTTTTTAATATTACTTTGATGTTGCTCAACCCGAACATCTGATTCCTTCCAAAATTATGTTCCACCAAGGGTAAAACCCACTCACATAACTCAATGGCGGACTCATATTTCTTATTTGAGCTGCTATTTTGAAGTTATTTTACTTTTTCAAGATAACTATCTATAAGTACAAATAATGTATTTAATATATTTTAAAAATTAATTCTAGAAACATTAGCCCTCATAATTCAATGTCGTATTCATACCTAATACTAAAAATAATCCATATAATGTCCCAAAACTATAAATGAAAAAATAAGATTCATTACACAATTACATTTGAGGATATTTTTAGTTTTATAGTTTTAGATAATTGGTTCATAAATCATACATAAAAAACCTATATTTACTAAGTGGACACATCAAATGAAACATATTTTATTTTCATGACAAGTCTTTATAAAAAACAAATTGACTTTTTATTGGTACTTAACCATCCTTAAAACCTATGAAAAACATTTTAAAAATGTGGGATGAGAAAAGAAATCTCAAGAAGGGAGATAAAAAAGAAACAAGAAAACCATTAATACATGAATATTTATAAAAGTTTTTCCTTTTACAATATAATCTTATGTATCAAAATAAACATTTTCTTACCAAAGAAATCAACTTCTCTAACCAAATATTTTGATTAAAATTTACAAAAGAAAACATGAAAGTAAAAAATCATAATGGTTTTTCTAATCATGAAAAAAGCATAATAAAATTTTCACAAAGATATACTTCCCACCCTAAAAAAGTATTCAATCATTATTATAACCTCAGAAATTATATGATTCCTGTAAAAACCCCATTTAATGCATAGATAAAAATGTAGTTTACTTGGGGAATAATTTTTATATCACTCATACAAATAAGATTACCATCACAGTTTCATATAGAATAACCATCACGGTTATACATAAACAATCGTCACAGTTACAATTTGAATAAACATCATAGTATATTCCTATAATCTGTTAGGATAAAACTAGACACCTATCTTGGTCTCTTTACCCAATGCATTGAAGTGTTATAACCATCTCACTCACCCTTGGTTTGTAACTAAACCATCTATCCTTATCAAAAAAGCCAAATAATCATAACATAATTCATAAAATCTTGAATCCTAAAAAATGTTCTTTACACCCAAAAGAAAACATTTTTAGATATTGATATATACATTCCATTTTAAAAACCCCTTTTAAAGTATCCAGAACATAGGGAAGGATGGTTTTTATTTATGTAAAACATGGAATCTTATAATGGAATCCCAAAATAAAATAATAGTTATAGTGATACAAAATTTCATTTTCACTGTATATATTAAAATAGAACATCCTTTGGTTTTTTATAAATAATGTCAGAAAAAATATGTAAAAAGTTATTTTTTGAAAGAAAATTAAAGAAAGTAAAAAAAGAGACATACAATTACATTTATAAATCATTTTTTTCCAAATAAAAACATCCATAAAATAAATTTTACAAATATATACCTGGAATAAATATAGTTCAAAGGGAAACTTTAAAAAGGATTTTTAACAGAATTTATCTTGTGTAAAATCATAAAAAGATTATTTCTTTTTAAAAACATTTTGAAGAAGTAAAACAATTTCAAAAGTGAAGTTTACAAACACTTGAAGTACAAATAATAATTCTTCCTAAAAATTTTAGAAGTACATGGACATTGAATATAAATATTTCTAAAATAAAGCTTAATAACATTTAAATTGAGGCTCTTAAAATAAAGTGTCCCTCACCTCAAGTCTGAATCATCTTGTATATCAATTATCTTCCTGTATGATAGACTTTTTTTAAATATTTAATTTCTTGACATATTTTTAAAATTTTATTCTTCATTTTATTTCACTCAATACCATGTTATATATAATTACATAATCAATTAATTTCATGTCTGCTATTTTGGTGATATTCATCCCATATGTCAAAAATGACTTTTGTAGGTTGACTATGATCAAAGAAATCATTATTAAATAATCTAAAAAAATAAATAATCATGAAATAATTATCAATTTTATATATAAATTATACTTTTAAAACTAATCATGATATATGGTAAAGAAAAATGAAGTATGTTACAATCAGGGAGATAGTAAGTCATATGTACGCATTAGTAATGATACCACTGATTAATTATCATTATATAAATAAGGTAAGTATTTTTTTATCTTCATAAAAGGATAATTATATCATAAATAACTTTTTATTTATTTAAACCAACTTATATATGTCATCTATGTGACGTGGTGATGAAAAAATAATCACATCACTTTATGGGGTGGTAGTGCAGACCTACGCATAAACAACGTTATCATTATTCATTGAATGGAAAGGTAAGAAATTAAATGATATATTATTTTTTATAAGGATAAATATTTTATTAATATCATATATAAGCAATTATTACTTCATTATAACCATTCATGATAGGTGGTGATGGAAAATAAATTACATTAGTCTATAAGGCACTAGCATGTCGGACACATGGACAATGGATTAATTCCTCATTTGATAGAGTTTGGAAATGGATATATCATATGTAATTCCCCGTTACCTTTATTTTGGGTATGTTCCAACCTTTTTTTGAATACATTTTTATTGTATGAGTAATGATAAAATGGATTTGGGAGAATACCTATAATAGTGAAGTCTGATATTTGATGGAATTATCAAATTAAACCTGTAGTTTTTTTATTCATTGGGAGATTACTACTTGTGTAATGGGGGTACACGCCATGTAATGGTGTTTAGGAATAATCTATGAACTGGATATGTAATGAGAGAGGTTTAAATGTCGTGTAAGTGGTTCACATCATGTTTGGGAAAAAATCTGGTTTTTAATAAAAAGATGATTCCTTTTTTGATGAATCCTTCCTTCATGGATTACATGGAATGTAATAAGATTAAACACTATTTAATTATCAAGAGTAATAATTTTCAAGGAATTATATTGGTTTTCTATTCATTATTCCATATTAAAACCTCCCTCTTGTGACTAGAGCTCCTCCTAGGTGATTTTGGGAGACTCTTTCCCTTATGGATCACTTCATTCAACGATTAATCTATATTTTAGTTGGGTTTATTTTCACCAGGTATGTAATCCTTCTGGTTCTTACTTTTTTTGGTTTAAAATATGTTTTTGTATTTTATTGTGTTCAAATTTTTTATCTTATGGTATTTTCTATCTATAGATTTTAGTTTCTTAGAATTCCTTATATTCTAAAGGGGGGTTTTCATTGAAAATGGATTTTCATGATTAGGAATTGGGTTTTCAAACATTGAAGAGGTTCATCTTGGAATTGAAAATATTTTATAAAATTATGAGCGTGGTTTTGAAATTAAATTTTAAAAATGAACATTTGGAACGTTGGGTACATCAGGAAAGAGACACTGGTAGACTTAGAGTGTGTATGGTACCACTAGGAGGTGAACTTTTGTGATATAGAATGTCAATAATCAATCTCCATGGGATCCAGCATTATGACGATTTAGGATATTCTTTTTATAATCTATTGTATATTTTCTTAGAGGATAGATCTCATATGTGAGGTTCTTTATCATTTGTGGTTTTTTATTGCATTATTTTTTTATCCTTGATTTTAGTTCATAAATTTTTGTATGAGTTTAGATTGAAGTATATTTGGTTACCTGTTACATCATGATGTGTGAAAAATGTTTTATTATTTTATCACTTCTACTTTTCATATTTATGGGTTTATAATTTAAAAGTTTTTTGTTAATAACCAAAGGTAGAATTATTTTTAAATGGATTAGATTTTTGAAAATTCATTGTAAAAATGTTTTGTTTAAAAATATTGAATTATTTAATTGTTTATATTAGAACATGTATATAAACTATGGTGGTATCCCATTGGGATTTGGAACACACCATACTAGTGACTTCGGGAATTTTTAGGTTTTTTATCGTAGGATCTAGGTAAATTGAAAAGAATATTGTAGCATGTTAGCTTCTCTTTTTGTTTCTCCTTTCAGTTCAGGTCAGTCTAAAGGTAACTATTGGTCATGTGGGAATTTTGATATACTTTCTATTTTAGCCTATTTTGGCATAATTGTATTTCCTTGTGGTATCTATCTTTGTTTTTTGATATACACTCTAGTAGTTTGTATTGTTTTTCTTATATTCAATATCGATTTATATTATCCTATTTTCCCTATATTATGTTATGGGCCAATTTGGGTGGATGGTCCAGTTGACCTAGGTAAGTTCATTACAATTTAGTATCAAAGGTATTTTTAGCCTTATGTGTGTTTACACTTCCAAAGTTTGGTTTTGTGTATCGGGTAGACTGGAGTTAGGACTATCGGAATTCCGATTTTAGGTGCGGAAATGGGGCCTCTACAGCTCACCTTCATGACTGAAACTGAGTTACCAAGGGTTGTCAGGGATTTTTACCAGGATTGAGAGATGAATTTTGAGGTCATTTAAATGAATTTTATGGAAGGTTAATTTAAACTGAAATGTTTTTTTTATGTAAGGTTTTTTCATGGTTTCGTTAAATTACTAATATTTTATCTATTTTTTTATCTATACCTGATGTTGGTCGTATGATTTTGGAATTTAATCATATCTGATTGGTTTTTATATTATGATAAAATGTTCCCTAAGATAAGATATTTAAAATCCAAGAGAGGAAGATATGAGATATGTTCCATAGGTGAAATATCCAATGGACCCTACTTTGGTATAATCTATTATCCTCATTATTTAGACTCTGGGTCAAGTGGGTGTTCGGAACCCAAGATGTGTGGTGGATCATGGCTCTAAATTTATTGAGCAGTAACCATTCATTTTTCATGGAGACAATTTCCCCTAGGAATCTAAGAAGTATCTTGAGTGGATAGAGAGTACCTTTACCTTCATGAAGACTTTAAGGTGGATTTTTTCACATATATTCTTGAGGGATCGAGAAGGTGGTGGTGGAAATCCATTGTGTAAGATAAGTTGCATGAGGATCATAGCTAGGATTCCTTCAATAAATTATTTAATTAGAATTTTTACCCTGATACATTGTATACAGTGAAGAACTTAATTTTTCTGGCTATAGATCAGGAGGGCATACCATTCTAGTGAATTCCTCCCATTTTTTATGTGGGTGTGTATATAATCTAAGCTTGTAACTAATAATTACTTGAAGGATTGAAGGATTGAGTTAGTACTGAGGCCTAATATTTAGTCAATATTAATACTGATGTGCCTTATGACATTTTTTGAGGTAGTTTACAAGGAAGGTTTGGATGAGGCTGACAAATCTAGAAAGATTGGATTGGGTGGATTTTTATTTGGTTCAGTTGTTATTCAGTGTGTACCATTTGGCCAGAAAAGGAAACGAATGAGTGTTCAGTTTTCATCAAGAAAAATTTTAGAGGGTTAGATAGGGTAGTATTAAGTTTTCTACTACCACTGTTGAAGTCAATTTCATACCAAGACAAAATAGGTAGAGGCGCCCAAGACTTTTCATATTTGTGGATGATCTGGAAATCTACAGAATGTTTTGAAAATATATCTTAGGAAAGTAGGGTAGGATTTGATCCACCCCAGGGATTTTTGGTTCATAAACATTCTCCCAAGGGTGGTGGGTCTAATACTCATTCCAATGGAAATGTTTTTATGGATATGACCAAAATAATTTATGGAGTAGAGTATGTTGTAGAGTAATCAGAATCAAGGCCAGCTACTATTAGAGGAAAAATGTTTATTTCCTCTCCTATAGGGAAATATTTGTTTTGATACAGGTGTTACTCATTATTTTATATCATAATATTCAGTTCAATAATTAGGATTACATTCATAACTTATTCCATTCTTGTTGAATCTTTCCACACCTTTGGAAAAGATGTCTGAACAAAGTATTAGATTTCCTTCATGTTGGGTGATTATATCTAACTTTGAGGTGGGGTGGGAAATTTTCATGCTTGATCATGACATCCTTGACATGATTATTGGTATGGATTAATTAATCTGTGTTAAATCCTATATATACTATTAATATAATTTATTATAGTTATTATCTTCTGATGGGGTCACTCATGTTTTCTAGGGTGATTAGGACTCTATATTAGGAAGGAAATGGGAAGTTTTTTTCTTATTCTATGGTAATATCATGTCAGTTGTTAGAAATGTTTCTTCATGTATTCGACACTTTTTTGGGTGGTGAACATTATACAGTGTTGTATACGAACATTAAGGTATTTCTAGATGATTTTTTTGGATTACTACCATAGATATATGTCAATTTTACTATAGATCTTCTCCCTTGTATAATGATCATTTCAATGCCATTTTTTCTCATGAAACCTACTGAGTTTTTGGTACTTATGGTCTAGCATTAGGACCTAGAGGTTTAAGGATTTATTTTTCCTGGCATGTATTTATGGTATTATTCTTCTCACTTTTCTAAGAAGTTAAATAAGATCCTCATACATTACATTGATTATCAAAAGTTGAATCGAGTGACTGTTAACAACAAGTATCATGTTCCAAGGATTGATGATCTCATTGATAGTCTTATAGGGGATTGTTGGTTTTAAAATATTGACCTAAGGTCAAGATACCACTAGTTGAGATTCCGAGAATAGAAAACACCTAATACATCATTTAGGAGCCTATATGGGAATTTTGATATTCTATTTATGCCATTTGGTCTCACTAATATTCTTGTGCTGTTTATGGATTTAATGATCCTCATATTTCATCAATTCTTGAACTCTTTTTTTGTTCTATTCACTAATGATATTTTTGTGTACTCTAAGTCAGAGGAGGATCATATATATCTTTTGTATATCATTCTTTGAACTATGAAAGTACTTCATCTATATGTTAAGCCATCCAAATATGAGTTTTGGGCCTAGGAAATGATGTTTATAGGGAATTTGATATCTAATAGGGGTGTATCATCAGTTCCCAGAAAGGTACAGAGAGTTATGTCTTGAGAGCTTCCCAAAATTTTTTTTGAAATCTGAAGCTTCTTGGGTTTTTTCAAGTTACTATAAATGTTTTCTTCAAGACATATCCAAGTATAAATATTCAAGGAAAACTTTAACCGATAAGGGGGTAAATTTTGAATGGAATGACAAGTGTTAGAGATATTTTGAGGATCTGAATGTGAGGTTCACTTCCGCACTAGTTTTAATTTTTCTGAAACTAGGATCAGATAAGGATGTTTTCCTTGATTCTTCCTGTACGTGTATGCAATTTTTCTTGATGTAGGGTAAATAGTTTTGGGGTTATGGATTTCACCAGTTACACCCTCATGAAAAGAACTACCCTAACCATGATATTTAGTTGGAATTGGTTATGAATGCACTCAAAATGTGGAATCACTATCTATTTTGGGTGTAGTTTATGATATATTCAAATCATAAGATACATAAATATATTTTTACTGAGATTTTTCTAAATATGATATAGAGATTATGGGTAGAGTATCTTAAAACTTTTGATTTTGATATTTCTTATACCCTTGGGAAAGGGAATGTGGTTTCAGATGTGTTGAGAAGAAAATTACTGACACAATCTGTGAAGGAATCAGTTGAGTAGTGGTCTCATGTGATTTTATTTACTGATATAAGCTTGGAAGTTGAAGAGGATAGGGTACAGGTGTTCATGGATTCAATGAAATATGACTAATATTTTGATTATCTATTTTTTCTTGAGAAGGTTATAGAAACAAAGTTCTTACACTTGGTTAAAATACATTATGGTAGAGAAACCTCAGGTAAGTGGCCTTGTTCTCACAATAGAGCTTTGTGCTTCTATAGCAGGTTGGTTGTTCTGTTTTCCATAAGGTAGGAGTTTTTGGACAGGGGGAACCATTCTTATTGGTCTATTCCATCAGGTACTTCCAATATGTATCATTATTTGAGATGTTGGTATTGCTAGTAGGGGATGCAAAAAAAATTGTAGTTTTGGTATCCTGGTGTATAACTAGTTAGAAAATTAAGGTGGAACACTAGAGACCTATGGGTTTGGTGTAGCCCTTACCCATTCTATTTCATTGGTGGGATGAGACTTCCATGGATTCAATAATTCGTTTACCATGGAATCATAGTGGGAAGGATGTGATTTTGGTTATTATTGATCAACTTGTGAAATTATCACATTTCCTACCTATCCAGAAGATGATGAAAGTGGAACCTCTTTGGGACTTATATGTTCTAGAGACCATGACACATTATGAGGCTCATTCTATAATTGTATTGGATAGTAATCCATGGTTCATATCCATGTTTGGGAATGGTTATTAGGAGGTGATAGGATTCTAGATTAAATTATTCACATATTATCATCCACAGATGGATGGATAGATTGATAGGGTAATATAGGATCAAGAGTATATGCTTCAGGGTTGTGTGCTCGACTTCAGAGGATCTTGGGAAAATCATTTACGTTTGGTTTAATTTTCCTATGAAAATATTTATTGTGATTCAATAAATATGGAACCCTTTTAGGCTTGGTAGGGGCGACATGGTACATATCCTTAGGGTTGAGAAAATTTGGGATAATGGTCCTTAGTTTGGTTGAGTGTTATTCAGAAGACAACATAGATGGTGAAATTATTTAATAGGATATTTATCATGGTATAGAGTCATCATAAATATTATGAAGACCATCGACATCGGCCATTGGATTTTGAGGTTGGTGATCGGGTCTTTATTAGAGTCTCACCTTGCTTATAAATTCATCGAATGGTAAATCAAGATAAGTTGGCACTAATGTTTTTGGGACCCTTAGTGATCATTGGAAAACTAGGAAGGGTGGCCTATACATTGTACATTACATCTATTTTGATATCTATATATATGATGTGTTTTCTTTTTTTAATTGAATAGGTAGATACCTGGTTCTTCCCATGTGATTAGATAGTTGGATGTTGACCTTGATCCTGATACCACTTTTCTTAAGATGCCATTTCAGATTAGGGATTTCTAGGATAAGTTACAATGTAGTAAAACTATTCGATTTATCTAGGTAATATGGTAGTGTTTAAAGGACCCCCATGAGAAGTAGGAGTGAATGTATTTAATGAGTCTGAAGTGGCTTCCCTTTTTTCAAGTCCAATATCTTGATGGGTTTCTAGGAGAAGAAATTATTTATAGTGGGAATATTGTAATGCCCTGTTAAGTTTCTATTAATTATGTTTTATCCTTTTTTCACTTTCATTGGATGATTAATTGCAACAAGGAATTGTGTGGTTAACTATAATATTTAAGTCATGGATTTTTTGAAATTTTTAGTTTCAACATATAGTTTTTATTGTTCAGTTGTTGACTACATGTCGGGTAATGGGGGTGCCCATCTTATAATTGATTCTAGGTAGAAGATGTAAATTGGATACAAAGTGTGAGAGGTTTACACATCATATAAGTGGTTCTCATTGTGTAATGGTAAAATATAGTTTTTAATAAAAAGGCAATGTATTTTTTGGTGATTCTAAACTTTATGGATTACAAGATGTGTAATGAGATTACACGCCATGTAATTCTCAAGAGAAGTGGTATTTAAGGTTTCATATAGGTGTTTCATTCATTCATCCATTTTTCATCCTCCCTCTCATGACCATATCTCCTCCTAAAAGATTTTGGGGGACTCCTTCCCTACAGAATCACTTCACTTAGTAATGGATCACCATTATAGTTGGGTTTCATTTCACTGGGTATGTAATCCTTTTATTTCTTTCTTGGTTTTGGTTATGACCATTTCTTTATCTATGTTTGTGTTTATATTTATGAATAGATGGTATTTTATATCGATATTTTTCTATTTCCTTGCATGAATTTTATTTTTAAGGCCATTCTTTTGGTTTCTGGTCACTGTTGTTTAAGGTAGTTAGGTTTCTACCATGCTGAGGTTGGTGTTTCTATATAGTGGGTTAATTTTATGAATTCCATGTTGTTCATGATAAAATCAATTATTTTTTCCTTTAATTGGAAGATATATATGGTTTAAAAATATTTATTATAAAGGAAAATGTTTTCAAAAATGGTTTTTTCTTTAAAAGGGGATTTGTGTGATTTGAAATCTGTTTTCTAAACTCTGAAGAAGATTTTCTTGGATTAGAAACTTTTTTATAAAATTGTGTCATGTTATTGAAATCAAATTTTACAAATGAACATTGGGAACCTTGGGTTCATCAGGAAAGATAAATGGGTATCCTTAGTGTGATTACAATACTTTTAGGAGGTATCATTTTTTTATATCGAATGGAAGGAATCGATATATGTGGTATCCAATGTTATTACTATTTGGGATTTTATTATCTAGTGTTTAGTATGTGGTTTCCCAAATACTAGAGCCCATATGTAATCTAAATTTTCATTTATTGTTGTTTTTCGGATGATTTTTCTATCATGGATTGGTGCTCAAATATATTTATATGAGTATGGTTTCATGGATATGTCATTAATTATTACCTCAAGATGTAAAGAAAATGTTTTCATGATTTATCACTTCTACTTTTTGTATTTATGGTTTTATAATTTTAATATATTTTATGAAAAAACAAAGGGAAAATTATTTGTAAATGGTTTGGATTTATAAAAATTCTTTGTAAAACTCTTTTTTTTTAATATTAAATTATTGTGTTCTTGATATTTGACATTATATAGAATCTATGGCTATATCCTTCTTGTATTTTTTTCACACACTACGTGGGACTTTGGGAATTTGTAACTATTTTATTGTTTGATTCATGTAAAGGTAATAGAATCTTGTAGCATGTTCGATTCTTTTATTACTATTGATTTCTATTCGGGTTGGTCTAGAGGTGACTATTGGTGACATGATGATTTTATATACTTTCTGTATTGGCCTATTTTATATTTTATTGTATGCCTTTCTGGTATATCTTCTTTTTCCACTTTGTACTCTTGTTGTTTATCTTATTTCTCTTATATTCTGGATTGGTTTCTATTATCTGATTTTACCTATATTACATGACAGGTCATTTCGGTAGGCTTGTCTATTTGAATAGGGTTGGTTCATTACATCATATTCCTTTAACATAAGAATATCATAGTATATTAAAGATATATATACTATTATATATTCATGTTTGAATAATATTTGAAGTATCTTTGAGAAAAATAAAATAAATAAAATCAGTTTAATGTTATATCTTTTCTTCAAACAACATCCTTTTTTACACCTTAAATCCACTAAGGCTAGTATTATAACATAAATAAGGAAATTATAACCTATTTTGGTATTTTGGGATGGTAATTTGGCAAATATTGGTATAACAAAATGTGTTTTTAAGTATGAATAATTGAGAAGAATTCCCTCCCTTTTAAAAGATAGGGGAGGGTCATTCATGGATTTTCATAAAATATTAATTTAATATAAACTAAATTTGATTTGAAAATGGTTCCAAAATTATAATATTTGAATATAAGATGATTATGAGTAGAAATAATATCATATAATAATTTTTAGACAAGATTCTATCACATTTTTACCCCTACCTTTTGGTTTTAATCCCCATCAACACTTTTCACAAATACCGTGACAATAGGGTTTTTCACTCATGGAGGGTAAAGATAGTTTCTATAAATCTTAAAATATCCCATAAATAGAGATTAATTAAAATTTATTAGTTTTTTAAAACCTAAAAATAATCAAATTATGACACATGTTATATCAAAGAAAATTATCATTTTATTCCCTCTCGTCGATGATTCCCCATGAACGCATCTTCTTCTTTCTTCAAGGATAGATTCCAATTAATTGATATGTGATATTCAAACCAAATATTCTATTATAAATTGATACTTATTTTTATTTCTATAAAATTAATTGAAATTTAACATCCTAATATGTTCAAGGTCATCATATAATCCTTTATGGTTTCCCCATCGATTGTATCTCCCCTCCTTGGGCATAAAAATTTTCAAAAAATATGATAACTTTTAAATACATTGATTAAAGGTTTTACTTTACATTACTCAAATTTTGAAAGTTGGTGACCCAATTTAGATCACTAAATTTTCCTTATTATTTTGTAATATATATTGAGATAAAAAAATTTGAATGAATACAAATCTGTATCTTTCTTCTTTGGATTTCCCTTTTCTTCTTAGATCAATCCAAAATCATTTCTTCTATGAGTTCCATTTCCATAAAGGATTTCAATACCCAACATAATTTTTTATTACCTTTATTAAATAATATTTTCCATTATTATAAATATAATAACCATTAGGTTTCTTTATTAGTGCCATTATTTGGAATATTTACTTTTTATGAGATGTATTTAAACTTATTTCACTCTTATAATTTCCATCAATTGTATATTAATATAAATTTTGTAACGATTGGTTGCCATATTTAGTAAAAGTAGTATATATATTATTATAATATTTTCTACAATTCTAATCATTCTTTTAACATAGATAATAAGAGAAATTCATCTATAAAAATTTAAATATAAAATGTATGAAATATTTTAAAAAATTATTAGCCACGACATTTAGTTTCTTAACTTACTTTTGAATAAGATCAATTTATCTTCAAGTACATATATATTCGTTTTTGATTATTCAAGTTGAGTATTTATGTATAATTTTAACATTATTACCTTATATATTTCATCTTTTCATACATAACAAAGATCATCCAATATATCGCATTATTCCTTCATTTTGGTTTTCAAATAATAGGTAGAATCCTTTGGTATTGTACTATCCTTTTTTAGCCTTATATTCTCCCTAACAAATTATATTATGTGTGTAGATAACTCTTCTATTTAACCTTTATATTTTAATATAATTTTTATTCAACGCCCTTATCCATTGAAAAAAATTATAATAAATATATTTTTAATAATATAACCACTATTACATTAGATTGAGTATATTATTTTCTATTAAATTTGTAGATAATTTAACCAATGATTTGTTCAATCTATTCAACATTTTTACCACAATATTCATCCCTTTATTATGAATATCATGTTCTTTATTCTCTAATATCAAATTTAAGATTACTTCTTGTGCACCTATCTCTAGTTCCTCTGATAGGTTGATAGCTTTCACCATTGGATTTCATAATGTCTATTCATCGTAAATTGTTTTAAATTTACTTGGGATATCAAGATATTTGGATAATAATATAATGTAATTTAATGAATCCATATATCCAAAATCAGAATCATTAATTCCTTCCAACTGAGATCCATTGGAATCTTTCAACTAAATCCCAAAGTCACTAAAATCTTTTTGATTATATGGAATCCCCTTAGAGTTTTTCTTATTTTTGTAATTATTTCCCTTTTATAAGTAATTATAATATTATCAGAGTATATAGAAAAAATCAAATTAATTTAGAGTAAAAAATCAAATAAGATAATTATATTATCTGATACCATATGTTATAAATTTAAAGAGGTAATAGTAGGTACCTTTTATAGGGATTTCCATAAGACCAATTATTCTATGGGGTTTACATTCACTCACCGTGGAAGTTGTTCAGTTGGAAAACTTCAACTTCTCATTAATAAGTATAAAACATGTATGAATCCCTTGGTTGGGGGGTCATGTTTCACCCCATATTCATATCTGTGGGTTCCCATGGATTGGAAATAATGAGGGATATTACTTCTAATTCACATCCTTTTCTCTGAAACTAATTTCTAAGCCTATAAGGGTTCCTAGTTAGAGATACCTTGAGAAGGGGTGATGAATCAAGGTATGAAACCCATTACAAAAAAACACTTCATCCTTAACCTCTCACAATCTTAGATGATCTTGACCACAAGATTAGAAGGATCAACCTTAAGTTTATCTAATGATATTGATCTATTTAATATTCTATTTTCCTTTTCCTTAGTAATATTTTTCAATTATTACTTAACCCACACACATTTATTTATATCCTATAGAAGGTATGAAAATAATTCACAAAATATATAATGTTTTAATTGGTTCACCCACAGAATGATACATATAAGGATCATACAACAATTGTGTGTTAATATAGAAAAATCCTCTAAATGAATTTAGTGGAAATAAGGTTTGGAAATATATCTTCCAAGATTATGTTAAGCCCCTTTGCAATTATTTACGGATATCTCACTACAACCCAAGGGTCACACTCAAAATTCCTTATCTATTATCACAAATTCATAAAGGAAATCACGGAAATACAATCCAAAAAAACATCATCATTTTCGTTAATGTATTCATTATATAATGGTGATCAATGATCTCCACTTATTAATACTATTTTATGAGAAATTTGTGGGAATCACCATGATACCAACATAACTTTCCATGGTGAGGTATTTAATTCATCTCCACAGAATAAATCCATTCCTTCAAAATAACATCAACAAGTGTCAATGGTCTCTTCATCCTCATAAAAGTTTTCTAAAATTCCCCAAATTCTTTTATCATATAAAAATCATTTGAGATCATTATTTTCAAATCTTGAAACTTAATTATTTATAAATTTGGTAATATCTATGACCTCTAGATATGGAAAATTTTAGTTTCTTTACTTTTAGAAAAATCCTATGATGTAACCTCAATTAGGATCTCAAATATTTTTCATGAGAATGATGGGAAAATTCATCAATATATATTATTTAAACTTTATCCATTGTCATCCATAAAAACCCTATATTTCCCTCTTAAAAATAGTAAAATAAAAAATAAAAAAACTCTTTCACTCAACTGTGTTGTAACATGAAGAATATTCTCCTGGAGTAATTCATGCATTCGTAGAAATTCATAATTCAAACATTGATATTTTAGGAATATTTATTCTTTAGGAATATAACTATATTTAAAAATTGATATAACATTGCATATTTTATGGTGAAACATCCTCCTTATAGTGAAGCACTGACCTTCCATGGACAACATTTTTTAGCGCGGCCACTACCTAGGATCCATTTTGCCCAACTTTTTTAATCATACGAAGGTTAAGTTTAATATAGATTTATTCTCTAATAGTATAATACTTTACCCAACCTAAAATATATTAATTCATACATAACTATGTTATGGTTGTAACATAATTCTTTCCAGAATAAGAATAAATTTATCCTATAATAGAGGTGAATTGAAAACACATAGAGTTACTCTTACAATGTGATACCTTGAAATTAATTTTCAAATAGTTGTATTTTCTTTCTAATGCAAGTCCTTTGAGGCATAATCTTCTACTCTATTGTAAAATATTAAAAACTAAATTAACCAGAGATTCACTAAAGTATCATGAAATCATATATCATTTTCAACGCCCACATTAGGTCACAACCAATATTCTTAGAGTTTGATTCATTACTTTTTATCACTAGACCGATCCATCCATGTGGCATGGAATTATATAATTCTATATAAACTTAATACATGTTTTAAAATTTTCATTACATATTCAAAACTCCATTATCCATGTTCAAAGTTCCCCTTATATAAATTATTAATGACACTTCATCAATTATTAATACCTCATCACCATTAAAAAGCATTAATGTCTCAGTATCATGACATAAACAATTCTATCAGGGTGTACATCGATTTTTGTTACTCTGAGAACCATTCAAATATTCTTAGGTCAGACAATACACTATAATTATCAATATCCTTATTAAATAATATATCTTTTAAATTTTCTACTAATAAAAATAATGTTTCACTCGTAACTCATTATTAATTAAAAACTCTAATTAATATTAATATTTTTCAATACCTTGAAAATATTAACAGAAGTTGTTTTATTATTAAACTTCAACATCATGTATGTATTCCATAATAAATAAACCCATGGTTAGAAAAAAAATTCATATTTTCAATAATTCTCATTTTCCATGTAGTACAAATTCCACACCAGTTATGGTAGAAAATAAATATAACTCTTTTAATTATTCATTACTATTAAAAATCCAACACCATCAATTTTCAATTGGATTGTAAAAGGTTTAGAATATGGTATTTTATATAATGGTTTTTCATATTACATGAAAGTAAAATATTAGTACAGGTTGTTATAATAAAGAGAAAATCTATTGAAATCTTGGGAGGATGTCTACAATTCTTTCATTATATGATTTTATCATACTAAAAGGGGAATGGATTTCAGCAAAATAATTGCAAACTTTCTGTGAAAGGATAATGAATAATTTTATAAATCATAGGAAATGTTTAGATATTATTATCATTAATATCCATATCATCAGTTTCCACTATCATTATTGATAAATATTTTCAATAAAGTGTTGAATGTTATGAGAAACACACATTGATTTAGCTTTAGGTGACCTGTAAAGAGAAAAAATACTTAATAAGATGAAATTAATATTCATAATTCCTTATATAAATTCATAGTAATATGAAATTAGAGTAATAATGGATGTGGTCAATAAAGACATATCTACAGATAATGTAAATACATAGATTATTGATTTTCAGATGAAATTAAAAGATCATGTATTAAAAAAATAAAACCAGGGGTGGTATAATTATTATGTAATTTATGGGAATATTTATATTCATTGCATGAATTTTAACATATCAAAACAAAATTCATCAACTCAAGTAGAATAATATAGTTCATGGAAATTATAGAAGGAAAACTATAAGGAATGATCCATTTTCTAACACCTATAATATAAGCTGGAAGAACTACCCAAATATATCATATAAATAATATATAATTTTAAAAAATATGGAGTATAAAAATTTCATAAATAACATAAATCTATATATAAATAAAGGAAAAAACCATGTGTTTATGTTTAAAAAGTTTAAAACTCAATACAATCGGATAAGGGAACATAGAATTATATAAGAATTAAAGAGAACATTGAACAATCAAATGATAATGGTTAAATTTTTTCATGGATTCTATGATTGATCTACTAATTTTGGGAACTCTATCTAGTGTTTATAATAAATAATTGTTAGTTAAAAATCTATAAAATAAAAATTATATATGTTATTGGGTTAAGTTTCCAAGTAATACTGAAACAAATGAGTAAAGGGTAAATTAAGATGAATTGGAATCTAGAAAAAAGGATGGGATTCATGTTTAAGTCAAGAAATATGATAGTAAAAAATAATATAAGAAATAGTGTACTAGAAATGCACATCCAAATAAATATAAAAAAATGGGTTATATAAGTGTAATGTTTAATTTTTCATATAGTAGAGTAAACACTTATGAACTACATACACTATTGTTAGATATATATAGCGAGTTAAATAAAATTTGATACAAATACTTGAATAGGTTCATATAAATTTTTCAAAATATAAAAATATTAATAATATTTATAGATGAAAATAAAAATTCCTTTTTATACAATGTTTTTGAAGATAAAAATTTCAAACAATAAGTGGCTAAAATAATTTTCCTTAATTCCAATGACTAATGAAGGAAGTGATATAAATTAAATGAAGAAATTTTAAAAATTTATAAAAATAAAAGATTAAAAATTAAACATAAATTTGTGGGAAAGAGTAATTTTACATGTTTGTTTCATTTGTGAGTAGTAATTAATCTAATTCCATTAATAGTATATAATAAAATTAAAATGAGAGAGCCTAAGACAACAATTATATCCTTAAAACATATAGATAGATCCACTAATTATATTATATAAGTGATTTATGGCCTTTTAGAGAGAATTGGTAAACATATATTTCTTTTATATTTATAGGTTCTTTATATAGAGATTTATAAATAATTACATATCATACTTGGAAAACATTATTGGCTATCAGAGGTGATCTCATTATTGGGAAACATGAAAATTTTATATTTCATGTGAGAGGGAACAAAGATATTTGTAATGAAAAAATTAGGAGAGATCATTTCCCTCTACCTTTTATTGATTAAATACATGAAATTCATGTTGGACACTCATATTTTTATTTTAGGGATCACTACTAATGTTATAATCAAGGGCTAGTTTATCAAGTTGACCAAAAAATTAATATAGCCACAAATCCATTTGCTAGTTTTACTTTAAGGAGAATTCCATTTAGATTGTCTAGTGCTCCTTCCAACATTTAAAGTTATGTGATGATAGTATTTTCATGTATGTTTGAAAGAAAAATTGATATCTCAATATATAAATAAACTATTTTTAGACGATCATTTAAATAATTTGAATATAACTTATCTAAGTTTCTTAGGAAAGTAAAATATATAAATATAGTCCAAAATTATTAAAAAAAATCATTCATTATGATAGAGGTCATTGTGTTAGGATATAGTATCTCTAAGAAATGAATGAGAGTTGATATGTATAAAATTGAAGTGATATACACATTTCGACATCCAAGATCAGTGAAGGTAGCTAGGAGTCTCATGGGGTATATAGGATTCAATAAAATATTTATCAAGGATTCCTATGAGACTTCAAAACCATTGGGTTGAATTTTGGTAAATTATATAATTTTTACTTTAGTAAGTAATGATTAGAGTCTTTTTAAAAATTTAATGAATATTTATTCTCAACCCCAATTATTAAAGCAACAAAATATAATTTTCATTAAAAAATAATGGGTGATGTAGTTGAATTTTTGATAGGTTCAATGTTGGTAATGGGAAAGGAGAATAAAATTTATATAATTTATAATGCCAGAAAATTCCTAAATATATCTCAAATGGACTTGAATGGTTAATAATATGGATACCCCTTATGTAATAATTTGACCTTGAATATAAGGGTAATAAAGGATCTAAAATCAATAGTTGATCATTTTTATAGACTATAGGATTCAATGGAAAACTAACTTGATCAAATAAATAAACAATTCTATAATAAGAAACATTTAAAAAACAAAAAAGGTATTAATATGGTATTTAGAGTTTTACAATTATGAAGTGATAGGAAATATATCTGAGGATATATCATGGAATAAAAGGTAGATGTTTAAATTTGAAAAGAAAAACTATTTTTGGGAGAAACTATTATTATTTAAGAAAGTGGAATACTGAATAATATGAAAGTGTGTGTTAAAATAAAAAATGATTTTTTTCATAACATTTTCAGTCAATGTCATTTGGTGTTCATTGTGGATGTAAGAAGGATGATGAAAATGTTTTATAATAAATTTTATACTATAAAACTCTTTAATATCATACCATAGAATAAGTGATATCTTGTGAAAAAATCAAGGGATATGAATCATGGAAAGAAGATAATAAATTCTTAAAACTGGAATACTTGGAAGAGGAATTTCTTATTCCATGGGACCTTAATATTAGTGGTACATTTCCAAAATCTCATTGAAATGAATTCATTTTGGTTATTATTTTTTATATATAAATTTTTTTGAAAGAAACTATCTTACAAAACATAGGTACTCAGGTCGTCAAATTTGTATGGATGAACATATTATATAGATATTAAGTACCTTATTTATTCATTAGTTAAAATGGATTTAATTTTAAAAACATTTAACTTATATCACCCATGGAGAAATATATTTTCAAACACATTATTGGAATAACCTATCACCTATGAAATAGTGATTAAGAAGTGGTGTCAGAAAAAATTGAAGGGAATTCTTGAGAACGGTTTATGAAATTCAAGGAAGGACGTAAAATTAAAACTTAAAAATAAATTCTTGGGATTATAGGAATATATATAATAATTTTTTTGGAATATATAAATACAGACTGGTTTTTTGGTAGGCATTTCATTTACCAATTCATTTTGAACATATGATACTTTGGGTTGTTAGGTTTCTGAGCATGGACTACAGGTAGTAGCTAAAAAGTGATTTTTTGATTTGAATGTGGTAGAGGAAATAGAAAGAAAATAATATTATAATGTATAGATCACCAAAGAAAAATATAAACTATTTCATGATATATGATTTTACAAAGAAACTTCAAGTAAGGAACAAAATTATTAATATTCAATTCATGGTGAAAGTTTTTTCATTGAA
The DNA here is from genome assembly GCA_963277665.1 of Viscum album. Classification (NCBI taxonomy): domain Eukaryota; kingdom Viridiplantae; phylum Streptophyta; class Magnoliopsida; order Santalales; family Viscaceae; genus Viscum; species Viscum album. Next base: position 581,354,519 of record OY728129.1, on the reverse strand, counting down.
ATCTAATGTCTAAGATGTCTATACCATTAATGTTATTTTATATAATTCCATATATAGTAGTGGGGGTCATTAGAAAAGAATAAGGATAATTTATAGTGAATGTTCATAGACTTAACTGGTACATTGAAGGAGTTATTGTGCATAAATCCACCATACTAAGGATATGAGAATAAGGTTGAATCATATTCACTAGAGACTACAAAATAATCTCTCCTGGGAGGTAACCTAAAAATATATATAATAATTTTTATTTTATTATTCTATGATATTAAAATTTATATTTACTACTATTCTTTTCGCTATATTTTTTATAGAATTTTATAGGATAAAAAAATAAAACACCCGGTGAAATAAGTACACGCTTCATCAACAAAAAAACAATTGAATGTGATAATCATGTTATTCCCTATATATGAATTTAATTTATGGATATATTTATTCTTATATATTTTATAGCATATACCTACATGTTTATTTATTGACAATATAGTAAAAATAGTGTGTGGGGGAGTTTTCTTATGTTTTTATGTGATTGTAACCCACTTGATAGAATTATATCCATAAAACTCTAAGAGATAAAATCATCTAAAAAATAAGAAGTCATTTGTTTTTTGTACCTGTAAATTGGATTTTAATTGAATAAAAATTAGTTGAATTTGTTTTATCATACATACACATGATTAATTTTTTGAAAAGACAATGCATAATTAAAATCAAAAGAATGTTTACAGGATTCTGATGTACAGGATCATATTACAATATTTTTCATGTAAGGAAATAATATCAATGAGGAGGTAAATTATTATATATAAGAAATGGTTTAAAAAAAATTGTACAATGTGTTCCTTATAATGATATTTTAATGAATAATTAATTAATGATTAATTTATTATTTTATGGGGGTAGTTTTTTATATAGGTTTAAATGAATAAATTTTATGGCCATGTTTGGAGAGTTAAGTTGATAAAAATAGTGACAATAAGGGATTTCAGTATGTGGTGTAATTTCTGTAGAGGGTGTTGACGTGTATACGTTTTTCATGGCAATTATAAAGGAGATCAATGTGTTCCAACATTGTAGATGTATGATATTAACGATATCATTAATTGATATCACCATTTTTCTACATCACAAAGGTGTTCCAATTTGAGTTAGTTTACTATGATATCTTTTCTAGGATAATGATAGGTTGTGATACTACTATGATAACAATTAGAACACTAATGTTGTGTGATATTTCCCATGTTAAATTGAAAGGAAGCAAAGATATGGTATAATAATTAAAATTATATTTTTGTTTCTTCTAAAGAAAACAAAACTTATGAAATACCTCATATTTTAATGCCTAAAATGGTATAATTTCTCAAAGGAATCGTTATCATGCCAAATTTTAGGGATGATGAATAGTCATTCCAATGTTATTTATATCAATCCTACATAATATATTTTGATTCTAACACATGTTATGATGGGCCATATTATCATATATACTCATAATATATGTAGAAAACACCACAATTTAGAACATATTATATTTTTCAACCAATTATTACTTTAGGTATAAATGAAAACCTTGAAAAAAAATAATAAATTAAAGTACATTACATCACAGCATCAAAATATTTACCTTCCCAATAAAACCCTAAAATTTTTTAGTTGTTCCATTAGTATAAAATCTTATCAACATTGAATTAATTCGATTCTGAATATTTATATAAGATGGAAACCATCATATTAAAAATCCTTTGGTATTCCTCCATACATATCTTACCTTCATTAAAACCCTAAAGAAAAATATGATCCTGGATTAACTCCATTCCTTTTTATCTTTATTAAATTTTACATACATTTTACTTTCTTATATATTGTTAATATATTCCACTAAGTCTTTGATACATATATCTGTTCCTGTCGTCGCCTCCCGGGAATAAAGTAGTAAATTATACACATTTATTGGGTGAGCTTTATTTTACACAAACTCTCTAAGATTCCTCAAAATGAATCAAGATATGATATACTATGGACTAAAAAACTTCCTTATTCCCCTCAAATAGAGATGTATGTTTTGGATCAATGGTATCCTAAACTACCCCCTTAAATACCTTTTATTTACCTTTATATCCCATTACTATGGGCTAAGGAAAAATGGATCATATTTATGCCTTCTTCTCTTCTTCCATATATTCCTCCATTTTTACTCTATTTATGATTGATATATTCATTTTGTATTTACTCCTTATAAGAAAAAATATTTATATATATGACATCTTCAACTATTTTGGCCTTGGGAGTAGTTTTCAAATATATATAATGAATCATTCCCTACTCTTTCTTAGGAAAAGAAAAAAATTATAGACAGACTTCTTATACTTATTATAAACCAATATACTCTATTATCCATTATCATTGACCAAATTTTCCTACTCCATACCCCTAAAAAGTTCATATTCACAATGCTAAAAAGAGAAGACTTTGTTATCCTGGAAAACTCCATAGGACACCCCTCCAATTTATCAAGAGTGTGAACCTAGACCTACTGAGATACATATTTTACAAATAGTTTTAATTGAAACCCATCCAAAACTTCTTCTAAAGAAATAGTTTTGACATTCCCATAACCTCTAGGTATTTTAATATCCCTTATCATATGATAAAAATGGCATACGCAAACAGGTCTTGAGGTTGTAAACCCTCTACCTTACCAGCTCAACATACCCCCTATGTCACTTTATAATGAAAAGACCCACCACCTATTCAAGCCTTCATGAATAACCCATAGTTCATTATTGTATCATAGGAAGTCCTAAAACCACCAACAAATTATATAGAATGTAGAAACCTATTTATTGAATCTTGATCACACTACAATGCTTCCACTTCTACACATTAAGTTAGTATAGAATTTATAGCCTTATCATCCGAACCAATATTAAACATGGAATTGGTACAATACTTTATAGAACCAATAACATTCACTGACAAAAGTGAAAGAATCGCAACTTGGGCCACCAAGAGACACTAACATCATTGATCTAGACTGTTCCCCTTAAGTTAAAAGTATTGATAATACATCGTATTAACTTTTTAAATGATCTTATGAATAATTCCAGTACCATAATCTTCCATGACAACAAGGTAAATTATTAAGATCATATAGCATTGTCTATGTATCTCCCAAATAAAGGAAATTCCTCATGATTCCACCTGAATTACATTAATAGTATTATATATCAATGGAATATATATTTAAATTTTGATGAAAAGAAATATATAGAATGTTTAAAACATTTTTACATATGTGTATAAATGAACAATTACTTCCATTAATTTATTGAATACTCTATATGAATTTAGGTTTGTGGAATTTAAAAGGGATGTGAAACCCAAGACACTATATCCATTGAAAAAGTATGAGGACATGTGGAAGACATGGAATGAGGGGGATATTTTTATATGGATTGACCAACTAAATCATATAACCCTATAACAATATGAATTGATATAATATAATATACTTGAGAGAAAATATGGTCACATGGGAAAGGATAGTAAGGATTTTACTCATATGGTAGAAATTAAAAAAGGTGTTTGAAGGGTAATGAATTACATGTGGAGTCATCAAAATGAACATCACTTATATAAACTGGTCAGAAAAGGTTTGATAGGATGCACAAATAGAAAAAGGGATAATGAAAAGGGATTGATTATTCATTCATTAGGGGGTGATACTTGTACTGGGGATGGAATAAACCTATCCATCATCATAGATATTCATTTTTCCCTTTTTTTTGATATTGGATTATAAGAATGAGGTAATAAATAATTATTAGGGATTGGTATATGATTAGTTACTAATCAAAGTTATTGGTTAAATAGATTTAATAGATCATATTTATTTAATTTAAAATTATTTATTCATTATCTTGATTAACTAGTGTATGAATCTTATGAATGGATAAATTAATGACAATTTTATTATATCTTGAACACTAGAGAGAGACTTGATTCTCTAAAGAATGAAAATAACTTACAAAACCAAGGAATGATTGATTTCATATAAAAATTTTAACTACCTTAGTAAAGATTCTATAGTCAGTTCGTGACATCCAATGTTTTATAGGTAAGTCCCCCATTGAATTTTGGTGATTTTTGAATTTGTTTTTCAGTTTATGGGGAAGAAATAAACACAAAACAATTATAGTGTGTAGTCTTAAAAACCTTAATATTACAGAATGAAGGTCACCTAGGAAATCCAAATATGGGTTAATGGATATTTCATGGTCCAAGGTGGCTATTCGGAATAGCCTTATAGCTTTAGGATTGTGGGATAGCCACCAGTGTAGTCGATGCATAGTACTATAAGACTGTTCATCCTGATTGAGGAATCAGGTTGTCATTACACATTTTTTCTCCAAATACCAAATTAGTCTCTCATACACCTTATTAGACACACAATTTTAACTTGGGATGTCCTTAGGGTTTCTTGAGTGTGGAATTGGGGATTCCATATCATCGAATTATTCCTTTCAATCAAAGATTTATCGTATCAATGTCTTGTATATGGTTTGATCTCATTTAATCTTCAATTTATATCTTTCTCTCACTTTTTATTTCTCCTTTAATGAATAAAACTACTTATTAAATTAAAATCTATGTCTTTAAATAAAATATTTTAATCATGAATGGAGGAATTAAGATCTCATGTTCTTACTACAAGGTTTTTGAGGATTGGATTGTGATTTTTAACATCAGATCTAGTGTTTTGGGATTATTTTATGACCATAATATAAGGTAGGTGGATTTTATTTAAACTTTATGTGACTATGATCTCATATTAAGTGATTTATGTGCCTATAGTATCTTTTCATAAATTGAAGTTTTATAAAAAAATTAATTCATTTGATAAATTAAGGTTTTCCTAAATTGACAAGGATAGATAAATTTGATATTTTGTAAAAATCATTAGATTTGGGTTTTAAAGGTGTTTTCTAAAAAAAATTATGTAACTTAAATTATTTAAATTTAATATTGGATTTTGATGGATTTCTTGGGTAAATCATTTTCATGAATTAAAACTGTCTCAGGAAATTAAATATTTCATGCCTGAATAGTGAATGAAAATTGTCAAGAATCGATTAAAGGGTCATTTATTTTGGATAGATTAGGATCTTCATAATTATTGTGATATGATTGGGAAAACCCATGAAATTATAGTACCACTTGTTTTTTTGATGATCCATATTAGGTGTATGAATTGATCATAGATAATAATCTAAGTTATATTATTTTATATTTTCTCATTTACCCTTGTATTAAATTTTTTTTTTATTGATTATACATTAGGGTGGAACTATGATTGGTTACCTTGTTTAGGAAAATAGTTTATTGCATGATGTTCACTTATTGTATGTATTATCTAGAATTGTGATAAAATAATTTTGTTAAATAGTTTAACCTCTTTTCAATAGACTTGTTTAAATGGTTGATAATAGGTTTTCATGGTATTTCTGGATAGTTATTTAGGGAAATCATGTTCGATATTTTTAAACACCCCAACCCACTCATATTTGTGTGAATGTAGATTTATTAAATCATGATGTAGGTAAGGGAAGTACTTAAATGTTATTGGGTGATAGATCTTAAGATTATATTTCATGGTAGATGTTTTTATTATCAACTTTACATTTCATTATGTGTTAGACCATTCACATTTAATGGTTTTTTCTAATAGGTCGTCATTTTCATGTCCTGATTATGACTATTTTGTTTGTAATCACACTCTATTTTGTCTCCAGTTTACATAAATTGGTATTTTAAAGTTTTTTTAAATTTTAAATTAATTTTATTCTATCTATTATATTTGGTTATTTATTTGAGGTAAAATAATTCACCAATGATCATAGAATTCCCTTGAAACTAGCTTACAGTCTCTAGTGATCTAGGAACACACATAAGGCCTTATAGAGATCCAAGATTAGGCCCCAAGGTTCAAGTTCCTAGGTTGGGTTCATCATAAAAAGGTATATGGGGGGAATTTTTAAGGGTTGGTGTTTTTAATTTTATAGGAGTGCACAATTTGTGGTATAAACTCAATATTTACCTATAAAAGGAATGGATAACCTCTTTATGCTGAGACTTGAGTTACCATGTAGTTTGGGTAGGATAGTTGACTAAAAGGGTCCCTTTTATTGGCATGTTACTGCCTATAGGTGTCAAAAACCATGGTTGGATGGGATAGGTAGTCTATTCATACGTCCTGATAAGAATGAGTAGGGTTGATATATATATATATATATATATATATATATATATATATATATATATGCATCACATTTTTTGGAACAGTTTCCTTGCATGAAATTGGGTTAAGGATTTTTTGGAAATGTTTTCATTTAAAATAATTCGGTTGGAATTCATGGTTTTTTATTATTTAAACATGTTATATGGAGAAATAAATGTAAGCTGAGTGGATCCACTTAGATGTGGAATTTAGAATCTTTTCTTTGGGATTTATGATTTCAATAGAGAAAATTTATGCATAGTGATTATGTGATTTTCTTTCTTTTAGTTTGGTGTTATAGATATGACTCTACTTAAATATATTGTTCATGGGGAAAAGTATTGAAATGTGGAAGGTGATCATATGATTGAGGAAGGATAGAGGAATATGGATATTTTTTCTAGACTCATGAACATGTCAGTTTGAGTTATATAGGATCTTCGAAAGGAATAATATCTAGAGTATCCTAAGGAAGTAGATTATGGTTTAAATTTCAAAAATACAAATCATCCTATAATTAGTTTAAATAAAAGAGTTTAAGAAAATAATTATTGGTTTTAGAGGATTGAATAAATATTCTAGTTTCAATGTGGCCCTAAGACATCGATGGTGGAGTTTTCTAATTACATTCATGAGGGAGGATCTTTTATGTGGTGGTAGATGGATGTGGAGAAAATATATATGAGGATAGAACATGAATGGACTCTAAAATATGATTATCCAGTAGTTTAACCCACTTATACTGAATATAAATATACCTCGAGAGTTTTTAGAGCTATAGTAAGGGGTTATCATGGTGTTAAAATGTATTTTTTTGTGGAGTTGGATAATTTTCTGTCATTGTATATAAACAACAAAAGAGTCAAGTATTGAGGGATAGATAAGAATTTTTAGTATGATATCTAATCAAGGGGGATCCATCTTGATTTAGATATTTATTCAATGGTGGTAAATAAAGTAGTAATGGTGGAAAAGGTATCGTGATTGTAAAAAGAATGAATTAATTTTTCCTAATTTAAGAGAGGAATGAATTTTTTATAAGATAGATGAAGAAGCTGTATTATTATCAATTGAGAGGAAGTTAGAAGATATTGAAGGGTTTGGGTACTTTTAAGGAAGGATACATCTAGGATGTTTGGAGTGTGGGATCATTGGACAAAATAGGGGGATTGTCCTAATGAATGTTAGATATGTCATCATTATGGGAATCATGGGAATTTGAATAAGTTTTATAATTTTCTCACTCAATGTTCTAGTGTTAGAGGTTCTAACAAGATATAAGGATCACAAATGTCTATACAGGATTCCATGTTGGATTAAACTAGGCCATATTTGATAAATTTTGATAATAATCATTATATTTAGGCTTAAAAGGTCATGGGATAGTAGTTTATATAAAATAATGTACAAGAGGATTATGAGGTGAAATTTTTGATAGTGAGAGGTACTCCACTAATTTATTTTAATATGTTCTCTATTATATTTTAGATGGGTGAATCTCATTTATTTATATTAGCATGAGGATTAGAAAAGCTAAATTTCTATATGACGTTAACTTCTTATTACTTGAATATTGAGATGCCACATGGAGAAAGTATAGAATAAGGGAATATCTATCCATATTATTTCATTTTGATCATTTATGGGGATATCATATAAGACTTATTAGTTTTGTATATAAACATGTATGAGGTCATGATTGGGATAAATTATATTGTGAATTTCAAGGTCCATATTGATTTTTATAAGAAGAAGGATTCTTTTACCTTACCTGAAAGGAATATTCACACTTTTTAAGGGGAATAATACATTCTTGATATTCAAGTTGGACTAATTATTAAATAAGATTCTTCTTTAATGTGTTGGTCATGGGTTAGTTCTTTGGTTAGTAGAGTTCAAGGATGCATTTCAGTTATTTGGGATAGTAAAGGATTTATTATATGATCTTTCAGAACATTTCTTTGGACTCCCACTAGAGAGAGATATAGAGTACTACATTGATCAGTTTCCTCGGATGAATCTAATCTTGTCAAACTAATATTGAAAAACATATATGTATCTAAAAGATAAGAATATTTATTTATAATATTTAGAGGTAAAGGAAAATATGCAACTAAGTGTTTCATTATGGGTGGAACTAGTTATGTTATCCAAGAATATTTATTGTAGCATACAAATTTTCATTGAAAAATGATAGTTGAATCAATAAATTATGAAGAATAAAAATCCACTGCCCTATATCAAGGGTTAATTTATTATATAAAGGTATTTAAGTGGTTTTTGAATATTCATTTGTGATTTGGATATAATGAATGTAACACCCTACGTTTATATGGACCTTTTTCTCAAATAAATTAAATTTCCATTTGTATCTTTCATTGAAATAAGTCAAACATTCCTTTAAAATGGATCCAACTTGGTATACTTTACACACTACACCAAATTTTCATATTATATATTCAACACCGACTTCGCAAACGTTACATGCAACACTGACTTGGCATACGTTACATATAACACTAAGTTTATACAAAAAGAAATTTTGATATAATTATTTAAATTATATAATTATAAACCAGATAATAAACTTAGTAATATTTATAGTAATAACTAATTTTCAAAAAATAATATAATTCTTTTATATAAATAAATAATATCGATATCGAATGATATAATTTTTGGTAAAGTCTTTATATGTTTAACAATATTATTTTCTTAAATGAACTAATTTTCATTTCCTTTTGTGAAAAAAATTAACTTTATAAACATTTATAAATTTAATTTGATAAAATAAACTTAATTGTTTAATTTATAATGTCAAAATTATCTAAGAGATAATTTTTTGGATTTTTCTAGGAAACATCATTTTTAGATGATTTTAAAACTGCTTTTTTATTATATTTATAAGGTTAGATTATATTTTAAATTGGTTTAAAAGATTAATTAGATCATATATTTATAAATAAATCCAATTTAGGCCATTTTAATCAATTTCTTTTTGAAATTGGATATAAAAACATAACAAACTTTTGGATGCTTTTACTTTAAAAACCTATATTTTTGTCCTGGCTACATGATTAAATTTAAATTAATTTTTTCCAATTCTATTATTTGAATTTGAAAAATGAATTAAATATTTGGAATCAACATAATTTATAATTTATATTAATGTAAATAAGTTTTTTACCAAATATATTAGTGAAATTAATTAAAATTATTTACAACTATTAAGGTAAAATTAAGCATAACAAGTGGAAAAACATTATTCAAAAGGTCCAAAATGACCTATAAACTTGTCAGAAACCCTTTTTTATATCAATTATTCTTCTATTAACCTTCCATTTTTGAGTTTATTAGGTTATGGAATACTTTTTTTTTGTATAAACGTGGGTATACCTAACTTGTTTTCAAAAATACCAGGTGATCCCTTTGTCTCCCACGTAAGAGAACACCACATACCCCCCTTACTCACACATTTCATACCACTTAGATTATTCCATTATCTACCAAATACACTTCCCAAAATCCCTAACTTAATCCATGAATCCTCCCTTTGGGAAAAATAAATCCAAAGAATCTCTTTGGTGAAAACCAAAAGGAGTTACCCAAAGAAGAGGTAACATCCTCCCTCAAGCACCTTTCTATTATTTTCTTTCTCCACCCACTCAAATATACATATTACATACTTAAATAATATCTAAAGTATCCTAAATATACCTATATATAATTATACAAATTTTTAAACCTACACATACACAAACGTTTATCTAATGGGAAACAAACATATTATTTACATGAATGAAGAACTACCGCCTCACAAAACGATGATTGTTCATTTTTCCATTACCCCCTTTATGGTTTGAAATTAAGATGGAAACACTATTTATATTTGTTATATATTATATTTATTATTTTTTTATTCTTCTGTAATTATTTTATGACACATACCTTTAAAATTTCTATTTTTGTGTAAACATAATAATTTTGTTTGAGGAAGTGTGGACTACCGCCCACTCAAAGAGATGTGATTTGTTCACACACTACATGGAATGTATTAAGTATGTTTATAGTGAAAATTTATGATACATAATATTTATAATTTAATTATATTATATAAATATTTACATATATGTCATTTTCTTTCTTTCTTTCAATGTGAAAATAAAATGGAAACGACGTTCATGTGTACATATGGCCCACCGTCTCTATGAACGGTGTATTACATTTTATAATTCCATATTATATGGTTTATTATACTAAACATATACTATATATAATTTTTATTATTATTATCTTTTAAATTATTTAAATCATGATATAATTCTAAGAACCTAATATATAACAAATTTAGACACATGCGAAGAACAAAGCAGATATTACCCAAAATGAAACCTTAACATAGAATTGTTAATAAGTGGGTAAAATAAATTCACAATCCAAATATATATGGTATTATATATAAGAATATAGTTATGTGATAGATTAATAATAAACTTATATTTATTATATACGAAGTTTTTATGAGTATGATGAGAGTCAAGACACAAGATAAAGGATTTTCATCTCACTTTTAATATATGTGAGATACATGTCATGTTCACCAATCTTTATTTGTGTGGTGTATATACTAAAAATGAATATATTCTAAGATTATTATTGTCAAAATTATGGGTGTTTACATATATATTCTATGATCATTATTTCAAGGGGTTTATGTTCAAGAGTTACCAAATTAGTAAGACAATTTTGTCTCAGTTTTCCTTCTTTGAGACACATGTTTTTTTATGTACCAACATTATTTTTCGAGGTGTATATACTTCCATTTGAAATGCTATATCATGAATACCATTACTCTCAGGATATTTTAATCTTAATGTAATATCATTTTCCTAAATGTAATTTATGATTCCAAGTTTCCATGAGGTAATATCATGTTGAAACAACCTCATAATTTATTGATATTATTTATGATTATACTCTAATTTATTAAATATTATGATCCATATCTCAAAAAAAACTCATGAGTTTTATTAACCACTATTTATTCAAGATATATCCATGTATTATTACCATAATCATACTATTTGGTACTTAATATGGTTAATATAATTTTTTTATATAAAATATTACCATATTTATCTCTTCAGTCAGAAATCTGTTTTATTTCAAAAAACCATGTTTTCCGAAAATAAATGAAAAATGTTTTTCAAGTAAAAAGGATTTTAAAAATGTTTTATTGTTTTCAAATATTCCTTTAAAATTTTTCAAAGAATTTTTCTAATAAGAAGTTATTCAAAAATGTCTTCTATTTTAAAAATAATTTTTCAATATAGAAAGGATATTCTCCTTAATAAATGTTTTTAAAAGATCTTTCAAAATTATTTTCCATCTAAGATGACATTTGTTAGTGTTACTCATGTATTTTTTTGGGAAATTATTCAATTAAACCAATCATATTATTCATCTTAATGTATTATGTTTTGAGGGAATAATTTTTATGAACCTCGTTTCTAATTGATGGGTTATATGATTTTGAAACCCAGTTCTTTTTATAGGTTATTCTTTTGAAATTATTATGAAAACTATATCTTTTCCACTTGTTACAATATTATTACATGTTTGGGATGCAAATTTCATTTCATGGGTTATGATTTTGTTTCATATGTATTTATTATTTCATTATGATATTAGTGAGACCTATATATTCCTTGATTTCATTGAGTAAAGATTTGTATCTCATGAGATAGACTAATATAGTTTTGGGAGTGAACCTTGACTACTAAGATGGAAATAGGAGTATACAATGACTATAAAGATGGTATGGGGAGTGAACTCATACTAATAATATGGCCATCATAGCGAACCATGACTACCAATATGGTATGGGGAGTGAAACCATACTACTATGATGGCCTTGGCAGGGATTCATTAACTAATTATGGAAATAATTTTTTCATGCTTTTGTGTCTGCCAAAATTCCATGTCTTATTCCTATGTAATTATTTCATGGGTTATTTTCTTTATTTCCTTATGATTAATGTATTATGAACAACCAAGAATTATTCCATGATTTATGTTTATAATCTTATGATATGAAGGGTACGATCTTCTAATGTTATGAACACACCCGTGTACCCTTATGCTCCTATTTATGCTTACATGTCTCCCTTTTTTACCCTTACTGAGCATCTGATGTCACCCATTTTTATTTTTCATTTCCTAGAATATAAATATATTTATTAATTATGATGTTTCTAATAAGGGTTCTAGTTATTAATAACCACGTTTGAGATAATGTTGTTCACTTATGTACCATTGATTATGTTTCCATGTTTCCAAAGGCACTAGACTAATATGGTATTTAGGAATCTATTTGTATAACATCTTAAATATTTCTCAAAATTTATGTCATTTTATTGAATGAAAAGTGAGGGTCAATATAGTTGGTATCAGATCCAGGTTTTATTTAATCTTTTCAATATAGGATGATAAGACCATAGTGATAACCCTAGGGACATGTTTAAGGATAGGTATAATGATAAAGAAAAGTATAGGAAAGTGTTCTGTAATTTTGGTAAGATATAGAGTAAGTGGTTTCCAATAAATACAAACATGTTTAGATATTAAAAGCTTATGTGTCTTCGGCACAGATGTACTTAGGAGTAATAATTATCACAAGGTGTGTCAGCCTTAACTTTGTGTAACCAGGTACATGATAATGGGCCTTGTCACACACCTGGTTTGACACTCTGGGTTTGGGAATTCAAAAACCCTTCATGAACCATCATGAAGGATTTAAATTTAATTTTTCTATGAATAAACTTGGATAAAACTAAGGTGTCAAATATTAAGTAAGGTTTCATTATTTATACATCCTATAAATTACTTTTCATGATTATGTGCTTCCTTATTATAATAATTGTTTCTTACTCTATACTTTTGGTTTTATTCAACGGCTAGAACTGGAAGGAACCACGTTAATGGTGATTAAAATAGACAATGAAATGATATTTCTCTTGGGAAACAAAATACTATGGGAGAAGGAATGAAAAATATCATTATTATGATCACCCAAATCTCTCAAGATATGAATCTTTGTGGAATTACAAATGAGAAAATGAGGGAACACAATTCTACAGAGTCCATCATGAGGGAATTCCCACCTTCTTTTAGTATGTATTCTGATCCAATTTTTTACAGAATAATAAATTAGTACTACTGAAAATATATTCTTTATTTTCTAATGTTCAGAGCATGAGAAATTCATTCTGACATTTTATTGGGTAAAAGGAGAAGTAGACCAGTGGTGGACTCTAACCAAGAATATAAGGCAGAAAGATGATATTGAATCCATGGATTGGGATTAGTTCAATAATTTGTTTTTAAATATGTACTTTCTATATATTCTTCAAAACAAGATAGATAAATAGTTACTTGAGTTGAAGAAAGGGGATGATGAATCTATTGGTACCTACTCGGCTAATTTATAAATACTTTCAAGGTACACATAAGGAAATATCATCCAACCCAAAAGTAAATTTGATTGGTTCTTCAGTGTCTTAAATATAAGTCTCAAAATGGAATCATTTATAAGAAACCTTAGTATCTATGAAGATATTGTGTGTTGTGTAATCAAGGATTAAATTGAGGTTTAAGACACATATCAATGTCATGGTTTTGATAAGAAAATAAAGATAGAGGGAAAATCTAAAAACCATGAAGAGAAGAATATTATATACTCTATTCTCTAATTATGGGAAGAATAATCAAGTAAATTACTTTAAAGGGTTTAATAAAATTTTTAAGTGTGGAAGGGAAAACCATCTGTCATTTGATTGTAGAAGTGAGGGAAATAAGTTATCTTATAGTAAGAATAGATAAAAACCAATACAAAATAAACCTCCTATGATTTAGTGTTACTACAAGTGGAAGGAGAATGGGAATTGTGCTAACCACTTCCCAAACCTAATGTCTAGTGATGATGAACAAAATTAGAAACATTTTAAGTCAATTTATAAGTGTAAATCTCATGAAATATCTGTTTCTGATGAGGTGTGCAATAATGATGTCATGAAAGGTACACTTACCATCTACTCTAGAACTATTAATTTCTTATCTTATTATAAATCTACCCACTCTTTAATATCTAAATAATTTCATAAGGGTGTTAAGGTTCAGCAAAAAATATTATATGTGGAATTATATGTGAATACCCCTAATGGTATGATGATTTAATCCCATGTCTATTATTTCTCTCAAGTTGATAATTGTGGGAATGTACTTCTTACAACACTTTTCATTCATTCTTTGGTTGAATTTAATGTCATCTTAGGCATGGATTTTCTTTCTATGCATAAATATGACATACGTTATCGATAATGAGATGTTAAGTTTGATATTTCAAACATTCCTATGATCATCCATCAACGTAATGATAAAGAATAACTTCTTATGAAGATTATATAAAGGGTATGGGTCTTAATTCCCATTCAGAAGGGTTGTTTATCTCAAATGGATGGGGAGAAAGATGCATAAATGATATTTTTATTGATCAAGAATTTATAAATGTATTTCCATAAGAGTTTCTTAGCCATCTGAAAAACAATAAATTGATTTCTCAATAGAACCCATACATGGTTCCACAACAATTTCAAACACTCCCTATAGAATGTCCCTGATTGAGTTTCATGAATTGAATAAGAAACACTAACAAAATCATTAAAAGGTATTAATTTTATCATGAGTGTCACCTTGGGTTGATCATATTATTTTTTATAAAAAAAATATGGATCAACGCAACACTGAATAGATTATCTGGAGTTGAACAATATCACGATCAAGAACAAGTTTCCTCTCCCCCATATTGATGACTTATTTTATCAACTACGTGAAGGTCAATACTTTTCCAAGATTGACCATCAATATGGATATCATAAATTGAGGGTCAAGAAAGATTATATAACCAAGAAAGTATTCCATAAAAGGTATAAACACTATGAATATATTGTGATGCATTTTAGTCTTACTAATTACATTGTTATCTTTATGGATTTGATGAATAGAGTCTTTAGAGATCACCTCAACCAGTTTGTGGTGGTATTTATAGATGATATTAATATCTATTCAATGATAAAGGAAGATAAATAAGATCACTTTATAAATGTACTAAAGACCTTAAGGAGAAACTATATGAAAATTTTACAAAGTTTGAATTTTGGCTCAAAATATTTTCATTTTTGGTTCATATAATATCAAGATTTGGTATATCAGTATATCCATAAATGATGGAGGCTATTGAATATTATCCTAGACCAACCAAGGTGACTAATACCCATAGCATTCTTGGTTTAGCTGGATATTATTGATGATTTGTGGATAATTTATCATGACTATCTAATACTCTGACCCAGTTAACTCGAGAGAGTTTCAAGTTCCTCCAGACAGATGAATGTAACAAATGTTTCTAGGAACTGAAAGAAGGATAGTCAGTGCACCTATTCTAACATTACTCTATTGTGGAGAAGGGTTTTTAATCTATAGTGATCCCTACAAGAAGGGATTGGGATGTTCTCTTATACATTATAAAATGGTTATCACTTATGCCTCACGGTAGTTGAAGATTCATGAGAAAAATTATGCAACTCAAGATTTGGAGTTAGCATCAGTGATTTTTGAAATAAAGATATTGAGGAATTAGATTTATTGAGAAAAGTATGATATATATACTAATCATAAAAGTCTAAAATATAAATTCACATAGAATTAGTCGAAAATGTTCCAAAGAAGGTGGTTAGAGTTGATAAAGGATTATGACTGCTCAATACCTTACCACCCTGGGAAATTGAACGAGGTGGTTGATGCTTTGAGTCAAAATAATCATTCTAACTTATCTATGATGAGGATAACAAAAGATCCAATATTTCAATATTTATGAAGTATGGATATTTAAATCCTGAAAGAAGGGTAAAATCTTGTCATTCTAAAATTAATGTTCAACCCTCTATACAAGTGGAGATTGAGGAGGTCTAGAAGGAAGATGTAGAGCTAAAAAAAGTAAGAAATGTTCATGAGTTCAACCTTGATAAGGATGGAATGATAAGGTTCTGAAATCATGTATGTGTCCCTTCCATATCATATTTGAAGAATGAGTTGTTAAAGGAAGCTCATAATTCTTAATTCAATATTCATCCTAAAAGTAAAAATATGTATTGGTACTTCAAAGAATACTTCTATTAGGAAGGAATGAATATAAGTAATATAGATTTATTATCTCAGTGATTGTTATTCCAACAAGTTAAGGATAAAATTCAAAATTCAAATGGGATGTTGCATCCATTACCCATACTAGGATTGAAATGGGATAACATCTCTATGGATTTTTTTGTTGGACTACCAAAAACATCTAAACAGTTTAATGATATATGGGTGGAAGTTGATCGCCTTATAAAGTCAACACACTTCATCTCTATTAGAGAATACTTCTCTTTGGATCAACTTTCTAGGATATACATCAAGAAAGTGGTAACGTTTCATGGAGTGCCACATTCTATTGTATTGGATCAGGATATTAGGTTTACCTCTATGTTTTTGTGAAGTATCCATAAGAAACATGGTATGGAATTGAGTTTCAAAACTACTTTTCATCCTTAGACAGATGGTCAGTCTGAAAGAACAATTCAAACCCTATAGGATATGTTCATATCTTTTCCACTGGATTTCAAAGGATGTTGGTATCAACACCTTCCACTAGTTTATTTTTCATACAACAATAGATTTAATTCAAGAATTAAGTTGGAACCTTATGAATCCCAATATGATGATAAATTTGTACCTACAACATTCTAAGATAACGTTAGAGAAACAAATCTATTGGCACCTGATATCACTGAAGAAATTACATAGAAGTTTAGAGTCATTAAACAACATATCAAGATATATCAAAGTCGATGGAAAAGTTGTCTCGATAACCATTGACATGATCTATAATTCAAAGTTGGTGAGAATTATTTTCTGTGGATATCTCCTTATAATAATGTTACGAGGTTCATAAAGAAATGGAAACTAATCCCAATGTATATCTATCCCTTTGAGATTATTGATCATATTAGGATGGTAGCCTATTGCTTGGAATATCCTCCAAATCTCTCTCAAGTCCATGATGTGTTCTGTGTATCTCTCTTAAGGTTGTACATACCTGACCCTGGACATGTACTAAATTCATAGGCCATACCGTTGTAGTAGGATCTTTTTTATGAGGACCACCCGGTTGAAATTTTGGATAATAAATAAAAATTTCTATGAAACAAGACCACTCACATGGTAATAATTTTTTGGAGAAATCATGAGTTAGAGGAAGATACATGGGAACATGAAGATATGAAGAAGTATAATTATTTTAATTTTTTACCCATATAATGAATTTATAAGGATAAATTCATTTTATGTGGGGTATAATGAAACACCATGAGTTTTTATAGACCTTTATTTTCTCGAATAAATTAAATTTTTATTGATATATTGAATTGAAGTAAGTCAAATATTATTTTCACACAGAACTTACCTAGAATATGTTACATGAAACATAAAATTGGTGTGAATTACATGTTACACTGACTTGGAATATGTTACACACAACACTGACTTGTTGTATGTTACATGAGACACTCAGTTTCTACAAAACATCTTTTATTGTTATAACTATTTAAATGAGATCACTATGACCTAGAAGTTGAACTTAGTGATATGAATATTAATAAATACTTTTAAAATATTTTTTATATATTTTTTTATAGGAATAAAACATATTTATAATGAAAGATATAATTTTTGGTAAAGTATTTACATGTTTAAATATATAATTTTCTCAAATGAACTATTATTCATCTCCTTTGGTGAAAAATAATAAAAATAATTTTAGACAAATTTAAGAAATTTAATTTTATAAAATAAAATTATTTTTTGAATTTATAATGTCAAAATTTCATAGGGAGAGTTTTTTGTATTTTTTTGAGAAACTTCATTTTTATATGAATAGTGAAAAATACTAAATTTTAATTCAAAACTTTCTTTTCATATGATTTATTTATAAGGTTAGATTATATTTTACATTGGTTGAAAATTTCTATTAGATCATATTTTTATAATTTAATCCAATATTGGTCATTGTAACCAATTTCACGTTGAAATTGGGTATAAAAACACAGCAATATTTTGAATGTTTTTACATTAAAAACTCGCATTGGCATCCCTTCAGTGAGATTAAATTTAAATAAATTCCTTACACTTATATGATATGAATTTTTAAAATTTTATTCCATATTTTTATTAATCATATTTTATAATTTATATTAATTTTAACTTGTTTTTTAACCAAAAATACTAGTGAAGGTAATTAAAATTATCTACAATGATTAATGTAAAATTAAGCTTAATAAGGGAATAAACCTTAACCTTAAGGGCATAAATGACCTATAAACTTTTATAAAATCCATAATATGGAAATTATTTTTTAATTAACAATACATTATTAATTTTTTAGGTTTTGGATAACTTCTTTTAGGAAAAAATTTGGGTGCACCTAACTTATTTCCAAAAATGCCAAGTGAGTCCTTCTCCCCCCTGTAAAAGGAAATCACCTATATACTTACTAAAACCTCTCAAACAACATAGGTTCAGAAAATAAATTCCTATTACTCTTCCCGAAATCCCTCACATACTCCCTAAGACCTATATTTGGACATAAATCAATCCAAGGAATCCCTTTAGTGAAAACCAAAGGAGTTACCCAAAGAAGAGGTAACATCCTTCCTCAAGATCCTTTAATTTATTTTCTTTCTCCAACCCCTCATGTCTCCTTATTCCATTATTATATAATAAAACCAGTATCATAAATATATTGATATGTTATTATACTAATTTTTCTACCTACACATATACACACTTCCATCTAATGGGTAATGAAAATACTGTTTACGTATACGGCCAACTACCGCCTCACAAAATGATGATTGTTCATTTTTCCTCAAAACCCTTTCATGGTTCAGAATTATGATGGACACAATATTTATATATGACATATATTATATTTATTATATCATTATTCTTATGTAATTATTTTATAACAAATAAATTTACAATTTTCGTTTTTGTGTAAATATGGTAATTTCTTTTGAGGAAGTGTGAACTACTTCGCCCTCAAAGCGATGTGATTCGTTTACACAAAACACGGAATATATTAATTATGTGTTGAGTGAACTTATATGATACATAATAATTATAATATAATGATATTATATAAATATATAAATAAATTTCATTTTCTTTCTTTCTTTCAATAAGACAATAAATGGAAACGTCGTTCTTGTGTACGTATGGCCTACCGTCTCCATAAATGATTTATTCCATTTTATACATATAAATTATATGGATATTTATAATAAAAATATAATTAATATAAATTATAATCATATAATTTTTTACATTCAAGAAATCATAATATAAGTATATGGACAAAAGATAGAACAAATTAAGACACATGGGAAGAACAAAGCGGATATTGCCCAAAGTGAAACCTGAATATAGAATAGTTAACAAGCAGATGTTAAAAAGTAATTATCAAGCAATATATGTACTAGATATAATAATATAGTTATTTTTATATTTAAAATAAACTTATATTTAATATACATGATTTTTTTATGAGTATTGATGAGAGTTAAGGAAAAAGGTAACGAAATTTCATATCACTTTTTATATCTATGAGATACATTCCATGTTCATCACTATCTTATTTATATTGGTGAATATACTTCCCATAAACATATAATATGATTATTATTGTTAAATTTATATGTTATACCATATCCATTCTATGATCTTTATTTCATGGGGTTTTGTTTCATGTTTTACCAAATCGGTAAGATGGTTTTATCTCAATTTTCCTTCTTTGAGACACATACTTTGTTATACATAAACATTATTTTTCAAGGTGTATATACTTAAGTATTACATTTTATATCATTAATATCCTTCTTCTCATCATATTTTAAACTTCATGTAATTTTATTTTATTACATGCATTGTATGATTCCAAGTTACCATGTGGTGAGTGTCTGTGAAAACAATCTCATCGTTTATCGAGATTGATTATGATTATGATTTAATTGATGAAATATTAAGATTTATATCTCAAGAACGCTCATGAGATATATTATCCTATTTTTATTTAAGTTATATCCATTTATTATTACCATTGTTTCACTCTTTGTTACTTAAGATGATTAATAAAATGTTTTCATGAAAAACCTAACCGTATTTCTCTCTTCGTTCATCAATCTATTTTATTTCAAAAACCATGATTTCAAAAAAAAAACAAGGAGAAAGGATTTTAAAAATGTTTTATGGTTTTAAAATCTTCCATTAAAAGTTTTCAAATCTATTTTCTATGAAAAATATATTCAAAATGACTTTTATTTTAAAAATATTATTTCAATGAAAAAAGGGTATTTTCCTTAACAAAATTTTTTAAAATATCTTCGAAATTTATTTCCCATCTAAGATGAAATATATTGGTTTTACTAATTAATTTTTGGGGAAATGATTCAATTTTACAATTCATATTCTTTCTCTGAATGGATTATATTTTGATGGTGTTATTTTTATGAAAAAAAATTCTTATTCACAGGTTACATGCTTTTTAAACCCACTTCTCTTCACGGGTTATCCTTTTTAAATGATTATGAAACATGTAAATTTTTTCAAATGTTATGATATGATTACATTTTTATGATACCCATTTAATTTCATGGGTTATGATATGATTGTTTATAATTTTTTGGCACACATATGTACAATTTTATTATGAGATGGGTGGGACCTATATCTCCCTCCAATGCATTGGGTAAAGATTTATATCTCATGAGATTGACTAATATGTTCTTGGGCGTGAAACGATACTACTAAGATGACCATGGGAGTGAAACTCGACTACAAATATGGTATTAGGAGTGAACTTATACTACTAATATTGGCATGGGAGTGAACCATGACTAATAATATGGTTTGGGGAGTGAACCCATACTACTAAGATAGAGTTGGAAGTGGTGACTTGACTACTATGGGAATCACTTTTACAAGATTATGTGTCTTCCAAAATTCTATTTCTTATTCCTATATTATTCTTACCTGATTTATGTTCTTTATTTCCTTATGATTCATGTCTTATTAACTGCCAATCATTATTACTTGATTCATATTAATAATATTATGTTATGCAGGGTATGATTTTCTAATTCTATAATCATGTCCTCATACCCCTATTCTCTTATTTATGCTTATTGTATCTCTTTTTTACCCTTGTTGAGCATCTTAAGTCCCCCCTTTTTATGTTTCCTTTACCAGCACTACTGGAATGCTGGCCTTTCCCCACGGTTAGATACCAACGGTTCTATGAAACTGTTGGGGAAGGAGGTTTTTACCAACGGTTCATTAGAACCGTTGGCATAGAGGTTTCCAGGGAGCTTTTTCCCAACGGTTCTCATGAACCGTTGGGATAGATGGTTTTTTACCAACGGTTCTCATGAACCGTTGGCATAGATGAGGTTTTTGCAGGTTTTTCCCAATGGTTCTGTAGAACCGTTGGGATAGATATACATATGCCAACGGTTTTTAAGAACCGTTGGCAAAGGTCCTCCCCAAATTCCCAGCCGCCTGTTCTCTCCCCCATTCGCGATACACAACCCTAAAACGGGAGCAGCAGCCGATTTAGGCGATTTTGGAGGTACTGCCGGCCTTCAATTTTCCAGCTCTTATTCAGGTTATTCTTCTTCTTAACTGAAAATGTATTCAAATGTTTGGATAGTATTTAAACCTATTTTCATTTTTCCCATCAGTTTAGGTGATTTTGGTGCTACTGCCGGCCGGACCAGCCTAAGGGTGAGTTTTCTTGAAAATTCCTTTTTGGATTTTACCCCTTGAACATGGGATGTCATTTGTGAAAGATTATATAAATCGAATTGATTGTTCGATTTCTGAATTGAATTGTAAATTAAATTAATTAAGGGTATTTTATGGTTTGCATTCCCCTTTTAACACATGAATGCCAATTATTTTTTAACACATGTTTTAATTGTATTGCCTTGCCAATGTGAGTAAAGTAGAGACTATGCTATGAATCTATGAAATTGGATTGAATTTATCTTATATTTTATGTTACCATGTTAGATATATTATAACTAATGCATGTGATATCTTTATAGTCTTGTTAGGAGTGTTCTATTAAAAATTCCCATGTGAGTGCTTGAATTTTCATTGAATTTCTAGCCATTATGAGTTATGTTGAGACCATGATATGGAATTGATTGATTAAGCAAGGGAATATCATTATCTTGTCATTACAACATGTGTAAATGAAGCTTTATTCTTTTCAGGTTATTATTTGATTGAGTCGCCATTTTGAGGTGAGTTGTATTAAATACCTTAGTTTTTGACCTTGGTATGTTTAATGAATTGTTTAAATGAAATGGAATTCATTAAATGATTAATAGTAAATAGTGATACATGGATTCTATTAGGATTCCAGGTATATAATCTTGTTTCTATTAACTTATATGCTTTATGTGATAAATGGATTCACAGTGGAATTCCACGGATAGACTCATTTCTTTGAATATTGATTAAGCCATGGGTGATACATGGATCCAAGGGAGGGATTCCATAGATAGACTTATTGAATGTAGAATTATATTTTAATTGATACATGGATTCTTATGATAATTCCATAGATAGACTTATTGAATGTAGAATTATATTCCAATGCTATGCGTCTTGTGTGGTGGTGGTGTGGTTTATGTGTTTTATGGTAGTAATGAAGTGTGTGATTATGTAGTTAATGTGAACCCATATGTTGAGTATTTTGTGCTATCTATATATCATGTATTTTTATGTTATTTCTACACATTCCCAACCAGAGTTGGATAAACTTACCAACGATCAGAGGTTTTGAGTTATGAGTATTTTTTCTAATATCTAGGATGGTGGTTATATGTTTGGATAGCTACCATGTCTTCCCTACTCTTCCTTCAAAAGTGATTGACCATGTGTTTTTAGGCAAGATGCGATGTGATTGTCCATGTGTCTTCATGTGAGATGTACTATGATTTCCCTAGTGTTTTTCGGTGAGGTGTGATGTGATAAGGCTATAATAAGATGTGGCATGTGGTTGGGGTCATGTAGGGTAGGAGGATGGCACAAGGTTGATGTTATTCATGTTCATGATACCCTACTAATATGGTTATGGGATGAGTCATGCTGTTATGTGATATAACACATTAAGTTCTTGTTGGTTTTACATTTTTTCAATAACACATTTGTATGTTTTTTTGACATGTGTAGTTGATACCTTGATTATTTTCTTCCTTTATCGTTTACTTAAATGTATTTTCTATTATAGTTAATGCCTATTGAATTGTTTATGACAAAATGACTTATATAAATTCTTTTTACAGAATGGACAAAAGTTGGATGTATGAAACCGATCGGATCTCAGACGATTTTCAAAACAATTTGGAGAGCTTTATAGATTTTGCATTTCACAATGCTTCAGATAGTGGTCGCATACACTGCCCATGTTCCAATTGTGTTGGTAGACCTTGGTTGAGCCGTGAAGAAGTCAGCTACCACATAACCAAAAATGGGTTTCAAGCAAACTACTTTCTGTGGTATCACAATGGGGAGAAAACGAAATCTCAAATTGGTGATGATCGAAATGAAAAGACTGGAATGGAGAATTTGTTAGATGATCGGTTTCCGTTTATTCGTCATCATGAAAAATAAAGGATTTCGACTCAAGAAGACTTCGATATGAGGACAGCTGATGCATCTAGTGAAAATGATGATATTGATAGGGTGAAAAAATTGAATGATGCTGCCACGACTCCAGTATATCGACAATGCGATAAAATGAAAAAGCTGGAATTTTTAATCCGATTATTTCATGGGAAAACTATGTATGGGATTTCTAATACAGCAATCGATTACATTCTTACCCTCTTGAAGGATTTACTTCCAGATGATGCAGATATTCCCTTAAACCACTATATGGCATGGAAGTTAGTTGAGGAACGTGGATTTTCAAGAAACAAAATTCATTCTTGCCCGAAAGATTGCAGTTTATTCTGGGAGGAAACCGCTGAACGAAATGAATGTATAAAATGTGGCACATCCCGCTGGAAGTCAAAATCTGATGGAACACCATCCCACGTTCCACAGAAAGTAATGTGGCACTTTCCATTGATCCCCAGACTCCAGAATCTTTTTATGTCTGATGACATATCAATAAAAATGAGATGGCATGATACCGAGAGAAAGAAGACTAATGATGAGTTGGTTCATCCTGCAGATGGATTTGCATGGAAGAGATTTGATGCTCGACATCCTGATTTTGCAGCTGACGTGCGTAATGTGAGGTTGGGTCTTTCATGCGACGGTTTTAATCTGTTTGGGCAGATGCTTACTTCGCACAGCACATGGCCCGTTTTTATGCACATTTATAATCTTCCCCCATGGTTGTGTATGAAAAAATCTTTCACTTTCATGAGTATACTCATATCTGGTCCTTCTGATCCCGGCATTGATATTGATGTATACATGCAACCTTTAATAAAAGAGTTGAAGCTTCTTTGGGATGTGGGTGTGCGAACATACGATGCATGTTCGAAAGACATATTTCAGATGCGCGCTGCGCTTATGTGGATAATCAATGATTTTCCGGCTTATGCAATGATGTCTGGATGGAGCACGAAGGGGAAACTGTCATGTCCAGTTTGTATGAAGAATACACGATCCAGAAGACTGAAACATCGTTGTAGTTTCAGTTTTATGGGACATCGACGATTTTTGCCAAAGGATCATCCATATAGAATGAATCGTCGAAAATTTGATAATACTATAGAGACCGATGATCCACCTCAGCGTATGTCTGGAACTGATGTGCTTAATGAATTGAAAGATTTCAGTTTTTCGTTCGGGAAGGGTCAAATGAAATCTGGAAAGAGAAAGAATGTTTCCACAGAAACCTGTTACAATTGGAGGAAGAGGAGTATCTTTTTTGATTTGCCTTATTGGTCAACCAATTTGCTACGTCATTGCTTAGACGTAATGCATATTGAAAAGAATATATGTGAAATGTTGCTTTCAGTTCTTCTAAATGTCAAGGGGAAGACAAAAGATGATTTACGATCTCGTCGTGACTTGGTGGATTGGGGCATCAGACCAGAATTGCATCCTGTGCGTATCAGTGAAAATAAATGGCAACTTCCATGTGCTTCTTATGTGATGACACCTACTGAAAAGAAACAATTTTTGGAAGTATTAGAGACTATTAGAGTTCCTGATGGATATTCAAGCAACATATCTAAACGGGTCAACAGAAGAGAGTTGAAGCTAAAATCTTTGAAGACTCATGATTATCACGTTCTACTGCATGAGTTGCTTCCAATAGCAATCCGTCATCTTTTGTCCAATAATGTAAGGGTGGGTGTTATTCGGTTGTGCCATTTGTTTAGAGATCTTTGTGCTAAGAAGTTGTCCAAGTCTTTCTTGCAAAAAATGTTGACAGATGCCCCATTAATTTTGTGTGAGTTGGAGAAAATATTTCCCTCATCATTTTTCACATGCATGCTGCATCTGACTGTCCATATTCCAACTGAAATACTTCTCGGAGGACCTGTTTCTTTTCGTTGGATGTATCCAACTGAAAGAAATATGTTCACATTAAAGTCTTATGTTCGAAACAAGAATCATCCCGAAGGTTCTATCGTGAACGGTTACTTAGCTCAAGAATGTATGGATTTCTGTTCAATGTATATCTCTGATCTTACTACAAGAATGAACAGACCAATGAGAAATGAAGAAGAACAATATGAGCAAATTGAACCCAGTTTTCCATCACTTCCTCAAACAGGAGGAATTCCTGGATCATATACATTGAAGACATTAAGCCATGAAGAGCGGGAGATGGCACATCACACAGTTTTGTTCAACTGTGATTTGTTCGATGACTATATCAGGTAACAAAATTGAATTTGTATATCTTACATATATATCTGTTAAACTATTCATATTTTTTTATCTATAGGGAACATAAAACAATGAAAAATAGGAAGCATCATTCTTTATCTTTGAGAAGGAGAGAGACTTTTCATAGCAAAGAGTTTTCTGCTTGGTTAAAATTGAAGGTAAAAATATTACTGTTTAAATTAATTATTTCAATATTTACTTAAGTTTAACTGTCATTTATATTGCAGGTATTGAGTTTGTCTGCTGACTCTGTCTCTGAGGAAATAAGAGCTTTGGCTTTTGGTCCTAATACCGTGGTTCGTGACTGTAAATCAATTGTTATCAATGGGTACAGATTTATTGTCACTGAACGAGCCAAAAACATGAGAACACAACATGATGGTATTATGGTTACTGCCACAACAGATTGTTATGCCAGTGCATCAGATAGTAGACCGCGACTTGAAAATGTGGGTTATTATGGAGTCGTTGAGAAAATAATAATATTAGATTATTACTCTTATGGACGAGTCACAATGATGAAATTCCATTGGTTTGATTCGATGACGAGACATGGCACATTTATTGATGATTGTGGATTTCGAGTAATTAATATGACCCGCACTCTTGCAACCGAAGAACCATATGTGTTGGCATCAATGGCTAAACAAGTTTTTTATGTCAAAGATCAACTTCAACCTGAATTTGGTGTCAAAGTTGAAGTAATTCCAAGACATATTTTTGATGATGCTGATGATGGAATTGACACTGTCCCTATTGCCATTGTAACCAATCCATTTATTTCTTTTGATGACTCCAATAGCTCAATTGTCAGAGTTGATTGTGAACCTGAAGTTGTGGTTGGAAATATATAGAATCATTCATCCATGTTCTCAATTCTTTTGGTTTACCTCGAGTTGGGTTGTTAAGGTTGGTAATATTCATATTTATTTAGTATTGATCACAAATATGTTTTAGCTGACTTGACCGTTATGTGAATTTTCAACGTTTATTGGTTGCTGTTTTATTTGAATTGCATTTTCTAATTTGGAATTGAACTGTATTCAAACCAAATCAAACAATATTTCTAACTTGGTGAACATTACAACTTGTATGTTTTATTAAATTCATTCAAGCTCTTCTAAAACAATTGATAGCTAAATTACCAATGAATCCCCTCATTCCCTCATATATTTAGTTTTTTGGTTTACACATTAATTTTCTTTTTCTAATTAATTACATATTTGTTTTCCAATGCAGGAAATGAAGCCAATTGAAGAGAGACGAAGAAAAAAAATGGCGGAGAACAATCGTCGGATGGAGGAGATGGGCATTCCACCATTAGTGCCTACAGTGAGTACTTTATTTCAAATATATATATATATATATACAGAATATATAATGTCATGTGATTAATTTTTTTTGTAAACTTTTTTGTAGGATCCACCATTACGTCGACAGTTATTCGACGAGGAGCCTAGTACTGGTCCTAGTACTCAGGCCGGTGGTACGAGGAGGGTTCGTACCAGAGGTGGACATAGAGCTGCGCGTGCCCGACTAGACCCTGCCCCTCCCACTGACATTTCAGCCTTCCCACATTCTGATCCCGGTGTGTCGTTAGGGACACACAGGATATTTAGACCTCCCATGTTTTCGCTACCTTCTGCATCTTCTGCCCCATCATTTTCACATCCCATGATGATTCCCACTCCCTAGTCAGCAGGTCATACAGTTGTTCCATCTTCTTTTCCTTCTACTTCTGTCTCTCCGAGCTTTTATATTCCATCGTCTTCGACTCCTGTTCCACCAGAGGGTGTTCCATCAGGTTCTGTTGATCCGGCTCCACTCATTGATCAGACTAGCACATGTATATTTATAAAACCCTAACAAATTTTTATAGCAATATTTATTTTCATTATAACATGTTTTGATAAAATATTTGTTTTTCTTTCATGACAGATACATCTACTGACAGGAGGCGAGGGCGGGGCCGTACACGCATGCGTTCGGTGTGGAACCGTCGCACACAGGTTATGGTGGAATATAATGAAGAAAATCAGATGGTTGAGAAAACAGGGCAACAATGTCGGAGTTTTATGGCGACGCTTGCCAAATACTCCGACATCATTCCCGTCAGCCCGCTGTCGTGGAGACATTTGCCACATGAGGTCAAAGATAGAGCTTGGGCAGAGATATGGGTAAAAAAATCTGTTGTATTTAATTCCATGAATTTTTTTTGTATTTATATAAATTAATATTTTCATTTCAGCTTCGATTTAATTTTCCTGATGGTGAGGGTGCACGACTGGAACATCTAAAGGATTTAGGCGAGCTTTGGAGAGCCTACAAGCATGAGCTGTATATTGGCTGGCGTGCTAGAGTTGGCACTGAGTTAGAGGCGGTACCAGTCGTGGATGATTGTCCTATAGAGCAGTATCGTCAGATGATTACTCATTGGACGAGTACCCAGTTTAAGGTATGAATTACATTTGAGGTATTTAAATAATAACTTCCAAGTTTTGCATTAATATTATCCTTTTCATTATCGAATTTTATTTAGGAATCATCTGGAAAAAATAAAAAAAACATTGATGCAAAAAAATACCTCCATACACTAGGACGCACGACGATGTCGGATCATGAGAGGCAGCAGGTATGACAATTGTTTATAAGTTTTCTTTACGACTTACATTTTCTTTTGTTTCCTCAATTATTTAATTATTTGCTGAAGTCTTTATATAAATTTTGTTTTCAATGTCATTGTAGAGGCAAGTACAAAATATTGAAGGATGTGTGCCTCGAGCAAAACTGTTTTGCTCGAGTAGACGAAAAAAGGATGGACGTGCTGTCAATGAAGCGACTCAGCAGCAGATTGTAAGTTTTAATCTGTTGATTTTATATTTTAATATCTATTTCGTAACTTAATAATATATTTATATTTGTAACAGGATGCTTTAGAGGCCCTCGATGCCCAAGAAGAAGACAATTTTGGGCCATCTGATCACTTACATCAGGTGTTGGGAGAGGATCATTCTGGCAGAGTACGCTGCCGACCTAGGATAGCCCCGACGAGGTATTGGCCTGCCACAGGTACGAGTTGTAGTGCCACCGAGCTGCAGCAAGTTAGGGCACAGGCAGAACAGGCTGAGAAAAGGGCCACAGAGACGGCAGAAAAGTCTGCTAGGGCAAACAGTGCATTTATGAAATTTATTGAAGTTCTACGTCCAACACTTCCAGCAGAGGCCAGCCCAGCGATTGATGAATACATGTCGTCGATACATTCTATATATGGTGCACCAGGTGGCAGTTCCAGTGGTGGTCAGGCCGATGACCAGCTTGAAGATGATGATGGCGAGCAGTCTGATGCGGAAGAGGAGGGAGATGAGGAGGGCGAGGAGGAGGGCGAAGGCGAGGAGCAAGGCGATGTGGAGGGTGAGGACGATGAGGAGGACGATGACGAGGGCGATGATGATGATGATGATGGAGATGGTGATGCTGATGTGGGACATATTGATCCGTTACACTTTTGACTTGAGATTTGATGTTTAATCTATTCTAGTTGTTGGTTTTATCTAGACTCGTAGTATAGTATTGGAGTTGAGTTATTTTTATATATTGTCTGTTTTTATGGATGTTGTTGCCTTTTAGTGGATGTGTGTTTGAGAACTCCCTGGACATCCCCCCTCATTCTTGGACCCTGGACAACCCCCCCTCCCCCTTGGACCCCGAACACCCCCCAAACACCCCCCGGACAGCCCCGCAGACAGCCCCCTGGACAGCCCCCTGGACAGCCCCCCCGTACAGCCCCCAACCCTCCTCCTTGGTCCCCGGACAGCCCCCTAAACAACCCCGGACAACCCCCTGAACAACCACCGGACAGCCCCCTAAACAACCCCGGACAACCCCCTGAACAACCCCCAAACACCCCCCGGACAGACCCCGCACAGCCCCCCCACCCTCCTCCTTGGTCCCCGGATAGCCCCCCGGACACCCACCGGACAGCCCCCCCGGACAGACCCCGCACAGCCCCCCCACCCTCCTCCTTGGTCCCCGGACAGCCCCCCGGACACCCACCGGACAGCCCCCCCGGACAGCCCCCCGGACAGCCCCTCCACCTTCCTTAATTTCATTAGCTCTGAAATGTTTCATAGCACGATCAACTAAAATCTAATCCATACTAAATATGATATAAAAATATTCTATATGAATTTCCATAAGATTTTAAGTGAAAACAAAAAGTGACATACGAAAAACTGACCAAACGCATTCGAAATGTGTTGATGCTTTAGGACAACGATCCATGGGTCATATGTGACGTGTACGAGTCATCCCCGCCTCAATCCGAGGCGCGGTGTGGTCGGAACAACTCAAAGTGTATGTCTTTTGTTTCAAAAGGACATCATTTTAAGTGAAAAACATCAACTGGCATACGGAAAACCGATCAAACGCATTCGGATTGTGTTGATACTTTAATACAACGATACATGGTTCATTTTAGACGTGTACGAGTCAACCCCGCCTCAATCCGAGGTCGGCCGCTATGAATTTGACCGTTGGACGCCCGTTTTGGCCGTTTATGACACCAGAACTGCGTTGTCGGTCACCGCGGGCACACGGCACGTCCGATTTGACGTGCCGTCTGCTCGAACACTTCATAAATCAGTCACCCGTATTTGTCGTCTAATTTCAGGCCATTCTGAAATCGTTCGGCCCGTTTGGACCCCCCTCACGCGGGTTTACGAAGCGCGCGCATCACTTAAAACACAAATATTGAGCCGTACCGCGCAAACCGCACGTCCGATTGACGTTCCGTCTGCGCGTACACGTCACGAATAATAATTAGAATGTTTCCCGGTGGTTTCAGGTCAATCCGAGGTCGGCCTCTATGAATTTGACCGTTGGACGCCCGTTTTGGCCGTTTATGACACCAGAACTGCGTTGTCGGTCACCGCGGGTACACGGCACGTCCGATTGATGCGCCGTCTGCTCGAACACTTCAGAAATCACTGTCCCGTATTTGTCGTCTTATTTCAGGCCATTCTGAAATCGTTCGGCCCGTTTGGACCCCCCTCACGCGCGTTTACTAAGCGCGCGCATCACTAAAAACACGAATATTGAGTCGTACCGTGCAAACCGCACGTCCGATTGACGTTCCGTCTGCGCGTACACGTCACGAATAATAATTAGAATGTTTCCCGGTGGTTTCAGGTCAATCTGAGGTCGTCCGCTTTGAATTTGACCATTGGACGCCCGTTTTGGCCGTTTATGACACCAGAACTGCGTTGTCGGTCACCGCGGGCACACGGCACGTCCGATTGACGTGCCGTCTGCTCGACCACTTCATAAATCAGTCACCCGTATTTGTCGTCTGATTTCAGGCCATTCCGACTTCGTTCGGCCCGTTTAGACCCCCCTCACGCGCGTTTACGAAGCGCGAGCATCACTTAAAACACGAATATTGAGCCGTACCGCGCAAAACGCACGTCCGATTGATGTGCCGTCTGCGCGTACACGTCACGAATAATAATTAGAATGTTTCCCAGTGGTTTCAGGTCAATCCGAGGTCGTCCGCTTTGAATTTGACCGTTGGACGCCCGTTTTGGCCGTTTATGACACCACAACTGCGTTGTCAGTCACCGCGGCCACACGGCACGTCCGATTGACGTGTCGTCTACTCGACCACTTCATAAATCAGTCACCCGTATTTGTCATCTGATTTCAGGCCATTCCGACTTCGTTCGGCCTGTTTGGACCCCCCTCACGCGCGTTTACGAAGCGCGAGCATCACTTAAAACACGAATATTGAGCCGTACCGCGCAAACCGCACGTCCGATTGACGTTCCGTCTGCGCGTACACGTCACGAATAATAATTAGAATGTTTCCCGGTGGTTTCAGGTCAATCCGAGGTCGGCCGCTATGAATTTGACCGTTGGACGCCCGTTTTGGCCGTTTATGACACCAGAACTGCGTTGTCGGTCACCGCGGGCACACGACACGTCCGATTGATGCGCCGTCTGCTCGAACACTTCAGAAATCACTGTCCCGTATTTGTCGTCTGATTTCAGGCTATTCTGAAATCGTTCTGCCCGTTTGGACCCCCCTCACGCGCGTCTACGAAGCGCGCGCATCACTTAAAACACGAATATTGAGCCGTACCACGCAAACCGCACGTCCGATTGACGTGCCGTCTGCGCGTACACGTCAAGAATAATAATTAGAATGTTTTCCGGTGGTTTCAGGTCAATCCGAGGTCGTCCTCTTTGAATTTGACCGTTGGACGCCCGTTTTGGCCGTTTATGACACCAGAACTGCGTTGTCGGTCACCGCGGGCACACGACACGTCCGATTGATGCGCCGTCTGCTCGAACACTTCAGAAATCACTGTCCCATATTTGTCGTCTGATTTCAGGCCATTATGAAATCGTTCGGCTCGTTTGGACCCCCCTCACGCACGTTTACGAAGCGCGCGCATCACTTAAAACATGAATATTGAGCCGTACCGCGCAAACCGCACGTCCGATTGACGTGCCGTCTACGCGTACACGTCACGAATAATAATTATAATGTTTCCCGGTGGTTTTAGGTCAATCCGAGGTCGGCCGCTATGAATTTGACCGTTGGACGCCCGTTTTGGCCGTTTATGACACCAGAACTGCGTTGTCGGTCACCGCGGGCACACGGCACGTCCGATTGACGTGCCGTCTGCTCGACCACTTCATAAATCACTGTCCCATATTTGTCGTCTGATTTCAGGCCATTCTGAAATATTTCGGCCCGTTTGGACCCCCCACATGAGCGTTTACGAAGCGCGCGCATCACTTAAAACACGAATATTGAGCCGTACCGCGCAAACCGCACGTCCGATTGACGTTCTGTCTACGCGTACACATCACGAATAATAATTAGAATGTTTCCCGGTGGTTTCAGGTCAATCTGAGGTCGTCCGCTTTGAATTTGACCGTTGGACGCCCGTTTTGGCCGTTTATGACACCAGAACTGCGTTGTCGGTCACCGCGGGCACACGACACGTCCGATTGATGCGCCGTCTGCTCGAACACTTCAGAAATCACTGTCCCGTATT
This sequence comes from Viscum album, assembly GCA_963277665.1. NCBI lineage: Eukaryota > Viridiplantae > Streptophyta > Magnoliopsida > Santalales > Viscaceae > Viscum > Viscum album. The sequence continues at coordinate 581,321,102 of OY728129.1, read as the reverse complement.
TTTCGTCTGATTTCAGGCCATTCTGAAACCGTTCGGCCCGTTTGGACCCCCCTCACGCGCGTTTACGAAGCGCGCGCATCACTTAAAACACGAATATTGAGCCGTACCGCGCAAACCGCACGTCCGATTGACGTTCTGTCTACGCGTACACGTCACGAATAATGATTAGAATGTTTCCTGGTGGTTTTAGGTCAATCCGAGGTCGGCCGCTATGAATTTGACCGTTGGACGCCCGTTTTGGCCGTTTATGACACCAGAACTGCGTTGTCGGTCACCGCGGGCACACGGCACGTCCGATTGACGTGCCGTCTGCTCGACCACTTCATAAATCAGTCACCCATATTTGTCGTCTGATTTCAGGTCATTCTGAAATCGTTCGGCCCGTTTGGACCCCCCTCACGCGCGTTTACGAAGCGCGAGCATCACTTAAAACACGAATATTGAGCCGTACCGCGCAAACCGCACGTCCGATTGATGTTCCGTCTGCACGTACACGTCACGAATAATAATTAGAATGTTTCCTGGTGGTTTCAGGTCAATCCGAGGTCGGCCGCTATGAATTTGACCGTTGGACGCCCGTTTTGGCCGTTTATGACACCAGAACTGCGTTGTCGGTCACCGCGGGCACACGGCACGTCCGATTGATGCGCCGTCTGCTCGAACACTTCAGAAATCACTGTCCCGTATTTTTCGTCTGATTTCAGGCCATTCTGAAATCGTTCGGCCCGTTTGGACCCCCCTCACGCGCGTTTACGAAGCGCGCGCATCACTAAAAACACGAATATTGAGCCGTACCGCGCAAACCGCACGTCCGATTGACGTTCCGTCTGCGCGTACACGTCACGAATAATAATTAGAATGTTTCCCGGTGGTTTCAGGTCAATCCGAGGTCGGCCGCTATGAATTTGACCGTTGGACGCCCGTTTTGGCCGTTTATGACACCAGAACTGCGTTGTCGGTCACCGCGGGCACACGGCACGTCCGATTGACGTGCCGTCTACTCGACCACTTCATAAATCAGTCACCCGTATTTTCGTCTGATTTCAGGCCATTCCGACTTCGTTCGGCCCGTTTGGACCCCCCTCACGCGCGTTTACGAAGCGCGAGTATCACTTAAAACACGAATATTGAGCCGTACCGCGCAAACCGCACGTCCGATTGACGTGCCGTCTGCGCGTACACGTCACGAATAATAATTAGAATGTTTCTCGGTGGTTTTAGGTCAATCCGAGGTCGGCCGCTATGAATTTGACCGTTGGACGCCCGTTTTGGCCGTTTATGACACCAGAACTGCGTTGTCGGTCACCGCGGGCACACGGCACGTCCGATTGACGTGCCGTCTGCTCGACCACTTCATAAATCACTGTCCCGTATTTGTCGTAGGATTTTAGGCCATTCTGAAATCGTTCGGCCCATTTGGACCCCCCTCACGCGCGTTTACGAAGCGCGCGCATCACTTAAAACACGAATATTGAGCCGTACCGCGCAAACCGCACGTCCGATTGACGTGCCGTCTGCGCGTACACGTCACGAATAATAATTATAATGTTTTCCGGTGGTTTCAGGTCAATCCGAGGTCGTCCGCTTTGAATTTGACCGTTGGACGCCCGTTTTGGCCGTTTATGACACCAGAACTGCGTTGTCGGTCACCGCGGGCACACGGCACGTCTGATTGACGTTCCGTCTGCTCGACCACTTCATAAATCAGTCACCCGTATTTGTCGTCTGATTTCAGTTCATTCTGAAATCATTCGGCCCGTTTGGACCCCCCTCACGCGCGTTTACGAAGCGCGAGCATCACTTAAAACACGAATATTGAGCCGTACCGCGCAAACCGCACGTCCGATTGACGTGTCGTCTGCGCGTACATGTCACGAATAATAATTAGAATGTTTCCTGGTGGTTTCAGGTCAATACGAGGTCGGCCGCTATGAATTTGACCGTTGGACGCCCGTTTTGGCCGTTTATGACACCAGAACTGCGTTGTCGGTCACCGCGGGCACACGGCACGTCCGATTGACGTGCCGTCTGCTCGAACACTTCATAAATCAGTCACCCGTATTTGTCGTCTGATTTCAGGTCATTCTGAAATCGTTTGGCCCATTTGGACCCCCCTCACGCTCGTTTACGAAGCGCGCGCATCACTTAAAACACGAATATTGAGCCGTACCGCGCAAACCGCACGTCCGATTGACGTTCCGTCTGCGCGTACACGTCACGAATAATAATTAGAATGTTTCCCGGTGGTTTCAGGTCAATCCGAGGTCGTCCACTTTGAATTTGACCATTGGACGCCCGTTTTGGCCGTTTATGACACCAGAACTGTGTTGTCGGTCACCGCGGGCACACGGCACGTCCGATTGACGTGCCGTCTGCTCGACCACTTCATAAATCAGTCACCCGTATTTGTCGTCTGATTTCAGGTCATTCTGAAATCGTTCGGCCCGTTTGGACCCCCCTCACGCGCGTTTACGAAGCGCGAGCATCACTTAAAACACGAATATTGAGCCGTACCGCGCAAACCGCACGTCCGATTGACGTGCCGTCTGCGCGTACACGTCACGAATAATAATTAGAATGTTTCCCGGTGGTTTTAGGTTAATCCGGAGACGCGGTGTGGCTGGAACCACTCAAAGTGTCCGTCTTTTGTTTCAAAAGGACGTCATTTTAAGTGAAAAGCATCAACTGGCATACGGAAAACCGACCAAACGCATTCCGAATCTGTTGATAATTTATGCCAACAATCCATGGGTCATATGTGACGTATACGAGCCAACCCGGGATGAATCCGAGTCGCGGTGTGGCCGGGATAAGTCTAAGTGGCTCTCTTTTGTTTAAAATGAACACCATTTTAAGTACATACGGAAAAACGACCAAACGGATTCGGTTTCCGTCGAAACTTTAGGAGAACGATCCATGGGTCATATGTGACGTGTACGAATCAACCCCGCCACAATCGGAGACGCGGTGTGGCCGACACCACTCAAAGCGTCAGTCTTTTGTTTCAAAAAGACGTCATTTTAAGTGAAAATCATCAAGTGACATACGAAAAACCGACCAAAGACATTCGGACTGTGTCGATACTTTAGCACAAGGATCCATGGGTCGTATGTGACGTGTACGAGTCAATCCCGCCTCAATCCGAGGAGCGGTGTGGCCGACACCGTTCTAACTGTGTATCTTTTGTTTAAAATGGACAGGATTATAAGTGAAAAGAACAACTGACATACGCAAAACCGACCAAACGCATTCCGAATCTGTTGATAATTTATCACAACGATCCATCAGTCATATGTGACATGTACGAGCCCACTCGGGCTCAATCCGAGTCGCGGTGTGGCCGGGATCAGTCTAAGTGGCTCTCTTTTGATTAAAATGGACATCATTTTAAGTACATACGGAAAACCGACCAAACGCATTCGGTTTCCGTTGAAACTTTAGAAGAACGATCCATGGGTCATATGTGAGGTGTACGAATCATCCCCGCCTCAATCCGAGGCGCGGTGTGGCCAAAACCACTCTAACTGTGTCTGTTTTGTTTAAAATGGGTAGGATTATAAGTGAAAAGAACTGGCATACGCAAAACCGACCAAACGCATTCGGTTTCCATTGAAACATTAGGAGAACGATCCATGGGTCATATGTGACGTGTACCAATCATCCCCGTCTCAATCGGATTCCAGATATAATTGTCATCGAAATTTTAAATTGAATTCTATATGAATTATGTATGATTATGAATTGTAATTTAATTATGGATGTGTAAAGTTTCAGGATCCATTATATGTTAAATGTGTATGAATTTGTTCGTAATTGTATATGTATGTTTTATTTTATTACAGGTACAATAGTTGGATCGAAAATGAGGTGAAAATGAGGCCTGTTGGATCGAAAATGAGGTGAAAATGAGGCCTGATGAGATGAGAGGTGCTTGATGTACAGGGGAGAGGGGCTGCCAAATTTCAGGGGGCTGCAATTTGCATCATAGGGTATGCCAACGGTTTTAAACCATTGGCATATAATTCTAAATAAGTTTTTACCAACGGTTCATTAAACCGTTGGTAAAGAGCTATTTTCCCAACGGTTCTAAACCGTTGGGAAAGAGGGAACCCATGTGGTTTTTCCCAACGGTTTGGGAGAAACCGTTGGGAAAAACTATCCCAACGGTTCACCAAACCATTGGGATAGAGTGCCTTTTGTCACCCTACCCCAACGGTTCCCAGTAAACCGTTGGGAAAGGTTTTCCCCACGGCCTACTTCCCCACGGTTGAGAGAACCGTTGGTATATTAGATACCAACGGTTTGAGGGGCTTTCCCAACGGTTCACAACCGTTGGGAAATAGTGTATTTTCAGTAGTGCATGTTATAAATATATGTATTATGTATGATGTGTCAAAGAAGGGTGCTAGTGAGAAAGAACATAGTGTGAGATAATGTAGTTCACTTCTTGTTTCATTGGGTTTCGACATGTAACATGGGATGGGATTCCATTTTTTGGTTTTATTGAGGGGTATTTTATGGCCTCATTCAATCATGAACATCAGGTTTTCCATTTTTTACTTCTTCCTTAAAAACTCCCAGTGGTTCCCTTATCCATAGCTAGGTATAGACATTATATACAAAGGTCAGTAGTCATATGAGTTTTCAAGCCTAGTGAATCTTGGGGACTCACATTGGTTGATAGGATGGGAGTTTGGTCTCATCTCACCCTTTTTGGGGGAGTTGTTTCCTACTCAGGGACTCTATTACATATTTGAGATATGTTCATGAATCCTTTACTAATCTCGACACGGGGCTGATGACCCAAAATAAACGACAATGGGTTGATTCTCTTTTGTATGAAAAATATAGGGATCTCTTTAGTGAATTAATCTATATGTATTCGAGGTTCTCCATAATTTTCCAGTAAGGGGTGGATACTTATAGGCTGAAGTCGTATAACCAAGTACTTCGGAAAATGCTTCCATGTAAAGAAGTGGTTAATATCCTGAGGAGGGGGTTGATCCGATATGTGGAATCCTACATATCCTGGTAATTGAAGGAATCAAAACCCATGTAATTATTTCACATCCTTGGTACTGATCCTGAGGTATATACCCTTGTATAAGTGGTTTCTATACCATTTCAATGGTTAATGGATATTCATGATGCTCAATGAGTTCTTCATTTCCCCACCCCCCCCCCCCCCACCCCCAAGAACATGTGAGATATTATTGATGTGGGAAACAAGGGGATATCATATGATCAGCCGCATGGAATGTAGATATGGATATTGTGTATTGGAATATCTCTTGGTTTGTTCAGTATAGAGCTCAGGCCTTGATAAGGCTCCCTACATATTCTGAGTTTGGAAGGAATTAGAGTCATCATAGTTTGTTTTGCATCAGGGGTTTACATAATGAGGCTTCCCCAAATGATCCTTATGGAGATCGAACATTAGGGAGAGGTAGCCTATGTATCCTGAGTATAGTAGGAATTATGGTCTTTATAGTTCTCTTTATGTCAGAGCATACACATTAATGCTTCCTTGTACTATTTTGATGGTTTATAATGTAGGTTTCATGATCATTTCAATTCTATAAGACCATGTGATCCATGCTCATTGTGAGAAATAAGGAATAACAAATGATCAATTTCATTGCTTTGAGTAAGGTCCTTAGGTACTGGGATTTCCCTAGATAATTAATATGGAGATCAAAGCTCAAATAGAGGTATCCTACGTATCTTGGATATGGAGGGAATCCAAGTTGTCATAGTTCCCTTTACGTTGGGACATACACATTGAGGCTACCTTGTACCATTTTGATGGTTTATAGTGAATATTTCTTGATCATTCAATTCCTTAAGCCCGCATGAGCCTTTCCCATTGTGAGAAATAGGGGATAACAAATGATTAATGTCATTTCTTTGAGTAAGGGCCTTAGATATCGGGATTTCCCTAGATAATTAATATGGAGCTCTAACCTTGAAGATAGGTAGCCTACATTTCACAGATATAATAGGAATTAGATTTGTCGTAGTTCCCTTTATGTCAAGACATATACAATGACGCTCCCGTATTGGTTGGGGCATACATTCTAAGGATGGGCTATATTATCAAGTTATGGGATACCCTATTGACATAGCCTTCTTGTGGAGAGGGTGTCACAAGACCTAGTTGGAATGTCTTGGAAGCCATCAAATGACTTGGATCGACACATATAGAGGGTGACATAGAATCCACTGTTCTATAGTCTGAGGGTTGTCCCATATCTTAGTTGACACCACTGAGATACATCGCAAGACCTGGTTGGAATGTCTAGAGGGTGCCACATGTCTTAGCTGACATTCCTAGAGAGTGTCATGAGGGCTTGGTTGTCATGTCCATATGCTTTTGTAAGACTCGGTTGACATGAGTGTGTGTCATCATATGAGTGAGTAGATGTGTTCTAGGGATGTCTCAAGTCCATGGTGATGGACCCATGGGGTTTTCAAGATCAATGTGGTGTCTGTGGGAGAGCCGTGTGACTCATCCTAGTATGTCTGGAGTATTTTGTGTGTCCCAAGTGGCATGCCGAATGAGTGACATGAGATCTGGGTGATGATTCTTGGGGTGGTTTTGTGGCTTTGAATGGAACACATGAAATGTAAGGGGGCAGCGAGCATGTCTTTCACTTAATCCTTCCTCCTTTGATCTTGGTTCCCACCCTTTTATTGTGAATACCTTGGTTTTGTTCGGTGTTTGTTGTCTTGTATCTCATATGATCCAGTGGTCTTGCGGGGTGTCCTTATCATAACCCACCAGAGTCCCTTCACGTGATCTATGGATGATCATGTGAAGTAATTCATTCCTAGTGCATGAATAATTCGATTTCCCACCATTATATTACCTGATGGAATGATGGCTGAAAACGTGATCACTCAGAGAAGTTCATAGGAGTTGAGACCCAAATCTTGTAGAGTCTAGGCATCTGGTGTAGTAATAGTCCAAAATCCACTTTTCTTCATGTTGGGTCAGGTAATTTATAGACCCACCCACCAACCCACCCCTCGGATACTCTATGGATTGTGCGGTGTATCTAGCACAAGTTTAGGTTGGAGCCTTCAAGGGGATTTGTTACATGTGGTTTCGGGAGTCTCTATCATGGAATGCTTCGGGCATGTCTTCTGATTCTTTATGATGGCGAGTATCCTCCATAAACACTTCCTTTATTAGGTTATTTTTCAAATATTAAATATTTTTTTGATTAGGAAGACATGTGAAAGTACCTCCACATCGTCACATTGACATGTCGAAGAACCTTCACAATATCTGAGTGCCTATTAGAAGACACTCATGAGACCTCGGGTGACTGGTATTGGGGTCTCATTAGATAGTACTGTGGGTTACATGGGTGAATTGTATGCCTATCAGTGACTGTGAGTACCTCATGCCTCCTCCATTTAGATCCTCTTTATTTCCTATGACAAAGTTTGGGAGTCATGTGAGATTACATGTCAGCTGTTGGGGATATTTATTATATTTTTCGGTGATGCATAACGTAACAAAAATGCTTCATATGAGGGAATGTGAGAACTTCATGGATAAATATGTTCATTCTACCTTAACATGTTGACAAGTTTTCTAGACATGTCCAAGGAATTCCTTAAGGTGGGGTCGTCCAGCCAAATATCTTCAATGATATGTTGCATACATGTCACCGAGGACTCGTGGTGGGCATGTCGCATGTCTTTCAGTGACCGTGAACACCTCTATCCTCATAACTTTTGATCTTATTTGTTTTATGTGACAAATTATGGGATTCATGAAAGATTTCACTAGTGACGTCTAGGATTTTTACTGAAATTCGGATGATGCATCACATGACCAATATGGGTCATATGAGGAGTGTGCAATCATGATGTGGGAAAGTTTATCTATTGGTCCTTAGAGCTCCATAGGGTTTCTTGGACATTTTTTGGGGACTTCCTTGCTTCAAGGCTGACAAACCAGAGGGTTTTCATGAGGTGAGAAAGAAATGTCATCAAGGACTTCTGGCATATTTAAAATCACTCGAGGTGCATGTAACATGTATCTTATCAAATGAAAACCCCTCTCTCCACCTTCCCTTTATCTCTTTCATTTGATGTGATGAAGGCTCAATGGTATTGTGAGTTGGATAAAATATTATCAACGGATTTTATGCTTCCCAATGATTATTTTTCTCATGATTTTTGCAACCACTAGGGGGTATCTCTCTTTGATTCTCATCCGTATTTATTTTTGAAGGATTTCAAATGATTTTTCAAAAACTCTCCAATGAAAAACTTTACAGCCTGGGGGTTCCCATTTGATTGTCTAGGAGGACTTTGAAAGAGCAGGTAGGTTTATTGATTAGGGATCATCAGGAATTTCCATGGGTTATATTCCATGAGTGGATCCCTTATGTGACCTTGAAATGGTCATTTGATCATGATTCTCTCAAAGACTCATGTGATATGTGGTTCTTCGTCCGTCCTCCTCTTCCTTTGATTTTTTTGGGAAAATAATACCCATATTAATGTATTTCTTACTTTTTAATTTTTCTAATCCTTATTTAGATGGGGGTCAATAAATCCCCCCCCCCCCCTAGGAATGAAGTCTGAGGGGAAAAGGACCTAGTTTTGAGGGAAAACTAATACCTTTCAAATTCTTTTATGATGTTGCTAACCAATTCCCTGGTTGATTTTGGTCTGCTGGGTAATGTTTGGTATTCCAAAAAAATACTATATATAGGGGTATAGGAAAATTAATTCCACTAGCCACCCCCTTCTCATATTTTTCCCGTTGTTTCTTTTATCGTAAGATCATGTCGTGAACCCTGATCGTGAACCCTGACTACAATCCATTTTCATGAGTTTATTCTTCCAAATCTCTTATGCAGGGCTACTTTCTGCTCAGGCACTCATCTTCCTCAATCAAGAGGTTGATTTCGGAAATTGTTTCTTTATTTTAATGTCTTTAATATCAGACCTTCTACTACATTAGTTTAAGTTATTTTATCTCAGAAATTCTATTTCTTTAGTTTAAATTATTTTATCCGAGAGCTTCTATTTCTTTATTTTAAGGTCTTCTAACTCATTACTTTTTTTTCTTTAGTTTAAATACTTTTATCTTGAACCATATGTTGCTTTATTTTAACTCCTTTTATCTCGGACCTTATATTTCTTTAGTTTAAGGACTTTTAGCTCACACCTTGTGTTTCTTTAGTTTAAGGTGTTTTAGATTGTTCCTTATATTTCTTTAGTTTAAGGTGTTTTATAAGAGACCTTCTATTTCATTATTTTGTGGTCTTTTAGCTTGGACCACCAGTTTATTTAGTTTATGGTATTTTATCTTGGAACACATATTTCTTTAGTTTAGGTTCTTTTAGCTTGGACCACCTGTAACATTATTTTAAGGTCTTTTAGATTGGACCATATATTTATTTAGTTTGAGGTCTTCTAGCTTGGACCACCTATCACTTTAGTTTAAGGTATTTTTTCTCAGAACATCTATTGATTTATTTTAAGGTATTTTAGCATGGACCACTGGTTTATTTTGTTTAAGGACTTTTATCTTGTACGATCTGTTGCATTAGATTAAGGTCTTTTATCTCAGACCAAATGATCATGGGATATGGTGCAGACATTCTAGGAATGACCCAGAACATTTCGAGGTGTTGGATACTACCACGGAGTTGCTGAGGATCATGAGAATAGGAATTACCTTTTTATATAGTGACACTTTTGGTTGATGTCCATAGGCGTATATGCAGGATCCATAAGAATGTATAAATAGTCAAGAAAAGGGTCCTTGATGTCGGGTATCTTTTCCAAGGTATATGGTATATTTATGGTGTTAATATAGATGAGGTTGGAATACGAGGGATACCAAGACCACCTGGACAGTTGGATTATGGATATTTTAAATCATAACTCGAAAGTTTGAGTCCTGGAATATGGGATGGTGTACACATGCTAGGAATATCCCATGACATTTTGGAATGTTAGGTTCCTCTATGGTGTTGCAAAGTCTCACTAGGATTGAATCTATTTTCTGAAAAGGAAAAGATGCATTTATTTGGTGGGTCAAGGCCCTTATACATCAGTATCATTCCCAGAGAAAGGCAATCTCCACTACATTCCGAGCGCTATTAAATATTTGCGAAGACTCAAAAACATGAATGAAGAATTTGGGTATATCACAAAGGTTATCGATGAAGTGTTCGAGCACCCTAAGGCAGCTAGATCTTAAAGTTAATCTCAAGATCTATGACTTGTGGTTTCGAATCACGAGATGTGGGCCATCAAAGATTAGTAAATGAAGTGTCACAATCCATCCTTGAGGATGGGAATGAAACATGGGGGCATACCATTGAGGATATCGAATCTTCTTGGATAGTTTGGTATTGTGACTATAAATCATGATCTGGAGTGATCGAATCTGGATAATGATACGGTACAGTCATACAAGGAGTGGCTCAGACATACTGGGATGTTGAGTGCTTCTGTGATGATGTCAATGCGCACAAGAATCGGAATGTCCTTCAAAGTGACACATTTGGTCGATTTCCATAGTATAATATACAGGTGCATGGGCATGTATGCATAGTCAAGAAAATGGACCTTGAATCTAGATATCCTTTCCAAGGGATATAGAAGTTTATGGTGATTCAAGACATCCCAACTCACAAAGTTTGTCTTCAGAAAGATGTAAAATCCAAGGAAGGTTTGAGTACCCAAAAATTTGTGTCACCACCTAGGAAACATATTATAAAAGTGAGGATATGTGAAAAAACACTACCCTAATATTTTCATAGATCAGTGGGTCCAGTGAGAATAGCTTGGATTTCACTAGTTATAGACCGTATGAGCTTTATGCCTCTAATTGTTATGCCTTAATTTGTGTCCTAAACTCTGAGAATGAGGATTTTAGTGGTCTGATAATCGACTTTTTCGCTGGTGTCCCTTTATGGTTTTTAGCCGGATAAGTTTTGTGTTTCTTTTGTTAGTAGTTTTAGGACATTCACTTTGGACCGTTATGGGATATAGTTTAATGTCATACATCTTTAACCAAATCATAGATAGTTTAGGGTCATGACATACATGGACCTATTATAGAAGATGTTACACAAGAGATTCATTAGGATACCCAGGGTCAAGAGTAATCCAACATCTATCTATGATAGGTGTGAAGATTTCATTAATCATGTCTTGAGTTTCTCATGTAAAGAGTAATTATGGGGGAAATTCTTATAAAGAGCGGTTCAGACACACGAGGGTATTGAGTTATTCCTTGATGATGTCGGGGATCATGAGAATTAGAGTGTCCTTTTTCAAAGTGACACATTTGGTTTATAACCATAGGCACATATGCAGGATCTATGGTCATGCATGCATAGTTTTGAAAAGGTTCCTTGAATCAAGAAATCCTTTCCCTGGTCCATTGAAGGTTGATGGTGTCCCGGGATGCTCAGGACATGAATTGTGGTATGTGGGTTTGAAGTTATCTTAAAGAATGGTGGAAGCACTTTTTACTCTAGTTGACTGAGGTAAGTCTCTTGTGGTCCTTTTATAATGAATGAAATGTGGTTGATGGTTTTTACAATTTATTTTCAAGTAGCAGGGGTGTTCGTCCCCATGCAGTTTAACGGCATGTGGTAGGGGCATATTTACATGCATTTTAATGTAATATGGTAAGGAGGTAGGTGACACATTTTGAATAAATGGTAATGTCACGGTTAGGCCCAAGGATAGAGATTGGGAATCAATACATATCTCATGAAAATGGGAATCAAAGCACATATAGTTCCAGAAAACTATGTAGTTCAATGTCTTGCGAATTGGACAATGCAGCAAAATTTAATGTCGTCTTGTAGGGACCTATGTGGACAATTTAGGGTCATATAGTTAATATCTAAATATGAAGATCCTTACTTGGAGAGACATATTGTGGTTACATTAATAAACCTTTTGTGAATGAGGACCAAATAGGTCTCATCCACACCATGCACCCTTCAAGGAAAACTCATTCTAAGGGCAGAAAAGGGTTATACCCATGGTTGGGCCAGAGGGTGAAATGTTTGGGCATCACTACATATCTCATGATGATAAGATTAAATCCACATGTAGTTTTGGGAGTTCCATATAGTTTAACTTCATGTAGTAAGGACAAAATAAAACAATTGTTAATTCATAGGGGAATTGCGATTGGGACCGAGAGTGGAGGTCTACACATCACTATGTATCTCATAACGATGATAATCAAACCACACATAGTTCTTTGAGAATTGTACATTTTCACATCGTATGGTAAGGAACCATGGAATGAATTTTATGGTCTTGTATTCATGATTAAAATGGACCTATTTTGCACCTTTATTACTTGCTTGTGAGGATATATCTTTTCCGTAATTCCTAAGCTCACGTGATCTATGCTTGGTGTGTGAAATAAGTAATAGTGTTGATCTCCCTATAGTGTAGAGGTGTAATATGGGTATGATAACGAAATTTCATAACATGTAGTTGTTGGGCCGCGTCATATAATCAAGTTGTCCCTGCTTATCCCATTAGAAATGGGATTCAAGTCGTACATAGTTAGAGACAAACTATGAAGTTTGACATCATACTGAGAGGAAGTGGGTGACTTGACGTGAATGGAAAGGGGAACCTATTGATCCATGAATTTTTATGTCAGGTGGTATGTGAATGGGATCACCCACTATGAAAGGAATATAATCATATGGTTGGGCCCAATAGAAAAGGTTCAGACATCACTATGTATCTCATGAGGATGAGAATCAAACAACATGTATTTATTGAGTGGTCATGTAATTTAACATCATGTAGTGAGGATGAGCCCCTATATAGTTTAATGTCATGTGGTTAGGACACACTTTCACATTTTAATGTAGTGCACTCACAATGAGACATACCAGACAGTTTAACGTCATGCGGTCAGAATGTTTTATGGGACTCACACTGATGTGGATTCTCTATTTCAGGAAGCTATGAAAAGTATTTACTGAGACATCATGCATTGTTGGGTGGTGTGACATGCTCCCCATCCATGGTGTCCAGCAAATATTCTACATTATGATAGACAATATGTATGATGTAAGGTCATTCCCTCTTGGGATATAATTTTTTTGGCTTCTTCCCCAATATCATTGGGGTTTTAACGGCTAGCACCAGTTCTCCATAGAAAAATAAATAGAGGTGAACCTCTTTATTGAAAGCTCGTGTTATTCAGTTCTGTTGGACTTCAAGGTTGTGTAGTTTGCGCAACCTTTTCTCATCTAACCATTCCAACTCATCCATCTATTTTTTGGACTGTTCATCATCTGAGATTTGTCCAAAAATGACTATTCAATGTGATGGAAGTTGTAACTATATGGGAAAAACTACCTCAGTCAAGTACACCTGTGAGTATGGCATTTATTGTGTACCAGTATGTGTGGTGGTACGGTATGCCCATAAATCATGGGGGAGTTTTTCCGGCCAAGAATTCTTATCCTTGTTCATCACCTTCTAGTGTATATTTGATTGAGTCTTATTAAAGGCCTCTATCTATCTGTTTTCTACCGCATGATAGTGATATGAGTGATTTTACATAATGTGTTACTCCTGATACATCATTTGCCACTCCATGGAACATATGTTGGTGTTGTTGTATGTCCATATTGTGTTAGGGACTTCAAAATTGGTGATGATATGGGATTTCACAAAGTTGATGATATTCTTCATCCCGACTTCCCTAATTGGTATATAATCTGCCAATTTGGAAAATAATTCATGAGAAGTAAGGATTTACTTGAACTAATAAGATGTGGTTTGGGGATGTGGTGCCAAAACATCCATCCCCCAAACAGAAAATAGACCGAAATATCTAGCTGTGTGCAGTAATTCTAGGGGTTAATGGATGAAATTTCCATGAATCCATCATTCATGAAATTTTCAAGTGAATTATACACAGTCCTATATCATGGTTTTCCAGTAATAGCCCAACCTACTGATTTTGTTGGAGAGCCTGGTTCAATATTTATGACCACTGAAAGAGAATGTATGGACTTCTTCCAGGATGGAGAGTGCTTTTCCTTATGATATGAACCTGAGGATATTTCCAACAAATCCAAGTCTGTAGAGCACTTTTTGATCATTTTTTTGTCCTTCAGGGTGAATCTTTCTTCCCAACTTCTGATATGTTCCCTTCTGGCATGATCCGTAGGGAGAGTCTCATCTCTAAGATAGCTGATTATAGGATCCATCCATCCAAGGGTGGTAACTAGTTCATCATGATTTGTGGGGGTGTTGACTGATTGATCTCTTCCATATCAAGTACAATGATTGATTCTACCATTCATCAATGTGTGATACATAATCTTCCTTATTTCTGGTCAGGTTCGACAAGTATGGTGGATGTGTTAGCCAGTGCGTTGGCATGAGCATTTTGTGATCGAGGAACATAATGTAGTGTGGTCTCAAGGGGAGTTCCTCCATAAATTCCCTAACATATCTAGTAAGAGGGGAAAATTACTCTTTTTTTTGATGGAATATTCACCATTATCTTCTTTATCACCAACTCTGAATCCTCTTTGATTTTCAGGTAGGCTATGTGCAGTTGTAAGGCTTATTCCAATCCAGTGATGAGGGCTTCATACTCAACCTCATTATTTGTGCAGCCTTCAAATAGTGAGGAGTAAGGGAAAACTTCATTATCCAGAGAGACAAATACATTCCCTACACTAACCCAATTGAGATTCCTATTTCCCATCCTTGTGCTAAAAAGACTCTGGGAGGTTCCATCAAAATACATGTCCAATGTCTGGGGAGTTTCATGGGTATAGAATACCTATTCATCGGGGAGCTCAGTGTCCTCCAGTTTATTTTTCCAGGTATGACGTACTTCCATGAAGATAGTTAGGGACTTCCATTTCACTAAATTCTGGGATATGAACTATATTTCATATTATTTTATAATGACCATCCATTGAGCCAAATACCCAGTCATCATAGGGATTCCAAGAATGTTCTTGAGCATATCAATATGAGATACCAGGTGGAATCCATGGTGATGCAAGTAATCCATTATCTTTTTCACTATGAAGAAAAGTACAAGATAGTTATTTTCAACATTATAAAATTGTCTCTCAGTAGATAGCATGGTTAGACTAATGTAATAGAGACTATTCTCACTTCCTGCATCATTCTTTTGTGTGAGGAGGGTGCCCAATGAGCATTCCATGGTGGACACATATAAGATGATTGGCCTCCCATCCACCAAAGAAATTTAAACCGGTGGGTACAACAAGTATTTCTTGATACTTTTGATTTATTTTTTCCATTCATTGTCCAATTGGAAGTAAAATACATTCTTCATTGGCCATGTGAAGTGGAGAGATTTTCTGGCCAGGTTGGCTATGAATTTCAGAATTAATGTGAGGTACCCTTAGAGTCCTCTTAGTTTTTACATATTTCTGGGGGGGAAAACATTTATAGAATATCACTATGGGTCTTCCTTAATGCCATGGTGGTGTACTATAAAGTAGATAATCCTACTTGATCTCACCTTGAAAGCACACTATAACAGATTAATCATTAGACTATGTTGTCACAACTTATTGAAGATTTTGTGGAGGTTTGTGAAGTTATCACATCACTATTGGGATTTAGCAACCAGGTCAACGACATAACACTCAGCTATCCTTCCCATAAATGGATTAAAGATATTATTCATGGTGCACTGATATGTGGAGATAGCATTCTTAAATCCAAAGGGAATGACCTGATAGTAGAAGATCCCTTGAGGTACTCTAAAGCCAGTGACTTCTTCATTCTAAGGGACCATCTTGATTTAATTGTACCTTGGGTACCCATCTATAAAATAAAGTGAATAGAAGCCAGGAGTTGCATCAATCAAGATTTCTGTGATTGGTAATGGGAAATTTCCCTTTTAGTAATGCCAATTAAGGTCTCTAAAATCAAGGTAGACCCTAATCTTCCCATTCTTCTTCTTAATAGGGATGATGTTGGAAATCCATCTTGGGTACTACAATTCCCAAACAAAATTGTATATGATCAATTTGTCAACATCTCCCTCTAATTTTATAGAATGAGAGGGGTGTATCCTCTTGGCTACCTACTAAAATCATCAATGCTCGTCAGGTCGTCTGAGATAGTGTGTAGTCACATCTAGATTCAGTTCGAGAATCTCCATATAATTCTAGGAAAAACACATATTATCACCACTTTAGAAATGAAATATACATCTCTTTCTCTTCGGGGGGAATGGTGGAACTAATCATAGTTGGTCATATATCTTCTTCTATTCATTGGTTTATCTACCTGAGCTCATCTATGGTTGTGGAAACACCTTCCTTGAATGATGGAGGGGAGTTCTTGAGATATTCCTCATCATATTCTATTCCTAAGTTTTTGGAGACATATTTGGTATAGGATGGAAACTTGGGGGCCTCTATGTCACTATCAGGGTGAGGGGGGCTATGAGAAGAAACATTATCACCCCTTTCTATCAGAGTGGATGTAGAGAGATAAAAGAGTTGATTTTCATTGAGGATAGGAGAGGCTTGAACCTCTGTAGTAGGATCTTCTATTTTGACCATGTTTATAGGGAAAACATAATCATCATCAAGCATTCTCCAAGTATTCACAGAGGTAGTCCCTAATCCATTGGGAGATATAACCATTATATCATCATACACCATTCGTTTTCTACCACCCTTTTTGTAAAAGTTTGTTTCAGTATATATGGATCCACAAACCATGAAAGGGGAGTTGTCTCCATGTAGCATGCCAAATGTTACATTAATGGAGTACTTCATAAACTGATGGAATGTTGAAGGTATCACCTGGTGGATAGGAATAAAGGACCTTCTAATAAGTACAATATATGCAGTGTCTTGTTGGATTACCATGAACTCGACATTAGATGTGATTTCCCCAAATCAGGTCACATGATGGATTTTCCCAAGAGGTCTCTTCTCATGATTATTATACCCCTATATGGTCAACTTTGTAGCAGATAATTCCCTTTCTCTATACCCCAAATGTAGAAGATTTAAGGCTAGGATGATATTGATCCTAGATCTATTATCGATCACCAATATTTGGAAGTTGATGTTATTGAGTCTTCCTGAGACATTAAAAGTTATTATGTGCCATTGGATTCCCTCCTCCTGGTCTTGATCAGTGAATGAGATGGATATATGACATCCTAAGGACATAGTATTCACTGGATAGACCTCGGTTGCAGCGACTTATGCATAAAATTATTATGGGGTATGGAGGGATTCAAAAAGTTTATCCCTAAGTTCTTTTAAAATATGTAGTGCATCAAGGATTGAGATGTTTTATGGGACTACAAGTATCTATTTCATAACATTGTACATTTTCACCAGAGGTCGGGGTTTCCCAATGTGGAGCTTCTCCTTGGCATGTGGATCAAGGGCTGGAGCATGCGGTTCAGAAGATGAGGTAGCTGAGGTAGATGGACCTAGAGCTTGTGTGGAGGTTAAGGGGGTTTCTTCTTCTAGTGGCATAGGTCACGCTAGCCTTCCCTGTTTTTTGGGTTGAGTAGGTTGAACCCCTATTAAGTGTTCATGTAAGACAGTCAGATGTGGGCGACTGCTAGAGGGCTCTAAGAAACCACCTTGCCTTTTTTGATCCTACTGGAGTGCTTTCCCATTATTCTCAGCTACATATATATCCCTCATGGGAATATTACCAGAATATTGAGTCTAAAAATGTCTTTTTTCCCCTATAGCCTCAGATATGGCGCATGAAGCCTCATGTTCCCCTTTTATATACAGGAAAACCATATTTGGGGGTATACTCATCATGAGAGAAGTGGTTTTTCAAGAGTATTGTGTTGAATTAGACAAATAATAATTCTTCTTCTAATGAGGATTCTATATGGTGGAGCGGTTCCCATGCCACAGATGATGTAGGGAAGAAATATGCAATAGTTAGGGATTTCATTGGAGTAGAATTTGAATCTTCCTCCTTTGTCTCTTCCTACTTCTAGTGGTCATTCCCACCCATTGGAGGCACATATGACTTCTCCGTTTTAGGTGGTAGGGCTACTTCATGTTTGCGCAACTATGATTTTAGAGAATCATGAGCTACATCAACTGTTTTTTTAGTCATCTAGTTGTCAAACATTTTCTTTCACCTGGACCACACTATCTTCCAACCTTCCTCTTTTACTTACCGGATGACGGTTAAGTAAGAAACCTACTCTAGAGAATGTGAAAGCATCACCAATCCAGAGACAATAATTCCTTGAAAGAAATTCATGAAGATAAATAAATTATACATATTATGAAATATCCTTCTATGGAAAGGGTAGTAATCAAGACAACTAGTGGGTTAGACTTGATCAGGCCTCCTGGTCTATGGATCTGTGAGTAGGTTATTTTCCATGGCTAGCAAGAAATTTCCTAAGACTTGTTAATTTTGGAAGGATCATATATTTTCATTCTTTCCTCAAATCCCAAGTGACCCTTATTTCTCTACACTTCTGGATGAGGGATGTTTTGTGGTTTTCACCACTTGATAGGGGGTGTTGGGTGGTTCAAATCTTTCTTGGTTTCTTGGATGGGCACCTCTAGGAGATTAACAGGGATAACTATATCTTCTTCTCTACTTGTCTTTTTCTCCTATGTTGTGGGCATGATTTGGGACATATATCGAGTCTGATGAATGAACTCTTCAATACATTGGGCTATTTTAGTTTACTCTTATAACCTTCCTTGTTATTTCATTACGATTAGGGTATTCTTCAATTCATACCTGATATTTTTAGCATAGAGTTCTAGAAGTTGTTCCAGTAAGAGAGGGATGCTGAGAGAATAGGTCAAACCCTTCCATCTAACAATGAAATCAGACACCCTATAGTTCTCCCTATTTGTGGTGTCTGGGATCCATTATATTGGGGGAATTCTATTGTAGTGACCAACTATCCTGAGAATTACCTAGTCCCCTCATTTCTCTGTATGAAATAACATTGTAAGACTCCATATCTAAGGGACTCTGCTATTCTAGGGGAGAAGAAAAGTATAATGCTCCATACTATCCCCGTAATCTAATACAGATGCCTGATGTGGCTTTGAATATTATCTGTTGAAGTCTTATAATGCAATGGTGGAAAGCTTTTTGCGGATTTACATAGTTATTTTTAAATATTGGATCCCAACCCATCGATATAGCTGCTAGTTTGGGTTGGAAATAGAGTATCTTGATTGTCTTAAGCTGACACATGTCTCTTCAATAAGGAAGATATTGATCCTTCAATCACTGATTAGTATCCCACATATTATGGTGTAGATAAAAAATGAAATACTTTTCTAGATCATCTAGGATCTCATAGATGTAAGTAGCAAGGGGACATAATAGGATGGGGAGGTTTTTCCAGGTTAACTCTCTCCAAATGTCAATGTAGGCCTCCTCCTCATCAGACATATATGCCTCCATTAAATCATAACAAAGAAGATGTATCTTATGGTTACCTTTTTAGGAGAGTGGAGGGTTTCTGGATGTTTATGGAGAACCATATATATTTGATCCCAGTTTTTTGAACACCTCTCTATATGAAGGTGTCAGGGTTTGGTTCACTTCTCTATATAGAGGTGTCTGAAAAAAGGGAGTATTTCCTTTACCATGGGAAATATATTTATGTGGAGGTTGACCATAGTGGATGTCAGGATTAGAGCCCCCATAATCCATCTCCACACTACCATAAGGAGGACTGTCATGGTATTGAACACCTTCTACTTCCACTTCGATAGAAGATACAACGAACACTTGTGATGTTGATAATGTGTCTCAAACAACCTCAAGGACAATAGCATTGAGAATATTCGGAATATGAGCAATGTTCTGCACCGTGGTTGGAATATGTTGACCAAATGTGTGTGGTTGTTTAGGGGTATGATCTCACTATATGAAGATTGTTAGAACTTCTATATAACTATCAGGAGTCATGGGAGTATGGGCCTGATGCTGAGAAGCAATTAGAATGTGCTGATAAGATGTCTCATTTTTTAAGGGATATGAGCGTGTCCTGAGGCATGTTCCAATCTCACATAGTGGGACTCATAAAAGAAATGAGTATGATCATGATATTGTGCCTTTTGAATATGTCTCTGGTCTTTCTTGACAGCAGTATGAGCTAACTCAAGGCACATGCCGCTCTCACCTTGTGAGCCCTGGTTAGAACAGGACTATGATCCTAATTCCAATATTCATTCCCCACTAGAATATTCTGATAGAACTCTAGAATGTGATAAGGGATATGATCATTATCCTGTATTGCATTGGAATGATGTCGGTGAAGTCATTCGTTGGGGGAAGAAGGAATATGCGCCTTGCTTCTGTGATCTTACGGAGTTTGTTGGGTAGATTTATTCATAGGAATATGAGCATGTCCCAAGGCCTATTCCAATATCACCTGGTTAGCCTCAACCAGAACAAGGATAAATTCCTAATCCTAGGCCTTTGGAGTATTCAACTAGGCCTTTTCAACAAGCATGTTCCCCTATCCCGAGGCATGTCTTGATCTAACCCGGTTGGCCCAGTTGGAATGGGAGTATGGGTATGGTTTTATGTCTCACCCTTTATTGGAGTATGTTGATAATCCTCCTTGGTAGGAGAAATAATGTGTGTTTTCTATAGTATAACCACTTGATCATGTTGATCAGAGTGTTTAGTTTCCTTATTAGTAGGGATATGAGTATGTATATCTCCCTTTATTTGAAATATTGCGTGAATATGTTGGCAGAGCTCTTCAGCTGTTGCTAATATATATTTGTATTTTAGAAATGTGTGTGTAGGGATATAAGCTTGTATGTATTCTATATCCATTATCTATTGACAGAAATCTTTGATTGAAGTGAGGATATGGGACCACCTCTTTCCCCTTTCTTCCATTAGAGTATGTCGATGAGCTTCAAGTATGGGGGTAGGAGATTGAGCCTCCCCAATTCCTCTTGTAGGAATATGCCCACATATTTATTCTGGGTGAGTAGGGTAATGAGCATGATTTCTAGTCCTCACCATAGTATTCTATAAGGAATTTTCAGTTGAAGTGGGGATATGATCCCCCTCCTAGATGGCTACGGGAATATGACTACAGACATGTTCTAAGCCAATAGGGATATGATCCTTCATACCGGTTACTTCTAGAGTATGCAAAAAATAATATTTGGTAGGAGTGGGAATATGAGCCCTATTTTGAGTTTAAAACACCCTCCTCCTCTTATGAGTCTTCCTTGGATCATGTGCATGGGCATCAGATGAGGTTTTACATCAGATGATACCGCCAGCAATAGACTAATAGGTTCCAATGGAATGATACTAGTGGCGATGGTCAGTAGGTTCCCTCCTTGGAGGCAGATATACCAAAAGAGATCCATATTGGGCTTCCAACTAAAAATTTATTAGATATTAAAGGTATCAGTTTTCATGATCCTAGGATAAACTCCTCAAGTAGTTGGACATAGCGATGGGTGCTATTGGATTAACAACAGCTTTCTTCGGGTGACTCGAACTCACGGGATGTCATGGTTAAAGGATATCACATAAATCTTCCATATTCGGAATTGTACTATATTGATGGTACTCCTAGATCATTGTATTTTATACCTACTATTGGATCCATCTGGAAGGTGAGACCACTTTATGACCCACAAGGGGTCACATTAGCGGATGAGGTATCAGAACAAGTGTTGGATAATGAAGACATTTCCTCAGGTTGGGATACTACAATCATGCATACAACAAGTAACAAGGTTATTGATCATTTCAACATCTTAGGAATAAAATTCTCAATCAGATATGCATGGTTTACATAATTATCTTGTATTCCCTTTTTTGGCCATTCTGCTCGTGTGGACTTCTCATCACGAGGATAGACTTACAAGAATCCCTATTTATGATGATCTAACAACTATCTTTGTAAAAAAATTGGTTTCCAAAACAAAGTGGTCTAATAGATTCACATAGAACCTACCAATGTTGTTTTCATATAGGGGGACAGAAGCATGGATCGACAGTTTTTGACCCAATTGTTTTTTTTTAGAGAGATTCACGTCGGGTTCACCATTTTTGTTTCTTCAAGATTCAACATAGAATTTCAGATGGAATTTGCTTTTATGGTTTGATTGAGGGGTGTTTTATGGCCTCATTCAATCATTCACATAGGGTTTTCTATTTTTTTGTCTTCCCTAGAAACTCTTAATGGTTCCCTTATCTATAGTTAGGTATCGAACTATTTTCCAAAGGCCGACAGTCATCTAGGTTTTCCTGCCCAGTGACTCTTGTGGACTCACATTGGTCAAGGAGATGCGAGGTTGGGCTCATATCACACTTTTGGGGGGATTTGTTTCCTACTATGGGACTCTCATTTAGATTTAATATATGTTCACGAATCTATTCTAAATCTCAATACGGGACTGGTTACCCTAATGAAACGACTATGGGTTAATAATTTTTTATATGAAAAATATAGGGATATCTTTAGTGAATCCATATGTTTGTATTCAAGGTCCTCCATCATTTTTTAGTAATGGGTGGCTTCTTAAATGATGAATCCCTATAAAAAAGTACTTCATAAAATTCTTCCATTTAAGGAAGTGGTTAATATCCTGACGAGGGGATTGAACCATTATGTGGCATCCTACGTATCCTGGTTTTTTTAGGAATCAAAACTCGCGTAATTCATTCGTGTCCTTGTGACTGGCCCCAATGTATTTTCCCTTGTATGAGTGGTGTCTATACCATTTCCTCAGTTAATGGATATTCATGATGCTCAATGGGGTGTTTGTTGTGACCACCCTAATCCCACGTAAGCTATTCTCGGTGTGATAAACAATGGGGTATCATATGATCAACCTCATGGTCTGTAGATATGATTCTTGGGCATTGAAATTGTCCTTGGGGTGTTTGGTAAATATCTTGGGCCTTGATAAGGTGTCTTACATATCATAAGTATGGAAGGAATCAGATTCATCATAGTTCAGTTTGTATCCAGGACATGCACACTAAGGCTTCCACGAATGATCAATATAAAAATCTAACCTCAAGGATAGGTAACCTATGTATCTTGAGTATGTAAGGAATCAGATTCATAATATTTACCTTTATTTCGGGACTTACACATTGAGGCTTCCTTATACCATGGTGAGGTTTTATAGTATAGATGTCATGATAATTTCAATTCCTTAAGCCCATGTGATCCATGCATGTTGTGAGAAACAATGGATAAAAAATGATCAGTGAAATTGCTTTGAGTATGTGTATTAGATACTGGGATTTACCTAGCTAATTAATATAGATATTGAATCTTGAAGAGAGGCAGCCTATGTATCCTGGATATCATAGGATCAGAGTCATCGTAGTTCCCTTGATGTCGGTAATTACACATTGAGGTTGTCATGTACCATTGTGAAGGTTTATATAGCAGATGTCATGATCATTGCAATTCCATAAGCCCATGTGATCCATGCCCATTGTGAGAAACAAGGGATAAAAAATGATCAATGTATTTTCAATGAGTAAGTGCCTTTGATACTGGGATTTCCCTAGATGATTAATATGGTGTTCAACCCTTGAAGAGAGGTAGCTTGTGTATCCTGGATATGGTAGTAATCAGATTCGGCATAGTTCCCATTATATCGATACTTACACATTGAGTTTTCCATATTGTTTGGGGCTTACACATCGAGGAAAATCTATATTATCGAGTCTAGGGATACCCAATTGACATAGCCTTCTTGTGGAGAGGGTGTTGCATGACCTAGTTGGCATGTCCTGGAAGCCATCGAATGACCTGGCTCGACACATATGGAGGGTTCCACAATAGCCAGTGTGGGATAGTCTGAGGGGTGTCACATGTCTTGGCGGACACCTCTGAGAGACATCATGAGACCTGGATGAAATTTCTGGAGGGTCCTATGAGTCTTAGCTAACATTCCCAAAGAGTACCATGATGGATTGGCTGTCATGTCTAGATGATTTTGTGAGACTCATCTGACATGATCGGACACCGTAATATGAGTTAGGTGATGTGTTTAAGGGATGTCACAAGTCCTAGGTGATGGAACCAGTGGGTGAACAATATCAAAGTGGTTTCTTAGGGAGAGTCATGTGACTTGTCTTGGTATGTATGGAGTATTCCATGTGTCTTAGTAGAATGTCGAGGGAGTGTCACAAGATTTGGGTGACATGTCCTAGTGTTATCATGTGTCTTGGAATGAAACATGTGAAATTCATGGGGTTCAGTGATCATATCCATAACTTAAACCTTCGGCCTTTGATCTTGGTTCTCACCCTTTTATTGTGAATACATCGGTTTTGTTCTGTTTCAGTTGTTTTAAATCTCACATGATCTAGTGGTCTTATGGGGCGTCCTTTATATAACCCACCAAAGGCCTTTTACATGATCTATGGATGATCACACAAGGTACTTTATTCCTAGAGCAGGACTACTCTGGTTTCCCACTTGTATATTACCATAAGGAAAGCTAGCCAGTCTTGTGATTACTCCAATAAGTTTGTTGGAGTCAAGAGCTTAATCCTACAGAGTCTGGGCATCAAGTGTAGTAGAAGTCCAAGATAACCCTTTCTTCATGTTGGGGCAGGAAATTTATATTCCTCCCCCCTTGGATACTTTCTTGTTTTTGTGGAATATATGGCATGAGTCTATGCTAGATCTAGTGAAGGGGCATAACATCACACAGTTTTTTGAGACTCTATCATGGGCTACTACAAGGGGTTGCCTAATTTTCAGTGATCACGAGTCTCCTCCATCAATGATTCCTTTATAAGATTAAATTTCAATTATTAACGACTTTTCTTATCATGTGTACAAGTCGAAGTACCTCGTTGTTGTCACATTGACATGCCTAAGAACCTTTATAAGATCCAAGTCCCTATTAGAAGACTCTCACGAGACCTCGGGTAACTTGTCTTAGGGTCTTATAGAACAACACTGCGGGTGACCTGGGTGTGTCGTATGTCTTTCAAAAATCGTTATTACCTCCATCCTCCTCACTTTTGATCCCCTTTATTTCATTTGAAAAATGTTGGAATCATGTGAGATTGAATTTGCGTTGTTGAGGGAATTTGTTCTATTTTTTGGTGATGTGATGTGTGATTAATATGGGCATATGAGGGAGTGTGATCACTTCTTGGACAAATATTTTCATTTTCCCTTGACACATTAAGGAGTTTTCTAGAAATTTCTTATGACTATCATCTAGAAGGTCCATCAAAAAAATATCTTCCATGATATGAGGATGAAAAATCACTAGGGACTCACTGTGGGTATGTCACGTGTCTTTCAACGATCATGAACACCTATCACCTCCTCTCTTTTTATCTCCTTTTTATATGGATAAGGTTAGGATTCATGCAAGATTTCATGAGTGACTTCTAGTGTATTTACACTCTTTTATTATTATACCTCATATGGCCAATATGGGTCATATGACGAGTTTGAAATCATATCTTGGGCTAGTCCATAAGTCTTTCCTTAGAGTGCCACAGGGTTTCCTAGACACGTTTGAGGACTTTTGTGCTGCAAGGATAAAAAACCATATGTTTTTCACGATGCGAGGTGGACATGTAATCGATGACTTTTGGTATATTTCAGATTTCTTAGGATTTGTGTTGCATGTCTCTTAGCGACCATGAACCCCTCTCACCTCCTACCCTTTATCTCTTTCATTTGATGTGAGGAAGGCTCGGTGTCCTTTCTAGTTAGGTCGAATATCATCAAAGAATTTTATTCTTCTCAATGATGATTTGGGACATGATTCTTTTTAACAATGGGGGTATCTCTCATTGAATCTCATCCCTATTTTTTTGAAGGATTCCAAATGGTTTTTCAGGCACTTTCCAATGTTAAATTGTGTGCCCTAGGGAAAATAATTCGATTGTTCGAGGGGCTTGGCAAGAGAAAGAAAGATTGTTGAATGGGGATCCATGGATCTTTTTGTGGGTTATACAACATTCATGGAACCTTCTCATGTCCTTAAAATGTTCACAAGATAGAAATTCCCTCAGACACTCATGCGCTTTGTGGGTCTTGGACCATACTCCTCTTCTTTTTCTTTTGCTGGGAAAATAATATCTGTATTTAGGCATTTCATTCATTGTGATTTTGTCTATTCTTATTTTGTAGAAGTTATCACTTATATACCAGTATTTATGTTTCCATGTTCCCAAAGGAACTTGACTAATATGGTCTATGGGAATATTTTTTTATAATGATTTAAGTATTATGTATAAGTTATATAATGTTACTGTATGAAGAGAAAGTGTTGCTATAACAAATTGATAGTAATGGAAATGAACATTCTGAAGATAATATTCTTTAGTCAGTATTTGAATTATGAGTTCCTGGTGATGTCTTTGGTGGTTTCTAATTATCCTTCTATTTTATATCCTTGATGAATTTTTCCTACCAAAAATACATATACTCATTCATCGTGAAATTTTTTTGTTGTAATTTGGGTTTATTTCAAATTAGAGGATTATGGGAACCACTTAAGGACTGTATTAGGGATGTTTTGTGAGAATGATTTGTTTGTAAAGATATCCAAATGTTAGTTTTATTTATGGGAAGTTAATTTCATGGGCGATTTTATTTCTCAGAAGGGTTTTTTTGTGTATATATATAATCAAGGCAGTGATTTCATAGGATCATTCCAAGAATATATTTTATATTTGAAGTTTCCTAAAATTTCTAGGACACTACTGATGCTTAATTGAACACTTTTAAAGGTTATAATCTCTAAATATGATGTTAAATTAGAGAGGTCTAATGTTTTAGTGGGATGAGCTGTGACAAGGTTCTTTTCATGATCTAAATAAGTGGATTACGTTTATATTAGTGTTAATCTCATTTATGTTTGTTGGAGGTTTATCTGTGTAGTTTAATGCATCCAAAGTCGGGTTGGGGTGTGTACTCATGCAAGTGGATAGCGTGGTTGTGTGTGGATTGAGGTTGTTATTTATACATGAGAAGAACTATATAATTAATAATGTAAACATAGTGGTAGTTCCCCATTCCTTGAATATTTGGAGGCATTACTTATTTGGTAAAAGGTTTTTGGAATATTTGGATTATAAGATTCTGGAGTATATTTTTCCAATTAGGTGATCAAGCCACACATTTTTCATATTTTTTACTATTTTTCCCTTTATTTTTCTTTAATTATAAATAAATTGATTAATTATTGGATTTTCATTGATTTCAATATTTATTATAAAAAGGATTAACACTTGAGATTTGATTGAATAATTAATTTTGAGATTATATTGAACAAAAATTACCACTGTCAAAAGGTTTGAACTAGAACTAGGTTAATGGGGATGGATAAATTTTTTATAAAATTTTATAGACCCCCTTTAATCAATCATAGATTTGAAATTTGAATATATCTATTGAAAATTTTAGTTCAATAAATATATAAAACCTATTTTATTGGACGATAAGATAAAGACCTTTTAATGAAATTAGTTCTTTTTATTTAGTTGGTTTCTCTTGTACTAAGGAAGTAATCATCAACAAGTTAGGGTTTTCTTTACATTACCTTCCAATAAAATTGGGAGAAATTTGAAAATGTGAGTTTTGGATGAATAAAACTAAATTTTTGGATGAATAAATTTATTTTTTTGGAACTTTAATCAAATTAATTCAATCATATAAGGAACCAATTTTTTTAAAATATTACTCATATTGAAATAAGTAACTCTACTATGTGTTCTATCAGATTATTCATGAGACTACAGGGGTCATGTAAGAAGTGTTGGTTATGGAATTATGAGCCCCACATGTGATTAAATTTGTTCAATCTCAAGATCATGTGAAATTAAATCACATGTTTGAAAGGCTAAATGAGATAAAATACATGGAGTCGAAGTACCCCAATATATTAAAATATAAGGTTTTTGTTTCATGTTAGATTAAATCAAAATGGGCTAGCATTAGAATAATTTTCCTAGGATAATACCTATATAGGAATCATGAGACACTACAGATCCTCAAATAAAATTTATTAGACCATGCCAATACTTTTATTATATTAGATCATTGTGTTGAGATGATATGTCGGAATGGATTCTCAAATATGAAGCTCATTCCAGATTTTTTTCTTCATATATGGACCTATGTATAATTAAAATTAATTTTTACAATCTCATGTGATATCAAAAAGGTATAAATATAAATTAAACCCGTTTTTAGGGATATAATTAACCATATATGACCTAATTAATTCATTGAAATAAGTATATGTTTTTAGAGAGAACATTAACTATAATTGAATAGAAGTATTTGGGGCCTATAATTCAATGTTTCTCAGGCATTTTAAAACCTAAGAAACCAAAAAATATATATAATTAAATAAAATACATTGTTTCGTCATGTGGAGGAGATTTAATCAATTATAAATAAATAATCAATGCTTTAAAAAAAATTAGAATCCATTAATCAAGGAAAATGCTACATGGATTCCTTGAAATATAAGGAGGGACCTTAAGAATATTGTATTCCAACTACCACAAAAAAATTGTAAAAGGATATAACAAACGGGTTTGAACGTGATCTAAGAGATAGATAAGGATTATTTTGGGATTAAGGGAGTTCATCACTCGCTCAAACTTCTACCCCTAAAAATTCACATCTAGGCATTTAGTTTCATATTTAATAATTTTTTTTTTGTATATGGTATTGGAAGTTAATATTATGAAGTATATAAATTCATATATTGTAATATTGTTTTATCCTCTCTAGTGATGGAATTCAAGGACCCATGTATCCAATCCAAGGATATTTACCACACTCCTCTCCTTGTACTAAATTATAATGAATTAATTTCTTTCTAAATTTTTTAATGAAACAGGTGAATGTTTGATTACATGAAGTAATAGGTTATTATTATTTTTTATAGGTTCATTCAATTTTCCTCTTCTTTATTTTGTTTTCACATACACACCCTTGGACTTAATTATTTATCATTCTATAAAGTGATGTGAGGTGTATTAGAGGGTTATCAGAAATCCTTGATCACTTTGATAAGGAAGAGGTAGAGTTAGAAATGAACATTGCATGATTTTACATGATCTATCCCCACAAAGTAATAAAAATGGTTTTGATCTTTAAAATTTGTGAGAAAAAAAGAGAGTGATAAATATTTATAATTAACATTTTCTTGGTAAGTTTGAGGAAATATCTGAGGTAGGCCACTAAATGTCATTTGATTTACAAAAAATGTTTCAGTTGTATTGATTCAAAAAATACTTGGCTTAATTTCATTCACTATAAGACAAACCCACACACACATAAAAGAAATACTGAGGATGATTATCAATTTGTGAGATATTTTGAGTCACACTACTACAATATATTTTTCTTAGGTTCAAATTTTTATTTCTTGAACAAATTGAGATGTTTGTTTCATCAGTATTTGAACCTGATGTAACAGATATAGGTATAGTATCTTTATACCATATATTTTTTAGTTGCCTTATAACCTAGGAAATGGTGATATCATGGAGTATTCATTGATTGATAATGATATAATAGTGAAGGGGTGAAATTAGTAGAAGAACCATATAGTCTTGATTGTATGTTTTCATATGGAATCTCAAGAAGAGGGAAAATAAATGATGTTACATCATATTGATGATACTTAAAAGATTTTGGACCAAGTAAAGTGGGGTAAAGATATATTTTAAATGTAAGAGGAATAGTGGAAACCTAAATAATGGGGAGGCCATTGAAGGGTGGTCACTTTTAGCAGACATAATTCTTTATTTTTAGGATACATTTATGGTTCATATAAGTATACGGAATGATTTTATGGGTGTGTTCCATAACTCTGATTGGGTGATTCTTATAAGGGTGGTAAAGATATATCTAGGAATCATATGGTATTTATGGTGGGAGGGGATAAAGAGGTATGTAGTTAATTAAGTATCTTGGTTTTTAAAATATCAATAGATAAAAGCATAACATCAATGACCTGCATGGATTTGAAAACCCTTAATTGTGGTGATATGGAAATAGGAAGATGTCATAATGGATTCCATGGATGGTTACAAACAATACCATGGAAAAATTATGTGATATGGGTGAATATGAATATTCACATGAAGTTGAACCACTTTCTACTTATTTGAGAGACATTCTAAGTTGTGGACCTGGGTAAGTTGTACATGCATGAGGTCTCCAAGCTTCATAGGGTTCATTCATCTATCATGTCAGATAGTGATCCCTAAATTTAATCAAAAAAAATTCCAGGGTTACTTAATTTAATGGGTATATATTTTAGGATGATTACATTGTACCAACCTCGGTTGGATGGGCAGATGAAATGGTCCATTCCAAATTTGAAAGCAAATGTTCAATATTTTGTGCAAGATTTTAAAATTTCATGGGAGTATCTTGTGACTTTGGTAGTGTTAATATGTAATAATATCTATCAAGTATCAATTTTAATGTCTCCATTAGAAGTGTCTCATTAGAGGCCATGGAAATAACCATTGTGTCAAATATAATTGGGATATAGATCACTTTTGGGTCTAATATTGGTATAGGAGGTGATAAATTTTGGTAATCTGATCTAAATAAGATTTGGATATCTCAAACATAATATAATTAGTATTAAAATAATTATCATTTGTCATTGTAATAGGTGGTTATAGTTCAGTTATTCTTGTGAGTTTTTCCATGTATAGGACACAAATAACAGAGGAAGAAAGGGAATTCAACATCCTAGTATGTGGGTCTATAAAATTTGTTTAAGTGAATCCAATTTTTTGTATAATAAATTAGAGTTCACAAAAATGTATGATTTAGTACAAAAATTTTTATATGTATCTCCTTTGAATATGTACCAGTTGGATCTATATCGTGTTCACTCCTATATTGTAGGATATTCAGCAATGGATGTAAACTTTATGGAAAGTATAGTTTAAATTTATAAAATATATGAGATGACCCTAAGAGAATAGATTATTCCACTGGTGGGTGTGTTTTAATTTCGAAGTCTGATTCACAAAGAGATGTTGGAGAGGTAGAATTAGATGTGGAAGAAATGAAAAGTGTTATTCAAGGAGAATTATGACACATGGGTTTGATAGGAAAGTTACCCTTTGAGTTTTGGATATTTTTGGATTTATTTTTATTTTTCGGGGAAGTAGTGGACATTGCATGTTCAAGGTGAACAATCATAAGGAATACAAACCAAGACCATATAGATCAAATGGGAAAGAAAAGGTATAGTTCATAATTATCATATGGCCCTGGGTGACTATGAAAAGTGATTGTGTGACTCTATATATATAGAAAAAGTCTCATGCATGGTATACACATGATCCCATCTAACCATAAAACCTAACCAATCAGTCAGGATTTCATTAGGCAATTTGACTTTTGGAAACCTAAATATCCTCCCATAAGCCATATTGGTTACCCTATTTAGACTTGAAAGAACCTAGGGTTCATATTAGTGAATTTTTATGTTCTCTATCATCAAATAAACTATTATCTTATAGATGAGTCTAATCGAAATTAGATTTAAGGTTTGATCTCGATGACCATTCATGTTCTTTTATATTTATCTTACTCTCACCTTCTATTTATCCTTACCTAGATAGATCTATACATTTAGCTTAGTTATAGATCATTAATTAGTGGAATTAAATCATGAATAGAATAATCATGATCTAGTATTCTTGATACCTAGTTTTGGAGGATAGGATTGAGATTTCTAACATAGAATCTAGGATTCTGAGATCATAGTGTGACCATTATTTATGGTAGGTGTATCATATTCTCCCTTCATGGGATTATGATCCTTGGTTGTGTGTTATATGTGAATTTTGAATATTTTAATATGTTAGGGGATTATTAGTTTTTTTTTAATTTATTGTATAAATTTTTGTTTTCTTAAATAGTCAATGGTTGGGAAACTTAGACTTTTGGAATAGATAAGGAATTTGAGTTTAAAAGGTGTTTTGTAAATTGATTATCCAGTATATTAAATTTTTAAAATTTAATATTGGTTATTAATGGATTTATTTGGAAAATAATTTTCATAAAGTAAAATATTTCTGGGATATTGAATTTGTTCGGTATGAGCAATGATTGGGTAGTGTAATGTTTGGATGGAAGAGTTGGGTATTTGGGATAGAAATGTAGTTCCATGTTTGTGTGTGCTATATAAGTGGAAAACTATTAAATTCAATAACTACTCTGGTGGGTGATGATCCCCATATGGTGTATTCTATGACCATAGGTTAAAATTTATGTTATATTTTTATTTATTTTATTTTTTATCCTTAGATTAAACAATTTTTTTTATTAGATTTATATTAGGGTGTATCCGATACGGTTTACCTTGTTTTAGAAAATAATTTATTATATTATTTTCACTTTTTATATAGATTATTTCGAATTAAAACAAAATTATTTTTTAAAAATGTTCTAAAATATTTTTAATGGAATAGGATACAAGTTTAGGAATTTATATTTATTTTATTTTACAAGAGTGATTTTGAAAAATCATGTTGGGTTTCCACACCCTCCATTTTATTCATATATTTGTGTTTGTGTGTGTGTATATATTTTTTCATGATACATGTTAGGGGAAGCTAAAATTTTATTAGGTGATGGGTCTAATGAGATACGTTCTTAGATTAATTAGTAGTATTTTTTCATGCAATATAGAAGTTATACCATGCACATTGAATGGTTTTCATTTAATATGTTATCTTGACATGTTAGGATTATGAATATTTTGTTTTAAACTACACTATGTTTAGTTTTCAATTAAATTAAATTGGTATTTTATATTTTTTTGTAAATAAACTAAATTTTTTATCTCATGTATTTTTATTTTCATTCGATGTAAAATAACTTCCAATGTTTATTTTTATACCTTGGCACTAGTTTCTTGCCTCTTATAATCAGGGAATGCATTTGAGGCCTTAAAGATATTCCAACTTGGGTCTCGGGGTTTGATCTGCCAAGTGGGTGTCATTATGCAACATTATAGGGACCTATAATTAAACTAAGGTACCTAAGAATATTGTGTAGATAAAAATACACAAGTAAAACCTCATCAAGTAATTATTAATGTCAACCAAAATAATCATTTTAATTATTATATCCTAAATTATTGGACTAAAATAATTTCAAACTGGTCATTGTCACATGAGATTGTGAATAAAAATTATAAATCATTATATCTTAATGAAACATTAATTGATAATTTTCATTGTAATTATATCCACGATCATGGTTCTAAAAAGATTACATACATAAACCATGATCATAACATAATTATTTGGACTTTCCATGAACACACTCATATCTAAATCATAATTTAGTATTTTACATCAACTTCAGAGCTAAAAATGAAAAATAAAGAGAAAGATTCTAATATACTCATATCTAAATCAAATAAAATACCCTATAATTAAAATATCAAAATTTATATTTAAATAAACATCATTTTCCTTATAAATATCTTTATCATGATCTATATGAAGAATCATGAAATATTTACCATTCAATCCTCTTATTTGGAAACCTAATAAAAAATATCAAAATTATTTAATTTAATAAATATATATTTATGTGAAATATAATTTTTTTTGTTTGTTTTTAATAATATTAATATTATAATTAATAATATTACTCCATCAATTATTTATGATATTTATTTAATTTTCTTATCCTATTTCAATACATGAAAAATCATAATTATTGGAAAAATTATTCTTCACTTAAAAAAATATAAAATTAAATAAATTATTATTAAAAACATTTCTCAAGATGGAAGTATGATTTCCACCATGGAACCCAACTCATAGATCACCCCACTACAATGCTTTTTTTATTTCATTTTTATTTTATTTGATGTTATCTTCTAGGTTCTCAAAACATAGTTTTCATGTATAATATCTTCCACTTATTCATCTACAACCCAAGCCTACTTCCCTGATTTCCCCATGTTAAAAAAAGGGCCTCCAAAGTTATACACTAGAATGATCCACTTTCCACCCCTAACATGTCACCATTGTCTTCTATTGAGACAAACTATAACTATCAATTGTAATCCCCATCATTGTTCTTGGTAAATTACAAAAGCCCCCATAATTCATTTACTATTAGAACCACTTCATCACTTTTCCAATATCTTTTTAATTGATGAGAAGTAGATATTTTATTTCTTATAGCATCACAAATAGGTGGCAATAATTTTTAAATAAACTCAATCTTCAATGAAACCACCCATGATCAATCAGTAGCCTATGTTTTATGCATAACCCAAGAATAATCGATCTGTAAATGTGTTTTTTACTTCAACCCCTAATCCTAAAAAAACTAAATACATGCCATGTATTTTTTTACCTGTATTTCCACCACATCATTCATCATGTGATGAAACATCATTACTCAAAGATGAAAATTTTATATAAATTTCTACTTCCCTTTCCACTTGATTGAATTTATATCTAAACTGTAGTCATTATAGAAACTAAATTGGTTGGACTCATCCTTTTACTATTGATTAACAAGGGATGATATTTTAATTTTTATATAGAATTTTGTACACATTCATGTTACTATAATTTTTTTATGATAAATTCTTTTAATTATTGATCTGTTTAAAAAACAAAAACAAATAAAAAGAACTAGATTTATGAAAATAGTGAAAATCCTAAACATTACCAAAATTATGATCCAAATAAATTATTATAATTATCTTAAAACTGTATATTTGAAAAACCCCATATATATTTATATAGTTATCATGATTATTTTTATACATTTATTTGAGTCTCATAAAGCCTAAATAATTATTTCTAATCAAATGAATTAAATTAAAACAAATATTAATACAAGATAATTGGTATATATCAATTTAACTAAATTTAATTATTAAAGGCTGGATAAAATTGAGGTGGTTAATATGAAAATACTACCTTGGGAAACAACATCTCCTTCCACTCGTTAACTGGATAGCCTTTCCTTGAGCTATGTGTAAATGGGATATAACACCTCATAACTTAAACAATCCATAATTAAATGGTTTATAACAAGGGTCACACTTTCCTACATTTTGTGGATCTTTTTTGTTTAGAGTGTTCGAGAATTTGGTAAAACATTACATAAGAATATGAAAAATTTCTCACAATAAACATTTTTTCATCAAAAAATAGTTTTTTAATATTACATCCCTATTTTAGTGAAGAATATTTTTATTTTTTTAATATGAGTCCCTATAGAAGAAAAAATGAAATTTTGAAAATATCTACCAATCTTTAGAACCTATAACAAAACATTTTCTAATGTTGAGAATGAAAAACAATTCTTAGTAAGGGAGAAAAAATAAAGTAATATTTTCATTCCAGTTAAAAACATGAAAACACATGATGAAATTTAACTTTTTCATAATAAAACTTTTCACGCATAAATATTACATTTTTTCATTATAAAATAAACCTTTACTTATAGAAAACCTTTAAATACCATTATCCAGATTATTAAAAACCATTAAGGAATCCTAAGTCACATGAAAACTCATTAAAATGTTCCATTAAAAAATATTTCACCTCTAACATTTTTTTAGACAAGAAATAAAAATATTTCCCTAAAAACACCATTTCTCTAGGAATAATATAAGTAACATGGAGCATTATATTCAAAAACATTTTTATTTATTGGAGACTAGCTGCATTATAACACATGAGTGGGGTGGATTGAATTCTTGAAAATTTCTCGGCATATAAAAAAAACCTTTTTTAAGGTATGATAACTTCTTATATTTTCTTAACACATGTAATAGGTGGAAATAAAAGAAAAAAGGGAAATATTGAACATCAAAGATTCAGAGTGGTCTAGGGTAGAGAAATATCCTAGTCCACTCCACCAACTCTCAAATTTAAGAGAATGTGATATTCACTAGACTAATCATTTTACTAGGTACTAACACTACTTTTTTCAACAACTGCACAACTATGTGCAAGTAGTCAACACATAGTACAAACCCATGAGCTTTTACTAGGATCCCACAAGGCTTCAAAAAACACCATCCGCCAAGGTTCTTTTATCAAGAACCATTATAAAATATTATAAGAAGATGAAACTTCCAATAGTGATATATAATAATGAAGGATCATAAGATGAAGCTCACAGCTGTTAGATGAAACTGATAGAAGAGAAGAAATCTACAAGAGAGACGATAAGAGTGAAGAGATGAGTGAGGAAAAGCTTCTAAAAAAGAGAAATTTTGAACTTTGAATAAAATATGTAGAATATAAAAATTCTTCTTCATCATCTTGGAATAGAGTAACAATATGAAAGCATAAAGGGAGTTTATTGTAAAAATGATTTTTTTTCTTTTATATCCTCTATGAATTCATCTTCTAATCGAAACACTGTATTAAAAACTTCTTTATCTATTACACAACATAAGATCTATAAAATATAATCATGGAATTAAATTCAAATTTTCATTTCCTGAAGATACATTAGCAATGGAATTGACCATAAATTATTATTTTAATTCTTTATTCTCTTAGTATTTGTAACCTTTTTATAATTGATTTTACTATAAAAAAATAGCTCAATAGTTACTGTATTTATATACGAATTAAAAGTCACTTAATATAATCCAATGTTAATGAATATATAGGTTTTAAGACCACGTAGTCAACATTATATCACTGTATAGCTTAATTTCTATAATTTGAATTCACATAGTCGAATTGATCCACATAGTCATTCTTCATGTAGCTTCTTCCCTCACATAACCAAATTAAATTGGTATTATTTTGGTATCAAAATTATTTATTTATGTTTATCTCTCATATATATGAATTAATCATGTATTCAATTCAAACCATGTATCTAGATTCACCATGTATATAATTCATGTAGTTAATTACTCCACATATCCAATTTACATAGTCGTTTAATCGAAGTATCCAATTCACATAGGCGTTTCCTTCACATAGTTTATTAAAAAATATTATTCCTCATTGTAGATATATATAAATGTAATTTATTACCTTACATAGCCTATTTTCTATACTAAGGAAAATTTAATAAAAAACATCAAGAATTTTAGAACTTTAAAGAATGAAATAAAATGACATTAATAAGATTAAACATGATAAACACACTAAAAAATGTTCAAAAACATGAGAAGGGATTTTTTGATGATCAAAACATAAAGTGGATGGGATATGTTGGAACAAAATTAGTAGTCTAATAGTGTCTCCGTTTTTGAATATCATAAGACCCATTAAATAATAAACATGAAATTTTTAATTATTTAATTGATTTTATAGAAAGGAAATGTAATATATATTTTATTTTAAATGTTTATTTTATCCTTTATTGTCCCCATTAATCATACTTCTCCATATTTATAGGAATTCTCCCCTTCAATTAAACTGTTACCCCTTTGTGTCATTAAAATGGAAGTGTAAGGAGAGGAAAAATATTATTAATGTAGCACATAGAGTAATGAACTGGTAAAGTACAATGCTGAAACTGAAATAGTGGAAATAAGGAAATTAAAATTAAAGAAATATAAAAACATTCACTAAGATGAAAAATATTAAATGTAAACAAAATACATATGTAGGGTATTAGTTAACCAAATAAAGATTATTAATTGGATAAAATTAATAATGTTGTTTGGGTGGAGGATTCTTAAAGATTATAGATGAATGAGAGGAAGTAGTAGGGTCCATCACTACAGGTAGTACTGCTCCCCTAAGCTCCAAAACCACACTCTCTTCATATATAGCTATTGATTTATATATGGGTCTCTAGGTAGGTGTGATGAGAACTTTCTCAATAGTACCATAATCACTGTTGAAATCATACAAAAATGTAGTTTAAATGTTCATTTTATTTATAGGTCCAAAATTTGAAGCTTATTTTCTAAACGGTTCAGCTGTTTGAGAAGTAGAAACCTTGAATTTATCTTACTCATAAATTTTGTATGGGTAAAAAATCATCGACTCTTTTAATGAAATCTATAAAGGTATTTAGAGGAACTATTTTTAGATATTTTCTTCCTCATATAAAGTATTTAGCATATATGCATAGATCAATCCTCTTGATGATATATGATTTGAAGAACTCCAAGATAGTAGTGCATCCTTGTCTATGCATCTAAAAAATAGATGATATACCATTATTGAGTATAACATTGAACATTTCAACCAATATGGAAGGGGATATTTAAGAATATTGATCCAAAAATATAAATAGTATGAGGATGTTAAGGAACAACTAAAGGAAATTATTATATATTCACCTAAATTTGGTATACTAAAACTTAAAATATGATTAATCTTCCATTAAAGATGTTATTTTATAATATTCATGGTCTATATGCTCTACTATCACCTGATCTACCTCTTAAACAGTACTGTATGTTTCTTGGGGAATGGAGGCACAAGAATTAGCATCAGCTAGTACCTCTGTAAGGGGCACATGCACTAATGGAGCAGTAGTTGTTGATTTCACTAAAATAATGGGCATGAGAGGTCTGTATATGATAATTTATCTTCCTATTAAGGAAACTAGAAAAATAGGTACTTCCTCTAAATATAATTAACTACAATCCTATTATAAATATTCTATATAAATATATTCACCTCTTTTATTAATATATACTAGCATAGGTACAAACTATAGATGGTTTCTATTGATTTTTATATTGGAACAAAATACCATATAAAAAACTTGTTTAGTCACAACCAGAGTCTCTTTATCTTGACCACCAATGGTTTCATGACGATGGAAAAACAAGTTATAAAAAGAATCATTAGTCCCAAGACTATATCTTCTTAAATATACTTTAGTCTCTTGAAACTCAGTTAACAAATCTATTTTTATCTCTCAAAAAATAATAGGTTTGAACATATCTCACTAAAAATATTTGATTTGAGAAAATACTAAATTTGGATATTAAAACACTTTATTAAACTGATCCATGAGATCTAGACCCATATAAGGTGCATATGTAGATAAAGTAGTTAGTTGGAACCTTTTAAGGAACTCAAAATATCCCAAAACTACACTCATCAAAGTGTATAATCTCTCTTTAATTTCTATCTTAAAGGATAAAATTTAATAAAAATATTCCTAAGAATTATCGGGTTTAACCATTCGTAGAATATTAATCATTTCCCTTTGATATACAATAAGAAAACCCAACTCATTCATCTATGACTTGTTAGCCTAGAAATTTTCTATCCCAATAACATAGGCTCTCATATCCTCAATGAATTTTTCATTTACCTCATAGGTAACTACATTTACATGTTGGATTGGTTGAAGTTTTTTGATCATGTCTTTTTGGATTACAATCATCCCAACTAGCTTGTAAAAATAATCTCTAGAAACTAAATTCTAATTGAGTTTCCTAATCTTTTCCATCGAAGATGTTAGATCCTTATTAAACTCAATTTATTCTCCTATGAGATCATTAAACTCCAATATCATAGAAAAAGAAAAGGTCAACAAGTGATTTTCTACATCAGTACTTTCTGAACTCTTGCACACATATAGGGAATACTCATGAATATAGTGATGTGATGGATTGGATTATAGGAAACAACTCCATATTATTCTAAATTTGTATCTCTATATCCCTATATTTCATAAGTTTATGCAAGTGGTATTAGATCAAATATTTGAAGAACAACCTAAAATTATACTCTTTATGGATCACCTATCAAATATAGCACTATTTCAACTGGCCTTTCCACAGGATCTAGCATTAGTTGTCTCAACAGCTAGATCAACATGATGAATTGATTTAGTAAATCTAAAAAATTCATCCACCTATCTCTGAACTGACACTTGTATAAGAGGTCTAATTTCTAGAACTTTAGACTCTTGTCTGGTAGTAACTGACTCAATCACATCCCTTGCAAGCACCCTCTCAACAAGTGTTGTATTTGTTGGTGGTGAGGTTTTGGATGGACCCCCCCCCCCCCCCCGAGTTGGTGTTGTAGTAACTATAACTTCCTTTCCAAGGTGCCTTAGGTAATTTTTTGCTCTATCCCAATTGTAAACAAACATTTTTAGCAAAGAAACAAAAAGAGATTTACTATTATGGCACTTCACTACTTCTCCCTCATTGGTATCAACTTCGATCTTCTTTACCACTAAAGAGATAATTTGTCCACAAGGATGGTAAATTAACTTCCCGCTCCCTGAAAGAATTAATTCATAAACTACGCCATATATCAAGGAATATTTAGCTTAAAGTTCTTGATCAAGACATATAAGAGATACATGTGTTGAAGCAAAACTTTCCCCATATTTCTATCTCTCTAGGAAATCATAGTCTGAATGAACCTAAGACGTAATTTTCATTTAGTTTCCAGGTCCTTATAGTCATCTTTTCAAAATAATAGGTCCCAAAGAAGAACCTGAATACTTTATTTGGTACCACTATATTTATACCTACTCGAGTCTAGCTAAAATTGAACTCACCCTCTTGAGGATAGTGAAATACTTGATCCATTTCCATATAAGAATCAAACATGGATTTTCTACTCATGTTCAATGATAGAACATCACCCTCTTCACTGAAATGAAACACAACATTTCACATAAACTCATTTACTTCCTCTGCAATCCAGAACATAGGTTTCTTTATAATAAATGAAAACTACAATATTTGTAATTGAAATATGTTGTCCAATAATATTTAAGTTCCTCTTATCCAATCCATATAAATGACCTTCCCATATAACACTCTATATGGGCCACTTCATGTCTTTACTTTTTTATTAGTAACATAATTACCATCATATCCTTTCTTGGACATCCCCATCACAGAAGGTTCGGTTGGAGGTTGAGTGAAGATTGAGATAAAGAAGGTGGTGGTTTGATTTGAGGAAGAATATATATAGGCAAAGGTGTGGAGGTTGAGGTTATATTTAGTTTTTAGGCCATGTGTACAATTTGAAAAAGGAATAGGTACCCAATTTAGGATGTAGGGTCAATTCAAAATTAAAAAATATAAAAGAAAAAAAATGCATTTTATTTCCTAAAATCATATCAGACTTAATTAACCAAATAACTACAATAAAGTTTTCAAATAAAATAAAACAAAATAAATTTATTTAATTTCCATAACACATTAAAAAAGAACTAAAATAATAATAAATAAAAAAATAAAAAATAATTAAATAAAATAAACTAAATTCATATAAATTCAAACAATGAAAAATTCCATTTAATAAAATTAAAAATTTCACATGGAAGGGGCATACTAAAGATATACGCTATTAGTTCTTAGTAGATATAAATTTAATAGTTATATCATATTTTTTAGATTGGACTCTTAAGAATTGATTCATTAAATATATATTATTTATTCATGAATGGTTTATAAGATTATTTGAAATTTTTACAGCACTAGTGTTATGACATTTAATAATAAATTGACTATAATCGAATCCAATATTCATTAAGGTGTATTTTATCCGCAACACAAGTTCATAAAGACTAACAAAAAACTATAAATGTGCTTCATATATTGTCTCAACCCACCAAATTTGGCATCAAAATATGACATCAATTTAAAATCAGTTGTTTTTAAAAAATGTAAGGAAAGATAAATAGTTCCTTTTAAATTTCTTAAATTTATTTTGGCCTCTTTCAAATGATATTCATTAGGATTATCTTGGAATCTATCATACAAATATACTAAAAACATAATTTCAAGTCTATTATTAGTTAAATGCAATATAATCCCAATTATTCCTCTATTTATAATGTTTTCAATTGATTTCTCAATGTCATACAAGTTATTATTTTGATTAGAACTCATATGAGTTGCATGTTTTTTACTATTTTTTAGTCCAAACCTATTAACTAAGTAAAGAATTTATTTAATTTTATTAATCACAATCCCAATGCCTTTTTGATAAATATGAAAATCCATTTAACTCACCAATCATGCTCATTTCAAATTCATTTTTCATGAGTTTTGAAAAATCATTACATAATTTTTTATTTGTAGAATAAGAAATCACACCATAAACATATATCTGAACTAAATAAATATCTAAATATTTATATTTCATTAAATTACTAGGGTTATCCACTCCTATTAAAAATCCATTTGATAAAAGAAAATAACTTAAATGATCATACAAAGATCTTGGTTTGTTTAAGTTCATAAAGATATTTGGTTTGAAAATGAGGTTGGGAAATGGGGATTTTTAAAACCATAATGTAATTAAACATAAACATACCTATAATAAATCCATTAAAGAATTCTAGTTTTACATCCATCAGATATAATTTGAAATTCATATGTGATGGATTGGATAAGAGATTCTTAGTGGCTTCTAGTATAGCTACAAATGAAATTGCCTTTTTATAATATATTCCTTTCTCTTTATTATACCCTTTAGCAATTAGTCTAGCCTTATTCTTAATGAACATTTCATTATCATCCTATATTTTCTTAAAACCCATTTTCATCCTATAACATGATAGTTATTGGGTCTAGAAACTAATTCACATACCGTGTTCCTCTTAAACTGGTTTAACTCTTCTTGAATATTTAAAACCCAAGTCTTACCAACTAAGGATTTTTATATAATTTTAGGTTCTAGTTATGATAAAAAAAATTAGAAAATACTAGAAAGTTTTTTTACTTCTTATATTCCTTGTCCCTTCATATAATTTTCCTTTCATAATTTTTAAGTGATGGTCTTCCAAGGTTCTAGGCAATATGGGCCGCACACTTTCTGGTTCACTTGTATCCATCCTTTCATGATTTGGTTCACCATAATAAAACTATAAATCATCCTTTATACTATAAAATAGTGTTTAGGTCTCATGTTTTTAGAAAAATAACTTATATTATCAATTTAATTCATTTTTAATCAAACAAATCACTTTTATAAAAGTTTTTATGAGTTGATCCTTCAACAATATTTATATTTTTCTAATAACTCTATATTCCTTGGATGTTGTAAAATGTACTATAAATAATTCATCATAATCCATTAGATCAAATTTTATAAGATGATAATTGGTGTTAAAACTTTAATCCTTTCATCCAAAAACTTTCATGTTTCCAAATTTTTGCTTTTTATTATTCCATGTCTGATAGGTTGTTTTCATAAAAATGGTAATAATTAAGACATTGTTTATGAAATAACATGTTGTATATACACCATTGAGCCAAAAATGAGTAGGAATTGTTTATTCAGATAACCTTTTCCTACCAATTTCTTGTAAGGTATTATTCCTCTTTTCAATAAAACAATTCTATTAAGGTGACCTAGGAGGAAGAAAACATATGTTTGTCTTCATGTTGTAAATAATAAGAGTTGAACTCATGGTTTTAAAATTCTCCCCCATGGTCACTTAATAAGGAAATAAGTTTGGAACCTTTATCTTTTTGAACCAATTTAAAAAAATTTATAAATACATAACAAGATTCACATATGATACTCAAAATGAAACCCAATGAAAAACTATAGAAATCATCAACTAACAAATAAAAAATATATTTTCCTCTTAGTAATTTTATTTTATATGGAACAAAAAACAATACAAGTGAATAAGTTCAAGAGGCCTCAATACTGACACCACTTTAATTGATTTAAAATATGGCTTATGTAACTTTCCCATTTTTCATGCATCAAATAGTTTCCCTTTGTTCAATTTTAGTAGAGGTAAATATAAATCTAAATTCATTTTGTACAATTTTTTCAATGAATAGACATTAAATTGTCCTAGTATTCTATGCCAAAAAAATGATTAATTTGTTTAAAAATTTAAATAGTTCACTTTTTCTTATCAAATAATTAATATCTTGATTATATACATTCTTGGCTCTATGTGCCTTAAATTTATGAATTTTATCTTTGAAAATAAAATATACATTATTTAAAAAAAAAAAAATAACATTCATTAAAAAGTTGGGAAATACTTATCATGTTATTCTTCAATCATTACATATATAGAAATTTGTCGATGAGGACTGATCTTGGATTACCAACTGACCTAACTCCCATTATCTTACCCATAGTATTTTCACCAAATATGACATAGCCTCCATAATTTTTTATAAGGATAAGAAATTATATTAATGTACACTCATGTTTCTTGAGGGTCCATTGTACATATACCTTTTTACATTAATGTTCTTGGTCCTTTTTAGTACAAATATAAATCAAACAAGACATTTTTCGGGTTTCCACACTCTCTTGAGTCTATTAATGTTTACAATAGAATATTTGGTGACCAAAATATCTTTTTTTTGTCCATAAATTTCAAAAGTTAATTTTGAAAAAAATAGAAT
Source organism: Viscum album (assembly GCA_963277665.1). NCBI lineage: Eukaryota > Viridiplantae > Streptophyta > Magnoliopsida > Santalales > Viscaceae > Viscum > Viscum album. The sequence goes on along the minus strand of OY728129.1, from coordinate 581,276,724 downwards.
AAAAACAAATTTTAACACCAAAAATTTGAGAATTTGTTAACTTAAAACAATTATCATAGTACCTTGATTCTCCATAATGAAAAAAAATAACTTTGGAGAGTTTTTTATTCTTAGAACTAGGCATAAAATAATTTTAATAAAATTTTTATTTACCACATTTATTCCTACTAAAGATTTAACTTTATGGGAAATATTATTACCTAGAATATGGTAGATGTAATTTTCCCCTTTCTTAAACATCTTAGAAGTATATTTAATTCCTTATACATCCTTTCTTAATATTTTATGTTTTTAATCATGTTTAGCATAGGAAACCCCAAAATGTTCTATTTTTGTTTTCAAATCCAAGATTTTTTTTATTTGAGTCCTCTTTTTCAATTAAAGCATCATCATAGGACTTTTTGAGATTTTTATATTTCTTTATCAATGATTTTACTTTTATTCTAAAATTTAAGAGTATTCATTTAATTCTTAAAAATATAAATTTTCATTTTATGAATTATATTCATGCATAGAAAAATAAAAAGATGTTTATTTCATGGATTTCTAGGATTTTTTCTTATAACCAACTTTTGGAATACTTATTCTTAAACTTATTATTATATTTTAATGAAGGGGAGTCTTTCATGATTTTACTGAGTTTCTTACACCCATAGCATATTAACTATTTAAATTTTCCCTCATTTTTCTTATACTTATTAAAGGGTTTTTTGAAACCTATTATTTTATTGTAAAACTTTTTTAGCTTTATAGAAAACTAAGAAAATTTATTATTTGATTCTAGATTTCTTGAGGTATATTCTTATCTAGATGATTCAAAAAGAATATACTCTTTTTTATCATATTTAGAAGTAGAAACCTTCATGGTATCATTTTCCTTTTTACCAAGATTTTCCTCAACTGACTTAGTATCCATTTCGATTTCATACATCATATGTGTACTAATAAAATATTTTATTTTGAAATATTTGATATTTGTATATTGTATAATGGATTACAATATTTTACCCCACCTACATTGTAGAATAATTAGGATTCTCATAGTTTATTTTATTTCAAAATAGGTGATCATAAATGAGAAACATAATTTATAACCTCAATAATTCTTTCACTCAATTGAGTGATGCTTTAAATTTACATCATTCTAATAGTATTGAACATAATATTGGTAGTGTTGTGTGTAAGATCTCACACATTTTTGGTTTCTTCATAATTAGTTTATATCGTAATCCACATAACATAAGCTATTGCACACTATGAGGCTTGGTTGCACTCATCATGACCTAGTCCACATATGATATAATTAATTGATTTGGAGTTTAAATCATAAATAGATTTGGTTTTTACATTCCATGTTTCTGGTTCACTCTTTGGAATTTCATAAGGCTTCACGGATTTTAGAAAATCCTTCCAACCAAGGTTCTTCAAAAAGATTATCATATATGCCTTCTAGTAATCATAGTTTTAAATATTGAATTAGGATGATCTTACCATAGACAAACCTTCTATGCTTTTAGAAACAGTATCCATTTTAAAGATGATCATAATACTTAAACCATTTATAGGATATAAATAAAAATTCAGTACCTATAATACCATTTTTTGGTCAGATACTGGCTACACTAAGACTCGAGTGGGGGTGAATTGAGTTATTGAAAATTTCATGGCTTTGAAAAACACCCCTTTAATGTATGATAATTATTTATCTTTTCTTAAAAAATGAAATTAGTATAAATAAAAGTAAAAAAGATAATTAAATAAAAACATAGATTTATACTGGTTTGGGGAACTTAAACCACCTAGTTTTATACACCAATTCTAAACTTATATAACTTGGTGATTCTCACATGACTGTTCTATTTACTGGGGACTACTAATCCTTTCGTAATAACTATATCATTAACTAAAAGAATTCAACAACTTTTACAACACCATGATCTTCTAACAAAAACTCATAAGGCTTTAAAAAATACTAGCCTTCAATTTTATTTTTCCAATAACATTAATATATTAGAACAAGAATATTACACTTTTAATATAAAGAAAGAATAATAAATGATTACATGATTAATCTCATAGTTGTAATATGTGACTGACATAATAGAATATATCTCAAAGAGTTATGATATGAGTTATGAGTAGCACAAGGAGAATATTCTAAAATCACACAAATGTTGAAATTTAAAGCACTCCTATAGAAATTGAAACTTATTCTTCATTAGATCATAATAGAGTAATAACATTAAAACCACAAGGGAGTTAATAGTGCAAGTGGGTTTATTCTATTATATGTCCTCTAAATTTATATTCTTATTTGAACACTTTTTTAAAACTTCTGTATCTATTTCACTATATTATATCCATAAAATCTGGTCTTGGATATAAATTCAAGATTTTATTTTCCTGAAAATACCTCAGCAACAGGATTAAGAATTAAATTATTCTTTTACTTTTTTCTTCTCACAATACGTTCAAAAAATTTATAATCTATTTTATCTTAAACAAAAAATAACATAGTTAATGAATTTAAATAAGAGTTAAATTCCACTTAATGTACTCCAATGTTAAGAAATATTCAGTCTTTTAAACCACATGGCCAACTCTAGATCACCATGTAGCTGAATTCCACCAATTTGAATTCACATAGCCAAATTGATCCACATAGTCATTCTTCACATAGTTTATTCCCTCATGTATCCAAATTACATAGGTCTTCTTTATGTTTCCATATTATTCATCTAATCTTCTTTCTCGTATAGTGTAATTTGATAGAGATAAATAAATCATGTATCCATTTGGTACCACATAGCTAAATTCATCACATTAATAATTCACATTACTAATTTTTATAGTTTTTTATGAATGTTTCCAGTTTATATAAGAATTTTATTCATGTAGCCAATTGACGTAGTAAATTTCTTAAAGTATCCTAATATCTATGTAGTTTTTTTCCTTATGTAACTTATTTTTCATACTTAAGAACATTTTATAAAAAAAATTGAACTTCAAAACTTTTCATAATTAACTAAAAATGACTTTAATAATATTAAACCTGATGGGAACACTTGAAAAAAAAACATCAAACACATATGAAGGGTTTTTGAGATCATAAAAACATAATATAAAAGGGATATGGTGGAACAACATTATTAACCAAATATTTTCACTCATTTTTTACCCATTTTAGAATAATTGGAGCACAGTTAATCCTATAAGAGTAACCATCACATTTAACTCTCTCATTTTTTCCTTTGAGAACCACATCATTACCCAGTGCATTGGAGAGTTATTTTGAGCTATCCCATTTTAATGAGATATATCGATATCATCTTTCACAGTCGATAATAATAAAGTATTTTATCATGAAAAAAAAATTATCTTTTACTATTCATCATAAAACACTTAAAAAACTTATTTAAACCCATAAGTAAAATACCTCCAATTTTCATATAATGAAAAGTAAAAAATATCCTTTTTCTTTATAAACTCTAAAAAAATTCCTAGAATAGTGGGAAAATTTATTCTTGGAAAAAAATTCTGTTTTAACATAATATTGATAATTAATAGTGGATATGATGGTGGGAAACTATAGTCAATTAATATATGTTAAAAAACATTTTTTATATTTTTTTTTAAATGAAAATAACCCTTGTGGAAAATATTGAAAAGATTCATTTTTAAAACATTTTAAAAACGGTAAAAAATATATAATGAAATTTATAAACTTTTTAATAATAAATAATAACATCCTCCAATCATTTAAATGAACATAGATTCGGTGGAGAAAGATTTTAAGACCTTTAAAACAAAATTTTAAAGGAAAATCAATTACCTTAAGTCTCGTCTAGCTATATACGTTCTCTAAATAATGAATAATGAAATTTTAGTAGTTTTATACTTGATTAAAAAAATTAATTTTTATTTAATTATTTTTATTCCTTTAATTTCATTTATTACCACGTTTTATTTAGTTACTAATACGGTTAAGTTCACATTACACATTTTGGAGTATTTCGGTTTATAACCTCAAAAAAACATCAGTGCATTTACCATGGTCAATGGGGTCATGGTTAAATTACATATATAATATTAAAAAAGTTAAAATTATCATATTAATACATTAAATACACTTTTAAAACAAACTATGTAAGTTGGTCATGAAAAATTAATCACATCATTTCACGAAGACTGTAGTCTGTATGTACGAATAAAAAATCTTTTCATTTCTCTAAATGATAAAAAATAAATAAATTAGATAATATTTCACATTTAAATAATCTTAAATGTGTTATAAATTTCATATTTATTCATTATTTCTATCCTTATTAACAACTTTTTAAGATGTAAATAAAATATAAATCACATCGCTTTGTGAATGTGGTATTCTGCACATACGCATGATTGATGTTGTCAATTTCCAATGGATGGAAAGGGTAAGAATTTAAGTAATATATTAATTTTAATTCATCATAATTTTGTTATAAATTTCATATATATTCATATTATCTACCATTATAACCATCCATATAATATATTGATGAAAAATAAACTCATCCCTTCATGGAGGTGGTGGTCCACACATAAACTCGAGTGATGTTTTCATTTACCATAAAATGGTAAAGAGAAGAAAAAGGATTATAAAATAATTGTGATAAATTTTAATATATTTAATATACTCAGTTTATTATTTCATCAAGGTTAAATAATATTTCAATGGTGTATAATAAGAAATAAACTGGAAACACTCGGTTAATAATTATACCCCTTATTTGGAAGACAACCTTTGGGTTACACCTTAAGCCTTATAGATTTGGTATTTTGGGGAGAATAAGAACTCTAAAAAATGGGAATGGATTTTTGGGACATATTTGGGTATGTTATCTCAAAAATATATTGCTCAAAATGTGTGAGTAATGGAGAAGATATGGTTCCCTTTTACAAGTGAGGGGAGTGGAAAACTTGTAATTATTCAATGTTCTAAAATAATATTATGTCTCCATCATGGTAAACTGGAAATTAAAAAATTCAGAATAAAAACTAAGGTTATAAGGGTATATATAATATCATACAATAATAATTTAGATAATATTTTGTGACCTTATCATTTATTGTATACCTTAATTAACAGGTTTTACCCTTCTACTATGGTGACACATTTTTTCCATATTTACTATTTATAATGATAAAGAAACTGAAATTGACATCCTTAATAAATCTAAAACTCATGATTCAAAATATCAAATAAATTTATCAATATTCAATTTATATAATTGGAAGAAATTAATTTTAATATAAGTGCGTAAAACACAATGAAAAATGGTTTTTTGATAATTTCATTATTAATAAAAAATGAACTTATACCAAAATAAAATTTAAGATTGATTCATATGGAATTATTTATATTATTTTTAATCAAATTGATTTTATGGTACTTTAAAACTAATCCCAATATATAATGTGACTTTTAAATTACTTTAATTAAATAAAAGAAATGATAGTTTTTCAAAAAACCAACATTTTTCATAATTCAATCAAAATAAATTTGTTTTAAAAAAGTACCAAAAATTAATACTAAGCTATATTTGATTATTTTATTACAAACATTATTTCATTTATAGAAAATTCAATTTATAAAATCAAGAAATTTTTATTTTAAATAAACCATGTAATTCATGGAAAACAATTTTTAAATAAAACTATTCCTTTCTCTATTGAAAAAATTTATAAAAGTATTCATCTAGCTATACTAAATATAAATCCATAAAATGAATACTTAAAAATAATAAGATTTTTTATTTTTAGGATTTTCTGGGTTGGAACATGGCCTTTCATGTAATTTACCAAATCGTTTAGGCACATCAAGGTTTCAATTTGATGGATTTGAATATATCGATTTTCATTTATGAAGGAGTGAGTTTTGGGTCTTAGGGTGAACGTAAAAGAAGGGAAATGTGAAATAATGTTGGATCTATAAGAAATTCCATTTTTTGGTTCTAGTGAGTATTTAGTGAGGTTTTCTAATGTTTTATAGCACCTTGGCTCCCTCTAGGTACACAGTGTTGGGTGACCAAGTATCTAGTGTAGAGACCCGAAGCCTGATGTACATGGACATTATATTACTTTTGTGGAATACTTAATACATAACAAAAACAGACACACAAGGATCGTAATAGTTTAGTGTCTTTGGAAACTTGGAACATAATCTTCTAATCGTGGTGAAAGATCTTCAACATCTCCCATAAAGATCTTCTAATTTTTGTTTCCTTAACTAAAACCTTTCTTTTAATCCTGGGGGGAAATAAAACATAAAAAGGGTGAGCTCAAATGCTCAGTAAGGGTAAGAATGGAGAAAATAAAACATACCATATACATTTGAACTTAAAAACATGAACATAATGTTTAAACATCAAAATATTGAGCATCGACATAAAACATGGAAGTACATAAGGCATAGATCATAATGGAATATAAATCATGATAAAATAGCATGGGAATAAAACATGTAATTGTGTAATACATTAAGCACATGTAATGATTTCCATAGTAGCCAAGGCATTACTGCTAAGACCATCTTAGTGGACAAAGTCCCTTTCGGAATCGAGTTCACTCCTCATTCCAGTCCTATAATACTGAACTGGATTAACTTACCGTTCCAGCCATATCTATCTCATGAGATATAAATCTTTACCCAATTCATTGGAGGTAGATATAGGTCCCACCCATCTCATAATGAAATCATTTTTACTTGTGCCACAAAAAAAACATACATCATTCATAATAACCCAACAAATAAAATGGGTTTCATAAATATCATCCAATCATCACATAATCCATATAAAAGAAATGGATATCATTTCATAATAAGAAAACTGAAACCATGTAAATCATAGAGACATTATACTTGAAACATACACATATGAAATAATTTCATCTTAGATGATGAATGGTTTTGATAAAACACTTGAAATGAATTCTTAAGAAAAATATCCTTTCTTATTCAAAATCATTTTATTTTCCCAAAATGTCATCCAATTTTAAATGAAAATAATTTTGTTTAAAATAGTCATGAAATCTTTTGGAGTAATCTTCATGAAAATTAGGCTTTATAAAACCGTAAAAATCCTTTTGTGCCATATAAGTTAAAAAAACATTCTTCTCGTACTTTTGCAGGAAAAGTCCGAAAGTACCTCGTAAAGAAAGATTCCATACATACCATGTAGTAAAAGTCAAAATGGGTAAAAAGGAATTTAACATACATGAAAGAAAAGTAAGCATTTTATGAAAAAAAAATTAGAACATATGGACGTGGATAATAAACATAACCCCAGTAAATACATACGAATAACAATCTCGGATAAGAATGAGATTGGAATAATTATCCCTTACTTTAGGTCTGATATGCTTCGTACGTATCCAAACCTCCTTTATAATGATTTAAATAATGTCATTTACTTATTACATAATCATATTCATTGTTATTATATAATATATGGTTCACTTATGACTTTATATTACCCGTTCTTTTGTAAATTCGTGTTAAAGTAGCGTTTTTGGTAAAATAGTTTCATTTGTCGTTCGTGTTTTAACTAGAAATTATTCATATGATTACTTAGATCATGATTAATCACATAGAGAATGTAAAACATGATTTATATATAATATATATTCATAATATACATATATATAATAGATCGAAAAATGGAAATAAATACACCATTCATGGAGACGGTAGGCCGTACGTACGCATGAAAACTGTTTTCGTTTCCTTATTAAATTGAATGGAATTAAGTATATGACATAAATATATATATATACATAAATACAGTAGCATTATTATGTCATATATTTCATGATTACTTATTATATATACTTTATAATCATTCTTGAATGGTTAAAATGGAGAGTGAATCTCATCGCGTCGTGGAGACGGTAGTTCGTACGTACGCACGAGCGATGATATCATTCTCAAGATCATGGAATTGTATTAAAGTGTTTGTATAATATTAAAAAATCAATATCACTTTACAATAATCATATATATTCATTACTTTCACCATTATACCCATCCAAGTAAGGTGGTGGTGGAAAATATATTACACCACGGCGTGGAGACGGTACTCTGTACGTACGCACGCACGGTGATTTAATTTTCCGTAGGATGGATAGATGGTGAGATATGGTTGTTTCATACATATAATAACATATCAGTATATTAGTGATACTAATGTTATTACTTCATAAGGAAAAAACTAAATAAGAAGAAGTGGAAGAAGAAATAAAGTTGAAAGAATCGGTAATGGACATTACCTCTTCTTTGAAGCGCCTCTTTGAGACCTCCTCTTAAGGCACTAAAATTGGTCTTTGAAGAAAACCAGGACCCCTAGTATGTTTCTAGGGAAGTTTAGAAGAGAATTTGGAAGGGTGTTTCCGAGCTTGAAGGCTCAAAGTGGTGTGAGTAAGAGAGGGAGGAGCTGCCCTTTTATAAGGGAGGAGAGGGGCACCTTTGGAAAAACTAAAAATATTATTTTATTATAAAGTCATATTCGGTTTTTAATAGCTCCAAATTGATATATTTCGAATCTAAGGTGTGTATGGGTCGCAATACTCTCATAAAATAGAATTTAGACATGTTTAGGCCATTATATTAACCTTATCTTTTAGTTTTAACTCTTAGTTAATTAGATTGACATTTACCATGTCACTTTGTATTTTTATATTATATAGTTAATAAAATTACCATATACATCTAAGAGACCACCAAGTGGTCCATTAATGATACACCTATCATGATATAAGTATCTTTTCAGAACCTTAGATTTTTAGGAATATAATAACAATTAATAATATAATATTTGTTTTTAAAAACTATTTTATGTCAATTTTTACACTATTTGGTAATTGATTTTTGTGAAAATCATAACAGTATGATTAGTTCAAATAAAGTTAATTTAATCAATACTAACATGTCATATTAACATAGAAAATTATTTTAATTCATAAAAAGCCTCAAATTACATTTATTGGGGTATTTATAACATCAATTATGTCAAAATTTCATTAATAAGATAATTACGGCATCATCATTGTGTCATAAATAAATTAAATTATTTTAAGTATAAAAATTACAAATAAAATACCATTATGTAGGAAATATATTTATCTTTCTAATTAATATTTATAGTCGAATTTATCTTATATATAACCCTATATTAAAAATTATTTTGTTATTAAATTTTGATTTTAACTATTTTAACCCTTCTTTAAATAAATTAATAATAAATGTCCTAATCTAATTCAAGTGCGCCTAAATGGTGATATTTTATTCCTAAGGTTGTTTTGGTCGAATTACACTTATCCAATAGAATTAGGACATTTTTTAGGGTAATAATAATAACACTTTTACCATTAATTACCCTATTTACTTTGAACCGTGGTAAAAAAAGTAAAAAGTTACTATTCACAAAAAATTATTTTCATCTCATTGAACCACATTTTAGTCCTTGATATTAACTGTGTCTCTTGTATTTTCAAAATTATACTCACAGAAGTGGTACAATTAAGTTTTATTTGAATTTGGAAGTTCTCCTAGGAGGTGGATAAAAGACGGTGAAAAGTTCAATAAAATTTTTATATATCTAAAATTTTTATAAAATGACTTCAATGAATTGAATTGAACTTATATAGGTATTATGTATCAATTTGACCTAAAATAAATTTAATTAAAATAAATAATTATTTAAATAAAAAGTCGGCTTTTAAATAGTAACCCAGTGTTTTCACTATTCACCAAAAATTGAAAGTTTTCAGAAAAATTCCAAAATTTCACCCTAGGCTAATTTCGATATTCCGAATCCAAAAATGAAGTCCATTTTGAAAAATAAAATTTACTGAATTTCAAAAAGTGGTTATTATTATTCATAACGGCTAGTTTTAATAATAGTATATCGTTGTTTAGTGAAACTCGGTATTGCGTACGATGCAAGCTATCGAGGAAGGTTGTGGTTGCGTGTAAAGCAAGCCAAGCTACTGTTGTGTGTAGTGAAAGATTCCTTTGATGATTTATATAACATAAAAACAAAATATTTCTCATAAAAGTCTCGGGTGTTACATTCTACCCCCCTTAAAATGAATTTCGTCTTCGAAATTCGTCACTTTGTAACAAACAGATGAGGTTACCTCTCCCTCGTCATATCCTCAAGATCCCATGTAGATTCATCTAATTGGTGGTTCCTCCATAAAACATTCACCAAGAGAGTGGTCTTGTTCCATTGGACTTTTTCACTACGATCGAGAATCTCTATCAGCTGTTCTTCATAAGAAAGATCTTGTTCCAGCGGTAAAACTTCTGAGCTGAGTACATGTGAAGGATCAGGTATGTACTTTCTCAGGAGAGATACATGGAACACATCGTGAACTTAAGAGAGAGTCAGTGGAAGCACCAATCGGTAAGCAACCTTCCCAATATGATGCAGTATTTCGAAAGGACCGATATACCTAGGGCTCAGCTTTCCCTTCTTTCCAAATCTCATGACCCTCTTCCAGCGAGATATTCGTAAGAACACTTTATCACCCACTTCAAAATCTAGGTCTTTTCTTCGGTTATCGGTATAACATTTTTGTCGACTCTGAGCTGCTCTTATGTGTTGTTGAATATATCTCACCTTTTCTGCCATCTCATCAACAAGATCTGGTCCTAATAGCTTTCTTTCCCCAACTTCATCCCAGCAAGTTGGAGTCCTGCATTTCTTTCCATAGAGAGCTTCATAAGGAGCCATCTGAATACTGGAGTGAAAGCTATTATTATAAGAAAATTCCACCAAAGTTAGGTGTTGATCCCAACAACCTTTGAAATCCATAGAGCAAGCTCTTAACATATATTCTAGAGTTTGAATTGTCCTCTCAGACTGGCCACTTGTCTGAGGATGATAAGAAGTGCTGAAACTCAACTCTGTATCCAGAGTATCATGAATACTTCGCCAAAACTTTGAGGTAAACCTCGGATCCCGATCAGATATAATAGAAAGTGGTACTCCATGCAATCTTACCAATTCCTTCACATATATCCTGGCAAGCTGATCCAGAGAAAAATCCTATCTAATAGCAATGAAGTGTGCCGACTTTGTAAGACGATCAACTATGACCCAGATAGCATTATTTCCTTTGGATGTTTTAGGAAGTCCGGTGAGAAATTCCATAGTGATGTTTTCCCATTTCCATTCGGGTATGGGTAAAGGTTGTAACATCCCCTTATACTCCTGTCTCTCAACTTTAACTTGCTGACAAACCAAGCATCGAGAGACATATTCAGCAACATCTCTTTTCATTCCATCCCACCAGAATTACTCTTTCAGGTCCCTATACATCTTCATGCTTCCAGGATGAATAGATAATGAAGAACTATGAGCCTCATCCAGCAGCTCCTTCTTTAATTCTGGGATGGGAGGAACACAAACCCGATTCCTGAACTTTATTATCCCATCACAATCAAGGTTGAATTCAGGAACATTTCTCACCTTCTTTTGTAACTCTACATCTTCTTTTTGTGCCTCTTTAATCTTCACATGTATAGATTGTTGAACATTAATTTGATAAATATACTATTTTTTCCTTCCATTATAATTCCAAGATCCATCCTTTGTAAATCCATAAATATTGGATCTTTTTTGATCCTCATTATGGATAAACTAGCATGGTCTTGTCAACTTAATGCATCTGCCACCTTGTTTGTTTTCCCAGGGTGGTAATGAATTGAGCAGTCGTAATCCTTAATCAGCTTCAACCATCTTCTTTGGCACATATTCATATCCTTTTGTTTGAAAATATAATTTAAACTTTTATGATCAGTATAAATATCACACCTGTCTCCATAAAGATAATTCCTCCAAATCTTTAATGAAAATATTACCGTACCTAACTGCAAATCATGAGTTGGGTAATTTTGTTCATGGATTTTCAACTGCCGTGAGGCGTAAGCTATCACCATATCATTTTGCATAAGAACACACCCCAACCCCTTCTTGGATGCATAATTGTAGATCGCAAACCATTCTCAACTACAAGGTAGTGTGATCAGAGGTGCCCTGGATAACCTTATTTTCAACTTCTTGAAATTCTCTTCAAATTCCTCCATCCAAACAAACTTAACTCCTTTCCGAGCCAACTTGGTGAGTGGATTAGGTAATCCTGAAAAATATTTCACAAAACATCAATAATAACCAGCCAAACCAAGAAAACATCGGATCTCAGTTACTGTTGTTGGTATCGACCATCTTTCGATGACCTCTGTCTTTGCTGGATCCACAGATATTCCCTCTTTTGAGATTATGTGACCCAAAAATGCAACTTTTTTAATCCAAAATTCACACTTGGTAAATTTGTCATAAAGCTTCTCCTTTCTCAGGGTCTTTAATATAATTTTCAAGTGATCTTCATGTTCTTCCTTTCTTTTTGAATAGACAATAATATCTTCTATAAAGACTACCACAAACTGATCAAGATAGTCTCTAAAGACTCTATTCATTAGATCCATGAAGATAGAAGGGGCATCAGTAAGACCAAATGGCATCACTATAAATTCATAGTGTCCATACCTTGTAAAGAAAGCCTTTTTTGGTATATCCTCCCTTTTGACCCTAAATTGATGATACCCTGAACGAAGATCAATCTTGGAAAAGTATTGAGCTCCGTGTAGTTGGTTAAATAAGTCGTCAATGCGCGGGAGTGGATATTTGTTCTTGATAGTGATCTTGTTATGTTCTCGATAATCAATGCAGAGCCTCATTGATCCATCTTTCTTCTTAACAAACAGAACATGTGCTTCCCAAGGTGACGCACTAGGGCGTATGAATACCTTATCAAGATTCTCTTGGAGTTTCATCTTCAGTTCCTTCAACTCAATTGGGGCCATTCTATAATGTGTCTTTGAAATAGGGAAAGCACCCGGTACGAGTTCTATTGAAAACTCAACTTCACGATTTGGTGGAAGACCCGACAATTCCTCTAGAAAGACATCGTCAAACTCCCATACAATGGGCATATTATTAATCATGAGTTTCTCACCAACCATTTGAGAAATAACCTTCATTTAGTGGAATCAAGACCCATAAGATGGATGAAATTTCCACTGGAAGGTTATGTTCATCCTTGCATCGATAGAAGATCATACATTGATCTGGAATATGAAATGTGACTTACCTTCTTTGGCAATTGATATGAGCTCCATATAAAGAAATCCAATCCATGCCAATAATCACATCAAATTCCACTATAGGAAGGACCACAAGATTTTCAGGAAGCACTTTCCCACAAACTTCAATCGGGGAAGAATTATAAACTTTTGATGTGAATGTTGTGCCATTATGGGTTGTCACACCTAACTCAACATCTAATTGTTGAGGTAATACGGTGATACCATTAGAAACTTCTTTATAAATAAAAGTGTGGGTGGATCCAGAATCAAATAAAACATTTTCTACTTTAGAGTGGATGGTAAGTGTACCTTTCCCCACATCTTTATCGTACTCCACATCGCTGATAGAAATTGCATGTGACTTTCCTTTGTCTTTATCCTTAAGAGTTTTTTGGTGTCAATCATCATCAACAACCCTTGGATTAGGGCATTGATTGGCATAATTCCCCATTTCCTTTCACTTGTAACATTGAAGTGTAAGAGGTGCACTCTATGTAGACTTTTCTTTGTTCACATCACTAGACATCTTCTTCCAATCATTGCGGCATTCAAATGCCTGATGACCTTCCTTTCCACATTTGAAACATTTACTTGTCCCTTTAAGACAACTCCCTCCACATTTCTTTCCACACTTTGAGCATATGGGAAAACTCATCTTATTTTTAGTGTGCTATTTATATTTTCCATTGAATTCCATTTTCCTCTTCTTATCAAACCCATATGAATGATGTGTTACTCCAATCTCCATCTCAAATTTTAGAGAACATCGAAAGATTTTCTCGTAGCTATTGAAATCCCTTATGGATAACGCCCTTCGAAGACTTGGTTTAATCCACTAAAGAATCGATCGATCTTACTCTCAGGTTGGATAATAATACCAGAATCATACCTTGCAAGTCTTGTAAAATTTTCTTCATAGGTACCAACATATTCATCATCCTTTTGTTTTAGTTCAAGAAACTCCATCTCCATATTTGTTCAGAGAATACGAGGGAAGTACTTATTGAAAAAAAAGTTCTCGAACTCGTCCCATTCCATGGATTCAATTTCATCCCTTTGCCTCGTATTTTTGATAAGATTCCACCATTGATCAGCTTCACCTTCCAAGCGATAAACTTCTAAGATGACTTTTTCATGTTCAGAACATTGAAGAACTGAAAATAACTTTTCAGTGGTACTGATCCATTGTTCATCCACTAATGGATCAGAAGACCCGCTGAATGAAGGTAGAAGCTGCCTCATGAAAGATTCAACAGAATGTTTCTCCTTCCTTTTCTCATTTGGAAGTCATGCATGATTCAAAGCTTGAGAAATTTTTGTGAGCATGGCTACAAGATTTTTTATTCCAGCTCCCATAACGTTTGGTTGCTCAGGGGGACAATCATTACATTGCCCTTCGCATTCCGCATTAACACGGTTCCTTCGGGTTCCAGCCATTGACTAAAACCAAGAAAAATAGTGTGATCAACACTAATTATAATAGGAAAATCACATAATCAAGAATAAAATTTCACACTTAAGGTCTTATCATAGGTTTTTCATGGCCATTTATAAAACACTAAGATTGTGTTCTATGCTTAGACTTATCCTTAGGGTTCTTAGTAAGGATTTTACATCCTAGTTTCCAAAGGTTGACTATACCTTTCCTCTGATACCAACTATAGCGACACTAAGCCTGATGTACATGGACATTACATTAATTTTGTGAAATACTTAATACATAAAAAAACAGACACACAAGGACCGTAATAGTTTAGTGTCTTTGGAAACTTGGACTGTAATCTTCTAATCGTGGTGAAAGATCTTCAACATCTCCCATAAATATCTTCCACTTTTTGTTTCCTTACCTAAAACCTTTATTTTAATCCTGGGGGAAAATAAAACATAAAAAGGGTGAGCTCAAATGCTCAGTAAGGGTAAGCATGGATAAAATAAAACATACCATATACATTTGAACTTAAAAACATGAACATAATGTTTAAACATCAAAATCTTGAGCAACGACATAAAACATGGAAGTACATAAGGCATAGATCATAATGGAATATAAATCATGATACAATAGCATGGGAGTAAAACATGTAATTATGGCATCCATTAAGCACATGTAATGATTTCCATAGTAGCCCAGGCATTGCTGCCAATACAATCTTAGTGGACAAAGTCTCTTTCTGAATCGAGTTCACTCCTAGTTTCAGTCCTGTAATACTGAACCAGATTAAATTACCGTTCCATCCATGTATATATAATGAGATATAAATCTTTACCCAATGCATTGGAGGGAGATATAGGTCCCACCCATCTCATAATGAAATCATTCTTACTTGTTCCACAAAATAAACATACATCATTCATAATAACCCAACAAATAAAATGGGTTTCATAAACATCATCCCATCATCACATAATAAATATAAAAGAAATGTTTATAATTTCATAATAATAAAATTGAAACCATGTAAATCATAGAGACATTATACTTGAAACATAAACATATAAAATAAGGTTATCTTAGATGAAAAATGGTTTTGATAAAAGACTTGAAATGACTTCTTGGGGAAAATATTTTTTCTTCTTCAAAATCATTTTATTTTCACAAAATGTCATCCAATTTTAAATGAAAAGGATTTTGTTTAAAATAGTCATGAAATCCTTTGGAGGAAGCTTCATGAAAATAAGGCTTTATAAAACCGTAAAAATCCATTCATTCCATATAAGTTAAAAAAACATTCTTCTCGTACTTTTGCCGGAAAAGTCAAAAAGTACCTTGTAAAGAAAGATTCCATACGTACCATATAGTAAAAGTCAAAATGGGTAAAAAGGACTTTAAACATACATGAAAAATAATTAATCATTTTATGAAAACATTTTTAGAACATATGGACGTGGATAATAAACATAACCCCAGTAAATACTTACGAATAATAATCTCGGATAAGAATGAGATTGGAATAATTATCCCTTACCTTAGGTTCGATATGCTTCGTACGTATCCAAAACTCCTATATAATGATTTAAATAATTTCATTGACTAATTAAATAATCATATTCGTTGTTATTATATCATATATGGTTCACTTATGACTTTATATTACCCGTTCTTTTGTAAATTCATGTTAAAGTAGCGTTTTGGTTAAAATCGTTTCATTTGTCATTCGTGTTTTAACTTGTAATTATTCATATGATTACTTAGATCATGATTAATTACATCCAAAATGTAAAACATGATTTATATATAATATATATTCAGAATATACATATATATAATAGATCGATAAATGGAAAGAAATAAACCGTTCAGGGAGACGGTAGGCCGTACGTACGCATGAACGCTATTTTTGTTTCCTTATTAAATTGAATGGAATTAAGTAGATGAAATATATATATATACATAAATCCAGTAGAATTATTATGTCATATATTTCATGATTACTTATTATATATACTTTATAATCATTCTTGAATGGTTAACATGGAGAGTGAATCTCATCGCGTCGTGGAGACGGTAGTCCGTACGTACGCACGAGCGATGATATTATTCCCAAGATCGTGGAATTGTATTAAAGTGTATGTATAATATTACAGAATCAATATCAATTCGAAATAATCATATATATTCATTACTTTCACCATTATACTCATCCAAGTAAGGTGGTGGTGTAAAATAGATTACACCACGGCGTGGAGACAGTATTCCGTACGTACGCAGGCTCGGGGATTTCATTTTCCGTTGGATGGATAGATGGTTAAATATTTTTGTTTCATACTTATAATAACATATAATTATATGAGTTATAATGATGTTATTACTTCATAATTAAACAACTAAAGAAGAAGAAGTGGAAGAAGAAATAAAGTTGAAAGAATCGGTAATGAACATTACCTCTTCTTTGAAGCACCACTTTGAGACCTCCTCTTAAGGCACTAAAATTGGTATTTGAAGAATACCAAGACCTCTAGGATATTTCTAGGGAAGTGTAGAAGAGAATTTGGCAGGGGTTGGCCGATATTTAAGGCTCAAAGTGGTGTGAGTAAGAGAGGGAGGAGGTTCCCTTTTATAAGGGAGGAGAGGGGAACCTTTGGAAAAACTAAACATATTATTTTATTATAAAGTCATATTCGGTTTTTAATAGCACAAAATTAATATATTTAGAATATAATGTGGGTATGGGTCGCAATAATCTCATATAATAGAATTTAGAAAAGTTTAGGTCATTATATTAACCTTATCTTCTAGCTTTAACTCTTAGTTAATTAGATTGACATTTACCATGTCACTTTGTATTTTTATATTATATAGTTAATAAACTTACCATATACATATAAGCGACCCCATGGTGGTCCATTAATGATACACCTATCATGATATAAGTATCTTGTCCGAACCTTAGATTTTTAAGAATATAATAACAATTAATAATATAATATTTTTTTAAAAAAACTATTTTATGTCAATTTTGACACTATTTGGTAATTGATTTTTTTGAAAATCATATAAGAATTATTAGTTCTAAAAAAGTTAATTCAATCAATACTAACATGTCATATTAACATATAAAATTATTTTAATTCATAAAAAGTCTCAAATTACATTTATTTGGGTATTTGTAACATCAATTATGTCAATATTTCATTAATAAGATAATTATTCCATCATCATTGTGTCATAAATAAATTAAATTATTTTAAGTCTAAAAATTACAAATAAAATACCATTATGTAGGAAATAATTTTATCTTTCTAATGAATATTTATAGTCGAATTTATCGTATGTATAACCCTATATTAAAAATGATTTAGTTATTAAATGTTTATTTTCACTATTTTAACCCTTCTTTAAATAAATTAATAATAAATGTCCTAATCTTATCCAAGTGGGCCTAAATGGTCATATTTTATTCCTAAGGTTGTTTTTGGTCTAATTACACTTATCCAATAGAATTAAGACATGTGTTAGGGTAATAATAATAACACTTTTACCCTTAATTACCCTATTTACTTTCAACCGTGGTAAAAATAGTAAAAAGTTACTGTTCGCCAAACATTATTTTCATATCATTGAACCACATTTTAGTCCTTGATATTAACTGTGTCTCACGGATTTTATAAATTACACTCACATAAGCGGTAAAATTATGTTTTATGTCAATTTGGAAATTCTCCTAGGAGGTGGATAAAATATGGTGAAAAGTTCAATAAAATTTTTATATATATAAAATTATTATAAAATGACTCCAATTAATTGCATTGAACTTATATAGGTATTATGTATCAATTTTGACCTAAAATATATTTATTTAAAATAAATAATTATTTAAATAAAAAGTTTGTTTTTAAATAGTAACCTAGTGTCTTCACTATTCCCCAAAAATTGAAAGTTTTCATAAAAATACCAAAATTTCACCCTAGGCTAATTTCGATATTCCGAATCCAAAAATGAAGTCCATTTTGAAAAATAAAATTTACAAAATTTCAAAAATTGGTTTTACTATTCATAATGACTAGTTTTAATAATAGCATATTATTGTTTAGTGGAACTCGGTATTGTGTACGACACAAGCTATTGAGGAAGGTCGCGGTTGCGTGTAAAGCAAGCCAAGCTAGTGTTGTGTGTAGTGAAAGATTCCATTGATGATTTATATAACATAAAAACAAACTATTTCTCATAAAATTCTTGGGTGTTACATCTAGTATCCATCTAGGATGGTTTTTTATAATAGGGGAAATCATAAATTTGTTATCATGGTAATTGGGGATTAATATGAGTTTTCTCTTGTTAATTATAATTTTTTAAAAACATTAACCTTTTCACCCCCTAGATTTATGTGGTGATGTCTTCTTCATTTAAGAACATATTTGTGATCTATTTGATTATTTCTATCTCTCTAAATCAGGGATTTGATAAACTTATAATTTTTTTAATTGGAGACAAGGTATTATTGATTTCAAGATAAAAAATCTAATATTTTGATTCTAGTTTGATGATTTCTTGGTTCATTTGTGTTATTTAAAGAATTAGTTCACCGTATGATATGTGAATTGTGAAAAATGTTCAAGGTAGGTGACCTATTGCCTACTTATAGTGTTATCTTATAATTATATATTATTTTGGGACTATTTTGGTGGTTTATTGAATTATTAAGGGAAATGTTCCTGGAAAATGTGTTCCAATATTATATATTAATTTTCATGAATTGTTACATTGTGTGAATATGTAATTAAGGCGATTCAATTTTGAAATTAGATAATTTATTTTTTAAAGTGGTAAACTAAAGGGAATAGAAACTTAATGAATAATTTAATTGAATGAATATTAATGGTATGATTAATGTAAAAAAAAATGTTGAAATTGATGATCTAGAGGTGAATCTAGTGTACATTAGGTGATTCACTACTACTTAACTCTTGTTGTTCCTATATGGGTTTATTAAATTATTGTAGTATATAACCTGAATTTATGTATCTTTAAAATTGTAATTTGATGTTATAAATAAAGTAAATTTAGATTATAATTCTTATGTAAATGATTTTAGACACACCAAGTGAGTTGGATGAATGGATTATGTGTTAACGGGGATTTTTTATGAAAATATTGTTGAAAAGAGGGGAATCAGTAAACTATATATTACTTATAAGGTAGTGAAAGTGACATGTAAAGGGGTGAATTATTAATTACTTTTTTAAGTAATTAATTGATTAAATTATAATAAATTGGGGTATTTGATTTGTAAATTTTTGATTTAAATTTTGTTTAAAACAGAAAAGGTTAAGATAAAAAATGGAAAATTGATTTCTAATGGTGATTGGACTAAAAGTGAAATAATGAGACTAAAAAGGGGTATTTTTAGTGTGTATATACTTAATTAATTTTGTGAATTGGCATTATAAAATGAATATTATATTTTTGTATTTTTTATGTGTTTTTGAAAAATCAATGTTTTATACTGGTGGAATAACTTATGGTTCTTTTGATGTGTTGTTTTTTAAGCTATAGTGGTATGAAAATGATCTTCTCTATATCTTTTGTTTTGATATTTAGTTCCAGGAAGTTATACTCTATCAGGGATCCTTGGGTTGGCTGAGATATATGATATCTATTTGAGATCCATGTGTTTGGTTTTTCTTTGAGTTAGGCTTAAGGAATTATTTGATTCTATGCGTTCTTTATAAGATATGATTTGTTTCTATTTTTTTAAAATATGGGTTGATGATGAGGCATGTGTTTGGATACCAAGTTCATGGGTATCGATATAGGTCGAAGTAGGTATGATCTTACTTGAGTGACATAGATTTTAATTTATTCGCATTTACAAACTGAAAAGGATATTGTTAAGAAGATTAAATATTTAAACTATTTTTACATCATTGTGACTTGCTTCATTAAAAAAATAGTGGTCTCAGTGGGTTAGACTATGGATTATATTCTCACTCATTTTATAGACACACTTAGTGTGTGTGTGTGTGGATATTATATGCATGATGTTTCAAGTAAAGGAAATAGGCCTTTTCAGCTAGGATTTGGTGTTTGGATACACTCTGGCGCCATGTTCATGTGATTATGGTTTTTAATAGATGGGGTTGTCCTTAGTTATTTCAAAATTCTATTACCATTGTATTTTATACATTTTAATAATTGAGACTTTTCTTTGAGTCTTATTTGGTTATATGACATATGTGAGCTTATTGGGGCGTTGTTATGAGATTAATGCATTGATACAGATAGAGTTTTTTACTATTGTTGTGATTATTAATTTTTAATATACTAAATAAATAGTAAATTTGTGGGAAAATCATCTCTCAAGTGATTTTTTTTATCCTCGATACTAGTCATCCGGAGCTGGTGATCAGGGGCCTTACTTAAGGTCATGTGGAATTTCACCTTAGAAAAACATTCATACCTAGTCATTACATTACAAAATGTAATCATCGTGGTTAGTTTATATAGTCCTAATATTTTGGATGTGGTAAAGTATAAAATAGATACCATGACATAGTGTGTAAGTTATGTGTGTGTTCTTGGCCAATACAACTAGAGTGGGATTCCAAGTTTCTTGGGGTTTATACAATTGTATTTACTTAGTTGACTAAAATATTTTGGGATATCATTCTCACTCAAATGATTGTAAGTATTGAGGAAATTCATACATCATTTTTGGTTCATACGAGCATCATATATGTGTGTGACTATGTGTTTATGATTGACTAGTTATGATTTTAGGTTAAAAATTTAATTAAAAATAACTTCATCATTGTTTTCCTAAATAAATTATTAATGATTGATTTATTAACTAAAATTTGCGAAATAAATTGTGTGATGTAATGCGATTAGTTGATTTGAATAATTATTTTGTGAACATGTGCACAAAGTGATGAGTAATGTGATTGTATATTAAGATATTTTTGTTATATATTAATGGTTGTATTAATTATTCTATATAATTATGTCATCTAAGGGTAAAGAAAATGATCCTTAGGGGAAGAAGGTTAAGTGGGATCATTTTTATAAGGGAAACAAGATAGGGAAAGCTGATAATGTTCCCATAAAGGATGGTCCTAAGACTGAGTTGGGAAAAGGTTCATTGAGAACTTATTGGTGGTGATTCGGAACATGGAGGTGAGAATACCTCAAATAGTTATAGTGGTGGTTAATGTGATTCCGGATTTTAGAGCATATTATCCTTATACCTTTATAAGATATGTTGGGTATCATGGATATGAAGATAGGTTAGATGGAATGGATCATATTTTTGACTTGATTGGTCCTCGTGAGGATAATAAAGTGAAGTTGGTTGTTTCGATGCTAAAGGAACTAACCTGGAACTTGTTAGATATCTTAGTTTAGGAGATAAAGACCGATAAATTGTTATGCATGTCATTTCAAGAACTCTTATTTGAGTATTTTTATCCTCATATACTAAGGATGGATAGGTAAAGAGTTCATAGAGTTAAATTAATGAAATATGTCTATCATATATTATAATTCTATATTTGTGGAGTTGATTCAATTTTATCCTACATTGGTAGGAGATGATATTTATAATTCTCATCAGATTTAATATGGGTCGATATTAGAGATCTGAACTAAGGTGTATACATTTTACCTAATTTTAAAAATTGGTTAAATAGGGATCTTATAGCTGAGAAATACCTTGTGGAATGAAAAATGGAATCAGTGGGAATAGGAGGATCTGGTAGTGGAAAGAAGATGAATGAGAAAGTAATAAAATGTGTAGATATAGATCAGGTGGTGCTTGTATGATCTCTTCTACTACTTCTTCTAGAGGCATAACTCCACTTTAGTTTTATTTGTGAAGATAGGTAATCCATCCCAAATTTATTTATCCTAGTTATCCTAAGGATTTTTACTCTTCTTTATTGTTTGTAAATATTGAGAAGTTATAAAAGAAGGGTTCTAATAGTAGTAGAGATCATGATTCAACTTTTATGCAAGTATCGTAGGATTAGAGTAGTAAATCGTAGAAGAGAAAGAGCCCCATTTAATCTAAGATATTTCACCGAGGTGGTGGAAATGGTTCTTAGGGTTGGGATTATTGATAAGATTCTATATAAGTGAGACAAATTACCCTAGGGTAGGTCTATGATACTAGTTTTGTTCAATTGTTCATAATTGAGAAAGTTTCGATGAATTTATATGAGGAATATACAATAGTGAGAGGTGTGATGTTAGTAACCACTACCCTATATAGTTTTCATTTTATTATAGTGATTCATATTAGTTCATACATGTTTTCTTGGTTTCAAAACTACATTTATCTATTGATATTCTATCTGGAGTTCTATTAGTGAATATATAAATGCAAAAAACGAGAGGAACCAATCAGAGATGCTTGACTTATATCATTTCTGTCTTCATATGCGGTAATTTTAATGATTTATTCATTATAAAGATGAAGGGATTTAATGTGATTATTGGGGTAGACCATTTGTCACATTATCAAGTGCATAATGATTTCTACCAGATATGTGTGGTATTTTATTTTTCTTCCAATAAGTCATATATTTTTTGGGAGAGTGTAAATAGAATGCTAGAAGGGTTAGTTAAGATTTGGGGAAGATATGGAGGATTAGATCCCAGGTTGTGGGGATATATCTTAGTTCGACTAAGGAAGTTTCTATTTTTATTTTTCCTCTTATGTTTGATTGATATAATGTTGTCATTTATAAATACATTATAGGGTTTCTATTAGTATGAGAGGTAGAATCATTAATTAACTGGGTAATAGGTATCAAGCCTATTTTTATACTGCCTTATCATATATCTCCAACTAAGCTTAAGGAGTTAAGTTTCAATTTTTTGATCTTGAAACTAATGGATTCATTTTCCAAAGTTTACCTCCATGGTGTGATCTTATGATTTTTTTAAGAAAGTGGATGGGATTTTTCCATTATGTGAGGATTAGTATAGGTTGAACCATATTACTATCAAGAATCAATATCCTTAATCCTATATCAATGATTAATTTTATTAGTTGTGGTGAAAATGGTGTTTCTCAATGATTTGTCTTAAATTTAGTTACCATTAGATAAGGGTATGGGATAAGGATGTTCCAAAGATACCTTTCTAATCATAGTGTGGTCATTATTAATTATTTGTGATGTCATTCAAGGTGATGAATGAACCATTATTATTTATAGTGTTCATGAGCTATGTATTATATCCTTATTTGGATTCCTTTATGATCATATTTTTCATTGATATATTGATATATTCATGGTCATATAAGGGTCACAAAGGGAATTTGATTATTATCTTGGATACATTTTCATATCAATGCTTGTGTTCCAAGATGTCACAATGTTCATTCTTGATTCAAGAGGTTAGGTTTATTTGGAATGTTATATATTAATTGGGGGTATTCATGGTTCAAGATAAAGTATATTTTGGAATGTATTTCAATGATCCAAAGAATGACAATGGGATTTGGAGATTCTTGTATTTTTCAGGATATTATCATCACTTTATTTAGAACTCTTATCACAAAGATGCATCAAGGGAGACACAGTCTAGGATGGGATTAAATTTATTATGGGGTAATAAATAATAAGGTAAATTTTATGAGATGGATTATTGGTTGATTTCAACCCCTATTATCACTTTACCAGACTATAGAAGCAATTTGATGTGTATTTTGATGTATCAAGTGTGGGATTGGCCTATGTTTTGATACATGAGTGTTAATTAATGGAATATGGTTCTCATTATCTTTTTCCACATGAGAATAATTACCCCACCCATTATCTTTAGTTGTACATGGTTTTTCATAATTGTTGATTATATGTTTTTTATATTCACTGAACACAAGAGTGTAAAGTATATATTTTCTCAAGGGGATTTAAATCTTGGACAAAGGAGATTGGTTGAAAATATCAAGACATCTAATTTTTAGATTATAGGTACTCTTAGAAAATGGAATGTTGTGGGAGATATATTAATCATGAAGTCCTTAGTGGATAATGTTTGAGTTTCAAAATAGGTATAATAAATTATGAATCTCTTCTCAAAGATACACCTTTAAGTGGATAAATATAAATTTTATTTAGGTGAAGGAGTGATAGTTTTTAAAATACTAGTGTTATGTTTTTAAATTAAATCTCTATTTTGGGGAGAATATACCTAGGTGGGTTCTTGGTAGTTAATTTTCCGAATATTTATCTGAGAGGGTATATGTATTATTATATTATTGAGAAGAAGAGTTGAGATAGTTTCATATATCTCAATGTGTCTTTCATCCTAATATGACTAAAATATACCATACTATTATATGAAACTATTTAGAACCATGTATGAATTTTGGTATGGATGGGTTTTTTCTATGGTGTTTCACCTATCAGTGAACAATGGCTGAGAAACAACACCATCTTGTGATCTTTAATAATTCCTCCTTTTTTTAATGGTAGTTGGATGATATCCCCATAAATTTTCTGAAAGGTTTTCTAAGGTAATGAAAAGGGAAATATGAATTTTGGATTATCATTAATCAATATAGTAAGGTTTCACTTTTTTAACCAATCTAGGAGACTCATTTGGTTGAGGATATTAGAAATATTTATATTGATGTGATTGATAGACTTCATGGGATACCTAATAATATCATGTATGATTCTGAT
Source organism: Viscum album (assembly GCA_963277665.1). NCBI lineage: Eukaryota > Viridiplantae > Streptophyta > Magnoliopsida > Santalales > Viscaceae > Viscum > Viscum album. The sequence goes on along the minus strand of OY728129.1, from coordinate 581,251,406 downwards.
ATGGGATTCACATCACAATATTGGTAGGGTTTGGAAAATCCATTATGTTCTCATGTAAACTTCAGTATGACTTACCATCTATAAATGTATTTCCCATCTAAGAACAACATTTATATTCTCATGGATATTCTCTTTCAAAGTATTTTGAGATATATAGGTGTGTTGGAATATCATTTGGACTTCATGGATTTTTTTATAAAAAAACTACTAAGAATTTATTTAGATGGAAATATTTTAGGATCAATATATAATGTCATGTCAATATCCTTTATATTGGATAGAAGTTTGTGAGGCATCTCCCTTTGGGCCCAATATAGTTCAAGAGACCTTTTATCATGTGGAAATGGTCAAGAAGAGGCTTGTTATGGATCAAAGTGGAAAGAAGTATAATTTTTACCATAGGTGTTTTCATCTTGAGATTAATGTTGAGGATCATGTTTTCCTTCATTTCTCACCCTAGATAAGACATCTGTGAATTGAAAAGTATGGAAAGTTGGATATATTGTACTTTAGGCCATTTGATATTCTAGAGAGAATCGGGGAGTTTTTTTATCAGTTAAATTTACCTCCAAAGTATTCCACTATTCATTATGTATTTTATGTATCTCAAGTGAAAGAGTATGGACTAGACCCATATAATGTGAATCATAGATATTATGTGAATATTGAGTTGAATTATTATTTTTAGAGAATCTAGTACTGACTGTCAATCACAACAAAAAGAAACTATAGGGGAAATTTGTGCCACTTGTGGGCATTTTATAAAAATATAGAAAAATACAAGAGGTAAAATGGGAATTAGAAGATAAAATAAGATCCCAATGGGTAGATCTATTTATTGGGGAATGTCAATAATATTTCTTGAGGACATGAATCCCTATAGTGAGGAGTTTGTAATAACCCTTTTCATTGTGGTGTTCTTTGATTTTAATTTGATTTATTATAATTTATTTTTTTATTTTGATTTATTTGTTTTTTGTTATTTTAGGATCATATGGTAAATAGAAGATAAGGTAGGCGGTAAATAATATTAAATATATAGTAATTACATCTATAGGTTTCACTGGGTGCCTGGTGTGTGGTACCGAGTACCCATGGAGGGTGGTAGAGATGTAATAGAACCTAGGTTGGCCACGAGTACCCAGTGGTGGGTGGACGAGTATAATATAGACACTTGTGTGATATTTTTGAATGCAATAAAAATTATAAATGTGTTATCACTGGAATTGGGGATTAATCCAAGTTTCTTCTTGATAAGGATCATTTTTTATCAACATTGAGCTACTAAAACTCTCTTTTCCTCCCCTTAGCTTCCAGAAATAATCTTTTCTTTATTTGATCATTGATTTGTTATTAATTTTATGTGTTGGATCATTATCAATTAGGGAAATAAGAATAATATAATTTTATTCAAATGTTACAAGGTTTGATCATTGTTATGTTCTATACTCCACTATTTTTCTTCTAGTTTGGTGATTTCATGTTTGACTGATGTTCTTAAATAAATTAGGATATTATATCTCATATGGATTGTGAAAAAAGGTCGAGGTATATAAATTATTCCCATATTGTACTATTTATATTGTTATTATATATGATTTGTGTACTATTTATGTATATAATGAATTATGAGGGGTGATTCGAATAGAAAATTATTTGCAACATTATCAAGTTATTTTAATGAATTTTTACGCATTGCACATATTTATTTGAAGTGATTCAATGATGAAATTGGATAGATTCTTATCTAAATAGATAACCTAAATAGTATTTAGTCATAACTAATGGTAGAATTGATGTTTAAATTTTCTAACTCATCATGTCCCTCCTAGCCAGTGGTAAGCCAAACATACCACATTAATCCCACCTCAAATAGGCTGAAGACTGGTGACTAGAACATATTAGGAATGTCGCACATATGGGAGGACTTAACCTAACTCACATGTAAAAATACACATGTGTATCCATACACACCATACTTCTGTATAATGTAAAAAATAGAATAATAAATTCTTTCATAACCTCTAATATCCCACAATTGAGTATGAAATTACATAGAAAAGTAAAGAAGGAAAAATACAAGCCCAGAAACTAGTAAGTTGGTCTAACCTTACAACAAGAGGGAAAATAGTCACAGCACAAAAAAAATAGTCTTATAGTATTCCTACTACCAATCCTTACAAGAACCACTAATAACCACCCACACTAGGTCCCCCTGAATCTCCATTAAATAGATTCTTATCTATATAATATGTGACATGTATAGTAATATCCCATAAAAGGGTGCGTATATGTATACCTATTAAGACACCCAGAAATAACCAATAATTAAAGAATAAAAATAAAGGGTTATCTTAAAACCATAACCAAGAGAGTAAATAAAGTATAATAAGTTAGATATGATAATAAGAGGTTCCCATGATCGATAGTAAAGTAATAAGTCTTAGCTAGCCAAAGAAACTCTCCATTCCTAAATCTGAATTAGAAGTCCCAGGAAACATATGTGTTCTTTCCTTCAGTTGATGTTGGAGGATCCCTGGCCCATGAATATGGGTGAAATGAAAACTCCAGTGGATAATCCCTATCCATTATATTTTCTATATATGGGAGAAAATACCAACTTTAAAGATATAGGATATCTTCCCCATAATGTGGTTAAAATATCAACTCTATCTAATACTATGGGTAAAGGATCCCATAACTATGATTACATGGGATAAATATAGACTCCCTAGGAGTATCCCAATCCCAATTGGTGGAATACCTACTCCACCTAGGAATAGTGAGTGCAAAATATATATCTTACTGAAACACTTCAGACTAATGGGAATTGTATGATGTGTCCTATGGGTACACAGTATGATATCCAAAGTTGATCACCTGGTCGTATTATGTTTCTCCACGTGGCATGTCTCTCCCCAAGAACACAGAGTGTAGAGGGGTCACATGGAGTGTCATTTACATGATGGATCTTAGCATGTACCTCATCTAATCTAGTCATATACCACTGAGGCTACACAAGGTGTGGCCTAACACACATGACATGTGGTGACACATGGTTCCTTAGGTGTATAATTCCAGTACATCCTGATATAGTTGGGTAGGGTTCACATGATGTGTGGAATAATCACATTGTCATGTAATATTTAAATCTAACCCAAAACCCTAATGCCATAAAGATAGATTACATTATGTGTGTTCTTCCAAACTACACGTTGTGTGGTTGATAAATTTCCATATTTATTTTTCCACAACACTTCTTTCAATATATTTTCCTATTTCAATGTTTTTTATATAAATACTACAACTACATGTTTACTTTTATTTGTGGATATCCAAAAATTAGACACTTTCTATTACTTTTCATAAAAATGAATCTTTCTAACCTCTAGTAGAGGAATCATCATCATACCTACCATTGGATGCGAAACCTCCATCGCTCAATCATTCCTCAAATTCTTATAATCATAATCATAAAATCTATGTTATTATAAAAACCATGATTCTGAACTAAAAACAATGATCCATGGTAATAATGATTGATCATGAAATGAATTGTGTTCTTAGAAATGTTTGAAACACCTTCAAAATGAATACCAGTGATGAACACCTGAAAACGAGGGGAGAAATCCATAAAAAATAAAAGTGATAATTCTATGATGGTCATTTTCATATTATCCATTTCTCTTAGATTGGAATCTAAGGATAAAAAAAATTAATATCCAAGACTAAATAAATTCACAATTCCTAATTCTATGAAATGAATAAATTAGTAGGGTCATTCTATGGTTTTCTCAAATTATATTCACATAATAATTAAATTGAAAATTAATGACATCAAAAATAGTAATAAAATCAACAAATAAAATGAACTACCTTAGGTTTTTATTGAACATTGGTGATGAAAATGTTACCTATCCATGACATAGATAAACATCCTCGGTACATTCATCGTCAATCCGTGAACCTATTTTTACCAAGGGTTCTACCTTGGATGTCACCTCTCCAATATCTAGGGTTATGCATCTAACCCTATGGAATAGGTATAGTAATGTCTTTATTGATATTATATTATTTCAAAATTTTAATAAATTAAAATAAATTATTTATTTAATTTTATTTAACATATATTTTAGGGACTATGCATCATCCCAAGACCTGATGCAAACAAGGATTATTTCACACCTAGGGTAAAACCCACATTTTGGAATCAATTGTAGTCTTAGTTTTCCTATATGAGACTTAATTTTGGGAAAATATGTTTTCACTTCAAAAAATTGTGTGTGCAAGTTAATATATTTAATATATCTGCATCAGGGACACATGGTGCATGAAACTTTATGATATATTCTCCTCTATATCTGAAAATGTTATTTAAAATGTTCATTGATTCTAATCATAAAAACTGAAGTTGTTATACTCTCCCTACCTTCAAGGATTTTTTCCTCAAAAATTAAAAAAAACATAAATGAGTGGGGGTACTGAGCCAACATTGGTTCTTCCACTCCCACTAGATCTCCTATATATTACTATATAGCTAAAGAGTGTGCATAAGGGGAATAATTTTCCCATTAAGTAACACCTCCTATTGATCCACTGTTACCACTAGGTAGTCTAAAAAAGTGGGTTCATCTTAAATGTTCAGTTCATCCCAATAAATCATGTGAAACTTATCATGCACAAATTTCTTTAGATTAAACACATAAAACACATCATGAACTTAATCGAAGTTCATAGGGAAATATAGGTGGTGCACAACCTTTCTAATCTTATGTAGAATCTAATATGTATTAATGAACCCTGGAGATAAATTTCTAAACAAACAAAATTTCTATAAATTGCATCAAGGTGAGACCTTCAAGAACACAGGGTCTCCCTCACTGAAATCCAAGTACCTTTTTCAGTAGTTCATATAAGACTTTTGAGGGATATAATATATCCTTATTCTATCCTAGATGATATAAAATTTCTATATCATTTCTCGAACTAAGTTTGGACCTATAATTGTTGACTATTCTAACTATTACTAGCATAGTGGTGACCACCAAGGTCTCACATAAATGACCTTTAAAGGTTCCATACCAGAATTAATGTGATAGTTTTAGTTCAAAAGAAAATCTAATTTGTTTAGGTGATACACCTATCTCCAAAGTCCAACATTAAAGACCATAAAATGTTCTCTATAACCAAAATGGTCTGCTCAGTCTCATCGTCTTTCTAGGGGTTGAATTCCATGCTCATCTAAAAATGATTCCTGAAAGACTATTGTAAGCCTAACCATAATTGATATGTGGACTGATTTTCTTGTTCGAGGATAATAATTAAGGGGAAACCCTGAATCTAGATGACCTCATGCATGTATAAGTTTCCCAATAATTCCATTGAACTCTTTTCTCTAATGGATATTAAGTGAAACAACTAAGTGATTTGATCTATGATCACCTAGATAGAATCATGACCTCTCACCATCCATGGAAACCCTATCACAAAATCCATGTATATACCATCCCACTTCCATTTAGGAACTTTAAGGGTTTTTTCTAAACCCGTTTGTAATGGATGATCAGCCTTTATCTACTGATAGGTTATGTATTAAGAGATGAGATTTACAACACTATTCTTTATCCATTTCCATAAACACTACAAATGAATGTCATGAAAAATATTTGATACTCTAGGATGTACTGCTAAGGGAGATATGTACCACTCTCTTAGATCCTCCCCTCAAATGGATGGATTGTACCACTATCTTCTCTTAGAAGAAGATTACATTCTCCCGTCCTTTTGAAAATATATAAGGAGTATTTCCTACAAATATATGATCATAAAAGACCCAAAAATAATCACCATCTACTTTTACTTCCCTTACATGTTGAAGGAGTGGAGGGGAAATAACCATTGATCATAGGTATGATTCACCTCCCTTATCCACCAGGGATATCTGTAATGTGTCTAACTTTTGTTATTCCTCACCTAGAAACTGGGATTAATATTTTTACTAATAAAATATTCTTTATCATTCCATTTTATAAGATTATAGAATACCTAAAATTAATAGTATTGCATGAACTACAACCACTTCCTCTATACGAGTAAAGATGTACCTGAGACTATTTTTATAAGAATAAACAAAAAACTGCTCACCAATAAGGTAGTGTCATCATTTCTTCAGGGTGAATTCCACAACATCCTACTATAAGTCATGGGTTGTATAGTTTTCCTCAATGGGTATCAGCTACCTAGATATGTAGGTTGTCACCAGTATAATCTACATCAAAACAAACCTGATCATAGATCTAGAGGCATTATAGAACATTATATAATCACCCCCACTCCGTGAATCATCAGGATGGGATGACTAGTAAACCTCCACCAAAACTCCTCAAATGACTTATAGAACTTATCTGAATAGATAAAAGGATTCCTATTTCAGTTCAAGGAAGCTAATGGATTTATAATAATAAATATGTTTGGCATGAATCTTTCATAACATCTATCAGAAATAAGTAATATTTACACCTATTTCACACTCTTGAGAGGCTCTAAATAAAGCACTGCCTCAATCATTGTTGGGTATACAACAAGTACCTCCTCTAAGATGACATGTACAAGAAAGTGTACATATCTAACACAAAACTAACACTTTGATATTTTTCCTTATGGTTAATTACCTCAAATTATATATAGAACTATCTTTCAATATTATTCATGATCAGCCTTTGATTCTAAGTAACTGGAAATGTCATCCACAAATTCCACCACAAACTGGTCCAGTAAAGGTTGAGAGATATGGTTCATGTGTTTCATAAACACTGATGGGGAATTCCCTATGCCAAAGGGTATGACTAAGTACACTTAGTTATTATAGCAACATTTAAATTTAATCATGGGTGTGTCCTCCTCATGTACCTATATATAATGATAAACAACCCTAAGGCTGATCTTCAATAACCACTTTTCCCCTTTCAACTGATTGAATAAGTCATTAATTATCAGTAGTAGATACCTTTTATTAGTAGTTACTAGATTCATGTGATGATAATCCAAACAAAACATGAGGCACTCATCCACCCTCTTGGAATATAGTATTATAGAGGCCCATGAGAACACATGGGGACAAATAATGTGTTTACCCTAAAACTCCTCCAACTATACCATAATCTCTCAAAGCACTATAGGATTTATATAATATTCAACTAAATATATCATAAATATCCTAGGATATATGTTGATAGAGAATATATCCTCATGATAAAGAGGTCACCCATGAACATATTTGGGAAAGAAATATGAATACTCTTTTACAACTACAAGGAATCAAACATACAATGAGTTTGATGCACCATAATTCAAGATATTCAAATAGTGAGAAATAATATATGCACTCCAATATATGAGCCCAGACTTATCGTAATGGAATTACCTCTCTCTAGTTGAAATATGTTGATATAGAATCAACCCTCATGATAAAGAGGTCACCCAAGTACAGATTTGGGAAAGACATATGGATACTCCTCTACTACAACAGGGAATCAAATATACAATGATTTTGTTGCACCAAGATTCAAGATATACAATTGGTTAGAAATAATATATACACTCCTATATATGAGCCCAGGAATATCATAATGGAATTACATCTCTCTAGTTAAGAAAATTCTTGACCCATCCACCAAAGTTCACCTCATCCCCTAACAGAAATAATCAATATGGGCATGTATGGTAGACAGCCAGTCCATAAAAATAATAATATCATATGGTCTTTTCACATTATATAATATCGTCACAACCATAAAACTATCCCATGAGAAACTCTATCCACCATGTGATAAGTAAAACTGCTAACAAAAAAGAAGGATCATAGAATCCTCTATAATAATAGTCTTCAACCATAAGGTTCGGGCGAGAGGATCTATAGGAATCTACAGTTCTCAAAAAAGGGTTAAGGGAAAAAATAAATGGCTCATTACTATGTATATGAAAACTAAATATAGGGTAGAGAATACATATATTGTATCTTAGATCATGAAGATAGTCCTATACCAAATCTACCAATGACTAACCATGTCCCTTCCCTCTAGATCCCTAAGACAAAAAGGGACCACCTAGAGGTGGTTTTGTCAATATTGGATCATAATGTCAACCACCACTTATAGACCTCTCATCTCCTCTTTCATGAATTCCTTCATATAGTTCCTCCAACTCACATCATTTCATTTATCTTGAGGACCCTTACATAATCTTTCATTTTATTTTCACACAGCGATTCAGGAAGTTATGGGTGATATATCCTCACCCATTATAAGAAAATCATCACATATACCTTAGCATACTTGAACCCCTCTATGAATTCCGAGTTGTAGACCCACTAGTCTAAAGTTGGAATTTTTTATGCCTCGAGTGTCATGACCCAAAATCATAACACTATATAATTATAGTTAAACACTATTCTCCCTAGTGACTATTATCAACATTAGAAGGTTCTGTCTTCTGTTCCAAAAAACTCTCTACCAGTAAGGCATGATCCAGTACCTCAATTAAGGTGGGGATGAAAATGGAAAAATCTAGCTTATATATCTCTACATAGACCACAGATGAGCATCCTCACCCAGAAATATAGATCATAAACCATATTCTAATAGTATCAAGAAACCTACATGGTTCTTCCCTTTGATGATACTTGTGGATCCCTACCCCATGACTATAAGTGAAATACAAATTTGGTGGAGGGTCCCTATCCAGTTCGAGCTCCATAGAAAGTAAAAATGTTGAATTCAAGGATATCGGATAACTACCCCATAATATGGGTGAAGTACTAACTCTATATGATTTAGCATGTTGAGGATCCCAGTACTATAATTACATAATAAAAATAATGACTCCCTAGGAGGATCCCAATTCCAATGGGTTGACTATGTATACCACCTAGGAATTGTTAGGGGAAAATCCAGTTCTATCTGAACCATTTCAGACCATGGAGAAGTATATGGCATGTCATATGAGTACAAGACATGTTATCTTAAGTAATATATTATATCATGTTTTTTCAGTACACATGGAATCTCTTATCCCAACCACATGGTATATAAAGTGATCACAATTTTTTCCATATCTACAATGATACTCAGTATGTACCTTGTCTACCTATGTCATTTGCCTCCAAGGGTGCAGAGGTTGTGGCCTAACCAACATGACATGTGCGTCCACATGGGTACATGAGCATATAATTCTATAACACATAGATATTGTTGGTTAGTGGTAAAACAACAATTTAATCAAGTCACATGGTCATGTGGTATTTAACTTCAACCCAAAACACTAGTTCCACAACAAATGGGCTACATGGAATGTGTTCTTATGAAATATACTCTGTGTATTCAAGAAATTTCTATATTTCAATCTCCCCAACATCTCTTCTAATAACTTCACATCCATTAATGAATCTTCCAAAAATTATACAACTCCATGTTGACTATTATCAATGGCTTGCTAAAAATTAAATTACATCCATTAATTACTAGAAAAATGAAGTTTCATCACCTCTAGTTAAAGGCTCATCATTCCATACACCACGGCTCATGAAACTACCATCACCTGATTTTTACTCATATTTATATCATCGTCATTGAAACTTTGTCATTCCACAACCCATTACCCTGAACACAAAACAATGATCCACAAAACCAATGATAGATCATGTAAAAAAATGGGTACATGGAAAAGGTTAAGAAAACGGAAAATTAAATACCAGTGAAACACACAAGATGAATTGAGGGAGGAATCCATAAAACATAAAATTTATAATTCAATGGTGTTAATGTTCATCATGGTTTCCACTCTTAAAGGGGATCAAAATATATAGAAACATATACAATATCTATGACTAAATAAGTTTGAAATTATTAATTATAGAAAAATAATAAATTAATAAGGCTATGCATTGGTCATCCCAGATTATATTATTATAATAAATAATCCACAGTTAATTGATATCAAAAATATGAATAAAACTAAAAAAATACAACTCCTTGCCTCTGGTTTTGAGTGATCATTAGCGATGAATGCATTCGCTAGCATTTACACCAATGATGATCCTTATCATGTTCATCATCGATCCCAGATTTCATATCCTTAAATAGATCCACCATGAACATAACCTCTCCAATATCTATTGTTATTTGGTTAACCCAAGGGATTTGGTATAATGAGGATTATATAGAGATTAAATTAGGTTGACCATTTTATAAAATAAATTTATTTATTTATTTATTTTTATTTAACATATCTTCTAGTGACTGTGCATCATCCTAAAACATGATATCAATAAAGATTATATCTAGCCTAAGGTAAAATATGCACTCCAGATTCAATGAACGTATCGGTTTGCCTATACAAGAATCTATTCAAGAATAAATCTATAATGTCTAAAAGAACATGAATGTGTGAGTTAATATATTTAATATATCAACATCGGGGCCACATGATGCATAAAACTCAATGTAGACATTGTGTCTAGCTCCACATATATTATTAAAAATATTCAAAGGGTCTATTCATAAAAACTAGAGCTATTATGAATCTAAACATTAATAGTAGGATTAAAGTTAAATAAACAAGGTGTAAATTGATGATTTGGAGTTGAATTTGGTTTTATTTAAGTGATTCACTATTACTTAACAAATGTTGCTCTTATATAGATTTTTTAAATTGTTGTAGTGTGTTACTTGAATTAATATATGTTTAAAATATTGATTCTTTAAGATAAATTAAGTGAATTTTGATGAAAATGGTTTTAATAAGGAATTAAACACACTAATATAATTGGAATAATAGATTATGTGTTTGGGGGAATCTTTTTATGAAAATCATGTGAATAAGAAGGGAATAATCTTGCTATAAATTACTTATAATGTAATAAAAGTGGAATATAAAGGTGAAATTATTATATAAATTTGTTTTATTATGAAATTTTTGGTTGGAAATTGTTTTTAAATGGGTCAAAACGAATATAATAAGGTGAAATGGGTGTCTAGTAGTGATTACTCTGAAATTGTGATAATGATGCTCCAAACAAATATTTTGTGTGTGTGTGTGGTTGATGATTTTCTTTCATTGGAATTATTACATGAAAAGGATATTTTTGGAGTTTTCATGTGTTTTGAAAAAAGTAATGGGTTATACTCGTGGAATAACACGAGTTGTTTTAATTTTTTCTATTAGAAACTAAATTAGTATCAAAATGATTCTTCCTAACTCTTTTATGTTTATATATTGTGATATAATTTTTTCCTTTTGTAGGGAGACATTATTTAAGATAAAATATGTGATATTTATATGAGAATAATTTTTTCATTGATTTAGGGATATGTAATTATGTTTTGTGATGTGTTTGGTATAAGAGATTATTGGATGCTATGTGTTTGGAATATCGGATGACTATGATCATGTGTTTGGTTTCCAGGCTCTATAAGTGCTGACACTATTCAAAGAAGGTATGAGATTACATGGGTAACATAGTTTACACCTAATTCTTATTTTTATACTAAAAATTATTTGATTAATTCATTAAAATATTTACTTTATTTTTATATCATCATGGATAACTCCATTGGATGATAGGGGTTGTGGTGGTTTCTAATAAGGAATATATTCTCACTCCCTATAGGTAAAAACCTTCTGTTTGTAGAGATTTCGTGCATGATGTTTCTAATAAATATACTAGTCCTTTTTAGATAGGATTTGGTGTCTAGAGACACTATAGAGTTATGTTTGTGTCTTTCAAGTCTTGTATAATGGATTGTCCCCACAGTGTTCCACAATCTGTTACTATTATATTGTCAACATTTTGTTACATGAGACTTTTTATTGAGTTTTCTTAAGTTGTATGAAATATGGGGGATCATTGGGATGTCGTTTTAATATTCTAGAGTTGATATTGATGGTTTCCATTAATTTTTAGTATTATTGAGATGTTTATTTTGGGTATATTGATGTGATGGTCCATCAGTGGGTAAATTAATCCATGGGGGATATCTTTAGATCCTCAGTGCTAGTCACCAGCCTTTGGGGATAATAGTTCATATTTTAGGTCATGTGGAATATTTCCTTCTCCATATGGTTATCTTTAGGTAGGATATAACATATTAGATAAGTGAAATATTCTATTTTAATAAAATGGGTCTCCTATCTAATATAAAATTTTATCAACATTAAATGATCCCCTACACCCTAAGAAAAAAAATGTTTTTAGGGTTTCATAATATGAGATATGGTTAGAGTGAAAATTAAATAAACATATTGAGTTATAATTAATTATTGATAAATGGGTGAAAATTAATGGTGGTTTGGGTCACACCAAACTTCTATACTAAGTTCTAAGTTTCATTTTAGGATCAATGGTATGATGAAATTTATTTCTAGAACCTTCTTAAAGGGAAATTATCCATTTTTTCCAAAACTAAAAACATGTGTGTGTTATTTTTAATAATGTATTTAATAATTAAATGCACTTTGATTAAAACATCACCAGATTCACTCTAAAAATCTTGGTTAGGGTAAACACCCCATTCAAAGATCAAATGAACAACCAAAAACAATTTTGGGATAATTCATTAGTTTAAATCACCATAATTCCCTTTCAGTGTGAAATTATCCAAATTTCCTTAAAATATTATAAATTCTAATTGTAAAATATTCAAAATTTTATAGTGTGACGTGTGGTGAAAGTATATTATGAGTATGAAACATTATTGAAAATAGTATATTGATTTAAAAATACACTAAATAAAAAATATTTACAAAGTTAACCATATTATAGGATATTATAAACTAAACCAAGTCATAGTGAAGGCCACCATGTCGTGTTGTAGTGCATGATAGTTCATGCATTATGTGATAATGCACATCTCAATATTACTTCAACTAAGATATAATAAATTGTTTCATCATTATGGGATAATGATATTAATGAGTTATAAATATATATACTAATCTTTTAAACAATATATAATGTATTTAAGTAGGAGTCACATGTATTAAGGATTTTACCTAGTGAACCATATAAAGTATCTAGTGCCTTGTGAATTATATTTAATTATTTTAGACGTGTGTTATTCAATCACTATTCACAGAATGGGTATTGGCCCAAAAAATTGGGCCTACGGGCTATGTAATGGGATACAAGCCCACTGGGCCTTCAGGCTATATAATGGGTCTCCCTCTACCCAATTAAAAGAGGTATTTTCTTTTCTTTAATAATAAAATGAGGCTTATACACCAACCTTTAAAAGGATATAGATTGGAGATTAATCTAACATATGCGTTTGATAATTAAAAAAGAACTTATATTATATCAATATGAAAGAGTTTTTTTATTAATTATATGGAATATCCAACATCCTTATAAATCAGATATTGGGTAGATCTCCTTTAAAAACTGATTAATGTTCTTAATTTATTACATTTAATAAGAAATAATCATAAGATCATGTGGGAAAAGTGGATTTTTAGATTAATTACCACTATATTTAGAAAGGTTTTGTCCCAAAAAAATTACCATTAGAGGTTTAGTGGATCCTATTGGACTAACTAGTAAGAAAGGTTTATATTTGAGATATAGTAGAAATTAAAAAATTTAAATTAAATCCCTTATTTATTTCATATTTGATCATTTGTTGGTACAATTTTATTGTTAATCAAGGTTATCCCCATTATTTGTATCATGGGTTCTGAATGTCCCACTTTTCTGTGATTTTTATTTTTTTCAATGGAATCTATTGGTTATTAATTTTTTTCAATGAAATAGAAATATTCCATTCATTCCAATATGTATAAGAATTTATAAAAAAAATAATATTTTTCTAAAAGTATTATCAGAAGTATCTAAGATTGGTAATAATGTTGATTCATCTTGTATGAATGGATGATGAAAAAAGGAAGTGATGATGTCATATTATCTTAACAATCATATAAATGGATTTTCCTTTAGTGGATATAGAGATTATTCATTACTTAAAAAGAAAAAAACCATTGCAAGATATTGAGTTTTTATCAAATGATTGATGAGTTTATCTTAATATCTCAAATAGGTTAGTGATGTTGGAGGAGGCATGTTTGTTATTAAAATTATAAAGTTTCTTTAAATATTTTCTTTAAGAATTTTCTGAAAAAATTATTACCAGATAGAGAAGGTTAATCCAAACTATAACGACTTGGACTTAAACATTACATTCTATAGTGACTTTAGACTATAATTCACTTTATTTTCCAAAATATTTTTTAAGTTTATAGTTTTACAAAATTAGGCTATAACTCTTACATAATAATCCCATATATTTCAAAATGCACACTTCCTATTACTTCCAATTTTTACCATAAGATAAAACTTGTAAAAATAAAACATATTTTCTATTCATGAAAAATATTCATGACTTATAACTTAATTTCTTTTTTCCATTACTAATCCTTAAACCATGTGAATAACATTTTAAAAAAATGGTATGAGAATGAAAAGATCAGTAGTGACATAAAAAAGTAGAAATTGTTTAGTATAGTGAAAAATATCAAAACCCATCAAAAACCCATTTTTTGAAAACATACCTTTCTACTCGGAAATAGAATCATCTTTCTTATAAAAATATAATTTATCTTATATTTTGGAACTAAAATATTTTGATAAAAACTCATTAACTGGAAAAGAAAGGTCATGTTTTTTTCCTTGGGATGTCATCTTCATATAACCCTTTCATATTGGAATAACAATACTTCAAAATTACAATATAATTCTTTTGGGAAAAGTTTCATTAACCAATGAATTTTAGAGCTATAATGGGGATCACTCATCATATCATGAGTTATAATAGGGATCTACCTATCATGTCATGAGAAAATATGGGGATTAAACCATTATATATAAAGTTGTAATTGGGAACAACCTATCATATAATATGTATTGGGATCACTTATTATCATATACAATGTACGAGTACTATATAATGAATAAAATAATTTAATCCTTCAACTTTTCATCATAAAAACCTTGAAAAATATTTTAAAACTGTATGAAAAACGCTTTTAAATATCAAAATACCCATTTCTTTTAAAAACAAATTTTCAATAAAAAAATACACATAAAAATGAAATTCATGTTTTATTTAAATGAAACACGAAATATTTTATATTAATCTATAATTAAAATAATGGATATGATAGTAGAAAAATTCATTATCACTATAAATGTTAAAATAGAATATTAATTTTTTCTTTTATAATAAAATTCAAAACATCCAAAAAAATCCCTTTTTGAAAAACCTCAAAAAAAGTAAAAGGATACATAAAAAATTTCCTTTATCATTATTTTATATCCATAAAAATGTATTCAAAAAATAATTTTGAAGACATGGACATGGAAGAGAAATATTTTGAAAATAAATATTTAAAAAGATAATTTTAGTTAAAGTGTTTCTTACCTTTACTTTTAATCATCTCATATGTTATTTATCATCCTGAATAATAAAATTATCTTAACTATTAAATTTACTAATAAAATTTTTCATTTTTATTATTCCTTTTATTTTATCTCTTACCTTTCTATACAAAATTTGCTAATCATTTATGTTCACTTAATAAGATTTGATTGTATTTGGATTATATGTCAAAAATGGATTAATTAGGTTGAATATGGTCAAATATGTCACTATTACATCATCTATAGGATAATAACAATTACATATTCATCATATATTAACCATAATTATAATTCTAAAACCAATCATGAAATATGGTTCTGAAAAATGAACTATGATACAATCATGGAGATGATAGGTCATATGTGCACCTGAATAACATTACCACTTTCAATAATAATTATGGAAAGAAGGTATAAATTATATTATCATTTTGGAATTATAATTATATCATAAATACTATATTATTTCTTTTAATATAATTATATATATCATCTATGTGATGTGGTGATGAAAAATGAATCACATCACTTCCTCGAGGTGGTAGTTCACACATACGCATGAACGACATTATCAATTTTCAGTAAGTGAAAAGGTAAAAAATTAAATTATATAATATAATTTTAAAATAATAATTATTTAATTAATATATTATATATACATTAATTATATCATTATAGTTATCAGTACTATTCAATTATGGAAAACGAATTACAGCGGTTCATGGGGAGATAGTCCACTGTAAACACAAATGATAGTTTCATTTGCCATTTAATATAAGAGAATACATATTTAGGTTTTGAAATTTTAATATAAAATATTATTATATGATATATATTAATGTTATTATATCATTTTGGTTGAAAAATATTTTAATGATATCAAAGAGGAAACAAAAAAAACACTCGGTTAAGAACAATACCTCTTCTTTAGACCACCTCTTTAGGATTATACCTAAATACTTCTTAGATAATATTTTTTATTAAACCAATGCCTCTAGGATTTGAGGATAGAATTAATTAATGGATTGGGTTATTTATTTTGTGAACCAAAATACATTGAACATGGGAATAAGAGAGGGGACGGGTGGCCTTTTCTAAGTGGGGAATAGGACAGACCTGGAATGTTTGAAAAGAAAAACTTATACCCCTGTTTACACATTCTAAAAGGATAAAAAATGAATCATTATCTAACCATATATGATATTAGGTTTAAATATGAACATAAAATAGTAATTATACATGTTTTTAGTACATTTTAACACTTATCTTTTTAGTTTAACACCATGGTAAACCCATTTTCACCTTAACCACCGTAAAATATTTTTACTTTTTTCAATATTAATTATTAAAAAAATAAATATTACTTTATTATATAATATAAATTATTGTGATTAAAAATTTTGAATCTATTTTACAAAATTAAATTCATATAGTTGTTACAATTTAATTTAAAATTAACCCTGCAAACGCTGTGACAAAATGGATTTGGATAAATATATTTTTTAAGTACAAGACGATTTTATATTAACTATATGATTAGTAATCATCATTATATGAATTTTAATTAACATTTATAGGTATATAAAATATAAATTTAATTTAAATATTTCCAAATTATGGGTCTTTTAATTATTTAAAATGAATAAACATTATGCATTTTCAAACAGTTTTCTGAAAATTTTGTTTTTAAACCCAAAAATTAACTTCTACTAAAATATAGTATAAAGATGATTAAAATGTAATTAATATTATTAAATATAAATAAATAAAAATTATTTTACTTGAAATAAAATTCATATAAAAATGTTACTTTAAAATTACTTTATTCATTGAAAAGAAATGATAGTTTTACAAAAATCGACATTTTTCACAATTCACTTTAAAATAAATATTTTTTGAAAAATAGCAGAATTTTACTTTAGGTTAATTTTTATAAACAAATTTTGAAAAATAAATTCTTTTTTAAAAAATATAATTTTATAATTTATAAATTAATCTTTTAAATAAAAACCTTATAATAAAAGAGTTGTATTAAAACTATTTCCTTTTTGATTTAAAATTTTATTAGTATTTTTATATTGATTATAAGTTTATAATTAAAAAATATTAATAAACATGAAAATTTTCTATTCTATTATTACATGGATATTTAAATTATTCCCCCTTTTTTAAGTTTACTCTTGAAATTTTATTCACATATTAAACAAGTGGGGATATATTTCCCTCAAAGTTTTTTTATTCCTATGTTGCTTCTTTAAGTGTTGATTTTATCATAAAACCTTAACTTGATGAATTAAATTATTTTCTAATAAAGTCTATCTATATTCAAGAATATAAATTTTCTATTCCTCATAATAAGTATCTCTTAAATCTAAAATACTTTAGGGATCAAATCATAAAATGAATCAAACATATATTTCCTAAACATTGACACAGTAAATACGTTCCATACCTGGGATAAACTTAGAGGCAAGGGCACTCAATAGGAAACTGATGCAACTTTCTCAATTGTTTTATGTGGCCCAATGAATCGTGGACTTATATTTACCTTTTTACCAAAATATATAACACTTTTTTATGGAGAAACTTTTATAAAGATAAGATCACATACCACAAAAGGAATATATTTTCTTCGATTATCCACATATATTTTATACCTAATTTGAGATATACCCATTTGTTTCTATATAAAATGAACCTTATAAATCTTTTCCTCTACCAACTCTGATACCATTAACTTATTATCTTCTAATTCATCATAAAAAAGCTGGCTTCTCACATCATTTTCTGTATAATTCCACAAAAGGTGCAATCTGTATACTAGAATGAAAATTATTGTTATAAGAAAACTAAAAAAAATAAATATGATGATCCCAAATTCCCTAGTAATAAAATGAAAAAGAATAATTATTATCTTCAAAGTTATAAATCGTTCTCTTGGGTTATCCTTCAGATTGAGGATAAAAAGATTTACTAAAATTTATTTCATTCCCCAATGATTTCTGAATTACTTCCCATAAATTAGATCTGAACCTAGGATCATGGCCTGATATAATGAAGATAGGGAATCCATGTAACCTACTATATTCTTAAGATATAGTTTATAAATTATATATTATGACATATTATCTATAATGGGAAGGATATGTGTATATTTATTTAATCGATCAATAATAACCCAAATTAAATTATTTCCTCGAGGAGTATTTATTAATCCAACCATGAAATCCAAGGATATATCCTCTCATTCCCACTCTGGTACTAGAAAATTTTGAAACATCCCCTTTTATAATTATCATTCTATGTTAACATATTTACAAGTATAATATATGATGGTAAATTCAGTAATATCTCTTTTCATTCCATCCCACCAGCAATACTTCTGATAGTCTTTGTAAATCTTAGTGTTGGAATGATGAATATAAAATGGTTAAATATGAGCTTCAATCAACAAATATCTCTCAAAATTGGAATCTTAAGACACACATAATATCTTTCCAAGTCATAAAAAACTGTCTTTGTTAATATTTTTATCAAGAAACTTACCCTTCTTAATCAACTCTGCCATTTTCTATAAAACATGATCCTCCTTCTAATATTTCTTAATTATATATAATAGAGATGATTGTACTAAAATATGAGACAAAATGAGGAGGTTTCTACATACAAAAATTCTATAAAAAATTTATCAAGTCATTAACCATAGGGTAATGTTCCAAACATAACGTTGTTAATATAGTATTAATTTATCAACTTAAGGAATCATCTAATTTTTTTCCTTTCAAGGATGATAAAGAATCTTTATATCATAATCCTTTATTAGTTTCATCTATCATCTCTGAATCATGTTCAATTCTTTCTTAGTGGATAGATACTTCAAATTTTTATGATTGGTATATATTTCACACATTAATCCATATAAATGTTTCCTCCAAATTTTTAAATCAGATTTTAGATGTAGGTAATTTTAGATCATGCAGAGAATAATTTAACACAAGAGGTTTCAGTTCCCATGAAGGATAATCATTTTCCTAATCATTCTTCATCAAGACACAACCAAGTATCTTTAAATAAGAATCACTATAGATGAAAAATTAACCATTTCTATAGGGTAGGTCCAAAACTGGATCATTCAAAAATCTTCTTTTTAGTTCCTAAAAACAATCATCACATTCTATTATCTAGATGAATTTTACTCATTTTCAAGTTAACGTAGTCAGTGGCTAGAAAACTGAGAAATATTTTCAATAAACCTTTGGTAGTAACCTGCTAATCTAAGAAAACTATGAATATATATAATATTTTTCATTATTTTATATTCTTTAACTACTTTTATTTTATTAGTGTCAATATTTTTCCATCCTTAGAAACAATATTTCCAAAGAAATAAGTTTTTTTACAACCAAAAATCACACTTATTAAATTTTTGATATAGTTTCCTTTCATTTAAGGTTTGAAAAAAAAAATCTTAGTTTTCTTTCATTTTACTCCTATCTTTTAGAATATAATAAAATATCATATATAAAAACAATAGAAAAATTATCCAAGACCAAATGGAAATATCTATTTATAAGCTTCATAAATGTAGTTAGTGCTTCGGACAAACCAAAGTGAATAAATACAAACTCATAATGCTCATATTTTGTCTAAAAAGTTATCTTTGGAATATTTTCATCTTCCATTTTCAACTTATGGTACCCCAACCTGAGATAAATCTTTAAAAAATATTGTCATCCCTAGATCCGATTAAATACATCATCGATATTTGGAAATGGTTACTTATTTTTAGTAGTGATTTTATTCAATGATTGATAATCAATGAAAATTTTCATTGAAAAATCATTATTTTAAACAAATAAAGTCTAAAACACCCCATGTTAAAGTGTTAGGTCAAATAAAACCTTTATATTGAAACTCCCACAACTTATTTTTCAATTATAAAAGTTATACTTGTTCTATTCGATAAGTGGGTTTTAAAATAGGCTTAGTGTCATGCACTAATTCAATAGTAAATTCAACCTATACATAAAGAATAACACTAGGTAAATCATCAGGAAAAATCCATGTATTCATTAACTATTGGAACATCACTAATTTTAAAAGTTTCTTTTTTTCAAAAATATTATCCAGATAACTTTCACTTCCATCTATAATATGTTTCTCTTCGCCTCAATATTTTATCAATGGTTTGAAATCATTTAATAAAACTTTATTATCTCTTAAATATATCGTAGAATGATAAACTAGATCTAATCCATACCCAAAATAATATTAAACTCCACTATGGGTAGTTTTACAAGATTTTTAGGAATGAAAATCCCACTAATAAAAATATGATGATTCCAATAAATCTTGGTTTCTTTCATGTAATGACATGAACTGTTATAAATTAAAGTCCCTTTGTGGTTAAATTAAATGACTTATTATGTATTACAGTTATATTAAATTCATACACTTCTTTGGTTTTATTATATTCTATCATATTTAAAATACCATTAAGTAATATAACTATTGATAATATAGTCGTTGAATAGTGATCATTTGATTAGTATAAATATAGGATTTTAACAAATCCCATTAACACTAATAAAGTGATGGCCTTAACTAGTAGGGTTATACCCTATTAAGCCCATTTATCAGAGATTCCAAGGGATATATCATCACTAGGATTTTTCATTGACCAATCCCATGATGATATCTAACAACTTATGCATAAGTGGAATCATTTATAGGATAATTCCAAGCTCATCGAGATCACGCCTCAAAACATGTACACCAAACCACCCCATGAATTTCGCATCACCATTCACCTTACTCTTAGGGAGTTTTAAGGTGTATTAAAGGAATATGAATCAACACCCTAATAATATGAATATTTATATTATATAAAATAATGAATATATATATTCATTTTTATTATTTTCACTTTATAAATTATTTTTGATTGTGATACAATAAAACACAAATTATATTTATTTGTAATATTCAAATTCAATTAAGGTGTTTATTAATTAATGGATTTTTGAAATAGATAATATTTTATTAAAATATTTTTATTACATAATTTATATTGAATATTAATTATCATATAACTTTTATGAATTCAAATGTAATATTTATAAGTGTTCGAAATATGTTATTATCAAGAAACCCAACGTTTCTTAATAAATGTTGATTATTATTTAAAAAGTTAAAATTCACATATTTAAATTATTATTTGGATAAATTAAATATTATCTTTGGAATGAAAACAAAAAAATTCCAATAGTAAATTTTTCATAATTATATAAGACAGTCAAATTTTTGGGTAAAAAATAATTACGGTATATAGTGTGTATTGGGACATCATAATAACCCAAAAATGATGTAATAAAAACTATAATGGGTATACATGACCAAATGTATTTTTCCCATTCCAAATATTGTAATATTAAGTTCATTTGGTTAATTTTATAAATCCTTTATAAATCCTCGAAAACCATTAAAATATTTTAAGGTTTTATATTCATTTATTTACAAGCATGACCCACTTCCACATTAGCAAGGGTATTATTTGAATAATTTAGGACCTTTTAATACTAAAATAATTAAAAACACTCTTATTTGGAACAAAACATGGGAGAAAACCATGGTATGGTTTGTGGTTTTGGTTATTTTATTATATACAGTCCAAAGCCTATGTTTGGAAGATAATAAACAATTCCCCAATCATTTCCTATATAAACCCACACAAGATCCCATTTCTCTTCACTCAAAAACCCTGGGGTGTATAATTACTTGTCCATATTGTCTCTATAGTCCTCTCAAGATTCCCCCAAAATCTCGGGAATCTCCTCCTATGCATTTGGTGTCACCCTTTCAATGTAAATGATCTTTTTCTTCTCCCATTTATTCAAGAATCTCCATTGTCTTACACCTTTATCTCCATTCTCTATTATTAGGATATGTTCTCACATATCAACATTACTACCTCTACGATGAATAAATGATTAGAGATCACTTTCACTCTCATTAATCCCTTCTATGAACATTTATATTCCCTCGTTATGCTACTAAAATTTCTCCGCGGTTTTCCATGCCAAATAATTATGTAGTAAATACTCATAACCATTTTCTATCAAGGGTGTTCACCTTTATACAAATATAATTCTTTGATTAGATACTTAAATCTATTTATTACACATTCATTTATCTTGGAATAAAATTTTATGATAAATGATTCCATGTTTTATGATCTATTTTTCACACTTAATCATGAAAATAAAATGAAAGTGACAAGTGCGCTTGGAATTATATAGTGCTCTCAGGTATTGGGTAATGTTTTAGTTTCATAAGACGTCATTAAATGGATTAGGGAGTGAACATAATTCATAATGGGACATTTTCTATCATGATTTATTTTAATTTATCCTTCACTTGTGTTTATGATGCAATGTTTTAAGTCATTTCCACATTTCCCATGTTGTTTATATGTTGTCCTGTTATTATATCATGCCTTATTGTTCATGTTTTTTATTCTCACTCCTTTTATGCCCAATTTATATGCTTATTTACTAACATGTATTACTTCTGTCAGGATATTTAATACTTATTCTTTTACTGGGATTCATATCTCACCCATTTATTATGTATTTCCTTAGGTTACCCCATGGAGTTTTAAGTATACCGGAATAATATGTTCATGTTAAGGAAGTTTTTAAAAAATGATGTATTCCATATTTTAAGTTGTTATGTAATGTACCTAATTCACAAAGACACTATACCTATTGATATTATGGGTTATATTATGTGTAATCTTATGTAATATATCATGAGTTAATGTGTTATAAAGAGCAGGGTTTTCATATTTAATACTTTCACCCAGATTTATCAACAAAGTTCTATCTTCTTTTAATGTGGAGATATTCCCACTTTAATTGAAAATTTTATAGAAATGAAATAACATGAAGATCCAGAGATAAACAATGCCTTGTTATTATTTGAATGATCAATTAACACACCTATCATCAATTCATTTGATAGTCCAGTATCAATAATGGTAGTGTAAAAGGATTTTGACACACTTATTTATCTCTTATATTGATGATTATCATCATGTGTGACTAACTTTAGACACATATTAGCATAATGACCCAACTTATTACAATTAAATCATATTAACATTTTCTTATCAATATTTATAAGATCATTTTCCTTACACTCACAAGCCACATATACAATCATTACACATCGGTAACACTTACCAAAATTTAAAATACATTCTTCAAGATTATTTTTACCATGCTTATCACAAGTTTGGAACTTGATTTTATTACCTTTATATTTCTTTCTTGAATGATTCTCCATTTACCACTATCTGGACCATTTTTCTTCTTATTTTCATGGAATCATTATCATTGGTGAACTCCATTTATACCTTCTTAGAACACTGAAAATGTTTCTAATAACTTTTTAATTCATGGAAAGAAAATTCCCTTCAATATCTTTCTTCAATCCTGAGTTAAATTGATTTATCTTACTATCAAGATCTTAGATAAAATTTGAAACATACCTTTCCAATCTTGAAAAACTTGCTTCAATTGTGGTTAATAAATCTTCATATTTTTTATTCGATTTCAAGAATTGTTTATCAATTATTTGTCAAACAACTTTAGGGAAATATTTCTCTAGGAAAATATTCTTAAATGCTTCTTATTCCATGGAATCAAGCTCATATATCACTTTGATAATCTTAACCAATGATCAGCCTCACATTCAAAATAATAAGTGGAAAATATTACCTTTTGAAATTATAAGTATCCCATGACTTAAAATATATTTTCTAGTGCATTTATCCATCCTTTAGTTACCATTATATGAGAATATCCACTAAGTACTAGAGGATTTTTTTCTCATAAAATGATCCATTATCATCACATTAATTTATGAAATATCTAGCTACACTCTGGAATGGATTCTACCATTGTTTATAGGTTGTGTTAACTAATCCATCATATCAAAAAACTAATAAATTCTAAATATAACCATCTTGAGTTGATGATTTTGAAGGAAATTTTCCTCTAGTTACCTTCCTTTAATATCTTCCATGTTTCCTCTATAGAAGACCATTCTGAACAAATATACTTTAGATGAAGCAATATAGTAACCTTAAAATGATATAACATGATAACCATATATTAAAATCTCTTAAATTTATTTACATACATTATCTTAAAATATAAATTTATTTAAAACCTGCATTGTTACCAATTATAAGGACCCATCTTTAACACTACATATTATAGTGACTTTAAACTTTAATTCACTTTATTTTCCCAAATAACTTTCAATTATAGAGTTTTAGAGAATCCAGTCATAACTATTAACTAATAATCCATTATTACAAAGTGGACACTCCTGATCTGCATCAATTTTTTCCAAAATATAAATCATTTAAAATAAAATACATTTTATTTTCATGATAAATATTCATGAATTTTAACTTGTTTTCTTATTTTCCTTTACCCATCCTTAAACCATATAAAAACATTTTAAAATGTTGTATTAGCATAAGAATCTCAGTAATGGACATAAAAATATGAAATCTATTAGTCCAGTAAGAAATGAAAATACAAGAAAAAAAGAATTCAAAACATAACTTTTTACCTAGAAAGGGCATCATATTTCTTTTAGTAAGTTCATTTATCTTAGCTTTTGTAAACGAAATATTTACATGAAAACGTTTTATCAAGCATATAAAGGTCATATATTTTTTATGGGACATCATCTTAATATATTACTTTCATATTTGATAACTATATGTTCGACATCGAATATAATTTTTTAGATAACATAATCATTACCCAATGCATTATAGGCCTATAATGGGGCTCACTCATTAAGTCATGATCTATAATATGGCTTAAGATGTCATATCATAAGTTACAATGGGGCTTAACCCAACATAGAATGAGCTATAATAGGGCTCAACCAATATTATAATTTTTACCAAGCTCACTCATTATCATAAAAAATGTCCACATACTATATAACGAATAAAAACATTAATTCTTGAACTTTATCATAACTAAACCCTTGAAAACTCTCTTAAAACCGTATGTAAAACTATTTCATAAATTAAAATTCCATTTTCTTCTAAAATTCCAATTTCACTACCTAAATATATATAACAGAAAGAGGGTTTTTCTTTAAAAAACATAGAATATTACAAAGTAATTCAAACTTAAAATAATATTTATCATGGAAGGGAAATTTATTATCATTGTATATGTTAAAAGAGAAAATTTCTTTTATCTTTTTTAAAGAAAGTCAAACATTCAATAAAAAGATTAAATTTTTAAAACCATTGAAAAAATTAAAAGGATTAATAAAAAATGTAATTCAAATTTTTTTTATTACTATAAAATTTATTTTTAAAGTAATTTTAAAAACATGTACATGAAAGAGAAATATTAATAAAATAAATCATTAAAACAATGTTTTGAGTTAAAGTGTCTCATACCATGAGTTTGAACAATATTATACATTATTTATCATCATGAGTAACAAAATTATATTAATTATATACTTTATTAATATTTATTTCAAGTTTATTATTCCTTTTATTTTATCACTTACCATGATATACAAAAATATTTAATCCTTTATGTTCACTTCAGATATTTTGACGGTATTCGGCTTATTTGTCAAAAATGAATTCAGTTGGTTGATAATGGTTAAAGATGTAATTATTAAATAATCTCTAGAATAATAATAATGAAATATATATTATATTTATACATAAATTATACTTTTAAAACCAATAATGAAATATATTTATAAAAAATGAACTATATTACAACCATGGAGATGGTAGGTCATACGTCTGTATGAGTAACATTTCCATTTCTCAATGATCATTATAGAAAGAAGGAAATGATTATTTTTTCTTTCAAAAATAATAATTAAATCATAAATATAATATTAATTATTTAAATATTCATATATATATCATCCATGTGATGTCGTGATAAAAAACAAATCACATCACTTTGTAGAGGTGGTATTCCACATGTACGCACAAATGATGTTATTATTTTTTAGTGAGTGGAAAGGTATGAAATTAAATGATATATTATATTTTAAAAATGATAAATATAACATTAATATTATATATATATACATTAAATCCATCATTATAATAATCCTTAATATCCGATTATAGAGAATGAATTACATTTGTTTGTGAGGTGGTAGTCTGTCGTACACACGAATAATGGTTTCATTTCCAATATAATAGAAGATATATGGATTTAATTTATTCCATTTACATAATAAAATCTTTTTATTTTAGATATAATAATGTAATTATATCATCATGGTTTAATAATTATTTAATGATGTAGAAGAAGAAACAAAAAAATTGATCAGTTAAGAATGATACCTCTTTTTCGGACAACCTCTTTATAATTATACCAAAAGTAATCTGAGATTCTATTTATGATCAAAAAAAGGAATCTAGGATATAGGGATGGATTAAGGAATCTATTTAGGTAGTTACTGGATAAAACAAAATTCCTTTATGTTTTTAAGAGTAGAGGGTAGGGGTGGCCTATTATAAGTGGGGGAGAGTATACACTTGGAATATTTGAAATGAAAAAGTTATACCCATGTTTCACAAATGAAAAAAGGATCCAAATAGGATAATTATCAAACCTTAGATGATATAAGGTATAAATACGGAAAAATAATTGTAATTACAGATAATTTTATTTAATTTTAACCCCTATCATTTTACCAAATTCAATTCACATAGGTGGAAAATTCTAATTAAAAACTAAACCTATAGACATGATGGAAGTTTGGTTTTTCAAAAATGTATTTTTCAAGAATAAAGTGATTTTTTATTAACTCTATGACTAGTAATCATCATAATATAGATTTAAATTAATATTTATATATATATAATCTATAGGATTAATTTAAATAATTCATCTTTTGGGGTTTTTTAATTAATTAATATGAAAAAACTTTATGCACTTTAAAATAGTTTTTAGTAAAATGTGTTTTTGAACCCAAAAATAAACTTATACTAAAATTCAGTATTAATATGTTTTAAATATAATTAATTGGAATAAATATAAATAAATAATAATGATCTTAATTCAAATTAAATTCGAATAAAAATTGTAATTTTAAATTACTTATTTAATTAAAAATAATTGACAGATTTATAGAAATCGGTATTTTTCATTATCCACTATAAAATAAATATTTTCTGAAGAATAAAAAAATCACCCTAATTAGGTTAATTATGATATTATGATTTCAAAAACATAATTAATTTTAAAAAATTAAAATTCTATAATTTAAAAATTAATCTTTTAAATAAAAAAATTTTAATAAAAGAGTTTAACAAAAACTATTCCCATTTTTATTTACAAATTACTTAATTATTTTATAATTAGTATAACTATATAATTAATAAATATTAATAAAAATGAAAATTATTTATTCTATTATTACCTTGGTTTTCATATGAACAGATAGATAAGTATGTGGTGAACAAAAGGATAAATTTTATACTAGAGGCACTTGATGTAGAGGCCAACGTACCAAGGTGATCAGATAGAGTTGATCAAAATGAGGTAATCGAATTATGGTTCTCAAGTAAAACCTTCAGATAGAGAGTCTAATAGATGAAATTTTATAAATTCATCATATATTCCATCAAATGAGTCTTTTCTTAGTCATCTAATCTATTCCATCAGATCGACCAAGGTGGGAAGTCAGTCGGTTAGAGGAAAGATTGGCAGATCACTGAATGGATATTCATAGTGATATTAGACTAATATTAATGGATCGAGATAATAAAAAAATAAGTGGAAATAAATTTTTGATAGATTAAATTCATGGTTACATTGGTAAATAATTATTGAACAACTAATATATGTAGATTCTTGGTGTTACGTTTCATAATGTTTAAAACATCACAATGCCTTGTGGAATTTATTTGAAGCTAAAGTTTGAAAGAAGATAATAATTACTCATTTAATGAGAGATTAATATATCTATGTTTTAATTTTCATGAAGTATTAAAAATCTTGTTTTTTCAAAGTAATTCATGATTATAGGTAAAGTTATATGAAGAAATCAGTTAGAGGAACTTCATGGTTTCTGAATTAAATGAGGTTCTATTAAAATTATGTTGGGTGAAGAGTTTTATGAAGTCTATCAGATGAACTTGTACAAAGATAAAAACTACATTTAAGAAGTTATGATTAACAAACAAGGTAGTTATTGAATAGGTTTTATTTACTTAGTGAGTTATTAAATATAACAACCAATAATTCAACCAGTGGAATTATCCTTCTTATATTTATTTTTTATAGTATATATCACATAAATATACTTAGAAAATAAAATAAAAACTTTATAAATTAATTATTGATGAAATAAGAAGTATTTATATAAGTTAAGTAACTTATACAAATCGAATAGTAATTTGTTCTTTGGAATAGTAATTTTACCATTATGAATAGTATTTTGACCAATAGAATAGTAACTTCACCTATGAAAGTATAAATAAAATTTAGGGATCTACAAAATGAATATATGATATATTTATATCTTGATATATGTAACTAAATGTTTTAAAAATAATTCATAAAGTGTTTTTATTTTTGTATGTCATAAATTTTTAATTTCAATTTTATAATTAATATAATTATTTAAAATAAATTTATTTTCATAAAATAGATTCAAAAATTAATAATTTGTTGTTTTATAAATATAAAATAATTTTATGAGACCTTAATTATTTTTTCATAGTGTTATAAAATCAGTTATAGTTTTAAAATTTTTATTTTTATAATAAATTATTATTTCATTTAAAAAATAAATTTATCATATTTAGAAAATTATTTTCATAAAATACAGAACATTTTTTAATTCTACACATTGAAAAATTGCTATGGTGAATTTCTCATATTTTTCTAAAATAGTTGTTTTTTTTTGGAATAATAAAATATGATAACTTATTGTATATATACATTATAAGATAAATATACAATTCCTTGAGTCGTGAATAATTTAAGAACCATAATATCTAACTATACTTCATTATTTGAATATATGTTTTGATAAGTTTCAAACTATTCAAATTCTTGATCCAAAATAATAAACAAATGACTAGAATATTCAAAAAAACACCCCTCTCTTCGACTATAAATACTTCCCCTCACCATCTCTACTCCTCGCACCTCTTAAAATTTAAATATTGTACAATATCTACCCAATAATATTCCCTATCATATCCCCAACTTCCAGGATCACTTTTTCTCATCAAAAGACCAAACAATATTCCCTAAAGAGGTTCTCAAGGAGGATAAATTCAAGGGGTAAAATCCTCTTTCTTTTCTTTTATTTTTCTTTTCAATTTCATTTATTTCATTATCAGCTCCTCACATCCACTGATAAAAGAGGAATGATAACTCCATTAAATTATATATAATGTAACATTATTATGTTAATGTAATAATTCATCTTATACTCTCTTCCCTCTCTATTTTATTCTAAAACTAAAAATATCATATGTGGTGTGTCGATTTATCACCACCATGGATGATGGTTTTTAATTTCTCAGTAATGCCTTTAAGGATGGTCATAAAACCATAAATATAGTTAAATAATATTTTATTATACATATTATAAGTCATTTAGTTTTTTGGAATAAGTATATATACATGATATTAATTAATGAAACAAAACTAGTTGGTGATGATCGAAGAACCGCCAAAATAATCTAAACTATTATCAATATTGTCATATCAAATGTTTAATCCTCGCCACATGTAAAAAAATACTTATATAAAAAAGTTATATACTATATTATCATTACTAACATATAATTTCTATTATAAATAATTATTCTCATTTTTTATGAACCTTAGTACTCTTATATAAGTAAACCAATCATGATAACCAAGGAAAATTTCACTCTCGAATGATAGAATTAAATATTATAACTAATCGAAGACCATAAATGAACATAAAAAAATTATAATTAATCAAATATGTATTAATTTTTCTTAATTAATTAATTAATTTCAATATCAATGAAATTAAATACATGTGCAAAACACTTTCAGACATAAAGGGTTTCTTTCTAAACCTCCATTTTCATTCGGGTTATGCTTTCTCTCTATTTACACCATTGTAATTCTTAATTATTTTTATATAATTATTCTATTTTTTACATGTTCCAAAATCATGTATCCAGATCATTTCATTTTTCTTTTGTAGGGAAATATATGTTTTAAAATGTTTTTATTCAATTCTTCCTGATACGCAGGCCTGATTAAAAGGAACTTCTCAATTTTTTAACCATTTTGAAGTATCATCCATAATCTTTTATAAGAAGAAATTATATCTATAAAATCACTAATTTTTCATGAAAAACTATATTTTTTCATTTCTGGTTTTATACAAACAATTATGACAAATACAAATTACTTTTCTAAAAAAACTCTTCTTTACAAAGTAAAAAAAGGGTATTTCTATCAACAATTCCTTGAAGATTTTATTATAGTATTTTATCTATTTCACAAAATATTTTTAATATTTTTATTTATTAAAATTTATATAATATGATTATAAAATACCATATTCTATTAAATGGTTTATGATCAGTTTGATTGTGGATGTTTTATCTTGATGCCATTCACCATACTACTTAGAATGGTTTGTGATTATTATTATGGATTGGGGAACGTTATTTAAATTTCATACGTATATGTTTTCTATGTTTAACCTCACACATATGAGTAATTCATTGTACTTATTAAGTGATATTGGGGTCCTTCTATATCCCCTCTATGCATCTGTAGGTCTCATGAGACAAAACAAAAATTGATTTCGTCGAGGCCTTTACCATTTATTTTTATATTTATTGGCTAAGGCATGGATGGAATGTTTCAGATGTATAGAATTATTCATTCACTCATTATGATATTAGTAATTTATAATCCATCTGATTATTTTACTATTATAATATCCATGGTTAAGCTTCATTCTCATGTGATTATTATGATGGAATTATTTGTCACGACCCACCTTCACCAAGATAAGGTAAGGGACAGCAGATTGCCAGACCCTTCCTTCTTCAAGTTGAAGGAGAGATAATGACCCCCCGAGAGCCACCTTCAATAGGTCCCGGAGTGGTGACTAGCACCAAGGGTATATAATCACACACAATATAAAAGTAATTACCTTTTTTCTTTAACAGGATCGGGAGATAAGATAGTGAATCCCACAACACCAAAACTGAAAGTACAAGTAAAGCCCAAACAAACCATTCCCGGATGCATGTTACAAAATTAAATGGTACAAAAGTACAAGGAGACTAAAAAGGTAAATTACCAAATAAATAAAAATATAAACTGCTAATGTCCCAATGTTTGAGCTTGTACGGCCTTGCACGATCCCTGAAGTCCTCCTGGAAACCTAAAAGCAGTTTTATATACGTAGGGTGAGCATACAAGTATAATTAGTAGGGAAAACCAAAATCTCTTGTGCACAAGTGGAGAGGAATTCTAATGCCCTATTAGAAAAGAGAAACCAAAGCACCTAGCATGGAAAACTATCCACCCAAGCATCACCAAGGCACACTCCCCAAATAACGCAAGGCAAGTAAAGTATAGTAATAGAACATCGATATTTGGGTACCCCGCACCACTTTCCCACTGGTTATTGAGGTCATCATACGCATCGAACCAATCCCACCATTATCACCGCAGTCCCACTAAAAAAAACCCTGCCTGCACACACCTGGGCCATAACCTCACCGCAGTCCCACTGCAAAACCCCACCCGCACACACCTGGGCCACAACCACACATCCCGCCCGCAGACACCTGGGCCACAACCTCCATACATAACCACACCAACAAACACCTGGGTTAGAACAACTACTGCCACGCCCGAATAAACTTTGGCCAAAAAGCTACTGTCACGCCCGAAGACACCTGGGCCTCATCCCGAAGACACTTGGGAAACAACCTGCCCGCAAACACTTGGCCCAACCACCATAACTAACCTGCCCAAAGATTATTGGGATAATAATGGAATTCAGGCCATCACAGCCTGCCCGAAGAGTTTTGGGCTATTTGGGAAAAGGGAGCAGAAAATGAGCTAATAACCGGCCACTCATCGGAGTGTTGGGAAAAACAACATCCCCCATAAAATGGGGGTGTTCAGCACTAAATTTCTCAACTTGGGTGGGGAGTGAATAAGAAACATAAAAGCTACAAATATATGTATAGGTAACAAACACTCATCCCAACCTAGTGGTTCCAAAACCTAAGAACAAACACCCTTATCACTATTCATTCATAAAAGAAGACATGACACTCATGACCAAGTCACACCTCATTCCCAAACTAATTCCACATTCAACCATTTCTATTTTCATGTTCAATTGATCCCATTTAAGTGAATTCTGCACTATCAGGAAACTAACAGGCATAATCACAAGCTATGAAAAGAGAAACATCCAAACAGCAATTTAAGCATTCACCCCCGGTTCTTCTGTAAAGTTACAACAACAAAAGGGGATTAGTGAGATACCTCAAAGTACTAGAACCAAATAAAACCACGAGACACAACCCCATGTCCCCAAAACCAGGAACCAATGATTTCTCAACAATAGAGGATTCCACCCGAGTCCGTGTCACAACAGAGCAACCACACAGCTTCAGATTCACTACCAACATCTATACCACAACGGAGGATCCCATCCTCACCCACATCACCCCATAGGAAAATCAAACATAAAAACATGCCTACTACCAAAATAGAGTAGGGAAACATCCAGGTTCAAGCACATCATTCATTATTTTTTTCTTTATGTTGGTTAGCTGGGGTGACCAAACAGGGCCTATATTTACTGGGCATCAATTTACTCCACCGAGTTTACGTAATCAACCAATTTCAAAGTTACAGTCATTAATTCATCTTAGAAGACATGGTTCATTAGTGCGCAAGAAAGGACCACCAACAGCCATGATTTTCAATGAGCATGGTCCCGCACAATTCACAATACATATCAACATAAAAGAGTACAGCAGAACATCGATCACCCCCCCCCCTTCATTATTTAAAGGTAAATTCATTATCTTCATTAAGTTTGATTTCATCAATTACCACAGAGACAAAAGCGTACCCACGTTGCATGATACATATAAAGGAGATGCGAAGGAAAAAAATCCCTACTTGATTGATCAAAGATCGATGTTCTTATCCATGCGCCAAGAACAGGGGAAAGCGCGACTTGCAGGGGAGGAATTCGATGGAATCCAAGAGGTGCAGAAAGCTCCAGCAGAGGCGCACCACAAGCCACGGGAAAAGAGGAACTCCAGGCGCACAGGAAGAATAAATAAATCCAGCTGAGAAGAAAAAGGAGAAACTCTAGCGTGAGATATAAAGAGGAGATCCTACTATTACGGGATATGGAATTTTGAATGCTTGGAAATTTGGATTGTGGTTTCCCACGTGGGTGGGTAGTTACACACGATGATATTATGTTTTTATTTAATATCCCCCATCAAGGAGGTTTCTTGGGATTTTTAGGTATTAATTATGGTCTTTAAATGGCTTTAAAAAGGGTAAAAGAGTTAATTTACGTCAAACATTATGTTGCGGGAGTGGGACTGGAAATAGAAAACGGAGGGTTGGGTGAGGACATGGTGCCACCGTCACGGTGTCACCCTTACGGTGCCACCGTCATGGTGCCACCGTGATCTGTGCCAATATTTTTTGGAGCCTTATTTTGGAAAAGTAATGTCCAGGGGGGTTCGGGCCGTTACATTAGATACCTCTCAAACTATTCTTGCCCTCAAGAATTAAATCCATACCTGAAGAAAGGAGAGGGGATCCGAAAAACCACCCCAAAAGATACCTCTCAGGAGTAGACCCAAAGAAATACAATAATACCGCTCATCTCCCCAGTGCAACCATGCAAAACAAAATATTAACCCGTCTGGTCATGTGGTGAGGGGGTTCCCTTCCTCCATGTTAAGATACTATCCGCTTTGGGCGGCACTGACTCTCCCGCACGGGTTTAGGCGCATCCACTCTAATGTGTCTTAACTAGGTATTTGGTCCCCCCCCCCACATTTTAGGACACTTCACACACATCCACAGAAAAGGAAAACCACACATTTCACATTCAACAAGGTAAATCATTCCATCACAAACAAGTAAAAATAGAATAGTACAAAACTCAAAACAACTCTGGGTACTGGGCACACATCTGTGCTTCCCATTCCCAAGTACTCTCCTCAAGCCCACCATGCCTCCACAACACACAAACCAAAGGAATGGTTCTTCCACGAAGCACCTTCTCTTCATGATCCTCGGCCCTCACTGGTCTTTCCACAAAGGTCACATCATCCTCGATATCCACCTCTCCCTAGTCGATGATGTGTGAATCTTCGTGAAGATACCGACGGAGCTGGGACACATAGAATACGTCATGTATCCTCAGTAGCGGTGATGGTAATGCTAGATGATAATCC
Organism: Viscum album; assembly: GCA_963277665.1. Taxonomy (NCBI): domain Eukaryota; kingdom Viridiplantae; phylum Streptophyta; class Magnoliopsida; order Santalales; family Viscaceae; genus Viscum; species Viscum album. Next base: position 581,216,388 of record OY728129.1, on the reverse strand, counting down.
ACTTCTCCGACCCACTGCAGCACTTCGAAGGGTCTGATGAATCTGGGAGAGAGCTTGCTCCCCCTACCGAACCTCTGTTTTCCACGCTGAGGGGATACCTTCAAGAACATGTGGTCCCCGACCCCGAACTCCAAGGTTATCCACCTATTATCGTCATATGACTTATATCGGTCTTGTGCCGCCTTCATCCTTTACCGTATAAGCTGAACCTTTTATTTCATGCTCTGCACTTCTTCCGGGCCAAGAACACTCGCTTCCCCAACCTTGTCTAGCACAGGGGTGAGCAACATGGCCTCCCACACAAGGCTTTTAACGGAGCTATGCCAATGGTAGATTGATAGCTATTATTGTAGGCAAACTCTACTAGAGGAAATTGTCGCACCCACGATCCTCCTAAGTCTAGAACACATGCCCGCAGCATATCCTCCAAGGTCTGGATGGTGCGATCTGTCTGTCAATCTGTCTGGGGATGGAAAGCAGTGCTAAGACATAGGTGGGTGCCAAAACCATGCTACAATCTTCTCCAGATTCTTGAGGTAAACCGTGCATCCCTATCTAAGACTATGGATCTCAGAACTCCATGCAACTACACCACCTCATCCACATAACTTTGTGTTAAAGCATCCACTGCACCCGACTCCTTGATCGCTAGAAAGTGAGCTAATTTCATCAACCGGTCCACCACTACCCATATAGCGTCGTAGCCCCCTTGAACGTTGGGTAGTCCTGTGTTGAAATCCATCGAGATATCCTCCCACTTCAACTCGGGGACATCTAGAGACTGAAACAGACCGCCTGGAACACGGTGTTCAGCCTTCACCTACTGAAACACGAGGCACTTTTCTACGAACACTTCTACTGCCCATTTCATCTCAGACCACCAAAATTGTCTCCTTAGACCCTGGTACATCTTGGAAAATCTCGGGTGCACATCTAGGGGGAGTTTTGGAACTCACTAAGAACTTTTCCGTGCATCGCCTCTGGAAAAAACAGCTTTCCTCGAAAAAGCATCTGGTTCTGACTGTAACGGCCTGAAAATTTGAATAAATCTTGTTCCCTAATTTCATGTGTTATTTTATTTTATTTTTATACTCAACAAAAATGTTTTATTTGATAAACATGATTATAATTAAAATGAGACCAGTGGGTTTTGACTGTTATATGACCATCGGTAAATATGACCACTGTGAACAAAATGTTTTGATTATTGTCTCCAAATATAAGTAATCTTGGTTAACTATTATAGAAAGAAGATTGGATGGCCTCACCTAGTAGTCTTGGACCGATCGAAGCCCATCTAACAGAGCTTGGGAAGGAGGTAGCACCATTGGGCTTTGCTCTGGACCAAATCCAAGTTGAACTTCATCATGTGAAGCTAGAACGGAATCGTCTTCGCGAGAAGTTCAAACTGATAGAAATTACTACTCGGGGAATGTTGACTAAGCCGCCCCAAGATTCTATCACCCTAGCACACCTTACTCTTAGGTCCTATGCTGGTATTATAAGGGGCTATGTAATGAGACTATAATTGCCTTGTGTAATCCTTGTTTTAAATAAAAATTGGGATTTCTTATTATGATGATGTTTATGAATTTTCAAATGACTAGATAAAAATAGTATTCATATTTTTGATGAATTTTCAAAAGGATATTTTAAAAAAAATGTTTGTGTAAACCTTAAATAATTTAAAATGTGTAATGATTCTCAAAAAATGGTCTTCTACAATTATGTCCAGTACGAAATTTAGAGTCTAATAAGATCAACTTGATTTTTGATGAATAGTAAATTATGAATAGTGATTTTATGATTAGGATTAGTAATATGACCAAATGGATTAGTAATCTCACTTAAAGAAAGTTTTAAAATAATCTAGGCACCTTGATTAAGTAATGTGATTCAATAAAATGGTTAAATAACGGTTTCATAAATTATTATTCAAGTATTAGTTTTTTTCGGGTGAATAGTGTTTTTTAATTAAAAATTTAATTAAAAATAATTAGAAAATTATTTTTATAAAAAGGACTTTATTTTTGAACTCAGAGCATCGATATTATGTTATGGTAATTTAGGGGTTTTTTCTGAAATAATGAATTTTCGGTGAATAGTGTTTTTATTTAAAAATAAATTTAAAAATACTTAGAAAATTATTTTTATAAAATGGAGTTCATTTTTGAAATCAGAGCATTGATATTTAGTTAAGGTGAAATTTTGGGATTTTTCTGAGAAAGATGAATTTTTCAATGAATAGTAAAAATGCAATTTTAGGGTTTCGGTATGTTTAATGACATCATAGATGTGTCATGATGATGTCATGAGATATTTTAAGGGTTGGCCGGCCAAGGGTGATGAATTATTGTTGTGGGGGCCCCATGTGGCCTAACTCCATGGTAAATTCCAAGGGAGAGCACATGGGTTTGAGAAAAGCACATGTGAGGTGTCCCTTGGCCATTAATGCCTTGTCCCCTCACTTTCCCTATAAATACCAAGCCCTCCTCTCATCAATTAGACTCCCCACTCTTCCCCAACGAAGTTATGGTCTCATTACCTACCAAGGAGTCCTCCCAAGGTTCCCCCAAGCCCTCAAGGCCCCAACCATTGAGGTTTAAGAGTTACATTTTAAGGTAAGGGATCTGACCTCTCTCTTTCATTTCAAGTAATCTCTTTTATGTCATTCCTTTTATGCTCCATGTTCTTATGTTGGAGGATGTTCTTTTATACTCCTCTTACTTCCCTTTTCATGTTAATATAATTATAGATCCCCTCTTACTCTCATTATTTCGTTTTATGAAGTTTTAAGTGGCGCCGTTAGGCTGCAGAAATTTTTGTAACGGATTCTTTCTCCCTTCTCATTTTTCAAGATCTATTTTCATGTAAAGTATTTCATGTTATTTTTTTTATTATGTTGGGGTATGATCTCTAAATTTATCATACTGATCTTTTATGATCATATGATGAGAGACCCCATTTGATCGCTTCAATTCAGTATTTTGAAGTTTTAAGTGGCGCCGTTAGGCTGCCGGATTTTTAAGTGGTTCTTCACCCTTCTCGTTTTGAAGTTCTACTTTCATGTCAATTCATTCAAGTTCCTTTTTGTTATGTTGGGGTATGATCTCTATATCTATAATACTGGACTCTTATGTTCATATGATGAGAGACCCCATTTGATCTCTTCAATTCAGTATTTTGTTGAAGTTTAAGTGGCGCCGTTAGGCTGCCGAATTTTTAAGTGGTTCTTCACCCTTCTCGTTTTGAAGTTCTACTCTCATGTCAATTCTTTCAAGCTCCTTTTTGTTATGTTGGGGTATGATCTCTATATATATCATACTGGACTCTTATGTTCATTTGATTAGAGACCCCATTTGATCTCTTCAATTCAGTATTTTTTTGAAGTTTAAGTGGCGCCGTTAGGCTGCCAAATTTTGAAGTGGTTCTTCACCATTCTCGTTTTGAAGTTCTACTCTCATGTAAACTATTTCAAGTTCCTTTCTATTATGTTGGGGTATGACCTCCATATCTATCATACTGGACTCTTATGTTCATATGATGAGAGACCCTATTTGACCTTGTCAATTCAATTTTGTTGAAGTTTAAGTGACGTCGTTAGGCTGCCGAATTCTCACAAGATAAATCTTTTTTTTCTTCCTTTCATGTTCTTCATTTCATATGGTATATTTAAAAATTTAATTACCATGTTCTTAAATCCATTATATTTTGTCCCTCTACAGTTTGATGGGTCATTTATGAATGTTTTACCCATGTCCCCTCTCTTCTCAATGTTTTCTAAAACCTTGTAACATAGCCGTTATGCTGCAGAATTTTCGTCTCAAAATGCCTCTCTCTCTTTTCAAAAAATTATTTTATGTTATCAAGTGAATACTGAAATCTCTTATTTCTACAGGTTTATTCACATATATATCAAAATGTTCTATTTTAAATTCTGGGAATTACATAAATGAACCCCTCTTTCCCTTTCTGTGGGTTTAAAGTGACGTAAAGATCATGTCTTTAAAGCAGTTTTTAAAATGTTATGATTATGAAATGAAACCCATTTATTTTATGCTATATGGGTTATTTATGAAATGTTTGATGATGATATATGTGGATCACATGATAATAAAGGAAAATTTAAGGGTGCACCCTGATAGCGCTCCAATGAATTGGGTAAAGACTTAATCTCTAGAGATGACCATTTTAACGACGCCTTGGTGAATAACCTAGGTAATTTTAACGACACCTTGGGGATGGACCTTGGTGAAACGAAATGATTGTCAATATTAAATGTTGTAGCCACATCTTCAAGTTATAAAAAAAATTTATTTTTATTATGATGTATCTCATGATTTCATTCTCATGCCTTAATGTTATTTTCATGACCTTATTTAAGTATCTCAAGTTCACATGTAAAATGTTTCTCTGGTTTCTCTTACTGGGCCTTCTGCTCACCCTTTCTTTTGATGTATGTCCCCAGGTTATGAGATGCAGTAATGAACCTAGGATGAACTTGAGGAGAAGCCTTTCAAGTGTTTAAGAAGAATGTTTTTTTTTTGTTTCATTTATTATGTTCCTGGTTTCCAAGACACTAAACTTTAAAGATCCTCGGTTTTGTAAAATGTTATGAAAGTTTATGTGATAAAAAGGCGGGATGCTATAGTTGGTATCAAAGGGAGGTTTAGTTATTTGTGGAAATTAGGATATGAAAACTTTAGTAAGAACCCTATAAAAAAGTTTAAATATGGGAAATCTTCCTAGTATTTTGGTGAGTATTGAGTAAAGGGTTTCCAAGAAAATACATCCCTGTCTGGATACGAGCAGGTATAGGTGGCTCTGGCACAGATGTACATAGGGGTAAAACCCGAAAACACCGCTTTGAGCTAGACTCGAACGGGAACTGGTACACGACAACGGGCCTTGCTGCACTCTTGGTTACGACACTCCCGGGGGATATTCTTTGGTAAATTCATAATCTTAGTATGAACCATTGTTAAAGGAACAAAGATAAAATAAAATAAAGATTCACATAAGAATATATTATCATGGATAACCTAGAAGGGAACCTAGGGGATCAAAAGTTAGGGTATACTTTACTTCTACATGTTATCCTTAGATGCTTTAAGTTTCTTTTCATGATTATTGGCTAAGTATTTAAGCCCCTAACTATAGCTTCTTTTCTTAGTTAATGGAGGGAAATGGAAGAACATGTCCCAACAACCAATATGATAGGAAATGATACGATTGCCGTATTAATACGACAGAGATGATTAGGGGATTAAAAGATGATTATTATTTTGGAAGACGTTCACTAATTTTAGGACCATATATGATCATGGTAAATAGATTACTACGGTGTCTTCATTGAGGAGTAAGGTTGACTTATATTTTAAAGAATCAATGAATTTAAGGTGGCCTTATAGTAATCTAGGTTACTTACGGGAATGATTAACCTATCTTGGGTAAAATATGTTTAGGTTAGCTACTTTTTTATAAGATGTTAGGAGTGGTTGATGTTGTTTGGAGATAAACAATGAAGTTTATTTTGGAAGACTATGTTATCAAGTCCTTCTTGTATTTGGGTTTCAATCTTAGTTTGGTTTATTTTCAGGAATCTTAAGGACCATTATTTACGGAATGGTATATGATGAACATTGGGTAGTACCATGGAACTTTGAAGATTTAAAAGTAGTTTCCATTTCTATGGGATTCTTTTTGAAGATTTTTTTTACCTTACCCATTCTATTTTTGGGATAATGTTTAAAGATAGAAGAAATAGATAGTTGATCTTTTGTGGATCATGTGATTCTCTAGATGATGATTCTTGTGTTTTGATGAGACCAAGTAGTTTTGAATGCTCATCATTTGGAGAAAAGATTAGTTTTGGTAGAAACTTATTAATGTATAAAACTCTACATGAAGGTAGATATATTCCCTTATGTTTTTGTTCTATGTTGTAAATGAATTCCTCAAAGTTATTAAAAGGAACGTAAAACAAAAACGTTGTTGGTTTATGTTTCCTACTAGGTAATCAAAGACCGCTTACACACATCATAATTTTGGGATTTTCTGGTGGTTAACTTCCCCCTAATCATGTTTTCTATCACTCTCCTTTGAGAACTTTACCCTTTGTTTTCTCCTCCATGTCCATATTTCCTACATGGAATCCTAGTATGAGTAAACTCGGGTGGCCTTTCTACTTCCTTTTCTTTCTTTTAAAGTAATGGTGTTACTGACTCTTTTTCCGATGTGGGACTTTAAATGAAATTTCAAAACCCAATTTTAAAAATTGCGAGGATGCAATTTCTTAAGGGGGGAAGATTGTAACGGCCCGAAATTTTGAATAAATCTTGTTCCCTGATTTCATGTGTTATTTTATTTTATTTTTATACTCAACAAAAATGTTTTATTTGATAAACATGATTATAATTAAAATGAGACCAGTGGGTTTTAACTGTTATATGACCATCAGTCAATATGACCACTGTGAACAAAATGTTTTGATTATTGTCTCCAAATATAAGTAATCTTGGTTAACTATTATAGAAAGAAGATTTGATGGCCTCACCTAGTAGTCTTGGACCGATCGAAGCCCATCTAACAGAGCTTGGGAAGGAGGTAGCACCATTGGGCTTTGCTCTGGACCAAATCCAAGCTGAACATCATCATGTGAAGCTAGAACGGAATCGTCTTCGCGAGAAGTTCAAAATGATAGAAATTACTACTCGGGCAATGTTGACTGAGCCGCCCCAAGATTCTATCACCCTAGCACACCTTACTCTTGGGTCCTATGCTGGTATTATAAGGGGCTATGTAATGAGACCATAACTGCCTTGTGTAATCCTTGTTTTAAATAAAAATTGGGATTTCTTATTATGATGATTTTTATGAATTTTCAAATGACTATATAAAAATAGTATGCATATTTTTGATGAATTTTCAAAAGGATATTTTAAAAAAAATGTTTGTGTAAACCTTAAATAATTTAAAATGTGTAATGATTCTCAAAAAATGGTCTTCTACAATTATGTCCAGTACGAAATTTAGAGTCTAATAAGATCAACTTGATTTTTGATGAATAGTAAATTATGAATAGTGATTTTATGATTAGGATTAGTAATATGACCAAATGGATTAGTAATCTCACTTAAAGAAAGTTTTAAAATAATCTAGGCACCTTGATTAAGTAATGTGATTCAATAAAATGGTTAAATAACGGTTTCATAAATTATTATTCAAGTATTAGTTTTTTTCGGGTGAATAGTGTTTTTTAATTAAAAATTTAATTAAAAATAATTAGAAAATTATTTTTATAAAAAGGAATTTATTTTTGAACTCAGAGCATCGATATTATGTTATGGTAATTTTTGGGGTTTTTTCTGAAAAAATGAATTTTCGGTGAATAGTGTTTTTATTTAAAAATAAATTTAAAAATACTTAGAAAATTATTTTTATAAAATGGAGTTCATTTTTGAAATCAGAGCATTGATATTTAGTTAAGGTGAAATTTTGGGATTTTTCTGAGAAAGATGAATTTTTCAGTGAATAGTAAAAATGCAGTTTTAGGGTTTCGGTATGTTTAATGACATCATAGCTGTGTCATGATGATGTCATGAGATATTTTAAGGGTTTGCCGGCCAAGGGTGATGAATTATTGTTGTGGGGGCCCATGTGGCCTAACTCCATGGTAAATGCCAAGGGAGAGCACATGGGTTTGAGAAAAGCACATGTGAGGTGTCCCTTGGCCATTAATGCCTTGTCCCCTCACTTTCCCTATAAATACCAAGCCCTCCTCTCATCAATTCGACTCCACACTCTTCCCCAACGAAGTTATGGTCTCATTACCTCCCAAGGAGTCCTCCCAAGGTGCCCCCAAGCCCTCAAGGTCCCAACCATTGAGGTTTAAGAGTTACATTTTAAGGTAAGGGATCCGACCTCTCTCCTTCATTTCAAGTAATCTCTTTTATGTCATTCCTTTTATGATCCATGTTCTTATGTTGGAGGATGTTCTTTTATACTCCTCTTACTTCCCTTTTCATGTTAATATAATGATAGATCCCCTCTTACTCTCATTATTTCGTTTTATGAAGTTTTAAGTGGCGCCGTTAGGCTGCCGAAATTTTTGTAACAGATTCTTTCTCCCTTCTCATTTTTCAAGATCTATTTTCATGTAAAGTATTTCATGTTCTTTTTTTTATTATTTTGGGGTATGATCTCTAAATTTATCATACTGATCTTTTATGATCATATGATGAGAGACCCCATTTGATCTCTTCAATTCAGTATTTTGAAGTTTTAAGTGGCGCCGTTAGGCTGCCGAATTTTTAAGTGGTTCTTCACCCTCCTCGTTCTGAAGTTCTACTTTCATGTCAATTATTTCAAGTTCCTTTTTGTTATGTTGGGGTATGATCTCTATATCTATCATACTGGACTCTTATGTTCATATGATGAGAGACCCCATTTGATCTCTTCAATTCAGTATTTTGTTGAAGTTTAAGTGGCGCCGTTAGGCTGCCGAATTTTTAAGTGGTTCTTCGCCTTTCTCGTTTTGAAGTTCTACTCTCATGTCAATTCTTTCAAGTTCCTTTTTTGTTATGTTGGGGTATTATCTCTATATATATCATACTGGACTCTTATGTTCATATGATGAGAGACCCCATTTGATCTCTTCAATTCAGTATTTTGTTGAAGTTTAAGTGGCGCCGTTAGGCTGCCGAATTTTTAAGTGGTTCTTCACCATTCTCGTTTTGAAGTTCTACTCTCATGTCAATTATTTCAAGTTCCTTTCTATTATGTTGGGGTATGACCTCCATATCTATCATACTGGACTCTTATGTTCATATGATGAGAGACCCTATTTGACCTTTTCAATTCAATTTTGTTGAAGTTTAAGTGACGTCGTTAGGCTGCCGAATTCTCACAAGATAAATCTTTTTTTTCTTCATTTCATGTTCTTCATTTCATATGGTATATTTTCAAATTTCATTACCATGTTCTTAAATCCCTTATATTTTGTCCCTATACAGTTTTATGGGTCATTTATGAATGTTTGACCCATGTCCCCTCTCTTCTCAATGTTTTCTAAAACCTTGTAACATAGCCGTTATGCTGCAGAATTTTCGTCTCAAAATGCCTCTCTCTCTTTTCAAAAAATTATTTTATGTTATAAAGTGAATACTCAAAGCTCTTATTTCTATAAGGGTATTCACATATATATCAAAATGTTCTATTTTAAATTATGGGAATTACATAAATGAAACCCTCTTTCCCTTTCTGTGGGTTTAAAGTGACGTAAAGATCATGTCTTTAAAGCAGTTTTTAAAATGTTATGATTATGAAATGAAACCCATTTATTTTATGCTATATGGGTTATTTATGAAATTTTTGATGATTATATATGTGGATCACATGATAATAAAGGCAAATTTAAGGGTTCGCCCTGATAGCGCTCCAATGCATTGGGTAAAGACTTAATCTCTAGAGATGACCATTTTAACGACGCCTTGGTGAATAACCTTGGTAATTTTAACGACACCTTGGGGATGGACCTTGGTGAAACGAAATGATTGTCAATATTAAATTTTGTAGCCACATCTTCAAGTTATAAAAAAAATTTATTTTTATTATGATGTATCTCATGATTTCATTCTCATGCCTTAATGTTATTTTCATGACCTTATTGAAGTATCTCAAGTTCACATGTAAAATGTTTCTCTGGTTTCTCTTACTGGGCCTTCTGCTCACCCTTTCTTTTGATGTATGTCCCCAGGTTATGAGATGAAGTAATGAACCTAGGATAAACTTGAGGAGAAGCCTTTCAAGTTTTTAAGAAGAATGTTTTTTTTGTTTCATTTATTATGTTCCTTGTTTCCAAGACACTAAACTTTAAAGATCCTCGGTTTTGTAAAATGTAATGAAAGTTTATGTGATAAAAAGGCGGGATGATATAGTTGGTATCAAAGGGAGGTTTAGTTATTTGTGGAAATTAGGATATGAAAACTTTAGTAAGAACCCTATAAAAAAGTTTAAATATAGTAAATATTCCTAGTATTTTGGTGAGTATTGAGTAAAGGGTTTCCAAGCAAATACATCCCTGTCTGGATACGAGCAGGTAGAGGTGGATCTGGCACAGATGTACATAAGGGTAAAACCCGAAAACACCGATTTGAGCTAGACTCGAACGGCAACTGGTACACGACAACGGGCCTTGCTGCACTCTTGGTTACGACACTCCCGGGGGATATGCTTTGGTAAATTCATAAGCTTAGTATGAACCATGGTTAAAGGAACAAAGATAAAATAAAATAAAGATTCACATAAGAATATATGATCATGGATAACCTAGAATGGAACCTAGGGGATCACAAGTTAGGGTATACTTTACTTCTACATGTTATCCTTAGATTCTTTAAGTTTCTTTTCATGATTATTGGCTAAGTATTTAAGCCCCTAACTATAGCTTCTTTTCTTAGTTAATGGCGGGAAATGGAAGAACATGTCCCAACAATCAATATGATAGGAAATGCTACGATTGCCGTATTAATACGATAGAGATGATTATGGGATTAAAAGATGATTATTATTTTGGAAGACGTTCACTATTTTTAGGACCATATATGATCAAGGTAAATATATTACTACGGTGTCTTCATTGAGGAGTAAGGTTGACTTATATTTTAAAGAATCAATGAATTTAAGGTGGCCTTATAGTAATCTAGGTTACTTACGGGAATGATTAACCTATCTTGGGTAAAATATGTTTAGGTTAGCTACTTTTTTATAAGATGTTAGGAGTGTTTGATGTTGTTTGGAGATAAACAATGAAGTTTATTTTGGAAGACTATGTTATCAAGTCCTTCTTGTATTTGGGTTTCAATATTAGTTTGGTTTATTTTCAGGAATCTTAAGGACCATTATTTACGGAATGGTATATGATGAACATTCGGTAGTACCATGGAAATTTGAAGATTTAAAAGTAGTTTCCATTTCTATGGGATTCTTTTTGAAGATTTGTTTTACCTTACCCATTCTATTTTTGGGATAATGTTTAAAGATAGAAGAAATAGATAGTTGATCTTTTGTGGATCATGTGATTCTCTAGATGATGATTCTTGTGTTTTGATGAGACCAAGTAGTTTTGAATGCTCATCATTTGAAGAAAAGATTAGTTTTGTTAGAAACTTATTAATGTATGAAACTCTACATGAAGGTAGATATATTCCCATATGTTTTTGTTATATGTTGTAAATGAATTCCTCAAAGTTATTAAAAGGAATGTAAAACAAAAACGTTGTTGGTTTACGTTTCCTACTAGGTAATCAAAGACCGCTTACACACATCATAATTTTGGGATTTTCTGGTGGTTAACTTCCCCCTAATCATGTTTTCTATCACTCTCCTTTAAGAACGTTACCCTTTGTTTTCTCCTCCATGTCTATATTTCCTACATGGAATCCTAGTATGAGTAAACTCGGGTGGCCTTTGTACTTCCTTTTCTTTCTTTTAAAGTAATGGTGTTACTGACTCATTTTCCGATGTGGGACTTTAAATGAAATTTCAAAACCCAATTTTAAAAATTGCGAGGACGCAATTTCTTAAGGGGGGAAGATTGTAACGGCCCAAAATTTTGAATAAATCTTGTTCCCTGATTTCATGTGTTATTTTATTTTATTTTTATACTCAACAAAAATGTTTTATTTGATAAACATGATTATAATTAAATTGAGACCAGTGGGTTTTGACTGTTATATGACCATCGGTCAATATGACCACTGTGAACAAAATGTTTTGATTATTGTCTCCAAATATAAGTAATCTTGGTTAACTATTACAGAAAGATGATTTGATGGCCTCACCTAGTAGTCTTGGACCGATCGAAGCCCATCTAACAGAGCTTGGGAAGGAGGTAGCACCATTGGGCTTTTCTCTGGACCAAATCCAAGCTGAACTTCATCATGTGAAGCTAGAACGGAATCGTCTTCGCGAGAAGTTCAAACTGATAGAAATTACTACTCGGGCAATGTTGACTGAGCCTCCCCAAGATTCTATCACCCTAGAACACCTTACTCTTAGGTCCTATGCTGGTATTATAAGGGGCTATGTAATGAGACCATAACTGCCTTGTGTAATCCTTGTTTTAAATAAAAATTGGGATTTCTTATTATGATGATGTTTATGAATTTTCAAATGACTAGATAAAAATAGTATGCATATTTTTGATGAATTTTCAAAAGGATATTTTAAAAAAAATGTTTTTGTAAACCTTAAATAATTTAAAATGTGTAATGATTTTCAAAAAATGGTCTTCTACAATTATGTCCAGTACGAAATTTAGAGTCTAATAAGATCAACTTGATTTTTGATGAATAGTAAATTATGAATAGTGATTTTATGATTAGGATTAGTAATATGACCAAATGAATTAGTAATCTCACTTAAAGAAAGTTTTAAAATAATCTACGCACCTTGATTAAGTAATGTGATTCAATAAAATGGTTAAATAACGGTTTCATAAATTATTATTCAAGTATTAGTTTTTTTCGGGTGAATAGTGTTTTTTAATTAAAAATTTAATTAAAAATAATTAGAAAATTATTTTTATAAAAAGGACTTTATTTTTGAACTCAGAGCATCGATATTATGTTATGGTAATTTTTGGGGTTTTTCTGAAAAAATGAATTTTCGGTGATTAGTTTTTTTATTTAAAAATAAATTTAAAAATACTTAGAAAATTATTTTTATAAAATGGAGTTCATTTTTGAAATCAGAGCATTGATATTTAGTTAAGGTGAAATTTTGGGATTTTTCTGAGAAAGATGAATTTTTCAGTGAATAGTAAAAATGCAGTTTTAGGGTTTCGGTATGTTTAATGACATCATAGCTGTGTCATGATGATGTCATGAGATATTTTAAGGGTTTGCCGGCCAAGGGTGATGAATTATTGTTGTGGGGGGCCCATGTGGCCTAACTCCATGGTAAATTCCAAGGGAGAGCACATGGGTTTGAGAAAAGCACATGTGAGGTGTCCCTTGGCCATTAATGTCTTGTCCCCTCACTTTCCCTATAAACACCAAGCCCTACTCTCATCAATTCGACTCCCCATTCTTCCTCAACGACGTTATGGTCTCATTACCTCCCAAGGAGTCCTCCCAAGGTGACCCCAAGCCCTCAAGGTCCCAACCATTGAGGTTTAAGAGTTACTTTTTAAGGTAAGGGATCCGACCTCTCTCCTTCATTTCAAGTAATCTCTTTTATGTCATTCCTTTTATGATCCATGTTCTTATGTTGGAGGATGTTCTTTTATACTCCTCTTACTTCCCTTTTCATGTTAATATAATGATACATCCCCTATTACTCTCATTAATTCGTTTTATGAAGTTTTAAGTGGCGCCGTTTGGCTGCCGAAAGTTTTGTAACGGATTCTTTCTCCCTTCTCATTTTTCAAGATCTATTTTCATGTAAAGTATTTCATGTTCTTTTTTTTATTATGTTGGGGTATGATCTCTAAATTTATCATACTGATCTTTTATGATCATATGATGAGATACCCCATTTGATCGCTTCAATTCAGTATTTTGAAGTTTTAAGTGGCGCCGTTAGGCTGCCGAATTTTTAAGTGGTTCTTCACCCTCCTCGTTCTGAAGTTCTACTTTCATGTCAATTATTTCAAGTTCCTTTTTTTTATGTTGGGGTATGATCTCTATATCTATCATACTGGACTCTTATTTTGATATGATGAGAGACCCCATTTGATCTCTTCAATTCAGTATTTTGTTGAAATTTATGTGGCGCCATTAGGCTGCTGAATTTTTAAGTGGTTCTTCACCCTTCTCGTTTTGAAGTTCTACTCTCATGTCAATTCTTTCAAGTTCCTTTTTTTTATGTTGGGGTATGATCTATATATATATCATACTAGACTCTTATGTTCATATGATGAGAGACTCCATTTGATCTCTTCAATTCAGTATTTTGTTGAAGTTTAAGTGGCGTCGTTAGGCTGCCGAATTTTTAAGTGGTTCTTCACCATTCTCGTTTTGAAGTTCTACTCTGATGTCAATTATTTCAAGTTCCTTTCTATTATGTTGGGGTATGACCTCCATATCTATCATACTGGACTCTTATTTTCATATGATGATAGACCCTATTTGACCTTGTCAATTCAATTTTGTTGAAGTTTAAGTGACGCCGTTAGGCTGCCGAATTCTCACAAGATAAATCTTTTTTTTCTTCCTTTCATGTTCTTCATTTCATATGGTATATTTTCAAATTTCATTACCATGTTCTTAAATCCCTTATATTTTGTCCCTATACAGTTTGATAGGTCATTTATGAATGTTTTACCCATGTCCCCTCTCTTCTCAGTGTTTTCTAAAACCTTGTAACATAGCCGTTATGCTGCAGAATTTTCGTCTCAAAATGCCTCTCTCTCTTTTCAAAAAATTATTTTATGTTATAAAGTGAATACTCAAAGCTCTTATTTCTATAAGGGTATTCACATATATATCAAAATGTTCTATTTTAAATTCTGGGAGTTACATAAATGAAACCCTCTTTCCCTTTCTGTGGGTTTAAAGTGACGTAAAGATCATGTCTTTAAAGCGGTTTTTAAAATGTTATGATTATGAAATGAAACCCATTTATTTTATGCTATATGGGTTATTTATGAAATTTTTGATGATGATATATGTGGATCACATGATAATAAAGGCAAATTTAAGGGTGCGCCCTGATAGCGCTCCAATGCATTGGGTAAAGACTTAATCTCTAGAGATGACCATTTTAACGACGCCTTGGTGAATAACCTTGGTAATTTTAACGACACCTTGGGGATGGACCTTGGTGAAACGAAATGATTGTCAATATTAAATGTTGTAGCCACATCTTCAAGTTATAAAAAAAATGTTATTTTTATTATGATGTATCTCATGATTTCATTCTCATGCCTTAATGTTATTTTCATGACCTTATTGAAGTATCTCAAGTTCACATGTAAAATGTTTCTCTGGTTTCTCTTACTGGGCCTTCTGCTCACCCTTTCTTTTGATGTATGTCCCCAGGTTATGAGATGCAGTAATGAACCTAGGATGAACTTGAGGAGAATCCTTTCAAGTTTTTAAGAAGAATGTTTTTTTTTGTTTCATTTATTATGTTCCTTGTTTCCAAGACACTAAACTTTAAAGATCCTCGGTTTTGTAAAATGTAATAAAAGTTTATGTGATAAAAAGGCGGGATGCTATAGTTGGTATCAAAGGGAGGTTTAGTTATTTGTGGAAATTAGGATATGAAAACTTTAGTAAGAACCCTATAAACAAGTTTAAATATAGGAAATCTTCCTAGTATTTTGGTGAGTATTGAGTAAAGGGTTTCCAAGCAAATACATCCCTGTCTTGATACGAGTAGGTAGAGGTGGATCTGGCACAGATGTACATAGGGGTAAAACCCGAAAACACCGCTTTGAGCTAGACTCGAACGGGAACTGGTACACGACAACGGGCCTTTCTGCACTCTTGGTTACGACACTCCCGGGGGATATGCTTTGGTAAATTCATAAGCTTAGTATGAACCATGGTTAAAGGAACAAAGATAAAATAAAATAAAGATTCACATAAGAATATATGATCATGGATAACCTAGAATGGAACCAAGGGGATCACAAGTTAGGGTATACTTTACTTCTACATGTTATCCTTAGATGCTTTAAGTTTCTTTTCATGATTATTGGCTAAGTATTTAAGCCCCTAACTATAGCTTATTTTCTTAGTTAATGGCGGGAAATGGAAGAACATGTCCCAACAACCAATATGAAAGGAAATGCTACGATTGCCGTATTAATACGACAGAGATGATTATGGGATTAAAAGATGATTATTATTTTGGAAGACGTTCACTATTTTTAGGACCATATATGATCAAGGTAAATATATTACTACGGTGTCTTCATTGAGGAGTAAGGTTGACTTATATTTTGAAGAATCAATGAATTTAAGGTGTCCTTATAGTAATCTAGGTTACTTACGGGAATGATTAACAAATCTTGGGTAAAATATGTTTAGGTTAGCTACTTTTTTATAAGATGTTAGGAGTGGTTAATGTTGTTTGGAGATAAACAATGAAGTTTATTTTGGAAGACTATGTTATCAAGTCCTTCTTGTATTTGGGTTTCAATCTTAGTTTGGTTTATTTTCAGGAATCTTAAGGACCATTATTTACGGAATGGTATATGATGAACATTGGGTAGTACCAGGGAAATTTGAAGATTTAAAAGTATTTTCCATTTCTATGGGATTATTTTTGAAGATTTGTTTTACCTTACCCATTCTATTTTTGGGATAATGTTTAAAGATAGAAGAAATAGATAGTTGATCTTTTGTGGATCATGTGATTCTCTAGATGATGATTCTTGTATTTTGATGAGACCAAGTAGTTTTGAATGCTCATCATTTGGAGAAAAGATTAGTTTTGGTATAAACTTATTAATGTATGAAACTCTACATGAAGGTAGATATATTCCCTTATGTTTTTGTTCTATGTTGTAAATGAATTCCTCAAAGTTATTAAAAGGAACGTAAAACAAAAACGTTGTTGGTTTACGTTTCCTACTTGGTAATCAAAGACCGCTTACACACATCATAATTTTGGGATTTTCTGGTGGTTAACTTCCCCCTAATCATGTTTTCTATCACTCTCCTTTAAGAACGTTACCCTTTGTTTTCTCCTCCATGTCCATATTTCCTACATGGAATCCTAGTATGAGTAAACTCGGGTGGCCTTTGTACTTCCTTTTCTTTCTTTTAAAGTAATGGTGTTATTGACTCTTTTTCCGATGTGGGACTTTAAATGAAATTTCAAAACCCAATTTTAAAAATTGCGAGGACGCAATTTCTTAAGGGGGGGAAGATTGTAACGGCCCGAAATTTTGAATAAATCTTGTTGCCTGATTTCATGTGTTATTTTATTTTATTTTTATACTCAACAAAAATGTTTTATTTGATAAACATGATTATAATTAAAATGAGACCAGTGGGTTTTTACTGTTATATGACCATCGGTCAATATGACCACTGTGAACCAAATGTTTTGATTATTGTCTCCAAATATAAGTAATCTTGGTTAACTATTATAGAAAGAAGATTTGATGGCCTCACTTAGTAGTCTTGGACCGATCGAAGCCCATCTAACAGAGCTTGGGAAGGAGGTAGCACCATTGGGCTTTGCTCTGGACCAAATCCAAGCTGAACTTCATCATGTGAAGCTAGAACGGAATCTTCTTCGCGAGAAGTTCAAACTGATAGAAATTACTACTCGGGCAATGTTGACTGAGCCGCCCCAAGATTCTATCACCCTAGCACACCTTACTCTTAGGTCCTATGCTGGTATTATAAGGGGCTATGTAATGAGACCATAACTGCCTTGTGTAATCCTTGTTTTAAATAAAAATTAGGACTTCTTATTATGATGATGTTTATGAATTTTCAAATGACTAGATAAAAATAGTATGCATATTTTTGATGAATTTTCAAAAGGATATTTTAAAAAAAATGTTTGTGTAAACCTTAAATAATTTAAAATGTGTAATGATTCTCAAAAAATGGTCTTCTACAATTATGTCCAGTACGAAATTTAGAGTCTAATAAGATCAACTTGATTTTTGATGAATAGTAAATTATGAATAGTGATTTTATGATTAGGATTAGTAATATGACCAAATGGATTAGTAATCTCACTTAAAGAAAGTTTTAAAATAATCTAGGCACCTTGATTAAGTAATGTGATTCAATAAAATGGTTAAATAACGGTTTCATAAATTATTATTCAAGTATTAGTTTTTTTCGGGTGAATAGTGTTTTTTAATTAAAAATTTAATTAAAAATAATTAGAAAATTATTTTTATAAAAAGGACATTATTTTTGAACTCAGAGCATCGATATTATGTTATGGTAATTTTTGGGGTTTTTTCTGAAAAAATGAATTTTCAGTGATTAGTGTTTTTATTTAAAAATAATTTTAAAAATACTTAGAAAATTATTTTTATAAAATGGAGTTCATTTTTGAAATCGGAGCATTGATATTTAGTTAAGGTGAAATTTTGGGATTTTTCTGAGAAAGATGAATTTTTTAGTGAATAGTAAAAATGCAGTTTTAGGGTTTCGGTATGTTTAATGACATCATAGTTGTGTCATGATGATGTCATGAGATATTTTAAGGGTTGGCCGGCCAAGGGTGATGAATTATTGTTGTGGGGGGGACCATGTGGCCTAACTCCATGGTAAATGCCAAGGGAGAGCACATGGGTTTGAGAAAAGCACATGTGAGGTGTCCCTTGGCCATTAATGCCTTGTCCTCTCACTTTCCCTATAAATACCAAGCCCTCCTCTCATCAATTCCACTCCCCACTCTTCCCCAACGAAGTTATGGTCTCATTACCTCCCAAGGAGTCCTCCCAAGGTGCCCCCAAGCCCTCAAGGTCCCAACCATTGAGGTTTAAGAGTTACATTTTAAGGTAAGGGATCCGACCTCTCTCCTTCATTTCAAGTAATCTCTTTTATGTCATTCCTTTTATGATCCATGTTCTTATGTTGGAGGATGTTCTTTTATACTCCTATTACTTCCCTTTTCATGTTAATATAATGATAGATCCCCTATTACTCTCATTATTTCGTTTTATGAAGTTTTAAGTGATCAGTATGATAAATTTAGAGATCATACCCCAACATAATAAAAAAAAGAACATGATCATATGATGAGAGACCCCATTTGATCGCTTCAATTCAGTATTTTGAAGTTTTAAGTGGCGCTGTTAGGCTGCCGAATTTTTAAGTGGTTCTTCACCCTCCTCGTTCTGAAGTTCTACTTTCATGTCAATTATTTCAAGTTCCTTTTTTTATGTTTGGGGTATGATCTCTATATCTATCATACTGGACTCTTATTTTGATATGATGAGAGACCCCATTTGATCTCTTCAATTCAGTATTTTGTTGAAGTTTAAGTGGCGCCGTTAGGCTGCTGAATTTTTAAGTGGTTCTTCACCCTTCTCGTTTTGAAGTTCTACTCTCATGTCAATTCTTTCAAGTTCCTTTTTTTTATGTTGGGGTATGATCTCTATATCTATCATACTGGACTCTTATGTTCATATGATGAGAGCCCCCATTTGATCTCTTCAATTCAGTATTTTGTTGAAGTTTAAGTGGCGACGTTAGGCTACCGAATTTTTAAGTGGTTCTTCACCATTCTCGTTTTGAAGTTCTACTCTCATGTCAATTATTTCAAGTTCCATTCTATTATGTTGGGGTATGACCTCCATATCTATCATACTGTACTCTTATGTTCATATGATGAGAGACCCTATTTGACCTTGTCAATTCAATTTTGTTGAAGTTTAAGTGACGCCGTTAGGCTGCCGAATTCTCACAAGATAAATCTTTTTTTCTTCCTTTCATGTTCTTCATTTCATATGGTATATTTTCAAATTTCATTACCATGTTCTTAAATCCCTTATATTTTGTCCATATACAGTTTGATGGGTCATTTATGAATGTTTGACCCATGTCCCCTCTCTTCTCAATGTTTTCTAAAACCTTGTAACATAGCCGTTATGCTGCAGAATTTTCGTCTCAAAATGCCTCTCTGTCTTTTCAAAAAATTATTTTATGTTATAAAGTGAATACTCAAAGCTCTTATTTCTATAAGGGTATTCACATATATATCAAAATGTTCTATTTTAAATTCTGGTAATTACATAAATGAAACCCTCTTTCCCTTTCTGTGGGTTTAAAGTGACGTAAAGATCATGTCTTTAAAGCAGTTTTTAAAATGTTATGATTATGAAATGAAACCCATTTATTTTATGCTATATGGGTTATTTATGAAATGTTTGATGATGATATATGTGGATCACATGATAATAAAAGCAAATTTAAGGGTGCGCCCTGATAGCGCTCCAATGCATTGGGTAAAGACTTAATCTCTAGAGATGACCATTTTAACGACGCCTTGGTGAATAACCTTGGTAATTTTAACGACACCTTGGGGATGGACCTTGGTGAAACGAAATGATTTTCAATATTAAATGTTGTAGCCACATCTTCAAGTTATAAAAAAAATGTTATTTTTATTATGATGTATCTCATGATTTCATTCTCATGCCTTAATGTTATTTTCATGACCTTATTGAAGTATCTCAAGTTCACATGTAAAATGTTTCTCTGGTTTCTCTTACTGGGCCTTCTGCTCACCCTTTCTTTTGATGTATGTCCCCAGGTTATGAGATGCAGTAATGAACCTAGGATGAACTTGAGGAGAAGCCTTTCAAGTTTTTAAGAAGAATGTTTTTTTTTGTTTCATTTATTATGTTCCTTGTTTCCAAGACACTAAACTTTAAAGATCCTCAGTTTTGTAAAATGTAATTAAAGTTTATGTGATAAAAAGGCGGGATGATATAGTTGGTATCAAAGGGAGGTTTAGTTATTTGTGGAAATTAGGATATGAAAACTTTAGTAAGAACCCTATAAAAAAGTTTAAATATAGGAAATCTTCCTAGTATTTTGGTGAGTATTGAGTAAAGGGTTTCCAAGCAAATACATCCCTGTCTGGATACGAGTAGGTAGAGGTGGATCTGGCACAGATGTACATAGGGGTAAAACCCGAAAACACCGCTTTGAGCTAGACTCGAACGGGAACTGGTACACGACAACGGGCCTTGCTGCACTCTTGGTTACGACACTCCTGGGGGATATGCTTTGGTAAATTCATAAGCTTAGTATGAACCATGGTTAAAGGAACAAAGATAAAATAAAATAAAGATTCACATAAGAATATATGATCATGGATAACCTAGAATGGAACCTAGGGGATCACAAGTTAGGGTATACTTTACTTCTACATGTTATCCTTAGATGCTTTAAGTTTCTTTTCATGATTATTGGCTAAGTATTTAAGCCCCTAACTATAGCTTCTTTTCTTAGTTAATGGCGGGAAATGGAAGAACATGTCCCAACAACCAATATGATAGGAAAGGCTACGATTGCTGTATTAATACGACAGAGATGATTAGGGGATTAAAAGATGATTATTATTTTGGAAGACGTTCACTATTTTTAGGACCATATATGATCAAGGTAAATATATTACTACGGTGTCTTCATTGAGGAGTAAGGTTGACTTATATTTTGAAGAAGCAATGAATTTAAGGTGGCCTTATAGTAATCTAGGTTAATTATGGGAATGATTAACCTATCTTGGGTAAAATATGTTTAGGTTAGCTACTTTCTTATAAGATGTTAGGAGTGGTTGATGTTGTTTGGAGATAAACAATGAAGTTTATTTTGGAAGACTATGTTATCAAGTCCTTCTTGTATTTGGGTTTCAATCTTAGTTTGGTTTATTTTCAGGATTCTTAAGGACCATTATTTACGGAATGGTATATGATGAACATTGGGTAGTACCATGGAAATTTGAAGATTTAAAAGTAGTTTCCATTTCTATGGGATTCTTTTTGAAGATTTGTTTTACCTTACCCATTCTATTTTTGGGATAATGTTTAAAGATAGAAGAAATAGATAGTTGATCTTTTGTGGATCATGTGATTCTCTAGATGATGATTCTTGTGTTTTGATGAGACCAAGTAGTTTTGAATGCTCATCATTTGGAGAAAAGATTAGTTTTGGTAGAAACTTATTAATGTATGAAACTCTACATGAAGGTAGATATATTCCCTTATGTTTTTGTTCTATGTTGTAAATTAATTCCTCAAAGTTATTAAAAGGAACGTAAAACAAAAACGTTGTTGGTTTACGTTTCCTACTAGGTAATCAAAGACCGCTTACACACATCATAATTTTGGGATTTTCTGGTGGTTAACTTCCCCCTAATCATGTTTTCTATCACTCTCCTTTAAGAACGTTACCCTTTGTTTTCTCCTCCATGTCCATATTTCCTACATGGAATCCTAGTATGAGTAAACTCGGGTGGACTTTGTACTTCCTTTTCTTTCTTTTAAAGTAATGGTGTTACTGACTCTTTTTCCGATGTGGGACTTTAAATGAAATTTCAAAACCCAATTTTAAAAATTGCGAGGATTCAATTTCTTAAGGGGGGAAGATTGTAACGGCCCGAAATTTTGAATAAATCTTGTTCCCTGATTTCATGTGTTATTTTATTTTATTTTTATACTCAACAAAAATGTTTTATTTGATAAACATGATTATAATTAAAATGAGACCAGTGGGTTTTGACTGTTATATGACCATCGGTCAATATGACCACTGTGAAAAAAATGTTTTGATTATTGCCTCCAAATATAAGTAATCTTGGTTAACTATTATAGAAAGAAGATTTGATGGCCTCACTTAGTAGTCTTGGACCGATCGAAGCCCATCTAACAGAGCTTGGGAAGGAGGTAGCACCATTGGGCTTTGCTCTGGACCAAATCCAAGCTGAACTTCATCATGTGAAGCTAGAACGGAATCATCTTCGCGAGAAGTTCAAACTGATAGAAATTAATACTCGGGCAATGTTGACTGAGCCGCCCCAAGATTCTATCACCCTAGCACACCTTACTCTTAGGTCCTATGCTGGTATTATAAGGGGCTATGTAATGAGACCATAACTGCCTTGTGTAATCCTTGTTTTAAATAAAAATTGGGATTTCTTATTATGATGATGTTTATGAATTTTCAAATGACTAGATAAAAATAGTATGCATATTTTTGATGAATTTTCAAAAGGATATTTTTAAAAAAATGTTTGTGTAAACCATAAATAATTTAAAATGTGTAATGATTCTCAAAAAATGGTCTTCTACAATTATGTCCAGTACGAAATTTAGAGTCTAATAAGATCAACTTGATTTTTGATGAATAGTAAATTATGAATAGTGATTTTATGATTAGGATTAGTAATATGACCAAATGGATTAGTAATCTCACTTAAAGAAAGTTTTAAAATAATCTAGGCACCTTGATTAAGTAATGTGATTCAATAAAATGGTTAAATAACGGTTTCATAAATTATTATTCAAGTATTAGTTTTTTTCGGGTGAATAGTGTTTTTTAATTAAAAATTTAATTAAAAATAATTAGAAAATTATTTTTATAAAAAGGACTTTATTTTTGAACTCAGAGCATCGATATTATGTTATGGTAATTTTTGGGGTTTTTTCTGAAAAAATGAATTTTCGGTGATTAGTGTTTTTATTTAAAAATAAATTTAAAAATACTTAGAAAATTATTTTTATAAAATGGAGTTCATTTTTAAAATCAGAGCATTGATATTTAGTTAAGGTGAAATTTTGGGATTTTTCTGAGAAAGATGAATTTTTCAGTGAATAGTAAAAATGCAGTTTTAGGGTTTCGGTATGTTTAATGAAATCATAGTTGTGTCATGATGATGTCATGAGATATTTTAAGGGTTGGACGGCCAAGGGTGATGAATTATTGTTGTGGGGGCCCCATGTGGCCGAACTCCATGGTAAATGCCAAGGGAGAGCACATGGGTTTGAGAAAAGCACATGTGAGGTGTCCCTTGGCCATTAATGCCTTGTCCCCTCACTTTCCCTATAAATACCAAGCCCTCCTCTCATCAATTCGACTCCCCACTCTTCCCCAACGAAGTTCTGGTCTCATTACCTCTCAAGGAGTCCTCCCAAGGTGCCCCCAAGCCCTCAAGGTCCCAACCATTGAGGTTTAAGAGTTACATTTTAAGGTAAGGGATCCGACCTCTCTCTTTCATTTCAAGTAATCTCTTTTATGTCATTCCTTTTATGCTCCATGTTCTTATGTTGGAGGATGTTCTTTTATACTCCTCTTACTGCCGTTTTCATGTTAATATAATGAGAGATCCCCTCTTACTCTCTTTATTTTGTTTTATGAAGTTTTAAGTGGCGTCGTTAGGCTGCCGAAATTTTTGTAACGGATTCTTTCTCCCTTCTCATTTTTCAAGATCTATTTTCATGTAAAGTATTTCATGTTCTTTTTTTTATTATGTTGGGGTATGATCTATAAATTTATCATACTGATCTTTTATTATCATATGATGAGAGACCCCATTTGATCGCTTCAATTCAGTATTTTGAAGTTTTAAGTGGCGCCGTTAGGCTGCCGAATTTTTAAGTGGTTCTTCACCCTTCTCGTTTTGAAGTTCTACTTTCATGTCAATTCTTTCAAGTTCCTTTTTGTTATGTTGGGGTATGATCTCTATATCTATAATACTGGACTCTTATGTTCATATGATGAGAGACCCCATTTGATCTCTTCAATTCAGTATTTTTTTGAAGTTTAAGTGGCGCCGTTAGGCTGCCGAATTTTTAAGTGGTTCTTCACCCTTCTCGTTTTGAAGTTCTACTCTCATGTCAATTCTTTCAAGTTCCTTTTTGTTATGTTGGGGTATGATCTATATATCTATCATACTGGACTCTTATGTTCATATGATAAGAGACCCCATTTTATCTCTTCAATTCAGTATTTTGTTGAAGTTTAAGTGGCGCAGTTAGGCTGCCGAATTTTTAAGTGGTTCTTCACCATTCTCGTTTTGAAGTTCTACTCTCATGTCAATTCTTTCAAGTTCCTTTCTATTATGTTGGGGTATGACCTCCATATATATCATACTGGACTCTTATGTTCATATGATGAGAGACCCTATTTGACCTTGTCAATTCAATTTTGTTGAAGTTTAAGTGACGCCGTTAGGCTGCCGAATTCTCACAAGATAAATATTTTTTTTCTTCCTTTCATGTTCTTCATTTCATATGGTATATTTTCAAATTTCATTACCATGTTCTTAAATCCCTTATATTTTGTCCCTCTACAGTTTTATGGGTCATTTATGAATGTTTGACCCATGTCCCCTCTCTTCTCAATGTTTTCTAAAACCTTGTAACATCGCCGTTATGCTGTAGAATTTTCGTCTCAAAATGCCTCTCTCTCTTTTCAAAAAATTATTTTATGTTATAAAGTGAATACTCAAAGATCTTATTTCTACAGGGGTATTCACATATATATCAAAATGTTCTATTTTAAATTCTGGGAATTACATAAATGAAACCCTCTTTCCCTTTCCGTGGGTTTAAAGTGACGTAAAGATCATGTCTTTAAAGCAGTTTTTAAAATGTTATGATTATGAAATGAAACCCATTTATTTTATGCTATATGGGTTATTTATGAAATTTTTGATGATGATATATGTGGCTCACATGATAATAAAGGCAAATTTAAGGGTGCGCCCTGATAGCGCTCCAATGCATTGGGTAAAGACTTAATCTCTAGAGATGACCATTTTAACGACGCCTTGGTGAATAACCTTGGTAATTTTAATGACACCTTGGGGATGGACCTTGGTGAAACTAAACGATTGTCAATATTAAATGTTGTAGCCACATCTTCAAGTTATAAAAAAAAATGTTATTTTTATTATGATGTATCTCATGATTTCATTCTCATGCCTTAATGTTATTTTCATGACCTTATTGAAGTATCTCAAGTACACATGTAAAATGTTTCTCTGGTTTCTCTTACTAGGCCTTCTGCTCACCCTTTCTTTTGATGTATGTCCCCAGGTTATGAGATGCAGTAATGAACCTAGGATGAACTTGAGGAGAAGCCTTTCAAGTGTTTAAGAAGAATGTTTTTTTGTTTCATTTATTATGTTCCTGGTTTCCAAGACACTAAACTTTAAAGATACTCAGTTTTGTAAAATGTAATGAAAGTTTATGTGATAAAAAGGCGGGATTCTATACTGACCATCCTCTATCCACCCTTTCAGATCATTGCCCTGGTCAACTCGGTCACACATCACTTCACTTTCTGAGTCTCCCCATTGGGACTCCTCTACCTGCCGCAACAGATAAGATTGTACTGTCATCTAATACAGGCAACCTCTACCACCTTCCATCCTAGCATCCATGTGCAGGGCATCCAACTCCTCCATCGCCTTCCAAGTATCTGCCGACTCTCAAACTGCATCCTTCCGCAACTTCTAGCTCAAGGAATTGGCCACCACATTCCCCCTTACTGAAGTGTAGGAAATCTCTAAGTCTTAGTCTTGAAGGAAATCCATCCACCTCTGTTTCCGTAAATTCAGGTCCCGCTAGGAGAAGACATACTTCAAGCTCTTGTGATAGGTGAAGACCACGAAGCGCTCCCCAATGAGGTAGTGCCGCCAGAAATTTAGTGCGAAAATGACTACTGCAAGCTCCAGATCATGGGTGGCATAGTTACACTCATGGGGGCTTAACTTCCTAGACCCATAGGAGATCACACCTTGTCGCTGCATCAACACACATCTGAGGCCTTGCCCTAAAGCATCACAAAACACCTCATACACTACCCCTTCTTCTAGAAACCTCAGCACTGGGGAACTAACCCACTTCTCCTTTAGATAACTGAAGGATGCCTCACACTTCTCATCCCACATGAAATCCTGGTCCTTCTTGGTCAGGGCTGTCAAGGGTGCCGCAACTCGGGAGAAGTTGGGCACGAACCTCTGATAGTAACCTGTCAGACCTAGGAAACTATGAACATCTTCCACGTTCTTGGGTGCTACCCAAGAAACAACTGCCTCAACCTTCGATGGGTCAACTGTTATCCCCTGCTTGGACACCACATGCCCATGGAAATGCAATTCTCGCATCCAAAACCTGCACTTGGACAACTTCCCATAGAGCTGGTGCTGTCGGAGGACCTCTAAAACCATTCTCAGATGCTCAGTGTGATCCGCCTTTGATCTTGAGTAGATCAGGATGTCGTCAATAAACACGAATATAAACCGGTCCAGATATTCCCAGAATATGGAGTTCATGAGCCCCATGAACACAGATGGTGCGTTCGTAATGCTGAACGGCATGACTACAAACTCAATGTTCCCATATATTCACATGAAGGCAGTATTTGAGATGTCTCCCTCCTTCCCCCTCACTTGGTGATATCCAAACCGCAGATCGATCTTCGATAACCAACCTGCTCCCCTCAGCTGGTAAAAGAGATCGTCTATCCTCGGGAGAGGGTATAGATTCTTGACTGTCACCTGATTCAATATCTTGTAGTCTATGCATATCCTTAGACCACCATACACCTTCTTCGCAAAAAAAACAGGAGCACCCCACGGTGACGCACTTGGCTGAACAAACCCTTTCTTCATTAGATCATCAATCTGGATCCGAAACTCTCGCAACTCAGAAGGTTCCATCCAATATGGAGCCATCGAAATTGGACGGGCACCAGGTTGTAAGTCTATCCCGAACTCAACATCACATCGAGGGGGCAGAGTTTCCACCACTTCAGGGAAGACATCCATAAACTCACTAACGATTCCTGGGACTTCCAGCATTTCTACATCTACCGACTCCACTGATATCTCAGCCAGCAAGGAGAGGAGGGGTTCCCCTTGCTTGATGCTTCCCTGGAAATTCCACTCACCGATGAAAGTCACCTGTCGGCCCCCAAGTCTGAAAAAAACCCTTCCTCTGAAGCAGTCAATGACGGAACATACAGAGAACAGCCAGTCAATGCCTAGGTTGAAATCGTATGGTTGTATCTGCAATAGTATAAGATCCCTAACTAACTGATGTGGCCCTATCATCAGTCTGTATCCTCGACAAACATACAACAGGTAGGTCTGACCTCTGACTAGTGTGCTCAGCAGCAGGGGCACTGGAAGTCTCTCAGTGTCTAAACCCAGAGCATGGGCCAGACTAGGTGTAACAAAGGAGTGAGAAGCTCCTGTATCTAACAAGGCTTACACAAGGGTACTAAACAAGTTGATCGTACCTCGAACGACCTCTGTCTCTGTTGAAACTTCTGCCTCTACAGCATGCAACTTCCAACGCCCAGCTCCTCTACCTCGCGGCTATCGACCGCCTCCCCGACCACGCCCTGGTCAAGGTCCCTGAGGAGCGCCCTGAGGTCGTCCTCCTCCTGCAATGTCTACCCTCAGAGGGGCGGGAGCTCGCTGCCCCTACTTCTGCTGAAAGTGCCCAGCTGGAAACTGTTGCTGCTGAGGTGGGCGCTGAACCTGCCCACCCCCATTGTATTGTACTATGTCTGGGTGTAAGAACCTTGATCTTCATTCAGGTATGTTTTTCCTTTTTATGGAGTTTTTGAGAAAAATGAAGTTTCTGGAAATTTTTGAAGTACACGCCGTGTACTCTTCTCTGGCTCAAAGTCGTGTGTTGGTCGTTCCCGGGCCACACACATGGTGTGTAGGGGTGACGTGGAGGCCAATATTGGCAGAGTACGGAAAAACCCACTACATGCCATGTACTTTAAGAATACACACCGTTTACTTTTCTTTTTTTTTACTAAATGAACTGGGGTCGCGCCTGACGCACAGAAACACCTCCTTCTAGGTTCTGTTCATCCAAGAGCGACCTGTACGGCCGGATCTTCGATGAGCTCCCACCTCTTCATCCGTTCTCCGATTTGAGCACGGTCAACTGCGTTGGAATCAAAGCGGTGAGTTCTTTCTTCTTTTTTTGCCTCGTTTATTGATTCCTCCTCGTTTCCAAGTTATCGTGGGATGAACGTTTTGTGCATTTTCTCAGATCTTCGTCGTTCTAAGGGGAATCTGTCGTCAAGGTTCATGTATATATTGATCTCCTGGGATCAAGGTAGGTGGTTTGTGCCTTTATGTAGAAAGTCGATGAGTATTATGTGAGAATTTCACCAATACCCTTGAACGGGGTATTGCGTGTTCCGGTTTTTCCGATGTTGTATTGCCGGCTTTTCTTGATTGCAAGATTAGATTTTTTTTTTTCTTGTGATTATGGTAGCTTTACTGTAACTTGTATGTTTTCTATGCTTTTTCTGCCTATTTGGAATTTTTTCAGTTTCCATGCTTAGTCGTAGGACAGTGGAACTGGTACCTTGTTATGCTACTGAGCCTTAGTTGATATCCAAGTAGTTCTTGAGGATTACTTGGATGATGTACATGCGTGCTGAGTGTGTTTTATCTTCCACTCAGGACTATGAGAACCTAGAGTAGTAGACCAAAGGGAGAATTGACGGAAGGGATTTTCCAGAGTGTCTTTTAATTACGATGCGAGACCATAGGGGGAATTGACGTTGAGTACTTCCTCAGAGAGTCTATAGTTCCTCAACGCGGTCTACAGGGGGAATAGATGTTGAGTGCTTCCCCAGAGAGCCTTTATCACGATACGAGACTATAGGGAGAATTGGCGGTGAGTGATTCCCTAGAGAGTCTAATAATTACATACCTGAACCAAAGGGGTGAGACTGTGTGTGCCTCCTAGAGGGTTGCTAGTACTTATTGGTTGAACCATAGGGGTTAGGCTGTGAGAACTACCCAGAGGGTTACCTGTTTTCTTTATTGTTTCTGGTTGTTTTCTTATTTACCTTGTTTGTTAGAACTGTGGATTGCTGCTTCTTGTGCTTTTCTGTTTACTAATTCTTGTTTTATTACTGCCATGTATTCATTGACTGTTAGGCACAAAACTTTGGGTGATTGCCTACAGTGATTGTATCTCACACCCTTTTTGGGCCATGCTTTTGGGCCCAAACAGACTATGTTGCTACAGGTATAGGTAAGGGAAAACGCCCTTCTACTTTAGGTTCTTGATTGCACTAGAGCTGGAGAGCATGGGACTGAGCCATGGCTTACAATGCTGAGGAGTTTACTTTGTTTTATTTTTCACTTGGTTTCAGTTGTATTTCAGCACGTTGTTGTGTTTGTTGTTTTCCTTAGATACTTGTACCTGCTGCATCATTATCATCATTACTATATGAATTCATTTCCTCTGTTGTCTGGTTTCTGTTGTTATGCATGTTGTTACTACTTCCGCTCTTGACTGTTGTTTTTCCGCTGTATACTTTACCGAATGAGGGCATAGTTTCCCCCACCGACTCCACCAAGGCCCTTGCTGCTAGTTGGAAACCTTTGGTTTTTGGGGAAATGCACTTGAGGTCATGTGGAAAACCGAGTACGGGGCACCAGTGGAGGGGCTCCAGATTCGGGTCATTACAAAGTGGTATCAAAGGAGTTCTTTTCTCTTGCTTGCTATTTGGAGACTTTAGCCAGGGATAGGACAGACTCGGTACTTGGTATTAAGTTGTTCCCGGGAGTATCTAACCCATGTACAGGGAAAATCCATACTACCTCATTAATTGCAGTTCTAGTTTTGAGATTTTATGGTTGATTTGATTTCACCTAGAGTGATTCACATGACTTGTGCTATTATTGTTTTGATATTTCGGTTCTATTTATGTCGCAACCTGATGAGATGAGGTTATGCCATCTCATGCATAATATAGTCACTTGTAGAAATCACATGCCATGCATTCTTTCCATGTCATCTATGGTTCATTAGAGGTTTCATGCTGTTGTGATAGAATCTGTGTAGATTATGCATGATGTTGTGATAGATGCTTGATATATTCTATGCAGTTATGTTAGAAAACTGGTTGCTTTGTTCCTTGCTTAGAAAAATGAACGCCAAATTTTGGTTCGTGAGGTGTTATGGGACCTCATTAATCGAAACTTGGTGGATCATGATCCTGATTTCTCTTTTCTATGATTGTGGGAGATTCCAAGCTTTGATTCGTGGGGAGTATTGGCCCCCACGGATTGGAATTTGGTACCTTTTTCCCTTGTTTTTAGTGTTTCTGGGATTCTATGTAGTTTCTGAGCTACTGCCCAGAAAAAACCCAAAATACATGGCGTGTACTTTTTTGATACACACCGTGTAGTTTTTAGGCCGTGTCACTGACCGTGTGGGCAGAACATAGTGTCGTGAAAGTAACTTCGGGAACACGCCGAGTACGGTAGGCACACGCCGTGTGAGTTCAGAGCCATGTACCCGGCCGTGTCACTAACAACACGGGTTGGGGAAGCTCGGGTAGAACATGCTGTGTTCAAAGGGAACATGCCGTGTAGTCTTGTCTAGGTACCCGACCATGTCACGAACAACACGGGCTGACATTACCTTCTTTTCCACATGCCATGTTTGTTCGGAACACGCCGTGTAGTCTTGTCCAGGTACCCGGCCGTGTCACGAACAACACGGGATGGTGTCACCTTCGCCTATACACGCTGTGTTTGTTCGGAGCACGCCGTTTAAGCTTCAGACATGTAGACGGTCGTGTGCTTAACAAACACGTGCCGCCGAAGCCTTGTCTAGTACATGCCATGTTTGTTTCGAACACGCCGTATAGTCTCGGGTTGAGTCAGACCGTGTGGGTTAGATGCCTAAGGGGACTCGGGCAGGGTAACAGCTTTCAAGAACACGTCGTGTGTTGAGGTCCACACGCCGTGTAGTCTGAGGTGTACACGACTTGTAGGGAAGGAGTACACACCCAAGTCAGTGGTTTAAGAAGATACACCATGTAGTATTTATACGTGCCGTGTATTCGTGTTTTGTAATCTTTTGTGTTTTCTTCCCTTGTTCCCATTTAGTACTCTTGTGTTCTCTATCCTTCTTTTTCTGATCCAAGGTGTACTTTTGATCTTTCAGAGCTATGCGAAGTTCAGGGATGATCAGGGACTTCCTGCCGATCCTACAGTGGGGCCAGCCTTGGCACCAGCTATTATACCAGTTTCGGGCACTGATGCACAGTTCAGGGAAGGTTTCATGAGGATGATGCAGGCCTTCCAAGGAGTGCCGCCTCATACCACGTCTATGGCAGACTTGATGCGGGTTTTCCAGCAGCAGCATCCTCCCACGTTCTAGGGGGAAAGAGGACCTCAGGCTGCAGAGTCATGGCTGGAAGTAGTGCTTACTATCTTCGAGCACCTGGAGACGCCTCTAGAGAGGCGGGTCAAGCTCACCACCTGCATGCTCCGAGACTCCGCCAAGAGGTGGTGGTATGTGATCTCACAGTCGGGTCAGAAGCAGGATATGGCTTGGGAGGAGTTCCAGCGCGTGTTCTATGACTAATTCTACCCGGAGACCCTGAGGGCCGACCAAGCCCGGGATTTCATGATCTTAGAGCAGGGTAATCTTTCTGTCATGGAGTATTCCGCTCGTTTCACTGAGCTGCAGTGCTTCACACCCCTCTGGGATGGGAGTGGGGTGTTCTTGGCAAGGAAGTTCAAGGATGGTCTCAAGCGGGAGATCCGCTCGCAGGTGAATATCATCCATCTGACTTCCATTAATTCCATCGTCAACTAGAAACTGATTGTGGAGCGAAATCTGAGAGTCTCTGGAACTGCGAGCCAAGGCGGTTCTGCTTCCAGAGCTAGTTTCCCTTCACATGACAGCAAGACGGGCCATAGAGAGCCTACACGTGGTGATCCGAGGAAGTGAGATGCATCGTCAGGCAGCCATGTGACATGATACCAGTGTGGCTGGTCAGGGCACACAAGGCCGCAGTGCCAGAGGAACCCCGTGGAGTGCCGATCTTGCAGCAAGATGGGTCACCTTCAGCGTTTCTGTCAGGTTTTATCACTGGCAGCTGGTGACCGGAGTTCTTCCATGACTCCTCGTTCAGGGGAAGCACCACAAGTTTCCCACCAGTCGGGGAACTGGAGTTATTCCGGCCATTCAGGCTGAGGTGGAGGTTGAGGCCGTGGTAGTCATCCACCAGCTCCTCAGCACCAGCAGGGAGGTTCAGCTCAGAGTGGCCAGCCAGGGGCGCAGGGTTGCGGTACATTTCAGTCTTTCGTCGTGGATCAGACTTAACAGGAGCAGGATCCTGGCCCTTCTACTGTTCGAGGTGCGATTTTAGTAGCCTCGGTTTTATCTTCAGCCCTTTTCGATACTGGTTCCACACATAGCTTTATCTCTGTTTCTATCATTGAGATCCTTGGGCTCTGCATCTTTTCTTCTGCCGACTCATTGTCACTAGACACACCTTTGGGAATGAGGACATCTAGTGTACGCCAGTGTAGAGAGTACCCTCTTGAGGTTGTAGGGTATCACTTCTTATGGGATCTCTATGTCTTAGAGATGACAAGCTATGATGTCATTCTCTTCATGGACTGGTTGATTCCATTCCAGGCAGTTGTTGACTGTTATCGCCACAGAGTCAGTTTCATCTCACCAGAGGGTGAATCTTTTCTTCATTGAGGCGAATGGGATGTTCGGGTGAGTCGGGCGGGACTCGATCATCTTGGACTAGGAGGGGTGACATCCTAGATTGCTAGCCTTTATCTGGATGATCAGGGGACTCCACAGTTGGGCTTTCCCCTAGTGGTGGATCATTTCAGGGATGTCTTTCTAGAGGACTTTTCAGGTTTGCCTCTGGAGCATGAGGTAGACTTCTCTATTGATCTCGTTCCAGGAGCAGCACCGGTGTCCATTCCTCCCTATAGGATGGCCACACCTGAGTTGAAGGAGCTCAAGAAGCAGTTATAGGAGCTATAGGCTAAGGGTTTCATCCGACCCAGTACTTCTCCTTGGGGTTCACCTGTCGTGTTTGAGAAGAAGGCAGACGGTACCCTTCGGCTTTGTGTGGATTATCGGAAGCTGAACCAGTTGATGGTCAAGAACTGATATCCTTTTCCAAGGATCAATGACCTTTTCGATCAGCTTCGAGGATCCTCGGTGTTCTCGAAGATTGACTTGAGGTTCAGTTATCATCAGTTGCGTG
The DNA here is from genome assembly GCA_963277665.1 of Viscum album. Taxonomy (NCBI): domain Eukaryota; kingdom Viridiplantae; phylum Streptophyta; class Magnoliopsida; order Santalales; family Viscaceae; genus Viscum; species Viscum album. Next base: position 581,182,870 of record OY728129.1, on the reverse strand, counting down.
TTAGACCATCAGATATACCTTTGACAGCCTTCAAAAGCAGGTATGGTCTATATGAGTATACAGTTATGCCGTTCGGTCACATGAACGCACCTGCAGTTTTCATGGCACTGATGAACCGAGTGTTCCATCCTTACTTGGACTCCTTTGTCGTGGTCTTCATGGATGATATCTTGGTGTACTCTCACACTCAACACGACCATGCCACACATCTTGAGATCATTCTGAGTACACTGAGAGAGCATCGGATTTATGATAAACTCTCTAAGTTCCACTTCTGGATGGATCAGATTCACTTCTGGGGTCACGTCATCTCAGAGGAAGGAGTGTCAGTGGACCCAGAGAAAGTTAGAGATGTAGTTTCTTGGGAGCATCCGAAGAAAATATTCGAGGTATGGAGTTCCCTAGGGATGGATGGATACTACAGACGCTTCATTCAAGACTATTCTCATCTAGCAGCACCTTTGAAAGGTCTGACCAAAAAGGGGGAGAATTTTTTATGGTCAGATTTTTGTGAGTCAGCCTTTCAGGAGCTGAAATGGAGGTTGACGTCAGCACCGATACTAGTCTTTTCGGAGCCAGGAAAGATCTACACTGTTTACTGTGATGCTTCAGGTATCGGGCTGGGAGCTGTGCTTATGCTGGGGGATGGAGTTGTTGCGTATGGGTCTCGGCAGTTGAGGCCACATGAGAGGAACTACCCAACGCACGATTTGGAGTTAGAAGCTGTTGTCCATGCCTTGCGCTGTTGGAGACACTATATTCTGGGAGAGCACTTTGTGGTCTTCACTGACCACAAGAGTCTCAAGTATATCTTCACTCAGCGTGATCTGAATCTGAGGCAGTGCAGGTGGGTTGAGTATCTACAGTCTTTTGACTTCAAGATCACCTATACAAGGGGTAAGTGAAATGCAGTGGATGATACGTTGAGCAGGAGAACTTAGGTTCAGGAAGTTCAGGAGGCCATCAGTGAGTGGCATCTTATGGATCTATTCTCTAATATGCATCTGGAGGTGCATGATAGATAGGAATAGACCTTCCTATCTTTTGTAGCTGTTACCTCTACACTACTTGATCGGGTATGGATGAGGAAACTATCAGACTCAGAAGGATTAGTCCTGTGGGAGAGTGTGTCAGGAGGGGACCCTCTTCTTGGATGGACAATGGGCGAGGATGAGATCTTGCATTTTCAGGGACGTGTATGGGTGCCAGCAGACATACGAGAGGAGCTGATGCGGGATTTTCATTCCTCTGTTTGGGCAGTTCATCCTGGCATCACCAAGATGTATCGGGACCTTCATCACCAATATTGGTGTCCAGGTATGAAGAAGGATGTTGCTAGTTTTTTCATGAGATGTTCTACTTGTCAGCAGGTGAAAGCATAGCATCAGTGACCAGCGGGACTTTTGCAGCAGTTAACCATTTCGGAGTGGAAGTGGAATGATGTTGTCATGGACTTCTTGACTGGGTTTCCAAGATCGCCTCAGGGGAACGATGTTGTTTGGGTTTTCATCGACAGGCTCGCGAAGGTTGTCCACATCTTGCTGATCAAGGAGACCTTCAGTGTTGATGAGATGGGACGACTATATATCAGAGAGATCGTTCTTCTGCATGGAGTTCCATGCTCTATTGTTTTAGACAGAGATGCGCTCTTTACCTCTCAGTTCTGTCAAGGACTTTAGAAGGCCTTGGGTACACAGGTACTTTTGAGTACAATTTACCATCCCCAGACTGATGGCCAGTCCGAGCGCATGATCCAGGTGCTTGAGGATATGCTCTAAGCTTGCATCCTTGACTTTGGCGGTTCTTGGGAGAAGCATATTCCTCTGGTGGAGTTCGCCTACAACAACAGTTTCCAGGATACCATTCATATGGCACCATACGAGGCTTTATACGGTACGCTATTACGATCACCCTTATGTTGGCTGGAGGTAGGAGAGGCAGCTTTTCTGGGACCTCTTCTTGTTCAAGAGACTTTAGAGCAGATAGAGCTGATTCAGAAGAGGATGGCTATAGCGCAGTCTCGACAGAAGTCTTATGTTGATCAGCGGAGATGACCTCTGGAACTCGAGGTCGGTGATCAGGTTTTCTTGCGTGTCGCACCAAGGTTGGGACACAAGAGGATTTGGCGACAGGTTAAGCTTTCACTGAGGTACGTCAGGCCGTTTGAGGTATTGGAGAGAGTGGGGTCGGTCGCCTATCGGTTGTAGCTAACTCAGAGGTATCGGGCCATGCACGATGTCTTCCACATCTCTCAGCTCTGACGTTACTTTTCAGACCCATCTCACTTTCTTCAGCCCAAGGAAGTCGAGCTTGAAGCAGATTCATCATTCGAGGAGCATACTATCTGGATTGTCGATCGAAGTACGAAGGTTCTCCTCGGGAAGTCTGTTCCTCTGGTATGGGTGCTATGGCAGCACGGGCGGGTATAGGACAAGACCTAGGAGAGGGAGGCCGATGTATGATCGCAGTGGCCGTAGCTGTTTGGGGTTTTATCTTCTCTGCCTCGTTAGGGAAATTCGGGGATGAATTTCTTTAAGGGGGGAAGTTTGTAAGAACCCGGATCTTTGTTCAGGTATGTTTTTCCTTTTTCTCGAGTTTTTGAGAAAAATGAAGTTTCTAGAAATTTTTGAAGCATACGCCGTGTACTTTCTGAGTACACACTGTGTACTCTTCTCCATCTCGAAGTCGTGTGATGGTCGTGCCCGAGCCACACACACAGTGTGTAGGGGTGATGTGGAGGCCGATATTGGTGGAATACAGAAAAACCCACTACACGTCATGTACTTTAAGAATACACGCTGTGTACTTTTTCTTTTTTTTACTAAATGAACCGGGGTCGCGCCTGACACACAGAAACACCTCCTTCTAGGTTCAATTTATCCGAGAACGACCCGTACGGCCGGATCTTCAACGAGCTCCCGCCTCTTCATCTGTTCTCCGATTCGAGCATGGTCGATTGCGTTGGAATCACAGCGGTGAGTTCGTCCTTCTTCTTTATCCTCGTTTCTTGATTCCTCCTCGTTTCCATGTTATCATGGGATGAACATTTTGTTCTTTTTCCCAAATCTTCGTCGTTCTAAGGGGAATCTGTAGTCGAGGTTCAGGTATATCGATCTCCTGGGATCGAGGTAGGTGGTTTGTGCCTTTCTGTAGAAAGTCGATGAGTATTATGTGAAAATTCCACCAATACCCTTGAACGGGGTACTGTGTGTCCCTGTTTTGCCTTTGTTGTATTTCCTACTTTTCTTGATTGCTAGAGTAGATGTTTTTCCTGTGATTATGGTAAATTTACTATACCTTGGATGTTTTCTATTCTTGTTCTGCCTGTTTGGCGTTTTTCCAGTTTCCATGCTTAGTCATAGGACAGTGGAACTGCTACCTTGTTATACTACTGAGCCTTAGTTGATAGACAAGTAGTTATTCAGGTTTACTTGGATGATGTACACACACGGTGAGCATGTTTTATCTTTCACTCAGTACTGTGAGAACCTAGAGTAGTAGACCAAAGGGAGAATTGACAGAAGGGCTTCTCCAGAGTGTCTTTTAATTACGATGAAAGACCATAGGGGGAATTGATGTTGATTGCTTCCTCAGAGAGTCTGTAGTTCCTCGACGCGGGCCACGGGGGGAATAGACGTTGATTGCTTCCCCAGAGAGCCTTTATCACGATACGAGACTATAGGGGGAATTGATGGTGAGTGCTTCCCCAGAGAGTCTAATAATTACATATCTGAACCAAAGGGGTGAGACTGTGTGTGCCTCTTAGAGGGTTACTAGTACTTATAGGTTGAACCATATGGGTTAGGCTATGAGAACTACCCAGAGGGTTTCCTGTTTTCTTTATTGTTTCTGGCTGTTTACTTGTGTTCCTTGTTTGTTAGAACTGTGGATTGTAGCTGCTTGTGCTTTTCTGTTTACTGCTTCTTGTTTTATTAATTCCATGTATTCATTGACTGTTAGGCACAACTCTTTGGGTGATTGCCTACTGGTATTGTATCTCACACCCTATATGGGCCATGATTTTGGATCAAAGTAGACTATGTTTATACAGGTATAGATAAGGGAAAATACCCTTCTACTTCAGGTTCTTGATTGCACTGGAGCTGGAGAGCATGGGACCAAGACGTGGCTTGCGATACTGTGGAGTTTACTTTTTTTTTGCAGTTGGTTTTAGTTGTATTTCAGCACGTTGTTGTGTTTTTTGTTTTCCTTAGATACTTGTACCTGCTGCATCTTTATCATCATTACTATATGTATTCATTACCTCCGTTGTCTGGTTTCTGTTGTTATCCATGTTGTTACTTCTTCCGCTATTGATTGTTGTTTTTCCGCTGTATACTTTACCGAATGAGGGCATAGTTTCCCCACCGACTCACCTAGGCCCTCACTGTTAGTCGGAAGCCTTTGGTGTTTCGGGAAACGCACTTGAGGTCATGTGGCGAACTGGGTATGGGGAACCAGTGGAGGGGCTCCGGATTCGGTTCGTTACCCCGGGCACTGGTTTCAAAGGTTCCCATGGCTTCCATAGACGAAGCACCTCAGTCCCGGGACCGAAGGGAAAGGGAAAGGACCGGGAGATTAGAACTGGAACTGTTGCGGCCCACTCCCTGGTGGTCGGAACCTAGAGGAACCTGATACTGGAGGCATGTTGTTGACGGCCTTCCCCTTTGATGATCCCAAATGGATCCCCTCTCTTGACACACCTCTTAGCGTTTTCATCCTCCCCACCACTTCAGCCTTCTTCTGCACCTCTAAGTATACCGGTGTTGTGAAGGGAGTAATAGCGTACTGAAGAGAAGGTCAGAGTGCCTCCTCTAAATGTCTCACCCGAGACTCCTCATCCGGAAAGAGGTCCGGAGTGAAGTGAAAGATATCCTTGAACTTTATCCCCAACTCTCTCTCACTGACATACTCCCCTACTCGAGGGAGATTAGCTCTTGCCTCTTCTCAGCCTTCATCGTGGAAGAGAGGAATTCCGCCCGGAACTCCTTCTCGAAGTCTTCCCATGTCACCTCGGTCTCCCTCTTCTCCCCGAGATAAAGCATCCACCACTGATGCGCTGCTCCATGCATCTGTCTTACAGCCAGAGGAACCAAGTACTCTGTCTGATCCCAGATCAAGCTGAAGGCTATCTCCCTAGCTCCTCTAGCCAACTCTCCATCTCCACGTCTGATATGTTTCCCTCGTACTTCCCTAGGATCTGTCGCTGAAAGCCTCGAAGCGTCTTCTGCCACTGATCATCCTCCTCCTCTCAGTCGGTCCTCTGCCTATCGGCCAAGTCAACCTCCTAGACCTCGATTGCCCGTACTACTTGTGGTTTCCTCCCAGGTGTCATAGCTGCAAGGTAAACAAGGAATGCCTAAGCCCCAGTAGTGTAGAATATTTTTCTTGAATTTTCTTAAACTCCTTTATTTATTTTGAATCCCCAAGACACCCATGAAACATAAGAACACAAGTCATTATGATGCATGTACCTTTCCTAAGGTCTCTACCCTGCAATCAGTGTAGCCTCACCTGGTCGTTTGGTAGGTCCAGAGTCCTTGCATCGGATCACGGGGGAGCCTTAAAATCCCATGTCCTAATTGGTCTTCCCTATCCTAATTCGAGCACCAAGGTCACCTAACACTGTTGTCCTACCACCCTATGAAATTCTCACTATGCCTAACTCTAGACTCTATCCTATCTCTCAAACCTCCCCCTTTGATACCATTCTATCACGACCCGCCTTCACCAAGATAAGGGAAGAGATAGCAGATTGCCATACCCTTCCTTCTTCAAGTTGAAGGAGAGATAATGACCCCCGAGACCCGCCTTCAATAGCTCCCAGAGTGGTGAATAGCACCAAGGGTATATAATCACACCCAAGATGGAAGTCATTTCCCTTTTTCTTTAACAGGATCGGGAGATAAGATAGTGAATCACACAACACCAAAACTAAAAGTACAAGTAAAGCCCAAACAAACCATTCCCAGATGCATGTTCCAAAAGTAAATGGTACAAAAGTACAAGGAGACTACAAAGGTAAAGTACCAGATAAATAAAAACAGCAACTGCAACTGTCCCAACGTCCGAGATAGTAAGGCCCCACACAATCCCTGAAGTCCTCCTGGAAACGTGAAAGCAGTTTTATATACGTAGGGTGAGAATACAAGTATACTCGGTAGGGAAAACCAAAAGCTCTCATGCATAAGTGGAGAGGCATTCTAATGCCCTGTGAGAAAAGAGAAACCAAAGCACCTAGTAAGGAAAACTATCCACCCAAGCCTCACCAAGGCACACTTCCTAAATAACGCAAGGCATGTAAAGTATAGTAATAGCACATCCATATTTGGGTACCCCACGCCACATTACCACTGGTTATTGAAGACATCCTACGCATCGAACCAATCCTTCCATTCTCACCACAGTCCCACTGCCAAAACACCTCCCGCACACACCTGGGCCATAACCTCACCATAGTCCCACTATCAAACCCCACCCGCACACACTTGGGCCACAACCACACATCCCACCCGTAGACACCTGGGCCACAATCGCCACGCATAACCACAACCGCAAACACCTGGGTCAGAACAACTACTGCCACGACCAAAGACACATGGTCCAGAAAGCTACTGTCATGCCCGAAGACACCTGGGCCTCATCCTGAAGACACTTGGGAAACAACCTTCCAGCAAACACCTTGTTCTAATAATGGACTTTAAGCCATCACAGCCTTCCCGAAGAGTCTAGGGATATTCGGTAAAGGGAGCAGAAAAAGAGCTAATAACTGTCCACTCATAGGAGTGTTGGGAAAAACACCCTCCCCCCTGAAATGGGGGTGTTCGGCACTAAAGTGCTCAACTTGGGTGGGGTGCGAATAAGAAACATAAAAGCTACATATATATGTATAGGTAACAAGCACTCATCCCAACCTAGGGGTTCCAAAACCTAAGCACAAACACCCTTGTTACTATTCATTCATAAAAGAAGCCACGACACTCACAGCCAAGTCAAAACTCATTCCCAAACTAATTCCCCATTCAACCATTCTTGTTTTCATGTTCAAGTGATACCATTGAGGTGAATTCTGCACTATCGAGAAACTAACAGTCATAAACACAAGCTAGGAAAAGAGAAATAGCCAAACAGCAATTTAATCATTCACCCCCGGTTCTCTTGTAAAGTTAAAACAACAAAAGGGGATTAGGGAGATCCCTCAAAGTACTGAAACCAATGAAAAACTTGAGACACAAACCCCATGTCCCTAAAACCAATAACCAATGATTTCTCAAAAATAGAGGATCCCACTTGAGTTCGTGTTACAGCAGAGCAACCACACAGCTAGAGATTCACAACCAACATCCGTACCACAATGGAGGATCCCATCCTCACCCACATCACCCCATAGGAACATACATAACATAACAACACTCCTACTACCAAAAAATAGAAGGGAAACATCCAGGTTCAAGCACATCATTCATTATTTTCTTCTTTCTATTGGTTAGCCGGGGTGACCACACAGGGCTTATATTTTACTGGGCATCCATTTACTCCACCGAGTTTACGTAATCAACCAATTTCCAAGTTACATACATTTAATCATCATAGAAGACATGGTTCATTATTTCTCAAGGAAAGACCACCAACGACCATGATTTTCAGTGAGCATAGGCCCGCACAATTCACAACACATATCAACATAAAAGAGTACATCAGAACCTCGATCACACCCCCTTCATTCTTTAATGGTCCGTTCATTATCATCATTAAGATTGGTTTCATCAATTCCCACAGAGACAAAAGCATACCCACCTCACATGATACACATAAAGGAGAGGTGAAGGAAAAAATCCCTACTTGATTTATCAAAGATCGAAGTTCTTATCCACGTGCCAAGAACATGGGAAAGCGTGACTTGATGGGGAGGAATTCCATGGACTTCAAGAGGTGCATAATGCTCTAGAAGAGGTGGACCATAAGCCATGGGAAGAGAGGAACTCCAGGCTCACAGGAAGAAGAAATAAATCAAGCTGATAAGAAAAATGAGAATCTCTAGCGGGAGATATAAGAGGAGATCCTACTAATTATGGGATATGGAATTTTGAACGCTTGGAAAGTTGGATCATGGTTTCCCACATGGGTGGGCAGTTACACACAATGATATTAAGTTGTTATATAATATCACCCATCGGGGAGGTTTCTCGGGATTTTTAAGTATTAATTATGGGCTTTAATGGCTTTAAAAATGGTAAAATAGTTAATTTACATCAAAAATTACTTTGCAGGAGCAGGACTGGAAAAAGAAAATGGAGGGTTGGGTGAGGACACGGTGACATCGTCACGGTGTCACCCTAACAGTACCACCATGGCCGGTGCCACTGTTTGGTGGAGCCTTATTTTGGAAAAGTAATGGGCATGGGGGTTCGGGCCATTACATTATTTATCCAGCCTTTATTCATTCCATATTATGCTCAGGATTATGTTCTAATGGGATAGATTTTTATTCATTCCCTATACTTTTTTTTATATTAAATTCTGTTGTATTACTTATCCTTACTAATCATCTAATATCACCCATTTTTAATGTTTTATATTCCACCAAGATGTGAAGATGTATATTATGAATGACTTTCAGGAGTAATCTAAGATTTATGGATATTACCAATGAAGTTTCTATGTTATTTTTTCTTTCGAGCTGTAATATAAAACTTATGTTTGTGTTTGGTTTTCCATAACTACTAAACTCTTAGGTCCTTTGGGTGGAAAACACTTATCCATAGTACTAAAGTTATAAAGTAAGACACTAACTCTGGGATATGGGGGTTGAGGTCTTTACATCCGACATAATCTATAATATAGAATATTTTGAATTATAGAGTAGATATTTACTAGAAAACATGTAGAGGAAACATTTTAAGATCATAGAATGAATAAGTATACCTATGAAGTCATAGGATAGTGGTTTCAGAGTGATTTTAATTAAACTAATGTTTCAATGAAAGGTCATCAGATATCAGTTGTTGAGGTTTTCAAATAGATACAATAGATAGAAGCCTCCAAGAGATTTCATTAAAAAAAGTGTTACAAATATATTGGGATGAGTATTAAAAAGTGATATAATAAAGTTATATGAAGTCATCATAAATAAGGATCAAAGAAGATCAACAAGGGTTCATAAGATGGATGAAAAATAACAAAAATATAAGAATTCATCTAATGGAGGGAGCGCCTTGTGAAATAATGTTGGATATACATTTAAGGGAAGATAAAAATATTCATCAGACAAAGAAGTTATCAGATGACATAAAATTCTTACAAAATATTTCTAATATGTTCCTATGAATTTGTTAAGGAACACCAGATGAAGTTTCCATGATAAAAGATATGTTACAAAGCTTACTAGATGAGAGGTTCAAAATATTTTATGATGATTTTATAAATTCATTAATTTTGGAGATACTGGGTTGGATGTTCAATGTTTTAATAATCATGAAGGGGGTCACAATACTAACAGATATTTTAGGAATGTGAACAAGGATATTAATTTCAAGATCTAAGGAAATTTCTTATGAATATTGGTTTAAAACATTATTTTTGGAGGTTTTGATGTTGTAAAATGGAGGAATTTAATTGATTGGGAGATTCAAATTTGGAAGTTGGAATATTAAATTGGATTTTGCACCACTCCCCATTTTTGTGGAGAAAATAGGCCTATATAAAGGTGATTTGATGTCCTAATAATAGGTTATTAGAGTTTTTAGTTATTTTATTTTTGTGGTTGTGGTTATTGTTATAGAAGTAAAAAAATTATTAAGTGTCATAGATTAATTTTTAGAGGAATTCTCATTTGGGTTTAAGTTTCATAAAAAGTGGTACTAGTCAGAGTAGGGGGATCCTATTGAAGCAAAAACATCATTCAGAGTAATCAATAACTAAAAAAAGATAGTAAGAAGTGATCAGTTTAGTAGATACCATATTAAAAGGTAGATGAATAAACATATAGAGAGTATTCAATAGATTAATATGTACCATCCGATTAATAAAAATATGTAGGGATTGACCAAACAGTGTGAAAAGGTCACTAGACCGAGTAAAAGTGTACCAAATAAAGTGATACCATAAAAATAATTCCTATTATTTGGTATCTGATAAACATGATACAGAAGAAGGTATTGGAAAAAATATTATCAAACAAACTTTCATTGGATGTAAAACATCAGATAGAAGGATCAGAGGGACAAGTTCTAGATAAAGGAACATCAGAAGGAAGAGAATATTTTTTATCACTACTATAAAGAAGAAATTGATTTTATTTCTCATTTTTGTTCAAGTGAAATTATAAGAAAAATGAAGTGAATAAAAATTCATCATTATTAAATCAAATAGAAAACTCAAAAGTTTTGGTACTTACTTGGTGTTTCAAATAAACTATTAGAAGTTGAAGACTATCTACACATATGGTATAAATTACTAGCAAGCATATTCAAGTTGGATAATTATATTACTAGTCTAGGGATTAAGTATTATTTAAATCCCCCTCCTAAAGTATAGGGAACCAAACTAGGGATAAGGATTTTTCTATACAAACAATTTTAAACATGTATCTCATTATAGTGTAGAATATATGTACTGGTCATTACAATAAAGAATAAGGACTAACTAATTTTATTGAGTAATGAAACCTGTAAACATAACATGTTTCATCTTTTACATTCTTTCATATACTTTTATATGGTAAGTAAAATAGAATAGAAGAATCAAGATCTTAATAGTTCTAATAGTTAAAGGGATAAAATTTTATAATTGGTTAAAAAGTTACCCACACAGATTTACCCTTCCCCCTTCTCAATTTTGTATATATCCCAAATTATTTCTCTTAGGTGGTATCAGATGCAGGTTCGCCTCTATTGTATTCCCTAGGTTGAAGTTATTCTCCTTCAAATATTTTATTTTCTATCTTGTATTAAAAATGAAGTTCATATTTGGTGATGATTCGGTTATCTCAGTAAATAATTCTATTTCAACCAAGACCATGATAAATAAGAGAAATAAAAAGAAAAGAAAACTAAATATAATATTCCACTTTCTTAAAAAAGAGGAAGTACCACTTTATTAATTTCATGATATAAAATATGATAAATATAGAACATAAATTGAAGATCATGTGGCTCAAGTTTCCAAAAAGTAGAATGATAATATCCCTACCTTCAGTGGATCAAGATCAAGTGACCATGAGGTGTGTGAAAATTCTTGTATAAATAGTACTCTAGAGGAAAAAACAATATAAGTGGTGATGATGATTTATCTACAACTTATTAAGATATATCAGTTAGTATATTGTGATATATTTCTCATTACATTCCCTAAGAAATAGTCTACCTTGTTTTAGAGTCTTTAAATTCTTGGAAGAATAAATCACCCAACTTAAATAATAAGAAGATATCATGTAGAAAAATTTATAAGTGAAATTCATAGAATGTGTAAACATATTAAAGAAGGTTGGATCCCTTGAGGAAAAAATGTAGATCTTGAAATATGTTCTTCATAATTTGAAATAAATTTTATCAAAGAAGGTGAAGAGAAATATGGAGTCATGAAGGCTCTTAAAGTGAATATCTGTGAACTTGAAGACAAGATGAAAAAAATCATTTATATCAAGTAACATAAATATTTTTTATATAATGATGTTATGTTTCATGGAGAGGAAGTTAAATGAATAAATAAGGATTGTGTAGAGAAGGTTATTATGATTTAATATTAACAAAACACCATCAATATTGAATTTCAAGAATTGAATGTCAAGTTTTTTAATCATTAAAAGACATATATTGAGTATTTTTATAATAAGAAGAATGTTGTTTCAAAAATACAACACTCAACAGAGGTTTCTAATATTTAAATACCTTTAAAATATGATAATAATATCATGACTTCCTTTTTATGATCTATCTTAAGAATTTATGAAGAAAGGGGAACCATCCATTCCTTCTTGTAATAATGTATCTAAATATATTTTCATGAGTAATGCAGGTTTAAAAACAAAATATATATAAGTAAGTTGAATAAAGGACATAATAATCCTACCACCATGAATAAGGTGGATTTGAAAATGATTCTTGAAGTTATATCCCCACGAATATCATAACAAGTTGGGAAGAAAACCCAAAAACATCATAAATAATAAATAATAAAATTATGGTTTGTGGGTCAATGTTAGGGTTTCAATAGATTAGATCATTATACATTAGATTTTTGGTATAATCCCCTAAATGCTAAAGTGTAAATGAAGTCCATGTTAAAGTGAAATATAGAGATGACGAAGTAACATCAATAGTTTAAGAAGAATCTATATACATCAAATATATTATTAAATCTTAAAAATACATATGATATGTAAATCGATAGTGGAAAAAATATTGGTACATGATCATATCTATATGTATCTAAATCAGAAAGAAAAGGAGTCTATAAAATTTCATTAAAAAAGAAGAAGAAACCCTAGGAGGCATAAAGAAGAATGCTGTAAAAAAAATTCTCCCTATAATATATTCAGAAGGAATGGTGAAAAGTTATTATATTCTAAATCCAAGAAGTTGAATAAATGTGAATCATCCAAAACAACTAATTAGAATGATGTAACTCTAAAAATGAATATAGATAACCCAGACTTACTACCACTGTTCCTAATAATATTTTCGTAATATGGCTAGAATATTTAGAAATAATAAGGTTAGTGGAAGAATTAGAAGCAAATTCTAGTGAGAAAGGAAAATGAATATATTTCATATGATGAAGCCAAAGTTCATGAGATTTTTTAAACAAAAGAAAACTCTTATGTTAAATAATTTCTATGTGAGAGTTTTAAGAATGTTGGACATAGTGAAAAAGGGTTTTTTTACAATTCTTCCAGAACAAGAAGTATTCCTTGAAATTATTAAGAATGAATCATCCTTAGACCTTTTTAATAAGATCCTTTCTCAATAAAAATTATAAGATAATGTGAAAATATTTTTTCTTTCTCGAGATAAATCAAAACTAATTTTCATCTGTACAAGTATGAATATAATAGGAGAGGTTGAAACTTAGTTGAGAAAACTATCTAAATCTTGTTGTTCACATTAAAAAAAAGGATGAGACACTTTTTTCCCTTAATATTTTTGTATTGTATTTATATTATCATTAAAGGGATTTAAATGTGAATTATAATATCATGGGTGGAAACTAAGATTGTGAATGGACGATCATGGTTAGACAATATTCATTAAAGAGGTTTTCATCCTAGATTGTTTTCTAAGTTGGTTTATTGTGAAAAATGTAAGCCTTTTATCCTTGATGAATTTAAAATGATTTTTTCCACACATGATAGAAAATTAAAAGAATATTCTATATTGTTTTGATCTTACATTTCTAATTGAAAAGGAATATATTGAAAAATATTATCCGTTGAGAAGTTGTGGAAATTTTTAATAGTCTATATAACCACATAAAAAGGAACCATTTTGGTTCATTCTCAATATTATAGTATTAAATAATATATATTTAGGAGATTCATTATTATGTAGATCATAAGGAAGGTCTTATTAAGGGGGATATAAGTTAAGTATGTTGAATTTCCTTCTAGAATCACAGCTTCTATAAATTTTATTATTCGAGAATGTTCCTAAAAGAATTTCATTGGAAAAGGTATATTTTACTTAATCTCTCATACCTAGTTAATCGAGATAAAATTACTAAAAAATGTGGGGATTGAATTAAAAAATGATTTAATGAATTTTTAATTATGAAAGTTCTCTAATTCTATGTATCCTATTGTTTTTTATTGAATGTTTTTAATCATTTTATTAAAGTAAGTGCAAGAGTTTCAGGTTGATATATCTTACAAATGTTTCTTATCTCGATTGTTATCTTCATCCTATAATAAAAGTGGTAAACCATTGAATATAGGTTTATAATTTCTCATTACATAAGGTATCAAGATTATTTGTTAAAGAAAAACATTGTTAACTAAGTCAAATAATTTTATACTATATTGAGTATGGATCACATATACATAGACTGAAATGATAGATGGAACCTTACTTTAGAATGAACTGATTCTAAATTCCCATGTACTTTTTAATTCTTTTAAATAAAGGGGATAAAGTGAAATGAAACTTTATAATCTTTGAAAAGTATAGGGTATAAAAATAAGAAAAATAATGGGATATAGAAAAGATAAAGATACACATATTGACATATTCATTTAGAAACAAACTTGATGGAATTTACAACAAATGAAAATGGGTATTTCTAAGAGACCACATTGTTTGTGTTTTTTATTTTTTTCATTGTTTTTTATTATTTTTAAAAGATTTAAAATGAAATAAAAATATTTCATTTTTGCTAATAAATTGAAGAATTTATAAAGAAGAATTTACTGAAAAGTTTGGTGAAAGTATCCAAGCTTGGTAATAAATAGGATATATTTAGTATGAATGGATAAATAAGAAAGTAATTACTCAAGTATTATTATCTTAAGAAACATATAAATGGTTTTCTTCAATTTAGTAGGGATGTATATTATTCATTACTTGAAAGGTGAAAGTTATTTTAAGAATTTGAGTTTACTTTAGATGGTTGATATGTTGATCTTAATTTCTCAAACATGCAGATGATATTTATAAAAGAATGTTTTTTAGAAACATCATGAAGTTTCCTTAAATAGTTTACTTAATAATTTTCTAAATAGTTTGTTACTAGATATACATGGTAGAGTTGAATGGATGGAGAAGTGTGGGATGAATGAAAGGAGAAAGTTGATACTAGAGGCACTAAATATAGAGGCTAGTATACCAAGGTGATCATATAGAGTTGATCAGGCTAAGGTAATCAGATGAAGGTTCTTAATTTTTGAAATTGTATGAATTTACTAATCAAAGGACTTTTAAAAATACATCATAGATGAAACATCCTGACCCAAATTCCACTAAATGATGCCTCGAACTAGTGTGTCATGTGGTCTCAAGTGTGCCTCCTCATACACCAGAGGTTTCCAAGTAGCAGTAAGGGTCTAAGGTTTTACAGTGCGGAGACTATAACTTCATGTTATAGTGTATCACATTGGTAATAATCATAACACTAAATTAAAATAATCAGATAAAATAGATGAAAATCTGACAAAAGATAAACATTTAGAAAACTATAATAATAAATAAGACAAAAAAATGTCATGGTAAATATGATGATCATTTCATGTCTCTATAAAAAAGGTAGGAAATGAATTAAAAAAAGGAATCCCAGTATAATACATATAAAAAATATAAAAGGAACAAAATGTACTATCTTCAGCTAAAATCATTAGCATTTCACGATCATGTTCTCCCCTACTCCTAAACAACGATCAAATCAAGGATCATACAATGGGTTCTTTCCTCGATCCCTACCTACATCCATGAAATATTTATGTGTACCCAATAGAAGTCTATAAAAGGTGTGAAATAACACTCAGTAGGACACCACAAATGGTGTCTATAACAAGTCCAGTTAGTGTAATATAAATCAAAGAAATTTGTAGTATATCACATGTATAAGAGAAATACAAGTAACGTTTCAATACAGATGCGATCCTATCAAGACAAACACATCTCCCAGTAAATAATAATCAAGTAAATAAATAAAGGGATACTATAAAGAATAAAAAAGGAGATATGATGCTAACTAATCTAACAATTGTAATATGATTCCCATACCAGGGATATCTTACATAGATAGAAAACTATTACCAATGAAAACCCTATATAATCCAGTGTAAACATATACAATAGCCACACTATGAAATACAATGTCAAACCATGAAGGGTCGGATCTAAGGAATAGAATACCAAGGCTTCATCATCAAGTCTGGTGAGAATCATGATGGGAACTCGGAAAAGACTTTGGTGGAGTCTAAGGAGCATGTTAATAGAGCATGTCCAATGCGAGTCCAAGCAAGCTGAATCTAAGGGGTAGTAAGGCCCGTGGCATCTAAAAGATGTAGGATCCAAGTAGTAAACATGTCTAACACATAAAATACCCTAAAAAAGATATGTGGAGTAAAAATATACCCAAAATATAATGGAATCTAGATCGAAGGAGATCCCCCTTTAAATCTACTACCATTTTCAATTTCAAATAAATTTATTTAACATTTCATAAACATTTAAAATCCATGAGTCTATCCAACCCATTTCCATGTTTAACATTTAAACAGTCAAATCAATAAACATCATTTAATCACATGGGAAGAATGAACTGAATTCTCTTAATCATTCATTAAATTAAAGTCAATTTATTAAGCATCCCAACATAGTGGTGAGCTCATACACACCCAGCAGGGTTTTATAAATAGGAAATATACTAATTCACACCCCATGGGTGGCCAAGGTTGGGTATAAGAACTTAAAACGATCAAAACATTAGTAGTGGGAAACTTATATAGGTCCCAAAAAATTATATCTAGACATTAATTTAATTTTATGTGAAACACTGGAGATTTTGACATGCTGAACAATGGAAACAATGCATATAAAACACCAAACTCTGTGGGAAAGGTATAGACCACCTATTGAATACTCGGGGAGGAACACTCATCCAGTATCAACATTTGATTTAGTCCAGATCATAAGAATATGTAGGAATAAACAAACACCCTGAAAATAGTAAATAAGATCATTCACCAAAATAACTCCATTAAGGACAAGAGAAATAGATAAAGGTGCAAGAGGGATAGGGAACTCACCATCACACATCCAATGAGACTAGTGGTGCAAGAAATGGAGTATGGATTTTTAAATATAACCAAATCTAGGTTTAGGCTTCAAGAGATATCCTCCTATGTACGAGACGAAGGGTTGAGGGATTCAGTCAAAAAAGGAGGTCGTAGATCTTCTTTTTAGAATATTATTTATGAATTTACATGTTGTGTAAATTCTTTGCACATCGTGTAAATATTAGAAACTTCCCCCTAGAAAAAACCCTTTACACATCATGAATTAGCCTTCCCGAGCCATTACACATTGTGTATTACATAAACTCTATGTATTCCAAATACACATCAGGTAATTGGCCTATAGCTAACCTACATCCCTCATGCCTCTTACTTTAAAAAACAACCATATCATCCCACAGTCCCAACATTAGGGTATAAACCAAAAAGTCATATTTAAAAAGAGTGTTTCCTAAACTAAAAGAATTCATACCTCATAAAAAACCTAATATCTTACAATCTTTCCCATTAAAAAAATCTTCCTTGAATTTCCCTTCCATGGGTGGTCAAGAATTTCCTTAGAATAACTCCGGTCACTGAGAATGTACATCATTATCCTACTCCCATGTCTCATCCTATAAATTGTCATGCTTCCATAGCACTCATACTAGAGGAACTAATTGTCCTCAGAGAGCCTTCATGCTCTTTTCAAAAGTACTTATAGGATTCTCTACAAATGATGCAGCTACCTACATCTCAACCTCATTCGGATAAATAGTATGAGATGGGTCTGATTGATAAAACAAGTTGAGATACATGGAAGATGTCGTGCATGGATCAATACCTCTGAGGTAACTACAACTAGTAGACTACCTTGCCGAATCTCTCTAGAATCTTGAACGGCCCAAAATATCATGGAGAATGTTTCCCCTATCTCCTAATCTGTCTGTGTCCCATCCTCAGTGAGATATTTAAAAAGACCATGTCCCAACCTCGATCTATATAATTAGTTGAAAGTGATTAGTGTTGGATTTCTATCTAGACTATGTAGTATCAATCCAACTCTATATTAGTTGGACATCCTCTGAAGTCTCCTGTATAAGATTTAGTTTGAGAAGTGCTTCATCGCCTTCCTATAAACTACATAGAGGTGATTGGAATGGCCCATTTTACAAAGACTTATAAGGTTTCATCTGTATCATCTTCTAGTAATTTTTGTTGTTGTGAGAAAACTCAACCATGGGTATGTACCTCTCCCAGGAGACTCAAAAATCAAGGATGTATGCTCTATGCATGTACTCAAGCACCTTAATCGTGCAATCAGACTTGACACCAGTTTGAGGATGTTGTGTCATTCTAATAAGCACATGTGTACCCAAATCCCTCTATAAACTCTAATAGAATTGAGATGTAAACAAGGAATCCCTATCAGATACACTCGTCTAAGGAACCCTATAAAAGCACACAATCTCATGGATATAAAGTCTCCTAAGATCATCGACTGAGATGGTCTCCCTGGTCGGTAGGAAATATGAGTTAACTTCATGAGACTATCCAAAATAACCCGTACATCATCACTACCTCAAGGGTACCTCGGAAACCTAGTCACAAAATCCATCACAATATTTTCCCATTTCCATTTAGGAATGGGTAACTTATGTAAAATCCAAACTGGTTTATGGTGTTCTTCCTACACCTACTGATAGGTTTAACACCTTATTAAAAAACCAACTACCTCATATATAATCCCAAACCACCAGTATTTATAGTTCTAGTCACAATACATCTTGGAAGCACAATGATTTACTTCCCAAGTTGAAGCATGAAACTCTCAAATCGACTCCTCAAGTATGTTCGAAGGAACCAAAATTTTACCATGAATATTTAAAATTTCATCCTCTCCCATAGTCCGACTAGGATGTTAGTAGTCACATACCACACTCTACCATAGTACTAGGCCCTCATGATCATATAACGATCTCATCATCACTCCATCCAGAAGAGTGTAGGTCATAGCTAAGGATGTGGGAAACATCTGGCCTTGTCCATCCTGCACCTCCAAGTGCATCTCAGAGAATAAGTCAACTATATTCCCCTCACTACTGGCTTCTTCAACTGTCTTTATATGATTCCTCTTACTTAGTGTATCAGTAACTACATTTCCCTTTCAAGGTGAATAGGATATCTTGAAGTCAAAATATTTTTGGTACCCAACCCACCTTCACTGCCTCAAATTCAAGTCAGGATGTGTTAATATATAATTTAGGCTATTTTAATCCATGTACACCATAAAATTGTCTCCTAATAAATAATGCATCCAAAAATTCAATGAATGTACCACAGTGGCTAACTCAAGATCGTGCGTCTGGTAGTACCTCTCATGTGTTTGTAGCTGACGAGACTCATACACCATGACTCACTCCTCCTACATCAGAGTAACTTTTAACCTGATACCTAATGCATCACAATATATAGTATAAATTTTTAATATCTCTATCATAATTTGGATTGATGTCGAATTCAGTCTCCCTTTCATCTTCTGAAAGTTTGTCTCATATGTGTCAATCCATTCAAACTTCACACCCTTCTTAGTCAATCCTTACAGATATACTGCTAAGCATGATAAGTCAGGTATGAAATGCTTATAGTAACCAGATGGCCCTATTAAAATCTATATGTCAAAGATATTATAGTTATACTCCTAGTAAACAATAGATCTCACCTTTTTTAGGTTAATTGATACTTATTTTTCTAAGATAATATGACCTAGGATGTGAACCTTATCGATCCAAAAGTGTCACTTAGTGAGCATAGCATATAAAAGATTCTCTTTTAGTGTATCAAAAATGATCTCAAGATGTTTGGAATGGTCATGTAAATTGTGTTAATTCACCAAGATATCATCCATTAATACCACCACAAAAAAATCTAGATAAGGATGGAAAAATCGGTTCATCAGTGACACTAAAACTGTTAGTGCATTCGCCAAACCAAATAGAATAACCAGATACTCATAAAGACCATACATGTAATGAAAGTTTTCACATGGTATGTCTATAGGATTAACACATACTAGATGATAACCTGAAATCTAATCAATCTTTGAGAAAACCTGATCTCCTCTAAGATGGTTGTTCTATACTTGTCAAAGGACACTAGTTATTAATCACCAACTAGTTCAATTCTATGTAATCCACACATGGCTTAAGGGTCCCATCTACGTTTTTCACAAAGAGGACTGGTGAACCCCATGAAGAATTATTGGCTTATATAAACCCTTTTGCCTCTAGGTCCTCTATTTTTCTCTTCAATTCCTACTACTCTATAGTAACCATCTCTTATGGAGGAATAGATATCAGTGAATCTCCTATAACCATCTCAATAGGGAACTCCATCTCTATATAATGAGGTAAACTAGAAAATTTATCTGTAAAAAATCCTTGAAATGATAAAACATTGGGGAAAATTCATCCTGACATGTTCCATGATCATCCAAATATAAAATATCTATCTAGGCTATTATCCTTTCCAGCCCAAGATTCTCAAGTCCATCTCGGCTCACCTGGGAATCCCATTCATGCTTGTGAATAAAAACTTTTCCCTCTGGTGAAGTGAAGGTCGCCCATTAGTTATATAAATCAACATGATATTAATAAAAAACTACCCATGACATCCTAAATATGATGTAAAACCTTTTCATCTCAAGGGAAAAAATAACATACAATGTGACATCCACTTACCTCAAGGGGAACTCCCTGTACTGGCGTACACTCCCAACCTTGATTCCCAATAGAGTTTCAAGTGTCATAAAGCCATTAGAAACCTAAATGATGAGGACAGGTATCTTTACAATAGGAAAAAATATGAAATAATAAGAAACACTTCTATCAAAATGATTAGTTACTAAATTAGTGGTTACTAAGATCATACCTCTCACTATATATGGAATGGATCTCTTCTCCTAAGGTGTAGTTTGTAGATAATATATATGGCTTGAACTATGGACCTAGGAAACAACCTCACAACCTATAGTAGGACCAATATGCTCTTGAGGTACAACTGGTGCCTGGCTACCTCATCAATTACCACCACATCATCTTGGATGATAGGAACTTCTCCAACTCCCAGCCGAAAACAGATCTGTGAATCCCACTCTTTAACCTAGATTCAGAGTTGATCCCATTCCACTGAATGCTAGAGGGAAGATCCTAAAGAATCATTTTAAATATCCTATCCTGCCTTAATCTTGGCACTCGACTGGGTGTGGATCACACTTATTCCTATTATTTATTCATCTCCCACACTAATTTAAGAAGATATCACTACTAAAACTAATATCCTGGTTGGTACTCCCCTCTTGAGAGGTCTCAAAATGGAACTTCCTACCCCCTAATACTAGATTAATGGATCAAGTGGATGAACTTCACTTCACTTATCCCCTATATTCCCTCATGTTCTATTTATTAATAAGTGTATGATTCACTATCTCGGTAATATTAGTCCAAAAAACACATTTACCTGTTATCAAATAGTATGCTTGAGAAATTCCTCGAAGCATCTCGCCTTCGATGAATCATTATCCCGATAAGTCAGCACAAAATTATAAAGATCTATAAAGAATTTTGAATACTTCATAACGGCCATCATGTCCTAATCCAAATGCATAAACTCATTGTCCCTTTAATAACTTAAGGTCTTAGGAAATAAGTAATCATAAAACCTAGATTGTAAATCCCTCTAAACCATATCTCAAAGTGCATTAGCATGGTTCAAAACATCCTAACAACACTAAGCTTCTCACTAAATAATATATGTCAGGAGATTCAATCTTCTCTTAGGTGGTGTCTCAAGATTCCCAAAGATATAAAATATAGTCTTTTTTCAAATCACAGTTACCTATGGACCTCCATCCGACCAAAAACATGAGAGGATGTTGATACTAGAACATGAGTGTCAAACCTTCCATAGATGAATCGGACTATGGGGATCCCTAAATGGTGTGAATAAACTTCACGAAACCCTCCATGAAGTAGGCATTAGAACCCGTATCTGGTATAAACATTGGTGTTGCAAGAGACACTCCTAGAGGTATTACTGGTAGCCAAGGGCCCACTACCTCTAGAGCATGGTTTTCACCGCCCTCCTGGAACATGACTGGAGGTCATCATGGTGGAATGTCTCTACTATACAAAACTCAAGCCTCTAAAAATAATGATAATGAAAAAATCATAGATGAATATATAGGAAATGTTGAAGCCTTCTTAAAAACATGTCGTTCCCCTCTTTCTACTCCTATATATAGAAATGGGTAAAAAGAAACAATCATAAAAATCACCAAACACTTCCTGTTACCCACTCTAAAGAAGGGTCAAGGTCAAGTTCCCTAATTTCACAATTTCAATTTCACTTAAATTCATATTTTCTTACAATTATCTTTGGATGGTTGAACCGAATGTGTCACTAATTCTTATCCATAATCTCCCATACACCTCATGAACCATAGTGTGGCATCCACTTAATCCAAACCACAGCACGTTCCAATCCACTCGACTAATAGTCCATGACTTAACATGACATAATAGGCTTCATAGGGTGTATATTGCTGCCTGTATAGGATAAAACTATTTAGGAAATGGTTGTAATACCCTGACCCCAGATTCCTAGATCTGATTCATTATTTTAATATATTTGTATGATAATAAGGAATCAAATCCCAAATCACTGATCAGTTTAGCAGTCTTGGAAAATAGATTACCTACATGAACATTACAATATAATTCAAAACATAAAAAACAAAATAGATAATACTTTGATAAATCTATTATTCTCATAACCTAAACATGAATATAAATCATAATAAACTACTTTCCATATTGTGAAAATGAAACATAAGAAAGGCGTGAGCTCAGATGCTCAGTAAGTT
Organism: Viscum album; assembly: GCA_963277665.1. NCBI lineage: Eukaryota > Viridiplantae > Streptophyta > Magnoliopsida > Santalales > Viscaceae > Viscum > Viscum album. Next base: position 581,160,239 of record OY728129.1, on the reverse strand, counting down.
TAAACATTACAGCAGAAGCTTCCATAAATAACAATAATCTTTAAGCAAAGTATAAAACTAAAACACAAGCCTTTTAAACATAAAATTGAACATAATATGACAAGAATAAATAAAATAATTCCATTTAAACATTCACATGGATATTCTATTAGTCTAATAATCACATGTAAAATCAAGAATTAAACTCATAACGTAGAAATTCATAATGTCGAACATAATAACCATACCATCATGGCCTTGTCCCAAGACCATACATAACTATATTGTAAAGGACTTACTAAGTCCAATTCATTCCACTTATAAAAGGGGTAAAACATAACATAAACATTCATATTAAAACTAGAATATGAAATTTTAATACTTTAACCATAAACCATGAATGGTATCAAAATAGCATCTCTATAGTTAAATATATCATAAACCCTTCAATAAAATATGGAAGATTGTATCAAAATAAATCTACCTCAATTAAATATAAAATCCAATAAAGGATATTAACATAGATGAAAATAATATAATAAAACCATTAAAACTCTTTTAGATAAATATCCATTTTTTACTTTGAAATAAATTAAAATCCACAAAATTATAAAAGAAAATATTTATTTCAAAAATAACCATGAATGTTTCTAACATAAGCATCAAAATTTTAAGTCTTCATAATGGTTTAAAATATTTTCTCGCGCCGTATAAGGTAAAAATAACATTCATTCCTTAATTTTTTGAAAATGTAATAAAGTACATTGTTTAGAATACGATGGAAATATTCCCTTTTATAAAATAGAACATGGGTAAAATTCCTTTAAAATTGTGAAATAATAGTAATAATTTTTTTAAATAAATTTTTAAGAAACATGGACATTGATGATAAATATGTCTCATTAAATACATACATATAATCAATCTCTGACAATAAAGAGATTGCAAAATTAACCCTTACGTTGTAATTTCATTTAGTATAGTGTGCGTTAACATACTATATAATGATTAAAGTATGGTATTAAATTTTACCAAAACCATATCCATATTTATGATATCATATATGATCCTACTATATTGTTTCGTTAATAAAATTTCAGGTTTACCATTGTTTCGTGTGTTAACTGCTTTGTTTTCCTATGCATGTTTTATCATGTAAGTCATGTTTATTATGAACAATATATATATTATACATAATAATAATAATAATAAGATCATAAAAATTATATTTACTTATAATATGAATTTTATAATTATTCTTTAATGGTTAAAATGGGGAATGAATCTCATCGTGTCCTACAAATGGTAGGTCATACGTACGCACGAGTGACAGTATCATTACCTTAATAGTTAAATGGTATGGAATTGTGTGGTATATTAATTATAAAAAAATAATTATAATGTTATATTTATTATTTATATCCATTATAAGCATCATTAAACCCATCCAAATAAAGTAGTGTTGAATAACAATTTACACCACAACATGGAGATGGTAAGCTGTACATACGCACACATGGTGATATTATTATTTATAGGATAGATAAATGGAGTAATATGGTTGTTATATAATTATAATGAAATATAATAATTTAGATTATACTGTATTTATTACTTTGTTATCTAAAAAACATAGGAATAGGAAGTATACTAAGAAAAGAAATTGAATGGAATTGGTTAAACAATTACCTCCTCTTTGAGCATTTCCTTTTGATTTTCACAAAAGTACTCCTTATGATAGATTTATGACCAAAGTATAGCCTCTCAGATGAAGTGAAGGAAGTTGGGAGTATAATTTGGAAGGTTTTTTCAAATAAATTTTTTTTAAAGGTGTTAAAAAAGGGAAGGATAGGTTCTCTTTTATAAGAGAGGGGAGGGGCACTTTTGGAAACTCCAAAACTATAAATTTATTTTGAATTGATTTTCAGTTGAAAATATCTCCAAGGTGAGTTATTTTGAGGATAAGATGATTATGGGTCTAAATACTCAACCAAATAATTTTAGACAAGTTTAGGACACAAAATTAAACTTATCTTTCAGATTTAACCCTTAGTTAAACAGTTTAACTCTAACCGTGTTTACTTGTCTTTTTATAATATAGGGTTAATATAGTTACTATACTATTTAAAAAAATCCCAAATTGGATAATTTATGATATATTTAACATTATAATGGTCAATTTAAATAATATTATACTTTTATTAATTTTATAACAAGTAATAAAATATTATTAATTTTAGTGTATCATTTATGTCAATTTTGATACTATTCAATATTTTTATTTAAAAAAAATTAAACCAACGTGATAACTTCAAAAAAACATTTCCCATATCTCACTAACATGTCTATATTGTCTATAAAATTTATGTATGTCATTAATTATGTCAATTTTTATTTATTTTAATATTTTTATTATCATTTATATGATATTCCTATTAATAAAATAATGTATACTTTACAATTGTGTCATTATTAGTGATAATTAAATAATCTATAAAAATTATAAGTAAATTAATATGATTTAGATAATTATGTTATCTTTATATATACTATTTATAATTGAATTTATCTCCAAGTTATCTCTATATTAAAATTATTATACCTATAAGAAATGAGAGTGTGACATTTTGTCACATTCTTTAATTTTCATAATATTCATGTCATATTCAAGGAAAAATGTCCATTAAATGATTCCATTTTGATAATTAGATTATAATGATATAATTAAATTATCCAATAGGATTTTTATAGGTGTTAGTGTTATTTTGTAATATAATATGTACCATTAATTACCTGATTTACCCTTAACCGTGGTAAACAAAAGTTACTAAAGTTACTATTCATAATGTCAAAAAAATAAAAGAAACCTATTTACATAATTTGGACCAAATTATTAAAAATATTGAATCCATTTTTAAAAATTAAAAACATATAATTTTAAGTAATTAAATTAAAAGTAATCCCCTGGATGGATCAAGAAAAATAGTTTTTTTAAAAGTAAAAATGTTCAAAAGATTGACATGTTTTTCTATCCAATTTTAATGTGAAAATAATTATAATGACCTAAATTATATTAAATGATAAAAATAAAATCTATTTATACTTTAAAACCAATAAAATGTATAATTTAACACTATAATTTATTTCGATTAAAAGAGTTGATTTCAATTAAAATTCAGTATTTTTCACTATTCATCAAGACATGAAACTTATCTGAAAAATTCCAAAAAAAAGTAAACCAAAGTAAGTTTTGCCCATATTCTTTCAAATAAGAAGTTTATTTAATAAAATTAAATATATTAATGTTTTAAATATTGGATTTAAAATTGGTTCATCATTAAAAGGTGGAAAAACTGTATTTTTTGAAAAATACTTCTTTTATTAAAAAAATAGAATTTTTATTATATCATGTTCAGAAAATACATAATATGAATTTTAAAAAAATAAGGAATATATATAATTCAAAATGTGGTTAGTTCTGTTAATAACCACAAATTTAATGGCTAGGTTATATATTATATTAAATAATAATATTTTATTAATAAATTGTTGTTTGGTACAATGGGACCTTGTGTTTAATGCAAGCCAAATTGTCATTGTATGTAGAGTAAGATTAACATGGTGTTTCAGAAAAATAAGAAAGAAAAAAATAAATTTTATTTTAAAATGAAAATATTAGAAAATCTCTGAGTGTTATATTCTCCCCTCCTTCAATAAATTTCATCCTCACAATTTGAAATTTCAATAAGAAAATAAAAGGTTGATAATAAAAAAAATACCTTTTTGAAAAACCCACATCAGAAATAGGGTTAATAAAGATTATTTTTAATAAGAGTTGAATGGAAATGTGAAGGTCACTACCAAATTAGTCTTTTGAATAGGATAAAATTATTTTAGAGTAGAGATACATACTTGGAGGGAAAACGTAAATATTTATTGGGAGTTATTATGGTCATCCATCAAAAACAAGTGAACAATCAATGGAAAATTGAGGGCCTCTATTTCTGACACTTTCGCCAGGGCGTGCGCGTTCGTCTTCTTGGGACGCGATAGGAGCGAATTTTCTGTTGCCCCACATTCCCACTTTCCAAAGGTGGGCGGCATCCATTCCTTATTCAGGGATGTCTGCTCCTTGATCCAAATGGGATGATAGGATGTCAGTTCCTCCTTTCGTGGATTCCTCCTCAGAACTCGTCACCTAGTCCGGGTCTCCCTCATAGATTTAATACGGTGTTCATGAAACTCTTCCCAGTTCCATGTTTCCATGGACACCGGTTAATTACACTGCTTCTGTCAGGACATTCCAAAGGGTCCGGTTAGGGCAGCAACCTTCAGTTGGTGGATTAGTCACGTCGAGGCATCATTAACGTGTCTGAATGCTGGGGAATTGGTGTGTCTATCTTTTTTCCCTTATTATAGGGATTCTCGAGGGCGTGGAAGCCCGAGGCATCCCACATCAAGCGCGGGGAATGATATACTGTAGGAATTTATCTGAGGTTTTCCTCAGCTTCCCATGTTTAACACAGGGTATGCCGCAAGTTTAACGTCCAACGGAGATGGATCGGCCTGATCAGAACACCAGCTGGAGTGGATCAGATTGAGGAATCCCCCTTGAGGGAATGCCGATATCGGAGTCAGCACATGGGCGGCTTCTCGAATGTTGTGGAGTGGAATGGGGTGGCATGATCTCACAGGGATGTGGCGGCCTGGGTAAGAATTAGGATGGATGATGGAAAGCTACATGAAGTGGAGGGGGGAATGAAATGGAGCCATCATGGAGATGGCGGTGGTGATGAGATTGAATCTCGAAGAGACTTCCTACGTATCCTCGTGGAAGGGAATCAAAGTCCACGTAGTTCATGATGAATGTGTGGCACCTACACTCTAGGCTGCCCAAGGTGTTGGAAGAACAGGTGTGAATACGGTCGGAACGACCGGGTGGTAGTGGGCTTGAACCTCGTGAGGCTTCCTACGTACCATGCCTTAACATGGATCAAGGACCATGTAGTTCAGGTTGAGCACTGAAAACCCTGTGTGAAAAGGACCTTGGTCCAGGTGGATGGTGGGCTTGAACCTCAGGAAGGCTTCCTACGTACCATGCCTTGACATGGATAAAAGTCCACATAGTTCAGAATGGGGCTTCGTCGAACCGACTTGAAGATGGACCTTGGTCCGATGGGTGATGGGCTTGAACCTCATGAGGTTTCCTACGTACCATGCCTTCACATGGATCAAAGTCCTCATAGTTTGGATTGGACGCCGGAGAACCGACGTGAAGAAGGACCTTGGTCTAATGGGTGGTGGGCTTGAACCTCGTGAGGCTTGCTATGTACCATGCCTTGGCTTGGATCAAAGTCCACATAGTTTGGGAAAAGGGGTCGTTATACTAACACGAAGGGATGTCGGAACAACTGGATGGTAGGGTCACAACGGCTTACCGCTGGATTGGGATGCAGTTTAACGTCATGTGGGATAGGGGCGTGTTGGAGAACAGACGTGAAGAAGGACCTTGGCCCAGTTGGATGGTGGGATTGAACCTCAGGAAGGCTTCCTACGTACCATATCTTGACATGGATCAAAGACCACATAGTTTAGGTGAAAATGTGGGTGGTGTCTTGGCACACCGACACGGAGACGGTTGGGGCCAATGATTGTTGGGCTTGAACCTCAGGGAGGCTTCCTACGTACCATGCCTTGACATGGATCAAAGTTCTCGTAGTTCGGTTAAAAATGGTGGGTGTCGGTGAACCGACGTGAAGAAGGACTTTGGTCCGATGAGTGTCGGGGCTTGAACCTCAGGGAGGCTTCCTACGTACCATGCCTTGACATGGATCAAAGACCACGTAGTTCAGGTGGTGGGTTTCGTCAGCGAACCGACGTGAAGGTGAACCTGGGGGTCTACTGGTGGTGGGCTTTAACCTTGTGAGGCTTCCTACGTACCATGCCTTGACATGGATCAAAGACCACGTAGTTCAGGTGGTGGTTTTCGTCAGTGAACCGACGTGAAGGTGAACCCTGGGGGTCCGCTGGTGGTGGGCATCAACCTCATGAGGCTTCCTACGTACCATGTCTTGACATGGATCAAAGACCACGTAGTTCAGGTGTGCAGTTTAGCATCATGCAGGACGGGGGGGAATACAGTTTAACGTCATGATGGACGAGGGCATACAGTTTAACATCATGCTCGACGGGGGCATACAGTTTAACATCATGCTTGATGAGGGCATTTCTATGGTCGATGCTTACTCTAAGCCCACGTGAGTCATGCCCGGTGTGAGAAACAAGAGGCAGCAAAGACCTGACTATCACGTCGTGAAGGGTGCATCCGTGAGAAGCAAAGAGGAGCTTACGCATTAGGCAGCCCATGGTGCTGGGACTTACTCCAGGATAGAGGCCTGTGAGCGACAAAGTGCAGAGGGAGAGGGGTTTGGGACCGAAGAAAGGAGGTGACTCATTCCCTATCACAGCCTCCGCTGGCCCTGGCAGTGAGGAAGTACGGAGGTTCATGGGTGCTACCTTCAACAATAGGTGTTAGGGGGCTTAAACTAATGTGGATGCCCTTCCCCACAGACAAACTCCACTCCCAGAAAGAGGATATCATCCCATGTGGGGACCAGAGGGCGTAAAGAATGTCCGAGCCAGGGGGACCCTATGTGCGAGGAACGGGGTCGGGTCATAGTTTAACGTCATGTGTTGAGGACAAGGTTCTTGGAAGTTTAACATCTTGAAGCTCAGATGAGGTGGGTTTACTCTTCACCCCTAGGTCTTACATGACCGGTACCCTCTGGTCCTTGTGGGAGGGAAGGAATCAGTAAGGCCGTGTAGAAGGGGGGGTCGCAGAGCGAACCATCGATGGGTCCACGTTAGCATGGCTATGCGAAGAAGTAATAGCCATTAGCGTGCCTATGCGAGGAAGCATTAGGCGAAGCAACTATATGGTTTGTGTCGTCCAGGGGACATTGAAATCACATCTTGAAAACCTAGAGGGTCGCACAAGAAGAGGAATTTCCAAGAAAAAGGGTCCACAGGAAGGGACCTTGTGGAGCTTGGTTTCTTTTCGTAGTGGAGGGCACTTGCGAAGGGGTGTGCTTCGTGAAGTGGAGTTCCTTGGCCTTAGCATGGGTTAGAGATGCGAGTGGGAGGTGCTTCACAAAGTGGAAGGGTGTTCGCGGAGCACTGCCTCGCGAAGCAGAGGTGCCTCGCGAAGCAAGGTGCTGTGAATCAGTGTGCTTCACGAAGTACAGTGACCCTGCCTTGGCATGTGGATCACGTTTTCAAGATGGGTGTTTCTCAAAGCATAAACACTCCCCGACTGCCCGGGTTCCCTTGGGAATCCCCTTCCTTCACGAATACCCTTAGGCTTCGCGAAGGGTATCCCTCTCTGAAGAGGGGCTCAAAACGAGACAAGGTGAAGGCCTCTTGCGAAGAAAAAATACCTTGCGGAGCTCATGATTCCCATAGCAAAGAGTGCTTCGCGATTTGGGAGTTGAGAAGCCGAAAGGTCATATTGTCCATCAGTAGAGCTCAGGGGGATCTCAGTATTTATAGGAAATGGGTGTCGCGAAGTAGAGCTCATGCGGCGCGAAGGGGGTTTCGGTTGCTTTGCGATGAGTCGTGAACGTCAACTGAATTCGAGGAGGGGCGCCGCCTCCTCTGCTTCATGGCGGGGTTGCGAACGTCAGGGCGTTCGCGGAGCGTTACCACCTCTGGTGCTTCACGGTGGGCTCACGAACATCAGGGCATTTTCGGAGCTTTACCGCCTCTGGTGCTTCACGGTGGGCTCACTAACGTGAGGGCGTTCGCAGAGCGTTACCGCCTCTGGTGCTTCGCAGCGGCCGCGTAGCTTGGCGGGGCTTCGTGTCGGGGCTTCGCGAGGAAGGGCATGGGGCCTCTTTTTTCTTCATTCTTTTTGTCCAATATTTTGATGCCAAAAAATTCCTCCCCTCAGACTTGGAGCCACGGAGGGACCAAGGGTCAAAGTCTGAGGGAAATCACTAAAATTATTGGCGGTTCGCGGTGCTGACTCGTGAAGAAGGCGTGCGAGGCAGGCAGGGGCCGCGCAATCTGGACGCGCCACGAAGCTTCGCGTGGGCTGGACGCGCTGCGAAGCTACGGGGTCACCGCCTATAAATAGGGGGATGACCTCCCTTGTCTTTTTCCTTGTTTGTGAATTTGTCTTTTTGCGCTCTTGATTCGCAAATCTCTGCATCCTCCGCGTCTGCTCACCGCGAATCGAGCTTCGCGGCGAACCCTGAGTCTCTGACTCCGCGACTGCGCCAAGCGAACTCCTGCTTGAAAGACAATGTCAGGCCCCACATCTTTTCTTTGCGAACGAGCTTCACGAGCAATCTCCGCGATCTATCTTTGCGACCCGACCCGGAATTTTTCCAAGTTCTGAAACCATAATCGCCCATCAAGAAACTGTGCTAGGGGTGCTCGTAGACGCCGCCCGGAGGGATGAGATGGCCAACTGTCTGGGCCTAGGGGAGTTGGTCCGAATCCACTCGGACCATAATTCATTGACAGACCTGCTATCAGAGAGCAATAAGAACTATCCGGTGTGCAAGAAGCTTCCCTTGTATGGCTCCGGGATAAGGGATGACGTCTTCATTCCTGAGGCGAGCAGGGATGAACCAACTTACTGGTTTAGGAGCACGCCATGCCAGCTTCAATGGTTCAGGGCGACCGATGGTGATGCGCAGGAGGACATCATACCTGTCACCACCGACTGTCTGTACAACCATGTGAACAACATTGATGGGAAGCCACTGCAACCAGATACGTCCCCTCCCATGCACCGCACCATACTAAAGTTCGCTTTTCGGGATTCAAAGAAGGGGTGTTCTGTAACACCCCGACCTTCCACGATACGCTTCTCTTTCAATAATGCAATAGCTTGCATTGTACGCATGTTCAAGATTCTAACAAACAACGACCAATAAAAATAGCCATTATGAGTATTAATACCCACTCTTCAAAATTATATATATTTTATATTTCAAAATGGACTTCATTTTTGTATTCGTAATATCGAAGTTAGCCTATGATTTATTTTTTGTAATTTTCTGAGAACTTCCAATTTTCTATGAATAGTGAAAAATAATTAAAAACAACTTTTTTAATCAAAATAATTTATAGTGATAAATTATACTATTGAGTGTTTTTAAAGTATAATTAGAATATATTTTTACCATTTTATCCAATGGTGTTCATTAGAATTAATTTCACTTTGAAATTGGACAAAAACAATTGTCAATCTTTTGATAAATATTGTTTCTTAAAAACACGCTATTTGTTGTGACAGTGGGAATTAATTATAAAATTAATTAATGCAACTTATATGTTTGTAATTTCATAAAATAGATATCATTTTTTAATTCGTAATATCAATTATAGCTTAGGGTGAAATTTTGGCATTGTTCTGAAAAACATCAATTTTTGATGAATAGTGAAACCACTAAGTGGTAGTTAAAAAACTGATTTTTTTGTTTAAATGAAACATTACCACTTTTGTGATTTGATTTTCAAAAATCTAACATACATGGTTGTAATTAGGAAGTAAAATTTGGTTCAATGGGATTAAAATAATTTTTGGTGAATAGTAACTTTTAAGTTTAATTAATCGCGATTAAAGGTAATTAGTGAAATTTAAGGTAAATATAATGTTATAATAATAGTAAATGACCTTGACACTTGTCATACCCCTATTGGATGAGCCATGGACGACCAAGAAAAACCATGGGTCAACTTGGGGACCCCATAGAGCCACTTTGGTAGGGAAATGAAATTAAAAACTTTTTCTTTAATATTAAAATAAAAATGTCACAAACAGGAGTTGTTTTCCTAAAACAATTTTTAAATGGGGTTATACAAGTCATATTTTCGACTATAAATATTCATTAGAAATATAAAAAGATTTTCTACATCATGATATTTTTTTTATAATTTTTAGACATTAAATAAATTAAATTATTTATGACACCATGATGATGCAGCGATTACCTCATTAATTAATTATTTAAATAAAATGAAAAGATAATGTAAAATATAAGCTTTACACTTTTCCAAAGCCTATTGGATGGGAAAATTTCAAACCCTTATCACCTTATCCTCGAATTATATAAGTGTGGGACCTTTAGAATCCGAAAAGCATTGTATAATAAAGTAACATTTTATTACCTTCCAAGAGTGCCCCTCCTCTCCACTTATAAAAGGCCCCCACCACTACCACCTTACTCACACTTTCAAAGCCATTTGGCTCGGCCAACCTCTGCCCAAATACTCTCCCAACATCCCTACCTTACTCCTAGAAGCCTTACCTTGGGCAGAAGTCTTCCCAAGGAAGCCTTTGGCTCAAATCAAAAAGAGTTACCCGATTTTAAGGTAATGTCTTCTCTTGTGTTTTTTTATTTTATTTTTCTTCTCCAACCCCCTAAACTCTTTTTATTAATTTATTTTGTAACAACACCAGTATCCTAAATATAATAGGATGTTGTTATAAGATTTATTCGAGCTACACTTACACACACCTACATCTAATGGTTAAAGAACATATTGTTTCTGTGGATGGAAAATTTCTGCCTTACGAAACGATGATTGTTCAACACTCATATAACACCTTCAAAGGTGGACATGAAGATGTATCTATATTTATATATTATATATAATATGTTTATGTTTTACTTAAGCTTATTTATTTTCATTTATGGCATACCTTTATGATTTCCATTATGGGTAAACGCAATATTTTCATTTTAGGAAGTGCGGACTACCGCCCCCTCAAAGTGATTTGAATCGTTAATATCATATGTGGGATGTATAAAGGATGGAGTAAATGGTATTATACTCTATATTATACTGTAATTATATTATACCTTTATATCATTATGATTTCATTCTATTAAATACGAAATAGAAATGAAAGTAGCGTTCATGCGTACGTACGGCTCACCGTCTCCATGAACGGTGCATTTCATTTCTTACCTCTAAACGTTATGGAATACTAAAAATGAATGTATATACTAGATATATATAAGATATATGATATCTATATCATGAATATAATTCTGGATATAATGGATATTTCACCACATGAACAACTTGTAATTATAAGAAGTTTATTTTTGACTCAAGTACCTAAGATCGACAAAACGACCGTTATAAACTTAAATAATTACATAATATTCATGACATGGTAATAAGTGATATAAAGGAATAATGAACATGAAAAAGGTTCTTATGTAAATAGAAATTAACTCGATTTTATTATTCAGGAGGTTAAAGAACGATCAAGTCAAGTCGGACATGAGGTAAGGGAATTTCTTAACCCAATTTCCATTCTTTGGGTTAATCTCCTACTTTCAAATTATGTCATGATATTATTATGTCATATCTTGTATTTGTACTTTCTTTATGTGTACTTATAGTAAATACACCTAATATATCTATTTTATTTTAAAATTTATCTTTGTAAGGACTTCGTCTCAATCTCCTTTCATTGTGGCATATTTGGTTTTATACACAACTTTCATTTAGACGGTGTAAAAACCCCTTTGACTTTTACTTTTATTTAAAAGGAATATTTTTATATGAAGCATTTTTACTAAACGACAAAAGAAATGTTTTTTCTTACATATACGGCGACAACGACTTCTCCACCGCCGTGACTATTATTTGAGTTTCGGCTTCCTCTACAAGCCATAACTTTTTTTAAAATGAAAAATAAATACAATGTTTTAATTTTCCTTTATTTTGGTATTGAAAATGGATTTGAAAGTGTTTTTATTATATCAATGTGTTGTATTGATATCTTGTGATTGAGATGTGTAGATGTTATGTTTCCTTTATGCATGTTTTATGTGATACGATTCTGTTATGTTTTATGATATGTTTAAACCTATTCATATGAGGAATGCATTGGACTTAATAAGTGACGGGTGGATCCCACTATAGCTCCTCGATGCATTGGTAGGTCTCATGAGACAAACTAGTGTCTTGGAACGAGTCCTTGACAAAATCTTATTTGTGGTATTGGCACGAGGCCTTGGCTACGTGGTTATGATAGTCTGGAATTATGCATTTCATCATTATGAAAGTGGTTATTGATATTTCATGTAATTATTTGACCAGTAGAATATCCATGTGAAGAAGTAAATGGCATTATCCCATTTTACTTTTTCCATATTATGTTGAAGTTCAAGTTTAAAAGACATTTGTTTTAGTTATACATTGCCTTAAATGTTTATGTTTATTGATGAAAGCTTCCGCAATATTTTTATCCTTACTGAGCATCTGAGCTCACCCCTTTCAATGTTTTAATATTTTCTAGGATGTGAAGAAGTATTTTATGAATGTTCTGTAGGGATAGTCAGAAGAGGATATGAGTGTGGACTATGAAGACTTTGTTATTAGTTTTTCTCTTTATGGTGTAATGTAAGACTTATGAATGTATCTAGTGTTTCCAAGGCTACTAAACTAATCGTTCTTTCGAGACTTGATCTTTTGTGATCATGCCAATGTTACAAAGTAATGCACCGACTCTGGGTAGCTAGGGTCAGGGCGTTACAGTTGGTATCAGAGGCAGTTTAGTACTAACCTTGGAAGCTAGATTTAGATAAACTCTGATTAGAGCACATATCCCAAAGATAGACTTTGAGGATTAGTATAGAAGAACTTCCTAGAATTTTGGTATTATAGAGATGTTGTGAGTTTTCCGAGCAATACATCCATGTATGGATACGAGCAGGTAGAGGCGGCTCTGGCACAGATGTACCTGGGGGTAAAACCCAAAAACACCGCTTTGAGCAAGACTCGAACGGGAACTGGTGCACGACAACGGGCATTGCTGCACTCTTGGTTACGACACTCCCGGGGGATATGCTTAGGATAATTCTCATTTTCTTTACAACCCACTATGAAGGGTTATGAGTATATACTTCCTCAAAGAAATTTTTTGTTATGATTATGCTTTATATCCCTAAATAGTTCAATTAGTGTTAAGTGTTTTATAAGTATGGAATTATATATTTTAATTCATAAACTAATCTAGTTTATGCCATTGTTTAGAAATGGAGCCTAGTGGAAGGAATGGAAACCGTATCAATGCACGCACTCCGTGTAGGGATTTCCCTCCTTCTCAAGATAATTATTATGGAGCTGGAGATACAACTGGTGCTGATCAACTTATTACCATACTGGGACAACTCACTCAGGTTATGAATAATAACCTTACTTGTATGGAGCACCATGATCCGCAACGTGGAGGATCAATGTTAGACCACTTCATGAGGCAACAACCGCCAACATTTAATGGGGGTACAAATCCATTAGTAGCTGAGCAATGGATAAACTCCTTAGAGAAAATATTCCATGCCTTGGGGAGTAGCGAAAGGGAGAAGGTTGTCATGGCAGTCTACCGCCTCATTGGAGATGCCGATCAATGGTGGTCATTGATTCAAAACACAAATGAAGATGATGAAGTATCAAATATGGAATGGAGGGAGTTCAAAGATCTTTTCCTAGAAAAATACTATCCTCGCAACCATCGAGTAGATATGGAAAGACAATTTTTGAGTCTGAGACAAAAGGAGGATGAGAATGTCGCAAAGTATGAGGCCAACTTTACAAGGTTAGCGAGGCATGCTGAAGATTATATACGTAACCCAAGAAGTAAGATTGATCTTTTCTTTGATGGGTTAAAACCATTTCTCCATCGAGCTTTAGTATCACAATATTTATCAACATACGAAGATATTGTCTCGTGTGCTATCAAGACAGAAAAGGAATTCTCTAAGTCTTATGACAACAAATTAAAGCAAGAGAAGTAGAGAACGGTGGAACAAGAAATGGATAAAGGGAAAAAGGGAAAGAAGGATTTTCCATTATGCGATAATTGTGGGAAGAATAACCCCGGTACTTGCCTGAAAGGAATGGGAGTTTGTTACAAATGTGGAGAAAAAGGTCACCAGGCACGTGATTGCAAAGGAAAGAAAGAGGCTATCAATGTTGAATGCTACAATTGTAGATAAATGGGGCATTTTGCAAATGAATGTCCTAAGTGTCAGGGAAACTTACCTCAGAAAAGGCCAAGAGATCAAGGAAAATCTTATGTTGTGACTACAGTTGAAGAGGAATAATTAATGTATTGGTGCTTTTGGACTCAAGGATTATATTATGGTTATAAGAATAATGTGATATATATAAGGATTACATTGAAGTACTTGTTCTTTTCATTAAGTTCTTAATATGATGAAAGTAATCATATTTTCAGTATGTGACAATAAGAGAAACTTTAATTTGTTTGGGGAATCTGATAAATTGATTTTGGAATTAAGAGACCTTTTAGAGAAAGTTTGGACAGAGGTATTTTGGATAACTATATAGGTTGGAATGGATTAAGTTGAACCTTGGATAGTATTGCTTAAGGTTAAAACATTTATGAAGATTATTTTTGGAATATTGTAATACTATAGTTTTATGAAAAGGACAACCTGCAGGGTGGGGCATAACCCGTCGCGTCGGACAAAGCTGCAGGAATTGAACCCACAACCATAGTGTGACAGGCCTTTATTACCTACCACTATCCTACAGGAAGTCCCTGGTTATTAAAAAATAGTTTTACTAATCTAAATGGTATGTGTTAAAATTTTTAACCTTATATAATTAGGATAAATAGAATATTTTTGAGTTCTATTACCTTTTAGAGTGAAAGATAGGTTTGTGGTAAAAATTTATTAAAGAATGAAATTCTACATAACAAGTATGTATATTCCCTTACGTTCTTAGTAAATATACTAAATAAATTCCTCACCTTTATAAAAGGTAACTTAAAACAAAAACGTTTCCGGTTAACTTTTCCAACTGGGGATTCAATGACCGTTTAACCAATCACATGTTTTTGATTTTCTTATGGTTAACTTTATCCTAATCCAGTTTTCTACAACTCTCCATCAGACCATGATGTTTTGTTTTTCTTCCATATCCATATTTTCATAGAATCCTAGTATGGACTATCTCGAGTGACCTTTGTACTTATATTTCTTTCTTTTAAAGGTATATTTTTATTAACCTTATTCCCGATGTGGGTTTTCCACAAAGGTATTTTCTATTTTCAACCTTTTATTTTCAAAGAAAAATTTCAAATTGCGAGGACACAATTTATTGAAGGAGGGGAGAATGTAACACCCCGACCTTCCACGATACGCTTCTCTTTCAATAATACAATAGCTTGCATTGTACGCATGTTCAAGATTCTAACACACTACGACCAATAAAAATAGCCATTATGAGTAGTAATACCCACTCTTCGAAATTATATATATATATTATATTTCAAAATGGACTTCATTTTTGTATTCGTAATATCGAAATTAGCCTATGATGTATTTTTTGTAATTTTCTGAGAACTTCCAATTTTCTATGAATAGTGAAAAATAATTAAAAACAGCTTTTTTAATCAAAATAATTTATAGTGATAAATTATACTATTGAGTGTTTTTAAAGTATAATTAGAATATATTTTTACCATTTTATCCAATGGTGTTCATTAGTATTAATTTCACTTTGAAATTGGCCATAAACAATTGTCAATCTTTTGATACATATTGTTTCTTAAAAACACGCTATTTGTTGTGACAACGGGAATTAATTATAAAATTAATTAATGCAACTTATATGTTTGTAATTTCATAAAATAGACATCATTTTTGAATTCGTAATATCAATTATAGATTAGGGTGAAATTTTGGCATTGTTCTGAAAACCATCAATTTTTTATGAATAGTGAAACCACTAAGTGGTAGTTAAAAAACTGATTTTTTTGTTTAAATGAAACATTACCACTTCTGTGATTTGATTTTCAAAAATCCGACATACGTGGTTTTCATTAGGATGTAAAATGTGGTTCAATGGGATTAAAATAATTTTTGGTGAATAGTAACTTTTATGTTTAATTAATCGCGATTAAAGGTAATTAGTGAAATTTAAGGTAAATATAATGTTATAATAATAGAAAATGACCTTGACACTTGTCCTACCCCTATTGTATGAGTCATGGCCGACCAAGACAAACCATAGGTCAACTTAGGGACCCCATGGAGCCACATTGGTAGGGAAATTACATTAAAAACTTTTTATTTAACATTAAAATAAAAATGTCACAAACAAGAGTTGTTTTACTAAAACAATTTTTAAATAGGGTTATACAAGTCATATTTTTTACTATAAATATTAATTAGAAAGATAAAACGATTTCCTACATCATGATAGTTTTTTTATAATTTTTAGACATTAAATAAATTAAATTATTTATGACACCATGATGATGCAGTGATTACCTCATTAATTAATGATTTAAATAAAATGAAAAGATAATGTAACATATAAGAATTAAACTTGTCCAAAGCCTATTGGATGAGAACATTTCGAACCCTTATCACCTTAGCCTCTAATTATATAAGTGTGGGACCTTTATAATCCGAAAATCATTGTATAATAAAGTAACATTTTATTACCTTCCAAGAGTGCCCCTCCTCTCCACTTATAAAAGGCCCCCACCACTACCACCTTAATCACACTTTCAAAGCCATTTGGCTCGGCCAAACTCTGCCCAAATACTCTCCCAACATCCCTCCCTTACTCCTAGAATCCTTAACCTGGGAAGAAGTCTTCCCAAGGAAGCTTTTGGCTCAAATCAAAAAGAGTTACCCGATTTTAAGGTAATGTCTTCTCTTGTGTTATTTTATTTTATTTTTCTTCTACAACACCCTAAAATCTTTTTATTCATTTCTTTTGTAACAACACCAGTATCCTCAATATAATAGGATGTTGTTATAAGAAGTATTTTAGCTACACTTACACACACCTACATCTAATGGTTAAAGAACACACTGTTTCTGTGGATGGTGAATTTCTGCCTCACGAAATGATGATTGTTCAACACTCATATAACACCTTAAAAGGTGGCCATTAAGATGTAACTATATTTATATATTATATATAATATGTTTATGTTTTACTTAAGCTTCTGTATTTTTATTTATGGCATACCTTTATGATTTCCATTATGGGTAAACGCGATATTTTCATTTTAGGAAGTGCGGACTACCGCCCCCTCAAAGTGATTTGAATCGTTAATACCATATGTGGGATGTATAAAGGTTGGAGTAAATGGTATTATACACTATATTATACTGGAATTATATTATACCTTTATATAATTATGATTTCATTCCATTAAATACGAAATAGAAATGAAAGAAGCGTTCATGCGTACGTACGGCTTACCGTCTCCATGAACGGTGCATTTCATTTCTTACCTCTAAACATTATGGAATACTAAAAATGTATGTATATACTGGATATATATGAGATATATGATATCTATATCCTGAATATAATTCTGGATATAATGGATATTTAACCACATGAACAACTTGTAATTATAAGAAGTTTATTTTTGACTCAAGTACCTAAGATCGACAAAACGACCGTTATAAACTTAAATAATTACATAATGTTCATGACATGGTAATAAGTGATATAAAGGAATAATGAACATAAAAAAGGTTCTTAAGTAAATAGAAATTAACTATAGTTTATTATTCAGGAGGTTAAATAACGATCAAGTCATGTCGGACACGAGGTAAGGGAATTTCTTAACCCAATTTCCATTCTTTGGGTTAATCTCCTAATTTCAAATTATGTCATGATATTATTATGTCATATCTTATATTTGTACTTTATTTATGTGTACTTATAGTAAATACACATAATAGATCTATTTTATTTTAAAAGTTATCTTTTTAAGGACTTCGTCTCAATCTCCTTTCATTGAGGCATATTTGGTTTTATACACAACTTTCATTTATACGGTGTATAAACCCCTTTGACTTTTACTTTTATTTAAAAGGAATATTTTTATATGAAGCATTTTTACTAAATGAAAAATGGAATGTTTTTCTTACGTATGCGGCGACAACGACTTCTCTGCCGTCGTGACTATTATTTGAGTTTCGGCTTCCTCTACAAGCCATAACTTTTTTTTAAATGAAAAATAAATACAATTTTTTTTATTTTCCTTTATTTTGGTATTGAAAATGGTTTTGAAAGTTTTTTTATTATATCAATGTGTTGTATTGATATCTTGTGATTGAGATGTGTAAATGTTATGTTTCCTTTATGCATGTTTTATGTTATACGATTGTGTTATGTTTTATGATATGTTTAAACTTATTCATACGAGGAATGCATTGGACTTAATAAGTGATGGGTGGAGCCCGCTATAGCTCCTCGATGCATCGGTAGGTCTCATGAGAAAAACTAGTGTCTTGTCATGAGGCCTTGACAAAATCTTATTTGTGGTCTTGGCACGAGGCCTTGGCTACGTGGTTATGATAGTCTGGCATTATGTATTCCATCATTATGAAAGTGGTTATTGATATTGCATGTGATTATTTGACCAGTAGAATATCCATGTGAATAATTAAATGGCATTATCTCATTTTACTTTTTCCATATTATGTTGAAGTTCAAGTTTAAAAGGCTTTTGTTTTAGTTATACATTTCCTTAAATGTTTATGTTTATTGTTGAATGCTTTCGCAATATTGTTATCCTTAATGAGAATCTAAGCTCACCCCTTTCAATGTTTTAATATTTTCCAGGATGTGAAGAAGTATTTTATGAATGTCCTGCAGGGATAGTCAGAAGAGGATATGAGTGTGGACTATGAAGACTTTGTTATTAGTTTTTTGCTTTATGATGTAATGTAAGACTTATGAATGTATCTAGTGTTTCCAATGCTACTAAACTAATCGGTCTTTTGAGACTTGATCTTTTGTGATCATGCCAATGTTACGAAGTAATGCACCGACTCTGGGTAGCTGGGGTCGGGGTGTTTCATGTTCCGATGAGTGGGACATGCGCTAGGGCGGAAACTTCACCAATGACTGGGCATGGGCCTACTGGGTAGGTGCCTCATGCGAGGAGTTTGGGGTCGAGCTGAGGAGAGTGGGCTTGTATGAGGTGGCATGGGCCTCCCAATTCCACATTTATCAACCGAAGCAGCTGATGTCAGAGCTGTTGAGCAGATGGTCATCTAGGACCAACACTTTTCACCTACACCATGGGGAGGTTGGCATCAGTCTATGGGATGTCCATATGATATCAGGGGTCCAGATCTTGGGGCCATGTATGATGAGTTCCTCCCCATCATGAGCGCGTGGGAGGATCCAGAGCAAATGCAGCAGCTGGCGCTGGCACTGATGAGACTGGTCCCCGGAGAGGAAAAGGAGGCGGTGAGAGATGTCCACTTTAAGAAGTGGTTCCAGCGGTTCCTGAACTTCCCAGAGAATCGATAGTTCCCTTAGAGGCATCGATCTTGTCCGAATGGGGCTCAATGGGGCAAGGATTACTCGTATTGGTGGCTCTTGGAGGACAGCCAATGGAAGACCTGGGGTTTCAGACTCAGCACTGAACAGCACCCGATAGTCATGCTGGCGGGGTTTATCGCGGCCCTTATCTACGGTTGGATCCTATCAGTGAGAGATACCAACATGGGCGTGCGGCCCAGCTCGTTCATCATGGCATCCACATTGGCCACAGGATGGCGGGTCAATCTGGGGATTCCAATGCTTTCCAGGTTGTACAGGATGTTGCGGCACGTTAGCGAGGGCAAGAAACCGTCAAGGATATGCGGGGCCTTCCACCTTCTTTATGGGTAGATCGTGGCGCACATCAGGGGGGGTTTATGATTCTCCAAACCCCATCTCTCCACCGGCGATGAACTTTTTCCCATCCATTCTGAATGAGTCCGAGAGCTTCCCATTCAAACTAACCATACCGATGGTGCTGAACCGGGTGTGGAAGGCGGACGAATTTAACTTCCACCCATTTCCATTGCCGACGGGAGTACTTACCGACGACGGTCAGGGAACGAAAGAACACCGGGCTTATCTCTTGGCCTTTTGAGGTGGAGTTTTGGTGGCATGGGTGGACCGTGAGCTGCTCTGTGAGCCGTACACCCCGCACTGGTTCGCGAGGCAATTCTGGTGCCTGCAGCAGCTGGCCCCGCAGGTCTACTAGGAGGTGCGTCATGAAAATCACATGTGTGTAATGAGGAAGTTGTGGCTCATGTTCACACAGGAAGATGGGAAAATGAAAATAGCATTCCCTCCGTCCATTGCCGCCTTTGGACTGGTGAAGGAGTATGCCATCAGCTGGGAGGAAGCTTATTCGAGGGAAATACTGAAGCAGCCAACTGTTCGAGCGGGTGTTGGCAGGCCTCCCCTATCCCAAGGTCAAGGTTGGAGGGAATCAAGGGCCTCTGGCGGTGGTGGGGATGTCGTGGTGGTGATACCTGCACCAGCTGAGGATGCGGCAGCGGTGGCGGATCCAACAGCATTAGTGGAGCCGGGGATTCTGGAAGAGCAGAGCCATCCGGAGGGGCGGTCGCTAAGGGGATTCCACAGAATATCCACTCAAGATCTGGGGAAGTGGCTGCTCCATATAGACATGCTAGAGAATGATATTTTCCCAGTGTTCTGGGACATTTGGGACATCAACCGACAATTCCTTAGCCCGCCCGAGATGTGGGGACACCTGAACCATATCGGGATGGTTTTACCGGGTATAGGCCCTGTGCGGGCTGGTTTCATGGTGTCTCCGGAGGAGGCGGAGCAATATCTGGATGAGCTGGAGGACTTTGCCCATTCCAGTGGTGCCCTGTGTCTAATGATAGACCGGGTAAGGGTACTACTAGATCAGACGGTTCCCCAGCCGCTGTCGGTCGCCGAATTGAGAGAGTGCCTCCCCCTGCCGAAAGAATCAGAAGAATCCTCTGGAGAAGACGAGACTGGCGGAGGGAGCCCGTTGGGGGAAGGAGAAGTCGGCGATCAATACCTGGATCTAGATTATTTCACTAAGGTTCTCGAGGTAGCATTCCAAGTTTCTATCCTTAGGGTCCACTCTTAGGACATTATGGACCTCTCATGAACATCTGAACTGTGCAGGAGGAACTTGTACGCAGACCTCACTTTCGCCCCTTAGCGGGTGATGATGCAAGACCTTCAGAACATGTGCCTACGTCTACGTCCTGTTCTGTGTCTGGCGGGACTAGAGCACCCGAGGTGGCTCCTCCAGAATCTCCAGACCTTCCGATAACATACGGAGGGCCATGCCTCAGGGTTCCGTCAGCATCAACTCAGGAGTGGCACTAGGAGTTCGATCTCTGTAAGTCTTCTCCACCGAATTCATTGCTTTCCATATGAAGATCATGCCAACTGACATCCATGCCCTTCCCTGTCACGTACAGTTCTACGACTAGCATGGTTCGCTACGGCGAGGCTGGTCGGGATTTATGGTGGCGTCCCTCCTAGGGGCATGCTGGTGATCGTGGAGATAGTTACCCCACCTACCCGAGCTGCAGCACTCCCTATCATCGTCAGGACCACCAGTAGGGTCGTGCCCGAGGTCATTGAAGTGGAGTCCAGTGATGAGGACCGACCGGTCGAACCAAGTCCCACCACACCTACCCTGGCGCCAGATTTCGTTCCGGATTCAACACCAGATGCAGATCCTGCTGAAGATTTCTTGCGGGCATACCCTACATACAAGCCTACCAATCGTGCTGATTGGGATGAAACGGCCTCCGACGAAGAGGAAATCAAAATAGTCTGCCGCTGATCGTGGAATCTGATTACGTGCTTTATTTATGACACCCCCTAAGCGATATGGATGAATGAAATGAAAAGACTTCACTCGCGGTTGCGTGAACTGTGTGCTGGGGGAGTGGATGCCCTGCGTCCTCATATGCTAATCCGAGATCTCATGGTAGAGAAGATCTGGGAGTATGATTGCAGGCTCAGCATGGGATGGAAGCGTAGGAAGGATAAAAACATCAAGAAGCTCCAGGAGGATGAAAACGAAGTCCAACACCAACAGATCCGGGCGGATGAGCACTCAGCCTCTCTCAATGCACAATCTGAGCTGATCTCGCGATTGAAGGCCCAGCTGGCAGAGGCAGAAGACCGTATGAGGTAGGTTTCTGGAGAGATGGCTTCCATTTGGGCTGACATAGAGAGGTCCCAACTTGACGTTGATGAACTGCAGCCCATTGCTGCTAAGGAGGAGCGGGTGCTAAGTCGGCGGCAGTAATTCCTGGATGCCACAAGTCAAAGGGTGGCGGAGCTGCAACGCTCTTTTGACAGGTTCAATCCGTCCATGGGGGGAGTTGACCCCCGGGTACTATAATTATTACAAACCCTTAAACTTATTTTCATGCTTTAATTTTTTTTGAATGTCGTAGTATGCATGAGTTCTGTTGTTTGCGCTGGTTCGTTTTACATCCTTACAATATTTTTGGGACATCCAGTGACAATTCCCTAATCTCAGGTGGGTCGGGCCCGATGTAAGAAACAAGAGATAGTCACCTCATCATCCCATCCAAACATAGGAGGGCAAACCAAGCTTCGGGCAACCGGGGTTTGGATAATCGGTCCGGATTTTTGGGAAATAGGAGAGACTTAGACAGAGAAAGAAGTTCTCTGAACCGCCGAATTACCATTTTTCCAGCACGCTCTTGTGCACGAGCAGTGCAATGCCAAGGGCGCTGAAATCAATCCGAACGGATGGGAATGGGAAGTATGAATCATGATACCCAAGATTCGGAACATTATGAGGGAGGCGTGACAATGAAGGAAAACTGTTAACAGTGGAGGAAAAAATAGTATCCTTACTATGTTAGCCTGAAATGCGGACAACAAATGAGGGTCGACCGTTGACCATGTTTGAAACACGTGGCCTAACTCAAATATCGTCGATCAGTTTTCCGGGAAGTTGGACCAGGACAGCAGGCAGACCATGGGTCGAGCATCCATACCATTAGCGGGTCCCTCCAAACATGACCAGTCTTTGGGAATGTTGACCCAGGACAGCAGGCGGACATAGGTCGTGCATCCATACTGGTAGAGGGTTCCTCCAGACATGAAAGAGGATGAGAGTCCAAATAAGGGGAACACGAAGCGTGGAATGTGGAGTGATGGCTTGTTTGAACAGAATTCAACACTCATGAAATTATTCCACCATGGTGGGAGTATGATAGATGGGCGCATCGTTTTGATCATGGATCATTCCCCTCTTTTTTTAGACAGGGCATCTATGGCGAGGGGGTCTGTCGCTTCCCAATGTCATGGGGCATCCCAAACTTGTTTGGGGTAGGGTCATAGTTACGTGGTTCCTCACGAGGGGTCAGGCTAGGTGGACGGAAATGGGGAGGAACAGGATTTTACGACTCCTGGGGGCTGGACCCTAGGCAAAATACAGGGTGTCCCTACGTATCCCATGAGGATGGGAATCAAGCCACACGTAGTTCTAAAGGCACAGTTTAACATCATCTAGGATGAAGAGAAGCCTGGTTGCGCCGGTACACATCCTACCAAAACTACTAAGACCACATGAGTCATGATCAATGTGGGAAACAAGAATTAATGGATAACATTCCCAACCCAAGAAGGGGCATGTTATGGATAAGGGAAGCTCGGTGAATACTGGCCCAATGACGCTAACACCACCATGTTTCACACCTAGATGCACAAAGAGGTATATCCGAGTATATTGGAATCCCACTTGAACAAAAGGAAGTGGAAATGTGTTAATCATGACGCTTGAGATTTGGATCAAAATGATGGCGGCGCGACGATAGAGGATAATTATTGACCATGGCGGAAACGCAGCATCCGTGTCATATTAGCCTAGAATGGGGACAGACAAATAAGGGTCGATCGCTGACCATATTCGAAACAAGGGACCATGTCGCAAATTTCATCCGAGATCCCTAGGGACGTTGGCCCGAAACGATAGGAGATCCATTAGGCCCAAAATTCATGGAGAGCCCTTAATCCTAGCATCCATGTCATCCGAGGGTCCTTTTGGATGTGGAAGAGGATGAGGATCCGAATGGTGGGCTCACAAAGCTTGGACGTGGAATGAGAGGAATGTCCCCATGAAAATTCCACAATTCGGGCTCTTTGTAAAAACGCATCTGAATATGTTAACGAGACGTATTAAACAAAGTTAGTCAAGTCGCTTCCCATAGGGAGATCTTAGTTTAGGGTCATAGAATACAGACCATGGATGAGAGGAAAAACAAGAGGCACGTGGTGGGGTAACTCAAACACCTAACGTGAAAGGGAACCGGGGGTTCCGACCAACACATACTTCTCAGAAAGTTTTAGGTCAAGGGACAGAAAACGAGGGTTGAGCTGGGCCTGAAGCAAAGTGAGAAGGCATTCCTACGTACCCCATGAGAATGGGGATCAAGCTGCACATATTTCTTGAGAGGGTCTTAGTTTAACGTCTTAGAACTCGGACCATGAATGGGTAATCAGAGTAGGGGACACATGGTAAGGTGGTTACAAAACCCAACGTGATGAAGGACCTAAGCCCTACATTCTGTGTGTTCTCTGAGGATGTGCTCCAGTCGAGGGACCAAACACGAAAGTTAGGCTGGGCCCACGGGGAAGTTCTCGGGCGCTCTTACGTATCTCATAAGGATGAGAATTAAGCCACACATAGTTCTGGGGGGTGTCACGGTAAGGTACCAGTGTCAGGTAAAAAAGGGAGTGCGGGCATGACCCTTGCACCAAAATAAGTGGAATTTGATAAATCTTGTTTGTCCATTAAGGTGAGTGTTTTTTTTGTGAAGCGACAGGCCTAGGGGAGCAAGCCCTGGTGTCGCCAGAAGAATCAATCCGTGATGGGCACTGAAAAATTGCATGGAATGTGACCAATACCCAATGTGACGTCCCCTATGATGGGGTCATCACAATGTAGTGTTGTTTTTCTTCGTGCGGCCAGGATGATAATGTAAAAATTTAGGGTCATGTGATAGTACCAAGCATGCATTTTAACATCATGCAGCACAGACGTAGCAGAGACAATGCTAGGTGGTGAATGTGTATGGTGTCGTGCGACACAACCGACGTGGATGTGGACATGATCCAACACCACACCGTACGCAGTTCTGAGATAGGAACCTCTGGCCAA
This sequence comes from Viscum album, assembly GCA_963277665.1. Classification (NCBI taxonomy): domain Eukaryota; kingdom Viridiplantae; phylum Streptophyta; class Magnoliopsida; order Santalales; family Viscaceae; genus Viscum; species Viscum album. The sequence goes on along the minus strand of OY728129.1, from coordinate 581,135,221 downwards.
GGGGCCCAAATAGGGGTAAGAAGGAAAGGGGCAGGAGAAACTAGCTCCCAATTGAGATGGACCCGAAAACGTGATGTCGGGGTGACCCTACGTATCTCATAGGGATGAGGATCAAGCCGCACATAGCCCTTAATGAAGATCTTAGTTTATGGTCTTATAGCTTGGACCATGGGAGCCCCAAAGGACACCGTATTGCAGTTTTATCCCCCTGACGTGCAAAGGTGCACTGAGGGATGGCGCCAAGAGTGTTGATATTCCACTTGGATACGATGGGGTGGTACATAATGTGAATCATGCAACCAACATTCATGGCCTGGAGGGGCTGCCGTGACGACGGAGGATTACTGCTGACCATGCTCGCAACATAGCATCATGTCGCGTTATCCTGAAATGGGAAAAACAAATGAGCATCGACCGCTAACTGTATTCAAAACGCGGGATTTTTATCGATTTTTTGTCTGAAACCCTCGGGGTCATTGGCCCGTAACAATAGGAGAGCCCTTTGGCGTGGTATCTGGTACGTTCATGGGGGTCCCTCCAGGTGTGAAAGGTGACTAAGGCCCGAATAAAGGGGAACACAAAGCTTGAAAAGTGGAAAGAACTTGACCAAGTTGAATATAACACTCTTGGTCCTAGAACAAAGTACTCTTAACACATGGGAAAACCACTGCAAGGAGTCGAGGGACTCAACTTGAGGGTGATCGAGAGATGGCGGGTTACCGGGAAAAGGGGGCATAGTGCCAAAAACCCTATATCATACCTATATATCCCCCCATTAGAGAGGGACAGGCCAAGGGGCATGAGTGACCGAGAGATCGGGATATCTCTAATTAGTGGGGATGGGCCCGAAGTCTAGACATTCGGGTGGTCCTACGTATCCCATGAGGATGGGAATCAAGCCAAACGTAGTTCTTGAGGGTTCCTTTTAATGTCATGCGGGAAAGGAAATAGGAGGGCTAATTCTTAGAACTGGGTGTGCGTGGTGTGGCTATTGCAAACCCGACATGAATGAGGACATGATCCCACATCACACCACGCAGTCCCGTAGTCAGGGTTCCGAAGGCCGGACAGAAGAGGCACATTATCTGAACTCAAGTTGGACCCAAAGACAGGAGGTTTGGGAGTTCCTACGTATCCCATGAGGATGGGAATCAATCCAGACATAGTTCTTAAGAGATCTTAGTTTATGGTCTTAGAGATTGGACCATGGATGGATGGAACTTTCCAAGTAAGTGCAGGCCTCGACCCAATCCCTAAGCCCACACGAGTAAAACTCGGTTTGGGAAACAAGGGAGGAAGATCCTTATCGCAATACACGGAACGTCAATCGAGGGGAAGTCGGTGAAGAGCCCCGACGGGTGCCTTTAATGCGGCTTTGTTCCCCTACCGCACAGATGCGCACTGGGTAATAGTAACAGGAGTTTCGAAACTCTACTTGTACATGATGAGGATTGGGAGGGATGTGAATCGCATAACCGACATTTTGGGCTTAATGGGGTTGGCGTGGCGATGGAGGATAACTATTAACTGTGGTGGAAAAAAGTCTCCATATCGCATTAGCCTGAAGTGGGAACAACAAACGAGCATCGACCGCTGACCACATTCGCAACACGGGGTTTTTATCGATTTTTTGTCTGAAACCCTCAGGGGCGTTGGATCGTAATGGTAGGAGAGACCTTCGGTGTTGTATCTAGGCCGTTCTTGGGGGTTACTTTGGGTGTGAAAGATAGTGAAAGCCCTGATGAAGGGAAACATGAAGCCTGAAAAGCGGGTACGGACGTGTCCTATTAGAATCCAACATTCTAGGTAACTAAACCAGAGTACCCTTAGGCACATTGGTGAACTGCTGAAAAGGGTCGACAAAGTGGCTCAGGAGGGAGAGGTACATGGCCTGGTCCTTACAAGCCTGATGTGAATGAATACATAGTCCCACAACACGCTATATAATCCTCTCTCTGGGGAAGGGAAGGCCAAGGGCCCAAGGTGGGATGGAGATTTTTGTAAGATGGGGATGGACCCGAAGCTTAGACATTCGGATGGTTCTACGTATCCCATAAGGATGGGAATCAAGCCACACGTAGTTCTAGAAGACACCCAGGGGGAAAGATACCCTAATGAGGATGTGTACGGTGCGACGAGTAACCCGGTGTGAATAGGGACATAATCCCTCACCACACCACAAAGTCCCATAGAAAAGAACTTGGGCCCGGGGGGCCAAAAATGCCAAGGGGCGTGATAGTTGGGTTTTGGTCAGGAAGGCCTGGCCTACTCGCAATTTAACATCTTGCAGTGAGGACGAAGGTCGGGGAATAGGTATCCTTGGAGAGAGGAGGTGTATGGTACGGCAAACAAACCGATATGAATGTGGACATAATCCCTTACCACACCGTACACTCCGGGTAAGAACTTGGGCTAGGGCCCGAAAAGGCCAAGAGGCCTGAGGCTGGGCCTCGGTAAGGGAATGCGCACAGCATCGAAAGTAACCCGATGTGAATGAGGACATAATCTCGCACCACGCTGTACACTCCCTATAAAAGAATCGGGGTCGTGCGCCCGACCGTTGGCACCACCCAGAGGGAAGTTTTTTTCTTCGGGATTGGGCAGAACGAATCACTACACTCGATGTTTGGGACATCTTGGGGTGGACCCGAAGATCCAGGACACTGTTGACCATGTTTGAAACACAGCGTCCCTATGGTGACCTGATATGGGAGAAACAAATGAGCGTTGACCACCGACCACATTCAAAACGCAGGACTTGTTTCGGCTTGTTCCTCGACATCCTCGAGGGCGTTGGCCCGAAGTGGTAAGAGGGCCCTTAGGCCGAGCATCCATACCATTCAGGGGCCCTTCCGGATGAGGAAAGTGATGGAATCCCATTCAAGGAGTGGTTGAAGCATATCTATACCCATCTACGAAAGAGGAGAACATCTCCAGGGAGGGGGAAGAACAGTCGGGTCGAGGCTTGCTCGACGTAAGTTGGGGAAAAAGTGTGCACTCTGCCATATATCTTGACCTGAGGTGAAGATTTTGGCTTTTGGGTTGGGCCAATGGACAAAGTATCTGGGCGTTCCTACGTATCACATAAGGATGGGAATCAAGCCTTACGTATTTCCTGAAGGCCATGCAGTTTAACATCGTGCGGTGAGGATGTGGGAGGATAGATGAACAGGAGTCGGCACATGGTGTGACCCTTATAATATTTGTATGAGAGGGGATAAGGAAGCCTACTCCTCATCATGCGAGGACCCTCTGAGGAAACTATACCTAGGGGGGACAGTCAAAGATAACAGTTCGGGGCTGGGCTCAAGACAGACTTCTGAGCATTCCTACGTATCCCATCAGGATGGGAATCAAGCCATACGTAGTTCTGGAGGCACAGTTTAACATCATGCAGGACGAAGAGATGTGTATCATCTAGGGATACGTACAGCATGGCGGGTAACCCGGTGTGAATGAGGACATAATCCCACACCACACCGTACAATCTTGTAAGAGAGCCTGATTCGTGGAAGGCTAAGGGGCCTGAGGTTGAGCCTCAGTCAGGAAGGCCTTACCAGCTTGCAGTTTAACGTCTTGTAGTGAGGACGAAGTAGATCTTAGTTTAAGGTCATAGAGCTCAGATCATTTTGAAGTTTATTGTCATGCAGGATGATACTGAGCAGTTTAACTTCATGATGGACGATGTTGCAGTTTAAGGTCATGCAGGACGATGTTGCAGTTTAAGGTCATGCAGGACTGGGTGCAGTTTAAGTTCATGCAGGACCGTACAGTTTAAGTTCGTGCAGGACCATAATGTACAGTTTAACGTCATGACGGATGAAGATGAGAATTTTAATGTCATGCAGGACGGTGGTGCAGTTTAAGGTCATGCGGGACCGTAATGTGCAGTTTCGGTTCATGTAAGACCATACAGTTTAAGGTCGTGCAGGACTGAGGGGCTCAGGAAAAGTATTGCTTGAGTAACTTGGCATTGGTGGGAGGAGTTATGTGCTCACCATATGTGGTCACCAAGGAGTATGCTCCATTGGGGTAAACCTTATGAATGATATAAGGTCCTTCCCATTTGGGATCCATCTTGGGTGGTTTCCTGCCAGGGATCATTGGCGCTCGGATGGACAACACCAGGTTGCCTTCTAGAAAATAGTGAAGGCGAACCATGTTATTGAAGGCTCTGGCTATCTTATTCTGATTCCTTTCAAGATTGTGCAGGGCACGGAGCATGTTCACGTCCAGTGCTTCCATTTCAGCTGGATGGATTTTGGCCACCCTATCTGGCACCTGCTGATCATAAACTACGGTGTGTAACGATGGAAGCTGGATCTCGATGGGAAAGACGGCCTCAGCCCCATACACCAGGGAATATGGAGTCACCTGGGTGGAATTGTGAGTCGTCGTCCGATAAGCCCATAGGACGTTGGGGAGCTTGTATGGTCAACTTTTCTTGTTCTAACCAACCATTTTCTGTAGAATGTTAGAGAGGTTTTTGTTGAATGCCTCTATCTTCCCATTTTCCTGCGCATGATAGTGAGAGGTATGGTTTGAACATATATTGTACTTGGGGTACAATTTCTTCAGCTCGGTTGCTCGAAAGTTGGTGTCGTTATTGGTGAGGACAGCATGAGGGACTCCAAACCGGTGGATGATATTGGAGATCACGAAGTCGATGATGGAACAGGCCTTGACCTCTTTGAGTGGAATAGCCTCCGCCCACTTGGAGAAGAAATTTGTAGCAGTCTGGATGAACCTACACTGACGATTTGTCACCGGTGGATATGGTCCCATGACATCGATTCCCCACACCGCAAATGGACAAGAGTACTTGGTGGAGTGGGGAGGCTCTGGCGGCCGATGCATAAAGTTATCATGAGCTTGGAATGTGTGGAATATCTTCGAAACTCAATACAATCATGGATCATAGAGGGCCATAAGTACCCCAATCTCTGGATCTGATGGGACAACTTGGGCCCATCCTGGTGGGCACCGCAGGAACTGGCATGAACCACTTGCATGACCTGAGAAATATCGACTCCAATAATACAACGGAGGAGAACACCATCGAAGCCCCGCTTATAGAGGGCCTGCTCAAGACTGGGACTACTCTGGAGGGTAAATTACAGTGTGCGGCATTGGATTCTCTCACGATAGGCCTGATCATCTGGGAGGCAACCATTTTGGAGATACTCGACAAAAGGTGACCTCCAGTCAGGAGTGTCCTCAACCACTGCATTTGAAGAACCTAGGATCCCTGACGCGGAGGTCCTGGCGGTAAGGTGGCTTACCCACAGGCCGTCGTCATCCTCTGGGGTGACGGGGGTGATGACTCTCCGGTGTGCCACATGTACGATCAAATCATCCTGCTCAGGTTCTGCGAGTGATGCAGATAGGCCAGCCAAAGCGTCTGCTCGACCATTCTGTGACCGAGGGACATGGGTAACCTCTGGTCGAGAAGGGAACTGGGCCATTAAGTGGAGGGTGCACTCCACCAATGGAACAAGCTCTGGATTCCTGAAAATATAGTCTCCATTGACCTACTTGATGACTAGTTCGGAATACCCTTTCACATGTAGATGGGGCACATCAATCTCAAGGGAAAGCTCGAGGCCGGTGATGAGAGCCTGATACTCTGCCTTGTTGTTGGTGCAGCCTTCTAACAACAGGAATGGGTATGGAAAAATTTCTTGCGCTGGGGTGATGAAGACGATACCTAGACCCACTCTTTTGAGCTTAGGATCGTTGATCCTCATACCGGTGGGGATCCGGGAGTCACCGTTGAAGTGAATTTGCCAGCATGATATGGCATGATCGATTGGGAGGATTGCCTCATCAGGAAAGTCCAGGTCCATGGATTGATCCGCGAAGGTTGGATAGGTAGCTAGGAAGTCTTCCAATGCTTTTCCCTTGATGGACTTCTGAGGAAAGAACCTGATGTCGAACTACTGGAGGATCACCGCCCACCACGCTAGTCAACCAGTCAACATAGGGCTGTTCAGGATGTACTTCAGTGGGTCTACCCGAGAGACCAACAGTACCCCACGGTGCTGCAGGTAATTCCATAATTTCTATATGGAGAACACGAGTGCAAGGAATCTCTTTTCAATGGGGGGTATCTGGTCTCTGTATCGAGGAGCGTAGTAGAGTTTGTTCTCTATCCCCTCATTGTTCTTCTGAGCGAGAAGTGCACCGAGGGACTGTTCCAGGGCGGTCACGTAAAGGACCAGCGACTTTTTGAAGATGGGTGGCATCAAGACCGGAGGTTGGAACAGATACTGCTTGATTTCCTCAAAGGCATTCTGACACTCTTTATCCCATTCGAAGGCAGAGCCTTTCTTCATAAGTCGGGAAAAGGGCTTACACTTGCTAGCCAGATTTTCAATGAATCGATGTATGTAGGCTAAGTGGCCTTGGAGACCACGAAGCTCCCGAATATTGCTCAGGGGAGGCATTTGGATGATGGCCTTGAACTTCTTAGGGTCGATCTCGATGCCTCGGTATCTGACAATAAAGCCAAACTTCCCGGAGGTGACCCCAAAGGCACACTTCAGCGGGTTCATCTTCAGGTGGCGAGAACGGAGGAAGCCAAACACTTTCTCAAGGTCCTTGAGATGGTCATGGCGCTGGCAAGATTTGACCACCAGGTCATCCACGTAGCATTCCACCATTGTCCCAAGAATAATCTTGAATATGTGATGCATGGCCCACTGATAGGTGGCACCTACATTCTTCAGGCCAAAGGGAATAACCTGGTAACAAAAAGTACCTTGGGGAGCCCTGAAGGCAGTGGCCTCCTCTTCCTCAGGGGCCATCCAGATCTGGTTTTACCCAGAATACCCATCCATGATGGAGAGGGCTTGGAACCCGGACATGGCATCAATCATCAAATCTGTCACTGGGAGGGGAAAATCATCCTTCGGACAATGGTGGTTGAGGTCACGGAAGTCGATGAAAACTCTGATCTTCCCGTTCTTCTTCCTGACTAGCACAATGTTGGAAAGCCACCTGGGGTACTGAACTTCCTTGATGAAGTTGTCTTTGATAATCTTGTCAACATCGGTCTCAACCATGGCACCATGAGAAGGATTAATTTTCCTGTGAGGTTGCTTGAACCCGTGATGGTTTTTCAGGAGACCAAGGCGGTGGACGGCTACTTGGGGATCTAGTCCTGGCATCTCATCGTAACTCCAGGCAAACACGTCATGATGCGGTTTAAGAAATTCCACGTACTGTTGCTGCTCCTCGAGGGGAATGGAAGCACTGATCAATGTGGGTCTAAGATTTTCCTCGCTACCAAGGTTCACCTGCACCAGTTCATCGACCGTCGTAGAGACGCCTTCTTCAAAGATAGGGGAGAATCCCCCAGATCCTCTTCTCCACCTATGGAGGGATCTTCCATGGGGGGGTCGTTTTCGAGCCACCAGACTCTAATGGGAGGCTGGTGCTGGCCTGAGAGGCAGTGGTCATTATGTCAGGAGACCCATGGGCCACTGAGACTGTGGCAATGAAGGTAGTCAATCATATCCTATCTAGCCTTTGGCCCAAGGGGCCACGATTGATGACATCAAAGCAGTAGTGACGCATCATCTTGAGCTGGTTGATTCCAGCCCAGCGGAAGAGACACGTATAACGTATCGTCATTGCCATGAGCCAGACATACCGATACCATACAGGGGTAGGAGGTTCCAGGATTACCTGAGCCTGGTTGGTGTAGGATTACGAGGTGATTTTCCACCGTCTCTTAGACATGGGAACATGCCTTCCTCTTGTACCCGAAACAACAAAACATTGCCCCATGTCGGGGGTCATGGCCTCCAACTGATTGATCGGGAAGATGTAGGTGTCGTCCAGACCTACCCAGGTATCACTTGTGACCGGGGTGGGTTCATCCTCACTTTCCAAGATTTTCTTATCCTTAATCTTGTAATAGTCAGCGTCCAGATAGCGGGCTTCACAAGAGGTGAAAGGAGACGCATCTCCTTGGAGCACGCCTACTCGACCATTGAGGGAATATTTGAGGCATTGGTGATACGACGAAGAGACCATTGCACGTAGATGAATCCATGGCCTTCCCATAAATGCATTGTACTTGGTGTCCTGGGAGATGAACATGAACACGATGCTGGCAATTAGGCCACCGAACTGGGTCTTCAAGCAGATCTTGTCGACCGGGGATTGCTCGGTCCTGTCGTATCCCTGGATTCTGAGGTCGGAGGGAGTTAAATCATCCTCAGACAAACCCCGCTTTCATAGTGTCCGTGTCGGGATTAGGTTAATCCCAGAACCCGTGTCAACAAGACAGCGGCGGACTTCCACGCCATTGAACTGGCCAGTGACGTACATTGGGTGAATGTGCCCCTATATGGGAGGGTCTTCATCTTCACCAGAGAATGAGATAACTTCTTGGCATTCAGAGTTCTCAATTTACTCAGCGTGGAAGGCTTCTACAGCTGCTAACTCTGTCTCAAACTAGAGGGGGCTCTTTAGGGCATCGGCAAGTGCCTCACACATTTCAGATGATAGGTGAAGAGCCTCAAGGATAGAAAGCCTTGCTGGAATGATAACAAGGTGATTCAGAACATCATACTTCTGTGCCAAATGAGAAACTCTGCTTACAAGAGGTCGCTCTGCAATTGGAGGCATGGTGGGCCCTACCGGCTGGACCGACAGCTGGCTGGTACTAGGTACATCTCGCTTCCTGCTAGTTGATTCCTAAATAATAGCTGTCGAACGAGGACTGGACAAATGATATTGTCATGTAGCAGGGAAAGACTGGCCGCTATATGGACGAGACAGTTCTTCCTGATCTAGTAGCACAAACGGCGGTGGAGGTAGATCTGAGGGCACCAGATGAGGTTGTGTGTGCTGAGCTCTGCGTTGGGCCTGCTTTCTGGTTTCAGTAGCATGCACGGCCTGACTGAGATCACCCGCTGACATGCCTCGACGAACCATGTGGTTGCGGTTCCGCTGATGTTGATGTCGGCTGGGGATGTTGGGGAGGCTCTCCTAGAGGTCCCCCTCATCGTGAGTCATATAGGGATTTACTAGCTCCACGGTGTTAACCGAAGTGTACCCCTGACTGTCGCTCAAAGAGTCATCCACCACTGGGCAGATTCTGGGAGGAATCCCCATCTCAGGGGGCATGAAATCACTGAGAGTGCGGGACAATTATGGCAGTGGTGGAGCACATTTCTTCTTCTTGTGTCGTCGTTCCTTGCCCTTATGGGAAGAGGTCGGCTGAGATGATGACATAGAGGTATTGGTCGCATCTTCTGCAGGCTCCGACTGATTCAGGAGTGCCCGAATGATACCATGGGTGCGGGACATGGTTTTACGGGCCATCCAGACATCGTACTTCTAGGACCCACGGCTGGGAACCAGCTTCCACTTGCCTTCGTCATCGTTATCGCTTTCTGACCTTACAAAGACACCCTTCACTTGTGTCGGGGCCAGGCGCAACCTGGCTGTGTTGTTGTCGACCTGGTCTTGGATCCAGTATTTAAACACATAGCATTGCTTGAGGGTGTGCCCCAGAATCTGATGATAGGGGCAGTAGTTGAGGAGATTGATGGGATTTGCCTCTTCTGACCTTCTTCACTCGGGTAAGCACACAATCCCATGCTCTAGGGCACTTCGGACGTAATCGGGGACCTGATTCTCATTGAACGAGTAAGTCTGGTGCCTTCTTTCCGGATAGGGGGCTCTAGGAGCCTAGACCTGACGAGGGGTGGGAGGGGCCTGCCGAGGAGGCGGAGCCTGATTTTCCCACCTAGGCGGTGGTGGTGCATTGCACTGGGGAACCAGTCGGTTCTGAGGCGGTCGCTGCTGGGCAAGAGCCTGTTCCTGAGGTGGAGGGCCTCTGCGGGGTTGCAGAGCTGGTGCCACTGGCAGTAATTCTAGCTGCCTGGGGGCTTCTATTTGGGCCACCGCGGTGGGCTCGGCTCTGGCAGCCCTCCTTGCTGGGATCATAGGGGGCAGTAGACGCGCCTGACTAGCCTGTTGCAGAGCTTACTCGAGGCACTGAGCCTTATCTGAGAAGTCCTGGAACCCTCCAGGGTAGTTCTGGGTGATCAGGGAAGGAACCAGTTCTGTTTTAACATTCCCTGCGCACATCGTCAGTAATTGCTCTTGAGTCAGTGGCATGTCGGGGGAGTATGTAAGCCCCTTCCACTGGGCGATGACGTCTGTGACTCGCTCATCAAGCCTTTGTTCGCACTTGAAGAGGTCTGCGATGCTGGTCTTTCGCGTGGTGGAGCTAAACTGGTATAGGAACTGCCAGTGGAGATCCTCCCAGCTGGTCACCGATCCAATAGGGAGCTATATGTACCAGAAAAATGCAGGGCCCTCCAATGTCTGCACAAAACATCGGAGCTTGGTGGCTTTCTACTGTGTCGGGGTCCCCAACATGGGGCCACACCTGGAGGAAAATTGAGCCTAGTGTTGCGGCGGGTCACCTATCCCGTTAAAGGTTGAGAAATTGGGATTCCCAAAACCCAGTGATGGAGGCATATCATTCACCCACGTGGGATATGGCTTGCCATCTGGTGGGACTGCCACCTTCCATGTTTCCAACGCCTTGAGGCGGGTGATGAGCGCCGCTATAGGATCATCTGGGTGGGGTCCCTGTCTTGACGGGGATCCCTAACTACGAGTGCATTTTCGGGCTCTATGACACGGTAAACGGCTTCAATGGCTCGTGGAGCGACTGGCGGAACGGCCCTTGGGGCGGCTAGGGGAACCCGGGCTGGATTCCTCGGATTGCCTCGCCATTCAGTAGGGTTTAACGAGACTTATCGCGCCCTCTTGTCATGAGTTCCGGCTTCTGCCCTGTCTGCGGGAGTAGCATGATCAGGGTTTCCCATAGTCATCTCGCTAGGGGGGAGTTGTTCCTGCCCCTGCTGCCCCAGTATAGGATCACCATAGTTAGTCCGCCTCTTAATAGAATGCTCGGCTAAGAGTTCGTTGACCAGCCTCTTATGTTCAGTGATTTGTTGGCACAACACAGCCGTCTCAGGGTCTTCGTCCGTCTTCTGTACTGAGGTGGGTGGGTCGGAGTGCTTGACGGTTCCAACATGGTCTTTACCCTTACCGGCATTTCGGCTGAGTACCAGCGACTTGGTGGGCACAGGGAGGCCTAGAAGGTTTATCTACTGATGAGTAATCCTCCCCGATGGGTCCAGCAGTGGTGGTACACCTTCAGGGGGTAAGTCTCCATAGAGAAATTCAATCTTATCCTCCTTGTCCACTATGTCAACCATGTGGACCGCAACACTTCTTGGGGGCATATCCTCATTGTTGTATAACGAATCGAGATGCCACCGGATAGGACTGAAGAGGAGGGCAGCATACCGTCCCCATCCATAGACTTGCACATGGGGGTAGCTTCCCTGATGATTTTTTGAAACACATTGAAACTCTAAACGCATTTTCGTTGGAGGGCGCTCTGGTGACCTGATGACTCAGGGCGCTGGGCCACGGGGAGTGCGGCCAAATCGACCAGACGACATTGATCACTGATTTACTCAAAGCGCACTTAGATCCTAGGGTACAGCACCCAATGATAGTGAAGATGGAAGTGTTTTTCCCATAGGGTTTGACGGAAGCACTCGACTTCCTTTGGGATGAGGGATTCCGGTGCACAAAAGTTTGATGATGTCGTAGGCCAAAAATTCTCCAGGAAGTGATCTGCAATGAGAATGTTCCAGAAACTCCTGGGATCGGATTCAGGGTCTGGACCCGTATTTCCCCACTCATCAACCGGGGGTGGCTGAGGAATCGGTAGCGGTACTGAGGCGAACCGATGGGACAGTAAACTGGGCGGCGGAGAATATGGCGAACTAGCCGACTGGCCGCTGAATTCTAGGCCATCCTCCAAAGAGTGCGGTGACCTGACCACAATGTCATGATACGAAGGGCTGATAGCCACGGCCTCTGGTGCAGGGATCGAGGTTACCGGCGATGGGTTACACTGTTTCTCAACCGCCATAGGTCCCCAAAATAGCTCTATGTGATCTATGGTTGAGGTAGAGGGCGCTTCTGGTGACGACGGTGGTGAATGTATGGTCGGAACCTATGGGATTCGCACAATTTCCTCCTCCTGGATGTACCTGCGAAGAGAGGCGGGAATCCGGTGGACTTCGCATTCTGGAAGGATGAGGCTGACACACCTTGTTCCTGCCCCGACCCTTGATATGGAGGAATGAGGGGAGGGTTCCAATGCCGAGTCGCTTTCTTCTTTAGAATCCGAGAAGCGGGCCGGTTTGATCTCCGCCCGGGCTTTCCCAGGATTCTTCTTGTGGTGGTGACGACCTACCCTCCTGCCCCTAGATGGAACTTCGGGACAAGGTTGATTCCCGACATATAGTCTCGAGGCCGTGTTGGCGCCGGGACGGGGAGGACTTCCACTTGAGACAAAAGGGGTGCGCGGGGCCCCGGGGAAAATGTTGATGGGAACATGGGGAGGACCTCCATGAACAGAACCTGAGCAGGAAAAACCTCTGTTGGAACCGGTAGGAGAATGAGGAGGACCTCCATGCTTGGTGCGGGTGGAGCAAGGTTGACCTTCACCCCTTTGGTTGTCAGGGAAAGTAGGACCTTCGACAACTACGGAGAGGACGTAGGGAAGATCCCCACATTGGAGAGGGACCGGATAGGCAATGTCTTCACATCGACGGTCGGGGATTGGAGAAGGAATTCCATACCCAGTGTGGTTGTCACGAGAAAGGCTTTCGTGCTGAGTGTCGATGCCATGGGGCAGGTCTTCATTCTGGTTGGGGGTATCATGAGGCATACCACCATGAAGAACCTCAAAGTGGGGAAGGCCCACACTATGTGGAGTGGTGGTACGGGGAGGGCCTCCGTACGGGGTGACATCACTGCGTATTGGTTCGCAGCAATCACCACTCGGGCCTGTGACAAGGAGAGTCAACCCAGCCTGCCCATGGGGCAGTTAGGGCCTCGATCCCGGTCGGGCGTAGGAGGGTTCCTGCTTAGTGTGTGCAGGGAATTTGTGATATACGTTGGTGGTGACTCGGGCCACAGTATCTTTTGACATCGACACCCCCTGGCGGGCATCCTCAGCTCAGGCCCAACACTGGTGTCGGGTCAGGCGAGCCAGTGCGGGTGGTGCAGGGGTATAGCCTACCTGCTTCTCTGGTAAGGCTGGATGGTGGTGCTGACTCGGCCAGGTGGGGGCCCTTGCATGGAGTCCCTTGATTGGGACCCTGACCGGGCTGACCCGAACGTCACCCACCTCATCAGCGTAATGCAGGGAGTCGTCAAGGCGTTTCAGGGACAGGCTCCCGAAACGATTTAATGTTGGGGTGAGGAACAGGGGATCATGGTGTGGCCCTCGAGGTTGACATTGATGGTGGGGCCTGGATGCCTCCAGGTTCAGGCGGGCCATATCCCAAGTTGGGATTAGGCCCTCCTCCTCATAACGACATATGAGGTCATTAATCACCCTTCGTTGGATGACCTCTGATGGGGAGAGAGGGCGTGGGCACCCCACATTCGTGGATGTAGACGCCGTTGTGGCAGCAGTGGATCCACATGGAGCGGCTGTGCTGGTATTGCCCCTACCCGTGTGTAGGCGGGTGGGCGGCGATCGTGTCCCTGTAGCAGCAACCAGATTCCTGAGAAGTAGGGAGATTAACTCATCAACACTGTGAGGAAAATAAATCGACAACCAGTGCCCCAACGCTATTCCGTCTTCCATGTCCGGTAAGAGGGATCCACGCCGACAATGTTGTAGAACGGAATGCACCACGTTCTACTGCCCCAACCTCTGGTGAGTTTCACGCTAGGCCCGCTATTTTCTTGGTGGGACCCGACACCAGATATCTGCATCTGGTGAAACATCAATCTACTAATGTATCAAACGCTACTAGTATCCACATTGAGGAGATGAATTTCATGTTGGGTTCACCATTTCTGTTTCTGACACTTTCGTCGGGGCTTGCTCATCCGTCTGCTTGGGGCGCGACAGGCGCGACTTTTGTGTTGCCTCGCATTCCCGCTTTCCAAAGGGGGGAAGAATCTGTTCCTTATTTAGGGACTTCTGCTCCTTGATCGAAACGGGATTATGGGATGTCGGTTCGTCCTTCCATGGATTCCTCCTCAGAACTCTTCACCTAGTCCGGGTCTCCCTCATAGATTTAATACGTTGTTCGTGAAACTCTTCCCAGTGTCATGTTTCCATGGACGCCAGTTAATTACGCTGCTTCTGTCAGGACATTCCAAAGGGTCCGGTCAGGGCAGCAACCTTCAGTTGGGGGAGTAGTCACATCGAGGCATCATTAACGTGTCAGAACGCTGGGGAATTGGTGTGTCTGTCTTTTGTCCCTTATTATAGGGCTTCTCGAGGGCGCAGAAGCCCGAGGCATCCCACATCGAGCGCGGGGAATCTTATGCCATAGGCATGTATCTGAGGTTTTCCTCATTTTCCCATGTTTAACAGAGGGTATGCCATAAGTTTAACGTCCAGCAGAGACGGATTGGCCTGATCAGAACACCAAGTGGAGTGGATCAGATTGAGGAATCCCCCTTGTGGGAATTCCGATATCGGAGTCAGCCTGTGGGTGGCTTCCCGAATGCTGTGGAGTGGAATGGGGTGGCATGATCTCACCAGGATGTGGCGGCCTGGGTAAGAATTGGGATGGATAATAGAAAGCTACACGAAGTGGAGGGGGGAATGAAATGGAGCCTTCATGGAGATGGAGGTGGTGATGGGCTTGAATCTCGAAGAGACGTCCTATATATCCCCGTTGTAGGGAATAAAAGTCCACGTAGTTCAGGATGGATGTGTGGGACCTACACTCTAGGATACACAAGGTGTTGGAAGAACTGACATGAATACGGTCAGAATGACCGGGTGGTGTTGGGCTTGAACCTCATGAGGCTTCCTATGTACCATTCCTTGACATGGATCAAAGTACTCGTAGTTTGGATTGGAGGCCGGAGAACCGACGTGAAGAAGGACCTTGGTCCAATGGGTGGTGGGCTTGAACCTCGTGAGGCTTCCTACGTACCATGCCTTGGCATGGTCAAAGTCCACGTAGTTCGGGAAAAGGGGCTGTTATACTGACACGAAGGGGTGTCGGAACAACTGGATGGTATGGTTACAATGGCTTACCATTGGACTGGGATGTAGTTTAATGTCATGTGGTATGGGGGCATGTTGGAGAACCGATGTGAAGAAGGACCTTGGCCTAGGTGGATGGTGGACTTGAACCTCAGGAAGGCTTCCTACGTACCATGTCTTTACATGGATCAAATATTGCGTAGTTCAAGTGAAAATGGGGGGGGGGGGGGCTTGGCACACCGACACAGAGATTGTTGGGGCCAATGATTTTTGGGATTGAACCTCAGGGAGGCTTCCTACATACCATGCCTTGACATGGATCAAAGTCCATGTAGTTTGGGTAAAAATGGTGGGTGTCGGCGAACTGACGTGAAGAAGGACCTTGGTCCGATGAGTGACGGGGCTTGAACCTCAGGGAGGCTTCCTATGTACCATGCCTTGACATGGATCAAATACCATGTAGTTCAGGTGGTGGTTTTCATCGGTGAACCGACGTGAAGGTGAACTCGGGGGTCCGCTGGTGGTGGTCTTGAACCTCGTGAGGCTTCCTACGTACCATGCCTTGACATGGATCAAAGACCACGTAGTTTAGGTGTGCAGTTTAGCGTCATGTAGGACGGGGGGAATATAGTTTAACGTCATGATGGACGAGGGCATACAGTTTAACGTCATGCTATACAAGGGCATACAGTTTAACGTCATGCTGGATGAGGGAATTTCAATGGTCGGTGCTTACTCTAAGCCCACGTGATTCATGCTCGGTGTGAGAAACAAGAGGCAGCAAAGACCTGATGATCACGTCGTGAAGGGTGCATCCGTGAGAAGCGAAGATGGGATTATGAGTTAGGCGGCCCATGGTGCTGGGACTTACTCCAGGATGGAGGACCATGAGTGAAACATTGCAGAGGGAGAGGGATTTGGGACCGAAAAAAGGAGGTGACTCGTTCCCTATCACTCCCTCCGCTGGCCCTGGCAGTGAGGAAGTACGGAGGTGCATGGGTGCTACCTTCTGCAAGAGGGGTGAGGGGGCTTACACCAAGGTGGCTTCCCTTCCCCGTGGACAAACTCCACTCCCAAAAGGATGATATCATCTTCTGTGGGGACCAGAGGGCGTAATGAATGTCCGAGCTGGGGGGACCCTACGTGCGAGGCACGGGGTCGGGTCACAGTTTAACGTCATCTTTTGAGAACAAGGTGCTTGGCAGTTTAACGCCCTGTAGCTCGGATGAGGTGGGTTTACTCCACACCCCTAGGGCTTACATGACTGGTACCCTCTGCTACTTGTGGGAGGGACGGAATCGGTAAGGCCGTGTAGAAGGGAGGTCGCAGAGCGAACCATTGAGGTGTCCACGTTAGCGTGGCTATGCAAAGAAGCAATAGTCGTTAGTGTGCCTATGTGAGGAAGCATTAGGGGAAGAAACTCTATGGGTGGTGTCATCCAGGGGACTTTGAAATCACATCGTTCAAACCTGGAGGGTCACACGAGAAGAGTAATTTCCAAGCAAAGGGATCCACAGGCAGGGGCCTTGCGGAGCTTGGTTGCTTTGCGTAGTGGAGGGCACTTGCGAAGGGTCATGCTTCATGAAGTGGAGTGTCATGGCCTTATCATGGGGAAGAGATGCGAGTGGGAGGTGCTTTGAAAAGTGGAAGGGTGTTCGCGGAGCACTGCCTTGCGAACCAGAGGTGCCTCGCGAAGCAAGGTGCTGTGAAGCAATGTGCTTCGCGAAGTACAGTGACCCTGCCTTGGCATGTGGCTCACGTGTACAGGATGGGTGTTTTGCGAAGCATAAATGGTCTGCAACTGCCCGGGTTCCCTTGGGAATCCCCTTCATTTGTGAATTCCCTTAGGCTTAGTGAAGGGAATCCCTCTCAAAAGAGGGGCTCAAATCGAGACAAAGCGAAGGCCTCTCACGAAGAAAAAATACCTCGCAGAGCTCATGATTCCTAGAGCGAAGAGTGCTTCGCGATTTAGGAGTCGAGAGGATGAAAGGTTGGATTGTATATCTATAGAGATCAGGGGGAGCTCAGTATTTATACTCAAGGGGCACCGTGAAGCAGAGCTCACGCGGTGCAAAGGGGTCTTCGGTTTCTTTGCGGTGAGTCGCGAATGTCAACCGAATTCGCAGAGGGGCACCGCCTCCTCTACTTCGCGGAGAGGTTGCGAACGTCAGGGAGTTCGTGGAGATTTACCGCCTCTGGTTCTTTGTGGCAGGCTCGCGAATGTTAGGGCATTCACAGAGCATTACCGCCTCTGGTGCTTCGCAGAAGGCTCGCGAATGTCAGGGCGTTTGCAGAGCGTTACCGCCTCTGGTGCTTCGCGGAGGCCGCGCAGCTAGGGGGGCTTCGTGTCGGGGCTCCGCGAGGAAGGGCACGAGGCCTCTTTTTTCATCATTATTTTCATCCAATATTTTGGTGCCAACAACCTCAAATACATAAATCTATTATTATTTAAAATACCATCGGTTCAACAAAAAATAAAGGTATTAGTATAACACATTTTTTAGATAATATTTCATAGAGTTGAGGGATTGTTTTATTATCGAAATGAGAACTCAAAAAAACATACTTTATTCCATAAATGTTATCCTTTGGTTGTGATTTGATCCATTTCACTTCATTACATTCACATGGAGATGTATATTCAAGATGATTATTTATGCATGAAGTAATGTTAATGAATCGTAAAGTAAATGAGTATTTCATTCAACATTTAAATGTTTACTGAAACCAAAATTATTATCACATGATATCCAATAAATCATACTTAAACCTAAACAACAATATCCAATGTTCAACATAACCCATTCCTGCCTTAAGACTCAACCAAAATACATCCAATTAAATTCACTATCCAAAAAGGTCTTTAAATTTACAAAATATGTTATATTCTCCAAACAACATAATGTTTCTCTTATTTTCATATACCTTTATCACGTTAAAAACTATAATGAAATCATTTATACTTCCAAATCCTTGATGAAGAAGTACTACAGTAAAATCCTTACATATCTTATGATTCCTATAAACATAGTACCAATGATGAAATACTTCTTGAATCTGAATAACAAATAACCTTAATCATTCCACTTCACTCTTATACCCTTAACTATGATTCAAAATCATATTCCTTAATAACTTCTTCATGTCATTTCCCTTTTGTAATCTCTTCATCATAAATAGTACAACCATTGCATGTATAACCTTACTGATTCTTACCACTGACCAAAACTCAAAGCATAGACTGAGAAAAAAATCATAGTGATATTCTCATGAAGAATAATTTATAGGATATCTCAATTATTCCATATTCTTATCAATCCATTTTTCCATAATATTAATATAGTTTATACATTACCAAATATAAAGTATGATATCATATACTTAGACTTATCCTCAATTTAATTCAAAGGGTTATGTTTTCTAATTTTTGTTTTCTAAGTCAAATTTCCAAGGATATTGATAAAATTCCTCTAAAAACTATAATTCCCCGACCCCAGATTCTCAGAGTTGGTGCATTATTTTAATACATTGGCATGATAATGAATAAAATCTTTAAGGACCGATCAGTTTAGAATTATTATAAAATAAATTACATTCATAAACTTTACATTACAATTCAAAACATAAAAAAACATATATAATCCTTTTAGAACTCCATTATACTCCAAGGCCAACCCTAAATATAAATCAAAATAAAATTCTTGGAATCTTGGGAAAATAAAACATAAGAAAGGGGTGATCTCAGATACTTAATAAGGTTAAACATTACAGCATAAGATTTCATAAATAACAATAATCTTTAATTAGCCTTTTAAACATAAACATGGACATAATATAGAAATAATAAATACAATAATTCCATTTAATCGTTCACATGGATATTCTTCTAGTCGAATAATAACATGTAATATCAAGAAATAATCTCATAATGAAGAAATACATAATGTAGGATATCATAACCATACAGTTAAGTCCTCATGCCAAGACCATATGTAACCATAACATCAAGGCCTCCTGACAAGACAATAGTTTGTATCATGAGACCTACCGATTTATCGAGGGTCTATAGCAGGCCCCACCAGTCACTTACTAAGTCCAATGTAATCCGCTTATGCAAGGGGTAAAACATAACATAAACCTTCATATTAAAACTAGCATATGAAATGTTAATACTATAACCATAAACCATGAATGATGTCAAAATAGAACATCCACTGTTAAATATATCATAAACCCTTCAATAAAATATGGAATATTTTATCATAATAAATCCATCTCAATTAAGTATAAAATCCAACCAAGGATGTTGACATAGATTAAAATAATATAATAAAATCATTAAAACTCTTTTAAATAAATACCAATTTTTATTTGAAATCAATTAAAATCCATGCAATTATAAAAGAAAAAAATTATTAGGAAAATAATTGTGTATTATTGTAAGTGATGATTCAAAATGTTAATGCTTTATAATGTTATAAAATAGCTTCTTGCACTATATAAGTTAAAAAAAATCTTTCCATAATTTGTCGAAGAGGCCATAAAGTACCTCATTTGGAATACGAAAGAAAGATTCCATTTTATAAAATAGAACATGTGTAAAAAAAATTTTAAAAAATTGTGAATGAATAGTAAGAATTTTTTGAAATACATATTTAAGAAACATGGACACAAATGATAAATATGTCCTAGTAAATACTTACGTATAATCAATCTCGGATAATAAAGAGATTGCGAAATTAACCCTTACCATGTACTTTCCTTTAGTTGAGGGTTTCATAACCTCATATATAATGGTTAAAGTATATTATTAAATTGTACCATAACCATATCCATATTTTTGATATCATATATGATCCTATTATATCATTTTGTTAATAATATTTCAATGTTACCATTATTTCGGGTGTTAACTGCTTTGTTTTCTTATGCATGTTTTGTCATGTAAGTCATGTTTCTTATGAAAATGATGTATTTTATACAAATTAATAATTATATTAAGTTCATAAACATTATAATTACTCCTCATATGAATTTTATAATCATTAGTGGATGATTAATGTGGATAATGAATATCATCGTGTTGTGGAGATGGTAGGTCGTACATACGCATGAGCGACAATATCTTTATCGTAATGGTTAATTGGTTTGTAATTGTATGGTATATTAATTATGTATAATAATTATAATGTTATATTCATTATTAATATCCATTATAATCTTTATTATACGCATCCAAATAAATTAGTGTTTAATAACTAATTACACCATGGCGTGGAGACGGTAAGTCATATGTACGCATGCATGGTGATATTATTATTCATAGGATATATAAATGGTGAAATATGGTTTTTAAATAATTATAATAACATATAATAATGTATATGATACTTTACTTATTAATTTTTTATTGAAAAAATATAGGAATATGAAGTATAAGAAGAAAATAAATTAAATTTAATTGGTAACACAATTACCTCTTCTTTGAGTGTCTCCTTTTGATTTGCACAAAAGGACTCCTTAGGATAGATTTTTGACCGAAGTATATACTCTTATATTAAGTGAGGGAATTTTGGAGTAGAAGTGGGCAGATTTTAGCAGAGACAAAGGCCTTTATATATGTGAATAAAAGAGGAGAGGTTCTCTTTTATAAGAGAGGGAAGGGAAACTTTTGGAAACTCCAAAACTATTAATTTATTATAAATTGATTTTAAGTTTCAAATAGATCCAAAATGTTTTTTTTATAGGATAAGATTATTATAGTTCTAAAACCTCTCAAAAAATTATTTTTTGATAAGTTAGGTCACAAAATTAACATTATCTTTTGGATTTAACCCTTAGTTAAACAGTTTTACTCTTACCGTGTTTACTTGTCATTTTATAATATAGAGTTAATATAGTTACTATAAAATTCTCAAAGATCCCCAATTAGAACATATATAAAATATTTATCATTATACTAGTTATTTGAAAGAACCTGATATTTCTATAAATTTTATAAAATTTAATAAAATATTATTTATTTTAAAGTATCATTTATGTGAATTTCGATACTATTGAATATTTTCATTTTAAAGAAAATCAATCCAATATGATGATTTTAAATAATTATTTCAAATATTTCACTAACATATCTATTTTATATATAAAATTTTTGGATCTCATTAATTATGTCAAATTATATTTATGTTAATATTTTTAATATCATTTAGTTGATATTTCTATTATTAAAATAATGTCTACTTTACTATTGTGCCATCATTAGTGGGAAGTATTTAATCTCTAAAAATTATAAATAAATTACTATGATATAGATAATAATTTAATATTTTTAGAGATTATTTATTATCAAATTTATCTCCTACTTATATCTATATTAAAATTATAGTACTTATAAGAAATTAGAGTGTGACATTTTGTCACATTCATTGATTTTAATAATATTCATGTCATGTTCATGGAAATGTGTCAATTAAATGATTAAATTTATATAATTAGATAATTAGGGTATAATTTACTCATCCAATTGGATTTTTATAGGTGTTAGGGTAATTTTATAATATAATGTTTACCTTTAATTACCTTATTTTCCCTTAACTGTGGTAAAAACCTGTTACTAAAGTAACTATTCATAATGTCAAAAAAAAGGAAACCTATTTACATAATTTGGACCCACTGATTCCAAATATGGAATCCATTTTTCAAAATTAAAAACACAGAAGTGTCAATAATTAAATTAAAATTAATCCCCTTGATGGATCGAGAAAACAGTTTTTTAAGTAAAAACGATCAAATGATTGACATATGTTTATATCCAATTTTTTTGAAAAAATAATTCCAATAAACTAAATTATATTAAATGATAAAAATATAATCTATTTATAATTTAAAACCAATAAAAATTATAATTAAACACTATAAATTATTTTGATGAAGAAAAATTGTTTTCAATTAAGATTTAGTATTTTTCACTATTCATCAAAACATGAAACATATGAGAAAAAATCCAAAAAATTGAACCAAAGTAAATTTTGACATTAATCATTCAAAGAAGAAGTTTATTTAATTAAATTAAATATATAAAAGTGTCAAATATTTTATTTAATATGGGTTCTTCATTAAAATGCGATAAAACTACATTTTTGAAAAAATACTTCTTTTATATAAAAATTTGATTTTTTTATTATATCATGTATATAAAATACATAACATCAATATTAAAATTATATAGAATACATAAAATTAAAAATGTGGTTAGTAATATTAATAACCACTAATTTAATGGCTAGCGTATATATTATATTAAATGATAATATTTTATTAATATATTTTTGTTCAGTAAAACTGGTATTTATGTGTAACAAAAGATAACTCATCGTTCTATGTAGCATAAGATTAACATGGTGTTGCATAAAAATAAAGTAAGGAAAAAAATAAATTTATTCAGAAGTGAGAATATTTTAAACTCTCAAGGTATTATAATGGCAGGAACTCTAAGTACCAATATTGTTTCTCAATCCCCTATACAAATAATTTATCAAACAATTGATATACTACTCAAGTCATGCATAATAATTTTCATGCAGTAAAGTAATGCATCCTATATGGCATGGTGTATGCAAGGAATGTGATTTCAAACAGGTGCCTAAAATGATGAATGAGATGGAATACCCTCATCTCATGGGGAAAATTATTAAAATATTTAATCACAATAAACATAAAACCTCAAGTATGTCACCCAACGACGGAATCAAATCAATTTTAATAGGAAAAATCCATAAAACATCAATTCTTGTTCTTGGAAAATTGGTTTTTATATACCTGGGTTAGCTACTCCCGGGAACATCTCATTAACAAATTCCAATACCTTTCTAATATTCTCTCTAGTGTATCAAAAAGTAGTAAATCTAGAAAATAAAATGAATTGATTCTTCTTCGTTATGTCCTGATTCGTGTTCCACAGAATGGTACCCCAAGTTGGTGGGTCACATAACCTGAAGCATGAATCCCCATATTCTAGAGGTTTCAGACTAGTAGTGAGGGTCTAAGGTGGTATAGTTGGAATATTATACCCTCATTTTGGTGTATAGCACAATGTTAACAATCATAATAATCAAGTAGTAGAAGCATATCAAATAACTAAACAAAAGATAGAAGATAAACATCCTGAATAATGTAATAATAAATAAGAAATACAACATTGTACACTACTACAGATATTGCTTTGAAAAGCACTAGAAAATTATTTTAACAATGATAGAAAAAAATTGTTAGTCTCAGCGAAGATAAATGGGTGTTCCCCTTTAATAGTGCTAAAAAAGCACAGATAAAGGGTGTTCTTTATCCACACTAAAAGATGTTGATAATGCCCCCCCCCCTATCAGAACTATTTTAGCATGGATAACAGACGCTTTTTATCAGTGTTAATTTTAGTGCTGATAAGGGACCACTTTCTCATTTCTTTAATTAGCACTGATAGAGGGGGCCTTTATCAGTGCTCAAAATAGTGATGATAATGTGGACCTTTATCAGCACTCTAAATAGCGATGATAAAGGGGTCCTTTATTAGTGCTCTAAATATCATTGATAAAGGTCTAGATGCTTGTGATGTGATATTTATATAATAGCACACCCACCAGTACCTACACAAAAAACACACCTACCACCTACACAGTGCACACAAGAACAAAGTAGCTCACACAAGAACAAAGAAGCACACAAAAGGGTTTGAAAAAAAATTCTATATACATTTCAAACAATGTTTTATATAATTACATTTATAATTATCCAACAAAAAATTAAAAAAATTAATGTTTCATCCTTTTAAATTCATAATCCCCTCTCAAAAATGTCCTCCCATGGTATTAGTTGCCGAAAAAATCATCCCAAATCTAGAAAAAGGTTCCACCTATATAATAAAGAAATATTATGTCTGTAATACTTTAATGAAATAAATTCAACATTAATTTGAAAAAATACAACAATAAAATGTCAATTTTTAATAAAAAAGACACATTTAGAGTTATACAGGTCACATCATGTGTCGTATTGAGGTGGAGTTGATTCCTATACGTCACAAACGAGTTATGGGTCGATTTCCTAAAAAATAAAAACAATCTGAAAGCGTTTTCTTGGTTTTGTGTATGTCCCTTATTTTTTTAATAAAATTAATATCAAATTTAAATGGCATATTAGGATTTATACCGATCACATCGTTCCTCAGATTGTGGTGTGGCTGATTCCTACATGTCAAAAATGACGCATGGATAATTGTTCTAAAGTATCAAAACAATCTAAATGGGTTTTCTCAGTTTTTAGTATGATAGTTTTTTTTACTAAAAATATCATTTCAAACTGGAAACAACTATTTTGCGTCATAGCATTCACATCTTGCATCAGTTTGAGGTGAGACAACTTCCTACATGTCAAAATGGACTTACGAATCACTTTGTTAAATTATGAAGACAATCAGAGGGCATTTTCTTGGTTTTCAGTGAGTAAAATGTTTAGAGCTAAAACGTCAATTTTAAACTGATAACTAACACTTTTAGACATACTAGTAACACCATGCATCGTATTGAGGTGTAGTTTATTCCTATATATCACAAATAACACATAGATCATTTTCTTAAAGTTTCAAAACAATCCAAATGTGTTTTCTTGGTTTCCAGTGTGTCACTTGTTCTTTTTACTTAAATTAAGGTCAATTTTTAATAAATACACATTTGGATTTATACCGGACACATCGTTCATCAGAATGGGGTTTGGTTGATTCCTACACATCACAAATGATACCGAGATCATTTTTCTAAGGTTTAACAACAATTCAAATGTGTTTTCTCAGTTTTCCGTATGTTTGTTGTGTTTTTTTACTAAAATATCATTTCCCACAAGAAACATACTTTTTGAGTTATACTAGTCACATCATGTGTCGATTTGATATGATAATACTTTATACACATCAGAAAGGAATTAAGAATCACTGTCCTAAATTATTAATATAGTTGAAAAGAGTATTCTTGGTTTTTAGTGAGTGATATGTTTTGAGCTAGGATTTAAATTTTAAACTGATAAGAGACACTTTTTGTAATACTATTCACATCATGCATTGGATTGACGTTAGTTTGATTCATAAATGTCAAAAATGACTCATAGATCATTCTCCTAACGTATCAACATAATCGAAATGTGTTTTCTGGGTTTTTAGTATGTTAGTTGTTCTTTTTACATAAAATCATTTCAATTTTAAATAAAAATACACATTTGTATTTTTTACCAGTCACATCATGCATTGTATTGAGGTGGGGTTGATTCCTACGCATCCCAAATGAATCATTAATCATTTTCCTAAATTATTAAAACACTTTGAATGTATTTTCTTGGTTTTCAGTATGCTAGTTGTTTTTTTAAAAAAATTGATGTCAATTTTAAATAAAAAGAGACACATTGATTCATACCGGTTGCACCATGCATCAGATTAAGGTGAGTTTGATTCCTACACCTCAAAAATGACTTATAGATTATTTTACTAAAATATAAAAACAATATGAATGAATTTTCTTAGTTTTTAGTATGTCGGTTGTGTTCTTTTACTAAAATTTCATTTCAAACTGGAATCATGCATTTTGATTCATACCAGTCACATAGTTCACCGGTTTGATATGAGAATACTTCATATAAATCACAAAGAAATTATGAATCATTTTCCTAAATTATGAATACAATCAGATTTAGTTTTCTTGGTTTTTAGTGAGTTAAATGTTTTGAACTAAAATATCAATTTTAAACTGATAACAGAGACTTTTAGTCATATCAGTCACACCGTTATTTGGATTGAGGTTTGGTGATTCCTAAACATCACAAATGACTAATGGATAATTTTCCTAAAGTATCAAAACAATATAAATGAATTTTATCAGTTTCTAGTATGTC
Source organism: Viscum album (assembly GCA_963277665.1). NCBI lineage: Eukaryota > Viridiplantae > Streptophyta > Magnoliopsida > Santalales > Viscaceae > Viscum > Viscum album. The sequence continues at coordinate 581,109,213 of OY728129.1, read as the reverse complement.
AGTTGTGTTTTTTTTTCAAAATTTATTGTTAATTTAATTTAAAAATAAACACTTAAGGTCACAACATTCACACCATGCGTCAGATTTAGGTGTACTTGATTCTTACACATCATAAATGTCTTATGGATCATTTTCCTAAAGTATCAAATCAACTCTAATGTGTTTTCTCAATTTTCAATATGTCACTTATTTTTTTTACTAAAATACTGTCAATTTTAAATAAAAATTGACACTTCAAGTCATAACGTTCACATATTCATTATATTTATATACATTCTCCCATTAGGTATGCTACAAATTCATTTCTAAATGAATCTAAATATCCTTTTGAATATGATTCATTTTGAAAATCATGTTAGTATTGAAAAAATATAAATACATAAAGGATTAATAAATTTTTTAAATGAAATAGTAAATATTTTTTAAAATACCTCTTTAGGGATGAAATTTTGTTCATGGAATATGATCTATTTCATAAATTTACAATCATAATAACCATATTCTTTATTGTTTATTTGTTTTAGACACTTCCAAAAAATTAATAAAATAATTAATTTTTTTATATGTGTGTTTGGATAGTGAAATCTGCTTATATATACCCTAATTTATATCCAGTTGTAGTACTTGTGATGTTTCTTGTCCTTTTCCCTTGGCCTCATTCCATGATGTAGACGATATTCACGCACTATACTATCATAACATAATCCTCATTAAAGGATAATATAAATTATATAACTAGATGATTAGTTCTAAAATATTGGATGTAGTGTATTTCAAATTGAAAAATGTCATCATGTTTGGTCTTTTTGTTCGATATCCAGGCATTGAATCTAGGAAATAAATCTTTGGAGTATCCAAATTTACCGTAATGAGCATCCAATGCTTTCAAATAACACAAAAAAGAATAAGTAATGAAAGAAATTAAAATATATTTAATGTGATTAAATTGTAGAGTTTTACCCCTACATCATTAGTATTAATAAGAGTATGTCATCCGTAATTTTTCTATTAAATGATTTGAGCAGGCCTGTCATTATTTCACCCTCTTTGTTGGATTCTATTTTTGTTTGTTCTATAGAGGTGATGTGAGGAATAAAGAATCCAAATTTTTGTTCATGGGGAAATCCCTTAAATTGTTTTTCATATATACGCCAGAAAAAAATATTAAATGTATTTATTCATAATTATCATATCATATCTGCTAATAGAAAATCAATTCATGAAAACATACCTCATGTATACATTTACAACTGATCCGCCTAGACAATCATACTCTAGGATTTCACTTACATTTTAAACAATAATGAAATATGGATCTTCCCCTTTGTACATATTTTCATCAAAAATAATTATGTGATTACCATCATCTTTCATCTTCATATTCACATGGTCCTACAATGATAATAAATACGAATATAAAACAGGTGAGTTTAAGGTTCTTTCAGTAGATCGTTTAGATCAGTTGGTTGATCCTTGAGATGGTTTTGATCCATTATTTCTTTTCACCCTTTCCGTAGGTCTGTATGTCATAACATTCATCAGTTCATACATTTTTTCATTAAATTTTATTGTTTTATCTTGAAAAATAAATTGGAAATTAATACCTCCTTATTGACATGTTTTTTTACAAGTTGTGACATCCATGTGATGAATGTACCAAGTTCATAGTCAACATTATGAATATCTTCATCGTCAATTATAATAGGTAGCTAAGTGCTCAGATCATGGTCTACGTTAATCCAATATTTTTCATGACCTATTGTAAGTGTTCTATTCTGTAGTATGGGGTTCTGGATATTGAACAATGTATCTCTCACTACAAGGAGAAGGTTGGGTGTTCATAGATATAAATCACAGGCGTTTTAACCTTGTACAATATCAGTAGAGGAAAGGTATCAATGTCTATCTAATTCACAATTCCAATAAAAATTATTAGAACATTTATTACGTCAGCTAAGATAGGTTTTTGAGGGGAATGGATCACCTAAAATCTAGTGGAGGATGGGATAAGATCTTTACGCACTGGTTGTTCTTGAGATATTTTTTCTATCCGCCCCCCCCCCCCCCACCATCAAATTTTTGCATGAACTCTCACTGCAATTTCATATTTTATTCAAGGGTAGCTATTCTTTCTCTAATTGTTTTGATTTCTTCACTTTGACCCTCCTTTTTTCTTAAAAAATGGTTGGGGTGTCACCCCAAAACCCACTCCTCTGACCCGACCATACTTTTCTTAATGCTTCAAGACCACCGAAAATATGTCTACATCCTGTTTGTATGTTTCTGATTCATGTGACTATTTAAGATAGAAAATATAAGAAAATAATTAATCATTATTATGTAATATCAATTCAAAGAAAAAAATATATTTATTATGTCATACTTACACTTTTTTCCCACAATTTTTGTGTGTTTTCATCTATTTTTATCCCATCTTTATTTACCCGTGCCTCCTTCCATAGCACATGGTGTGGAATAGAAGTGACTTTGGATTTGGATTCATCAACCTGCATATAACTAGAGGAACATAGATATGATTTTTTTATGTTACATAAAATTATTATAATAGATTTAAAATATGTACTATTTTTTCAAGTGAAGCATACCCAATTATTGCTTTAAGGTAGGGGTACGCTAGTTTTGCTGCTTGTTCCTTATTTTCAACACTCAGTTGTTGCTTCATAAATAAAAAACTATCAATCAAAGTAATGAATACACGTATCATAAAACAATTTATTACCAAACACAATGTACCTGAAAATAATGCTCTTCATGATAGCTAGTAAACACATCCCACACTCCTTGTGTTATCAAGTGTGCATAAATAGAAGGTGGGTGTGGGTTTATTTTCCCTTTAGTATCTTTAAGATGACATCTCATTAAAATTATGACAAATCCTCTATTAATCCTTACAACAACCCTTAATACATAGTCCTTGTGTGATTTATCCACTATAAATGCTCTCTAAAATGGATTATGTAGAGTAAGTCAATGTTTCATTATTTTATTTTTTAGTAAATTAAAGAAATGTTATAACAATGTTACCATAATATCTCCCCACATCAGTGTCTTAGGCCCGGTGACAACATGGTGCCACGACTGTACATCATCGGCATGCGTTTATGAGTGACGATTCTAACGTAACTACTGAACAGGTCATTGTTGGGGTCAACATGATGGCCCTACTTATTCCATCTGACCTCATATTTGATCCCTTTAAATTTTTCCTTAATTATTTTTTATAAAAATCATAAAACTACAGTGCTCCTGTTTTTTCTACACCACCATTGTTTTGTTTTCTACCATTTCTTCTGTTTCAACATCATCCATATGTTTTTCCAGAGCACTAACATCAGCTTGTGAAGATGGTGGTTGTACCTCTACACTGGAAGCAGCAGCATCAACAGATTGAGAAACCTATTTGTCCTATACACTGATAGCAACATTAGGTTAAGGGACTTGTTGTTCTTCTACACTACGAACAACAGAAGGTTGAGAGACATGTTGTCACTTGGGATTGTGAGTATCATCACGTGCAGACTTCATTATCTATAGAAGTGGTTTAACAATTAATTTAGATTACCTAAAAGCATTAGTGAACAGATAATAAGATAATATAACACGATGCATATTACAAAAAAATATAACCTGATTATTGAATTGTATTTATTTTAAAGGATAAAGGGATTTGACCCCTCTATAGACTATCCAAATACCTTCATTTTGGTCTCCTATGACATACAAAACACCATCTACATTGGGGTTGCTATGAAATGATTGTGACGTATTAATGAAAGGGTCATCCTCTATTGAATTTTCATCTGACTCTTCAGTGGTTTTGGTCGATAATAGAAAAATTGACCACTTTCAGTTTGTGGGATCTGTAACATAAAATACTTGTACTGCATGTGATTCCATTATAAATGGTTCATATTTGTACCCTTCCTTACTAAAATCAACTTTAATGATTCCCAACTCATGTATTTTAATATCACTTCTGTTATCAACCCACTTACATTGAAAAATCAGCACTTAGAAGTTTTTATAACCCAAATCCCATGTTTTTTTTATGATGCCAAAGTATGAAATATTCACATAAATTGGATTTATATCCACAGCACTGAAAATGTGCATCAATTCAGCCACAAGTGTAACTGCACTATTCTGTATGGTACTTTCTTCATCATGTTCATTATTATAGAATGTATATCCATTAATTACATAAGAATTATAATATAAAACATACACACTTAGTCATATGGATATCCATCAAATTCATTCTGAAATTGAGTCCATATTTTCATCTGATTACTTAAAAATATGGTCCCAAAACCATCCTATAATATATCAATTATGTGTATTTGATATCCATTTTTCAGCCCTTGACGGATTCAAATGCATAATAATTTCATTGTGGGTTTCTACATATAGTTCAACCTCCAAACTCTTATAAAAAACCTAAAGGTGGGATTACTCCCTATCTGTAATATTGATTGTTACAACCTTTCTTCTAGAAATTCCTTCATCCACAAGACTCCAAGTGTGATGAGATTTCAGTTGACCAATGCTTTTCACATTAGAAAGGTATTCAGTACATAATTCAATGCCTTCCTCAACAATATATTGTTATGAAATACAACCCTAGGGATGACTTCAATTTTTGACATACCCTTTCAAAATCATCATATATCGTTCAATGGGGTATATCCATCTATAGTGTAAATGACCACATAGTCAAATATCTCTCACCAATTGAACCATAAAATGAACCATCAGATCAAATAATTTCATAGGGAAGAACATTTCAAATTCACATAATATGATGAAAATTTCTCTTTCCATACTCATCAATTTTGGCAGGTCTATAAATTTTCTGCATATAGCTTTGAAGAAGAAACATAGATTCGTTAATATATAATAGACATTCTTGGGAAAATTGAAACGTAAAGATATAGGAATTAGATCTTTCACCAAAAAGTGGAAGTCATGTGATTTCATACCCTTTAACTTTAAAATGGTCATTGACACGATGTTCTTGATATTCGTTGACTACCCCTCTCAAACCTTTACATCATTAAAGAATTTGAAAACCTAATATATCTCTTTCTTGGAAATAGTATAAGTAGGTGGAGTAAGAAATGTTCATTTTTCACCCTTCACTAGATCCAACTCTTCTTGTATTCCCATATAAACCATGTCCAACCTATCCTTAATTCCATCCTTTATTTTTTCAGGTTCATTTAGAAATGTGCCCATGACAATGTCACATACATTTTTTTAACATGAATAACATTAATAAAGTGTTTATTGTATAGAAAATTATAGTATGGTAATTTGAATAAAACTGATCACATCTTCCAACTGGTTTTCGTAAGGTTTTTTGAAAATCGTTTACCAAAAGGATTTTCCACATCTTTTACTTTCTCAAACAGTTGATCACCTGTTACTGGAGATGATGTTGTACTTTCTTCTAAAATTCCATTGAATGATGTCATCCAAGATCAATACTTTTGTTTTTGGGGTAGAAATATGTGATTTCATAGAAACACATTTTTTGATTAATTTTTCAACCTAATTTATTGTGTACCTTGTTCGCAGATATGACACCCATGACTTCCTTTAATACTATATCCTGAAAAATATCCATAAGAAGAAAATTTATTTATCATACTGTACAACATGACTGTCAATGTGAAATATTCATTTCTATAAGTATAATATAACATAACACCTGAATCCCACAATAATTTAAAATCCTTTATCAATGGAGCCAAATAAACATCAGTATCATTACCTGGTTGTTTCGGCCCTGACATAAGCATAGATAGGATGATGTGTTTTCATTTCATGCATAGCCATAGTGGAAAGTTATAATTTACAAACATAACATGCCATGTACTGTGAGTGCTGCTTTGAAAACCAAAAGGATTCACACCATCTCTAGATAACTCAAGATGAAGGTTTCTTGGCTCATTTACAAAATAAAGATACTCATAATTTATTCTCTTCCACTGAGGAGAGTCTACCGAGTGACATAGTTTCCCATCTTTATTTATTCTGTTTGTGTGCCATGTCAATTTCCCTATGGTATCCTAACATCCATATAGGTTCCTTAACCTTGGAATGATTAGAAATTAGCATTCAAATTTCTTAGAACCGGATTTATATTTCTTTTATCGATAATAATCACACATTGGTCAATATCTAAGTGATTTTTGGTCCTTGGAAACCATATACAGTCATTAAGGAAGGAATTTATTCATTCAGATATCATACCCATTGAACGTAGCATTCATTTGGAATCGTATGTTTGTATCGGGAACTCATTATCTTCTAGGATCTTTTTATTCAAGAGAGAAACTAATTCAAAAAACCCGGCATCACTCCATCTATTTCCAAATTTCAAATTATACAGCATCAGTATGGCTGACAATGTTGTATATTTATTGAAACCACCATACAAATTTGTTTTTTCCTAACTTTTTAACTGCTCAAACAATTTGGTTCAATCATGAAGTTTATCTTCAAATTTCCTTATCATTTCGTCAATATCATCTTTATCATCATTCACATCTTTAAACACATCCTCGATATGGTTTTCATCATTGTCCACACTTGTAATCATATCAGATGATCCGTAAAATGCATTTTTATCCCAATCACTAGCTACATTATCTTTTTCCTCGTGTTTATTCAAACATTAATAACTTTGATCTATTACATAACAGATCAAGTGTTCTTCCGACTCCTCTGGACAAAATTTTCATGAATAAAAATAGATTAAACATGGAAAAAGGATTTGAGATGGGTCATATGCATGATCTTTTGTAAACATGGTGAACTCTTTCACTCAATATTCATACTATCTTGTCAAACAATTGGCATCAATCCATTATTTATTCATATCTATTCTATTTTATTTTGTGATATTAGTATTTAACAAAATAAATACACAAAATATTGATATAATGTAATGGTTTTCCTAATTCTATAAAAATATAAACTTAAAATATTATGAAACAACAACATTTCAAATGTCCTTTGAAAACTATTTAAAAAATCACACTTGAAATCCAATTAAAAAAACAACCATTTAAAAAAATTCATCTTTTAAATAACACGCCCTTTTTAAAATAAATCAATCAGTTCCAAACACTCTTTCAGAAAACCATAACTCCTTTTTTAAGCATTCAAGAAAACTTCATGAACCAACAATCTTTATCATTTAAATTAGAAACATCCCTCTAAGAAAGATTTCAATACACATAAATAATTTTAGAAGATCCACTTAGGCATATTCACAAAGACCTAGATCCCAATAGATACACTTTATAAAATATACATAGAAAAAACCTCAATTCATCCTAAATCAATCAGTGTTGTATGATTCCATCACATTACTCCAAAGGTAGGAGTAATAATAATAATTTATATAAGAATTTGATATTGTTCTTTCCACCATTATATATCCCTTATATTTTCTTCCATAGTCTGGTTATATCAATTATCTTTCACCACAACACTAGAGTCCCAACAGATTTGTTCCATAGTTAGTGACCACACTCAAAACCATTGAACACTCGTGTTCTTGTTTACTAAAAACACTACATTATCCCAATGATCCTTGGATCACACCAAATAAACTAGTTTTACACCCCAATAACAATTTATATGTCTCTCACATGAAGTATTATTGGTTCCATACTTTATAAATACACCTAATAAAATCTAAAATCATGAACCCATTATATAATCAAAAATTTATCAAGTCCCATTCCTTCCATTCAAATAATTTCCCTATGATACTGATCACTAGAAGAAATTATGTTGCTTTCCCAGTCCTTTTAATCACATCATATCTCAAGTCAAAATAAGAAAATAACTATGGTACTAAAATGATAGATGGTTTGATTTTACATAGTTTACTTCCTAAAATCATCAAAAAGACTTTATAAATGACATCACAAAGACTAGTCATTCTAAAATTCTTAACTGAACTCATATTTGAAACCTATAGAATCAAAGTGATGAGAGTATCATTATATGTCTCAATAAAATTCATACCTTTCTAAAACTCATTCATGACGTTAATAACATCAAGTCCCAAAATAGTCTATAACCTTTTGAAAAAAAAATCACAAAGAAAATCTAGGTTTGGTACCTTTGATGGGTGCATCAACCAAAATTTCAAGACCACTTTATAACATTGAATATCAATAGTTAATAATTCATTCATATAATTTGTTAAAGTTGTAATTAAATAATAATTTATATGTTTAGATATAAAATTATGATAAGAAAAAAATATGATTTGATAATCACTTGAATTGTATCATTTTTTCCTTTCAGTGGATTCACCATAAAGTGATTATGGGTGGAAGGATTCATTGCATGTGTTGTTATGGATATTTGACTAGGGTTTCCAGAAAGTTTCTCATGTAGATTTGGATAGGTAGGGCTAACAAAAGATATGTTTCCATTATAAATCAATTTATCTCTTAATAAAAATATCAATGTATTCCCCTATGAAGTAGGATTGTCATCCAAAAAATATAAATTTCATGTGGTGTGCTTATTCCATTTATATCATGTGTTATTCCTTTATTGCTTATTTTCCTCTGGGGGAGGTATTTTCAAAACCATGAGGTTATTGGAACTAGAAGTTAGATATATGATGTAGTAAGTTATCAATATCTTTACTTCTATGTTATTGTATATCAGGTTTGGGTATTTGTTTCAATTCAGGTATGTTCTATAATTTCTTCCATCGTATGCAAGTTTTGGGGGTTTAATTTATGTTTTGGGGGTTTAACATTAGCATTGTTGATTTTTACCAAATCTAAATAGTGGTATCATCTCTTCTTCTTATTCTATTATAATTAACCAAAAAGTGGTATTAAATCTTGGTTACATAACATATGGTGATTGTTTTATCAAGACTTGATATAAGGTCTTGGTTTTTAGACTACTGGGTTTCCTCTAGTGAAGTGGTTTTCTAATATTTAGTGGAATTGCACTATTAACAAAGTGGTGGTTCCATTGAAATGGGTAATGTTTAGATTGATATTCATTGATGGAAGATTCATACATTGGGGTAAAATTTCATTCCTACTCTTAGAGAATTCAAAAGTTACATTGATTTTCAATTAGTCAGAAACGAGGTGTTTAGTAGAATGGGAAACCATGAGATGAAAGCATTGGAATGTTTTTTAAAAGGTGTGTGCAAGAGAATCTGGATCCCATAGGGAATAAAGAAATGACTCAATGATGTTGAGAATTACAGGTGGATGTGTAGTATAGGGATGGATCAAGGAGAATGATTGGTAAAGGTTTTGATGCAACAGTGGTTCTCGGTGAGAATGTATCAATTCCAAATATAATCTAGCGAAAATGTTCCCAAATCAAAATTGATTTTTATAAAGTTCTAACCAAGCCTTTGAGAATTCATTGATAACCAAAACGTGAAATTATTTTTAAGAATTTTCCAAGATATCCTTAAATATTTCACCCAATTTGAACACATAAAAATAATTTTTTGGATACCAAACATGATTCAAAACATAATGAACAACTCCTTTAAATAATAAATTAATTAAATTCCAACATAAATATATCAAACATACATAAAAGGGTTTCCAAAAATCATATAAGACATCATTACATATTAATAAATCTAATTAATATATGTGATTCATAAAATGATAAAAAAGAACACCAAAGTTCTATAACAATCAATTCCCCTTCAAAAAGTGACATTTAATTATGAAATAACAAATAATTCTTAATTTATTACTTATAGAAAATGTTTCAAGGTCATTAGATGGCTTGAACAACTGTTTAAAAATATAAGTGCATGAAAAGGGCCTATTTACACAAACACTTAGAGTGAATTAGAAAGTGGTTCTAACAATATATTGATAAATGAACTTTGGGAAACCCATTTAAGTTAACATGAAGGTCACCTTGATAAGGAATCATTATGTAATCATCCAAAATAGCATAATTCAATATACTTTAGATGAAGAAGGCGTTTAAAAATACTCAAGCACCCAAATCAAATTAATTAAAAATATTTTCATACAGAAAACTATATAAAAAAATTTCAGATGATAAGAAACATTTGAGGAAGTGAAGAGAGTGTTGGTATTTTGGATATCTTCTGATAAACCTGAAAAATGATTAGAAAACATTTAAAAAATTTATAAAAAATGAATAAGTGAAAACCATATGAAAAATCCATAATAATGATCATTATAATACATTCATACATGGAAAAACCTTTTCTGTGTTCACACAAACACACACATTCAGGTTATACAACCATGTTTCACTTGAGGATCACCAATTTATTTTCAAAAACCAACGAACATGAAATTCATTTAGTGAGTAAACTAGGGCCACCAATGACCACAATTTTCAGCAGGGTGTTTAGTCCATATAATTCAAAACATCACCATCAAACAAAGAGAAAGAGGAGAAAACTCACCGCAAAGGTGTCTTTTAGCATGTGGCGAAGGTGCATTCACGGCAGAGGAGAGGCATGCATCGGAGTAGCACTTCAGTATAGGAGAGGTGCCTGACAGAGGAGAGGTGCATTATGGAGGAGAGCTGCATGAAAAAGGTACGGCGCATGGAGGAGGTGTGGTGCATAGTGATGGTGTGGCATGCGGCAGAGGAGAGGCGCACGATGGTCTGGTTCGCACATAATGGAGGTGTGGCACACAGTGGAGGAGAGGTGCACGGTGGTCTGGTTTACGGTACAGGAAAGGAACACGACAAAGGTATGGTTTGTAGTAGAGGAGAGGTGTTAGGAGAGGAGGAGGAGGAGGTGAGGCGGCAGTGATCGGCTTCCACGAGAGCTTGAGGGGTGTAAGAAATGAGGAAAAAGTTATGGTTTTTTTATAAAACATAGTGAACCTTTTACTAGCGCTAGCTAAAAAGTGATGATAAAGGTATATTTTATCAGCGCTAAAATAGAAAGAGCTGATAAAACATTCCTTTAATAGCACTTTTTTAGCACTGATAAAGATAAGCCTTTATCAGTGCTAAAAAAGTGTTGATAAAGATATAATGTTAATGATTTATTTTTATTATTATATATATTTATAAAATAATATACATGATAAATATGTATATATATTTATAAAATTATAATGTAAATAATTATAAAATTATAAGAAATATACTTATTATATTTATAATCTTATAAATATATATAATAAATATATTTATTGTATATATTTATAAAATTATATATGTATATAACTATATTTCTTCTAATTTTATAATTATTTATATGAATATATATTTATTTATAATTATAATTCTAAATTAATATATATATATATATATTTAAACAATTATATAATTATAAAAAATTAATATTTCTAATATTATAATTTTATTAATATTTATATTTAATATATTTATTATAATTTTATAATTATTTAAATATATCTATATTTATTTATAACTATAAATATAAATATTGGTATTATTTCTCAATATTTATATATATATTTACTTAATTATATATAACATTATCTATGAAAATATTAAATATATTTTTTATTAATTAATAATTATTTAAATATATATATATATATATATTTATTTATATTTATAACTAATAATTAAAAATATATTTATTTTTAATTAAAAATTATAATAAATAAATTATTTATAGTTGTAATTATAATTATATATATATATAATTATAAAATTATCACAAATATATTTATTTTTTTATAAATATATATTATTAATATATTGAAAATAATTTTTTAATTATTTAAATATATCTACATTTATTCAGAATTATATTTAAAATTATTTGTATTTATTTATAGCTATTTGTATATAAATATATATAAATAATATATTTATTATAATTTTTTAATTATTTAAATATATCTATATTTATTTAGGGATTATAATTATAAATATTTATATTTATTTAAAAATATATGATAATATTTATAAATATATTTATTTAATTATATATTTATAACATTATAAGTAGTACAATAAATATATTATTTATAATTTTATAATTTTTTACATATATATATTTATTTATAGTTATAATTATAACTATAAATAAATATATTTATAAATATTTGTATATATTTATAAATATATTTATTTATTTATAAAATAATAATATATGTATTTATTGTAATTTTATACTTATTTAAATATATATATATAGTTATAATTATAGTTACAAATAAAAATATTTAAAAAGTATTTATATATACTTAAATTTTAATAATTATAAATATAATAAATATATTTATTCTTTATATATATTTAATGTAATTTTATAAGTATTGAGAACATAATATAGTATGTATATGGGTAACATGAATTAATCTTATACACCTAGTAAACTATACATAATAAAAAATGAGCCATCAATGGAAAACATTAATAATAAGAATCATGTAATGAATAAATGAACATTCATGGTGATACCTAACATATATGCATAGATTATCAATATATTAATTGAATAAATTCATTGGCAACACATATATATTTAATTATAATATTATAAATTTTTTAAAACATGATATATATTTTTTTGAATTATTAAAAAATTATATTAATTTTAAACATGATTTTTTATTTATATATATAAAGAAAAATTATTTTTGAATATAAATATAATAATTGTATATTAATTATTATTAAAAAAATCATCAGTGTTAAGACTAGTGGGGATAAAGCCCCCCCCCATCAGTGGTTTCTTCTTAGCACTGATAAAATAATGTGCTTCCCTTGCCCTATTTTGTGGTCGTGGTAATGTAAAATATGGTGATCATTTCAAGGTAGTAAATACATGGAAATAAGAATCCCAGTATAATACATGTATCAAAATACAGAAAGACCAAAATGTACTATCTCTGGCTTGCATCGTGAGCATACCTTAGTCCTATACTCCCCTACTCCTAAGCAATGACCAAATCAAGCACCATAGAGTGGGCGCTTGGCTCAGTCTCTACCTGCATCAATTAAGTCTATTTGGGTACCCAACAATAGCCTAAATATAGTGTGATATAACACCCAGTAAGCTGCCACAAATAATATCTATAACAAGTCTAATCTGTGTAATATAAACTAAAGTAGTGTGTAGTATATCACAAGTATAATAGTAATAAAAGTAATGTTTCAATAAATATTTTATCATATCTTTCAAAACATGGATCCCTATGAATAATAATCAAGAAACTAAAATCAAGTGCTACTGTAAATCATAAACTTGAAGGTTTGATATTGTTCAGTCCAACAACTGTAATTTGATACACATACCAAGGTTATCTTTCAAGCATATAAAAATATCCACAATGGAAACGAAATGTAATCAAGTGCCAACATCTATAATAGCCACACCATGTACTATAGTTTCATACCATAAATGGTTGGATCCAAGGTATAAAAGACCAAGGCATCCTCATTTAGTATCAGGAGCATATTCATTGAGACTCAATAAAAACTTGGGTGGATTACAAGGATCATGTCAACAGATCATGTCCAATGTGATTTCAATAAAGTTGAATCAAAGGGGTAGAAAGGCCCATGGAATCCAATTAAATTAGGATCCAAGGAGCAAACATGTCCAAGTCATCCACTACTGTAACAAATATCTGCAGAGTAGAAATGTTTATGATATCTAATGGAATCATGGTCTAAAGAGTCATTCAAGGCATCCACTACCATTATCAATTTCCAAATCAATTTATTTAACATTTTATAACCATTTTCAATTCATTATTCCATCCAACCGATTTCTACATTTTCCATTTAAACAATCAAATAGATCAACATCATGTAATGACATTTAATGGAGGTATAACCTTATACTAATCATTCATTCAATTAAATTAAAATTAGTAATACACCCAAAATAGAGGTGATCTCACACACACCCAACAGAGTGGTATAAATAAGGAAGATACAAAGACACACACCATGGGTAGCCTAGGTTGGGGATAAGAACCTCCAATGATAAAAAAGGTGCTAATCGGAAACCTAAACAGGTCCCAAACAATTATATTAAGTCATTTAATTAATTTTATGTGTAACTCCAAAAATTCCAACATACGAAACAATGGAAACAATGTTTATAAAACACCAAACATTGAGGGAAAGGTATATACCACCTACCATATACTCATGGTGGAACACTCATCTATTATCAGCCTCTGATTCGGTCTATATTAGAAGAAAATTGTATAATGAAAAAGTCCCTGAAAATGGGGCATAAGATCCAGCATCAAATTAACTATGTTGAGAATAATATAAATAGAGAAAGGTGGAAGAGGAATAGGGAACTCACCGGAACACATCCAACAATATTGATTGAGGAAGAAACAAAGTACGAATAATATTAGCACCAAATCATAGGTTTAGGATTCAAGGGATCTCCTCTTATGCATAAAAGAAAGGGGTGAGGTTTCACGACCCATCCTCTAGGGCCCATGCTGTGACTATCCCAAGACCACCTCCCATAGGCCAGGGGCTAGAGACTAGCGTTGAGTATGAATATCTCAATGAAATGGGAGGAATTTTCCTAAGTACATGTACTCACGCACCCAACTTCTAGTCATAAATGCTGGAAGGTAAAAACACTAAGTAAACAAAAATAAGGTATGATAGTAGAAAACTGAAAGTAAATGGGGAAAGAATAAAATCCCAACAAAAAGGAAAAGTACAATTACAAGTCTCTATAATTCCTCCTCCAAAAACCCTACATGAAAGGTAGGTATAGAAATAGCTATCTGAAGGCACAGAATCACGCCTTGTCTATTGGATCACTCTAACCACCACCTGGACCTGGTTCACCAATGAATTTGTCCAAGAATCGATCATCTACACAAGACATGACATGTTCGGGAAAAGCCCATTTAGGGGTGAGTAAAACAATACTCAGTAGGGACCCCAAACCCCAAAGGTATATCACAAAGAAATACCAAAAGCAGACTACCAAAGAGGTACACAAAGTGAAGACTCTAAGAAGTACACTCGAAATAGTCACTAGATTCGGCTCACACATGTATGTGTCAACAACACATATAACAAGAATATCCAAGTATACTCATAAAGTATTCCAAGAATCAAGGTCTCATCCACTATAATCCATATGGTTCCGTTCATAGCACACTCATTCTAAGAGATCTCACTCCTAGATCTATCTGATATTAAGCATGCCATAACTAGTATACCAAAATTATCCAAGAGAACATCTAGTCTCAATACATCACAAAGATTCTTGAGACATCTGATCTCACTAAGACAAAGAGTCTCGATATCATAGCCAATCCTTATCCTCAGGATTATTCTCAAGACACATTTAAATATGATGAGACATACATTCTATTCCAGATACCTACTCTACACCCTCACAAGAGACCTACTCCACGCCCTTTTAGGACACCAACTCTAAATCTTCACAAGAGACAAACTCTCCATCTTTTCAGGAGACCAAATTCACCTCTTCGTAGGAGAAAAACTCTGCCTCTTTGCAGGACACCAACTTCGCATCTTCATAGGAGACCAACTCCATGTCATTGTAGGAGACCAACTCCATGTCTTCACAGGAGATCAACTCTGCATCTTCGCAGGAGACAAACATTACATCGTCATAGGTGACCAACTATGCCTCTTTGTAACATACCAACTCCATATATTTCCACATCCAATAATAGGATTTCTTCCCTAGTGTGCTCGTTCCAGGAGCACATACTCCTCGATCCAATAGGTCATATGCCAACCTCCACTAAAACACTCTTAAAGTATCTCAAAAGGACCGCCTCTCTGCGAGGGTCCAAACCCCAAAATTGTATCATCAAATGGAAACATTGTTTGAGAGTTATGGGAATTTTAGTGAAAAGGGACCAGTTGGGTCCGGATCCAGTCCGACCCAACCATTCAGGTCCGACCTGACTCGTTGGGTTCGACCCAACCCACCGGGGCTAGCCCAACCCGCATACTCCTGCCCGGCCCACCTGGATGAGCTGGACCCGCCCGGTCTACATGGTGCAGACTGTCTTGGTCCCCAAGATGCGGCCAACACTGGTTCCCCACCTAATCAACGCGCCTTGCCATTGCAGGTCCCACCGTAGTCTCGCCTAGACCGTGGTTCCCAGCAACTTGATGTGGCCTCCAACTGTGTGCTAGCCATATCCACTACTATCCTTCAAGCTTGAGGCCTCATTCCACCTCCTCCCACAGACCCCTACCACAAGACACCATCAATGGCCCATTGTGGACCACCACACCCACATGTGGTATCCTCCGGTGTCGGCGTACCAGTGGCCATTTCTACGGGCCATCGTGTTCACTCTGGTGCTTTTATTCTTGATCCTAAAGTTGTTTCATGATCCTTGGGTCACCACCATCATTTCTTAGTGTTCTGATTCTTCTCCCCATCACTCCAGGGGTCTGACCACGATCAGAACCACCCTCCAAACACGTCGCGACCACGAGGGCCGCTGATGAGGAATGAAGGAATGGGAAATAGAGATAAGAAGAAGAACACCCTTAGAATATAATTTGGACTTGTTTCTATCGGACATGGCTCATTCATGTCATCAAGAATGTGAAGATGAATAGTCATCAAATATATTTCCTTTAATCTCATAGTTTAACCATTCCGCAAGAATGATCAAACCATGGATCAAACTATTTGTGGGTTGGTATGGGCTCGTTGTTGGAATCAAGATTGGGGAAATAAAAATATCATGAAGAAATAAACCCCCTACCTTGAGGTGTGAATATATTGTTGGTGAACAATGGAGTTTTTATGTCATCGTTCGTTGATCCTTGATCCTTGATCCATGATTCATGATCCATGATCCACAATCTTCCATCATTCGTCATTCATCATTCACCAATAAGAGGAAATTGACAAGGCTCTTCTCCAGCACTCATAGGGAAGGATCATTAATATAATCATGTATCCCTACCAAAGGTTAAATAATAAAGATGTGTTTTAGTGTTAAACACAATTTAGCATTACAAACATTTTAGCATTACATACATTTCAACGTTACCATGTCGTTGTGTTGCAGCGTAGCTGTTTCATTACATAACATCAAAAAGAAATAAAATAATCTTTTTGTGTTTATTTTGTTCACCTTTAAAACTTCCAAATATTATATTTTGTAGTCGACCCGCGCTAGTTGATGTTAGGCCCTGCCTAAGATAAACATCACATTATGAACTCAACGGTGGTCTCATATTTCTAATATGAGTCATTGTTCATGAGTTATGAAGATTTCAAAATAAAATTAGTTAATTTAATTATTTTAATTATGGTTAAGTTCTTTTCTGGTTTTCTTACTGGAGACCTACGCCGACTACAGTTAATTCGATCCTAGGGTAAACCTACCATTCTAAATGCAACGATGCCCTCTAATTTATGATCCAGGTACTGGTTTAAGAGTTATTCCACTTTTTCCAAAAAAAATCATTCTCATTATTAAAAACTTAAAATTTTTCATTGAACCATTCTGGGAACACTGGGCCTCGGAATCGCACATTTTTTTAGTTTCTGGTCTTGGAATTTTCCTATAAATTTTCTAAAAAACAACCTGGTAAAATCATATACATTAAATTCTCCCCATATTAAGACTTTATATCCCCAAAAGAAAACCCAAGGGATACCCAAATAGAAGAGGTTATGAGTACAAACCTGATCCCGCTACTCTCATGTGCTCTTCTAGAGATTCTCCTGTTGCCACTAGGCACAAACTAAAGGAATTAACTATCCACAAAAGTTCCTCTACTACTCATCCTTGATCTCTATGACCAGAATGAAAAGCAAGAATCCCAATAGAAACTATAATCTATGGGATTCCATGGAGTCTAGTTGTCTCCTATATGTAGATTCATCCCAAGATCTCTACTGAATTCAGCTCCCAAAAAGCTAAGAAGTGGATGACATGTTGATTCATTCAACTATAACCCATATGGTATCATTACCCCTAGATGTATGTGGTAATACCATATTGAAGTCCGTTGATATCATTTCTCACTCCCTTCCTGACACATCAAAAAAGAAAAGAGAAACCCCTTCCAAGCATAAGGTCTTGACATGGTGAGTCGAAAAACCACAAAACTGATTCAAACAAGTGCTTGACTTTTATATCAATAGGTAAGATCAGCTTCAACATGTTCCATCATCCCCGGTGTTCACCTTGACACCCACATGAATATCTCGATGCATATATCCACTCTAGGTGTCCACGTCTACTACTGTTCATCATCTTACAGAATTTATGTACTTTCCACTTTTAGAATATCTATTGTAAAGACCCGTAAATTTCAAAGAATTTTTTTTCCTTCTTATTTTTCTTTGGAATTTTACAAGAGTGCAGTTTCTGACGGCACTTGATTCCGAGGCCTGGTGTGCCCGGAATCATTTTCCGAAGTTTGGCTCGGGTACGTTCAGTGAATGGATGAGCGAGTTTTTCTAACTTTTGAACCGGTGCCCGGAATCGAATTCTGAGGGCACTGATGAAATCGCAGCGCCGGTATTCGCTTAGAAACGCCTCTTCCGGAGTTGCGTTTTCTCGGGTGTGGTTTTTAATTTTCGGGCTTAAAGTTAAGAAATAAAATAATTTTTCGACAACTTTATTTTATTTCAATTAAGCCACTTGGAAGCCACTTGAATCCACTTAAAGGTGGCTTGAACTGAGTTGAACCGGATAGGATGCTATCCAGAAATATCCTACCCCCTTTGTAGGATATTTGTGAGGTGGGGCCCGCACGAGCCCCACCATTTCTTTCTGCTAAGTAACGCACCCACGAAAACCCGTCATTATGAAAGTCAACTGACGCGTTTTCTAAATTCTTAACAGACCATTTAATTGGGTGGTTTATTTTGTAAATTAAATGAGCTGTTTCTTTCGTTGAATTAATTCAACGAATTGATGGGTCGTTACTTACCCTTTCTCGTGTGTTGGCATAATAATAAAATAATACCAACCTTTTTCTTTTGGAGGATTACTCGTTGTGAAAGGATCCTTGAACCTTTAGCCTTCTTCGTGAAGAACGCGAAGAACGCGAAGAACGCGAAGAACGCGAAGAACGCCAAACTCGAAAATCGACGACGTGATGCCGTGATCCGCGACGCCGACAACATTCTTCTGCGACGTCTCTTCCTCCGCGATGGATCTTCGATCGGCTGCTTGAGTTCGCCGACTCAACGTCGTGTTCCGCGATGACACAACGCCCTTCCACGATGACGCGACGATCTCCACCTTCCGCGACGAGCAATTTCCGCGAAGAACGCTCACGCGCGACGTCCAGCGAGGTGGGGATTTTATATTTTGGAAATACCCCTACTTATATTCCCGTGAACATTCTTTAAAAATTAAAGAACCGGAATCAAAGAAACAATTTTATTTTATTAAAATTGTTGGTTCATGTGTTGAACATTTTATTTTCTCCCGTTGATTATCTCTAACGCGGAGGGTGCGGGCCAAACGAACATGGCCCGACGACCCTCCGCCGTTCTTCGTTTTGTGCGGATTTGACGGGCGATGACGGAACGTGCCGCAACGGATGTTTGATGTTTCCGCAGTGAAGGACGAGTCCCGGGAGGAGCAACGGCGCAGACGGGAAAGAAAACGGGCCACCAGAGCGACTCTGGCGGCCCGCGGAAGCCGGCGGCGGCGCGAGTCGTTGGCGCGGCGGCGGCGGCGGCCGGAGGCGGCGGCGCCCATGGACCCGCGGCCGCGCGGGTCCAGCGCGCCTGGGTGTCCAGGGCGACACCCTGCGGGTGCCGCGGGGTTGTCACGCGGCGCCCCGCGGGTGTCCAGGGCGACACCCCGCGGGTGCCGCGGGGTTGTCCCGCGGCGCCCCGCGGGTGTCCAGGGGGACACCCCGCAGGTGCCGCGGGGTTGTCACGCGGCGCCCCGCGGGTGTCCAGGGCGACACCCCGCGGGTGCCGCGGGGTTGTCACGCGGCGCCCCGCGGGTGTCCAGGGCGACACCCCGCGGGTGCCGCGGGGTTGTCACGCGGCGCCCCGCGGGTGTCCAGGGCGACACCCCGCGGGTGCCGTGGGGTTGTCACGCGGCGCCCCGCGGGTGTCCAGGGCGGCACCCCGCGGGTTCCGCGGGGTTGTCACGCGGCGCCCCAAGGGTGTCCAGGGCGGCACCCCGCGGGTGCCGCGGGGTTGTCACGCGGCGCCCCGCGGGTGTCCAGGGCGGCACCCCGCGGGTGCCGCGGGGTTGTCACGCGGCGCGTCCGGCTGTCTGGCCGACACCCCGCGGGTGCCGCAGGGGTGTCACGCGGGGCGTCGGTTCCCCCCGTGTCGGCCGCTCGGCCGCGCGGCTGAGCCGAGCCAGGCCGGGCCAACCGGGTCGGACCCGGGTCGGGTCAACCCGGTTCGGGCCGACCAGGGGTGGTCGGGCCGGGTCGGCCCGGACCCGGACCCCCCCCCCCCATTTTTCAGACCGCTTTCGGTCAAATGCCCGTAACATGAGCTACGGGCCTCCGTTTGATGAGCCATATGCGGCAACGCGACCCTTGGATCGAGACGGTCATTTCGGTATATCACACTCAAGGTTTCAGAATACTTTGGGTTCGGACGGGTTGGTTCGTACACGAAACCAACCGGGCCCTCGGAGCGGAAACGCTCATATCTTGAGCTACGGATGTCCGATTGGCGTGTCGTCATATTTGTTGAATTCCTCTAGGTGAGACGGATCTTTTGGCTTACTCCGCTCGAGGTTGGGATGTCGTCGGAGTGCGGTCGGGTTGGTTCGCTCACGAATCCAACCGGGCTCCTGGAACGAAAAAGTCAATAACTCACAGACCGGGCGTCCGATTGACGCGCCGTCTGTCTCATTTCTTTCCTCTTGATGAGATGGAAATTTTGGCATCCTCCGCCCGAGTTTTGGATGCAGATGGATAGTGGCCGGGTTGGATCGCACTGAAATCCAACTGGGCCCCTAGAACGGAAAAGCTGATATCTTTCAGACCAGACGTCCGTTTGACGAACCGTCAGCGGTGTTGGTGATCACGTTGAAAAACGGTCCCTATGAGTATACCCTATGAGTGTTCGGGGTATAGTTGAGTTACGGCTGGATTGGTTCGCACACGAAACCAACCGGGCCCTTGGGACGAAAAGGCTAATAACTCACAGACCGGGCGTCCGATTGACGCGCCGTCTGTTGCGTTGAGACCCCTATGACGAGGTGGTCCTTTGAGATACTTCCTTACGGGACTTTGTGATACTTGGAGTATCGACCAGTAGCTCGTGGAGCGGACCCTCCCGGAGACGAGCAGGCGGAGCACAGAGACCGTGTAGCTGACTGAGACCCGACGACTTCTGATCGAACGACTCAGTGTGTTACAAAGGTGCGCTTGGTTGTAGCGGCAGACCCACGAGAGAGGTACGCTTGGTTGTAGCGGCACATGGGAGCGCTTGGTTATAGCGGAAGACCCACGACAGAGGTGCGCTTGGTTGTAGCGGCACATGGGAGCGCTTGGTTGTAGCGGCAGACCCACGAGAGAGGTGCGCTTGGTTGTAGCGGCACATGGGAGTGCTTGGTTGTAGCGGCAGACCCACGACAGAGGTGCGCTTGGTTGTAGCGGCACATGGGAGCGCTTGGTTATAGTGGCAGACCCACGACAGAGGTGCGCTTGGTTGTAGCGGCACATGGGAGCACTTGGTTGTAGCGGCAAACCCACGACAGAGGTGCGCTTGGTTGTAGCGACACATGGGAGCGCTTGGTTGTAGCGGCAGACCCACCACAGTGGTGCGCTTGGTTGTAGCGGCATATGGGAGTGCTTGGTGGTAGCGGCTGGCCCGCAATACTCGATAGGTGGAGTACTACAGCAGTCTTAAGTTAGTGAGAAGTACCTCAGAGTTGTGACAGGACCACTTTACACTCCAGAGACGGAGCTCTTCAGCGGTTACGGTTTTGATGATGAAAATCCTGGTTTGACTTGAGACTTTTGACCTTGTGTTTGCCTCATGATTGAGATGGGTTACTTGATAACTTAGGTATATGTATGGGAATATATCTAAGTAGAGGTTATCTGTTGAGATCTTCTTGTGGTTATCCTTGTTGGTTTTAGTGAGACCTTGAGGGTCTCGGGGTCCCTACTGAGTATCGTTATACTCACCCCTGCACGGGCTATGCCCGCACTGTGTTGTGTTGATTGCAGACGACAGACAGCGTTGATCATGGCTGAGGCTTGCAGAGTAGGACGGTACCTGGAGGTGGACCACTGGGAGGGACGTGCTCGGAGCGGATGGCGTGACCCGAGGAGCATTGGAGCTATCTGTACCCACCCTTCAGGTGGGATTTCCAGTGGACAGCTCGGTGTAGCGGCTTTTACTTTACAGTTGCAGTTTTCCCTTTCGAGTTGTACTTTACTTTCAGTTGAGTTTGTATACTGGCCCATTTACTTTTACGCACTTCAGTTGTACTCTGTTTTTACTTAGTGTTTACTTTTCCGCTTGCTTACTCTGTGGTGCTTGTTTACTTTACAAAGGCAATGCCTTCCCTTTTTACCGGGATTTACGCCTTGGTGCTAGTCGCCAGCCTCTGGCCTATGGAAGGCGGGCTTGGGGTAGTCACAGCACGGGCCCCGAGGACGGGTCGTGACAAATTGGTATCAAAGGCGGTCGGTTCTACCGCAGACTCTGATCTTTCTTCTATGTGAAGCAATAGTGTTTTGCGTATTGGGTGTGGTTATCAGTCCAGGGAGTCCAGTGTTGGTGCGGCGGCCGACGTATCCGTACACCAAGACCCTGACTTCTGATTTTCGACTTAATTCATGAAAACATTGATTGCATGTGTGTTTCAAGTTTTCTTTGTGATTACTTTTGTCAGCTCACCAGGTATACTATCCTGACCGTGGCGCACTTGTTTCCTTTTCAGGATGGCCCTATGACGACAGCCAGCTAGGATTCCGAGCGATGTGCGTGGCGAGAGCCCACCGAGCGTTGAGGACTCGGTACAGGGCCCTTTGACAGCTGAGGCACTGGCAGTACCTATACCCGCCGAGGCACCGATGCTACCAGCCCCAGCCGCTGACGATGCACGTCACCTTAGTGCACTGCATGAGTTCCAGCGCCAGCGACCGCCCAGGTTCCGTGGGGAGATGGACCCTCAGGCCGCCGAGGACTGGCTGGAGGCAGTTGTTCGGGTTTTCAGATTAGTGAGGACACCAGCAGACCTCATGGTGATCCTCGCAGCGAGTCTCTTGCACGCGGCAGCAGGCAGATGGTGGAGCTTGATGCTCCAGGTGCACGACGTGGCGTCTCTCCTCTAGATGGACTTTGAGAGCATCTTCCGCTCCGAGTTTGTCTCAGCCACCCTCCGAGCGGTGCGCATCCAGGAGCTACTACAGCTGCGGCAGGGCAGCATGTCAGTGGCCCAGTACTCGGCGAGATTTACTGATCTCTCGTGCTACTCCACATATATGGTACGGGACCTGTTCTTCCGGGCCCGGACCTTCGAGAAGGGACTGAGGCATGAGATCAGGGCTTTGATGATCTCCCTCAACATTCCGACTCAGGCGGGGGTGTTGGAGCGAGCCCTCTTAGTGGAGAGTTTCCTTGCTGAGCAGTCTCCAGTAGCAGGACCCACCACTTACCGGTATGCGGCAGAGTCTTCTGCAGTGGGCAGTAGACAGATGACGCAGGGGTCCAAGAGGACTGGACCTACAGGTGGTCGACAGCATGACTCTGAATCGTTTTCGTGAGGCACTCGGGGTGGGCAACGACTTGCCATGAGAGTGCAGTGTTACTCCTGCGGCGGGGTTAGTCACATGGCTCGTGACTGTCCGACCCGCCATACGGATGACCAGCAGACGAACGAAGGACCCCCCAGGCAGAGGCAGAGGTTCGATCAGGGCGGGCCGCAAGGAGCGGGCGGCCATGACAGGGGAGTTGGTCGTGCAGCTGGAGGTGGACGGTGCTTCGGGGTGTTGCCACCACCACCACCAGGCGGTCCACCCCAACCACAGGGGACAGGAGGACATGGGAGAGCTCATCTTCAGGCAGTTGATGCCTACGATCATGGGACTCCGGGAGCAGATGGACAGGAGCGGGACTAGCTCCAGACCTGGAGACTTTTGTTCATATTGCTTCTAGTTTTGTTGATGTATGTTTGTAGATGCTTTGTGTCTTTGTACTTGAGCTGCAGTAATAAAAGACACCTTTTCTTGTGGAATTTACTTCCCTGTCCTCTCTTGTGTTGTTACTAAGAGGTTCTGGTTTAGACCTTTGACTTGACCCTCACTTGAGAAGTATCTACTGGAGGAGACCTAGTTACCACACACTGATGCCGACAGTATGACTCAACCCTTGGAGGCGAGAGTAACGGTTGGATCTCTTTGTAGAAGCGTCGAGGCCTTATGACGTCATCCTTGGTATGGGTTAGTATCATCCAGGTCGGGTTTGACAGTATTAGGCAAAGAACGTGGTTCATCCAGGGGATGAGACCATATTTCTCTTATCGGCAAGGAAGAAATCAGAGCAGCTCTAGTGGGACCAGAGGTGGTCCGGGCCACGATAGAGAAGGTCCAGGTGAGCACATGGGAGCGGAAGGCTCAGATGCGTGCTCAGTACCGCCTTTGTATCCCTAGTTTGTGTTGAATCTTTACGGGGACGTAAAGCCCTGTGGTGGGAGTAATGTAAAGACCCGTAAATTTCAAGGAATTTTTTTTCTTATTTTTCTTTGGAATTTTACAAGAGCGCATTTTCTGACAGCACCTGATTCCGAGGCCTGGTGTGCCCGGAATCATTTTCCCAAATTTGGCTCGGGTACGTTCAGTGAACGGACGAGCGAGTTTTTCTAACTTTTGAACCGGTGCCCGGAATCGAATTCTGAGGGCACCGATGAAATCGCAGCGCAGGTATTCGCTTAGAAACGCCTCTTCCGGAGTTGCGTTTGCTCGGGTGTGGTTTTTAATTTTCGGGCTTAAAGTTAAGAAATAAAATAATTTTTCGACAACTTTATTTTATTTCACTTAAGCCAATTGGAAGCCACTTTAAGCCACTTAAAGGTGGCTTGAACTGAGTTGAACCGGATAGGATACTATCCAGAAATATCCTACCCCCTTTGAAGGATATTTGTGAGGTGGGGCCCGCACGAGCCCCGCTGTTTCTTTCCGCTAAGTAACGCACCCACGAAAACCCGTCATTATGAAAGTCAACTGACGCGTTTTCTAAATTCTTAACAGACCATTTAATTGGGCGGTTTATTTCGTAAATTAAATGAGTTGTTTCTTTCGTTGAATTAATTCAACGAATTGATGGGTCGTTACTTACCCTTTTTCGTGTGTTGGCATAATAATAAAATAAGACCAACCTTTTTCTTTTGGAGGATTACTCGTTGAGAAAGGATCCTTGAACCTTCAGCCTCCTTCGCGAAGAACGCAAAGAACGCGAAGAACGCGAAGAACGCCGAACCCGGAAATCGACGACGCGACGCCGTGATCCGCGACGCCGACAACGTTCTTCTGCGACGTCTCTTCCTCAGCGACGGATCTTCGATTGGCTGCTTGAGTTCGCCGACTCAACGCCGTGTTCCGCGACGACACGACGCTTTTCCGCGACGACGCGACGATCTCCACCTTCCACGACGAGCAATTTCCGCGAAGAACGCTCACGCGCGACGTCCAGCGAGGTAGGGATTTTATATTTTGGAAATACCCCTCCTTATATTCCCGTGAACATTCTTTAAAAATTAAAGAACCGGAATCAAAGAAACAATTTTATTTTATTAAAAGTGTTGGTTCATGTGTTGAACATTTTATTTTCTCCCGTTGATTATCTATAACGCGGAGGGTGCGGGCCAAACGAACACGGCCCGACGACCCTCCGTCGTTCTTCATTTTGTGCGGATTTGACGGGCGACGACGGAACGTGCCGCAACGGATGTTTGATGTTTCTGCAGTGAAGGACGAGTCCCGGGAGGAGTAACAGCGCAGACGGGAAGGAAAACGGGCCACCGGAGCGACTCCGGTGGCCCGCGGAAGCCGGCGGCGGCGCGGGTCGCCGGTGCGGCTGCGTCGGCGGCGGCGCCCGGGGACCAGCGGCCGCGCGGGTCCGGCGCGCCTGGGTGTCCAGGGCGACACCCCGCGGGTGGCGCGGGGTTGTCACGCGGCGCCCCGCGGGTGTCCAGGGCGACACCCCGCGGGTGTCGCAGGGTTGTCACCCGGCGCCCCGCGGGTGTCCAGGGAGACACCCCGCGGGTGCCGCGGGGTTGTCACGCGGCGCCCCGCGGGTGTCAAGGGAGACACCCCGCGGGTGCCGCGGGGTTGTCACGCGGCGCCCCGCGGGTGTCCAGGGCGGCACCCCGCGGGTGCCGCGGGGTTGTCACGCGGCGCGTCCGGCTGTCTGGCCGACACCCCGCGGGTGCCGCAGGGGTGTCACGCGGGGCGGCGGTTCCCCCCTGTGTCGGTCGCTCGGCTGAGCCGAGCCGGGCCGGGAAAACCGGGTCAGACCCGGGTCGGGTCAACCCGATTCGGGCCGACCAGGGGGGGTCGGGCCGGGTCGACCCGGACCCAGACCTCCCCCCCCCCCCCCCGTTTTTCGGACCACTTTCGGTCAAATTCCTCTAACTTGAGCTACGAGCCTCCGTTTGACAAGCCATCTGCGGCAACGCGACCCTTGGATCGAGACGGTCATTTTCGTATATCGCACTCAAGGTTTCGGAATACTTTGGGTTCGGCCGGGTTGGTTCGTACACGAAACCAACCGGGCCCTCGGAGCGGAAACGCTCATATCTTGAGCTACGGACGTCCGATTGGCATGCCGTCATCTTTGTTGAATTCCTCTAGGTGAGACGGATCTTTTGGCTTATTCCTCTCGAGGTTGGGATGCCGTCGGAGTGCGGTCGGGTTGGTTCGCTCACGAATCCAACCGGGCTCCTGGAACGAAAAAGCCAATAACTCACAGACCGGGCGTCTGATTGACGCGTCGTCTGTCTCGTTGCTTTCCTCTTGATGAGATGGAACTTTTGGCATCCTCCGCCCGAGTTTTGGATGCAGATGGATAGTGGCCGGGTTGGATCACACTGAAATCCAACCGGGCCCCTGGAACGGAAAAGCTGATATCTTTCAGACCAGACGTCCGTTTGACGAACCGTCAGCGGCGTTGGTGATCACGTTGAAAAACGGTCCCTATGAGTATACCCTATGAGTGTTCGGGGTATAGTTGAGTTACGGCCGGATTGGTTCGCACACGAAACCAACCGGGCCCTTGGGATGAAAAGGCTAATAACTCACAGACCGGGCGTCCGATTGACGCGCCGTTTGTTGCGTTGAGACCCCTATAACGAGGTGGTACTTTGAGATACTTCCTTGCGGGACTTTGTGATACTTGGAGTATCGACCAGTAGCTCGTGGAGCGGAACCTCCCGGAGACGAGCGGGCGGAGCACGGAGACCATGTAGCTGACTGAGACCCGACGACTGTTGATCGAACGACTCGGTGTGTTACAAAGGTGCACTTGGTTGTAGCGGCAGACCCACGATAGAGGTGCGCCTGGTTGTAGCAGCACATGGGAGCGCTTGGTTGTAGCAGCAGACCCACGACAGAGGTGCGCTTGGTTGTAGCGGCACATGGGAGCGCTTGGTTGTAGCGGCAGACCCACGATAGAGGTGCGCTTGGTTGTAGCGGCACATGGGAGCGCTTGATTGTAGCGGCAGACCCACGACAGAGGTGCGCTTGGTTGTAGCGGCACATGGGAGCGCTTGGTTGTAGCGGTAGACCCACGACAGAGGTGCGCTTTGTTGTAGCGGCACATGGGAGCGCTTGGTTATAGCGGCAGACCCACGACAGAGGTGCGCTTGGTTGTAGCGACACATGGGAGCGCTTGGTTGTAGCGGCAGACCCACGACAGTGGTGTGCTTGGTTGTAGCGGCACATGGGAGTGCTTGGTGGTAGCGGCTGGCCCGCAATACTCGATAGGTGGAGTACTACAGCAGTCTTAAGTTAGTGAGAAGTACCTCGGAGTTGTGACAGGACTACTGTACACTCCAGAGACTGAGCTCTTCAGCAGTTACGGTTTCGATGATGAAAATCCTGGTTTGAGCTGAAACTTTTGACCTTGTGTTTGCCTCATGATTGAGATGGGTTACTTGATAACTTAGGTATATGTATGGGAATATATCTAAGTAGAGGTTATCTGTTGAGATCTTCTTGTGGTTATCCTTGTTGGTTTTAGTGAGACCTTGAGGGTCTCGGGGTCCCTACTGAGTATCGTTATACTCACCCCTGCACGGGCTATGCCCGCACTATGTTGTGTTGATTGCAGACGACGGACAGCGTTGATCATGGCTGAGGCTTGCAGAGTAGGATGGTACCTGGAGGTGGACCACTGGGCGGGACGTGCTTGGAGAGGACGGCGGGACCCGAGGAGCATTGGAGCTATCTGTACCCTCCCTTCAGGTGGGATTTCCAGTGGACAGCTCGGTGTAGCGGCTTTTACTTTACAGTTGCTGTTTTCCCTTTCGAGTTGTACTTTACTTTCAGTTGGGTTTGTATACTGGCCCATTTAATTTTCCGCACTTCAGTTGTACTCTGTTTTTACTTAGTGTTTACTTTTCCGCTTGCTTACTCTGTGGTGCTTGTTTACTTTACAAAGGCAATGCCTTCCCTTTTTACCGGGATTTACGCCTTGGTGCTAGTCGCCAGCCCCTGGCCTATGGAAGGCGGGCTTGGGGTAGTCACGGCACGGGCCCCGAGGACGGGTCGTGACATCGATCATGGGCATTCCCCATGAATAACTGAGAACATAAAGTCTTACTGTAGGTATCACCAATTCATGCCTCCATGACACACTATAAGAGTGGATGGGGTAACAACCACTAGCTGGAGGTAAGATTCATCAACTCTATCTATGAAGGATAATTGTAATGAGTCCAACTAATTGTTTTCCTCATTCAACAACTATGAACTGGATCTCCGACTGAGAGCATTCACTACCATGTTTCCCTTACCAGGAGTATAGACTCTCTCCAAGTCATAGTCCTGGAGTAACTCAAAACAAAGACACTATTTGAAGTTTAAAACCTTCTAAGATAATACATACTTGAGACTCTTGTGTTTTGAGTGGAAGATAAATTGCACGCCCATTAAGTAGTGTTGCCACATCTTTAATGAGAAGACTACTATTTCTATCTCAAGATCGTGGATCACACAGTTCTTCTCATTTGGTATCAACTAATGTAAACCATAGGCAATCACTTCTTGCCTCTACATCAGGACACAACCAAGTCTGGTCCCTGATGCATTGAAGAACACTACCTACTTGACTTCCTCCTCTAGAAAACTCAAGATCACAGTTCTCTTCAAACTCTATCTTAACTACTGAAAAGCCTATGGGCACTTTTCTATCCACATTAAAGGTTTTCCCTTTCAACTAATTGAATTGGTCATCAATCCTTTGGTAGTGGATACTCATTATTTATTTTCACTTCACTAAAGCACCTTTAATCCACACATAACCTCAAACATTAGTTCTTACTAGTCCCTTCCTCTACAAGTCCTCCCTCTACACCCTTATCTCACAAGGCACTTCATAATCAATCCAATATGTTGATACTGATATCAGTGTCATCCCAGGGTGTAAAACAATGTAGAATTCTATCTCCCTATAGGGAGGTAATCCTGAAACATCTTCAGGAAATACTTCCTCATTCTCCGCCACTACTTTTGGGAACTAAAAACTCATAACATTTACAACCCTGAGGGTAAACCTAGCCAACTAAAGAGTGATCGAATTCACCCTCCTATACATGAGTCCATTTTGTGTTCCATGGATTTCCTTTTTCATTGACCAAGGAAAACCATGTTCCATCTTTGGGGACATACCACATCCTTTTCCTGAAATATTCAATCTAAGCATGGACTGTTGATAACCAATCCATACCAAGAATGATGTTTTAAGGCCTAAACATTGTTTCCAAGAGGTTACAACCCAAATTACCACCTCAAGGGTCAGATCACACTATCGACATAATTGTGATTATCGAGTCTCCTCCCGTAGGTGTCTCTATAAATAAGGGTCAAGTCAACAGTTTTACCGAAAACACTTGATCTTGAACAAGACTCATGATAAGAAATAATGATTAACACATGTGTATATTAATATGGTAGCTAATAGTATCCATATACCATACATCTAATCATTCCTAGAGACCTTGGGTCATATGCCTTTACCACATGCAGTTGACCCCTCCCTTTTCCTCCATCTCCCTAATCTTGGTGTGGACTACATGGGGGTGGTGTTGGAAACATGTCAAAATGTATACCACCTCATGCTACTTTTCCTGCTCCCTACCATGTCTTCCACCCTACAGATCCATATGTTCCTATAAATTCCTCTTTCTTGGTGGCCCATCCACTGTTTCCTTTCCAGCATTATGATAGGTTGAACCATCTCTAGTGAGATGTCCCCAGCCATCACATGAAAATCATTTCCTCTCTCCAGTTTGATTTGACTCATTCTATGAGTCCTAAGTTATAGATCCCCTACCCTGGGACCTCCTCTCGGAATGTCCCACACGTCCAAGTCTCTGAGGCTGACATCAGCTTCGTGTTCACAAGGTCTCTACTCTTACTTTCCCACTACTGAAATCTACTAGTTGTATCTTCTCACCCAAAGTACTTTCAACCACAAAGGCTTAATCTAGCACCATAGAATAAGTAGGAATGCACAGAGGAATAAATATGGATCAGATGTCCTTGAACACATCTTTATCGAAGGTCTGATCCCTAAAGCACTGGTCATGTATCATATTCATCAAGTGTCTGGAAAGATCAGTATGCCTTGATGAATACTCCGAAACTGACATGTTTCCCTACCAGAGTTGTAGAAGCTATCAAGCATGCATATCCCTTCGCTTATAAGGTGATAAACCCTTCTTTGAAAATTTTTATCAAACTCTGTCTATGAAAGAGTTTCCTCATCATATGATCGAGTTATCTAAACCCTGGCATCACCCTACTGAGCCACATTGAAGGCTCACTGCCAGGACCGCAACCTGATCTAATGGTTTCCTGACTGGATGGAAAACTAGGTCACCATCTAAAGCCAGTCCTTATATACCTGTGATTTTGGATCACCTTGGAACCTCAGGAGTATCTCTTGCTTAAACTAATGAAGTTATATCAGCTCGTATATCTCATCCACCTGTACTATGGGTACCATGTACTAATCCATAAGTGGTGGTATAATTGGCACACCACCCAGAGGTTCTATCTCTGGTAAAAATCTCTATATCAATCTCATCACCCCTTGGATCACCCTCATGATCACATTGTGGAATACTAGCTGGTTTTCTATGTGGAAGAATCTTGAAACAAAACAAGATGTACCATAATCAATAGAGTATACCTGGTGAGTTGAATCAAGAAGGACATAGAAAACATAACCCATTACTATACGGTGCATGTACCATAATTTTTTCCTACAACTAGTGTTTTCATGTACTGAGTAGAAAAGCAGAATTCAGGGTCTTAGTTTATGGATACGTTAGTCGCTGCCCCAACAATGGATTCCCTGGCCCGAAAGCCAAAATCAAAACACTTAACACTGTTTCCCCAAACCAAACTCATAGATTCTAGTTTCCTAAGGTAGAACGGACTTCCCTCTTATACCACTCTGTCACAACCCATCCCCTAGGGCCTATGTCATGACTACCCCAAGCCTACCTACCATAGACTAGGTGCTTGTGACTAGCACCGAGTAGTCATACCCCAATGAAATGGGAGGAATTTTTCTATGTACTTGTACACATGCATATAGCTCCTAGCCACAGATTCTTGAAAGTGAAAACAATAAGTAAAAAAACACAAGGTACGACAGTAGAAAAATGAAGGTAAACGGGGCTAGAAAACAAGACCAAGAAAAAAAGGAAAAGTAAAATTACAAGTCTCTATAACTCCTCCATAGAAAACCCAACTTCAAGGGTAGGTATAGAAACAGTTTTCTAAAGTCACAGAAGAAAACCTCATTTTTCGGGTCACTCTAAGAACCACCTAGCCTCAGTCCACTAAGAAATCCGTAAAATCCTCGATCATCTGCACAATAAATGACATGTGTGGGTGAAGCCTGTGAAGTGGTGAGTAAAACAATACATAGCAGGGACCCCAAACCAAAAAGGTATACCCCAAAGCAATAAAAAAATAAAGCCTCCAAATAGGTATAAAAGTGTAGCCTCTAAGAAGTACATTCAAGAGAGTCACTAGAGTCCGCTCACAGAAGTATGTGTCAAAAAAACATATGACAATAACATCTATGTATACCCTTAAAGTATTCCAAGACTCATGTTCTCATCCACTTCCATCCATATGGTTCTATTCATAGCACACTCATTCTAGGAGATCTCACTCCTCGAGCTATCTGATGGTAAGCATGTTAGAAATTGTCTACCAAAAGTATCCAAGAGAACATCTAGTTTTGATATGTCATGAAGTTCCATGAGACATCCTGTCTCACTATGAAAAAGAGTCCTGATATCACATAAAATCCTTATACATAGGATTCTACTCAAGGAACATTAAAATGAGATGAGACATACATTATCTTTAGGAGACCTACTCTGCATCTCCTTCGAAGACCTACTCTATTCCCTCATAAGAGACCTACTCTATGCCCTCACAGGACACCAACTCAACATTGTCACAGGAGACTAATTCTGCGTCTTCGTAGGAGACTAACTTCGTGTCTTCATAGGAGACCAACTCCCCATCTTCACAGGAGACCAACTATGCGTCTTCACAAGAGACCAACTCTGTGTCTTCACAGGAGACCAACTTTGCGGCTTCATAGGAGACCAACATCGCATCTTCAAAGGATACCAACTCTTAATCTTTACATAACCAGTCATAGGATTCCATCCTCATCACGGTCATTCTGAGAGCACCTACTCTAAGATTCAAAGGTCATACACCACCCTCCACAAAAACCCATGTAGAGTATATCAAAATGAAAACCTCATCACGAGGGTCCCAACACCGTAAATGGGTCGTCAAATAGTCCCATTTTGTGAGATTTATGTGCATTGTAGTGAAAAGGGGTCGGTTGGGTATGAATCTGGTCAGACTTGACCCACTGGTTCCGACTCAACCAGATGGACCTAGTCCGACTGCTCCAACCCAACCAACTTGGCTGAGTTGGACCACCCAGTCTGCATGGTGTGGGCTAGCTTGTTCCACCAGACGTAGCTAGCATCATCTCCCCTCTTACTCTATGTGTTCAATCACCGCGTGCATTGCGGTTGGTCGCAGCTGGTCCCGCAATCATCCTTCATGGACTGTGGTTCTCGGTCAAGTGATGCAGCCTCCTACCGCCTCCACACTTGGACCCCTACCATGGGATGCCTCCAGCGGCCCGTCACACACTATCTCACCCACTCGTGGCTGCCACCGTGTGCCAGCTCCGGCCTCTGCCACTGTGGGTCGCATGTGTCGGCGTGCCGGTGCCCACTTCTGTGAGACACTGAGTTCACTCCGGTGCTCCGATTCTTGATCTGAAAGTTGTTCTACGATCCTCGGGTCACCACCTTCACTGATGTTTGTTCCAAAGATTCTCACTATCTCTATAGGGGTCTTACAATGTTCGAGACCACCCTAAAAACCATGCTGCAACCATAAGGGTCTTCGGAAGAAGAACGCAAGAACAGGGAAGAGATATAATCACAAGAACACCCTTAGGATAGAACATGGCCTTGTTTGTGTTGGCCTTGGCCTATTTATGTCAGAAGGATTAAGATGAAGAATAATCATCAAATCTATTCCCATTAATCTTGTAGTTTAACCATCCTGAAAGAACAATTGGGCCCTGGACCAATCTGTTTGTGGGTTGGTCCATGTTTGTTGTTGGAATGAAGAATGGTGAAAGAAAAATATCATGAAGAAATAAACCCCCTTCCTTGAGGTTTTAATATATCATTGGTGAATAATGGAGATGTGCCACTGTCATTCATTGATCCTCGGTCCTTGATCCCAGATTCACGATCTATGATTCACAATCCACTGATGTTCATCATTCGTAGTTTTCCAATGAGAGGACATTTCCAATGCTCTTATCCAATACTCATAGGAAAGGATAAAAAATATAATCATGTATCACTACCAATGGTTAAAGAATAAATATCTATTTCCTATTTAAACATGTTTTAGTGTTACATGCCTTTCAGTGTTATGCGTGTTTCAGCTTTACACGCATTTCAGTGTTACATGTGTTTCAGTGTTACTATGTTGCTGTGTTGCAGTGTTGTTGTGTCATTGTGTAACATCAAAAAGAAATAAAATAAACATTTTAAGTTTATTTTATTCTCCTCTATAACATCCAAAAATTATCTTTCATATTAGACCTGTGTCAGTCGATGTTAGTCCATGCCTAAGGAAAACATCACATTATGAACTCAACAATGGTCTCATATTTCCAATCTGAGTCACCATTCATGAGTATTCATATTTTAAAATATAATAATTTTATTTAATTATTTTATTTACGGTTATTTCCTCTTTGGGTTTTCTCACTGGAGACCCGCATTGACTAATTTTAAGTCGATCCTAGGGTAAACCCACCATCCCGAACACAATGGTGCCCTCATATTTTTGATCTTTGTACCAATTTAAGATTTTTTTTCACTTTTTATGTAATTCCTCTCACACAAATTATTAAAAACTAAATATTTTTTTTTGAACCATTCAATGTACACAAGGCCTCAAGAATCTCATGTTGCCTCCATGCCTGGTCTTGGAAGTTTCTGAGAAATTTTCTAAAAATAAAACCGGGAAAATATCAATCATTACATGAGGGATTATGTCAAAAAAGGAGTCATTGTATCTTATTTAAAAAACCATCCTCAGTAATTTACATTATGTTTAAAGGCTTTAAACGTTGTGTAAACCTCTTTGTCTTCCCCTATAAAAAACATTAACACGTTGTGAATTTTCCTTCTCAGGCCATTACACATCGTGTAATTTCCCTAAAATGAACTTACAACCCTCCTACCTATTCCTTCCCAAAAAACAACTAAACTATCCCATGGTCCCATATTTAGTGTCTAAACCAAAAATATTTTAACTATAAATAAAAGGATTTATACCACAATTAAAACCCAAAGATCTTACAATAGAGATGAATCTTTGTTAACACTTATAATATAGTCCATTTTAAGGACCAAGGTGGAAATTCCATCAGTTAGAGGAAATGTTAGGAGATCACAAAAATAATATTCATAGTGACATTAAATTGAATTTAAGAGACTGATTTGACCAAATGAAAGGTCTAAATAATTGTTTTGCTAATTACATTCATGGTTTTATTAGACATATAACGATCATACAAAAAATATCATTATATTCTTGGTGATATGTAACTTTTATTTTAAAACATCACAATTCATTATGAATTTGATTCAAAGATAATTTTTGGAAGAAGAGAAAAAAACTATTTGAAAGATATATCAATCTCATGATTCATTAATATTATTAAAGTATCAAACAACATGGTCACTCTAAGGAATTAAATATTCTAGCTAAAATTTGATGAATGAAGAAGTTAGAGGAAATATTTGGTTCCCAAATGAAGTTAAGTGTTGAAAAACTTATTTTGGAAGAAGATTTGTATGAATTATATCACATAGACTAGTAAAAATATCAAAAATCATATTTTAGAAGTTAAAACAAACAAATGAAGAAAGTGTTGATGAGGTTGTATGAACTTGGTTAGTTATCAGATGGACTCTATCAGATGGAACCTTTCAAATGACAGGGAATTGACTTCCTAACTAATAATTTAGTGGAAACATGTGAAAAACATTAAATGAATATGTCATTATATGAAGTCATGTTGTAGAGTTTTCTGATTGATATTCAACCGACTAGATTTTTAATGTAAGATTATCATAGAGAAATTTATAAGGTTTCTGAATAGCTTCATCAGATAGAATCCACTGAGAGATTTTATCAGAAAAATTATTATAAATATTTTAGGATTTATATTACAAATTCATATAATATAGTTTTATAAATTCTTTAGAAAATATGAGATCATGTCTCTACGGGTGAATATGATCTAGAAAAACTAACAAAAAATTGAGAAATCATTGGATGGATGAAGACCCTATGAAATTATACTAGATATATATTTAAGGGAATATCAAACATATTCACTAGAAAAATAAGCTATTAGATGAAATAAAAGACCTATGAAAGAATTCTAAGATATTTCTATGATGTTGTGAAGGAAGACAAGAAGAAGTTTCCCAGATGGAAGATTTATTATGAATCTTACCGAATTAAAGTTTGGAAGGCCATTATAATGTTTTCCGAAAATAGTTAATTATGGTAATGTTGATCTAGATGTTCAATGTTTTTATAATCATGAAGTGAGATCACAATTCTAGAAAATATTTTAGGAATTTTAAAGAAGAACATTTATGTTTAAATATAATGAATTTTCCTATGAATATTGGTTTGCTCGTATCTTTTAGGAGGTTGGAATGTTTTCAAATGAAGATCGAGTGGGGGATTTAAATTTAGAAGAGTAAAGTTCAAATTTGAGTTTTAACCACTCCTTATGTTTATAGAAAAACTATTCCTATATAATGGGGTGTTTATTTAGTGAGAATACTTTTCTTGAGTTTTTGTTTATGAGATTTTTTTATGTGATTATTATTGAAGAAGTAAAGTGTTATAAGGAAGTATCATCTAGAAATCTTTAGAGTGATTCTCATTTGGGTCGAACTCTCATATAAAGAAGTAATTTTTGGAGAAGGGGGTACCCAGTTGAGTGAAAACATTGACTAGAGCAATAAATCACTAGATGAAGAAGGGAATTAGTGATCGGTCAAGTAGGTACTAGATCTAGAAGTAATGGAAGCGTCATATAGAGTATAAGAACTATATAAAAAATTATAGTATGATCAATAATAAGATAAAGGGATTGAAAAAACTATGTGAAGAGGCCATCGGATGGTGAAATAGTTTACCGAATGAAGTGATGCTTAAAAAATCTTTCTTATCATTTAATATCGTATGAATAGGATTTATAAAAATGTATTAGATGAAATATCACTGGATGAACATTCATTATATGGATAGAATTGGATTTGAGGATCAGACTGACAAGTTCTGGAAAAAGGGAAAAAATAGAATCTTTTAATTTGCTAATATATAGAAGAAAAAGAGTTTCTTTCTCACTACTGTGAAAGTAACATTAGAAGAAGAAGGATGTGAAGAACAACATAGTACTATGACATCCACCAAAAGCCTCAACAGATGGATTACTTACTTTACATTTTAAAGAAACTATTATAAGAAGTTAAAGACTTTCTATAATGGAAGCATAAATAATCGGCAAGGAGCTATAATTTGGATATGGTTATTACTAGAATAGGGACTCACAATGATTTCTATCCCAATTTTAAATTGTAGGGAACTAAAGAGGGTATAATGATTATTTTCTAGATAAACAACTATAAATTGGTATCTCATTATAGTAGAGAATCCATGTAGTAGTCATCACTATATATGGAAAATAATAGATAATCTTATCGAGTAGTGAACCTTGTAAAAATAATATGTTCCATATTTTACTTGCATTCATATACTTGCATAAAGTATGGAAAAGAGAACAGGTTAATCAAGATCCTAACTAATATAAGAGGTAAATAGATAAAAAGTTATAATTTGTTAAAAAAATTACAACACTAATCCCCCACCCCTCAGTGTTGAGTATATCCCAAAGTTTCCCTCTTAGGTTTTCGTTTTATATATCCCTCTACAGGTAATTCAATCTATTTTTGAGTTATTATTCCCTATATTCTAAGTTCTAAGTGTAATAAATAGTCCATAAAATTATTTTATTTTAATAAATTATGGACCAATAAATTATATCCCATAAAATTAATGTGGTGCATAATATAAATATAAAAAAAATTCTCCATAATGTTAATTAATCATTTGATGGAAATAAATCACTTTTTAATTAACTACCTTCTAACAATGGTGAGAGTTTGAGTACCTTTATTGATGGATAAATACACTATAAATATTAATTCCCAAAAACATTAATTATACAAGTAAAATACACCATTTAAGCCCCTATGTAGAGTGTAGATGGTATTTATTTTTTCATTCATCAATTTTTAACATTTTTTTCAATCGTTATTGGTAAGTGATGATTCATTTTCTATTAAAGAAATTAATAGATGTTGGAATTAATTTTTATTAAATTTCTTACATTTGGAATCAGAGCCCATATGTACCTTTTCTATAAAATAAAATTATAATGGCCTATATTTTATAAAACTCTACCTTATTCATAGGTTTGTTGATGGAATATTCATTATTTTCTATAATCTTATAATTTTCTTCATCTTTATATATAGAGTTTGTAGTGAAATTTTATTCAACCTTAATTTTCTACTTAAATCAAATAGTTTATAAACTTATTATTTGAATTTGATTATTTTATGGACTTTAAAACTTCATGTGGATTTATTTAAGAAACATGTCAAATTAATTTAATTTATATATTATATAGAAAACCATGTTTATTAAAATATTGTATTTACTTGTTTCAGAAAATAAAAGAATCATTTATTATATGAGTTTATGAATTTATTTTTATTATTTTGTTTAGTTTTTAAAATTATTTAGTACTAATTACATCCATTCATTTTCATTATTTAATTATTATGGTATATGCATGAGTGGACATGGGAAATTAAATAAAAATTAAAAAAATTAAGGTCTAAACTTTTAGAAATATTTAGTTATTAAAGATATTTATTACATATATTTAATTCTTCAGTTCAATTATTATTTAATTTTGATTTTTTTAAATTTTATTAAAATTAGGTTTTTCCACAACATTCTTAATTAAATAAAATATAAATATTTATTAAAATCATATTAAATAATATATATGCTTATTTCAATTTTTATTATTTAAAGATATTTAATATATATATATATATATATATATATTTAAGTTTCCATTTACTAAAATAATTATTAAATAGTGATTTTTATTAATTTTATTAAAATTAATTTTTCACAGCATTCCTGATTAAATAAAATTTATATATTTATTAATTCATGTTTGGAAATATATATGAAAAATATTTAAAAAAATATCTTGTATTATTTTTTATTATTTTTTATTATTTTTTCATTTGATGAGATATTAAATTTATTTTTCAATGGATAAACAAATTAGTATATTTTTTCAAATGGTTTTTTGAATTATCAAGTTATAATTCATTATATTATAAATTACATTGATAATAATTCTTAATAAATCTTATGAATCAATTAAATTTAAAATTCCACCTATATGAAATTTTATAGTTTTTAGATCCATTTTAACATGATTTAATAAGTAAATTATGTGATCTAAATATATAAGAATTTATTTAATATGATGTTATACCATAAAGTTTTTTTAATATTAATAATAAAATTCCCAAATTAAAGTGTGATATTAAAATAATTTGAAAAGGGAGAATTCTAATTCATCTGGTATGTATGGATATTGATTATTCCATTTTGGAATTATCCGCCTACAGTTAATAATGATATAACAATTGATGGTATAACTTTATATGAACATTGGGAGCAGTTAAGCTGTCTTAGTATAATGTTCATAAAAACAAAATTATGTTTAATATTAAAGGTTCATTTGATGAGAAAGATAACATTCATGAATTGATAAATACTATAGATGATTCATCTCTTTAGATAAAACATTAACAAATTTAATAATTATCAAGTTATCATCTATGATACTCTCCACTAAAAAAGGTGTGCATGATCACATTATGTTGATGGGGCATATAGAATATCATCTTGAGAATCTTGATATTGATATAGTTGAGTCATCTATATTGAATTATATTCTCAATACTCTTAAATATCAATATAGGATATTTAAAATCACTTATAACACACATAAGTATAAATATACAATTAATGAATTAGTGACCATGTGTGTTCTAGAGGATACAAATATTATGGTAGATTTGGGAGAAACTAATGTGCTGAAAACACACTAAGAACATAAGTCTCATAATTTTCAAGCCCATAGTAAGGGGAAATAAAAATTTTAACCCCAACCAAATATTAATAAGGAAGTCATTTTTTTCTTCCTTAAATTAAAAGGACATGTAAAGAAACATTTTCCCAAAACAAATCTTGAAAAGAAAGGTATTTCAATCTCTTTTTTATGAATCAAATAGGGTTGATACAATTTTTAACCCATAAATACTGCTTATATTTTTACAATCCGTTTTTTTAATTCTTAATTTGGTATAAAAAACTTAATAAAAACAATTATAAGTGTTCTTGGATTCTATCCTGGATCTAATATTTTCTCATATCTGGAATTTGTGGGGATATGCAAGATCGGTTTTAGGAGATCATATTATAATCATTAAAGTTGAAGAAACCCAATAGTTTGATAGATCCATCATAATATATAAATGTTAAGTATGAAGAATATAAATAATAACATGATTACTTGAAATATAGAAAAAACTCTATCACTATCAAACATGAAGGATTGTTCATGATGAAGATCACTATGAAATTATCGTTGGATTCTTTCCTCCGTAAAGATGCCACTAGCCACTAGAATCCCAATATAATAATAGAGAAAACCTCAAAATCTAAAGGTGTGCTCACACTTTATACACAAATATGAATAAAAAACAAGGAGGAAGAGATATCTTTGACTATAGATTATCATTATCATGTTCTTCAAATAGGGGAATCGCATCCCATTATATAGGCTCCCTTTATTCAATGAAGGGAGTAAAATTTCAATTTCCAACACATGGATGTCGATATATGTTATGATAAATCATTCCCATTCGTTTTTTCATAATTTACTAACACTTCAACGACAATATCATATTTTTATATCCATAAATGAATCATTTTAAAGAGTCATAACTAAAGTAAAATGTGTAAGAGATGTGATAGTAACCATACAGTAACCATGCACTCAATAAAGTAATCCAGATATTATATGCATCATATTCATATTGAAGGTCACAAATCAGTTATATCATAAAATTTATATACCTTATTTTAGTGTTTTCCAAAAAAATTACCACTTTCATTGAAATATCATAAGGACTTTAGGAAAAACTTCATGACTCCTTGTAAAATCATCTAAGCACTACTGGAATTTTTTTTATCAAAATATCATAATTTTGGAAGAAAAATGTAGTCCAAAATTTAATCCTTATTCTAAATCCTAACCATGTAAACCTATTGTCCTTTTAGCATTGAAAATAATTATGAAATCATGATTTTATAAATATAAGCAAGGAGGGTCCTCTAGAAAAATACCAATGTTACTCAAGTTACAAATGAGTTTGGTGTTATCTCAATCAAACATAATCATATATTTTTATGTACATTACCACCTAAATATGTTCACATTATACTAATCGTCAATGTGGTGGTGACATCGGGGGGCGTGAAAGGTAGCCCGCAGCATGAGACTACGTGACCCGAGGAT
Source organism: Viscum album (assembly GCA_963277665.1). NCBI lineage: Eukaryota > Viridiplantae > Streptophyta > Magnoliopsida > Santalales > Viscaceae > Viscum > Viscum album. Next base: position 581,067,686 of record OY728129.1, on the reverse strand, counting down.
GGGATATGTAGATCTGCTGCATTTTGAATTTAAAACTAGGTTTAGTGGTTTTTTTGTTTTGTGTCCTGGGATGGGTGATTTGGGTTTAGTAGTTTTTACTGTATTGGTTTTTGAATTTTGTATTTCGGTGGAGGTTTGGTTTGAACCCAGTTGGATGTTTCATGTGAGTTTCCCACATAAGCCATAAAGTGGTTTTTGAAAATACAAAAAAAAAATGGATTTGGACCATGATATCATGTGAGATATAAACATGGATCATGTCAATATAGTATAATATATCTCATATATTCATGATTCACTAAAATAAACTGACCAGTACAAATGAATACATCATATTACATTCATCTAAGTAGTCATGAACATCAAATGTAACTAAACTAATCATGGAAATTCATTTCAGTAGTCTTATTTAATCAATTTTAGATATGTATTTAACACATTTTACTAGTGGAATAACACCATATTAGTTCAGCTCTAACTGATAAAATGATTAGAATTCTACCCAATCTCCCCATGATTATCTTAGCCTTAATCTTGTCTAAGAAATATATCAAAGTATAAATATTCTCATGTAAAATATCTTACTAAACATGGGTAATATGGATTAATAATAACCATAAACCATTAAGTATATCAATGACTTTATGAAATTCCATGTGATATACTTTATTGAGTCAATCCATATAATATGTATCAACTTATAATCCCATGATTTTATTCTTTTTATCATGTATACAACTCTTTGTATTAAGTTCAAGATATTTCTCATGATAATCTTAACATATCATCACAACCCATCAAACTCTATCACAATCATTGATTAGGGAGAACTAAAAGTCATACTTTTTGGGGATAAAATAATTCTATTGTTCATATAATAAAAATTAAGTACACGTGAATGAATGATAAATAGATATTTAATTTATTATAAAATTATGATGCAGTTTACATCCATTATATCTAATCTCTCATGTATATAATACCAATAGATTCAACATAACTCTTATTATCATATTATTCTAATGGTTTTTTCAATGGATCCATAATATTTTCCACTATATCCACCCAAAAGATCTTTACATCACTCCTCTAAATGATATATCTGATAAGATGGTACTTGATAATAATTTTTTTAGTCCTTCGATGAGACTGGGGTTCCTTTTCCTGAGCAATAACTACATTATTGTCGTAGTAATTCTTGATTAATACCTCAATACATTGAACCACCCCAAGTTCAATGATGAACTTATTGATTTAAACGTATTTCTATATAGCATATAATGTAGCAATATACAGTGTAATTGCTATCAAGTCTTGTGTAGTGGCTTGTTTATAAATTTATCAATTGATCCCTCTACCATTTAGGCATAAAAAAACAAAATTTATATCTCATTTCATCTTTTTCATATTCGAAACTATAATTAATGTCACCCCTTACACTGATATCATCCTCTATACCAAATACTAATAACATATCCTTACTTCTCTTTAAGTACTTAAGGATTTTATTAATATAATTCTAATGAATGTTTCCAGTATTTTATAGGTATATTCTTATTCTTCTCAATTAATAAGTGACATTAGGTCAAGTAAACAACATGGAATATATGATAGATCTTATGGAAGATACATAAGTAATCTTATCCATAATTTCTAGATCTTTAGTAGGACTTTGAATCTTTCTAATATTCATGAAATGAAACATTGGTAAATACCCTTACCCCTTATTGGAGTCCTTTATACTAAACCACATTTTCACTTCACCAATAAATGTTTTTTTCTTAGTCTAAGAAACCTCTAGATCAATCAATATAGATCTTTATACCTAGTATGTAGGCCAATTCACCCATGTTATTCATTGGTAACCATTTTTTATAATATATATTTATATAATTTAAATTATGGATGTAACATCCCTGTGTCACTATGGATTTAGATATTATTTAATTGTGGGTTATTTTTGAATTTTGGAAGTTTTGGATTTGAATTTTTTAATTCTAAATTTTTTTACTCTCTCGTAGTTGTCACACGGTTAGGGAAAACTATATGGTTTAACCATGAATAGTGTTTTATTTTTAGGTAGCATATCATACATGGTTGGTGAAAAGTTTTGAAAATTGTACAGATTTCCCTAATTCAATAAAAAGGTGAAATTTACTTTGTTCCCTCCTTGATTTTTGGTTTTTTCTTCCCCTTTTTTCTCCCCTATTTAGATCGAATGTCTCTAGACTTGAACTCCCCATTTCTAATCATCTCCTCCATGAATAATCCATTATATTTCTTCTATGTTTAAAATTTTTTCCTTCATGTAATCCCTCATATTTTATTTATTTTTATCTCCTATTCGCTTTCCCCTTCAATTTCTCTTGGGTTTCTTTCCTTCCCATAACACTAATTTCAATGTTAATGAAATTTAGGGTTAAATTTAGTTATAAACTTTGGTTTTGGACATCTAGATCATGATAAGGGTGATTTAATTGATTTTTTATCCTTCTACATTAAAGGTTGTTAGTTTCAACTTGAATTGAGGTTAGTATTTCTATACTATTACATTATTTTTCTGTTCATTATATTATTAGCCTTTATAAAAAAAATTAATTAAATTATTACATTCTATGATACCCAAAACAGATTTTTAAATTGTTTTCCATGAAATTAAAGCTTTGAATAGATGGTTTTTCTTTATGGAACTTCATGTTTTACTTTTAAAATAAATTTATTTTTACAGGCCTATCCTTTTTCAAATGCTTAGGAGGATCTTAAAATTTGTTTTTAGGGTAAATATAAGGATTTATCCATTGGTTTATTTTAAAAGAAATAAAAAATATGTTTTAAAAAATAATTTTTTGATAAATAGGGGTGTTGATATCTAAATGGTTTCTCAAGAATTATGTTTTTCTATGTTTTAAATAAATGGAAAGTGACTTGGAATTCGAAGACAAATATCATTTAAAGTAATGTTTGAAAATTTATCAAATGAAATGGATTAATGTTTTTGTTTCCCTCAATGATGTTCCTTATACTTTTTTCTCCCTTTTTATGGGGTTTTCAATATTTATATAGTTTTTTTATGACCTGAAAAAGGTTATTTCATGCGAGGGAGTAAAATATGGGGGGAGATTTATTTTATTCCTTGTGTTCTATCATTGGAATAATTGTTTTCTTGAATCCATTTTGGCTCGTTCATGGGAACCTGGGTAAATAAGTTCAAGATATTAATTCTTGATGCATTAATTAGCTCACATTATAGCTAGTGTCCCCTATTTGTATGTTTTTCATACGCTAGGTAAGTTACCCCAGTGAGGCATGTATGTGTAGACTGGGTGGCTTGTGTATTTTTTAAGATTCAATGTAGGCCTAAAATTGTTCCTCTATTATGATAGTATTATTAGGATCATCTCACCTTATGACCTAGGGTGTATCCTATGGAAAATATTCCTTAATTGTTAGTTCTATATAGGTGATTCCCACTTTATAGTTGTTTATATCCCATAGTGTTAATATTTCTTATCACATCCTTTTCATTATCATTATTTGACCTTGTTATGTTTCTTTGATATGGTGCTTCCAACATGAATTGGGTTTCTAATCCCTTATGACTAGTGTAATTTTTCTAAATGGTTTTTAAAAAGTAGTTTTGGGAAATTATTTTCTAATAAAATAGAAATTTTTACCTTATTAATAGTATTTTGTGAATGATTATGAAATAATAAAAAATGGTTTTTTGTTTTTTATAATTTAAAATGACCTCCTTTAAAGAGTTTTAAAAGTGTTTTCAATATTTAAAAATTTATTTTCACAAGGATTTATAAAAGAGTGAGTTACTATTTTTATGATTAAATGCATGAATTTTTAATTTATTTAGAAATTGTAAAATAGAAAACCTTATTTTTTCTTATTTAAAACTATAAGTAATAAACTACTTTATAAAAGGAATTTTATGTACTCCATATTGAGATAATATTGGGATTAAAAGCTCAGGACATGAATAGACAATTATGTGTGTGTAGGTATTGTTTTTTATATAGGTTCTAAGTTTCATCTCTAGGTTTTATTTCTTTCTCTTAGGTCAATATTGGGTGAGTGGGGATGTGGTGATTGACCATGTGTTGTATGAATATGACCTTAAAATATGGTTTTTGTTTTGGTTTACTTTTTTTCATTAATATATCGTCCAAGATATTCATATCTTTATTTGGATTTATTTCCTTTCTATTGATTCTTGTTTTTTTATTTTTAGAGAATATTTTACATTAGATGCAATGGGTTGAATCACATTTATTAGTTATGACATTTTAATAACATTTATTTATTTTTATGTACTTATTTTTATATACATGGGATTCCAATGTGTGTACACTCCATTCTAGAATTTTGGTAATTTTTTTTTGTTTTTTTCTCTAATTTTATGGTGAAATCATTCCGAACAGTGTTTCCCTTGAATCCCAAGCACTTTTAACCATATCATGGGGCTCACGAATGAAATATGGGCTTAGTGTAAGGCCATCCCTAGTGATGTGGTGGTTTATCTTGGGTATATTAATTAAAAATGGTATCATATCCATGTTTTTTTAAAGGCCAATGTTCTCTAAGAGTGTTATTATTATTTTAGGTAGTTTATTAGTGTGGAGATAATAATGTCAGATCTTTCGAGTTTTGTTTTGGAAGAGTCTAGATGTCTATTTTATATATAGAGCCTTGATTTTCCGTGGGAATTTGGGTTTGAGTGTTTTATTTTAAGATCTTGAATGGTTTTTGTGTGTTTTTTCAGGGAAATTAGTATTTCAGTACCTAATTATATAAGTGATTTGGGGGGTTCTCCTATGTTTTGGGATGAAAATGTAAGAATACCTAGAGTTGTATAGTAATCTCTTATTATATATCAAATCATATGGATATTTTTTTGATTCTTTTGAAAACTTCATAGATACTATCACATGGTTAGTGAAAACCTTGAAAATTTATTTAGATAGATCATTCATACATTTTCATCCCACTTAAATTTGTTGTTCTAACCCCTTTAAATTATAAATAACTCCTACAATGGTTTCCACTTCTTGGAGATTAATTAAAGAGAATTTTAATTATTTTTTTATATTTTTTTAATGATTTTATTGAAAGGTGGTGTGAAATAGGTTTTTATTATTGATCTTTTAAAAGTTATTTTTGGATGTAAATGGGGAATTTTGGGAATTTTTTAAGTCTAAAACCAATTTTGGTGGGTTGATTAAAAAAAATTATCCATTTATTATAAGGTGTTTTATCACATAGCTGATTCCATTGTGATATCTGGAAAATGGTTTTAAAAAATTGGGTTCTTATTTAAATGTTTTGAACTCCTTGGTTAGAGAATTATAATTTTAAACTACTAATAAACTTGTAAAATGATTACATTTATTTTTCAAATAGAGTGGAGTGTTTTACCAAGGATGCTTTTATTTAAAAATGGGGTGAATTTATTTTAAAATTTATTCTATGGAAAAGTGGGTTTATAAAATTATATATTTTGTTTCATGATTTTGAATAATGTTATTTTATGGTGAATGATTGATGGGTCATATTTTAGTGTATTTATTTTTTAAAAATTTTCCATTAGTTTATCATGGGACTATTTTTTTTGAATTGTGAGGAATGAATTGAATATTTTTGTGTTTTATGTTATTTAGAGTATTAATTTCAGATTATAAATAAATAAATTAGAATTATTTTCTCCTAGGATGATCCTCTTGGAGAATCATCTCATCATTTATGGAAGATCCATTTAGTTTTGGACTCTACTCTAACTCTGAATAGAGTGCTGGACTCAGAATCTTATCTACTCTAAGATCCTTTATTGAACTTGTTGAATTACAGTTCACCTTATGTCTAAAAATATCATGGTTCATCTAAAGTGTTGGTGTGGTCAGAAATGATTATGTAAATCCTCAATTCTTTTAGGACACCTGGTGCATCATGGGTGAGAGCTATTGTAGTCTTATTTAGAAGACCAAGTAGAGTGTGGTGGGATTCGGTGGTCCCTTCTAAGTTTCATAAATAAAGGTCTTTAGAATTATTCAATATAATTCTCATTTAGTGGATTAATCCAAAGGATTTAAAGAAATAGAAATATTTTGTGTTTATGATCCATCACTAGGGAAAGCAATCAGTGAATGAGTATATTGATTATTTTCTAGATTTTGTAGTATTATCTCTTGATTTATTCATTGATGAATCTATGTAAGTTTGATTTCATGGAGTATGCCTTCACCTAGATCTCAAATTTAATATGATTATATTAGACCTGATATATTTTGAGGAGGCAGTTAAGGATTTCATATTGATGGAAGATGATCAGTCTAGGAAACTAATGATGAATGATTCCTTGGTTCTATAAAATAATAATGAACATAATTCATTATGTGAGAAAAAGAAACTATATGATCTATAAATATATTTTTTGGTTGATGAGAGTCGTTTTTTCTAGGTAATTACTACTCCTTGTGAGAGTAAGGGACCTATTATGTGCTTCCAATGTGGGGATCCATGCCACTCTAAGCCCTTTTGTTTGAAAACACTATTGATTTGCCTTTTTTATGGCCATTTAGTCCATAACCATAAGTTTTATAATCTTTTTTATCATATGTAGTCTTAGGTGTGTTATGGTTTGGGTTTTGTTTCATATTAATGGTTTCCTTTTTGGTGGATTTGGATTTTTATTAACACTTTTGAGGAAGTTTTGTTGGATGATCTATTTGGAATCCTCAATGACATTTTATAAAATGATAGCCAATTTTTTGTTAGGTTTATGCTTGGTTTATGGGATATTATTATTTTTGTTTTTTTTTTGTATATTGGTTGTTTGAGTTGATATGCTTGATGATTTATACAAAGAAAAACCTTGGTTTTTTACTTGGGTAACTAAGTTAAGTGTAGTATAATCTGTTGAAAATATGTGGATTTTGGTTTGGTTTTTGGTTTCATCGTGATATAGTCTTCCATGGTTGTGGTCTTATTTTACCCTTGTGGAGTGTTGTGACCCAGGTCTAGAGGCCATGTTGGTTCTCAAAAAAAATTTAGTAGGGTTTAATTTTCCATTATCTTTTGATTAGATGTTGTTGATGATCTTGGTTATTGCTTTCATTTTATGGATATTAAAATTTTTTTGGGATGTGCTATATTAGATTGAATTATGGATTATTTCCTTAGGAGCTTGATTTTGGTTAGTGAAGGATATAATTTATTTATATTTTGTGTAAATGACCTTCCTCAGTTTTATTATTCTTCTTATAGTTTCATATACCCTGCATTTCACCATTTTAGATAAATTATAAATGGTGTAGAAACCTATGTTAGGTCTCCATCCTCTTAGAGATATTGGTTAGATGGTAGTGGAGAGTTGTGCATGGGGAGGATTTATGATTTTAAGAGATTAATTTTGTAGTTTTTGAGATTTTGGGATAAACTTGTTTCAAGGTTTGGAATGGGTTTCTAATGTTCCATTCTCACCAAACCTTTCTTCATATTTCTCTAACTAACCCACCTATTATGTTGGGGTGTAAAGGTTTTTATTACTATGTTACCTTTTATCTTTGATCAATTAATTTTTGTTCGAAAAAAGTGGTATGGTGAGGATAATTGTAACACCCCCATGTCAAAGTCGATTTAAAAATTTTAAAATTATAGACTATTTTTTAACTTTGGTTGTTTTTTATTTTAATTTTTTAAATTTAATGAATTTTCATCTCTCTCATGATTTTTTTGTGGTTAGGAAAAATAGTGTGGGTAAAATATTTGTAGTGTTGTGGTTTTAGGTTGTGGGACTTGTATGTTTGGTGCATGTTTTGTAAAACCATGTGGTCTGTATAGGTTCACATAAAAAGTAAAATAACTTTTTCTCCCTTATGATTTTAGGTGATATATTTCCATTTTTTCTTCCCCATTTATCTTGGATGACTCTAGGTTCATGCTCCCCCATGTTCCTCCTCTCCTAGATGACTTATGTTGTCCCAAACATGTTTAAAATATGTTTCAAAGAAACACTATGAGAGGGTGATGAGTTGTAGTTGAAAGGAAACTTATAATTTTTCAATATACCTATATTTTTACATTGATTAGAAATATGATCTTTTGGACAAGTTAAAAACTATCAAAGTAATTATATAAAAGTAGTGGTAAATAATACTATGATAAATTCAATAAATTTTCATGAATTTAATAAACATAGTGGAAATAAAGTTTTAAAATTAATACATAGAGTGTAAAATCACAATTTGAACACTTCTAAAGGAATATTATAAAATCAACACACTTTAACATTATGTATTAAAGTATTATATAACCATTACTTTAGGTGTCCTTGATTTCATACCTATTGGAAGGTTCATCTCCACATCCCTGGAATCCCTTGACAAAAACATCTCAATGGGTGGTCTTTTTTTATCACTAGAATCCCTAGATCATACAAGATCAATCCCAACACTGTCCTCTTATCCCTAAAAGCCTGAGACACTCAAATTAGCAACACACATCTCACACTAAAATATATATCATCCATATTATAATCCCTCGATCTAGGTAATAGAAAAAAAATTATTAGTGAAAAAACATAGAACATTTACAATAAAAACCTGAAAAGTTTTATTCTCTAATCAAATCTAACTAAAGAAAATACAATTGAAATTACTCAAAGAAAAAAAATGATGAAAACATTAACACAAATGAAACAATACTCAAAGAACTCATTTAATCACTCACATAATTTCTCTTGAACTACAAGGTATCGATCCCAATTTATAGGAATCACTTTAATTGTTGGATTATAAGAACTCGGGTTTATTTCCATTAGCATCAGAAGTATTATCTTTATCTTTTTATGGAATAATATTCATTGTGTATCTTTCTATGAATTTTTCCTTATACTTTTATTATTATTTTTTATCTAAAGAATGTAATCTTACATGAAACCTTAGTTCATGAAATTTTTAGAAAATACATTTAAGTTATTTAGAATTTCATTGATCATAAATTCAGTTATACAAACTGTAGCTAACTAAAATAATAATTCAAGTTAAATTGAAATAAAATTAAGTTTGTTATGATTTTCAAAAAAAAATGTGAAATTTATTCATTGACTAAAAAATATCCCCTTTTTGAAAAAGCATAAGACATGTGGAAAATAAAATTGGCAAGATATACCAAATTTTTAAGTAAAACTCTTTTTAACCAATAATAGTATAAATTTATTCATATTTGAACTACATCATTTGAAAAATATATCATTAGATATAAACAAGACGAATAAATTGGAAAGGTTTTTTAGTTAATCTTCTCCTCTTTTAAAAAGAGTAAAAAACTATTCCTTTGTAAAAAATTAATGGAAAACATTCTACCCCTTAAAAATAACTTAAAATTTTCAAAATATTTCATAATAAATATAAATTTTTCTTAATATTCACCCCATTATAATTTTTAACTTTTTCTTTTCTTTCTCCCCATTTCAAATTTTCAAAAATAAATTGAGGAAAAATTATGATAAGGTAAAATTACAAAAATATGTACCGAAAAAATATAAATTCACATGTATTTTGAAAATAAAAAAATGAATTGATAGAAGATGGGTTTCTAAAAATGAAAATCATAGATTTTATCTTCTGATACATAGATTATCTTCTTATTTAGAGGATTTTTCCACGGAAAATTCATCTTGAGCATTTTAACTTCCATTATATTGAGAAAATTCCAAACAAAAAACTAAATAAAATTCTCCATTTCTTTTAGATATTATTTCACATAATTTTTAAAAGAGATGTATTTAAAGAAAAGTAAATTAATTACAACTAACAGTATATTTTTTTTATTAAAATAAAATACATACGAGAAAGTAAAATTTAAAAGAAAATTTTATCCATATTTTTTAAAAGTATTTTAATGTTAGAATATAAATTGAACCAAAATTAAATTGAAGATAAAATTAAGCTAATCATTTACATATTATATTTGATGTATTCAAATATATAATAATTTTATGATTTTTCTAAAATATCAATATTCTAATTTTCAGTTCTGATAAATTCAATAATAATATCTCTCTGTGTGTGTAATATCTAAGAAAATGTTGTCTAACATCATTGTTCTTTGTGTATGAGTGATGTGTTAAATTCTTGAATAAGTTAATAAAATTAGTATTGAGACAAAGAATTAGAGTTTGAGTAAAATTTAGACTAAAATCCATGAGGGTGAAATGAATCCATAGTACTTGTGCACAATAACTTCCTATTTCCACATATTCAACTTCATTAATATAGAGTGAAATAGTGTGTTTCTTCTTGTTGGACCATGAAACTAAAAATTCTCCTTGGAAATGACTTATTTTGTACGTAATTTTCTTATATAATCAAAAACATCTAAAATAAAATTCTATGTAACTTTTTATTAAAAACCATTTCTGGAATTATAAAATATACCAAGATCTGATGTTCATTTAAGATATTGTAAAATACGTTTTACTACTTTTAGATGTAATTTCATCATATTTTCTTGAAAGTTATCACAAAAACACACTAAAATGATAATTTATGGTTAACTTAATTTAATATAAAATAAAAATTCCAATCATAAACCTATAGAGTTTTTGATCAACTAGTTTCTACGGCTCATTAAGATCAAGTTCGATATAAGTTTTGATCATAGAATTTATTCTTAAAGCATTGTCAAAACTAAAATGTTTGAGTAAATCTATAACATATTTGTGTTGAGTTAAAATATTTCCTTTATGTTTTTGAGAAATTTGAAAGTTAAAAAAAATTAGTTCTCTTAACCTGATCATTTAAAACTCACTTTCTATATATTTAAAAAAGCCATTATAAAAATATTTTTGAATTAAACAAAAAAAAATCATTGATATAAATTTGGAAAATTATTGAATATGTGGAATGAATTTTATGTAAAAAGTGGTAGATCATAATTTCCATAAACAAAATTATTTTTATGTACAAATATGATAATTCTATCATTTTATGAAATTAGGGCTTATTTAAGTCTATAGTGTTATTTGGTAAGTTTAAATGCATTATTTAGAAGTTTAATATATTTAAAACCATAGGGTTTTTTAACAAAAAATTCATCCTAAAAAATCCCTTTTAGAAATATCTTATCACATTAATTTTAAATAACATAAATATCAGATGTGTTGTGAAGGCTAGTAAGATCTGGATAGACTCAATTCTAGATATTAGGAAAACAAATCACCATAGTCTATAAATTCTTCTTGAAAATAGACCATATCAATAGGTCATTCCTTATTCCTCACTAAAATTCCATTCTCATCACATTTATTTATAAAAAATCATTATACTAAAATCAATTTATGTTTTTTGGGATGTTAAACCAAAGTCCAAACATTGATCTATTTGAATTTATTTAGATCTTCCTACATAGACCTAATCCGACTTTTATCACTCAATACATCATATTTTGTTTTATATTCAAATTAAGAGAGGAATGAATTATTTTCACATTGATGTTTTAATGAAAATATAGTTTTCACTGGTTGGTTTATATAGATAATGATATTTTCAGTGAGATACATATTTAATATTAACAAGTTTTTAGGTAAAGTGGTATGTTTATCCTCAAATATTGGTTGAATATCTTCCATTGAAACCTTTTCTAGATATTGAAGATAAATTTAAGTTATTACCAAATTTTTTACTATTTATTGTTGTGAATCAGCTGCTAAAAAACATAAAAGAGTATTTTCAAAAACAACATCTAAGGAATAAACTTCTAGATATTTTAGAAAAAATAAATTATCAATTTCATCAAAATTTTCATGAATGGTTTCTTCACCAATATTTATTTATTTATTAAAAAATCTATAAGCCTTACTACATGAAAAATAACTAAAGAATATTTCTTCATTATCCTTAGGATTAAATTTATGAAGTTGATCTTTAAAATTAGTATGAATAATTTATATACGAAGAATCTAAAGAAAGAAATTTTTTTATTTCTTCTTGTCCATAACTCATAATAATTTTTATTAAAAAATTGTCAGAGTAAAAATTGATTTTTTGTATATAAAGTATTTTTCACTACTTCAACATAAAAAAATTGACCAATAGAATACTCACTTTGTAAAGTTTGAGTAATTTTCTAAAGAATTATATTTTTCTATTCGACTATATAATTTTATTGTGGTGTTATTGGGGATGAAAAGTTATGATTAATACCTTTATTACTTTACAAAGTTTAAAATCATAATTTAAAAACTCACCACCATGATCGCGTTAGATTGTAACCGAAGTTTCATTTTATCATTTTTAATAGAAGTATGAATGGTTTGGAAATGATAAAGTTCTTATGATTTTTTAGAGAAAATATACCCATTTAAATCTAGTGTAATCATCAACTAATATATACACATAGTGTTTACCCCAAATAATTCTATTTTGTGTAGGACCAAATAGGTCTATATTCAATAACTATAATTCTTCAAGAGTTGTGAATTATCTATTAGGTGTAAACTAAACTTATGTTTCTTTCCAAATTTACAAGGATCCTAGACTCTAATAGAGTTGAATTTATGCTTTAGTAGTTCTTTGACATATCCTTTCATTGAAAGTTTGGATAAATTATGAAAGTAATAGTGTCCTAGTATTCTATTCCACTACCAATAAAAATATTTATAATCAATTAAACAAGGTAAATATGGATGTCTTAAATCTTATAAGTTAAGAATATAAATATTATCATGCCTATCAGTAGATAGAATAAAAGTGAATTCTAAATTGTTAATATTACATTTATCATTCCTAAAATTCACAAGGAAACCCTTATTTTATAATTTAATAATATTTATAAGGGTGTTCTTAAGTCCTAGAATATAAAAAAAAATAAAAATTAATGTTTTTATAAAAAACTAACATCATCAATTTTGATGATTTCAACATGTGTGTGGTCTCCAAAAATGACTCATCTTCCATTTTAATTTTTTTAGATTACAAAATTTACACTTTTAACACCAAAAAAATTTAAATAAATAACATTATATTTGATAGTGTATTCGAAAAGAAAAACTAATCTTAAGCAACCCATGAAATATTTTTTTAAAATTTAATCTATTTAATAGCTTAGGGAACTTGCAACCCTGAGTCTAAATGAACCTCAATATAATATACCATTATAAACTAGTTATTAAATTTTTTCGGAATAAATACTACAAAATAAATTATCAAAATTATAGTTATCTATTTATTATAAATAAAAGAAGAATCATTTAAAAGAAAAAAATGTTTTCTAAAACACTGCATTTTTTTCTAAAATATGGTTTAGTTACTCTTAGTGCACGTAATTTTAAATTTTACCAGTTTTAGGAATTTTTTTTTATAAGTGAAGTTTATTTTTTAAATAATAATATTAAAATTATCTTAGGATGAATTTTTGGGATTTTTCTGAAATGTTTCATTTTTCAATGATTAATGGAAAATATTGAATTGTAATTGAAAACTATATTTTAATATAAATTATTCATAATGATAAATTATATTTTAAATTAGTTTGAATATAAAATTAGATCAATTATATGTAAATTAATCTATCTTAGTTCATTGGATTCATTTTTATAATGAATTTAGATATAAAATCCTTGTAAACTATTGAACATTTTCTCATTGAAGACTCATTTTCTCATCTCGTGTGTGGGATTAATTTTATATTAATATTTTCAACTTCTGTGAAAAATATAGAAAATTTGATTCCAAATTTTTAATAAGAATTAATTATGTTATATAATATGGTCACATTAATTTTTTATAATAATTAATAGTAAAAATAGTAAAAATTATTAACTGTAATTAAAGTAAAAATGGATTTATTTGAAGGTTAAAAAAACGATAAGGGTTAAAATGACCTAAACACTTGTATAAAATATATTTTATAGTAATATTTCAACCATATTATTTCTAATTATCAATAATACTTCATTTTTTGGAATTTGAAAAATGTCGGTACATCTTTTTATTTTCAAAAATTACAAGTATGTCACTCACCTCACTTATAAAAGGTCAACCCATGTCATCTCATACTCACACCTTAAAACCCATTTGGTTATACCAATACCTACCCAAATAACTTCCAAAATTACCTCTTCTAATACTATAATCATTATTCTGGGTATAAATACAATATATTACGGTTTTTTGCGAAATCTTAAGGAGGTTAACTAAAGAAAAGTTAATGTTCTTCAAAAGGTTTTTTTATTTTATTTCTTCCTCTACATATTTAAATTATTATTAAAAAATGATGATATAATAAAATAAGTATCTTACATATACTTATATATTGTTATGTTAATTTAATGACCTAAATTATCCCCACTTCCATCAAATGGGTTATGAAATCACTATTCATGTGTATGATAAACTATCGCCTCGTAAACCAATGTCATTTATTTTTTCATTTCCAACTATAATAATTGGCACTATAGTATTAATTTCTATTTTTAGAAGTTTTTCAGCGACGGTTTAATAAAAAGCCGCTAAAGTTTGTATTAATAATTTATTGGTGTTTTTTTAAACCACCGCTAAAACTTTTTTTTCAACCCAGATAACCCCCCCCCCCCACCCCCATGACCCCCCTTCTCTCCCTGACCCCTACGATATCCCCACCCCCGGTGACCCCTAAAACCCTCGCCACCTCTCAGCCTCTCCACCTCACCCCTTTCCACCTCATCGTGCCTCGCCGCCTCACACATTTCAGTGGTAGTTTATCAAATTAGTTATGACAAATACCATATTTGATCTTAAGTAGTATTTTAATAGTTCACACTTGTTACTTCACATGATAAATATAGATCCTTTTTTGGATATATTTTAGTGAACCATGAATTACTCCTCATCTAATAATTTATAACTAGTATAATAGGCATTTAGAGTAGAATAAATATAATGTATCCTTATAACCTAATTTATGTTTGGATTGATATTTTTATACCTGTTTGGATTCCATAAAACAATATTCATTATTTATTCATGATTTATGTATTGATCATGTGTGACATGGAATTGCATTTTATTGATATTATAGTTAATGTATCATATTCAAGAATATTTACCTTTTGTTTTTTTTATCATTAGATTCATTATAATGGAATTATTTCTTAGCATGACTATTACTTTGATATTTTGAGCTTGTTTTTACTTTTTCATACCAATCATGTTGATTAGTATAAATAATAACGCTACCTTGACCATGGATATTGTTTTGATAAATAATGATTATGTTAGAAGAGGTATTTTTCTGGTGTATAACTTGTGTGTTGGTATGTATTATACAGAGATTGATGAATGGGATGGGATCACAATGACTTTAATTTTGTATACCCCTTTCACCTATCCCTAAATTCATGTGATGATAGTTCCTTGATTCTTCTATACACCCACCTCTTTCAAAAATACAATGATTTTCCCATGAATCCATCCTGATAAGTATTGCTATGATCTTAATTAAATGGGAATGGAATCATGGATTCCTTGACCTGATGTCTCATATCTAAGTCTAGGATCAAATAAATTATGTTAGGTATAGACCCTCCCATTATAGAGATTTATTATTTTTAATAGATTCTATTTTAGGATGTTTTCCATTATCTGATGCTTCCATGTTTTTATTGATAACCATCTGTAAAGTAATTTTTATATAAATATATATATAAATGTTTATATTCATATAAAGAACATATGTAAGTATATTTCATATAATTTAGAAACTAGGTGGTTTATTACTGGGTATTATATTCTTACACCCAGTATATACACTTAGGGGGGACATGAAATTTAATGGTCTATTTTTTGGGTACCTATAGTTACAAGTACATGTTCAGAAGAATTGTTTTTTCTAAGCATGGTTGATTTTTGTATGACTCGTGATCCATTTAGTGTTGTAAATGGAGACAGGTGACTGATTTTTTCATTTAACCTTAGGGTTCAGGTATCATTTTATACTATTGACGTTCATATGAATTGTAAATGTTTATCGTATGGAATTCACTCAATTTGGATCATTTTAGTTTTCTTGTATTTTAGTTTATTAATAAAATTGGGTAAACCAAATCCCACTGGCCTTCTTAGAACCTCGATGTTATTCTCCAGCCTTTGGTGATCGAGAGGTGAAAATGAGGTCATGTAGTTCTCTATCCTAACACTATTTAGGTATCTCAGTCACCATCACTAGACCACCTGCACTTTTTTTCTTACATAAGATCCTGAATCATGGAGGTGGTTTTTTTTACTTGTACCTTTATCGCTTATATCCCTTGGTTTAAGATCCTTACCTCTTACTCCATATCAACCATTTATAGTAATTATTTATGGTATTTTTAATTTAAATTTTTGATATAAAGGATTTAAATATTGATATTCCAATTTGTTGTTATTCTCCCATCCAGAATAGTTTATCAAATTCCTCCGTCCAAATTAGTTTTTATGTAAGATTATGGTGAATACTATAAGTTTCTAGATTAAATTTTTGAGACTTCATAATAAATTCGATGTGAGTGATGAGTTTTGTATTTTCTTATATCTTTTCCATGAAAATGTTTTTAGTATTTTTCACGACACATCCTCGGGGCCCGTGCCGTGACTACCCCAAGCCCGCCTTCCATAGGCCAGGGGCTGGCGACTAGAACCAAAGGCATAAATCTCGATAAAAGGGAAGGCATTGCCTTTATATAAGTAAACAAACAGAGCAGAGTACGCAAGCTGAAGTAAGCACTAAGTAAACTAAGTAAAAAGTAAGTGCTGGAAAGTAAATGGGCTAGAATACAAACCCAACTGAATGTACAGTACAACAGTAAAGAAAGAACAGCTGTAGTAAAGTAAACTAGAAACCACTGAGTCGTCCTCAGGATATCCCACCTGAAGGTTGGGTACAAATGGTCTCCTCAGCTCCTCGGGTCCGGCCGTCCACTCCGTGTATGTCCCGCCTAGTGTTCCACCTCCAGGTACTATCCCGCTCCACAAGACTCCACCTCAATCAGTGATGCCTGTCGTCTGCATCCAACACAACGTAGTGTGGGCATAGCCCATGCAGGGGTGAGTATACGATACTCTGTAGGGACCCCGAGACCCCCGAAGGTCTCCCAAAATCCAGAAAGGACAAACCACAAAGGAAAGATACAAACACAAATTATCAACCAACTATACTTAGGTATATGCCCATACATATACCTAAGTCATCAATTTCAGTTCGGCTCCAACTCACGAGCCCAAGTACAACCCATCCCACACAGGAAAGTACAACCCAGTCTACACAGGAAAGCAAGTCAATCACATCGTTAATAATGAATGAAAGTCAAGACACATCTCACACAGGTATACTACTCATGAAGAGGGGTGGAGATGATAGATGTAGCCTCTGAATCATCTCCCCTGCCGAACCCACATAGGATCCAAGTACAGAAGTCATCGTTGTCGAACCCACGTAGGATCCAAGTACAGTAACCATCGTTGTCGAACCCACGTAGGATCCAAGTAACGTCGTCATAGCTGCCGAACCCACGGAGGATCCAAGTATAGTTTTCCTTGTTGTCGAACCCACGTAGGATCCAAGTACAGTCGTCATCATCGTCGCAGTCGCAGCCATCTCTAGGGTTCCCGCACACAGAATGCTCGATTCCGGGAGGATCCGCTCCACGAGCCAAGAGGGTCAATACATCAACTATCACAAAGTCTATATTTGATGTATCCCGAAGTTCCATCTCTTCAAAAGGAACTCAACGCAACAGACGGTGCGTCAATCAGACGCCCGGTCTGAGAGATATAGGCTTTTCTGCCTCAGGGGCCCGGTTAGAAATATGCTCATTTCTAATGTGGCCGATATCCAAAATCATCTTAAACTCACTAAGAGTATCGCAAAAGAACAGTCTCATCGAAAGGGTCCTAGTGTCGCAGACGGCGCATCGATCGGACGCGCGGTCTTTAAGTTAACCCTGTTTAAGTGATTAACAAGCCTGACCCGTTTAGCCCAGTGGGCTGACGGGTCGGGTTGACCCAGTTTGACGGGTCCGACCCAGAAGGGGTGTCGGACCGGTCCGAAGGAAAAACTCAAGTCGGCCCAAAGGGACGCGGCCCGGCCCAGCCCGACGCGGCCCGACTCGGCCTGGCGCAGCCCGGCTCTGCCCGGCCTGGCACGGCCCGACTCAGCCCGGCCTGGCGCGACCCGGCTGGCTCGGCTGGCTGGCCGAGTAGCTCGTCCGAAGCCGAGCGCGTTCCAAAAGGGGGGGGGGGGTGGCCACCCCGGTTTTCTACATCGGCGGCGTCAGGCGGTGTCGCCCTTCCCCAAACCGGCCGGTTAGACCGTCCGGTCTTCTGCACACGCAGCCCGCATGGGCGGGCCGCCAGTCCTCCAGTGCGGAGCACTCCTGGCGCCGCGGTCCAGCACCGCCCGGCCGGCCGACGGGCCGACCGGTCCTCTAATGCGGCACCCTTCTGGAAACGCGGCTCCTCTTTGCCCGGCCAGCTGACGGGCCGGCCGGTTCTTCCACCGAAGCGGGCCGCGGTTCTTCCCACACAACCGTGTACGACAGCGTCGGCCTCCCTTTGTCGCATTCCTGACCCAGCGCGATGGCATCATGCCTCATTTTTCGCATTCTGATTCTATAATAATTAAATGAGAACAACTGAGGGTTGTCGGTCCGTGTTCGTTCGGCCCGCACCCTCTGCGTGAGATGATAACAATCAGCCATATTTAAACATCGATTTCCAACAAGTACAAGATACGTAAACTTACACTTCCAAGAATAAACCCCTACCTCAAAAAAAGATGACTAGTATTGGCGTCACGGTTGACGACGTCGTGAGATGAGGGTTCTTAGACGTCGACGGAGAGTGTCTGAGGAGGAAGTGGTGTCTCCCCTTTTTGTTAAAGAGAGAAGATTGAAAGGGGTGACGTCATTGGTGAGTTCCCGCATCGGTGTCTCATCCCTTATCGCAGAGGAAGAAAAGGATGGAGAAACTGGGGTCGCCGAGTCGATGTTCTTCGTCGAAGAGTTGACGTTATTTGTTGAGGATGAAGTTCTTCAAATAAAACTAGAGATCTCTCCCCAAAATCTCAACACAACATGACAACCCCAAAAATAAAATAAGGCTTCCCTTATTTTATTAAATCATGCCATGCATTCAAATTTACAAAATTCAAACACTTAATTAATTAATGAAGAGTTTCAATTAATTAATTAATGTGTGTGTTGGCATGCAATAAAGAGGGAGAGATGGAGAGTTACTTAATTAAAAGGAGTTAACAAGTTTTAAAGGGGGAGTTTATGAGAGTTATAGTAATGTGAAGGGTTGGGGATCGTGTGGTCCCCACCTCACGTTTATCCTCACATGGGTATTTAGGATGTTATTGGGTCCCACCCTAAATTCCCCATGTAGGTTATAACTACTTAAGATATAAAATAAAATTGTCCCAAAATTTTATTCACCTCTAAATTAATCCACAAAAATTAACTTCTTCTCTCATGCAAACACATCTTTGGTAAAGGTCCTCTTAAGAAATTACTGGTGCTACGAGTTCACCGGTGCCCTAAGATTTTAATTCTGAACACCGGTTCAAAAGATAGAAAATCCTGCTCGTTTGTTTACTAAGCGTACCCGAGCTAAACTTCAGAAAATGATTCCAGGCACACCGAGACTCGGAATCAAGTTCCGTAAGAAGCCATAGACTTGTAAAATTATAAATTATTTAATAAAAAAATTCCTTGAAATTTCCAGGTCTTTACATTACTCCCACCTCAGGGATTTACGTCCCCATAAAGCTACATCATAAACTAGGAAAACAAATGAGGGTATTGTGCACACATCTGAGCCTCTCGCTCCCATGTGCTCTCCAGGAGGTTTCTGTGCTGCCAACGAATGTACAGAAGAGGAATCGACCGTCTACGTAGGACCCGCTCTTGTCGATCCTTGATCTCCACCGAGACCTCCGCAAAATTCACCCCATCATCGATGTCCAGCTCCCTGTGATCAATGATGTGCGGCGAGTCATGCACGTATCTCCTCAACTGAGATACGTAGAAGACGTCGTGCACCCAGTGAAACTGAGGTGGAAGGGCCAGGCGGTAAGCCACCTCGCCTACCCTGCTGAGGACCTGGAATGGTCCGATGAAGCATGGAGATAACTTGTTTCCCCGGCCAAGTCTTCATAATCCACGTCTAGGTGAGACCCATAAGAAAACGTGGTCGCCATCCTCAAACTCTAGTGGTCTCTGCCTCCTGTCAGCATAGGACTTATGTCTGCTCTGTGTAGTCCTCATCCACTCCTGGATGATTTGCACCATCTTCGTCGTATCCTGGACCATCTCTGGTCCTACGAGTGCTGACTCCCCAGGGTTAGTCTAGCACAGAGGTGATCTACATGTTCGACTGTACAATGCCTCGTATGGTGCCATCCAGATGGTGGAGTGGTAGCTGTTATTGTATGCAAACTCCACCAAGGGTAGGTGATCCTCCCAGATGCGACCAAAGACAATAACGCATGCACGGAGCATGTCCTCTTATGTCTTAATGGTCCTCTCTTTCTGGCCATCCATTTGAGGATGAAAGGTGGTGCTCAAGTGTAGTTGTGTCCCAAACGCCTCCTGTAACCCCTTCTGAAGCCAGGAAGTAAAGTGAGCATCTCAATCGGAGACGATAGACGATGGCACACCATCAATCCTTACGATCTCCTAAACGTAGAGGCGTCCAAATCTCTCCACTTAGCCCTACTCTCTCATAGGTAGGAAGTGGGACGACTTGGTGAGTCGTTCGAAAATCACCCAGATGGATTCGTGTCCTCTAGAAGTACGTGGAAGCCCTGTCATGAAATACATGGATATCCTGTCCCACTTCCACTCCGGGACCTCTAAGGGCTGCACTAAGCATGCCGGTACCTGGTGCTCCGCCTTCACCTGCTGGCAGGTGAGGCATCATGAAACGATCTATGCCACAGCCTTATTCATACCCGACCAACAGTGCTATCGTCTAAGGTCCGGGTACATCTTCGCTGCTCCAGGATATACCGCTAGAGGGGAAGTGTGAAACTCCCTCAGAACCTCCACCTATAATGCAACTGGTACCATGGTATGTCCCCTGAAGAGGATGAAGTGCTCTCCTCCTATAGAAAAACCATCAGGTGCCTGCCCTGTGGAAATCTGAGCACTTCACGTCTCACAGTCAACGTCCCCACGATGTGCCTCTCCAACCCGCTGTAGTGGTGGAGGAGTAACTATGGGCAACTATAGAAAGGTTGCTCCATCTATATCCACAAAGGATATCTGCAACACGGCTAGCTACTCTGTCGCCTCTCCAAGTAGCTGAATGCCCGATCTTCTACTGAGAGCATCAGCTACTACATTCCCCTTCCTAGGAGTATAGACTATCTAAAAGTCATAGTCCTGGAGAAACTCGAGCCATCGCCGCTGTCTCAGGTTCAGGTCCTTCTGTGATAAGATATATCTAAGACTCTGGTGGTCAGAATAGACTATAAAGTGCTCGCCCATCAGATAGTGTCGCCACATCTTCGAGGTGAAGACCACTGCTGCTAACTCCAGTTCATGGGTAGCATAGTTCTGCTCGTGTTGCCTCAACTGTCATGAACCATAGGCGATCACTGCCCTCTCCTACATTAGGACACACCCAAGTCTAGTCCCCGATGCATCGCAGTAAACTATGTACCCTACGCCCTCCTCCTATAGCCTCAAGATGGGTGCACTGGTCAATCTCTGCCTCAGCTCCTGGAAGCTCTGCTGACATCTATCTGACCACACGAAGGGTTTCCCCTTCTTCGTCAAAGCTGAAAGCAGTGCTGCAACTCTGGAAAAGTCTGGAATAAATCTCCGATAGTACCCAGCCAGACCTAGGAAACTTCGCACCTCCATCACGCTCTTGGGTGGCTCCCAAGAAAGTACTACCTCGATCTTCGTAGGATCTACAGAACCTCCCAACTCAGAGATGACGTACCCCAAGAAGTGGACCTCTCGAATCCAGAGCTGACACCTAGAGAGCTTAGAATAAAGCTGGTTCTCTCAGAGTGTGTCCAGTACAACTCGCAAGTGGTAGGCGTGCTCCTCCTCAGAAGTCGAGTAAATCAGTATGTCGTCGATGAAGACTACGACAAATCGATCAAGGTAAGGATGGAAGATCCTGTTCATGAGACTCATGAACACTGCTGGAGCATTGGTTACGCCGAAAGGCATAAACAAGAACACATAGTGGCCATACCAACACCTGAAGGTCGTCTTTTGCACATCCTTGTCTCGAACTCTGAGTTGATGATAGCCTGACCTGAGGTCTATCTTTGAAAACCATCGTGCTCCCTTGACCTGATCAAAGAGGTCGTTAATCCTCGGAAGTGGATACTTTTTCTTCACGATCACCTGATTCAAGAGACGGTAGTCGAAACACAGTCGTAAGCTCCCATCCGCCATCTTGGCGAATAGAATCGGAGAAGCCCAGGGTGAAGCACTAGGTCAGATGAATCCCTTGCCCTGCAAGTCCTCCAGCTGTACCCACAACTCATGAAGCTCAGCGGGAGCCATCCAATATGCTGGAGTAGATATCGGGGATGTCCCGGGGTGCAGGTCAATATAGAAGTCTACCTCTCTGTGAGGAGGTAGTCCTGGAACGTCATCAGGAAAAACGTCCGCGAACTGATCCACCACAATAGGAAAACTAGGAATCCTCACATCAACCACTCCGAGAATGAGACTAGCCAAATGATGTGTGATCAGCTGCCCTCTCCTTTGTGTAAGTCCATCCTAAGCTGAAAAGGCTCCCTTATCGCCGGTGAAGGTGAACCTGCTCCCATCTGTGCGGACACACCGCACTTTGTGCCTAAAATAGTCGATTTGATCATGGACTGTATATAACCAATTCATGCCCAAGATGATGTCGTAAGGCCTCAACGCCACTACAAGAAGATCACAGCCGAAGCTCTCACCTCCTAGAGTAAGCTCACACTGTCGGAACCAGTGCGTAATCATCGAGTCTACTCCCATAAGATTCTCTGGCCGTAAGGATCGATCCAATGGCTCCGTCAGAATCTCCGAGCTGCGAACAAGGGAAGTGGAAATAAAAGAATGACTCGCTCCTGTGTCTATAAGAACTGCAGTAAGGGTGGAGTAGACACATATAGTACCTTGAATCATCTTAGGTGTGCCATGGTCATAAGCTTCCACTACCTGAAGCTGAGCCTTCCTCTATCCGCTAACTCCCTTTGGTCGGGGTGGACCTCCTGGTGGTGGTGGTGGTAGAGCCTCAAAGCGTCGCCCACCACCCGCTGCTCGGCCATCTCCTCTGCCTCGTCCTCTTTCTCCCTGCAGACCACCACGATCGAACCTATGCCTCTGACTGGGTGGTCCCTCAATTATCTGGTGCTCCTATGCATGGTGGGTCGGGCAGTCATGAGCCATGTAGCCCTGCCCGCCGCATTCATAGCATTGCCTGCCTCTTTTATGACTGGATCTATTGTGTGTTCCCCGCACATCCGAACCAGTATCCTGAGGTCACTCACCTGATGGCATGGTCCGCTTGGACCTCTATGTCATCTGTCTACTGCCGGTTGCAGAAGACTCCGCTACATGTCACCCTGCGATAGGCCTCCCTGCTAGCGTAGGCTCAGCAAGGAAGCTCTCCACAAGAAGGGTTCTCTCCAGTACTCCTGCCTACGTCGGAATGATGAGGGAGATCATCTAAGCCCCGATCTCATGCCTCAGTCCCTGCTCGAAGGTCCAGGCTAGGAAGAATGGATCTCAAACCATGTCCGTGGAGTAGCGCGAGAGTTTGGTAAATATCGCCGAGTACTGGGCTACTATCATGCAGCCCTGTCGTAGCTGTAGTAACTCCTAGATGTGCTGCACGCGGAGGGTGGCTGGAACAAACTCCGAGCAGAAGAGGCTCTCGAAGTCCGTCCAAAGTAGAGATGCCTCGTCGTGCACCTGAAGTATCAGACTCCACCATCTACCTACTGGTACATGTAGGACACTCACCACAAGGATCACCATAAGATCTGCTGGTTTCCCTACCAATCTGAAGACTCAAACGATAGCCTCCAGCCAATCCTCGACTACCTGAGGGTCCGTCTCTCCACGGAACCTGGGCGGCCTCTGACGCTGAAACTTGTGTAGTGCACTCTGGTGACGTGCACTCTCCACTGCTGGGGCTGGTGGTATTGGAGTCCAAGCGGGTAGAGGTACCGCTGGTGCCTCCGCTATAATGGGGCCCTGCACCGAGGCCTCGTCTCTCGGTGGGCTGCCATCTCGCACGTAACTGGGAACCCTAGATGGCTGCCATCGTGGGGCCATCCTAAAAAGAAACAGGTGCACCACGGTTAATACAGTATACCTGGTGAGCTGACACAAAGAAATCACAAAGAAAACTTTTGAATCACACATGCAATCAATGTTTTTAGTCACTGAGTCAGAAATCAGAAGTCAGGGTCCTTGTGTACGGATACGTCGGTCGTCGCACCAACACTGGACTCCCTATACTGATAACTACACTCAATACTCTAAACATTATTGCTTCACAGAGAAGAAATTATCAGAGTTCTGATTCTGTAGTAGAACCGTCTCCTCTAATACCAATTTGTCCTGACCCATCCTCAGGGCACGTTCTGTGACTACCCCAAGCCCCCCTTCTATAGGACAGGGGATGGCGACTAGAACCAAAGGCGTAAATCCCAATAAAAGGGAAGGCATTGCCTTTATATAAGTAAAAAAACATAGGATAGTACGCAAGATGAAGTAAACACTAAGTAAACTGAGTACAAAAGTAAGTGCTGGAAAGTAAATGGGCCAGAATACAAACCCAACTGAAAGTACAGTACAATAGTAAAGAAAGAACAGCTTCAGTAAAGTAAACCAGCAACCACTGAGTCATCCTCCGGATATCCCACCTAAAGGGTGGGTACAAATGGTCTCCTCAACTCCTCGGGTCCGGACGTCCGCTCCGTGTATGTCCCGCCTAGTGGTACCTCCAGGTACCTTCCCGCTCCACAAGACTCCACCTCAATCAGTGATGTCTATCGTCTGCATCCAACATAACGTAGTGTGGGCATAGCTCGTGCAAGGGTGAGTATACGATACTCAGTAGGGACCCTGAGACCCACGAAGGTCTCCCAAAATCAAAAAAGGACAAACCACAAAGGAAAGATACAAACAAAAAGTATCAACCAACTCTACATAGGTATATGCTCATACATATACCTAAGTCATCAATTCCAGTTCGGCTCCAACTCACGAGCCCAAGTAGAACCCAGTCCACACAGGAAAGCACAACCCATTCCACACAAGAAAGAAAGTCAATCACATCATTTATAATGACTGAAAGTCAAGACATAGCTCACATAGGTATACTAATCACGAAGAGGGGTGGAGATGATAGATGTAGCCTCTAAATCATCTCCCCTGCCGAACCCACGTAGGATCCAAGTACAGAAGTCGTCACTGCCGAACCCACGTAGGATCCAAGTACAGTAACCATCACTGCCGAACCCATGTAGGATCCAAGTACAGTCGCCATTGCTTCCAAACCCATGGAGGATCCAAGTACAGTCGTCCTCACTACCAAACCCACA
This sequence comes from Viscum album, assembly GCA_963277665.1. Lineage (NCBI taxonomy): Eukaryota > Viridiplantae > Streptophyta > Magnoliopsida > Santalales > Viscaceae > Viscum > Viscum album. The sequence goes on along the minus strand of OY728129.1, from coordinate 581,042,096 downwards.
TAAGATCCAAGTACAGTCGTCATCGTCGTCGTAGTCGTAGGCAACTCTAGGGTTCCCGCACACAGCATGCTCGATTCTGAGAGGGTCTGCTCCACGAGCCAAGAGGGTCGATACATCGACTATCACAAATTCGAGATTTGATGTATCCTGAAGTTCTGTCTTGTCAAAAGGAACTCAATGCAATAGATGGCACGTCAATCGGACACCCGGTCTGAGAGATATAAGTTTTTCCGTCCTAGGGGCCCGGTTAGAAATATTCTCATTTCTAACCCACTCAATATCCAAAATCATCCGAAACTCACTTAGAGTATCGCAAAATAACTATCTCATTGAAAGGGTCCTAGTTCCGCAGACGGCACGTCGATTAGACGCGTGGTCTTTAAGTTAACCCCATTTAAGTGATTAACAAGCCCGACCCGTTTAGCCCAGTGGGCCGATCGGTCAGGTTGACCCAGTTTGACGGGTCTGACCCAGCAGGGGTGTCGGACCAGTCCAAAGGAAAAACTCAAGTTAGCCCGAAGGGACGTGGCCCGGCCCGAAGTGGCGTGGCCCGGCCCGGCGGGGCGCGGCCCGGCTCGGCCTGGCGCGGCCCGGCTCGGCCCGGCCCGACGCAGCCTGGCTGGCTCGGTCGGTTGGCCGAGCGGCTCGGCCGAAGCCGAGCGGCTCGGCCGAAGCCGAGCACGTTCTAAAAGGGGGGGGGGCATGCCCCCCCCCCCTCCCCAGTTTTCTGCATCGGCGGCGCCTCCGTTCCCCAAACCGGCTGGCTAGAACGGACGGTCTTCTGCGCACGCGGCCCACATGGGTGGGCCGCTGGTCCTCCAGTGTGGCGCCCTCCTAGCGCCACATTCCAGCACCGCCCGGCCGGACGACGGGGCAGTCGATTCTTCCGCCGAAGCGGCCCGTGTAGCGGGCCACGGTTCTCCCCGCACAACTGGAACGACAGCATCGGCCTCCCTTTGTTGCATTCCCGGCACGGCGCGACGTCGTTGTGCCTCCTTTGACTCATTCCGATTTTAAAATATTTAAACGAGAACAACGGAGGGTTGTCGGGCCGTGTTCGTTCGGCCTGCACCCTCCACGTGAGATGATAACAATAAGCCATATTTAAACATCGATTTCCAATGAGTACGGGATACGTAAACTTAAACTTCCAAGAATAAACCCCTACCTCAAAAAAATATGACGAGCTTTGGCGTCGTGGTTGACAGCATCGCGAGATGAGGGTTCGTAGACGTCGATGGAGAGAGTCTAAAGAGTAAGCAGCGCCTCCCCTTTTTTTAACAGAGATAAGATTGAAAGGCGTGACGTCGTTGGCGAGTTCCCGCTTCGTTGTCTCCTCCCTTGTCACGGAGGAAGAATAGGACGGAGAAACCGGGGTCGCTGAGGCGATGTTCTTCATCGAAGAGTTGACATTCTTCATTGAGGATGAAGTTCTTCAAATAAAACTAGTTCTCTCTCCCCAAAATCTCAACACAACATGCCAACCCCAAAAATAAAATAAGGCTTCCCTTATTTTTTTAAATCATGCCATGCAGTCAAATTTACAAAATTCAAACACTTAATTAATTAATGAAGAGTTTCAATTAATTAATTAATGTGTGTGTTTTCATGCAATAAAGAGGGAGATAGATAGAGTTACTTAATTAAAGGGAGTTAACAAGTTTTAAAGGGGGAGTTTATGAGAGTTATGGAAATGTGAAGTGTTGGGGCTCGTGTGGACCCCACCTCACGTTTATCCTCACATGGGTAGTTAGGATGTTAGTGGGTCCTACCCTAACTTCCCCATGTAGGTTATAACCACTTAAGATATAAAATAAAATTGTCCCACAATTTTATTCACCTCTCAATTAATCCAAAAAAATTAACTTCTTCTCTTGTGCAAACGCTTCTTCGGTAAATGTCCTCTTAAGAAATTATTGGCGTTGTGAGTTCGTTGGTGCCCTCAGATTTCAATTTCGAGCACCGGTTCAAAAGATAGAAAATCTCACTCATTCGTTTACTGAACGTACCCGAGCTAAACTTTGGAAATTGATTCTGGGAACACCGGGCCTCGGAATCAAGGGTTTTCAGAAGCCATATACTCGTAAAATTACAAAGTATTTAAGAAAAACTTTTCCTTGAAATTTATGGGTCTTTATAGTATTCTCCCATATATGTATGGAATTATTCGAACCACATAAATATTTATTTTCTATTTTGTTTTTTTTGTGAAGTGTGTTATAAGAGTTTTTTGTAGTAATTTAGAGATATGTCTTCTTAGTTCCGGTGCATAGACTTGGTGGAGTAAATTATCAGACAAACCTTTATTCAATAGGATTATGGAGATTTCCACTATATAGGACGAGATTCATCATACAAATTTATATCCATTGTATATCATAGATATTATGGAGATTTCCACTCATTTCTTATGATGTGTTGTTTGGATCTTTCAATTTTATTGGATGTTCAGTTCCTCTATCTGGTTATTTCTACTATATAACTGCCAGGGGCTATTGGGAAAAAGTGTCTTTGGGGATTTTTTTGATATAATCATAGAATTTTTCCAAATATTTAACATATTTATATATTTTTCAACTAGTATATATGAATCTCATTCCTTATTTATTAATAGATATGTGATTTAATTTTTTTTAATATTGTGTAAGCACATTGTGATATACATTGATAAAAGATAGATCACATTAATGAGGAACACACCTCAGTATGTTAAGGGTTTGAAGGAGTTTTTATATTTTGAAATTTCTAATAGATCCTTTGAAGGGAGAATAATATGTCCATGTCCTTAATGTAAATTGAAAAGATGGTTGAAGAGAGATTAAGTTTATGAACATTTAATATTGAAGCAATTCCCTAGTCAATATTTGTGTTGGATTTGGAACAGAGAATCGAACATTACAGAATGGTTGAGCACTGATGTCAATCCACAGAATGAGCTCCCAACTTCATCAACAATGGGAAATGAAATGAAAAACCTTATAAATGATGCATTTGGCACTACAAGACACCACCATCAACATCAAAACATATCGGAAAAACTAGATGAGGGTGCTACAAATAGCAACGTGACAAGTGATGCTTTTGAGACTTTAGGGAAACCATATTAAGATTATAACTTATCAATGGATCCTCCTCTCGATTATATGGAAGCTAATGTAATAGAAAAATTCACTGAGTAAAATACGTATCTTGATTTAGTTGACGATGGAAATCAAGAGTTGTATAGTGGATGTTTGAAATATTCAAAACTTTCTTTTTTGCTGAAGTTGTACCATATCAAATGTCTATGTGGAATTAAAAACAAGTTAATGTCCATGATATTGGAATTGTTGCATGATGCATTTCCTGAAGCAAACATATTAGAGTATTTTTATGATATGAAAAAAGTTTTTAACAGGCTTGGTTTGAAATATACAAAAATACATGCATGTCCCAATGATTCTATGATTTATTGGCAAGAGGTTTCAAGTAGATAGGATTGAAAAAATGTTCTTCTTCTACATGGAATTCAATGGGTGATGTTGGAAGTTGGAATCAACTTACTACCATAAAGAAGAATAAAAGGAACACACCTACAAAGGTTTTTCATTACTTTTCTTTAAAGCCTCAATTACAAAGAATATTTATGTAATTGAAAACCGCCAAACACATGAAGTGGTATTCTGTAGATAATTAAAATGATGGGTTAATGCGACATCCATTTGATTCACAATAGTGGAAGACATTAGATTCATTACATCTAGATTTCTCAGATGATCCTAGGAACATTCGATTGGGATTGGCTGCCGAGGGATTCAACCCATTTGGGACTTTCAGTTTCAGTTATATCATTTGGCAAGTTGTTTTTATCCCTTACAATCTGCCTCCATGGATGTGTATGGAACAAATGTATTTTTTAATTTTGATGATTATTCATGGAAAAAAAATTCCTGGAAATGATATTGATGTATACTTTCAGCCTTTAATTGAAGAATTACATGATTTATGGAGAAATGGTGTTGAGACATTTGTTGTTTCTTCTAAAACAATGTTCAAAATGTATGCTGCTTTAATGTGGGCCATTAGTGACTTCCCTAGGCTTGGGAATTTATCTGGTTGGAACACTTACACAGTTTCGGATTGTCCTATTTGTAACAATGATTTTGAGTCCAAATGGCTACCTCAATGTAGAAAATGGTGCTTCTTGTTCCATCAAAGATTTCTCGATGCATCTCATAGATTTCAGCTGAACATATCAAAATTTAATTGTTTCATTGATCGTAGACCACCTCCAAAGTTATTAACTGGTTTTGAAATATTGACACAACTTGGAAAAGTTGAAATAAAATTTGTGAATGTTTTTCATTTGAATGATAGCGGAAAACGGGTTCGAAGTGCATTATCATGTGAAATCGGAACGCAACAATGGATGAAAAAAGTATATTCTTCAAACTTATGTATTGGGAATTTAATTTGTTGCGACATAATCTTGATGTGATGCATATTGAGAAGAATGACTGTGAAAATTTGATCTTTACATTTCTTAATGAGCATGTAAAGTCTAAGGATCATCTCAATGCTCGGAAATACTTACAAGTAATGAACATAAAATGTGATCTCTGTCCAGATGAAAATGAAAAGTATGCTCCGGCAATTTTTGCAATGAAAAATAGGGATAAATATACATTCCTTTGAATTTTAAAGCATGTGACAATATCTTATGGGTATTTAAGTAACACATCGAGGTGTATTGACTTAAATAATTATAAGTTACATTGATTGAAAAGTCATGATTCACATATTTTGTTATAGCAGTTACTACCATTTCCATTGCATACATTGTTACCTGAAAAAGTTATTGTTGTTGTACTCCAATTCTTCACATTTTTCAGGAAACTATGTGAGAAATATCTACATCCATTTTAGCTTTACAACATTTAGGAGAGGTTTTTATTGACACTTTTTGAAATGGATATGAACTTTCCTCCTTCGTTTTTTACTTTCATGATACATTTAAATGTGCATTTGGTTGAGGAAACTAAATTAAGAGGCCCCATTCATTATCAATGGATGTATCCAATTGAGAGGTAATTTATTTATGTGTTTTTCAGTTAGGTAAACAATTTTTGGAACTTAATTAAATGAATAATAATGTTTGTTTCTTTATTTCATAGATATCTTGGGCATTTGAAATCATACATGATAAATAAAGCTCAACCAGAAGGCTCTATTGTTGAAGGCTATTTGGTAGAATAGTGTATTACCCTTTTTCTAGATACTTGGATGATATTGAGACAAGATTTAATCGAGTTGTACGTGTTGATGACACATCAACTCAATCTTAAATACATGGGAAATCAAAAATATTTCCTCCTATTGGCTGATCATTTGGGAGGACCTAAAATGTTACACTGACAGAAATGGAATTATTACAAGCACATAAATATGTGTTGCTGAATAGTGAAATTTAAGATCTATTTATTGAAGAGTTTAGGATACAAAAAAAGATATGAATGATAGGTCCAACATGAAATGAGAAATACATAACAAAATCTATTAATAAAGAGCTTGTAGAATTTTTTTCACGACATGTAAGTTCATAAATATTATAATAAATATGAATATTAGGTTGGAACATATATAATATAATTCTAATAAAGTATATATCTTTTCTCAGATCATGAATACTGATATTCGAGCAGAGTTGTCAGAAGATTTGAAGTTTCTTGCTTGAGGTCCTCTAAAACAAGTTAGAAAGTTCGATGCTTACAACATGAATGGATTTAGATTTCGTATAGCCGATCGAGAAGAGGGTTTAAAAAAACATAATAGTAGTATATTTACATTTTCTGAAGTGGGATACTATGGAAAGATGACCTATATTATTGAATTAAACTACTGTGGGATTTTTTTTCAAATGTTTTATTCAAATGAAATTGGGTCGATATTATCAGATGTGTTAAAAGAGATTCCTTGCAAATTACTTCTGTGAAATTCTATTGCTTGATAGATGTTGGTGATCATGAACTTCATGATCAATATATCTTATCATCACAATAAAAAATGTTATATTATGTGAATGATGTTGTGGATGAAGGGTGGAGTGTAGTTGCTCACGTAAAACAAATAGATTTGTATGATATGGGTGATGAAGCGGAAGATTTGACCTCTGACATTGAATCTCATCAACAACAAGAATTGGAATTATTTGTCCACTATGATATTGAAAATATTATTCTAGAAATGATTAATGAAGTGGATGAAGTAATGGAGTAGGAAACTGATATTATTGAAGGAGAAAATTATTGTATGTACAGTTATGCATTCATTTAGTAGCCACATATTTAATTTGTGCAATCATTCATTATCATTGTTATGTATATTTTGTTTGTTAGTAATGTGCATCTGTTATCTTTTTTAATTTTTTTCTACATAATTTTTTTCAATATATGTTTTTAACTTAATTTTATTTGATTAAATGACAGTAATTTCAATGAGGAAGCAATATATTGTTTCATCGACCACTACGATATATAACAATCCATTGGTCTCCCTCCCTACAACATCTGATCCACCATCCACCTGCCCCCCCTACACCATATCCCCCCTACATCATCTCTCACACCCTCTTTGAGTGGCCCTTTAGTAGCTCAGTCATTTCCTCCCACTTCAGGAGCCTCAGTAGTGGGGGAGTGGTGCGCCACTTTAAGTTCTCCGTGGGGATACTGGAGGGTGACTGTTATAGGTACAAATTTTAATATGAATAAATTTATTACACATTTTTTATACTAACTATTTGTTCATTAAATATGAAAACAATGAAACTGTGTAGAAAAATATAAAAAGTTAATATGTATGTAATCTGACCATAGAGAATATAGTTGTCCCATTTGATTCATATGGGGTCCCTACGGATGACGTTGTAAGATTACTTGGCCGGATTTTAGGGCAGCTAGCCACAGAGCCTGTTTCCCTTCCTATTTTATATGATTATTGGAGACATATTTCTGCAAGTTGTAAAAATAAAGTTTTTGATTCCCAAATAAAGCTAATTTTAATAATTTATGGTTTAATTGAATGTTATTTTATTAATATTTTCAAAATGAATTTCTGTGTACATATGTTTTTCCAATTTACGGTTGCTAATGTGATAGCACAAAAGTGGACATTGAAAAATCATAGAAAAATGGAAATACTTTAAATGGATATTGTGGGGTGATGTCAACAATACTTCGTTGACCGCCCAATGTATGTATGACAGGCTACCCGATGGGGTACCCAAAGAGCAGTGGAAATTTTTTGTTGATAGACACCGTGATGAGAAGAAGATGGTATTTAAATATATATTACTATAATAATCTCATTTTACCTTTATACTTTTATATGAAGAAGATATTACATTGAAAACATTACTATTAAATTACATTTTATTTATTTCAAGATCTTTCAAGAAATAATTCATCAAGCCGGGCTAAGCAGGTTATCCCTCACACTGCGAGGTCAAAGAGTTTTTCTAGAAGCTGATCTGCTCTAGTAATATTTTCATTATTTTAAATATTTATAAGAAAATATTATTTGTTTAATATACTAAATTGTTGATTTATGTTTGTTTAATGAAATCACAGTGTTTGTGGCATGAAGCATCCCAAACAAAAATGTGGTTGAATGTTCACCAAAAATCTGAGGGAAGTTTTGTTAATAATCCTACCAAAGAAGTTGGGGTATGAACTCATTTTTCATTATAATAACTTATTATCAGTTTTTATTATGTTAATATATATTTCTTCTAATATGACTGATATTTGATTTATAGGTAAAAATTAAAGAACTGTGGGATGCCAATCTTGCGCAGTCATACTCAGTCTCCAAAGATGACCCAGTTGCTAAAGTCCTTGGGAAGTAGAATCCTGGTAGAGTGCATGTATGGGTTTGGGACTCGTACCATTTAAGGTCTTTGTCAGGACACTGGGGATTACAGTTTCATCTACTCCTAGTTGTAGTCAGTCCATACCCTAAGAGACTCAGAGAGAGATTGTTTCTCTACGAAAGACAGTTCATGACCATGGGGCTCAGATATACACTTTTAAGAAAGCATTGAATGATTTATATCAGAAGATGATCAGATCTACCCCTGGAAGTATTGCATTGACTATTGGTCATCAAGTAAATCAAAAAAAATTAAAATCATTTAGTTTGAAAACTTTTATTGGTTTTACGTTTAAATATAAATATACAACAGTATTTAATTTTCAATATAATGTTATTTTAGGTGGTAGAAGGAAGTAGAGATGGAGGTGGAGAGGGTGACAAGCTTTTTTCATCATCGGACCATGATTAGTTGTTTTTTTGATATGTTGGAAAAATATGGTAACAGTCATTTTGTATATGTATCATGTGTGGCACATATTTTCCACCAAACATTTTGATAACCTAACATTTTCTTGATTTCTCATGTTTCATTTTATGTATTTTATTGATTTATGTTGTTTCCTTTTATGTCTTGATTTCTCAAGTGTGGTATGCACCATATATGTCGATTATTTTTTGTCATGAATCATGTTTTATGATTCATTTTTCTTAAATTTATTTAGTGTTTTACCCAAGGATAAACGATCAAAAACATATCCTATAGTAATAGGAATCAATACATTTATAGTTCTTGGAAAATGTCCTCTATAAAAAATGCTCTCCTATATAGGAGGAGAAGGATGAGATGTATAGGAACCATTATGTGAGAAAGAAATATACAAATTGATGTGAATGAGGAAGGATCTTGCCTTTAGGGTATAACTAGTGTGATTATAATTTTCACAAAGGCCTATTATAGGAGATCCCAACATCATTACATATATTGAAACATCATGAATCAATCCACATATAGTTTTTATATAATACCCCTATGTATATTAGGATCTTTCCTAGGGTAAGAGTCATTTTTTCATAACATAGGTTTATGGATAAAGAACCACATGGAAAGGATCCTTATGTAGATTTGGATAATATGTAGAGGAAGACAGGTCTTACTAGGTAGACAGCTCTAAGAAGTATCAAGTCTTACAAGATGGACCATGCATCACATAGTTTAACATCATGTGAAAATGACTAAAATAATCTATAGTTTAAGATCATATGAAAAATACCATATTATATGAGTTTTAATATAGTTTAAAATGATGTTTAAAATGAAATGAACTTGTCTTAATGCCAACCCTGTGGATGGAAAACCAAGGTTAATGAAGAAACCCAGTCACTAAGATAAAGTGGGGGATTTGATATCAGTTTTTTGTTGGGTTTGAGATAGGAGATCTAGGAGTTACTATGTATCCCATGAAAATAGGAATCAATCCACACTTAGTTCTTATAATTTTGGGGAAAACATGATCACCTTGACTTAGAATTGAGAAATAATATGGAAACAAAAATAAATAGAATGAGTGTAAGGGTACATACCATTTGTGAACTTCCCTTTGTGCATTATCAAGTCTTGGGGATGTTTAGGAAGATTTTAGTGGTGATTTTGAGGTTTGAGGTGTTGTTTTATCCTTTTTAAGGCCACCACGGCTTGTGCAATGACTTGTATCGCTATGAAGGAGGTGGTTTTATGTTAGGTGTTCTCCTGTGTAAAATTGGATATATAACCATGAATTTGGGATGACATGGTGTTATGCGTGTTTTCCTAGTGGTTTTTCGATGCACCATGAGAATCTTGAAATTCCCTTGGGTGGGCATGGAATATCGGAGGACCACCTCTCCAAAATAGGAAACCCAAGCTCACCCCATTGTAGCCTTGGGCATGGTGAGGGTAAAATGGTTAGGAAATGGGAACTAGGTCACGGATTCTATACATGGAATAATATAGAAGAACTACTATGGCTTAGACCACTCCATGTTCTAATATTTGTGGGAGGCTAAATTCCATTTTAAAATGGGAAGAAGGATAAAAAAATAATGAGGGTTCTTGATCAAACTTTTACCAAACCCACCACCCGAGTTTTGGATATTAACCATGTTTTGGTATGTCCAGTGTGATTCCCTTATAAATAGAAGTTTTATTACCTCCTTGTTTTGAATTTTAGACTTTCCCTCAATTCTTAATTGACACTTATCCATCCTCCCCTCCTCAGTCACATCCCTTGGTGTTCCAAACCACTTGGATCATATTGGAACATTTATATTGAAGTTATTTGATTCATGGTAGCCCTCTCTTTCCCAATTAATACATTATTATATTTCTATTATATTCAAGAGTTCATTATGGTGGTAATTCTCCTTTTTTTGTGGTTTTTTATGGAGTCTTATTATTCATTAGATTCAATAGTGATTCACTTGAGATCAGTGCTGGTTTATCCTTGTTTCTTTTTCATTTATCCTTGAATATTCAGTCAAAGTTTGGGATCCATTATCTCCCCTTATTTATATGTACAATAGGGTGGTTTTTAATTATTCTTTTTATTTATTCTTATATGGCTACACTAACATGGTTTTCCAATTATGACTTATTTTGACATAGTGTGTTGTTTTAGTTTTTATAAAACATTCTATGTATGTTTGTATAACCTCACCACATATAAAAACGTCTAAGAATATATCAAACTATTAAATTGGTTTCCCATGAAATATTATATTTTTGTGTGAATACCCTTCATAATAATTTAGTCATTATGAAAAAAATTCTTATTGAAACTAAATTATGTGTGGTGGGGGTGATGTGGGGTGGTTATGATGTGGGGTGGTTGTGATGTGTTGTGGTTATGATGTGTTATATGTTATATCTATTGGAATTGTTTTTTTCATGGAATTGGTAATGGGACTACTGTATCAGCTACTTTTTTTTTAAAATCTGTCTTTAGTGACAGTTTTAACAACCGAAAAATACATATAATATATTTAGCATCAGTTTTAACCACTGCTGTAATTACAGTATTTTGCTATCTATGATGGTTAAAACCGTCACTACGGACAATAATTTAGCGGCGGTTAAAACTGCCGCTAAACAGTTTTCGTATTCCTTTATTATATCGCAGCGGTTTTAATGGTTTTAGTGGCAGTTTTCCCAAGTGAATCTGATATTTTTTTAGATGAATTTTTAACTTCCTCTAAAGAGTTTTCATATTCCTTTATTATATTTGTGGCAGTTTTAATGGTTTTAGCGGCGGTTTCACCGAGGGAAAACTACCGCGAAAACCGTTAAAACCGCCATGAAATACACCCACCAAGACGGTTACAATAAACTAATTCTAAATCTAGGAAACATATTCATATTGTATACTGACACGCACTTTATTGGCGGTTTCAAAAAACCGTTGCAGAACCATATGGCGGCAGTTCAAACCACCGCCATTTCCAAAAAAATGCCGGGAAATGGTCTTTTTCCTGTATTGTGGGTATGTTGATGGATATAATGTATATATATTATATTTATAAAATAATTTTACCTTTTGAGTCATTATATCATATATAATATTTTACTTTCTATTTCATAAGCGATACGATAATGTCACTCGTGTGTACGGTGAACTACCGTCTCGCGAATAAATGTGATTCATTTTTTACTAACGCTTCATGTGGAATGTAATAAAGAAAACTTTTGATGAATATATGTGATATAAATGACATAAATATGATTTTAAGGAAATAAATTATATTTATTAAAATATAAATATCATTTTATTTCATACATTTTCACTCCCTTAAAGAAGATAACATCGTTTGTGTACGTGTGGAATACAACCTTCACGAAGCTATGTAACTCTATTTTCATCACCAAACCACATGGATAATATATAAATTTAAATTTAAAGAAATAATTTTTCCATTAATTAAATATAAAATATAACTTAACTAATTTCCATAATTATCATTTAAAAATAGAAACATTACTCATGCGTACGTACGATCTTTCATCTCCATGATCAAAAGGTACTTCATTTCTCAAAATCATATTTCATAATTGGTGTTAAAAGTATAATTAATATATAAATATGATAATTATTTCATTATTATTATTCCTTAAATTATGTAACTATATAATATATAAAAGAACTGGACCTTTCATGAAAATCACACATGATAAAATAAGGAAATTAACACCCAAATCAATGAAAATAATAAAATATTATTAATAAATGAGTGATAATAAATTATAAAAAGATAATATATTATATTATAAATATTAATATGATTTTTTTATAATTTAATAAAATGTTCAAAACCACTATATATAAGATTAAATCATATTCAATCAAAAGGAAGTGTGAGGTAAGGGATATCATCTCAATTTCTCTTTATCGAGACATATTATAATGTTATGCACCTAATTTATTTTATATGGAGTATATACCGCCCCTTTGTCTTGTAATATCATGATTACTTAATAATTAATGTTATTTTTAGTCTCAATTTGAATTATTAAATCCAATGGAGTTTGACCTAAGTGTTATCGGGTGGTAAATAATTTCATAACTCAATTTATTTTCATTGGGTTATATTAATTATTTATCATCTTTGATATTTTAATATTATGGTTGAAATTAATTTTTACTATATTATGATTAATATCAAATTATTTTATGTTATTTTAAATTTTAAAAATAGAATAGATTCATTGGTTAATTCTCTATTCAACGTTATGATCTTTTTAAGGGTTTATTTAATATTCTCATTTTAATCGGGATTATTTATACTTGAATTTCCATTGAAGGAAATTAATTTAAAATTTGCTAATAAACCAATTAATTTTATTCTCCTATGGTAATTTAGGATGTTTTTAAGAACAATTACCATTTTTCACTCTTCTATACTTAAAATAATTGATATTTTTTTAAGAAAATCATACTTTATTTCTCTCTTTGGTTGGAAATCCATTTTCATCCAAAACCATATTTTCTAAAAAAATCAATTTTTTTTATCTTTTCCAAATTATTTATTAAATAAATTTTTACAAATTTTTTACTTTTTGAAAAAAAATTGAAAGGAGTCTTCATATCATTTTCAAAATAAGTATTGTTTGTCGCTTACGCAAAATGTGAATGGAATATTTATTTTAATATCCTCAACATATACTAAATTTATTATCATTATGACCACCCAATTTTTTAAAGATTCCTTTATATGTATCAAAGTTTATTTTAGAAGAAAATTATTTTCAAAATTATTTGTGAACTTATAGTTTTAAAAGGAGATTTTCTAAATGAAATGTATATTTTCCAAAAAAAATGTTTTTAAAGATATTTCTATGGTATTCCTATTCTTCAATGAAAACAACCCTTTATTTAGATTATAATACACTAGGGATATGTTGTATTGATACCATTATTATTAATTCTATGGATGTTTTATGATCATTTTTTCAAGTAAAGTATTTACATTCACTTCATTTATTCAATTTTTTGTAACTAACTTTACCTTGAATTATTCACTTTCCTATGGACATTAAATTTCCCCTAAATATATATATATTTTTATCCTTGATATTTTAATTTTCTAAACCTTATATCATTTCTACATATGGTATTATAAATTGAAATTTATTTGTTTATCTAGTGAAATGTTGGTAAATCTAAATTCTTCACTCAATATAGATATTTGATGATAAGGCGCATTGTTCATGAATTAAATTGATTAATTTATATATAAGGATTGATTTGGACATGAAAAAAACAGTGGGGGTGGATATGGATATCCCCTTGATGCATCAGTAATCACATGAGGATAATCAATAAGATATCACTAAAAAGGTTTCTACTTTTATTTTTAAACTATCTTATACAAGGTCTTGAGAGTAGAGGTATTATGATTCCTAAGATCATGATTTACAATAATTAATAATTCCCTTAATTAAGAATTTAATTAGTATTATCCACAATGGTTTCCCAATGATATTATCTCTCAATTCATTTCATTATCATTTTACTGATTAAATGTAATTTGTTTTCAATTATTTACATTTCCATATTTATTATTCTTTATCTTATTATCCATGATATTTTCATAATGGTATAATATTTGGATGCATTTCATTCCCATCTTACTGATAAAATGGAATGTGTTTTCATTTATTTAACTTTCTATATTGATTATTCCTTATCTAGTTATGATAGAAAAGTTATTAATTAAATGAAATGTGTGTTTAGTTATTTTCCTTAACATATTGATTGTTATTTATTGATTCATGATAGCTTCTATTATACTTAACCCTTACTGATCATTTGATCTCACCCTTATTTTGTTTCTTTTACTAGGAATCCATAAAGTATACTATGAATGATATGCATGGATATTCTAGAGGGAATAGTGATACACTTAAAAAAATATTTCAATTTTTTTCAAATTTAATATGGGAATCATGTTTATACCTAGTTTAGAAAGCCTACTAAACTATTTGGTCCTTTAAGATGTTATTCCTTATATCTTAAGCCAATATAATAAAGAAGACACAGGCTTAAGTATATTGGAGTTAGGGTCATAATATTTACTATTAAATAAATTTTAGTAGAACCCATTGGAACTATATTGGTAAAAAAATAGATTAGGGAACATAACTCTATGATATACATTAAGGATAAGTATAGATAGCATCCTAATGTTTTGGTAAGGAAGATATTGTGTGGTTTTCCCTAGAAAATACATCCATGTATAGATACTACAAGCAGACATGGTTCTAGAAAAAATGTCACTAGGGGAAATAACTCTAAATAGGGTGCATTTGGATTAACTCAATGATCATTTGCTTCACGATAATAGGCCTTACTACACACCTGGTTTGACACTCTTGGGTAATATGATTAGAATAATTCAGATTTTCTTTACTATCCATTATGAATAAATTGAATATATTATTAAAATTAATGACCCAGGTTAAACCTAAGGTGTCTTAAATTGAAAATATGGTTTCTCAAAGGAATGGGAAAATGTTTTATATGTGACAAATAAGGGCATGAAGAAAATATTTTCTGATGAAAAATAAAGAGTATGATGGAAGGAAATAAATCTCATCTAAGGGATCCATTTGTAGTTAATTATCTTAAATGTGCAGAACCTAGGAATTATCTAAGTCAATTCCCTCTTCTAAAGGTTAACCCCAAGGCCAAATATGGACCTATGGTGAAATAAAATGGTTAAAGTATTTATGTGTCAGGAATAAAGAATTAAATTATATATAAGTATTTTTACCAATGGTAATTTGGTTATAAGAATCATGAAACATATGAGGATTGTGTAAAATTTTAGAATCATATTTTTCTTCATAAACTTAAGATTTATGGATACCATCATGGGTTTATGATTTTAATATTGATCATAAGTTAAAAGTCTTAAAAATATCTTTTTAGGTTTTATGTGATGGAATTATATCAAGATTGGGGATAGTTTTGGAGAAATTAATAGAAATAAAACCAATTGGTTTAGTATATGTCTTATTGAAAAAGTTATTTTCATAATAATTACTTTATATTTTATAGACATAAGTATAAATTTATTGATAACCTTTAAAGTTGATATACAAATTATATTATTATACTTTGTGGAAAAAAATAATTTGATTGAAACCCCTAGTAAAAATGGTTATTTAATGATTAATTTTATTTAAACGATTTACATCATATGTTTTGGGAATGCTATAGTAATTATGTTAATATAGTTTTAGAGGAAAATATGCAAGTAGGGTGACAACCTATAATGTATGGAAAGGTTATGGGGATTGAACCCACAACTAAAGGATTAAAAGAGTTTATCACCTACCACTAGACTACATGATGTTCTAGTTAAGATGTCATTGTTTTTAGTTAAATAATTTTATTAGTAAATATTAATGATTAACCATTTGTGTTATTGTTATGGTTTACAAATTAATGTTTTATATTGGATAACTTATGATAACCATATTTGTTTTGGGAAATAGTTAGAGATATAAGGAAATACTTTTCACTCTTTATGGATCTAATGATCCATTAAAAGTTAATTTTAGTTCTTCAGGTATAAAAAGTTAATTTTTGTTTATAAATTTCTTAGAGTAAGCGATAAATTGGAAATTTATCAAATCCAAACTAATGGATGAAATTGTTCTTTTGAAATAGAAATGTATCAAGTAAGTATGTTTCCTTATATTCTTAGGTAGTAAAATAATTCCTCAACTTTAGGAAAAAGGATCTTGAAAAAAATAATTTATCCTATTACATTCATATATAGTGAATAATATTTCCTTCTAATTAATCATATATTTATGATTTTATGGTCCTTAACTTTCCATTCATTATTCACTTTCTTGTGATCAATAATCTCTATCACTCTCTATAGTTATTTACGGTTTTCTTTCCTGGCCATATATTCACATTAAACCAATGTTATCCTACTTAGAAACCTAGTTTTGTGTTATTACATATGACCTTTTTACTTCCATTTCTCTCTAAATAAGAGAAAATTTTATTAACCCTTTTTATGATCTGGGTTTTTCAACAAAATAATTTTAAAATATCAAACCCTTGAATACCGAGATCAAGTTTAATTGTGAGGATGAAATTTATTTAATTTAAAGAGAATGTAACACCCTAAAATTATAAAATATGAACATTGTATTAAATATCATGTGAAGCATTCAACACTGATCTTAAACAACCCAGGAAATATTTTTCTTTAAATTTAATCTCTTTGATAGCTTTTGGAACCTCCAACCACGAGTCTAAATGAACTGTAATATATTATACCACTATAACCTATTTTTTAAATTTTTGGGTATTAATAGTACTACAAAAATTATGAATATTATGGTTATATATTTATTAAAAATAAAATAATAATCATTTATAATAAAATGAAATGTTTTCTAAAAAAATTGTATTTTTTCTAAAGGACGATTTAATCTCTCTTTGCACACATAATTTAAAAATATTTTTTTACCATTTTTAGAAACTATATTTGATAAAATGAAATTAATTTTTTAAATAATCATATAAAAATTAGTTTAGGGTGAATATTTTGTATTTTTCTGATGTGTTCAATTTCTCAATGAATAGTAAAAAATATTGAATTTTAATTGAAAACATTCTTTTTGTTTAAATAATTTATAAAGTTATATTGTATTTTAAATTGTTTTTAAAGTAAAATTAGTTCAATTATATATCAATTAATACAATTTAGTTAATTTGAATCTTTTTCATAATGAATGTGGATAAAAAACCCTTGTTAACTTTTAAATATTTTCTGCTTGAAAATTCACTTTGTCATTGCATTTGAGGGATTAATTTTAAATTAATTTTTTTTACTTATGTGAATGGAATTTGAAAAAATGTATTGAATATTTGGAATCATCATAATTTATATTTTATAAAAATGTCAACTTAATTTTTTACTATCATGAATAGTTAAAACAAAAAATAATAATTACCATAATTAAAGTAAAAATTGATTTACCGGGGGTTAAACTAAAAGAGATAACATTTAAAATAGACTAAAAACTTTTATAATGTGTATTTTATGGAAATATTTTTACCCTATAATGTAATAGTGTAAGTAATAATTCATTTTGAACCCTTATGGCATTAAAAACATGGGTGCACCATTTCTTTTCAAAAATTTCAAGTGTGTCACTCACCTCACTTGTAAAAGATTGTCCCTTATCCTCTCCTATTCACACCATCAAACCAATTTTTTGCCAATAAATTCCCAAATAAATTTCCAAATTCCCTCCTATCATCTTATAATCCTTATTTTTGGTGTAAATTCAACCTAGTAAAGCTTTTGGTGTCATCCTAAGGATGTTACTTAAAGAAGTGGTAACATTCTACAATGAACGTTTTTATTTTATTTCTTCCTAAAACTCCTTGAA
The DNA here is from genome assembly GCA_963277665.1 of Viscum album. NCBI lineage: Eukaryota > Viridiplantae > Streptophyta > Magnoliopsida > Santalales > Viscaceae > Viscum > Viscum album. The sequence continues at coordinate 581,024,296 of OY728129.1, read as the reverse complement.
TTTTTATTAAACCATTATGATATAATATAATCACTATATTACATATAGTTATATGTTTTTATGTTCATTTCATGACCTAAAACCATCCCTTCTTCCACGAAATTGGTTATGAAATAATTATTCGTGTGTACGGAGGACTACAACCTCTTGAACTGATGTCATTCATTTTTTCATTACCACCTCTCAAAGTTGGGTACGATGATGGATATAAATTATATATATGATATTTATAACATAATTATACCTCTGTAATAATTATATCATATATACGATTTTTTTACATTCCATTTCTTAGTGGATATGATAGTGTGGCTTGTGGATACGGTAGACCACTACCTCATGAAGCGTTGTGATTCATTTTTCACTACAGATTTACATGGAAGGTAATATGGATAAATTTAATGAATATATGTGATATAGATGAAATAATAATGATATTAATGAAATATGTATCATTATAAAAAAAATGATATATCATTTTATTTCTCATGTTTTCACTCACTTAAAGATGATATCATCATTTGTGTATATGTGGACTACCGCCTTCACAAAGCGATGTGACTTTATTTTAAGCACCTCACCATATGGATGATATATATAAGTATATTTAAATAAATAATATGTTCATTATTAAAATTTAAAATATTACTTACCTTCTTTCCATAATGATCATTGAAAAATGGAAATGTTACCCATGCATATGTATGATTTACCATCTACATAATCGTAATGTACATCATTTCTCAAAACCAACTTTCATGATTAGTATTAAAAAAATAATTAATGTATAAATATAATAATTATGTCATGATTATTATTCTGAATATTATTCAACTATATAATATGCACAAGAACTGAACCTTTAATGACAAAACACACATGATAAAAATAAGGAAATTAAGTCCCAAAACAATGAAAATAATGAATGATTATTAACAAGTGGGTGATAATATATTATAAAAGTATCATATATGATATTATTAATGTTAATATGGTTCTATTATAAGTTAATAACATGTTTAAAACCACTGTACAAAAGTTTCAATCATATTAAACCAAAATAAAGCGTGAGGTAAGGGACTCCATCTCAATTTATCTTCATTGAGGTATATTGTAATGTTATGAACCTAATTTATTTTATATGATGTATATAATGACCCTTTTACATGTAATATAATGACCCTTTTACAATTAGAAAATAATTTCATAACTCGATTTCTTTTTAATGGGTTATATTACTTCTTTATCATCTTAGATGTTCTAAGGTTATGTGTGAAATGAAATTTGACTGTATTATGTTTTATATCCGCATATTTTATGAGGATTTAAATTGTAAACACAAAATTGATTCATTGGTTAATTCTCTATTCAATTTTATGATATTTTTAAGGGTTTATTTCACAATCACTTTTTAATCAGGATTGTTCATGCTTTAAATTATATTGAAGGAAATTATTTGATCATTAGATAATAAAGAATTTAATTTTATTCTCTTATCTTTATTTGTAATTTTTTCATGTAATATTACCATTTATCCTCTCTTTGGTAGTTAAAATAATTGAGAAATTATTTTATGAAAATGGATAGATGTTCCTTCTTGGCTTCTTCTTCTCGATGGTTCAATGTATGAGACTATATAAATTTTTTTTCATGTTGGAAGTGAGATATATGAGTAAAAAAAAGATATGGTTAGAGGATATTCCATTGAAGATGTGTTTTCTAATGTGTATTATGAGGAATCATGTGTTTCCCATAGACAAAAATGTTTATAAGAAAAATGCTTTCAGGGATTTGAGATGTCGATGTATCTCTCGAGCGATCTTGGAAACTATTTCAAATTTATTTTTTGAAAGTGAATAGGTTCTTTTCATATAGTGTCTCATTGGGAAAGGAATATATATATATGGGAGTGGGATCTCTGTTTGATATGTTTTTGCATCATGGTTTCAAGGTGAATTCCAATATGGTTTGGATGCTTATATTGAGAGTGATACATTCAATGTGATGTCTCAGGTGATCTTGGAGGTACAAAATAAGGTAAAGGATGGTAGAATATGCTCTCAATTGTTTTTTTAGGTATGTGTAAAATATTTTATAGAAGATCTTTAAATTATCATAAATGGTGGGGGTCATTTTTTTAAGAAGTTTTATTCCATTATTGGACGCTACCATAGAAGTGGTAGTTGGATATGGACAGGGAAGGTGGGTTAAGTGGAATCCTTCAAATTAATGATTGAAGATGAATGTTTATGGTTCATGTGTTCTTGGGGATATGAAAGGGGTTTTATTTTTCTAGATAGTATAAGATTTCTGATATTTGACTTTAGTAATTATTATGGCCTAGGAAATTCTATTGGTGCAGAATCTAGATAATTGTCTAATGGTCTTTCTTATGAAGACTATATAATATTAACATTGCATAGGTTGGATCAGACTCAAAAGTTTTGGTTCGTCACTTGTGTAGTATTGATATCCCCCCATGGGATTTGGTTTACTTCATTCATAGAACCAGGATACTCATGGAGCTAGGTATTTAGGTTGGAAACACCTAGAGGGAGGGGAACTTAGAAGCCAATGCACTGACCATCAAAGGGAGTCCTAGTGATGGTATTATATTTTATTGTAAACATGGGTCCTTAATAAGTGACTAAAAACATAATGTAAGGTAATATTCTCTAGGTTTACATTTCATTCATCCCTCGTGAGCTGGAGATTTTACATTTATTGTTAATAAAAAGTTAATTTTCAATCTATTCACCAATGAAAACAACCCTTTATTTTAATTATAATCTACTAGGGATATGTTGTATTGATAGAATACTTATTAATTATATGTATGGTTTATGATCATTTTGACCAAGGAAGGTATTGACATTCACTTCCTTGATTAATTTTTCTAATCATTGACATTCCCTTGAATTATTTACTTTCCTGTGGAAATTAAATTTCCCCTAAATATACATATTATTTATCATGGATTTGTTTATTAATTAAAATTTATATCATTTATACATATATTTATCTACATTTATAGTTATTTTTTGTTTGGGTAAATATTAATAAATTTGTATTCTTTACTCAATACAGATATTTGATGATAAGTCACATTGTTCATAAATTAAATCGATTATTTGATATATATAAGGAATGTTTTTAATATGTAGACATGAGTGGAGAATGGTTATAGATATACCCTTGATGCATCAATAGTTTCATGAGGAAAATCATTAATATGACATTAAATGGGTTTCTACCTATAGTTTTAAACTATCTTATGAAAGGTATTGAAGGTATAGGTATCATGATGCCTGAGATCATAATGTCAAATAATTAATCATTTCATTCATTAGGAATTTATTTATTATTATCTATGATATTTTCACAATGATATAATATCTGGATTCATTTCATTCTCATTTTATTGATTAAATGGAATGTTTTTCCAGATATTTACCTTTCCATATTTATTATTCCTTGTCTTATTATCCATGAGATTTTTGTAATGATATTATCTCTGTATGCATTTCATTCTCATTTTGACTAAATTTCATGTGTTTTTAGTTACTTATCTTTCCATATTGATTATTCCTTATCTAATTTTGATATCCAAGTTATTTATTAAATGGAATGTGTGTTCAGTTATTTACCTTTCTATATTGATTATTCATTATTGATTCCTGATAGATTCCATTGAAATTAACCCTTACAAATCATTTGAGATCACCATTATTTTATTTCCTTTAGTAGGAATCCATGAAGTTTACTATAAATGATATGTAAGTCTATGTGAGAGGGAATAATGATATTCAAAAAAAATATGTTGTAATTTCCATTTTCAAATGTAATTTAGGAATCATGTATTTATTTAGTTTACCAATACTAATAAACTATTTAGTTATTTGGGATACTATTCATTATATATTATATCAATATAATAAAGCATACACTGGCTCCGAGCTACTAGATTTAGGGTCCCTAATAGACTTGTCTCGAGTCATGTTTTAAGAATAACCATTGTCCAAATACCATTTCATCTAATTTTTGGTGATTCATACTTTCCCTAAAGACAATAATACTATGTTCTTGTTACCCAAACATTATTAGGTCCAGTTATGTTAGAAAATATGATTTTAGGAACCCATATATTCCAAACACTTTTATGTTGAACAACTAATAGTTATTTCAAAATAAAATCTCTATAAAAATAAAATGATTGAAAACTATTTAGAGAACAATATTTTCTAAGTGACCTCCCCTTTTACATTTAGTGCAAAATGGTGCACTTTTTAATAAAAAGTAATTTGATCATAATGTGTTTTACCAGATTCTAAATCACATCACCTTAAATTTTTTGTAGGGTTTTAGTTTTTAAATATTTTTTTCGAAAAAAAAATTCAGAAGTGAAGTTATACATGAGTTTCTTTAGACTTATGAATTTTAATTTATGTTCAACAAACAAATTCTTGTCTTCTTAATTTAAATTTGAATTAAAATTAAAATCTAACTCTAATAAAATTTTAGAAACTTAAAAGGTCAATTTCAAATTCTTTTTATTGGATTTAAAATTATTTTCCTTAGTATAGACATAGTTTTGTTTTACTTTTTATTTTTATTTTTCATTAGGCTTACATATCTAATCATTTCATTGAATGTAGGTAAATCACCCTAATTGTCTGATAAATTGTTATTACCATATGATGAAGTTGGATAATTACCATCATAGGTACAAGGAATTATGGAATCTAAGATTATGTTTTTCAATGATTTTATAGTTACCTTATCCATGAATCATTTTTCGTCCTTTGAAATATTTGAAAAAAAAAATATGAATATCTTTTACACTATCATCTGATGAACTATCAGAAGTAATATCATCTTTACTAACACTCTATGTGTTTAATGGTTTCAAAAAAAAATACCTCTACCCTTAGTGTACTTCATTTAATTTTTTCCTTTCTTCTTCAATTTAGGACAATCTCAACGAATATGACATATCTTCTTGTATTCATAAAAATAGCAGTTAAAGACTCCTTCTAGTAATGTATATATTTTCTATCTCTCTAATGAGTATATCAAAAAAAATTACTCCTAAAAATAGTATTCATGACTCTAGAAAGTTTATAATGTTCATTCTCACTATTATTTGAACTTATTTGATTTAAATTCTTATATTTCTTCTTCAAAACCTGTGATTTAGAAATATTAGCAAAAAAATAGATGTAGAGGAAGTTGAATTAATGGAAGTTGAATTAATGGAAGTTGATGTTGTGGACAATCCATTATTTATTTTATATTTATTATAATCTCTATTAAATATGCTTTCATATTTTATTAAATTACCAATCAAGTCATCTAGGGTTAAATTAGTTAAATACTTACTGTCATGTATTGTTTCCCTCTTCAATTTCCACTCCATCAACATTATATCAGTAATGTTTTCAATAATTTAATCTTCTGTTAATTCTTTCACACAAAAATATTATAAACTATTTTCAATAGAAATAAATCATTGATGCATTTGAGTCACCTTTTCTCCAAGTAGAAAATAAAAATATTTTTAATCTACTCTTAACACAACTCTTTGATTTTCTAACACCATATAAGATCAGAAATGTAAAACCTCTAGCTTCTTCCAAAAAAAATTTCTATATCATGAGATGATATTTGATTATAGATATTTATATTCATTGAAAATAACACAGTATTATAAAATTTAATATTTTTCTAATATTTTATCTTTTCATAAATAGAAAAATTAACAACCTATTTCTATATAACTTAATAATTTCCAGTCATCCTAAAAAACTGTTACTGCAAGTTTTAATGGTAAAACATTTCATATGATCATGCTAATATTTTAAGATCCTTTGTTATTGTTTATTTTAGAAAAGTTTTTTTATGTTGACAACTATATTTTTATAAGGAATTTTTTTAAGGTGAAAGTTATTAAATTATTTTTTTGAGTTTCTAGAAAAGAGGAATGTTGTAAATATTAAATGTTAAGAAACTAAGGAATTTGTATAACATTAAAAAGAAAGTAAAAATATTCCTTTTAGATTTAATATTTCTCAACATCACGAAATGCCTCATGATTAAATATTTCAAAGAATGGAGGATGTTGAATTTTTTGTAGATGAATAGAATTAGATGTAACTCCTGATGCAGAATACCAGATAGAAAAAATTCAAACACACTGTTGTTCAACATTAAACTTTTCAAACTTAGATTCTAGGACACATTTCTTTGGACTGAGAAATTACAAGAGGGATAGAAGTATGAAGTTTATGGAAATCAATAAAGTACAACCGTGTGTTTATCGGACACAATTTTCATAAAGTAGTCTCTGAATAAGTTTTTTTTAGAAAATATGAGTTTGTTAAAGTTTTAGAGTTTACCATAATTTTGAGAAGATGGAGATTATTGACCTCACCTATTTTGATAATCCCAATTATTATTTCACATACTTTGATAATCCCAATTAATGTTTACCTATATTCTAATTCACTCAATCTATGATCAAGATGATAATAATATTAAAATAATCCTTGAAATATGTTAATCAATGTTTATATTTGTTTATATAAGTTTTCAAGTAATTCTAACCTAATCGGATATGTTTTGCATAAAACAGATAAGTGTTAGTCATTGATCTACATGTAGCTAATGATACAGAGCTACTGGTACTTAGTCTACCAATAGACAGAGTCACCGATAAGCTAAGGTCCCTGATACACAGAGCTACTGATATGTACAAGTCCACCGGTAAGCATAGAACAAGTCTTCCGATAGTAAATAATGGAGATACCGATGTGCATAAGTCTACGGATACACATAATCACTGGAACTAAGTAAGGTACCAATATAGACAGTCACCAATACATAGAGATACTGATAGACCAGAGCTACTGATAGACAAAGAGCTACCGACAGAAAGAGTCACCGATAGAACAAGGTCACTGATACAGATAGCTACCGATAGAACAAGTCTACCGAGCTACCGATATAGTAAGTCTACCGATAGAAGGAGCTACCGATATGTACAGAGCTACTGATACAAATAGTAAGAGCTATCGATACATAGAGTAATATCTACCAATATCAAGAGCTACTGATATCAAGAGCTACCGATACAAGTTTAAAGAACTACCGATGGAAGGTCACTGCTTCACAAAGTCCATCGTACACATCTACCAACAGAAGGATACTAATGATTGACCAACCAGTTAAACTATATACTCTCAATACTATTTATTTATTAAGCTAACAGTTACATTTGATGTTTTTAATGCAGTTAATGCTATTTAATGATGCATGTTGGCATGTAAGGGAACCATACCTAGTACACATGCAAAAAAGTAATCATTCTTTTTTCCGGAGCTGAAAGCTATAAAAGAGAAGATAAAGACCAAGATGAATAGGAGTTGGTGAACAAAAAGATCGAATGAAACCGAGAGAATCAAGGAAGTAAGAAGGCACACAAAGGGTGAAAAAGAAAACAAGCTCAATAGCATTCAAACGTGGTGCATTCGTGCAACCCTACATCCATACTCCAAGAACACTGTACATACACAAAGCAATTAATTTGTAGAGGAGAACACAATATGCATCTTGAGTGAAGAACTACAACAAACACTTCATGCACTCAGGCTGATAAGCTGAACCTGGAACCAAGGAAGAAAACACACTCTGTTTTTTAGACAAAAAACTAGAGAAGGACTCAAAAGCTTTTCTGACCAATCAAACGAGTCCAGAGATGCACTGCCAATCACTAAAGATTTTCTAAGCTCATTCATACTTACTCTAGTGATTCTTTCATTTACATTTTGATCAGTGTGTGTACCCTACTTATTTTACACACACACTGTCTCTTGAGCTAAGATGGAGGATTATTAAATTATTATTCAAACTCTATAACTCCTTGTATCCCACTGTGGATAGTGGTAGAGGTTGAGTAAGACTTGGACAGCTATGAGCTGATGTTTGTTTTCCCACGTAGAACTGTGGTAGAGGTCTTTTTACCTGGACAGTGTGTTCACTGTTGTTTAACCCGATCGAGGGTGTGGATCAATTTATATAAATTGTTTGAGAGGACTAAGTCTCAGCTTGAGACTGAACCTCTTGGTTACATCTACTGTGCTTTTTAGTTTAAGTCGTAATTATACTATATATATTTCATATTCCGCTGCTAACTACTTTGAAATATAATTTGTTTTAAAGTTACTTTGATTGTTAAATTATCAAGTGTTTATACTTATTGTAAACCAGTAAGTTAGTTTCAAAAGTCAATTTTATCTTCAGATTAAATTAACTAAGACCTAATCAATATTTGAGAAACTAATTGAACATTTACACTCTGTATGAATTCACTACAGTTTAACTTTTTTTCTAAATAGGGGTATTTTAAGAGAAATATTTTTAACAGAAATTTTTGTTGGAACTCAATTCACCCCCCCCCCCCCCCCTCTTAAGTGTCCACTCTGACCAACATTTGGTATCAGAGGTTGTTTTTGTTTTTCAAAGTTTTCAAAACATTCTGCTTTTCAACTGTGATTTTAGTTGCATCTTTAAAGATCTTAAATTTCTGTTAGTTCTAAATTTTATCTCTTTAATACATTTTCTAAAATATAGTTATGGACAATATACTAGTAGGTGTTTCTACTAACAGGCCACCTTTCTTTAATGGTACAAACTATGCTCAGTGGAAACTTAAGATGAAAATTCATTTGTAGAGTATGGGTTTTGATATCTGTACTGCTATAGAGTCTCAATATAAAATTTCAGAAACTGATAGAACAACTTGGTCGGAGTGGACACTCAAGAGGGGGGTGAATTGAGTTCCAAGAAAAATTTCTGTAAAAAATATTTCTCTTAAAATCCCCCTATTTAAAAACAAAGTTAAACTGTAGTGAATTTATACATAGTGTAAATGTTCAATTAGTTTATCAAAGATTGATTAGGTCTCAGTTAATTTAATCTGAAGATAAAATTGACTTTTGAAACTAACATACTGGTTTACAATAAGTATAAACACATTCTAATTTAACTATAAAAGTAACTTTAAAACAAATTATATTTCAAATTAGTTAGCAGGTGAATATGAAATATATATTTTATAATTATGACTTAAACTAAAAAGCACAGCAGATGTAACCAAGAGGTTCAGTTTCAAGCCGAGAATTAGTCCTCTCAAACAATTTATATAAATTGATCCACACCCAAGATTGGGGTAAACAATAGTGAACACACTGTCTAGGTACAAAGACCTCTACCACAGTTCTACGTGGGAAAACAAACAATAGCACACAGCTATCCAGGTCTTACTCGACCTCTACCACTATCCACAGTTGGATACAAGGAGTTATAGAGTTTGAATTAGGATTTAAGAATCCTCCAGCTTAGCTTTGGAGACATTGTGTGGGGAAAATAAACAGGATACACACACTGCTCGAAATGTAAATGAAAGAATCACTAGAGTAAGTATGAATGAGTTTAGAAAAGCTTTAGTGATTGGTAGTGCATCTGTGGACTTGTTTGATTGGTCAGAAAAGCTTCTCAGTCCTTCTCTGGTTTTTTGTCTAAAAAATAGAGTGTCGTTTTCTTCCTTGGTTCTAGGTTCTACTTATCATCCTGAGGGCATGAAGTGTTTGTTGTAGTTCTTCACTCAATATTCAGTTTGTGTTCTCCTCTAGAAATAAATTGCTTCGTGTATGTCCAGTTTTCTTGGAGAATGGATGTATCCTTGCTCGAATGCACCACGTTTGAATGTTGTTGAGCTCTTTTTCTTTTTCACCCTTTGTGTGCCTTCTTAGTTCCTTGATTATCTCTATTTTATTCGATCTTTTTGTTCACCAACTCCTATTCATATAGGTCATTATCTTCTCTTTTATAGCTTTCATCTCTGGAAAAAAGAATGATTACTTTTTTCTTGGGTACTATGTACGGTTCCCTGACATGCCAACATGTATCATTAAATATCATTAACTTCATTAAAAACATCAAATGTAACCGTTAGATTAATAAATAAATAGTATTGAGAGTATTGAGTTTGACTGGTTGGTCAATCATTAGTAGCCTTCTGTTGGTAGATGTATACGGTGGACTTTGTGTAGCAGTGACCTTCCATCAGTAGTTCTTTGAACTTGTATCGGTAGCTCTTGATATCGGTAGCACTTACTCTGTGTATCGGTAGCTCTTACTCTGTGTATCGGTAGCTCTGTATATATCGGTAGATCATTCTATCGGTAGACTTACACTATCGGTAGCTCAGTAGACTTGTTATATCGGTAGCTATATGCATCAATGACCTCATTCTATCAGTGACTCTGTCTGTTGGTAGCTCTTTGTCTATCGGTAGCTCTGATCTATCAGTAGCTCTATGTATTGGTGACTTTCTGTATCGATAGCTTACTTAGTTCCAGTGATTATGTGTATCGGTAGACTTATGCACATCGGTAGCTCCATTCTGTACTATCGGAAGACTTTTTCTATGCTTACCGGTGGACTTGTACATATCGGTAGCTCTGCGTATCAGTGACCTTAGCTTATCGGTGACTCTGTCAATCGGTAGACTAAGTCTATCGGTAGACTAAGTACCAGTAGCTCTGTATCAGTAGCTACACGCAGATTAGTGACTAACACTTATCTGTTTTATGCAAAACATATCCAATTCGGTTAGAATTACTTCAAAACTTATATAAACAAATATTAACATTGATTAACATATTTCAAGGATTATTTTAATATTATTATCATCTTGATAATAGATTTAGCAAATTAGAATATAGGTAAACATTAATTGGGATTATTAAAGTATGTTAAAGCATAATTGGGATTATCAAAATAGGCGAGGTCAACAATCTCTCCCATTTTGATAATTACAAATTATGATAATATAGTTTTAAAACAATGAGTAGTTGTATCAGAGGATATATCATTAAATGTAATTATCTCAGAGAAAACAGTATGTTATAGAACATAATGTATTAGAGCTAGAATTAAATGCAATTATATTAGAGGGGCAAAGAATGGTAGCTCTTCCTTAGATAATATTTCTCCCCCTTTGAGAATATTTCTCTCTCTTTGATACTTGGATAATATTTCTCCCCCTTTGTGATAATCAAAAAGTGGGAAACAATAAATAGAAAAAGGAACACAATGAGAAATAAATGAAATCCAATTGTATTATATGTTGCAAAAGGGTACATAGAAAGAAAACAAAATACAAGGGATTCGTATCAAATATCTTAGCCACTTGTTCAATCCACATCCTCAATGTGAGATTTTCCCTTTGGATCAGAAGAGGATTCAGACTGTGTAGATGTTGGTGAAGGATTAGGAATTCTGGAAATGATCACAGGAGGCTGAGCCACAGAAACTATGCTTGGACTGTACTGAGGAGTTCTTTGAGTGATAATAGGTGTAAGGCTTCGAATGGCTTGGGCTGGAGTCATCTGAACTGGAGAATCAGTAGAGGCAGAGGTAGGTAAGGCTAGAGGTACAATCACTAGCCTAGAATCAACATACAGGAAAGGCAGCAAAAGATTTCTGAAATCAATAATTATTCCTCCTACTCCCTCCATAGAAGATATGAAGTCATTCTTGTTCTCTATGAATGTGTCCAAGTATGGAGTCAATTCCCTTAGTTTATTGACTTTCTCTCTGAAGGCTTGATTGACAGGAGGTAACTTTAGGTTTTCTAGCTGAAGTTTGAAGTGATTGTTGAGTTGATGCTTCGTGTAAATCTATTAGAAATAGGAGTCCACCTTTTCTTTCACTTCTTTCTGAGAGGGAAAATCTTCTCTCATATAGTCTTGGACTATCTTTATTATTTCTCTAACTGAATCTCTAGTAGAAAGCACAACTTTACTCGGGTCGGATGAGTCCACAGAGCCACTGGTTGATGCTAAACCAAGCTCCTCCTTCATCATTTCTCGAATCTGATCCAAATCCACTGAGGGTTTAGAAGCAACAGAACCAATAGAGAAGGTTACTATTTCCTTAAAGTTTTTAGTCAACCCACTAATAAGATTTTGGACTAGGTAATCCTGGGTTTTAACATGATATTTCATGGAGTTTTTAAAACCTTCAAACACTGAAACCATCTGGATTACAACACTTTTCACATAGGTTAAGTCCTTGTCTACTTCGGATTTTGAGCTCATGTAAGAGTCTAAAGAGATAACAGATTTATTTAGAGGTTCAACATCTGCTTCCAGTCTAGAAACTTGAGTCTGGAAATCTGTAACTTCTTTCACTATTTCTTCCACAAAGGTTGAAAAATTACAACTGAGAGAGAGTTCAAAGGATTTTTCCAAGTTAATCATCTCTTCAACAAATCAGTGCTTCAACTCAGCAACAGAAGCACTAAAGGACTCTTTCAACTCATCCTTTAAAGATTCAAGGTCATCCCTGGTGATCATATCAGCAGGAGCAATTACAACAGGTGATATTTCAGATGTTATGCTAGCTACTGAATCATTAATAATCGATTGGATTGATGAAACATTTGAAGCTTCCATCTTCCTTGTCTCTTCCACAAAACTGTCCTTAATCTTTTTCTTTAAAATATCCAGTTCATGCATTATGACTACATCTTTAGGTAGAAACTCAGACTCAACATCATAAATGATTTTTGGTCTATTTAGAGATTCCTCATTATCATAATCAGGATAGTCTAATCTACAGACTACAAAACCTGGGTCTTCTGCCCAATCCTCAATATCAACATCTACTAACACACTTCCAAACTTGGTTTGATGCTCCCCCTCAGTGGGTGCAGTCTCTTGTATAGCAAGGTCATTCTCAGCGGGTCTTTCTTCTTGAGGAGAATCTTATACTATCAATTCTTTCTATACAACAGCTGGAGGGTCCTCTGGATTAGGTACAACTTCTTCCATTTCTCTTACTACATCCTCAGTAGGCACAATTGAGCTTCTAATTAATGGACTCAGACTTAAACAGACAGAATCATAGGCTTCAGATTCATTCTCCTTTTCTTCTTTAAGCTCAGGGGTTGGCTGGTCTTTCTCATCAGTAGGTGTCTCTTATTCTACTAAGGCTTCCTTTCTAGAAGATACAATTTCAGCAGCATTAATTTGAGGCAAGTCTGGATCTCTTCCATCATCCATAGAAGTCTCTTCTTCTTCAGTCTTATCACTGTACTCAGGTTCTTCTTCATCGGGTCTTAGACCTGGATCCATCACATCCTTAGGTCTTGAAGGATGATTCACAGGATTGAATTTATCAAATACCTTCTGGTCATCATTAAACCACTCTCCTCTCCATGGGTTCCAATTTATCTTCATGTATTTTCAAATTGTAGTTGTGATACAAAAGTTATTCCTTACTACCACTGTCTCATCTTGAGACTCAGCTACCCCTTTCACTTTGATCATCACTGAGATCAACTTGGAAAAGAATAGGGCATTAGTCTTTGATTTTGGCGTTATCATGTCTTCCATTTGGATCATCAGCAATCTGCGCAGATTCACTTTTACACAATCTCTCAAGAGATGCAGGAGATAAATATCCTGATATCTTAAATTCGCAATGTATCATCTCCTTTGTATTAAGACATGCTGAACAAATTTGAACAACAATCTATCCTCTCCATCCATTTTAGCAGCCACTACTTGTCTTCGATTTCCATCACCAGTGAGCTCCTCTAAGGAAGTCTCATAATCGAATATAGAACTTGTAGGTGGCATAGCTTTGGAGTCATATCCAGATACACCTTCATGTGGAACCTTTAGGCAATCATCCCACTCAACAGATGAAAAAGAAATCTTGTTTCCATTCACAAAAGAAGTCACTCGGTTCTCATTTTCAGATTTCTCAAAGCATACAAACTCATAAAATTGTTTCAATATCTTCAGATAGTATGGGACATTGTTGTTCAAAAAGAAATCTACCCACTTTTGATCTTCCAGCACTTCGAGCACTAACGACTTTCTAGGCAGCAACCATTCCACGCACAGCTCTTTTTCAATCACAATAACTCTATTCTGCCAATGAGGATTCACTGGTCACCTACCTGACCTAGTTCTACCAACACTACCACTTTCTTTTGGCTCAGACTTCTACTTCTTTGCTTTTGGCTCATCAGTTTCATCTCTGATGGTAGGAAGTTCGGTTTTTTCCATCACTGGTTCGAGGGATTTTGGGTTTTTTAGAGATTCAGGAGCTAAGGTTTGAGGGTAAGGGTTTGATGCTCGGTGGATTGAGAAGTAACTAGTACTTAGTTTTTATCATTTAGGAATCATAAAATAAATAAATAAATAAAATGATATAATGTAAAACGATTCAGATTCTAGTGGCATACAGAAGTTTAAAACAACGCACTCATCGGTAGAGTTTATCGGTGAGAATTCCTATCGGTGAGGTCCATCGATGAGGTCGCATCGGTGAGGTGACATCGGTGAGGATACATCGGTGAGGTTACATCGGTGAGGTTACATCGGTTAGGTTACATCGGTGAGGTTACATCGGTGAGGTTACATCGGTGAGGTTACATCGGCGAGGTTACATATCAAGGTTAATCATTCCCAACTCATGCCTAATGTAACTTAACCTATCCGAACTCAAAGGTTTGGTGAAAATGTACGCTAATTGATGTTCAGTACTAATAAATTCAAGAGAAATATCACCCTTTTGGTAATTATATCTCAAGAAATGATGCCTTACATCAATGTGTTTGGCCCTAGAGTGAGATACAGGGTTCTTCAAAATGTTTATTGCACTAGTTTTGTCACAATTGATAGAAACATGCTTAAAATCATATCCATAGTCCAAAAGAGTGTGTTTCATCAACAAAATTTGTGCACGGCAACTACCAGCAGCTATATAATCTACTTCGGCAGTGGAAAAAGCTACAGAATTATGCTTCTTACTACACCAAGATACTAAGGACTTTCACAATAAATGCCATGTTCCAAATGTGATTTTTCTATCCAACTTGAAACCGGCAAAGTCAGCATCTAAAAAACTCATTAACTCAAAGGATTGTCCTTTTGGGTCAAACAAACATAAGTTTACAGTGTGTTTAAGATACTTAAAAATTATTTTAATAGCAAGCAAATGAGATTATTTTGGATTACCTTGAAATCTTGCACACATACATACACTAAACATAATATCTAGTCGACTAACAGTAAGGTAAAGTAAGCTTCCAATCATACCTATATAATTGGTTTGATCCACTGGTTTCCTAGCTTCATCTGCATCCAATTTACAGACGGTACTCATAGGAGTATCACTTTCCTTAATACTATCCAAACCAAAACATTTTAAAAGATCCTTTTTATATTTACTTTGATTCAAAATAATACCATTTTCATTTTGAAAAACATGAAATCCAAGAAAATATTTAATTTATCCCATTAAACTCATTTCAAATTCATTTTGCATACTCATGGAAAAATCAGTACATAAAGAATTTTTAGAAGATCCAAAAATAATATCATCAACATAGATTTTTACTATTAAAACATATTTAGAAATTCTTTTAATAAAAAGAGTTGGATCAGAAATCCCTTTAGTAAAACTTTTTGAAATATGAAAATTACTAAGTCTATCATACCATGCTCTTAGAGATTGTTTTAAACCGTATAAAGCTTTAAAAAGTTTGAAAACATGATTTGGAAAATGAGGATTAGTAAATCTAGGTGTTTGATCAACAAAAACATCTTCAACAATAAAACCATTTAGAAAAGCACTTTTGACATCCATTTGATATAACTTGAAATTAAGATGAGCAGCATAGGAAAGTAAGATCCTAATGGCTTCAAATCTAGATATAGGTGCAAAGGTTTCATCATAGTCTATTCCTTCCTCTTGACTATATACTTGTAAAACTAGCCTAGCTTTGTTTCTAACTATATTTCCAGATTCATCAACTTTGTTTCTAAAAACCCATTTAGTGCCTATTGTTCCTTGGGTCTGTCAACTAATTCCGAGACTTTGTTTCTTTCAAATTGATTTAACTCTTCCTGCATAGCCATTACCCAAAATTCATCATTGATAGAATCATTGACATTTTTAGGTTCTAGCTGTGAAGGAAAGGCTTTATGTTCAACCTGGTTTCTTAGAGAAGCTCTAGTATGTGTCCCTCTATCAAGATTACCAACAACAGCATCTAAAGAATGATTCTTTAGAATCCTAGTTGATCTAGTAAAGTTAGGACTAGAAATTTCAGGTTCATCTATAGGTTTGGGTTCAATAGAATAAGATTCTGGAATATGTCCTGAACTGGATATTTTTACAGCAGGTTCTTTAGTTTTATCATTAATGTCCAGAACAGTCAAATCTTCTTCAATATTTTCAAGAGAGGTTTTAGGCTCATGTGGATCAGTTTCATCAAACTTGATGTGAACAGATTCTTCCACGCATTTGGTTCTTTTATTAAAGACTCTATAGGCTTTGGTAGTTAAATAATAACCAAGAAAAATTCCTTCATCACTTTTAGAAGCAAACTTGTCCAGATTGTCCTTTGTATTAAGAATAAAAACATTGTATCCAAAGAATCTAAAGTAACTAACTTTAGGTTTTCTATTATTCCATAGTTTATATGGGGTCTTTTTAAGAACTGTTCTAATCAAGACTCTATTAATAATATAATAATATGTATTCACGGCTTTATCCCAAAAGTAAATAGGCAGGTCATACTCATTAAGCATGGTTCTTGCAATTTCTTGAAGGGTTCTGTTTCTTCATTCTACCACACCATTCTGTTGAGGTGTCCTAGGAGCAGAAAATTTGTGACAATAGCCATTGTGTGAGAAATAAGATTCAAACTCACAGCCATGATCACTTCTCAGGGATTTAATCTTAAGTCCACTAAGGTTTTCTACAGACTTGGATTATTTAACAAAGTAAGAACAAGCTTCACTTTTGTGAGCCAAGAAGTATACCCAAGTATATCTAGAAAAGTCGTCTACTAGGACATAGACATAGTTCTTCCCATTTAAGCTAGAAACTCTAGAAGGTCCAAAAAATTCCATGTGAACCAACTCGAGAGGTTGAGAAGTTGAAACTTCTTTCTTTGATTTAAAAGAAACTTTATGTTGCTTTCCCTTTTGACAGGGATTATAAACTTTGTCATTTGGGAATTCAAGTTTGGGTAGGTCTCTAACTAAGTTCTTCCTAGTCAATTTTCTAAGTGAATGGATGTTGCAGTGTCTTAATCTTCTGTTCCAAAGCCAAGATTCTTTATGAAAAGCATTTAAACAAGTAAAATTTTGTTTAGCTAAAGAATTCAGATCAACAGCATAAACATTTTCATTTCTCAAGGCAGAGAACACTAAAACATTTTTAGAATTAAAAAAATTACAGGAATCATTTTCAAATTTCACATTAAATCCATCATCACATAATTGATAAATACTTAACAGGTTATACTTAAGTCCATCAACAAATAAAACTTTAGAAATTAAAACTGAATCAGTGTTACCAATCTGGCCTAGGCCGATGATTTTTCCCTTAGAGTTATCACCAAAGGTGACATGACCTCCATCAACCTTTATTAAGCTCTTGAAGCATGAATAATCCCCAGACATATGTCTTGAACATCCACTATACAAATACCATGTCTTCTTATGGGAACTCTTCAAACATGTTTCCTACAAAACAGATTTAGATTGGAAATGATTTTGGTACCCAGATATTCTTGGGTCCATAAAGGTTAGAAATCAAAGCTTTAGGTACCCAAATTTGTCTTATGGGTCTCATATAATTTACATAAGCAATAGATTTTTAAAGATAAACTTTATTTTATATATAACCATATGAATAACTAGTTGAATCATATGAATTTCCAGAACTTGAACAATCAGAATTTTGTCCAGATTTAGGAATAAATCGATTTTTGGTAAACTATCTTTGTCCAGGTTGGTATCCCAAACCAGTAGTGTACTTTGGTGAAACTTTATTTCCTAGAATTTGAGTTAGAGTGTCTTTTCCATTTGTGAATTTTTCTAAGTCCTTTCTAAGTTTCTCATTAGACATTTTCAGTTCAGTATTTTCCTTTAAAAGTTGAGCATTCTTTTATTTTTCTATATCAAAGGCAGATTTAACATTGGCAGTGAGAGCATGTTGTTTCTTTAGTGACTTATTTTTGTCCTTTAGTTCATTACATGTTTCTTCTAGCATGTTACAATATTAAAACAATTCATCCTTAGATATATTTTCATCATTATCTGAATCGATGTTATTTCCAGAATAATAATCATTCATCATAGGGGAAACAGGTACCTCAGAGGTATTGGTCATGAAGCACATGTTGGCGCGATTCTTTTTAGAATCAGAAATTTCAGATTCACTTGTGTTGTCTGCTGAAGCACTCCAAGTAGCTTTCATAGCTTTCTTTTACTTCTTGTCCTTATAATCATATTTCTTTTTGAACTTTAGTTTCGGAAATCTAGCCTTGATGTGTCCTTTCCTTTTTCATTCATAGAAAACTATATCATCTTCCTTATCATACTTCTTCCAATCCTTCTTACAATGACCTTTATTGTCATACTTACCTTTGTAATTAGATTTTTTGAAGAATTTATTCTTCCTATAAAACTTCTTAAATATCCTAGCTATTTGAGCCATCTCAGCATCATTGTCAGAGTCTGAATCTTCACTGGTTGAACTTTCAATAGGTACATGTATTTTCTCCTTGTCTTTGGTCTTTGAAATAATAGACTTGAATGCCATGGATTTTCTCTTGGGTTCATCATCTTCTTCCTTATTCACCTTGAGTTCTTCCTCATACATCATTAACTTACCAATAAGCTCTTTTACAGGGAGAGCACCAATGTCACGTGATTCTCTGATTGAAACAGAAGTGCCCCTCCATCGGTCTGGTAGACATCTCAAGATTCTCATGATTTGTTCCTTTGCTGGAACAGCCTTTCCAAGAGATATCATAGTATTGACAATCTCATTGAACCTAAGATACATGTCAGAAATAGGTTCATCAGTCTTCATTTTAAAATTATCATATTTAATAGTATAAGTATTTAATCTCATTTCTTTAACATTGGTTGTTCCTTCATGAGAAACACCCAAAGTATCCCATATTTTATAAGCAGTTTTGCAACCATAAATTCTATTAAACTCTTCATATCCTAAAGCACAATACAAGGAATTCATAGCTTTACAATTATTATTGTAAGCAGTCTTTGTAGGTTCATCCCAAGTAGTTCTATCAGTTTTTGGAATTTTATATTGAGACTTTATAGCAGTCTAGATATCAAAACCCATACTCTCCAAATGAATTTTCATCTTAAGTTTCCACTGGGCATAGTTTATACCGTTAAAGAAAGGTGTCTTGTCAGTAGCAGCACCTTCTAGTCTATTATCAATAACTAGATTTTAGAAAATATATTAAAAAAATAAAATTTAGAACTAACAGAAATTTAAGATATTTAAAGATGCAACTAAAATCACAGTTGAAAAACAGAATGTTTTGAAAACTTTGAAAAACAAAAACAACCTCTGATACCAAATGTTGGTCGGAGTGGACACTCAAGAGGGGTGTGAATTAAGTTCCAATAGATATGTTGGTATTTAGTCATACCAATAATGAATTTTTTTTTATAAAAACTTATAACATTGAAACATTTCATATTGGATATACATGATTGGACTGATGTATTGGAATTACTAGAGAGGATGATAGATCTTGGATGAAGAAAAAAAGAAGCACAGTACATGGTTCATTATGTAGAGAATTTGTAATAATATATGAAGTTGTTATTGCTGAGTTTTTGTGTTTATTTTTATGTAGAAGAAATAAAAAAATCTCAAGGAATAAAATTTGAATGTATGATCAAATACAGAGGGGGAGATCATATTTTTAATTAGACATATTTCATTAGAAAAATATTATTATAATCAATTTATTGAGTAACCAATGAAGTGGAGTGTCGAGAGTCTCTGAACAAAGAAAAGTCAAATTTTTTAAAGTTGTTACCAGGTAGTCAATATAGGAAGCTAAAAATTTTAGAAGCTACAAAAATTTTTCCAGCCATTTTTAGTTGGTTTGGATGAATGAACAGTTGAATAAGTTTATTTTTTATACAGAAAGTTTATTTAAATATTTAAGATTAATGTTTTGTAATAGGTTGTATAAACTTCTAACTCATATGATATTGCCATATTTTATATAAGAAACAAAGATCGGACTAGATAAATGGTTCTATATTTTTGTGGTTTAATAGAAGCTAAATGATGAAAAAAATTATGAACAAAGTTTCAGACTGATATGTTCCTGATAATAAATCCCCTGATAGAGAATTTGTAAATTTCTTGTTCAAATAAGGTTGATAATTCTAAATTTATCGATAATTCAATAATATTCTAGAAGACACCAAAAAATTTGAGAATATTTTATATATGATAAAAATGAAGATTAAATTCCTAATAAATTCAAATCTATGAAAATTTAGTGAGAAAGAGAAATAAATTTCTTTCTTGGCCTTACCTTTCATAGATCACCTATAAAAAATGTAAACAATATATTTGTACATATCAATATTCATATGGAAAAAAGATGAAACAATGAAAGTTTTGAGTTAGAGGATATTTTTGGATAGATTATTTTATTAGATGATTAGATAGATAAATTCTTAGATCACTGGATAGGGAGAATTGGAATGAGGTTATTGATCTATGTTTTGAGCAGAATTTTGAAGATCATGATTTTGTAAAGCAAGAGGATCAAATATGTTGGATCATAATAAATTGAGAAAAGTTTCATCAGTCTAATTATATCAAATGAAATCTATCATACATAGGAAGATCAGTATAAGGATATCATATGAAGGTAGATTGAGAAGAGTTTAATCATGCATAGATTCCCGGATAGACCATTATAGAGAAGAAATTTTCAAAGTTACTTTTCTTTCATGGTTCAAATTTTGTAAGAATTTTTTTTAACCTGATGGGAGTCTATATAATCATTCATATTATTAGATAAAAGGTGTCCAATGGGATTTGAAATAATTTTCATTCACTTATTCATCACAGTTAATTTCCATAGACTCATAGGAGTTCCTATAGAAAGGATCTTGGTTCTCACACTAAGGTCGAACCTTGTTAATCATATGTGCCTTGTCTTCTTTTCTATTTTTACATACACATGAGTTTACTAAATTAATAAGAAATAAATATTATCAATTTTTATCTATTAGGTTTCTTAAATTTTAAATTTTTAAAAAGATAATCACTGATTTACCCCACCCCCCCCCCCCCCCCACATCAGTGATTCAACGATGCTTAAGAACTTCAAGATGTATCATATGAAAGGTTCCCCTATTATATCCTTATCATGGAAAATTTGAATTCATCAAAATTAGAGTTATTCAAACATTTTATAGAAACAATTATAATGGGGTGAGGGATAGGATTATTTTATATCTCTTATATATTGTCCTAGAAGTTTTTTATGTTGTTATGGTTGGTTTTACACCCCATGATAAAATGCTCCTATAACAGTTACTGAAAAATAAACATTGAATCTAATGGAAAATCTATAAATTTAATTCTTATGTATTTATCAAAAATTATGTTTATGAAGGTGGTGGGTCTCAAAATAGCTAAATAAACTTGAAAAAATGTTAAAGTATCTTTAATGAAAATACTAGTGTTGTAAGAAAAGTTACAAATCTAGTAGAGAAATTTTGAAGATATCAAGATCAGTGATAGAGAAATTATTAATGAATTTTTTACCATAGTGAATGATGTTTTTTTCTGCATCATAGGTTTTAGATATGTCTTAGAATATTCTAAAATTGTCGATATACTCATGAGAAACTTTTTCGGCATGTTTTATTCTAAAATATCCACTTTATAAGATCAAGAATGTTTATCAGTAGATGAATTGTATAACTTCATTATTACCTATGAAATGAGAAAAGATACAGTAATCAAAAAGAACATAAAAATGAATCAGATTTTGAAGCTATGAGAAATATGAAGATTCAAAATTCTGAATTTTTGGATCCTCGACATTCTGAAGATAATAATGATGATGATTTTAATGAAAAAATCATGTATCTCATCCCCAAAAAATATCAAATAGGAAGAGGAAAGTATGGAAGAAGACTTCCCTCAAATTATTTGAGTGTGGAGTAATTGGGAACATTACCATTAATTTCCCCAAGAATAAAGTTGAATTATTTTGAGATGATTATGAATAAAACCCTCGGTGGAAGAAGTGAAAAAAAATATAAGGAAGAAAAATAATACAAAAAATATAAGAAGAAGGTCACTAGAAACAAAAGAAGTATGTTGAGTAAGAAATCTAAATCTGAATCAACTAACAACAATAATTTAGAATATGAATGTTTATAAAAGTTAAGATCATTCATTGAAAACATTGAGAAAATATAGTATTCCTTTTATAGTGAGGAAGAAGTAGGTGAAGAAACTTAAAGAGAATATTAGATCAGATCGAAAATTGAAGCACGTCTTGACCAAAATAAAAATCTCAAGAATGAAATTATAATAATGAAGAAACTTAGTGAAATAAATTTTAATGGAAAGGAATATCTTCTTAAAAGTGAATATGTAAAAATTGAAGAAATTTAGAATCTTAAATTGAATGTTTCAAAACTTGAAAAGATATTAGAAGATCTTTGTAATAAAGTTTCTTATAAATAAGATGTATTATAAAATGTGTAATAAAACTTAATTGAGTTTGAAATTACCTTATGAAAGATGAAAGAAAAATTAAATAGGACTTGGAATTAAAATATGATACTTCTAAAGTTGTTGAGAAATATCATATTAAGAATCAGTTGAAATCCTCACCCATTAAATGTGATAGTCCATCTAATTTTTCAACCATATAGGTACTAAGAAAAATTTTAGAAAATAATGGGTTGATAAAGGGTATTAAAAATCGATATCATCAACAAAAGTTGAAAATTACACCCATAATAAATTGTACACATGCCCATAGGTAACTAAAGTTATAAAAAAATTCTGAACCTCAACATTCTTAATATAGGTAGAGATCATACTTCTCTAAAAAACCAAGAATCGATGGTTTCTATTAGTTTTGTGAGATTTATGGGAATATATTTTAAAATTATAGCATAACATGTCACTTACAAGAAAGATTATTGAATATAGTGGAAGAAATAGTGAAAGTATTATGAGTAACTTTCCTAAGACACAAGAAGTGAGAAAGAGAAATATGAGGATGTTAGAAAATAATCAATGAGAAATCAGTTTGACTTACTAGAGGAAATTGGTGTAATATGTGATCAACTGGGTCACCTTGTTAAGGAATTTATTACTATGCATCTAGAGATAATTTTCCATCCTATAAAATGGAAATAGGATAGAAAGACAAAAGCTGAAGAAAGAGTCTCTGTTGTTGAGATAACTTTAAAAGAAATCAAAAATAATAAACCTTGGATTCTTGATGGTGGTTGTTTTCACACATTATAGGAGATATAAAAATATTATAAGAAGCTTAAAATCATAATATATGAATAGTTACGTTCAAAAATAATAGTTCCTTGAAAATTAGAAGAATATTAACTACTGAGATAGAACCTCGGAAATTAAAATATAAAGAAGATATATTTATTAATAGTCTCAAACATAACTTACTCAGTGTGAGTTAACATTGTGATGATTAAAAAACTGATATTCAGAAAATATTATTGTATCATCAGAAGTATGGAATATTTTAAATTTGTAAACAAGGAAGATAGAATTGATGGACATCTATATCAGAAATAATAACATTACAACTTCGGTTAATTTGGTGTTGAAGATAAAAACTAGTTATGGAACCACAAACTTGGGTATCTTAGATAGATAATTATTAAAAATCTTCCTAAAGTTGATTTTTTTTAAAACTTTATATCATTTAAAATAATAGAATATGATATTTTTATAAATCTTTAGAAAGGGAAAATAACTAGTGAAAGTGATAAGAAAGTTGATATTTAGTCTACAAGACCTCTTGAACTTATTTATTCATATCTTTTTGGGTTGATGAGATATCAATCAACCAAATGAGTTTCGTACTTTATCAATTTTATTGAATATTTAACTCAGATGACCAACATTATGTTTATTAAGCCCAAGTCCAAGGTATTAGAAATGTTTAGAGTTTTCAAAAGGAAGGTTGAGAGATTAAAGGGTGTTTATATAATGATTTTGATAACTGATAATGGAAAGTAAAATACATGAAATACCTTTAAATCACTTTTTAAGAAATGTGAAATTAAATATTAATACAGTTTTCTATATATCCCTCAACAAAATGGAGTTGAGAAAATTAAAAACATAAGCTTAGTGGAAATTTGAAGAAGAATTATAGAAAATTATAAAAAAATTATGTTTTCCTAGAGAGAAGTTGTAAGTACTATGGTACATGTACAAAATTAATGTTTTCTAAGGTTAGGATCAAAAAATACTTCTTATTAAATATGTTATAACAAAAAACATTCATTGAAATACTTCATGGTTTTTGAAGTGCCTATTTACTAAAAATAATAAATTCAAATATTTATAAATTTGATGAAAAAGATGAGGAAGGAACTTCCGTGGGATATTCATCAAATGAAAGAATTTAAAAATGTTGGAATAAAAATTTAAAAAAATTAGTTGATTAATATGATGTGAAAATTATTAAAAACCCAACCTTCTTTACAAAAGTTGTTGAAAAGGTGTAGAAGATAAATTTAAGACTTACAGTAAGAATAAAAAAGTAAATATGATATCAATTCAAAACAGGTACATGAATTGTGTGATGAAGAAAATGATATGGGAAGAACTTCTCAAAAATTTCATACTCTTCATAAACATGTAGAATTTTAAAATATCATTGGAAACTAGAAAGGTCTAATTCAAACCTGAAAAGAGGTGATATTAGAAAATAAGACTTCCCTTATCTCACAAATTGAACCAGAATCAGTTTTATAAGTAGTTAAACACAATTAATCGGTGAATGTAATGAATGAAGAGTTGGATCGGATTAAGAAAAATGAAACAAGGAACATGTTTCATGACCAGAAGTTAAAAGTTTTATTGGAACAAAATGGGTATTTAAAAACAAGTTGAATGGACATGGATCGGTTTTAAGAAAATAATAAAGACTTGTTTTTAAAGGTTATGCATTGGTGGAAGGTGTGTATTTTTAAGAAATTTTTTACCCTATTGAAAGATTAGATAATACTAGAATGTTTCGAGAAGTGGTTGTAAAAAAAATATAAATTTTATTAAATTGATGTAAATTAAGCTTTCCTTAATTGTGAGACTGAAGTAGAAGTTTACATTAAGAAATGTTGTGGGGTTATACTTGATGAATATGGAATTAAGGATTATAAATTGAATAAATCCTTATATCGATTAAAACAACCTTTACATTCCTGGTACACCAAAATTTATAATTTTTATAGAATGTTTAATTTTCTAAAGCAAAGGTAAATCGAAACTTATATGTGAAATAAGTTAACTCCGTTACCCAAATTGAAATTGTGTTTGTTGATGATATAATTTTTTATGGAGATGAAGAAAAAAATTACAGAATTTTCTAAGGAAATGAAGAAGAATTTTTAGGTGTCAATTTTGGTGGAATTAACTATCTTACTAGGTCTACAAGATCAAAAAACAGAAAAATACATTTTTCTATCTCAAGAAAAGTATTTCAAGGAATTGTTAGAGAAATTTGGTATGGCAGACTCTAAATATTTTTTTACTCCAATTTCAATTGGGGTAAAGATGAGTAAATATGAAACTAGAAAAATTATGAATCAAAAATAATTTTGAATATTGATAAGAAGTTTTCTTTATCTAACATAATCAAGACCAGATATTATTTATGTTGTGACTTTATGTGCTAGATATCAAAGTGAACTAAAGGAATCTCATATTTTGGTGGAAAATAGAATTTTGAGATATGTTAAAGGAATAAACACATATGTAATGATATGAAAAAGAAGTTATGATATGAAAAAGAAGTTATGATATGAAATTTCATGGTTATACTGATGTTGATTGGGATAGATATTACAATGACACAAAATATACTACAGGAGGAACATTTTTCTTGAGATAGTTTTGTGTGAGTTTGCATAATAAGAAACAGTGCTTAGTAACATTGAGCATAGTATAATCAGAATATACTATAGTTACATTGTCTTATACTCAAATTATTTGGATGAAAGTTATGTTAGAAATTTTTAAAGTTGATGTTTTCAAAGAATTAAAGATACTTTGTGATAATCAATCTATAATTAATGTTTCTAAGAATCATTTCCAACACTCATGATCAAATAATATTGATATTAATTTTCCCTATATCAAAGAAAATTTTCTGGTGGAGATGTTTTGATAAAATATATTTCAAAAAAATATCAAATTTCTCATGTTTTAAAAAAATATATACCAAGGGAGGATTTGAAAAGTTGAGGGTGCAACTTAATGTTCATCCTCCAGAAAAAAAATTCCAAAACATTTAAATGAAGAACCCCCACTATGCTTTGGATTATGTGGATAAATGAGGAGGATATGGACAACTTTTTCCTATAATGTGGAGATAAGTACTTTTCTTACTTAAATGAATCTAAAGTTATGGTTATTATAAAATGGGTGAGAGAACGAAAAGTGATAAGTGAGGGGGGGTTTATCTTAACATGGATATAAATTTAATTTTCAACGATAGGTGGAATTCATTCAAAAACATTTCATTATCCAGTATCATGGTGTTAGGACATTCTCTTTTGAGAAAGGTTACGTTTTAGTAAAAGTTAAAAAAAATATTTGTTACAAAAATGAGTTGTGAAAAGGTCTGAGTGTTGAAAAATGATGGGTTGAAAATGTTTTTAATGAGATTTTTCAAAGAATACAAAGGGGCAGATTGAAGATCCTTTGTGAAGTTTTTTTTTGAAAAGTTTTATTTTTTTAATAATTTTTTTTTACAACTAACTTTTTGAAAAGAATGTTTTTTGTAAAATAGGTTAAAGTTATTAAATGAATTTATTAAGTTTATAGAAAATAATGACATTATAAATTATAGAACATAGGAAAGTTTGGAAGTTGTAAAAATTTATAAATGAAGTAAGATGATTTCTTTCTAATCATAAATCTCTCAACATCATGGAAAACCTTATGATAAAAGCTTTCAAAGAAAAGAGGATGTTGAATTTTTTATGGACGTAGAGAATTTAATGTAGCTCTAAATGCAAGATAATAAAATGAAAAAATACCAATGGAGTGTTCTTTAATGTTGAAATTTTCATACTCATATTTATAGAAAAATTTCTACAAATAGAGAAATTGAAAGATAGTGATAAGTCTAAATATATTGATGATTAATAAAGTATAACCATTCTTCCGATCGAACACATATTCAAAATAGTAGTTTTATATGATGTTTTCATTAGAAAATATATGTTTTTAAATGATCTTGAGTTTGTGAAAATTATAAGAAGACAAAGATGTCAGTTTTCAGTCATACCAATATGGCAGAGTTTTTTATAAAAATCTCCAATGTTATATAATTTATTATCAGACATTCATGATCTAACTGATGTAGTAGACTGACCAGATCATATGATGGTTATCAAATAAAGAAGAAAAGAAGTATAGGACATGGTTCATCGTATATATAATTTGTAATAATATCTGAAGTTTTTTTGTTGAGTTTTTTTTTGTTTTGAAAAATGAAGAAGAAATACAAAATTCTCAAGGAATTAGATTTCAATAACTGAGAAAACACAAAGGGGTCATCTTTTTAATCAAACATCATTCTCCAGACAAACAAGATCAGAAGAAGTTTTATTGAGTGACTGAAAGAAGTTGACTGTACAGAGCCTCTATATAGATAAAAAATAATATTTGTTAAAGTTGCTTCTAGAAATGTGTTGTAGGAATCCAAATTCTTTATGAGTTTCACCAATTTTTTCAACCATCATCAGTTAGTTTGGAGGATTGGATAGAGGAAGAAGAAGAGTTTAGAGACAATATCTTTTATGATGTTTTGAGATCAAATTTTTATAACATGTTTTATAAAGTTAAAAATCATATAAAGTTGTAAATTTTAAATTATGAAAAAATATCATACTCAATCAATGTCTTTATATTTATTTGGGTCAATAGAACTAGAATTTTGAATAAAATTTCAGACAGAGTTCCGAACAGAGATGTTCAGAACAATAAATTTTCATACAGAACATTTCTAAAGTTCTTATTGGAGTAAGTTTCAAAATTATAATGTTCTGTATAATTCATGAAGATTAAATTAAACACTAGAAGCATTGAGAATACTTGAGTTTCACTCAAAAAAAGTTCAAATTATTCATAAGTTTGGATCTATGAAATTTTAGTGGGAAAAATAAATTGGCTTCCCTCCCTTACCTTTCCTAGAGAACCTATAAATATAAGACATAGTACATTTTGTACTTATCAATGTCTAGAGGTAAAATTACTAAAACTATGAATATTTTGTGTCAAATGAGGTTTTCAGATATATTCTTCGATCAAATGACATACAAGGAAAAGTTTAGATTACTGGACAAGGATAATTGGACTGAGGGTATGAGTCTATGTTTTAAGGATAAGTTTAAGAATTTAGATTTTGTTATATAGGTCAATTAGAAAGTTTGAAATAGTAAATATTGAGAAAAGGGACATTGTTTTGAGTCTATCAGATGTAGGTTATAGGGCATATACAGATGAGTATGATGCTATTTAACGTAGACTATTAAACGTAGGAATATCATACACAGGCTGATTAGACATAGATTTTTAGAAGGACCTTTATGGAGTATAAAGTTTCAATGTTACTTTTCTTTTTTGGATCAAATTTTGTAATAAAATTTTTTAAACTAATGGGATTCATTATAAAAATTCCTATCATGAGATATAAGGTGTCCAATGGTAGTTTACAAAAGTTATATTCACTTCTTCAAAATAAAAAATTCCCATATACCCATGGGAGTGGTTATGAAAATGATGTAGGTTCTCACACTAAGACTGAACCATGTAAATCATGGGTTCCTTGTTTTCTTTTATATTTTTACATAAAATATATTTTAATAAATTAATAAAGAAGAAACTCTAACAATTTTTAGGGTTTAAATTTCTTAAAGTTGAAATTTCTAAAAATACAATCATGGATTCAACCCCCCCCCCCCACCCCAGTGATTCAACAGTCCTTAAGAACTTCAGTATTCATAATACAATACATAAAATATAGGTGGAATTCATAGAATTAAATTCTTAAGAGTTACAATTAGAATTCATACCATAACAAAACAATATAATCTTTCTTCTACAACAAAGATAGTTTTCTAAGGAAAAATTAGATGAAAT
The DNA here is from genome assembly GCA_963277665.1 of Viscum album. Taxonomy (NCBI): domain Eukaryota; kingdom Viridiplantae; phylum Streptophyta; class Magnoliopsida; order Santalales; family Viscaceae; genus Viscum; species Viscum album. The sequence continues at coordinate 580,994,974 of OY728129.1, read as the reverse complement.
TTTTTCTAAACTAATATCAAATACTTGTATTATATATAAATATAAATGAACCTTAGAAATTAGTAGAATTAGGCTCTAATAAAAAAAATTATCTCAAATATATTTCAAATATTTTAGGTAGAAACACTAAAAAAGAGGGTTAGATTGTGGTTAAAAAGAAAATTACAATTTTATGAAACCCTCATGTTTTTGAATTGATTGGAAATATTATCTTAAAACAAAGTTACAAGATATAAAATTAAGTATGTCAAAGTTGTGGTAAATAATTCTATCATAAATTCAACAACCTATAATGAAGTTAATAAACATAGTGAACACAAATTATTAAAAAAATTATAGACATTAAAATCACAATTTGAACACTACTAAAAAGGATATTATAAAATCAACTCACTTTAACCTTAAGCAGTGAGGAATTTTGTAAACCTGGATTTATTTATCCCTAATTGTTTACCAATTAGAAGTTATGAATTCTTATCTTCAAAATAGATTAACTTTAACCTCTTATTATATTATTTGTCTTCCTAACTATAGTATCCCTAGATCATGTAGGATCAATCCTAGATCTATTTTCTTGTACCTAATGTCCCTCGACACACATATCGGATACACACTTCACATACTGAATGATCTATCTTCCATATCATAATTATGATAAACCTGATCTTTTATTACATAATTAAACAAAATTTATTACATAAAAATCATTTGATACAACATAAAATATTGAGAGTTCTAGTGTATTTGGGGCTTAAGAACATTACATAACAACTTAAATCATGAAATATAACATTTTTATTGAAAACTTCCTTTATATGAACACTATATTCCCTCATACTTAGTATTGCATGGGATAACTTGAGGACATGCATAAGAAAAGGGTGAGATATAATACCCAGTAAGGGAATAATCATGGAATAACATGAGGAATACAATAAATGTTAGACAATAGGCATATTAATAGAGAACAAGATAATCATAAACATAAAGTCATGATAAATCATGATAATCATAACATGGAAATGTGGCAACAACACTTAACATGGAATTAGCATGAGCCAAGGCTCATTGCACATAGAGAATGAGTAAATCCTCATTGCACATGAAGCATGAGTAAAACCTATTTTCACTTAAATTACCATGAGTAAACACCCATTGCACATGACATATCATGATACTATTCTTAACCCAACGCATTGGAGCTCTATAAGGGCGCACCCTTCTTGAACATTTCATTTCATGCATAAGTGTGTCACATGGATCATATATCACGGATTCATAAAACATAATAATTTATTCCACGATAAAGGAATGTGTAATTATTACATGAAACTTTATAATCAATAATTAAATGTGCATAAATGTGAATACCATTTATAGAGAAACGATCATGGTATTCACTACACAATGACATTGGCTTAGAAAATCGGGGTAATTTCGGCAGCGTAACGGCATGACGTAAGAATTAATAAAAATGGTTGATGAGAGATAAATGGGTTTCTCATAAAATGTACATGAAATCGAAAGTAAGGGGGTTATATAGATACATGTTCCAATAATTTTAATGGAATTTATAGTCATGATACAAAATAATTGCTTGAATGTAAAAGAGGAGAGAGAAATTCCTTTCGGAATTTCAGTATAATAACATGTGTACATGGGAGGCATTTAATGAGAGATAAAGGGGTATCCCATCATTCAAACATAAATAGGGAAGTATGGGGGAGATGATAAACCATACCCCAACATTTATAATTTAAATTAAAAGGTCCTAACAACATTAAGAAAATTGGACAAAAATGAGAAAGGAAGAAAATCCCTTACTTGGAAGTATGCTTCCAAAGGCTTGATAAAGGCTTCTTGGGAGATTGGGGAACCTTGGGAGGATTATAGAGAGAGTAGGGAAGAGGTTGGACGAACTCCAATGGATTTTAGTGAGGATAAAGTGGGATCTTGGGTGGGTTTATATAGGAAAGGTGAGGGAATTCTTTATTATTTAGGTTTGGGACACATCACGTTAAACTAATCCAAACCACAAACCATCCCATGGTTTTTTACCATGGTTTTTGGAAAAGGGAAGTGGAAAATAATATTTTATAATTCCAAAGTCCGAACTTATTAAAATAATAAGGTTGATTATTTGTAGGTGAGTCACACTCCCAGGGAAAACAATTTAAAAAGACAAGATGTTTAATAATCCTTGAATGGTCCATTAATGCTTTTTTAAAATAAGTCAAAAAATCCAAAATCATATTATTTTAATGGTGAAACATATATTGGCTGAACATAAGGCTTATATTATTTTATTACATCACTATTGGGTCATTATGATGTCATAAAACACATTATATATTTAAACGGTATTTAATTTTTACCTAAAAATTTTACTGTCTCAGAAAATTATGAAAAATTTACCATTGGATAATTTCTAAATCCTGATTCCAGAAATAATATTCATTTTATCTAAATAATTTTTTAAATTTGTTAATTTTGACTTTTAAAATAAAAATCAACATTTATCGAAAATTCATGGGTTTTGACAAAAATGGCTTTCAAACCTTACTAAAAATTATAATTGCATTAAAAAAATTATACGATCATTTATATTTAATAAAAATTAATTTAATAATATTAATATTTTATTAAAATATTATTTAATTCAAAAATTCATTTATTCATAAAAATAGATTTCTTAGTTGAACATTAACTAAAAATACTATTTGTGATTTAAAAACAATTTACAAGGTAACAATAATAAAATGAAAGTATATTAATTATTTTATACAAAAATAATGTACATAACCATAGTTCTAAGGCCTTGTTACATAACCCCTTATAACACTCGCAGAAGACCGAAGATTAAGGTGTGTGATGGTCACAGACTCTTGGGGGGGCTCAGATAACATTGCTCGGGTGGTAATCTCTATCAACTTCCACTTCTCTCGTAGGCGGTCCCGCTCGAGCTTAACTATAATGGCCCGGACCTCTCTGGCCCATTCCTTTGTCAAAAAGAAGGTCAAGAAGTGTTTTGGAGGGGAAAATGGAATTTTTCCACACTTTCCAGAATTTTGAAACTACACGTCGTGTAGTTTGTGTACACGCCGTGTACCCCCTTCCCGGGTATACCCCGTGTTGCAGACTGTGTCCTTGCTGTGTGGAATAATGGGTGCACGCCGTGTGTCCAGTTCTACACGCCGTGTAGTCCTTCCCTTCGTACGCATTACCAGTCAATGGTCATGTACCATGTTGGAGTTGTGTCCTTACCGTGTGAAATAAATGAGTAAACACCGTGTGTCTAAACTACACGCCGTGTAGTCCTTCCCCGTGTATGTGTTACCCTCAAACCGTGTGTTGACCATTCAACGGCCGTGGAGCCGTGTTGGAAGCCGCGTGGAGACTGTGTAAAAGAACCAAGTACACGCCATGTACCATAAAGTACACGCCGTGTACTTTTGCTTTTCACGCCTATAAAAGGAGGGGTCCCCTATTCCTTTCAACTCACACCTCTCCTCCCCTCTCCTCTGAGCAGAGCTCTCTCAAGAGACTCGAAGGCTCTTCCTACCATAACTTCTTCGTTCGAGCTCCGATTTACGATCCGTCAGCAGCCACGCGATCGTAACGACGAGGTGGAGATTCAGAGCTTGAATCCATTGACTTTACTTTGGCCTTTGCTTTCCGACTTCCACCCGAGGTGGTTTTTCTGGGACCCGACAGAAGTGACGAATGCCGACGGACGTCTTCTAAGGTTGATCCAGAGGAGCGTTGCAATCAAGAACCTGTTGAAGTAGGGATCTTACCTTCGTCTATCTACTTTGTGCATCATGCAGGGTGGGTGTTCTCTTGTTTATGTGAAACACTTTTGAACCATTTTAATGAAGATAATAACTAGCTTATATAACGGGGATGGGAAGTTGTGATTGTTGTTACTTTATATCCTGTGATATTATGTTGTGAATTGAATGAGCTTCTACCTACTGAAAATCACAGTCATTGGGGGCCTTTGCTTACGCAATTAAATGTTTCCCTCTCCTTCTGGATTTTATTATGGATGGAAACCTTGTGGAATGTGTAAATTGGATAATCACGTAAAGTTGGTTGATTAAATGAAAATATGGAACCCTTGTGTGATCACCCCGGTTAAAAAAAATGGAATAATGAACATGTGGGTGTTGTCTTGGTTACGTGACATGTGTTGGGGGTGTTTTTGTGGGTTGTTGTGGATCGGGTGAGCAGTGGGGCTGCGTTTGACTTGGTTGTGGGTTGGTGTGAATGTTGTGTTGGTAACGGAAAGTGGGGCTACAATAAATGGTATTAAAGGGATATTGATGTATGGGTTTCGGTGCGGCTGTGGTTATGGAAATTGGCAGCGGGGCTGCAGGGTTGGGTTTTAATGTGAACGGGTTATGGGTTGTGATTAGTAAATAAAAGTGGAAGAATTAATGAATGGTGGGGCGTGGTAATGAAACGGAATTAATAGTAATTGAGGTTGGTTGTTTGATAAGAAGGGCTTGGCTGTGTTGATTGTGTTTTCCTAACTTGATTTGTGGATGGCAGGGATATGTTTTACGAACGATCAATGTGGTTGGTTGTGGATAGTTTCCCAGTAGTTAAGGAACTAAATAATCTAATTCTGATGAAACATAAAAACCTAAATGGGGTTGGGGTTGTTTGTTTAATGCATGCTTTGTGGTAGAAGTGATGAGGCACGCGTTCAGTTTCTCTATTTAGAAGCCATAGTTTGGGCTGTGTGTTTGGTATATATATATATATATCTGTATCTTTTGTGTTATATCGCACCCCACCCATGTTGAGCACTTAGTTCCGAACACTCCCATTTTATTGGAGAGGGTGTTTTCCTCTTGGTTACTAGCTCTTTCCTGCTCCTTCTCCCCTAGGCTGTGATGGCTTGAGGCTACCTTACACCTAATACTCTTCGGGTAGGTTTCGATTGGGGTGGTTTTAGCCCAAGACTCTTCGGGCAGGTTCTACTATTTCCCAAAAATCTTCGGGATGAGGCCCAGGTGTGTGCGGGCGGGATACGTGGTAGTGAGGCCCAGGTGTGTGCGGGCGGGATACGTGGTTGTGAGGCCCAGGTGTGTGCGGGCGGGATACGTGGTTGTGAGGCCCAGGTGTGTGCGGGCAGGATACGTGGTTGTGAGGCCCAGGTGTGTGCAGGCGGGATACGTGGTTGTGAGGCCCAGGTGTGTGCGGGCGGGATACGTGGTTGTGAGGCCCAAGTGTGTGCGGGTGGGATACGTGGTGGTGAGGCCCAGGTGTGTGCGGGTGGGGAGAGTGTGGCAGCATTAGGGCGTTCGTCGTTAGGAAGAGCGGCTAACTAAAGGGAAATGGTGTGGGGTACCCAATACTCTTGTTTCTTATATACTACTACCTATTGTGCTGTGTTTTTGGTGAGTGTGGATGGTGAGGTTGGGTGGATAGAATTCCTTTCTAGGTTTCTTCTGTTGTTCTCATGGGACATTAGGATGTCTCCCCACTGGTGCATGAGAGCTTTAGGTTTCCCTACTGAGTATACTTGTATGCTCACCCTACGTTTACTTTCATGTTTCCAGGAGGACTACCAGGGCCGTGCGGGACCCTAATAGTCGAACAGTTGGAGTTGCTGCAGTTTTTTGTACTTGTTTCCTTTTTGTTATTGTACTTTGAGCTTTCTTGTACTTGTACCTTGTTATAAAATTTGTTTAAACATGCATGTGGGCTTGGTTTGGGTTTATTTCTATACACTTGTTCTTTTTTTCCTTTTTGGTGGTTGACTTGTCCTATTTCCCGATCTTTAAAAGAAAGGGTAATGCCTCCCATATTTGTGAAAACTCATACCCTTGGTGCTAGTCACCACCCCGGGGCCTACTGGAGGCGGGACTCGGGGGTCATTATCTCCCTTTCACCATTTCCAGCTCAGGAGGGGCATCTTTGGTGGGAGGGGGTCGTGACAGAATGGTATCAGAGGAGGTTGAGAGATAGGATGGAGTCTGAAGTTAGGAACAGTGAGGATTTCATGGGACGGTAGGGCAACAGTGTTAATTAATCTTGGTGCATGACATAGGCCAGGGAAGACCAGCAAGGACACGGTATTTTAGGGCCCCCCATGATCTGATGCAAGGACTATGAGCCTACCGAACGAACAAGTGAGACTACATTGATTGCAGGGTAGAGACCCTAGGGAAGGTACATGCATCATCATGATTGTGTTTTACTTGATTTGGGTGTTCTGGGAAAGAAATTGAAATAAAATGATAAAATGAAACCTTGAGTTTTTCCTTACTACTTGGGCTTAGGCGATCCTTGTTTACCGTACAGCTATGGCACCTGGACGTCATCCCCGGGTGTCTCAAACGGCCGAGGCCTAGCAGATTCAGGCGGTCTACCAGCTGAGGATTGACCGAGAGGAGGAAGATAGCCAGTGGAAGAAGACTCTATGTTCTTTCCAGTGGCAGACCCTCAAGAAGTATGGGGGTAGTAATTTGGATACGGAGATGGAGGGGTGGCTTGAGGAGCTAGGGATAACTTTTCCCTTGATCCGTGCTCCGAGGGAGTACTGGGTTCCCCTAGAAGTCAGTCAGATGAGAGGCGCGGCGCGACAGTGGTGGACACTCTACCTCGGAGAGAGGATAGAGGCAGAGGTTCGTTGGGCTGACTTTGAGAAGGAATTCCGAGAGGAATTCCTTTCTTCCATGATCAAGGCAGAGAATAAGCAGGATTTACTCTCCCTTCAGCAGGGGAGTATGTCAGTACGAGAGCGGGGGATCAAGTTCAAGGATCTCTTGTGCTTTGCTCCGGATCTCTTTCTGGATGAGGAGTCTCAGGCGAGACGTTTGGAGGAGGTGCTTCGTCCTTTGCTCTAGTATGTTGTCACCCCCTTCACCCTTCCGACGTACTTGGCGGTACAAAAGAAGGCAGAGGTTGTAGAGAGGATACACTCGCTAGGAGGTGCACCCCGAGAGGGGATCCAGCCAGGTTCGTCGAAGGGGAAGGCAGTCAGCAGCAGGTCTCCTGCGACGGGACCTTCTAGGTTTACGCCAGTGGGGAGCAGGCCCCAGCAGTTCCAGTTCAGATCTTCGGGTCCTCGTCCCTTTTTCACGAGCCCAGAACCGTGGTGTTTTTCTTGTGGAGGTTTCGGGCACGTTCAGAGTCGGTGCCTGACCCGAGCTCAGTACGGTGGAGGTGGGCAGGTTCAGCACCCACCTTAGCACCACCAGTTGTCGGCGAGGCCCTTCCAGCAGCAGCAGGACCATGCTCCTCCGAGGGCAGACTTTGCGGGAGGATGCCGACCTCAGGGTGCTCCTCAGGGACCTCGACCAGGGCATGGTCAGGGAAGTGGACGACATCAGATAGGCAGAGGAGATGGGCGTGGACAGTTGCACGCGGCAGAGTTGGCAGCTCCAGCGGGACCAGAGGCGGTACGAGGTACGATCTGTTTGTTCAGCACTCTTGTTTCTGCTTTGTTCGATTCGGGAGCCTCGCACTCTTTTGTTGCACCTAGTCTAGCCCATGCTTTGGGACTAGACGTAGAGAGACTTTCCGTACCACGGGTACTAAGTACACTAGTTGGAGGCCAGACCAGTGTATCTTGTGTTTTCCGAGGATGTGGACTGATGTTAGGACCACATCGATCTAGTGGGGAACTTCTTCTATTACAGATACAGCCATACGATGTCATCCTAGGCATCGACTGGTTGTTTTCTAGTAGTGTCGTTATCGACTGCTTCCGGAGAAGAGTCGTGTTCTCCGACGTGGATGGGTAGCGCGTATCTTTTTTTGGTGAGAGGATCTATCAGGCGGTAAGCCGGCGTGTGGATCCTCTCCTTTCCTTGTTGGTCGGGTTATCAGTGGTACCAACTAATACAGAGATGATGGATGTCCCATAGGTTGTTGGATAGTTCCTCAATGTTTTTCCTGAGGAGGTTGTAACTCTACCCCCTCCCCCGACGTGACATTGAGTTCGGGATAGACTTACAGCCTGGTTCCCATCCGATTTCGATGGCCCCTTTTCGGATGGCACCTTTGGAGTTGCGGGACTTGCGGATTCAGATTGACGATCTGATGGAGAAGGGTTTTGTTCGACCCAGCATTTCGCCATGGGGTGCTCCAGTTTTCTTCGTGAAGAAGGCAGATGGTGGTCTCAGGCTATGCATAGACTATCGAAGGTTGAACCAGGTAACGGTCAAGAACCGCTACCCCATTCCAAGGATAGATGATCTCTTCGACCAGCTGAGGAGAGCAGGTTGGTTCTCTAAGATTGATCTGCGATCAGGATATCATCAGCTGAGGGTGAAGGACAGTGACATCTCGAAGACGGCTTTCAAGTGCAGGTATGGGAACTTCGAGTTTGTGGTGATGTCGTTTGGATTTACGAATGCACTGGTTGTGTTCATGGGACTCATGAACTTTGTCTTCCGAGAGTTTCTGGACCGGTTTGTCATTGAGTTTATCGACGACATCCTGATCTACTCATGATCAGAGGAGGATCACATTGAGCATCTCAAGGCAGTCTTGGAATTCCTTCGACACCACCAGCTTTACGGGAAATTGTCGAAGTGTAAGTTCTTGACACAAGAAGTACACTTCCTTGGGCATGTGGCGTCTCAGCATGGAGTGTTAGTGGATCCGTCGAAGGTGGAGGCAGTTGTTTCTTGGGCATCACCCAAGATCATCGCAGAAGTTTGTAGTTTCCTTGGGTTAGCAGGTTACTATCGGAGGTTCGTTTCGGACTTCTCTCGAGTTGTTGCTCCATTGACAGCTTTGACGAGGAAGAACCAGGTCTTCCAATGGAGCGAGAAGTGCCAAAAAGCTTTTGAATACCTGAAGGAGAAGTTGGTTAGTGCTCCTATACTCAGGTTTCCAGAAGGGTGTTTGTTGTATGAAGTGTTTTGTGATGCTTCTGGCCTTGGTCTGGGGTGCGTGCTGATGCAGAAGAAGGGAGTGATTTGTTATGGGTCTAGGCAGTTGTTCCCTCACGAGCGTAACTATTCCACCCATGACCAAGAGCTTGCAACAGTAGTGTTTGCACTGAAGTTGTGGTGACATTACCTCTTTGGGGAGCGCTTTGTTGTCTTATAATATCACAAGAGTATGTGTTATATCTTCTCCCAGCATGACCTGAACTTGCGGCAGTGGAGATGGGTCGAGTTTCTCCAAGACTATGACTTTGAGATCTCTTACACTGAAGGTAAGGTCAACATTGTGGCTGATGCCCTGAGCAGAAATTCGCATCAGGAAGTGGTTCGAGAATCTGTTGATGCTTGGAAGGCGATGGGAGAGTTGGTTGCCTTGCACTTGGATGCTAGGGTAGAAGGTGTTAAAGGCTGTTTGTTTCAGATGACGGTGCAGTCCTCCTTGTTACAGCAGGTGGAAGATTCCCAGTGGGGGGACTCCGAGGCAGAAGTGATGTGGGATCGTGTTGATCAGGGGAACGCTCCAGAAGGATGGTCAGAGGACAACCGACATAGGATGATTTTCCATGGAAGGTTGTTTGTTCCGGAGGTGATGCATGAGGGAGTTATCCGTGAGTTCCATAGCTTATCCTTGGTGGTTCATCCAGGAGTTTCAAAAATGTACTGAGGCCTGAGGGATCAGTTTTGGTGGCCCGGGGTGAAACGAGCAGTGGTGGAGTTTGTGACTAAATGTATAGTGTGTCAGCAAGTGAAGGTTGAACACAGTTTTCCCATTGGTTTGTTGCATCCTTTAGATGTCCCCGAGTGGAAGTGGGATGACATCTCGATGGACTTCGTCACAGGACTACCCAGAGCTCAGGGTGGTTATGATGTTATCTGGGTAGTGGTGGATCATCTGACAAAATCATCTCACTTCTTAGCAATCACGGAGTCGGGCCCGATGAGTACCTTAGCACAGAGGTACGTAGACGAGGTGGTGCATTTGCATGGAGTTCCGAGGACTATCGTCTCAGATCGGGATAATCGGTTTACCTCATGAGTCTGGAGGGGGCTACAGTATGCTTTTGGTACCCAGCTATGCCTTAGCACTGCTTTCCACCCCCAGACTGATGGGCAGATGGAGCGGACTATCCAGACGTTGTAGGACATGCTGCGAGCATGCGTTCTAGATTTCAGAGGATCATGGGTACGACACTTTCCTTTAGTATAGATTTCTACAACAATATCTTTCACTCTAATATTGGCGTGGCACCGTTTGAGGCTTTGTATGGAAGGCCATGTCGTTCACCCATTTTCTGGGCAGAGGTTGGTGAGATAGGTGCACTTGGGCCAGAGGTAGTGCAGAGCACCACAGAGAAAGTCCAGCTTGTATGTGAGAGGATGAAAGCGGCTCAGGACCGACAGAAGTCTTATGCTGATTGTCGGAGGAGGCCCTTGGTGTTTGAGGTGGGGGATCATGTGTTCTTGAAGGTTTCCCCTCGACGGGGGCAGTGGAGGTTTGGGAAGGGGAGAAAGCTCTCACCTAGGTTCATCGGACCTTTTGAGGTGTTGAGGAGAGTTGGTGAGGTGGCTTATTAGCTAGCCATGCCACCTCAGTTGGAGAAGGTTCATGACGTCTTCCACATCTCCCAGCTTCGTCGGTACTTACACGATGACTCCCACGTTATCGATTGGGGAGAGTTAGATATGGGAGACGACGCGACCTTCGAGGAATGACCAGTCAAAATCGAGGATCGTAAAGAGAAGGTTCTCCGTGGATGAACCATTCCCTTGGTTCGTGTGTTGTGGAGGCATGGCGGCCTCGAGGAGAGCACTTGGGAGCGGGAGACCCAGATGCACGCTCAGTACCCGGAGTTGTTTTGACTTGTGTTTTCCCTTGTTCTTCTGAGCTTGTGTTGATGTTGTACTTTGTACCTTTGATATATGGAATGATTGGCTTGTCAGTTGTGAGACATTTTTGTTTATTTGTTCCCTGGTAATGTGTAACATGTCCGGATGTGTGGGAAAGGGAAAAACCTGACCCTTAATCGAGACGCATTAACGCGGATGCGATTGAACCCGTGCGGGCGAGTCAGTGCCGCCTAAAGAGGATAATATCTCGACATAGGTGAAGGAATTTCCCAAACCCACGTGTTTGGGAAGTGTGTTGGTTGTGTGGTGTTTGGGTTAGTGCGAGTTGAAAAAAATCCTAATGTATGAAAGTGGGAAGACCCAATTCTTAATCGAGACGCATTAATGAGGATGTGATTAAACCCGTGCAGGCGAGTCAGTGCTGCCTAAAGCGGATAATATCTCGACATAGTAGAAGGAATTCCTAACACATATGATTAGGGTTGTTGGTTGGGTTCTTTTTATAACGAGAACCCTAAGAGGTATCTTCTTGGGTTCCTCTGGGTTGGTTTTGAATTCTCGGGGACGAGAATATTTTAAGAGGTATCTGATGTAATGGCCCGAACCTCTCTGGCCCATTCCTTTGTCAAAAAGAAGGTCAAGAAGTGTTCTGGAGGGTAAAATGGACTTTTTCCACACTTTCCAGAATTTTGAAACTACACGCCATGTAGTTTGAGTACACGTCGTGTACCCCCTTCCTGGGTATACCCCGTGTTGCAGACCGTGTCCTTGCTCTGTGGAAAAATGGGTGCACTCCGTGTGTCCAGTTCTACATGTCGTGTAGTCCTTCCCTACGTACACATTATCAGTCAACGGTCGTGTACCATGTTGGAGTCATGTCCTTGCCGTGTGCAATAAATGAGTACACACCGTGTGTCTAAACTACACGCCGTGCAGTCCTTCCCCGCGTATGTGTTACCCTCAAACCGTGTGTTGACCAGTCAACAGCCGCGGAGCCGTGTTGGAAGCCGCGTGGAGACCGTGTGAAAGAACCGAGTATATGCCGTGTACCATAAAGTACACGCCGTGTACTTTTGATTTTCATGCCTATAAAAGGAGGGGTCCCCTCCTCCTTTCAACTCACACCTCTCCTCCCCTCTCCTCTGAGCAGAGCTCTCTCAAGAGACTCGAAGGCTCTTCCTACCATAACTTCTTTGTCCGAGCTACGATTTACGATCTGTCAGCGGCCACGGGATCGTAACGATGAGGCGGAGATTCCGAGCTTGGATCCATTGACTTTCCTTTGGCCTTTTCTTTCCGAATTCCACCCAAGGAGGTTTTGCCGGGACCCGACAGAAGTGACAAACGTCGACGGACGTCTTATATGGTTGATCCGGAGGAGCGTTGCAATCAGTAACTTGTTGAAGTAGAGATCATACCTTCGTCTCTCTAATTTGTGCATCACACGGGGTGGGTGTTCTCTTGTTTATGTGAAACACTTTTGAACCAGTTTAATGAAGATAATAACTGGCTTATATAACGGGGATGGGAAGTTGTGATGGTTGTTACTTTATTTCCTGTGATATTATGTTGTGAATTGAATGAGCTTCTACCTAATGAAAATCACGATCGTTGGGGGCCTTTTCTTACACAATTAAATTTTTCCCTCTACTTCTGGATTTTCTTATGGATGGAAACCTTGTGGAATTTGGAAATTGGATAATCACGTAAAGATGGTTGATTAAATGAAAATCTGGAACCCTTGTGTGATCACCCCGGTTAAACAAAATGGAATAATGAACATGTGGGTGTTGGCTTGGTTACATGACATGTGTTGGGGGTGTTTTTGTGGGTTTTTGTGGATCGGGTGAGCAGTGGGGCTGCGGTTGACTTGGTTGTGGGTTGGTGTGAATGTTGTGTTGGTAACAGACAGTGGGGCTGCAATAAATGGTATTAAAGGGATATTGATGTACGGGTTTCTGTGCGGCTATGGTTATGGCGATTGGCAGCGGGGCTGCAGGGTTAGGTTTTAATGTGAATAGGTTATGGTTTGTGATTAGTAAATAAAAGTGGAAGAATTAATGAATGGTGGGGCGTGGCAATGAAACGGAATTAATAGTAATTGAGGTTGGTTGTTTGATAAGAAGGGCTTGGCTATGTTGACTGTGTTTTCCTAACTTGATTTGTGGATGGCAGGGATATGTTTCACAAATGATCAATGTGGTTGGTTGTGGATAGCTGCCCAGTAGTTAAGGAACTAAATAATCTAATTATGCTAAAACGTAAAAACCTAAATGGGGTTGGGTTTGTCTGTTGTATGCATGCTTCGTGGTAGCAGTGCCGAGGCACGCACTCAGTTTCTCTATTTAGAAGCCATAGGTTGGGATGTGTGTTTGGTATATATATATATCTGTATCTTTTCTGTTTTATCGAACCCTACCCATGTTGAGCAATTAGTGCCGAACACTCCCATTTTTTGGTAGAGGGTGTTTTTTCCTTAGTTACTAGCTCCTTCCTGCTCCTTCTCCCCTAGGTTGTGATGGCTTAAGGCGAACTTACACCTAAGACTCTTCGGGTAGGTTTCGATTGGGGTGGTTTTAGCCCAAGACTCTTCAGGCAGGTTCTACTATTTCCCAAGAATATTTGGGATGAGCCCCAGGTGTGTGCGGGCGGGATACGTGGTTGTGAGGCCCAGGTGTGTGCGGGCGGGATATGTGGTTGTGAGGCCCAGGTGTGTGCGGGAGGGATACGTGGTTGTGAGGCCCAGGTGTGTGCGGGCGGGATACATGGTTGTCAGGCCGAGGTGTGTGCGGGAGGGATATGTGGTTGTGAGGCCCAGGTGTGTGTGGGTGGGATACGTGGTGGTGAGGCCCAGGTATGTGTGGGCGGGGAGAGTGTGGCAGCTTCAGGACGTTCGTCGTTAGGAAGAGCAGCTAACTAAAGGTAAACGGTGAAGGGTACCCAATACTCTTGTTTATTATATACTAATACCTGTTGTGTTGTGTTTTTGGTGAGTGTGGCTGGTGAGGTTGGGTGGATAGAATTCCTTGCTAGGTTTCTTCTGTTGTTCTCACGGGACATTAGGATGTCTCCCCACTTGTGCATGAGAGCTTTAGGTTTCCCTACTGAGTATACTTGTATGCTCACCCTACGTTTACTTTCAGGTTTCTAGGAGGACTACCAAGGTCGTGCGGGACCCTACTAGTCGGACAGTTGGAGTTGCTGCAGTTTGTTGTACTTGTTTCCTTTTTGGTATTGTACTTTGATCTTTCTTGTACTTGTACCTTGTTATAAAATTTTTTTAAACATGCATGTGGGCTTGGTTTGGGTTTATTTCTATACACTTGTTCTTTTTTCCTTTTTGGTGGTAGACTTGTCCTATTTCCCGATCTTAAAAAAAGGGTAATGCCTCCCATATTTGTGAAAACTCATACCCTTGGTGCTAGTTGCGACCCTAGGGCCTACTGGAGGCGGGACTCGGGGGTCATTATCTCCCTTTCACCATTGCCAGCTCAGGAGGGGCATCTTTGGTGGGAGGGGGTCGTGAAATTAACATATTGAAGCTCAGCTTGGGATTGGTCAATAGAGAAGCCCAATGAGGCCACCTCCTTTCTAAGCTCTGACAAATGGGCTTCGTATGGGGCACGTCTACTGTATGAGGCCATCTCTTCCTTTGTGTAAGTAAATTGGATTCATTAAAGACCTATATTTATACTAATCATGTGATCACTATTCAATAGCCACATTAGAAACGGTCACAATTCTTAATAGTATTTTAAAATCCAAATACATATAACCAAAGAAGTTGAAATTTTATATAAACATTTTACATAAAGGTACATTTAATTAGATCAAGAGGGATTTACATTAGTAAATATGGGTCGTTACAATCTTCCCCCATTAAAAAAATTCCACCCTCAAAATTTTCTTTTCCCACACTAAAATAGATGTGGGGTAACTCTAATTCATCATCTCCTCTGATTCCCATGTCACTTCTTCAAACTTGTGGTTTCACAACAACACCTTGACGAGGTGAATTGTCTTATTTCATAGAACTTTTTCCCTACGATCTAGGATCTTCACTGGTTTCTCCTCATAAGAAATATCATCCTCTAACTATACCACCTCTGAAGAGAGTACATGTGAAGGGTCTGGTATATACTTCCTTAATAGGGATACATGAGATACATCATGTACCTTGGCCATGGTAGGTGGAAGTACTAGTCGATAGGCCACATCCATGACACGATCAAGAATATCGAAGGGGCCAATGTACCTTGGACTTAACTTCCATATATTTCCAAACATCATGGCCTTCTTCCATGGAGATATGCGTAGAAATACCATGTCTCCAACTTTAAACTCAAGGTTGCGTCGACGGTTTTCTGCATAACTCTTTTGTCGACTCTGGGATGCCTTGATATGATGCTAAATGGTTTTCACCTTATCCACCATTTCTTCGACCATTTCTGGTCCAAGAAGCTTATACTCACCGACCTCATCCCAACACGTCGGTGTTCTACCCCTTTTACAATAAAGGGATTCATATGGTTCCATTTGGATGCTTGAGTGGAAACTGTTATTATAAGAGAACTCAACCAGAGGAATATGTTGATCCCATCCTCTTTTAAAGTCCATTAAGCATGCTCTCAACATGTCCTAAAGTGTTTGGATAGTCTGATCGGATTGGCCATCAGTTTGAGGAGGATAGGCCATACTGAAGTTCAGTTCATTATCCAGAGCATGTTTAAGATTCTTCCAAAACTTATAGGTGAATCTTAGATCTCGATCGGACACAAAAGATAGTGGTACTCCATGCAGCCTTACCACTTCCCTGATATATATTTGTGTGATTTGATCCAATGAGAAATTCTCCGGAATAGAAATGAAGTGTGAAGCCTTTGTAAGATAACCCACAACATCCTAGATTTCATTGTTGCCTTTGGATGTCTTCGTAAGTCCGATGACAAAGTCCATGGTGATGTTCTCCCATTTTCATTCTAGTATGGGAAATGGTTGCATTATCCCCTTAGACTTCTTCCTCTCTTCCTTCACTTGCTGACACACCAAGCACTTTGATGTATATTTAGCGATATCCTTCTTCATATTGTCCCACCAATAATTCGCTCGGAGATCTCGATACATCTTTGTGTTTCCTAGGTGAATAGAGAAATTTGAACTATATGCATCATCAAAAAGTTCCTTCTTCAGCTCCGGAATTGATGAAACACCTAATATTTTCCCAAATCTCATAATTCCTTCTTCATTAACATTAAACTCCAAGGATATCTCTTTTTCGATAGCTTCCACTTTTTCCTGAATTCCCACATCATATTTTTGAGCATCCTTTAACCTTTCCAAAAGTGACGGTTGAACAATAATTTGTGAAAGGATTGATGATGTTCCCTTATATTTTATTCCCATGTCCATCTTCATAAAATATAAGAAGATTGGATCCTTTTAAATTCTCACTAATGATAGAATTGTTGGTTCCTTTCTACTTAGGGAATTCTCCACCTTGTTCGCTTTCCCGGGGTGGTAATGAATTGAGAAGTCGTAGTATTTGATCAGCTCTAACCATCTTCATTGGTGCATGTTCAACTCTTTCTGTGTGAATATATACTTGAGGCTTTTTTGGTCCATATATATTTCACACTTATCCCCAAGGAGATAATGCCACCGAATTTTCAAAGTGAAGATCACTCCAGCCAACTCGAGGTCATGTGTTGGATAGTTCTGTTCAAGAACTTTCAATTTACATGAAGCATAGGCAATGACTTTTTCATTTTTCATCAACAAAAATTCCAGGCCCTTATTCGAAGCATCATTTAATACAACAAAAATTTCTCCACTTGTGGGTAAAGTGAAAACAGGTGCAGTAATAAGACTCCTTTTCAACTCCTTGAAGCTTTCTTTGCATTCATAACTCCAAGAAAACTTTACTCCCTTCCGAGTTAGCTTGGTAAGAGGGTTGGACAGTCGTGAGAAATTTCTCACAAATCGTCGATAATAACCAGCTAACCCCAAAAAGCTACGGATATCCTTTACTGATGTTGGCCTCAGACATCCCTCAATTGTATCTTTTTTGGAATGATCCATAGATATCCCATTTCTTGTGATGATATGGCCCAAGAATGATACCTCCTTAAAAAAGAACTCACACTTGTTGTACTTTTCATAGAGCTTCTCCTTCTACGAGGTATCTAGTATAGTTCTCAAATGCTCCTTGTGATCCTCCTTGGTTTTGGAGTATATCAGAATATCATCTATAAAGACTACCAAAAATTTGTTGAGGTAATCTTTAAATACTCTATTCATCAAGTTCATGAAGATTTCTAGAGCATTAGTGAGTCCGAAAGGCATTACTATGAACTTATAGTGCCTGTATCTTGTATGAAAAGCAGTATTGGGGATATCTTCCTTCTTCACCCTTACTTGATAATATCCTGACCGCAAATCCACCTTAGAGAAGAATTGTGTTCCACACAGTTGATCGAACAAGTCATCAATTCGTGGGAGAGGATACTTGTTCTTTATCATGATTTTTTTGAGCTCATAATAATCGAGGTGCATTGACCCATCCTTCTTCTTGACGAAGAGGACTGGTGCACCCCATGGTGAAGCACTTGGGCGTATAAACCCTTTATCCAGATTCTCCTATAGTTGTTTCTTCAGCTCCTCAATCTCCACAAAATCCATTCTATATGGAGTCTTGGATATTGGTAACTCCCCAGTTATTAGTTCAATTGAGAATTCAACATCTCTTTTAGGAGGAAGACCAGGAAAATCCTCGGGAAACACTTCAGCAAATTCCCTCATAATAGGCATGTCCTCTAGGATGGTTTCCTCCTTAGACTCAATCATCTAATCCAAATACACATGCTCATAGGGAAGTAATATCCATGCTTGAGATGATGGATCTAAAGAAGATTAATCTTCCTCCTTGCACTTGTAAAGAATTGGGGGTCGATCCTCCACATGGAGAGTGATTTCCCTCTCATGGCAATTTATGTTGGCTATATATAAGGAAAGTCAATCCATGCCGAGAATTGCATCAAATTCCACTAGTGGGATTATGATGAGGTTCTTCGAGAAGTTTAATCCACAGATTATGACAGGGTAGGAGTTACATTCATGGGATGCAATGATTTCCTCATTTGTCATATGCACTGACATCTTCACTTCCATGATTTGTGGTGGTGAAGGGATTGTTCTACTAAACTATCGAGATATAAAAGAATTCATAGAACCTGAATCAGAAAGTACGTTCTCTATTATTGAATGAATTATTAGTGTACCTGTCACCACTTCGTTGTCGGGGTTCACTTCGGCAGTAGTGATGGAAAAAGCTCACCCTTTCTGCCTTGGAGGTTGTTTGTTGCATCCAAAAACCCTTGGCTTAGGGAACTGATTTTCAAGATACCCTGGTTCTTTGTAGTTGTAGTAATGAACAACATGTTGAGGTTAGAACGGAGTGTTCCTCTCCTCTGTTGCAGCCACGGGTTTTTTTTATCGAAAATTAACAGCCAGGTTCTCTTCTCTTCCACACCTAAATCATTTCCTCATCCCCTTAAGGAAATTTCCAGGGTGCTTCTTTCTGAACCTTTGGCAAGTGGGGTTCTGGATCTTCTTAGCACCGTTGGATTTATCCAACGGACCACCAGCATTGAAATCCACCTTACGCTTCTTATCCCCAGGATACCCCTAATATTCTATGATCTCCATTTTGACCTTGAGGGCACATCAAAAAATTTTCTCATAGCTATTGAAGTCATGGATTTCTAGTGCTTTCCACAGGTTAGGTTTCAACCCACCAAAGAAGTGGTAAACCTTGCATTCTGAGGTAACAAAAAATCCAGAAGCGTATCTTGCAAGACTTGTGAAGTTTTCCTCATACTCTCTAACAAATTATTCATCTTTTTGCTTGAGGGTAAGAAAGTCCCTTTCCATCTTAATCCAGAGGGTGTGCGGAAAATATTTATCGAAAAACATCTTCTGGAAATCCTTCCATTCCAACACCTCGATCTCCTCCTTAGGCTTCTTATTTTTCATCAACGTCCACCATTGATCAGCTTCACCCTCAATATGATAAGCATCCAGGAGAACCTTCTCTTGTTCAGAACATTGAAGGAGGGAGAAGATCTTTTCAATGGAGTTGATCCATTGTTCAACGATTGAGGGATCAGATTATCCATTAAAAGTAGGTGGCCTTTTTCTCATGAAGCTCTTGATAGAAACATGTTCTTTATTAGGGGGGTTGAACATTCCTCTTGACCCATGTTTCTATTTAAATCGTGATTTATCTGAGAGAGAATCATGAAAAAGTTCACAATTCCCACTCCCATTGGATTCGGCATCTCATTAGTACAACCATAACATTGATCTTCACATTGGTTGTTAGCCCGAGTCCTCCTATTACCGGCCATTGGCTGGAATAAAAGGAAAGTTATGGGTAACACATAAAGGTTAATACAAGTGAAAAACTAAAAACTTATAAATAAATTTTATTTCCTTAACATATGAATCTATTGGATTCAGTCTACATTATCCCTGGTCTACTTTCTAGCATATATTCTTTGGGAATTTTTTTTGTCCCTTAATAATGGTTTATAATAAGCTTGTGAATTTACCAAATCATATCCCCTGGGAGTGTCATAACCAAGAGTACAAAAAGGCCCGTTGTCATGCACCAGTTCCCATTCGAGTCTAGCTCAAAGTAGTGTTTTTGGGTTTTACCCCTAGGATACATCTGTGCCAGAGTCGCCTCTACCCACTCGTATCCAGATAGGGATTTATTTTCTTGATAAACCACTTACTCAATACTCACAAAAACTTAGGGATGTTTTTATTATACTTATTCTTGTCTATAAGGCTTCACTAGGGTTTTATAATCCTAATCCCAAAAATAACTAAACCTATCCTCTGATACCAACTATTACAACCCTGCTCTTTTATTACATAAAATTCATTTGATACAACATAGAAGATCGAAAGGTCTAGTGTCTTTGGGGATTAGTCACATTAAATAAAAACTTAAAACATGAAATACAACATCTTTATTGAAAACTTCCTTTACATGAACACTATATTCTCTCATACTTAGCATTGCATGGGATAACCCGAGGACATGCAAAAGAAAAGGGTAAGCTATAAATCCCAGTAAGAGAATAATCATGGAATAACATGAGGAATACAATACATGTTAGAGAATTGGAAAATCAACATAGAACAAGAGAATCATAAACATAAAGGCATGATAAAGCATGATAATCATAACATGGAAATGTGGCAACAACACCTAACATGGAATTAGCATGAGCCAAGGCACATTGCACATGGAGCATGAGTAAATCCTCATTTCACATGAAGCACGAGTGAAAACTTGTTGAACATGAATTAGAATGAGTAAAAACCCGTTTCACATGATGTATCATGATATTATTCTTAACCCAATGCATTGGAGCGATATAAGGGCCCACCTTTCTTAAACATTTCATTTCATGTATAAGCGTTCCACATGGATCATATATCATGGATTCATCAAACATAATAATTTATTCCATGGTAAAGGAATGTGGAATTAATACATGTAACTTTATAATAAATAAGTAAATTTGCATAAAGGTGAATACCCTTGATAGATAAATGGGCATGGCATTCACTACATAATGATATTGGCTTAGAAAATAGGGGTAATTTCGGCAGCGTAACGGCGTGACATAAGAATTAATAAAAATGGTTGATGAGAGAGAAAGGGGTGTCTCATAATATGTACATGAAATGGATAGTAAGGGGTCATATAGATACATTTCCCAACAATTGTAATGAAATTTAGAGTCATGATACAAAATAATTGCTAGAATGTAAAAGAGGAGAGAGAAATTCCTTTCGGAATTTCAGCATAATAACGGGTGTACATGGAAGGCATTTAATGAGATATAAAGGGGTATCTCATCATTCAAACATAAAGAGGTAAGTATTGGGGAGCTGAGAAACCATACCCCTACATTTATAATTGAAATTAAAAGGTCATAACAACATTAAGAAAATTGGACAAAATGAGAAAGGAAGAAAAACCCTTACTTGGAAGTGTGCTTCCAAAGGCTTGAGAGAGGATTGAGAGAGGCTTATTGGGAGATTGGGGAACCTTGGGAGGATTATAGATAGAGTAGGTCAGAGGTTTGACGAAATTTAATGGCTTTTAGTGAGGATAAAGTGGGATCTTGGGTGGGTTTATATAGGAAAGGTGAGGGAATTCTTTATTATTTAGGTTTGGGACACCTCACATTAAACTAATCCAAACCACAAACCATCCCATGGTTTTTGCCCATGGTTTTTTGAAAAAGGAAGTGGAACACAATATTTTATAAGTCCAAAGTCCTAAATTCTTAAAATTATATGGATGATTATGTAGAGGTGATTCACACTCCCAAGAAAAACAATTTAAAAAGACAAGATGTTTAATAAGCCTTGAAGGGTCCATTAATGCTTTGTAAAATAAGTCAAAAAAACCAAAAATCACAGTATTTTAATGTTAGAATATATATTGGCAGAACATAAAGCTTATAGTATTTTATTACATCACTATTTGGTTATTATGATGTCATAAGACACATTATACATTTAAACGGTATTTAATTTTTACCCAAAAATTTGACTGTTTCAGAAAATTATGAAAAATTCACCGTTGGATAATTTTGACATCCTAATTCCAGAAATAATATTCATTTTATCTAAATAATTATGTAAATATTTTAATTTTCAATTTTAAAATAAAAACCTACATTTATTTAAAATTCATGGGTTTTGACAAAAATGGCTTTCAAACCTTAATAAAAATTACAATTGCATTCATAAAATTATACGATAATTTATATTTAATAAAAATTAATTTAATAATAATAATATTTTATTAAAATATTATTTAATTCAAAAATCCATTAATTCGTCAAAATAGATTTCTTGGTTGAACATTAACAAAAAATACTATTTGTTCTTTAAAAACTATTTACAAGGTAACAATAAGAAAATGAAAGTATATTCATTATTATATACAAAACTAATGTACATAACCATAGTGCTAAGGTCTTGTTACATAACCCCTTATAACACCCGCATAAGACCAAAGAGTAAGGTGTGTGATGGTGACAGACTCTCGGGGTGGCTCAGATAACATTGCTCTGGTGGTAATCTCTATCAAATTCCACTTCTCTTGTTGGTGGTCCCGCTCGAGCTTAACCTGTTGAATTTCAGCTTGGGCTTGGTCAAGAGTGAAGCCTAATGACACCACCTCTTTTCCATGCTCTGACAAATGGGATTCGTATGGGGCACGTCTACTGGATGAGTCCATTTCTTCCTTTTTCTGAGTAAATTGGATTCGTTAAATACCTATATTTATACTAATCATGTGATCACTATTCAACGACCATATTAGCAACGGTTACAATTCTTAACAGTATTTTAAAATCCAAAAACATATAACCAAAGAAGTTGAAATTTTATATAAACATTTTAATTAAATGGACATTTAATTAGATTAAGATGGGTTTCCATTAATGGATGTTTGGGTCGTTACAATAATCCCTTGATCTCAATGATTAGAAACGCAATAATTACAAGATAAAAACATAGGGAATTTACAATAAAAACTCAAAATAAATATGATCTATGCTAACCCCACAAGGAAATAAAATTTTCAAGTGCTTCCAGAAACAACATGTTTCAAACATCAAAATGGATGAAAATTGATTTTTAATGCTCATGTAATTTCTCATGTAATCACTCTTTAACTTTTATGTCTTGATCATCATTTATAAGCATGGCTCAAATGGTTGGATTATGAGAAACTTGAGTTTGGTTACAATGGTATCAGAAGCATCATCTTTGTCTTCTAATGGACTCATCTTCATTGTACATATTCCAATTAATTTTTTCATGTACCTCTAAAATTATTTTATATCTAATGAATGTAATCTAACATGAAGCTTTAATTCACCATATTTTTAGAAAAATTATTAAAGTGCTTCTGAATTTCATTAATCGAAAATTCAGTACTTCACAATAAAGAAAACTAAAACATGATTTCGAGTTAAATTGAAATCATATGAAGTGTATTTTAATTTTATTTTTTTAAAGAAGAAAGTTTCTCATTGACTTAAAAAATTCTCCCTTGGATTTCTTCTAAGTTTAAACTTGATTATCAAAGGTACCCCTTCCTCTTTTCTTCTTTTTTCTATTATATTCAATTTCCCCTTCAATTTCTTCTAGGTTTTGATTACTTCCTATAACCCTAATCACTATATAAGTGAGATTTATGGTTTATGATGGTTATAACCTAGGTTTTGGGACTTTTATAACTTAATAATCGTGAATAATTACATTGTTTTCCCTTCACTATCATATTCGATTGGTTTCTTCTTGAATTGAGGTGGGTAATTCTATGATTTTCCATTATTTTCTAATTCATGAAATTATTAGGCTTTATAAATTAATTTTTAATTAAATTATGCCAATATATGGTACTCAAAATTAATTTTTATATTTTTTACATGAAATTAATTCTTGAAATATAGGGTTCTTCTTCATGTAAGTTATGTTTTACTTTGGAAATCAAATTTTTTTATAGGAATAAAATTTTTAAAATGATACGGATGATACTAAAATTAGTTTTGATGGTAAATGAATGGATCTAGACTTAGTTTGATTTTAAAATAATGAAAAAATTATTTTAAAAATTATTTTTGGAAAAAGTGGGTGTTGATTCCTAAATGATTCTTAAATAATATTTTAATGTCGATTTTTAAATAAATGAAAATTGACTTGGAGTTCTAAGTTAGATTTCATTTAAATACCTATATGTTACTTTATTAAGTGAAACATTTTGATGCTTTTGTGACCCTTATTCATTCCCCTTATACATGTTTATATTTTTTATGGGTTATGCATTATTTATGAGATGGTTGTGTGATGTGAAAATGTGCTATTTTTTATAAGGGAGTTGGATGTGAGGGTGGTATTTTTTTATACTTTGTTTTCTAACCTTGTATTAATTTTTTTCTCACATATATTTTGAATTGTCCATGGGAACTCAGGTAACTAATTAAGAGGTCTTGATTTATGCTATAATAGTTAGCTTATGCACTAGGTATTGTCCTTAATTTGTATGGTTTTCTCAAGCTTAGTTAGTTCCTATATTGAGCCATGTTTGGGTAAATTTGGTGGATTGTGTACTTTTTGGGATGCAATATAGATGGTATTTGGTCTCATGTTAAGATAGTATTATTAGTCTCATCTCACTTTAGGATCCAGGGTGTATCCAATGATACTAGTTCCAACATTGTTGGTTCCATGAAAGGGATTCCCACTTGGTAGTTTTTGGTATCCCGTTATGGTTATCTAGCTTGTAGTACCATTTAAATTATCATTATTTGATACTATTATGTTTCATTGATATGAAGGTTATAGCTATAGTTGTGTTTCTGATCCCTTATGATTGGTGTTTTTTTTAAATTATTTTAAAAGTGGTATTGGGAAAGAGTTTTAAAATAAAATGGAAAGGTTCACCTTATAGATAGAATTTTTTAAAAGATTTTAAAATGAGTAAAAATGGATTTTTTTTGTTTTTAATAATTTCAAGGTCCATCATTTCAATAGTTTTAGAAGTGTTTCCATTATTCAAATAGGGATTTTTCACATGGTTTTATATAAGTGTGTGTGAATCCTTCTTTATGATTAAAGAAATTTGGTTTAAATTAATTCAGTAATTATCAAATAAATAACCTTATTTTATATTATATTTCAAACAAACATTAATGAAATTATTAGTGAAAGGAATTTCATTGACTCTTTGGGTAGATATTACTGGGCATATTAGCTCACACCCTGCATAAAAACTTGTATAAGTTTTTGTATGAAGATATTATGTTTTATATAGGTTCTAGGTTTCATATCTGGATTAGATTTCTTTCTCTTGGGTCACCAATGGGTGAGTGGGGATGTGGTAACTGACCATGGGTCACATATAGATGATTTTATGGTATGTTTTTAGTTTCATTTATTTTTTTATATTGATGTATCAACCAAGATGAACATCTCTATATTTACATTTATTTTCATTCTGTTGGATCATGTTATGTATTTTTTTTGGTATGATGTTGTATTTTATATATAATGTGTTGAATCAAATTTATTATTTATGACTCATTTAGAACTTCTGTTTAATTTTATTTTCTTTTTTTATGTAAGGACATCCAAGGTATGGATTATATATACTATATTTTCAATAAAGGTTTTCTATTTTTTTACTCTAATTTTAGGGTTACATTGTTCTCCATAGTGTTTTCATTAATGCTCAAGAACTAGTTTTTAGGACATGGGGATTGGGAAAACAATTTAGGCCTAGTGACAGGCCAACCCTCATGACGTGGTAGGTTATATTAGGAAATCTTATTACACATAACATCATTTCTCATAAGTAATATTTCATCCACATAAAATATCATAAATACCACAACATTCCCATTAATCTTCTTGTATACATGAGAATCATCAATAATTTTTGTGAAACAAAACTCATGGATTGCATTTTCAAACCAAATTTCCCTAAATTTAGAAGATTATTATAATCCATAAATGGATTATTCCAACTTGAAAACTTTATCTGACTCATTTGAAACCTCAAGATGTTCAGTTTGTATCATATACTTTTCCTTGACTAAGTTAACATTAAGGAAAGTTATTTTTACATTCATTTGATATATCCCAAAATCATAATGAGAAATTGTGGAAAGTTATATCTGAATAGAATTTATCAATGAAACTAGAGAAAAGGTTTATTCATATTCAATACCATGAATTTATTTGAAAACCTTATCCAAAAAAGGTTGAAACTCTACTATATATGTCAATATTCTTATGGAAAACTCTCTTTCACCCTATGGATATCACACCTTTAAGTCTATAAACCACATTCCAAACATGATTATTGTACATGGAGTCTATCTTAAATTCCATGTAATTTATCCATAATAAGAATAAAAACTCACAATGGCCTCCTGATAGGTTATTAGTTCATTTTCTATGAATGTTAATTCACCATATTTTTCCATAATAAATTCATATCTCTTGAGATCCTAAAAAATCATACCAGGCCTTCAAGGTTCTTATGTAACTTGATTCAGTTATTCTTCCACAACTATTTATGGAACTATCTCAACTTCCATGTAAATAACACTTTATATTTATTAGTCTTAAACTTCTTTAATTTTAATTACACTCACTAACTCTATGATTCACGTCTTTCCATTTAAGGAAAAAAACCATATCATTCCATAAAAACTTTTTTTCAATAGGATTATAAAAATAATACCCCATATATTCCTTAGTATAACCATCAAATAATAATCTATCTAATTTTATATTGAGTTGTGAGAATCTAAACATTATAAATATTTTTCTCAACTCCAAATCCTTATAAGTGAAAAATCAGGAAATTTTCTGTTATATATCTCATATAGTATATTTATAAATACTTTATATAGAATGAAGTTAAGTAATAATATAATAATTTTGAGGGAATATCCATAGAATTAAATAAGAAGGTCACACTAACTCGTCATTGATCAAACCATGTCTAATGGGGTATGATTCCTCCAATAAAACACACTACTCCATTGATGTGTTCTAAGAGGATTTAATTTTGAAACACTTTCAAAAATCTCTCATATGATAAGTGAGTTATTTTTTAAGTAATAACTACCCCAATCTAATCATATAATCCTAATACTTTTTCCTAATTGATTTTGTATTTAATTTTGAAACACTTGGAACTTTTAAAAGTTTTTAAATGTGTGCCTCATTAGAAACACATAACCATACCGAGTATATTTATTAATAAAAATTATGAAGTACCCAAACCCATCACTTGAATGACTACTAATTGGTCCACATACAACACTATGTATAAGATCCAATAGTATATTATCCCTTTAAAATTTTCTACTAAAGGGTATTTTATTGATTTATTCTAATAAACAAGATTCAGGGTAATCAAGTTATTATTAATTTAATGGTTCCAAAAATCCATTTCTATGGTGTCTTTGAATGTGTTTCTTATTTATATTTCCATGTTGAAAATGTCAAAGATAAATGGAAATAAAATCAACCTTGACCTTCTTATTCTAACTATCATATACATGATTATCCATATCTAGAATATACAATCCACTTACTATATTATTGATACCATAAAAAATTCATATATATAGAACAAATATTGTTCTTAATAATGAACATGAAGCCCATATTATCCAAACAAGACACAAAAAAAATATGTAAGGGGCATAATATCAGTTATGTAATTCCAAAACTAATTGACTAGGTAGACATGGATCATAAATGTTGACATCAAATGAAAAAAATATTTCCCGATGTCCAACTCATATATTTACATATCCTTTCTTCAATTCTCTCTTATCCCTAAGTCTGTTTTTATTAGAAAAATTGTGTGATGAACACCCGACATCTAATACACATGAGTCTAATTTATAAAAAATTGATTCCTTTAACATTCACATTAACATTATAAAAATGATTATCTTTGGGAACATTTCTCAACCTTAGATATCAATATAGAATAGTTTTATAGGTCATACATATATGAGATCTCAAAATTATAAACATGATGCATTACAAAATATGCAAAAAATGTTATTGGACCCATTATGTTTAATACCCTATGATAGGGTTTGATTCAGGGCATGAAAAATTAAATCACTCCCCTATTTGGAACATTTTTTATTGATAAACAAAATATTCTTTTCTCTACTTCTCATAGTAGTGTATGACAAGAAATGAAAACATGCAAGAGACAAAAAAAATACATGGTTCTACCTTAATTGGGCTTGTCCAAGGCTCATACAAAGGAAATTTGATGATGTTATAAATCCATTATCACATACTTATATTAAAATTTTCATAAGAAACACTTTATCCCTCCTGAATAACTACCTATCACACTTTGAAATCTCACGAATCTCACTATTAAAGTGTACCCACAATTCATTCAATAGATATCCTTTGATTTCCTGAATCAAAACTTTTTTATACCATAATAAGTGTATCATGATTCTATGTTTTCATTCACATGATGAATATAAATTTACTATATAATTTCTATGAAAATAATTCTCATTCATGCAACATTCACCATTATGCATCATTTTTAAAACTTCCATGACACTTTTCAGTTGATCATAAATATCCCAACTTTTGTGCAACTTTTTAGTTTGTCATAGAACTCGAAATTTTCATGAGTCTTTTTGGTTTATCATGGAACTAAATTGATCATATAGAAACAAGGACCTTTTATTCTAAAAATTTATGTTTTCATAACCACTTCACTCAATAAATACCTGCATGCAACTCTTATGTGATTTCAGAACCCATATGTTTTATAAGGTTCATACACCCCAAATGAGTGGGGATATGTGTATTTATAGGAATGACTAACCCTTCTCACAAATTCCTTGCATTCAAAAAAATGTATCAAAACTTTCATGGTTTATTGAACTTTGATTATTATACATCACCTTTAGTTCAAAACTCACCATCATTGAAAAAACACTCATATATATTTTCATGGGTTCATACAAATCCAACTTTAATGGAACTATATAACTTCTTCAAAACACTTAACTTTATCATATTTTGATGAGGGAGTCTCGAATCTTTACTTTTATGAAAATTTTCAAATATATTTCACATATTCATGCAACTTTATCACTTGTGAGAAAAACCTTCCTTTTCATTAAAAACAACATTCCCTTTCTTCTAAATCTTGAACCTAGAAAATTTGGTACACACTTGGAAACACCACAAACATATACACAAAACTTCTTAGAAACATTCTAGAGATCCCATACCTCAATACTCCTCTTTTATGGATAGCTTCAACTTGTCTCTCAATATAGATGCTTCAAACTAGTACAAGTTTTAACTACCTTGGAGATATGTCAATATACTTTGTCAACAACTACACTGGAACTCTACAAATGACTTTTTCAACCAGATATTTCAATAAACAAAACCAACCCAAAAACAATAAAATGTCACCATGAGTTATTGTTTCCAAATAATATCACTATTTGGGTTTGTTGAAAACTATGCACCCTTTGATACCACTTTAACCCTTTTGATACTATCTCATTGACATAACTTTACACTCTTCCTTATTTAATCATAATTCACATCCTATGATTCTATATATAAATCAATGATTTACATAAGACATAATCTAGGCCCATATGATCCATTATCAGTGTGATAAATAAGAGTAATACTTAATTTTCATTAATAAAACACTCCATTCTCAAAACCACCTTTGGTGGAACTCTTCATTTGCAACATAACCATTTTTTCATAGTCAATAATAATGATAGAACTCAATAATACCAGTTATTTATTCCCACTAGGTAACTACTTACATCATGAACCCATAGGTTAAACTATCATGATAAACCTACTTTGAATGAACATCTTCATCGTCGTCAGATTTAGAAACTCTCTGTGTTTCTATACTCCCCCTATTAGCTTCTCCTCTATTCATGACCACAAATTCACTCCTATTATCAATGAACCTAAAGGTTAAACCTTTTTAGTATGAAAAAAGGTATATAAAACATATCAACATATAGGGAAAAACATTCCATACCATTGGGAGTGGGGTTCTATATCCACACTTTTTAAGTGTGAGGGTTCGACTAAAATCTGAAATCAATCTGATGTCCTGTAAATGCTTCCTTGGGTAAAGATTTTGTCAAAGTTTCTACAACCAGATGTTTTATAGT
Organism: Viscum album; assembly: GCA_963277665.1. Classification (NCBI taxonomy): domain Eukaryota; kingdom Viridiplantae; phylum Streptophyta; class Magnoliopsida; order Santalales; family Viscaceae; genus Viscum; species Viscum album. The sequence continues at coordinate 580,965,390 of OY728129.1, read as the reverse complement.
CATGTACTCTAACTTCACTAACCCATGATCTACCTTCTCCTTAATAAAATGATACTTTATTTTAATGTGATTTATCTTTGAGTGATGGACTAAATTTTTTAGAAGATTTATAGAAGATGAATTATCACAACTAATTCTGGTCAGAGACTTCGCCTCAACTCTCATATCTTCAAGTTGAATCTTCATCCACTATAAGTGTGTGTAATATTGAGTATACACAATATATTTAACTCGTTTATTTCTTTGAGAAATGTAATCTTATTTCTTTCTCATCCAAGAAATGGATAGTCCACTAAGATAGAATGCACTACATTACAATGAATTTATATCATCTACCGAACCATCCCAATCTATATATATATAACCTAATAGATCCTGGTGATATTTTATCAGTGTATCAAAAAAATATATTGTGTATTTGATATACTAGGCCTCACTACTAGTAGAAACTATGTCACCCAATTTTCATGATTAGAGTAAACTGTGTTGGGTATCTCAGTGCACAGTTACCCCTATCCATGTGACCCAGACCACATGCCCCTACGACTGTTATAGAGATTTTGACAGAGGAAAAACACATGGTTTGAACATATTTTGTCTAATTGTGTGCCATGACCATGATAGGGGGTCCTGAGGTAGTGATAGGTGCACGGTTGATGTAGGTTTGGCCAACCTTGTGACCAAACCATCTGACCTAGTTTGTAAAGAAAAAATGACCATTTTTACCTTAATATATTTAAATGTTTAAAACCCTATCCCTTTTATTTTTCTCCAACTATGGCCACCCCTCTCCCTAAAATTCAGAGATCTCATGGAAGCCTAGCCTTGGATTTGTGATATCTATTTAATCCTAGATCCAATTAAAACACCATCAGTATCATTGGATATCTGCCGGTGATTTTGTTGTTCCTCAGGCTCCTTTCAATGTTTGTCTTTATATCAGAGACACTATTTTGGTATAGGCTCTTATTCTCCATTTTTTGGGTGTTCTTCCATTCTTCCTTTTTCTTCCAATATAGGCCAAATCAAAAGTTGAGGTTGGATGAGTATTATTCTACAATAGTATGGTTGGTGGTCTATACCTTTTCCATAAAATTAGTCATTTATAGCTAGTTTTTATTATTCTACATGCTATAATTTTTGGGTGAAGCTTTATAAATTATTTAATCCTTCAGTTAAATGATAAATTCATGTTTAATACATGTTGTGACACCCTCATATAAGGTTAGAGGTTTTCAACCTCCACCTGAACCACCCATGGGGTGGGATATACTTTTTTACCATTATTATTCCACCCTTGGGGTGTGTTGAGATTGATTTGTATAATTGAGAATTAAATTTGGTTTCTAAAGATAATTGTTAAAGTTTGAAGCCCCTTGTAGAAGCTTGTAATTTTTAGATTAAAGGTTTTAAATGGTTAATCCTTTTTATTGTATATGATTGTGAAGGTATTAGTAAAATAATTAAATGAATGGTTCATAAAATAGTGAATGAATTAGTTATGATGATAATGGGGGGTTTTCAGAATAGAACTGATGAACCGTTTATATGTTATGAACTTTTCTTCTCCATCGATCTATATTACAAAGATTCCTTGGACATTTCTACTCCAAGGATCCACAATATTTGGATGCCATAGACATTTATACACCTTGGATTTTATGGTAATATAAGGATGCCTTGTAAATATCCAATACTTGGATCTGATGACAATATTAGGTTGCCTTAGACATTTTTACTCTTTGGATTCGACGGCCATATTAAGATGCCTTGGAAATTTATAATCCTTGGATCTTACGACCATATTAGGATGCTTTGGAAATTTCTACACTCTGGATTCAGCAACCATATTAGGATGCCTTGGATATTTCTAATCCTTGGATACGATGACCATATTAGGATACCTTTTACATTTCTACTCCTTAGATCTGATGAACATATTATTATAGATTGTACATTTATAATACTTAGATCTGATGACCATATTAGGATGCCTTGGACATTTCCAATCCTTGGATCATGTTTACTGGATTTACTTAGCATACTTGGTTGCCTTATACATTTTTCATCCTTACACCCTAGCCCTTGTAGTCCTGATACATGTTTATATATCCTAGGCTATTGAAGATGCATTCTATGATTTACAGATAGACCTTAGGATTTAGTTTCTTGATCATAGTGAGACTTGATAGACTGTATAGAATCACTTTTGCAATTATTACTTGTACACTTGTTATATATGTACACTGATTCAGCTTATATTCACATACTGGACTTGTTATAGAGACCATTAATGGTGTCCTATTGAATATTATATCACACCTTTTTGGGAATCTATGGGTACCTAGATAGACTTCATGGATTTAGGTAGGGATAGGGGCAAGCACCGACTTAGTGATGCTTGATTGATTATTTCATATGAGCAGGGGAGCACGGGATCGTGTTATGGCTCGTGATTCTATCTGGGGATAGTTTATTTTGGTATTTTTATACTTTTGATAAATGTATTGTATTGGATTCCTATTTCCATGTATTAAATATCATTTTTATATCATTAAATGATCATCATTGTATATGACACTAATAGATGAGATTGTTTTTTATTTATATGATAGATATTATTTTTCAACCATTCATTGATATTGCATGTTTTAGCTTTTGTTTGATATGATTATACTATTTTGATTCACTTTGATCATGAAGTTATAGTCTCCCCTCCATACCATTAAAGACCCTCAATGCTAGTCAGTAGCCTCTGGAATATGGGGAGGTGCGCTTGAGGCCATTTGGAAAATTGGGTTCGATTACTGTTGAGTGAATCGGGTCTGTGATGTCACAAAGTGGTATCAGAGCATGTTATTTTATTTTTTATTATTATTTGGGAATATTATATAGTATATTAGTAATGGTTCTGGATTTGTTTATGAGTTGTGCCTAGAAGTAACTAACCCATGTATAGGGAAAGACCAAATTATCTAGGATGGGACATGTTGTTCTAGATTTTCATTATTATAGTTTCCTTAATTTTACCACTAAGATATTCACTTGATGTTAGATATTCCTTATAATATCATATGTTTACCCTTTTCCTATTATGGTTGGGAAGTATTTCATCGTTAATCATTATAGGAACTTCATAATTTATATTAATTTCATTATTCCATGACACGTTTACTTACTATGTTCATTTCTTGTAGCATTATTTAGTTCCTTTATTGTATTGTCCAAAAAAATATGCTAACATTTCATGATGGGACTATATAAATTATTTTTTGGTATTAAATGGATGTCACACTTCAATTTATAAGGTATATGGGCCCTTATATATTAGAAGTGGAAATCCATATAGTTTACCCTTTTAAAGTGAATTTCTATATAAATGAGAATGAATTTAAAAGAATTTTAATTCTAAAATGAAATGGTTACCATTAAATAGGGATGTAAAATGTAATTTAAAGGGTTTTTTACTCTATGAATTGAAATTTAAACTCTATTTATTTGGAACTTAGACCTTTATTAGGGAACTTAGCTTTGACCCGACCTTAGTAGTGGGAAGTAAGTACTGTCTCTTGCTTATAATCTAATCCTTATATCACCCAGACATGTCTTTAGGAGAAGGAAGAGGGTTGTGACTCATGTTTAGGAAGTATTGTTCTTATCCTATTTATGTATCTATTATTTTATTTTCATAAAACCTTTAATGAGGCATGAGCTTGGAATCTGTAGAGATATTCCCCCATGACGGCCTCCAGTCGTGCACCAGGAGGGTGGCAATGACCATGCTGCATAGGTGGTGGACCTTGGACCACTAGTGGAACCTTCTGTAGTGCCTCTTTTGGGACATACAGTTTTACATAATATTGGTGTTGAGGATCAATTTCAAGATGAGTTCCTAAATTTCATACAAACCATTCTGGGAGCCCTGTAACCTACCCTGACTATGGTAGAGTTGATGTGTGAGTTCTAGTAGTAGCATCTGCCATCATTTTTTAGGGATGGTGAACCACATGCTATAGAGTCATGGCTAGAGTACATGATATTGATTTTTGTGCATCTCAAGACACCTCATGAGTGGAGAGTGAATCTCACTACATATATCCTTTAGGATCCCAATAATATTTGGTGGGAATTTATTACTCAGACAGATCGTCATTGGGATATGGCTTGGAGGGATTTCTAGACAGCCTTCTATGATTATTTTTATCTCGAGAAATTGAGGGCCAATAAAGATATAGAGTTTATTCATATAGAGAAGGGCACAATATCAGTCATGGAGTGTTCTTCCCATTTTACAAAGCTCCATAATTTCACAACTATTATGTTGGGTTATGGGGTATTAAAGGATATGCGATTCGAGGATGGTCTCATGTATGATATCTAATTATAGGTGGTTTTTTTTTACTTTTTACCATATCTGAAAGAGTAAATCAGACATTGATTATTGAACATAACCTGAGTTATGTTGGGGGCACAGAGCAGAGTGGTTAAAATTCACAAATCAGTGGTTCAATGCTAGGTGGGAGGAATATATGTTTTGGGGTCTCTTATGATAGGAATACTAGCCAGAGCATGAGTATTGGTTGTTATATTTTCTTTAATCGGTGTGGGAGTTAGGGAAACATAAGGTTCCAGTGTGATTGAGTCCCAGTTGAGTATTAGGCATGCAATGGGATAAGCCATATATAGTAGTTTTGTAGGACCTTTCCTATAGAAACCAGTGAGGGAGGGTCTGTATCGACTCCACATTCAGGAGAGGGGTCAGTAGCTTCTCACCAAGTAGGGAACTAGAGTACGATTGACCAATCAGGCTGAGGTGGTGTTTTTGGTAAGGGTATCCAGAATACAGTGATATGTACTATTCAAGTAGTGTGTATGACCCTCTACAGTGATAGGTACTATTCAACTAGCCTCTACTTTAGTATATACTCCTTTTGATACAGGTGCATCTCATTTTTCATATATGTGCCTTTTGTGGAGAGCCTTGGGATTGATTTTTAGCTTTCTAATGGTGTTATGAGACATGGTACTTCATTGGGGATTCGATTGAAGAGTTTACTCTAGTGTATGGAGTGCCCCCTTGAGTTAGGCGGGTGTCACTTCATATGGAACCTCTTTCTCCTCAAGATTATAGGGTTTGATTTCACACTCAAGATGGATTGGTTGGTTGCCTTTCATGCTTACATTGACTACTATAATCGAAGGGTGACCTTCACATCACCATAAGGTGTAGTTTTTACTCAAAAGGGTTAATGGGAAGTACAATCATATCGAGATGGACCCGAGAATCATGGTTTGGGTAGGATTATAGTTCATATTGCTAGCTTATATCCATATGATCAGGGAATACATCAGGAAGATATCACTCTAGTGGTTGATTGATTTAGGGAAATTTTCCTGGTTAAATTTAAAGAGTTCCTCCCAAGAGAGAGGTGTGTTTTTTCCCTAATCTAGTTTCCAAAACTACACCAGTATCTATTAATCCTTATAAGATAGCTACTACTAAGTTGCAGGATCTTAAGGGGAAGCTAGAGGACTTGGAATAAAAAGTTTGTATACAACATAATACTTATCTATGGGGTTCTCTAGTCCTTTTCACCAAGAAGATGGATGGAACCCTTCATTTATATGTGTATTACCATAAATTGAATTAGTGTATGGTTAAGAACCAGTATCCCTTTCACTAGAAGGATGATCTCTTTAACCATATCTGAAGAGCTAGGGTGTTCTCAAAGATTGATCTAAGATTGGGTTATAATAAAGTGCATGTTAGACCTTCATACATACCTCCTATAGATTTTCATTGTAGGTATGGTCTTTATGAGGCTCTATTTATACCATTCAATCTCATTAACACACCATCAGTTTTCATGGAACTGAAGAACCTATTTTTACATCCATATATAGACTCAATTGTGGTGGTATTCATGGATGATATCTTCATGTATTCTCACACTCGACATGACCATTCCAAACATCCTGATATCTTATTGGATACACTGATATAAAATCATTTATATGATAAGATCACAAAGTACCACTTTTGGATGGATAAAAATAACTTCTTGTGTCATATTATCTTAGAGATAAGAGTATCAGTTGACCTAGAGAAGGTGAGAGATGTGATTTCCTAGGATCATCCCATGAACATCATTAATATACATAGCTTCTTGGGGATAGTTGGTTATTAAAGGTGATTCATACAATACTTCTCATTCCCAGAACACATCTTATGGGATTAACTGAGAAACGTGTGAAGTTTTTAGGGTTAGACACCTGAAAGAAAGCCTTTATGGTGATTAAAGGGAGACTAACATCAGCGCTGATCATTATTCTTTAAGAGATAGGAAGAAGCTATAAAGTTTATTGTGACACATCAGGAATCAGACTAGAATTATTTCTAATTTATGAGGAGTAATTCATGGAAAACAGGTCTCATCAGTTGAGGGAACAAAAGAGAAACTGACCGACGCATGATATCAAGTTAGCTGATATTGTGAATTCCTTGCACTGTTAGATGCATTACTTACTAAGAGTGCGTTATTTGGTACACACAAACCAAAAATTACTTAGGTACATAATTACACAGTATTACTTGAATATTAAAAAATTAATGTAGGTTAAATACCTATAGCCTTTTGACTCTGAGATTTCTTATACACCCTGAAATGGAAATATAGTTGTCGATGCACTGAGCAGGAGAACTCAGACACATATTGTTCAGAAGGCTAGCAGTGAATGGAAGCTTATGGCCCTATTTTTTCATATGTGTATAGATTTTTAAGAACATCATTGATATTCTATACTTGCATCATTATGAGTGAAATATTTACTTATAGAGATAATGAAGATGAGGAAGATATCAGATTCTGAGGGCTTGGTCCTATGGGAGATCATCAAGGTGATGACTTACCTCTTAGTTGGATCATTGATAGGAATGATATCTTGTGTATTCACAGGCACATATGGTATCCTAAAAAAGTCTGATAAGAGTTTATGTGAGAATATCTTTCCTCTATATGGGTTTTTCATCCTAGTTTTACCAACATGTATCGTAAATTATGACATCAATATTGGTGGTCAGGGATGAAGTGAGAAATAGATGATTTTGTTACTTGGTGTTCCACATGTTAGTAGGTGAAGGCGATACACAAATGACCATATCATATTTTACAAGAATTGCATATTCTAGATTACAAATGGTATGACATCACCATGGATTTATTAATGGGAATTCCTAGATCACATCAGGGTAGTAACGTTGTATGGGTAACCGTAGAAAGATTGACAAAGTTCACCCATTTTATTCCTATTTTGGAGACTCTTTTAGTATATGAGATTAGGAGGTCCTACATTTGTGAGATCATTCACCTCTATAGAGTTGCACATTCTATCGTGTCTAGTAGAGACGCTCGATTCACAACATGATTTTGGAAGGGGTTCTAGAGGGCACTGGTTTCACATATACTACTGAGTACATCGTATAACCCACAGACCAATGGTCAGTCTGATCATATGATACATGTTTTGGAGGAAATTCTCTGAGCATGTGTCCTTGATTTCAGAGGTTATTAGGAGAAACTCTTACCTCTCACCAAGTTCACTTATAATAATAGCTTCCAAGTGACCATACAAATGAATCCTTTTGAGGCCCTATATAGTAGGTTGTGTTGTTCACTCCTATGATAGTTAGAGGAAATATAGGCATTTCTATAAGGTCATAATATTGTTTAATAGACTTTGGATAATGTTCAACTTATTAGGAAGTGGATGCATATAACTCAGTCTAGATAGAAGCCATATGTTTATCATCACAGTTGACCACTAGAGTTCTAGGTGGGGAGTTGGTTTTACTTATGATTTTTTTATAGACTGGGGAATAGATGAATTCTAAAACAAGGGAATTTATATCCTTGTTACATCAAGCCCTTCAATATTCTGGAGAGATTCATGGTGATGTACTATAATTTTTACTTTCCTTAGAGATAATAATCCATGCATAATATCTTCCACATATCTCAGCTTCACTGATATCATTCAGATCCATTGCATACTCTTTGTCCTAATGAGGTTGAGTTGGATTTAGATGTGTCCTTTGATGCGCATCTTTTCCATATTGTTTATTATGTAATGAAAGTTCTCTGAGGCTGATCAGTTCCTCTGGTATGGGTGATATGGCAGTATGGTCATGTGTAGGATGAGATATGGTATTGAGAAGATAATGTATATGCCAAGTGACCGAATTTATTCTCAAAAAATGCTTGACCACCATTGGAAAAGAAATTTGGGGATGAATTTCTTTAAGGAAAATATTATAAGAACCCAAAATTTCTATGAGTTGCTGAACTTTTTTATTTCCTATTTAATTCCTTAGTTTTGAACTAATATGAATTCCTAGTGATGCTATAGAGGAAATGAGGGTGTCTGGGACTTGTTCAGATCCTAGATCCCCCCTTTTTAGAGAAAAAAATAGGGCCACGTGGTTAGTAGAAACCATGTAGCTCAATCTTGATGGTTAGAGTAAACCATATGGGGTGTCAAAATGTATAGTAGAGATTTCATGGTTTACACTAACCATAAAACCCAAGATGCATTCCTATTCTAATGTTGTAGAGTTATTGGAAGAGGGAAAACACATGTTCAGTGTATAGTTTTTCTAACAATGCACCATGACCATGCGAGGGGGTATTAAGGTGGTGTCGGGTGCATAGTTGGCACATGGTTTAGACAACCATGTGAATCAATTTTTAAAGGTAAAATGATCATTCTTTTCTTAATATATTTAAATGTATAAACCCTCTTCCCATTTATTTTTCTCCAATATTGGCCACCCCTCTACCTAATGTTGAGAAATCCCATGGAATTCAAGCCTAGGATTTCTTTATATCTCTCTAATCAAAACTATGATACAAAATTTGTCTGTCTCATTGGATAGCCACTACTGATTTATTTGTTCCTTAGGATCCTTTCACTATTTTTCTTTCTATCGATGATTTTATTTTGGTGTGGGCTCTTATGCCCTATTTTCAGGGAGTTCATCAGTTCTTAAATTTTATTTTGATCTATGAAAAATCAAAGGATGGGACTAGATGAGTGTTATTTTATAGTATTTAGGTATTTGGTCTATACCTTTTACCTAAAAGTCAAGTAGTTTATAGTTTGTTTTCATTGTGCTTCACACAAAACTTTTCGGGTGATGCTTTGTAAATTAATTGAACCTTGAGTTAAATGATAAATTCATGTTTAAGAAATGTCATGACGCCCTTATATAAGGTTTTAGGTTGTCAAACTCAACTTGGACCACCCAATGGGTGGGTTATACTTTTTTTGAAATAATTATTCCACCCTTGGGATGCATTGATATCGCTTTGTATAATTGGGAATTAAATTTGGTTTATAAAGAGAATTGTTAACAGTTGAAGAACCTTTTCATTTTTAGATGAATGTTATTAAATGGTTAATCCCTTGGATTGTATATGATTATAAATATATTACTAAAGTAATTAAATGAATAGTTTATTAAATGGTGAATGAACTAGTTATAATGATAATGGGGGTTCACGGTATGGCACCGATGACCCATTTAGATGCTAAGGAAATTTCTACTCCATGGATGTGGCTTACTTGGATGCCTTGGAAATTTTTATTCTAAGGATCCACCATATTTGGTTTCCTTGGACATTTTTACTCCTTGGATATGATGACCATATTAAGATTCATTGTAAATTTATACTCCTTGGATCTAATAACCATATTAGGTTGCCTTGTACATTTCTACTCCTTGGATCTAACGACCATATTAAGATGTCTTGGACATTTCTACTCTTTGGATCTGACAAACATTTTAGGAAGACTATAAAATTTCAACTACTTGGATATGATGACCATATTAGGATGACTTTGAAATTTTTAATCCTTGTATATGATGACAATATTAGGATTCCTTGGACATTTTTACTCCTTGGATCTGAAGACCATATTAGGATGTCTTTTAAATTTCTACTGCTTGGATCTGATTACCATATTAGGATACCTTGAACATTTCTACTACTTGGATCCTATTTACATGATTTACTTAGATTAATTGGTTTACTTGGATATTTCTACTCATCAGACTCTATCCATTATAGGCCTAATATATATTTACTGAAATAGGCTATTAATGATGATTGTTATTCTTTACAGATAGACCGTATGATTTAGTTTACTGATCATAATGAGACCTGATAGAATAGATATCATCGCTTCCAATATTATTACTTTTACACCTATTATATCTGCACACTACTTCATCTTATATGAACAAAAAATACTTATTATAGACACCTTTGGTGCAGTCCTACTGAGTGTTATCTCGCACCTTTTTTGGACCACTGTTGGGTACCCAGACAGACTTCTTGTATGAAGGTAGTAACATGGTAAATTTCTCTCTTGTTGATGCTTGATTGATTATTGCATAGAAGCAAGGAAGAACAGAACTAGGATATGGCTTGTGATGCTATCTTGGGATATTTTCTTTTATTATTTTTTTACTTTTTATACATGTATTGTAATTGGTTCCTATTTCCATGTATTAACTATTATTTCTATAGCATTCCATGATCATGATTATATATGACACTACTAGATGAGATTACTTGGTTATTTACATTATTGATTTTATTCTTCACCATTTAAATTATATTAAATGCTTCTTCTATTATTTGATATGATCATACTATTTTTCTACACTCTGATCATGAGGGTATAGTCTATCTACCATGCCATTATATACTCTCCCTGCTAGTTGGTATCCTATAGCATATGGGGAGGGATGCTTGAGGCCATGTGGCCAATAGGGTTTGGTTATTGTTGAGTGAATTGGGTCTAGTATTTCACAACCACATTAGAATACAAGCTTCTTCAAATAAAAAACAATTATTGAGTACCAATCTTTTAGTGCCTACTTCAACCCATATATCACCTTCTTTGGACAAATAACTTTTTTATCATATTTATGGACACAAAAACATATGGTTGTTCAATACACACCACTTCCACTAGAACCCAATTCCTAAAATAACATTTGACATCCATTTGGAAAAAAAATTATTTGAACTGATATATTCATGAGTAGTTGAATAGTCTATATCCATGAAACAGGGGGAAATGTCTTATCTATATCAATTATCTCAATTTGAGAGTATCCCTTGCACACCCATCATGATTTTTTTGAATAACTATTCCATATTCATTCAGTTTTTTCTATAAAATCCATTTGTTCCTCAGAAAATTCTTATCGATATGCATCAAAATAATCTCCCATGTTTGATTATTTTCAATTTAGTTAAGATAATTATTCACTGGTTAATCCTAACTGTAATCTCTTAAATATTCTCTAAAATACATTGGATCTAAATATGATTGGAAAGATGCTTATTGTTGAGAACTCATTATTCTTGTTTGTATTGGTGTTTTATGGTCAGTGATTATGTTATGACTATCAATTTATTCCCAACACTTCAGTTTCAATGTAGATATAGGTCTAATTTCATTCTACTCATCATCTGAATCTTCTTCAAAATCTACCTCAGTCACATGAAATCCTCATGATTTTCTCATATCTTCATCACTATTCTCATGGTATTGGTCACTTATTTTCAAAATATTATGTTCATTATCCACTAAAGAAACATAATTTCTCTCCACAACCTTTCATATACACTTATTAAACCATTTATATATGTTGATTTTTCCTAATTAACAAATAAATATCCCTTTATATCCATGGTATTCAAAATTTTATGTTTCTATTTATTGATAATGAAACACTCAATTTCAAATAATCAAAAGTATTTTAACATCAGATTCATTCCATGACACATCTAATATGGAATATTCTCTTACCTATAATAGAATAATCCTTTGTTAGAAATATATACCAATGATAAAACTACTTCTTTCCAAAACCTCTTTGGTAGGTCTATCTCAATACGCATTATTCTATCCAAATTGTAAATGATCCTTTTTCTCCTCTCAACCATACTATTTTTTGGAGTTCTCACTAATAAGACTAGGTTCTTTACCCCATAATTCTTATGAAAATATTCCACCTAGATATTAGTAAACTCTATACCATTTTTAATTTATAAAATTACAATTTTCTATCCAAAAATCCTTCCAACCTCTCTCTGGTATTGTGTTATTCAATTGAAAGCCTCCTACTTGTGGGTGATAAATAATATACATGTCATTATTCTATAATCATCAATGAAAATGATATAGTATCTCTTCTCATAAATGGATCTTTGTGAGATAGTTCCACACACATCAATATTCAATAATTCCAACACTATTTTCAACTTTTGTTCTTTTTCCTCATAAGTCTTTCATGTTAACATCCATAATTGGTAAGAATCTCACATGTGCATAAGATCACATAATATCATAGGGAGATATAAAGCTCCATAAATTTTCACCATATCTTCCAATGTTGGTTGGCTAAAATGACCAAGATTTTGAGGCAACAATATTACGCCCTAAAATTCTAGAATATATTTTTTTTAAACAAATTGTGAGTGTTTGATAGCTTTCCTTATACAAAACCCAAAGTATATATGAACCACAATGTAGAAAACTATTAAATTATAGTCCTTAAATTGGTAGGAGTGAATATTAATAACCTCTTTAATATATATATTTATAAATTTTTTAGATATTCCAAATTTATTTATTGGTGCATAATAATTCAGTACTTAATTTTTAGATAATTTCATTTTATGCTCCAAAATTATGTTTTCTTCAAAATTAGTTTTCATCAAATTTTCTCAAGTGATAATTATAATTAATTTCAAAAAAAAATTAGAAATTTCATTTGTTGAAATTAATAAAATTTATGAAATCAAAATTTCAATATTATCTTAGGGTGAATTTTTATGATTTTTCTAAAAATATATTTTTCAGTGGATAGTGAAAAATACTAAATTTTTGTAAAAACTATTTTTTATTTAAAATTAAAAGTCACATTATGTTTTTAATTTGATATTAAAGTAACATAATTATTGATTAATTATAAATAATCTAATAAATTATGTAATAATTTTTAATATACATCATTTTGATATAATTTCATTTTGTGGCTTAAAAACACATTTTTCTAAAACTATTTTTATGCGAGAAATGTGTATTTATAATAATAAATTAAATTAATCTTCATTTATTAATGGTTTTAATTAAATTTATATGTTATATATTAAATAATATATTTTAACATTCATTTTATGGATGTAAGTAAATTATATCTAATTCTTAAAGATTTATTTTTCTAAAATGGGTTTTCATTGTGGGTTTTGAACTTATTTAAATTTAAATTCATACAATTATAATAATTTAATTGAGATAAATGGATTAAATATTTTAAATAATATAATTTAATATAATTTAATAGGGTCAAATTAAATTTTTTCATGGTGGATTGTAAAAAGAGGTAAAATTTTGTTACCATGGTTAAGGTTAAAACAGGTTTACTAGGGCATTAAACCAACAGATAAGGGTTGTATTTCCACCCACGCCTATATAATTCTTATTTTTTGATGGTATTTAAACCTTATATTGTAATTCCTTATAATATATATCCATTTATATCCACTTTAACATTAATTTTACCTCATATAATGGAAATATTTTATGAAATTCCATGTGTGTCCCACCATTCACTTATAAAAGGGAACATATCCTCCTCCATTATTCACACTATTTGAGCCATCTATATCAGCCAATAACAAATCAAAAAACTTAATGTAATACTTACACTAATCATAAAACTTATTTTATTCTCCTAATACCAATCCTTTAAGTCTTAAGGTGTAATCTATAGGAGTTATCTCAAAGAATAGGTATAGATCTTAACCAAGATCTTTCAATTTTATTTCTTATTATACTTCCTATAAACACGTTGTGTCCATAAAAAATTATTAATATGATATAATAAATATAATTATATGTTATAGAGATTATGTATTAACAATTTACCAAATCATATCCATTAAATGGGAAATAAAAGTATCGCTCATGTGTACTTGTGGACTACCAACTCCACGTAGCGATACAATTCATTTTCCATCGACATATTTGATGAGTGATTATAATGATTAATTTAATGTTTATATATGATATTTATAATATTATTTTCCTTATATAATTATAATATATTATATAACTTCTTACTTTCCTATCCATTGGAAAATGATAACATCACTCATGCATACGTGTGGACAACCACCAGCACGAAGCAATGTGATTTGTTTATCATTTATGATTTAATTTGAAGGTAAAGGGGTATATTTAATGAAACTTTATGAAATTTATGATATAATAATGATTTTAGGATGCTAAATTAGCATTTAATTATCACTATTTCCATATTTAGAAAAGTGGAAACATCACTCGTGTGTACGTACGAATTACCGTCTCCACGAAGTGATGTAATTAATTGTTCATCACTACTTAACAAGAATGGTTATAAATATGAATATAATGAATATATATGATATTTATATAATTATTAAAATATTAGACATGGAGGAACCATGATAAAAGTTAAAGAACCGTAACTTCCGAACTAAAACATACTTTAAAAATGAAGTAGTTAACACCTGAAATGGCAACATTAATAGAGAATTGTTAATAAACAGGTTTTAAAATGATATAATTGGATTATATATTATATTATATTTATTAGTATTATTATTTTATAAAATTATAATAAATATATATTTATTATACAAGATTTTATAGTTCTTATGAATCAAGTTGGGTATAAGGTAAGTGTTCTGTCTCAATCTCTCTACATTGAGATATGTTTTAATGTTATGCACCAATTTCTTATTTCAATGGTGAATATTCTGTAAAAGAATATATTTTGGAATAATACATGATTTAATACGATTTATTTATAGAACCATATTATACTCAATCTTCCAATTACTTTTTATATAAAAATTTACTAAAGTCACAAGGGTTCTTCATCTCAATTTGGTTTCTTTGAGACATGTTTGATGTTATGCACATATTTATTTTTATAAAGTTTTTATACTAATACTTTGACTTTTTATATCATTTATATTTATAAATTCATCATATTTAAAGTTATAATTCAAATTATTTCATCCAAGGTGGTTTTATTCGAGTGTTACCAAAGTGGTCAAGGTTTACCAACTCAAATTGTATTTATTGGGGAATATATTATGATATACACTAAAATTCTTTTATGAGGTGTATATACTACCCAATTTAAATTATTTATCATGAATATACTTATTTTAATGTTATTTAATGTTTTATTTTATGTTATTTCTTTCTTGGGGGTCATGAATCAATAGTTACCAAAGCAGTAAGGGTAATATGTTACAATCTAATTTTCATCAAGATAGTTTATGATTAAATTTTACAATGATGAAATTATATAATAGATATATCCCAAATATAATGTATTTTATTATCCTATGGTTTTTTTAGGGATAAAAATATTTCCTTTCATGTTTCCTTCAAAAAGTACTCAGGATACTGAAATAATATTTTTAATGAAAACCAACTTTATTTCTCTTTGGTCATGAATATTTTCTTCCATGTAGATATTTTATTTAAAATATTTTCAATAATGTTTTTAGTATTCTCCAAAGAATAATTAAATTAATTTTTACCCATTTTTGAATTTCTATAAAAAAAATTAACGGTATCTTCTTGAAATTTTCTAAATGAGGTACTTCTGACTTTTTACCAAAAATGTGAATGGAATTTTTGTTTTAATGTGAAGCACATGAAAAACTTTCCATGCCATCGTTAATAATATTTTATTTGAAGATTAAATTATAATTTTCCAAGTTTCTTTCTAAAGAAAATATTTTTCTTAATATTTTGGAAATTTTTAGATTTAAAATAAGTTATTTTATAATGAACATGGAATTTTCCTCAAGAAATAATCTAGTGGTCTGTTAAAGGTATTTTTCATCTATAACACCATCCTTTCATGTTTCTTATGCTTTACTAGGTATATGGTCAAATGTTACCATCATTACTCATTCTATGGGTGATTTATTTTTATGATAATTAAATGTTTATGAAACCCTTTTTCATTATCTGGGTTAGGATTTTATTTAATTATAAATGTTTTTATGGTCATGAGACATAAATTTGAATGGATTATGATTATGTGATGGGTGGTTCTATTATAAACTAAGGTAAAGTGGTAATGTTTTCAAACAATGGAGGGTGAGTCTATTATATCCCTCAAATTAATTGGTTAATGATGACATAGTTGATAAAATCCTAAGAAAAAATAGAGTTAATAAACTCTTAAGAGGTGATAGAGTTAACAAGATAGAAGTTAATCCTAAGATAATATTGGAAATGACTGATAAGCATTTAAATTGTGATACTTTATCAATAATTATAGACTTGTGAGGGAAACTTATCTAAGGAAGTGATTATATATGCCAATATAAATTTCAGAAAATTATAACTTATGCTTATGATATTTTATCATGGCTCATGATTGATTATTGATGATTATCCACTCTTATGTCATGTGTCTTATGTATTTTGATTTTCAGTACCTTATTCCATGATTAATGATTAATGTTATTTGACTGATTGGGTATTATTATTGTTATTTTTAATCATGTTATTATACCCTTATACTTATCTTATTCACCCTTATGATCATTAATTGATATCTCTTATGTTTACTCTTATTGAGAATCTGAGCTCACCATTCCTTATGTTTCCCTTCCCTAGGTTTTAAATAATGGTTTTAAGTATGATATGTCTAAGAATGACTTTATTTGTAAAGAAATTAATGGGAAATGATGTAGATATTTTATGTAATAGTTTTTTATGTATCCAATTATCCAATGACTCTAAACCTTTATAGTTATTATATGGATCATAATACGTTGTAAAGAATATTTTTCTAAAAAGATGTAGTATTTATGTATAAAAAGTTTGGGTCATTATAATTGGTATCAGAGCAACGTTTAACAACATTTGGAAACTAGTATATAGAAAAATTAGTGAGAACCATTATGATAAGATTATTTATAAGATATCATCCTAAAGTTTTGGTAAGGTAGATATTACGTTCTTTTATTTTAAATACATCCATGTCTAGATACTATAATTAGATGTGGTTTTGAAACAGATGCATGTGATAACCCTGAAAAAAATTCATGCATATCCCAACCATCATTCTAGTGTAAAGTTAATGAGCACTTACTGCACACCTAGTTTAATCTTGGGTGATATTTTGGGGTTAACTCACATTTTACTTATAAATCATTATGAAGGATTTGAATAAATAATGACCATGAATAACATATTTTAAACCTAAAGTTACATAGGTTGAAAAGAAGGTGTCATGTTCTATAAATCCTATAAATGGTTTTCATGATTATATGATTTATCACTATGATTATTTTTACATATACTGTAGTTTTTAGATTTTAGTTGATGGATGGAACCATAAGGAATCATTTTAATGAAAAATGTGATAGAAAATGGAATGATTGTCCTCATGAGAAAACAAATGAAATGAGAGATATAATGAGAAACCATATTATTATGATTAATTATCTATCTAATTATATGATTAATAACATCAAATTAGGTGATTTTTCTGACACACCTAGTAATATAAAAAATGGAGTTTCATGGATACCATGGAGGAAAGAAAATTTGGCTTACTGAATGTTGAGAATATGGAAAGAAGAACCCTGAGAAATGTCTCAAAGGAACTAAAAGATATTTTATATGTTGAAAATAATACCATAAAGAAATTAATTTTTAGGGAAAATGAATATTTCAATGGAGGTAAATAAATTACAACCCAAGGTACCCTTTATAGTTTAATGGATTTTTTTGTGGGAAACTTGGCAATTATCCATGAAAATAACCTAATCCAAGGGCTAACTCTTTGAATAAATAAGGTAATATTCTATTATTCGGTACTAAAATTCCACATGCAAGAATAAGATAATTCCATTAATTTATAAAAGGATAATAAAAAATATGTATGATAATTTGAAGAAAATTTTCAAAGGGAGAGAAGCCGTGAAGGATGGGTTGATCCTGTGAAGTGAAAATTGCTCTATGGACCACTGCTCTACATGGACTTCCACCACTTCATGAAGTACCTACAAAATAAATAAAAAAGTTGATGGTACCTATAGTTCCCAAAAATTAAACAGAGTCATTTTTTGGGCTATAAATTTATTTCCTCCCCCACGAATGACCATCCTCATAAACAAAATATTTCATGAAATAAAACGGACCATCGGCGCTAGTGAACAAAAACACATTCATTTGTAGGACTAAATAGTGATTTCAATCCCCAAAAATGGATGTACCCATGAACACCATGGATGACTGGCCATTCTAGTATCTGTTCCCTCCTCTCTCTTTTCAAAAATGCCCCAATGGTATCGAAAGGAGGGTTGAACTGAAGAGAGATGAAGGAGATGAGTAATGAGGATACACAAAAAGTGAATCCTCTGAGATGAATTGAGAGATATCTATTAATTAACAATAGGTAAAAATACATTTTATAGAAGTAAGTAGGAAATAATAAATCATTCAGTCATCCATGAATTCAATAATTCTCTATGAACGCCATTTCACTGGGCATTAACGGTTTTCCCCTTTGTAGATAAGAACCCCATATAGCCAAACTCTATGCAGGCAGAACCCTTCCCCATGTAGAAATGTAATATGAAGGAGGAACTTGACCTTGAATAGAAACATTCTATATAAAAAGAACCTGGCCTCACATAGCAACACACTATGCGGGTACAACTCAAGTCTGTGTGGAACAATGCTACGTGGATAGTACCCTTACCCGCATAGCAACATGCTATGTGGAGGGAACCCCATACTACTTAAGAACCTTCTAGGAGGAATGGGGAATCCTAGGGAATTATAATCTCTACCTTCTATCACTCCCTTCTATTATGTCATCAGGCCCCATTTCATCCCCTCCACGAACCAGTCCAACAGCATCATGCCAAGACCTCTTCCAAAGCCACCTGAAATTTATGGATGGTAAGCAGACTCACATGTGTAACCTCAACAACAAGGAAGACCCTTGGAATGTTTTCATTTCTAAATTCTCATTGTAAGAAGGGTTCTGACCTTGGTGTACTCATGTGAACCTCCCCATTTTACATGGTGAGGGTAAGGATCACACATTCCTTTCCCTTCGATGGGGAATGAGATCCCCCCACCCCTAGAACCAATTTTAGTTCATCCCTACTAGAGTAAGTCCCTCAGATTTATTACAGGATGTGGTACTCTTGATCCTATTCACCACCTCCCTTGGACATATCTGGATAGATCCTTGTACGTGACTATTCTTATTACCAAAATAAAAGAGGATACAAGCACACTCAAATCCCTCTCGCTCTCCCTTTGGGTTTCAGTATCTCATCCATCAGCTGATAGGGTGGGTTGTGTGATCTTTAGATATAATGCTTCCTCTTATTTATCTAAATGAGAATGAATCACATGGGATTATAGGTTAGTGGAGATCATAACATCCACTTGATACCAAACCTTCAAATGGGCCACTTTCATGCATAATCTCCAATCACATTCTCCATGGTCCATTTCAATAGATGTAAGCCCCATTCTCTATCCAATTGGGAATCTTCCATTTGTAAGCCCCAATCCAATCATGTCCCATAAAATGGGCCTCATCTAAGGTGTAATCCCCAACTTAATGAACTACATGATATTTAAATCCTAATCAAATGGGATACATAGGAAGCCTCTCTGAGGTCCAAACCCAACATCCTCATCTGTCCTGATTTTCTCTTGACCACAACCCTAGTAAGGTCATGCCCCTACCCAGAGACTACATCTCCTTTGGGTCCCAAATGTGTAGCTCCCATGTGTAATCCCCAACCACATGCTTTATTTGGCCTCCTCTGAGGTTTAATTCCCAACTTAATGAACTATTTAGGATTTGATTCCCAAGCTAACTAGGATACATAGGAATCATCCATGAGGTCCAAACTTTGTACCCAAATTCACCATAATTTTCTTTGGGCCACAATCCTAGTAGGGTCCTATCCACCTAGGAGACCACATCTCTTACAGGTCCCTTAGGATGCATTGACATAATTACCACACCAAACATTGACTATGAACCTTCCACCTTGAATTCCTTGTCACATGGAGTTAAACTGCATGGTTGGGTCCTCTTCGTATGACCTTAAAAGGTGATGTGTCTTGTTAAGTGTCACTAAATTGTGTGGATTTTAATTCACGTCATGAGTATACATAATAATCCCATCTTATGGATTTGATCCCAACATCAAAACAAATTATGTATCCCTAGATGATAGAAAACTACAGAGTACCTCACCACGTGGATTAAAACCAGCATTTTCCTAATTAATGGCCAAAGAATGTCTAATATATCTATAAAAGGCCACCATTGATGAAAAACCTTAGATACATACAGATATCCCCAAAAATAGAGAGCCTCAAATACATACAAATGATTTCAAATCCATGCATGTTCATTGTTGATTATCAAGTCAGGGATAATCCACATATTCATACTTGGTAATGAACAAAGGATTCATCAACATGTCTTAAATCTATAAGAGAGTCTTGGAATTGGAAATAGTTCCCCCCAAAAGGGTGTTATGATCCTTAATTACCATCCACTTGACCAATTTTAGTTCTTAAGTGTTGTTTTCCAAGTTCCCAAATGAATTCATGCCTTTGGAAAATAGGTCCATGAGTCTTCATGGATATAAGAGTCGTTGGGTATTTCCGGCTCCATGAACCAAACTCATTGGAGACTGTTCAAAGATATTGTACCCAGAATAAGTGATTACATGTAATTATTCCCCTTTCAATATATCGATCGGGTGAAAATTGTTTTCTTCAAAAAAAACGGTGAACCTGATGTGAATCCTTAAGTAAGGTGATGTTGTTACCTAATATTAGGCCCTTTTTGCATCCAAAGTTGAAGAGGGACAAGAAATACCATCAATTATGAATATATTCATGATATTATTCTTTGAATAATTTTTATTTTCTATAATGTTCTCATATGTTAGATGAAATTTTCACCATAACTCTCTTTAATCCATTGGAGTCTCACCATCTTCTGTAAACATGTGCATCATCCACTTCATAGGTTGAGTCCTCATCCAAACTAAGGACCCCATCTCCCTCCCAAAAAAATTAAACCTAGGTTTAAAATGAATTTGTCTAAGATTACCACCATAATGGTACTCTCCCATCCCTGGAGGTAGCTTAATAGGCCCTTTAGTCTATGAAGCCCGGGTAGTAATCCACCCAGCGACAATCGGTGGTCCAAAATCATGCGGCCCTGGTAGCTGTCTCAAACCATTTCAGGTGCTTGTACCTATGACACAACAACAAGTTCTTCCCTTACCTTAGGGGGTCTAATGAATTAGTTTCCATCAACTTCATTCCAGTAGCATAGGGGTCCATCACAAGGGTCCCTACTGGTAATCATCGTCATCAATGTCGTATGGCCGAGTATCTTCACCATGTTGAGGGTACTGCTCCATGGTCCCTAACCAAAGTCAAATAGACCCAGGTCCCTAGGTTATCTTGTGGAGGGAAACATTCAAACAATCAAGAATAGGTCATCATCCAAATTCCTTCTCAAGAATCCTGCCAAGTAAATACGGCAGCCGCCCATGAGCAGACATGTATTTCTAATCACCCTTATGAAGCTCGTCAGTAAAATACAATGGAAAAGTACAGGTAGATATATATCTCTACCAAGGAACACAAATCCTTCTATGAAAATACAGTATAAAATGAGCAAATAAAAACCTATTCTCGCAAATATGAAGTCTATTAGTCAAATATGAAGGAAAAATACGAGCATACACAAATTCCTACTTACTTATATCAAGCCTTGTAGTCAAATATTGTGATATCCAACTAAAAGGAGATGAAAATTTATATAGATTCTCACAAATATTATCAGTCAAATACAATGATAATCAATGAGTAGACATACATTCCTTCTCACTCTTATAAGTCCTGTCAGTAAAATATGATAGAAAAAAATAGTTAGATGCATATTCTTTCTAATTCATATCAAGCCCACCAATAAAATACGATAGAAACCAAATATAAATAGATAAAAACTATTGCGGATGCATATCAATCTCATCAGTCAAATGCATTGGAAACTAATGAGTAGAAGAAAATTATTTATTATTCATGTCAAGCCTAACATGAAAATACAACAACACATAGAGAAAGTAGCTGGCATGTCCCAATTGTAAATTAGGGGTAGAATCATACCTCTTCCCCACACCTGAGAACTTTTAGTATCCATAGGAAAGAAATGGAGGATCAAAGTAGGCACATATTTTTTCTCCAACACTAGAATAGGAATATATTATTTTCCCCACCAAGGATGTCTCTTAACACATCTTAGCAGTGATGGAGGATCAGATATCAATCCCTAGATATATCCTATATAATTTCCAAGATGTAATCATATCTGTGGAAATAGAAAGGAGTCAGGCCCATAATCCCACCTTCCTAAGTGGGGTGACTCATCTACACAATGGGGTGGTTACTCAAAAGTATACATACATCCCTTATGTCATACAGAAAGGTTGTTGGCAATATTCCATGATAAATTGACAATAGTATTGGGCACAAATATTCGTTTCAAATAGGGGCACTGGTCTACTTCGGTGGCCTCTCCAAGGAAGGCATATATCCCTATCAAAATTATAGAACCTTGCCAGAACATCTTGACATCATTGTGTGATCCACTAGAATAGGCACCCATTTATTAAGGCTTTCACTTATAGTAAGAAGCCCCATTTTCCCACAAGAGAGTACCTAAAAAGAACTCTACCCAAAGAAAACTAGAAAATGAAGAGCAGACTCATAACCCTGCTCTTCTAGAATTTGGGGTTCAAAAAGCCATCAAACACCTATCCATGGTGTCCCATGGTCCTATTAATCCATTACTATATTAATGAAGCGGTAGTAGTAGTTAGGAAGGTCCACCCCACAGCATTGTTACCAGAAACTCTGGAGGTTCTTCCCAAATAATCGGCCATGAAGGCTTCCTTCATAGATGCAAACTAATTTATCATGATAGATTATCTCTTGATAAGAATAAAAATATCCCTCCTAATTTCCATAATATCAAATATAAATAAGGTCATCTCATTCCAATCATCCACCTTTAAGGTCCTCCCCAGAGTATACACTATAGAAATTTCCCCTGCATTCGGACATCGAGTTGTGATGGTATTCCTCACCATGATGGAATTCATTGTGAATGTCCCCCCCATAGTGAAATATTATTTTAGAAAGAAGGTCCTCCCCTTGATATCATCTTCCCTGAAGGTCCACCCTATGGTATAAATTATAGGAATTCTCCCTCCAGTTGAACTTTGAGCTATGATGGTAGTCCTCACTATAATGGAATTCACTATGAAGTTCCTCCCCACAATGACATATAATTTTAGAAAAAATGACATCCCCTTGCTATTTTCCTCCCTGAAGGACCTCCCCAGGCTATATCCCGAATAGCAAAAAGGCCTTCTTTTTTTATTATGGATAATCCCCCTTTTAAGGGTTGAAGAGGAACCCATACATGACCTGTAGGCCCAAGACACAAGCCCTTGACTGACCCACAATACATGACCCGAAGGCCCAAAGGCATACCATGATAATTACATGACCCGTAGGCCCAACCCACTTGAGATTCCCCTCCCTAGATTCTGCATCATTGATCACTTAGCTCCCCACCTTGCATTGCTAATCGACTAGAATTCCCCTGTACAAAGTTGCACGGTGCCTGGTCCCGATGGCGGCTGCCATACCCTCTCATTCTTCCAATCTGGTTGGCTCTGCTTCTGGTGGCTGCTACTCTTGTTTCTCTGATCCTCTTCTGGGGACTGTTCTATGTGAATTGGGATATTCCATGGTCTCTGTGGCCCAAATTCCCTGTGGCCCAAAGGCCTTTGATGACATGAAGGCCCGGGAGACCCGTAGGCCCAAACCGATGGTTTGAAGGCCCAAATCGGGTGAATAGTTCTGACTGTTACAGTACCGAACAGTAACTGGTACAGTAACTTCGACAATGCCTGCTACAGTAGCCCCGGAAATTTTCCTCCACCAGGTTTTGAACTTGGGTCTCTTAGATTCCAAGCAGGATCCCTTACCACTTGGGTATGGGCTCGTTGGCACCTCCCCAGGCTATACACTATAGAAATTCTCCCTACCATCATACATTGATCCATGATGGTATTCCTCACTATAAAGGAATTTTCTATGAAGTTCCTCCTCAAAGTGACATATTATTTCAACAATAAGGTCCTCCCCTTGTTTTCGTCCGCCCTAAAGGTCCTCCCTAGGTTATACACTAAAACGATTCTCCCTATAATCATACATTGATTTATGATGGTAGTCCACACCATGATGTAATTCACTATAAAGTTCCTCCCTATAGTAACATCCCATATCGGTGGGAAGATCCTCCCATTGTTGAGTCAATTATGAGAAATCACTCATATTATGAGGTGCTTGGAAAGATGGGGCTAGTCATGTTAGAGAATATATAAATAAAAAAGTGACATCCTTTCTAAACTAGGAGATAGCCTAGGATAATTCTCATCCTCAAATCTACCCATGGACTAATCCCATACTAATGAGACCCCTACTAGCCCTACTTCTTACGGAAAAATAGTCAGGAACCACCCATGTTGGGTAGATCAAGTAGAGGAGTCTCTGGCGGAAGAATATAAGTATATGTTTCTCATAATGAGAAAATTGTCTAGGGATGATATAACCATTATGTTTTGGCTCTTATCCACTTCTCAGTTCGATATTCCAAAGGAATTGATAGAAGAATGCATAAATAATATCTATCTCAATCTCTAGAAAACTCTCCACCACCGGAAATAAAAATTATTGTCTTATGAAGAGTAAGAAAACCATGTCAAAATATTGGGAGAGATTCGTCAACAAATATACTTAGAAAACCTTCCATTTTCATGATGACCATGATCAGAGAAGTAAGTTAATGATCTTAAATCATCATGAATCAATGTGTAGCATAAGTTTCATCATCTAATTGTTGATTACCTACCAAGAATTCATATTAAAATATGGGGGAGTATGGATCATTACATTTCACCTAACATCCCATTTAGTAGAACCCACTAGAAATTAAATCCTATAATGTAATTATCCTAAGGCATCTAGAAATCAAATCCGTTGCTCAGAAAAGGTAGCATGCTCAACAAGAATCAGTCTTTAGTAAGTATCAAAAGTGTCATACCCAATGAGACAAATCCATAAAAAAACTTATGAACTAGGAAATTGAGAACATTTTTTAGGCTTCCACTTAAGGGAATCTAATCATCTAGCACTACTAATTTCCTTATAAGAAAATATTTTTCATACATACCTAGCATCATGTTCAGATCACCCTCAAATAGGAATACGTGAGATCAATATATCAGTGACAGAAGCAGCAACTTCCTAGTATGGGATTAGCCACAACCCATAGGGATGGGAACATTTTTAACACAAAATTCCCCAATAAAACAGATAAATTGGGATCACGGAACAAAAAAAAAGAGAACAGGAACAACCCCAATCCCATAGGGATGGGGTCATTTTTACCTCAACCACCCCTTCAATGTAAATTATAATTTTATCATTTATGGAGGATGACAGAAAGAGAGGTGTCCCTTTCCATACCATCTCACAACCCATTTCCTCCAGAAGGGAGGCATATGACTAGGCTAAATAGAGGTTGCCTTTGAGTAACCCTTTGCCAAGAAGCATGAAGAGGATCCCATAAAGAAAGGGAGAGATCTAACAAAGGATGAAAAAAAGCTCTCCCACCATTCAGCAGATAGTACGGTGCCCACCATGCATTATGCATATGTGAACATCATTGATGTAAATCTTGAAAACGGTACCAAAAATGATAAAAAGTGGAAGATAAATGAGAGGATGGTTCCAACTAGAACTTGGTCCACACTAAGAATAAAGGTGTGTGTGCCCAAAACTAGAGAATCTTCAAAAATTCAGGTTCTCCTTCGATCAATCTCCCAATAACTCCTCAATGAATCTCTACCAGAGATAAGAATAAAATCAAGGTCATATACGACCGACCTCATTCTCTCTATGAAAACGATCTCCCTATGCTCGAAGAAATATTCATGGTATAAGGAATAAATGAAAGAGTTTAGGTGACTTAATTCTTAGTTTCTCTAAGATAGCATTCCTATCGAATATTCCCCCTGGAAAGAGCCACAATATACACTTCCAAAATTTGTACCTTAGCAAAAAGGGTTTATCCTGAAAATTAAATCATGGTCAGGACATCCTCCTAACTCAATTCTTATACCCTCAGTATACGTGGACCCGATCATGGATGGATATCAAGATTTCTCTCTACCAAGGAGACAACCAGAGTGGGTTCATGAAAATCCTTAAAATATGTATTTGTCCAGATATCTACCTAAAATAGTGGAAGAATAGGTATGTTGGATCCTTCCCATTACCACATCTATCCAAGCTCGTGATTTTACAAACACTCATAGAGGTATGATCAACATCATCAAGTCATTAGTCGCTTAATTGGAATTTGTAGAGGAGTGACAGGCACCAGTGCAGCAAGAATATAAAACTTACCTCGACTAGGTGAGTGACACCCCACCACCACTGAATTTTGGGAGTCCTACTTTTCCAATATTTAATGTCTCATATGATCCAAAACAACATCTAATGTACTATGAATCTCATTGTGTTCCCATGATGGGAACTCCTGAGAAACAAGAAATAGTTATACACATATGTTTCATATAAATCATGCAAGGTCCAACATTCGTATGGTGCACTAGTTTTGTTTTTCAGCTGATCATGGGATGGTAGGATATTTATTTACAATTCCTCTTTCAGTTTATCTCAATGCTATAAAAGATGAAAATTAGAGAACTCTCGAATTGTAAACGTTGAGAGAATAGGATATTCTTGGTTTTCATTTCCATATAGAAAGGGTTGACCTATTACTTGAACCAACCACTCTCCTAGGATGATATGATTTCTCTCTACATTGACAACCTTCGTGATGAGCTATGAAAACTTCTCATCCTTGTTAAATATACAAATGGGTTCTGAGATTTCTTCAACATTTCCTAATTAATGTAAAAATCCATAAAACAAACTAAACTCAAGTCTTTGATAACTCCACCAATATTAGAAAAAATAGTGGGAAAGGCCTAAGTGGAATTCATCACACTTAAGCTATCCCATATGCCTTCTCTAGATCCAAAACTTACACCATATCATGGAGAACCTCCCAGGTTTCAATAGAAACCCCATCTCGGTAGGATGAGTGGAGGGGGCCCAAAAATCTAGGAATAAAGGAATAAAGTTTACTCTTTTGAGATAATCGAGTTTTTGGCTATTTTATAGCCACTATGGATAGTGATTTACTCTACCTGCCAAAGAAAAAAAGGGACAACCGAGTAGGTATTGATGACCAAATATATTATTTCTCCTTTCACTCGATAGTGGGATACACTATTCTAGAATGCTTCATCTTCAAAGAATTCCTACAGAAAATAGTATATTCTAGGAAAGCAAATTTGGGAAGGCCACCAATAAAAGTGGCGTGTGTTTCCACCACTTCCCTCAATGAATGAGGTGAGTGGAAAGAAGTTTTTAGCAGGAGGGAACATAATTTTGATAGTTGTATGACTCAAAAGACAATCAACTAAACTCATTGTATTCTCTAAGAACAATTAAAACAACCAACTATTCCCCCATATTCCCCTATTGGAACGTAGCCAATGTCATAGGGCCCACAACCCTCCCAAAGACAGTATTCCAGAATGAGGAATGTCTGGAAAGTTAGGAAGTAGTAAAGGGAAGATAAATCTATTTCGAGTAAAAATTCAGCATTGACCCTCACAAATTTTGTACCCTCATATCTGAAATCATGAGAATTGTCCGGCCAAACGGTACCAAAAAAATGGTCAGCTGTGAAAAGTCCTCATCAGAATAGTAGTTCATATTCAATACCATTAATGTCATTTATTTAATGGATCTCTTATCTGAATATTAGTATATCTATGAACTTGAGTTCACTACACCCGATTGGGGATCTAGAGATAGAGGTCGTGGTAGGTGAGGATACTGAGGAAGATGTAGTCATGGAAGGAACTAGAATTCATGTTGCATCCATACTCATATGGTAAATATTGTAGAGACTTGAAGAAGATCTCTTAAATGTGTCCAACCATAGTAGGATAACCCCCATAAACCTTCTAGGTTCCACTTTGACCTGATCACTCTAGAATACCAATCGTAAGAGGAACATGTGTTAGATCACCCTTGGTAGGAAGGCAGACCTATCCAACCTAACCCTCCAAGGGTATGAGAAACTCCAACTCTTGTCTCAAGGGTCGACCCATCTACATCCAATACTCAAACCTCTAGAGCACCGATGAAAGAATATCCCCCTTCTGTGAAGCACCATCCTTTGTACCATAAGTATGACATCCTAGAATAGTTATCCTTGGTACCAGACAAACTATTGATCCTAGATGACCCGACCTTGTCAAGAGACCTCATGGATGCACTTGTATAGTCTTTTCGAATCCATTGGGAGTATAAAGAAGAAGTCACCACTTCCAAGGTCTATCAGATAGAGACCAATCCTATATAATTTCATAAAGTTGTCTCTTTTATAGATCAATAAGAAGATGAAATTATAAAGGGATGAATCCAAACTCTATACATGTTCAGTAGGATAAATGGTGTTGATGTTCGAAAATGTTTTGTTGACAATGGCTCTAGAGTTAACCTCATTCCAGTATGAACCCTTCATCATATGGTCTTTAATGAGGAAAACATAGCACCTTCTACCATAACACTACAGGGATATGAAAAAAGTGAGTAGAATCCATTGGGCCACATCATGCTCAAGGCTCAGTTTGGATATCCCGTGGCCGACTCAGACATTTTTGTGGTCCGACAGAACACAGCCTTCAACATCTTTCTAGGAAGGCCATGGGAGCATCAAAACACATAAATCCCCTCATAGTATCATCAATACATCAAATTTTACACTAATAGAAAAATTGGGACATTTCACATCAATAATACCCCCATTCCAATCCTATGAGTCACACTATATCAATGAAAGATTCTATTAGGGGAAAGGGAAAAAACCCATGTTCGATGGTGTTTCTTAGGTAATTTCCTTGAGTGGTCTAGAAATGATCCTAACCAACCCCTTTAAATAGATTAAATAAGAATATACATCGCCCATCAATCAGTTTGGGTTTATGAGTCTAAATTTAGACATGTTTTCATAAGTTCTAATGATTTTAGCTATGACTGTTGAGTATATAAGTGTTGAAAAATTTGATGACTCCCAAAAAAATAGTGAAAGCTAGGATAAAAATTCCTTTAATCCATCTTTAAAGATCTAGGAAATATATGCCTCGCCAATTGAGGTAGAAGAGGTTTCCTCATCACCCAAAGATGATAAAAAAATCTTCCTCCATCCCTCACTCCATCCTATCAAGATTTTCCAGGAGATCCTCCATTATCAATTGGGTTAGAAAAAGTTATTTCATCATTCAAATATCGAGATATTGACTCCTAATATAACTCTGGAGAACTTATCTTGCTACTTTCTCCCCCTATGGAATGATAGGAAGAATATAAAGAGAATAAATAAGAAGAGGATGAAGACCTCAGGGACACCCCTCCAACATTTAAGGAGGGAATATCTACCACCATTGATGAAATCATAGAAATAAATCTAGGTATAGAAGAAGACTCACGACCCACATTGATTAGTGCATCCATGTCTTCTAAATAGAAATAGATATGTACCTCCATCTTGAGAAATCATCAAAATGTATTCACTTGGAACTACACATAAATTCCATGCCTCAATCCCGAGGTATCTGCACACCACCTGGGCCTGCCAGAGGACCACCGGGGCTATAAAAAAGCATCCAAAGGGATTCACTCGACACATGCTACCAAAATAGAGGCTGAATTTGACAATATAATAAGATCCAGCTTCATTTAGGAGTTTTAATATTCCATTTGGTTGGTCAATATAGTCCCCTTCAAGAAGATGAAAGGCAAATTTAAAGTATGAATCGATTTCAAAGATCATAGAACTGTTGATTTATGTAACAGTTGAATATCAAGTGCTCTCCTTCATGGATGAATATTCAATATATAATCAAATCTAAATGGCCTAGAAAGATGAATAATCCCCCACCTTCAGGGCTCCCTAGGGATTGTTTTTCTATCAGGTAATTCCATTTAGTATGAGAATGTACGTGCTACATACCAATGGACCATGCAGTGTATATTAAAACCCTTATTGGGAAAGTTCATCGAATTCTTTGTTGATGAATTGGGTTTTAAATATCAACAACACTCTAACCACCTATAATATTTTGAAACTATCTTCAACAAATTGTGTCAGAATGGCCTAAAAATGAACCCCTCGAAATGTAATTTTGGTGTTACATTATAAAAAAATTTCAACTTCATCATATTCCATCATATAATCAAAGTCGATCCCAACAATAAAAATGTTATACTTGTCATTTAACCTCTTCACAACCTCCCAAAGTTGAGAGTACATCAAGGACACTTGGCCTACATTCGACGCTTCATAGAAAACCTTTCATTAAAATTTCTTCCCATCACTAGGATTATGAAAATGGGGTTTACATATTAGTGGAATGCATTTGACAATATCAAGAAGTATCTCTTGAGCCTTCCAGTTTTGATGCCACCTGTCAAAGGAAGGCACTCGTTTTTTATGTGACATCCTTAGAGTGGTCACTAAGTGACTTACTCAAGAAAACTAATGACTTAATTAGAGAAAAAATCCTTTATTATCTCATTAAAATCATGATAGATGCTGATACTTGTTATTAAAATATCTAGAAGAGATGTTTGGTGCTAATATTTATACTCCAAAAACTAGTCATTATCTATAGAAGCACGAGGTCCATTTGGTCTCTCATAGAAAACCACTCAAATAAATTCTCAATTTTCTAATGTTGATTGGATGTTTTTCACAGTGGGCAGTCATCCTACAGTAGTTTGACATTCATTTTGTGCCTTAAAAATCACTCAAAGGCTAGGAATTAGCATATTTTCTGGCAGAGCACCCCTTGGAAGAAATGAATTCATTAGTCACTAAATTACCCAATGAATAGGTATTATCTATTCCAGAGGACCCAAATATATGGGAAATTCATTTTGATGGTGTATCTATAATCCCAATAGGAAATAAGATGGAAGACCTTTAGCTTAACAAAGTACGGCTGGGAGTTGTGCACATATCTCTAGCAAAGGTAGCCATGCCTTACTCCTTCCTACTATCGGAAGGGTTCATGAACAACGGAGAAGAATATCAAACACTCATTGTATAATATTAGAATATTAGGTTATCTAGCACTTCAGTTACAAGTAAAACACATTAAGAAAAAAGGAAATTCTGAAGTGGTCATCATCAAGTAGGTTAATAGTGATTATGCTATCAAAAAGGAAGATCTAATCCCATATTAAACTAGATATGTGGACTAATGGTGGAATTCCCTTTGGAGATGAAATTGACTCATGTATCACAATCATAAAATTTCCAATATAATGAATTGGAAAATGAAGCCACATCTTTGACTAATCCAGATCAGGATGAAACAGTCATCAGCATAGCGCACTGTTGGCTGGTCTCACCATTCGTTCAAGCCAACATGGAAGAAATTGATGGCATTAGCCCCATCCCTAAATTGTATGATCCTACCACTAGTTGGATGACACCCATTGCAGAATACCTTCAATAGGAAGATCTCCAACTAGATAGATATGGGATAGAGAAAATCTAAAGATGGGAAATTAAATTTTTTTAATATGATGGAACGAATTAGAAAAGGGTACTCTATAAAAAATGCCTTGATGGGGTCCTTATCATGTGCATTGGTGGAGAAGATACTGCTGCTATCATGAACGAA
Organism: Viscum album; assembly: GCA_963277665.1. Taxonomy (NCBI): domain Eukaryota; kingdom Viridiplantae; phylum Streptophyta; class Magnoliopsida; order Santalales; family Viscaceae; genus Viscum; species Viscum album. The sequence continues at coordinate 580,933,321 of OY728129.1, read as the reverse complement.
GTGTATACTAAATCTTGTGGTTCCCACTAATCAAGATCCAAGATTTTTGATCAAATTTTAAGGCTTGGGTACTAATGGCTGACAACAACGTAGGACTAAACTAAATTTTCCAAAAAGTTTGATTCATTCCAGGTTCATGCCAAATTCATTCACCAAACCCCAGGTTTGATTCATACAAACAAATACTCATAATCATTTTCCATGTGGGGAATGGAATTGAGGGAACATAACCTCCTGATACTTCCATGTAATTCAAGTGTATTCTCATAGAAATATATTTCTATTCCAAGTGTCTAGAATCCATACCCCTCAAATAGGTTGGGGTAAGAACATTTTCAGCTTCATGAGAGCCAACATCATCACCATATTTGGTTTCCCTCATACAATACTAAAAGAAACGGCATCAATTTCTATTCTTATAAATTGGAGAAACTGTATCAGGAGTATAACATCAAGTCCAATAGGTCATCCTGCTACTATGAATTGGCTAACGGATAGATATAGGCCTTTAACAAGACCCAATCCAATATAATCCATAAGATGGTAGGTAAGGATAAAAACTCTTGGATGGAAAAGCTCCTACATGCCTTGTTGGATTATCGGACCATGACATGCACCACTACACGAGTGACCCCATACTCATTTTTATATAGGATAGAGGTGGTTCTTCCTATATAAGTTCAATTACCCTCGCTTCATGTCACCAACTATGATCAGGAATCCATGAGGAGAAATCCTAGAAATGACTGGATAAATTGGAGTGACTGGATGAGAAGAGATTACATACCTTGCATCATTATTAAGTATACCAAAACCAAATTGAGTGAGCCTTTAACAAAAAGGTTCACCTATGATCTTTCTTTGAAGGGTATATGGTGTTGGTCCTCAGGACTCCAATGGTACCTAGAAAGAAACCTCTGAAGTTAGAGTTGTAATGGGAGGGACCTTATTCCATACATAAAGTCTAATCCAATAGAGATTATTCCCTAATTTCAATGGATAGAAATATTACCATGGCCTCCACCAACACAAGGTTCCAGGAGAAGTATTTTTTATAATCACAAGACAAAATTGTCCTGATCGAGTGACGTTAAACTGCATCGTAAATAATCCTGATTTCATGACATTAAACTTCATGATAAATCTTACTAATCACATGACATTAAACTTATAGTGACCCTTTCTTTTTGAACATTAACATTACATAACTTTTTAGAAAACTTAAACATTAAACAAACAGACACCCAAAGACCATAGTCGATATAGTGCCTTTGGAAACATGGAAACATAAAACTGATACATATGTGAGCTACATTATCACCCACTAGGTTTTTCTTGACTATCACCATTTATAGAAACATCAAACATAATACATATATTCACAACCTATTGAAGGAAACAAAAAAATGTGTGAGCTCAAATGCTCAGTAAGGGTAAACAAGGGAGACATGTAAGGAGATTTCACCATAGCAGAAGCTAAATAGATTGCAAGAATGAGAGGGTATGGATCCTACCATCGGGATAAGACTTGTCATGCATGGGAAATCCTATCCGAACATCCATGCAAATATGGAGAGCTTATTTCACAATGAAGATGCTAGGGAGGATAATTTCCAAGTAGTTAGTATGTATTTTATGTAATGTTTGAATCCTACGGGAAATGAATTCCTCTAAGGCCTATGGGACATGTAATACTTTCACCTATGGGCCTTGTAATGGTTCCACATAACCCCTTGAAAGGTGGATTATCAAAAATCAATAAAAAATGAAGGCCTTCGAGCCATTGGAGGAGGGTATGAGAATGTGATCATGAAATAGATGATCGTACCCTATATATCAAATATCGCATACATGAATCATGGAATAAATCTTGGTAGTTCATAAGAATTGAATAAAAATGAAGTAACGGACATAATACATGAAAGAATAACATAAGAGTAAGACATGGAATTGTGGAAAACACATAATCATATAATTATTTCCATAGTATCCAAGGTATTGCTACCAATACCATCTTAGTAGTATGGTTTCACTCCCCATACCATCATAGTAATCATGGTTCACTCCCATGGCCATCATATTAGCCTAAGTTTACTCCTCATACCATCTTACTATTCATGGTTCACTCCAATGACCATTGTAGTAGTCAATTTTCACTCCCAAGACCATCATATTTTATCTCATTAGACATAAAACTTTACCCAATGCATTGGAGGGAGATATAGGTCCCACATATCACATAATGAAATCATAAATACATGTTCCATAAGATAATAAATAAACATATCATAACCCATTAAATGAAATGGGTATCATAAACATGTAAATATATCATTACATGTGGAAATAGATCAGTTTAATAATAATTTCATTTTAAACATAACCCGTGAAAATAAGAAAGTTTCAAAGGCATATAACCCAAGAAAGAGAAATGGGTTTCATAACATCATACCCTCAAAACATAATCCATTAATAGAAATAATACGAATGGAAACATTGAATAATTTTCCCACAAAGGAATGAGTAACACCAATGGATGTTATATTAGTTGGGAAATAATTTTGAAATATATTTTAAAACATTTCTTGATTAAAATATCCTTTCTTATTTGAAAAATGATTTTCATAACATAAAATAATTTGAATACTTTTTTATTTGAAAATAGATTTGAAAACATATAAAGTAAGATTTGAAAACAATAAAACATTTTTAAAATACTTTAACTTGAAAATTATCTTCAAGGATCTTTTGAAAACATATTGAAAACATTTTCGAAAACATGGTTTTGGAATAAAATATATTTCCGACCAAAGAGAGAGACAGGCAGGTTTAAAAAACATTATCTTAAGTAAAAAATAGTGGTAAATTGGTACAAAAAATAGTGGATATCAAGAATAAATAGAGGGGAATAAAACTCATGAATATTATTGATATATGAATCATAATATTTCATTAAAGTAATCATGAACATAAATAGTCTCAAAAAGCAATGAGATATTCTCAATAAACTCTTATAACTTGGTATCTTGGGTTCATACTCTCCATGTAAGGAAATTAAATTAAATGACACATATAATATAATGAAAATATTTATATTCATGATATTTAATGAAAAATGGAAACATATTCACCTCGGAAAAGAGTTTAGGTGCATAACTAAACATGAGACTTAGAGAAGGCAAATTGAGACAAAATATTTTACCGATTTGGTTACTTTTGAAAGATAAATCCCATTTAGGAAGGATCATAAATTAGATATTTGAATACCCATAAATTGAATTATAAGATATATATAATACAATCACAGTAATTAAATACTCCACATAAAAGGAAATGGTGGTGAACATAACATGTATCTCACAGAAATTAAAAGTGAGATGGAATCCCAAAACATTGTGTCTTGACTCTCTCCATACTCATACACGCTTCCTGTATAATAAATATAAGTTTATTATAAATATTTTACAGAAGAATATTCTTATATATATATTACCATATATTTTTTTATTATGACTATATATTTCCCGCTTGTTAACGATCCTATGTTAAGGTTTCACTTTGGGTAATATTCTCTTTGTTCTTCGCATGTGTCTTAATTTGTTATATCATTGGTCCTTATAATTATATCAGGATTATAGAATGTATATCATGATATAAATATAATTTATATCCAGTATATTTATATTATAATAATCTATCGAATAATTAATTATGAAATGGAATACACCGTTCATGAAGATGATAATCCATATGTACGCATGAACGTTGTTTCCGTTTTTATTGTCGTATTGAAAGAAAGTATGTAAATGATATATATATATATATATATATATCATTATTACAGTAGCATTAATATATCATATATATAATATAAGTTCATTAAACCCATCCTTAATACATTCCAAGTGGTGTGTGAACAAATCACATCACTTTGAGGGGGTTGTAGTCTATACTTCCTCAAATGAGATTATCGTATCAACACCAAATGGAAAGTAAAGAGATATATGTTTAAATACATAATAAATATAATATATGAAATATATAAATATATTTTCCATCATAATTTTCACCATTATTGGTGGTAATGGATAAATTAACAATCATCGTTTCGTGAGGCAGCAGTTCATCATACCCAGAAACAGTATGTTCAACATCCATTATATGGAGGTGTGTGTAAGTGTAGGTTGAAACCTTACAATAAAAAATCCTATCATATGTAGGAGAATATTTTTTCATCTAATAATTAAATAAAGAGAGTGTATGGGGTGAATAAGGAATATAAAGTAAAGGATCTTGAGAGAAGATGTTAGCTCTTAATCGGGTAACTCCTTTTGGTTTTTGACAAAAGGATTCCTTGAGAGGATTTATACCCAAAGGGAGACTTCAAGGTAGAAGGGAGGATTTTTTTAGGCTACTTGGGTAGAGTTTGGCTGAACATAAAAGGTTTTAGAGGTGTGAGGAATGGGTAGAGGTGGTGGCCTTTTATAGGGAAGGAAAATAACTCACATGGAATTTTTAGAAACGAGTTAGGAGTGCACGCGTTATTACAAAAAAAAAGTCATAAAAAACAAACCAAACTCAATAATTTAAGGTGTATGGAAGAAATATAGACATTAAATGGGTTTTTTACATGTTCCTAGGTTGTTTTTTGTCTTATATTTAAGGTTTATTACTTTATTAACCTAATTTTTCTCCTAACTGATGTAATTAATTTTAATCACCTTCCCTAATATTCTTTTCAAAACCAAAGTTGACCTTATTAGAAATTATAAATTATTATAATTCCAAATATGGATTCCATTTTTCCAAATTCTAATCATATAAGGGGCATAAATTAATTTAAAATTAATCTCGATGTTAGGACGACACTGCGGGTTTTATAGTAAAAAAGATCCAAAGTTTGGTAACTCTTTATGTCCAATTTAAATGTGGAAATGGTTACAATGAAAAAAATTGGATTAATTGATAAAAATATTATCTAATTAAACATTTAAATAAAAATAAAATATATTTTAACCATATAAATAAATTGAATTAAAAATAAGTTTTGAATTAAAACCGATATTTTCACTATTCATCCAAAAATAAAGTTTCTTAGAAAAATCCCAAAATTTTACACTAAGTTAATTTTAATATTATAAATTAAAAAATTATGTTTATTTTATCAAATTAAATTTCTAAATATTTCTAAAACTAATTTTATTATAATTACATTAAAAACATTATTTTTAGACATAGAAGGACTTTACCAAAAATATTATCTTTTATTATCAATATGATTCATTTATATAAAACAATTATAAAAAAAATTTAAAAGTAGTTAATACTATTCATATAAAAAAATTTAATGCCTAGGTTATAATTATCTTATTTAAATAATTAAAATGATGTTTTATAGAAACTTGGTGTTGAGTGTATTATACGCCAAATTTGCGTTGCATGTAATGTAAAAAAAATTGGTGTTGCATGTAACATATGAAATATTGGTTTAGTGTGAAAGGAATATTTGAATTAATGCATTTAAATATTAAAATTTTAATTTACTTGAAAAAAAGGTTCATAAAAACTTGGGGTGTTACATTTTACCCCCTTAAAATGAATTTTTCCCAAGAAAGTTTCCACTCAGGTAAAAAATAATTAGGATACTTATGCTTCATCATATTCTCAAGTTCCCACATAGCTTATTATAACTGGTGATTTCATCAAAAAAACACTGACTAAGTGAGTGGTATTGTTTCATAGAACTTCCTCTGATTAGTCCAGAATTTCAACAGGTTGTTCCTCGTAAGAAAGATCTTGCTCTATCTGTATGACCTCTGAGTTCAGTACATGTGAAGGTTCAGGTATGTACTTCCTCAGGAGAAATACATGGAACACATCATGGACTTGAGATAGATTTGTTGGAAGTTAATAGTGATAGGCTATCGTCTTGATACAATCAATAATTTCAAAGGGGCTGATATACCTAGGGCTTTTATTCCCTTTCTTCCTTAATCTCATAAATTTCTTCCAGAGTGAGATTTATACAAACACCTTTTTTCAAACTTAGAAATTCTATATCACACTGTCGATTATCATCATAACGTTTCTGTCAGCTTTGAGCTGCCTTGATATGTTTCTGAATGGTTCTAACCTTCTCGGCCATTTATTCAGTGATTTTAGGTCCTAATAGATTTATTTCTCCAACCTCATCCCAATGAATTGGAGCTATACATTTCTTCCCATAGAGATCTTCATAAGGTTAAATCTGAATTATTGAGTGAAATCTGTTGTTTTATGAAAACCAAACTAGATGAAGGTATTGATCCCAACCACCTTTGAAATACAGAGAGCATGATATCAACTTATCATATAGGTTTTGAATTGTTCTTTAGCAATGGTCATATTTTTGAGGATGATAAGTAGTGTTGAAGCTCAATTCCGTATCAAGTTATTTCTAAATACTTCTCTACAACTTTTAGGTAAACCTCGAATCCTGGTTTGATATAATAGAATGTGGTACTCCATGCAACCTTACCACTTCCTTAACATATATTCTGGAAATCTGATCAAGAGAGAAATATTCTCTAATAGTAATGAAGTTTTTTGACTTAGTAAGGTGATCAACTACCACACATATAGCATTAATCTCTTTAGAGGTTTTGGGTAGTCCGATGAAAAAATATATAGTGATGCTCTCCCATTTCCATTCCGGTATGGGTAATGGATGCAACATCCCTTTGGACTTTTTTTGTTCAGCCTTAACTTGATGGAATACCAAACACTGAGATATAAACTCCATGATATCTCTCTTCATGTCATCCCACCATAATTATTCTTTTAAGTCCCTATACATCTTCATAATTCTAAGATGAATAGAAAATGAAGAACTATGTGATTCCTCTAAGAGCTCCTTCTTCAAATCTGACATGGAAGGAACACATAAATGGTTCTTGAACCTTATCATTCCATCCAAATAAAGGTTAAACTCAGGAACATTTCTAACCTTATTTTTCATCTCTTCATCTTCCTTCTGCACCTTCTTAAACATCACTTGGATATAGGGTTGAAAAATCATTTGAGAAACATAATATTTTTTCCATTCCTTTATGATTTCTAGATCCATCCTTTTAAAATCTAGAAATATTAGATATTTTTTTATTCTCATCGTAGATAATCTAGCATTATCTTTTTGACTCAAATCATCATCCACCTTATTCACTTTCACAGGGTGGTAATGTATTGAGTAGTCAAAATCCTTTATCAACTCTAACTATCTTCTCTTATGCATGTTCAACTCCTTCTATGTGAATATATATTTCATAATTTTATGATCAGTATATATATCACACTTTTCCCTATAAATATAATTCCTCCATATCTTTAATGAAAAAATTATCACTACTAACTCCAAATCACGAGTTGGGTAATTTTTCTCATGAATCTTTCACTGTCGTGAGGTATAGGCTATAACCATATTAATTTTCATAATAACACATCTCAATACCTTCTTGGATGCATCACTATAAATTAAAAACCCTTCTCCACTATAGGTTAATGTAATCACAGGTGAACTTACCAACCTTCTTTTCAGTTCCTTGAAATTTTACTCAAATTCATCTATCCAGAGGAACTTAACACCCTTCCAAGTTAACATGGTCATAAGATTACATATTCGTGAGAAATTCTCCACAAACCTTCAATAATATCTAGTTAAACCAAGAAATCTATGGATATTAGTCACTGTTTTTGGTCAAGGATATATTTTAGTAGCCTATTTCTTTGATAGATCAATTTTTATACCATCTACACTAGTGGAAATACGGGTTTTCGCGTCGGCGTAATAACGTCTGTTTTTTAAAACCCGACGCGAATAGTATGTGCGGGGAATTAATGGCGTCGGTTCTGCAGAAAACCAACGCCAATAATATTAGTTAACATATTTTCCGCATCGGTTATTATAATAACCGACGCGGAAAATAATTTAAAAAAATTTTCCACGTCGGTTTTCAAAAAAACCGACGCGGATGTTTTTATTTTTATTTTCGGCATCGGTTTTGAGGAAAACCGACGCCGAAAACCGACGGCGAAAAAACACATTCGGCGTCGGTTTTCCTAAAAACCGACGCGGAAGATAGTTTTTAAAAAAACATTCAGCGTCGGTTTTTCTAAAAACCGACGCCATAAGTTAAAACTTCCGCGTCAGTTTTCCTAAAAACCGACGCCGAAATGTTTTTTTAAATTTTCGGCGTCGGTTTTCCTTAAAACCGAAGCGAAAATTCTTATAAAATTATTCGGGGTCTGAAACCCTCATTTTTTTCTACTGTCAAAATCGAGCTCCGCTGTCCCGAAACCCTCGTTTTTTTTCATCGTCTAAATCAAGCTCCGCTACGGCCCTTCGGACATCTGACTACCTTGGAACCTAATTTGCGATCTCGGCCGAAACCCTTATTTTGTTCGATCGTCGAAATCAAGCTCCGCGGCTGCACTTCAGACTCCCGACGACCTTCGAACTTGATTTGCGATCTTGGACGGACATTTTTGAAGGTTTTTTTCGTTTGCACGATTTTTGGTAAGCGTTCTTCCTCTTTCTCTATTGCTATCACACCATTTTTGCACTTGAAATGTATAAGTGGGTCAATACATGGAAATGGTTGAATATTATTTGGATGTGCCACTAGATTGGATAGTTTATAACAGAAAACTGGTTATTGACTATGAATTTGCACTATATACTGGTATTTGATTCCAAACTGAGTGCCTCCACGGATTTCCTCTAGATATATTTAAGAGATTCCATTTATTATCTATCTGTATGTTCTATTTATCTATACTTATTATTGGTCATTATCCCTTCAAGTTTATATCATATTATTTGTTTCATTTACATTCATTATATTCACTATTTGATCATCTAGTAATAAATTATATTTTTGGTTTTGTTTTTAAAATGGATTTTTATTGTGAAACCATTTTTTAAAATAAATGATGCATGTGTGATTTTTAAAAAAGTGAATTTGTGGAAATATCTGTTTTGTTTTTTAGAATAATTAAAATCCTACTTTATATATGTATTTTAACCTTTTTGGACTTTTTTGGAAAGGAAATGCATTGAATAGGGTGTGATAACCTACTGATCTATTTATGATCACATCATACTTGTTCCAAACAACATTGGTTGACCTAATATATTTTGTAGTTTATTATTTATAGTTAAATATTCCATTAGAGCATGTTGGCGTTGTGTTTGGTGGTGACAAAGAGGTCACATGGAGATCACGATTTCATGGTGTATCATAAGTTTTTTTTTCGTTTTTTTTATTTTGAAGTTTTTGTATTTGGATTAGTTATGTATTAATTGATGTTTATTATTGTTAGTTCTACCGTGTATTCAGTTTAGATATTGATCTTGGTAGTTTTTTGGGATAAATCATTCCTTTTTTATTCTTTTGATTCCCTATAGTAGTTTCCAGCTTTGGGGGATCAAGAACGCCCTTCAGGCCATATCCCAGACTGTGTTGGGTTTCTGGTTAGATGGCATCTCATCTTGGTTCTTGAAAAACCATAAAAAAATCATTTCCAGTAATAATAGTTCTCTAGACCTTCCCAAACTCACAATTGATGACATTTATGTAGGTGATTCATTTATAAAAGGGAATATTGGCAAGAAAAAAATAATCTAGAAAAAGTAAAATCATTGATGTTACTCAAGATAGTTTATGGTGTTGTTTTTGGGCCAATGACACCTAAATCCCTTGATAGAATATGTATTATGTATTATATGTTCAATAATAAAATAATATAGATTGGATTATGGTGATTATCCACTTAAATGTGGAATTGAAATGCATTGATCTGTTAGATATGGATAAAGAGAAGTGTCTTAGTATCAATATAAAGATATACTAAAATGATAATGACATATAATATACAAAAACTATGTGGGAGAATAGAAAAAAATCATGGGAAACCACATCAAGTGTCAGTGGTGAGGGATCATAAACTGATGCCATGAGTCATATTACCAATGAACTCAAGCATGCGTCCCAATATAATTGAGGCTCCTAAGCATCATTATAGGTTTATAAACGTATAATGTGGAGACTATACCCACTATTCGGAGTAAAACAATATTATAAATAACCTTAGGAGATAAATAAACCAAATGAGCCAGTATGAATGATACACTTATTTGGATGTCTTATATTTTACCATGTGACCCAACTGCAAAATGTCAATTTCGACCAAAATCTAAATATTGAGGAATTTTATCTTTGTATTTGACTCTTTCATTTATTATGTTCACAAAAATAAGAAGTATTTTATTAACATACTCTTCATCATGTTCAATAATATCCTCAGAATAATCAAAGAACCAATCATTAATTTATTTTATTTTAAACTACATCATTGATTGAAATGACATATCATTTTCTTTCTTGATCTTATTTTTTAAATTTTGATACTTTATAATTTTTTATGAAATTAGAATGTCGTTAACACACATGTATATAATATGAAAATAAACTGTTTACTCTATTTGTAAACGTGTTTCATATCTGATGTCTTTTATCTGATTATCAATAGTTTTTATGGAATATGTTTTTGTTTACAATTTATCTGATAGATATTTAAATGTTTCTATGTTTTAATATATTCGTCAATTATATTGTGATATCAGGTATTAATGGATCATAATTGGATTTATCTACGAAGAACTACTAGTGAATATGAAAGAGGAGTTGACAATTATTTGGAATTTGCTAAACGACATAATCAAAATATTGATTTGATTTTCTGTCCATGTGTGAAGTGTGTAAATATGAGAAAGTTAAACTTCATAGAAATCAAGGATCATCTCATTTGTTATGGTTTTAGCCTTAATTATACACGTTGGATCTTGCATGGTGAAAGAACTGAAAATTCAACATCCAATGTTGATGATGATATTCATAATGAGGCAGAGGATCGTATTGAAGAATTAATTCATGATTTAGGTGTTGAAACCATCGAAAAAACACCAACTATTGAACGATTGTATGGAGATTCTGAGAAACCATTATTCCCAGGTTGCAGTAAATATACAGTGTTATCAGAAGTTTTGAGATTAGTTAACTTAAAAGCAAAAAATGGGTGGAGTGATAAAAGTTTCTCCAGTTTACTTGAGCTTTTAAAAGAGCTTCTTCCAGAAGGCAATGGGCTTCCAGATTCCAATTATGAGGCGAAGAAAATATTATTCCCAATGGGATTGGGGTATAAAAAGATACATGCTTGCCCCAATGATTGTGTACTGTATAGGAAAGAAAATGAACATTTATCAAGTTGTCCTACATGTGGAACATCGCGCTATAAGATGGATTAGAAAGTCAACTCAGATTCATTTTCAGGTGATGTCATGTAACGTTATGAAAAATCAATTCTTTTACTTTCCAATGATATCATCCAATATTTTTTTCAAACAATTCTGATAATTCAATTCTGATTTATTTTTAGGTACCAAAATCAAAACTCCATCTAAAGCAATTTGGTACCTTCCAATTATTCCTCGTTTGAAGCGTCTATTTGCAAATTCAAATGATGCAAAAAGGTTAAGATGGCATTCAGATGAGCGCATTTCTGATGGTAACTTACGTCACCCTGCCGATTCACCACAGTGGAAGAGTTTTGATAAAAAATTTCATGATTTTTGAAGTGAAGTTAGAAATCTCAGAATGGGATTGTGTACTGATGGAATGAATCCATATCGGAGCCTCAGTAGCCAACATAGTTCATGGCCTGTTTTGCTGGTACTTTACAACTTGTCCCCACATCTATGTATGAAGAAAAAATATTTTATGATGAGCTTGATGATTTCTAGACCAAAACAACCGGGAAATGATATTGATGTGTATCTTACACCATTGATTGAGGATTTAAAACTGCTATGGGAGAAAGGTGTTACAGTTTTCGATGCATACAAGAAAGAGTATTTTCTTTTACGTGCTATGATAATGTTCACTATAAATGACTTTCCTGCATATGGAAACCTATCTGGATATAGTGTTAAGGGACATAAAGCATGTCCAATTTGTGAAGAACAAACTTCATATTATCAATTGCAAAATGGAAGAAAGATAGTGTACATGGGACATCGAAGATTTTTGTGAATTGATCATCCTTATCGTAGATTGAGAAAAGCATTTAACGGTTTACAAGAATACAACCTCCCCCCTCAACCATTGTCAGCTGAAGAATATTATGACAGAGTGAAAGATATTGATTCAACATTTGGAAAGAGAAAAAGTTCTGGTTTACAAAAACATATCTGGAAGAAGCAGTCTATTTTTTTCGAACTACCTTATTGGAGATTTTTAGAGATAAAACATAACATTGATGTTATGCATGTTGAGAAAAACATATGTGATAGTTTGATTGGAACTTTTTTAGACATAAAATGAAAGACAAAAGATGGATTACATGCTAGATTGGACTTGATATTAATGCGAATACGTTTGGAGTTAGCTCCCGCTGTGAAAGGAAAAAGAACATATTTACCTCCGGCTTGTCACACATTAAGCAAGATTGAAAAGATGAATTTTTGTCAGTGTCTTCATGGTATTAAAGTACCCAGTGGTTTTTCTTAAAATGTGAATAATTTTGTGTCATTGAAGGATTGTAAATTAATAGGTATGAAATCACATGATTTCCATGTGTTAATGCAACAAATTCTACCAGTAGCAGTACGTGGTATATTACCGAAAGCTGTCAGGAAGACAATCATCAGGTTATGTAATTTCTTTAAATCCATTTGTAGCAAAGTCGTTGATCCAAATTTGTTAGATTTGTTGGAGAATGAAGCAACTCTTATTCTTTGTCAGCTAGAAATGTATTTCCCACCCACATTTTTTGATATAATGGTTCATCTATTGGTTCATTTGGTGCGTGAGATAAGAATGTGTGGGCCTATTTATTTAAGATGGATGTATCCTTTTGAAAGATATATGAAAATTTTGAAAGGATATGTTAAAAATCCTAATCGACCAGAGGCCTCTATTGTTCAAAAATATATATCAGAAGAGGTGATTGAGTTCTGTACTGATTATTTGAATGAGGTGGAGCATATTGGTCTCCCTCTATCTCGACATATGACAGTTGACAGAGAAGGTAGAGGGGTTCGAGGCTTAAAGGTAAAGTTCATTCCACGTGATGAAGTGATGCAAGCACATTTATACATTTTAAACAACACAGATGAGGTTCAACCATATATATCCTCACATATTGCTGAATTAAAGTTACGATATCAGAAAAGAAATGAAAAGTGGTTGATGATTGAGCATAAGAAGACATTTGTTTCATGGTTTAAAGAGAAAGTCACCCCAGATATATCTGTATCAGAAACATTTAAGTGGTTATCAGGGGGACCATCTTTTAATGTGATCACTTGGTCTGGTTTTGATATCAATGGATACACATTTTACACAAAAAACCTGGATGACAAGAGTACCGTTCAGAATAGTGGTGTGATGGTATTTGCTGAAGCGGTGCATTTTTCGAGTGCCAAAGATAAAAACCCAATTTCTGCATCGACATCATATTTTGGAGTTATTGAAGACATATGGGAAATTGATTATATTAAATTTCAAGTCACTATTTTTAAGTGCAATTGGGTTGATAGTAATAGTGGCGTGAAACATGATGAATATGGGTTTAAACTGGTTGATTTGAAAAGATTTAATCACAATGAGGAACCATTTATCTTGGCGACACATGCAAAACTAGTATTTTATGTCATTGATCCGTCGAATGATCATTGGTCAGTTGTTTTGCAAGGGAAAAGATATCATTTGGGTGATGATGATGATTTTGATGAAGCTAGTGATTTACATGAGCCTTATTCATCTATTATGCAATTTTCAGATGATTACAATGAATATAAGACAGACATAGTGCATGCAGTACGTACCGATCATGATGAAGGGACGTGGGAAAATACTAAATTAGTCTCCTAATTTTTCTGGTAAATATTTATATTTTGTGTCTATTTTTAAAACTTACAAATGCATGCCTCTATTTTTACATATTTATTTTTCATTTCCTTGTTTCTAATTATTTAGTTTTCTAATGATATGCAGGTACCCAAAATTTCATTACACTTTCTAGTAGCAATGTCAAATACAGATAGAGAGGAGCAGTTACCGAGGTATATCTATTTTGACATATTATTAAATATTCAGTAATATACATATTTAATGAAATAAAACTGTTAATTTATAAAAAAAAATTGCAGGACTACTGATGCGTCCTCGGCGGAGGAGACTTCTCCAGTTACTACTCAAAAATCAATTTCTCTAGTTGGTAAACGTCGTATTACACGTTTACCAAAAATATCACTCGCTCGTGATGATAACAAATCACACATCCATTTTGATGATAATAATAATGCAGTTGGCCCAAATGCAGTTCAGTTTGTCAGTTATATAGCGATGCAGAGCCGTTGCAGGATTAGTATTTTATATCCTGATTGGAAGTCAGTGGACAGGACGGCGAAGCAACAGCTTTGGGAGGCCGTGACGGTAAAATATCTTTATTTATTTATTTTATCTCATTTTTTTAATATTATATAGTTTAAATGACATATTTAATTTTTTCAATTACAGATGACATTCAATTTTGAGGAAACCAAAGAAATTAGGAAAATACATCTCTCTTTAGCGGCGATTCGATGGAGAGATTTTAAAAACAAACTGACGAAAGATTATGTTTTTGGAAAGAGAAGGTTTGAAAGCCCATGTCTTAAGTATCCATATATAGATGAAGAAACATGGAAGTGATTTGTTGACAGTCGTTAGGAAGAGAAATTTCAGGTATTGTAATTGTTTTATATTTTAAAATTTATGCTATATTTTCCTTATTACTTATGTGTTTATTTTTATGTAACAGGCCTCCAGAAGATCTCATCAGGAGATCCAGTTGAAAAACGTATACCCTCATACTTTATCACGTGGAGGATACTCGTATTTGGAGCAGAAAATTATTGAAGAAAAATTTGAAGCATTAAGAGCTCGATCAAGTAGTGGTTCAGAAGAGGTCCAGTATGGTCCTCCATCTCCTCCCACTCGCCATGAGAAATGGAAACGAGCAAGAAGAAGAAAAAATGAACAATATCTTATAGACGAAGCTCATCAAGTGGCTGATAGAATTGTAAGTAAATATTAATTCTTTGTTAACAATTTTCCTTTTTTATAATTTATAAACACTAATATAAATTTTTTATTTTTCATTTCAGGATGAACTTCAGGAGAAAGAGACACAGGGCTCTTTTATCCCCGAGGGTAGGATGGATATCCTAGCCACTGCTTTGGGAAAGGCTGAACACCCCGGCCGTGTTAGAGGATATCAGGCGGGTGTTAGTATTCGGAAGGTTTTTGGTAAGAGTAAGCAACCAAGAGACCCGGAAATCGAATCCTTAAAAGAAGAGCTGCAGGATATGAAACGGTCTATGGGTGATCAAATTCAAGCAGCAGTACAGAAGGCTTTATTAGAACACTTGGCAAGACAGTCACAGTCTGCTCATCCTTCCGAGGTATATTATTTACTGTTAACAATTTTTCTTTTCTATAAATTATAAACACTGATATAACTTTTTCATTTTTCAACATTCTCAGCCTACTCGCTCAGACTATCCTGCCTCATATGCTTACCCAACACCATCTGGGAAGCCTTCCGAGGTATATTATTTAATGTCATCAATTTTTCTATTTTATAAATTATAAACACTGATATAACTTTTTCATTTTTCAACATTCTCAGCCAACTCACCCGGACTACCCTGCCCCATCTGCTTACCCTGCCCCGTCTGCGCAACCATTTGAGGTATATTATTTTATTTAATTTTTAATCAATTTTTCTATGTTATAAATTTTAAACACTAATATACCCTTTTCATTTTTCTGACTTCTCAGCCTGCTCACCCTGACTACCCTGCCCCACCTGCTAACTTTGAGCCTCCACCTCCTCCATCGGATCGAACCTTATATTGTGAGTTGTTTGCGGGAGATCCTCATGTACATATTGTTGCGTTAGGACAAGTGTATTTTTTGGGGGACTCGGTACATCATCAGCCTATGCAGATGGGTCAGGTTAGAGTATCAGTACTTGTTATTATAGATCCTACTCCTCTACTACCATTTCCTACTGCGGAGATCACCAGTGTTGGGGAATGTATGGGCCATTTTTTACTTTGGCCAACTGCACTTCTTCGTTATATTTCACATGAGGTATGAGTTTTTTTAAATAGTAATTAGAAATGATTCCAAATTACTTATAATGTTTTCTGACATTTAACTTATATAGGAATATCTGAAAGCAAAAGAAACTGTACAAATGCAGCAAAATGTTCAGAAACAGTCGGCTGTAGATACTTCTGATATTTCTTCTGGGTTGAAAAGATTATCTCAGTGCTCTTCTTCCTTGAATTTTATCTATGAGTTTCGGATGACGTCCGATATATGTGGAAGAAATTATAAATTGAGAATATTGAAAGAAGATATCATGAATTTAGTTAATTTTGAAGAGATCGGGCTGAATGTGGTGCAGTTGTTTTCCATATAAGTAAATTGACGTTTGAATTGCTATTTCTTTAATAAAATATTGTTATGTCATTGACTAACTATATTTTCTTTTTAAATTAGGTATCTATACAGGATTCTTTTACAAAATGAAACTACAAGCATTTACAGCTTTATAGATCCAGAGTACATTTCCTTGGAAGTCAAACATGTGAAAATTGATGAAAGAGTTCAATATATATCCGAGAGATTATCACAAACAGAGATTCAGTGCTGGTTTTTTCCATTTCTTGATAAGTAAGAATATCAACATAATTTTGAACTCATGATCATTATAATGTCATTAATTGTGAACTTTTTGTATTATAGGGGCATTGGATGTTAGGTGTATTTTGCCCAAATGAATGCACCTTATATTGGTTTTGCTCTTTATTAGGAAAAGTGCGTAAACCGTTTTCCAACTTATTAAACAGGTAAGTTGTTTTTTTATTTTTAGAAGTTTTTTATGTTTAATTTTAATTGTTTACACAAGTTTTATTAGTTCTTATATAAAAAAATGCAGTTCATGGAAACATTTTACAAAGGAAAAGAAACCAACAAAAATCAAATATGTGGAAGTACAAGTAATTAGTTTTTATATTTTTGTTATATATTGGGTTTCATTATTAATTAAATGTTTTATAACTGCAGTGTCATCATCAAAATGGACATGTTGAATGTGGTTATTATATTCTACGATTTATGTACGAGATAATCACAACTGGGGAAACTACTGATTTTCATAATGTTAGTTGTATTAATTTTTTTATATATTTTCATCCACTTTCTTCTATTTATTAATTTCATATCATTCAATATTATTGTAGGTATTCAATGATTCACAGTCATATTCTCAATCTGATATGATCCATATTCAATCTACTTTTGCGGACTATTTGTTAAGTCTGATTAAGATTTGAGGTATGTATATACTAATATTTATAAATAATAATATATATGGGTTTAAAAAACTAACTCTTATGATATATTAGGTGTTTGAACCTACTAATAATCAAATGAATGCTTCAACAATAACAAACAATGATCATGTCATATATTTCAGGTACGTGTATTTTAATTCTTCTTTACTGAGTTTTCTCAAGTGCCTCTGCAAAAACTGTTTTATTGAATCTACTAATAATCAAATGAATCCTTCAACAATATCCAACAATAAGCATGTCATATATTTCAGGTACGTGTATTTTAATTCAGAATTAGTTATTATATTTCTTTTCATTGTTATTTCTTAAAATCATTTGTCTGTACAGTGACAGATCTGGAGGGTGGTACTTGGATCATGAACATAGAGATTCGTATAGCGAAATAACATTCACAAACACTAAAAATTGTCTCCCTTTCATGCACATCAATATCTTCTAGGCCTTTTTATTTTTTATGCAAATAAATATCGGAAAATGATTGCCGAGAAGCATATCACATAATACCTGAAACAGCGCTTAGTGGGTTTGCACAAAGATAAAATAGAAGGCGTCAATTTTTAAGGTATGTTTCTTTATGTCTCTTCAATCTGCATTTGATTTCAATTTTCTAACCTATTTTTTGCACTCAAACTTATTTCTCTGTTATTCCATAACTTAAACAAATAACAATAGTGAATGGGTAATGCACGTCTATACAGAGCAAATATAAAAACCTGAGGTTGGGGGTGGTGGGGATCCTATGGTGAAAAGACACCCCCAACATCTTCAGTGGGGGAGGTGAGGAAGAGGTTGCATCGGCTGAGTGTTCCTGGAATTTTGATTAGGAGTCGTAACATTTCATTTTGGTAATTTACTTTGTGAAAAAATGAATGATTCAAATAAATTACACATTTTCATTTAATGTTTATTCATTGCACTAATATCTTGGATTGATTTTTTCACGCACATCTCCTTAGTTTCATTACTATTTTGACAGGATTGGTGCTATCTATGGGAGGAAACTTACAATGATTGATACTGAGTATGGTTAGATTAAGAAAATGCACCATGTAGGTACGTGTATTTTAATTCTTCTTTACTTTGAGTTTTCTCAGGTACTTCTGTTAAAGCTGTTTAATTGTTTTTGTATACTTCGTTTTTTTCAGGGTTCCGATTTTTTTTGGAGGAGAAAATATATGTATTTTATTTAAAAAAAAATATTTATGGCGTCGGTTATTTTAAAAACCGACGCCGAATATTTTAAAAAAAAATTTGTTTACGGCATCGGTTTTTTTAAAAACCGACGCCGAAAGTTTGCTATGGAGTCAATTTTTTAAAAAACTGACACCGAAAATCCTATGTAAATTAGTTTCGGCGTCGGTTTTTAGAAAAACCGAGGCGGAAAACCGATATTTCGGCGTCGGTTTTATATAAAACCGACGCCGCAAACCTAGTCGACTCTATTTTTCGCGTCGGTTTTTTAATGAACCGACGCGGAAAATAATGTCTAAATGTAGCTTCGGCGTCGGTTTTATAAAAAACCGATGCCGAAGCTCATAAGCGAATTATTTTTCGCGTCGGTTTCTATGAACCGACGCGAAAACTGTATTTTTAACGTCGCCTATAAAGACGTCGGTTTATAACCGACGTTAAAAATTAAAAAAAAACCGATGCTAAAAAGTGTTTTTGCAGTAGTGCTATTAAGATTATGTGACCCAAAAATGAAACCCTTTACATCCAAAATTCACACTTGTAAATTTTTCATATAACTTCTCCTTCTTTAGGGTCTTAAATATAATTCTTAATTAAAATTCATGCTCTTAGTTTCTCTTTTAATATATAATAATATCATCTATAAATACTACCACAAACATATCAAGTTAATGTATAAAGACTCTATTCATTAAATCCGTGAAGATAGCAGGGGAATTGATAAGACCAAAAGGCATCATTATATATTCATACTGACCATACATTTTATAGAAAGTCATCTTGGATATATCCACCTTATGGACTCTCAATTAATGATATCTAGAATGAATAACAGTCATGAGAAAGTATTGAGCTTCATGCAGTTGATCAAACAAGTCATCAATATGGGGAAAAGGATACTTGTTCTTGATTGTCATTTTTTTCAACTCATGATAATCAATGCAGTGTCACATTGATCCATCATTCTTTTTCACAAAAAGGATTGGTGCACCAAAAGGTCACACACTTGGACAAATGAATCCCTTATCAAGGTTTTATTTGAGTTTCTTCTTCAATTCCTGCAACTCAGTTGGGGCTATTCTATAAGGAGTATTTGAAATTGGTGTTGAACTAGGTATAAGTTCTATCGAGAACTCAACTTCACATTTTGGTGGAAGACTAAGAAAATCTTTTGAAAATACATCCACAAAATCTTGAACAACATGCATCTCATCGATGTTGATCTTCACCCCACCCATTTGATATAAACAACCCTTTTGAATGAGAATTATGACACATACAATGGATGTAATCTCCACATAAATTTCATACTTATCATAACATTGATGGATGATCATAGGAGGGTTTGAAATATTTAATGTAACTTACGTTCCTTAAAAACGGATGTGGTCTTTATGCATATAAAGTCAATCCATGCCTAGGATGACATAAAATTTGACCAAAGGAAGAATAAAAAGATTTTTAGGAAGCACATTCCTACAAACTTCAACCAGACAGGAATCATAGACTTTAGATGCAATCATCATACCATTAGGGGTTTTCACTTCTAATTCCACCTCTAATTATTTTGGAGGAATCTTAACACCCTTCTCAAAGTCTTTATATATGAATGAGTGGGTAGATCTAGAATCAAATATGACATTAACAGTTCTAGAGTGTATGGTAAGTGTGCCTTTCATTGCATCGTTATCTCACCCCTCATCAAGAATAGAAATTTCATGATATTTTTTCCTTGGCTTAAGAGGTTATTGATGTCGATCATCATCATCAACCCTTGGGTTTTGGGTAGTATTTAGAATAATTCCCATTCTCCTTACACTTGTAGCACTAAATCGTGGGAGGTGCATTCTATGTGGCTTTTTCCCTATTAGCATTTTGAGCCGACTTATTCCCATCACCTCGGCAATCAATTTTCTGATTTCCTTCCTTTTCGCACTTAAAAATTTTATTAGACCCCTTAAATAAATTTCCTCCAGGATTCTTCCCACACTTGGAGAATAATTGAAAGTTTATATTCTTTTCTCCTTAGTTTTTAGATATTCCTTTGAAATCCATCTTCCTCTTCTTGTCAAATTCATGTGATTGATATATGACTCTAACCTTCATTTCAACCTTGATTTCACAATGAACAATTTCTTCATATCTATTAAATTATCTTATGGAAAACTCTCTTATAAGACTTTTATTTAAGCCACTGAAGAACTTATCAACTTTACTTTCGAGTTGGATTATAATTCATGAAGCGTACCTTGCAAGTCTTGTGAAATTATCCTCATAGGTACCAACAGACTCGTCATCCCTTTCTTCCAACTCAAGGAACTATTTATCCATATTGGTATAAAAAATTTGAGGAAAGTAATTATTGAAAATTAAGTTATTGAACTCATCTCAAACCATGGATTCAATCTCATTATGTTTCCTCCTATTCTTGATTAGATTTCACCACTGATCTACTTTTCCTTCTAACTGATAAACATCCAAAATGACTTTATCATGCTTCAAACACTGAATAATGGAGAATATATTTTTAGTGGAACTAATCCATTGTTCAATAACACGTAGATTAAGAGACCCTATAAAACAATGTGTATGTTTCCTCATGAAATACTCTACAAAATATTGTTCTCTCCTTTGCTCATTTAGAATTCCTCCTTGATTCATAACTTGAGAAAGTTGTGTAAGCATAGAAACTAGGTTTTTTATTCCAGATCCCATAGTATTCGGTTATTAAAGAGGAAAATAATTTCATATTCTATCAAAATCTCTATTAACATGGTTCCTTCGGGTTCCAACCATTGACTAAAACCAAAATCATAGAGTAAGAAATAGTTATCATCTTGAGAAACAACATAATCATGAAAAATATCTTTTATGATATCTAACCTATGGAACCTTCCTTAATCTATGATACCTTAGTTTTATCCAAGGTTATTCATGGAAAACTTATATTTAAATCCTTTATAATAGTTCCTGAATATTTTGTTAATTCCCAAAGTATATCCCCCAAGAGTGTCAAATAAGGTGTGCAGCAAGGCTCATTGTCATGTACCGGATTACCACGATTCAAGACTGAAACATCTTGTCAGAGTTGTTATCCCTATGCACATCTGTTCTAGATCCACATCCACTTGTATTATCCAAATAGGGATATATTTCTAGGAAACCACTCACTCTATCCTTCACCAAAATTCCAGGACATTTTCCTATACTTTTCCTTATACATAGAATTATCCTTTAGACGTGTCCTTCGGATTCTCACTAAGGTTTTCTCATCCTATCTTCGAAAGGTTAACTATAACTTTTCTCTGATACCAACTATAGAGACCCTCACTTTTCAAACATTAATATTACATAAATTTTTTGGAAAACATAAACATTTTACAAAAAAATGCTCAAAGATCGTTGTTCATATAGTGCCTTTGGAAACATGGAAACATAAACACTGATACTTATATGAGCAACATTATCACCCACTACATTATTTTTTACTAGAACCCTTGTTAGACACATCAAACATAATACATATCTTCACAACCTAGGGAAGGAAACATAAAAATGGGTGAGCACAAATGCTCAGTAAGGGTAAACAAGGGAGATATGTAAACATGAGCATAAGGGTATGAGAATGTGATCATGAAAATAAAAGATCACACCCTGTATATCAAAGATCATATACATAAATCATGGAATAAAGCTTGGAAGATCATAATATGTGAATAAAAAGGAACTAAAGGACATAAGACATTAAATAATATAATATTAAGACATAGAATTGTGGCAAACACATAAGCATATAATGATTTCCATAGTAGCTAAGTCATTTCTTCCCATACCATATTAATAGTATGTGTTCACTCCCCGTACCATCATAGTGGTTATAGTTCACTCTCATGGCCATAATAGTAGATTTAGTTCACTCCTCGTACCATCTTTGTAGCCATAGTTCACTCCCATGGACATCATAGTAGTTAAGGTTCACTCCCAAGACCATTTCAGTTTCTCTCATCAGATATAAAACTATATCCAATACATTAGAATGAGATATAGTTCCCACACATCACATAATGAAATCATAAAAACATATTTCACAATATAATAAATAAACATATCATAACCCATGAAATGAAATTGGTATCATAAACATGTAAACATATCATAACCTATGGAAAGATACAAGTTTCATAATCATTTCATTTAAATATAACCTGTGAAAAGAAGTGGGTTTCAAAAACATATCATGTGTAAAAAAGAAATGGGTTTCATAACATCATACCATCCAAACATAATCCATTCAGAGAAATAATATGAATTGAAACATTGAATAATATCCCCATAAAGGCATGAGTAACTCTAATGTATGTTTTCTTAGTTGGGAAATAATTTTGAAATATCTTTTAAAACATTTCTTGAGGAAAATGTCTTTTCTTCTTTCAAAAATAAATTTTATACCATAAAACCTTTTGAAAACCTTTTTCTTTGAAATAGATTTGAAAACACATAAAGGAAGATTTGAAAACATTAAAAAAATATTTTTTTTCATTGAAAATTATCTTCAAGGATCTTTTTAAATCATTTTGAAAACATTTTCAAAAACATTTTTTTTAATACAATAGATTTCTGACTAAATAGAGA
Organism: Viscum album; assembly: GCA_963277665.1. Classification (NCBI taxonomy): domain Eukaryota; kingdom Viridiplantae; phylum Streptophyta; class Magnoliopsida; order Santalales; family Viscaceae; genus Viscum; species Viscum album. Next base: position 580,909,992 of record OY728129.1, on the reverse strand, counting down.
GACGGTTAGATTAAAAAACATTATTTTAAGTACCAAAGAGTAGGAAATGGTAATAAAAATAGAGGATATCATGAATAAACATAGGGTAATTATAATCATGATTATTCTTGAGATATGGATCATAATATTCCATCAAAGTAAGCATAAGAATAAACAATCTCGAAAAGCAATGAGATTTTCTCAAGAAACTCTTATAACTTGGTAACTTGGGTTTATACTCTCAATGTAAGGAAATTAAATTTAATGAAGCATATAATATCATTAAAATATTTATATTAATTAAATTTCATGAAAAATTGAAACATATGTACCTAAAAAATAGTTTAGGATCATAACAAAACATGAGTCTCAAAGAAGGAAAATTGAGACAAAACAGTTTACCAATTTGGTAACTTTTTAAAGTTAAAACCCATGTAAGAAGGATAATAAAATGGATATATGGATAATCATAAATTTAATTATAATATAAATAGAATAAAATCATGTTAATTTAATACACCACAAAAAAGTAAAGAGTGGAAAACATAACATGTATCTCACAGAAATTATAAGTGCGATGAAATCCCCTTACCTTGTGTCTTGACTCTCCATGTACTCGTACTAGCTTCATGTATAATAAATATAAGTTTATTATACATATTTTACAGAATAATTTTATATATATATATATATATATCCATTTATGGTTTTATTATGACCTTATATTACATGTTTATTAACGATCTTATGTTAAGGTTTCACTTCAAGTAATATTCGCTTTGTCCTTTGCATGTGTCTTAATTTGTTATATCATTGGTTCTTATACTTATATCATGATTCTATAATGTATATCATGATATAAATATCATGAATATATATTATATTTATATTATAATAATATATAGTATAATGAATTAGTAAATGGAATGAATCATTCATGGAGACGGTAAGTCGTACGTATGCATGAACGTTGTTTCTGTTTTTATTATCGTATTAAAAGAAAGTATGTAAATAAAATATATATATATTATGTATATATATATATATATCATTATTTAGTATCATGAATATATCATATATATCATATAATTTCATTAAAATCATCCTTAATACATTACATGTGGTGTGTGAAAGAATCACATCGCTTTGAGGGGGTGGTAGTCCACACTTCCTCAAAAGAGATAATCGTATTAAAACCAAATGGAAAGTAAATAGATGTGTTTTGTAAAAGGAATAAATAAGATTAAATACATAATAAATACAATATATGACATATATAAATATATAGTCCATTATAATGGCCATCATGATTGGTGGTAATATAGAAATGAACAATCATTATTTTTTGAGGCAGTAGTTTGTCATACACAGAAACAGTATGTTCGACATCCATTAGATGGAGGTGTGTTTAAGTGTAGGTAGAAAAAATTGCATAGAAACATATTATTATATGTATAATACTATTTTTTTACACAATAATAGAATAAAGATAGTGGATGGTGTTTAATAAAGAAAATAAAATAAAGGAGCTTGAGAGAAGATGTTACCTCTTAATTGGGTAACTCCTTTTGGTTTATGCCAAAAGAAGTCCTTGAGAAGTTTTCTTCAAAAATGGAGGATTCAAGATCAAAGGGGTGTGTTTTTGGGATTATACTTATTAATATCTTGGCAGAATTTAAAAGGTTTGAGATGTGTGAGGAATGGGTAGACGACGTGGCCTTTTATAGGGAAGGAAAATGACTCACATTGAATTTTTAAAAATGAGTTAGTTGTGAACATGTTATTACCTTAAAAAAGTCATAAAAATCAACAAAAATCAATAATGTAAGGTTTATGGATTAACTATGGGAATAAAATGGGTTTTGGAAATGTGTATAGGTCGTTTTGGGTCTTATATATAAGGTTTTGTACATTATTAACCTAATTTTTCTCTTAACCGGTGTATTAATTTTAATCACCTTCACTAATCTTTTTTGTCAAAAAAAAGTTTTCCATATTAGAAATTATAAATTATTGTGATTCCAAATATGGAATCCATTTTTTCAAATCCTAATCAGAGAAGTGAAAGAAATTAATTTAAAACTAATCTCATTGCCAGGACGACACTGTAACGACCCGAAATGTTTTTAAATAAATTTTGTTTCCTAATTTTATGTGTTATTGTTATACTCAACAAAAATGTTTCATTTGGTAACATGAGTATAATTAAAATGAGACTGTTGGGTTTTGACTGTTATTTGACCATTGGTCAATATGACCGCTGGAAACTAAACATTTTGACTATTGTCTCTAAATACAAGCAATCTTGGTTAATTAATATAGAAAGAAGATTCGATGGCCTCACCCAGTAGTCTTGGATCGATCGAAGCCCATCTAACAGAACTTGGGAAGGAGGTAGCACCACTGGGCTTTGCTCTGGACCAAACCCAAGATGAACTTCATCGTATAAAGCTAGAACGGGATCGCCTTCGTGAGAAGTTCAAACTGATAGAAATTACTACTCGTGCGATGTTGGCCGAGCCTCCCTCGGATTCTCTCACCTTAGCACACCTTACACTTAGGTCCTATGCTGGTGTGATAAGGGGCTATGTAAGGAGACCGTAACTGTCTTGTGTAATCCATTGTTTTAAATAAAATTTCGATTTCTTTTATGAATTTTCAAATGACCGGATAAATATAGTATGCAAATTTTTAATGAATTTTAGAAAAAGGATATTTTAAATATGTTTATGTAAACCCTAAATAATTAAAAATGTGTAATGATTTTCAAAAAATGGTCTTCTACAATTATGTTCAGTACTAAATTTAGAGTATAATAAGATTAACTTTATTTTTGATGAATAGTAAATTATGAATAGTGATTTTATGATTAGGATTAATAATGTGTCCAAATGGATTAGTAATCTCACTTAAAGAAAGTATTAAAATAAGCTAGGCACTTTGATTAAGTAATGTGATTCAATAAAATGTTTAAATAACGGTTTCATAAATTATTATTCAAGTATTAGTTTTTTCGGATGAATAGTGTTTTTTAATTAAAAATTTAATTAAAAATAATTACAAAATTATTTTTATAAAAATGACTTTATTTTTGAACTCAGAGCATCGATATTATGTTATGGTAATTTTTGGGGATTTTTCTGAAAAAAATGAATTTTCGATGAATAGTGTATTTATTTAAAAATAAAATTAAAAATATTTAGAAAATTATTTTTATAAAATGGAGTTCATTTTTGAAATCAGAGCATTGATATTTGGTTAAGGTGAAATTTTGGGATTTTTCTGAGAAAGTTGAATTTTCAGTGAATAGTAAAAATACAGTTTTAGGATTTCGGTATGTTTAATGACATCATAACTGTGTCATGATGATTTCATGGGATCTTTTAAGGGTTGGCCGGCCAAGGGTGATGAATTATTGTTTTGGGGGCCCCATGTGGCCTAACTCCATGATAAATGCCAAGGTAGAGCACATGGGTTTGAGAAAAGCACATGTGAGGTGTCCCTTGGCCATTAATGCCTTGTCCCCTCACTTTCCCTATAAATACCAAGCCCTCCTCTCATCCATTCGACTCCCCACTCATTCCCAACAAATTTCTGGTCTCATTACCTCCCAAGGAGTCCTCCCAAGGTGCCCCCAAGCCCTCAAGGTCCCAACCTTTGAGGTTTAAGAGTTACATTTTAAGGTAAGGGATCCGACCCCTCTCTTTCTTTTCAAGTAATCTCTTTTATGTCATTTCTTTTATACTCCATGTTCTTATGTTGGAGGATGTTATTTTATATTAATCATACTACCTATTTCATTTTCATATGATGAGAGACCCCCCCCCCCTTGCCCTCATCAATTCGTTTTAAGAATGTTTAAGTGACGCCGTTAGGCTGCCGAATTTTTAAGGGATTCTTTCACCCTTCTCATTTTTCAAGTTCGATTTTCATGTCAAGTCTTTCAAGTTCCTTTTTATTATGTTGGGGTATGATCTCTATATCAATCATACTGATCTCTTATGATCATATGTTGAGGGACCCTTTTTGATCTTGTCAAATCATTTTCTTTTGAAGTTAAGTGACGCCGTAAGGCTGCCGAATTTTCATAAGAGAAATCTAATCTTTTTCCTTCCATGTTTTTCATTTCAAATGTTATTTCCCTAAACTTTCATTACCATGTCCATATGTCCTTCTTATTATTTCACCCTACTGTTTTATGGGTCATTTATGAGTGGGTGACCCATGTCCCCTCTCATTTCAATGTTTTCTAAAACCCCGAAACTTAGCCGTTATGCTGCAGAATTTTCCCCTCAAAATGCCTCTCTCTTTTCTCAAAAATTATTTTATGTTATAAAGTGAATACTCAAAGCTCTTATTTCTACAAGGGTATTCACATATATATCAAAATGTTCCATTTTAAATTCTGGGATTTACATACATGAGACCCACCTTCCCTTTCCGTGGTTTAAAGTGACGTAAAGATCATGTCTTTAAAGCAGTTTTTAAAACGTTATGATTATGAAATGAAACCCATTTATTTTATGCTATGTGGGTTTTTTTATGAAATGTTTGATGATGATATATGTGGCTCACATGATAATAAAGGCAAATTTAAGGGTGCGCCCTGATAGCGCTCCAATGCATTGGGTAATGATGTAACCACTAGAGATTACAATTTTCACGATACCTTGGTGAATAACCTTGGTAATTTTAAAATGACACCTTGGGGATGGACCTTGGGGATATGTTCATGATTTTCTATGTTAAATGATGTAGCCACATCTTCAAGTTATGAAAAAGTTTTATTTTTATTATGATATGCCTCATGATTTCATTTTCATGCCTTAAAGTTCTTTTCATGACTTTATTGATGTACCTCAAGTTCATATGTAAAATGTTTCACTTGTTTCCCTTGCTGGGCCTTCTGCTCACCCTTCCTTTTGATGTATGTCCCCAGGTTATGAGATGCAGTAATGAGCCTAGGGTGAACATGAGGAGATGCCTTTCAAGTGTTTAAGAAGAATGTTTTTTTTGTTTCATGTTTTATGTTCCTTGTTTCCAAGACACTAAACCTTAAAGATCCTCAGTTCCGTGTAATGAAATGAAAGTTATGTTATAAAAAGACGGGATGCTATAGTTGGTATCAAAGGATGGTTTAGTTATTTGTGGAAATTAGGATATGAAAACTCTAGGAGGAACCCTATAGAAAAGTTTAATATAGGAAATCTTCCTGGTATTTTGGTGAGTATTGAGTATGGGGTTGCCAAGCAAATACATCCCTGTCTGGATACGAGCAGGTAGAGGTGGCTCTGGCACAGATGTACATAGGGGTAAAACCCGAAAACACCGCTTTGAGCTAGACTCGAACGGGAACTGGTACACGACAACGGGCCTTGCTTCACTCTTGGTTACGACACTCCCGGGGGATATGCTTTGGTTAATTCATAAGCTTGGTATGAACCATTGTTAAAGGAACAAAGATAAAATAAAATAAAGGTTCACATAAGAATATATGATCATTCATAACCTAGATGGGAACCTAGGAGATCACAAGTTAGGGTATACCTTTCATATACAAGTTATCCTTATATGCTTTCAGTTCCTTTTCATGATTATTAGCTAAGTACTTAAGCCCCTAATTATGCTTTCTCTTCTTAGTTAATGGTGGGAAATGGAAGAACATGTTCCGACAACCAATGTGATAGGAAATGCGACGATTTTCGTATTAATATGACAGGGATGATTAGGGGATTAAAATATGATTATTATTTTGGAAGACATTCATTATTTTGGGAACCATATTTGATTGAGGTAAATAGATTACTACGGTATTTTCATTGAGGAGTAAGGTTGACTTATATTTTGAAGAATCGATGAATTTAAGGTGAACTTATAGTAATTTAGGTTAATTATGGGAATGACTAACCTATCTTGGGTAAAATATGTTTAGGTTAGCTACTTTTTTTTAAGATGTTAGGAGTGGTTGATGTTGTCTGGAGATGAACAATGAAGTTGTTTTGGAAGACTATGTTATCAAATCCTTCTTGTATTTGGGTTTCAATCTTAGTTTGGTTTTTTTTGAGGAATTTTAAGGACCGTTATTTATGGAATGGTCTATGATGAACTTTGGGTAGTACCATGGAACTTTGATTATTTAAAAGTAGTTTCCATTCCAAGGGGATTCTTTCTTTTTGAAGAGTTGTTTTACCTTAACCTTTCTGTTTTTGGGATAATGTTTAAAGATAGAAGAAATAGATAGTTAATCTTTTGTAGATTATGTGATTCTATAGAAGATGATTCTTGTGCTTTTATGAGACCAAGTGTTTTTGAATTCTCATCATTTGGAGAAAAGATTAGTGTTGGTAGGGACTTGTTAAAGGATGAAACTCTACTTGAAGGTATGTATATTTTCTTATGTTTTTGTTCTATGTAGTAAATTAAATCCTCAAAATTATGAAAAGAAACGTAAAACAAAAATGTTGTTGGTTTACGTTTCCTACTAGGTAATCAAAGACCGTTTACACACATCATAAGTTTGGGATTTTCTCATGGTTAACTTTCTCCTAATCATGTTCTCTATCACTCTCCCTCAGAACTTGACCCTTTGTTTTTTTCCTCCATGTCCATGTTTTCCTACATGGAACCCTAATGTGGGCTAACTCGGGTGACCTTTGTACTTCCCTTTCTTTATTTTAAAGTAATAGTTTTACTGACACCTTTTCCGATGTGGGACTTTCAATGAAATTTCAAAACCCAATTTTAAAATTGCGAGGACGCAATTTCTTAAGGGGGGAAGATTGTAACGACCCGAAATTTTTTTAAATAAATTTTGTTTCCTAATTTTATGTGTTATTGTTATACTCAACAAAAATGTTTCATTTGGTAACATGAGTATAATTAAAATGATACTGTTGGGTTTTGACTGTTATTTGACCATTGGTCAATATGACCGCTGGAAACTAAACATTTTGACTATTGTCTCTAAATACAAGCAATCTTGGTTAATTAATATAGAAAGAAGATTCGATGGCCTCACCCAGTAGTCTTGGACCGATCGAAGCCCATCTAACAGAACTTGGGAAGGAGGTAGCACCACTGGGCTTTGCTCTGGACCAAACCCAAGATGAACTTCATCGTATAAAGCTAGAACGGTATCGCCTTCGCGAGAAGTTCAAACTGATAGAAATTACTACTCGTGCGATGTTGGCCGAGCCTCCCTCAGATTCTCTCACCTTAGCACACCTTACACTTAGGTCCTATGCTGGTGTGATAAGGGGCTATGTAAGGAGACCGTAACTGTCTTGTGTAATCCATTGTTTTAAATAAAATTTCGACTTCTTTTATGAATTTTTAAATGACCGGATAAATATAGTATGCAAATTTTTAATGAATTTTAGAAAAAGGATATTTTAAATATGTTTATGTAAACCCTAAATAATTAAAAATGTGTAATGATTTTCAAAAAATGGTCTTCTACAATTATGTTCAGTACTAAATTTAGAGTCTAATAAGATCAACTTGATTTTTGATGAATAGTAAATTAAGAATAGCGATTTTATGATTAGTATTAATAATGTGTCCAAATGGATTAGTAATCTCACTTAAAGAAAGTATTAAAATAAGCTAGGCACTTTGATTAAGTAATGTGATTCAATAAAATGGTTAAATAACGGTTTCATAAATTTTTATTCAAGTATTAGTTTTTTCAGATGAATAGTGTTTTTTAATTAAAAATTTAATTAAAAATAATTACAAAATTATTTTTATAAAAATGACTTTATTTTTGAACTCAGAGCATCGATATTATGTTATGGTAATTTTTGGGGATTTTTCTGAAAAAAATGAATTTTCGATGAATAGTGTATTTATTTAAAAATAAAATTAAAAATATTTAGAAAATTATTTTTACAAAATGGAGTTCATTTTTGAAATCAGAGCATTGATATTTGGTTAAGGTGAAATTTTGGGATTTTTCTGAGAAAGTTGAATTTTCAGTGAATAGTAAAAATACAGTTTTAGGATTTCGGTATGTTTAATGACATCATAACTGTGTCATGATGATGTCATGGGATCTTTTAAGGGTTGGCCGGCCAAGGGTGATGAATTATTGTTTTGGGGGCCCCATGTGGCCTAACTCCATGATAAATTCCAAGGGAGAGCACATGGGTTTGAGAAAAGCACATGTGAGGTGTCCCTTGGCCATTAATGCCTTGTCCCCTCACTTTCCCTATAAATACCAAGCCCTCCTCTCATCCATTCGACTCCCCACTCATTCCCAACGAATTTCTGGTCTCATTACCTCCCAAGGAGTCCTCCCAAGGTGCCCCCAAGCCCTCAAGGTCCCAACATTTGAGGTTTAAGAGTTACATTTTAAGGTAAGGGATCCGACCCCTCTCTTTCTTTTCATGTAATCTCTTTTATGTCATTTCTTTTATACTCCATGTTCTTATGTTGGAGGATGTTCTTTTATATTCATCCTACTGCCTATTTCATGTTCATATGATGAGAGACCCCCCCCCTTGCTCTCATCAATTTTTTTTAAGAATGTTTAAGTGACGCCGTTAGGCTGCCGAATTTTTAAGGGATTCTTTCACCCTTCTCATTTTTCAAGTTCGATTTTCATGTCAAGTCTTTCAAGTTACTTTTTATTATGTTGGGGTATGATCTCTATATCAATCATACTGATCTCTTATGATCATATGATGAGGGGCCCTTTTTGATCTTGTCAAATCATTTTCTTTTGAAGTTAAGTGACGCCGTAAGGCTGCCGAATTTTCATAAGAGAAATCTAATCTTTTTCCTTCCATGTTTTTCATTTCAAATGGTATTTCCCTAAACTTTAATTACCATGTCCATATGTCCTTCTTATTCTTTCACCCTACTGTTTTATGGGTCATTTATGAGTGGGTGACCCATGTCCCCTCTCATTTCAATGTTTTCTAAAACCCCGAAACTTAGCCGTTATGCTGCAGAATTTTCCCCTCAAAATGCCTCTCTCTTTTCTCAAAAATTATTTTATGTTATAAAGTGAATACTCAAAGCTCTTATTTCTACAAGGGTATTCACATATATATCAAAATGTTCCATTTTAAATTCTGGGATTTACATACATGAGACCCACCTTCCCTTTCCGTGGGTTTAAAGTGACGTAAAGATCATGTCTTTAAAGCAGTTTTTAAAACGTTATGATTATGAAATGAAACCCATTTATTTTATGCTATGTGGGTTTTTTTATGAAATGTTTGATGATGATATATGTGGCTCACATGATAATAAAGGAAAATTTAAGGGTGCGCCCTGATAGCGCTCCAATGCATTGGGTAATGATGTAACCACTAGAGATTACAATTTTCACGATACCTTGGTGAATAACCTTGGTAATTTTAAAATGACACCTTGGGGATGGACCTTGGTGATATGTTCATGATTTTCTATGTTAAATGATGTAGCCACATCTTCAAGTTATGAAAAAGTTTTATTTTTATTATGATATGCCTCATGATTTCATTTTCATGCCTTAAAGTTCTTTTCATGACTTTATTGATGTACCTCAAGTTCATATGTAAAATGTTTCACTTGTTTCCCTTGCTGGGCCTTCTGCTCACCCTTCCTTTTGATGTATGTCCCCAGGTTATGAGATGCAGTAATGGGCCTAGGGTGAACATGAAGAGAAGCCTTTCAAGTGTTTAAGAAGAATGTTTTTTTTTGTTTCATGTTTTATGTTCCTTGTTTCCAAAACACTAAACCTTAAAGATCCTCAGTTCCGTGTAATGAAATGAAAGTTATGTTATAAAAAGACGAGATGCTATAGACACTGCGGGTTTTTATAGTAAAAAGAATCAAAAGTTTGTTAAGCCTTTATGTCCAATTTAAATGTGGAAATGGTTTCAATGACCAAAATTGGATTAATTAATAAAAATATTATCTAATTAAAGTTTTAAATCAAATTAAAATATATTTTAACCATATAAATAAATTGAATTAAAAATAAATTTTGAATTAAAAACCGGTATTTTTCACTATTCATCCAAAAAATGAAGTTTCTCAAAAGAATCCCAAAATTTCACCCTAAGATAATTTTGAAATTATAAATTCAAAAATGAGGTTTATTTTATCAAATAAAATTTCTAAATGTTTCTAAAATAAATTTTTTTATAAGTATATTAAAAACAGTATTTTTAGATATATATGACTTTACAAAAAATCATATCTTTTATTATTAATATGTTTCATTTATATAAAAAAATTATAAAAAAATGAAAAGTAGTTAATACTATTCATATAAATAATTTTAATGGATAGATTATAATTATGTTATTTTAATAATTAAAATGATGTTTTATAGAAAATCAGTGTTGCGTATATCATATGCTAACTCAGTGTTGCATGTATCATACGCTAACTCGGTGTTGCGTGTATTATACACCAACTCAATGTTGCATGTATCATATGAAAACTCTATGTTTCATGTAACGTAAGAAAATTAGGTGTTTTGTGTAAAGTACGACATGTTGGTTTAGTGTGAAAAGAATCTTTGACTTAGTGCATTGCAATATGAAAATTTTAATTTATTCAAAAAAAAGGTCCATAAAAACTCAGGGTGTTACAAAGCTGCATGGTAAATAATCCTGATCATATGATGCTAAATTTCATGGTAAATCATCCTGACCGCATGATATTAAACTAAATTTTAAATCATACTGATTACATGACATTAAATTGCATGGTAAATTTTCTTGACCACATGACATTAAATTCTATGGTAAATCATCCTGACTGCATGATGTTAAACTGCATGGTAAATCATCATGATCACATGATATAAAATTTATTTTCAAATCATCCTAATAATATGGTGTTAAACCACATGTTACATCATCCTAATAGCATGATGTTAAACTACACGATAAATTATCCCAACTACGTGATGATTAACTACATGGCATATCTTTATCGTAATAACCCAAAAAAAGAGCGGCTTCATTATCCATGTTGCAATACAATAAATGGTGTGACATAAAAATCCTCACCATATGATGTTAAAATACATAGGAATCATCTTTACAATCAACAATTCATCACATATGAGCTAGATCTATAGAGGAGAAAGAGAAAATACCCATGTTCCCACATGAGATTCAAATACATTTAAGGAGTCTCTTTCTTAAGAACTATAAGTGGCTTGATTCCTATCATCACAGGATATGTAGTGATTCCCAATCCTCATTTCCTAGGCCCAACTATGAAAAAATGTGAAAAATTCCCCCTCTATATATGGGCCAGACCTATATAGAGAGTTCTCATCTAGAACTACACATGGATAGATTCCAACCCCTCCATGATACATAGTGATGCCTAAACAACTTGTGTTAGGACAATCCAAAAATTTCCCCTCATTCATAAGATGATTTTATTTCCATCTTTTGGCCTCAAGGCCTCTTTTAAAATCAGGATTAGGTTTCTCACAGGTCTACAAAATCATCTTTCCCATAACTACAAGACCTTCATCCTGATCACATGATGTTAAACTGCATGGTACATTGTCCATTTATCAAGACAATAAACATCATAACACCAATTTCCTTGCTATATGATATTAAAATTCATATCACCATAATGTTCTCACTCAAGATGACATCTCCCTCGGCATGGTTTACCTACCATGTCGTACTTCAAAACTACTTAGGGATTGATTTCTATCCATATAGGATACATAGTGACACCTAGATTTTACATCCTCTTCTAGCCATCTAAAAATATGAACAAAAACAACAAAAATTCCCCCTCTATGTGAATGGGTCAGACCTACATAGAATCTTTATATCAAGAACTATGTATGTCTTGATTCCTTCCCTTGTAGGATACAGAGTGACACCTAGACCTCATGATCTAGGCCCAACCATGATGTAAAGGAAATTCACCCTCCCCTATATACAAACAAAAATAATGAAGGGGACTCCAAAATAGGCCATATTTAATGGATCATCTCAATTGGAACAACCTCTCCCTACATATGAGTTAGATCTATGTGGTGAAGTGTTTATAAAACTAAATGTTTCTTGATTCCCGTCCATGCAGGATATGTAACGATGCCCAGATTTCCATTCTTGTGCTCAGCCGCAACATATTTCCTCATTTATGTTGGGTTACCTCCATCCTCACCACATGAAATTAAACTGAATAGTGTTTTAGAACTATGTGTGGCTTGATTCCTATTCACACAAGAAACATAGTGATGTTTGGCTCTCCAATCTGGGGTCAAGCCACAAAAAATGATAAAAATTCCCTCCTCGTATTGTATGAGCTAGATATGGATAGGGATCCCTTTTTAAGAATTTTATACTACTTGATTCATGTCCACATAGGATACATAGGGATTCCTATATTTTATATCTTGGTCTATCCACCCCAAAGAAAAAATTCCCCATCCCTACGTATGGGCCAGACCTATGTAGATATCCTTCCATCAAGAACTATGTATGGATTTATTCTCACCATAATGAGATACATAGTTATATCTAAACCCTATATCCTAGGCCCATCCATGAAATATTGGAGAAATTTCCCCTTGGTATGGGTTAGACCTACACAGAGATTTCCTGTTCAGAACTATGTGTGGCTTAATTCTTAACCAAACAGGATATGTAGTGATTCATGGTTCTCTGATTCTAAGACAAGCCACAATATTCTCCCTATTTCACATCAATTCACTTACATCCTTACCAAAAGATGTAAAATTTATCATCTTATGTCTTTACTGCATGATGTTAAACTGCACGGGTTTTCTAGATATTAGTATGTCTTGATTCCTACCATCATAGGACACATAGTGACACCCAAATATTTAATCTTGGGTCTAGCCATAATATTTCCTCTTCAAGTCGGGGAACTTAATTCCTTACCACATGAAATTAACCTACATAATACCTGAAGAACTACATGTGGATTGATTCTCATTCTGATTAGATATGTAGTGATACCTAGGCCTTGTTCCCTAGTCCCGTCCATGGGTCAAATAAAAAAAGTGTCCCCATCTCCAGTATGAAAACACATATCTATGAAGGAGATCTAAAGTTTGGGTTCCACATTCAGGGATCTATCAATGAAATAGAAATAACCCCCCAAGTATGATTTAGATCTATGTAGGTAATTTAAAAATCTATCACTAACAAAGTTCTAAATGTTTCTTATGTTCCTAGACAAATTCCATCCATTTATCATACTCAATTCCCCAGGAAATTTTGTAGCCTCACAATCTTCCTATGGACATATAAAATGGAGGTTCAGTGTCCTAAGGAAACCTTTGTTTGACTATGAACAATATTCCCCAGTTGGATCTGCATAAGTTGCACACACAAAAAAGACTATCAGCCAAAGGCATATTTATCCTTAGGAGAGGAATTTTCTATCTCTATAATCCGCAATGGTAGTTTTTCTCCATATAATTTCTTTTGATCCATGAATCCTCAAATTCATTGTTTAAACTTTCTTTCCCCCTCACATATGGGGCATGTCGGAACATTATGACCCAATTAGACTTCCATTACTCGTTATTTATTTGACCAATGGTCCTAGCCATATGACCTTAAACTACAGGACCTCATGTTTTCCTCACCACATGACATTAAACTACACGGACTATATCCTAGTTGCATGACACTAAACTACATGATATTAAGAACTATGTGTGGCTTGATTACTACCATTATAGGATATGTAGTGACACTTAAATGTTCAATATTGGGTCTAACTACAAAAAGATTTACAAATGTCCCTTCCCTATACATGGGTCAGACCTTTACAGGTAACCCTATAAGAACTATATAGATCCTAATTATCAATTTTATGGGATACGTAGTGATGCCCAGGGTTCATATCCTAGTCCAGAAATAATAAAAAAATCCACCACTCTCCTATGCATGAGCTAGATCTGTGCAAAAAGTGGTCCCATATGTGCCTCACCCCAATTATGAGCTCATATTCAAAATAAAATTCTCATTTCCCCATGAAAGATGTTGTTATATTCATAGGGGAAACATTACAATAACTACATATTGCTCGATTATTGTTATCATATGATGCGTAGTTAAACCTAAATCCTCAATGTTGAGTCTATCCATGAGGTAAAAATCCCCCCCTTTCTTATGTATGGTTTAACCCTGCATAATAATTTTCCATCACAAGAACTATGTATGTATTGATTATCAATTTGATGAGATACATAGTGATTCTTGGACCATATATCCTAGGAATAGTTTTAATGAAAAAAGATAAATCCTATGTTTAGGTCAGACCAGTGTAAGGGAAACATCTTTACCCATTCTTCTTAAATCTCAAAATAAAAATGCTTCTTTCATATTCAGTTTCTTTCCTTTCACAAACCAAAATCTATGTACAGAAAGGTCTAAATATCTATAAACCCCCCTAGCCATTATAAATGGAGTTTTGGAGTCCTAAGGATGCCATTGTTTGACTATACACAATATTCCCTAGTTTCCTCTACATAGGTTTCCCACAAAAAAATTCCTATCAACCAAAGGAAAATTTGTCCCTAGGAGAGTCTTTTCCTATCACTGTATGCCCCAATGAAATTTTTTTCTCACTTCACTTCTTGGATTTGGAATCCCCCATTTTACAGCTTACAACCTTCCCCTTTTATGCCTGAATATGACAGAACATTCTTGAAAAAATTATCATGAAAAGGGAGAATTTTGTATCCCTATATCAAAGCTAAGTGACCTTAAATCTTATACCTCAAACATCCTTTCCATAAGATTTTAAAATTCCCAGTCTATGTTCCGTTTTCATGACATTAAACTATACCATGATCTATCCCTCCTTTACAAAAGACACATTCATGTAGGAGTGGTTTCTCATTCATGGTCAGTACCGATACAGATGCCCTTATCATTTTCATAATTAATTCCCTTGATAAGATACCCTTTGTGGTCTTGAGAAATATAATTTTTTACAAATTATCTAGCCATCAAAAATGGAGGGTCAGTTTTCTAAGGACATATTTTTTTGACTATACAGAATATTACCTAGTTGTCTCTACATAAATCACCCATAAAAAGGCATGTCAACTGAAGGAAAAATCATCCCCATGAGATAATTTTCCTACATCCATACACCCCAAAAACATCATGTTGGAAACCCTTCTTATGGTTACTCAATACATAATTTCACCATATCATGTATCCTATTCAAAAATCACAAAACCAAGGTCAAGATAAATCCCTCATTCATGTCTGAAAAATATTGGGACATTCTAGGCCAATAATCCTTATTGGGGACCTCACCTTGTGATTCATGGTAAAACCTATTAATCCTAAAACATCAGTGACATTAGTCTGGTTTTAAAGACTCTAAAATACATATGAAAAGAGACACAAAACTCACATAGTTGAAAACCTACAAAGGGTGCCCTATGTAAATGTTGAGTATCATCTCACTAAACCAACACTTCAAATGGTTTAAGAAATAATTGAGCAATCAAAAAAAGAGACACAAAAAAATTTAGGTCAAACATCCCTAAACTGGTTCCTAAGAAAAATTCATGTGATACCCATTAGGCCCACACCAAAGTGTTGTGGAAATAATGGAAAAGACACAAAGTTTTTACGGTTTTCCATGTAACCCTAGAAACAGTCAAAACTACGCTCAATGAGTCCCTCATCTCAGGAAAAAATTATAGCATTACATGATCATGTCAAATTGGTTATCCCATATTGTGATTGAAATTGATATCTAGTGAATAATCTATTCGAAGTCATTTAAGATAATTGTATTTCAAAACATGTTTCAATGTTTTGATAGATGGAAATTTTGGTAAAATATAAAAGATGTGTGTTGGAGGGAAAATGAGTTTCAATTTACCTATTAAATTGAATATCCAAAATTATTACAATGAATCACATATCAATTTAGTCAATAAATTGACTACCAGATAACGCAAACCATCAAGGGTCCATTCCAAATTAGTCATTTTCCTAGCTTTGACATCAGCTGTTGGGTGCATCTTTCTAATGACGGACATGAGGTCTCGACCTTTCAGCTGGATTGATTTAAAACTGCCACTCATTGAGGATAGTTTAACCTTTAATATTGATACATGGTCCTTATATTCCCATAGATCTATGGTATATATAACCGCCTAATCATAATATCTTTCCTCTTTAGAAACCAAGTGGTGTAGTTCATGTTAATATCATATCCTAGAAGGCTTATGTTTGATGATGGTAAGCATTAAAGTGGGTAAGGTTGAATTTTCAAGTGGCTAGGTCTTTTAGAGATATAATGATATAGTGAATAAAGATATGCAGGTGCTGGTAATCAAACCCACTTGAGCCCTGTCCAAGGAAAAGTTTGCATAGGCTTTCTTCCCTGTCAGCAATTTCCACTAAGGGGTCTCTATGACGATAGTACAAATCTTTTTTCAGGACCATCATTATATAGCCTAGTGTTCGATGGTGGAACTAGGATTTTGATCCTAATCATGCACTACTATGTATATATAATATGTAATTACAACCATATCAGATATGTTTGTACTGAAAAATGACTCTAAAGTGAGGAAATACTCCATCTTCACCTCCTACCCAACTTTGGTGGTCAGGCTAGTGGGACCAGCATCAATTGGTGAGGTTTCCAACGTTGTTCTACTCAGACTAGTCTCAGTGAGGCTTCTAGGAGTTCTAGATGAAAACATTGGATCAACACCACCTTCAGCAAAGAGGGAGCTTGAGGTTTAGGCTACCCTGAGATGCTTAGAGCATCGGGACACAAGGTGTTCTCCCTATGAAATTTATGAGGAAGGTTCATTAGGCACTATATGGGGGAAGCCAGAGGTTTATTAAACTTTCAAATCACCTTCCCTAACATCCCATTGAGATAATATTCCATCCACATTCTTGCATAATCCCCTAATAGATTAATGGGAGCTTCCACACAAGGTAGGGATATAGTCATGCCTGAATATTCATGCATCATCATCATCCATAACTAGAAAAGGATGAATTGGGGTAACTCCTAAATCTTGGGAAGGGGAAAAGAGACAACCCATTTCATACATCTAAATTATCATGAAAATATTTAAGGAGTGTATAATTCAAATATGGTAACCTTGTCCACCTGTGTAGCTATAATTCCATCTCGTAGAGAGATAAAGTAAGAGCACTCCTCTAAAGTCCCTTCACCATTATAAACCACTATGCCCAAAGGTGCGTGGTAGGGGATGAAAGTAAAGAAGGAAAAATCATCCAAAAGTTATATAATGTTGTCGATGTCCAAGTATTTTAGGTGAACAACAATAATATTAAGAAATGCAGGGGGGGAAGGAAAAATGAGGAACTATCGTGGTATGCTAATATTCATAGCATCGATAGTGTTCCTCCACCCATCCATATAAGAATTAGAATGGACAGCATAGATGATTTTGGAGGCCTAACTTCTTTTATATGGACCAAAAACTCATAAATATGAGTGAGGGTGAGAACACATAAGTTCATGGGTTGTCCCTCCTCCAATGTGGCTTCTATCATCAGAGTACAGACCCTGACACCAGTATAGGCACCACATGATGGAAAGATACATACACTTAGGAACATGGTGAAAAAACCCACCAACCTGAAGTTAGGATATACATATGGATGAATTACATAGCCCCATGTGGAATATTTTCATGATTCAAGAGTATCCTAGTACAAAATTTTAATTTCCCGTGATTTTTGAGTTGGATGAGTCCTGTTGTAGTGAACTTTCATCCTTGGATCGCTAACTTGCAAATAAAATTATCAGATCATTAAAATGGATGAGTAGGTGGGTGTGAGGGGCTAACCCAGCAATTCCTCTACCATGATCAATAGGTCCCTTGATAATGGAGATACTTTCTCAGTGTTTTCCAAGGTATTGGATATTGGTAGGAATTTTTCATACATATTACCAAGAATGATAATTACCCATAATTGTTAGAGATCCCATAAGCTGACCCCGAAATCACCATGCAATAAATGTAATGTGTTGGTGCTCAAAAACCAATGGTTAAGTAATTAGGGAATCACCTCATTTAGTGAATAAATTGAAAAATGAGAGACCCATACTACCTGGTATAATCTAAAAACCTCCAGTAACCTAGGAAATTCTCTACAATTGGTGCACCTAGAATTCCCAAGCCCATTAATCTTAAAAACTCCCTCCAAACCACAAGTCTCACTTGGATATCCACCCACCTGTTGGGATTTCCTATCGAGAGGTTGAATATTGATGGATAATATCGAATATAGGATTGCAAGGATGTTTCATGATTATTTTGATTATTTTGGTTCCATGTCAAACCATTCAGGTTAAATATGTTTTCTCAATTTGAATGAGAAATTATTTTCCCTGTAGCATAGATGTTCACTTGGACATGATCGTGAAATGTCTCGATCCAAGAAGAAGGGATATTATAATTAACTGATGGAAGGGCATAATCATCTTGAAGTCTGGAATTATAGAGTGGTAGTTGGTTTGAAAATGGGTAGGTCAGAAGCTCTAGTGAAAAAAGGTTATTCAGAATACCCTCCTCAGTGATGATGTGATATTGAAGATTGTCTTTAATGTTCACATCCATGGTGGTTCTTCTCTCAGTCTCAGTCCTCAAGGTAGAATTCATGGCCATTTTTTACTCACAATGGATCATCAAAAATATGTGAGATTCATTGGTCAAAGGTGTAAAATAATTAATAGAAAACATGAAACACTATTTTTCACACCTAGCGTAGGCCCGCAAACCATTAACCCACATAGCACTGGCCCGTGGAGCGACCACATGCGAGGTGTTGGCCCGTGAAGTGTTGGACAACAAGGCATTCAGCCCGATGGTCACTTAATCCACTGGAAATCTGTTACTTTATATGAAGAAGATTAAAACATTTCATTTGTGGGTGAAGGAATTTAGTTCATGGAAAATGGTGTCTACAATGGAAAACCTTCATGGAATTAGGACACAATCTGGAATCTGTAGAGTACTCGGTTCACCAAAAAAACTAGTAGAAGACAAATGAGTTGGGCCACCTATTTATAGAAATGGTTCCCTCTGGCAGGTCCACTTGTATACCACAAACCAATTTAAAAAAAGACCACTTTCTACATCAGAACAACCTCCTCTTCATCTTGATTGGAACCCATTATAATAGGGGGAATTTTTTAGGTCCTAAAAATTATGCATACAAGAAGAAGATAATTCCATTAATTTGGAAAAGTAGAAGAAAAAATATTAAGAATAATTTAAAGAAAATTTTCAAAGGGTGATAAGGTGTGAAGTACGGGTTGATCTTGTGAAGTGAAAATTGCTCCATAGACCACCACTCTACATAGTGTTCTGCAATTTCATGATTCACCCACAAAAAAACAGTTTACATAAGGGTATGGTACCACCAGTGACCACAAATGAAATAAAGTTATTTGTGGGGATATAAGGTGATTTCTTCCCCCACAAATGACCATCCCCACAAAAAAAAATTTTTCTGGATGAGACGGACCACTGGAACCCATGAATGAAAACACGTTCCTTTGAGAGGATGGATTGTGATTTCTGTCCTCATAAATGGCTTCCCTCATGAAATAAATCATTCATAACCCAGGGTGTCCTTATGTGCTCCTAAAAAATAAAGATCTCATCCCACTATGGATGACTAGTCATGCTTGTATCTGATCCCGCTGCTCTTCTATAAAAATACCCAAAGTGGGGGGAAAAGGATGACCAAACTAAAGAGAGATAAAGGATAAGAGTGACAAATAGATAGAAAAAACAAATACTTTGCGGAAAATAGAGAGAGATTCATTGATTCGTAGTAGGTTAAAATATACCACATAGAATTAAGGAGGAAATAATAAATCATCCATTCATCCATGAACTCAAAACCCCTTTGAAAAGACCATTCCATGGGCCATAAATGTATGGACCCTTTGTGGATAATAACCCCACAAAGAAAAATGTGATGTGGGAAGAACCATACCCCATTTATAAAAGTACTATGCAGGAGGAACTTTTCCCTATGTAGCAACACGCTATGCGGAAGGAACCGGGCCCCGCATAGCAACATGCTGCGCGGTCACAACCTAGGTTTTCATGGAATAATGCTACATGGATGGTACCCTCAACCATGTAGAAACATTCTATGTGAAGGGAACCCCTTCCTTCCTAAGAACCTACTACATGGAATGGGGAATCCTAGGGAGTTATACTCTCCTCCTCCTACTATTACCTTCTATCATGTCATTGAGCCTCATGTTGTCCCCTTCGTGAACTAGTCCAGTGAAATTATGCCAAGGTATCTTCCAAAGATTATTGACATGTATGGATAGTTCATCGAGCACATTAGTGTGTCCTATCAGGTCTATATACCCATGGTAATCAGAGTCAAGTGTGTAACCTCCACATCAAGGTGGACTCTTGAAATGTTTTTAGATCTACATTACCATAGTAATTAGGGATCTGACCTTGGGGTTCTCATGCTAGCCTCCATGTTGTGGGTGGTGAGGGTAAGAATGACGCATTCATTTCCATTTTATAGGGAATGATATCCCCCCGAACTAATTTTAGGGCATCCCTCCTAGAGTAATCCCATATCCTTTCTTACAGGAGGTGGCACTCTTGCTCCTCTTTTCCTCTACCTTGGGATGTAGTTAGATAGATACCCATATGTGACTATCTCAGTTACCATAATAAAATAGGATACATACATAATCAAATCACTCTCCCACTCCCTTTGGTCTTTAACATCCCATCCATCAATGGATAGGGTGGGTTGTGTGATCTTTAGATCTAACACTTCCTCTTGTTTCTCACACCAATCATGACTCATGTGGGATTAAATGTTAGTGGAGATCATGACATCCACATGATCCAAAAACATTTAAATGGGCCACTCCCATGTGTAATCCCTAATCACATGCTCCACAATCCTTCTCCATAGATGTAAGGCCCAGCTTATATCCAATTATGAAGCTTCCATGTATAAGCCCCAACCACATCCACTCGCCATGCCTCCTATAAGGTACAACCCATAGACTCATTCCTCAACCTTCAAATATTTGTATCCCTGATGAAGTGGAACCGCATGGTATTTCTTCCAAGTGTACGACCCAATCCAACCATGTCCCCTAAAATGGTCCTCCTCTAAGGTGTAAGCCCCAACTTACCAAACTTTTTTGTATTTCATTCCCAATCAAATGGGATATGTTGAAAGATTCCCTAAGGTCCAAACCCAATATCCACATCCATCCTGATTTTCTCTAGACCATAGCCTTGGAAAGTTCATGCCACTACCTAGTGATCGCATCTCCTTTAGGTCTGAAATGGACACCTCCCATTCATAATCCCCAACCACAATCTCCTGTGGGACTCCACTAAATTGTAAATCCCAAATTAAAAAACTATGTGGGATTTGATTACCTATATAACTAGGATACATAGAAAGCCTCCATGATGTATAAATCTAGAACCCAAATTCACCCTAATGCTCTCCAGGCCACATTCTTAGTAGGGTCCTATCCACCCAGGAGACCACATCTCTTCTGGGCCACTCAAGCAACCTCGATTTAAGTCCCACACAATACTTTGACTATGAACCTTCCACTTAGACATCTTTACCGCATGACATTAAACTATATGCTTGGGTCCTCATAATAAGAACCTAAAAGGTGATGTGTCCCATTAAGTGGTACCAAACTATGTGGATTCTGATTCCTCTCACAAGCATACATATGAATCCCATCTTATGGGTTTAATCCTGACAACAAAATAACTTTCATCTCCCAGGAAGATAGGAAACTCTATAGTGCCTCACCAAGTTTCTTAAAACTAGATTCATCCTAATAAATGGAAAAATAATCTCTAATCTTTCCATAAAAGGGAACTATTTATGGAGAACCTCAGATACATACATATATCCCCATAAATGGAGAACCTGGGATATATACAAATGATTGAAAACCCATGAATGTTCATGTTTGATCACCAAGTCGTTGATAATACATGTATACATACTTGGGAATGAACAAAGGATTCATGAACATATCTTAAATCTATAATAGATTCCCTGAATAGGAAATAGTTCCTTCCAAAAGGGTGTGATGAGCTTGATTTCCCATCCTCTCAGCCAATGGGAATTATTAGGGGTTGTTGTCCAAGTTCCTCAAATTAATTCCCACCTTTGGTAAGTAGGTCCATGAGTATTCATGGATATTAGAGTTGTTGATAATTTTCATCTCCACAAACCAAACCCATTGGAGACCGTTCGAAGACGTTGTACCTGGAATCAGTGATTGCACACAATTCAACCCCTTGCAATCAATCTGTTAGGTATAAACAATTTTCATTTAAAATAACTATTACAATCATTGAAGTGGAATAATTGAAGTGTTTATGTATTAGGATTTGATTATTATATTGTATAAGTGATTTATTAATGATATTTTTGTTATAAGAATCTTGAAACATCTAAGGATTTTTTCATAGTAGTTTTTCTTTAAGTATTTTCAAGCATATTTTGAATGGTTTCGATAACCTAAAAAAGTGATTTAGTGGAAAGGTGATATTTTTATAAAAGGAATTATTGGGGGATAGATAAATGAGGTTGAGATAATAATATTTAGTTAGGATAAATAGTTTATAGATATTGAAAAAGAAAATTGGATAGTATTATTGACCATAAATTTGATTAATGATTTGATGAAAATTTGATTTATATTATCTTTGATAAAGTTTATTCCCTTTTTTAATTTATGGAATATATTAGATATTTTGTGATTTTATTTGAGGAATAAGTATAGAGTTAATTTTTGGAAGTATATGTGTTTTAATTGAGGTTTAATGGTGATCTAGGTTGTTATCATGTTTTAGGAGAATATATGATCAAGGTATTCGCATGGTTGTTATGTGATATTAAGAGCTAATTTATATTGTTTAGAGAGAAAATTTAAGTTAATGTTGGAAATTTAGTGACTGTTTTTTCAATAAAAAAATTGGGTTTTGAATTTTTGTAACATATTTTGGAGGATTATTAATGATAAGTATTTATAGAATGGTTTAAGTTGAACTTTGGGTGTCATTATTGAGGTTTTAGTGACTACTGTATTATTTCATCATATGAAGATTTATCCATATTGAAAAACTTGTGATAACAATTTTTTTTAGTAAATATATTGATATTTAATTAATTACTTTTCATTATTTTATAGATCTTATGATTCATTAAAATTTAATTTTAGTGATTTAGGGGTGAAAAAATTATATTGTTCATTCATAATTGGAATATGGATGAAAAGTGACAAAAACAAATTGAAACATACAACTAATGGATGAAATTGTGTTTATGGATTTAAATAAATAAATTAAGTATATTTTATCATTTTACATGGTAAATTAATTACCCTAATATAGGAAAAATAATCTTGAAAATTAAAACGTTTTCCTTTTGTAGTTATTTCCAATGAATTGATGTTCATTTTCATCCCTCATTGATTTATGGTTTTCTGGTCATTAAGTATCTTAAGACCATGGTCTCTATCACTATATTTATTATTTATAAATCATATTTCTCCACAATATCCATATTTTAACTTCTCACTAATTTTATCCTTATCTGGGAACTTGATTATGGGTTTTTTAAGGTAAACTTTATGTTTCCCACTTCCCTTTTTCAAAGGAAGTTTTATTATCCCTTTGTGTATTATGGGCTTTTAAAAAATGTGTTTTCAAATATTGAAACTTTTTTTAAAAATATAAAAATTGTGGGGACACAAAATATTTAATAGGTATATAATGTAACACTATTAGATTTTAGAATATATATTTTTATTTAAATAAATTGTAACTCTTCGATTGTTTTCAACACACACACACCCAAGTCTATATGAACCATGATATAGTAAACTATTATAAGATATCCATTAAATTGGTAGGTATGAATTGTAATGTACACATTATTAGAAACATTTATAAATATTTTTAATAGTTCAAATGTATTTATTAATTCATAATAATTAAATACTCAATTTTTAAAAATGTCATTTTATGCTTCAAAAATATGTTTTCTTAAAAATTGGTTTTTATCGCATTTTTTCACATGAACATTATAATTAATTT
This sequence comes from Viscum album, assembly GCA_963277665.1. NCBI lineage: Eukaryota > Viridiplantae > Streptophyta > Magnoliopsida > Santalales > Viscaceae > Viscum > Viscum album. Next base: position 580,885,898 of record OY728129.1, on the reverse strand, counting down.
ATAAAAAAATTATAATTTTTTACTTATGAAATTAATATAATTTTTTAAATAATCATTTCAATATTATCTTATGGTGAATTTTTATGATTTTTCTAAAAGTATTTTTTCAGTGAAAATGTTGATTTTTTTATAAGAAATAGTCATTTGTTTTCAAGAAAAATTTCCATTATATTATGAATGTTATCATAAATTGATATAATTATAATTTAATTATACATAAAATAATTCATTGGTTAATAATTATCAATATACTTGATTTTGATATAAGCTCATCTTTTGGCATAAAAACACATTTTTCTAAAAATTGTTTTTATAAGAGGAGTGTGTTTTTATCCTAATAAATTAAATTAATATATATTTATTAATGGTTTTAATAAAATTTATAAATTATATATTTAATAATATATTTTATCATTCATTTTATGGTTTTTAAATGGAATGGAATGTAAGTAAATTATGTTTTATGCTTAAAGATTAATTTGTCTAAAATGGGTTTTCATTGTGGGTTGCATGATTATTTAAAATTAAATTATATAACTTATAAAAATTTAATATAGTGATATTGATTCTATATTTCTAATTATAATAATTAATATAATCTAATATTTTTTACTTTATTTTTTTCATAGTGAATAGTAAAAATAGTAAAATGTTGTTACTACGGTTAAGGTTAAAACATGTTTATTAGGGGTTAAACCAAGAGAAAAGGGTAGTATTTTCAACCAAACCTATCTTTTTTTTTTGAAGATAATTAAATATTATATTATCCTACCATTTAATATATTTACATTTAGAAACACTTTCTCAGGAAAGTAGCCATAAATAATTGAAATATTTTAAGAAATTTCATGTGTGTCCCTCCCCTCACTTATAAAAGAAAACCTCTCCTCCACCCTTATTCACACCATTTTAGCATTATATTTTATCCAATACCTACTGAAAACCCTTCCTATAGAAATTACTTTCATCCTATATTTTTTTTTCTTATCCTAAGACCAATCCTTCAAGTCTTAAGGTGTAAGACAAAGGAGGACTTAGAAAGAAGAGATGTAGAACTTAACCAGGATCTTTCCATTTTATTTCTTCATATACTTCCTCTAAACATGTTGATCCTATAAAAAATGATAAATCCATTATCATAAATATATTTAAATTTTATTACGATGATTTAATAACCATTTACCACCTCTTATCCATCAAATGGTAAATAGAAGTATCACCAGTGCATATTTGGGGACTACTTCCTCCACATAGAGATACGATTAAAGTTCCATCAACATATTTCAAGAGTAGTTATAATGATATATTTTATTTTTTATATATTTTATTTATAACATAATATGTTTTTAAAATTAAAATATCTTATCTACCTTTTTACCCATTTGTAAATGATAATGTCGCTTTGAGTACGTGTGGACTACCACCTCCACAAAGTGATGTGATTTTTTATCATCTGTGATTTAATTGGAAGGTAAAAGGACATATTTAATAAAAATTATCATATTTATGATATAATTAATATTATTTAATAGGAAATTATAATTTATATATCTTTATTCCCATCTGTCAAAAAGTGGAATCATCACTCGTGTGTGTGTATGAATTATCATCTCCACAAAGTGATATATTTCATTGTTCATAAACAATTAATATGAATGATTATAAATATGTATATAATTAATATATATGATATTTATATAATTATTATCATTATATAGATGTAGGAACCATGATAAAAGTGTAAATAACATAACTGTCAAACTAAAAAATACATCAAAAACAAAGCAGTTAACACCCGAAATGATGAATTTAAAAGATAATTGCTAACAAATGGGTGTTAAAATGATATAAGTGGATAATATATGATATTATATGTATTATTATGATTATTTTATATAATAATAATCTTAAATATATTATATAATATTTTATAGTTCTTACGAATCAAGTTAGATATAAGATAAGGGTTTCACCTCAATTTCTCTTCATTGAGACATATTTTAATGTTATGTACCAATTTGTTTTTTATATGGAATATATACAGAAAAATAATTTATTTTTTAATAATACATGATTTAATTAAATGTATTTATATAACCATATGATTTTCGATCTTCAAATGACTTTCATTTCAAATATTACTATAGTTGTAAGGTTTCTTCGTCTTAATTTTGTTTTATTGAGATAGTTTTATGTTACGAAACTATTTATGTTTATAAGGTTTATATAATAATATATTTACATGTTATATAATTTATATTTATTAATTCATGTTATTTAAATCTTAAATTAAAATTATTTCATCTAATGTTATTTGATTCGAGTGTTACCAAAGTTGAAAGGGTTTACCATCTCAAATTGTATCTATTGGGATATATGTTATGTTATTACATAAATTCTATTATGAGGTTTATATAATATCACTTTGAATTTTTTTTATCATGAATATCCTTATGTTTTTGGTATTTAATGCTTCATTTGAAGTTATTTCTTTAATGGGCGTCAGGAATCAAGAGTTAACAAAGCGGTAAGGGTTCTATGTTATAATCTCATTTTTACAAAGCTTTTTTTGATTAAATTTTACAATGATGGAATTATATGATATATCTCTTAAAAATATTATTTACTTTCTTATCATCTAGTTATTTCTGGAGATTAAATGTTTTATTTCCATTTTCCTCTCTTTAATTACTCAAGAGATCAAAAGAAATTTTTAATGAAAACTGACTTCATTTCTCTCTTTGGTCAGAAAACTTTTCTTCAATGTCCATATTTTGTTTAAAATGATCACAAGAATGTTTTTAATATTATAAAATTATTCATTAAATAAATTTTTACTCATGTTTTACTTTCTGTAAAAATATTTTAAATGAATATTCTTATCTTTTTCTGAATGAGGTACTTTTGATATTTTACCAAAAATGTGAAAGTAATTTTTGTTTTAAAAGACACCACATAAATGGATTCCCCTACCATATTGAATGTTATTTTGTATAAATATTCCTCTATATGTTTCATTATTTTTTCTAAAGAAAATATTTTCCTTAATATTTTCTAATTTTATATATTTAAAATAAGTCATTTCAAAATGAAAAGCCTATTTTCCTAAAGAAATGTTCCAATGATATTTTAAATATATTTTTCATCTATAATATCCATTGATGTTTCTTATGATTTAATTAGGATATGATACAATTTTACCATCAATATTATTTCCTTGAATAGTTTATGTTTGTGATGATAAAATGTTTTTGAAACTTATTTAATTTACATCGGCTAATATTTGATGTAATGATAAATGTTTTTATGATATCGTGAAATACATATGAACTGATTATGATTATGTGATGGGTGGATATTTTATAAAACAAGGAAAGTTTATTAAATTATAAACCAAGGACATATGGGTCTATTATATCCCTCTAAATCATTGGGTAATAATGAAGGATTTGATAAAATCCTAAGTGATGATGAAGTTAATAAAACCCTAATAGATGACAAAGTTAACTGGATTTAAGTTACTCCTAATAGAATATTAGAAATGATTGGGTATGATTTTCCATTATGTTAATTTTTCCACAATGATAGTCTTGGAAGTAAACCTTAAATAAGGAAGTGATTTTCTATTCTTATGTGAATTCCCCAAACTTATATCTTAGGCTAATGATATTTTCTCATGGCTCGTGATTGATTATTGGTGATTTTGAACTCTTATGTATTGTGTATTTTTATTGATAATACCTTATGACATGATTTATGATTAAATATATTTGATTGATTGGGTATGATTATTGTATGTTTTGATCATGTTCTCATACCCTTATACTTATCATATTTTCACTTACGATCATTGATTGATATCTCTTATGTTTACCTTTACTGATAATTTGATCTCACCCTTTCTTATGTTTTCCATCCTCAGGTTATGAAGAATTTTTTTAAGTATGATATATATAATAAGGGTTCAAGTTTTGAATAACTTAATGGGAGATTATTTAGATCTTTTATGTTCCCTTTTTTATGTATCTATATTTCCAAATACATTGGGCCTTTATCGATATATTTTGGATTTTAATGATATGTAAAGAATGGAGGATGGATCTGTTTTCTCCCGGTGCCATCTTCCCCACCTAGGGTTCCTCCCCCTACCGTAGAGTGGCTCGTCTCTTCTTCATTTTTCTTATCTTGGAGATTCACTCTCTATTCGTTCTGATCTCGTTTCATTCTCAGTTTTTTCTCCCTGCTTCGGCGTCCTTTTACCCCTTTGCCTTCATCTATTTTGTTACTCGGTGCTCCTGAATCACTTTTCTACTGCCAGATCTCGCGGCGTTCTTCATTCTTTTGGCATCTGTTTTTGTTGGTTCAGTTTCAGTCATTTGTTCACTATAAATTCTTGGCTGCCTTAATATCACTCCTCTGCTCTTATCATAGGAAACTTCATGAAAATCCCCATATTGTTTTACCACGAAGGCACTCCAGTGGTTTGGGAATGTGTTGGTGCGAGGTTAGACAGCTTTCCCCTTAGCCTGTTCACCATCCTCTACTCTGGATCCCATCCCCTTATGATATTTTATTTTGGGTCAGTATGAGGGTGTTTCGGTGGTTGCGAGTCAGTGGTGGGGGATCTTCTCTGTTGGCCTAGCGATATCTACTAATTTGGTTTCTAGTTAATTCAGATGATCTGTGGTCCCCTTTTTCGGTGGTTTCTTCCTGGTGATGTCATTGCATGCTCTAGTCCTTTGATGGAATTTTTAAATGGCGTTGTTTCAAATTTTCATTGGTGATTTTTCGGTTATGTTGTTTTCTGTGGAGTGTTGTTTCTCCATTATTTGTTGATTCTGTGCAAGGTGATTTCGGTTATTCTCTAGTATCGAAGACGGTGGTCTGATCTGTTTTATTGGTATGTGGGATCTTCTTATGACAGCATGGTCGGCAAAGGGTGACGGTGATTCTGTCCTAGAGGTGCTGAGGCTAGCTGATGGCTGGTAACTGTGTGGAGGCGGTGATGGGAGGGGTGTTCTGTTTGGTTCGACGATCAAGGTTCCTACTGCTCGCGCGGTCTGAGGGTCTGCTTACCGAGGCTGTGTGATATTGGTCTATTTGAAACTTTCAAATATTGAAGGGTGGTTCATGGTTCGATTCTTTTCAATTTGATTTTGTAGTGGGCTCGAGGCTGCTACCCTTTTTGACTTTTGTGTTACCTTTGAATTATTTTGTGTTCTTGTTATGTTTGAATCTGGATGTGAGGTCCCCACCTACCGAAAAGTGGTTTATTAAAATAAATATTGTGGACTATAAATGATATGTAAAGAATGTTCCTCTAATAATATGTAGTATTTATATATGAAAGGTTTGGTTTATTATACAAAAAATGATCTCATCTTCCCTGGATAGAAAGAAAATAAATTGTTCTTCACTAAAAAGGTAGATAATCCCCTTCATCTACTTCCCCTACATCACCATTATACCATATTTTCAATAGTTGATACACATATTCTTAGTAAAGATTATTGCATTTCTTAAGTCCCATATTTAACAAACACTATGAAAGTTTTGAATAATACCTTTAATTACCAAGACATAGGTGTGTCTCGTATCTTTTCTCCCAAAAATGGATTTTCCCAAGTAAACAATCTTCAGGTATTCATCATTGCTAAATTTGACGAAACCTTCATTTTTATACTTGATGAATGTGACATGATCCTTATTTACCATCATTTTTGAAGTGAAATAACTATCAAGGATCTATAAACCTACATGATTTAATTATTTTAGGTCAATATATTCAATTGTTTCTTACTTATACATTTTATTTTGATCCATGTCTTTTACTTTATACCAGATATTGACTGGAATTCTTAATCTTCCTTAGTGTATGATGAACCAACATTATCTTGAAAAGCTATTAATCAATTTTTAATTTTTATCTCATTCAATGATTCCATGATATACTATGTACAACCACTTTAGATCTGGGTTTTCACATTACTCTATTTTTTATGAGTAGTATATTTCCATGTGTCCAAATCCTCCACACTAAAGATAGTAACCATCAAAAGAATTCTAGGAATATTGAAATTTGTTTGGTCGCATCTATTTCTCTTGTTCCATTATGTACCTATTTTTTTATCCATATCTCTCTCATGGTGTTTTCATGATCATAAACACCCATTTATAGTTCTAAAAAAATCATTGAGTGTTTCTCAGTTATTAATTTTTAAAACTAAATCATGTTCTTAATGGACCAAGTGATGGAATATTATTAAAGTTAGATGCTTTTGTTGAAGAAATTGATGAGACATTAAAATATAATTTAAATTCATAATGTACGTATTTAAATCATGGAAGGAAGATATTGAACCCATTAATTATTTTTAATTAATCTTAAAGGGAAAAAATGAAAGATGAGTTGTTGTAGGCAGCATTGGATACCCAGTGCAGGGTGTTAGCTAGCTGATGAAAGTGGATAGAACAAGGATTTGTTATAGAATACCAATGGATAAATGATGGAGTCTAGATATAAAAGGAATCCTATAAAAGGTGAACTATATATCTAGTGTAATTGAGTTGGTATCTAGTGGCTTCATTCTTAAACCTTTTAGGGGTCATTAATTAATGGTTAAAAAGGATTTACTCAACACAATAAAGCGTCGGGTCGACCCTAGGCCTCCTCAAATACTATGAAGTATATAAATAGAGTCCTTTAGAGTCTTGGATCTCATATAATAATTATGATATATTGAATTTCCAAATAAATTGATGCTTCAATGACGAATCTATAGCTTTTTCTCACTAATATCAAAAACCTTTTTCAGTAGCCAATTCTCAATTATCAATGACAATCTATTGGGATCTTACCTTCTACATTTATTTCTACATATCTCTCTCTCCATCATATTTTTCTATCATTTTATAGGAATGAAATTGTATTTTTAATGAATTTTAACCAAGAAATTATTTCTCTTCTCACCCTACCTTCTATAACGGGTTTCTTGCTATAATAGATGAAAAATAAGGGAGGAATATTTATTTCAGAATTAAATTCTCCCAAGGTGGTCCTATGTAACATTGAACACATTCTTACCAATTTCATTTGGGATGTGCAAGAGTAAGTTATATATCATTGGCCCTCATGGCATCGGATGGATCAGGATCTTGGTGTTGGAGGTATTGGTCTAAGAAACAATTTGAATGTTATGAATCTATTTCAGGATAGACTCACATGGGGCTACATGGAAAGTATGTCCCTTTGGTAAAGGTTTATAAATAAAAAAATATAGGGAAAGGAGGTATATATCGGTGGGAGGTAGTTCCAAGTGGTGGGACTCTATCATCTGTTACTTTCTTGTTCTTCATTACAATTTACAGTGGATTATGGGGTGTGGGGAGATCAACTTCTGGAAATCTAATTAGGTGGGGTGTGTTTAGGATTTTCCTATATTTTTGGTCCCTAGCTTCTCCTTTCTCAATATAGCAAGTTCCATTCTTTTTAAAAGTTGTCCTTGATCCTCAACAAAAACTGGTGTACAATAATATCTTTATCAACAATGAACTAGATAAGATTGTTTTCACGAATTCTCAATTGGGGTTCTTCTTCTCTAAGGATTATCATCACACCATCCATTTAGATATAGTTCATGATACATGGGGAGACATCCTCTAGTGTAATTATAACCCCACAAAGATAAACTTTCTCATCTGGTGCATATGTAATCAAGCTATCCCTACAGACGAAGCAGTGAGATGAAAAAGAGTTACCATAGTTTCTAGGTGTAGTTGTTGTAGCATTGTTGAGGAGGAGTCGGCCATGCATCATTTCTTAAAAAGTGATTGGATATCCTTTTTTGGCATGGTATGAATATTTTTGGATTAAAAAACATTTAGGGGATTTCCTGGGATAGTTTTCTTCAAGTCCGGGTTAGTGGATCTCAAGAAAATATTCCCGATCGAAAAACCAAGGCGTTCTTTCTTGTAGCTGGCTGCTAAAGAATATGGAGTGCCCTAAATAGGGTTTATCATCAGGGCCTTCGTAGATCACCTTTGGTAGTTATGGCCAGGGTGTGGTCCCCAGTGACAAAGACAGCACCTCTCCACAGAAGGGGGAGTTCTTTCCTTCTTTGATGGTGTTTCTATATAGTAGGGGCTTAGGGATCTTAGCTCACGTCTCTTATACACAAAGAAGTTGGATTCAGTGGATTCCTCCTTCTCAAGGTCTCAAACTGAATACTGATGGTTCATTTATTAATGGTTAGATGTGCGGGGGTGGGGTTGTTCGTAATCAGGAGAGCTTCGTGATCTTTGTTTTCAACACCTTCTTTGGTCCAGGTTATTCCCTCTCAGCCAAAGCTTCTTCAGTGCTTAATGGATTATAGTTTGTTCCTCTCACATGGAATCATGCTAGATGGGACTGAAACATATTTTTCTATTCTGCGTGGTTCTATTGAGGATGATTTCCAAATTCCTTCGTCTATCATTTACATCATGCGCAGATATAGAATCCTTATTCATAGTGGCATGAAGATTACTCATACATAGAGGGAGGGTAATATAGTGGTTGATCTCCTCACATCTTGGGCCACTCCTAATATTCCATGTAATATATTTTCCTCTATTGGATCCCTTCCCCCAGCCTTTGTTAACCTCGTCAAATCTAGTTCTTTGGGACTTCATTATTTTATACCTCCCAAACTTTTTCAGCCTTTATCACCTCTTTCAATAAAAATTTATTAATATTGGATGGAAGGGTGGATTTTTTTTCTTGATCTCCATTAAAATAAATGTAAAAAATAAAAAACAATCAACTTAATGGGAGTGGACTTAGGGGATCAGCCTGAGCGACTGCTGAACTCCTTTAACAAACTGTGTTTTCTCTCTATTTTAATTTACACATTGCATCATCCGATCTCCATACACATAATTTCATAAATTTTATTCATCTATTTTCTAATGTGTGTACATTATTTATTAATTCTGATATTATATTTTATAGTATAGAAAAAAAAATTCACTTTAGCACTTCATCGTATCTAAAATACTTTATTTTTTATTTTTTCAATTTCATTTTTTAAAAACTTTTTGTTTTTATATTAATTTTTTTAAAGAAAAATCACCCCCCCCCCATTCTACTCCTTAAAATATTTGGTATCATAGGGGATATTTTTGTTTTTTCTAAAAAATACTTGTTTTCCAAAATTAGTTTTAATTTTCAAAATATTAATCTCTTTCAAGGAATTATTATAGGATATAATATACCTCTTATAATAATGACCCATTCTTTGATAGAATAAATTACTCTTATAGGAAAAATTGTATATCTACTTTACTTAGTAGCATTGTATATCCTATTTAGAAAATGGATATGCATGGTTATACCCCTATAATAGAACCATAAGATAAATGGAATCCATAAGATAAAATATATTTTAAATTAGATGTAAAATCCATGAACACTCATTATTGTGGGCTTAACCAAAATTAATTTAATCACATATCTACTCGTAAAAATATCTATGAAATTTGGAAATTATTAAAAATTACTCATGAAGGCATGATAAAAGTCAAAGAAACTTTAGTAAATAAAAAATTTTATCCTTACCAATATCTTGAGCCCCAATAGTGATAACTATACAAGAAGAAAAAGATATAAAAAATAAACCACTCTAGGAGCTAATTGGTACCCTTCTGATGTATGAAATAACCAAAAATAGATAAGATAATAAAGAAGAAAATGGATCCAAAGAATCCAAAAAAATAATTTATTTCAACACCGTTGATAGTGAAGATTCATAAAATAATGAATCTGATATTAAACTCTAGAACAAGATATTGGAAAAATTGACCAAAAATAATAAAACATCATGATGTTCCAAAAGGAAAAATAAAATTGAAGCCCAGGATGTAACATTTTATGAATGAAATAATAAGGTAGATATTAGACTAGAATTCCCCATCTATAAAATGAAGATAAAAAAAATAATGGAAATAAATACCTTAAAGTATCAACTTGTAGTACTAGTAAAGGATCCCTTGACTAAGCCTCCTCAAGTGAATCTAGTCCTAAAATCGTCCTGGAATGTCTTGAGGAGGGCGATGAGGTTAGTTCTCCAAATTCTCACTCTCATTATCATTCCTAGTCTTCCTCTTATTCACCTCTTCTTCCTAATATTTTAAACAAAAAAATAAACTTGTGAATTTTTATGACTAACTTCCTTAAAAATACAAAGATATTATAAATAAATACAAACAATATCTTAATGAAAATAATATTCTTTCTAACAAAAAATATTTTTTCGTTTTGAAATTACAAGAACAACCAAACATTGGGAATTTATAATCTCAAATAAAATATCTTAAAAATACTCTTACTAAATTCACTCAAGGTCATAAATATCTTGATATGATTTTGGGTTATCAATATCCTTCAAATAAATTTATGGTTCCGGGTTTTCAAATAATTTTAATTATTATAAAAATACTACTTTTCTAAAAGGGATTTTTTCAAAATAATTTTTTTAATTATTTTTGTAGATCTAGTCATTTAATTTATGAGTTTTATTGAAAAAATTATATATATATATATATATATATATATGGGATACCTAAATCTATTCATATTTCACCTCGTATAACTCATATAAAATCTCATAATAAACAATTTTGGGTTTCTAAATCTTTTTTAGCCAATATTAGTTGACCCAAAAAAAATTGGCATCAAAAATGTTTATTAGCTAATATAGCCAGACCCAAATCCAAAATGGTACCAAAAGGAACTTTATTTTTATATTTTGTAGGTATTTTTTACTAGACATCATTGATCTATTTAAATTTTTTTCCCAACTTTAAAATAATATCCAACTTTGAAGTAGTTTTTTATCTAAATGGATGATCCATAATTTTTAAATGCTTGAATTGAGGGGGATCCTCACTTTTTGATTTATGAGAATTTTATCTCTTGGGGAACAAGTTTTTTGTTATTTTAAATTATTTTTTTCCATATTGAACATCATTTCAGGATCTATCCTCTCTCTCTCTCATGTGTATGTTTTCTCATTCTTAAAAGATGAGTTCTTGTCTTTTAAAAAATCTCTTTTATTTTTTTCTTCTCTTTTTAATATTTAAATTTTTTATCTTTTTCAAAATTATTCTTTGAAATATTTTAAATATTTTTGAAATATCAAGAATAATTCTTATCCCTTTATTTTGAATTTTTTTAAATTCTCTTTGAAAAGTTTCTTTGTATATCATTATAATTTAAGATAATGTTTGTTTTATCTATAATCCATTACTTGTTTATAACTTATGTTTCTTTATTTTGTATGTCCTGTTATCTAATCATGATTCCTAGTTTTATGATAATAATTAATGGGGGAGATAACATTTCATGTATATATTTTTTTACCATATGACCATTTGCCTTCTATATTTAAATATCTTTATTTCTATTCCTCATTTTATTTTGGATAATCAAAAAGGGAGTGAAGTTTTTTATTTTTAGGTAGAAATGTTTTGTATCAAAAAGGGGGAGATGTATCTTCGTTATTGATAGAATGTTATTGGGGAGAATATTTTGGGTTAAAAGGGAAGAAGTTTTTGAATATCTTGTGTTATGTTTATCTCTTGAGAATATTTAATTTTTTGACCTTTAATAACTTGAATTACTTTGAATACATGTTTCACTCTGGTTTTACTTTTGATGTATATTTTATGTTAAGTGTTTTTTATCATAAAAAATGTTGGAATTATTATACCTCTCTCCCTATTATGGTTTTTTTGTGATCACAAACACTCATTTATGGTTTTAACAATTTCATTAAGTGTTTCTTAGTTATGAATTTTTCAAACCCAAATCATGTTCTTAATAAACTATGTGATGGAATCTTATTAAATTTGGATGATTCTACTAAATAATTTAATGATTATTTGTAATATCATTTGAAATAATAATGTTTGTATTGAAATTATAGAAGGAATCTCTTACACCCATTGAATATTTCAAATAAATATTGAAAGGGAAAAGTCCAATATGGGTTGCTACAGGAAGCACAGGATACCCAGTGTAGAGAACTGGCTCACTAATGTAAAAGGAAAGAACCAATAGTTATAATAGAATACCATTTTATAGATAATGGAGGATAATTTTTCATCTGGTGAAGTCTAAATAGAATAGGGATCCTAGAATAAGTGCATCGGCTAATCGGTGGCTTCGTGTTCCTAGTCGGTGGCTTTGTTCCCAAGCCTTATGAAGACCATTATTTGATAATAAAAAAAGTTTAATCGGGCCATTAAAGAACCATATCAAACCTATAACTCCTTAGATCCTATAAATTATATAAATAGATACCTTAAGTCTTAGATATCATCTAACAATGATGGTGGATTGAATGATCAAATCAAGTGATGCTTCAATGGTGGATATCTAGAATTTTCTCTCCAATATCGAGATCCTCTTTCAAGATCCAATTCTCAATTTTAAATCTATTGGGATCCCACCTTCTACCAATTTTTATGTATATTTCTATCATATTGATTTATACATTTAGAGGTACATAGAATTATTTTTAATATATTTTCACCAATAAAATCTTTCTCATATTATCCTACCTTCTATAACGGGTTTCTTGCTACAACCGGAGAAAAGTAAGGGAGATGGGTTTCTTAATACTTCCATCAAGAAGGATAGGAATTGGTTTCTTGATATATATTAAAATCAATGTAAAAATAAAAACCTCTTAACCCAATGTGAGGATACATAGGGGATCATAATGATCTATTTCCAATCTCCTTTATCAAACTATGTTTTCTATCTATTTCAATTTACGCATTGCATCATCCAGTCTCAAAATGAATAATTACATAAATTTGATTCATATATTTTTTAGGGTGAATAATCACTAAATTAAAATTGAGATTATCTTTTATAATATGGATGGAATTTATTTATTTATCACTTCATCTTATTGAAATCACTTTGTTTTGAATTTTCCCTTTTCATTTTTTGTTTTACTTTTTTAAATTCAGTTCACCCCCTATCATTCTACTATAACCAACACTCTTGGATATGGAATACACATTTTGTTAATGTACCAAATTTCCAAAAAAAATACACCTAATAAGAGGTGAATTCCTATATTTCATTGTTACAGCACCAGTTATCCCTTGGGTTCTTTGAATATTTTTATTTTGATTCATACCTAAATCAATCTTCAGCCTTGAAGTCGGTGTTTATGGTCTATGTAAGATCCTGAACTTTTATGGAGTTGTCTCACTCTTGATTTTTGGTACTAGTTTTTCCATGTTTGAGTAATTTTTGTTTGGGTTAAATATTTAGGATTTTTTAGGTGGAATTTGAGAAAAAAATGGAAGGGATAAGGGTAGTGCACAATTAGAGCTTGGTTCTCCCTAACCGTATGACACTTCCTAGCAAACCGTGAAACACCGAATAGAGGGGGATTGCATGGTTTTTCATGGTTTTTCAAATCATGGACCCCTACAAAAAAAAGTTGCATTTTTTAGGTGAATAGTTAGGGAAAACTGTGTTCCCCTTCCCAGCAAACCATGTGCGGCCTATAAATTCACCTAAAAATTTATTTTAAAATTACACGAACCCCCTAAACTCACATAATCGAACCCCGTTTAACCCTTGACATCCTTTCATGATTTTACAGCCTTATAGATAGATTCCAATCCCACATGTCCTCTTTTCGTGTTGGTTCTAAGCTCAGATCGAAGATATGCACCCCTCCCAGTAAGAGGATCTCATCCCGATTGTTTTCTCATTCTTCTCTCATTCTTCTCTCTTTATTTAGGGGAATTTATTCAATTTTTTAGTAAGATATAGAACTTTTTTTGTGGATATAGATATAGGATTGTAGATCAATATATATATTTAAGATATCTTTATTTTTTTGGTCTTGATTTAGGTTTTAGATCTGGATCTCGTTCTGCGTTGTTACTCCGCTGAAATTGGGGATTTCCATTGGGAGATTGTTCATTAGTGAATCAAGGTAGGTTCTCTATTATTCAAATATCATAGTATTTATATCAATTATTTTTATGTGATTATAGAATTTATAGGGTTACTTTAGCAATTTTAATTCCTAAATTGAATTAATTAATTTGGTTAATTAATTAATTGAGAAATTGGGGATTTGATTGAATAATGGAATTGTGGGATTTGGATAATTAATTGATCAATTAATTATCAGAGTATTTAATTATAAATTGAGAATAATTAATTATTGAATAAATTTTTGTAATATTGATATTTTCCATTGGATTAGTTAATTGTCAAATTATTTACCAGACCAATGAGTGTTTTTTTATAGTGGTGTTATGGGTGTATCTTCTACTGGTGGGAAGAAGAGAGTGGATTATATGTTCTTGGGTGGTGAATGGAAATGGAGTAGATTAGGGGATTATTATCTCTTTTTGTAGGAGGTAGTCCACATTAGAGTTTATAGAATGGGAATAGAAGGTATCACTACAAGTTTTTTACTACTACAAGTAGATATTTCCATCTGTATGATATTAAAGAAATTTTTTTGGTAGGGAAGCTAGGTAGACACATGTTTTGAGGGCTTTCTTAGGGGGGAATTAGAAAAAAAGTCAGGCTACTACAGGAAGGTAGATCCTTGGAGTAGGTAAAAATCATAGTAATAGCTTCAGGATACATAGGATTTGGTGTCCTAGGTGAGCCATGGATACCAGGACAAGGTCATGTGTTTGATGTAGGAAGTTCTTATGAAATATATTAGGGTATAATTAATGTGGGATAAGTACCTTTGATGATGATAGGTACGGTTTTGATTATGTATATTATTTCTAATGCCATGTTTGATATGAGATATTCTCGTATATTTATCTATGCTCAAGAAATTTTTGGTTTAGAGTTAACAGTAAAGTTCTCCTTAGGATTGTTATCCCTTGACACTCCCCTTATAAAGAGTGTAGATCATATTCAGATATACTTAGAGAGTCTATTAGTAATTATAGGCTATGAATATTAATGGTATTTTTTTAATTCTAGAAATGAAAACTTTTGATGTTTTCTTCACTATATATTGGCTAATGATCATTCAAGATACTATAAACTACTACTATAATAAATTGTCCTTCACCTCTATTGAATAAAGGGAGAGTGTTTTTACTATGGAATTAGATTTAAGAGTAGGCACAATGGGACAATACCTCAGTTGGATTGGGACCATTTCGATCCATGTAGTAGAAATATCTCTTTTAGTAGATGAGATTATAGTTTTATCCACTCTTCTTTATATGGTGGACCATTATTGAGAATTTTTTATAGAATATTTCTCTGGAATTCTTCTTGAAATGGGAATTGAGTTTGAGATTGATTTTATAATAGTTGAAGAGATTATATTAATTCCTTTATATTATATAACACTAGCCAAGTTTAAGGAGTTAATGATGCTTCTTTAAGATCTATAGAAGAAGGGGTATATTTGAGGTATAATTATGGAGGTGAGTATAATAATAAAGAGTTTAAATAATTATATGTAAAGAATAGAATTCAATGTAAAAATAATTTTCTAGGTGTTCCAAAACAAAATAGCGTGGATAATAAGATGAATATGACATTGAATGAATGTGGTTAGACTACACATAGGGATAACATGACTTTCTAGGTAGAGTTAAAAAATTTGGAAGTTATATAAACCTGAATTTTTATTATGAGATCATTAAATATTTTTATTTATGTTTTAATAATGTGGTTGTATAATTGAAATATTTTATTTTTTAATGCGAGGGAAAAAATAAATATTATTTTAAAACTTAATATTTTTAAAAACAATACCTCATGATGTGAATGGTATGAAATATCCAATATATCCTAAATAATACCCCAAATAAGAAATCCATAACCATAGTTTTTCTTATGATGGTGGGTTTTTATAGGAATGATATTTTTAGAAATATGGTTTAGAGCCCTAACATAGGCATGTTTCAGGTTTTTAATATCTCTAGTTGTGATATTGAATATTCTTGACACAACCCTAATTAAGATTAGTGTTTTTTGGTCTTTTAGGAGATAATTGGTGAATTTTGTAGAGAAAATGTGGGTTAAATTTTATGTAGCACTTTAATTCAAATTTTCTCGACCCCATCAATCGTGTTCATTATAATTTATGATTTTATATATTTAGTATATTAATTATTGTGAATGTTTAATCCTTGAAATTATTTTAATTTGAATTTAGGTATCTAAACCTATTCATTTTTTTTTTCAAAGGAAGAAAATGAAGGTCAGTCCACCACTATTCACTATGACACCCACATGTGGTGCATCATGCAATGGTGCATGTGAATAAATTTTAACCCTCATGATGTTGTGGGTATATTAAGCGGAATATTACCACCCCTAAAACATACCTAACTTCATATCCCTACCCCCATCAGAGTTATATATGCATTATAATGTAGATTCAATAATAATGGGACAATTTTAAACCATTACAGTAGCTATGATATTGAAGAAGGTTTCCCCAGTAAGAATCATCTTAGATGATGGTGGGGGTGTGTTTAGATAGAGGTAGATCATAAGTTGTGATGGAAGAGGAATATTTCCACCTGGAATTGATTGATGTATCATCAATCAGTATGGGTCAATAAATCTAGCATCAAGAAAAGGTAACTTAATGAAGGTGATAGTGGTATTGTTACACTTCTTAGATCTCTAAGGTGTGTTACATTTTACTTTTCTTGTTTTTCAAATTATATCTGTTAACTTTGATCTATAGTTTTTTGGTGTTTGTACTTCATGAGTTTCTGGGTAGTTTTGGGATGTTTTGGAAGAAGTATAAAGGGTAAAAAAATTTCACATGGGAAGGGGAAACCGTTTACATTCACTAAGTAATAGTGCAATTGGAGATTTTAGAGACAACATTGTTCACATGGTTTACCAAAATGTGTGGATCAACTATGAAACCTGACCTAGGTTTGGATAGTTACTTCTACATGGTAGGCACATGGTTTGGTAAATTGTGTGAAAAAACCATGCATGCGAGATTTATTAATCTGAAAATTAGGATTTTCACATGAAACCTCCTTAAAACCCCTAATTATTCTTCCCATGGTTAGGTATCTTGAAATAAGAGACTCTTTTGGGAAGTTACAATGATTATTTTCCTTCTAGAACACAAACTGATCATATTTTTGACTAATTGGATCTAGTAAATGAATTCATGTCTCCATTTATTTCTTCTTCTACATGGTATTTTCACCTTCCCTAAAAAGGAACCCTAGACCGAGTCCATCATGCATGGATCTAAGTTCTAGAGCATGTTCTAATTAGTTTTATTATATCATTAAAAGAGAGGAACTTGAATCATCCATTTTTTCCTTAATTTACTTGGCTAATATGAGATCCATTCATTGAATTGGTATCCATTTAGCAATTATAATCCTATCTTAGGCCTAGTTATTTCCTTTTTATTGGATTTTTTTTCTAGAATACTCATGATATTATTTTAAGAATGATTCTAGGTATTTGGTGCATTAGGATCGTTTTGGGTGTTGTTTTTTAGTGGTCAAACTCTGGTACACTTTAGGTAGGAATTCATTACCATGTTGAAACTTTTATATATAAGATGTATGACTTGTTTGGAATATGGGTGTGTGTGTCCTAGGAGGACTTTGATATGTTACTTTATTAGCATGTGGGTGTGTGTGAAGCACTATGAGAACTCTACTTTTTTATTAGTGTGATAGTATGTGCCTTGGATTAATTATATGGTGGTTATCCATCTAAGATGTTGGATTCATGGAATAAATTTTTCTAATTTTTTTATTATATAGTGGCTATACATCATGAGATGGTTTTGTCATGGAATAACTTTTGTTAATTGTTATGATTATATGGTGGTTATCCATCTGATATGTTTGAGTTATGGATGTTTTTTGAAACATGTTTCTAGTATTATTGTGGATATCCATCGATGATATGGTTGATTCATCAAATGAATTATACTATGGTGTTCATAAATTTTGGATAACTTGATATGACATATTTTCTATCATATTGCCAAAGTTTGTAGGATCAGGGTTTATGGAATCCTGGTTATCACACAGTGTCTCAACTGGATATTTTCTTATTTATGTTTATTTTCTAATAATTACGTAAAACTTTATATATATATATATATATGATGAACTTATGTTAAGGACATGTTGGTGGTGTCATACTGGGTTTTTTACTCACACTCTGCACAAGAATCTCAATGCACACGTCAATTTCATGATCTAGGATCCGATGAATGGAAATGGGCCTATATCAGGTAGTTGAGTAGGAAGAGTAGAGTGGAATGAGGTGATGTCAGGACAGACTCCAAGATATTTTTTATCATGCACATTTTTCTTTTTGTTTATTTTTATACAATGATTCACCGCAAGTGGGGATGCTGTTGAATTGATATTACTCTTGTAATCCATCTTATTACTATTTGGTATTATTTTCCATATTGTTTCTACTATATATATGTGGGTATTTTTTTATTCAGTTATTATTTATTTCTTATATTTTATTTATAACTATTGGCCACCTGTTACCAAGGGCATAATCTCCCCATGTTGCATCACGGGCCCTCGTTTCTAGTTAGTAACATCTTGCATATGGAAAGACGCACATGAGGTCATGTAGAACCAAATTTTGAAATGAGTGATTTTTTTTAGTGTGTTTAAAATAGGTATCAAATGTAGGTTCTATTGATATGATTTAGGACCTAGTATAATGGAGATAGTATGGTTGGAACTTGGGTATATAAATTATTTTAGTTCCTGGACAACACTCATATAGTGGACTTCAAAATTACCAGGTAAGTGGGATTTTTTGTTTTGGTTTTCATTATTATTATTGGTTGAATTTAACCTTGAATAATGCATATGAGTTTTCTGTTATGATTTATGGTATTTTTTCTTGGTTTATTTTCAAGGGTGGGTGAGTTTATGCATCATGGATAAGCATGTAGGTTCACATGTCATATGGTCAATTTATGTGGTTGATATAACCTAACATGTTATAAATTTTTATGTGTATAGTTGTGACTAAGGTGTTGGTACCATGATGAGTTTAGACCTTGGGAAATTTAGAATTAAAATCTATCTATTGATTATTTAAATTGAGAAATCTTATGTTTTCATTTCACATTTTAGAGATGCCTCCGAGATGATTTCCAATTTTTCCACCTAGGGAACTTGATCAAGTGGTTCATAAGGTGAGAGACACTCATGTTCTTCCTCTATATATATAGTAGGGTGTGTGTAGTAATTTTCTAGTGGTTATACTAGGAGTTCAGGTTGTATAATTGAATCAGCCTAGTGTTTTTAATTTAGTGTCAGTTTAAGGTGGATGAGCTCATTGAGTTGGACTGATAATGGTGGATTTTTCATAGGACTTTTAGTTTCAACAACTGTCAAAATTTCAAAGTAAAATAGACCCTCATGATATAGAGGACTATATTGAAATCATCAAAGGGATCTTTGATCTTTTTGAGACTCCTAATGATCGAAGGGTGAAGTTAGCTCCTTATATGCTTCAATGAATCACTAAGAGGTGGTGGGGAATGATAACTCAAGTAGATAGGAATGTGGGTCTAACATGGGGGGTCCATTAAGGACCTTTAATCTGAGTAATTATTTCCCAACATGTTGAGGTAAGATCAAGCACATAATTTTATAAAGCTTCAACAAGGAGTTTTATCGATGGCATGTTATACTGCTCATTTTATAGATTTACTATTAATTTCACCTCTATTATTTGGGAATGAGGTCCAATAAGATAATAAATTAGAAATTGTGTTATGAACTATGGTAAGGAATTATTTTAGGAAAATTGACTTGACATTATATCCAGACATGCTTCATAAGGCTCTTATGATTGAGAAGGATCTAGAGGAAGATAAGGCAACATGTCTCCTCATTTTTACCAGACCAATGAGTGTTTTTTTATAGTGGTGTTATGGGTGTATCTTCTACTGGTGGGAAGAAGAGAGTGGATTATATGTTCTTGGGTGGTGAATGGAAATGGAGTAGATTAGGGGATTATTATCTCTTTTTGTAGGAGGTAGTCCACATTAGAGTTTATAGAATGGGAATAGAAGGTATCACTACAAGTTTTTTACTACTACAAGTAGATATTTCCATCTGTATGATATTAAAGAAATTTTTTTGGTAGGGAAGCTAGGTAGACACATGTTTTGAGGGCTTTCTTAGGGGGGAATTAGAAAAAAAGTCAGGCTACTACAGGAAGGTAGATCCTTGGAGTAGGTAAAAATCATAGTAATAGCTTCAGGATACATAGGATTTGGTGTCCTAGGTGAGCCATGGATACCAGGACAAGGTCATGTGTTTGATGTAGGAAGTTCTTATGAAATATATTAGGGTATAATTAATGTGGGATAAGTACCTTTGATGATGATAGGTACGGTTTTGATTATGTATATTATTTCTAATGCCATGTTTGATATGAGATATTCTCGTATATTTATCTATGCTCAAGAAATTTTTGGTTTAGAGTTAACAGTAAAGTTCTCCTTAGGATTGTTATCCCTTGACACTCCCCTTATAAAGAGTGTAGATCATATTCAGATATACTTAGAGAGTCTATTAGTAATTATAGGCTATGAATATTAATGGGATTTTTTTAATTCTAGAAATGAAAACTTTTGATGTTTTCTTCACTATATATTGGCTAATGATCATTCAAGATACTATAAACTACTACTATAATAAATTGTCCTTCACCTCTATTGAATAAAGGGAGAGTGTTTTTACTATGGAATTAGATTTAAGAGTAGGCACAATGGGACAAGACCTCAGTTGGATTGGGACCATTTCGATCCATGTAGTAGAAATATCTCTTTTAGTAGATGAGATTATAGTTTTATCCACTCTTCTTTATATGGTGGACCATTATTGAGAATTTTTTATAGAATATTTCTCTGGAATTCTTCTTGAAATGGGAATTGAGTTTGAGATTGATTTTATAATAGTTGAAGAGATTATATTAATTCCTTTATATTATATAACACTATCCAAGTTTAAGGAGTTAATGATGCTTCTTTAAGATCTATAGAAGAAGGGGTATATACAGATGATAACTTATAATTGGGGTGCTTCAGTCCTATCCTTCCATCAAGAACTATGTATGGATTTATTCTCACCATAATGAGATACATAGTTATATCTAAACCCTATATCCTAGGCCCATCCATGAAATATTGGAGAAATTTCCCCTTGGTATGGGTTAGACCTACACAGAGATTTCCTGTTCAGAACTATGTGTGGCTTAATTCTTAACCAAACAGGATATGTAGTGATTCATGGTTCTCTGATTCTAAGACAAGCCACAATATTCTCCCTATTTCACATCAATTCACTTACATCCTTACCAAAAGATGTAAAATTTATCATCTTATGTCTTTACTGCATGATGTTAAACTGCACGGGTTTTCTAGATATTAGTATGTCTTGATTCCTACCATCATAGGACACATAGTGACACCCAAATATTTAATCTTGGGTCTAGCCATAATATTTCCTCTTCAAGTCGGGGAACTTAATTCCTTACCACATGAAATTAACCTACATAATACCTGAAGAACTACATGTGGATTGATTCTCATTCTGATTAGATATGTAGTGATACCTAGGCCTTGTTCCCTAGTCCCGTCCATGGGTCAAATAAAAAAAGTGTCCCCATCTCCAGTATGAAAACACATATCTATGCAGGAGATCTAAAGTTTGGGTTCCACATTCAGGGATCTATCAATGAAATAGAAATAACCCCCCAAGTATGATTTAGATCTATGTAGGGAATTTAAAAATCTATCACTAACAAAGTTCTAAATGTTTCTTATGTTCCTAGACAAATTCCATCCATTTATCATACTCAATTCCCCAGGAAATTTTGTAGCCTCACAATCTTCCTATGGACATATAAAATGGAGGGTCAGTGTCCTAAGGAAACCTTTGTTTTACTATGAACAATATTCCCCAGTTGGATCTGCATAAGTTGCACACACAAAAAAGACTATCAGCCAAAGGCATATTTATCCTTAGGAGAGGAATTTTCTATCTCTATAATCCGCAATGGTAGTTTTTCTCCATATAATTTCTTTTGATCCATGAATCCTCAAATTCATTGTTTAAACTTTCTTTCCCCCTCACATATGGGGCATGTCGGAACATTATGACCCAATTAGACTTCCATTACTCATTATTTATTTGACCAATGGTCCTAGCCATATGACCTTAAACTACAGGACCTCATGTTTTCCTCACCACATGACATTAAACTACACGGACTATATCCTAGTTGCATGACACTAAACTACATGATATTAAGAACTATGTGTGGCTTGATTACTACCATTATAGGATATGTAGTGACACTTAAATGTTCAATCTTGGGTCTAACTACAAAAAGATTTACAAATGTCCCTTCCCTATACATGGGTCAGACCTTTACAGGTAACCCTATAAGAACTATATAGATCCTAATTATCAATTTTATGGGATACGTAGTGATGCCCAGGGTTCATATCCTAGTCCAGAAATAATAAAAAAATCCACCACTCTCCTATGCATGAGCTAGATCTGTGCAAAAAGTGGTCCCATATGTGCCTCACCCCAATTATGAGCTCATATTCAAAATAAAATTCTCATTTCCCCATGAAATATGTTGTTATATTCATAGGGGAAACATTACAATAACTACATATTGCTCGATTATTGTTATCATATGATGCGTAGTTAAACCTAAATCCTCAATGTTGAGTCTATCCATGAGGTAAAAATCCCCCCCTTTCTTATGTATGGTTTAACCCTGCATAATAATTTTCCATCACAAGAACTATGTATGTATTGATTATCAATTTGATGAGATACATAGTGATTCTTGGACCATATATCCTAGGAATAGTTTTAATGAAAAAAGATAAATCCTATGTTTAGGTCAGACCAGTGTAAGGGAAACATCTTTACCCATTCTTGTTAAATCTCAAAATAAAAATGCTTCTTTCATATTCAGTTTCTTTCCTTTCACAAACCAAAATCTATGTACAGAAAGGTCTAAATATCTATAAACCTCCCTAGCCATTATAAATGGAGTTTTGGAGTCCTAAGGATTCCATTGTTTGACTATACACAATATTCCCTAGTTTCCTCTACATAGGTTTCCCACAAAAAAATTCCTATCAACCAAAGGAAAATTTGTCCCTAGGAGAGTCTTTTCCTATCACTGTATGCCCCAATGAAATTTTTTTCTCACTTCACTTCTTGGATTTGGAATCCCCCATTTTACAGCTTACAACCTTCCCCTTTTATGCCTGAATATGACAGAACATTCTTGAAAAAATTATCATGAAAAGGGAGAATTTTTTATCCCTATGTCAAAGCTGAGTGACCTTAAATCTTATACCTCAAACATCCTTTCCATAAGATTTTAAAATTCCCAGTCTATGTTCCGTTTTCATGACATTAAACTATACCATGATCTATCCCTCCTTTACAAAAGACACATTCATGTAGGAGTGGTTTCTCATTCATGGTCAGTACCGATACAGATGCCCTTATCATTTTCATAATTAATTCCCTTGATAAGATACCCTTTGTGGTCTTGAGAAATATAAATTTTTACAAATTATCTAGCCATCAAAAATGGAGGGTCAGTTTTCTAAGGACATATTTTTTTGACTATACAGAATATTACCTAGTTGTCTCTACATAAATCACCCATAAAAAGGCATGTCAACTGAAGGAAAAATCATCCCCATGAGATAATTTTCCTACATCCATACACCCCAAAAACATCATGTTGGAAACCCTTCTTATGGTTACTCAATACATAATTTCACCATATCATGTATCCTATTCAAAAATCACAAAACCAAGGTCAAGATAAATCCCTCATTCATGTCTGAAAAATATTGGGACATTCTAGGCCAATAATCCTTATTGGGGACCTCACCTTGTGATTCATGGTAAAACCTATTAATCCTAAAACATCAGTGACATTAGTCTGGTTTTAAAGACTCTAAAATACATATGAAAAGAGACACAAAACTCACATAGTTGAAAACCTA
This sequence comes from Viscum album, assembly GCA_963277665.1. NCBI lineage: Eukaryota > Viridiplantae > Streptophyta > Magnoliopsida > Santalales > Viscaceae > Viscum > Viscum album. Next base: position 580,861,800 of record OY728129.1, on the reverse strand, counting down.
CAAAGGGTGCCCTATGTAAATGTTGAGTATCATCTCACTAAACCAACACTTCAAATGGTTTAAGAAATAATTGAGCAATCAAAAAAAGAGACACAAAAAAATTTAGGTCAAACATCCCTAAACTGGTTCCTAAGAAAAATTCATGTGATACCCATTAGGCCCACACCAAAGTGTTGTGGAAATAATGGAAAAGACACAAAGTTTTTACGGTTTTCCATGTAACCCTAGAAACAGTCAAAACTACGCTCAATGAGTCCCTCATCTCAGGAAAAAATTATAGCATTACATGATCATGTCAAATTGGTTATCCCATATTGTGATTGAAATTGATATCTAGTGAATAATCTATTCGAAGTCATTTAAGATAATTGTATTTCAAAACATGTTTCAATGTTTTGATAGATGGAAATTTTGGTAAAATATAAAAGATGTGTGTTGGAGGGAAAATGAGTTTCAATTTACCTATTAAATTGAATATCCAAAATTATTACAATGAATCACATATCAATTTAGTCAATAAATTGACTACCAGATAACGCAAACCATCAAGGGTCCATTCCAAATTAGTCATTTTCCTAGCTTTGACATCAGCTGTTGGGTGCATCTTTCTAATGACGGACATGAGGTCTCGACCTTTCAGCTGGATTGATTTAAAACTGCCACTCATTGAGGATAGTTTAACCTTTAATATTGATACATGGTCCTTATATTCCCATAGATCTATGGTATATATAACCGCCTAATCATAATATCTTTCCTCTTTAGAAACCAAGTGGTGTAGTTCATGGTAATATCATATCCTAGAAGGCTTATGTTTGATGATGGTAAGCATTAAAGTGGGTAAGGTTGAATTTTCAAGTGGCTAGGTCTTTTAGAGATATAATGATATAGTGAATAAAGATATGCAGGTGCTGGTAATCAAACCCACTTGAGCCCTGTCCAAGGAAAAGTTTGCATAGGCTTTCTTCCCTGTCAGCAATTTCCACTAAGGGGTCTCTATGACGATAGTACAAATCTTTTTTCAGGACCATCATTATATAGCCTAGTGTTCGATGGTGGAACTAGGATTTTGATCCTAATCATGCACTACTATGTATATATAATATGTAATTACAACCATATCAGATATGTTTGTACTGAAAAATGACTCTAAAGTGAGGAAATACTCCATCTTCACCTCCTACCCAACTTTGGTGGTCAGGCTAGTGGGACCAGCATCAATTGGTGAGGTTTCCAACGTTGTTCTACTCAGACTAGTCTCAGTGAGGCTTCTAGGAGTTCTAGATGAAAACATTGGATCAACACCACCTTCAGCAAAGAGGGAGCTTGAGGTTTAGGCTACCCTGAGATGCTTAGAGCATCGGGACACAAGGTGTTCTCCCTATGAAATTTATGAGGAAGGTTCATTAGGCACTATATGGGGGAATCCAGAGGTTTATTAAACTTTCAAATCACCTTCCCTAACATCCCATTGAGATAATATTCCATCCACATTCTTGCATAATCCCCTAATAGATTAATGGGAGCTTCCACACAAGGTAGGGATATAGTCATGCCTGAATATTCATGCATCATCATCATCCATAACTAGAAAAGGATGAATTGGGGTAACTCCTAAATCTTGGGAAGGGGAAAAGAGACAACCCATTTCATACATCTAAATTATCATGAAAATATTTAAGGAGTGTATAATTCAAATATGGTAACCTTGTCCACCTGTGTAGCTATAATTCCATCTCGTAGAGAGATAAAGTAAGAGCACTCCTCTAAAGTCCCTTCACCATTATAAACCACTATGCCCAAAGGTACGTGGTAGGGGATGAAAGTAAAGAAGGAAAAATCATCCAAAAGTTATATAATGTTGTCGATGTCCAAGGATTTTAGGTGAACAACAATAATATTAAGAAATGCAGGGGGGGAAGGAAAAATGAGGAACTATCGTGGTATGCTAATATTCATAGCATCGATAGTGTTCCTCCACCCATCCATATAAGAATTAGAATGGACAGCATAGATGATTTTGGAGGCCTAACTTCTTTTATATGGACCAAAAACTCATAAATATGAGTGAGGGTGAGAACACATAAGTTCATGGGTTGTCCCTCCTCCAATGTGGCTTCTATCATCAGAGTACAGACCCTGACACCAGTATAGGCACCACATGATGGAAAGATACATACACTTAGGAACATGGTGAAAAAACCCACCAACCTGAAGTTAGGATATACATATGGATGAATTACATAGCCCCATGTGGAATATTTTCATGATTCAAGAGTATCCTAGTACAAAATTTTAATTTCCCGTGATTTTTGAGTTGGATGAGTCCTGTTGTAGTGAACTTTCATCCTTGGATCGCTAACTTGCAAATAAAATTATCAGATCATTAAAATGGATGAGTAGGTGGGTGTGAGGGGCTAACCCAGCAATTCCTCTACCATGATCAATAGGTCCCTTGATAATGGAGATACTTTCTCAGTGTTTTCCAAGGTATTGGATATTGGTAGGAATTTTTCATACATATTACCAAGAATGATAATTACCCATAATTGTTAGAGATCCCATAAGCTGACCCCGAAATCACCATGCAATAAATGTAATGTGTTGGTGCTCAAAAACCAATGGTTAAGTAATTAGGGAATCACCTCATTTAGTGAATAAATTGAAAAATGAGAGACCCATACTACCTGGTATAATCTAAAAACCTCCAGTAACCTAGGAAATTCTCTACAATTGGTGCACCTAGAATTCCCAAGCCCATTAATCTTAAAAACTCCCTCCAAACCACAAGTCTCACTTGGATATCCACCCACCTGTTGGGATTTCCTATCGAGAGGTTGAATATTGATGGATAATATCGAATATAGGATTGCAAGGATGTTTCATGATTATTTTGATTATTTTGGTTCCATGTCAAACCATTCAGGTTAAATATGTTTTCTCAATTTGAATGAGAAATTATTTTCCCTGTAGCATAGATGTTCACTTGGACATGATCGTGAAATGTCTCGATCCAAGAAGAAGGGATATTATAATTAACTGATGGAAGGGCATAATCATCTTGAAGTCTGGAATTATAGAGTGGTAGTTGGTTTGAAAATGGGTAGGTCAGAAGCTCTAGTGAAAAAAGGTTATTCAGAATACCCTCCTCAGTGATGATGTGATATTGAAGATTGTCTTTAATGTTCACATCCATGGTGGTTCTTCTCTCAGTCTCAGTCCTCAAGGTAGAATTCATGGCCATTTTTTACTCACAATGGATCATCAAAAATATGTGAGATTCATTGGTCAAAGGTGTAAAATAATTAATAGAAAACATGAAACACTATTTTTCACACCTAGCGTAGGCCCGCAAACCATTAACCCACATAGCACTGGCCCGTGGAGCGACCACATGCGAGGTGTTGGCCCGTGAAGTGTTGGACAACAAGGCATTCAGCCCGATGGTCACTTAATCCACTGGAAATCTGTTACTTTATATGAAGAAGATTAAAACATTTCATTTGTGGGTGAAGGAATTTAGTTCATGGAAAATGGTGTCTACAATGGAAAACCTTCATGGAATTAGGACACAATCTGGAATCTGTAGAGTACTCGGTTCACCAAAAAAACTAGTAGAAGACAAATGAGTTGGGCCACCTATTTATAGAAATGGTTCCCTCTGGCAGGTCCACTTGTATACCACAAACCAATTTAAAAAAAGACCACTTTCTACATCAGAACAACCTCCTCTTCATCTTGATTGGAACCCATTATAATAGGGGGAATTTTTTAGGTCCTAAAAATTATGCATACAAGAAGAAGATAATTCCATTAATTTGGAAAAGTAGAAGAAAAAATATTAAGAATAATTTAAAGAAAATTTTCAAAGGGTGATAAGGTGTGAAGTACGGGTTGATCTTGTGAAGTGAAAATTGCTCCATAGACCACCACTCTACATAGTGTTTTGCAATTTCATGATTCACCCACAAAAAAATAGTTTACATAAGGGTATGGTACCACCAGTGACCACAAATGAAATAAAGTTATTTGTGGGGATATAAGGTGATTTCTTCCCCCACAAATGACCATCCCCACAAAAAAAAAATTTCTGGATGAGACGGACCACTGGAACCCATGAATGAAAACACGTTCATTTGAGAGGATGGATTGTGATTTCTGTCCTCATAAATGGCTTCCCTCATGAAATAAATCATTCATAACCCAGGGTGTCCTTATGTGCTCCTAAAAAATAAAGATCGCATCCCACTATGGATGACTAGTCATGCTTGTATCTGATCCCGCTGCTCTTCTATAAAAATACCCAAAGTGGGGGGAAAAGGATGACCAAACTAAAGAGAGATAAAGGATAAGAGTGACAAATAGATAGAAAAAACAAATACTTTGCAGAAAATAGAGAGAGATTCATTGATTCGTAGTAGGTTAAAATATACCACATAGAATCAAGGAGGAAATAATAAATCATCCATTCATCCATGAACTCAAAACCCCTTTGAAAAGACCATTCCATGGGCCATAAATGTATGGACCCTTTGTGGATAATAACCCCACAAAGAAAAATGTGATGTGGGAAGAACCATACCCCATTTATAAAAGTACTATGCAGGAGGAACTTTGCCCTATGTAGCAACACGCTATGCGGAAGGAACCGGGCCCCGCATAGCAACATGCTGCGTGGTCACAACCTAGGTTTTCATGGAATAATGCTACATGGATGGTACCCCCAACCATGTAGAAACATTATATGTGAAGGGAACCCCTTCCTTCCTAATAACCTACTACATGGAATGGGGAATCCTAGGGAGTTATACTCTCCTCCTCCTACTATTACCTTCTATCATGTCATTGAGCCTCATGTTGTCCCCTTCGTGAACTAGTCCAGTGAAATTATGCCAAGGTATCTTCCAAAGATTATTGACATGTATGGATAGTTCATCGAGCACATTAGTGTGTCCTATCAGGTCTATATACCCATGGTAATCAGAGTCAAGTGTGTAACCTCCACATCAAGGTGGACTCTTGAAATGTGTTTAGATCTACATTACCATAGTAATTAGGGATCTGACCTTGGGGTTCTCATGCTAGCCTCCATGTTGTGGGTGGTGAGGGTAAGAATGACGCATTCATTTCCATTTTATAGGGAATGATATCCCCCCGAACTAATTTTAGGGCATCCCTCCTAGAGTAATCCCATATCCTTTCTTACAGGAGGTGGAACTCTTGCTCCTCTTTTCCTCTACCTTGGGATGTAGTTAGATAGATACCCATATGTGACTTTCTCAGTTACCATAATAAAATAGGATACATACATAATCAAATCACTCTCCCACTCCCTTTGGTCTTCAACATCCCATCCATCAAGGGATAGGGTGGGTTGTGTGATCTTTAGATCTAACACTTCCTCTTGTTTCTCACACCAATCATGACTCTTGTGGGATTAAATGTTAGTGGAGATCATGACATCCACATGATCCAAAAACATTTAAATGGGCCACTCCCATGTGTAATCCCTAATCACATGCTCCACAATCCTTCTCCATAGATGTAAGGCCCAGCTTATATCCAATTATGAAGCTTCCATGTATAAGCCCCAACCACATCCACTCGCCATGCCTCCTATAAGGTACAACCCATAGACTCATTCCTCAACCTTCAAATATTTGTATCCCTGATGAAGTGGAACCACATGGTATTTCTTCCAAGTGTACGACCCAATCCAACCATGTCCCCTAAAATGGTCCTCCTCTAAGGTGTAAGCCCCAACTTACCAAACTTTTTTGTATTTCATTCCCAATCAAATGGGATATGTTGAAAGATTCCCTAAGGTCCAAACCCAATATCCACATCCATCCTGATTTTCTCTAGACCATAGCCTTGGCAAGTTCATGCCACTACCTAGTGATCGCATCTCCTTTAGGTCTGAAATGGACACCTCCCATTCATAATCCCCAACCACAATCTCCTGTGGGACTCCACTAAATTGTAAATCCCAAATTAAAAAACTATGTGGGATTTGATTACCTATATAACTAGGATACATAGAAAGCCTCCATGATGTATAAATCTAGAACCCAAATTCACCCTAATGCTCTCCAGGCCACATTCTTAGTAGGGTCCTATCCACCCGGGAGACCACATCTCTTCTGGGCCACTCAGGCAACCTCGATTTAAGTCCCACACAATACTTTGACTATGAACCTTCCACTTAGACATCTTTACCGTATGACATTAAACTACATGCTTGGGTCCTCATCATAAGAACCTAAAAGGTGATGTGTCCCATTAAGTGGTACCAAACTATGTGGATTCTGATTCCTCTCACAAGCATACATATGAATCCCATCTTATGGGTTTAATCCTGACAACAAAATAACTTTCATCTCCCAGGATGATAGGAAACTCTATAGTGCCTCACCAAGTTTCTTAAAACTAGATTCATCCTAATAAATGGAAAAATAATCTCTAATCTTTCCATAAAAGGGAACTATTTATGGAGAACCTCAGATACATACATATATCCCCATAAATGGAGAACCTGGGATATATACAAATGATTGAAAACCCATGAATGTTCATGTTTGATCACCAAGTCGTTGATAATATATGTATACATACTTGGGAATGAACAAAGGATTCATGAACATATCTTAAATCTATAATAGATTCCCTGAATAGGAAATAGTTCCTTCCAAAAGGGTGTGATGAGCTTGATTTCCCATCCTCTCAGCCAATGGGAATTATTAGGGGTTGTTGTCCAAGTTCCTCAAATTAATGCCCACCTTTGGTAAGTAGGTCCATGAGTATTCATGGATATTAGAGTTGTTGATAATTTTCATCTCCACAAACCAAACCCATTGGAGACCGTTCGAAGACGTTTTACCTGGAATCAGTGATTGCACACAATTCAACCCCTTGCAATCAATCTGTTAGGTATAAACAATTTTCATTTAAAATAACTATTACAATCATTGAAGTGGAATAATTGAAGTGTTTATGTATTAGGATTTGATTATTATATTGTATAAGTGATTTATTAATGATATTTTTGTTATAAGAATCTTGAAACATCTAAGGATTTTTTTCATAGTAGTTTTTCTTTAAGTATTTTCAAGCATATTTTGAATGGTTTCGATAACCTAAAAAAGTGATTTAGTGGAAAGGTGATATTTTTATAAAAGGAATTATTGGGGGATAGATAAATGAGGTTGAGATAATAATATTTAGTTAGGATAAATAGTTTATAGATATTGAAAAAGAAAATTGGATAGTATTATTGACCATAAATTTGATTAATGATTTGATGAAAATTTCATTTATATTATCTTTGATAAAGTTTATTCCCTTTTTTAATTTATGAAATATATTAGATATTTTGTGATTTTATTTGAGGAATAAGTATAGAGTTAATTTTTGGAAGTATATGTGTTTTCATTGAGGTTTAATGGTGATCTAGGTTGTTATCATGTTTTAGGAGAATATATGATCAAGGTATTCGCATGGTTGTTATGTGATATTAATAGCTAATTTATGTTGTTTAGAGAGAAAATTTAAGTTAATGTTGGAAATTTAGTGACTGTTTTTTCAATAAAAAAATTGGGTTTTGAATTTTTGTAACATATTTTGGAGGATTATTAATGATAAGTATTTATAGAATGGTTTAAGTTGAACTTTGGGTGTCATTATTGAGGTTTTAGTGACTACTGTATTATTTCATCATATGAAGATTTATCCATATTGAAAAACTTGTGATAACAATTTTTTTTAGTAAATATCTTGATATTTAATTAATTACTTTTCATTATTTTATAGATCTTATGATTCATTAAAATTTAATTTTAGTGATTTAGGGGTGAAACAATTATATTGTTCATTCATAATTGGAATATGGATGAAAAGTGCCAAAAACAAATTGAAACATACAACTAATGGATGAAATTGTGTTTATGGATTTAAATAAATAAATTAAGTATATTTTATCATTTTACATGGTAAATTAATTACCCTAATATAGGAAAAATAATCTTGAAAATTAAAACGTTTTCCTTTTGTAGTTATTTCCAATGAATTGATGTTCATTTTCATCCCTCATTGATTTATGGTTTTCTGGTCATTAAGTATCTTAAGACCATGGTCTCTATCACTATATTTATTATTTATAAATCATATTTCTCCACAATATCCATATTTTAACTTCTCACTAATTTTATCCTTATCTGGGAACTTGATTATGGGTTTTTTAAGGTAAACTTTATGTTTCCCACTTCCCTTTTTCAAAGGAAGTTTTATTATCCCTTTGTGTATTATGGGCTTTTAAAAAATGTGTTTTCAAATATTTAAACTTTTTTTAAAAATATAAAAATTGTGGGGACACAAAATATTTAAGAGGTATATAATGTAACACTATTAGATTTTAGAATATATATTTTTATTTAAATAAATTGTAACTCTTCGATTGTTTTCAACACACACACACCCAAGTCTATATGAACCATGATATAGTAAACTATTATAAGATATCCATTAAATTGGTAGGTATGAATTGTAATGTACACATTATTAGAAACATTTATAAATATTTTTAATAGTTCAAATGTATTTATTAATTCATAATAATTAAATACTCAATTTTTAAAAATGTCATTTTATGCTTCAAAAATATGTTTTCTTAAAAATTGGTTTTTATCGCATTTTTTCACATGAACATTATAATTAATTTATAAAAAAAATTATAATTTTTTACTTATGAAATTAATATAATTTTTTAAATAATCATTTCAATATTATCTTATGGTGAATTTTTATGATTTTTCTAAAAGTATTTTTTCAGTGAAAATGTTGATTTTTTTATAAGAAATAGTCATTTGTTTTCAAGAAAAATTTCCATTATATTATGAATGATATCATAAATTGATATAGTTATAATTTAATTATACATAAAATAATTCATTGGTTAATAATTATCAATATACTTGATTTTGATATAAGCTCATTTTTTGGCATAAAAACACATTTTTCTAAAAATTGTTTTTATAAGAGGAGTATGTTTTTATCCTAATAAATTAAATTAATATATATTTATTAATGGTTTTAATAAAATTTATAAATTATATATTTAATAATATATTTTATCATTCATTTTATGGTTTTTAAATGGAATGGAATGTAAGTAAATTATGTTTTATGCTTAAAGATTAATTTGTCTAAAATGGGTTTTCATTGTGGGTTGCATGATTATTTAAAATTAAATTATATAACTTATAAAAATTTAATATAGTGATATTGATTCTATATTTCTAATTATAATAATTAATATAATCTAATATTTTTTACTTTATTTTTTTCATAGTGAATAGTAAAAATAGTAAAATGTTGTTACTACGGTTAAGGTTAAAACATGTTTATTAGGGGTTAAACCAAGAGAAAAGGGTAGTATTTTCAACCAAACCTATCTTTTTTTTTTGAAGATAATTAAATATTATATTATCCTACCATTTAATATATTTACATTTAGAAACACTTTCTCAGGAAAGTAGCCATAAATAATTGAAATATTTTAAGAAATTTCATGTGTGTCCCTCCCCTCACTTATAAAAGAAAACCTCTCCTCCACCCTTATTCACACCATTTTAGCATTATATTTTATCCAATACCTACTGAAAACCCTTCCTATAGAAATTACTTTCATCCTATATTTTTTTTTCTTATCCTAAGACCAATCCTTCAAGTCTTAAGGTGTAAGACAAAGGAGGACTTAGAAAGAAGAGATGTAGAACTTAACCAGGATCTTTCCATTTTATTTCTTCATATACTTCCTCTAAACATGTTGATCCTATAAAAAATGATAAATCCATTATCATAAATATATTTAAATTTTATTACGATGATTTAATAACCATTTACCACCTCTTATCCATCAAATGGTAAATAGAAGTATCACCAGTGCATATTTGGGGACTACTTCCTCCACATAGAGATACGATTAAAGTTCCATCAACATATTTCAAGAGTAGTTATAATGATATATTTTATTTTTTATATATTTTATTTATAACATAATATGTTTTTAAAATTAAAATATCTTATCTACCTTTTTACCCATTTGTAAATGATAATGTCGCTTTGAGTACGTGTGGACTACCACCTCCACAAAGTGATGTGATTTTTTATCATCTGTGATTTAATTGGAAGGTAAAAGGACATATTTAATAAAAATTATCATATTTATGATATAATTAATATTATTTAATAGGAAATTATAATTTATATATCTTTATTCCCATCTGTCAAAAAGTGGAATCATCACTCGTGTGTGTGTATGAATTATCATCTCCACAAAGTGATATATTTCATTGTTCATAAACAATTAATATGAATGATTATAAATATGTATATAATTAATATATATGATATTTATATAATTATTATCATTATATAGATGTAGGAACCATGATAAAAGTGTAAATAACATAACTGTCAAACTAAAAAATACATCAAAAACAAAGCAGTTAACACCCGAAATGATGAATTTAAAAGATAATTGCTAACAAATGGGTGTTAAAATGATATAAGTGGATAATATATGATATTATATGTATTATTATGATTATTTTATATAATAATAATCTTAAATATATTATATAATATTTTATAGTTCTTACGAATCAAGTTAGATATAAGATAAGGGTTTCACCTCAATTTCTCTTCATTGAGACATATTTTAATGTTATGTACCAATTTGTTTTTTATATGGAATATATACAGAAAAATAATTTATTTTTTAATAATACATGATTTAATTAAATGTATTTATATAACCATATGATTTTCGATCTTCAAATGACTTTCATTTCAAATATTACTATAGTTGTAAGGTTTCTTCGTCTTAATTTTGTTTTATTGAGATAGTTTTATGTTACGAAACTATTTATGTTTATAAGGTTTATATAATAATATATTTACATGTTATATAATTTATATTTATTAATTCATGTTATTTAAATCTTAAATTAAAATTATTTCATCTAATGGTATTTGATTCGAGTGTTACCAAAGTTGAAAGGGTTTACCATCTCAAATTGTATCTATTGGGATATATGTTATGTTATTACATAAATTCTACTATGAGGTTTATATAATATCACTTTGAATTTTTTTTATCATGAATATCCTTATGTTTTTGGTATTTAATGCTTCATTTGAAGTTATTTCTTTAATGGGCGTCAGGAATCAAGAGTTAACAAAGCGGTAAGGGTTCTATGTTATAATCTCATTTTTACAAAGCTTTTTTTGATTAAATTTTACAATGATGGAATTATATGATATATCTCTTAAAAATATTATTTACTTTTATATCATCTAGTTATTTCTGGAGATTAAATGTTTTATTTCCATTTTCCTCTCTTTAATTACTCAAGAGATCAAAATAAATTTTTAATGAAAACTGACTTCATTTCTCTCTTTGGTCAGAAAACTTTTCTTCAATGTCCATATTTTGTTTAAAATGATCACAAGAATGTTTTTAATATTATAAAATTATTCATTAAATAAATTTTTACTCATGTTTTACTTTCTGTAAAAATATTTTAAATGAATATTCTTATCTTTTTCTGAATGAGGTACTTTTGATATTTTACCAAAAATGTGAAAGTAATTTTTGTTTTAAAAGACACCACATAAATGGATTCCCCTGCCATATTGAATGTTATTTTGTATAAATATTCCTCTATATGTTTCATTATTTTTTCTAAAGAAAATATTTTCCTTAATATTTTCTAATTTTATATATTTAAAATAAGTCATTTCAAAATGAAAAGCCTATTTTCCTAAAGAAATGTTCCAATGATATTTTAAATATATTTTTCATCTATAATATCCCTTGATGTTTCTTATGATTTAATTAGGATATGATACAATTTTACCATCAATATTATTTCCTTGAATAGTTTATGTTTGTGATGATAAAATGTTTTTGAAACTTATTTAATTTACATCGGTTAATATTTGATGTAATGATAAATGTTTTTATGATATCGTGAAATACATATGAACTGATTATGATTATGTGATGGGTGGATATTTTATAAAACAAGGAAAGTTTATTAAATTATAAACCAAGGACATATGGGTCTATTATATCCCTCTAAATCATTGGGTAATAATGAAGGATTTGATAAAATCCTAAGTGATGATGAAGTTAATAAAACCCTAATAGATGACAAAGTTAACTGGATTTAAGTTACTCCTAATAGAATATTAGAAATGATTGGGTATGATTTTTCATTATGTTAATTTGTCCACAATTATAGTCTTGGAAGTAAACCTTAAATAAGGAAGTGATTTTCTATTCTTATGTGAATTCCACAAACTTATATCTTAGGCTAATGATATTTTCTCATGGCTCGTGATTGATTATTGGTGATTTTGAACTCTTATGTCTTGTGTATTTTTATTGATAATACCTTATGACATGATTTATGATTAAATATATTTGATTGATTGGGTATGATTATTGTATGTTTTGATCATGTTCTCATACCCTTATACTTATCATATTTTCACTTACGATCATTGATTGATATCTCTTATGTTTACCTTTACTGATAATTTGATCTCACCCTTTCTTATGTTTTCCATCCTCAGGTTATGAAGAAATTTTTTAAGTATGATATATATAATAAGGGTTCAAGTTTTGAATAACTTAATGGGAGATTATTTAGATCTTTTATGTTCCCTTTTTTATGTATCTATATTTCCAAATACATTGGGCCTTTATCGATATATTTTGGATTTTAATGATATGTAAAGAATGGAGGATGGATCTGTTTTCTCCCGGTGCCATCTTCCCCACCTAGGGTTCCTCCCCCTACCATAGAGTGGCTCGTCTCTTCTTCATTTTTCTTATCTTGGAGATTCACTCTCCATTCGTTCTGATCTCGTTTCATTCTCAGTTTTTTCTCCCTGCTTCGGCGTCCTTTTACCCCTTTGCCTTCATCTATTTTGTTACTCGGTGCTCCTGAATCTCTTTTCTACTGCCAGATCTCGCGGCGTTCTTCATTCTTTTGGCATCTGTTTTTGTTGGTTCAGTTTCAGTCATTTGTTCACTATAAATTCTTGGCTGCCTTAATATCACTCCTCTGCTCTTATCATAGGAAACTTCATGAAAATCCCCATATTGTTTTACCACGAAGGCACTCCAGTGGTTTGGGAATGTGTTGGTGCGAGGTTAGACAGCTTTCCCCTTAGCCTGTTCACCCTCCTCTACTCTGGATCCCATCCCCTTATGATATTTTATTTTGGGTCAGTATGAGGGTGTTTCGGTGGTTGCGAGTCAGTGGTGGGGGATCTTCTCTGTTGGCCTAGCGATATCTACTAATTTGGTTTCTAGTTAATTCAGATGATCTGTGGTCCCCTTTTTCGGTGGTTTCTTCCTGGTGATGTCATTGCATGCTCTAGTCCTTTGATGGAATTTTTAAATGGCGTTGTTTCAAATTTTCATTGGTGATTTTTCGGTTATGTTGTTTTCTGTGGAGTGTTGTTTCTCCCTTTTTTGTTGATTCTGTGCAAGGTGATTTCGGTTATTCTCTAGTATCGAAGACGGTGGTCTGATCTGTTTTATTGGTATGTGGGATCTTCTTATGACAGCATGGTCGGCAAAGGGTGACGGTGATTCTGTCCTAGAGGTGCTGAGGCTAGCTGATGGCTGGTAACTGTGTGGAGGCGGTGATGGGAGGGGTGTTCTGTTTGGTTCGACGATCAAGGTTCCTACTGCTCGCGCGGTCTGAGGGTCTGCTTACCGAGGCTGTGTGATATTGGTCTATTTGAAACTTTCAAATATTGAAGGGTGGTTCATGGTTCGATTCTTTTCAATTTGATTTTGTAGTGGGCTCGAGGCTGCTACCCTTTTTGACTTTTGTGTTACCTTTGAATTATTTTGTGTTCTTGTTATGTTTGAATCTGGATGTGAGGTCCCCACCTACCGAAAAGTGGTTTATTAAAATAAATATTGTGGACTATAAATGATATGTAAAGAATGTTCCTCTAATAATATGTAGTATTTATATATGAAAGGTTTGGTTTATTATACAAAAAATGATCTCATCTTCCCTGGATAGAAAGAAAATAAATTGTTCTTCACTAAAAAGGTAGATAATCCCCTTCATCTACTTCCCCTACATCACCATTATACCATATTTTCAATAGTTGATACACATATTCTTAGTAAAGATTATTGCATTTCTTAAGTCCCATATTTAACAAACACTATGAAAGTTTTGAATAATACCTTTAATTACCAAGACATAGGTGTGTCTCGTATCTTTTCTCCCAAAAATGGATTTTCCCAAGTAAACAATCTTCAGGTATTCGTCATTGCTAAATTTGACGAAACCTTCATTTTTATACTTGATGAATGTGACATGATCCTTATTTACCATCATTTTTGAAGTGAAATAACTATCAAGGATCTATAAACCTACATGATTTAATTATTTTAGGTCAATATATTCAATTGTTTCTTACTTATACATTTTATTTTGATCCATGTCTTTTACTTTATACCAGATATTGACTGGAATTCTTAATCTTCCTTAGTGTATGATGAACCAACATTATCTTGAAAAGCTATTAATCAATTTTTAATTTTTATCTCATTCAATGATTCCATGATATACTATGTACAACCACTTTAGATCTGGGTTTTCACATTACTCTATTTTTTATGAGTAGTATATTTCCATGTGTCCAAATCCTCCACACTAAAGATAGTAACCATCAAAAGAATTCTAGGAATATTGAAATTTGTTTGGTCGCATCTATTTCTCTTGTTCCATTATGTACCTATTTTTTTATCCATATCTCTCTCATGGTGTTTTCATGATCATAAACACCCATTTATAGTTCTAAAAAAATCATTGAGTGTTTCTCAGTTATTAATTTTTAAAACTAAATCATGTTCTTAATGGACCAAGTGATGGAATATTATTAAAGTTAGATGCTTTTGTTGAAGAAATTGATGAGACATTAAAATATAATTTAAATTCATAATGTACGTATTTAAATCATGGAAGGAAGATATTGAACCCATTAATTATTTTTAATTAATCTTAAAGGGAAAAAATGAAAGATGAGTTGTTGTAGGCAGCATTGGATACCCAGTGCAGGGTGTTAGCTAGCTGATGAAAGTGGATAGAACAAGGATTTGTTATAGAATACCAATGGATAAATTATGGAGTCTAGATATAAAAGGAATCCTATAAAAGGTGAACTATATATCTAGTGTAATTGAGTTGGTATCTAGTGGCTTCATTCTTAAACCTTTTAGGGGTCATTAATTAATGGTTAAAAAGGATTTACTCAACACAATAAAGCGTCGGGTCGACCCTAGGCCTCCTCAAATACTATGAAGTATATAAATAGAGTCCTTTAGAGTCTTGGATCTCATATAATAATTATGATATATTGAATTTCCAAATAAATTGATGCTTCAATGACGAATCTATAGCTTTTTCTCACTAATATCAAAAACCTTTTTTAGTAGCCAATTCTCAATTATCAATGACAATCTCTTGGGATCTTACCTTCTACATTTATTTCTACATATCTCTCTCTCCATCATATTTTTCTATCATTTTATAGGAATGAAATTGTATTTTTAATGAATTTTAACCAAGAAATTATTTCTCTTCTCACCCTACCTTCTATAACGGGTTTCTTGCTATAATAGATGAAAAATAAGGGAGGAATATTTATTTCAGAATTAAATTCTCCCAAGGTGGTCCTATGTAACATTGAACACATTCTTACCAATTTCATTTGGGATGTGCAAGAGTAAGTTATATATCATTGGCCCTCATGGCATCGGATGGATCAGGATCTTGGTGTTGGAGGTATTGGTCTAAGAAACAATTTGAATGTTATGAATCTATTTCAGGATAGACTCACATGGGGCTACATGGAAAGTATGTCCCTTTGGTAAAGGTTTATAAATAAAAAAATATAGGGAAAGGAGGTATATATCGGTGGGAGGTAGTTCCAAGTGGTGGGACTCTATCATCTGTTACTTTCTTGTTCTTCATTACAATTTACAGTGGATTATGGGGTGTGGGGAAATCAACTTCTGGAAATCTAATTAGGTGGGGTGTGTTTAGGATTTTCCTATATTTTTGGTCCCTAGCTTCTCCTTTCTCAATATAGCAAGTTCCATTCTTTTTAAAAGTTGTCCTTGATCCTCAACAAAAACTGGTGTACAATAATATCTTTATCAACAATGAACTAGATAAGATTGTTTTCACGAATTCTCAATTGGGGTTCTTATTCTCTAAGGATTATCATCACACCATCCATTTAGATATAGTTCATGATACATGGGGAGACATCCTCTAGTGTAATTATAACCCCACAAAGATAAACTTTCTCATCTGGTGCATATGTAATCAAGCTATCCCTACAGACGAAGCAGTGAGATGAAAAAGAGTTACCATAGTTTCTAGGTGTAGTTGTTGTAGCGTTGTTGAGGAGGAGTCGGCCATGCATCATTTCTTAAAAAGTGATTGGATATCCTTTTTTGGCATGGTATGAATATTTTTGGATTAAAAAACATTTAGGGGATTTCCTGGGATAGTTTTCTTCAAGTCCGGGTTAGTGGATCTCAAGAAAATATTCCCGATCGAAAAACCAAGGCGTTCTTTCTTGTAGCTGGCTGCTAAAGAATATGGAGTGCCCTAAATAGGGTTTATCATCAGGGCCTTCGTAGATCACCTTTGGTAGTTATGGCCAGGGTGTGGTCCCCAGTGACAAAGACAGCACCTCTCCACAGAAGGGGGAGTTCTTTCCTTCTTTGAGGGTGTTTCTATATAGTAGGGGCTTAGGGATCTTAGCTCACGTCTCTTATACACAAAGAAGTTGGATTCAGTGGATTCCTCCTTCTCAAGGTCTCAAACTGAATACTGATGGTTCATTTATTAATGGTTAGATGTGCGGGGGTGGGGTTGTTCGTAATCAGGAGAGCTTCGTGATCTTTGTTTTCAACACCTTCTTTGGTCCAGGTTATTCCCTCTCAGCCAAAGCTTCTTCAGTGCTTAATGGATTATAGTTTGTTCCTCTCACATGGAATCATGCTAGATGGGACTGAAACATATTTTTCTATTCTGCGTGGTTCTATTGAGGATGATTTCCAAATTCCTTGGTCTATCATTTACATCATGCGCAGATATAGAATCCTTATTCATAGTGGCATGAAGATTACTCATACATAGAGGGAGGGTAATATAGTGGTTGATCTCCTCACATCTTGGGCCACTCCTAATATTCCATGTAATATATTTTCCTCTATTGGATCCCTTCCCCCAGCCTTTGTTAACCTCGTCAAATCTAGTTCTTTGGGACTTCATTATTTTATACCTCCCAAACTTTTTCAGCCTTTATCACCTCTTTCAATAAAAATTTATTAATATTGGATGGAAGGGTGGATTTTTTTTCTTGATCTCCATTAAAATAAATGTAAAAAATAAAAAACAATCAACTTAATGGGAGTGGACTTAGGGGATCAGCCTGAGCGACTGCTGAACTCCTTTAACAAACTGTGTTTTCTCTCTATTTTAATTTACACATTGCATCATCCGATCTCCATACACATAATTTCATAAATTTTATTCATCTATTTTCTAATGTGTGTACATTATTTATTAATTCTGATATTATATTTTATAGTATAGAAAAAAAAATTCACTTTAGCACTTCATCGTATCTAAAATACTTTATTTTTTATTTTTTCAATTTCATTTTTTAAACACTTTTTGTTTTTATATTAATTTTTTTGAAGAAAAATCACCCCCCCCCATTCTACTCCTTAAAATATTTGGTATCATAGGGGATATTTTTGTTTTTTCTAAAAAATACTTGTTTTCAAAAATTAGTTTTAATTTTCAAAATATTAATCTCTTTCAAGGAATTATTATAGGATATAATATACCTCTTATAATAATGACCCATTCTTTGATAGAATAAATTACTCTTATAGGAAAAATTGTATATCTACTTTACTTAGTAGCATTGTATATCCTATTTAGAAAATGGATATGCATGGTTATACCCCTATAATAGAACCATAAGATAAATGGACTCCATAAGATAAAATATATTTTAAATTAGATGGAAAATCCATGAACACTCATTATTGTGGGCTTAACCAAAATTAATTTAATCACATATCTACTCGTAAAAATATCTATGAAATTTGGAAATTATTAAAAATTACTCATGAAGGCATGATAAAAGTAAAAGAAACTTTAGTAAATAAAAAATTTTATCCTTACCAATATCTTGAGCCCCAATAGTGATAACTATAAAAGAAGAAAAAGATATAAAAAATAAACCACTCTAGGAGCTAATTGGTACCCTTCTGATGTATGAAATAACCAAAAATAGATAAGACAATAAAGAAGAAAATGGATCCAAAGAATCCAACAAAATAATTTATTTCAACACCGTTGATAGTGAAGATTCATAAAATAATGAATCTGATATTAAACTCTAGAACAAGATATTGGAAAAATTGACCAAAAATAATAAAACATCATGATGTTCCAAAAGGAAAAATAAAATTGAAGCCCAGGATGTAACATTTTATGAATGAAATAATAAGGTAGATATTAGACTAGAATTCCCCATCTATAAAATGAAGATAAAAAAAATAATGGAAATAAATACCTTAAAGTATCAACTTGTAGTACTAGTAAAGGATCCCTTGACTAAGCCTCCTCAAGTGAATCTAGTCCTAAAATCGTCCTGGAATGTCTTGAGGAGGGCGATGAGGTTAGTTCTCCAAATTCTCACTCTCATTATCATTCCTAGTCTTCCTCTTATTCACCTCTTCTTCCTAATATTTTAAACAAAAAAATAAACTTGTGAATTTTTATGACTAACTTCCTTAAAAATAAAAAGATATTATAAATAAATACAAACAATATCTTAATGAAAATAATATTCTTTCTAACAAAAAATATTTTTTCGTTTTGAAATTATAAGAACAACCAAACATTGGGAATTTATAATCTCAAATAAAATATCTTAAAAATACTCTTACTAAATTCACTCAAGGTCATAAATATCTTGATATGATTTTGGGTTATCAATATCCTTCAAATAAATTTATGGTTCCGGGTTTTCAAATAATTTTAATTATTATAAAAATACTACTTTTCTAAAAGGGATTTTTTCAAAATAATTTTTTTAATTATTTTTGTAGATCTAGTCATTTAATTTATGAGTTTTATTGAAAAAATTATATATATATATATATATATATATGGGATACCTAAATCTATTCATATTTCACCTCGTATAACTCATATAAAATCTCATAATAAACAATTTTGGGTTTCTAAATCTTTTTTAGCCAATATTAGTTGACCCAAAAAAAATTGGCATCAAAAATGTTTATTATCTAATATAGCCAGACCCAAATCCAAAATGGTACCAAAAGGAACTTTATTTTTATATTTTGTAGGTATTTTTTACTAGACATCATTGATCTATTTAAATTTTTTTCCCAACTTTAAAATAATATCCAACTTTGAAGTAGTTTTTTATCTAAATGGATGATCCATAATTTTTAAATGCTTGAATTGAGGGGGATCCTCACTTTTTGATTTATGAGAATTTTATCTCTTGGGGAACAAGTTTTTTGTTATTTTAAATTATTTTTTTCCATATTGAACATCATTTCAGGATCTATCCTCTCTCTCTCTCATGTGTATGTTTTCTCATTCTTAAAAGATGAGTTCTTGTCTTTTAAAAAATCTCTTTTATTTTTTTCTTCTCTTTTTAATATTTAAATTTTTTATCTTTTTCAAAATTATTCTTTGAAATATTTTAAATATTTTTGAAATATCAAGAATAATTCTTATCCCTTTATTTTGAATTTTTTTAAATTCTCTTTGAAAAGTTTCTTTGTATATCATTATAATTTAAGATAATGTTTGTTTTATCTATAATCCATTACTTGTTTATAACTTATGTTTCTTTATTTTGTATGTCCTGTTATCTAATCATGATTCCTAGTTTTATGATAATAATTAATGGGGGAGATAACATTTCATGTATATATTTTTTTACCATATGACCATTTGCCTTCTATATTTAAATATCTTTATTTCTATTCCTCATTTTATTTTGGATAATCAAAAAGGGAGTGAAGTTTTTTATTATTAGGTAGAAATGTTTTGTATCAAAAAGGGGGAGATGTATCTTCGTTATTGATAGAATGTTATTGGGGAGAATATTTTGGGTTAAAAGGGAAGAAGTTTTTGAATATCTTGTGTTATGTTTATCTCTTGAGAATATTTAATTTTTTGACCTTTAATAACTTGAATTACTTTGAATACATGTTTCACTCTGGTTTTACTTTTGATGTATATTTTATGTTAAGTGTTTTTTATCATAAAAAATGTTGGAATTATAATACCTCTCTCCCTATTATGGTTTTTTTGTGATCACAAACACTCATTTATGGTTTTAACAATTTCATTAAGTGTTTCTTAGTTATGAATTTTTCAAACCCAAATCATGTTCTTAATAAACTATGTGATGGAATCTTATTAAATTTGGATGATTCTACTAAATAATTTAATGATTATTTGTAATATCATTTGAAATAATAATGTTTGTATTGAAATTATATAAGGAATCTCTTACACCCATTGAATATTTCAAATAAATATTGAAAGGGAAAAGTCCAATATGGGTTGCTACAGGAAGCACAGGATACCCAGTGTAGAGAACTGGCTCACTAATGTAAAAGGAAAGAACCAATAGTTATAATAGAATACCATTTTATAGATAATGGAGGATAATTTTTCATCTGGTGAAGTCTAAATAGAATAGGGATCCTAGAATAAGTGCATCGGCTAATCGGTGGCTTCGTGTTCCTAGTCGGTGGCTTTGTTCCCAAGCCTTATGAAGACCATTATTTGATAATAAAAAAAGTTTAATCGGGCCATTAAAGAACCATATCAAACCTATAACTCCTTAGATCCTATAAATTATATAAATAGATACCTTAAGTCTTAGATATCATCTAACAATGATGGTGGATTGAATGATCAAATCAAGTGATGCTTCAATGGTGGATATCTAGAATTTTCTCTCCAATATCGAGATCCTCTTTCAAGATCCAATTCTCAATTTTAAATCTATTGGGATCCCACATTCTACCAATTTTTATGTATATTTCTATCATATTGATTTATACATTGAGAGGTACATAGAATTATTTTTAATATATTTTCACCAATAAAATCTTTCTCATATTATCCTACCTTCTATAACGGGTTTCTTGCTACAACCGGAGAAAAGTAAGGGAGATGGGTTTCTTAATACTTCCATCAAGAAGGATAGGAATTGGTTTCTTGATATCTATTAAAATCAATGTAAAAATAAAAACCTCTTAACCCAAGGTGAGGATACATAGGGGATCATAATGATCTATTTCCAATCTCCTTTATCAAACTATGTTTTCTATCTATTTCAATTTACGCATTGCATCATCCAGTCTCAAAATGAATAATTACATAAATTTGATTCATATATTTTTTAGGGTGAATAATCACTTAATTAAAATTGAGATTATATTTTATAATATGGATGGAATTTATTTATTTATCACTTCATCTTATTGAAATCACTTTGTTTTGAATTTTCCCTTTTCATTTTTTGTTTTACTTTTTTAAATTCAGTTCACCCCCTATCATTCTACTATAACCAACACTCTTGGATATGGAATACACATTTTGTTAATGTACCAAATTTCCAAAAAAAATACACCTAATAAGAGGTGAATTCCTATATTTCATTGTTACAGCACCAGTTATCCCTTGGGTTCTTTGAATATTTTTATTTTGATTCATACCTAAATCAATCTTCAGCCTTGAAGTCGGTGTTTATGGTCTATGTAAGATCCTGAACTTTTATGGAGTTGTCTCACTCTTGATTTTTGGTACTAGTTTTTCCATGTTTGAGTAATTTTTGTTTGGGTTAAATATTTAGGATTTTTTAGGTGGAATTTGAGAAAAAAATGGAAGGGATAAGGGTAGTGCACAATTAGAGCTTGGTTCTCCCTAACCGTATGACACTTCCTAGCAAACCGTGAAACACCGAATAGAGGGGGATTGCATGGTTTTTCATGGTTTTTCAAATCATGGACCCTTACAAAAAAAAAGTTGCATTTTTTAGGTGAATAGTTAGGGAAAACTGTGTTCCCCTTCCCAGCAAACCATGTGCGGCCTATAAATTCACCTAAAAATTTATTTTAAAATTACACGAACCCCCTAAACTCACATAATCGAACCCCGTTTAACCCTTGACATCCTTTCATGATTTTACAGCCTTATAGATAGATTCCAATCCCACATGTCCTCTTTTCGTGTTGGTTCTAAGCTCAGATCGAAGATATGCACCCCTCCCAGTAAGAGGATCACATCCCGATTGTTTTCTCATTCTTCTCTCATTCTTCTCTCTTTATTTAGGGGAATTTATTCAATTTTTTAGTAAGATATAGAACTTTTTTTGTGGATATAGATATAGGATTGTAGATCAATATATATATTTAAGATATCTTTATTTTTTTGGTCTTGATTTAGGTTTTAGATCTGGATCTCGTTCTGCGTTGTTACTCCGCTGAAATTGGGGATTTCCATTGGGAGATTGTTCATTAGTGAATCAAGGTAGGTTCTCTATTATTCAAATATCATAGTATTTATATCAATTATTTTTATGTGATTATAGAATTTCTAGGGTTACTTTAGCAATTTTAATTCCTAAATTGAATTAATTAATTTGGTTAATTAATTAATTGAGAAATTGGGGATTTGATTGAATAATGGAATTGTGGGATTTGGATAATTAATTGATCAATTAATTATCAGAGTATTTAATTATGAATTGAGAATAATTAATTATTGAATAAATTTTTGGAATATTGATATTTTCCATTGGATTAGTTAATTGTCAAATTAATTAATTGAATGAATGTGATTAATTAATTATTAAATTAATTAATATAAATGATTTTATTAATTAATTATTGAATTAATTAATGATATGAATGTGATTAATTAATTTTTGAATTAATTAATTGAATGTATGTGATTAATTAATTATAGAATTAATTAATGGTATGAGTGTGATGAATTAATTTTTGGATTAATTAATGAGAGTTGTTGTGATAAGAGGATTAATGTTGACTAATCTTGATTGAGGTGATATAGTGAGTCTTGTGATATTGAGATATGTGTGAAATTGTGATATATAGGATATATCTGATATATCTGATTGATTAGTATATGAGTATAGGATATGGATTGATGCTCCAAATACCTATATGCAATTGATTGATAAATGAGTGTGGGACACGGACTGACCCCCCAAATACCCATAGAGTGTAAAATTTCATGCATGATAATATTTATAAGGGATAGGTACTGATGCTCCAAATACCCATAGGGTGTGGGACATGGAATAACACTTCAAATACCCATAGGGTGTTAGACATGACGTTCTACGCCCATAATATTAGCATTGGGAAATGGTGCTAATTATTCGTGATAGTGAATTGGAATCAAATGGATAATGAAAGTCCATTTGTTAAACGAATTGTGAATTGATAATGTGAAATGGTTTAGAATCCTAAATGGGATGAAGTGGGTATTGAGGTTCAAGTGCCCTTAGGAACCTGGGGGTTTTGTGGTTAAATAAAGAGTAAAAGAAAATGTGGTAAGTGTTTACTTGTGAATTTTACTTATTTATTTACACAACTATATACACTTTTATTGAGTGGATATTGTTTTAGATGTCATTGGTGATGGCCTACTAAGTTTTACTCACATCCTATTTGGGATTCTAGATCATTACTTGAATATATTTCATGTTTTAGGATAGGATAAGTTCAAAGGCCCTATGTTAGATGGATGAGTTGGGATAGATCTTGGATGAGAGAATTGGATGTTGTTCGGGACCCTCTTGGGAGTTGTCAGTATCTTTACTTTTTAGTTTCGTTTTGAAACTTGACACATATTTTCATGGCATATCTAATGTTCAGTTTTGATGTTGTATTTCTAGTTTTGGTCATCTTGTGATACTAGTACTATTCTGTTTATGGTTATATATTATTCAGTTATTGTTTCTTATTTTCTATTATTGTATTACTTTGATAAAATAGGGTATATTCTCCCCATGATTTATATTAGATCCTTACTTCTAGTCGGAATCCTTTGGCATATGGGGAGGGTCTCCTGAGTTCTTATGGTATATCAAATTAGGACATCGGAGTGTGGAAACCAGGTTGGGGCGTTACAAAGTGGTATCAGAGCCTAGTTTTATTTTATTTTATTTTATTTTGTATTACTATTTGGGAAAGGTATAAATGATACTAGGAATATTCAATCCTTTGAAATTAGCCCATTCATGGGAGTTTTAAACACATGTATGGGGGAAACCCAAGTACCCAGGGTGGGATTGCTGTTATTGATGTGTGTTGTTACAGTTGAATATTATTTCACCTTGGTCGATGCACTTATTCTGTGATGCGATAATTGTTTCTAAAATTTATGATATTTGAATCTTGTCTAGGAATGGAATGAGATATGAGTATTAATGTATCATTCTAGGCACTCTGGATCATTTTTTTACATGCACCATTTTAGGCATTCATAGGAAAATGGGTTTTGGGAAGGTTGTTGAACTTGAATTGTTTTTTCCTTTCTTGTGAAATCAAATTGAAAATGGTGCCTAAAATGAAATTAGAAATTGTAAAATGATGCAAGATATGAATAAATGGGTTTCTAATGGAATGTGAATAATGGGGATGTGTTTACCCTTGTTGACCATGACCTAGACATAGGATGGTTAAGGGTAGTGATAGTGCCTCAATTTTGACCATGTGACAAGGGTTGGGGATATGTCTTGTTGTGACATTTTTTTTCTCGTAATTGTTTTAATGTTGTGAAAAGTATCCTAAGGATCATGTTTGTAATTATAAATATATTCCTCCATGAAAAATCTTTTTGAGAGGATGATAGGGGGACATGGCTAGGGATGATCCTCTAGTGGTGGAAACTAAGGCACCGATAGTGTCGGGTGAGGAAGTCGGAGAGCAGTTCCAAGAGAAATTTACTCACTTCATGCAATTTATGGAAAGAGAACCAAGGATGGTTATGGAAATCATGTCTGATCTTAAAAGGTTGTTTTGATTATAGCACCCTTCTAGATTTACTGAAGAGGGTGGACCAGAGGTAGATAAGTTCTAGATTGAGTCTGTCGAGAATATACTTGACCACTTAGAGACTCCTACTGAGAAGAGATTCAAGCAGGCTGATTACATGTTTCATGGTCAAGAGAATTGATGGTGGGATATCCAGACTCAAGATGGACAGCTAAAGACTATGGAGTGGAAGTACTTTCAGGAGAAGTTCTTGGATCACTTTTATCTTGAGACACTCCAGTGATAGAGAGCATCTGAGTTCATGATATTGACTCGGGGGAGCATGTCAATGATGGACTATATAGGTATCTTTATATATTTTCAGCTCATTGTTCCAATATTGGAAGGAGACGAAGCTACTGTAGGAAAGAGGTTTCAAGATGGGCTTAAATGTGAAATTAAGTCCCATGTTAATATATTCAAGATGAATAATTTTATAGAAGTGTTGAATCGGGCTCTCATATCTGAGGGGAACCTGAAAGAGTCTTAAAGTGGAGGATAGGTGGTTTTTTCTAGACAATCAAGAGGTGAAGCTTCTGAGAAAAGGAAGCATTGTTTTGATAACATCATCTAGATCAGTGGGAAGTAAAGTGTCCAGTCAGAGGAATTAGTTACTCATGAACTTACCTGAGTACTTTTCCACAGATGTAGTGGGCTAGTACATGTTCTAAAACACTGTACCCAAATACCTGTGAAGTGTTGATCCTACAAAAATATGGTTCATATACAGAGGTTCTATAGAAACCCTCAACATAAAGGTAGTGATAGAGGTTCTAGATATAACTAGGGTGCTGGGAGGGGATCTTCTACACCATATCAGTCTGGAAACTGGAAAACTGCTAGATGAGGTGGAAGAGGAATTGGATGTAGTGCTTCTGGGAAAGAGCACCCATATCAGTAGGGTGGTACAGTATAGTAGATCAATGGGGAGAGGGGTAGGAAAGGTTCATGTGGTGCAACCTAAACTTTTGGATAGCGAGTCTAGAACATCAATAGTGAGAAGTAATATTCTTATATATTCTATATTAGATAGTTTTTTATTTTATATTGGTGCCTCTCATTCCTTTATATCCACAAAAATTGTTAATAATTTGAGACTGGAAGTGGAGTTTGTGAGTGTGGTAATGAAAATAGATACACTGTTGGGAGTAAGGTTGAGAGATATCTATTTGTTCAATGGGTGTTCTCTTGAAGATGGGGAGTATCGTTTTCTTTGGGATCTTTATATCCTTGAAATGTCAGACTTTGACTTGATTTTGGGTATGGACTGGCTAGTTAATACTAAGACCACATAGATTGTTACTGTAGAAGAGTGACTTTTACATCTCCTAAGGGTGAAAAATATATTCAACATGGAGAGTGGGATATCCATGTGGACCGAGTAGGGCTAATTACTCACCAATTGGGAGATCTCACAGACCATGTTTCCAGTCTATTGTGCGATGATGGAGGTATAAAATAGAATGCCTTTCCACCTATAGTGAATAAGTATCAGGATTTTTTTCATAAATAATTCTCAAGGATACCACATGAGAGAGATGTAGATTTCACTATTGATCTCATGATGGGGCCTGATCCAGTTTCTATTCCACCATACATAATGGAACTAACAGAGCATCAAGCGATCAAGACTTGGCTGGAAGAGTTAGAGGATATGGGGTTTATCCATCCGAGTACGTCACCTTAGAGTTCACTGGTGTTTTTTTCAAATAATGATTATGTGAATCTATGATTGTGTGTTGATTAATATAAGTTTAATAAGATGAATATGAAGAACTGGTATCCTCTTCCACAAATTAATGATATTTTTGACCAGTTGAGGGGATCTTGTGTTTTATCAAAGATTGAATTGAGATCAGGGTATCATCAGCTGATAGTTTGGACTTCTGATATATCGAGGACTACTTTTAGAAGCAGGTATGGCCTATATGAGTTCTTCATAATCCTTTTTGGGTTGATGAATGCACCAACAATATTTATGGCCTTGATTAAGATAATCTTTCATCCTTACTTGGATCAGTTTGTTGTATTATATTTGGATGAAATCTTGGGGTACTCCAAGACTCATGACAATCACTCCCAATACATTGAAATTGTCTTGGGTACACTAATAGAACATCATCTATACACCAAGATATATAAGTGTCATTTTTGGATTGATTAGGTATAATTATTTTGTTGCATCATCTTGGAGGAAGGTGTTTTAGTGGACCTAGAGAAAGTATAGGTAGTTGTATCTTGGGAGCATCCCAATAATTTTTTTGATATCCATATATTTCTAGGGTTAGATGGATATTATTGGAGATTCATCCAAGACTTTTTCCAATTGGAAACACTACTTAAGTTATTTAAAAGGGGGGATAAAGTTTTACTGGTCGGAATCATGCAATAATTCTTTCCAGGAGTTAAAGAAGTGTTTGAATTTAACAACAATTTTGATCCTACCTGAGCTAGGTGAGTTGCATACTATATTTTGTGATGCTTCTAGGATCGGACTTGGAGTAGTGTTAATGAGTGGGGATCAAGTTGTGGTGTGTGGGTCCTGATAGTTGATACCACATGAATAGAATTACCCTACACACAACCTCGAGTTAGCAATTGTGGTTTAGATTTTCAAGTTTTGGTGGAATTATCTATTGGGAAAGAAGTTTTCATTTTATAATGATCATAAGAGATTAAAGTACAAATTTTATCAATGATAATTGAATATCAAACAGTAGAGATGGGTTGATTATCTGCAGTCATTTGATTTTGAGTTATCATATACACCTGGAAGGGAAACAGTTTGGCTGATTATTTGAGAAGGAAAATTCAGACTCAAGTGGTTCTAAAGTATAGTGTTGAGTGGAATATGATGACTTTGTTGGCTGAGATGCATGTTGTGGTTCAAAAGGGTCCGGAAAAAATAGTTATAGTATCAATTTTGGTGGAGTCTACACTTTTGATCCAGATTAGATACATACATTATAAGAATTTAGAATGTATATTTTTTGGGGAGAGCCTTGAAGGTGGGGAGATTCCTTCAAACTGGAGCATATATGAGGATGAGGTCATCTATGTCCGGAATCAGGTTATGGTTCCTATGAGCATGTGAGAGGAGTTGATGTGGGAATTTCATTCCTTGAATTACGTGGTATATCCATGTGTGAAAAAATGTACCATGACCTATGATGACAACTTTGGTGGCCAGTCATGAAAAATGAGATAGCAAGGTTCATGACACGATGCTACACCTATATGTAGGTGAAGGCATAGCATCAATGACCTAGAGGTTTACTAAAGTTGTTGCATATTCCAAAGTGGTAGTGTGACAACATGACTATGGACTTTGTGGTAGGTATCCCAAGGATTCTTTGAAATAATGATTCTATTTGGGTTATATTGACTAAATGAAAAAAGTAGCATATTTCTTGTAGGTACGGGAGACTTTCTCAGTGGACTAGTTGGGAGAACTTTATGTTTGGTAGATAGTCCTTATGAACAGGGTTTCATGGACTATAGTTTCAGATCATGAATTGTTCTTTACTTTGTTCTTCTATCAAGGATTTTATAAGGTGCTTGGTATACAGGTTTTATTGATCATGGATTTTCAACCATAGATAGATAGGTAGTTAGGGAATACTATACAGGTTCTGGAGGATATAACGTGAGTGTGTGTTCATAACTTTGGTGGGTCTTGGGAGAAGCACCTAGAATTGGTGGAGTAACCTATAACAATAGTTTTCAGTATATAATACTGATGGAACCATGCATGTCTCTTTATGGTGGTCCATGTAGATCACCTCTATGCTGGATGGAGATAGGTGGGTCAGAATTATTGGGACCTAGTCTCATGCATGAGATTTCAGAGTAGGTCCAGTTGATTCAAAAATGAATGGATATGGCTCAAAGTAGACATATTTCATATGCTGATAGAATTCGATGAACCCTATATTTTAAATTGGGTGATCATGTATTCCTTTGGGTGTCACCTAGGTTGGGTCACCACAAAATACAGAGGCTAGGAAAGCCGTCAACCAATTATGTTGGAACATTTGAGGTTGTGAAGAGAATTAGGCTGGTGGATTACCAATTGGCTATTACACATAGTTATAGAGATATTCATGATGTTTTCTATGTATCATAACTATGGCAGTATCACCCTGACCCTTATCATGTGATCAAGGTGGGTGATATTGAGATTGAGACTGATGATTCCTTTGAGGAGAATCGGATACGTGTGTTGGATCATAGTGATAAAGTGTTGTGTGGAAAGACCATCCCAATAGTTTGTGTGTTGTTAAAGTATGAGCATGTGCAAGAGGTAACATGAGAGAAAGAAATAGATATGTGGGCTCAGTGGCCTGATCTTTTTGGCTCAGAATCTTAGATATTCTTGGCAGTGCATCTCAAGGATGAGTTGTTATAAGGTGGGGAGATTGTAAGATCCCAACATTTTTTAGGGTTGTATTATGATTTATTTTAGGTAATATTTTTTCCATGTTTGAGTACTTTTAATTTTTGTTAAATCCCGATGAGTCTTTTGGGTGAAATTTGAGAAAAATAGAAGGGGGGAGGGAAATGCATAGTCAGAGCACAGTTTGACCTAACCATGTTCCCCAACTCAATAAACTGTGCAACCCCAGATAGAGGGGGATTTCATGGTTGGCCCATAATTTTCCAAACTGTACACCCCTATAAAAGAGGCACATGTTTAGGGAAAACTGTGCACCCCTTCCCAACAAATTGTGTGTGACTATTCACCTAAAAATTTGTTTTAAAATTACCTAAACCCCTGAAACTCACCCAAATAAAACCTCATTCGACCCATGATGTGATTTCATGAATTTAGAGCCTCCTAGATGGATTCAAATCCCTCATGAACTCCCTTCTTTGTGGTTCTAATACTGGATTGAAAATCTACACCCCCCCTGGATAAGAGGATCTCATCCTAGTTGTTTTCTCGTTCTTCTCTTGTTCTTATCTCTTTATTTAAGGGAAGTTATTCTCTATTTTGGTTAGATATATACCTAGTTTTTTGGATCTTGATCTAGGATTGTAGATCCAAATCTAGATTTAAGTGGTCTTTATCTTTTTGATCTGGATTTAGGTTTCATATCTGAATCTCATTCTACGTCATTACTCTGCCAAAATTGGGGATTTTCATTGGGTGATCACTCATCAACGAATCAAGGTAGGTGGTCTATTATTAAAATCCCATAGTATTGATATCAATTGAGTGTATTTGATTATATAATTTCTAAGGTTTGTTTAGAAATTGGAATTTGTAAATTGAATTAATTAATGTGTTCAATTAATTAATTGAGGAATTGGAAATTTTATTGAATAATGGAATTGTGTAATTGGGATAATTAATTGATAAATTAAGTATAGGAGTATTGAATTGTGAATTAATAATAACTAATTATTTAATTAATTATTGGAATATTGATATTTTTCATTGGATTAATTAATTTTTGAACTAATTAATAGAATTAATGTGATTAATTAATTATTGAATTAATTAGTAGAAAGGATATGATTAATTAATTGTTGAATTAATTAATGAGATAAATGTGATTAATTAATTTTTGAATTAATTAATTGAATGGATGTGATTAATTAATTATAGAATTAATTAATGATATGAGTGTGATTAATTAATTATCAGATTAATTAATGAGATTTATTGTGATAAGAGGATTAATATTGATTAATCTTGGCTATTGTGATATAGTAAAGCATGTGATATTGAGACACATGTGAAATTTTAATATATTTGATATATGTAATTGATTGGTATAAGAGTATGGGACATAGATTGATCCTCCAAATACCCATGTGCAATTGATTGATAAAAGAGTGTGGGACAAAAAACTGATTCTCCAAATACCCATAGAGTGTAAAAGTGCATACATGTGAATATTTGTATAGGACATGAAGTGATGCTCCAAATACCTATGGGGTGTGGGACACGGACAGATGCTTTAAATACCCATGGGGTATTAAACATAATATTCTACGCCTATAATATTAGTATTGGACTATGGTTCCAATTATCCATGATAGTGAATTGAAATCAAATGGATAATGAAAGCCCATTTTCTAAATGAGTTGTGAATTGATAATGTGAAATGGTTTAGACTCCAGTATGGGATGAAGCTGGTATTGAGGTTCAGGTGTCCTTGGGAACTCAGGGGTTTATGTGGTTAAATAAAGAGTAAAAGATAATGTGATAACTAATTACTGATAAATTTTATTTATTTATTTACACAACTACGTACATTGTTATTGACTGGATATTGTTTTATATGCCATTGGTGGTGGTCTACTAAGTTGTACTCACACCCTACTTGGGCTGCTTGATTGGTACCCAAATAGATTTCATGTTTTCAGGATAGTATAAGGGAAAAGTCCCTGTGTTAAATGGTTGAGTCAGGATGGAGCTTGGATGAGGGAACTGGACATGGTTTAGGGCCTGCTTGGGTGTTTTCAGTGTCTTTAATTTTCAATTTCATTTTGACACTTAACACATATTGGAATGGCATATCTACTATTTAGTTTTAGTATTGTATTTCTGTCTTTGGTCATCTTTTGAAATTGGTACAATTCTGTTTATGGTTATATAATATTAATTTATGTTTTCTTATTTTCCACCGGTGTATTACTTTGATAAAAGAGGTTATAGTCTCCCCATGATCGATATTAGACCCTCGCTACTAGTTGGTAGCCTCTAGTGTGTGGGAGGTGCACCTGAGGTCATGGGGCGGATTGGCTTAGGGAACCAACATGTGAAACTCGGGCCAATACATTACAATATTTAACCAATCATTACTAATTTCTATTTTTGATTGATCCCCATAATAATTGTGGTGTTCTAATGTGTCATTTTTTACTCCTAATAATTCTTGGACTATTTTATTGGACAAGTATGCTCTAATTTCCCTTTTTTTATCACATGTGTGATCTAATTTTATGATGTCATACTGGAGTTCAAGTTTATCCCATAATATTCTACTATTCTTCATAGACTAAAAACTTCATCCTTAAGTTCTTCGATATGTTTGAATTGATCTTTCATTGTCTTAATCAAACCATTGATAACCCTAGTTTGTTCTTTAACATTAAACTTGTACTCAATGACCATTTCTAGATTCTCTAGAATTATAGGCTTAAGATTTTCTATTTCTTCCTTCAATGGGGTTTCTTTTCCTCTTACCATTGTATATAGTGTTTGGAATCATGAACCAATCTATTGGATTTTTTTTCTCTCCAAAAATCTATCTCCTAAAGCATGACTTATAATTAAACTGGAAGATACAATCATCCTTCCACTTATACTTCACCATTGATTCTCTCTTACTTTATATAGGAATTTCCTACAACTATCACCATATAATTTTCTCTATGGTCTTTACAGTTTTCAATTTATGTTACCTTGGTTTCTTCTGAACTGTTATTTTATTCTGAAAGAAGGTACCTATTTTTAATTTAATTTTTTTTATTCTTTTATAACCTTCCACATTGGTTGATGAATTCTTCTTTGTAATTTCATCATTATCTTGAAACTACTTGGGACACTTTGTTGTAGGGTTCCCAACCTTTCCACATTGAAAGCATGTGAGTAGAAGTTTCCCTTTAAACATTCCTTTTCCCCTTTGTAGATTTGAGGATATGAGTGGAATGACTTCTTCAACATCATTTTCTTTTTGGATATATTCTATGGAGATATTCTTTGTAAACTTTAATTCAACCCCCTTAGACTTCCCCTTTTCCACAGCTTCATTATCATCTTTTCACAATCCATATATGCAACAAGAGTATTATATAAACTATTTAATATCAGGTCATTTGAATATTTATACTCAAGAACAGAGACTTTTAGATTGAATCAGGGTGGAGAGATTTATAGGATAAACATATTTTGGTTTAATATTGAACTCATAACTTTTAGTTTTTTTACAGAACTCCCATCTTTCACACAACTTTTGGTTTGACACAGAACCAACTTGGTCATATACACACAAGTCTATTTTCTTCACACAACTAATGTTTGTATAACTTCTTCACACCAAAAATGTATTTTCCTAACATTTACATGATTTTATAGCCCTAATATTGGGTTGGACACCCCAAAGAGGGGATGGAAGCCTATTTATAGGAATGTATGACCCTTCACACAACTTCCATACATTCCACTAAATTTGCACACAAATTTCCTTTTTCACTAATATTTAATGATTTGGAATTTTCTTTAGCATGAAAATCACTTCCATTATTAAACTTCTGTCTATACTTAATGGGTTTGTGTAGTTATATCTACATCTCACAAATTTTACATCCATGAAACTGAAAAACTTTTATGAAACACTTTCATTTACTATGTTTTGATGAGAAAATATGGAATCTTCACGTTTTCACATATTTATGAGACTTTTTCACCTATTTGTGAAACTTTTTCACTTTCCTCCTTTTCTTTTAAAAAAAATTCCCCTTCCCCTGAATTTTAAACCCTAAAAATTTAGAAATCACTAGGAAATGTTATCACCCTGTACACACAACTTTCTAAACACCTTCCAGATCTTCCATACCTCGATGATACTCTTTCGTGGATAGCTTAAACTCATCACTTATTATATATTATTTTAACCCATATAGGTCTCCCCAGTCCTAGATATTTGTAAACAACCATGTTGGAACTTGAAAACTGACTTCTTCAACTGGCTTTTCCAACAAACACAACAAACTCAAAAACACTGTAATGTCACCTTGAGGTATTTATTCCCAACAATTATATATATATATAGGTGAGTATAGTTTTTTATATCTTTTCATCATGGATTTTTAATTAAATTGATCACATTAAAAATAATGACCTCATAAATCATATCCATTTAATGAGACAAGATCCATATTTCACTAATATTTGAGTCTATGTTAGTTTTCATCTCAAAAACATAGATATTTAGGTAGCTAATCATTCCAATAATATTATATATGACTCTCATATATTTAACCAGAAAACCCATTTCCCAAATACATCATATGGATAAACTCAACTTCGTTCCTATGGTATCCTATCTCATAGAGTTTCTCAACTAAGTTTCACTAAAATATTATTATAGGATTTAGTTATATTACTCTTAAGTTTAGTCATTTACACCATTAATTACACATGATAATCCATAGGCACTCAGATTTATCATAAAATGACCTAGTTGGATAATTGAGGTCTTCACATGTGTTTTATTTGGAATGAATCTCAATATTAGTATTTAAGAGTTTTTATTTATATTTTCACAAATTTAATAAAAAAAACATATGCATATTAAATACAAAACTATTTCAACCCATGAAATATTTATTATCTCATGTTTTACACAACCCACAATCTTTGTTACCCAAAAATAAAATCCAAACATATTTACAGATATCTAAATTAATATACTGAATAAGGTTCATGGATTCTTCATGTAAAGGTTTACAACTATATAAAATTTTCAATCCTCATATGAGTAATCCTGGATCCATAGATATCCAACCCCTACTTTTCCAGACAAGGCATAAGCCTCCAGGATAGTGGGAAGTCTAAATAAAAGGCTCTCTACTAAGGAATACTTTACTCAAGATATATTTTAATTATTTTATAACTCTAATGCCTAATATATATAAAATATATTCAACAGCTAAGTTCAAGATAATAAATTAAAAATAAAAACTAAATTAAATGTGGAGGAAAAATAAATATTATATTTTTATACCTAGCATGTAATACATTGAATGAAAATTTTATAAAAATAAATTCATCATGTATATTAAAACATACACTATATTCATATTTCATAAACAATTTATAAAAATTAATATTAAAAATGAATAAATAGATAGATATTTTATTTATTTTTTAAACATGGGATATTAATATAAACATTTCATACTTTATTTAGGAATAAAAATGTCTTATTTAAAATACCTAACACTTTTTATTTATAAAGAATTTAAAACTATATGAATTTTTATCCAAAATATTAAAATTCTTTATTTTTATCTTAAGTTTTATATTACGCATGATAGGGGATTTATTAGTTGTAATCATTTTTATTGCTACATAGGTTAGTAGTAATTCATACATAGGAACTATCACTTTAATCTTATTCAAATCACTAGTGTTCCTTATGTGGGTGTTGAAAATGTGTCATGAATCTTTTATGGCTCCCATATTGTATAGAATTATATAGACAATTCTAACATTGAGAACTATCTTACATGAGTATATTATACAAGTTCTAATTCTCCATACATAGGTAATCTAATATAGGCGTCAGTGCTCCTTACAAAGGTA
This sequence comes from Viscum album, assembly GCA_963277665.1. Lineage (NCBI taxonomy): Eukaryota > Viridiplantae > Streptophyta > Magnoliopsida > Santalales > Viscaceae > Viscum > Viscum album. The sequence goes on along the minus strand of OY728129.1, from coordinate 580,826,227 downwards.
CCAGTCATAAGTCTTGATATACGATGAGACACTTGTTTAATCTAACATGGACCACCCTTCTAACCCTACTCTAGTGAATTCCATAGAAAATGATTATAAAGTGCTAAATTTTAGTGAATTTTTAATCATTAAATAGATTTCTTCGATGAATCTTATTCAATGATGGGTCTCCATTAAAGATATGTAATATAATATAATTATGAATCAGTGCTCTATTTTCATAAAAACTCTGTGTTTCAGTGTATCATACCTTATGATATATATTAGTTGTAATATATAACTAAAAATATAGAGAAACCAAATGGTTTATGTTCATCCACATTGTATCGTACATTATGATACGACCTCAAGCAGATTATGATGTACATGTTATTCATTAAAATGAAAAAAAAATAACATGTTTATTGAATGATGATCATGAATCTAATATCACTAAGTGTTTTTATGGGATTATATTATTATCATTACAATGGAATAAAACCAATATTTTTCGGTATATATCCTCACAAATCAATATGTAGTATGAAGAACATAAATAATAACCAGTGTAACTAAAATTAAATAAGATATATCACTATCAAACACGAAGGGATTTTCTTGATATGGATCACTAAGAAATATCCTTCTAAATCCTACATCCATAGGGATTCCACCGAACACAAGAATCCTCTTATATTATGAGTGGACCACTCAAACTCAAATGGTGATCATGAACCTTCTCTACAATAATGAATGGAGAAATGGTAGGTATAAAGAGCTTCATATATGGATTATCAGTATCATGTACTCCCATTAGGTGACTCTCATCCCATTATAGGATCACTTGATTAAATTATGGTAGCTGAAAATTGGTTTCAAGCATTGGAAGATGACATACATTATGAAAACATATGATTTTTGTGGTTTTCATAAGAATTTAAAACTTAAATGATTATATCATGTTTGTATATCCATAAATGAATCATCTCAAGTATTCATAACTTAATAAAACTATGTAAGAGACATGGAATTAGTCATGCATTTGATATCATAAACTATTTGTGATAAAAATCATATGAATATCATAGGATATGACTTAGGTGTACCATACAATATGATATACCTGGTTTTAGTTCATTCCAACAATGTATTCTAGTGTCAAGCATTAGGTTTACTCCGTATTTAGAAAATACCTTTTATTTTTTATTTTTCTATAAGGACTTGATTTTAGTATCAAAACTTGTATTCTTGGGTTTTACTTTTATTTTTTAAAAACCTAATTTTTTTTCCTTAATATATGAAAATGACATCATTGGATGTGGTACATTAAAGGATGGTCATTTCTCCATTCATTTTCAAAGTAATATTAATAATTATAACATGCATGTTTATAGTGATATTAAAATAAGTGTGATAACTGAAAATTATTATACGTTATGGAATAATATATTTGGTCATATATATAATGAAAGGATTCAAATATTATTTCAACATGGGGTGCTTATAACTCTTTATTTTATGGATTTTGAAAACTGTGTTGATTTAATTAAGGGTCAGAAAAAACAAATCCAATAAAGGTTATAAAATAAGTTCAAATATATAAGAAATCATACATGTATATATATGTAGCTCATATATATATCTACATGGCCATAAATTCATCATTTCATTCATTGATGACTATTCGTGATATATGTATCTGTATTTACTTTATAGTAAAAATGAAGCTCTTGACACATTTAAATTGTTTAAGGAATAATTATAGAAACAATGTGGTAAACAAATTAATATCATGAGGTTAGATCAAGGTGGATAAAATTATGGGAGATACGTTGAGGATGGATAATTACTTGGTCTATTCACAAGGTTTCTTAAAGAAAATAGAATAGTATCTTGATACACTATGTGATTCATACCAAAATGGTTTAGTTGAAAGAAGAAATCAAACATTAATAGGCCTAGTATGTAATATTCTTAGTAACTCTAAGTTACCTAAATTATTATTGATAGGATCACTTAAAATGAAAACATAAATTATAAATCAATTTTTAATAAATGATTTTTCAAAAAAAAACTTCTAAATTTTTTAAGGGTGGGAAACCAAGTTTGTTAAATGTGAAAATTTGGGGGTGTCATTAAGAAATGTATGTTTATAACCCATGGAAAAATAATTTGGACCTCATGACCATTAGTTATCACTTGATTATGTTCTAAAGGATGCAATTTTTATTATACATCGTTGAACACTAGAATTTTGTAATCTTTAAATGATAACTTTATTAAAAATTACATAATTATTGGGAGTAATATAATCCAAAAAAAATTCTAATAATGATAATTCAAAAGATAGTCCCTCTACCACATGTGATATATTGATAATTAATCATAACACTCCCCATTTATCAAGTGAATTGTTAACAAATATATTTCCATAAACTATTAATAACCATCTTAGGGATCATTTAGTTTAAGAATAAAAAAAAATGAAAAACCAATTGAACCACTATTTCAATAGGAAAATTATATTGAAACATTAATAAGATTTAAAAGGTTGAGAAATTTAGTGATATTTATTGATTATATAGTGTATCTATAAGAATATTTCTAAAATATTATAGATGAAAATGATCCCAATTTTTTTTACAAACCAAGAGTTGTGAGTGGTCAAAAAAATGGTACAATGCCAAGATTGGGTACATTAATTCCATAAAGAGTATTGAATTTTGGGACTTTTTTGAGTTACCACTTTGTAAAAACCCTATTTTTTGTAAATGGGTTTTTAAAACCAAGAACAATTCATTTGGAAACATTTAGATATATAATTATCGACTAGTTTCTAAAGGGTTTACTCAAAAGGAAGGGATTGATTATATATATACATTTATCTATTATCTGAAAAATATTAATCACTCATTATATTGGAATTAGTATCTCATTTTTAATTTTAATTACAATAAATGAATGTGAAAACTAAATTTCTGAATGGAAATATAGAATTGGAGGTTTAGGTGAAACAACCATAAGGATTTTATTCTACTAATGGTGACAATTTAGTGTAAAATATAAAAAGGTTAATCTGTGGTTTAAAACAAACATCTCAACAATGGTATTTATGATTTCAAGATACGATTATCATATTCAGTTTTGAATAAAAAAATATGGTTTAATGAATATTACAGAAGTTCTATGGGAGTAAAATGTGTTTTCACATTTTATATATTGATGGAATTTTATATGATATTTATGGTATGGGTTTTCTATATGAGGTGAAAAAATTTCTCTCAAAAATATTTAACATGAATATTATGGGTGATGCATCCTATATTATTGGATTCATGATTTATAGGCATAGTTTTAGAGAAATTTTGGATTTGTATCAAGAAACCTATATTAATAAAGTTTTAAAGATATTTCATTTGAAATATTGTGCACTAAGTATAACACCCATAATTAAGGGTGATAAATTCAATTTGATCCAATACCCTAAAAATGATTTAAAATGAGAACAAATGAAATTCATCTTGTATTCTTTTGCTATTGGTAGTTTAATATATTCTCAAGTCTACAAAGGTCTTGACATTGAATTTTTATTAGGAATGTCAAGGAAATATTAGAGTAACCTAGGTATAGATCACTAGAAGGTTGTGAATAATACATTGATATAACTTAAGGGGAATAAATACTACATGATTATATATAGATGGACTGAAAGTTTATAAGTTATTGGATACTCATATGTATACTTTTATAGTTGTTTTAATTAATGTCAAAAAATTATGTTATATCTTTATGATAGTTAGAATAAATTTGTAATGGAGAAGTGCCAACCAAACACTAGTAACACGTTCAACTATTGAAGTTAAGTTTGTTTCATGTTTTGAGGCCACTTATAATGGTGTATGTAAAAGGGGTTTAATTTTATTCCTTAGCATTATGGACTATATTTTTATACTATTAATGATACATTGTGATAATTTAGTGACTATAATTATGGATATTAATAACAAAAGTTTCAATCTGATTAAACAAATTGGAATTAAGTACTAATCCATAAGGGAATATGTTAGAGATAATAAATTGGTTATTCAGTATATTAGCATTGAATTGATGATTCTATATCCTTTCACTAAATTCATTCCTCAAATTAAATTCAAGTATCATGTAATATGTATGATATTATGTTCTACCTTGTAAAATTGTTGAATAAACAATTTATTATTTTCAAACTCTATATATATATTTATCATTTTCAGTTTCTGTGTACACGTTCATTATTTGAGAATGGTTTTAGGGATACATAATAAATCATGTGGTTAAAGTATATTTATATGTTAATTTAAGATGAAAAATACATTATGAAATATAGAAGGTAATAATCAACTATTTATAGGAAAACCCACAATAATTCATGTATAATGTTTCATGATTAAAAAAAGAGGTTGGATTTATTTATTCTCATTAATTGTTATGGATCAAGTGAGAGAATATAATAAATGGTTCATCAAATTATTGTAATGTAATAATTATGGACCAATAAATTATGATCCATATAATTAATCTGTTATATAATATTAATATGATAGATTTTTTTCCATAATGTTAATTAATTGTTTAATGTTAGTCAATCACTCATGTATTAACTCTATTTTTTCAATGGAAATAGATGGGGTGATTTTATTGATAGTGGAACCCACAATAAATACTAATCCCCTTTCACTTCATGGATACAAGGGAAAATACACCATATAATCTTACACGTAGATTATAGAAGATTTTTAGTTTTTTATTTATCAATTTTTTCATTTTTTGAAATATATAGAGGTAATTAATAGTTTCATTTCCATTAAAGAAATTAAAATATTTAAGAATAAATTTTAATTAAATTTTTTAAACTAATCTTATGAATTATTGAAGTCATGTTTTTAGTAACATATTAACTCTTAATTTCAATTTAGGATAAAGTATCAATGGGGGGGGAATTGTGTCATTGGTTTGTGAAACAATGAGAGTAGATATAACATTGATCATGAACTTATAATTTTTTGTATTTTTACTATTTTATAAAAAAAATTATGAAAAAACTAAATGAAATAATAAATATATATATATATATATATATCCTTTATATATTGATTGTGTTTTATACTGATAATACTCAAAAGGTTATCTTGTGTGATGTTTATCATTAATGGATTGCTCCATAATTTTTCATAAAACTATAGGACATATCGTATTTGTGAACTATAGAGATAATGAAAAGATTTATCTACTTAAAACTCAATCATCTATCGATAATTTCTTTAACTTTATATTGCTTTCATTATTTTTCACTCTACTCAAACTTATATTTTTAATATTAAAAGTGGTTTGAACCATCAAACACAAAATCGGAGAAAATAAAACTATGGAGGTATAAATTAGTGAATTCCCAAAGAATCACTAAGAATGAAATATTTACTAATTGGGGGGAGGTATCTAGGAGAGAGGAAGATCTCATCCCTTTACTCAACATCCAAAAATAATTCTAGATAATTATCTTCCTTATTCCCTCCATGCCACATGTGTTGAACTTTGGTATGACCTTCTAAGAGTAGATTACAATTCATAATGATATAAACCACATATCATGTCTAGGTGTTTCTTTTAGGTATAAAATATTGGTTTACCTTTTTTATCCACTTATTATTGGTTATATCCATTGTTTGGGTGTTTTTGAACTTTGAAGGAGTTACAACACTACTATTTTTTTGGTTCATGGCCTAAACATGTCTTTGAAATTATGAAATTTCAGGATTGTGGGAAAGATTTTATATAAATTTGGTTCATGAAATGGACCACTTTATTTTTCAATAAACCAATTGAGTTGAATGGATTCATGGTGTGAGTCCTATTTCACATCGTGAACCCATCGGGCCAGCAAAAAAATCAGTTTTCCCATTTTCCTTTGGTTTAATTTAACCCTATTATTCCATAGGTTTTTATAGTCTCAAACCTAGTGGTATGTCTCTCATATTACTCTTTCTTAAATATATATTTAGTTCTTTTTGGTGGGATTTCACCCTATACCATCAAGGATCATCACAATGATTTATTTTCTTCAAATTATATTTTACTTTCCTCCTACTTTATTGGGGTTTAACTACACCTGAAGGATATAGAAGCCTATGGTTTGTTGGATTTGAATTTATTATTGAGGATTTTTGGTTTATAGATTGATATTTTCTCCTTTGGGTCTCCTCTCTCCTTGGTTTTTGGATCTCATTCGGTTATTAGTTGTTTAAAGTTCTTAAGGTAAGTGGCTTCATAAAAAGTCCTTTTAATATGAGTCTTTCTTGCTTACTTATTTTCAAAAGATGTTTTAAATTATTAAATTCATGGTTTTGATTTCTTGAAAAATATTTTCATTTTATAAAATGAATTTATTCTAAAAATTGTTTACGGAAATGTTTATACCAGATTTTGGGGTTTTTTGTATTTATTTGATAAATATATATTTTGATTGATGAAACGCCCCTTTAAAATGAATTTAATTGTAAAAATGGTGCCTCATATAGAAGGAGAAAACCATGTGAGGTTGGTTATTAGGTGGGTAGTTTTATAAAAGAATATATATGTATGTTTAGTCTCTCTAACATTTTATATATTACGATAACAATAAAAAACATTAGTATGTTAGGGGATACACATATTGGTGGTCTCATATCCCTATGTCAGAGTTCTAGGTATGTGATTGTGCACTAATGTATTCTGCCTTATTCATTTGAGGTGTGAGGATCCAAGTTATCACTTATTTGATATACATTATTACTACTTTCCATGGTTCTAAATTATTTTATTATCAGTATTGGATATTTATTCATGTATGAAAAATGGTTTATATAGAAGTGATTTTATAAATGATATAAAATAGTTGATTTCTTTATTTTAGTTTAAATTATGAAAGGGTGTTTTCATTCCTTTATTTTGAAATTTTTATAAAATATCAATTCTTCCTATTTTTAGAAATATTATGAAAAGTTGATCTATATAGATTTATTCCTTTAAATTGATCTTAATTGATTTATTTAATAAATTTGGATTATGGAACACTGGGTGGGATCCTACTGGGTCATTGATCTCAAACTTTATATACACTTAATAGTTTTATATAGAATTTTTCAAGTCTGGCATAGGAAAGGGAAAGGTGACTCTTATAGGTAGTGGGTATTCATGAAAGTTTGGTTTGAGTTATTATGGTGGCATGGTGGCAAGCTAAACCATATATCATTTAAAGATGTGTTGCAGTCTTTTGTCATATATACATTATCCCAAGACTAGTTCTTGTATTGTCATTGTATCACTCCTATCATTCCTTGTTTTATGTTTGTATTTATCTTATTCTGTTGTATATTTGTTCAAATTTTCATCTATTTATGTTATGTGTTGTGATACTGTTTTTCCCTTATTCTTGGAAGATATTGGTTTGTATGTTTTTATGGTAGAAATCATTCCTAAGGGTGATTATTTGATGTCCAGACACTTGTCTCTAGCCTATGAGGATTGGGAATACCCTCTAGGCCTTTCCATGGTCTTGCTCATGTATCTTATTTAGAGAATACCTAAGTTGGTTTGTGAAAAATTGGTATAAAAGTTGGTTATATTACCATTCTATGGTTTTTGGGATATCTTTTTAGATATGAGTTAGGACCATAAAAACTCAAGGGGTAGGTTTTGAGTGAGTTATTAGATAGATATAATTATATAAATCCTTAACTTTCCATGTGATGTCTAGTAATGTATGTTTTGAAGATATGTTTTCATTTTATTTCAAATTTTATTGAGTATGTTTCCTCTTTTCATGATTTTATCCTCTTTATATAGTGTTTTATAGAACCATTACTCCTAGAATACTTCCAATTAATCCTTAGGAAGGTGTTGCGGATAACATTCTATGGGGTAATCCTTTAGTCAATTACAATATTATTGAGGTGTTAGTATGTACAGACTATGATATGGACCAAGGTGTAGCTTTAGTACCTACATAAGCTATTCATATAGATCCAAATAAGGATGGATAAAGGAATAAATTTTTAGAGTTTCTCCACTAAAAACATTTATCCTTCTAGGGGATGAATGATCCTTGATAATTGGAAGATTGGTTGTGGAAAATGAATGGATCACTAAATTCTTATAGATTCTGGATTCTATTAAGGTGGAGTGTGTTACCTTTAAGCATGAAGGAACTAGTTTAAGGTGGTAGTATTAAGTGTTTCTAGTAAGAAAGTATGAGGTTTTGTAATGGAAGGGATTTGAACCTATATTTACCCAGAAACAAGGGTTTTATCCAAGTCTATGGAGTTCCTAGCTATTTTACAAGGTAACCACACAATTATGGACTATACATACCATTTTTTCAATCTTTACCTTTTATTTCCAAAGGTTTTATCAAATGAAAATCTAAGAGAACAAATGTTATAGATGTAATTACAACTAGATATTTTTTCTTAGGTATTCATGCTGAAACTTTCCACCTATGTTAAGTTCGTAGATAGGGAATTAATGGAAGATATTGATTAGATAAGAAATTTGTGATTGATTGGGATTCCTCCCACATCTTATGGTAGTTATACTATCCCTTATGGAAGGAATAGAATGTGGAAAAAGGTTCATAAAGGGAGTAGAAATGGATCCTATAAGAAGACGCATAGTATTCCCTCCATAACATCAAGAATTTTTTGTTCTAAATTTATACTACTGTAGCAATATGGTTTATATGAAATTTTATTACTTGGAAGCATCGAAAGTCTACCCTTCTTGTAGATGTATGATTCACCTGCAATGTTTCTATTAGGAATTCTTCCCAAAAAAGTGGTTACAGATCTTTAAAACTGAGAGGGTTAGTGATATAGTCAAATGTTTGAAAAGTAGTAGGTTTATAGACACAATATTATAGGTAAAGATTATATTTTCTTCTATGGAAAAGAAGTTACATGCAGTGGAATAGTTTCCAGTGAGGGGTGAGGAAGGCCCAATGACTGTGATAAGTATTATCTCCATTAATTTATCTATAGATACTAATCTATTTGATATTGGTTCTTCTAAAACCTTTATATCATACTACTTTGTGATGTATTAAATATCCCTATTAAAATCATTCCATATGTTATGGAGTTAGAAACACTTCTCAGAAAGAAAAGGGAGTAGGTTTTATGATGCCCTTTAAGCATCTTTTCTATATCTGAAGATGAGTTAGCTTGGTATTTATTGTTTCTTGATATAGAACTTTATGATGTCATTATGTATATATAATATAAGGATTAATATAAATATCAAATTAATTTTTATCATTAGTGGGTGTATTTTACTATGTCCGATGGAAACTCTTGGGTGTTTTAAGGAGAATGGGATCTATGAACCAATCAAGAAATACCTTCCCTATAGGATCTTAGTAAACTGGTATCCTTATTTTCAGTTGATCTTGATGAGGAAATATTAATTTATGAAATTCATCTATTGGTTAGGGAGTTTTTTGAGGTATTTCCAACTGACTTTCTTAGTCTTACTTTATAAAGAGGGGTAGAATTATCAATTTAATTAGTTTTGGGGACCAAATTGAGTCTATACCATTATACCATATTGAACCGATATAATAGAAAGAACTAAAATATTAATTGGATGGTTTGGAGGCTAAGTTCTTCATCCACCCAAGTGTATCATCGTGGGTTTACCCGGTGATCTTTTCCATGAAGAATGATAGAATTATCCATTTATGCATTGATTATCAGAAGCTTAATCAGGTGGAAATTAATAATAAATATCCATTTCCCCACATTGAAATTTGTTTGACCAGTTAAAAGGTTAAATATGGTTCTTAAAGATTGATCTTTGGTTTAGATACCTCCAAATAAAGATTAAGGAGTTGGATGTTCCAAAGACTTTCTTTAGGATTAGTTATGGTCACTTTGAGTATCTTGTGATTTTATTTAGGCTAACTAACACACCATTAGTTTTTATGGTACTAATTAACCAGATATTTCACTGATTCTTGGATTCCTAAATTATGGTATTCATAGATGACATCTTGGTTTATTTAAGGATTGAATAAAGGTATGAGATTCACCTCAATACTATTTTAAAAACCTTGAGAGATCACTTATTTTATGTTAATTTATTGAAGTTTCACTTCTGATCCAAGAAGTTTAATTCTTAGGACATGTGTTCTTTGAATATGGAATCTCATTTGACCTTGAAATGGTTAAATATATAACATCATGGGAAGAGATAAGAATTGTTTCTGAGACTTATATTGTATTCAGTCTAATAGGGTATTACCAATGGTTAATAAAGGATTTATCGAACCTAGTACCACCTTTAACATTTCTCACTGGGAAAGGATTAAAATTATATTTGGTTCCTTTGATTGATTGAAATAGAATTTGACCTATTCTCATATTATTATCTTTTCAAAATCCAAACAGGGCTACATGGTATTTTTTATGCTTTATGTGTAGGTTTGGGTTGTGTTCTTATAAAAAGGGATTATGGGGTGACATATATCTCTATTTAGATTTAGTCGCATGAGAAGTACTGCCCCACTCATGACCTAGTGTTTATAGAAGTTATAAAAGACCTTAAGAGATGGAGGCATTAACATATTGGGGAAAGGATCACCATATTTTTTTACCATAAAATATTGAGCTATATTTTCCTTAGGATTTCATGAACCTCAGATATAGGAGGTGGATGGAGTACCTTCATTAATTTGACATTGATATCGCCTGTGCACTGGTAAATGGGAATATTGTTTATGATTCCCTTAGTAGTAATTTTTCTTCCCAGTATATGATAGAGTCTAAGGATGAATGAAACCCCATGTTACTCTTTACTATGATGCACCTGGATATAAAAGAATAAGGAACTTTTGTATATCTTGTGAGCATTCAATTAACACCATCTATTCTCGATTTATTTTTCTAGGATCAGTATTGGGATGATGAGTTCTGGGGTTTCAAGTATTCTTTATAAGGTAGGGAAACCATCACTGAGTGGTCTCTCTGCTCGAATATTTTTCTTCACTTCAAGAACTGATATGTTACTCCTTTTCCTATGATAAAGGTTGTGATAGAAGGTTATTGTTTCTATCAGGGGTTTTCTCACCCATTCATTACTAATATTTATTACAACATGGTGATTTTTTTCTAGTGTCCTATTTTGAAGTGGGACATAGAATATTTCATGTCATGTTTCTTTATGAACTAGAAGATTAATATTGGGCATAAAAATCCTTTTAGTTTTCTTAAATTGATCTTCATTTTTCTATGGAAGTGAGATGAGGTGTCCAAGGATTTAATTGTTAGACTATTATAGACTCCCTAAGGTAATAATTCCATATGGGTGGTGATTGAACGATTAACTATGTTAACTCATTTTTTCCTGATATGTGATACCACTAAGGATGAATAATTGGGAAGATTTTATGTGTAATTTATTATGAGGTTTCATGGGGTTACATCACCTATCATTTCAGATAGAGACCCATTATTTACTTCTTGGTTTTGGAAAGGCCTCCAATAGGAGATGATATCTCAAGATAGGCTCATTATATCCAACCATCTTCTGATAGACAGTCAAACCAAGTGATTGAATCGTATTCCTAAGGATATGCTCTATGTGTGTATCCCAGACAATAGAGGTTCTTAGTATTTCAATTTGAGACTAAATGAATTTTATTAAAAAAAATAGTTACCATCCATCCATTAGAATAGATCCTTTTGAATCCATGTATATTCATCCTTGAAGATCACCCATGTATTATTCTGAAGCTAGTGAAGTTTATTTGGTTAGGTTGAGTATTATTTAGGAAATGATAGATAATATATATTATTCATTAGTGGTTGGTGATATATTAGAGTTGATATTAATCTTATATAGATCATTAGTTCCATCCTTTGGAGTTTACGGTTATGTACTGGGTGTTCTAGAAAATTCCACCTCGGTTGGGTCACTAACGTCTTGGAAAGTAAGGGAAAATAGATATCAGATATTTGTATCCTTTTGGTATCATTGAGATGATTGGAAATGTGGAATATCATTTGGAATTACCAACTCAATTTACTTATATTTACAATTTGTTTCATATATATCATATTATGATGTATCATCCTGACCCATAGAACATTTTGGACTGGGGGAACTCGAGTTGGAGTTGGATGTGTCAATGGTTGAGAAACCCATCAAGATAGTTGATTCTCAGGAAAAGATCATATGTGAAAAATATATTTTATTGTTATAACTTCCATAATATCATGATAAATATTCTTATGAAACATGTTGTGAAGAATAGAGTATAAGGGATCAATGGCCTCACTTGTTTTTATAGCAACATTTATTGACTTAAATTTCTATGGACATAAAGAGAGATATGGTGGGGATAATTGTTACATACCAGTTTTTATTTCAGGTATGAAATGTTTTTTATCATTTTTTTCGACCTCTTATGGTTTTTATACACCATTTATGTGTTTTTTACCTTTTAAGGAGTTTCATTATTATTACTGTAGTGGTTCATGACATGAACAAGTCATTCATGTTATGAATAGTCATGATAGTGATACTGGGTTTTCCAAATTATGGTTCATAGAATGATCACTAGAAACAAACTAGTAGAGTTGAAAGGATTCATAGTGTGAATATTGTTTCATTCTATAAACCAATTAGGATAGATTTAAAAAAATATTTCCTTATTTTCCCTTGGTTTTATTTAACACTATTGTTTCCATAGTTTTTTCAATCTTGAACCTAGTGGTCTCTCTATTATATAGAATCCTTCCTTTCTAAATATTTGTTTTTATTTTGGTGGTATTTCACCCTATATATTAAATTATAATCATGGTTATTGGTTTTCAGTATATTTTTTTGATCATTACTATTTCTTTATTAGGTTTTCACTTCACATAAAGGCTATGTAATCATAGGGTTTATTGGATCCAAATTTCTTGATAAGGATTTGTAGTTTAGGGCTTGATCTTTACTCCTTGGAGTCACTTCTCTCTTAAGTTTTTGAATTACATATAGTTTTTTATAATTTCAAGTGTTTGAGGTAGGTGGTTTCATAAAAATTCTTTTTCATACGAACATTTCTTTCTTAATTTTTTTTAAAAGTGGTTTTAAATTGTTAAAGGTGCAATTTTGATTACTTGAAATATGTTCTGAATGTGTAAAATGAATTGATGCTAAAAATGGATTGTAGGAGTTTTCAAACTCATTTCTAGGGTTTTTTGTATTACTTTGATAAATCTATATTTTGATTTATGAAATTCACCTTTGAAATGATTTTAATTGTGAAAATGGTGCATCCTAGAGAGGGGGACAGGCCATGGGATCCTGAGTATTAGGTTGGTAGTTTTTTAAAAGTTTTATTCAGTATGGTAAACCTCCCTAGAATTTCATATATTATTATAACACTAACTAAAACATTAGTATGGTTGGGGGACACATGTTTGTGTTCCCCTATCCTTAGGCCCGAGTTTGAGGGATGTGAGTGCACACCCAGTTATTTTTTCTTATTCATTTGAGATTTGAAGAATCTAGCCAGCCCTAAATTGATATACCTTGGGGATTCTTACCATGGTGATGAATTGTTTTATTATCATCATTGGCTATTAATTAATTTTTTTTCAATGGTTTATAAATATTTTATTTTCATATTATTATGTAATGGTTTATTTCCATGTTTTGTTTTAAATTTTGAAAAGTTGTTTTCATGCCTTTCTTTTGAAATAGTTTCAAAGTGTTTATTCTTGTCATTTTATGAAAATTTATGAAAATTTTATCTTCTAAAATTTTCTTCCATTAAATTGATCATAAATTATTTATTTAATAAATTATGCCTATGTAACATGTAGAGGATCCATACGGATCTATTGAGCTCACACCCTGTATACACCCAATGGGTATATATAGGCCTTATATTTTCTGATGATGGAAAGGGAAAGGCATCAATTAGAGGTGGTGGGTATTCATGGTAGTTTGGTTAGAGTTATAGTGGTTTAAAGGTGTGATGCTAACCCACATTTCATATGGAGATGTGTTGAAGTCTTTTGTATTATCTAATTTATCCCTAGAGTAGTTCTGGTATTTCCATTATGGCACTCCAGTCATCCCTTATTTTATACCTTGATATATCTCATTATGTTTCATAATTTTTTATATTTTCATATATTTATGTTATGTTTTGGGATTTTTTTCTATTTACATTATTAATAGATCATAGTTTTTATATCTTTGTGGCTAAAATTATTCCCAAAGGGAATTATTCAATTCCCAGGAACTTATTGCCAGCCCATGGGATTGAGAATGACCTTCAGTACTTTCTATGGACTGGATCAAGTGTCCTATTTAGGGACTACACTGGTTAGTTCATAAAACCACCTTCAAATTATTTATTTAAGATAATTTTCATTATTTTTTATTTCAGTCATTTATGGCATGAAATTTTAAATTTTTAAAGGTTTAAAGGGGGTGCATGATTAACTCGCATGATTATAAAACTATGTGGTTCATGTGAATTTTTTGTTCTATCTTATACAGATCTATTTGAAATAGTCTAAAATTTGTTTGTTAAAATAGGTAGTTTCCTAGGATAAACAATTCATGTGTTTTTTTAGTGTATAGTGTAGGAGGCACGGTTGTCACATGGTTTGTTAAACTGTGTGGGTAAACCATGCGTCGAGCCTAGTTTTAAAAAAATATTTTTCTTATTTTATTTTTCATAAAAACCTAATCTATTATTCCCCCTATCCCCTATCATAGTCATGAAACCTCCATACAAAGTTGAAATCCTTTATCTCATGTCTCCCTTCTCCCAATCTCCACTTCTGTTTGTGACTTCTTCCAATTCATTTATGGTTCTTGGTCATATCTTCCTAGGTAAGACTCATATCCTCTCCCTTCCTTATTTTCTCATGGGTTCTTCCCCTCCCATTTTCTAATTTGGGTTATCCAAACCCTAGGGTGCTAATTTGACCAGGTTTTTTGGTTTCTTCAGTGATTATGGGTCATAGGGGTCTCGTCTTCCCCGATTGGGTGTCTTCCATCAATGAAGATACATTTTGGCTCTCCCATCATCAATTTGAGTTAGGATTTCCATTTACTAATATTTTAATTTCTAAATTATTTATGTCTTTATGTTTCTAAATTTATCATTTAATTATTTCAACTTATGTGGTTTTATCTTGGTTTACACTTTATTAATTGGTTTTTATCATTGTAAAGTATTATGAAAAATATTTTAATTGGTAGATTATTTCAATTGTTATTTAAACTGACCTATTGGATTTTAAAAAAGGTGTATTGAATTTAGGAAAAAAAAATTTGGGATTTCTAAGTGTTCCCTTTAAAGTTTTACTTTTAATTTCAATAGGAAATTGAAATTCCAAGTATTGTTAATTTATTTTATGTTTGGATTTAAATAAAGTGTATGATTTGAAAATATTTTGACCCTGTTTGGCTTGTGGTGAAAACTAAAGAGGGTGTTTTAAGCCCTTTTGGGGTTAAATAAAGCTGTAGTTATTTTTATAAATTATTATTAAAGGTTTGACTTGGGAATTTTAAGGGTACTTAAAACTCCAATTTTTTTTAAAAAAGTTTAAGAACTCTTTTAAATAAATTGTGAGGTTCACAAGTGGTTTGACTTGGGTTGGGTCACGGAATGAATTGGGGAGTAGTGATTGAACCCTTTAATATTTTAATAAAAGTGGTGGATTCTTTAAATATATTATTAAATGAGGTTGACCATTATTATTAAGAAAAGTGTTTTGAAATGATTTAAATGGTTATTTTAATGAGTGGTTTTAGAAAAAATGGTTTGAATTAAACTTTAAACCATTGAAATAAATTACTTCTCATTATGAGTCCCTTTTATAAATTTTTGTTTGGAACTTTAAATTGTTTTATAAATATTGGGTGTGATATCCTCTTAATGACCCATTTATTTTTGATTGATGTGAATTGTGTACTATAGGGAATGACTTTTATTTTGAGTATGTGATGCCCATGCACGGGTTTATGTTCAAGGATATATCTGGTGAGGATGTAAGAGGTGACATTTATTTCAAATGTTTCAAATGTATTAATGCTATGTATTATTTATCTATTTATTTCTCGCATCCATTTTACTTTCCATGGGTTTCCTAAGAGTATAGTAGGTGACCTATGTTAGGTAAAACCATAGAGGAGATAGTGGGTTGACTAAGGAGTGTTTCATATATACTCTGAGATGGTTATTCTAGAAGGAGTAGTGGGCCTTTAAGCTAGTACCATTTTTTGTTACTATAGATGAAGGAATTTCATGGAAATTTATTTATGGATAGTTTGATGGGAATTATAGGGACATGAATGATTAAGTAGTGCTGGATTAGGTTCTTATCACTAATTTAGGTTAGTATTTTTAGAGTCTTAGGACTTTTCCCATGACACTATATCCTTTTTTGAATGATTTAGGGGACCATTTTTGTATGCTTTGTTTGTATCCCCTATTCTTTATTTTAAATCATTTCTACTAGATTGTTTTTCATAGAATATTTTATTTATTTAATAATTTTATGTGTGTGTGTGTGTCTAACCCCTGTTTTTTTTTTGTGGATTCATTGTATATTTTTTGTGAAAATGATATGAAGCGTGTATCTCCTTTTTATAATACATATCATCCTCTAACCTTTGGCATGGATTTCTTTACTTTATAAATGGTTTTTGAAAATGTGTATAAAACTATTTTGGTTTAAAATATTTAAATTTGGGTTTTAAAAGTGGTTTAAAAGTGAGTGTTTTGGTTTCAAAGTGTTATTGTCCTATAAAACGAATTTTAATTGATTATTTTCCATTTATGAATAATAAAATTAAAAAACAAATTTTGAATTGTATTCAAAACTATAAAAACATGGATTTATAATTAATATCATGGTAGGTGACATTTTGGGTGGGGTCTTATTGAGTGTTTATGTGATCACACCTATATGATTATCTCTATTTTAAGTTTTTGGTTAAGTTCCTAGTATCTCTTGGGAGTGTTAATTGACTTGGGGTATTGAGGCTAGTTGTTTATTTTATCTCATTCAGTATATGGAGTCTATTAACTTATTTGGTATGAACTAGTTTTACTTTTATATAAGTTTTAGTATGTGTCCCTTTAAATTATTTACTTTTTCCAGTTAGGCTTTTACTTCTTTGTATGGATGGTGGGGAGTGATATTTATGGGTGGAAAAAGAAAAGGCATATGGAGGTGACTTTGAGTCTTTGTATATGAAAGGTAGGGATACAGCTGGTGAGTGGATGGATTGTTTGTTTAATTTTATTTACTACATTATAGTTTATTTCAGCATGTATTATTTGAAATATATGTTAAATATATGGATGGTTCATATTGATGTTTCATTAGTTTTCTGCTCTTACTTTTACTTTTATTATTTAGTAAAATCATTCCCTAGTGTATTCACGTGGTTCCCAAGTGATAGTTTTCAGCCTTTGGGGATTAATAATTACTTTCAGGATAGTGGTGGGTCAGTTTGGGTGTTGGTTCAGATGGAATCCAGTCTCGGTTCATTGAAAATCGTATCAGAGGAATGGGTTCTTTTTCTAATAGGAAGATGGGCACTTTTTTGGGTATTCAACTTTTTATTTTGGGTATATCATGGTAAGATCAAGTTAAAAATCTTCATTAAGAGTAATTAGTTTGGTTATAAGTGGGTTTTTTATCACCACTATTTGTGACAGTGCTGAGATTACCTTATGTAGTTAGGTTTTGAATTATGAATTTGAGATTTTGTTTGCATGATTGATGATGATGTGTTGGTTCTCTCTATAATTTATGAGTTTTATTAAGGTCTCATATAATTTTTTGGATGGAAACGAAGAAGTTTTTTGAGTCATGAGTATTACTTTCATGGAATAACAACCGATGAAATGACTAGACACTCGGTTATAGAATCAATTTAGAGTCTGATTCATGATTGGCACAGGGTCCATCAACCTGATGGCCAAGCCATGCATGGATCACCATTCTATTTATCTTAATATATAGGTTTTCCTTAATTGATTACTAGGGATGGTATTGAATTCAGAGAGTCCTTGTGATGTTTTTAGTTTATGTGGTTATTGAAAAAATGATCTTGTGTGTTTGAAAAGTGGGTTTTACGTAAAATGTATTTTGGTTTAAAGCGAGGATGCAAGGTATGTTTTTAGAAATTAGTTTCTTTTTGGTGGTTATATAAATGGAATGAAAAGGATTTTACAAAATGTGGGTATTTGAACCAGTTTTAGTGGATATTTAAAAAGGGATATTTTACATTTTTGTATGAAATTATTGTTAAATGTATGATTAAAAAGGGGTTATGATTTGAAATATCTAGGTTCTTTTATTAAAAGATGATTTCAAGTGACTGTTTTGGGAAAGTTAGTTTTAAACCCTAGGGTGCAGGTTATTTAATTTTAAATAAAATAGTGAATTTTTGAATTATGTGTTATTTTTTATCTCTTTATTGATTTTAGTTTTGTCTCATTGTTATAGTGGGACTTCTTGTTTTGATATTGGGGACATGAAAGGGTTAAATTCTCGTTATGTTCTATTTTGATCATTCCTCTCAACAATTTCTTAAAAAGGGGATGAAAATTGTTTTCAAGGGATGGCCTTAGGGGTATCCTCTTAACATCTTAAGTGTATTTCCTATTATTTAGGGCTCATCCTCAACTCATAATCGAGTGGTAAGGATAGCATCTCCCTTGGTCTTGAACAATACCCAACAATCCTATAATCATTGTGTTTCTTTTTGGAATTCTTGTGGAATTTAGAGTGAGTTTCTCAGGTGTGATTTTGGTTTAGGATATTTTTTTCCTTATGGTTCTTTGATAGAGTTGGGTTTATTAAGTGCCTCTGAGGTATTTCTTATCTGGTTGAGAATGAGTGGATGTGTTTTGGAACTTGTGAGACACTATATTTTTATTATTTTTTTAGTTTTTTAGTAACTCTTCAATTCTATTTATGAGTCTTGGTTGGGGACCATATTTTGGGAGGCTATGTGTGTCCATTATTGATTTTTTCAAGTTTTGTTACATTGTGTTTTCTTAAGATTTTTGTTCCCTATGTTTTTTGATTGGTCTTTTGAAGATTAGATCCTTAATGGATGATACAAGGGAGACCTTTGGATTCATGATTAGGTGGCTAGGACCAATTTTGTCATAATATGCACCTAAGGGTGATGATTATTTGGTGGGTTTTAATTTGACAATGCCCATGTGTTTAAGGTCGCAGTTAGTCTGTGTGAGGGCATGGTGACCTGGGATAGAACTATGTTGGTTTTGGTAAATCATGGTTCTAGGATGCCTATTTATCTAGGGATTTTATTTTTTTATTTTATATAGGTTGATCTTGTGTTGGTTTGAGAGTTCTTACCTCTATTTGATTAGTGTTTTGATCTTTCCCTTCTGGATGGTTGGTATGTTTTATTAATGAATTGTGATAACCATTAGATATCTTATGGAGGAATTATTTCTTGGTGTTGTGACTCCTTGAGAGTCTTTGTATTGTTGAACCACTATTTTAAATGAATTATAAATGGTGGGGATACTATAGTAGGCCTTGGTGATAGTGGATCCTTGTCTCCCTTGGTTATTGGGTGAATTCCACCTGGAAACATTTTATGTTTTTTGAGGATATTCCCTGTGCTCTTGTGGAATATTTTTGGTTAGTGATTTCTCCTATTAGGATCTATCTAAGATTCTTAATTTCTCTCACATCTTTATAAGGGTGTTATATTTTTAGAGCCTTGTTGTCTTTAATCCTTTATCAAATACTTTCTAGTAGAATAAAACATCATGGTTGGGAGGATTGTGAAGCCCTCCATGCCATTGGGTTTTATTTAATTTTTTATTTTATATTATTTTTAGGCTTTTGGATTTCGATAATTTTTTTCCGGAACTTTTAAAATTTTAAAAGTTTAAAGGGGTCCCACAGTTAGCATGCACAATCAAAAAACCATGCAGTGCCCATACATTTTGGTTCTATCTTAGAAAGATCCATTTGTTGTGGTATTTTATGGAAAATGTTGTTGAGTTTTCTCAAATTAATTTCTTAAAAACTACTATATATAAGTGAGATAGGTTATCGATTCCACAAGGAAGGAAAAAGTGTGTGTAGGTCCAGAAAATGACTAAAAACAATTAAAATAAAGTAATAAAAACATGCCTGAATTGAATTCATTGATTGTATTAACCTATTAAGAGCATCATATAGATGGTATGAAGATTTTTAATAGATTAATAAAATGTGAAAATTTTGATTGAGAAAAGGTATAATATGAATGAAACACTAGGGAAGTTTTGATTGTCTAGTTAATAAATTTCTTATTTGTGGAGTTTTAATTGAATCTGTGTTCAAAAAAATGAAATCAAAATATCAGTCAATAATATTGACTAGAAATTGAATGATTTTGTAGTTAATCACTTAAAAATCATCCAACTAATTAGAAGACTAATTTTATTACATTTTATAAATGATCACATAAAAAGTATTAAAATGATAAATTGGTAAAATCAGACTTTTTTGTTCGTGATTTATAGACAAGAATCATCATTGCATTAAACATAATCAAAGATTCCAATGAAGAAAAAATCACGCATAAAGAAATAATGAAATATGATTAGAGAGAATAGTAATTATATCTATCTAGTATCCCCAACTCTAGTTTCCTGTATTAATCTTCAATATCTCCTGATCTAAACCCATTGAACTTTGGGACATGTACCCCTCTTTTTTTCAATGTCCCGTTATCCATCCTTTTTTATTTTACCCCTATCCCTAGTTGTTCATCAATCCCCCCTCTACCTCATAGTCACTGTCATGTGGGTAACTCTCTGGATTCTACATGGTATGATTCTAACTCTACACCTTCTTCCATGGTGACCAAATCCAAACCCATCTGCAATAGAACATGCAACTTCTAAAAACTCCATGTGATGCAATAATCAATATCCAAATCTCAAATTCTCCCACATGGGTGAATCAACAGTTAGGATAACTGAGTGATTCCACTAAAATATTTAATTCTCGCGATTTCATTCACCTGAAAAATTGAATATTTGGTAATTGGAATGATATAGTCAATTGCTCAAGTAGCCGACTAGGAGATTTATCTAATTCACCACATATCAGGATACCACACATATCTATTTAGTGTCATGTGGATATTTTTTTGATGTAACTGATTTCCCGCATTAGGGATTGGTTTCACATAACTTATTGGTTCTGCAAAGGCAATTGGTTGACGTAGCCGAAACATCAATGTTGCCTGATTGGATCCTTCTCTACAATTCCCAACCCATCCTACCACCGAATGTGAACTATCAAATGTTAATGGAATTTTAGTTCAGAATAAGATGTATTCTTAAGTGACTTTTCTTAGATCGGGCTTGGAAGTTTCATACTATGTGATTATTTAAATAGGATCCTAAACTCTTCAAAAAACGTGGTGCTAGGAAAACATGGTAGGAGTGGCATTAAGATTCAACAAAGGGAGTAAATGAAGATTATTTGGAAGTAGATCCTATAATATTTTGATCTGTATGAGAATTTCATTCAATTTTTAAATAATATGGAACTATATCTAATCATCACTAATTATTAGAATATTATTGTTTTCATCTGTGAAATTTTCAGCCTTCTTTTAGTGGGGAGTCCCATATCGGTAGAGGTAGCACTGGCTTCATAGTCACTAGCAATGATGGGTTACTTATTAACTCAAGAAGTTTCAGTCTCCATATATTCCTAGGAACAATTTGTTTATATGTTTTTATATTTTAATCATTATAGGGACCTCAGACAAACCTTTTTCCATATTTATACCATATCCCCTAAAAAATAATTTTTATTAAAATTTACATAAAATGACAAAATTCAACCAGATTTGTTCTGAATCCAATAATTCTCTATTAAAAACTATATTTTCTATTAAAATTCATTTAGTTCATAAAAATAGATGTGGAATATTGTGATAAAATAATTCCACATCAAACTCCCCCATACTTAATCAATTTCACTCCGAGGAAATTCAACAGTTTTTTATTTAATTACGAAAACTCCTAAAAATATTATTATCCTACCTGATTTCAATAAAACATTTTCAAATTAAATAAAATATTAAATCCTTCAATTACATTAAATTTTCATGCATCCTATGTTCTTAACACTCACTTACCTACTTCATAAAATCAAATTCATGTTTTAGGTTTGTTTATCAGTAAGATTTAAGTGGAATAAAATATATAAAAATAGTAACTACCAACTTTTTCTCTCTCCCAAATCCCTCAAACCAAGGTTCTACTTTCCACTTAATTGATACAACTCAAAAGATTTTCTTATAAATCAATTGTCCCCTTATTCATTTGGGTTTAATATTCTCCTCATCTAAATGAACTCATTTTTGACAAGGTACTTTATTTTAATATTCTCTATCCATAGTTTGTGCATATAACTATGTAAAGAACTTATTGAAGAAAATGGATTTTATTTAATTATAGAAACGCACCTAGTACCCTTGTCTTAGAGACTCTACATGGGATCCCAATTTCCTATTTTACTCCAGATTCAAAGGATTTATATTACTTTTAATTGAGTTAATACCCTAAGGTGTTTTGTTTTACCAATTCTAAGTTATTGTGTTCAAGCTAAAACTTCAAGTTACGTCAAGTTATAATTCAAATTCCACAAAAATCTAAACTATCACATTTCCCTTGGTAGTTTTAAAAAAGTATTTGCATAAAATAATTAGATGAAATCACATAGAAATCACTCAATTCAAAAAACCTCAAAACTAGTTAAAACCCTGAAATCAAGCATGACATTATTCCTAGGAAAGACATATTGGGTTCTTATTTTCTAAAAATAGAGACACATATAAAATTTATATATAAAAAAGAACAAATTTTATTTATATACACCTAAATTGATGCTCTATACGGAGTCATTTGGAAAAAAATTGTGGGTTTTTTATGGGAAGTGCAATTTAGGTCAATTAATATCCACTCCCCTGCACTAGAATCCAAAAATATCCCCATTACTGAATCTCAAAGTGGGATAAATAGTTAAACATTTTTTATTCATATAATTTTAGAAATTTATTAGGGAATAGATTTTGTTTTAATGGCTGATAGGAAAGTTCAAAAACAATTTTCCACATAGTACTCACACAAAACACATAATCACAGTGAATCCCTACAAGCCACTACTATACAATCAAGTAAAAAAGATTATATTCAAAAAAATAATACAATAGATGAGTTAAAGTGATATTTTCAAAAGAGAAAAAAATAGAGTAGGCCTTGGAAACATTATTTCACATAGATTCATCTCAAAACATGGATAGTGATTAGATAAATTTTTAAAATTTAATAAAGGAAATACTTTAAACAAACCAATATCAAACTAAAATAAAAATTAAGGGTAATAATATAGATAACTCTCTAAAATAGTTACTCCCCTAAAAATGTATAATCCGTGAACATTGTTATACATAACATGAATCCTCCATCAAAGAAATTGAAATAACACACTGGTTAAAAAGTTTGATATCCTAAGAGAAAAAAATCACAATGAGTTTCAAAATTTTAAATTAAACAAATTTTGAGAATAGGGAAGTTTTATCTAGTGTTTTCCACTAGCAACTTCTTCTGGCATTGAAGATCACAAAGATTCTTTTATTGTTAAAAAGTTCTCACAACTAACTGTTCCCTTTTTATGTGGTCACTTCAATAGATTCATCTCCACTTTCTACGTTAACTACACCTACCATGTACCACTTGTCATGGCCACCTAGACTACTACAAAATATCTTTACCTCGCGATCAAGAGATCTAGCCACTTTGAAACAAAAAAAACATATCATGAGTGAGAGGATCTAGCAAAAACTACAGAAATTTTGGTTCAACAACATATTGGGATAAAAAAAGTGTGAGTATAATTTATTTAATAAAAATAGATAAAACTAAGAAAATCTTCGGATTCATCCTATTTAGTGCTAGGTTTAATGTCTCCTTATATTGGGAAAAATCCTTCAAGGTAACATTATGGTGTTTTTGTGTAGATTGTGTTTGTTGAAAAAGAAGGTTTCCATGGTCAGTTGTGGAGATCTAGAGATATTGTTAAAAACATGTGTTTAAAAAGATCCAATACAAAATAATGGACACTCTGGAGGTGTTACAAAATTTACGTATACAAGGTGGCACCATTTCCCAGTGTTTTCCAAATTTTTGGGTCCAAAAGATGGAGAATGGATAAAGGTGTTTTTGGAAAAGTATATTGCATGAAATAGTGAAGGAATTTTCTAATGTTGCATGCAAGTGAAGATTAAATATCAGTACATTAAAATATGCAAAGGGAAAGAATTTCACGAAATATTGGTGTTGGCAAAAAAGGCATTTTGTGTGCACCTAGGAAATAAAGATGAAGTGAATAGTGCAAAAGAGGCTTACGTGCTCAATGTGACATCAAAAATGGTTGTACGCACTTGGAGGAAATATTATGAATGAAAAATAAGACACATAGGGATATTGAGCATAGGTTAGTTTGGGTTTATAAATAAGTGAATACCCCTCTCATTTCAAGTGATTGACCCATAGAGAAATCTAGGGATCTGAATCATGTAAGAGTTCCATAGAAAAGGTGTTGCGCATAAATATAGTTTCATGAAAAAGGTGTTGTGCATAAAGAGTGTTGGATGAAAAGCATAAATTTTGTGTACAATTCTATAATTTTTTGCACAGGACACCCAGAGGTTGCGTGAAATATTAAATTTTCCCAGTAATTCTGTGGTAAAAGGGTATTCATATTTTTGATGAAAGTAGAACTTAATGATAAACTAAATGAGTTGTAAAACATATTGATTCAAAAAATAAAAGGAGGATATTCTGAAGAATAAGCAATCACACTTTAGTTGATATGATAAGTAATATTTCATATTGTGATTGTTTTTAAACCAAGAGGGATAGTGAGTCTACTCCGAACATTATAAACAATAGTGCTCTTTTAGGGGATTTGGTACATCGTCACGGTGTCATTGTATGCTCCTTGGATATAGCCTAGTGAGGGTGAACCAATTAAAATTGTTGTGTCTCATGTATTATTTCATTTCCATTCATACATTTCTATGGGAAAGATAGAGAAGAGTATTTTTTAACAAAGAAACAAAATTTGAAGGGGCGTTATTTGTAATTTTTCATACCCTGATTCACCTACCCCCCCCCCCCACCCTCAGGTTATTTAACCTAGTTGGGATAACAATTGGTATCAAAGGGAAGGTTAATTTCTATTTTTCTCTCATGTAGGTTGTTAATAACAAAGGGATTCTGATCATTGATGGAAAAAAATTCAATTATGGAAGAATTGGATGCAGCACTATTTTCTATATTTAGGTATGGATTTCTATACAATAATAAAACATGGAATTATGGCTAGTGTGGATAGTGGTTCTTTTTCATAAGTTGGTAGAAGGGAATTATATGTTGATGTTAGAGGAATCAATGCATTAGGCGGATCCTTATACAATGTAACCTATATAAAGGTGATGTAATGTAAGTTTACTCATGCCATGTGGTAAAAGACGATGAATATATATGAAGGTGATTCAAAGGCCTGAGAAGAAAAATTTCAAGTTCTATTGAACAAATATGAGGATCTGATAATGAACTCAAATGAGTCTATTGATTCATTATTTGAAAAGGTGAATGTTTTTATGGAAGACATGAATTCTCTTGGAGATATTATTGTTGATGTAAATATTGTTAAGTGCATCTTGAGAAGACTTCCACCTCGATTCAATTGAAAAGTTTCTATGTTGTAGGATATAGATCTAAAGGAGATGACATTAGATAGCTTGCACAATACTCTTATTTCATATGAGATGAGAAATGAGTACATTGAGTCTCTAGAAAAATATAATTCCAAAGAGGTGGCATTTAAGGCCATGGATAATCTCACCATTTAAGATTGTCAAGAATAAGAAAAGATATATGAGGTGATGTAATTCCTTTATTCAAATATACAAAGAGGAAAAGGAAAGTTAAAATGGAAACTTCCACTAGCTTGATTTCAATGTGGAAAGGTTGGTCATCTTGCGGTAAGGTGCCCTAATAAGTTTAAATAATATGATAAGGATGAAGTTTAAATTCCCATGAAGAATTATTCAGCCTATTGAAAGGTAATAAAAAGTTTAAGAGAAATTTATTCAAAAATAATAATATTATTTCACAAGAAAATGAAATTTCAGAAGAATCTAAGGTTGAATAAATGGATAACTACAAAGATCGTGGAGAAAATTATATAGTGGCAGTTGTTGGTAGTGCACAGAAAATAGAAGAAATTGAAAATGATGAATAATAAGTTGAAGGAAGAGTTTATTTTCATGCTTAATTATAATAAACACTTGAGAAGATAGATATTTGGATAGACAAAATGAAGAAGGAAAACAAATTGGTTTAATACCAAACTTTTCATATAGTAGTAGGAAGAATAGATGTATGAGCTGAATGAAGAAATTGAAAAGTTGAAGTCTTAAATTATAGAGAGCTCAGAAAAGGATATTGAGTACAAGATCAAAATCAAAGAACAGAAAATTGAAATTGATAGTTTGAATAACACTAGAAAAGATCAAATAAAATTTATCTAATAACTTGAAGAGGAAGTTAGTAGCCTGAATCAAAGTTATAAGGATCGGGAAAAAATATTAACTCTCAATATGACATTGGGAAAGAATATTATTCAGAAAACAAAAAAAATAAAATTGGAGTATAGAGTTCTATCAGAATAGATGAAATAGTAAAATCCAAATGATAAGGATTGTATAGGGCTTGATAAAAAACATAAATAAATAATGGTTGAAGTTATACCACAAGAACCTACTCTGAGATTGGAGATTTATTTGGGTACAAAGTAGAATCAGAAGATTCAGAGAACCTAATAGATAACTAGTGGTATAGAAGTGACACACAAGAATTCACCCCACATCAGGTGTTATTGTTTTGTAAATATGAGACACTCGTGAAATGTGTGTTCTATAGTCAAGAGATATGGAAGGGCACAAGAACAATAGAGGCATACAAATAGAGATCAATACTCTAGGAAATATTTCAAGGGAAATTGTTTTTGGTGTTGAGGATTTGGAAACATGGATAGATATTGTACGTTAACCATGTAAAGGAATGTATCGAAGCATAACTAAATTATTCACAAGAATCAAATCAATGAATCATCAAGTGAGATGAAAATGAAAAACTGATTTGTAGCTCTACGAGATGATGTTTGTCCCTCATACTCCAAATAATATCAATATTGTCAATCTATACCAAGTATGAAGTCAATAATGTGTATCATAAAGAAAAGAGATGAGAAAGTAGTCGTTGTGGAAATTTCCATTAAATCATTATGGTGTATAGATCCTTTATAGATGATTCACATCCCATATTATAGGTAATAAGGATATTATTACAAGCATAAAATTTGAAAATGAATGCTTTATCAAATTTGGAAATGATAAAGGTTTGAAGATAATTGGCTTGGGAAAAGATGATTTTGGGGGAAAGAAATGAGATGTGATGATATCTTAGTCTTTCAAGGTTTTAGTCACAACTTTCTTAGTGTCAGTAAACCATGTGACTCAATACATGTTATAAGATTTACTAAGAAGATGTGTATCAAAAAATGAAAAGATGGTGTAGTTTTTCTATAAGGAAAAAGAATAAAGGGGAATCTCTACATTATAAGTGGAGAAGAAGATATGTTATTTTTATCTAGATAGAAAAAAATCAGGTTGTGTCATAAATGACTTTTCCATCTATGCCAACCATCCTTGGAAGATTTGGTAAAATTTGATACAGGTTTAGATCTTCTTAAGTTATCATGTGATCATACTAATACATGTGGTGCTTGTCAACAAGGTAATATCACCATAAAGACGTACAAGGAAAAGGAATAGAATTCAACCATAGTGCTTGAATTGGTTCATAAATATGTATGTGGTCCTATATCACCAAGATCCATTGACGAGAAGAGGTATTAAGTTATTTTCATTAATGATTCCAGTAGGATGGCATGGGTATTTTTCATTTCTTATGAGACTGATGTGTTCAGTTTCATAAAACAATATTGAAGGGAATAAGAAATGATTATTTGATAAAAAATTCTAAGTTTCATACTAATAATGGTTTGAAATTTTCAAATATCCAAGTGGAATTTTATCTCAAGAAACATGGGACAAGGCATCAATTTTTTTCAGTGAGAACTCCTCAAAAAATGGAGTGGTTGAGAGGGGAAATAGGATTATCAACAGTATGGACGAAAAAAATTCTTATTGAAAAGGGACTACCATATAAATTCTGGAAGGAATCAGTCTTGACATCAGTCTATATATCTAACAGGGCTCTGTTGTGTCCGAAGGAAGAAAAGACTATGTATAAGATTTAGTATGAAAAGAAGCCAACATTGAAATACTTTTTAATATTTTTAAGTAAGTGTTTTATTCTCAACAAAGGGAAACACAAGAAATTTTAGTCATGTGGAGATGAGGAGATATTCCTTGGATACTCCAGAAAAATAAAAGCATATAAATTCTTCAATACGAGGCTAGTAAAGTAGTTGAAAGCAATGATATCACTGAAGTGGAAAATGAACAGAATATTCAATAGCGTAGCGAACAGTTCACTGATGAAAGTGATGAAGAGATAAGAAACATAGGGGGAGTATAAGTGGAAAATTATTACTCCAAAGAAGATACCAATGATGAGTAGGAAGAAGTCCATTTTTTATCTTTGAAAAAATCAAAGAGTCAAGCTAAAATTGATAGGAAAAATATCATTGGTGATCAGGTAGAACTAGTTAAAAGAAGGAGAATGAATTCCTTACAATGACAATATTTATTATCTTAAGTAGAACCTAAATGTATTGAAGAAGCAGTTGGTGATGAGAACTAGGTTCAGGCTATAAATGAAGATCAAGATCAAATTGAGAAGAATCAGACATGGAAGATTGTTTCAAGGCCAACGAATAAGAATTTCACTCGAACTAAATGGGTCTTTCTCAACAAGATGAATGAAGATGGTGTTGTAATTTGAAATGAAGCATGACTAGTGTGAAAAGGGTACTCCCAGATATAGGGTATTGATGTTGATGAAACATTTTCAACTATTTCAAGGTTAGCAAAAATCAGATTATTCTTGTCCATATCTGTGTAAAGAAGGTTCAATGTTTTCTAGATGGATGTCAAGTCGTCATTTCTAAATGGGGTTCTAAAAGAATAATTTTATATTGAGTATCTAGATGGTTTTCTCATTCATGAATATTATAATAGGGTTTTTTGGCTCAAAAATGAACTATATGGGTTGAAGTGGTCACCAAGAGCATGGTATTCAAGGCTTGATCAGTTTTTAAAGAATCTTGGTTTTCAATGTGGTCGAGTTGATTACAATTTATATGTAAAAAATGATAGTAATAAAATGATGATGGTGATGTTGTATGTTTATGACATAATATTTTGTGGATCAAATGAAGCACAATGTAGATAGTTCATATAATTCATCAAAAGTGAATTCAAAATGTCAATGATTGGTGAACTAACATTTTTCCTTGGTTTACAGGTAACACAAGGAAAGAATGGCACTTTAATTTATTAATCTAAATATTACAAGGATGTTTTTAGAATATTTGGAATGGATAATTACAAGGAGATAAAAACTCTGGTGGCTTCCTGGATGAAATTATCACAGGATGATGAAGGAAATGCAGTTAATGTACCAGAATATAGGAAAATGGTTGGAAGTATGTTTTACTTGACTGTAACAAGACCTGATATTATATTTTCCACATGCCAAGAATCATGGTATCAAATAAATCCCAAGGAAATAAACTTTATTATAGTGATAAGAATACTTAGGTATATCAATGTAATGGTGGATTTTAGCTTTCTGTACAATGAAAAATCTTAGAAAGAGTTATTGGACTATACAGATACTGATTGGGCTAATTAAGAAGATGATAGAAAATCAATGTTAGGTGTTCCATTCTATCTTAGAGGATTGTGTATTCATTGGCTAAGAAAGAAACAATATTGAATTTCATTGAGTACTGAGGAAGCTGAATATATTGTGGCTAATCAAGCATGCACATAGTAATTGTGGATGAAGGAGAAACTTGATGATATGAGAGTTGAAGTAAAGTCTCTGATTGGAATCCACGGTGATAAATATAGTGTTATAGACCTTATAAAAATACATTCCATCACTCAAGGACAAATAACATTGAAATAAAATATCATTTTATCAAGGAGAATGTAGAGTAAGGACTTGTGAAATTGTAGTATGTGCCTACAGAACTATAGGTTTCAACCATTCTAATAAAGGACTTACCCAAAGCAGCATTTGAATGGCATCGAATGGCTATGGGAGTTCAGTCGACTCCCAGCACTTGAACAAGTGTGGATGTGGGACCCCCTCTCCCCAAGGTATGGTGTGTTTCTCTTAATATATTGATATATTTTCTTTACCCTATTGCAGGACACAACAAAGTAACCTTCGGTTTCATTGAAAAAAGTGGAAAAATAAAATTGTGGCTATAAAAGGGAGAAAATTTCTTAATCAAGATATGGGAGAAGCTGATAGGGGGATCTTTGATGTAGTGGGAACTATCAGAGCATAGCTTGGACATCTTTAATCATTCCAAAGCATTGATATCAGAGCTTATATTAGACATCTTTAAGCATTACAAAGCATGAGAACCCAAGTAGTGAAGTAGGGAGAGTTTTAAATATAATGATGCTAGATTTGGTTGATCAAAGGATATATATCACGATAGATGGAGTTCATGATGAAAGCAGTTAAGAGGTTTCAAGAATGAAGTGATTCATTGATTAACTTTATATGCTACTCTTGTTTCTCACACCGAGTATGGAACATGTGGTCTTAGAGTATGTGTTTAGTAAATCTGTCACGACCCATCCTCGGGACCCATGTCGTGACTACCCCAAGCCCACCTTCCATAGGCCAGGGGCTCGCGACTAGCACCAAAGACATAAATCCCTAACCTGGGAAGGCATTGCCTTTATAAAAAGTAAACACACACAATCAGAGTACACAACTGGAAGCAAACCACTAAGCAATACTGTATACAGAAGAAGTGATGGAAAGTAAAATGGGCTGTAAATACAAGCCCAACAGTAAGTATAGGTACAAATGAAATCAAGTACAACTGAAAGCAAGTAAAGTAGCTACTGGGTCGCCCTTCGGGGTTCCTACCTGAAGGGTGGGTACAGATGGCCTCCTTAGCACTCCACATCCGTCCGTCCGCTCAGTGTACCATCACGCCGAGTGGACCACCTCCGGGTACCGTCAAGTCCTGCTACTCTCTGCCTCAGTCAGCGTTGTCCATCATCTACAACAAACACAATGAGGTGCAGGCATAGCCCGTGTAGGGGTGAGTATAATGATACTCAGTAGGGACCCTGAGACCCTCAAGGTCTCACAATATCCAACAAGGATAACCACAAAGTAAAGAAACAACGGATAACCATTAATTAGGTATATGCCCATACATATACCTAAGTTATCTAGTAACCCATCTCGATCATGAGGAAAACACATAAGTCATTGACTCAGCTCAAACCAGGATTTTATTCTAGGGTGTAGTATCAAGTAAAAACCCCAGTCACACTGTCGGAACCTTGGATGATGGTGTAATCCTCCTCTAACGAGTACAGTGGGCATGCCGCATCACACAGAGGTGCTTCCCACTATCCTAGACTATTGTGGTACTCCTCCTGTCGAGTACCGTGGATCTGTTGTGCTCACACAGAGGCACTCCCCATTGTGGGTCTGTCGCGCTCACATAGAGATGCTCCCCCTCACAGCCTACTGAGGTACTCCTCCTGTCGAGTACTGTGGGTCTGCTGTTTCACACAGAGGCGCTTCCTACTGTGGGTCTGTTGCGTCACACAGAGGCGCTTCCCACTGGACTAGTCGAAACACTCCGAGTCGAAAGGTCAGCAGTCGTCCGGTCTCAGCCAACTACTAGATCTTCGTACTCTGCTCGCTCGTCTCCAGGAGAATCTTCTCCATGAGCTACTAGTCGATACTCCAACTATCACGAAGTCCCAATTATAAGTATCCCAAAGATCTGTCTCGTCATAGGGGTCTCAATGCAACAGACGGTGCGTCAATCGGATGCCCGGTCTATGAGTTATTGGCATTTCCGTTCCAGGGGCCTGGTTGGTTTTTAGGTTCAAACCAACCCAACTGTATCCCAACTATATCCAAACCTCAAGTAGGGTATTCCAAAAGAACTGTTTTGCTCTAATCTTTCCATCTCCATAGGCGGTTCGTCGATCGGACACCTGTAGTCCAAGTTATGGGCGAAAAGGTGTATTCGGGCTATTTGGGTCTGGACTGGGGTCAGACCTGGTCCGCGGGTCCGACTAAATCTGCGGGTCCGATCCGGCCCCGAAGTGGGTTGCCCGACCCGAGGGGCGGTGGCCCGGCCCGACACGGTGGCCCGACCTGAGGAGGAGGCCCGGCCCGAAGGTGGCCCAGCCCGAGGGTGTGGCCCGACACGAGGGGCGGCCCGACCCGAGGGGGCGGCCCGACCCGAGGGGGCGGCCCGACCCGAGGGGGCGGCCCGACCCGAGGGGGCGGCCCGACCCGAGGGGGCGGCCCGGCCCAACGGGGCGGCCCAGCCCAAAGGTGGCACGGCGGCCTGGTGGGCCCGACGGTCCGGTCAGCCCGGCGGCCCGATCGGCCAGACGGTCCGATCGGCCCGGCGGCCCAACGGGGGTCCGCCTTAGCCGCAACCATGGGGAATCCATGCGCCCCAGGCTCCCGAATGGCTTTGTCGTTCTGGTGTTATCTGAAATCGGCGCCAGGTGGCACCGGCCCAGCACACACGGGACCCGAAGGGTCCGGCTTCCCCCGGTTGGTCGAGCGGCCAGTCGCTCCACCTGCACCACCGCATCCCGCCCTGGCCATGGCTCCCCTGCTCCGTGCAGCGCGACATCACCACGCAACCTCCGCCACAGCTCGTCCTGGCCATGGCCTCCAGCTCCTCTGCGCGGCGCGGCGCCGATGCGCTCACCGTCCGACCGTCGTGCACCTCCTGGCCGCGGATCCTTCATCTGGCGCGGTGTGACGGAATCGCGCCCCTCCGGCACCGCCGAGGCCCACCTGGCTGCATCCCAGTTCTCTGTGCGGTGCAACGGCATCGCGCCCCTCCGGCGGCCCGGCTCCCCTTACGCCGCCAGCTTCTTCCACAGCCGGCTCATTGTCGGTTGACGCATGTACCTTCACGGCCCGTCAGCCGCGGCCCGTTCCTCTGCTGTGATCCTCTCTTCCAGCGGCGCCGTTACGTCGCCGTCGTCATCAACAAACGAGAGCAATCAAAGGGGGAGGTTCGGGCTATGTTTTTGCGGTCCGATCCCTCCACGTTACGTTGATATCATTCGTAAATTTAATATCCAAGATTTAACAATGTATAACGGAACAAATTCAAATCAAACCCCTACCTCGCCTGTCAATCATTGACGGTGGAAGAGGAGGAATGTCGGACATCAATTCGTTGACGTCGGGAAGCGTCTGGGGTAGGAGACCGAGGAAGAAGCGTCGTCGGAGTTCTTCGCGGTCGGCTCCTTATCGTTTGGCTTGGTCAAAGATCGAAGAAAGAGTTTTTTGTTCTTCAGTGGATGATGAAGCGGCATTCTTCGTTGGGAGGATAATTCTCCAAATTCTTCCAAGGCTCCACCAAAAGAAAGTTCCAACCAAAATAATGGGTTAAGCTAACCCATTATTTAATTATTGGCCAAAAGAATTCAAAATAATTCAAATGGGTTCCAATTAATAAAGTGAAAAAGTTCAATTAATTAATTGTGTGGGTTGGCACATTTAATTGGTGGGGGAAGGTGGAGAGTCTTCTCCACTTAAATGGGGTGTTAAAGGGGTTAGAAACTTGGGTGGTCCCCACAAAAATTTATCCTCCCAAGGGAGGTTATGCTCGGGTGGGCCCCACCACCATAACCTCTCATGGGAGATTAAGGTGTGGTGGCCCCCACCCCCAACCTCCACTTGGAGGTTTTAACCACCCAAATAAAAATAAGTTACACACCTTATTTTTAATTAAATTATTCTTTAAAATCCCAAAACTAACTTCCATTCTCGTTAGAACGCAACTGCGGTGAAGGTCCCACTAAGAAATCACCAACGCTATGAGATCCACGGTGCCCTCGGATTTCGATTCCGAGCACCGGTTCAAAAGTTATAAAATCCCACTTGTACGTTTATTGAACGTACCCAAACAAAACTTCAGAAATTGATTTCGGGCACACCGGGCCTCGGAATCAAGCACCGTAAATTTTTGCGGACTTGTAAAATTCCCATGAGTTTAAGAAAAAAAATCCATGGAATTTTCAAGTCTTTACATTCTCCCCAACTCAGGGATTTACGTCTCCATCTCCTGTCATCATAAGACTTCTGCCTACTTTGTCCAGTCTTCATCCGCTCCTGGATGATCTGCAGATTCTCGGTGGTAGACCATACCATCTTTGGTCCCACTAGTGCTGACTCCCCTAGGTCTGTCCAGCATAGTGGCGATCTTCAAGGTCAACCATACAAGGCCTCAAAAGGTGCCATACCGATGGTGGAGTGATAGATGTTGTTGTAGGAAAACTCTACCAATGGTAAGTGTTCCTCCTTTCTATGACTAAAGTTGAGGACACAAGCACAGAGCATGTCCTCGAGGGTCTGAATGGTCCGCTCAGTCTGACCATTTTTCTGAGGATGGAAGGCGGTGCTCAAGAAAATTTGTGTCCCGAAAGCTTCCTGCAACTCTTTCCATAGCTGGGAAGTAAACCGTGCATCACAGTTGGAGACAATAGAATAAGGTACTCCATGTAGACGCACAATCTCCTGCACATAGAGGCGTCCCAAGCTCTCTACTAAGATCTTCTCTCTGATCGGTAGGAAGTGGTCTAACTTGGTGAGTTGGTAAATAATCACCAAAATCAATTCGTGACTCCTGGATATACGTGGAAGACCCGTCACAAAGTCCATGGATATCCCATCCCACTTCCACTCTGGGACCTCTAAGGGATGAACCAAGCTTGCTGGTACTAGGTGCTCTGCCTTCACTTGCGGACAAGTGAGTTACCATGAGACAAACTTCGCTACTTTCTTCTTCATACCTGGACACCAGTGCTATCATCTGAGGTCTTGGTACATCTTCACCACTCCTGGATGTACCGCTAGAGTGGAAGTGTGGAAATCCCTCAACACTTCCTCCTGGAGTGTAACTGGTACCATGGTATGTCCCCTAAAGAGGATGACATGCTCCCCACCTTCAGAAAATCCATCTGGTGCCTTCCCTATGGATATCTGAGCACGTCGTGTCTCGCAATCAGCGTCCCCACTCTACGCTTCCCTGAATCACTGAAGAAGTGGATGAGTGACTATAAGAGACTGTAGATAGGCTGCTTTATCCCTATCCACAAAGGATATCTGTAAGGTAGCTAGCTGCTCTGTCGCCTCTCCTAGTAGTTGTATACCAGTCCTCCTGCTGAGCACATCTGCAATAATGTTCCACTTCCTAAGAGTATAGACTATCTCGAATTCATAGTCCTGGAGGAACTCAAGTCATCACCGTTGTCTCAGGTTCAGGTCCTTTCGAGAGAAGATATACCTGAGACTCTTGTGATAAGAGTACATGGTAAAATGTTCTCCCATAAGATAGTGTCTCCACATCTTAAAGGCGAAGACCACTGATTCTAACTCAATGTCATGGGTAGCGTAATTCTGCTCATGTTGTCTCAGCTGCCGAGAACCATATGTGATCACTGCTCTCTCCTGCATCAGGACACACACGAGTCTGATCCCTGATGCATCGCAGTAAACTACGTACCCTATGACTTCATCTAAAAGCCTCAATATGGGGTCACTAGTCAGCCTCTACCTCAACTCCTGAAATCTCTACTGGCATCTCTCCAACCACACGAAGGGTTTCCCCTTCTTCATCAAGCCTGATAGTGGTGCTGCAACTCTGGAGAATTCTGGGATGAATCTCCAGTAATATCCAGCCAATCCCAGGAAACTTTGTACCTCAGTCACACTCTTGGGTGGCTCCCAATCAAGTATCGCCTCAATCTTCACTGGATCCACTATAACTCCAGCCTTCGAGATGACATTTCCCAAGAAGTGAACCTCTCGAATCCAAAACTGGCACTTCGAGATCTTACCATAAATCTGGTGCTCTCGGAGTGTATCCAGTACTGCCTACAAATGGTAGGTATACTCCTCCTCAGTAGTCAAGTAGATCAAAATGTCGTCGATGAAGACCACGACAAAGCGATCGAGGTATGGTTGGAAGATCCTGTTCATGAGACACATAAACACTTTGGAGTGTTGGTTACACCGAAGGGCATAACCAAGAAATCGTAGTGGCCGTACTGACACCTGAAGGTCGTATTCTGCACATCCTCGTCTCGAAATCTGAGCTGGTGATAGCCTGATCTGAGGTCTATCTTCGAGAACCATCGTTCTCCCTTGAGCTGATCAAAGATGTCTTAAATCCTCAGGGAGTGGGTACTTGTTCTTCATGGTCACCTGGTTCAGACGACGGTAGTCGACACAGAGCCTCAAGCTCCCATCTGCCTTCTTGGCGAACAGAATCGGGGCTGCCCAGGTAGAAACACTGGGTCGGATGAATCCTTTCTCCTGCAAGTCCTCCAGCTATACCCGCAGCTCATGAAGCTCAGCGGGATCCATTCTATATGCTGGTGTAGATATCGATGTCATCCCGGGGTATAGATCAATGTAGAAGTTCAGCTCTCTGCGAGGAGGTAGTCCTGGAACATCATCGGGGAAAACATCCGCGTACTGGTCCACCACTACAGGGTAATTCAGACTCTCCACAACAACTACTCCGAGGGTAAGGCAAGACAAATGGTGAGTGATCGGCTGCACCCTCCTCCGAGTAAGTCTGTCTTGTGATGCAAAGGTTCCCCTCTCACCGGTGATGGTAAACCTGGTCCCATCCATGCGGACACACCTCACTTTGCGCCTAATATAGTCAATCTGAGCATGGACTGTAGACAACCAGTCCATAACCAAGATGGTGTCGTAAGGCCTTGACGCCACTATGAGGAGATCCCAGCTGAAGCTCTTTCCTCCTAGATTAAGGTCACACTACCGGCACCAGTGCGTAATCATCAAGTCTACTCCCGTAGGACTCTATAGCCTTAAGGATCGATCCAACGGCTCTGTCGGAATCTCTGAGCTCCGAACAAGGGCAGTGGCAATGAAAGAGTGAATGGAACCCGTGTCTATAAGAATTGCAGATAAGGTGGAGTAGACACAGATCGTACCTCGAAATATCTCTAGAGTGCCATGTTTGTATGCTTCAGCTGCCTGAAGTTGAGCTCTCCCCTGTTCACCCACTCCCTGCGGTCGGGGTGGACCTCCTGGTGGTGGTGGTGGCAACACCTCGAAATTTCACCCACCACCTGATGCACATCCAACTCCTCTACCACATCCACCATCACCCTGTGAACTGCATCGATCGAATCTTTGCCTCTACCAGAGTGGTCCCTCAACTGTCTGCTGATCATCTGATTGGCAGGTCGGACAGTCACGTGCCATGTGACCCTGCCCGCCGCATGAGTAACACTGTCTGCTCCTAGAAGGTAAGTCACTGCCCCAGGTGCCCCGCAAAAAATATCCTGAGTCCTGCGGTCGTCCACCCATGGGTCTGGTCCTCTTGGACCTCTGCATCATCTGTCTACTTCCAGCTGCAGAAGACTCTGCTGCATGTTGACTAGTAGTTGGTCTCACTGCTGGTGTCTGCTCAGCAAGAAAACTCTCTACTAGGAGGGATCTCTCTAACACCCCCACCTACGTCAGGATACTGAGGGAGATCATCAAAGCCTTGATCTCTCACCTGAGCCCCTGCTCAAAGGTCCGGGCCCTGAATAATGGGTCCTGTACCATATCCGTGGAGTAGCGCGAGAGATCGGTGAACCTCACTGAGTACCGAGCTACCGTCATGCTGCCCTGCTGCAGATGAAGTAGCTCCTGTATTTTTACCGCTCGTAGGGTTGCTGGAAAAAACTCTGCCCGGAACAGGCTCTCGAATTCTGTCTAGAGTAGTGTCTCCTCGACATGCACCTGAACCAT
The DNA here is from genome assembly GCA_963277665.1 of Viscum album. NCBI lineage: Eukaryota > Viridiplantae > Streptophyta > Magnoliopsida > Santalales > Viscaceae > Viscum > Viscum album. The sequence continues at coordinate 580,788,036 of OY728129.1, read as the reverse complement.
CAGGCTCCACCATCTGCCTGCTGCTGCCTGAAGAAGATTGGCAGAAAGGATCACCATGTAGTCTGATGGTGTCCCTACTAGCCTGAAAACTCTCACCACAGCCTCCATCCAATCCTCAGCCGCCTATGGGTCCATCTATCCCTGGAACCTGGGTGGCCTCTAGTGTTGTAACTCATGCAAAGCGCTCAAGCGGCATGCATCGTCTACTGATGGGGCTGGTGGCATTGGTGGCCCAACAGGAAGTAGTACAGTCAGTGCCTCCGCTGGTAACTCAACTGGAAGAGGGCCCTGCACCGAGGCCTCATCGCTCGGTGGGCTATCATTGCGTACGACTCTTGGGGATCTATTGGGAGGCATCTTAAAAGAAACAGATGTGACACGGTCAAAATATTATAAATAGTGAGCTGACCTAGTTGAGTTGACTTAAAGAAAAACTTTTGAAAACACACACGCAATCAGTGTTTTTGTGCACTAAGTAGGAAATCAGAAGTCAGGGTCCTGGTGTATGGATACGTTGTCCGCCCACACCAATACTGGACTCCCTGAACTGAAAACCACACTTAGTACCCTTAACACTATTTCTTTACAGAAAAGAAATATCAGATTCCTAAGTTCTGTGGTAGAACTTACTCCTCTGATACCAATTTTTCACGACCCGTCCTCGGGACCCATGTCGTGACTACCCCAAGCCCACCTTCCATAGGCCAAGGGCTGGAGACTAGCACCAAAGGCGTAAATACCTAAGTTGGGAAGTAATTTTCTTTATAAAAAGTAAACACAAACAATCAGAGTACACAACTGGAAGCAAAACACTAAGCAATATTGTATACAGAAGAAGTGCTGGAAAGTAAAAGGGGTTGGAAATACAAGCCCAACAGTAAGTATAGGTTCAAATAAAAGCAATTACAACTAAATGGAAGTAAAGAAGCTACTGAGTCATCCTCTGGGGTTCCAACCTGAAGGGTAGGTACAGATGGCCTCCTCAACACTCCACGTCCATCCATCCGCTTAGTGTACCATCATGCCGAGTGGTCCACCTCCGGGTACCATCCAGTCCTGTTGCTCTCTTCCTCAGTCAGCATTTTATGTTGTCTGCAACCAATACAACGAGGTGTGGGCATAGCCCGTGTAGGGGTGAGTATAACGATACTCAGTAGGGACCCCGAGACCCTCAAGGTCTCACAATATCCAAAAAGGATAACCACAAAGTAAAGAAACAACAGATAACCATTACTTAGGTATATGCCCATACATATACCTAAGTTATCTATTAACCCATCTTGATCATGAGAAAAACACATAAGTCATTGACTCATCTCAAACCAGGATTTTATTCTAGGTGGTAGTATCAAGTAATAACCCCAGTCACACTGTCGGAACCTTGGATGATGGTGTACTCCTCCTCTAATGAGTACAGTGGGCCTGCCGCGTCACACAGAGGCACTTCCCACTATCATGGACAAATGTGGTACTCCTCCTATCAAGTACTGTGGATTTGTTGCGCTCACACAGAGGCGCTCCCCACTATGGGTCTGACGCGCTCACACAGAGGTGCTCCCCCTCGTATCCTACTGAGGTACTCCTTCGGTCGAGTATCGTGGGTCTGCTGCATCACACAGAGGCACCCCCCACTGTTGGTCTGTTGCGTCACATAGAGGTGGTCCCCACTGGACTAGTCAAAACACTCTGAGTTGAAAAGTAAGCAGTTTTCAGGTCTCATCCAACTACTAGGTCTCCGTACTCCGCTCTCTCTTCTCCAGGAGAATCCACCCCACGAGCTACTAGTCGATACTCCAACTGTCACGAAGTCCCAAATATAAGTATCTCAAAGATCCTCCTCATCATAGGGGTCTCAATGCAACAGATGGTGCATCAATCGGGCGGTCGGTCTGTGAGTTATTGGCATTTCTGTTCCAGGGGCCTGGTTGGTTTTTAGGTTCAAGCCAACCAGACCGTATCCCAACTGTATCCAAACCTCAAGTAGGGTAATCCAAAAAAAACCCTCTCACTATAATATTTCCATCTCTGCAGGCGATTCATCGATCGGACACCTGTAGCCCAAGTTATGGGTGACAAGGTGTATTCGGGCTATTCGGGTCTGGACTGGGGTCAGACCTGGTCCGTGGGTCTGACCCAGTCCGCGGGTCCGATCCGGCCCTGAAGTGGGTGGCCCGACCTGAGGGGGTTGGCCCGACCCGAGAGGGTGGCCCGAAATGAGGGGGTGGCCCGGCCCAAAGGCGGCCCAACCGGAGGGTGTGGCTTGGCCCGAGGGGGCGGCACAGCCCGAAGGGGCGGCCCGACCCGAAGGTGGCCCGGCGGCCCGATTGGCCCGACGGCCCGATCGGCCCGGCGGTCCGGTCAGCCTGGCGGCCCAGCAGAGTGGAGGGCGTCCGCCTTAGTCGCGTCCAGGGGGGAAGTCGCGCGCCCCCAGGCTTTCGGAGGGCTTTACCGTTCGGGTGTGAGCCAAAACTGGCGCCAGGTGGCGCCGGTCCAGCACACGCGGGACCCGAAGGGTCCCGCTCCTACCAGCTGGCCGAGCTGATAGCCGCTCCACCTGAACCGTCACGGCCTACCCTGGCCATGGATCACCTGCTCTGTGCAGCGCGATGGGGCCACGCCACCTCCGTCGCGGCCCGACCTGGCCGCGGCCTCCAGCTCCTCCACGCGACGCGACGGCGCCGTGCTCACCGTCCGACCGTTGCGGCCCTCCTGGTCGTGGCTCCTTCATTCGGTGCGGTGCGATGGCACCGCACCCCTCCGGTACCATCATGTCCCACCTAGTCATAGCCGAGTTCTCTACGCAGTGCGACAGCGCCGCGCCCCTTTGGAGGCCCAGTGGCCCTTGCACTGTCGTCTTCTTCCGTGGCCGACTCGTTGTCGATCGCCGTATGTACCTCCACGACCTATCAGCTGTGGCCCGTTCTTCCATTGCGATACTCTCTTCCGGGGGCGCCGTTGCGCCGCTGCCGTCATCAAAAAATGAGAACAATCAAAGGGGGAGGGTCAGGCCGTGTTCGTGTGGTCCGAGCCCTCCACGTTACGTTGATATCATTCGGAAATTTAATATCCAATATTGAACAACGTAGAACAGAACAAATTAAACTCAAACCCCTACCTCGCTTGTCTATCATTGACGGTGGAAGGAGAGGATTGGCATACGTTGATTCATTGACGTCGGGAAGCATCTGGGGTAGGAGACCGAGGAATAAGCGTCGTCGGCACTCTTCGTGGTCGGATCCTTATCATTCGGCTTGGTCAAAGATCGAAGAAAGAGTTCTTCATTATTCGGTGGACGATGAAGAGGCGTTCTTCGTTGGGAGGATAATTATCCAAATTCTTCTAGGGCTCCACCAAAAGAATGTGCCAACCAAAATAATGGTTTAATCTAACCCATTATTTAATTTTTGTCCAAAATAATTCAAAATAATTCAAATGGGTTCCAATTAATTAAGTGAAAGATTTCAATTAATTAATTGTGTGGTTTGGCACATTTAATCGGTGGGGGAAGGTGGAGAGTCTTCTCCACTTAAATGGTGTGTTAAAGGGGTTAGAATCTTGGGTGTTCCCCACCGAAATTTATCCTCCCAAGGGAGGTTATGATCAGGTGGGCCCCCCACCATAACCTCTCATGGGAGGTTAAGGTGTGGTGGCCCACACCCCCAACCTCCACTTGGAGGTTTTAACCACCCAAATAAAAATAAGTTGAAAACATTATTTTTATTTAAATTATTCTTTAAAACCCCAAAACTAACTTCCATTCTCGTTAGAACGCAATTGCGGTGAAGGTCTCACTAAGCAATCACTGACGTTGCGAGAACAACGGCGCCCTCAGATTTTGATTCCGAGCACTGGTTCAAAAGTTATAAAATCATGCTCATACGTTTACTGAACATACCCGAACAAAACTTCAGAAATTGATTTTGGGCACACCGGGCCTCGGAATCAAGCATCGTAAATTTTCGAGGAGTCGTAAAATTCTCATGAATTTAAGAAAAAAAATTCCACGTAATTTCCAGGTCTTTACAAAATCATTGATCTCTATATTAATCATAAGAAGCGAATAATGGAAGAAGATGGAAGAAGCTTTAATGATATATCGAATTGTGAAGATTTTTTAATAAACCCAAAGGGGGATATTATTGGGAAAAAATAACTCAATGTAACATTTTGGTGTTTTTGGGTTGATTTTTTTTGTTGACAAAGCAGGTTTCCATGCTCAGTTGTGGATATCCAAAGAGATTATTGAAAATATTTGTTGACAAAGATCCAAGACAAATTAATAGACACTCTGAAGGTGATATAAAAAGTACGTATACAATGTCACATCATTTCCTTGTGTTTGCCAAATTTTTGGGTACAAAATCTAGAGAATGGATAAAGTTTGTTTTTGGAAAAGGATGTTACTCACATGAGTGAAAGAATGTTCTAATGTTTTTGTGCAAGGGAAAATTCAATATTAGCACATCAAAATATGGAAAAGAAATGAATCATGTGGAATATTGGTGTTTGTATGAAAAATGGTTCACGCGTGCCCGGGAAATAAAGATGAAGTTAATGACATGAAAGAGGCTTACGTGCTCAATTTAATGTCAAAAATGGTTTTATATGCTTAAAGGAAATATTACATGCATAGAGGAAGGTGCATTGGGATCTTATGTGCAGGGTCGGTTGGGTCTATAAATAAGCGTCTACCCCTCTCATTTTAGGAGATCGACCCTTAGATAGATTTAGGGCTTTGAATCATGTAAGAGTTGTATGTAAAATGTGTTTTACATAAATATATTTGCACACAAAAGTTGTTCCACATAAATAAAGTTGGGTGCAAAGAATTTTTGTTGAATGAAAGTCTATAAAGTTGTGCATAGGACACCCAAAGTTTGCATAAAGAGTTTCCCAGTAATTATATGGTAAAAGGGTATTCATCTTATGGATGAAAGTGGAACTTAATGATACACTAAATGATGTGTAAAACATATTGATTCAAGAAATCAAAGAAGGATATTCTAAAGAAGTAGTGAGAACGCTTCAGTTGAGAGGGCATTGAGCTTTCATATTGTGATTGGTTTTAAACCAGGGACAGTGAGTCCACTCCAAACATTGTAAATATTAGTGCGCTTTTAGTGGATTTGGTACATCATCACATTGTCATTGTATGCTCCTTAGGTATAGCCCAGTGAGGGTGAACCAAGTAAAATTGTTGTGTCTCATGCATGCTTTAATTTCTATTCATACATTGTTATGGGAAAGAGATAGAAGAGCATTTTGTTCATGAACAAAAGAAGATCTGAAGGGTTGTTTTTTTTAATATAACATAACCTGATTCACCCCTACCTCTTAGGGTATTTAATCTAGTTATGTTAACACCTTCTAGACTCAAATATTTCTCAATTTTCAAAGAAAGAGATGACAACCAAGCCCTTCGGTTTCCCCTCAAAGTAATGTTTGATTATTTGTCTATTCACCAAGAAAGGACAATTCTTCTCTCCTACCAACTAAATGGCTCTATTAACTAGCACTTGAACAATAGTGAAAGGTCCAGACCACCTATATTTTAGCTTCCTAGGAAAATTTCTAAGTTAGGAATTGTAAAGTAGAACCTTTTAACCAGATTTTGAATCTATATTTTGAATGAAAGAATCATGAAAATATTTATTCCTTTCCTTTTAAATACTTGAATTTTCATAGTAATATCTCATAATCTCATAAATATCACTCAAATGAAGAAGCATTTTTTCTTTATCAATATTAAAATCTAAGTTCATGGCATTCATAGCCCAAAAAGACTTGTGTTGATGCTCTATAGGAAAATGATAAGTTTTCCTAAAAATAATTCTATATGGAGACATACCTATGGGAGTTTTAAAAGTAGTTATATATGACCATAATGCCTCATAAAAATTTAATGATTATTCCTTCCTAGAACTTGAAATATTTATCTCAAAAAAATCCATATTTGAGATTTCTACATGTCCACTCAATTGTACATGGTAATCAGTTCCTATTTTATGGGCACACTCATACTTTTCCATCAATGATTTGAATTTGAAGCTCTTAGAATGTGTTCCATTATATATTATGAAATAATTTATCACTCCAAACATTTAAAATATATTATTTTTAATTAATTTAATCACATTATTATCTTTATTGATGGGAAATTTCACTATCTCAGCCCATTTAGACACATAGTCCCTAAGAACTAAGATACACTCATTCCCATGAGAATATGGGAATGGTCCCATGAAGTATAATCCATAAACATCAAAAATTTAAACCTTTAAAATTACTCTATGAGGAAAATCTTTCTTCCTTCCAACATTTCCTAACCTCTGACATCTATCATAGCCCACCACTAAATTTCTAGAATACTTAAACAACTTGGGCAAATAAAATCCATCTTGAAGAACTTTATGGGATTTTATCTTTCCTCTATGATAACCTCACCAAGGTGTAGAGTGGAAAATATTAAAAATAGAAAACCTTTATTCTTTAGGCACACATTTCCTAAGTATTCCATCATCACACATCCTAAAAAGAAAAAAAAAATCATCTCACAAATAGTGCTTAAGTTCAAAGATAAATTTCATCCTTTGATTATTTGAAAAATACATATGGATTAAACTTTATATCAAGAAAATATAAAAATATGCATAATAATCATACTAATTAACTGAAACAGTTAGTAACTTTTCATCAGGGAAAGCAGGATTAATCTCTCTAGAATCGTCACACTAAGTACCTGACAATTTGGCTAGATGATCAGCAAAAATATTCTCTAATCCTTATTTTTCACTAAACTCTAAATCAAATTCCTATAGAAAAAGTATCCATCTAACGAATCTAGGTTGGGCCTCTTTATTTGATAGTAGATATTTCAAGGTAGTGTGGTCTATAAAAATGATGACTTTGGAACCCAAAAGAGATTTTTTAAATTTCTCAGAAGCAAAAAAAACAGCCAACAGATCCTGAATAGTGGTATAACTTATTTGATCATCATATAGTAGACTAATAAAATAATACACTACATGAAATTTCTTATCTCTACTATATCCTAAAATGTCTCTAACATCCATATCAATAGTATCACACATAATTTAAAAAGGCATTTTCCAATCGGGTGGAATGGAGATGGGTGAAGAAGTGAGTTTTCCTTTAATAAAATTAAATGATTCCAAACATGTATCATCAAGTATGAAGGGAGTATATTTTCCCAATAGGAAACACATGGGATTTATGATCTTTGAAAATTATTTGATAAACCTTCAGTAAAAATTGACATTCCCAATAAATCTTCTAACACCCTTGACATTGAAAGGAGGGGGTAACATCTGAATGACCTCAATCTTAGCATTATCAACATCCAAGCCCATCTTAAACAATTTATATCCCATAACTATTCCTTATTTGACTATAAACTAGATTTTATCCTATTTTAGAACTATGTTTTTCTCTAGGCATATTTCTAACATAAGTTATAGATTATGAAAATATCTATCAAAAGTACACCCAACAATGTAAAAGTCGTCCATAAAAACTTCAATGATTCTCTCAATAATATTTGAAAATATTTCCATCTTGAACCTTTCAAATGTGGAAAGGGTACCACAAATTTTTAAGGGAATTCACCGGTAGGAAAATGTCCCAAATGGACAAGTGAAAGTGGTCTTTCCCTAATCTTATAAGGCCACAGAGATCTAGTTGTAACTAGAATATCCATATAAAAAACAAAATATTTCATTCCTATCCAGCCTCTTAAGAATTTTATCTCGAAAAGTAATAGTAAAATGATCCTTCCTAATGGATGAATTAATATTTTGATAGTTAATGCAGACTCTCCATTTGGAATCATTTTGAACATTAATTTTTTCATTCTTATCATTGGTTACTACAGTGAATCATCCTTTCTTTGGGACTACTTGGACCGAACTGAACCAATCACTATCTGAAATGGGATAGATAATCATAGAATCCATGGTTGTTTTAGTCTACTTTGAAATTATACTTTTGGATTTTACTCTGGTTCCATAGGAATATTTTTCATGTAGAATGAATGGATAATCCCTTTGATGTCAACTATTGACCAACTTATTGAATTTTTGAATTTATTTAGAACAACCAGCAATTTTTCCTCTTAAATTTCATTCAATTTAGTGGAAATTATGATATTAAGTGTTAAGTTTTCACCTAAAAATGAGTATTTTATATTGGAATAGATTGGTTCAAGCTCCAAAGAGGGTACCTCTTCACTAGATTGAAAAATTTTGGTCCCGGTAGGTCCAAGATATTTGATATCTTTCTTTAAATGAATTTGAAAACTAGATAGGTTTTGAATTCCAAGACCATATTTACATTTTTATTCACTATTTTCCAAGGTGGATAGCCCACTATCATGAATTTACAAATCACATTTCAACAAATTTACCAAAGAAAAGTCATCAATTTATTTTAACAATTCTCCCTCAACCATATCAAACTGTTCAACATTATTTTTATAAGGGAAATTAGTCACATGTTCTCTTAGAAATTTCTTAAGATACAAAATAAAAAATTCATCTTCATAAGATATTTCTAGATATAGAACAAAGATAATGTCCAGATCTATTAAATTCTCTATATTTTCACTTTTAACACTTTCAAAATTTTGGGAAGAATTTCTTTTACCATCCACATGAGTTTTTTTAGCTATATATTTTCTAATAACTTCTTCTTGTTTATTTAATGACTTATCAACTTTAAATGAGATTTCATAAGCTAAAGGTTTTTTTATAAAACTCCTATGAATTATCAAATGTATTTTATTCTTTTAAAAACTCCACTCTTGAACAGTTTTCACCTGATGAAAAATCTTTTTCATTTTTAATGACATTGAACCCCACCTTTTATTCTCCAAAATTAAGAATAAAATGAACCTTCAACACATTGATAATAGCTTAACCTATAGCTAAGAAAGACCTTACCAAGATTATAGGGATTCATTTTTCACATTACATATCTAATATGATAAAATATAAATGTAAAAACAACTCTTTATCTCTAAATAACATGTCTTTAACTCTTCCTATAGGATGTGTAAAGGATCATACATCCAATTGTAAGACCATAATGGTGGGCTTCAATTCTACTAAACTGAACTTTTATAACATTGATAAATGTATAAGTTTTATTACTTCCTCAATATCATAAATAAAACTCAATTGATAGATGTAGGATCAACATTGGGGCTACAGGACCCTACATTGTAATATTGTCCACTTTGGTTCACTACCTCATGGGTTTGTTCTTTAGTAGGTCTCACTACCCACCAGGGTGGCTCACTTTAATCCCCCTTCTAAAAAACCTTATAATGGTAGGGGTGGTTGGGGCTTATATATCATTCCCATCACCCCACCAATCTATGATGTGGGATAGGGCCCCTACACCCAGCAGACCTTGACTAGTAGGGTTGCACTCTATTCATTTGGGATTCCAACAATCTCCCACCCACCCCCCCCCCTAATGATTTCCCTACGAATTAGAGGCCTGTATAAAAACTCTAATACTAATTTTAGGATCTACATTGGGGATACAAGACCCTAAATCATAATAAATTCCTCTTTGTTTCACAACCTCATGGGTTTGTTCTTCAGTGGGACTCACTACCCACTAGGGTATGGAAGGGGGTATGGCTGGGGCTTACATATCATTACCAAAACCCATCCAATATCTGATGTGGGATAGGTCCCCTTAACCTAGTAACCTTGACCCATAGGGTTTCATTGCATTCATTTGGGATTCCAACAATAGATTTTCCCTAAGGTGCATTGTATGACAAAACTCCCGAGATCTTTAAGCTTTAGTGGGATTTTCTTTTAAGGGATAGCATTGGACTCTTCAATGAGGTTGTAAGTTGAAAACAATTCTAAATTTTTTTTAGTTTAAATAATTTTTTTAATTTAAATTATAACACCCAAATATTTTATAAAATATTTTTTTCTAAATAAATTTAATTTCATTGATAGCTTGTGTTACACGCAACATCAAGTTTTAACGAACCATGAAAAACTATTAATGTTATTATTTAAACATGGCCATTATTAAACATATGTTAATGGAGGCATCAATAAGAATAAACAAATTTTAAATATTAATTATAATAGATTTATATAAATAAAATAAATTGATAAAAACACACTTAATTTTCAGTAAAGACTATATTTTTCAAAAATACATATTTCTCAAAAAAATGTTTTTCATTTCTTTTTCTGAACTATAATAAAATTAATTTTTAAAATTTTTAGAAGATTAATTTTATAAAATAAAATTCATTTTTTAAATCATTGGGTTAAAATTATCATAGGGTTATTTTTTTGTATTTTTCTGAAAAGTTTAATTTTTCGATAAATAGTGAAAAATATTGGCTGTTATTGAAAACTTCCTTTTCATATAAGAAATTTATATGGTTAATTTTTTGTATTAAAATTGGTTTAAAAGTAAAATTAGTTCAATTATATATAAAATAATCCAATTTAGGTCATTATACTCATTTTTATAATAAATTTTATATAAAAACTTTTTAAACTTTTTAACTTTTTCCCATTGAAAAACGGTTTTCTCATCGTGTCTATGGGTTTAATTTTAAATTTAATTTTTCCACTTATGCGAATGGAATTTTTAAAATCGTATTATATATTTTGAATCATAATAATTTATATTACTTTATATTTCCCACTTAATTTTTGGACAAAATGAATAGTAAAAATAGTAAAAATTAATTATTGCGGTTAAGTTTAAAATGAGTTTACTGGGCAATTAAACTAAAAATATAAGTGGTAAAATGACCTAGAAACTAGTGAAAAACAAATTTTATAGAAATATATATATCTTATCACCTATTAGTTTTTATAATTTTCCATTTTAGTTCCTTTTATTATGTGAAAAGCATGAGTACACCTTTTTCTTTCTAGAAATTATAAGTGTGTCACTCACCTCAATTATAAAAGGTCACCCCCTCTCATTACCTATATGCACATAAAAACAATTATTTTTAGAAACTAACTAACCAAATATCTTCCCTACATCCCTAACCACATCCTAGAGTCCATGTTGATATCATAAATCCAATCTAGGAAGGCTTTAAGTTAAACCAAAAGAGGTTGTCTGAAGAAGAGGTGGGGTTTTTAACTATATGTTATTGTTTTACTTCTTATTATAACTCATTAAAATCTTATTAAATTATGATTATATAATAAAAAATTATCTAAAACATAATTATATGCCATTTTATTAATTTAATAACCTTTATCCATCTCTAAATCTATTAAATGGGATACAAAATCATTATCCGAGTGTACAGTGGACTACTGCCTCACGCACCAATGTTATTTGTTTCCATTAAAAACTCTAAAAAATTGATATAATGATGTATTAAATGTTTATATATTATATTTATAATATTATTATACTTTTTTATTTTTATATCACATTTACATTCTTACTTTATATTCTGTGGGAATACGATAACGTTGCTCGTGTGTACGACGGACTACCGCCTCGTGAAGCGATGTGATTCATTCATGCTTTAAATGGAAGGTGATAAAGATATTTTTAATGAAAAAAATTGATATATATGCATTAATAATGATTCTATAATTTTAATATATTATTTATATTTCTTTCTTTCAATCTGTTGAGAAAATGGGAACAGTATTCATGCGAACGTACTGCCTACCGTCTTCATGAATAGTGTATTTCATTTTCTATATATAAATTTCATGGATTAATATAAATATATATATACTGGATATATAATATATTTATATAATTATAAAATTCTAGATATTATGTAACCATGATCAAATTAATAATTCTGAAAATATCAAATCGAAACATACATGAAAAAACAAAGCAGTTATTGCCTAAAACATGATTTTAACATAGAATTGTTAATAAATGAGTAATATAAGGTAAAAAGAAAATAATATATGGTATTATATATATAATTATGGTTCCATATTATTTTTATAATAAACTTTTCTTTATTATATAGTAGGTTCTAACATGTATGAAGGAAGTCGAGACTTAAGGTAGGGGATTTCTGTCTCACTTTTTTACTTCTATAAGAAACATGCCACGTCCACCACCTGTTTATTTTATATAGTATATATAATAAACATGAATGTATTTTATGTTTATTTTACTAAAAATATTGGTATTTACATATCAATTTTATGATCTCTCTTTCATGAGGTTTAAGATTCAAAATTTACCAAAGTAGTGCGAGATTTTTGTCTCAATTTGTCTTTTTTCAACATACATTATGTTATGAAACTATATTATATTATGAGGTGTATATAACAAAAATTTAACATATAATATCATGAATTTATTTATTCTCATGAAATTATATTTTTTATTTAATTTTATTATTTCATGGGGCTTACAATTCAATGTTACCAATGTTGTAATAGTTTTATAATACAATCTCCTTGTTTATTAGGATTATTTATGATTATGCTTATAATGATGAAATATTATGATCCATATATTAATAAACTCATGAATTTTCATTTAATATGGTTATTTAATGAGAATTTATGGTTTCCCTTCATTTTCTTCTATTTATTGAAGAATTCAAAATAATATTTTTAACAAAAATCATCTTTATTTTTCTCTTTGGTCAAAAACCCTTTTTCTTCCAAAACCATGTTTTATAAAAATGTTTTTTAAGAAATCATGAACATTATCCAAATTATTTATTAAAGAATTTTCTACCCATGTTTTACTTTTTACAAAAAAAATGAAATGTATCTTCATGTTATTTTCCAAACAAGGATCGTTTTTCTTTTAATGAAAATATGAACGGAATCATTATTTTAATATGTATGGTATGAATAGAAATTACAAATGTTATAACCATTATTTTATTTTAATATTACTTTATAATTTTCCAAAGTTATTTTCAAATAAAAAGTATTTAAATTTTTTTTATAAATTTTTATTTCTAAAAGGTGATTTTCAAAGTGAAAAGGGTATTTTCCTCAAGAAATGTTACAAGTGACCTTTCAAAATAATTTTCTATATAAGATGAAATCCTTTGATGTTAATTAATATTTACTGGGTATATGATCCAACGATACCAACTTTATTATTTATCTATATATTTTATGTTTATGATGATAAGATATTTATGAATCCCATTTCTCTCCTTTGGGTTATAGCATGATAAAATACTTATGAAACCCACTTCTTTTTCCATGGGTTATACCATGATAAAATAATTATGAAACCCACTTCTTTTTACATGGGTTATTCTTTTTTAAAATTATGAAATGATTATGAAATCTATTTCTTTTCCACATGTTATGTTATGATGAAATTTTTATGAAACCCATTTCTTTTCATGGGTTCTAATATGATGAATGTTTTATAATATTTTGGCACACATGAGAATGATTTTCATTATTTGAAATTTGGGACCTATATCTCCCTCCAATTCATTTGGTAAAGATTAATATCTCATGAGATAAATAGGAGTAGAATAGGGAGTGAACCTGGTTTAATAAGGGACATTTTCCACTATAATAGTCTTGTGAGTGAACCTTGACTACTATGATGGTTTGGGAGTGAAACTATTACACTATGATAGCCTTGGAAATGAGCATTAAACTACTAAGGAAATGAACTTATATTATTATGTTTATGACAAAAAAATCTATGCCTTATGATAATTTTATGTTCTCATGGTTCATGTTATTTTATTCTATTATGATTCATGTCTTATTAACTTCCAAGAATTATACCATGACTCGAGTTTATTATCTATGATATCCAGGGTATTGTTTTCAAATTTTATTCTCATGTTTTGATACCCTTATGATCCTGATATTTTTATAAATTCCTTTTTTACCCTAACTAATAATCTGATCTCACCCTTTCTTATGTTTTATTTTTGTAGGTTATGATTAAATATATTAGGTGCGGTATGTCAAAGAAGGGTGATAGTTATAAAGAACATTATGGGAGATGGCGTAGCTCACTTATGGACTAGTTTTTTATCTATCCAAGTTTCCAAAGGCACTAGACCTAAATTATTCTTGTGTGGATCATTGTGTTATGTGATGAATATTCATATTTTAAGATGTAATATTTATGTATGATAATTTTGGGTTTGTTGCAGTTGGTATCAGAGCAAGGTTTAATTAACCTTTGGAAACTAGGATGATAAAACTTTAGTGATATCCCTAGGTATATGTTTAATAATAATGCTAAGGATTAGTTAAATTATATGAAAATTTCTAGGAATTTTGGTAAAGGATAGAGTGAGTGGTTTCCAAGAAATTACGTCCTTATCTAGATACTACAAGCAGATGTAGCTCTGACATAGAGGTACCTTGGGGTAATAACTCCAAAAAGGGTGCATTGAGATGGACTTGGTTGTTACCTAGTACATGAAAATATGCATTATTGCACACCTGATTTGACACTCTCTAGGGATATTCTTTAGAAATTAATAAAAAATTTATGAACCATCATAAAGGATTTAAATAGATGATGACTATGAATAACCTAGGATAAACCTAAGGTTTCATTAATTAAAAAGAAAGTGTCATGATTTAGATATCCTATAAGTGATTTTTTATGATTATTTTGTACCCCACTATGATTATTATTACATACACTATAATTTTTGGTTTTAGTAAATGGTTGGAACCTTAAAGAACCATGTTAATGCAGATTGTGATGAAAAATACTATGATTTTCTGCTTAAACATCCAAATGTTATGGGAGATAGGATGTAAAATATAATTGTTATGCTCACACAAATTTCTCAATCCATAAATCTTTTTGAACTTTCAAATGAGAAAATGGGGGTACAACATTTTTTTGAGTCCTTTATAAGGCAACATAAACCATATTTCAATGTTTCCACTGATCCTATAGTTGTTGAGATATATATTAGTGCCACTGAAATATTATTTTCCATTCACTAGTGTTCAAGAGATGAAAAATCATTTTGGATATCTATCATTTGGGAGGAGAAGAAGATAAATGGTGGTCTCTCATTAAGAATAAAATGGAACATGTTTAAATTCACTCCATGGAGTGGGATGAGTTTAAGAAGATATTTTTTAACAAGTACTTCCCTTGTATTATTTATACAAAAATAGAGAAGGAATTTCTTGAGCTAAAGTAGAAGGATAATGAATCTATTGGTACCTATTAAGGAAACTTTTACTAGATTTGAGAGGTATTATTTTGTCATTATAATCTAACCTAAAAGTAAGGTTGATCAATTCTTCAGTGTATAAAAACCAAGTCTCCAAAGAGAGTTAGACATAAGGGACATTAGTAGCTATATATAGATCATTTTATGTCCACTCAATGTGTAAATAGATATCATAGTTACCCATAAATATCATAGTTATGACAATAAAAGTAGTATGGAGTTTAAAGGAAACTATAAAATCCATTGAGAGAATAAGGTGATCCTTCCTTCATGCTCAAAGTGTGGAAGGAAACATGGATAAAATTTTCTTAAGGGGATATGTAAATGTTTTAATTATGTAAAGGAAGGTCATCATACAATTTAATGCTAAAGTGGAAGGGATAAGTTGTCTAATGATGTAAATAGGGAGAAAGCTCCACAAAATGCACCACCCACACTCCAATGTTTAAATGTAAGGAATATGGGCATTATGATAACCAATTCCCAAATATGAATGTTAATGAAGATAATCAATATCAGTAACCTCTTAATATAAGATTAAAAAAAGGGAAATCTCATACAATCACAATGACATGGTGAAAGGTACACTTACCATCCACTCTAGAACTACTAATGTATTATTTGACTATGTATTTACCCATTAATTCAGATATAAATAGTTTTATAAGGATATCAAGATTCCACTCATATTATTATATATATAATTAGAATTGAAAACCCATAATGGTACGATGATAGTATCTCGAGTATATGATTCCTCTTCAGTTTAATTTTATAAGAATGTTCTTCCTATAAATATTTTCATTCTTTATTTGGTTGAATTAAATGTTATAATAGGATTAAATTGTATTTATCTATATAAATCCCACATAAATTTATGATTAAGGTAATTCACCTTTGATATTCGAAACTAACCTATAATCATTTATCAATGTGGGGATAAATATAAAATTCTGATGGAAATCACATCCATTGTATGGGTTTTGATTTCTATTCAAGAGGGGAATTTATCTTAGATGGTTGGAGAGAAAATAAACATAAATTATATGCCTATTGTGAGGGATTTTTATGATGTCATTGTAGAAGAGTCTATTATCCTTCCAAAAAAATGTGAAATTGAGTTCTCAATAGAACTCATGCTTGGTGCCACACCTATTTCAAATACTCCCTATAGAATGGTCCCAATTGAGTTATGGAAATTGAAGAAGCAACTCTAGGAGAACCTTGACAAGGGATTCATTCGGACAAGTGTGTTACCTTGGGGTGAAGCTATTCATTTTGTTAAAAAGAAATATGGATTGATGCAACTCTATATTGATTATCGGGAGATAGAAAAGATCATGATCAAAAACAAGTATCCTCTACCCTGTATTGATGGTCTATTTGATCAACTACATGGAGCTTAATACTTTTCCAAGATTGACCTTTATTATGGATATTATCAATTGGGAGTTAAGAAAGAGGATATACCCAAGATGAAAATTTGTACAATGTATGGACACCATAAATAAATAGTGATTCTATTTAGTCTTACTAATACCCCCGCTATTTTTATGGATTTAATGAATAGATTCATTAGAGATTACCTTGATCAGTTTGTGGTAGTCTTAATGGAAAATATTATTATCTATTCAAAGATAAATTAAGAGCATGAAGATAATCTGATAATCTAAATATCCTAAGGAAGGATAAAATATATGAAAATTTTACCAAGTGTAAATTTTGGTTGAAAAATGTTTCATTTTTGGGTCATATAATCTCAAGATAGGGTATATTGGTAGATCAATCAAAGACAGAGGCTATTGAATATTAGTGTAAACTAAAAATGGTGACTGAGATCCATAGTTTTCTTGGATTATCTATTTATTATCAATGGTTTGTAGATAATTTCTCATGACTATCTAATCTTCTCGCCCTATTAACTCAAAAGGAATCCAAGTTCCTCGGGATGGATGAATGTGAGTAAAATATCAAGGAACTCAATAGAAGATTAGTTAGCACAACTATTATTACACTACCCTATAGTGGAGAAGGGTTTTTTAATCTATATTGATGCATCCAATAAGTGATAAGGATGTGTTCTTATAAAAAATAACATGGTTATAGCTTATACCTCACAATAATTGAAGGTTTATGGCCAAAATTACCCAAATCATGATTTGGAATTAACTGTGGTAATTTTTTCACTAAATATATAGAGAAATTATATTTATGGAGAAATGTTTGATATATATACTAATCAAAAAGTTTAAAGTTTATATTAATACAAAAGGATTTGAATATGTTCCAGAGAAGGACGTTAGAGCTGATAAAATATTATAACTCCTCAATGAATTACCGCCCTAGTAAAGAGAACAAGGTGGCTAATGATTTGAGTTTAATGGATCATGCTAGTTTATACATGATGAGAATCAAAAAATATCAAATATTTATATATTTATAAAGCATTGATATGGAACTCTTAAAGTAAGGGGATAAATCCTATCTTCCTCAATTGAATGTTCAACCATTTATCCAAGTAAAGATTAAAGAGTCATGTAAGGAAGATATAGAGCTATAGAAGAAGGTTAGAAATGTTCATAAGTTAAACCTTGATCATGATTGAATGATAAGGTTTATAAAATATTTATTTGTTCTATTCATACCAGATTTGAATAATAATTTTTAGAGTAATTTCATATAAGTAAGAAGATGTATAGATATTTGAAAGAGTATTTCTGGTGGGATGGAATAAAGAGAGTTGTCAAAGACTTTGTATGTATATGATTGGTATATCAGTAAGTTAAATCTTAGAGACAAAATTATAAGGGGATGTTACATCCATTACCCATACCATAATGGAAATTGAAAAATATCACCATGGATTTTGTCTTCATACTCCACAAAATGTCTAAAGGGAATAATGCTATATTGGTCATAGTAGATCACCTTAAAAATTCAGCACACTTCATCTTTATTAGAGAAAATTTATCTATGGATAATATTTATAGGATATATATTAAGTAATTTTTATGTTCTCATGTAGTACCAAATTCAATTATATATAATTGGGATATGGGTTTTACCTCAAAGTTCTAGTTAAGTCTTCAGCAAGCTCTTGATATAGATTACAGTTTTAGCACTATGTATCATCCTCAGACAAATAGTCAGTCCAAGAGAATAATTATAACCCTAAAAGATATATTGAGATCTTTTTTTTATATTTTAAAGGTTTTTTGGATCAACACCTTCCTCTAGTTGAGTTTTCATATAATAATAGTTTTCACTCGAGCATTCAGATGGCTCCTTATGAAAACCTCTATGGAAAGAAGTGTGGAACTCCAACATAATGGAATGAAGTTGGTGAAAGAAATATTTTGGGGCATGATATAGATAAATAAATGGAATATAAGGTTATATACATTCAGTGGTAAATAAGGGTGGTAAAAAGTCATTAGAAAAGTTATGTTGAGAATCACTGGAATTATTCGGAATTTGAAGTTGGTGATAAGATGTTTCTAAGAATTTATCAATGGAAGAAGGTAATTAGATTTAGAAATAAGGTAAAACTAAGCCTGGGTAATATCGTTCCCTTTGAAATTATTGATCGTATTGGGATGATAGCCTATCATTTGGTGCTTCCACCAAACCACCCTCAAGTTCACAATGTGTTCCATGTATCTCTCATGAGGAAGTACATACCTATACCTTCACATGTACATAACTAATAGGTCATACCATTGGATAAAGATATTTATTATGTGAAAAAACTAGTGGATATTATTGATTAGATAGAGAAAGTGATACAAAACAAGACCACTCACCAGGTTAAATTTTTGTGGTAAAACCACCAGTTTGAAGAAGCTATATGGGAACTTGAAGATATAATGAAAAAAGAGTATCCTCATCTGTTTGTATCAGAGTGATCAAATTTTAAGGGTGAAATTAATTTTAAGTGGGGTAGAATGTAACACCCTGATATTTTATGAAATATTTTTTTCTAAATAAATTTACGTTTTTTGATAGCTTGCATTACACGCAACACTGAGTTTTAACGAACTGTGAAAAACTATTAAAATTATTATTTAAACACAACTAATATTACCAATCCATTAAACTTGGTAGAATTAATATGCATAATTAAATTTTAAATATTTATTATAATGGTTTTATATAAATAAAACATACTAATAAAAAGGTACTTAATTTTTTGTAAAGTCTTTATATGTTTTGAAAACATTATTTTCTTACAAAAATGTTTTTTTATTTATTTTTTGTGAAAAAATAATAAAATTTATTTTTGAAACCTTTAGAAAAATAATTTTATAAAATATAATTCATTTTTAAAATAATTATATTAAAATTATACTAGGGTGAATTTTTGGGATTTTTCTGAAAAGTTTAATTTTTCAATGAATAGTGAAAATAGTGGTTTTTATTGAAAACTGCTTTTTAATTTAAATAATTTATAAGGCTAGATTTTGTTTTAAAATGAGTTTTAAAGTAAAATTAGTTAAATTATATATCTATTAATCCAATTTATTCCATTGGAATCATTTTCATATTGAATTTTTATATAAAAACATTTTAAACTTTTAAAAATTTTCTCTT
Organism: Viscum album; assembly: GCA_963277665.1. NCBI lineage: Eukaryota > Viridiplantae > Streptophyta > Magnoliopsida > Santalales > Viscaceae > Viscum > Viscum album. Next base: position 580,768,241 of record OY728129.1, on the reverse strand, counting down.
TGGAAAATCACTTTCTCGTTGAGTCTGTCGGTTTAATTTTAAATTAAATTTTGAAAATTATGTAAATATAATTTGAAAAATTTTATTTCATATTTATAATAATCATAATTTATATTATATAATAATTTCAACTTAATTTTTTTTCAAAATTAATAATAAAAATAGTAAAAATTAATTATTATGGTTGAGGTTAAAAAGGGTTTACTAAGGGGTTAAACTACAAACATAATGGGTGAAATGACCTAGAAACTTCTAAAAAAAATTTATGGCCATATTTAGACCTTATAACCTATAATTTTTTATAAAGATCCATTTTTTATCCTTTTGGCATGTGAAAAATGTGGGTACACTTTTTTTTCAAAAATCACAAGTGTCTCACTCACGTCAATTATAAAAGGCCACCCCCTATCCTATCCTATTCACACTTAAAAAAACCATTTGGTTCAAAAAATAATTGACCAAATAGATTCCTTAAATCCCTACCCACATTCTAGATAACTTTGTGATATCAAAAATCCAATCTAGTAATTCTTTAGGTTAAACATGATGAGGTTATCCGAATAAGAGGTAATGATGTTAACTATATGTTTTTGTTTTACTTGTGCTTATAACTCATTAAAATATTATTAAATTATTATGATATAATAAAAAAATTATCTTCCATATACTTATATTTTATTATCTTAATGTAATAACATATATCTATTTACTCCTCCATCAAATGGGTTACGAAATCTTCATTCTTGTGTACGGCAGACTACCGCCTCGCAAACCTATATTATTTGTTTTTCATAACCAACTACCAAGATTGGATATAATTATAGATTAAATTTTTATATATAATATTTATAATATTATTATACATATATAATTATTATATCACAGATACCTTCTTATATTCCATTCAGTGGGAATATGATAATGCCGCTCATGTGTACGACGGACTATTGTCTCACGAAGGGATAGGATTCATTCACGCTTTACATAGAAGGTAATATGGATGTGTTTAATGAATATATATATGAAATATATGAAATAAAAATTATTAATTTATGGTAATATATTATTTACCTTTATTTCTTTCAATCTGTCGAGAAAATGGAAACAACGTTCATATATACATACGACATATCATCTCCATGGACGGTGTATTTCATGTTTTATCTATAAATTTATGTATTAATCTAAATAAATATATAATAAACATATATTATATTTATATAATTTTATAATTATTGATATTATGTAACCATGATCAATCTAATATGACCAAAAACATTAAATCAAAACATACACGAAAAACAATGCAGTTATTGCCTGAAACATGATTTTAACATAAAATTGTTAATAAATGAGTAATAAAAGGTCATAATAAAGTCATATAAGGTATGGTATATATAATTATGGTTATTTAATATATTTATAATAAAATTTTATTTATTATACATGAGTTTAAAATGTGCACAAAGGAATTCAAGACTTAAGGTAAGGGATTTATGTCTCACTTTTTACTTCTGTGAGACACATGCCATATCCACCACCTATTTATTTTTGGGGGTATATAAAATATCCATAAATTTATTTTATTATTATTTTTCTAAACATTATGTGTATTATAAACATCCATTTTATGATCTATCTTTCATGGGTTTTACGGTTCAAAAGTTACCAAAGCGCTAAGGGATTTTTGTCTCAATTTATCTTCTTCGGGACATACATTATGCTATACACCTATCTTATTTTATAAGGTATATATAAAGACCCTTTGACATTAAATTTCATGAATTTATTTATTATCATGATATTAAACGTTTTATTTAATATTATTATTTCATGGGTCTTATGATTCAATGTTACCAAAGTGGTCATGGTTTTATGATACAATCTCAACATTTATCAGGATTTTTTATAATTATGCTTAAAATGATGATATATTATGATATATATCTAAATAAACTAATGAATTTTATTATAATATAGTTATGTAATGATAATACATGTTCTCCCTTAATTTTCTTCTCTTTATGCACTCAATAATTCGAAATAATGTTTTTAAGAAAAATTGTCTTTATTTCTCTTTTCGATCAAAACCCCCTTTTCTTCCAAAAACATGTTTTCTAAAAAATAAAAAATGTTGTAAAAAATGTTTATAAAATTATAAAAATTATTTATTAAATAAATTTTACCCATTTTTTACTTTTTACAAAAAAAAATTGAAAGTAATCTTCATGTCTTTCTCCAAACAAGGCTTGTTTGGCTTTTACCAAAAATGTGAAAGGAATATTTGTTTTAATCTGTACGGCATGAATAGAATTTCCTAATGTCATGAACATTGTTTTATTTGAAGATTAATTTATAATTTTCCAAGTTTATTTTCAAATAAAATTATTTTGAAAATATTTTATGAATTTTTCATTTGAAAAAAAGTGATTTTCAAAGGTAAAATGGTATTTTCCTCAATAAATCTTACAAGTGTTACTTAAAAATAGTTTTATATATAATATGACATAATTTGATGTTACTTAACCTCTAATAGGGATATAATCCAATTATACCATATTTATTATTTCTCTGGATGGTTTATATTTATGATGACAAGATGATTATGAACCCCTTTTCTCACCCATAGGTTATACCATGATAAAATGCTTATGAAACCCGCTTATTTTTTCATAGATTATACCATGATAAAATTATTATGAAACCTAATTATTTTTTCATGGGTTATGATTTGATGAAATGATGAAATGATTATGAAACCTGTTTCTTTTCTATAGGTAAAATTTTAATGAAATTTTTATAAAACCCATTTCTTTTCATGGGTTCAGATATGATGAGTTTTTTATGATCTTATAATACACATTTTTATGATTTTAATTATGTGATGGGTGGAACCTATATCTCCAAACAATTCATTGGGTAAATATTGATATCTCATGAGATAAACAATTCTGGAGTGGGGAGTGAACCCAATTCAGTAAGGGACTATATCCACTGCGATAGTCTTGGGAGTAAACCTTAACTAATATGATGGTTTAGGGAGTGAACCCATTATACTATGATAATCTTAGAAATGAGCCTTAAACTACTAAGGAAATGATCTTCTATGATTATTTGTATTCCACAAATCTATGACTTATGCCCATATAATATTCTCATGGTTCATGTTCCTTGATTCCATTATGATTAATTTCTTATAAAATTCCAAGATTTATGCCATGACTCGAGTTTATGATCTATGATATGCAAGGTATGGTTTTAAAATGCTATTCTCATGTTCTCATACACTTATTGTCATGATATATTGATATACCCCTTATTTACCCTTACCAGGAATTTAATCACACCCTTTATTATGTTTATTTTCCCTAAGTTATGATGAAAGGTATTATGTATGATATGTCTAAGAAGGATACTAGTTATCAAGAACATAGTGGGAGATGACGTATCACACTTATGGACCATTTGTTTATGTGTCATAGTTTCAAAATACACTATGCCTTAATGATTCTAGGATGGATTATTATGTTATATAATGAATATTTGTATATTAATATATAATGTTTATGAATGAGAATTTTGGGTCTGTTATAGATTTCAAGTGTGATGTGATCTAAATTAAAGTTTCGATGAAAGGAATTTTCACTTGTATCTTTTTGAACATCCTAAGGAAGTGAAGCAATTCATGTTTGTTATTTTTGGATTTAAACCTTTGAGGGAAAGAGATGTATGGGGAAATTTCCTAAGAACAAAAGGAATTTTCCCAATTTCCTTCATAGGATATTATTTCCATTTATTCATTTTCATTTTAGAGTCTTGTATTCTTGATTTTTAGTTGGATCAAATTGATTCTCTTATGTTACATTAGTGTTTTCTAAATTTATAGAATGAGTGTTTCTTAGATTTTCAGGTTCAGTTTCCTTTGGATTTTCAGTTTGTACAATCATAGAGTCAACTATAACCCCCTATTGAGTTTTATTACCACTCCTAGTAACCAAATACATTTAATCCTCCCTAGGTTTTATCTTGGTGGTATTAAGAAACTTACCTTTATCTCTTGAACCAAATTCTATAGCCAACTAACCCATTTGTAGTTCTAAATTATGCATTCTAGCATAATTTTGGGCCTTATCAAAATCATGTTGGTATTTTTTTTAATCAATTTTCCTCATCAACTATTAAAAAATCCCTTTTACATCATCTTAAGAATGATAATTTTTAGCCTTATCTTCATTTTTAAATTGTATTATTTTCTAATTTTGAAATCCAGAGGTATTAGGTTGTTGTATAATCATTCCTTGTTCTCTCTAGGGAAAGTTAAGGTTGTTCCTATAGCTAGGGTTATAATTGTTTGAAAAATAGTCATATATAACTTATTTCCTTTTACCATATTCATAAAAATTGGAATATTATTATGTTTGGGGTTACATGTCAAAGTTTGGATCGTAGGAAATTGAGTGCCTAAACATTCCACACTATTGAAATTGTTCTCTAAGACTTTGAACCTAGTTTTTATAGCCAAATTGATAAGAATATTTTTTGAAATTTTGATTCATTAGGGACTATATTTGGTATTTTATTTCATAAAATTAAGCATTCATTTACATCCTTGGACCAATTTCATTATCTATTCTATTAACTCTTCTTATACTTGAATATTTATGTGTGAATTAAGAGCCAAAGTACTAAAATTTTACCTAAGATCTTCATCATTTTTTCTAGTGTAATTTACTCCAGTAGATTTTTCAACCAAGTTATGACCAATAGGTGATAGAATTTCATATAAGGAATTCATGAGTAGGTGTAAAGGTAGTTGGTGATTAGGAAACTACCTAAGAAGGTCTCAAAACATATCCCAAACTTCAGAAAAAGCCTCCCCATATTCTTGACTAAAGAAAGTGATTTTTTTCCTCAATTCTCCCTTAAGTCTCCTTGGATAAAATTTCATTATGAATGAGTTCTACATATGTTCCCAAGTTTTGAAAATGTTTTCATAAAGGTCCAAAAAAATATTTTCTTGTATTTCCCTTTAAACAGAAAGGGAAAAATATATTTTTTAGCTCATTTTAACTAAGCCCTTGTAGTGGCAGTTTCTGCACTATGATGTAAAAATCCCTAATGAGGTCTAAGGAGTCCTCATTAAGCACTCCCTTGAATTATAGTAGTAGTGATAGGTATTATTGTTTTATCTTGTAATTTCAAGACATAAGTGTAAGTATAATGAAAGATGGATTACTTGACACCTACAATAGTTTTTACTCCATCATACTATGCCATTAAACATTTTATTAAATTATTTCTAGTTGATTATCTTCAGTATCTCTCTCTTTCAAGTTTTCTATTTTTAATTTTTATTTTCTTATATATTTTAAATGTTTTTCAATTTCAGGTTTAATGGGTTCTAGATTGTGAGACACAGATCTGGTGTGAATGCACTAAAAAGTTATCAATATCACACCAGAGATTTATATTTTTTATTTGATTTTGATGTTTTTGTGTTTTTTTTATATTTCCTATTTTTTTAAAAAAAAATTTATCTTAAGATTTTTTTATTTGACTGATTGGATGCATGAAGCCTTACCCAAATATAGTACCAAAATTTTATGGAAAACATTATTGATTTTTCTCAAATTAATTTACTAAATTATACTAGATAGAATTGATATAGGGTATCATGGCCATAGCGAAGGAAAAAGTACGTGAAAGTCCATAAAATGACAAAAAATCAATATAAAAAAATATAAAAAAACATGCATGAATTTAATTTTGTAATGGTATTAAAAAATTAAGAGTAGTAGATGGATGGTATGAATATTTTTAATAGATGAATAAAACATGAAAATGCTGATTGATTAGAGGTATAATATAAGTGAAACACTAGGTAAGTTTTTATTTTCTGGTTAACAAATTTACTATTTTTGAAGTTTTAATTGAATCTATATTTTAAAAACATGAAGTCAAAATATCATTAAATAATATTGACCAACAATTTAATGATTTTTTATTTCATCACTTACAAAACTCATTCAATTTCTAATAATATGAAGTCGATTAAAGTTTATAAATGATCACACAAACATGGATTAAAATGATAATCCAGAACAATCTAACTTTCCTATGCAATATTTCTAGCCAAAAATCATGGTTTTATTAAACATAATAAAAGATTATAATGAAGAATAATTCATGTATAAATTAATAAATAAACAATGGGAGATATAATAGTAATTATATCTATCTAGTATCTCTAACTCTAGTATCTTATAGTAAACTATGATCTCTATCAATATCTACCCTCTGATCTGCAGGTTGTGTCACCCAATTTTTTCAGTGTCCCCTTATCCACCCTTATTATTCTATCCCTCTCTCTTATTGTGAATAAATCCCCCCTATGTGTCACAGTCACTATCCTATGAGTAACTCTATGGCTTCCAGGTGGTGTAATTGTCACTATACATATTCCTCCATGGTGATCGAATTCAAACCCCTCTACAACAGAATGTGAAACTGATCAAAACTCCATGCAATGTAGTGACCATGATCCAAATATCAGATGCTCTCTATATATATAAATCAATGGTCATGATAATTGAGTGAGGATGCTCGAATATCCATTTCCCATTATCTCTTATTCCTGAAAAATTGAATATTCAGGAATTAGAATAGTATAGAAAATTGCTCATGTAGCTGACAAGGAGACATATCTAATTCACCATGTAGCTGACTGTCCTAACATAGCTATTTATTCTAATATATCCATTTTTTTTATGTAACAGATTTCCCACATAGGTGATTGGTTTCGTGTAACCGATTGGTTCCACATAGGCGATTGGTTAATGTAACTGAATAACCAACGTATCCTGATTGGTACCTTCTCTGCAATTCCTAACCCATCATACCGCTGAATGTGAACCATCTAATGTAATAGGAACTATAGTTAATAATAAGATATATTCTCAAGTAAATTTTCTTAGATTGGGATGGGAATTCATGGCTTGTGTGAATATTTAAATAGGATCATCAACTCTTAAAAAATAATTAGTTCCAGGAAAACATGGGAGGAGTTTCATCAAGATTCAACAAAGGGAGTAAATGTAGATTCTTCAAAAGATCATCCCTCAAATTTTGATGTGTCTAAGCATTGCCTTTTAGTTTCAAAGAAAATAGTACTGGCTTTGATTGACTCTAAGGATTACAACAATATATTCTTTGTATATGCAGTTTTCATCCTTCTTTCAGTGAGGATCTCTATCTTGGAAAAGGTGGAGCTGGCTTTACAATCTTCAGCAGCAGTGGGTTGCTTTTTATCTTGGGATGGTTTAGTCTCCAGATGTTCCTGGGAACAAGTAGTTTTAATTTTTTTCTCTTTTGAGGTTTTTTGTATAGGGACATCAATCTAAAATTGTGATGTATTTATACCGTAGCACCTAAAAATAGACATTTTTAGTAAAATTTTTAAGGAACACAAAATTCAATCATATTTTTTATAAATCCAGTAAGTATCCATTAAAAACTAAATTTTCTATTGAAACTCATTTTATTCACAAAAAATATGTGGAAAATGTGATAAAATAATGCCACATCAATCTATACATAGTTTGTTAAACTGTATAGGTGCCTAGGAGAAACTGTGTGTTTGAGTTTTTAGTGTCCAGTGTAAGTTTCACGATTGTCATGTGGTTTGTTAATCATGTACGTAAATTGTGCACTGATCACAATTATTTTTATAAAAAGTATTTTTCTTATTTTATTTTTTTCTTAAAACCCTAATCTATACCCCCTCCCATATCATGGTCACATGACCCCCTCCATAGCCTAACTCCATCATCACACACCTCCCCTCTCCTAAGATCCTCACTTGTTAGTGATTTATTTTTATTCCTTCATGGTTATTAGTCAGATATTCCTAGGTAAGGATTATCTGCCTTCCCTTCCTTATTTTCATGTGGGTTATTCCCCTCAAGTTTCTACATAAGGGTTAGATGAACCCTAGGGTGCCAATTTGATTCGGTTTTTTGTGTTTTCTTTGATTATTAGGTCTTGTGTGAGTCAGTTCTTCCTAGATTGGGTGTCTTCCATCGAAGGCAACATGTTCTGGCTCACCATCTATTGATTTAAGGTGGGGTTTCCATGCCAGAATCTTTTAATTTCTAAACTATTGATTGATTAATGTTTTTAAATGCAAATTTTAATTAATTACACCAATCTATATGATTTTATCATGGTTTTAACTTTATTATAAGGGTTTTATCATTTTAAACTATTGTCTAAAAGTATTTAAATTAGCATCTATCATCAGTTGTTGTTTAAACTGTCCTATTTTTTTAAAAGGGTGTATTGAATTTAGAAAAAACATAGGGCTTTATGAATGTTTCCTTTAAATTTTTACTATCATTTCAAGTATAACTTGAAATCCCAAGTAATATTAATTTATTTCAAGTTTTGATTTTAATAAATTGTAGGAATTTTAAATGTTTTGACACCATTTAGGTCATGGTGTAAATTGAAGAGGGTGTTTTAAGCCATTTTTTTGTTTAATAAAGGTTGAGTTTTTTTAATAAATTTTTATTAAAGGTTTTACTTTGGATTTTCAATGGATGTATGACATTCCAATTGTTGGTAAAAATATTTAAGGACAGTTCTAAATAAAGTGTGAGGTTCACAAGGGGTTTGACCTTGGTTGGGTCATAGAATGAAGTGAGGTGTGGTGTTTAGACCATTATAGATTTTAATGAAAATTGTAGTCTCTTTAAATTAATTTTTAAATGAGGTTGAGAATTCTACTTTGGAAAATTTCCTTAAATTGATTTTAAGGGTGATTTAATAAAAGGTTTTAGAAATAATGGTTTGAATGAAACATTAAATCATTTAAATAATTGACTTAGCATTCTGATTCCCTTTTATAAAGTATTTTTTGAAACTTTAAATGGTTTTAGAAATAGCATGTGTGAGATCCTCTTGAGGTCCCATTTATTTTTGATTGATGTGGATTGTGGATCATGGGGCATGCCTTTTATTTTGTGTATGGGATGTTCATGCATGATATTATTTTTAGGGATATCTCTAATGAGAGTTTAAGAGGTGAGGTTTAATTCAAATGTTTGAAATGTATTAATATGATGGTTTATTTATCTATTGACTACTTACCTCCATTTGACTTTTCATGGGAGTATTGAAAGTATGATAGATGACTTGTGTGAGGTAAAATCCTAAAGGAGATAGTGTGTAGAGAACAATTTTTTCACCTTGTAATACTTTGAAATATTTCTATATATATTTCTAGAGTTGGGCGCTGAGACGGAGTGAAATTATAAGACCCGGTGTGCTTAGAATTAATTTTATAAAAATATTAAGTATATTTTATACTATACATGTAGAGGAAATGGATAACTCTTAAACAGTAGCTTGGATCATAAATATGAGGCCATAGTTGAGTTTGGAATGTGGTGTTTACCCTAGGCAGAACATAACTTTCATTGGCATGGGACTTCTGTGTAAAAATCCATCCAAGGGTAAAATCATAATTAAAATAATTAAACAAAAAAAATTACTCCTAATGTCAAATCAAATAACTTTCAAACGGGGACTCGGATTAGAAATACAAGACTGCCATTAAATTCGGAATATGGTTTTTTTCCTAGGCATGACATAAAATGAGATGTCACGATGGTTTCGGATTTTCGCATCGAGCGGGACATCTATAAATAGAGAGTTAAGTGTTTTGAATTAGGGTTAACCCCTAATCCCCCCCTCTCTCTCTATCTCTCTCTCTCTACAAGCCTAATATCTCTCCCTCTCTCTTTATCGTTCTTCACCAGATTGAGGATTAATCTCCATCGAAACCTTGGTGGATTGAAGTGGGAGCGTCGTGGATGTGTCACCTACAACAAACGACTGTTTCAAGGTAGGATTTATCTCATTTTTGAGTTTTTACTCAGTTTCCATTATGAATATTTTTTTCTTGTTCTTAATTGTATACTTACAAAATCATTGATGGTTTCACAAACATGACCATTGATTTTTTTTAAACATCGTTATTCTTGGTTTTCCATCATAAACATTTGGTCACATTAAGCCACTGATGGATCGATGATTATAGGCCAACACAGTGAAGTCGTCGTCGCAAGGGTCCATGATCTGCTGACAGAATCATGATTCAAAAATCAGATTGAGTCTGGTGGTCTGCGGAATAGACCACTCGGGTGCTGCTGGCACGGTGGTCGATGGTGGCTTTAGGGGGCGGTCTGCGGAGCGGTGGTGGCACATCATCCAAGTCAGTCAATTGGGCGGGGTCATGCAGCATGACCCCAGGCGGGGAATGCCACTACAAATCACGCGGCTGGTCGGCCACATTGACGCGGTCAGTGACCGGATCGTGGGTTGTTCCAATATCAATAGTTGGTCTGGCCGCATTAGTGAGCGGGTCATGCCACCATGGGCAAGCCCAACCATAGTCGGTTGGGCCGGGCTAATGGGAAAGCATTGATGGGCCAGGTCGGGCTAACAGGTAGGGCCCAACTCCGATGGGTCAGGCCGGACAAGTGGGTCGGGTCCCACCCAGCGCGTCGTACCCAAGTTGGATCCTAGGTTGACATGGTTCAGCTAACGGTTGACCACCGTGGCAGCTATCGCAGCACGTGTGCGGTTGACCGCCGTAGTAGGAGGACCAACCATGAGTCAGTCCACCCACCCTATGACCCTCTTCTGAGGTTTCAAACTCCCATATCCTTTGAACCGGGTGTCCGTTTGATGGTCCATCCATGATATCATAACCCTCTCTTCGAGATGGACCTTTTGAGATAATTTAGAGAATTTGAAGTTCGGCGTCGAAAGGCAGGCCCCACTTTGACCTGTTCGAGTGTCTTGCGATAAAAAGTGCCATTTTCACCGGTTGTCCGTTTTGGGAAAATAAATAGCTTATCTTGCATGTTTTTTCATGTATAACACGATGGTGACCTCCATTGTGGCTTCCGGGTTACAAAGAGAGATGTTCCAAACTCTATGCACATCTAGAGGTGTTCTATGATGGAAGTGACGTTTCCAAGATCATCAAATCAATACTGGTTTACCCTCCAGTAGAGCTGGGTAGTGGAGTTTTCTAATAACTCTTCTGGACTTACCCTCCAGTGGGGCTAGGTAGTGGATTTCACTATTTTCTCTTCTGGTCTTACCCTCCTATGGGGCTGGTCAGTGTCACTCTTCATTTTCTCTTATAGGATTACCCTCCAGTGTATCACCCTTCAGAGGGGTTGTGCAGTGGTGTAAACCGACGAATCGTGACGAGCCATGTTTTGGCATAACCTTGGAATCCTAAGTAAGAGGGGAGATTTCCCCACTGATACACATCCTTACGATGTGACCTAAAACCATGTGGTCAAGACAGACCAACCTAGAGAGGACAGTATCGAGGTTTGGTGTTTGAGCCCCTTTCACTTGCAGTTCAGGGAAGAAGTGAGGAATGTTGGGTATCGATGGTGGTTACTTCTGGGAATGTTGGAGAATCTTTTTATGGGTTGAGATATGAGATGGATATCCCCTTATTATCTCATTGGGTTTCTTTGATTGAGCATATATATATAGACACACCATATTATAGTACCCACTCCTTGGGTTCTGGTTACTCTCCTTCCAGAAGAGGTAAAGAGGCGCGGGGTATGCCATGTGCTTTCTGTGTCAAGCTTCTCATGGTTAGATGATTTTACTCACCTACTATAGGTAGAGAATACTTGATGAGAATTTCACCTTCTCATAATTTCTAGCTCCTTTTGTTTGGATGATCTTACTTCACTCCTTATTGGGTTGAGCTACACTCTCTTATTGTACCTTATTATCTCTACTGCATTCTTCTTCAGTTTTATCTCTTACTTCTCCCCATTATTTTCGAGGCATCCTACTGGGTATGTTTATACTCACCCCAACATGAGATTTTCCTGCACTTACCATGCTTATTCTAGATGAAAGACAGTTTTTATTAGGACTTCAGGGAGCTTAGGGACACAGGCGCCAAGACCGTGTGCAGTGGTCACAGTTTGGGTTTCCTGGAGCATGGTTTTCTCAGTTTCTTTACTTTCAGTTTTTCTATCAGGTTGGGACACTTTTCAATTGGGTGTGTATTTTTTCTCTTTTTCCTTTTTGTTTACATTATTGTACTCATATTGTTTTAGTGGTCCATACATGCTTGGGTTTAATTTTACAATAGTTGTGTCTTTTATTCCTTTCCCTCTACACTTTTTCATTGGTTTAGTTGTGTGTGTGTGTACAGGTACTTAGGAAGAGGTCTCCTCAAGTTTTTGTGACTTTAACACTAGTCTCTACCCCCTGGCCTATGGAGGTGTCCTGGGGTAGTTTTGACTCGAGCCCCATCATGGGTCAGGTCATGACAAATTGGTTTCAGAGCAAGTTCATTCCTTGGGACGTTGTTTGGACGTTTACCCTTAAGAGGATTGGGTGGGTATAAGGAAAAAGTATCGATGTGTCTTAAGAGTATCTCTCAGTCCAAAGAGTCTTGTGATGGTGTGGCAGCTGATGTAGCTATTCATCATGACCCTGATTACCCTCTTGTCGACTCAGCATGCTGATACATTTGTTACAGGGAACTTTGGTACATGCATCATATAGGATCAAGTCTTTGATTATCCTTGTTGAGTCAGCTCCCCTTTTTTGTTATTATTGATATGTGTGTGTGTGTGTGTGTGTGTGTGATCATCTGACCATGATATTCCTTGATAATTTTCAGGATGCCTCTGCGACAGTAGCCATCCAGGTTACCTGCTCTAATTCATGACGATGACCACGTAGGCGATGAGGACTTAGTACAGAGGCCATCATGAGATCCCCTTCCTCTAGGTGGGCCAGTAGTGGAACCTCCACCTATAGATCAGTATCTAGTAAAGGAATTAGAGGTTGAGGACAAGCGTAGGCTGAGTGCGCTTCGTGAGTTCTAGCACCATAGGTCGTTGAGGTTTCGTGGTGAGCCAGACCCTCAGGCGGAAGAGGACTGGTTGGAGTCAGTGGTCTGGATTTTTTGGCTGGTGTGGACACTGGAAAACTAGATGGTGGATTTTCCATCTAGCCTTTTTCTCAGGCCGATTGGGCGTCGATGGGGTTTAGTTACCCAGATGCACGATGAGATGACTCTCTCATGGGATGAGTTTCAGTATATGTTTCACGAGGATTACTTCCTCATGTTCTTGTGCTCCGTCAAGATTCATGATATTTCCAAGCTAAATTAGTGATCCATGATAGTGGTTGTGTACGAAGCTAGGTTTACTGGCCTTACATGCTACTCCTTGGATATGATCCATGATAGTTACTTCTAAGTGTGAAATTTTGATTTGGGCCTCCATCGAGAGATCTATGCCAGTATAGTACACATGTGCATCCTTACCTATATCGGGGTACTGAAGTGGGTGCTTGTGATAGAGAGTTTCCTATCAGAGTGATGGAAATCAATTGGGACTATTAGTGGTCACTTCAGAGAGAAGATGTCCACGGTAGTAGGAGGGCATCAAATGGCAGGGCTGCGATGTAGGAGACGTTTCTAGGATCAGGATCCTTCATGTGGTTAGATGGAAGTATGACAGCATAGAGCACCAGGTCAGCCTAGAGAGGGTCGATGTTATGACTGTGATGGGAAAGCTCACATATCACGAGACTTCCCAACTAGATGAGCTGAGAAACCCGGGTAGATAGCAGGTGGACCATTGCGGTAGAGGCAGTGCCATGACCAGGGTGGTCCCCAGGGAGGCGGTGCTGGCAGATAAGTAGGAGAAGGAGGACCGGTTGGGGGGACGATGCTATGAGATCCTCCCACCACCACCACCATGCGGCCCACATCAGGCTTAGGGAGTTGGAATCCAAGGCCATGGAAAACTACAAGATATGGATGTATGTGATCCTCTAGAACATGAGATGATCCAAGTTATGCTCTGTTTTTATTATACTCTTAATTCAGTATTATTAGACACAGGATCCAGCCACTCTTTTATCTCATTACTCCTAGTATGGGAGTTGGATCTCCTAGTAGAGTCACTATCACAGTGGTTTTATCTCGAAGTTCCTATAGGAATCTCTTCTTCTATATCTTTTATCTACCGACAATATAAGCTATCATTTGGAGGAGAAATGTTCATGTGGGACCTACTGGTCATCACAATGGAACCTAATGACATCATATTGGGAATGGAATGGCTTTCCATGGTTTGAACCCAGATTGATTGTCACCACAGGCTAGTCAGATTCCTTCACACTAATGGGATGGGGTTCACCTTTCTTGGTGAACGAGACCTCGTAGCAAGGCAGGTGAGTGCTGTGAGCAAGAGACTACAACCTTTTACCCATTAGTTATCAAGAATGATACTTGGTGTAGAAAACTCTACAGGCACTTGGGTTCCTTCAAATGTGTAGGATTACATAGACGTCTTCCCTGAATATGTCCTAAGACTACCTATAAGGCAGGATTTGGAGTTTTCCATTGATCTGCAACTAGGGACTTCCCCGATATCTTCTGTGGAATATCAGATGCACCCACTAAGATCAGGTAGCTATGATTGCTATTGGAGGACCTTCATGAGAAGGGTTTCATTAGACCCAGTGTTTCTCCCAAGGAAGCTCCAATTTTTTTTTGAATAAGGCAGATAGTAGCTATAGCATCTCGCCTTTTTATCACATAAACTTTCATTACATTTTACAAAACTGAGGATCATTAAGGTTTAGTGTCTTGGAAACCGGGAACTTAAAACATGAAAACATAAAACATTCTTCTTAAACACTTGAAAGGTGTCTCCTCATGTTCATCCTAGGTTCATTACTGAATCTCAGAACCTGGGGACATACATCAAAAGAAAGGGTGAGCATAAGGCCCAGTAAGGGAAACAAGAGAAACATTTTACATGTGAACTTGAGATACTTCAATAAGGTTATGAAAAGAACTTTAAGGCATGGGAAATAAATCATGAGATATATCATAATAAAAATAACATTTTCCATAACTTGAAGATGTGGCTACAACATTTAATATTGACAATCATTTCGTTTCACCAAGGTCCATCCCCAAGGTGTCATTAAAAATTACCAAGGTTATTCACCAAGGTATCAGTCTAAAAGGTCATCTCTAGAGATTAATTCTTTACCCAATGCATTGGAGCGCTATCTGGGCGCACCCTTGACATGTCTTTATTATCATGTGATCCACATATATCATCATCAATAATTTCATAAACAACCCATATAGCATAAAAGAAATGGGTTTCATTTCATAATCATAACGTTTTAAAAATTGCTTTAAAGACATGATCTTTATGTCACTTTAAACCCACGGAAAGGGAAAGAGGGTTTCATGTATGTAAATCCCAGAATTTAAAATAAAACATTTTGATATATATGTGAATACCCCTGTAGAAATAAGAGCTTTAATTATTCGCGTAATAACATAAAATAATTTTGAGAAAAAGAGAGAGACATTTTGAGACGGAAATTCTACAGCATAACGGCTATGTTTCTGGGTTTTAGAAAACATTGAAAAGAGAGGGGACATGGGTCAAAAATTCATGAATGACCCATAAAATAGTAGAGGAATAGAATATAAAGTATTTAAGAACATGGTAATGAAATTTTAATGATATACCATATGAAACAAAAAACTTGAAAGGAATACAAAAAATAAGATTTCTCTTATGAAAATTCGGCAGCCTAACGGCGTCACTTAAAACATCCAAAAATAGATTGATGAGATCAAATAGGGTCTCTCATCATATGAAAATAAATGATCAGTATGATAGATATATAGATCATACCCCAACATAATGAAAAGGAACTTGAAATACTTGACCAGAAAATATAACTTGAAAAATAGAAGGGTGAAAGAATCCCTTAAAAATTCAGCAGCCTAACAGCGTCACTTAAAACATCCAAAAATGGATTGAAGAGATCAAATAGGGTCTCTAATCATATGAACATAAATGATCTATATGATAGATATAGATATCATACCCCAACATAATGAAAAGGAACTTGAAAGACTTGACCAGGAAATATAACTTGAAAAAGAGAAGGGTGAAAGAATCCCTTAAAAATTCAGCAGCCTAACGGCGCCACTTAAAACTTTAAAATACTGAATTGAAGAGATAAAATGGGGTATCTCATCATATTATAATAAAATATCAGTATGATAAATTTAGAGATCATACCCCAACATAATAAAAAGGAACTTGAAATACTTTACATGAAAATAGATCTTGAAAAATGAGAAGGGAGAAAGAATCCGTTACAAAAATTTCGGCAGCCTAACGGCGCCACTTAAAACTTCATAAAATGAAATGATGAGAGTAAGAGGGGTTCTCTCGTCATATGAAAATAAAAATGGCATTAAGATGATTATAAAAGAACATCCTTTAACATAAGAACATGGAGCATAAAAGAAATGACATAAAAGAGATTACTTGAAAAGAAAGAGAGAGGTCGGATCCCTTACCTTAAAACGTAACTCTTAAAACTCAAAGGTTGGGACCTTAAGGGATTGGGGGAACCTTTGGAGGACTCCTTGGGAGGTAATGAGACCCAAAATTCGTTGGGGAGAGTGGGGAGTCGAAATGGATGAAAGGATGGCTTGGTATTTATAGGGAAAGTGAGGGGACAAGGCATTAATGGCCAAGGGACACCTCAAAAGTGGTTTTCTCAAAACCATGTGCTCTCCCATGGTATTTCCCATGGAGTTAGGCCACATGGGTCCCCCATACAATAATTCATCACATTTGGTCTACCATCCCTTAAAATATCTCATGGAATCATCATGACACATTTATGATGTCATTAAACATACCAAAACCCTAAAACTGTATTTTTACTATTCACTGAAAATTCAACTTTCTCAGAAAAATCCCAAAATTTCACATTAACCAAATATCAATGCTCTGATTTTAAAAATGAACTAAATTTTATAAAAATAATTTTTTAAATATTTTTAATTTAATTTTTAAATAAATACACTACTCACCAAAAATTCATTTTTTCAGAAAAAACCCCAAAAATTACCTTAACATAATATCAATGCTCTGAGTTCAAAAATGAAATCCATTTTATAAAAATAATTTTCTAAATATTTTTAATTTAATTTTTTATTAAAAAACACTATTCACCTGAAAAAAACTAATACTTGAATAATAATTTATGAAATCGTTATTTAACCATTTTATTGAATCACATTACTTAATCAAGGTGCCTAGATTATATTAATACTTTCTTTAAGTGAGATTAATAATCAATTTGGTCACATTACTTATCCTAATCATAAAATCACTATTCATAATTTACTATTCATCAAAAATCAAGTTGATCTTATTAGACTCTAAATTTCGTACTGAACATAATTGTAGAAGACCATTTTTTGAATATCATTACACATTTTTAATTATTTAAGGTTTACATAAACATTTTTAAAATATCATTTTTCTAAAATTCATCAAAAATATGCATACTATATTTATCCGGTCATATGAAAATTCATAAACTTCATCATAAGAAGAAATCCCAATTCTTATTTAAAACAAAAGATTACACAAGGAAGTTATGGTCTCCTTACATAGCCCCTTATCACACCAGCATAGGACCTAAGTGTAAGGTGTGCTAAGGTGAGAGAATCTGAGGGAGGCTCGGCTAAAATCGCACAAGTAGTAATTTCTATCAGTTTGAACTTCTCGCAAAGGCGATTCTGTTCTAGCTTCACACGATGAAGTTTGGCTTGGGTTTGGTCCAGAGCAAAGCCCAGTGGTGCTACCTCCTTCCCAAGTTCTGTTACATGGGCTTCGATCGGTCCAAGACTACTGGGTGAGGCCATAGAATCTTCTTTCTATAATAATTAACCAAGATTACTTGTATTTAGAGACAATAATCAAAACGTTTAGTTTCCAGGGGTCATATTGACCAATGGTCATATAACAGTCAAAACCCAATGGTCTCATTTTAATTATACTCATGTTATCAAATGAAACATTTTTGTTGAGTATAAAAAAATAACACATAAAATTAGGAAACAAGATTTATTCAAAATTTCGGGTCGTTACAATCTTCCCCCCTTAAGAAATTGCATCCTCGCAATTTTTAAAATTTGGTTTTGAAATTTCATTGAAATTACCACATCGGAAAAGGAGTCAGTAAAACTATTACTTTAAAAGAAAGAAAGTTAAGTACAAAGGTCACCCGAGTTAGCTCACACTAGGATTCCATGTAGGAAAACATGGACATTGAGGAGAAAACAAAGGGTCAAGTTCTGAGGGAGAGTGATAGAAAACATGATTAGGAGAAAGTTAACCATAAGAAAATCCCAAACTTATGATGTGTGTAAACGATCTTTGATTACCTATTAGGAAACGTAAACCAACAACGTTTTTTTTTTTACATTCCATTTCATAATTTTGAGGAATTCATTTACTACATAGAACAAAAACATAATAAAATATACCTACCTTCGTGTAGAGTTTCATCCTTTAATAAGTTTCTACCAAAACTAATCTTTTCTCCAAATGATGAGCATTCAAAACTACTTGGTCTCATCAAAACACAAGAATCATCTTCTAGAGAATCACATAATCCACAAAATATTAACTATCTATTTCATATATCTTTAAACATTATCCCAAAAATAGAAAGGGTAAGGTAAAAAAACTCTTCAAAAAGAAATAATCCCATAGGAATGGAAACTACTTTTAAATCTTCAAAGTTACATGGTACTACCCAAAGTTCATCATAGACCATTCCATAAATAATGGTCCTTAAAATTCCTCAAAATAAACCAAACTAAGATTGAAACCCAAATACAAGAGGGATTTGATAACATAGTCTTCCAAAATAAACTTCATTGTTCATCTCCAAACAACATCAACCACTCCTAACATCTTATAACAAAAGTAGCTAACCTAAACATATTTTACCCCAAGATAGGTTAATCATTCTCATAAGTAACCTAAATTACTATAAGTCCACCTAAAATTCATTGATCCTTCAAAATATAAGTCAACCTTACTCCTCAATGAAAATACTGTATCAATCTATTTACGTCGATCATATAGAGTCCCCAAAATAGTGAACGTCTTCCAAAATAATAATCATCTTTTAATCCCCTAATCATCTCTATCATATTAATACGAAAATCATCGCATTTCCTATCACTTTGGTTGTTGGGACATGTTCTTCCATTTCCCTCCATTAACTAGGAAAAGAAACTATAATTAGGGGCTTAAATACTTAGCCAATAATCATGAAAAGGAAACTTTATGCATAAAAGGATAAACTTGTAGAATAAAAGTATATCCTAACTTGTGATCCCCTAGGTTCCAATCTAGGTTATCCATGATTATATATTCTTATGTGAATATTTATTTTATTTTATCTTTGTTCCTTTTATAATGGTTCATACTAAGCTTATGAATTTACCGAAGCACATCCCCCGAGAGTGTCGTAACCAAGAGTGCAGCAAGGCCCGTTGTCGTGTACCAGTTCCCGTTTGAGTCTAGCTCAAAGTGGTGTTTTCGGGTTTTACCACTATGTACATCTGTGCCAGAGCCACCTCTACCTACTCGTATCCAGACAGGGATGTATTTGCTTGGCAACCCATTACTCAATACTAACCAAAATACCAGGAATATTTCCTATATATAAACTTTTCTATAGGATTATTCCTAAAGTTTTCATATCCTAATTTCCACAAATAACTAAACCATACTTTGATACCAACTATAGCATCCCGCCTTTTTATCACATAAACTTTCATTACATTTTACAAAACCGAGGATCATTAAGGTTTAGTGTCTTGGAAACCGGGAACTTAAAACATGAAAACATAAAACATTCTTCTTAAACACTTGAAATTATTCTCCTCGTTTTCATCCTAGGTTCATTACTGCATCTCAGAACCTGGGGACATACATCAAAAGAAAGGGTGAGCAGAAGGCCCAGTAAGGGAAACAAGAGAAACATTTTACATGTGAACTTGAGATACTTCAATAAGGTCATGAAAAGAACTTTAAGGCATGGGAAATAAATCATGAGATATATCATAATAAAAATAACATTTTTCATAACTTGAAGATGTGGATAAAACATTTAATATTGAAAATCATTTCGTTTCACCAAGGTCCATCCCCAAGGTGTCATTAAAAATTACCAAGGTTATTCACCAAGGTATCAGTCTAAAAGGTCATCTCTAGAGATTAAGTCTTTACCCAATGCATTGGAGTGCTATCTGGGCGCACCCTTGACATGTCTTTATTATCATGTGAGCCACATATATCATCATCAATCATTTCATAAACAACCCATATAGCATAAAAGAAATGGGTTTCATTTCATAATCATAACTTTTTAAAATTTTCTTTAAAGACATGATCTTTATGTCACTTTAAACCTGTAGTGCCCAGATCAGTGTGAATCACTGAGAGGGGGAGGGGGTGAATTAGTGATCCCTTAAAACTTTTTACTAATTGATTCTTATCAATTAAACCTCTATGTCTGGTTAAAGCCTCGATCCACTCTTCTTGTATCTCTCAACCTTTCCCGAATGATGCAGTAATGAAAAGGCACAGGACACAAGGATTTACAAGGTTCGGCACCAAAGGCCTACATCCTTTCCATGCTCTCCCAGCATGGATTATCCCATTATAACTTGTTAGAATTACAATGGTCGATACAGAGTCCCACTGTATCTCTCCTGAGTCCCACAGGAGGGTCTTTATACTGCGTCCCACAGTGTTACCAGAGTCCCACTGGCCTGCTCCAGAATCCCACTGAAGACTTCTTCTCCCTGAGTCCCACAGGGTCTTCTCTTGGCTCCTCGAGTCACACGAGTAGCTCTTCTTAACTTTAAGGTCTTCAAGTAACTTCAGCAGCCTGGGATAAAGGCTGCTGGCCTTGCTCTTCTCTTCTGATCACTTGTGGTTGATTAGGGCTTCTCGTCTAGCTCAGGCTTTATCTCCTTCTTCAGGATGACCTGGCTTCTCTCTTCAACTACTGAATGCTCAGACAACTGATATCTTTATCTTCGGTCTGGTCCAGTCTCAGTTCAAAACAACTTCATGCACTGAATGCATGGCATCACAATATCTTCAAGATCTTCTGGTCTTGGACTCCTCAAATGCACACAACCTGATTTAGCTTTGTTCACGTGCGCACGTGCATGCATGCATGCATGCACTCCCCTTTTTCTCCTTGGTGTGATAAACCCACAATGGGTGTAAATACTTTTAGCACACACACCTTCTTGAACATCACACACTTTATTCTCTTTTGATTACACACATAAATGTGTGTTATACACTAGTGTGGATGTCTTCTCTTCTTCTTAGTGTGTACACACTTTGGTTTGCACACACACACTAAGGTTCGGCCTTTTAGTTCTTTTGCACAAACAAATGCCTATGGCCTTCTTCCCTTCTTGTACTCTTCCACTTTGCACACACACTTTGCTTTTCCCTTTTAATCTTCAAGTGTGCACAACCTCCAAGGGCTACGGCCTCTTCTTGTTCTTTTTGCACACAAGGCTCAAAGGCCTCGGGTTCTCCTCAACTTTGGTTGCACAAGGCTACGGCCTTTCCTTCTCTCCTTGCACACACACGGGGCAAGGCCTCGGCCTTCTTTGGCACACACACAAAGTGTGGTCTTCCACTTCACTTGGCACACAAGGCACTAAGGCTCGGCCTTCTCTTGCTCACACCCGAACACCAACCCAAAGAAGCGCGCAAGTGGTGCAGCCCTCCTCTTCTTTCCCACTATCGCGCAAGTCCTCAAGCACTTGAGTGCAAGGAGGCTCGGGTGCGCAAGTGCCACTACCACAAGGGCGTGCAAGTGTGCACTGGCCGCGGGTCGCGCAAGTCCTCAAGGACACCTTGGCCGCGCTAGTGCAAACCGCGCAGGAGGCACGGTGCACAGAGGGAGCGCACAACTTTGTGCTGCCCAACCTCCACTTCTTGTCGCGCAAAGGGGTTGCGCGCAAGGGACTCCAGCCACGCAAGGTACTTGCGTGGGGCTTCTACTTTGTGAGGCAGAGGCTTCGCGGGGCACAAATCTTCAACAAGAACTTCAGCGAACATAAACGAGAGCTCAGCCTCTCTTTTTATAGGCGAGGAGAGCCTCTGCCTTCCGCGGAGAGATATCTTTCGAAACCCCGAAGATTTCGGTTCTTTAAAGATTTTTTCAAATCTCGTTTCTTCATCTGTTTCACGTGGGTTCTCTCATTTTTCTTTCCTCCTCGTGCATGCGATTTATAACGCATGCACGGCCTCTGTTTAAACCCAATCCATGCAAAGGCACGAACCCATGAAGCCTCGGCAACTTCGTTTGCCTCGGCATTGCTTCGAATTCTCCTCTCATCGCATGCATGCATATTTTAATGCATGGTTGTGTTCAGTGTGGCCAGAAGATCACAATGGAGGCTTCGGCTCCTTCAGAGGTGGCCGGGAACTCAAATTCATCGTAGGGAGGCTCCTGGTTCAGCGGCGGCTTCGTGGGTGGCTTCGGCTCGAGCTCGAGGTGGAAGACGAGCCACGGCCGTCGGATCAGGCGATGGAGATACATCGGACGGCCTAGATCAGATCGCCTCGCCGCAGATCAGTTGTGCGGCCGAGATCTGGCGCGCGATCGATCGTGCGGCCAGGATCACTCCCGCGGAAAAAATCCGTGTCCCACATCGAAACGGCCTCCGATTTTTCCGCAGCTTATTACCCAAGCGCTCCCTCAACCCCGCAATTGAATCTTCTCCCCTCCCGGTGCCGCCCCGCACCGGGTTCTCTCTGCGGGCGCGCTCTGCGCCCACTCTGCTCCCTGCGGGCGCGCTCCTAGCGCCCACTATGCATCCTTCGGGCGCGCGGGTTTCACCACCGCGTGTCCTTGGGGGCTTACACACGGCCCCCCTGCCTCTCGGGCTGGCCACATGGGATACCCCCTTGGGCGTGGCGCCTTAGGCCCACATGTGCCTTGGGGGTTGAACCCTTAAGGCTGGCTTGAGATGGCTAATTTTTTGCAAGTAATAGAACAAGTACTTTGTTAAAAAAAACAAAGTAACCAAGTTCAAGTGCCAAATACCACAACTCTTCTTCTAAGCCATTCTTCATCTTCTTTATTTCTTCTTCTTCATTAGAATTCATCATCCTTCTTCAACTTATAATCATCATTTAAGAATGGAATTCTTGAAGGTTCTTCCATCAACCGATGCTCCTAAATCAAAGATTTCTTCAATGTGCTTCATTGATCCAATTAGAGATCAATTGGATCATCTTCATGTTCACATGCACTAAGTGATAGTGCATGGACTTCATTAATGCACATCATCCACTTAGGAGTTGTGGATGGAACTCCTTTCAACTCCTCATGCATTGTGAAGACAATGCATGGTCTTCAAACATTGTTGTGACATTGTATCCAGTTGATACAAGTTCTTGGAACATTAAGAACAGCTCAACAATCGTCAGATATACATTGAGAATGTTCCACTTAGTGAATCTCCTAAGTGACACGCATCTTAGTACCATGGCCATTCTCCATTCATCACCAACACCATCACAACCTTTGTCATTCACATCTTGACATTCCTTGACTTCCATTCATTCCAAGACAACTTCATGCCTTATTGACAACAAATGCAACACAGTGCACTTCAAAACCCACGGAAAGGGAAAGAGGGTTTCATGTATGTAAATCCCAGAATTTAAAATAAAAAATTTTGATATATATGTGAATACCCCTGTAGAAATAAGATCTTTGATTATTCACGTAATAACATAAAATAATTTTGAGAAAAAGAGAGAGACATTTTGAGACGGAAATTCTACAGCATAACAGCTATGTTTCGGGGTTTTAGAAAACATTGAAAAGAGAGGGGACATGGGTCAAACATTCATGAATGACCCATAAAATAGTAGAGGAATAGAATATAAATGATTTAAGAACATGGTAATGAAATTTTAATTATATACCATATGAAACTAAAAACTTAAAAGGAATACAAAAAATAAAATTTCTCTTATGAAAATTCAGCAGCCTAACGGCGTCACTTAAAACATCCAAAAATGGATTGACGAGATCAAATAGGGTCTCTCATCATATGAACATAAATGATCAGTATGATATATATATATATATATATCATACCCCAACATAATTAAAAGGAACTTGAAATACTTGACCAGAAAATATAACTTGAAAAATAGAAGGGTGAAAGAATCTCTTAAAAATTCAGCAGCCTAACGGCGTCACCTAAAACATCCAAAAATGGATTGAAGAGATCAAATAGGGTCTCTCATCATATGAACATAAATGATCTGTATGATAGATATAGAGATCATACCCCAACATAATGAAAAGGAACTTGAAAGACTTGACCAGGAAATATGACTTGAAAAAGAGAAGGGTGAAAGAATCCCTTAAAAATTCAGCAGCCTAACAGCGCCACTTAAAACTTCAAAATACTGAATTGAAGAGATAAAATGGGGTCTATCATCATATCATAATAAAAGATCAGTATGATAAATTTAGATATCATACCCAAACATAATAAAAAGTAACTTGAAATACATTACATGAAAATAGATCTTGAAAAATGAGAAGGGAGAAAGAATCTGTTACAAAAATTCCGGCAGCCTAACGGCGCCACTTAAAACTTCATAAAATGAAATGATGAGAGTAAGAGGGGGTCTCTCATCATATGAAAATAAATAGTTCAGTAATAGTAGTGTAAAAGAACATCCTTTAACATAAGAACATGGAGCATTAAAGAAATGACATAAAAGAGATTACTTGAAAAGAAAGAGAGATGTCGGATCCCTTACCTTAAAACGTAACTCTTAAAACTCAAAGGTTGGGACCTTGAGGGCTTGGGGGAACCTTGGGGGGAATCCTTGGGAGGTAATGAGACCAGAAATTCATTGTGGGAGAGTGGGGAGTCGAAATGGATGAAAGGATGGCTTGGTATTTATAGGGAAAGTGAGGGGACAAGGCATTAATGGCCAAGGGACACCTCAAAAGTGGTTTTCTCAAAACCATGTGCTCTCCCATGGTATTTCCCATGGAGTTAGGCCACATGGGGCCCCCATACAATAATTCATCACCTTTGGTCGACCATCCCTTAAAATATCTCATGGAATCATCATGACACATTTATGATGTCATTAAACATACAGAAACCCTAAAACTGTATTTTTACTATTCACTGAAAATTCAACTTTCTCAGAAAAATCCCAAAATTTCACATTAACCAAATATCAATGCTCTGATTTCAAAAATGAAATCCATTTTATAAAAATATTTTTCTAAATGTTTTTAATTTAATTTTTAAATAAATACACTATTCACCGAAAATTCATTTTTTCAGAAAAAACCCCAAAAATTACCTTAACATAATATCGATGCTCTGAGTTCAAAAATGAAATCCATTTTATAAAAATATTTTTATAAATATTTTTAATTTAATTTTTAATTAAAAAACACTATTCACCTGAAAAAAACTAATACTTGAATAATAATTTATGAAATCGTTATTTAACTATTTTATTGAATCACATTACTTAATCAAGGTGCCTAGATTATATTAATACTTTCATTAAGTGAGATTACGAATCCATTTGGTCATGTAAAGACCCGTAAAATTCAAGGGAATTTTTTTCTTAATTTTCTTTAGAATTTTACAAGAGCGCGGTTTCAGACGGCACCTGATTCCGAGGCCCGGAGTGCCCGGAATTAATTTCCGAAGTTTGGCTCGGGTACGTTCAGTGAACGAACGAGCGGGAATTCCTAACTTTTGATCCGGTGCTCGGAATTGAAATCCGAGGGCACCGATGAACTCGCAGTGCCGATATTCGCTTAAAGAGACCTTTTCGGGAGTTGCGTTTGTTGCGGGTTGAAAGTTAATTTTTGGGGTTTTTAGTTGAGTTAAATAAAATTTGTGTAGAAAAAATTTTATTATAACTTCTTAAAACCTATCAAAGGAGGTTGGAAGTGGGACCCACACCCACTTAACCTCCCTTGGGAGGATTAAGTGTGGTGGGGCCCACACGAACCCCTAATTCTTTTCAAATTCCCTAACCCCTCTAAACCCCCTCTTAATTATGTAACTCTTCCCTACTTTAACTCTTGCCAACCTATCTCTTCACTTAATTTTGTCAACTCTGGATCTAATTAATGTATTGAATTCAACTTTTGAATTTTGAAAGGTTGGCAAAGTGAAAATAAAATAAGGTGTAGCTTATTTTATTTTGGGTTATTTGTTTGTCTTCTTGAGAGGTGGAGAGCTCTTCTTCTTCTTCAAACTCAACGAAGAACGTGAAGAACGTCGTTCTTCAACGAAGAACTTCTCCGCCGAAGAACACGGTCCATCCGCGACGCCATATCCGCGACGCGACGTACTTCTTCCGCGTCATCTCTTCCGCGACGGTTTTCCGCGACGAACGCCATCGACAACGACTCTTCCTCCGACGTCAAAGGAATCGACACCGATATTCCACGACTACGTCAACGTGCGACTATCGAGGTAGAGGTTCTTGAGTTCGTTGTTTTCTTTATTATTTGACTTTCCTCAAGACTTGATGAGGAACGCTCATTTTCCAACGAAGAACGCCGCTCCGCTCTTCTTCGTTTACCGTGTCAACGAAAGGGGACGCTACTTCTTCCTCGGACAATCTTCGTCGGCGTGCAAGTTTCGCCAACGACGTGTCTCTTCGAACGCATCCCTTCGTCATCGGATTTGACGAACGGCTACCGCGACGCCCGACCTCCGCGACGTCGTCTTCCGCGGAACCTTGACAATCTTCGAACCTTATACCCGAGGTAGGGGTTGTTGATTCAATTTATATTTATTCCATTTTTTGATCATGGATTTCGCATGTCAAACATGAGACTTTTGAATGTTTTAAGTTGCGCTATTATTTTAACGTGAGGGGGGGCCGGACCGCACGAACACGGCCGAACCCCCCTCCATCGTTCTTGCTTATTCTTGCGGGTGGAAGCAAGTGGCGTGGTGTCGTCGCACCACGCGGATGAACGTGCAAATATTTTACGCGGCGCCGTCGCGCCACGCCGAGGAAAAATCTTCAAGAACGCGACGCCGTCGCGCCGCGTTGAATGGAATCAAGGCATGGCGAAAGGGGCGCGGTGCCGTCGCACCGCGCCGGACGACGAACACCGCGGCCGGTTCCGGGCCGCGGTGGGACGAGGAGACCGCGGCCGGTTCCGGGCCGCGGTGGGACGAGAAGACCGCGGCCGGTTCTGGGCCGCGGCGGAAGAGAAGACCGGCGGCCGGGCCGCCGGCGTCGGAAGCTGAAGAGGGGACCGGAAATTCCGGTCCCGTTGGAGAAAACCGGCTGGCCAGCTGGCCGGCCGGATGCCGTTAAACCGGGGAATTAATTCCCCGGCCAGCATGTAAAACCCCCCTCTTTAAGAGCGGGGGCGGTTTTAATTAAAGGGAGGGGGGCAGCCGGCCCCCCCCGGTTCCGCGCCAGCAGGCCCCCCACGTGGGGGGGGCGCTTTGAAAATAACGGCGCGGCTATGCCGCGCCGCCTGTTGAAAAACCGCGGGGCTTGCCCCCCGCGTGCCGACCGTGTGCGGCCCCTCGCGGCACCCCGAGCCGCCGCGGCACCTCGTGGCGCCAGCCCGCCGCGGCTCCCCGCGCCGCCGCGCCGCCGCCCGCCGCCGCCGCCCAGGGGGGTGGGGTCGGGCCGGGTCGGCCCGGACCCGGACCCCCCGTTTCGAACCAGATTTGGTTTTTGGCCCATAACTTGAGCCTCGGACCTCCGATCGACGAACCGTCAGCGGCAACGCGATCCTTGGATCGAGACGGTCGTTTCGGTATATCGCACTCAAGGTTTCGGATTACTTTGAGTTCGGCCGGGTTGGTTCGTTCACGAAACCAACCGGGCTTTCGGAGCGGAAACGCTCATATCTTGAGCTACGAACGTCCGATTGACGCGCCGTCAGTCGCGTTGTGTTCCTCTTAGTGAGACGGATCTTTTGGCATACTCCGCCCGAGGTTTGGACGCAGGTGGAGTACGGTCGGGTTGGTTTATCCTTAAAAACCAACCGGGCCCCGGAGACGAAAATGCCAATAACTCTCAGACCGGGCGTCCGATCGACGCGCCGTCTGTTGCGTTGAGTTCCTGTTGACGATACGGAACTTTTGGATACATCAACTCTGGTCTTCGTGACAGTTGATGTATCAGCCTCTCGGCTCGTGGAGCGGACCCTCCGAACGAGCTTGCTATGTGCGGGAACCCTAGTGCTGGCTGCGACTGTTCTACTGCTACGACTACTACTGCTACTGTGACTGCGACGACGACAGTACAGAGATCCTGTGTGGATTCGACGACGACGACTTCAGCACTCAGCGATCCTACGTGGATCAGTGCTACAGGTCCTGTGTGGGCCCGATCCTGTGTGGGTCATTGCGGGGGTTAGTTACCTATCGATCCTTCGTGGGTCCGACGACTTAGATGGATCAGTGATCATCTTTATCGTCCTCTGAAGAAGTATACCTGTGTGAGCTGAATCCTATTGCTTTCCTGTGTGGATTGTGTTGTGCAATCCTGTGTGGATTACGTTTTGCTTTCCTGTGTGGAATACGTTTACTTTCCTGTGTGGACTGAGTTGAACTTGGGCTCGGAGGTTAGAGCGTATTTGAATTGATGACTTAGGTATATGTATGGGCATATACCTAAGCAGTGTCAGTTGTTACTTCGAGGTTTATCCTTCGTGGATTTGAGAGACCTTCAGGGGTCTCGGGGTCCCTACTGAGTAGCTTATACTCACCCCTGCACGGGCTTTGCCCGCACTACGTTGTGTTGGTTGCAGACGACGGACAGCATTGACCTTAGCTGAGGCCTACAGAGCGGGACGGTACCCGGAGGTGGACCACTAGGCGGGACGTGCACGGAGCGGACGGCGGGACCCGTGGAGCAGAGGAGCTATCTGTACCCACCCTTCAGGTGGGATTTCCGGTGGACAGCTCGGAGTAGCAGCTTTTACTTTTCAGTTGCTGTTTTTCCCTTTTTGAGTTGTACTTTACTTTCAGTTTGGGTTTGTATTCTGGCCCATTTACCTTTCCGCACTTTCAGTCGTACTCTGCATTTGTTTAGTGTTTACTTTCTGCTTGCTTACTCTGTGGTGTTTGTTTACTTTTCAAAGGAAATGCCTTCCATTTTTACTGGGATTTACGCCTTGGTGCTAGTCGCCAGCCCCTGGCTTATGGAAGGCGGGCTTGGGGTAGTCACGGCACAGACCCCGAGGGCGGGTCGTGACAAATTGGTATCAGAGGAGTTCGGTTCTACCGCGAACTCTGATCTTTTCTATGTGAAGCAATAATGTTTAGCGTATTGAGTGTTGATATCAGTCCAGGGAGTCCAGTGTTGGTGCGGCGGCCGACGTATCCGTACACCAGGACCCTGACTTCTGATTTCCGACTTAATGCATGAAAACATTGATTGCGTGTGTGTTTCAAAGTTTTCTTTGTGATTACTTATATCAGCTCACCAGGTATACTATTCTGACCGTGGCGCACCTGTTTCCTTTTCAGGATGGCCCCACGACGGCAGCCATCTAGGGTTCCGAGAGTCGAGCGAGACGACAGCCCACCGAGCGACGAGGCCTCGGTACAGGGCCCTTTTCCAGTAGTGGCACCGGCGGTAGCTTTACCCGCCGATCCCCCGATGCTTCCAG
Organism: Viscum album; assembly: GCA_963277665.1. Taxonomy (NCBI): domain Eukaryota; kingdom Viridiplantae; phylum Streptophyta; class Magnoliopsida; order Santalales; family Viscaceae; genus Viscum; species Viscum album. Next base: position 580,738,556 of record OY728129.1, on the reverse strand, counting down.
CAGCAGCCGCTGACGATGCACGTCGCCTCAGCGCACTGCATGAGTTTCAGCGACAGCGACCGCCCAGGTTTCGCGGGGAGACGGATCCCCAGGCAGCAGAGGACTGGCTGGAGGCAGTAGTTCGAGTGTTTAGGCTAGTGAGGACACCAGCAGACCTCATGGTGATCCTCGCTGCGAGCCTACTACACGCAGCAGCAGGACGATGGTGGAGCTTGATGCTCCAGGTGCACGATGAGGCATCTCTACTTTGGACGGACTTTGAGAGCCTCTTCCGCTCGGAGTTCGTCCCAGCCACCCTTCGTGCGGTGCGTATCCAGGAGCTTCTACAGCTGCGGCAGGGCAGCATGACGGTCGCTCAGTACTCGGCGAGATTTACCGATCTCTCGCGCTACTCGACCGACATGGTACGGGACCCATTATTCCGGGCCCGGACCTTCGAGCAGGGTTTGAGACGCGAGATCAGGGCATCGCTGATCTCCCTCAGCATACCGACTCAGACAGGAGTACTGGAGCGGGCCCTTCTGATCGAGAGCTTCCTTGCTGAGTCTACACCAGCACAGCGACCCACCGCAGGGCGGCACGTGGCAGAGTCATCCGCAGCAGGCAGTCGACGGATGACTCAGGGGTCCAGACAGACCAGACCTTCGGGCAGACGATCTCAGGGAACTGGCTCAGCAGTGCGGGGCACACAGCGCGGAGCCAGTCTTACGAGAGGCAGACAGTGCTACTCGTGCGGCGGGCAGGGCCACATGGCTCGTGACTGCCCGACCCGCCGTGCCGAGGAGCAGCAGACGGTTGATGGACCACCGAGGCAGAGGCAGAGGGTCGACCGTGGCGGTCCGCAGGGAGGAGGCGGACGAGGCAGAGGAGCTGGACGAGCAGCCGGTGGTGGGCGACGCTTTGAGGCTCTGCCACCACCACCACCTGGAGGTCCACCCCGACCACAGGGAGCTGGCGGGTAGCGACAGGCACAGCTCCAGGCAGCAGAGGCCTACGACCACGGCGCACCCGAGATGATTCGAGGTACTATCTGTGTCTATTCCACCCTTGCTGTAGTTCTTATAGACACAGGAGAGAGTCATTCTTTCATAGCCGCTGCCCTTGTTCGGAGCTCGGAGATTCCGACAGAGCCGTTGGCTCGATCCTTACGGCTAGAGACTCCTACGGGAGCAGACTCGACGATTACGCACTGGTGCCGGCAGTGTGAGCTTACTCTAGGAGGCGAGAGCTTCGGCTGGGATCTTCTTGTAGCAGCGTCGAGGCCTTACGACGTCATCTTGGGCATGGATTGGCTGTCTACGGTCCATGCACAGATTGACTGTTTTAGGCGCAAGGTGCGTTGTGTACGTACCGACGGGAGCAGGTTCACCTTCACCGGCGAGAAGGGAGCCTTAGCAGCATAGGATGGACTTTCGCAGAGGAGAGGACAGCCCATCACTCATCAGTTGGCTAGCCTTATCCTTGGAGCAGTTGACGTGCGGAGTCCTGGTTTTCCTGCAGTGGTGGATCAGTTTGCGGACGTTTTTCCTGACGACGTTCCAGGGCTACCTCCTCGCAGGGAGGTAGACTTTTATATTGACTTGTACCCCGGGACAGCCCCGATATCCACTCCAGCATATCGGATGGCCCCCGCCGAGCTTCGAGAGCTACGGGTACAGTTGGAGGACTTGCAGGGCAAGGGGTTCATCCGACCCAGTGTTTCACCCTGGGCTTCCCCGATATTGTTTGCCAAGAAGGGGGACGGGAGCTTGCGACTTTTTGTTGACTATCGTCGCCTGAACCAGGTGACAGTGAGGAACAAGTATCCGCTACCGAGGATTGATGATCTCTTTGATCAGCTCAAGGGAGCACGGTGGTTCTCGAAGATAGACCTCAGGTCAGGCTATCATCAGCTTAGAGTCAGAGACGAGGATGTGCAGAAGACGGCCTTCAGATGTCGGTATGGCCACTATGAGTTCTTGGTTATGCCTTTCGGTGTAACCAATGCTCCAGCAGTGTTCATGGCTCTCATGAACAGGATCTTTCAGCCATACCTCGATCGGTTTGTCGTGGTCTTCATCGACGACATTCTGATTTACTCTACGACAGAGGAGGAGCACGCCTATCACTTGCGAGTTGTTCTTGACACACTCCGAGAGCACCAGCTTTATGGTAAGCTCTCGAAGTGCTAGTTCTGGATACGTGAGGTCCACTTTTTGGGACACGTTATCTCTGAGGCGGGAGTTGCAGTGGATCCCGCGAAGATTGAGGCTGTGTTAGCTTGGGAGCCACCCAGGAGCGTGACTGAGGTTCGGAGTTTCTTGGGACTAGCTGGATACTATCGGAGATTTGTGCCGAACTTCTCCAGAGTTGCGGCATCACTCACAGCTTTGACGAAGAAGGGGAAACCCTTCGTGTGGTCAGACAGATGTCAGCAGAGCTTCCAGGAGCTGAGACAGAAATTGACTAGCACTTCTATCTTGAGGTTGCCTGAGGAGGGAGTAGGGTACGTAGTCTACTGCGATGCATCAGGGACCGGACTCGGATGTGTTCTGATGCAGGAGCGGGCAGTGATCGCCTATGGATCACGTCAGTTGAGGCCGCATGAGCAGAACTATGCTACCCATGACCTGGAGTTAGCAGCAGTGGTCTTCGCTCTGAAGACATGGCGACACTATCTGATGGGCGAGCGCTTTACAGTCTTTTCCGATCATCAGAGTCTCAGGTATATCTTCTCGCAGAAGGACCTGAACCTGAGACAGCGACGATGGCTCGAGTTCCTCCAGGACTATGACTTTGAGATAGTCTATACTCCTGGGAAGGGGAACGTAGTAGCCGATTCCCTCAGCAGGAGGACGGGCATTCAGCTACTCGAGGAGGCGACGGAGCAGCTAGCCTCTTTGCAGATATCCTTCGTGGATAGAGATGGGGCAGCCTTTCTTCAGTCTCTCACAGTCACTCCTCCACTACTGCAGCGAGTCAGGGAGGCACAGCACGGGGACGTTGACTGTGAGACGCGGCGTGCACAGATATCCTCGGGACATGCACCTGATGGTTTCTCCCTTGGAGCAGAGCACGGCATCCTTTTCAGAGGACGTACCATGGTACCTGTCGCTTTGCGAGAGGAAGTACTGAGAGAGTTTCACACTTCTCCTTTAGCGGTACATCCTGGAGTGGTGAAGATGTACCAGGACCTCAGACGACAGCATTGGTGGCCGGGTATGAAGAAGGTTGTAGCAGAGTTCGTTTCTCGATGCCTCACCTGTCAGCAGGTGAAGGCAGAGCATCAGGTACCAGCAGGCTTGGTACAGCCCTTGGAGGTTCCGGAGTGGAAGTGGGACGACATATCTATGGACTTTGTGACTGGACTTCCACGCACTTCCAGAGGTCATGACTCCATCTGGGTGATTGTTGACCGACTCACCAAGTCGGCACACTTCTTACCCATCAGAGAGCAGGGCTCAGTGGAGAGCTTGGGACGTCTCTACGTTCAGGAGATTGTGCGGCTCCACGGCGTGCCATCATCTATTGTTTCCGATCGAGATGCCCGCTTTACTTCCCGGCTTTGGAAGGGGTTACAGGAGGCGTTCGGTACGCAGCTACGTCTTAGCACAGCTTTTCACCCTCAGACGGATGGTCAGACGGAGAGGACCATTCAGACTCTCGAGGACATGCTCCGCGCATGTGTCCTCGACTTTGGTCGTAGCTGGGAGGACCACCTACCCTTGGTGGAGTTCGCGTACAACAACAGCTACCACTCCACCATCGGGATGGAACCGTACAAGGCGTTGTACGGCCGACCATGTAGATCTCCTTTGTGCTGGACAGACCCTGGGGAGTCAGCACTGGTGGGACCGGAGATGGTCCAGGCCACGACAAAGAAGGTCCAGGTCATCCAGGAGCGGATGAGGACAGCTCAGAGCCGACAGAAGTCATATGCTGACAGGAGGCGGAGGCCACTAGAGTTCGAGGATGGCGACCACGTCTTCTTGCGGGTCTCACCTCGACGTGGTATTCGGAGATTTGGCCGAGGCGGCAAGTTATCTCCGCGCTTCATCGGACCCTTCCAGATTCTCAGCAGGATTGGCGAGGTGGCTTATCGCCTGGCTCTACCACCTCAGTTGCACCGGGTGCACTACGTCTTCCACGTATCTCAGCTGAGGAGATACGTGCATGACCCGACGCACATCATTGACCATGGGGAGCTTGACGTTGACGATGGGGCGAGTTTTACGGAGGTCCCGGTGGAGATAGAGGATCGACAGGAGCGGGTCCTGCGTGGGCGATCGATTCCTCTTGTGCGCATCAGATGGCAGCACGGGAATCTCCAGGAGAGCACATGGGAGCGGGAGGCTCAGATGCGTGCTCAGTACCCTCATTTGTTTCCCTAGTTTTTGATGTATCTTTACGGGGACGTAAAGCCCTAAGGTGGGAGTAATGTAAAGACCCGTAAAATTCAAGGGAATTTTTTTCTTAATTTTCTTTAGAATTTTACAAGAGCGCGGTTTCAGACGGCACCTGATTCCGAGGCCCGGAGTGCCCGGAATTAATTTCCGAAGTTTGGCTCGGGTACGTTCAGTGAACGAACGAGCGGGAATTCCTAACTTTTGATCCGGTGCTCGGAATTGAAATCTGAGGGCACCGATGAACTCGCAGCGCCGATATTCGCTTAAAGAGACCTTTTCGGGAGTTGCGTTTGTTGCGGGTTGAAAGTTAATTTTTGGGGTTTTTAGTTGAGTTAAATAAAATTTGTGTAGAACAAATTTTATTATAACTTCTTAAAACCTATCAAAGGAGGTTGGAAGTGGGACCCACACCCACTTAACCTCCCTTGGGAGGATTAAGTGTGGTGGGGCCCACACGAACCCCTAATTCTTTTCAAATTCCCTAACCCCTCTAAACCCCCTCTTAATTATGTAACTCTTCCCTACTTTAACTCCTGCCAACCTATCTCTTCACTTAATTTTGTCAACTCTGGATCTAATTAATGTATTGAATTCAACTTTTGAATTTTGAAAGGTTGGCAAAGTGAAAATAAAATAAGGTGTAGCTTATTTTATTTTGGGTTATTTGTTTGTCTTCTTGAGAGGTGGAGAGCTCTTCTTCTTCTTCAAACTCAACGAAGAACGCGAAGAACGTCGTTCTTCAACGAAGAACTTCTCCGCCGAAGAACACGGTCCATCCGCGACGCCATATCCGCGACGCGACGTACTTCTTCCGCGTCATCTCTTCCGCGACAGTTTTCCGCGACGAACGCCATCGACAACGACTCTTCCTCCGACGTCAAAGGAATCGACACCGATATTCCACGACTACGTCAACGTGCGACTATCGAGGTAGAGGTTCTTGAGTTCGTTGTTTTCTTTATTATTTGACTTTCCTCAAGACTTGACGAGGAACGCTCATTTTCCAACGAAGAACGCCGCTCCGCTCTTCTTCGTTTACCGTGTCAACGAAAGGGGACGCTACTTCTTCCTCGGACAATCTTCGTCGGCGTGCAAGTTTCGCCAACGACGTGTCTCTTCGAACGCATCCCTTCGTCATCGGATTTGACGAACGGCTACCGCGACGCCCGACCTCCGCGACGTCGTCTTCCGCGGAACCTTGACAATCTTCGAACCTTATACCCGAGGTAGGGGTTGTTGATTCAATTTATATTTATTCCATTTCTTGATCATGGATTTCGCATGTCAAACATGAGACTTTTGAATGTTTTAAGTTGCGTTATTATTTTAACGTGAGGGGGGGCCGGACCGCACGAACATGGCCGAACCCCCCTCCATCGTTCTTGCTTATTCTTGCGGGTGGAAGCAAGTGGCGTGGTGCCGTCGCACCACGCGGATGAACGTGCAAATATTTTACGCGGCGCCGTCGCGCCACGCCGAGGAAAAATCTTCAAGAACGCGACGCCGTCGCGCCGCGTTGAATGGAATCAAGGCATGGCGAAAGGGGCGCGGTGTCGTCGCACCGCGCCGGACGACGAACACCGCGGCCGGTTCCGGGCCGCGGCGGGACGAGGAGACCGCGGCCGGTTCCGGGCCGCGGCGGGATGAGAAGACCGCGGCCGGTTCCGGGCCGCGGCGGAAGAGAAGACCGGCGGCCGGGCCGCCGGCGTCGGAAGCCGAAGAGGGGACCGGAAATTCCGGTCCCGTTGGAGAAAACCGGCCGGCCAGCTGGCCGGCCGGATGCCGTTAAACCGGGGAATTAATTCCCCGGCCAGCATGTAAAACCCCCCTCTTTAAGAGGGGGGGGCGGTTTTAATTAAAGGGAGGGGGGCAGCCGGCCCCCCCGGTTCCGCGCCAGCAGGCCCCCCATGTGGGGGGGGCGCTTTGAAAATAACGGCGCGGCTATGCCGCGCCGCCTGTTGAAAAACCGCGGGGCTTGCCCCCCGCGTGCCGACCGTGTGCGGCCCCTCGCGGCACCCCGAGCCGCCGCGGCACCTCGCGGCGCCAGCCCGCCGTGGCTCCCCACGCCGCCGCCCGCCGCCGCCGGCCGCCGCGCCGCCCAGGGGGGGGGGGGGGTCGGGCCGGGTCGGCCCGGACCCGGACCCCCCGTTTCGAACCAGATTTGGTTTTTGGCCCATAACTTGAGCCTCGGACCTCCGATCGACGAACCGTCAGCGGAAACGCGATCCTTGGATCGAGACGGTCGTTTCGGTATATCGCACTCAAGGTTTCGGATTACTTTGAGTTCGGCCGGGTTGGTTCGTTCACGAAACCAACCGGGCTTTCGGAGCGGAAACGCTCATATCTTGAGCTACGAACGTCCGATTGACGCGCCGTCAGTCGCGTTGTGTTCCTCTTAGTGAGAAGGATCTTTTGGCATACTCCGCCCGAGGTTTGGACATAGGTGGAGTACGGTCGGGTTGGTTTAGCCTTAAAAACCAACCGGGCCCCGGAGACGAAAATGCCAATAACTCTCAGACCGGGCGTCCGATCGACGCGCCGTCTGTTGCGTTGAGTTCCTGTTGACGATACGGAACTTTTGGATACATCAACTCTGGTCTTCGTGACAGTTGATGTATCAGCCTCTCGGCTCGTGGAGCGGACCCTCCGAACGAGCTTGCTATGTGCGGGAACCCTAGTGCTGGCTGCGACTGTTCTACTGCTACGACTACTACTGCTACTGTGACTGCGACGACGACAGTACAGAGATCCTGTGTGGATTCGACGACGACGACTTCAGCACTCAGCGATCCTACGTGGATCAGTGCTACAGGTCCTGTGTGGGCCCGATCCTGTGTGGGTCATTGCGGGGGTTAGTTACCTATCGATCCTTCGTGGGTCCGACGACTTAGATGGATCAGTGATCATCTTTATCGTCCTCTGAAGAAGTATACCTGTGTGAGCTGAATCCTATTGCTTTCCTGTGTGGATTGTGTTGTGCAATCCTGTGTGGATTACGTTTTGCTTTCCTGTGTGGAATACGTTTACTTTCCTGTGTGGACTGAGTTGAACTTGGGCTCGGAGGTTAGAGCGTATTTGAATTGATGACTTAGGTATATGTATGGGCATATACCTAAGCAGTGTCAGTTGTTACTTCGAGGTTTATCCTTTGTGGATTTGAGAGACCTTCAGGGGTCTCGGGGTCCCTACTGAGTAGCTTATACTCACCCCTGCACGGGCTTTTCCCGCACTACGTTGTGTTGGTTGCAGACGACGGACAGCGTTGACCTTAGCTGAGGCCTACAGAGCGGGACGGTACCCGGAGGTGGACCACTGGGCAGGACGTGCACGGAGCGGACGGCGGGACCCGTGGAGCAGAGGAGCTATCTGTACCCACCCTTCAGGTGGGATTTCCGGTGGACAGCTCGGAGTAGCAGCTTTTACTTTTCAGTTGCTGTTTTTCCCTTTTTGAGTTGTACTTTACTTTCAGTTTGGGTTTGTATTCTGGCCCATTTACCTTTCCGCACTTTCAGTCGTACTCTGCTTTTGTTTAGTGTTTACTTTCTGCTTGCTTACTCTGTGGTGTTTGTTTACTTTTCAAAGGCAATGCCTTCCCTTTTTACTGGGATTTACGCCTTGGTGCTAGTCGCCAGCCCCTGGCTTATGGAAGGCGGGCTTGGGGTAGTCACGGCACGGACCCCGAGGGCGGGTCGTGAAAGTTCACATTACTTATCCTAAGCATAAAATCACTATTCATAATTTACTATTCATCAAAAATCAAGTTGATCTTATTAGACTCTAAATTTTGTACTGAAGATAATTATAGAAGACCATTTTTTGAATATCATTACACATTTTTAATTATTTAAGGTTTACATAAACATTTTTAAAATATCATTTTTCTAAAATTCATCAAAAATATGCATACTATATTTATCCGGTCATTTGAAAATAAATAAACTTCATCATAAGAAGAAATCCCAATTCTTATTTAAAACAAAATATTACACAAGGCAGTTACGGTCTCCTTACATAGCCCCTTATCACACCAGCATAGGACCTAAGTGTAAGGTGTGCTAAGGTGAGAGAATCTGAGGGAGGCTCGGCTAACATCGTACGAGTAGTAATTTCTATCAGTTTGAACTTCTCGCAAAGGCGATTCCGTTCTAGCTTAACACGATGAAGTTCGTCTTGGGTTTGGTCCAGAGCAAATCCCAGTGGTGCTACCTCCTTCCCAAGTTCTGTTAGATGGGCTTCGATCGGTCCAAGACTACTGGGTGAGGCCATCGAATATTCTTTCTATAATAATTAACCAAGATTACTTGTATTTAGAGACAATAATCAAAACATTTAGTTTCCAGGGGTCATATTGACCAATGGTCATATAACAGTCAAAACCCAACGGTCTCATTTTAATTATACTCATGTTATCAAATGAAACATTTTTGTTGAGTATAAAAATAAAATAAAATAACACATAAAATTAGGAAACAAGATTTATTCAAATTTTCAGGTCATTACAGTAGCTTACGGCTTTGTGTGGATTATCATCGCCTGAATCAGGCCATAATAAATAAAACATACCCCTTAATGAGGATCTATGACCTCTTCGACAAGTTTCAAGGTGCGAGGTGGTTCTCCAAGATCGATACTAGATCCAGCTACCACTAGCTATAGGTTTGTGAGGATGATATTTCAAAGTTGGCCTTTCATTGTCATTGTGGGCATTACAATTTCCTATTGATGCCCTTTGGTGTGACAAATGCCCCCACCATTTTCATGGATTTGATGAACCCGGCCTTCTATCCATACTTGTACTAGTTTGTTTTTGTCTTCATAGATGACATACTCATTTACTCAGCATCATAGGAGGAGCACGTGGAGCACTAAAGGATGGTCCTTGATTTACTTTAGGAGCACCATCTTTATGGAAATATCTTGAAGTGTTAGTTTTGGATACATGTGATTCACTTTTTGGGCATTTCATCTCTGAAGAGGGTTTATCCATGGATCCCATAAAGATCAAGGTAGTGCCTAATAGGGAGCCACCCAAGAATGCATCAGAGGTGTGGAGTTTTCTCATTTGGGTTGGATACTACCGAAGATTTGTGGCAGACTTCTCTAGGATCGCAGCACCTTTGACCACTCTAACGTGGAAGGGACAGTTGTTTATCTAGTCTGAGTAGTGTCGGAAGTCCTTCATGGAGTTGAGGTAGAGGATGACTAGTGATCTAGTTCTGAGACTACCAGAGGAGGGCATTGATTTCATAGTTTATTGCGATGCCTTAGGAGCTAGGCTCGGTTGAGTCCTAATGCAATGACCGGAAGTCATCACATATAGCTCAAGGAAGTTGAGACCCCATGAGAATAACTATACGACTTATGACATAGAACTTGTAGTTGTAGTATTTTCCTTTAGTATGTGGATACACTACCTCCTGGGATATAACTTTGTGGTTTACTTGAATGACCAGAGCCTCATGTACATCTTTACTGAGATAGATCTAAATCTAAGGTAGTGATGCTGGTTGGAGTTTCTATAGGACTACAAATTCGAGATATTCTATACTCTGGGTAAGGGAATAATTGTAGCAGATGCCCTTAGTAATAATTACCAGTCTTTCCTAATGTAGGAAGATTCAAATCAGTTAGCTTCCCCGTAGCTGACCCTGGTGGGTCAGGAGGGTATAGATTTTCTATAGTCAATGGTGATGACTCCTTCACTCCTTGAGCATGTGATAGAGTCTCAGCTGGGAGATATCGACTATGATGTTCTGTGTGACCATATATCCACAAGTGATGCACCTGATAGGTATTCTGAAGGAGGGAATCATGATATCTTGTTACAGGGGTGAATGGTGATTCCAGTCACGATGTAGGAAGAGGTGATGTGGGAGTTCTATACTTCTCCCTTAGTTGTATATCCCGGTGTGGGGAAGATGTATAGGGATCTTCAGTGGCAATTTTGGTGGTCCAGAATAGGATAAAGTGTTTCTGAGTTCATCTCACATTGTCTTACCTATCAACAGTTGAAGGCTAAGCATCAGGTTCCAACGAGTTTTTTGCAGCCTCTCAATATCCCAAAGTAGAAGTGGGATGACATATCCATAGACTTCATCATAGGGATTCCACCCAAATTTAAGGTCCTTGACTCCATCTAGGTGACAGTGGACTGACTTACTAAGTTGGTGCACTTATTTGCTATCAGGGAGCAGAGTTCGATGGAGAGTTTGTGGCAGTTGTACTTATGGGAGATCATCTACCTTTATGAGGTACCCTCAAAAATTATCTCTGATCATGACGTGTGGTTTACATCATGGTTGTGGAGAGGCCTGTAGGAAGCATTCGGGACATGGTTGTGGATGAGTATGGCCTTTCACCCCTAGACCGATGGGTAGACCGAATGCATTATCTAGGTGAAAGAGGATATGTTGAGGGATTGCATGCTAGATTTTGGATAAAGCTAATAGGATCACCTACCTTTGGTAGAGTTTACATACAATGACATTTACCACTCTACTATCGGCAAGGAACCTTTTGAGGCCCTATACGGAAGACCCTGTAGGTCACCTTTTTCATGAACAGAGGTTGGAGAATCATCCCTCATGGGCCCAGAGTTGGTATAATCCATGACAAAGAAGGTGTAGATCATTCGTGAATGGATGAAGATAGACCAGAGCAGACATAAATTATACGTAGACCACCGGCATAGGCCCTTGGAGTTCGAGCAGGGAGACCATGTCTTCTTGAGAGTCTCCCCACAATGTAGAATATGGAGGTTCACCTAGGGAGGCAAGCTATACCCAAGGTTCATCAGGTTGTTCGAGATCATGTGTAGAGTTGATGAGATTTTCTACCGCCTTTCCCTACCCCCACAGCTGGAGCGGGTGCATGACGTATTCCATGTGTCACAACTAAGGTGATACATGCATGATCCTACACACGTAATCGACTAGGGAGAGCTGGACATTGAAGATAGATCCACATTCATAGATAATTCAGTGGCGATCGAGGATAGACAAGATTTAACCTTATGTGTATGGGCCATCCCCTTGGTTCATGTATTGTGGAAGCACGGAAACATCCAGGAGATTTATTGGGATTGGGAGAGCCTGATACGGGCTCAATATCCCAAGTTGTTTGCCTAGTTTTTCTTTTCAGGGATGAAAAGTTTGAAGGAGGGAAAGATGTAGAGACCTGGTTTTCTCCTTTTAATACTTTTAAATATTTCTATATATATTTCCAAAGTTGGGTGTTGAGACGGTGTGCAATTCTGAGGCCCGGTGTGCCTGAAATTAATTTTATAAAAATATTAACTATATTTTATAATATGCACTTGAAAGAAATGGGATAACTCTTAAACAGTAGATCAAATCATAAATTTGAGGCCATGGTTGAGTCTAAAATGTGGCATTTACCCTAGGTGGGGCATAACTTTCATTGGCATGAGACTTCTGTGGAAAAAGCCATCCAGGGGAAAAATCGTAATTAAAATAATTAAACGAAATTGTTTTACCCCTGATTCTGAATCAAATAACTTTCAAACAGGGACTTGGATTATAAATCCGAGACTTCTATTGAGTTTTTAATGGGGTGTTTTACCTAGGCGTGACAAAAAATGAGATAGTGTGACAATTTCGGATTTCCGCTTTGAGCGGGACGTCTATAAATAGAGAGTTAAGTGTTTCAGATTAGGGTTAACCCCTAATATCTGTCTCTATATATATCTCTATCTCTATCTATCTATTTGAAATCCTAATCTCTCTCCCTCTCTCTATACCATTCTTCGTTGGATCGAGGAGCAATCTCCACTGAAACCTTGGAGAATCGAAGTGGGAGCGTCATGGACGTGTTTCCTACAACGAATAGTTGTTTCGAGGTAGGATTTATCTCATTTTTGAGTTTTGATTCAGTTTCTATTTTGAATATCTATTTTTTTACCTTGTTCTTCCTCATATATTTGAAAAATCATCGATGTCTGCACAAACACGGCCATCGATTTGTGTTTAAATGTCATTCTTCATCTGTTCTTTACGGTTTTCCACCATAAACTTTTGGGAACATTAATCCACCAACGTAGTGATGATCATAGGATGGTGTAGTGAAGCCATCATCTCTAGAGTCCCCGATCCACTGACGGAATCATGATCGGGTGACCGGATTGTGACTAGTGGTCCGTAGAATGGACCACTGGGGCATCGCGGTGTAGTGGTCTATGAAGCGGTGGTGGAAACACGGCCTGGAGGTGCCGCAAAGTGGTGAACCACATCACTCAGATGGTTAGCCAAGTGAGGTCGCACGCTGTGACTCCAGGTGGTGACCTATGCCGACAATCATGCGGTCGGTTGGCCGCGTCAATGCGGCTGGCGATTGGCTCATAGGCAAGGCCGCTGTCGGCCGCAGGCCAGGCTAATTGGTGGGGCCCAGCCCCAACGGGTTGATCCAAACAAGTGGGTCAGGTCCAACCCATTGGTTCAAACCCAGGTTGGCTGATGGTCGACCGCGGGCTGGAGTGACCGTGGCAGTCGACCGCTGCAGTAAGTGGATCGATTGTGAGTTGGTCCACCCACCCTGTGACCCTTTTTGAGGTTTCAAACACCCATATATTTTTAACTGGGTGTTCGTTTGATGTTACATCTATAGAAGCATAACCCTCTCTTCAATACGGACCATTTGAGATAAATTTGAGAATTTGATGTTCGGGGTCGGAAGGTGGGCCCCATTTTGACATGTTCGGGCTTCTTGTGGTGAAAAGAGCTCTTTTCACCGGTTGTCTATTTTGGAAAAATAAATAGAATGTCCTATGTGTTTTTTAATATAGAACGTGATGGTGAACTTCATTGCAGCTTCCATGTTATGAAGTAACTTTTTCCAAACTTAACGCTCGTCTAGCAGTGTTTGATAACGGCAGTTATGTTTCTAGGATCACCAGAGTAGTACCAGCTTACCCTCTAATGGGGCTGGGCAGTGTTGTTCACGGATGACTCTTCCGAGCTTACCCTCCAGTGGGGCTGGGTAGTTTCATTCATCATTTTCTCTTATATACTTATACTCCAATGGGGTTGGGCATCAGCACTTTCTATTTTCTCTTTTAGGCTTACCCTTCAAAGTATCATCCTTCAGAGGGGTTGGGCAGTGGTGTTCTCCAATGAATCGTGATGAGACATGTTTTGGAGTAACCTTGGACTCCTAAGTAAGAGGGGTGCTTTCCCCACCAAGATGTTTCATTGCGACGTGACCTAAAACTGTGCGAGTGAGACATATCCGCTCATAGAGGACAGTATCGAGGTGTTGTGTTTGATCCCCTTTCACTTGCAGTTCAGGGTAGATGTAAGGAATGCTGGGTACCGATGGTGGTTACTTCTAGGACTGTCGATGACTCTTTTCCTAGGATGAGCTGTGAGATAGATATCCCCTTAATCTCTCATTGGGTTTCTTTTACTGAGAATATATATATACACACACCCTATTGGAGTACCCACTCCTTGGGTTCTGGTTAGTCTCCTTCCAGGAGAGTTGAAGACTCAGGGGGTATGCCATGTATTTTTCATGTCTAGATTCTCATCATTGGACGAGTATACTCACCTACTATAGGTAACGAAGACTCAATGAGAATTTCACCTTCTCACCATTTCTAAATCCTTATGTTTGGATGATCTTACTTCACTCCTTGTTGGGTTGAGTTGCACTCTTTTATTGTACCCTGTTATCTCTACTGCTTTCTTCTATAGTTTTACCTCTTACTACCCCCCCCCCTTCTTTTTAGGGAATCTAACTGGGTATGTTTATACTCACCCATGCATGGGATTTGTTTGAACCTACCAAGATTATTTCAGATGAAATACATGTTTGATTGGGACTTCAGGGATCTTAGGGACACAGGTTCTTGGACTACGTGTGGTGGTCAAAGTTTGGGTTCCTCAGTTTCTTTACTTTCAGTATTTTTGTCAGGTTGGGAAAATTTTCAGTTGGGTGTGTATTTTCACCCTTTACCTTTCTTTTTACATTACTATACTCATTCCATTTCAGTGGTCCATGCATGCTTGGGTTTACTTTTACAACAGTTTCATATTTTATTCCTTTCCCTCTGCACATTTTCATTGGTTTGATTGTGTGTGTGTACATGTACTTAGGAAAAGGCCTTCCCAAGTTGTTGTTCCTTAGGTTCTAGTTTCCACCCCATAGCCTATGTAGGCGGGATTGGGGTAGTTATAGCTCAAGCCTCGGCATGGTTCAGGTCGTGACATAGTGGGTCAACTAGGGATTGTTTCTTGGCTGCTCAAAGATGGTTGGTCTAGAAGGAGTAACAGGCCTTTATGCTAGAAATATTATTTTATTTATTGGATAAAGTAGTTTTGGGGAAACTTTTAAAAAAAATTGACTGGAATTATGGGGATGTGAAAGGTTCAGTTGTGTTAGTCTAGGTTCCTCATCACCAGTTTGGGTCAATTAATATTTATAAAGCCTTAAGAATTTTCTCATGACACTAGATCCTTTTTAATATGATTTAGAGGACCTTTTTGTATTCTTTATTTATATCTTGTATTCTTTTTTTATAACACCATTTCTTGATTGGTTCTCTAGAAATGTTTTATCTATTTATTTTTTCCATGTGTGTGTGTATGTATTTGACCCAAGCTCTATCCCGTGGCTTCTTTTCAAATTGATTGTAAAAATGATTTTATGGGTTCATTTTCTTTTTTAAATGTATTGCATGATCTAACCTTTGGATTATATTTCTTTATTTTATAAATATTTTTCAATGATGTGTAGAAAACCTTTTTGGTTTATAAGCTTTAAATGTGGGTTTTCAAATGTTTTAAATGTGATTGTTTTGGTTTGAAAGTAAGTTAATCCAAGAAAACAAATTTTAAGTGATCGTTTTCATTTAAGTAAAATAAAATGGAAAACCTACATTTGAATGGTATTTAAAACTCAAAAAACATGTTTTTATAATTAATTGTTTTGAAATTGGAAAGTTGGGTGATTTCTTACTAAGTTATTATGTTCTCACACCTATATTATTAACTAAATTTTAGGTTCCTTTTTTATTTCTTGTCCACTCTTGAGAGCATTGATTGATTTAGGGGATTGAAGTTAGTTGTTTATTTTATTATATTAGATATTTTGTTCCTATTAAATTATTTGGTAGGACCTAATTTTACTTTTTATATAATTTCCGGTGTATGTAACTTTAAATGATTTACTTTGTAGAATGAATATTTTACTACTTTCTACGGATGGAGGATGATGATATCTATCAGTGGAAGAAGCAAAGAAATCTAGAGGCGACTTTGTGTCATTGTGTATATAGGGGAGGGAGAGTGGGGGTGAATGGAGGGATTTATTATTTACTTTTATTTACTAATTTATATTTTATTTATTCATATCTTATTTGTAATTAATGCATGATATATAGACATGTTCTGCTCGTGTTTTGTTAGCTTTCCACTAGTGTTTTTACTCTAATTATTGGGAAAATTTGTTCCCAAGTGTGTTCCTATAATACCCAATCACTAGTTTTTAGCCCATGGGGATTATGAATTACCTTCAGGATAATGGAAGAACAATTTATATGTTAGGTCAAATCGTATCCCAAGTCAGTTTTTTGCAACCCAAACATAATGCAAAGACAACACCTCCACTATGAGAGAGCTCTCATCAACAAAAAATCCCAAGTCTCTCAAACCAGTACACCTCCTTTAATGTCTCCATTTTTATAAAATCCTTCATTTTTAATATTGAGAACAAGACCTATGGTATCCTAGCTATAACACCTTGAATTTTTTTCTAAAATAATATTATTCTTGATAGCTTGCTTAAAATGTAACACTGAGCTTTAATCGAATTAGGATATACATTGTTTAAATGAAACCATTATAACCTAGTCATTAAATTGATGATATTAATTGGAATAACCACATTATTAAAATATTAATAAAGTATTTATATAATGATAATTTATTTATTAATAAATAAGTACTCATTTTTTATGTTTTAAAAAACATTTTCTTCAAAAATAGTTTTCATTGATTTTTTTGAGAACATATTATAATTAATTTATACCACTTTTGGAAATTTTATTTGATAAAAATGGTAAATTTTTTAAAATATTATTTCAATGTTATCTTAGGGTGAATTTTTCAGATTATTCTAAAAGGATTTATTTTTAATTGAATAGTGAAAATGCTGATTTTTGTAAAAATGTCATTTATTTTCATTAAATGAAGTAATTTAAAACTATAATTATGTTTTTAATATTATATTAAAATAAAATAAGACTATTTTAATTATATATAATATAATTAATTACCTAGGAAACAGCATTATACCTGATTTTGGTATAGGTTCATTTTTAGACTTAAAAATGAGTTTTTTTAAAAATATTTTTTGTTTCATTTTCTGTTTTTATCTTATATTAATTTCTACCCTTTATAGAGATTTAATGTTGAAAATGGATTCTATATTTATAATTAGTATTTTCAAAGTTGTTAAATAATTTCCCTTTATTTTTTGTCATTATAAATAGTAATCGTAGTAAATATTTGTCACCTCAGTAAGGGTAAAACGGGTAAAATAAAGTTAAAACTATTATATAATACCTAAAAATATTTATAAAACTTGTATTAATTTTATTATATAATTATTTTCCTACCATAACCATACAAGTTTCTAAAATTTGGTATTTTCTTATCACTTGACATTGATAAATACCTTAATATAAGTAAAAAAATAAAAACAAAATATAACTATATTTGTTTCAATATCTCTAATATTTTTTAATATGGATAAAAGGAGGTTATGTTCAGTTAAACATGATTATTTGAAATATTAATAAAAAAATTATCATGGTAATTTATTTTTAATTTTTAGTGATGTAATAATTAACATAAGTTCTTATTCAATACTAACACTATTCTTGTTCAAGTAATTAGAAAAATCAAGTAAATGATTTTCAAAAACATTGAAAGTAATAAAACTTGGATTAATTATTGTGATCCAGTAATTTTTTATATAAATATGATATATTATTTATTTATTAAATGTTTATATTAAAAATTTCATTGCCATGCTGATTTCATTAAAGTTAAACTATGCGAATAGTTCTAAAAATGAATTTAATGGTATATTATGTTAAATAATATTTAATTTAATGATTTAAAATTAATTAAAATATTATCATTGGACTAGTGTATGGTATATGGTTTAACATATCAATTACCATCCACTTACGTGTCACTTTTACTTTTATAATAACTTTCTTGACTCCTATAGAGTAAAAAACTTTAATATCACGGTAATCATCAAAAAGGGTTAAGAGATAAGGGAAAAAACATCATCTAAAATTATCCAAATTTTATTGAATGGGATTAATTAGACTCATAATCATCATATATTTGAAATATGATAATTTTGTTCCACATAAACATGAAAATTAATTTATATTAATTTAATACTTTGAGTAATACAAAGGGTGGC
Organism: Viscum album; assembly: GCA_963277665.1. Classification (NCBI taxonomy): domain Eukaryota; kingdom Viridiplantae; phylum Streptophyta; class Magnoliopsida; order Santalales; family Viscaceae; genus Viscum; species Viscum album. The sequence continues at coordinate 580,720,713 of OY728129.1, read as the reverse complement.
CCTCCCCTCACTTGTAAAAGGGAATCTCCTCTATTATCTTTCTCACACATTTTAAGCACTCTAATTCAGAAAATACTACCAAAACCTATCCCTAACCTTCATCCACATGATCTATATGATCTTATATCATTAAAATACCAACCTAAAAGGATTAACATGTAAGCCAAAGGAGGTTTTCTAAAGAAGAGGTATAACTCTTAAACGATCATTTTTGTTTTATTTATTCTTATAATATATAAAAATATTAATAAAACATGATGATATAACAACAAAAGTATTTAAAATATACTAAAATTTTATTATATTTATGTTACAACCCTCATTAATCTCATTTTTCATCCTATGGGGAATGAATACATCATTAATGCGTACGTGTGGACTACCACCTCCACGAAGAGATGTGTTTCTTTTTTCATCATTGCATCTCATGGATGTTTATTATGATTGATTGGATGTATATATATTATATTAATGACATAATTATAATTATAAAAATATAATATATCATCTATTTTCTTACCCTTCCATCCATTGAAAAATTAAAACTTTGTCCATGCGTATGTGTGGACTACAACCTCCAGGAAGCGATGTGATTCGTTTTTCATGTACACCTTTAATGAATGATTCTAAAATTTTATTTAATATATAAAAATTATTATAACTTCATTATTATTATTCTATATATAATGTAAAAATTAAACCATTTACCATGTTCAGCCCACCAAAATGTTTTTTCTATTATGAACTAAACGTCCACAAAACGTCTGATATAGAATTAATTGATTTAATAACTATATAATGCATGGTAATAAATGAAATAAAAGGAATAATAATAATTTAATACACCTTAAAAAAATTATTAAGAAATTATACAATTAATATAAGTTTATTATATAGGATTTAAATTCGGTACATGTAAATTTAGACTCGAGGTAAGGTATTTTCTTTAAATACTATTTTAAACATTTTTAAGTATTCCTTCTAACTCTTTTAATTCCATATGCGTATTTTTATTAAATTTTTTCATGGAATATATAGTTTATTTATAAATGTTTTATAAAATTATTTTTCTATTAACTTTGAATTTCTTTACAAATTTTAAAAAAGGTTATTCTTCTTGTCTTTTTCTGAATGATGTACTTTTTACCAAAGGATTGAAAAGAATGTTTTTACCATATATGACATGAATGAATTTTCACACTATCATGTTCATTATTCTATAAGAATATTCCTATACAATTTTACATTTTTATTTTCAAATAAAATATTTTTCCAAATATTTTAGAAATTTTTATTAAATATTATCAAAATAAATGGATATTTTATGTGAAGACTGAGAATGGTTTTTTAGAAGGGATAAAAGAATATTTTATGAATTTTTGTGATTTAAATGCAAGATTATATGTGATTTATATATTTTATAGTTCTTTGAAAATTTTCAAGATGATGATTGAGACCTATATAGCTATCCAATTCATTGGGTAATGATTATGTTCTTTGGGGAATTATTTTGGAATCAACCGAGTATGTTATTCTATTTGTAAGAGTGATTGTAAGACTAATATAAAGAATATGTCATGTGGTACCTATATGGTTATTATATTCTTTAAAATTAGTTTTCATGGAATATTTTTTATTTCAAAAGGTAATCTAATGAGCTTATTTTTAAAGGAAAGTTTATGCCCCTTTTAAGGGTGAAAATTATGGTTTTCAAGAAAAAGTTTTCATGAGTTCCCATGTTTTACAAAGAAACCCTCATGGTTATGGTTTTTACATTAAAATTTATTATAAGATGTTTTGTGAAAATATTTTTTCAATTAATATTATTTCATGAGTAAGAAAATCAGTATTTGATCTCAAAGTTTATTATGTAAAAAGTGAGAAATTTCTTATGGGATTACATTATTTACAAAATAGACTAATAGGATCCTTTAATTTTATATCCCTTAACAGGATTTTTGTGCTCATCCCATGTTTTAAAATGTTTTTTGGGCCTAATTATGAGTAGGATTCTATATCAATGTCTAACTTTCTTCTATGGGGATTCAAATTTAAATAATAAAACATGTTTTTAATGAAATGGGTGTTTAAATTTAATTAACTTGTTTATGTGGGTAAAATGATATTGAGTGAAGTTGTCCTATTTTTAATGTAAATTTTTAATATGTAAGTATTTTTCCTAATTATCTAAAACTATAAATTGAAAATATCCTAAAAATATAAGAAAGTGAAATCCTTGTTATAAATCATGTAATTTTGGGTTGTTTAAGTAACAGGGCATTTTAGTTGGAATCAAAGGAAATGTTTAAATAACTTTAGAGGTAAGTTTGATTCTGATAAAGATAGTTTAAGATTTTTTAATACCATTATTGATTAATAATCCAAGGTTTGATAATAAAATTTAATATAATAAATACCACTTTGAGGTTTTTTATTGGAGTTTAAGATTATTAAGGATATTTTGTAAGTCATTTATAGGAATAAAACCCTTAGGTTTAGTATGTGTTTTAGTAAAAAAATTATTTTAAGAATAATGATTTTATATTTTATGCAAATATGTTTAATGTTATTGATAACCTATAGTTTTAATATGATCTTTGATGTTGAGGTAATTATGGGTCATTACAATTTAGGAACATATGTTTTATCATATAGATAACCATGGGAATGAAAAGAAATTTAGTGACTAAGTGATTAATGTTATTTCGAAATATGTTAACTATATTTTTGGGGGACATTATATAATTAAGGTAAAAATAATATTATTATATAAAATGGGAATTTATTTAAGGAATAAAGGTTGAATTATATTTTGGTATCATATATGATTTTATTGTGGTTTTATGGTGATTAAGGATATTTATGGAAACTATTAGCTATTTTGAATAATATTTTATTAGATTATATGAATTTTTGGTATATTAATTTATGAGTGGTTTTTATTATTTGGAGATTGTTTTTATTTTTATCATGGAATAATACGAGATCAAATAATTCTAATCTTTAGGTTTAAGTCTTGGTCATGCGTATTTTGAAGAGTGTTAAGGTTAGCTATTTATGGAATGATTTAAGTTGAACTTTGGGTTATATAATTGATATTTTGGTGGTTTATGTATGAAGTTTTATTCATATTTAATGTTATATTATCTTGTGCTAACCATTTTGGTTTTGGTTAATGTATAAAGATGAAAGGAATAACTTGTTATCCTTTTGTAGATCTTATGATCCATTAGAAGTTTATTTTTGTACTTCAGGCATTAAAAATTCATCTAGAATTTAATTTCTTAGAGTAGGAGATAAGATAGAAGTTTAAATTTTTCAAATAATAACTAAAGGATGAAATTTTGATTTTTGGAATGGAAATAAATAAAGTAAGTATATTTTCTCATGTTCTCTATTTTGATAGTAAAAGAGTCTCTCAACTCTAAGAAAATGATATTTAAAAAAATTGTCTTATTACCATAATTTTTTATGAATCAATGCTCTTATTAATCCACTATGGATTTATATTTTTCTGGACATTAACTTTATTATAACCATTTTCTCTATCACCCCCTGGGCGTTATTTGTTTTCTCCATGTTTATATTTTCACTTCCTGCCAATGTTCTCTTTATCTGGTAACTTAATTATGTGTTACTCTAGGTGAACTTCATATTTTCATTATAATATTTTCAAAATGATTTTTTTTTATCCCTTTTTAAAATTTGTGTTTTAACAAAGTTATTTTTAAACATTAAAAAGGATTTTCCCTTCATTATCGTATGTTTTATATTCCACTTTATAGAATAATTTTTTTAAAAAAAATAAACTCCTTTTATTAGGAACAAGATAAACTTGTGAGGATGAAATTTATTTAATTTTGTACAATGTAACACCTTGGAATTTTATTTTAAAATAATACTATTCTTGATGGATTTCTTTACATGCAACACCGAACTTTAATTTAATTATGATATACTATAAAAATATTATTATTTAAATGTGACTGATATAACCTAATCATTAAATTAGAAATTTGAATAGAAATAACCACATTATGAATATATGAATAAATTTTTTAAATAATTCAAATTTATTGATTAATAAATAAGCCCTAATTTTTTGAGTAAATTCATTTTAAGCTTCAGAAATTGTGTTATCTTTAAAAATAGATTTTATTAATCTTTGTGAGTAGATATTATAATTAATTTATTCCAATTTAAGAAATTTTATTTGATAAAAAGGATATAATTTTTTAAATCATAATTTCAACATTATATTATAGTGATTTTTTTGGATTTTTCTGATAGGCATTATTTTTAACTGAATAGTGAAAACTATTAATTTTCGTAAAACTTTCATTTATTTTCATTAAATGAAATAATTTAAAAGTATCAATATGTTTTTAATTTTATATTAAACTAAATTAATATTACTTTAATTATATATAATCTAATTACTTATATAGTAATCATCATTATACCAGATTTTGGTATAAGTTCATTTTTAGGCTTAAAAACGCATTTTTCTAAAAACTGTTTTTCATTGCATTTTGCGTTTATATCTTAAATTAATTTTTTTCATTTATATATAATTAATCTAAAAATATATATTCCATATTTTTAATCATGAGGTACGAATTTGGTAAATTGGATAATTTTATTTTTGTTCATTATGAGTAGTAATCGAAGTAAATATTTGTCACCTCGGTAAGGGTAAAATGGGTAAAATAGGTTTAAAACAATGATATAAAGCCTAAATATCTCTCTAATAGTTTTCTTAATTTTATTTGATATGTTTTTTGTAAAATAACCATCCAATTTTTTAAAATGTTATAATTTTTTCCACTTTCCTTTAAAGAAGTCCATAAAATAATTTTAAGTAAATAATAGAAATAAAATGTCACTCTCTTTATTTTACTATATCTAATATATTTTATAGAAATAAAATTAGTTTATATTTATTTATAAATTTTTTTTAAAATATTAATTAATTTTTTTATCATGGTAATTTTATTTTTAATTTTTAGTGATGGAATAATTACCTTAAGTGCTTAGCAATACCGACAAGATGTAAGTTCAAGTAGTAGAAAAATCAAGTAAATGGTATTTTAAAATGTTAAAGGTAATAAAATTTGGATGAATTATTATGTTCCAAAAATATATATATAATTATAACAGATTAGTGATATTTTAAAGGTTAATATTCTAATTAAATTACAATATTTATGTCATTAAAGTAAAACTATACGAATAGTCCCAAAATGACTTTAATGATATATTATGTTAAATAATATTTTATTTATGATTTAAAATTCCTAAAAGTATTCTATTTAGACAATTTAATGGTATATGGTCTATAATATAAACCATTTTCTACTTATGGGTCACTTTTCTTTTTATAGTATATTTCTTGACTCATATATTGTAAAAAACTTTGATAACACGCCAATTGTCAGAAGAGTTAACGGGTGTCAAAACAAATAGATTAGGGTGAAACAATAACCTAAACTTATCCAAATTTTATTGGATAATATTATTTCAACTCAAAATCATAATATATTAAAAATATTTCAACCTTTTTTTACTTTAAGATGAAAAATAATTTATATTAATTTAATACTTTAAGTAATTACATGGGTGCCCCTCCCCTCACTTATAAAAGGGAACCACCTCTCCTATCTTCCTCGCACATTTTGAGAAATATTGTTCATAAAATCCCTAAAAAAACTCTATATATCCTTCATACCCATTACTTAGAGGATCTTTTCTCATAAAAAACCGACCTATAAGTCTTAAGGTGTATTCTAAAGGTGGTTTTCAAAAGAAGAGGTATAAGTCTTAACCGATCATTTTTGTTTTATTTATTCTTCTTAATCATCTAAATTTTCCTAAACCATAAATATATAATTAAATAATTATCTAAACTATACTAAAATGTTATTATGTTTATATTAAAACCATTATTCATCTCCTTTTCCATCCTATGGGGAATGAAAACATCGTTCATGCATACGTGTGGACTACCACCTCCACGAAGAGATATGTTTCATTTTTCATCACAAACACTCATGAATGTTTATTATGATGTATTTAATGTATATATATGATATTTTCTAATAGTTTATTCCCTATACCCAACTTGAATATTTCTTTTCGATTACCATATCATGTATGTAGTGAGTTATATATGATGTAAACTTACCATAATAGTGTTGATATTTCTACGTCCACTATTTACATGGTAATGTCCATAGAATATTTTTCATATTGAAAGGTTATAGTAGTTCCCAAGATATAATGATAACTTATAGATACTATGAAATTAATCTTAAATATATGTCTTATGGTCTAGATACATCATACTTACTGAACATAGATGATATTTGACTATCAGGAGTTGGGGGATCGTAAGTATTGAGACTTTTTCTCATAAATTTCATACTTGGTAATATCGAGTAGATAAGATCATGAGGATTGAGCCCCTAATAATAACACCACATGTTTCAGGTTTCAATGGCAGTTCCTATATGAAAACACATGCAATGGTCTCTTGACTTGAGATTATTATCTATGTATACTATTTGATCGCATGCTTTGATGTAAGGAAAAAACTATGGCATTGAAGTCATAGAAAATTAGATTATGTTGGGTGTTTCAATAGTGGTATGACATTGATTGAATGATTAAGATATAATTTGTAGTTCATGAAATAAATTGATCTCTTAGGACCAGTTGACTAGGATGGTAGTACCTTCATTAAATACATAGACATGGTAGAAGAAGGTAAGTTTATCTAGTTTGGTTAATGAATAATAAATCAAGAAAGGATGATTACATGAAGTGTGCATCCTGGTTTATGAGATATCATGAGAAAAAAAGATTATATTATGCGAAGTGTGTTCATAGAAATGTTGTTGTTGCTATAACTATTCTTTATCTCTTTAGGGGCCTTGATTCGTTGCTAAAATCTACTCTTGATCTATAAATAGTATTCAATACTATCAAAATAAGGGCCTATAGGGCCACACACTAAGTGTATTCAAAATTATATATTATTATAATGAATAGGAGTTCAGGAACTGGTGGTCCCTCCATAGGGTCTGTGATATGTCCAAGAATATAGGATCACTGAGGAATAAATAAATTCATATTATTCAAGTTTAGAATAATCGGTATTGAATTTATCTATTATATATATATATATAAGTGTTAAAGTAAATATATGGAAAAATATTATATGAACAAATATTATTTTAATATTCAAAGTTCATTTAATATTTAAAATATTTCCAAGTTGATTTAATGACTCAATTTTATCACGTAATATATTGATTATATTATAAGTAAGTGATAAAAATATAAATGATATTTAAGACTTAGTAAAGTGGTCGTGGAATATCTTTTATAGTTTATTTAATAAGTAATAAATATCTAGGGTCTGGGGATACATTCTTAGGTATTTTAGAACTATGCTATAAAATGAGGAGGAGGCTCTCACATGGAATATTATTCACTACTCAATTGATGATAGCATCTCTCTCCTCCCACTAGCTTCCAAGTGAGAGGAGCTCTTATTCCAAGCACTCGATCATAGTTATTCTTCATGGATTGATGGAATGTCATAGTGGTGATCATCAACGCATTGAAGGCATCATAATATTTAGGTTATAGAACTCAAAATTTGATGATTGATGCTCCCATGGAATTTCGAAGCACATGTGGAAGATCTAGAGGGAATCAGTTTCAATTCCTTTGAGAAATGATCATCGATGATGAGAGAATGTCGATCACAACTATATTTCAAAAGAGGTGGTTTTTTATTTAACTTTTATGCTTAAAATTTATCACACAAGATCCTAGGCCTTTACCAAGGCTATGTTTCAATGGTGATGATGTTGTTAGGTCAATAACTGGTGAAAAGTTTAAAATTCATAGCCCACTGGATTCCACTACACGCTCCAGTACCAATAATTGACATCAGAGCGATTGCATGAAATTTTAAGCCAAGAAAAAATACATTAAATTCATGAAGAGGACGTTGTGATGGTCCCAACTTCTTAGATGGAGATCCAATCTGGTATCGGATGGCTGAGTTATGAGCATCCAAATATTGAAATACTGATCAATTTCAGTTTTGTTTTTTTAATTTTTTTGAATAAGATATATATATATATATAGGTATATATGTATATGAGTTTTTAATTACACCAATTGAAACTCTATTTCCATCTCTTCCAGTGCCATCCTATCCTTCTCCTCACCAAGACAAGCCTTACTCACATGGTTTCCCTGATGTCATGCTTCTCCCCTAGCCAACCGAGATGCATTATCCCAACATCATTGCAAGCCCTCTTCGGGCATTTCTCATGTGATTCCCCTCCATATAGCCACCCATCTCCCCCTATAGATATCATGTGCCAAGGAACCCTTCTTCTAATGATTCATGTCCAAAACTGAGTAATTCTGACCTAGGTTAGTGTGGGTGGGGCCCTGCCTAACCTGCCATGCCTTTTCAGGTCAAAATTAGGCCAGTAATCCCTTTTAGGGTTTTTTGGGATAGTTGGCGCCTTGGGTAAAATTTTAAATTTTAAAAAAAAAAGTTTCCATTTTTTGTGATTATAAAAATAATTAATTAATTTAAAATTAATATTTAAAAATTAAGTTAAATTTTAGAATACAATTAAATTAATTAATGAAACTGAATGAAATATATTTTTGAATTAAAAAAATAAGATTGAATTATTTTAATTTATTAAAAATCAACCTCGAAAAGAATTTATCACAAAATTTAATTTATTTTCATGAGTTAATGCATACTAACTAATCATGAGCCTTAAATTGACCAATGCATGTATGATATTAATTTATTTTTTTAATTACTTATTGAAATTCATGGTTTGTAATAATTATTTTAATAAATGAAGATTTTTTATCATATTTTACATCATTATATGTATAAGAGAATGCACACCCAGATAAAATTTATTTATCTGTATTTATCATTCTTTTGATCCTATCACCTATGTGGGATTATTTTTCTATAATTATGTGGATGATAAGTGATGTAGTTCATGCCAATATTTGGCGATGTACTAGATAGGATTTTAACACATTGGGTTGTGTGAGTGCTACAACTCGAGCCGCATGAGTAGTGACTCAAGGAGTTACCCCTAGGGTCTAGGTCGATCTATTTTTTCAATATATGGATCAACCATTAGTATCATGTCATGATCATGTCATTTAACTTTATTCATGAATGGTTTATTATTTTATATATGTGTAGTTTTTATGCACAATCGCATAAAATAATAAGCAATCATGCACAAATTAAATGAACATGTCATGAGATGAATGTTTTCTATTTATTGCATAGTCAGGTTGTGAGTGTGATCACATGGTACATTAATATCAGATATAAAATGAATTCATTTGACAAGAAATAATTAATAAAACCCTCAAATAACTATTAAGTCATAAACATCTTTTTTCTCTTAAATTTGAACAAAAACAAGTGCAAATGGTACTTTTCAACCCCAGTTGAGGGTGCCTCATACTACTGGGGAGTCCTTGTGAGAGTGATGGTTAAACTTAACTAAAAATTGTAGCAAATAAGTAGCCATATCTATATTTATACCACTTTAGAGGCCATGAATTGAGGAAATTAAGGTTAAGATTCTAAGAAGCCGAGATTTCACTCAACAGTTGAAGGAACTGTGAGTCGATGTGGTTGGTCAGTCTAGTGCCTACCTTGAAAATCTCTGAGAAGTGGCATAGCCATAGGTTGGTCTATGAGGAGAGTTTTTGAGGATCCTTACCAGTATAAAACTCAAGATACGAATTATTCTGAATCTTGTAGTGAGGGTTACTAGGTTCGATAAAATAGTGGGAGACATTTAATGATTTAATTAATCGATAATGTCTGATCAGTAATCAAGATAAAAGTAATAATATAATAGTGTTTATGTTGTATAAAATGGAATGTAATACCAAAAATACTCTGTGATTAATATTAGAAAAATTCAATTTCCTCAATGTAATAATTTTCCAAGAGTAGTAAAGGCACTTGTGCACACTACTATGATATAGGAAATTCAAGTTGCTAGAGTCTCAAATACCTGTTGAGATACCTTAGGATGTGAGGGTGTAAAATATGATTACAAGAGACTCATGTATAACACATTTTGATGTTTAAATCATAATTATATCATCAACATATTATGTGGCATGTTGATACAACATCAGGACATGGATGGTTTTACATGTTGTATCATTTCTGAGAAGTTTGTGGGGAGAAAGTGAAGTGAAATATGAATGGGATAGTGATTACACTGGATATGTTTAAATATTAAATATGGATCACAATATTTTAATACATAACTTTCTTATATTTTTTCACCCATTTAATCTAATTTTTTTAAGATTACAAAATGAACAGTATGGAGAAGACAATTCATTACCTTTTAGGTAAGGTTCACCAAGTTTATAATACCCCAATATTTTATGGTATGTTTCTTCTTAAATAATTTCAATTCATTAGATAGCTTATAATTCATACAACAATGAGTCTTTGTGAAAGAAGACTTGGTTATAGGAGATAGTTATAACCTAGCCATTAAACTTAAATTTTCCACTTTTGTGATTTGAATTTCAAAAAATAAACATACATGGTTGTGATTATGATGATATTTGGAGTCTGATAGGATTAACTTAATTTTTGGTGAATAGTAACATACCCTTATGAATAGAAAATTACCCTTATGAATAGTAACTTACCCTTACGAATAGTAATGTTACCATTATGAATAGTAATATGACCTTTATTAATAGTAAATTAACCAAATAAATAGTAACCTCAACCATGAATATATAAATAAAATTTAGGAATCTTATAAGTGACAATATGATCATAGTATAAGATTTGGTAAGTCATAAATATTTAATTATAATTTTAAATTAATAAATTTATTTAAAATAAAATACATTTTTATAAAATGTATTCATAAATAAATATTTTTTTTCCTGTGATCTTAGGATAATTTAATAAGACCTTAGTTAATTTTTTAGGGTATTATAAAATCGGTTTTAGTTTTAAAAACTGTATTTTTTGAGTAATTGGTGTTTCTAATAAAAAAATAAATTTTACATAATTAGAAAATTATTTTGATAAAATGGAGTTAATTTTTTAATTTACATGTCAAAAAATGGTAAGGGTGGTTTTTTACGATTTTTCTGAAATACTTGAATTTTTAGTGAATAGTAAGATACGATAATTTATGATAAATGCTAAATACATGATTTATTGAGTCATGGATTATTTCATACTGATGTAATAACCCTTGGTTAAATTTTACATGTAATAATTGCTATTTTTAGTCAGAATAATCAAGTCTATTTATAGTCTTGAGGAAAAATAATAAACTAATGATTAAATTAATACAAAAACCCTCCTCTCCTCCACTATATAAACCACCCCTCACCCCCTCTTCCTCTCACACCACTCAAGATTTTATCCTTGCCTCAGTTATACCAAATACTCTTACAAATCCCTCCCCCCACATCTAAGACCTACTGGTCTCACAAAAAGGATAAAAACAAAGGCCTTAAGGAGATTTCTCAAGGAGGAGTACTCAATAGGTAAACCTCTCTTCCTTTTTCTTTCAACTTCTTTTACAAGTTCCATTTAATTGTTTATCCATCCTCACCTACCCTCATCCAAATGATATGATAATACCAGTAGCTTACATGTATTGAAATTTTATTATGCAAATTAAATATTTCATCATCATCTCTCTTTCACTCTTCTCTTGTAATAAAAATAAAAACATCGTCTAAGATGTATTAATTTATCACATTCAAAGATAATGGGTTTTCAATTTCTATTACCGTCTTCAATAATGGTTACGAAACCATTTTTATGGTTGAACCAGATAATTATATATGTGATATATCATATTTAATGTTATTTAATAATTTTGTACACATGGTATTTAATTATAAAACAAAATGAGTTTGTGGTGATCGAAAAACCATCAAAATAATCCAAGAGTTTATCATTAAAATTTTATATAATGATTCATCCTCTACCAAAATAAAAAAGGATTTAAATTATCATTTAAAATTTTCTATGACCATTAATAACTCATAACTTCAATTCTAGATTTCAATTTTCATATTAGATGAAATTCCATACTCTTGTACAAGCGAACCGGTCATGAAAACTAAGAAAATGTGCACTCCCAAATGATAAAATTAAATCTATTAACCCATCTAAAAGGTCATAAATTAACTTAATGAAGATATAATAAATAAATTACATATAGATAAGGTTCTATAATTTGTAATTAATGAATCTAATTTTATTATTCAGGACCTTAAGATCAAGTGCAGAATACATTCAGACTTAAGGTAAGGGGTTTCTCATATCACTTTTATTTCCGTGAGATTTTCATTGTTCACCACTTATTTCATATATTTGGTGTATGTGTACTGAAATTTGATATATAATATCATTATTTATATTTATATTCATGTTATTCAATGATTAATTTTATGATTATTAATTTTTTTCATACATTTCGATTGATTACAATGTGGTAAGGGAATTTGTCTCAATATCCATTTCATTGATATTTACTTTGTATTGTGCACCTAATCATTTTTATGTGGTGTATCTACTACCCATTTGAGATAATTTTTCATTTGAAATTGTAATTATATTATATATTCATATTATTTTTTCATTGATATGATTATTTTCTAAGTCGTATACCATTTTACATACAATGGTTATTTTGAATGCATCGATGAATCTGTATCCTCTACTCAATATGGATATTGAAAAGGCATATTGTTCTTATATTAAATCCTTTTATAAAGAATTATTTAGACTTTAATTGATGGTTAGGGCTCACTATATCCCCTGGATGCATCTACAGGTCTCATGAGACAAAATAGTTGGCGATAAACCCTACAAGTTTGTTTCCAAAACAGAATCATACAGGTATATACCCATAGACTTAAACCTTATCAACCATATTATGGTTCATGTTCCAAATATATTATGTCCAATTAATAGGCATTATCTTTATTCATTATACATTTATTACTTTCTATGAGGTTTTCACTATGACAAAATCTATGGATGCATTATCATTCTCAGTTTATTGATAGCGTGTGTTTTTCATTTATTCACCATTACATGTTGATTATGTCAAATTGATTATGATTCACTTATTAGTGGTTCATACTTACACTATATGTAACCCTTACTGATCATTTTATATCACCCCTTTAATTTTTTTCCCATCCATAGGTAACGAAGAAGGGATCATTTATTGAGTTTTCATGGATGCAGTTTATTAGCTTTTGTTATGTATTATGTTTTGTTTTCTTTTCCCAATGTAAAATGGGATCCATGGATGTATCTAGTTTCTAAAAGACTACTGAACTAATCGGCCCTTTGGGATTTTATTCCTTTTAATCATGACAATGTAATAAAGTAATGCACTGGCTACGGGCTATAGGGTTAGGGGTGTTATAGTTGGTATTAGAGGAAGTTTAGTAGAAACCTTGGGAGTTGGATTTAGGAAACATATCTTAGGGAACATGACCCTAAGGTTGAATTTGAGGATAATCATAGAGTAAAATCCTAGAGTTTTGGTAAGGTAGATACTATGTGGGTCTTCTTGGAAAATACATCCTTGTCTAGATACTATAACTAGACATGGTTTTGGAACAGATGTACCTAGGAGTAACAACTCTGACAAGGAATTTCAGGCTTGACCCGGGGTATCCTGATACATGAAAAAAAACCTTACTATGCACCTGTTTTGACACTTTGAGGGGATATTCTTAGGATAATTCTCATTTTCGTTACAAACCATTATGAAGGATTTAAATGTAAATAGAAACAATGTTTATGATTATGAGATTATTTACGCATAAATTTTCAAATTATGTTAAGTGTTTGTTAGTTAGAAATTATGAATTATGACCTAATTTAGTGTATGAAATTTTTTAGTGATGGCACATAATGGAATAAAGGGAATAAATAACCACGATAAATATAGGGATTTATCCACTGAGCAAGTCAACACAATCAATGTTAGAGAAGATCAGATCATGACCATATTGGGATAGCTTACTCAGGCTGTGACGAATAACCATGTTATACCTGTGTTGGACCGTTTCATGTGACATAAGTCCCCATATTTTAGTGGGACTACTAATCTAGTGGTTGTTGAGCAGTGGATCAATTCCCTTAATATGAAATGAAAATGAAAATGTAGGACTTGCAATATATTTCCTTAAGGGTGATGCTGATCAATGGTGGTCCTTGATCCATAATACCATAGAGGAATAAGAAATAAAAGATATCGAATGTAGAACTTTTAAGAAAATATTCTTCAACAAATATTTCCCTCGTGAACAACGAACTGAAATGAAGAGGAAATTCCTTAGCTTAAATCAAAGGGAAGAAGAGAGTGTTGAGGAGTATGAAGTTACCTTCATAAGACTGGCCAGGTATTCCATAGATTATGTACATGACTCAGAAGACAAGATTGGTCATTTTTTTGAAGGTATTAAGCCAATTATTCCAAGGGCACTGGCTTCTCAAACATTTTCACCATATGATGAAATTGTATTAAGTGCCATAAAAATAGAGAAGGAATTTGCTCGATCAAATTTGTTCAAGGGAAACCAAGATAAGAAGTGGTATTCTGATAACCATGGAAAAGTTGAAGCACCAATAAAGAATAAGGGAAAAAATAAATTCCCATTTTTTGAGAACTGTGGAAAGAATCATCCTCCGAAATACTACAAAGTCATGGGATTTTGCTATAAGTATGGAGAAAAGGGTCATCAATCTAATTAATACAAGGAGAAGATACAAATAAATAATGTTCAATTCTACAATTTTAGGGAGATGAGACACTATGAAAATCAGTGTCCTAAGAGTCGAGGAAACTTTCCTTAGAAAATGAAATAGGAGAAAGGGAAATCTTATGCGATCACAACCATGGAGGTTGAAGTTCCTAGTGATGTGGTGGTAGGTACTTTAATTGTTTCCTCAAACTTATCCAATGCTTTATTTGATTCTAGATCATTTCATTCTTTTATATCTTACAAGTTTTCCAATAAAATTATACATTTCTAATTTGATTTAATAAAGGATTTTCCAGTCAAAACGTCTAAGGTATGTATCATTGCAACAAAGATGTGTTAGTCAGTCACCTTTTTGAAACATAAACGTACTTTAGTTTCTTAACTTATCATCATACCTATGGTGGATTTTGACATAATTCTTGGTATGAATTTTCTTTCAAATTATGATGCGAAAATATATTGCAAGAAGAAGGAAGTTACAATTATTGAGAATGATAAATAATTCCTTATCTTTAGAGCAGAAACATCATCGTCTGGATCTTATCCAGATCCACCTTTAGTATCTCTTCTAAATGAAATTTTTGGGGAGGAAGATAAAATATTATCTATGGATATTCAAATTGAATATGTTACTATTATGAAAGAATACATGGATGTATTTCTAGAGGATTTACCTGGACATCCTCCAGAGTGTGAAGTTGAGTTCTCTATTGATTTAATTCCTGGTTAAAACCAATATCAAATAATCCTTATAGAGTGGAAACTGTGGAATTAGTAGAACTCAAGTAACAACTAGAGGAATTGAGTGATAAAGGATTTATCTGCCCTAATGTTTCTCTATGGGAATCCTCTTTTCTCTTTTCCAAGAAGAAAATGGATCTATGAGGTTGTACATTGACTACAGGGAGATCAATTCTATTACAATAAAGAAAAAGTATCATCTTCATCTAATTGATTATTTATTTGATCAAATTCATGGATCCCAATAGTTTTCAAAGATTGACCTTTGATCTGGATATCATTATCTACGTGTGAGGAAGGAAGATATTCCAAAGAAAGTATTTCAAACAAGGTATGGGCATTATGAGTTTACAGTAATGACCTTTGGTCTAACTAATGCACCATTTGTTTTCATGGATCTAATGAATAGAGTTTTTAAGGAATATATTGATGAATTTTTTGTGGTATTTATCAATGATATCCTAGTATACTCCAAAAGCAACGAAGACCATGTGAATCACTTGCGTATCATTCTGAAAACTCTTAGAAGAAATGAATTATATGGAAAGTTTAGCAAGTGTGAATTTTGGATTTGATAAATTTATTTTCTTGGCCATATTGTCTTTAAGGATGGAATCTTATTTTATCCAATGAAGACAAAGGAAATCCAATAATGGCCCACACCAACGAACATAACCTAGGTTTGTAGTTTTATTGGATTAGTAGGTTACTATCGACATTTCATTCATAATTTTTTCTGATTGACTAACCCACTAACCAAGCTCACATGTAAAGGGGTTAAGTTTTTATGAAAAAAAAATAATGTATAGAATGCTTTGAAGAATTGAAAAGAAGATTGTTCAATGCTCCAATTTTGACTCTTCTATATGGAAATGATGGATTTTTGATATATAGTGATTCATCAAAGAATGGACTCAGTTGTGTCTATATGAAAAATGATAAATTTATTGCTTATGAATCAAGGCAGTTGAATACTCATGAGAAAAATTATCCAACTCAGGATCTTGAGTTAGAAGTCATAATATTTTCCCTAAAAATATGGAGACACTATCTCTATGGTGAAATATGTGAGATATATACGGATCAAAAGAGTTTGAAATACATTTTACAAAGAAAATAAATCAACATGAGGTAAAGGAGATGGAAATAGTTACTCAAAGATTATGATTTTTCAATACACTACCACCAAGGAAAGACAAATAAGGTGTAAAATGCATTAAACAGGAAAGATCGTGGACTTCTGACCCAAACGAGGATTGAGAGAGATCCTATATTCATGGATCTGGTAAAGATGGATATGGGAATTGTTAAGTAAGGGGAACATTTTTCCTTTTTCAAATGATTGATAAACCATATTTACTAGAGAATATAAAAGGATCTCAATCTAATGATGAGAGTCTACAAAAGAAAATTAAAATTTTTAAGGATAGAAGATTGGAAGAATTCATGTATGAGGATGGAGTTCTGAAATTTGGAAAGAGGTTATATGTTTCATCAGTACCTGAGATAAAAAAGGTAACTATTAGATAATTCTCATAGATCAAATTTCTCTATATACCCTGGTAGCACCAAGATGTATAGAGATATGAAGGAACATTTTTAGTGGGATAACATGAAGTGAGAAATTACTTACTATGTGTTAATGTGTCTAGTTTGTCAACAAGTGAAGGTCGAGAGACAACATCATAGAGGGGTCATGAAACCTCTACCTATTCCTATGTGGATGTGGGGTGAAATTATGATGGACTTTTTCATAAGACTACCAAGGAAACCTAGAAGGAATAATGCAATATGGGTAATTGTTGATCGTCTTACAAAATTGGCACATTTCTTTGCTATAAGAGAGGATTTACCACTTGAGTGCCTGGAAAGACTTTATATTAATGAAGTTGTATGACTTCATCGTGTACCTCTATTGATTGTGTCTGATTGAGATCCCTAGTTTACATCAAAATCTTAGAAAATTCTCTAGAATTATTTGGATACTGAGCTTCATATGAGTACTGCTTATCACCCCCAAACCAACGGATGGTATGAAAAGACTATTCAAACACTGGAAGACATGTTGATATTATTATCTCTTGAATTTCAAGGTATGTGCGATCAATACTTACCTTTGGTGGAATTTTTCTACAATAATAATTTTGATTCTAGCATTCAAATGGCGTTATATGAAGCCTTATATGGAAATAGGTATCAAAATATGACTTATTGGGATGAAGTTGGCAAGAGGAAACTTATAGGTCCATAACTTATTGAAGAGACAACGGCAAAGGTAAAAATAATTCAGGCCCATATTCAAGTATCCCAAAGTAGACAAAAGATTTATTCTGACAACCGTAAAAAGGATTTGGAATTTCAAGTGGGAGATCATGTCTTTATGAAAGTATCTCCATGGAAGGGTGTCCTAAGGTTCGGTAATAAAGGGAAACTGAGTACTGAGTACATTGGATCATTTGAAATTTTGGATATAATTGGAGCTATATATTACCATTTATTTATGCCTCCAATTCTCTCTAAGGTTCGTGATGTGTTCCACATGTCATTGTTAAAAAAATGCATGCCAGAACCAATGCATGTACTCACCTATGAACAAATAGAACTAGAACCTGAATTATCTTACTGTGAAGAGCCTATCGAGATTCTTGACACAGGACAGAAATTATTGAGAAATCAGAAAACTTGACTAGTTAATATTCTTTGGAGAAATCATAAAATGGATTATAAGAACCTGGTTCTTACTTGGAGGTAGGGTTTCTTTTCTTCTTGTTCCTTTGAGTTGTTTTGGAGAAAACAGGGGAAAACTAAACAAGTACTGGAATCATACTATCCCATGGCCTGACTTAGGGTTACATGTCATGTAATCCTATGTACACACCATGTAGGTTGGTCATGTGTGATGGGAATAAATGGTGTGTAGTTTTGTCAGCAAGAAAAAGAGTAAAAACCAACTACACACCATGTACTTCCTAGTACACGCCATATAGTCATGTTGGAAGGCCTTGGAAAGTAAGTCAGTGGAATTCAACCACCAAATGAATAGTTAAATGATATACACATTGTGTATATGGGCTTATACACCATGTATTTTATGTTTTTTTCTTAAAATGGGTAGTAGCCCCGTTCTTCTGTCATTTGGACAAAAGGCTCGCCGGGTGGATGAACAAGTAGTTTCGAGACTGTTTTATTCTCCTGTTTCGTCGTCTGAAAGACAATTCAAACACCATTGGATCCATTGGAATCCTCTCGGTGAGTGCTCATTTCCTCTTGAGCCGTTCTTGGTGATTTTTTTCTCAACTGAGTTGTTTAAGGTTGAGTGATTATCCTTTTTTCGTATATCTCTACCATTCCAGATTGAATTGGAAGTTGATTCTAGATGAGGAGAGTCATACTATGATGAGTTAGGTGGTTTTGTGCCTCTCGTTAATTTTCGAGATGTTTATATGTGTCATTGTGTCATGCGCCCATTTTTAGGGTGTCTCCTTGAAAGGAAACTGATCCTTATTACTATATATTATTGTTCTGGTAATTAATTAAATGAATTAAAGCATGTTTGGATTTGTTTCAGGATTAAGGGCCACCCTGAAGATTTGTTTCCCTCGAATAATTATTTTTAGTCATTTTTTCCAAGGATGTATATGGACATGCCTTCATTTCCTTTTTAGTGTTGTTTAAAATGAACTTGGTTATTAAATGAAATTGAATTTTTGATAGAATTGTAAGTGTTTTTATTATGGTTTAGGTATTGTGTTTGCCCCTTTTTTCATGTTGTGGTTTTCCTTATTTAAGAATGTTGAAATGTTTTATTGAATTTTAATGATTAAATGGTAAATAGAATTGGGTGATACAAGGGTTAAGTTTATAACACCGTGAAAGGACTCGCATGAATATTGTACCCTACACCTTGGGTGACACATGGGTTCAACTTAGAATTCCATGGATGGACTCGCGAGGCTTTTGATTTATATGTCATTAGTGATACTTGGGATCCCTAGTTGGACTGCCGAGAATGGACTAGATTTACATGATCTTATACTACACCTTGGGTGACATGTGGGTTCATCTTAGAACTCCATGGATAGACTTGAGAGACCTTGTTTTATATGTCATTAGTGAAAATTGGGCTCCCTAGTAGGACCTCCAAGTATGGACTAAACTGACATGAATTTATACTAATGTCTAGAGTGATACTCAGGGCTACCATGTAGGACCACTGAGAACAGACTCACAGGATGTCGGTAAAATTTCACCTAGAGTGATACTTGAACTCCAGCTTAGGAATCTTAAAAATAGACTTTAGTTATATTTAAATAATTGAATGAAATTAATTGTGACATGTCTTCCAAGACAAAGAACAAGCTTGGATTCATTCTTCACTTACATGTTTGGAAGGTCTTCTGAGACTTATGTTGTGCTTACTTTTCTGCGGGGAATGTTGGGATTAGGCCGAATTCTAGGACTTAAATACTTCAAGTAATTGGATTACTAATGAACTCTATAAATGAATGTCAGTACTTGTAGGATTGTTTACTTTTGAGTACTTCCTAATTTACTATATTTCTTGTGTACACTACTACTGTATATACTCACTGACAAGTTGGCACTGACCTTAGGTGGTTGCCTACTGGGATTTATTTCTCACACCCTGTTTGGGTCATGTTTTTTGGCCCAAACAAAATATACTGTTGCAGGTGTCGATAGGGGCAAGGTCTCTTTTACAGGTACTTGATTGCTGCTTAAGAGCAGGAGATCATGGGACCAAGCCAAGGCTTGCGATACTGTTGAGTTTCATTTTTTGTTATTTTACTTTGGTATTGTATTGTACTTGATTTCAGTGTATCATGTTTTTGATATTTTCGTAGAATATGTTTCATGCTCCATCATTTTGATATTACATGCTTTCTATTTATCTTTATCTTTCAGTATTTCATTGGTTACTTCAGCTGCATGTTGTTTACTACTTCTGCTATTATTATTATTTATTCTGCTATGTTACACTCTGCCAATGAGGGCATAGTTTCCCAACTATCACACCCTAGGACCTCACTACTTGTCGATAACATCTAGAATTTGGGGAAATGTGCTTGAGTCCATGTGGCCAACCGAGTATGGGGAACCAGTTTTGTAACGACCTAGACCCAAGAATCCACCTGAACAGTGCTAAACGGGTCAGGTGCTACTACCTTAGGCACACCTCCCCGAATTCCAAAGGCTTTCGACTAGCAGCGAGGGTCTTATAAGTATAGTGGGGAGGCTATACCCTCTTGGAGGATAATAAGGGTACTGGTCTGAGGAATAATATATAACATGCAGTGGAAATGAACAACTCAGCAGACTCGAACCAGACCCGTAGAGTGGAAGCACATTCAATATCAATAAATAGCGGAAGCGATAAATATAAACAACAATAGCGGAAAGTAAACACAAAAACATGATGATCACTTGTAACTACCACTGAACAACAAACATGCATCCAAAGAAGGTCATACATATCCAAATGTAAAGGCACCAATGGCTAACCAATTTTAGCTACAAACACTCATGCTTCTATAGGAAAGTACACAAAACATAGTAAACTCCAGCTAGGAAAGACCTCAAGGTCCATACCTTCTCCATGCAACAGCTAATACAGCCCAGCTCCTAAAGCTGGCCTCTTTCCTACACGTAAATCCATAAAGTCTGCATGCATCCTGAAGAGCCTGTGCAGGGTGTGAGACGAATCTCAGTAGGATACCACCCAATGGTGCGTACCTAGTATGAGTGTTTAAGTAGTCATGCATTTATAAGGAAATAAGTAAACAGGATGATTCACAAATAAACACAAACTCCACTGGTGCTCAGCATCCACCATGGAGTGTCACCTGCTTCGGCCAACACCGGAATATCTATCTTGTAACTCGGTACCATGTTCCCCCTGACACCGCGTGTCTTAAGTACCGACGTCCTGAAGGCACGCCTAAGAAACAGTAACCCGGAGGAACAAAGATGTCTATCCTCAATAATTAATTGGCGGGACAATGATGTCTACCCTCAAATAACATAACTGGAGGGACAGCGATGTCTACCCTCAAATAAAGTAACCGGAGGGACAGCGATGTCTGCCCTCAAATAACGGTGAGCCTCTGCCCCCAACCCGATAGCCTCAATGCTATCTCCTGAAGGATCCTCACCTTCCACGTGGCTTCCTACGGCAAGCACCCCCAAACCAATAGTACCTAAACCGCAACTAATAGGGGCATATACCCACACGAGTGGTCAAAACCACCTCATCATAGAGTCTATCTATGTGCACACTGCTCAAAGTTTCCGGGTGAATGGTAATCACCAAAAATAGTACCCAAGCCACAACTTCTCTGACACCTCATGTCCCTATGACCATGTCGCTCAAGTCTGATAGCATCGCCACCCCAATAACCTAGGCCATGACTAACCTGACAGTCATCCTGCCTCAAACCAACGCCCAAGACACCCAATCTCGTGGTCAGAACCACCCAATATAACCCGAGTCAATCCCAACCTCTGATCAGCATCACCCAAGAATATTCGGGTCATGCCCAAAACAACCCAAAGGGTACAACATATGCAACCCAGCAATTGCATATATAATATATTTAAACAGAATACATAAATAGGAAAAACATTCTAAATAGTTAAATTTTGCTAAATCAATAGTTAACAATCAATATCACTGAGGTCTTGAATGCCTCTAACAATTTATATCAGGCTTAATAAATTAAACTCAATAGTTTATAACAATATAATTCAAATATAACCATTTTGGCATCCCCCGACCAAAATGCCCCGATGAGAAATGGCCCCTCGCCCGTCCCCACTCAAGAAAAAACTGGTAACAGGGCTTACCCAAAGGCATCCCATAGGTCCAATAATCAATTTAATATAAAACAACAAATAAAACGGGTCCCGCTCAAAATACCTGAAAACGCGCCGAAGGCCGCGCCACCTAAATGACCACGAAAACCCAAAAAGAGGTATTCATCACCTACCTGAGACTCATACGATTCTAATACTATGATAACATCCTCCAATTAAGTCTAAAACATGGTAGATCTATAAAATATTCAAACCCCTATAACTCGTTCTAGAACATAAATCAAAAAAAATGGCTCAAGAGTAATCGAGGCCTTACCGAGGGGGTTCTGATAGAACAAATATTTTCAATTATTTTATTCTAAATTTCAATATTTTTAATCCCACCAATGTGTTATTTAAAGGGAAATTTTCACATTTTATGTTTTAGAAGTATTTTTGAGCTTAATTGGAAAAATGGCTTATTTTGGATTTAAACAGTTTTCATTTATTTTAATGTTTCGACCATAACGTTTTATAAAATGATAAAAATTGCAAAATTATTCTTTTATAGGTTCATATGTTCGATGATATTCATTTAATACTTCTGGACCCAAAGCTCAATCAATCATTTGGAAGCTCAAATCCAGCTCACAATTCAGACCTCAAAAAATGTGCACAGAACTGCATAATTTTATATCATAGGACCATATCTCATAAATAAAAGACTCATTGGAGCTTAAATTTTACATGAAGCTGAAAGAAATCAGGAGGAAGAAATTTCATTAAGATAAACGCATCTGGATCGTTTATTTTCAATGCCATTAATGCGTTGGAACTCAGTGTATTGGAATATGAACAGTCAGCCTGGCCAAATTAAATGTCATTAGTGAAGCGACCATATCTCTCTCCAAACTTGGACAATAAATATTAAATTTCTTCGGTCTATAGAGGAGAAGTAATGGAACAACTTTCAAGAAGGATAAATTCCAAAATTCTGTCATTAAGGATGCCTTCCACGCGCATACTTTTGGAGAATGATTTTGGATCCAAATTTTCACACATTCTCCCTATAAAAGAGTGTGCTTTCTTCATTCCAAAGGGTTGGAAAATTAGGAATAGCATTTGTTGGAAATTTCCTGTAGTTTAGTCTTTTGTTTTGTTTTGTTTTCATTCTTTAATTTCATTATATATTTTTATTTAAGTGTTCTTCTTTCTCTCCATTTCATTCTCTCTTTTGTTTTCTCCCCCCATTTTCTTTCCACTGTGAACTCTTATGCTCGTGATCATGAGTAGCTAACCTGAGGAAGTTCCCAGGGGAGTAATCCAGTGATGAAACCAATTCCTTGAACATTCATTTTTTATGTTTCTTATTTACTTAGAGTTATGCTGATAGAGATCTTAGTGGTCAAGGCGCCTTTGTGTCTCCACTTGCCACCTAAAGCTTAGCTTTCACTTCTGTCACATTCTCCCTCAATCGAGGAGGTGGATGTACGGTCTCTCGGAAATCATTGAGTGTATCGTATGTTCACAAACATAGGAATAAGGGGATGTTCATGCATACGATGGATCATGTTCATTAAGTAAATTGGAAACTAAAAAAATAGACAATGAAGGTTCACTCTGGATAATCTCCTGGGAGGATCTCCTTTTTGTCTTAACATCATTTTGTCTGCATTCATTATGTTGCATTGCATCTACATATTTACTTTTAGTTTAGCATTTTTAATTCTCAAATATCATTTCTGGTCATTTTAGTTTATATATATAAATAGTGAATTAGAAGTAGTGAGGGATTGACCACAAAAGGCTCCTCAAGAGATCGACCTAGGTCAGCCACTATACTGCACTTAGTATAAATATTTTTGAGAGCATGCAAGACAATGCTACATCAAATTTCCGCCATTTATGGGGAGCCAAGTGGTCTTCACTCTCTAATTTTATTCACATATTTTAAATTATTTTTCTTCCTTTAATTTAAAAAAAAACATAAAAATCATAAATTTCAGAAACACTAAAAAAATATTTTTGTTCATGATGTCTTTCAATTCAAATTTTTATGCATGGACTGATGAATCTCAGGTGCCAGAAGAAGTTTTAGATGATCTTGATGCTAAATATAGAAGTATTGGTGATGTAGTGGAAAAATCGGAGAGTAAAATAGAGTTGATTGCTGAATACGTACATGCTTGTCAAGAGAAACCAGAACCGGAACCTAAAGTTGAACGTGTGGTGAAAGAGATTTCACCGATCATTTTTTTATGTTAAAGAACCTAAGGAGGGCGAGAATGAGCTACTAAAAGATTTAATCATATCATCTCGTACTCATCCATTGCTCGAGGAGGTCCCTAATGTACACATTCCAACTGATGCACTTTTGAGAGATCAATATTTTTTTGAAGAATCCTGGAATCACTTTGTTGAAGATAACCTGAAACTTGATCTTCCCATCATTGATATTGAACAATCAAAACCTTTTGACCTCTCTCTTTCTTTGGAAGATGATGAATAAAATGAACCTGCTGAGATGGAGTTTCCAATGGTCCTACCAGAAGAGATAAATTTCCAATATGACTTACTTGAAAGGGAATATTTCTTTATTGATTCATCATGTTTTAATCTTATTCAAACTGAATTGTTTTCTAACTTCTCCTTTCCAAAAATTCTGGATACAACACAAATAGAGCAGGCCTTGGATGTTAATGACGAGACCACACAAGTGGTGGAGATTGAGGAAGAAGAGTCAGAGAATCTGGTGGTGATGTGACTACCTCCTCTACAACAACTTTCATACCATTTGGAAGAGGACACCACATAAGTTCATAGGGAGCACCCTTATTTTCTTTTCCCTCCCAATCCTGAACTCAAATTCTATATATCTTATTTCTTGGGGGTTGGGAACTTTCTTATTTTCTTTGGTGTTATCCAATATCAGTGTATACTGATGGACACAGGGAAAACTCACATGTGGTGGCTCAACTTAAAGAAACCACATCCACCATCTGATTGGAGATAATCTGCTGCAACTGCCTAACTAGGGGCAGTAAAAACCTAGCATCTGCTTGGGGGTCAAAACAAGCATTATATCTTTTCTGTACCTTTTCTATTTCTTTTTATTTATTTTTCTTATGTGTTGTCATTTATTTTGTTTGTGCTTTCATTTTATTTTTCAGGTTCCAACGCATCAATCGGTGTTCGAAACCGACATCGGATGAAGAATCAGGAGAGGAATTAAGGTCCGGCTGGCTTGGTTCGTGAAACCTGGCCAAAAACTTGTGTTCTGCATAAAAACGAGGCTACTACCCATTTTAGCGAGAGAAAAAAGAAAGTACACGACATGTACTTTATGACTACACGTCGTGTATATCATTTAACTATTCATTTGGCAGCGGGAATTCCGCTGACTTACTTTCCAGAACCTGTCGACATGAGTACACGGCATGTACCTAGGGGTACATGGTGTGTACGTTTTTCTTTCCTTCCTCGCCGACTTACCCACATGCCATGTATTTCTCTCATACACAGCTAGACTACACGGTGTGTCCAGGAGGACACGGCGTGTACTTGGTTAAACAATTATACCCGACCAACATGCCTACACGCCATATAGGCCTCCACACGGTCACGGGTACATGGTGTGTCTATAACTACATGTTTTGTAGTAAGAAATTTCTACACGGTCATCACACAACATGTACTCGGCGAGCACACGGCCGAAACTCGCCTAACCTATACACGGCGTGTACTTAAAAGTATAGGGCGTATAGTCCAGAAATTTCCAGAAACTGCCCATTTTCTCCAGTTTTCTCAGGGACAATTCAAAATTCAAACAGGGTTGGGATTTTGACCTGTTCTAAAAACCCGGATTCTTACAATCTCCCCACCTTAATATAGCTCATCCTCGAGCTATCAAACGAAACCCGGAGATGGAACCGAACATACCACCCTGATCAAAGTAACCCGAGCTTCCCCGGTCTCAAAGGTCCTGGATAAATTCCTCAAGAGGCTCCCCACCTTAGGAATCACCTAACTCAGTCTCAACATGACAAAACTCAAAACAAAAAAAGGTTCACTAACCTATTTTCTGGATGCATAGTCCTTCCATGACGCATAGTCACCCCTATGCCTCATTGGTGCTCCTGTGTCATTCCTGACACCCAACGTATCCCGCACCACATCGGTGTCCGCCTCCACGAGGTCATGCATCCCATGGATGCTCAAAAACGAACCTGGTGCCTAGCACCTCAAGTAACCCGCATCCTCGATGCCCCGATGCCCAAGGCACCTCAAGTAACCCGCATCCTCAATGCCCTGATGCCCACGACACCTCAAGTAACCTACATCCTCGATTCCCCTGATGCTACGCATATTATACATATATATAAATATATCACGCACCTGATATGGTGCAAATCCCACTGACTAGCATCTAGTCAGTCCACATAGATCTTGTGCATCACGTTCACTCAAAACGGATATGCCTCTATAAGTCATGCCAAAAAAGGAAACATGGAAATCATGGACACACCTGTGGTGTACCTCTAACCGTCGTCGGCTCACTAGCCTACTCAGCCTCTAGCAGCTCTACAGCATGCACCTGGCCTGAAGTATGGCTTCCTGATGCATGAACTCCCTGCGGTGCTGCTCCAGCCACCAGCCATTGACCCCTTAGTTAGATCCTGTTGTCTCTGTCATGTCCTCCACGTGCAGATAAACCTAGACTACCCTCTCCTGGTACCGAACCTGAACCAACTCCAGATTCCACCATCTGTCCTGATCCCTACCTACCGGCTATCTGAGAAGGTTTCCTGCAAAACCTCTCAAGGTGCTCGACCTGTCCACATGCCCAGCACTCCTTTGGAGGCGTATCGCACTGAGTCTGAACATTCCCTGGCTATCCACACTGAAAGAAAACCACTGAAGAAATGCTATGAGGTGGTCTAGCTGAGTCCTTATCCTGACTGGCCTGCAAGAACTCATCCTGTCCTCACTTCCTGCTATCTGAATCGTCACCTGAAGCCATCGTCTGGCCAACTTGGGGCCTATCCCACTGGGTTCCCTCCGCTATGAGCACCTGATTCACCACCTCTGAGAAAGAACCCAGCCTAAATATATTCACATGGACCCAAATTGCGTGTCATAAGCCATCCTCGAAGCGCCTCACCCTAGCTGCGTCATCACTTACCATACCAGGTGCAAAGCGAGACAACTCAGTGAAAGTATCTTCATAGTCCATGACAGACATGTCTCCCTGCTGAAGACTCAAAAACTCCCGAGCTTTCTCTGCTCTCAGTGTCTTTGGGTAAAAGTGCTCGAAGAAGCTATCCTCAAAGTCCTTCCATGCCAATTCCTTGTGCCTACGAGCCTAGACCTGTACATCCCACCAACGCTTTGTCGGTCCTCGCAGCATGTACGTCACCAGCTTGACCCTCCGCCCTAGAGGCGTCTCAAGCTACTTGAAGATCATCTTCATGCTCTCTATCCAATTCTCAGCCACCTGCGGACCACCCTCACCTTGAAAAAAGCGGCGGGTGCTGCAACTGGAACTCCTTCATTAGATATGCCATAGATGGCTTCGTACCCTGCATTCCTCTGTCGATCGCCTGCAAGACACGTACCAGGCTAGCTCAGAGCTGCTCATCAATCCATGGTCCAAACGCTACCAAACCCGGCTGATGTAATACCTGCACTGGATCCTAAACCTGATCCTATCCCTGAGCCTGTACCTGCGGCTCCTGCTCTGCCTGTACCAGATCCTGAACCTGATCCTACACCTGCGGCACTATACCATCTCACGTCTGACGCTCCATTTGAGTCGCCCAAAAAGGAACCTGCTAAATACCATAAATGGTAATAAAGCCCATATATATATATATATAACAATATATACATATATAATGCAGATAAGGAAATCATTAAAAGAAAGTTCATAACTACTGCCCTTACTCTCCCCCACTACAACCCATTCCCCACAGCATCCCTTCCTCATGGCCTCCTTACCCACCCCTAACAGAGCCAAGTATCAAAAGTACCTCAGGCTATGCCCGTCCTGACAACTAATGTTTCCTCAAACTGACGACCAAGTCGCCCAGTCCTGGTGATCAAAATCACCTCAACCGATAGTACCTATCTGCTCGTACAAGGGCCAGACCCAAATACCCTGTCACATGCAATTCTACCAATATATAAAGCATGGCATGAACATTGCAACAAACAATCAATTCTATCAAGAATTTCACCTATTCACATTTTAGATCATACAAACCATGGAAATTTATTTTTATTCACATGGAATTATCACTTCACAAAGCATACGTGCAGTTATGAAATTGAAATACCCTAAAAATGTGCCTATCAAAATCCAAACAAACAAGCCTTTCCATACTAGGCCATGGTCCAATTCTCCCTTACCGCAATGGGTCAAGGGTTACATATCACAATGATTAACATCACACACCAAGTGATCCACCAAGGTGGAAATCATATAAACTGTAATCTGAGCAAAAGAAAACAGTAATTCCCACCCATGGAGACTTGGTCCATCCCTCGTACCTGG
The DNA here is from genome assembly GCA_963277665.1 of Viscum album. Lineage (NCBI taxonomy): Eukaryota > Viridiplantae > Streptophyta > Magnoliopsida > Santalales > Viscaceae > Viscum > Viscum album. The sequence continues at coordinate 580,691,741 of OY728129.1, read as the reverse complement.
AGATGCAGGCACCAAAGCACAAGCTAGAAACCCAGTTCCAATTACAAGCTATCTCCAGTCTACCATATCCCAAATAGTAAAACCATCAAAAATAAAATAGAAGCCTCAATCTCATTAGTAGCCAGTAAAATGCTGCTACTAAATCCCTATCAAGAACTCCTCTAATACCACTTTGTAATGACCCGGACCCGAACAGTGTTAAACGGTTCGGGTGCTACTACCTTAGGCGCACCTCCCCGAATGCCAAAGGCTTCCAACTAGCAGCGAGGGTCTTATAATTATAGTGGGGAGGCTATAACCTCTCAAAGGATAATAAGGGTACTGGTCCGGGGAATAATATATAACATGCAGCAGAAATGAATGACTCAGCAGACTCGAACTAGGCCCGCAGAGCGGAAGCACATTCAATATCAATAAACAGCAGAAGCAATAAATATAAACAACAGCAGTGGAAAGTAAACACAACAGCATGCTGATCACTTGTAACTACCACTGAACAAAAAACATGCATCCAAAGTAGGTCATACATATCCAAATGTAAAGGCACCAATGGTTAACCAACTGTAGATACAAACAAGCATGTTGATACAGGAAAGTACGCAAAACATAGTAAACTCTAGCTAGGAAAGACCTCAAGGTCCATACCTTCTCCATGCAACAGCTAATACAGCCCAGATCCTGAAGCTGGCCTCTTTCCTGCACGTAAATCCATAAAGTCTGCACGCGTCCCGAAGGGCCCGTGCAGGGTGTGAGATGAATCTCAGTAGGATACCACCCAATGGTGCGTACCTAATATGAGTGTTTAAGAAGTCATGCATTTATAAAGAAAGCATTAAACTGGATGATGCACAAATAAACACAAACTCCACTGGTGCTTAGCAGCCACCATGGAGTGTCACCTTCTTCGGCCAACACTGGAATCTATGTCATGTAACCCGGCACCATGTTCCCCCTAACACCACGTGTCTCAAGTACCGACGTCCCGAAGGCACACCCAAGAAACAATAACCCAGAGGAACAATGATGTCTTTCCTCAATAAGTAACTGGAGGGACATTAATTTCTGCCCTCAAATAACGTAACTAGAGAGACAACGATGTCTACCCTCAAATAAAGTAACTGAAGGGACAACGATGTCTTCCCTCAAATAACAGCGAGCCTCTGCCCCCAACCTGATAGCCTCAATGTTATCCCCTGAAGGCTCCTCACCTTCCACGTGGCTTCTTAAGGAAAGCATCCCCAAACCAATAGTACCTAAACTGCAACTAACGGGGGCATCTACCCACATGAGTGGTCAAAACCACCTTATCACGGAGCCTCTCTGTGTGCACACTACTCAAAGTTTATGGGTGAGTGGTACTCACCAAAAATAGTACCCAAGCCACAACGTCTCTGACACTTCGTGTCCCTATGACCATGTCACTCAAGTATGATGGCATCGCCACCCCAATAACTCAGGCCATGCCCAACCTGATAGTCATCCTGCCTCAAACCGACGCCTGAGATGCCAAATCCCATGGTCAGAACCACCCATCGTAACTCAGGCCAAGCCCAACCTGTGATCAGCATCACTAAGAAAATCCAGGCCATGCCCAACACCACCCAAAGGGTATAGAATATGCAACTCAACAATTGAATATATAACATATTTAAATAGAAAACATAAACAGACAAAACATTCTAAACAGTTGAATTTCCCTAACCCAACTGTTAACAATCAATAGCACTGAGGTCTTGAATGCCTCTAACAATTTATATCAGGCTTAATAAATTAAACTCAACAGTTTATAACAATATAATTCAAATATAACCATTTTGGAATCCCCAGGCCAAAATGCCCTGATGAGAAATGGCCCCTCGCCCAGCCCCGCTCAAGCAAAAACTGGTAACAGGGCTTACCCTAAGGCATCCCATAGGTTCAACAATCAATTCAATATGAAACAGTAGATAAAACGGGTCCTGCTAAAAATACCCAAAAACGTACTGAAGTCTGCGCCATCCAAATGACCACAAAAACCCAAAAAGAGGTATGCACCACCTACCTGAGACTCGTACGATGTTACTCCTCCGATAATAGCCTCCAATTAGGTCTAAAACGCGGTAGATCTACAAAAGAGTCAAAACCTCTCAAACCCCTATAACTCGTTCTAGAATAGAAATCAAACAAAACGGATCAAGATTAATCGAGGCCTTAGTGAAGGGGTTCCAACGCATCAATCAGTGTTCAAAACTGACATCGGACGAGGAATCAGGAGAGGAATTAAGGTCTGGTCATCTTGGTTCACGAAACCTGGCCAAAAACTTGTGTTCTGCCTAAAAAACGAGGCTACTGCCCATTTTAGCGAAAAAAAGAAAGTACACGGTTTGTACTTTATGACTACACACCATGTATATCATTTAACTGTTCATTTGGTGGATGTAATTCCGCCAACTTACTTTCCAGAACCTACCGACATGAGTACACGATGTGTACCTAGGGGTATACGGCGTGTACTTCGTTTTTCTTCCCTTCATCACCGACTTACCCACACGCCATGTATTTCTCTCATAAACAGCTAGACTATACAGTGCATCCAGGAGGACACGGTGTGTACTTGGTTAAACAATTCTACCCGAACAACAGGCCTACACACCATGTATGGCCTCCACACGGTCACAGGTACATGGCATGTCTATAACTACACGTCGTGTAGTAAGAAATTTCTACACGATCATCACACGACATGTACTCGGCGAGCACATGGTCGACACTCACCTAACCTATACATGGCGTGTACTTAAAATTACATGGCATGTAGTCTAGAAATTTCCAGAAACTGCCCATTTTCTCCAGTTTTCTCGGGGACAAGTCAAAATCCAAACAGGGTCGGGATTTTGACCCGTTCTAAAAACCCGGATTCTTACAAGTTAAGTGGATTCCAGATCCGGGATATTACAAAGTGGTATCAGAGGTGTTTATTTTCTGTTTTTCTTTACTATTTGGTGAAAAAAATAGAGGATATAGAATTTGGTAATTATTTGTGCCCTGGAGTATCTACCCCATGTACAGGGAAAATCTAAATTGCCTTGAATTAAATTTTGCTTTTTGATTTTGAGATATTAAAGTTTATTTGATTTCAACGTTGGGTGATTCACTTGATTTTCATATTTATGATTGATATCATTGTGGTTCTATTTATGTTGCAACCCAATGAGAAGAGGGTATTCCATATCATGCATCATATAGACACTTGTTATAAATCACATTCCATGCATACTTGCCATGCCATTTAGTGAGAATTACTGATTGCATGCCGTTTTGATAGATGTTGTGCTAGAGATGCATGTTATTGTGATAATACCTTGATATATATGCTTGCGGTTTTGATAGGTGTATTGGTACGTGATATAGTTAAAATTGGATAGACGCAAAAGTATGATCTATGAGGTGTATGGGCCCTCTTGGATCAAAATTTGGTGGATAGTGTTTCAACTTTTTGTATAGAATTTTATTGTGATATGTTCTTCTTGGGTGCCAAAATTTGATTCACAAAGAGTATGGGCCCTCATAGATCAGAATTTGGCATCCCACTGGTTGGTTTTTCTACAAAACAAGGGTTTTATAGGCAATATAGAGTTTATTTCCTAAAAAACCTAGTATACACAGTGTGTGGTTTAACCTAACACACCGTATGTTCTTCCTATTTTGGGAAGATGATATTCCAAGTTTTAATATGTACATTTCGTGTACCATATGTAAACATCGTGTGGTTAGATACTGTGTATCCGGTCATGTGAGAAGGAACATGGGGTGATGGGTTTCACAAGTATAGGGTCGTGTACTTTTGGTACGTCATGTGGTCGCACTCAGGCAAAACCCATGTGGAACTTTCTATGTGGGAGTACATGGCCAGTAGGGAGACTTGGGTACACGTTGTGTACTCGTCTAACACGTCGTGTACCTGGGGTTGATACATGCCCAAGTCGGCGGAAGAACACGACCATGTAAGAGTTTAAGGGCACACGCTGTGTATACTTTATACACGTCGTGTACTCCATTTTTTTCAAATTTTGATAGTCTTTTCCTGTTTCGTTTTGGCACTCTTGAACAAAAAACCTTGACAATGAGCTCCAACTGAGACATGTGCTTGACCATGCAGATTCATGCTGCCACAATGACCTCAAGGTGTATGAAAATAAAGTGGCGATGATCATACCCTGGATCTGGTAGGCCATGGGCTACCAATATATCCTCCAAATGTGTCGGTTATGGAACCAACTCTTATACCGGATGTAGGTGCAGATGCACAGTTCCATGAAGGCTTTATCAGGTTTATGAAAACTTTTCATGGAGCACCGCAGCTTTCCACATATATGGCAGAGCTAACACGAGTGTTCCAGTAGCATCATCTGCCTATTTTCTCAGAGGATGGTGAACAAAAGACTGCAAAATCATGGCTGGAGGACATTCTTTCTATCTTCGATCACTTGGAGACACCTCTTGATAGGAGGGTCAAGCTTGTGACATATATGTTGCGTGATTATTCCAAGATATGGTGGGATGTTATCACTCAGGAAAGGCGTCATCAGGATATGACATGGAAATAATTTCAAGAGGACTTCTATGATTATTATTTTCTCAAGAAACTGAGGGCCAACTGAGCCTGGGAGGTCATGCACATGGATTAGTTCATACTGTCAGTTATGGACTACTCTTCCTAGTTTAGTAAGCTTCAATGATTCGCACCTATTCTGATGGGAGATGACGTTTTGAAAGCTAGACGATTTGAGGATGGAATCAGGCTTGACATCTGGTCATAGGTGAATGTATTTAGTTTTTGTTTGGTCTATACAATTGTGAATCAAGCACTGATCACCAAGCACAATCTGTAGGGAGCTAGTGGTGTGATCTAGGGTGGATTGGTGCCAATTTCTGGTACCGTCTCAACCAGCAAGGAGAAACATCATCTAGAGTTCTCTCATAGTGATAGTAGTAGTCAGAACCTTTCTTCCGGTAATCATGTGAAGTGCTACCAGTGCAGTAGGCTGTGGTATATGAGGCATCAGTGCATGAAGGACCCAGTTGAGTGCCGAGCTTGCGGAAGGATGGTCTATCTACAACGCTTCTGTAGGACATTTCCACCAGTGGCTAGTGAGAAGGTATTTTCACTAACTCCATGTTCAGGAGAAGGGTCTGTAACTTCTCCTAAAATAGGTAATTGGAGTACGTTAGGGTGTTCAGGCTGAGGTGGTGGTTGTGGTTGTGGTAGATCTACCCCCGGATCTCAGTGACAGCAGGGAAGTTCAGTTTAGGTTAGCCAAATAGTGTCACAGTGCTACAGTACAAGTCAAACATATGCAGTGCAATAGACCCAACAGAATTAGGATCCCATACCTTCTACTATCATAGGTACTATTCTAGTTGCCTCTATTTTATCTTTCTCACTTTTCAATACAGGCGCTACACATAGTTTCATATCAGTTTTTGTTATGGAGAGCCTTAGGATCTTTATCTTTATTTCTAGTGACATTATGATGTTAGACACTATGTTAGGGATAAGAACAGTAGTTATGTGTCAGTGTAAGGAGTTCCCCCTTGAGGTTGGTGTGTGTCACTTCTTATGGGACCTCTATGTCTTAGAGATGACAAGATTCGATGTCATTCTCGAAATAGACTGGTTGGTATCCTTTCAGGCCTTTGTTGACTACTATCGTTGCAGGGTGAGTTTTATGTCACCTAAGGGTGGTTCTTTTCTACACAAGGTAGAATGGGGTGTACAAGCGAGCAGAGCTGGACCCGATAATTGTATATTAGGCCGGATGATAGCCCAGATTGTGAGTTTATATCTTAATGTCTAGGGAACATGTCTGGAAGATTTCCATCCAGTGGTTTCTCATTTCAGGGATGTTTTCCCAAACGACTTCTCAGGCTTACCTCCAGTCATAGAGGTAGAGTTCACTATCGAGATAGTTCAATGATCTATAACAGTATCCATTCTTCCTTACAGGATGGTTATGATGGAGTTTCAAGAGCTCAAGAGGCAGTTGGAAGATCTGGAAACAAAGGGTTTTATCCGACCCAGTACTTCTCCTTGGGGTTCACTAGTCCTTTTCCTAAAAAAGGAAGACAGTACCCTTAGGCTATGTGTAGACTATCGGAAACTGAACCAGTTGATGGTTAAGAACCAATATCCCTTGACACAGATAGATGAACTTTTTGATCAGATTGGAGGAGCTTGAGTGTTCTCTAAGATTGACTTAAGGTTGGGATTTCATCAGGTACGTGATCGACTTACAGACATACCTCATACAACCTTTCATATCATGTATGGTCTATATGAGTACCTCGTTATGTCGTTTGGTCTCATGAACGCACCAGCAGTTTTCATGGAACTAATGAACCGAGTGTTCTATCCTTACCTATATTATTTTGTGGTGGTTTTCGTGTATGATATCTGGGTGTATTCTCACAATCAACATGACCATGCCAAACACCTTGAGATTGTTTTGAATACACTAACATATCATCAGTTATATGCTAATCTCACAAAATGCCACTTTTGGATGGATCAAATTCACTTACTAGGTCACGTCATCTTAGAGATAGGAGTATCAGTGGACCCAGAGAAGGTGAGGGCAGTAGTTACCTGGGAGCAGCCCAAGAACGTATTTGAGGTACGGAGTTTCTTGGGGATAGCTGGTCACTACAAGAATTTTATATAGAAATTCTCACGCTTGGTATCACCATTTAGGGGCTTGAATAAGAAGGGTGTGAAGTTTTTGTGGTCAGATTCTTGTGACGCAGCCTTTCAGGAGTTGAAGGGGTATTTGACTTCAATGTCGATACTGATATTTCTAGAGCCGGGAAATATTTACACTTTATACTATGATGCATCAGGTATTGTACTGGGAGTAGTGCTTATACAAGGGGATCGAGTTGTTCTTTACGGGTCTCAGTAGTTGAGACCACATGAGAGGAATTACCCGACGCATGATCTCAAGTTAGCTGTATTTGTTCATGCTTTGCGTTGTTGGAGACATTATTTATTGGGAGAGAATTTTGTGGTGTAAACGGACCACAAAAGTATCCAATATATCTTTAATCGGCATGATTTGAATTTGAGATGACGAAGGTGGGTGTAATACCTTCAGTTATTTGACTTTGAGCTTGCTTATATGCCTGGGAAAGGTAATGCAGTGGCTAATGCACTGAGTAGGAGGACTCAGATACAGGCAGTGCATGAGGCCAATGGTGAGTGGAAACTTATGGTGTTGTTCTCTGAGATGCATCTGGAGGTACATGATAGAAAAGGATAGAATTTTATTTCATCTTTGTTTGTTACCTCTACCCTACTGGAAAGAGTGAGGATGAGACAATTATCATATTCTGAAGGCCTTGTTCTATAAGAGAGTGTGGAAAGTGAGGACCCTACTCCTAGTTGGACAGTGGGGGATGGTGAGATCCTTTGTATCCATGGATGTGTTTGGGTTATAGGGGACATACATGAGGAGATAATGTGGGATTTTCATGCCTCTGTATGGGAAGTGCATCCTGGTGTAACCAAGATGTATTAGGATTTGCATCATTAGTATTGGTGGTCAAGTATGAAGAGCGACATAGCTGGTTTTTTCATGAGGTGCTCCACCTATCAGCAGGTGAAGGTAGAACACCAAAGGCTAGTAGTAATTTTACAAAATCTACCCATTCTTGAGTGGAAATGGAATGATGTATCAATGGATTTTTTGATAGGATTATAGAGGTCTCCTCGAGTAAATAATTCCATATGGGTTGTTATTGATATGCTCATGAAGGTTGCACATTTCTTGCTGATCAAGGAAACCTTCAGTGTGGATGAACTTGAGAGGTTGTACATCCGTGGGATTTTATGACTACACAGGTTCCCTCATTCTATCGTTTCAGATAGGGATGCCCAGTTTACTTATCATTTCTGGTAAGGGCTACATAGTGCTTTAGGTACACAGGTGATTCTGAGCACAGCTTACCACCCCCAGACAGATGGCCAGTGAGAGCGCACGATTCAGGTGCTGGAGGACATCCTTTGGGCATGCATCCTAGATTTTGGGGGTTCTTGGGAGAGACACATACCCCTGGTTGAGTTATCCTATAATAATAGATTCCATTATACTATTAATATGGCGCTATATGAGTCTATGTATGGTATACCATGCTAATCACCCATGTGTTGTCTAGAGGTAGGAGAGGCAGCTATGATGGGACCTCGTCTTGTCCAGGATACCACTGAGCAGGTTTAGTTGGTTTTAAATCGGATGGCTACTTCATAGTCTTTTCAGAAATCATAAATCGATCGCTGGAGACGGCCTTTGGAGTTTGAGGTTAGGGATCGATTTTTCCTATGTTTTTCACCAAGTTTGGGTCACAAGAGGATCAGGAGATAGGGTAATATTTCAACGAGATACATCGGTCCATTTGAGATTCTGGAGAGAGTCAAGCCGATTCCCAATTTGTTACAGTTACCTCAAAGATACTGATCCATGCATGGCATCTTCCATGTATCTCAACTACGTCATTATCATTTAGACCTGTCTCACATTTTTTAGCCCGAGGAGGTTGAGATTCAGGTTAATATATCCTTTGAGGAGCATCTGATTCATATAGTTGACAAAAGCATGAAGGTTCTCTGAGGTCGGTCAGTTCCTCTCATACAGGTGATATGGCAGCACGGCTGAGTATAGGACAAGACTTGGGAGAGGGAGGTCGATGTACGTGCTCGGTGGCCAAAGCTATTCTCAGATATTTCTTCACCACCCTTGGAAGGGAAATTCGGGGATGAATTTCTTTAAGGAGGGAAGTTTTTAAGAACCCAGTTCTTACTTGGAGGTACGGTTTCTTTTCTTCTTGTTCCTTTGAGTTGTTTTTGAGAAAACAGGGGGAAACTAAACAAGTGTTGGAATCATATTATCCCACGACCTAACTTAGGGTTACATATCATGTAATCCTACATAAACACCATGAAGGTTAGCCATATATGATGGGAATAAAAGGTGTGTAGTCTTTTTAGAAAGTAAAAGAGGAAAAACCAACTACACGTCGTGTACTTCCTAGTACACGTCGTGTAGTCTTTTCGGGAGGCTCTAAAAAGTAAGTTGGCAGAATTCAGTCGACAGATGAATAGTTAAATGATATACACGCCATGTATATGGGCTTACACACCATGTATTTTATGTTTTTACCTTAAAAATTCCAGTATCCTCATTCATCTGTCATTTGGACATAAGGCTCACGAGGTAGACAAATAACCAGCACCGGGATTGTTTTCTTCTCTCATTTCATCGTCTGGAAGCCGATTTGAACACCATTGGATCCATTGGAATCCTTTCAGTGAGTGATCATTTCCTCTTGATCCACTCTTGGTGATTTTTGTTCTCAACTGAGTTGTTTAAGGTTTAGTGTTTATCCTTTTTTTGTATATCTCTGCCATTCTAGCTTGAATTGGAATTCGAGGTTGTATGAGGAGAGTCATACTATGACGAGGTAGGTGGTCTTGTGCCTCTCGTTAATTTTTGAGATGTTTATATGTTTCATTGTGTTTCATGCCTATGTTTAGGGTGTTTCCTTGAAAGTAAATTGATCTTTATTATCACCTACTATTTTTTGGTAATTAATTCAATGAATTAAAAGCATGTTTGGCTTTGTTGTGTGATTAAGGGTCACCCTGAGGGTGCGTTTCCCTTGGATAATTATTGTTTAGCCATTTTGGATAGGGATGTCTATGGTAATTCCTTCATTCCCTTTTTAGGGTTGTTTAAAATGAACTTGGTTATTAAATGAAATTTCATTTGCGATAGAATTGTAAGTGTTTTGATTATGGTTTAGGGGTTGTGTTTTCCCCTTTTTTCATGTTGTATTTTTTCTTGTTTAAGAAAGTTGAAATTTTTTATTGAATTTTAATGATTAAATGGTAAATATAATTGGGTGATATATGGGTTCAGTTTAGAACACCATGAACGGACTTGCATGACTATTGTACCCTGCACCATGGGTGACACATTGGTTCAACTTAGAATTCCATGGAAAGACTCGAGAAGCTTTTGATTTATAGGTCATTAGTGATATTTGGGCTCCCTAGTAGGTCCTCCAAGAATGGAATAGATTGAAGTTATCTTATACTACTCCTTGGGTGACACATGGGTTCATCTTATAATGCTATGGATTTACTCGAGATACCTTGTTTTATATGTCATTAGTGACAATTGGGATCCCTAGTAGGACCTCCAAGTACGGACTAAACTGACATGAATTTATACCAATGTCTAGAGTGATACTCAGGGCTCCCATGTAGGACCACTGAGAACAGATTCACAGGATGTCAGTAGAATATCATGATTTCTCTTTATATTCATGTTATTCAATGATTCATTTAATGATTATTAATTTTTTTCATATGTTTTAATCGATTACAATGTGGTAAGGGACTTTGTCTCAATTTCCATTTCATTGAGATTTACTTTGTATTTTACACCTAATAATTCTTATGTGGTGTATCTACTGCCCATTTGAGACCATTTTTCATTTGAAAATGTAATTATATTATATATCTATATTATTTTTTCATGGATATGATTATTGTCTAAGCTGTATACCATTTTACATATGATGGTTATTTTGAATGCCTCGATGAATCTGTATCCTCTACTCAATATGGATATGGAAAAGGCATATTGTTCTTGTATTAAATCCTTTTATAAATAATTATTTGGACTTTCATTGATAGGTAGGGCCTGCTATATTCCCTTGATGCATCAACGGGTCTCATGAGACAAAATAGTGGGTGACAAACCCTTCAATTTTGTTTCCAAAACAGAATCAGATGGGTATCTACCCATAGACGTAAACCGTCTCGACGGTATTATGGTTCATGTTTTAGATACATGATGTCCAAATAATAAAGATTCTCTTTATTTATTATATATTTATTACTTTCCATGAGGTTTTCACTATTAGAAAATCTATGGATGCATTATCATTCTTAGTTTATTGATGGTGTGTGTTTTTCATTTATTCACCATGCCATATTGATTATGTAAAATTTATTATGATTCACTTATTATTGGTTCATGATTCCGCTATATGTAACCCTTACTAAGCATTTGAGATCACCCCATTTATTTTTTTTCCTTCCATAGGTTATGAAGAAGGGATCATTTATTGAGTTTTCATGGATTCAGTTTATTAGCTTTTGTTATGTATTATGTTTTTTTTCTTTTCCCAATGCAAAATGGGATCCATGTATGTATCTAGTTTCTCCAAGACTACTAAACTGATCAATCCTTCAGGATTTTATTCCTTTTAATCATTCCAATGTAATAAATTAATGCACTGACTCTAGGATATAGGGTTAGGGATGTTACATTTGGTATCATAGGAAGTTTAGTAGAAACCTTGGGAGCTGGATTTTGGAAACATAGCTTAGGGAACATAACCCTAAGGTAAACTTTGAGGATAATCATAGAGTAACATCCTATAATTTTTTCAAGGTGGATATTATGTGGATATTCCTAGAAAATACATCCCACAATGGATAATATAAGTGGACGTGGTTCTGGAACATATGTACCTAGGAGTAACAACTCTGACAAGGAGTTTCGGGCTTGAACCGGGGTATCCTAATACATGACAACTGACCTTATTGAGCACTTGGTTTGACACTCTTTGGGGATATGATTAGGATAATTCAAATTTTTTATAGAAAACATTATGAAGTATTTAAATGTAAATAGAAACCATGTTTATGATTATGAGATTAGCTATGCATAAATTTTTAAATTACGTTAAGTGTTTGTTAGAAAGAAATTATACATTATAACCTAATTTATTGTATGCCATTTTTTAGTGATGGAACCTAATAGAAGAAAGGGAATAAATACCTATGGACAATTTAGGGATTTTCCTACTGAGAAAGTCAACACAGTCAGTGTTGGAGCGGATCAGATCATGACCATATTGGGACAACTTACTCAGGCTATGACGAATAACCATGCTACACCTATGTTGGATCATTTAATGTGATAGAAGCCCCTATATTTTAGTGGGACTACTAATCCATTGGTAGTTGAGTAGTGTATCAAGTCCCTTTAAAAGATATTTCTGGCATTAAGATGAAATGAAAATTAAAAGGTAGTACCGACAGTATATTTCCTCAAGGGTGATGTTAATCAATGGTGGTCCTTGATCCAGAATACCATGGAGGAAGAAGAAATAGAAGATATGGAATGTAGAGCTTTTAAGGAAATATTATTCAATAAATATTTCCCTCTTGAACAATGAACTAAAATGAAGAGGAAATTCCTTAGCTTAAAGAAAAGGGAAGAAGAGAGTGTTGCGGAGTATGAAGCTACCTTCACAAGACTGGTCAAGTATGCCATAGATTATATATGTGACTCAGAAGACAAGATTGATCATTTATTTGAAGGTATTAAGCCAATTATTTGAAGGGCACTGGCCTCCCAAACATTTTCATCATTTGATGAAATTGTATTAAGTTCCATAAAAACAGAGAAGGAATTTGTTGAATCAAATTTGTTCAAGGAAAACCAAGATAAGGAGTGGTATCCTGATAACCATGGAAAAGTTGAAGCACCAAAGAAGAAGAAGGGAACAAAGAAATTCCCATTTTGTGAGAACTAGGGAAATAATCATCCTGGGAAATGCTTGAAAGGCATGGGAGTTTTCTATAAGTGTGAAGAAAAGGTTCATCGATCTAGTGAATGCAAGGAGAAGAGACAAATCAATGATGTTCAATGCTACAGTTGTAGGGTAATGGGACACTATGAAAATGAGTTTCCTAAGTTCTTAGGAAACTTTCCTTATAAAATTCCATGGGATAAAGGGAAGTCTTATGCGATCACAACTGTGGAGGTTTAAGTTCCTAGTGATGTGGTGGCAGTTACTTTAATTGTTTCCTCAAACTTAGCCAATGATTTATTTGATTCTAGATCATCACATTCCTTTATATCTTCTTAGTTTTCCAGGAATATTATACATTTCCAATTTGATTTAATAAAGGAGTTGTTAGTCAAAACTCCTAAGGGAAGTATCATTACAAAAAATTTGTGTCAGTCGGTCCCCTTTGTGACACATAAATGTACTTTAGTTGCTGACCTTATCATTATACCTATTATGGACTTTGACATAATTCTTGGTATGAATTTTCTTTCAAATTATGATGTGAAAATATATTGCAATAATAAGAAAGTTACAATTTTTTTGAATGTTTTAGAATCCCTTATCTTTAGAGAAGAAACATCATCATCTGGATCTTATCCAGATCCACCTTCAGTAGCTCTTCTAAATGAAATTTTTGGGGAGGAATAGAAAATATCATCTATGGATATTAAAATTTAATATGTACCTATTGTTCAAGAATACATGGATGTATTTTTAGAGGATTTACCTAAACATCCTCCAGAGTGGGAAGTTGAGTTCTCTATTGATTTAATTCCTGGTGAAAAACCTATATCAAAGACTCCTTATAGAATGGCCACTGAGAAATTAGTAGAAATCAAGAAACAACTAGAGTAATTGAGTAATAAAGGATTTATCTTCCCTGGTTTTTCTCCATGGGGAGACCATGTTCTCTTTGTCATGAAGAAATATGGATCTATGAGGATGTGCATTGACTATAGGGATATCAATGCTATTATGATAAAGAACAAGTATCATCTTCCTCACATTGATGATTTATTTGATCAACTTCACGGATCCTAATATTTTTCAAAGATTTACCTTCGATATAGATATCATCAGCTGCATTTGAGGAAGGAATATATTCCAAAGACAACATTTTGAACCAGGTATGGGCATTATGATTTTACAGCAATGCCTTTTGGTCTGACTAATTCACCCTTGGATCTAATGAATAGAGTTTTCAAGGAATATTTTGATGAATTTTTTTGTGGTATTTATCAATGATATCCCGGTATACTCCTAAAATCTATGAAGACCATGAGAATCACTTGTAGAACATTCTGAAAACTCTTAAAAGAAATAAATTATATGGTAAGTTTAGAAAGTGTGAATTTTTTCTTCAATTAATTTCTTTTCATGTCCATATTGTTGGATGGAATCTTAGTTGATCTTGTAAAGACAAAGGCAATCCAAGAATGGCACACGCCAATGAACATAACTGAGGTACGTGGTTTTATTGGCTTAGTAGGTTACTATCGATGTTTCATTCATAATATTTCATGATTGGATAACTCACTAAGAAAGCTCATACATAAAGGGGTTAAGTTTGTATAGACAAAAGAATGTATAGAATGCTTTGAAGAATTGAAAAAAAGATTGGTCAATGCTCCAATTTTGACTCTTCCATCTGGAAATGATGGATTTGTGATATACAGTGATTCATCAAATAATGTAATGGGTCGTGTCCTTATGAAAAATGATAAAGTTATTTCTTATGGATCAAGGAAATTGAATACTTGTGAGAAAAATTATCCAACTCATGATCTTGAGTTAGAAGCCATAATATTTTCCCTAAAAATATGAAGACTCTATCTTTATAGTGAAATATGTGAGATATATACAGATCATAAGAGTTTAAAATACATTTTTACATAGAAATAACTCAAAATGAGGCAAAGGAGATGGCTAGATTTACTCAAATATTATGATTGTTCAATACACTACCACCAAGGAAAGGAAAATAAGGTGGAAGATGCATTAAGAAAGAAAGATCATGGACTTCTGACCCAAATGAGGATTAAGAGAGATCATATATTCATGAATCTGGTAAATATGGATATGGGAATTGTTAAGGAATGGGAAACATTTTTTATTTTTCAAATGATTTCTAAACCATCTTTACTAGAGAAGATAAAAAACTCTCAATATGATAATGAGAATATACAAAAGAAAATTAAAGTTGTTAAGGATGGAAGATTGGTAGACTTTATGTATGAGAATGGAGTTCTGAAATTTGAAAAGAGGATATGCATTACATCAGTACCTGATGTAAAAAAGTAAACTATTAGATGATGCTCATAGCTCAAATTTCTCTATACACCTTGGTATCACCAAGATGTATAGAGATATAAAGGAATATTTTTGGTGGGATAACATGAAGTGAGAAATTGCTGACTATGTTTCAATGTGTCTAGTTTGTTAACAAGTCAAGGCCGAGAGACAACATCCTAGAGAGATCATGCAACCTATACCTATTTCTATGTGGAAATGGAATTTCATTATGATGTACTTTGTCACAGGACTACTGAGGACACCTAGAAGGAATGATTCAATATGGGTAATTGTTGATTGTCATAAAAAATTGGCATATTTCCTTTCTATAAGAGAGGATTAACCACTTGAGTGCCTGATAAGAATTTATATTAATGAAGTTGTAATACTTCATGGTGAAAATATATTGATTGTGTTTGATCAAGATCCCTGATTTACATCAAAATTCTAGAAAAGCCTCTAGAAGGCTTTGGATACTGAGATTCATATGAGTATTTCTTATCACCCCCAAACCAATGGACAATCTAAAAGGACTATTCAAAAACTGGAAGACATGCTGAGATTATGCTCTATTGACTTTCAAGGTATGTGGGATTAATAATTAACTTTGTTGGAATTTTCCTACAATAATAGTTTCCATTATAGCATTCAAATGGCTCCATATGAAGTATTATATGGAAATAGGTGTCAAACTCCAACTTGTTGGGATGAAGTTGGCGAGAGGAAACTTATAGGCTCAAAATTTATTGAAGAAACAACGAAAAAGGTAAAAATAATTTAGGCCCATATTAAAGCATCCCAAAGTGGAAAAAAGATCTATGATAACAACCATATAAAGGATTTGGAATTTTAAGTGGTAGATAATGTCTTTCTGAAATTATATCCATGGAAGGGTGTCTTAAGGTTCGATAATAAAGGGAAAATGAGCCCCAAGTACATCAGACCATTTGAGATTCTGGATATAATTGGAGTTGTAGATTACCATTTAGAGATGTCGCCAAGTCTCTCTAAGGTTCATGATGTGTTCCACATGTCATTGTTAAAAAAGTACATGCCATGCCCAATTCATGTACTCAACTATGAGAAAATAGAACTGGAACCTGACTTGTCTTACTGTGAAGATCCTATCAATATTCTTAACACTGGAGAGCAAGTATTGAGAAATCATACAACTCAGCTGGTTAAGGTTCTTTAGAGAAACCATAAAATGAATGAAGAAACATGGGAACCTAAGGATGTTATAAAGAAGAACCACCCACATATTTTTAGAGGGATTTATACATGAAAAATTTTGAGGAAAAAATTTTGAAGGAGGGAAGAATATAACACCCCAATATTTTATGGTATGTTTCTTCTTAAAAATTTTCAATTCATTAGATACCTTATAATGCATGCAACACTAAGTCTTTGTGAAACAACACCTAGTTATCGGAGATAGTTATAACCTATCCGTTAAACTTAAATTTTCTACTTCTATGATTTGAATTTCGAAAAACGGACATACATGGTTGCGATTAGGGTGATATTTAGAGTATGATAGAATTAACTTAATTTTTGTGAATAGTAACATACCCTTACGAATACTAACTTTCCCTTATGACTAGTAACTTACCCTTAGGAATATTAATGTTACCCTTATAAATATTAAATCAACCAAATGATTAGTAACCTCACCCATGAATATATAAATAAAATTTAGGCATCTTATAAGTGACAATATGATCATAGTATAAGAGTTGGTAAGTCATAAATATTTAATTACAATTTTAAATTAAGAAATTGATTTAAAATAAAGTACATTTTTATAAAATTTATTCCTAAATAAATATTCTTTTTTCCTATGATCTTATGATAATTTAATAATACCTTAGTTACTTTTTTAGGGTATTATAAAATCAGTTTTAGTTTTAAAAACTATTTTTTTCAAGTAAATAGTTTTTTTATTTAAAAATTAAATTTCACATAATTAGAAAATTATTTTGATAAAATGGATTTAATTTTTTAATTTTACACATCAAAAAATGGTAAGGGTGAATTTTTTGGATTTTTCTAAAATACTTGAATTTTGTGAATATTAAGATACGATAATTTGTGATAAATGCTAAATACATGATTTATTGAGTCATGGATGATGTACTGCTAAGGTAATAACCCTTGGTTCGAGTTCACATGTAATAATTATTATTTTTAGTCACAAGAATCATGACTATTCATAGTATTGAGGCAAAATAATAAACTAATGATTAAATCAATATAAAAACCCTCTTATCCTTCCCTATATAACCCACCCTTCACCCCCTCTTCCTCTCACACCACTAAATATTAGATCCTTGCCTAAGTTCTAAAAAATAATCTTACCAAGCCCTACCACCACTTCCAAGACCTACTGGTCTCACCAAAATACCAAAAACAAAGTCCTTGAGGAGATTTCTCAAGGAGGAGTACTCAAGAGGTAAACCTCTCTTCCTTTTTCTTTCAACTTCTTTTACAAGCTCCATCATTTTGTTTCTATCTCCTCATCTCCCATCATCCAAATTATATTATAATTATAGTACCTTACATTTACTATAATTTTATTATGATAACTGATTATTTCATCATCATTACTCTTTCCCCCTCCTCTTATACTAAAAATGAAAACACCGTCCGAGATGTGTTAATTTATCACATTCAAAGATGGTGGGTTCTCAATTTATATTACCATCTTCAATTATAATCGTGAAAAAATTTTTATGGTTTAACCAGATCATAATATATTTAATATATCCAATTTAATGTTTTGTAATCATTTTTTACATATGTTATATAATTATAACAAAATGAATTTATGGTGATCGAAAAACCATCAAAATAATTCAAGCATTTATCATTAAAATTTTATATAATGATTCATCCTATAAAAAAATAACCAAAGGATTTATATGATCATTTAACCTTCTATATTACCGTTAATAACTCATAACTTCAATTCTGGATTTCAATTTCCATTTTACAAGAACTTCTGTACTCTTGTACAAGCGAACCGATCATGAAAACTAAGAAAATGTGCACCCCAAATGATGAAATTGAATCTCTTAACCCATATAAAAGGCTATAAATGAACTTAATGAAGATATAATAAATAAATTAAATTTATATAAGGTTATTGAATTATTAATTAATGAATCTAATTTTATTATTCAGGACATTAATATCAAGTGCATAATACATTCGAACTTAAGGTAAGGGGTTTCTCATCTCACTTTTATTTCCATGATATTTCCATTGTTTTCCACTTATTTATTATATGTGGTGTATGTGTACTACCATTTTATATATAATATCATGTTTTATCTTTATATTCATGGTATTAAATTATTCATTTTATTATTTCTAATTTTTTTCATACGATTTGATTGATTACAATGTGGTAAAGGACTTTGTCTCAATTTCCATTTCATTGAGATTTACTTTTTATTGTGCACCTAATATTTCTTATGTTGTGTATATACTACCACTTTGAGATCATTTTTCATTTTAAATTTTAATTATATTATATATCCATATTATTTTTTCATGGATATGATTATTGTCTAAGTCGTATACCATTTTACATACGGTGGTTATTTTGAATGATTCGATGAATCTGTATCCTCTACTCAATATGGATATTGAAAAGGAATATTATTCTTGTATTAAATCCTTATATAAAAAATTATTTGGAATTGAAGTGATGGGTGGGGCCCTCTATAGCCCATAGATGCATCTACAGATCTCATGAGAAAAAATAGTTGGCGAAAAACCCTTCGAGTTAGTTTCCAAAACAGAATCAAATGGGTATCTACCCATAGACTTAAACCGTATCGATGGTATTATGGTTCATGTGCCAGGTACATGATTTCCAAATAATAATCATTCTATTTATTCATTATACAGTTATTACTTTCCATGAGGTTTCTACTATTAAAAAATTTATGGATGCATTATCATTCTCAGTTTATTAATGGCATGTGTTTTTCATTTATTCACCATGCCATATTGATTATGTAAAATTGATTATGATTCAATTATTATTGATTTATGATTCTACTGTATGTAACCATTACTAAGATTTTGAGGACACCACTTTAATTTTTTTTCCTTCCACGGGTTATGAAGAAGAGATCATTTATTGAGTTTTCATGGATGCAGCTTATTAGATTTTTTTGTATTATGTTTTGTTTTGTTTTCCTGACGTAAAATGGGATCCATGTATGTATCTAGTTTCTCTAAGACTACTAAACCGATCGGTCCTTCAAGATTTTATTCCTTTTAATCATTCCAATGTAATAAAGTAATACACCAACTCTGGGATATAGGGGTCAGGGCATTACAAAGTTGATAACATATTAAGGAAAGATTAATCATCATTCTTTATGGTAAATAAGTTGAAAGATAAGGAGAAAAGGACAATGACAAGTGTTATTCCAAAGGAACCTTCAAAGAAACCTTCAAATAAATAAGAAAGGGCATTATACAGGAAATTGTTTGCTTCACATGTCATGAGATAATACTATGGATGTTTAAATGTAATGAACTGAATTAAAGAAGCAATTAATCACTTCTTCTTCAATGAATATTCATCATTATTTGTAATTTTTTTGTACTTATTGGGTATTAAATACAATATTCATTTCACATATGTGTATTTAAATATAGTAACCAAGTATGGAAATGTTACAGTAATTTAGGTGTGTTCTCCATGTCGTTGATAAATGGTAATTCCTAAGTCAGTGAAGAGAAACAGATAACTTCTAATTGCCAATTTTAATTATTTTTGTTGACATTTAGTTAAGTATTACTAAAACATTTATCTCATGTGTCCTTTGGACACAAGGAGACATTATTACAGTTTTTGAATGAATGTTGTTTGTGGTGTTTAATACTCAATTAATAGTTCAATAATGCTTGAATCATAGGAAATAACTAATCAATATAAAATTTAAGACTCAATTATACCCAGTTGTGGAAAGATATTTCATTTTCAAGAAAAATTAAGTGGTTTTCAAGGATATACCCAATATGGTTTTAGACTCTTTAGATTTAAAGACCTTATTAATAATAGACACATTTACTAGTTTAGTTTTGGATAACAAAACCTTTAAAAATAGTGGTTAGACACAAAGCTTTCAGAATTTTTTTAGCTAGAGAGAATGAACTATTACAAGGTTAAACTAGAGGTAAAATTATATACTTCATGATATTCCTTTAAGTTTTTTATGAAATCTAAAAGTGAAGTATGAAATTTTTATAGTTAGAAGATATGAGTTTCATTTTCCAAATAATATCTTGATTAAACATTAATTGATTATTATAATGTAGCGTGGAGTAATTTTTAAACACATATTTCCTTATACACATAAAAGGCATGATTTTGGTAATGAGGTTCAATGATGAGTCTTACATGTTAACATTGATCAATTAAATTTTATACGGAGTAGTTACTAAATGAACATTTTTGTATACATGTTAAAGGCATGATATTGGTAAAGAGGGTCGATGATGAGTCTTAAATGTTAACAGTGATCAATAAAATGTAGTGTGGAGTAATTTCTAAATGCACATTTTCTTATACACAACAGATCCATGATTTAAGTAAAAGGAGAATCAATGTTAAGAATCATATCCATTGCAGATACTTCCATTATTTTTTGAGACATGATTCGTAAATAGTAGTGTTATAGCATAAACATATGCCAACTATAATAAAAAATAGATATCATATGATTTATAGTATAATATAAATCCATCATGTCATAATAACATGTGTTTGTATACAAAGTATTTGTTAAGGACATAAACAAACTTGCATCAAGAAAAACACAATGTTCATCTAATGCAATTATCTTAAAGGTTTCTTAGGATATTACATAAATATCAATGATAGAAAATCTATAGTCAAGTGATAGAATATATTTCTATAAAAGGGTGAACATATCTATTTGAGATAGTAGGAGAAAGATTTACTTGTATTTGTTCAATGTTGAAGATGCACAAGTGGTTGTCATAGGAACAAGTTCTAAAAGATTGTATGGAAAAAGGATGTTCTAAAGACGCATACTGTGTAAGAAGGATAAAACCATGGTAATGGTTTTACATTCACTATAGTCATTGATACTTTATTCATTAATAGTAATGAATTCTAAAAGTAAGAAGTAAATAGAAATGAGAAAATATTGACACGTTCAATTAAAATTCAATAATGGATTCTATGTATCAAAGTATAGGGGGATATTATTTTTGAATACTACATTGGGTATTCATGTGAGATTATACATGGGTGTTATGAGAATGGTATCAATAAGGTTCGATTGGTAATACCAAATAATTATACCTAAATTCATTAGAATTTTACTTATCATAGCTACTTTCTATGATCATTAAATTGATCATTAAATGTTAAGACCACTAATATTGGATGGAATATATACAACACAACTAGAAAGGGTTGGTGACACTGTAGAATTCCAATAAGGGTTGAAAGTTACTGAAATCCAATTTTGGATTGAAGTGATCTACAAGATCATAGAATATTAATTTGGAGTACATTTTTTCCATGTGTCCACAGGAGGTTAGTGGGAGAACCACTATTTTCCAAGTAAAATATGTTTAATAACATATGGAAAGAATTTATTACTCTTAAAGTTAGTTAAGACTATAATGAAAGTAACTCTTCATAGATTGACTTAAATTATCAACCTAAGTTCTAGGGTACAAGATATACTGAGGTAGATCTAATGGGTTTATTAGACCTAGTCAATAGTACATATACTAACAAGGTATTGAAAATATAAGTTAGAACAATTTGAGAGAGAATTATTTCCAATGTCACAAGGAATAAATCTCCCCAAGAAGACATGTATGGGATATGGGAGAATATTAATGTGTTAAGTAGAATTCTATATGATATTTTGATGGATCAATTATATATTCTATTCTATGTACAAGATATTATGTTTTCAATATATATTTTATGGTCATAAAATATCAATTATATCCCAGATAAATGCATGGGAATTAGTCATAATTATTTAATTATACTTGAGGAAGTACATGAGAAATGTTAATGGTACATGGATATGAAGGGATGATAGTTATAAAGGGACAAAAACTAGTATTTCTATATATAAATATGATATAATATCACAGTCAGGAATAATGAGAAAGAGAATCTCATTTAATCATGTGGTATCCATATCTATAAATACTAAGTACATTGAATCTTTTGATGTGGCTAAAGTAGTAGTATAAAAATACACAATGATGAGTTCCAGTTCTTAGAATTACTCCTAGTAAGTAAAATTTTTATCATAATTTAAAATATAATAATCCTACTTCTAGTACTAGATAATATGTAATATTTTGATAATGGAAAAAGGAATTAACTTAGAAATATCATCTCTTGATGAATCTTTCTCAAATAGGTGAAATCGCATATAGAAGAATAGACACATTGTAGAAATGTGGTAGACTCATGACTAAAGCCATAACTTAGCAGAAACATGATATTATCATGAGAAAGATGGCCCAAATAGATATCAAGTTGTCTCTAATTAAAGTGGGAGTGTTGTAATAGTGGGTTACCTAGACCCAACTTTAACAATACTTTTCGATTACCATATCATGTATACGGTGAGTTATGAATGATGTACACTTACCATAATAGTGTTGATATTTCTACATCCACTATTTACATGGTAATGTCCATAGATTATTTGTTGTATCAAAAGGTTATAGTAGTTCTTAGTATATAATGAGTACCTAGAGATACTATGACATTAATCTTAAACATATTTCCAAAGGCACAGATGATGTTTGACTCTCAGGTGTCGAGGTATTATAAGCATTGATAATTCTTCTCATGAATTTCATGCTTGGTGATCTTGAGTAGATGAGATCGTGAGGAATGACCCTCCAATAGGAACACCAAATTTTTAGGTTTCATTGGTAGTTACAATCTATGAAATGGTCTCTCTACTTGATATTATTATCATTGTATACTATTTGATCGCATAATTTGATGTAAGGAAAAAACTATGGCATTGAATTTGAAGCGATGTAGATTATGTTGGGTATGTCATTAGTGGAATGAAATTGATTGAATAATAAATATAGAATTTATCACTTTTGAAAGTAAGTGATATCTTAGGCCTAGTTGACCGCGATAATAGTACCTTCATTAAATCCATGGTCATGGTAGAAGAATTTAAGTTTATCTAGTTAGGTTAATGAATAATAAAGTAAGAAATAACGATGACATGAATTGTGTGTCCTACATTATGAGATATCATGAGAAAAAGATATTATATTATAGGGTTTGTGTTTGTAGGAAGATTTTAGTTGTTATGAAAACTCCTTTTCTCTTTAGGGGAATTGATGGGTTGCAAGAATCATTTCCTATTCTGTGAATAGTATTTTCTACTATTGTGATAAGGTCTTAAAGGTTCAAACACTAAGTGTATTCAAATTTCTAGCCTATTATGATGAATAGTAGTTTAAGACATGGTGAGATCCACCATAGAGTCTGAGATATGTCCCAGAATATATGATATAGTGGCTCTAATTTTTCTTACATGGATAGTACATCATTTTAAAGATAAACAACATAATAACATTACAAATCCAAGATCCAAAGGTTTAGTGTCTTGGGAAAATTAGTCTTATACATAACTTTTACATAATAAAACATAAATATTATTTAATTCCTACTTCTCTATCTTATTAGTGTCCCTCACGTCCTCCTTAGTAAAAGTAATCACCTATGGATATACATCATTGAAAGGGGTGATCTAAAATCCTAGTAAGAGGATGAATAAGAGACATGAATCAATATAACATGAGTGATAATAATAATCATCGTCATAACATAAGCATGGGATTTTCATCAATATAATAAGGGAAACTATGGATAAAGGCATGTAATTTGGCATTGCATAAAAATGAAACATCATGTCTTAGTGGTCAAATTCCACACATATTTGTGAACAAAGCTAACATCATGTTCATGCATAATATATGTGCATAACCATAAAATCATCATTATGAAAAAAGATAGAATCATTTTCACTCATATTTCACATTATAACATGAGATACATTACATTACCCAATGTATTGGAGGGCTATATAATTTCAAGCCCACCTATCATGTTATAACATTTACATAATCATGCATTCCACATTGAATGTATAGCGATAATAAACATGATATAACCCATGTAAAGGAATGGGTTTAATAATGATTTCATAAAGAATTAATTCGTGAATAAAATTTGGGGTTACCAAAAGAAAAATGAAGATCATATTTGGTTTATAAATCACCACTCTTGAGTGAAGAAAAATAAATCAAGAGGAATTAATATATATTTTGGAAAGAAGATTTCTTTTGGAAAATATTTATATTTATCATAAAATCAAGTTTGGAAACATTTATATCCAAAAAAATAAAAGGGAAGAATAATGAAATGATATATAAGTAACATTAAATAAATTCCCATACTAAAATTTGGTGTGAAAGAGGGAAAACCCAAAGAAAGGGAGTTGGGTTTGAGAAACCTCTTGCCTTAGGTCTGAATGTTTTCTTCGCTTGCACTTAATACCCTGGATAATCAAATTAGATTAATTAATTAATTAATCCAGAACATCTTATAAATGTATTTAATTTATTATAATTTTATTATCTTCGTTTATGAACATTTTGATGAGTTATAGAGTTCAATTTCATCATTCCAGGAGTGTTTGTTTTCTTCGTTTTCATGATTGGATCACTTATATACGAGTATGGAAGTTCCTGTAAAATGAAAATAATTATCCAAAATATATGTTATTAATGAAATTACAGAAGTTTATATGGTCTTATATATCTTTTTTCTATATGAGGATGATTCATTAGATAAAATGATAATGATAAATTTTTAGTTTATTTTGGTGGTTTTTCCGTCCATCATGAAATAATTTCATTTTATTAAATATAATGTTTATAAATTTGTTACAAAAATTAAAAAGTTTATAATATTAATATTTAAAACTTTTTTAAACATAATAATTGTTTTATGACCATCATTTAAGGTGATAATGGAAAATTAAAACTCATCATCCATGAAGGAGGTGAATCAACACATCACAGAGGATATTTTCAT
The DNA here is from genome assembly GCA_963277665.1 of Viscum album. Lineage (NCBI taxonomy): Eukaryota > Viridiplantae > Streptophyta > Magnoliopsida > Santalales > Viscaceae > Viscum > Viscum album. Next base: position 580,666,609 of record OY728129.1, on the reverse strand, counting down.
TTTTAGAATAAAAAGAGAGGAGAAGACGTTTAATGATGGATATTCCATTAACAAAATAAAATTAAATTATATATTTGATATTGGAGTTATCATTCCTATTTGTATAGGGGGTGTGAGGGGAGAATAATAATTGAAAAGAAATTAAAAGAGAATGAAAGAGGATTTTACCTCTTGAGTATCTTCTCCTTGAGAACCTCCTTAAGGAACTTGGGTTTTGTATTTTTTTAAGACCAAAAGATATTTGACATGGGGAAGAGAACTGGAAAATTAATTGGGTATAATTTAGACAAGATAAAAGGCTTGAAAGTTGTGAGGAGAAGAGGTGATTAGGGGTGGTGTTTATAGAGAGGAGAGGGGTATTTTTTATTATTATATTCATTAGTTTATTATTTTGGCTCAAGAAAATCAATAGTGTTTATCCTGATCACTAAATATATTAAATAATGAATTATAATTATATATTATTATTCTTTTATCATATATACATCAGCCATGACTCAATAATTTATGTATTTAGCTTATACCGTAAATTACTATATTTCACTATTCACCAAAAATATAACTATTTTGGAAAAATCCCAAAAAATTACCCTAACCATTTTTAGATTTTTAGATTTCATAAATGGAATCAATTTTAAGAAACTAATTTTATAAACATTAGATATTTAATTTTTATATAAAATCATGATTTATTCGAAAAATACAAATTTTAATATTATAATCGATTTTTTTACCCTTTCAAAAATTAATTAAGGTCGCATAAAATTATATTATAATTATGATTCAACATAATATTAATTTATGAATATTTTCTATAAAATAAACTTTATTTTAAATCTTTATATTAATTATGAAATTGTGAAAAAAAATTATTTTTAAAAATTTTCCAATAATTAATTTGTCATTTTTAAAACATTTATTTACTTATACCATGATATAAATATATCATATTTTTATTTATAAGATACCTAAATTTTATTTTTAATTTCATTGGTGATGTTACTATTCTATTGGCCAGATTATAAAACCTAATGGTCATGTTACTATTCCAATGGTCAGGTTACTATTCCATTAGTATTGACAAACCAAATTATGTGCATATTTTTATTTCAAATTTCAATGTTTTTAAGTGTTTTTAAATGATAAAAACCATGTATTTAAATTTTTTATTAAATAATAGGTAGTTTTAATTATAGAATGAAATGGGCTAAAATGTGAAAATTGATTAATTCTGAAATTTTGACATATTTTAATCACTTTGGTATTTTTATCATAACTTTTAAAATATTGATCCAATTTGAGTGATTATTTTTTTTAATTACTTGATTTGTGGGATTCAACTTTCTATTCTAGACCAAGATCTAATTCAACCATCTAAAGGCCCAAAAAAAAATTTGACAAATTGTTCTAGAAGATAGCATGAATCCCAGCTTAGAAAATGTGTCATAAATCAGGCTACAAAACTCCAATTGAAGTGATTATAGATGTATTTAAAGGATGGATCATAGGTGATTTTCATCAATAAATTTAATATAGTTATACAATCATTAAGGTGGAAATGGAATGCTCAACATTTTTGGATGATTTATGAATCATTCTTCCAAAATAAAATCTCGGATTAATTAGGATATAACTTCTTCTATATATGGATGATAGAGCTAAAATGTTGGGGTAAAACGTTCAAGAAAATTTGGAACAAATTTATATAAGACTAAATTTAATAATTCAGTTCTTAATGGGGTCTACCACATGCAAAATTTTGGATGAAAAATTCTAGAGTAAAAAATATTACCCTTGCCTATAAAAGGAGGGTCATGCCCCCTTCCAAAATCATCTCTCGATGCCCCGAGAAGGGAACCCATCAAGGAAGAGGATTTGATGCTACATTTTTGTTTTATTTTTATTTTTATTTATTTTCTTTTATTTCGTTTGATTTATTTTTCTTTTAATTGTAATTTTAATTCTTCATTTAGTTAAATAGATTAATTCATGCATGCTTTTAATTTAGTTTTCACCATCCTTATCCATCCTCTCTTCTTCTTATAATTATTATTATATTATTATTATTATTACTATTATTATTATTATTATTCAAACATTCTTATTATTTACCAACCCTCTTCTTCTTCCATTTTATTTTTATTCTTTTTTTTATTTTCTATTTCATTTCTATCTCTCTCTCTCTTCCCAATTATATTTTATTTTCTTAATTTTATTTTACTTTTCTCACCCTAGATATTTTTTTCGCATTATTTTTTCTTTTTTTATTTAATTTCATCTTTTTTTCTTCTAACACTCCACTAAGTGATCTCTTACTCTCGAAAATGATAGGATGACCCCGATTCTTGGCCTAGGGGGAGGTCAAGGTGTTCATGAATTTTATTTAATGTTTAATTTTATGTTTGTAGTTATATTTGAGTTGCATGCATGGGTGAAGAAAATATACCGATGTGGACTTCCCCCAATGACATGTAACTCAATCTATCTCTATTATTTTGTTTAATCACTTTTCCCTCTCCTCCAATAGCCCGAAGGCCTTCATTTTTTATTGATTTTGATAATACACCTTTCAAGGGGTGAGGTGGAACCCTTACAAGGCCCGTAGAAATAAATATTACATGGCCCGTAGGCCTTAGAGGAATTCATTTTCCCGTAGGCTTCAAACATTACATACAACCCAGACTAACTACTTGGAACTACTCCTCCCCAGTATCTTCATCGTGAAATCAGCTCTCCACCTTCGCATGGATATTTGTCTAGGAATTCCAGTGCATGCACAAGCTTGTCCCGATGGCAGGTTTCATACCCTCTCATTCTTGCAATCCGTTTAGCTTTTGTTGTAGTGAAAGCTCCTTGATCATCCTCCTTGTAGAGCTTGTTCCTTGTAGGTCATCTGGTTTTAATCTGCACTTAAGGTGGCCTGAAGGCCTTGAGGTGGCCCGAAGGCCTTACTAACCTGAAGGCATGGGTGGCACGAAGGCCTTAAAGGACTCGGGGACCAAATCGGTGGCTCGAAGGCCCAAACGGGGGAATATTCCTGACTGCTATAGTTCCAAATAGTACCTGCTACAGTACTACACAGTTTCTGCTATAGTACCTGCTACATTACTGCTATAGTACCAGGAAATAATGTCTCTGCCTGGATTTTATCTCGGGTCTCCTGGATGCACTTACGGAGTCCTTACCAACCGGGCTAAGGCTCATGTTCACTTTTCCCTCTCCCCATTGATTAGTTCTTCATACATTGGAGTTGAGATAATCAATGGATGAAATGGATTTGATATATTTGGATCCTATAAAATGGAACATCCTAGACCAAAGTGTGTCATCAACCTTGATTAAAGGAGGATGTGGAATTGAGATTACTTAGGTAGTCAATGATATTCCACAGTTTCTAAATAAAGAATAGTAGTTCAAACACAGGATTACATTTTTGGATTATTAAATTTAAATAAAACATATAAAAGAGAATAATTATTGAACCTTAAACCAAACCCCAAAACTAAGTTCTTTCTTATTAACTCGTTCTATTTATATTTTCATGTTATTTTAAATTTCTATATTGCATGTCATTAGAAAAGTAATCAAAAACACAAAAACATTGTCATTATTTTACTTTAAAACATAAAACAACAAAAAGAAATCATTTATCTATAAGAATTAGGTAAACAAACTGAGAAGCTCCTCAAGTGAGACAACCCTGGTTATCCTCTATGTTGCACTAGAAAAAAAAATTCTTTTTTCACACCCCACGATAGGAGTGCATCAAAACTATAATCATTTTTAGGGAACCAATCAATAGATCATTCACTTGTTCTATTTTCACATTTTAGATCGATTTTACTACTTTTATAAAAATAAAAACTAAAAAATATCCATGATTTTTTCCAACGATCATTTTTTCAATTCATGAAACAATTACTCTCAAGTGAAAGAACCAATAACTGAGCACCTTGGTCTACATAATATGATGTTTCATTATGGTCTAGATACATCAGGGGAGCACATAGCCAAATTTGAAAAAAGGAGGAATTCAAGGACCTCATCTAGGATACCAAGGAGACCCTTGAACAATTAGTAGTTGATGGATTAGCCAGAGAGATCACTAAATTCCGGGAGTACTTCCCATAATTCTATTAAGAAGTGGAAAAGACATGAGAAGAGTGTTCCTCATTTCCTCCCAACACTTTTGAAGAAGTATCCCCAAAATATTTCTAAGATCAGGTGGAAAAACAAAAACTCAAGTACGATATTCAAGAGATTAATGAAAAGGTGCAAGATCTCCAAGGCCAAGTGGATTTGATAACTACAAAGCATCATCAGAAGAACCTAAACCTGAGCCTGAACCTGAACTAGAAGATGAGACACATGTCTTACCTGAGGAGAAAAAGGAGAAAGACGTGCCTACTGAGCTACATGTGGGAGATCACCAAGAACTGTATGACTTTTAGAATGAATTTGGGGAATTTCTTGATCTCCTCAAACCCTAAAAAGAATAAGATACGTAATAAGTGAAATAATAAAAAACCAAAGTGGTGGAATTTGAAGTAAAGATGGAGGATCCAGACCACCTACCTCCATCCACTAAGAATCTACTTCAAGAGGAACTTACCACTGAGGCATTGATTGAATATGAACCAAGCCAGGGAGTTGATATTTTCTCATACTCTATCTCTTACAATTTTATTGAAACTGAATGGTGCATCACTTCCTATTTTTTTTAATTTACATATTCAAAAAATCTTTTCTATTCCTTATAGTAGGATGAATAAATTGGACATGCACATGTTGAGGAACACATGTAGCTCTATTATTTCAATGAAAATTAATTTTAGGATCCCCATTAGGAGATCCAAGTAGCTGAGCTAGAGAAAATACAAAAAGAGGCTACTAATATTAAATGGGAGATATTTCTTATTAAAAATTAAAATTTTATTCAAGTATAAATACATGTTTACTTCCCCTTTTATTATTCAATGCATGCAACCCCTATAAACACAGCACTAGAAGAATCCAAGGTTTTACACATAGTAATCAAATAATAGGATGTTCTATACTTAATATTTCCCCACCATGAAAGTTATACCAAATTGTGAGGGGGGTATCTGTTATAATCTATCCATGGATCATTCCTCACCAAGAAGGATTAAGAATAAGCTAATAAAAGCCACATGTGGTGGTTCAAATCAAAGAAACGTCATCTACCATATGATTTTGGATAATAAATGGTACTACCCTCTAGAGGCAGTAAAAATTTAGGTACCACTTAGGGGATCGTACCAAGACTTATCCCTTTCTACTTTATTTCTAGGAATTTAGATTTAAATTACATTTCTTAAGAATTATTCAAGCATGAATCCTCACTCTCTCTTATATTTTTGAGCTTTAATGACATGATCATTGTGCTTAATTGATTAATTCTCTTTTTTAGGTTCATAAATGAAAGAAGGAAGCATCAAACATTGATGGATAAGGACTAAGATTAATGGTAAAGGGAGTTCACTTTTAGTTTTTATTTTTAAACTCTCTATATTTTTTGTCCAAAACATATTTTGAGATTTAAAATAAAATATCATGTCCATGATTGGATTTATGTTTTACTTGACTTTTCTAGGAGACATGATTTTCCTAAGAATCATGTAATTCCATGTTTTAGATTTCAAATTTAATTAAATTGAATGATTAAAATGGAAAATTAAATGATTAAATTGAAGAACGGATATTGAACTAAGTGGTCATGATTTGAAAAAATTAATTGATTCGTGTAAATGAAATTTACTAACCGTTTTCTATGCTTTGAATTTATAAAATTTATGTGAATTTATTTTTTATTATTAACCATTCCTTGAGTGATTTTTCTATATCATATTCTCATTCCCAAGATGATTTCTAGACCAAGTACTTCCTATTTTATTCTTGATAGTATTTCTTGAGTGATCTTGGGACACGTCACCTACTAGAACTTACATTTAAACTTATCAAAGCTATGACTGTGTAAAAACACATTTAAAATGATTGAGGTGTCTTTTTATAACCCACTTATACTTAAAATAAAAACTTTACATCAATCCTTCTTTAGCCCATAGAGACCATGAATGACCTTGTTGGGGGAAGAGCCATGTTTCAATCCATTTTATCCATTCCTACCCTCCTATTAGTAATTGTGTGATATTTTAAAATTGAAGTGTGGGGGTGATGGGAATTATGGTGGATGGGATGAAATGTATTGTAAGGAAGAAGTTTGGGGGTGATTATTGCAGGAATAAAGATGTTTTGATTCATTCAATGTACTTAATTGTTTTCCCTTTTTAAAACTAAAATAAAAAAAAGGAATGGGTTGTGACTTAGAAGAATAAAAAATCATTATCACTAGATTGATTATTGTTATAATATGTGGTTAAGTGATGTATTTGAAGTCTATTCTAATAATAAATTTCAAAAAATAAAAAAAATATAAAAATGATACTCTGAAAAAAATATAAAAGTAGAGAAAAATTCAAGAAGGGGAACATCATTCATTATTCTTTCATTATTCATGCCTTTTTCTTTGAAATTTTGGGGGAAGTGGGAGTTGCTACTTGGAGAGGGATAATTTCATTACACTTTTATTTTTGATATCATGCATTGTACTTAAGAGATAAACCACCACCTTGAGCCTTAATTTTTAAAACATAAAATCCTACAAACCTTAAGACTTAGAGTCATTTGAACCTTTATTTCAAGTCCTCTTGATTTTATGTAACTTTTGTCTTTATAAAGTGGAGAAAGTAGTTCATTTACAAGTCTATGTATAAGGAGAATTTATTTATGATATGAGAATAACTCTAAATAAATTTTATCATGAGTGATGAGATAAAAGAATCCATTGTGAGGTAGATCATGATTTGGTATGTTTAATAATAATTAATTAAGGAACTTTAATTAATGAGAGGAGAAGTTCCACCATTTTTCAAAGGGGAAAAGTAAAATACATGGATTGGTTTTTTAATTTAAAAATGAGAAATTTAATTGATATGTTATGTATAATTTGTAATTTTTATTTTACATTTATAATATTTTGATTTTATTACATTGAAATTTGAATATTTATAACATCGGTGCCCTCTTTAACTCCTTGTTGAGATTTTATGCTTGAGGACAAGCATGGTTTAAGTGTGGGGGTATTTGATAAATAAAAATTATGTGCATATTTTTATTTCAAATTTCAATGTTTTTAAGTTATTTTCAATGATAAACCCCATGGATTTTAATTTTTTATTAAATAATGGGTAATTTGAATTATAGAATGAAAATGGACTAAAATGTGTAAATTGCTTAATTTTGGAATTTTTGACAGATTTTAGTCACTTTGGTATTTTGATAATAACTTTTAAAATATTGATCTAATTTGAGTGAGTATTTTTTTAATATTCCTTGATTTTTTGTATTAAACTTTATCTTCCAAACAAAGATCTAATTTGTCCATCTAAAAACCCCAAAAAATTGATAATGTTGAAAATTTTTTCTGGACAATAGTATGGACCCCACCTTAGTAATTGAGTCATAAATCAGGCTGCACACCTTAAATTGAGGTGATTTTAGTTATATTTGAATGAGGGGTCATAGGATCATTTCACCAATAAATTTCATGAATTTATTTATTCATTAAGGTGTCCATTGAATGATCAAAATTTAAGGATGAATTATGAATCATTCAGATATAATAAAATCTTAGAGTAATTAGGATATAAATTATTCTAAAAATGGATGAAGGAGTTGAAATTTTGGAAAAAAACGAGAAAGATAATTTGGAACAACATTATAGAAGACTACATTTACAAATTAAGTCATTAATGGTGTCTAACATGTGAAAACTTTAGGAGGAAAAATTATGGAGAAAAAAAATATCACCTTTTCTTATAAAAGGAGGGTCATGCCCCATTAAAAAATCATATTTCAATGCCCCAAGGAGAGAACCCACCAAGGAGGAGTCCAAGCTACTACATTTTTGTTTTCTTTTTATTTTTATTTATTTTTTTTATTTTCTTTTATTTCTTTTGTTTTAGTTGTCTTTTAATTGTAATTTTAAATATTCATTTAGTTAAATAAATTAATTCATACGTGTTTTTAATTTTGTTTCCACCATCCTTATTCATACTATATTCTTCTTATAATTATTCATATCTTCTTATTATTATTATTATTATTATTCTAACATTATTATTGTTTCTTATCCCTCTTCTTCTTACATTTTATTTTTATTCTTTTTTTCTTTTCTATTTTATTTATCTCTCTCTCTCTATTCCCAATTTTATTTTAATTTCTTCATTTTATTTTATTTTTTCCACCCTAATTCTTTTTATTTTATTCTCGTTATTATTATTTTTTATTTAACTTCTTCTTCTTCTTCTCTTCCACCACTCCACCAAGTGATCTCTTACTCTTAGAAATGAGAGGTTGACCTCAAGGCTTGGCCCGGGGGGAGGTCATGGTGTTCTTGAATTTTCTTTAATGTTTAATTTTATGTTTATAGGTAGATTTTAGTATCATGAATGGGTGAGGTGAATGTTCCCAATGTGTACTTCCCCCAATGACATGCAACTCAATCTATCTATATTCTTTTTTTTAATCAATTTTTCCTCTCTCTCTCTCCATTAGTTAGTTCTTCACACGTTGGATTTGAGTTAATAAATGGATGAAATTAATTTGATAGAGCTGGGTCCTAGAAGATGGAAAATACTAGACCAAGGTGTGTCATAAACCTTGATTAAAGGAGGAGGTGGAATTATGAGTGCTTAGGCATTCAATGTTATTCCACAATTTATAAATAAAGAATAGTAGTTCAAACATGAGATTTCATGTTTGGATTATCAAACTAAAATCAAACATATAAAGGAGAATAATGATTAAACCTAAAACCAAACCCCAAAACCAAGTTCTTTATTCTTAACTCATTTTGTTTAGATTTTCATATTAGTTTAAATTTTCATATTTCATGTTATTAGGAAAAGTAATAAAAAACTCAAAAACATTGTCATTGTTTTCCTTTAAAACTTAAAACAACAAAAAGAAATAGTTTATTTAGAATAATTATGTGGACAAAATTAGAATCTCCTAAAGTGATATGCTCTTGTTTAGCCTCTTTTCTACACTAGTAAAAAAACAATTTTATTTTTACATGCCCCACGAATGGAGTGTGTCAGTATAGGTTTCATAATTTCTATAAATACAACTTATTTTATTCTTTAATTATGATAATAATGGTTTATTGGGATTTTTATACTATTTATGTGTTTTATACCATATAATATAAATATAAGAATGGAAATTTCATTGATAAATTTTTGGGTCATTACATTTTCCCCCTTTTAAAATTTCACCCTTGAAATTTCATTTTAAAAACTAAGGTGAAAATAGGTGAGGGTATTTCTCCATCATCCCTTCCTATAGTTCTCATGTCACATCTTCATACATATGGTTCCTTGAAAACACTTTGAGAAGGTTAGTTTTCTTGTTGCATAAGACTTTGTCTCTATTGTCCAATATCTTCACTAGTTTCTCTTCATATGAGAGGTCGTTCTCTAATTGTACCACCTCTGGATTCAGTACATATTAGGGGCCATATATGTCCTTCCATGGAAGAGATATATAGAACACATCAAAAATTTGAGACATATTTGGTGGAAGTTCAAGCCTATAGGCCACTAATCCTATGTGGTCAAGGATCTCAAAGTGGCCAATGTACCTTGGGCTAAGATTCTCTTTCTTTCTAAATTGCATGAATCTCTTCCATGGTGATATTCAAAGGAAAATTTTGTCTCCAACATCAAACTCCAAGTACCTTAAATGGTTTTCAGAATATCTTTTTTATGACTTTGAGCAGATTTTATATATTGTTGGATGGCTTGAAGATTCTCTATCATCTCTTACACAAGATCAAGTCCAAGTACCTTTAATTCGCCAACTTCATCCCAAAAAATTGAAGTTATACATAGATTCCCATATAAATCTTCATATGGATCCATTTTAATACTCAAGCGGAAGATTTTGTTATGTGAGAACTCAACTAATGGGATATGTTGATCCCATCTTCCTTTGAATTCCATTGATTAGGCTCTCATCATGTCCCCGAGTGTCTGAATATTCCTTTTAGATTTTCCATCTATTTGGGGGTGATTGTTCGTGATGAAATTCAATTCAGTACTCAAATAATGTTGAATAATTCTTTTTAATTTAGATGTGAACCATGGATCATGATCATATATGATCAAAAGTGGTACCCCGTGCATCCACACCACTTCCTTCACATATATCTTGGCAAGTTGTTCAACCGAGAAATCTTCCCGAATAGTGATAAAGTGGGAAGTCTTGGTGAGTCGATCCACCACAAACCATATCACATTGTTTCCTTTGGATGTTTTTGAGATACATGTGACAAATTACATAGTGAAATTCTCTCATATTCACATGGGAATAAGAAATGGTTTCATCATCCCTTTGGACATCTATTGCTTTTCTTTAACTTGCTAACATACCAAAGACCTTGAGATGTACTCATAAATCTCCTTATTCATGTTGTCCCACCATAAGTTTTCTCAAAGATCATGATACATCTTTTTACTTCTAGGATGGATGGATAAAGATGAGCTATGTGCATTATCCAATATCTTTTTCTTTATCTCATGTGATGTACACACACAAAGCCTTATTCCAACTGAATCACACCATCATCATTGATATGGAACTCATGTAGATTCTCTTAATTTACTATTTTCACCTTATTTTATAGCTTCATATCATCCATTTTTCCTCCTTGATCTTCTCTAGGATAGATGGTTGGGAAATCATTTGGGTGAGTTAGGATGTATTACCTTCCGTTATGATTTCCATATCCATAATTTTCATTTCCATGAATATAGGGTCTTTTGAAATCTGCATCATGGATAGAGTGACAGGTTATTTTCTACTAAAAGCATCATCTACCATGTTTACCTTTCCCAGATGGTAGTGAATAGAGAAATTGTAGTGCTTGATTAGCTCTATACATCTTCTTTAACACATGTTGATCTCCTTTTGTGTGTGTATATACTTTATACTCTTATGATCGGTATATATGTCACACTTCTCACCATAGAGATAGTGTCTCCAAATATTTAGAGTGAATATCATAGCAGCTAACTCCAGATCATGTGTCTGGTAGTTCTTCTCATGGATCTTCAACTATCATGAGGAGTAGGTCATCACTTTATCATTCTGCATGAGTATACAACCCAAGTCTTTCTTTGAAGCATCACTATATATCAAAAAAATCTTCTCCACTTATTGGTATCATGAGTATAGGTGTAGTGATTAGCCTCTTATTGAGTTCATTAAAGCTTTCCATGCATTCTTCCATACATACATACATTACCCCTTTCCGTGTTAACTTAGTTAGTGGGTTATAAAATCATGAGAAATTGATCACAAAACTTCAGTAGTACCCAACTAAGCCAAAAAAACTAAGGATTTATGTGACACTAGTGGGTCTGGGACATTCCTCAACTGCATTTGTTTTTTAAGGGTCCACAAAAATTCCCTCACTTGTGATCATGTTCCCCAAGAATGGGACTTGCTGCATCTAAAAGTCAAACTTTCTGAACCTATCATGCATTCTCTCCTTCCTTAATGTCACCATCACAATCCTTATATTCTTTTCATGTTCTTACTTACTCTTGGAGTAACTAAGAATATCATCAATAAACACTACCAAAAAAATGAAGTAGTATCTAAAGAATCTATTCATCAAATCCATGAATATTTCAGGTGCATTAGTAAGTCCGAAAGGAATCACTATGAACTCATAGTTCCTATTCCTTATACATAAAGTAGTTTTATGAATATATTCCTTCTTCACCTTCAGTTGATAATATCCATAATGAAGATCCACCTTTGAGAAGTAATGATCTCCTCATAGTTGATCAAACAAACCATCAATCCTTGATAAAGGATACTTGTTATTTGTGGTGATCTTATTGAGCTCTTGGTAATCAATACATAGCCACATTGATCCACACTTTTTCTTTACAAATATGACTACACACCCCAAGATGATACATTAGGGTGTATGAACCCTTTGTCCAAATGCTCATATAGCTACTTCTTTAACTCTTCCAGTTCAATCAGGTCCATCCTGTAGGGGCGTTTTGAGATAGGAGTAGCTACAGGTATGAGCTCTATTGAGAACTCTACCACACGATATGGGGGAATTATAAGTAACTATTTCAGAAATATATCAATGTATTCCCTAACAATGGTAATTTCCTCGAAGTTGATACCATCCTTTGACTCAACCATTTTTGGAAATGTATGCTTCTCTGTAGGGTATCAACACCCACACCATTGATGGTTTTTCAAAGAAGGTTCATGATCTTCCTTTAATTTGTATGAGAGAATTGGATGGTTCAGAATATGAAAGGATATTTCCTTTTCTCGACACTTGATGTGTGCTCTATTTAATGAGAGCCAATACATGCCCATTATAGCATTTAATTCCACCAAGGAAAGCATTACGAGATTCATTAGAAGAATCTTCCCACATGCTCTAATAGGAGAAGAATCCAACACTTGGGTTGCAATGATTTCACCACTAGGTTCTTTTACATATATATCTACTTCAAGGTATTAGAGATTCTCTTAAACAGTTCTAGTAAACCTTTAGGATATAAAGGAATGAGTATAACCAAAATCAAATAAAACTTTTTCCATTATTGGTTGAATAGGAAGTGTACCTTGTACGTCTTTGTTTACTTGATCTACTTTAGCAGTAGTGATGACCTAATATTTCACTTTCTCCTTTGTCTTTGGTGGTTGATTATGTGGATTACCCTCAAGGACCTGTGGTTTAGTGCACTGGATTTCATACTGCCCTTGATCCCTACAATTGAATCATTGAACCATAGGTGGTGCATTAAGAGGTTCCCTCTTTTCCTCCATCATGTTGAAAAAAAATTATTTCTCTTCGACATTCATGAGCTTGATGTTCTTCTCTCCCGCACTTGAATCATTTCCATATCCCTTTGAGATAATTCGCATGATGTTTCTTCCCATATTTTTGACATGTGGCTAGTTGGATCCTCTTTCCTCTTTTTTCATTTGACCCACATGCTTGAAACTCCATTCTTCTCTTATTATATCCATACCAATGAGACCATTCTCCAAACTCCATCTCTACTTTGAGATCACATCAAACCACCTATTTATAACTCCCAAAGTCTCGGATTGCTAGATACTTTTGAAGGTGTGGTTTTAAACCACTAAAGAATCTATCTATTTTTATCTTTATTGATAGAAAAAACTGAGGCATATAGTACAAGACTTTTAAAGTTTACCACTTAAGATGTGACAGATTCACATTCCTTTGGCTTCATCTATATGAATTATCTCTCCATATTTGTTCGAAGAGTTTGAGGTAAATGCTTGGTAAGAAATATTTTCTTGAAGTCTTCTCACTCCATATCTTTCATATCATCATTTGTCTTGGTTTTCTTCATCAATTTCCACCATTGATCGAAATCTCCATCTAAATGATAGATGGACAGAGTCACCTTTTCCTTCTTAGAATATCGGATAATAGAAAAGATCTTCTCCATTGAGTTAACCCACTGCTCTGCAACAGGTGGATCAGAAGATCCACTGAATTTCAGTGGTCGTTGTCACATAAATGACTTAATGGAAAGTTTCTCCTTCTTATATGAAGGTGGATTTTCCACATGGTTCAGGTTATTATTCATAGCTTGAGATATATGGGTATGAATTTACATTAAATTTTGAACTCCACCTCCCTAGGTATTGGGGATATTGTTCGGGAAATCACTACATTGCCCTTCACATGGGATGATGACCAGGTTTCTCCTGGTTCCCACCATTTTCTAAAATAAAAAAGGATTGAACAAAATGTGAGTCAATAAATCATAAATAAATAATTTATTCTTTTTTCCAATTAATTATAAAGGAATATCTTATGGTATCCCTATGTTTATAATTTTCCTAAAACAAAGAATCTTGGATGTATACTTAGTCTTATCCTAAGGATTTTCACAAACATTCTCTAATCCTAATTCCTAAATTAACTAAATTGTTCTCTGATACCAACTATAATGACCCTACTTTTTCTTACATGACTATTACATCATTTTAAAGATAAAAAACATAATAGAATTACAAATCCATGATCCAAAGGTTTAGTGTATTAGGAAAATTAGGCTTATACATAACTTTTACATAATAAAATATAAAAGTATTTAATTCCTTCTATATATTCTTAGTGTCCCTCTCATTCTCTATAGTACAAGTAATCACCTGAGGATATACATCAATGAAAACGGTGAGCTAAAATCCTAGAAAGATGATGAATAAGGGACATGAATCAATATAACATGATTGATAATAACCATAATCATCATAACATAAGAATGGTATTATCATCAACATCATGAGGGAAACAATGGTTAAAGGCATGGAAGGTGGTAGTGATAAAAATGAAATATCATGTCTTAGTGGTCAAATACCACACATAGTTATGAACAAAGCTAGTATCATGTTCATGAATAACATATGTAAATAACTATAACATCATCATTATGAATAAATATAGCATCATGTTTACATAAATTTAACATTATCACATTAGATACATCACATTACCCAATGCATTGGAGGGATATATAATTTTGGGCCCACCCGTCACATCATAACATTTACATAATCATGCATGCCACATTGAAGGTATAATAATCATAACCATGATATAACCCATGGAAAGGAATGGGTTTCAAAAGGATTTAATAAATAATATATTTATGAATAAAAATTGGGGTTACAAAAATAAAAATGAAGAACATATTTTTTTTAGAAATCATCACTCTTGAGTGAAGAAGAAATAACTCAAGAGGAATCCATATGTATTTTGGAAAGAAGAGTTCTTTTGGAAAATATTTATATTTGTCATAAAATCAAGTTTGGAAATATTTATATCCATAAAAAGAAAATTTAAGAATAATTAAATGACATATAAAGAACGTTAAAGGAATATCCATACTGAAATTTGGTGTGAAAGAGGGAAAACCCAAAGAAAGGGAGTTGGGTTCGAGAATCCCCTTACCTTATGTTTGAAAGCTTTCTTCACTTGCACTTAATATCTTAGATATTAAAATTTGATTCATTAATTACTAAATCCGGAACCTATTATAAATTTATTTGATTTATTATAATTTTATTAAGTTTTTTTATAATCATTTTGATGAGTTATAGAGTTCAATTTCATCGTTCCAAGAGTGATCGTTTTCTTTGTTTTCATGATCGATTCACTTGTATAAAAGTATGAAAGATCATGTAAAATAAGAATAATTTTCCAGAATATATGTTATTAATGAAATTAAAAAAAAAATGGTCTTATATGTCATTTTTTATATGAGGATGATTCATTAGATAAAACATTAATGATAAATTTTTAGTTCATTTTGGCAGTTTTTTCATCCATCGCGAAATAATTTCATTTTATTAAATATTATGTTTATAAAATAGTTCTAGAACATTAAAAAAGTTATAATATGAATATTAAAATATTTTTTAACCATAATAATGGTTTTATTACCAACCTTGAAGGTGGTAATGGAAAATGAAAACTCATCATCCACGAAGGTTGTGAATCAACACATTACAAATGATGTTTTCATTTTTAGAATAAAAGGAGAAGATAAGAGGTTTGATGATGGATATTTAATTTTAAAAAATAAAATTATAGTGCATATCTGATACTGGAGTTGTCATACCTCTTTGTATAGGATATTTTAGTAGAGAATAATAAAATAATAGAAATTAAAATAGAACGAATGAGGATTTTACCTCTTGAATATCTTGTCCTTGAGAACCTCCTTAAGGCACTTGGATTTGATCTTTTCTTGAGACCAGAAGCTCTTGGACATGGGGAATATGATTGTTAAGGTAATTGGGTATAATTAAGACAAGATAAATGTCTTGGAATGTGTGAGGAGAATAGGTTATGAGGGGTAGTATTTATAGGGGAGGAGAGGGGTATTTTTTATTATTATATTCATTAGTTTATTATTTTAGATCAAAACTATCAATAGTGTTGATAATTATCACTAAATATATTAAATAATGAATTATATTTTAATATTATAGTTCTTACAACATCCAAAAATCATCCATGACTCAAAAATCATGTATTTATTTTATACCATAAATTGTTGTATTTCACTATTCACCAAAGATTCGACTATTTTGGAAAAATTATAAAACTTCAAACTAACTATTTTTTGATGTTTATATTTCCGAAATGGACTCCATTTTATGAAAATAATTTTCTAAATATGAGAAATTTAATTTTTATATAAAATCATCATTTATTTGAAAAATACTGATTTTAATATTATAATTGATTTTTTGACCCTTTAAAATTTTAATTAAGGTCTCATAAAATTATCTTATAATTATAATACAACATAATATTAATTTATAAATCTATTTTATGAAAATAAATTTCATTTTAAATCATTAAATTAATTATAAAATTAAAAATAAAAAAGTATGTTTTACAAAATTACCAACACTTAATTTATCATTTTTAAAACCATTATTTTATTATACCTTGATATAAATATATCATATTTTCATTTATAAGATACCTAAATTTTATTTATACTTTCATAGGTTAGTTTATTATTCTATTGGTCAGATTACTATTCCTAATGGTCATGTTACTATTCTAATGGTCTGGTTACTACTCTATCTGTATAGGTTCCTTAATTTCTATAAATACCACTTATTTCATTATTTAATTATGATAATAATGTTTTTATTGGATTATATATGCTATTCATTTGTTTTATACCATATATCATAATTATTCAAATGAATATTATTTTAATACTCAAATTTCATATAATATTTGTGGGAATACTGAGTCGAGTTAATGATTCATTTTCATCACATAATATATTTATTATAGTACAAGTGATAAAAATATAAGTGATATTTATGACTTGGTAAAGTGGTCATGAAATATCATTTATAGTCTATTTAGTGTGTAATAAATATCCAAGGGTCGGGGAGCCTTTATTTGGTAATTTAGAGCCACTCTATAAAAGGAGTAAGATGCTCTCACATGGCGTACTATTCACTGCTCAATTGATGAGAGCATCTCTCTCCTCCCTTCCGCTTCCTAGAGATAGGGGCTCTCATTTAAAGAAATCAATCACAGTTCTTCTTCAAGGATCAATGTAAATATATATAGATGATCATCATTACATTGAAGGCGTTTTCAGATTTCTATGTTAGCGCCCAAAATTGGATGATCGATGATCTCGTAGACTTTTGAAGCACATGTGGATGATCTAGAGGGAAACAGATTCAGTTCCTTTGAGTAATGATCACCGAATATGAGTGGATGTCAAGCACAGATTCAGATCGAAAGAGGTAATTTTTTATTTAATTGTTATGCTTAAAATTTATCACGCGGAATCCTCTAGTCTTTATCGGGGAAGCGCTTCACCGGTGATGAAGTTGTTACATCAATCACTGGTGAAAATTTTTAAATACTTAGCTCACCAGCTTCCAATATACACCATAGTAAAAACATGATATTCATGACATAATTATCATTCTTTAAAGATAATATATAACCTATTTTATTACCTTTTCATCCATTGAAAAATGATAACGTTGTTCATGTGTATCTGTGGACTACTACCTCCATGAAGAGATGCGATTTTTTTCATATAAAACATTTATAAATGGATCAATAATTGTATTTAATATATAAAAATGATAATAATGTCGTGATTAATATTCTTTATATTATGTAACAATGACCCATTTGACCATGGTTAACCCACCAAATTTGTTTTATGATTATGAATCGAACTTCCTCAAAATGTCTGACATGAACTTAAATGATTTAATAACTATATAAGGAATTTTAATAAATTAAATAGAAGGAGTAATAATAAGGGAATAAACCTAAAAATGTTGTTAAGAAATTACAAAATTAATATAAGTTTATTATACATAAGTAAAAGTATGTACGTGGTAAGTCGGACTCATTTTAATATATTTTCCTTAAAAACAGCCTTAAATATTTTTTAAGAATTCCTTACGACTCTTTTTCTTACTTATACATATTTTTCTTATAAAAATTATGTAATATCATATTTAATCATAAATGTTTTATAAAAGTATTTTTATTGACTTTTAATTTCTTTACAAAGGTTTAAAAAAGGGGAATCTTTTTTCATTTTCCAAACAATGTACTTTTTACTAAAGGTGTGAAAAAAAATTAACATATATGGAATGAATAGATTTTCCCACCACTATGGAAATTATTATTTAATAATATTCCTCTACGATTTTCCATGTTTGTTTTAAAAGAAAATATTTTTTCCCAATATTTTGTAAATTTTTATTAAATATTATCAAAATAAAAAGATATTTTATGTGAAGATTAAAAATGCTTTTTCATATGGGTTAAAAAGAATATTTTATGAATTTTTATGATGAAAATTAAAGCTTATATGTGATTTATATAGTCCTTGTAAATTTTTCATGATGATGGGTGAGTCTGATATAGCTCTCCAATGCATTGAGTAATGATTATGTTCTCTGAGGAATTATGTTGGAATTAACTGAGTAGGTTATTCCATTTATAAGAGTGATTTTAAGAGTGATTGTAAGTGTGATATGAAGATGATTTCCCAAGGAACCTACCTGATAATTCTATGCTTGAAAAAAACCATGTAATTATTTTGATTTCAATTGGTAAGATAATGAGTTTATGTTTAAAGGAAAGTTTATGCCCCTTTAAGGGTGAAAAGTATGTTTTTCAAGAAAATGTTTTCATGAGTACCCATGTTTTAAAAAAACCATCATGATTATGGTTTTTCATTTAATATTTCTTATGATGTGTTTTATGAAATTATTTGGGCAATGAATCTTATTTCATGAGTAAGAAAATGAGTATTTGAGCTCAAAGTTTATTAAGTAAAAAAGGAAACAATTTCTTATGGGATTACATGATTTACAAAATTTAATAATGTGTCTCTTTATTTTTGTATCCCTTACCAATATTTTTATTCTCATCCCAATTTTTCAAATGTTTTTATAGGCCTAAGGATGTGTAAGATACTATAGCATGGTCTAACTTTATTCTATGGGGATTCAAATTTAAAGAAGCGAACATATTTTTATTGAAATGGGAGTTTAAATTTAAGTATCCTATTTTTGTGGAAAAATGTATATTGATTTGAAGTGTACACTTTTTATTGTAAGGGTTTGATAGATAACTGTTTTTTCTAATTCACTAAAACTCTAAACCCAAAAGATCCTCAAAATGTAAGAAATTGAAACCCTTGTTATAAATCATTTTATTTTGGGTTTTTTAAGTTATGGGGTGTTATACTAGAAAATCCACTTCCCTCTAAGTACTATACAGTGGGGTGAAGTTATATGTATGACCTTATATATATGTATGTTAAGAAAGGAAGATTATCCCTCTCTTTCATGGTTGTTCTCCATTTCTTGGATCAAAGAGAACAGGTGACACTTCAGGTGAGCTATATTAGCCTTTGTACCTCGATGCCACAATTTTTTGTGGGCATCCCAAATAGCCCAACACCCTGCCAAAACAAATATATAGTGAAAACTATCCTTGAAAGAGTTTATATTATTGTTTAAAATCTATTTCGAAATAAAATTTTCAAAGGACCCATTGTTGGAATGGATATCCATGGTAGAAGAAAAAAATCTATATGTTTGTATCCTAATCTCTATAGAGGAATAGGTGTGATATGGACTCTTCTTTCACCTCTCTATAATAATAACACTTCGATACGATAGAAATCCCCTAGTGATGGATTTCTTTATTAGTAGGAAGATAACTATTACATATCTCAAAAACTAATAATATTGGCTTCTTTAGTATTCCTCTAGATCGTATCTGCATACACACATGGTTAGTCGACAAAGTAGGGTGGCTCAGATGCCTCATATCACTGATCTTAAAAGATCCTGAAGGGGAGAATATGAAAACATGACTTCTATTCTCATTGGAAAATTATATCATATCAATATCCCTATATTAGATGGGATTGGTCATTGTTTTAATTAGGCTAGGAAACCACAAACCAATTTGGAGGTTGATATCATGGAATGGGTAGATAATATAGTGTATTGAGGTCCCTCACAAATTATCTTTCTAGAATTAGAGCTCTCCATGACCAACAATCCAACATGAGGTTTCAAAAAAAGTCTGGATTCTCCCTAAAATATTGAGTTAAAGCATAGAAATGGAGGATTATCCCTTACTAATAATATTTTTTTCCTCATCATATCTTCTTTTAACATAGTATGCTCATAGCGAGTTCCCTTATAAATACTTCTATTCTAGTTTAAACTAAAATTCATTCATTTTATCTTCCAATCTATATATTTCAATACCCCCCAAGCCAAAGGATCTCAAATTTTTCCCCTATTTAGTCCAATGAAATCACTTTTATGCTTGATAACTCTAAATAAAATGATCAAAAATTATTTTAATTGCTTTGATGATTACCTTAGGGACTTTGATCACCATCAGAACATTCATAAGGATGGATAATAGGAAACTCTTGATAAGCAATATATGTTATCCAAAGGTATAAATGGTTCTTATAGTTATTCACATGACCAATTAGTTTTTTTAAAATAACGTTAAAATGGATGATAAAGATCCACCCATTTGACAGTAGAGCTTATGGGTTTTTAATGAACATCATAAGATCATATGCAGTGGAATATTACCCCAACACAGATAGATCTATCTTTGAGAAGCAACACGTAAATAAATTGTATAAATAGTGTACCTGGAAATCACCACCAGCAGCGGTCTTATTTCTTGATAAAGGATAATGCTTGATGAAGATCACAAAGCAGTGAACAAAGGCACTATGCCTCTGAGGGGGTACACCAACCAATGGATTTGTGAATGTATCACAATGATACCCGAATGTTGAAGGGGTATTAGTTCCTTCATCTTAAATGATGAATATGTGTGTGTGAGGAAGAGATAAATGTGAGGCTTTCTCGCAATTTCTTATATTTAATAGGTGGGATCACATCCCTTTATATAGTCATCCAGATGTGTTTCATTAAATGAAAATTCATCGGTCGTATTAATGTATCCATATACATTTATTCCCATGATTCATTGAATCTTACTCAATGAGCAGTCAAGCCAATCAATCTATTCATAATGGAGTGTATCTAATAATAAAACTATTTAGGAGAAATAAATATATACATATTTATTTATTTATTATCGCATGTATTTAATACATGCATTATAATATATACATCAAATGCATGTAATTAAATATACACTTTATATATATAATATCATATTATATATATATTAATTCATATCTAACGATCTCCCACTTGCACTAAAATCATATAAGGACTTTATTAATAACTTCACAACTCTTTATGAATACATCCAAACTCTTTTGAATACAGTTTTTCATCAAACTCTCTTCATTTTGAATAAACACTTTGTCCAAAATTTTATCCTTATCCAAGGTATCATCTGTGTGACCTTTTAGGCTCTATTAGTGTTGAAAAAAACTATAAAATTTCTATTTCTTAGATATAAGCAAAGATCTTCCTCTTGCAAAGAATCAGTGCTACTTAATCTACTAAGGGGTTTGAGGTGATCTCCATCAAACATACTCATATCTCTATAAAAACATGTCCACCACAATATGCATCATATGTACCATATGTATCTTATATAATCCTTTTGTCCATAACATCAAGCAACCACTAGACATGGAACATGTCAATTTAGTATAGGCCTCTCATCATTTTTTTATTCTATAAAAAAGACAAACCAAGTGGATGAATACATCACATGTCATTCATCTATCTGATAAGAACATCACATGTCACTTATCCAAGTAGTTGAACACATCATATGTGAAACAAATAATCATGGACATGCATTTCCTCGATCTAATTTAATCAAGGTCCATATGACTTTTCTTGTCATATAAGTTGATAAATATCATCTTGGTTTCACTCCAATTGACGATATGATCAACAACATACCCAACCACCCCTGTATTAGCTAAGTTCATATGTTTAATTTCATAAGCAGGGAATCAAAGTATGAAGGTTCTCATGCTGAGTATCTCCCAATACTTAGGTAAGAAGTATTGATAATAATAATACACCCCTAATTATATCTATGATCGTATGACATTCCATGAGATATGCTTTATCGAACCAATCTAAGTAATAAGCCTCTACTTATTACCTTAATAATCTATTCTTAAATGTCTCATATAAAAGCATTTGTAATAAATATAAGAATATATTAAAGCTAACATTTACATATCATCACAACCCATTATACTCTATGATGATAATCTATTAGGGATAACTCAAAGTTTGTACTTTGATGGGATATTTATCATTCGAACATTCATGTAAAAAAACTGCAACACACATGAATGAATAATAAATATAGATTACCTTTATTATAATAATAATATACATTTACAACTAACATCTCATGTGTTTAATACCCATATATTCTATATGACCCTCATGTTTTTGTTGTGGTAATGGTTTTGTTAACAGATATACTACATTCTCATGTGTAACCACCCAACTGATCTTTACATCACCCATCTCAATGACCCCTCATATGAGATGGTATTTTAAAAGGATGTGTTTGGTATTTTTATGAGATCGGGGTTCCTTAACCTGAGAAAAAACACCATTATTATCACAATTTAGATCAATTACTCCCTGGTGCTAGGAACCACTCCAAGTTTAGAAAAAAACTTATTGATCCCAAAAAATTCCTTCACAACATCTGATACAGTGATGTATTATTACCTTGTTGTTAAGTCTACTATGGTTTCTTTTTTGGAACTTTACCAACTAACTACTCCACAATTTAGTCAAAACACAAATCCTTATTGATATTTCATATCATCTTTTTCAAATTGGAAACTAGTATCTTTATAAACTTTTACATATATCTAAATTTCTCCTCCAAATACTAAGAACATATCCTTAGTCTTTATCAATTAATTATGGATGTTATTCACATCAATCCAGTGGCTCTCACTAGGATTGGATTAGTATATAATTGTTATGCACAAATCATATGAATGTTAGGTCGAGTACATAACATGACGTATATGATAGATCTTATGGCTGATGCATAGCGAATTTTATCCATCCTATCTAACTATTTAGAAGGATCCTAAATCTTCTTAATATTCATGCCATACAACACTGGAAAATACCCCTTTTTATGTTCTTCATGCTAAAGCACTTTAGTAAATTACCAACATATGTGCTCTAACTCAATCCAATAAGATTCTTAGATCTATATCTATATATCCTCGTACTGAGTATGTAAACTGCTTCACTCATGTCTTTCATTGGGAAACATTTAACCAGCCACATCTTCATAGAGTGAAGCGTTGGGACATAATTTCCAATAAATAGTATGTCATCAACATACAATATTAGAAATACTATTATTCTCCCACTAAACCACTTGTATTCATAGTAATCATTTTAATTTTTTATAAAACCAAGCTCTTTGATTGCATCATCAAACTAGATATTCCAACTCTAAGATGATTGCTTCAAGCCATAAATATACTGTTGCAACTTGCAAACCATAAAATTCTCACTTGAAACTTCAAAACCCTTGGGTTGTATCATATGCATTTCCTCAGCTAAATTCCCATTAAGGAATGTGGTTTTGATATCCATTTGATATATCTCATAATCACAATGAGATGATATAGCTAGAAAAATATGAATGGACTTTATCATCATAACTATTGAAAAGGCCTCTTCATAGTCACTACCATGAATTTTTTTGTAACCCTTTTCCATTGAGCATGTTTTATAGGCATACACTATACTATCCATGTTAGTTTTATTGCATAAAATCTACATGTACCCTATGGGTATCACCCCTTTAGGTGCATATACCAAGTTTCAAAATTAGTTAGTGTGGATTCTATCTCAGATTCCATGGATTTTAACCATTTCTCAAAATCTAAAACCTTAATGACCTCTCTATAAGAAGAGGGTTCATCTCATATGAACATTATTTCATCATCATTTTCCATGATAATTTCATATCTCTTAGGTATTTGATGAATTCTTCTAGACCTTTGAGGTTCTTGTGTAACTCGATTCAGTTCTTCTTCCACAACTGTTTTTAGTAATGGATCAACTTCTATCTTAGTAAAACCTCCTATTTTTTGTTCTTGAACTTCTCCAAGTTCAAATTTACTCCCACTAACACCTCAACTTATGTGTTATTTCTCAAGGAAAACACCTCAACATACCACAAACACTTTGTGCTCAGTAATATTATAGAAATAATATCCCATAGTCACTTTGGGATAACCAAAAAATAAGAATTTATAATATTTGGAGTTAATATTTTCAGAATCTAATCATCTTATGAATGCTTTACATCCCGAAATCTTCACATGAGAAAAACGGAGATGTTTCCTAGTCTGTATCTCACATGGTGTCTTTGTGACTGCTTTAGATGGAATATGATTTAGTAATAATGAAACAATTTCCAAAGAATAATCCCAAAATTAGATAGAAAGTCCACATAAACTCATTATTGATCAAACCATGTCTAACAAGGTAGGATTACTCCTTTTAGAAACACCATTCCATTGTGGTGTTCTAGGAGGGGTGAGTTGTAAAAAAATTACATAACATCTTAGATGAGCTATAAATTCCCAGCTCAAGTATTCACTATCTCAATCTAATCAGAGGACTTTAATACTTTTGTCTATTTGATTATGTACTTCGTTCTAAAACTCTATGAACTTTTCAAAAAAATTATACTTGTGTATCATCAGAAACACATATCCATACCAACTAAAATAATTGGTAAAAGTAATGATTTAGTACCCCAATTTTATGGTATGTAACCCTTACTTGATAATTTTTATGGTTATAAAGTTTAAGGGTGTTGGATGGGAGAGTTGGAGATTTTTGGAAGTGGTTTTGAGGCAAAATGGAAGTTGCACGGGCGGCGCACGGCTTGCCTAACCGTGCAGCCAAACCATGCGCAATGGTCCTCTCGAGGCATAATCTACAGCACGGTCAGAGCACGGTTAGGTAGACCATGCGAGGAAGTTATGAGAGGGTCTACCTAGGTAGTATCTAATGCACAATTAGCATGTGGTTTTTCTAACCGTGCAAACTAACTGTGTGGATGGTTTAAGTGAGATCCTAAAAAAGTGGATCTCACACATTTTTGCCTTTAAGTGGCTCATTTTTTCTCTTAAGTGGCCATAACTCTGTATTTATATTATTTGAAGTTAGGATAACCTCTCCCAAGCATTTTGGAGTCAATCCTAAGGCTTTACTTGGTGAATCGAAGTCGGATTCTTGAGGTATGTGACTGTTCTTCTTTGTTCTTGATCGGTTTATTAGATCTACTTAGATCTACTTCTCCTATTCTCTTGGTTTCTCATATCTACACCTGTTATGGGTAGATCTAGGTTTTTAGATTCCAAATATTATGAGATTTTGTCTTGATCTTGCTAGGAGAAGAGATCTAAGGCGGGTTCTTGGAGAATCGACCTGGTTTTCTTGTGTGTTCTTCGTTCATTGGGGTTTTCATCCAAACCTTCGAGGTAGGAGGATTCTTTCTTGACTCCACTTATTAAAACTAATTGGAATGATTTCAAAGTGAATGTGTGGTGTTTAATTGATTATGATTTGTTTGTTGAACACTTGTTGGAAACCTTCTTGAGTGATGGATGTGAAATCTAGAAAATTAGGGATTTTGAATGAGTGCTTTGGTTCTTGGTTTTAAAATGTAGATTTTTAAAATGGGTTTTTTCTGGATTGTTGGAACATGAATGGGATTATATGTTTTCAATAAAAGTGAATGTTTTATTGAAATTAAGTGTTTCTTTTAAATTGGTTGTGCTTTGGTTTTCAATAAAAATTCTATTTTATTGAAGTGGGTTATTTTAGTAATGGAAATATTTGGAATAAATGGTTTTGGTGTGATTTCATGCTTAATGGGACCTTAATAAGGGACGAGTACCATTGGGGTACAAGGGACATGACCCTGAATCGGGGGCGTGTGTCATTGGGACATAAGGTAATTGGACAAGAGACTTCTCGTGAGTATGGAACTGTCAAACGAAGCATGCATGTGTGGGTGTGTTGTGAACTATGGAATGAGTATGCCAAATGATAAGAAGAATTGGTTTTAAAGCTTTGATTAGTTATTTTTCTAGAAAAAATAACTTTCTGGAAATTGGTTTCATTTAGTTTTGTTTTCACTTGGTTGAAAATGGGTTTTGGAACTTGTTTATATTTGGTTATAAACTGTTTTGGTAAATTGTTTTATATAAACTGTTTTATATAAATGTGGCTAACTTTTCTATTCTAGTGGTGTGATTAAGGAATTCATTGGGGAAAACCTACTGAGTTTTATACTCGTCCCTACTTTGGCACTTTAGCACTTTTGCATATGCTATCTTTCGGGACTGGGGAAAAGGTAACATTTCCCACATTTTTAGCACTACCTCGTGATTTTTGGGTTGTTCGGTGATTGTGGAGCTCAGAGATTGTAGATCATGGAGTCTTGTGGCCTCTTTAGAGTCTTGAGTTGTTTATCCGCTGTTTTCTTTGATACTAGTTTGGTCTTCTGTTATTGCACACTTTGATATGGTTTTTAGATACATGAAGTTGTTGAGTTGTCTTTGTTTTGTTCATGCATCATTTAGTAAATGGTTTGGTTATGGATTTTTATTTTTTTGGTTTATTTCCTAAAGGGTAAATCACCACCCACTTGTATTTGAAACCCTTCGGCATTTATTTCTAGCCTTTGGCATCTTGTGGATGTCTCTTAAGGCCAAGTAATGACTCATTGTGCTCTCAAGCTAAAGAGAATGAGCGGGTCATTACAAATGAAGTATTAGAAACCTCCATTTTCTTGTGTACTCATTGGTCAACATACATCACTATGTGTAAGATCTAATAATCCATTATCCCTATCACTTTTTCTCCCAAAAAGTGACTTTAATTTTTTTTATAAACAAGATTCACATGTATCAAATGATTAATTGAATGATTCCAACAATCCATCTCTATAGAGTCTTTGAACAGGTTTCTCATTTATCTATCCAAGGCGACAATTCCAAAGGTAGGTGGGATTAAAATCAACCCTAGCCTTCTTATTTTGAATGTTATAGATAGGATTATCCATATCAATAATATATAAACTATTCATTATATTCCCAATTCCATAAAATATTTCATTCTTGTATATAGAACAACTCTTGTTCTTAATTATGAATGAATGAGCCATCTTGTCCACACAAGATACAGAAATCAAATTCATGTTTATGGTTGGGACTTAATAATAGTTTTTCAATTCTAGGATCAATCCACTTGGTAAAATCAAATTATAAGTTCTGACATCTAATGAATCAACTTTTTCTTTATTTCTGATATGAAGATCTACTTCACCCTTAATAAATTCTCTCCTATCTCTGAGTCTATGTTTGTTAGTACAAATGTGTGATGTGCAACTGGCATCTAATAACCATGATTTAGAGTTGTAGAAATTAATTTCTATAACATTCACATTTGGGTGTTTTAAATGTCTCTTCTTAAGAACACTTCTCAATCCAAGATACCAATCTTTAACTATTTATAGGTTATACCTACTAATGGTCTCAATATGATTAGTGTGAAGTATTCCATAATCTACAACAAAGACATATCAGTAGGTGAGTATCATGTGTTATATCTTTTCATTAATGGTTTTAAATGAAAGTTCTCCCACTAAAAATGATGACCTCGTACATCATATACATTTAGTGAGCCAAGATCCATATTTCACCATAACTTATACCAATTTTCACATAAGCAAGTCATGATAATTTAGGTAAGTAATAATCCCAATCATGAAAATTATGATTCTTGTATATTTTAGTGTATAACTCTTTATCTAAATCCATCTGATTGATTCACTCAACTCTAATCTTCTGGTATACTAACTATTAGGGCTTCCCAACTAGTGTATCCCAAAGAAAATGCTAAGAATAATCCAACCAAGGATAATCAAGGGATACTCATGTAGAGATCGACAATACCCAACATGATAATCCTGAGTTACTCACAGCTCGCTTTCCTTACACAAGATAGTCCAGGGGTATTCATGCTGAGCTTGACAATACCTGGTTGAATGATCTAGGTATTGACAAGTGTATCTTTGGAAGGAATCTCACACTTAATATTTGTGGGGTTTTTATTTTAAGGTCCCATCAATTTAATATACATCAAATTCATATTAAACTCATAACTACTACATCATATGTAATCATTATTTTCTCATGTTGTATTCTTTTTTTTTGTATGCATGCTTCTAGTGATTTAGTTTTGAAATATCTATTCTAACCACCAAATTAATGTGTTCACACCACATTAATATGTAACTCTTTACACAACCCAAAATTCTATGTTAATCACCCAAAAATAGAATTCAATTATATTTATAAATATCCAAACACATCATATGTATAAGTTACATAAACACTTCATGTAAAGGCAAAGATTTATATGAGATTGAAAAACTCCACATGAGTGAGACCAGAGTGATAGATAGCCAACCTCATTTACTTTCCTAGCCAAGGAAATCCCCTAGTAAAGTAGGTGGTCTAACCTCAAGTCCCTCTACCTGGGGAGAATTTACTCAAGAGAGATTTCAATTCAAGAAAACTCTAACACCTAATATGAAAACCTACTCCAAAAAACAATTCTTAAGCTCATAACTAAAATTACAAACTAAGTTTAAGGTATATGGAAACTAAATTTTAAGATATCAAACCTAACATGATATTCAATGCTCTATCCTAGAATCAATTCATCATTTAAACTTTGGCATACAGATATTCATATTATAAACAATTTATAACTATGAATAAAATAAGGAATAAAATTTAAGTAAATAAACAATTCAAATATTTAAACATGAGATAAACATTTATAAACTATTCATAAATAAATGATAATTATAAAATTTTTATAAATTGGCAAGGATATAAACATTTTATATTCTTTTTGATGTGAACCCTTTCACGTTTTATATTAAATGACATTTATATGATATTTTACAAATTATAAACATTTGATAATTTAATATCTATTATATAAACATTTTTATATAATTTAAATATCATATATGTTAGAATTTATAAACTCTTTATAAATTTAATTTTATGATTTCTAAATAAGCCATTTATTTCTACATCATAAAGCATGTCATTTAATTGTCAAAAGATATTTAATAAAAATATATATATCAATTAAAACTAAACATTTTATAGTTAATTAATTTATAAATATCTCAAAATACCCTTTTTATTATTTATAAACAATTTATAAATAATATAATTCAATTAAAAGTTGAATTCTATTGATTAAAATAAATACTTTATTTATTTTAATAAACAAGAGTAATATATATGAACTTTTCACATGACCACTGAGTTTGCTTAAAAGGAAGATAAAATGCATAATGCAGATCCACCTGTTTGACAATGGATCACCCTAATATAGCACTAGAATGTTTTTTTATCAAACCTCGTCCATATCTCTACCATTTGGATTCTCCATTCAATTATTCTAGATAAGACATAAAAGATGATTTTGGCTATATTGTCATTCTGGCCACTCTACTTTTCATATAAAATCAAGCAACCATTTGAAAGATTTAAGAGGTTGTTTAGTGTTGTTAAGGAAAACCATCATATCATTAACAAAGAGGATATGAGAAATACTTGGAGTGTTGTTTTTACCCTTGAAGTGACCCACATATCTTGCTAACATAGATGAATTGAGAGCTTTTCCAAAGGCGTCTTGGGCCAAAATGAACAAGCTAGAAGAGAGGGGATCTCTCTGTATTAGGTAACATGTGGACTTGAAGAAGCTAAAGTGTTTATCCATCAAAGAGATAGAAAAACAAGGTGAGGTGATATAGAAAAAATATAAGGTCACATGCCCAGTTAGAGAAACCAAAAGAGCATAAACTCTCGGAATAAATATTTATTCCATACAGTCATATGCTCTCTCCATATCAACCTTCAAGATAATGTTTTCGCTAGTCACCTACTTTATAATGTCAGAAACCATTACTTAGGAAAGATCCATGGCACTTAGAATTCTTATTCCCATAATGAATCTGTGTTGTTCCCTCCCCGCCATCTGAGGGAGAAATAATAAAAATATATCATTGGGTATTTTTGAATGAATCTAGAATAAAAAAAGTACACATGAGTATCAGATGAAATTGTTGAAATGATAATATATGATTAATTTTGGGAATGATCATAAGAGTAGTTGTGCAAGATGGCCTAAGAAGAGACCCTCTCATGAAGAATTCATATATGATATAAATCAGGTCCTTTTAGTGACATCACATGCTACAATTTAGAAAGGTCTTGGAAATCCATCCAGACCTAGAGCACTTTTCTCATTCAATCTATTTACAATTTTGTGTATTTCAATTTATTTATGGATCACTTTGAGAGTCTCATTGTCTTGGTTATTCAATATAGATGGGATATCAGTGAGGTTGGGGGAATACAGGTGGATCATGTTATTTCCATATACCTCATTCTCTGTTGTAATTAGGATAGAAAATAAATCCAATGCTTGGGACCCAAAGTCTCCACATTAATAGAAAAAAACCACTTTGATCTGGTGGTTTAAATTTCCCAAGTATTTTATCTTCTTCATGAAATCATGAAAATAGGATTTATTTTTATCTCCCTCTTTAAGATATGATACCCTTGACTTCTCCCTCATCATTTGTTCTTCTTGGATAAGCCTCTCGAATAGGATCATATGTTTATCATTAAGGGAGACAAAATCCCATCTTCCTATTTATCTTAAAGACTAAGGTCCATGTCATGGATTTCCATGGATAGTTATTCAATAGAGATTTATCCCTCCACCCAAGATGAGAACCACTAGTTAATGTCCCCCTTAAGGAATTTGAGTTTCTTTTGAAAGTCCTGTTATGGTTGCCCCTGTATTTTCCTTTTCTAAGAGCCACATGTAATTTTGAAAAAAATTACCCTTGATCCATTATTTGGAGAAATGGAAGGACCTTGGGAGACTAGTTAGGCCTCCCAAAATGAGAAAAAAAAGAGAATGATCAGAAAATACCTGAGGAAGATGCTCCACCTTTAGGTTTGGATAAACAGTTAGCCCATGAAATTTAGAAAAAATAATGTCTAATCAGCTCCAGGTTCATTTTTTCCTTTCTTATCATTGCACCAAGTGTATTTGTCACATGAGAATCCAATATTTAGTAATTGATTTATCGATATAAATGTATTGAAATCTTCATTTTCTCTCCTGGAAAAAATGCACCCTCTTATCTTTCTTGAGTCATTGAGAATGACGTTGAAGTATCCACTGATGAACCAAGGTATTAGACCTAGGAAAAAATATGATAGGTCATTCCAGAGGTTATCCCTTTCTCTAATGTCACACTTAGCATAGATAATTGAAAAGAATAAAGGGGTTTGCCTAAAATTTATAAAGATATTTTTTGATAAGAAATATTGATCATATCACACTCCAAGTTTGGGTTCATTAAAATATATATATGCCCATTACTTAGCTTTGCTTGTTAGAATCATTTCATGTTAATTTTTCTCATGAAACCTATGATTTCCTCCAGTTAGTGTATGGGTTAAGGATATCTAAGAGATTCACCTTCACCCTTTTATGTTCTTTGTTAAAATCCATGCACTTAGTCAGTGATCTCATACCCCTTCCATTCCAGATCATAAAGGACTTCATTGAAAAAAGGAGGTAGCAACCCTGTTGGCCTTATCAACACTTCTAAAGAGGTGGGTAGAGATGTTGCTTGACTGAGATCGAGTAGAGGCTCACATCAAATTGTCTCTCACTGGTTACTCTGGGGTGAGACTTATTCCTACTATGACCATTGGGAGGAGGGGTTGGGAAGGACTCTTCTTCTAGATGTTCCATAAGTGAGAAGTTGTTTATCCAAATACCTCGAGACTCAGGGACCTCATCCCTGGGTATTTCTCCACTTGCGCAAATAGAATATGAGGCCACAGTAGAAGATAGTCCCTCTATGATCTTGGTGACCAATGATTCACCTTTCAAAGTCAGAGAGTTGAGATCTAGCATAGAGGTATGTTGAGTCTCTCTAGGGATATGATCTAGATAAAGCGAATGTTAACGCTTCCCCATCTACCTGGTGGATAAGAGAAATGATGGGAGAATCATAGTTCTGCTTCTCAAAAAGATCTCCTTGACCAAAAGAAATCTCGGGGTAATCAATCGAACAACCAGCCTCCCTGGTTGATCAAGAAAAGTCCTCTAAAGACTGAGGAGTCTAGATGGGAATTTCATCACCATCACTCACTTGAAGAAGTTATCCCTGGCCGAGAAGAGAACCCAATGGTGTCAAAAAGCCACCCTTTGCTCGAAGCTCGCCTGCAACTCCACCTATCTTGAGCCCCTCATCAAACCAACCTTCAAAAACACCCCTATGAAATTTTCCAACTAGGGCCTGAGCACAAAAAATATCCACCTCTGTGGAATTAGGGTTATTAGAAAGAGAAGGGCCTTGATGGGAATTTCATCACTATCGACCACCTTAAGAAGTTATCCTTGATCGAGAAGAGAAACCAATATCGTTAAAAGGCCACCCTCTACTAGGAGCTCACCTGAAACTCCACCTGTCTTGAACCCTCATCAGACCAACCTTCAAAAAAACCCTGATGAGATTTCCCAGCTAGGGTCTGTGCACAAAAAAATATCCACCTTTGTGGAATTAGGGTTATTAGAAAGGGAAGGGCCCTCAATCAGAGTTATGGAGACTAATCACCTCGACCCTCTAGGAGCATCGTTGTGGCCAGAGAATGAGCAGCTCTCCTACAATAGGGTGAGGCATGGCCCTGAATGTGACACAACAAGCAGAATCCAACCTTATTGTAGAAGATAAGCTGCCATCAAAAAGAAATAGAAGACTTTGCTGAAGCAAAATGCACTAAGGGAAGACCATTGAAAGATCCATTTCCACACAAAAACGAGCACTAATTGAAAACTTGAAGGTGACAATGGAGATGTTCCCATGAAGGAAGCACCCAAAAGAGTCGCTAATACCCTTCGAGATAAGTGGATTGTGGAACGAAAGTTGTAAACTAGGAAGCCTCACCCAGATCATTGTCGTAGAAGGATCATTATCTTTATGCAGAAGCATTGACCACCTCTACAATAGAAACCATCTTGACTCGCAAACACGAGCACCACACACCCAAGCAGAGATTAAATAGGCTTTAGAGAAAAAATGGATGGTTAAGGATCTTATGCTGAGGACTGAATAGAAATCAAGCCTAAAATATTTCATGAAGCTTTAGTGAAACATCTAAACATCTCAAATGACGGTCGATCCCCACTAATTTTTGGCTACCAAGGTCAAAGAATGAAAATCGACAACCAATTTGAATTTTTCCATTAAAAGTGAGAACCCTAGTTTACCCTCAACCACCTCCTGATTTGTTATCACCACCATGGTGCTAAGAATAAGAGGGAGAGAAGCATTCTTCACTGCAGGTGAAGCCTTCGAGAGGGCATCTTTGAAAGATAGGGGTCTAACCCAACAAGTCAAATGGAGACAAATCCATTATGCTACTGACTCCGGGGGTGACCAAAGCCGTCGTCGAGCGCAGGAAATCATTACATGTATTTGGATTTGAAAAGCCCCTTGCTGAGAGTGACACCATCAGTATGTTTTCAAAGAAAATGGGTGTTTGTGCTCCCTTCCATAGGGTTTCATACATTTTTTTGGTATTCCATTTATAAACCCTTTAAATTTGATTTACAAACTATATTTTTTTGTGAGAAACATTTGGGGAAAACTTCAATGATTTTATCTTTCAATCCATTTTATGGAGGGTTGATATTTTTTATGATAAATTGAAGTTAAATTTATTTTGAATGCTCTACAGTTTTTTTAATTGTTATTTGAAAAAATAAACAATGAAATAAAATATTTAATAATATAAAAAAGAATGTATAATTAATAATGTTAATGAGATTTAAAAAAAACGAGGTTGATGAATAAAAAAAGATTAAATAGATCGAAATAATTCGTTTCGATCATTTGAGGGCGACAAATCATCGTGGATGATAAGTAAGGAAAAATCGAGCAAAAACTGTGCCAAAAATCGAGCGAAAACTGTGCCGCTTGCAAGGAAACCCTTCCAAAGTTCGGTGTCCGAGCCCCATTCGAAAGCGCTCTCACCATCTCCCGATCTTCTGAATCTTTCTCCATCTCTCCTTTAGTCTCGATCGCCGGGTTGGGGATCTTTGCGCAATTGCTCTTTGAATGGAAGCAATAAGGAAGCAAGCCTCGAAGCTCAGAGAACAGGTTGCCAAACAGCAACACGTACGCTACCAAACCCTAGTTTCTTTTGCGGAAAATCTCCATTTCCTAATTTTACTTCCAATTTGTTTTTTTTTTTACATTTCTATATTCTGGTTGCTGTCCTTCAGATTTCAATTCACCGGGTCTAGAAAATGTCGTTTCATTGGAGCATTTTGATTTTTCAATGCTATGTTGTGTAAACTTAGGCTGACTTTGTTCATAGCCTGTCTCATCCTTTACTTCGAGCTTAAATTAACTACCCGATCTAATTTGCTTGCTTTGGATAGGGAATATTATTCTCCAGTACTGCTGATTTTGTATGGCATACATGTTGTGGCATATAATAAAATGGAAAAATTAAAGGTTTGCAAAGTAAAATTTATTTTATACCCTGCGTTGGGAGTTATATCGGCCTGGGGTTGCAGCTGGTGAAATCACCATTGCTCCATCCTACGCTGGAGCAAAAGCCCCTATATTTACAAGAGTATTGTGTTTGCCGTTGCTGGGCCTTTTCAGTTTGATAAGTGAGACTAGGCATTGAAATTGAGAAATGGTAGTAGGATGATTTTTTTGAGGCATTCATGTGGCATGGTCCACTTTAGGGCTAGTTGAAAGTACAGGGTGAAAGCCCATGGTATATTTCATGGCATGTTGATCGATCTCTAGATTAGAAGGGAAACCTTGGTGAGTAAGATTAATAAGTCGTGGCTAAATACATGAATGCTAACAATGTATTCTGGCTGGTGGTGCTTAATGCACACTGCATTTATGAGGGCATTTCATTAAAATGTCTATTTAAATTATGCATCGTAACCTAACCCCACAGGGAGGCATTGAAATGACATCTGTTCACATATGAACACACTGACACACACACACACACACAGAACCTGAGGATGTTTTTGTGATTCCATGGTGCTCAGTTCACGTTTCATGTGTTCCATTGTCATATTCTTTCACAAGAAAATTTTAATTCATGTATTTGTATTTTGCTGAGATTCTTCAGGCTGTTCTCAAGCAATTTGGGGCTTCAGGACATGGATCAGATAATCTAGTCCCTGATGAGGCAGAACTCCAACAACATCATAAACTGGAGAATCTTTACGTATCAACACGTGCTGCCAAGGTTGGTTTACCATTTCCTGACCTATTCAGCGTTCTTCTTCTTAAATGTTCTTTGTTTTTCTTTTAGCATTTCCAAAGGGACATTGTTCGTGGCGTAGAAGGTTTTATTGTTACTGGTTCGAAGCAAGTTGAAATAGGTGAGTTTTTCGAAGATTTGCTGCTATTTGTCGGGGTGGGTGCATCTTTTTTTGATGCCAGTGATTTGATGTGATTAATTCGGGAAGACACATTATTGGGTGGGCAGGTGCAAAATTGTCGGAGGATAGCAGGAAATATGGTGCTGAAAATACATGTACCAGTGGCAATACATTGGCGAAAGCTGCAGTATGTTACGGAAGAGCTCGTGCTCAGATGGAGAAGGAGCGGGGAAACTTATTAAAAGCCTTTGGTACACAGGTCTTACCTTTTTTTCCTTTGAAGTTCTAACACATAAAATCGATTAGTATTTGGACTTTCATCCATATGTCAACTTGTATCCCTAAATCTCTGGCTCTTGACATGGTAATAGGTTGCGGAGCCATTGAGGGCAATGGTAATGGGAGCACCATTAGAGGATGCTCGGCATCTTACTCAGCGATATGATAGAATGCGACAAGAGGCTGAGGCTCAGGTATCCTAATACATGGAATTTGAGCTACTTTGTTGGGATTGGTTTTGAAATTTTTTCTTATGAAGGCTTCATCATTTGAACCTAGACAGGCTATTGAAGTTTCTAGGCGCCAAGCAAAAATGAGGGAGGCTATGGGCAATAACGATAATGCCTTAAAGCTTGAAGTTGCGGAATCAAAATTGCATGATCTGAAGTCAAGCACGTCAACTTTGGGCAAGGAGGCCGTTGCAGCAATGACTGCTGTTGAAGCCCAACAACAGAGATTGACTCTCCAACGGCTTATTTCCATGGTAATAAAATTGCAATGTTATTCACCTACAGAAGGGATTTGAGAACTCATCCATTGTTGCACTGCATTGAAGGCTGAATCAGAAAGGACATATCATCAGAGAGTCCTTCAAATTCTTGATCAGCTTGAAAGTGAAGTAGGTCAACATATCTGTGCATCCTTCTTGTTGCATAAATTTCCTGTATTTTTATTATGTTTTTTTATGGGTAGATGATATCAGAGAGACAGAGAATCGAAGCACCACCCAGCCCAAGTGTAGAAAACTCCATGCCCCCTCCTCCATCTTATGAAGAAGTTACTGATGTATTTGCTTCTCAAACACACAATGGAACAACAGATGCTATGGGTTACTTTTTAGGTGAGGTAAGTAATCAAATCTCAAGCATCTTTATTAAAAGTTGCTTCAATCTTCACAGTTTTTATAATATTCCGCAGGTCCTCCACTCATATCGAGCTGCATCCGATGCGGAGCTTAGTCTGTCTGCCGGTGACTATGTTGTTGTGAGAAAGGTTTATTCTTGATTGCTTGAACTCTACATTTTTAAGGTCAGGTCTGAATTACTGTTTATGGCATGTTAGATTAGATTATACTTTATCGCAACAGGTTTCGAACAATGGTTGGGCGGAAGGGGAGTGCAAAGGGAAGGCGGGTTGGTTCCCGTTTGGGTTCATTGAAAGGCGAGATCGTGTTCTTGCAAGCAAGATCGCTGAAGTGTTCTAAAGTGTTCGAGGCACAGATCGAAAAGAGTTTAAGGTTTGTTTGTTTGTATGTATTTTCCCTTTTCATTTTGGACACAAGCATCAAGGAATTGGCATATAGAGAACCACAGGTCATGCACCTTTTGAGGGGGTGCCATATTCAAAACCAATTTTGAACTTTTTCATGTTGGGAGTAATTATTTCCAGAAAAAATTACCTTTAAATCCTGAATTTCATACATGTGCACAATCCATTTATTATTTAATGGGCTTAATAGTCTTGTTAACAAGGTGCGTTTTTTTTTTTGTGACAAATTTGAAGCCATTTAAGAAAAAAATAATAACAGAAATGGGTTTAGGTTAAAATTACTTCTAAAAATTGGTCTCAAATGCGTGAGGGACTTTCCTGCGTTCCTTCAGAAGTTTGTAAAGGCATGAAAAACCCTCATGCATTCTTTTAAAAATAAATGAACAAATTTTAATTGTACGCACAATTGACAAATAATAAGTTATAAAAAAATATTAATAATAATAATTAATATTAAGTGATGATAATTAATACATTGTTAATTTTAATTGTTTATTAATTAGTAATAATAAATAACAATAATAAAGGTTACTTGATGACACTCAAGAATAATTAGCACTAAATGTTAAATTAATGTAATATATATATTTATGTTTACATTATAATGGACGTAATATAATAGTTATTAACATAGATATAATATAAATACGATGTTATATAATATAAAACATGATGAATATAAATATAATGTGAATATTTCATAAATAAATAGTACTTATTAATAAAGTAAAAACTTGTTATTAATAATCTAAATATAACATAAATAATGGTTATTAAGGTAGATGTAACGTAAATTTAGCATGAATATAATGTTATCAAAGTTTATAGAACATAAATAAAACGTAAATATAATATAAATATAATGTAAATACAACAATATTAATTTAAATTGAAAGTTGAAGGAAATAAAGGAATTGAAAAAACTTGTTTAGAGAATTAGAGAAGCTGAAACGATAAAGATAGTCGAATGTTGAAAATGATGGTCCTCCATGCGCTCGATCGTATGGTGGAAGTAATAGGCAAGTAGATGATGGAAGTAATAGGCAAGTAGATGAAATCGAATGCTTGCCCATTGATTTTATATCAACATTCAATTTCATCTAGATGCCCATTGATTTTATTTTCATATGGTTAAACACATGACTGCCCAACATTATCTTCATTCTTTTATGTTTCTTGCCGCGTTCAACTGTGTTTATTTTCTAATGTGCATTTATTATTATTATATTTTTCTCGAAGAAGCTTTTTGAAATTTGCTCCCTTCATTTTTCATAATTCACACACCAGTTTCCGTTTCTGTCATTGTTGCCTCCTCCAAAGGGTTTGAACTTGAGGGCGTTAGAGTAAATAACGTTTAAAACATAGTGGATACCCATGAAGAATTGGGCGAACAAGTTTTATTTGCACTCAGCTTCGCATCACCCTTCCAAACCCAAAATGACATTAGATGAGGTCTTTAAGGCGGTTTTCCACCTACTCTGTGATATGAAATTATTGTCCGCACGGTCTCCCCCTTACATTGTCTCTTATCATAAGATATTCCAAATTTTTGATGAATATAAAAGTATTATATGTCTTTTATAAAGTATTTATTTCTATGACTTGGAGTTCTATATGGACATTTGAAACCCAAACATGTTAGTATTCTTTGATGCTGTCGTAAAGCGTTATTTGGCGAAAGATGATTTGTTGATGGTGTTTGGGGTTGAACCGTGTTTTTCTGTAACGAACCAATCCGAGTCGACACCCCACCCAAGTTGACCCGTCACAAGGTGAAGATTAACACATAAACCAAAACATGTCTCAAGAGTAATAGAAAAGAGTAAAAAAAGAGAGTACAATGCGAAAGAAAGGATAACACAACCATAAGACATACAATGTCAAACCAAAAGGGCTAAACCCAAAAAGAACAAAACAAGATAAGACCAACACCAAGTCTCTATGTGATTGTAACACTTCAAGCTTCCATGATACGTTTCCCTTTGAATAATGCAATAGATTGCATTGTACGCAACTTCGAGATTCTAACACACCGTGACCAATCAAACTAGCCGTTATGAATAGTAATGCACGTTTTTTGAAATTTTATAAATTTTATTTTTTAAAATGGACTTCATTTTTGAATTCAGAATATTGAAATTAGCTTAGGGTGAATTTTTGGTATTTTTTTGAAAACTTTCAATTTTTGATGAATAGTGAAAAACACTGCGTTATTGGTTAAAACCAACTTTTTATTTAAATAATTATTTATTTTATTTAAATTTATTTTAGGTCAAAATAGATACATAATACCTATATAAGTTCAATGTAATTCATTGAAGTCATTTTATAATAAGTTCAGATATATAAAAATTTTATTGAACTTTTTACCGTCTTTTACCCATCTCCTAGGAACATTTGCAAATTTGCATAAAACTTAATTTTACCGCTTCTATGAGTTGAATTTCAAAAATCCGAGAGACATAGTTAATATCAGTAAGTAAAATGTGGTTCAATAAGATGAAAACAATTTTTGGTGAATAGTAACTTTTAACTTTTATTTACCACGCTTAAGTAAATAGGGTAATTAAGGGTAAAAATGATATCATAATTACCTTAACACTTGTTTTAATTCTATTGGATAAATATAATTCGACCAAAAACAACATTAGGAATAAAATATGACCCCCTTTGGTCCACGTGGATTAGATTATGACATTTATTATTATTTTATTTAAAGAAGAGTTAAAAGAGTTAAATTCAATGTTTAATAACTAAACCATTTTTAATATAGGGTTACACATAATATAAATTCTACTATAAATATTCATTAGAAAGCTAAAAATATTTCCTACATAATTGTATTTTATTTATAATTTTTAGACATTAAATAATTTAATTTATTTATGATACAATGATGATGCAGTAATTACCTTATTAATGAAATATTAAAATAATTGATATTATAAATATCCAAATAAATGTAAATTGAGACTTCTGATGAATTACACTAATTTTCTAGGTTAATATGACATGTTAGGGTTGGTTAAATAAACTTTATTCGAAGTGATAAAGTTCTAATGGCTTTCAAAAAAATCAAATACTAAATAGTGTCAAAATTGACATAATTGAGTTTTTAAAACATATACTATATTACTAATTGATATAATATTCCTAAAAATCTAAGGTTTGACCAAAGGACTTAGATAAGGTTATATATATTAATAATGAACCACTTGAGCTTCGTTTGACTTGTTATAGTAAGTTTATTAACCATATAATATAAAAATACAAAGTGACATGATAAATGACAAACTATTTAACTAAGAGTTAAATATAAAAGATAAGGTTAATATGGTGACCTAAACCTGTCTAAAACCTATTGGTTGAGAGGTTTTTTGATCCATCCTCACCTTACCCTTTACATAAATCATTTTGGAGCCATTAGAAACCGAAAATGATTTTATTATAAAATAATATTTCAAGCTTTTCCTAAAGTGACCATCATCTCTCTTATAAAAGAGCACTTCTCATTCTCTCAAAATCGTACCTTCAAAGCCATTTGGCTCGACCAACCTCTACCCAAATATCCTCCCAACTTTCCTAGATGTATTCCTTTGGTCAGAAATCCAACCTAAGGAACCCTTTTGATCAAATCAAAAGGAAGAACCCGAAGAAGAGGTAAATATTTCATCACCTCTTTCAAGTTCTTTTCTTCTTCCACTTCCTCTTTCTTTGTGATTTCCATTCTAAAATAATAACTCCAGTATCTTTTATATACTGTGATGTTATTATAAAAATGACACAACCATATTCATTATTCTATCCATCATATGAATAACAAAGTCACCATACGTGCGTACGTACAACTTATCATCTCCACGTCATGGTGTAGTTTGTACTGTAGCAGTATTGTAGCAGGAACTGTGCAGAATTGTAGCAGGTATTGTAGCGGTAACTGTAGCAGACATTGTTTGGCACTGTAACAGCCGAGAATATTCCTCCGTTTGGGCCTTCGAGCCACCAATTTGGT
Organism: Viscum album; assembly: GCA_963277665.1. Lineage (NCBI taxonomy): Eukaryota > Viridiplantae > Streptophyta > Magnoliopsida > Santalales > Viscaceae > Viscum > Viscum album. The sequence continues at coordinate 580,625,277 of OY728129.1, read as the reverse complement.
CCCTGAATCCTTTAAGGCATTCAGGCCACCCAGGCCTTCGGGTCAGTAAGGCCTTCGGGCCACCTCAAGGCCTTCAGGCCACTTTAAGTACAGATGCAAACCAGACAACCTACAAGGAACAAACTTCAGAAGGATGAGGAGCAAAGAGTTTTCACCATAGCAGAAGCTAAATAGATTGCAAGAATGAGAGGGTATGATACCTGCCATCGGGACAAGCCTGTGTATGCACGAGAAAGCCTAGCCGAACAATTATGCGAAGGTGGAGAGCTGATTTCACGATGAAGATGCTGGGGATGAGCAGTTCCAAGTAGCTAGTTTGGGTTGTATGTAACGTTTGAAGCCTACAGGCAATGAATTCCTCTAAGGCCTAAGGGCCATATAATACTTACGCCTACGGGTCTTGTAAGAGTTACACCTCACCCTTTGAAAGGTGGATTATCAAAATCAATAAAAAATGAAGGTCTTCGGGCCATTGTAGGAGTATAACTGATATAAATAATAAATATAACATGTTAATGATTTTGTATATATGATATACTATCCGATTACATACGATTTCACCATCAATATAATGATATTGTCACTCGTGCGTACGTACGGATTACCGTCTCCACGAATGCGATGAGATTCATTCCCCATCGTAATCATTCAAGAATAATTTTCATTTTATGATTAAAAATAATGTTTATAAACATAATATCATTCTGTATATGAATCAAATACATCCTATCCATAACAAACATAGCTTATGTAACCAAACATATAAAGGAAAATGAATCAATTGACACCTGAAATGATGATACTACTGAAATATTATTATCAAAGCAATATTAGAGGATCATATATGATATCATATTTATGTATATAGTTCTTGTATAATTTAATAACAATGTTTTAACTATTATACATGAGGTTAACATACCATCGACTAAGAAAAAGTACAAGGTAAGAGTTAATTTCACAATCACTTTATTATCTGAGGTTGTTTTTACGTAAGTATCTACTGAGACCTCTTTATCATCCACATCCGTGTTTTATTAAAAATGTATTTCAAAACATTTTTACTATTTACTAGACTACGAGTTAAAGTCATTTATACCCTTATTTGACCTTATATGTTTTGAAAGGAATCTTTCCATCGTTTTCCAAACAAAGTACTTTATGACATTTTTGACAAAATTAAGGTAAGAATGTTTTTTTAACTTATACGGCGGGTGCGGCTATTTTTCGCCGTTATAACATCATCGAAGCTTCCCTTACAAGCTTATAAAAATATTTTCAAAATAAATGTTTTCTTTTATAATTATGTGACTCTTAAATGATTTCAAAATAGAAATAGATATTTCTCTCAAATAGTTTTGATTTCATCTATGTCAGCATCCTTTGATAAATTTTACACTTGTTTGAAGTTGATTTATTATGATACAAATATTTCATATTGTATTTAAGGTTTTGTGATATGTTTGACTGTGGATGCGTTATTTTTATACCATTCATGGTTTATGGTTAAAGTATTGACATTTCGTATGCTAGTTTTAATACGAATGTTTATGTTATCTTTCAACCTTTTCATATGAGGAATGTATTGGACTTAGTATGTGACGGGTGGAGCCTGCTATAGCTCCTCGATGCATCGGTAGGTCTCATGAGACAATTATACGTGGAATTGGTCGAGACCTTTCCTAATTTGATATATGGTTCTGGCCGAGACCTAACTCATTTTTAGACGTCTTGGCCGAGGCCTTGACAAGATGTTTCAGAATGTCCGGCATTATACATTCCCTCATTATGAAAATAATAATGATGGTTCATGTGGTTATTCGACTAGTAGAATACTCATGACTATGTTTTATTATGACATTATTTACTCAACTCATATTCCTACCATAAAGTGTTCATGTTTATTATTTGTAAATACATGTGTTTTTAATTATTCATTATGCATAATATTTATGTTATCTTCCGTTGTATTGCTTACCCTTACTGAGCGTTTGAGCTCACCCCTTATGTTTCATTTTCCTAGGATATGAAGAAGTTAGTTACGAGGGACTTGCAAGCATAATCTAAGAGACTTGGATGTTTCTAATGGAACAAATTAGTGTTGTATTTCTTTTCAAGTTGTAATGTTGAACTTATGTATGTATCTTGTTTCCAATAATACTAAACTGATCGGTTTTTCAGGACATGATTCTTTGTATCACGCTAATGTTATGTAATAAAACACCGATTCTGGGTAACTGGGGTCGGGACGTTACAATGACCATCCATCACCATCATCTCAGTCCATTATAAGAACGACATCAACCAAGAGAAGCCAACAAGTTACACGACACCCTTCCCTTTACTCGTGTCCTGCAAAACTAGGTCTGCATACGCTCAAAGACATGTAGGGTGTGTGGCAAAAGCTTAATATGATACCACCATTAATCTATACAATTTCTATCATCATGAAACTGTTAGTTCTAGCTTTAAAACAAAACAAGTTTATAAATTAATTTTAAACGAAAACCATTTTGTAAATCATCCTTTGGTTTCTTTTAAAGCATTTCATATTCACATAAACAAGAATATAACAAATACATGAAAGATAGTAAAAAGGCATAAACAAAATTATCTAGGGAAATACCATAACATAAACATGTGAGCAATCAAACATGAATTAATGCCATCATGTATAAAACCAAGCGCAAGTGGGTTGTAGCCTATGTGAATACGTACTTGGACATGTGAGGGAACACTAATCCAAACATATCGTGAATCCTACTGATATCAAGTCCTCCAACAGTCTATCGATATCATAAGAATAACCCATGGTGGCGCCACACTCACTAAGGTTGCATATGTCCACAACCCAACACACTCACAATTCACAGCAAAGCATCACTGTTCATGTGCTTGAAAATCCATTTTAAAGTCAAAATCATCTTTAGGACATTTTATCGAACACATACCATGCATAAACTGTTTTAAAGCAAACCCCCTTTAAAACCCCCTTTTTCATGCCACCCAAGATGCCTTTTATGAAACAATTCGTCTTTGATATCAAATCAACCAATTTCATAAACCAAACTAAAGGAATTTACAAGAACATTAAGTAATTCACGGGTTAACACCAATGTATAGAGACACCCACCTCAATCAAGATCAACAATCACCCGACATGGGATCCGCCAACGGAGAGTCGAAGGCTAGAACGATCAAGAAGGGATCCTAGAATCACAATCCCCAAATCAAAACTGAAATCCAACAATAACTCAAGATAACACAACCCTCGATGAAGAAGAAACATGAGGGAGAGGGGAATTCATCGATAGATCTAGGATAAACTTGCCGAGAGAGATCAAATGCTTCAAACAACAATTGATCCATGAAGAAACAAGGTTGGAAGTGCCAATTTCTCCTCAAGAGGGCCTCCACAATGATTAGGGTCGAAATAGGTTTAAGGGAGATGAGATTAGAATTAAAATGAAGATAAAAAAACAGAACTATGATACTACCTTGTTGTTTCTCGACCACATCGGTGTCACTGGCTAGCCATTGGCTCCCATCACCCAGTCGTTGCCGCCAAACAGAATGCTTGTTTTCCTGGGAACTCCACTAGTTGGCTGGTGGATTTCATGTGCTTTATGTTTTCATGATCCCCAAAACCCTTCTTATTTTTTTAATTAATTTTTTTTTGAGTGTGTTTAATAGGTTTTAATCTTATTTAGTTCAACTTTGTTGTAATAGTTCAATTCTGCTGTAATCAACATTTTTGTTGAAATTTTGGCTAAGTTTGAAAATTTTGGCTATGTGAGGACTTTGGCTACGTGAAGTTTGGCTACGTTAAGCATTCAATTATGTCAATTGCCTACGTGATAGAATCACCCACGTGAATTGCCTATGTGAGAATCACCAACGTCATTGTATCTATTGGTTCCAGGCCCAGCAAAAGCGTGCATTAGTGGATGATATATTAAATAATAAATTTATTTTATGTTGCCCGAAACCAAGAGCGAGAATCTTGCATGTCAAATTCATAATTAAATTATTTAATATATGAAAAAATAAATACCTGAGCTTAGAAAATTTCTTCATTGGTGAATGTTGATCATCTGAAAAGACCCTTTCGAATTACCTTCATTGCACCGCGAGGATCTAAGGATAGAATCCCTCTAGCGGTGATCCACATGTGCTCCTATGATCTCCGAGTAACACCACTCGATCTCCGGGTGCTAGCGCGGCGAGTCAAATGTCTTGCGTTGTTCGTTTGTGATCGCTCGTTCTTCGATCTCGAAGAAACCTCTCTTGCAATTCTCGTTCTTGAGAGGGAGAGAGAAGGAGGAGTTGAGAGAGAATTCGTTGTGCGCAAAAATTCTGTATTCTCAATTTCAGATTCTCTACACAATAGACATAGTCATTTATTTATAGAGTTAAGATTTAAGTTAAAATATTATTTAATCACATATCAACCATTAAAAAACATTTATCACCTTTAATAAACCGTATGCCACATAATAATAATTATATTATTATTATTTTGTGGTGCGCACCAACTTGCGCAATAACAAATATTATGTAACGGTCTTGTTAATTAATATTTGTCACCGAACTCGGCATTGGTTCGTTCGAACTCCCCTACCATTTATTGAACAACCAAATAAATATTTTATTCATAAATAAATATTTTATTCACAATCTAGCGAATAAATATTTATTAAAATATTCAATAAATAAAATAAATATTTTATTCACATGCTGGAGAATAAATATTTATTTAATTTATATGATCAATACAACTTGAATAAAATTATTCCTCATACTTGAGAATAATATTTATTCCATTAATTAAACTCAAATAGAATTTAATCGAGATCAACAAAAACACTTAGTGTGTGAGCCTCTAGGATTCTTTCTCATTGGCTTTAGGTCAACTTGTCTAAAGTCCAAGATTACTGTCTAGTAACGGGTCAAGACACCCAAGAGAAAGAACTTAATGTCGCAACGTCAACAACCACATATGAATGTTCATTGTGTAATATAATCCCTTTGTCACAATATCTCATCAAGCAGGTTGTATAACCGTGTCACCAACCTATATGCTCGATATGTCTTTCTTTGACTATCTAAAATAAATACGTTGTTACACCATGACTATGGAATTTAATGCGACAGTTTTATTCCAATCAAAGGGCTAAGATATCAGCTTCCATAAAGATGGAAGAGACAAATCTTTCCTCAACTTATTCATTAATGACATGTCACTCGTGATGCACCCAACGTATCCAACTTTTCCATAAACTGTTATCGTTATTGTTTATGAAATACATTTAAGTACGCGAGTTGTAACATGCATTAATAATAATCTTAAAGCCTAAGGACCATCACACATGCTCGTAGATAGGAAGATCCGATGACACCAAAACATGCAAAATTCCTACTTACGGGTCTATTCTCATAATCTCCCGTCTTGGAGATTACCAAGTGTGAACTTTATGAGAAGAAACCTCATTTACTTACGAGTACTCGCACCTGACAGTCTATGTACTATGTGTCCCATCATAGTACGTTATCTAAGCGCATAACATTATTTGAGAATATCATCATAACACATCAATGTTCTCATCATAGCGGGGGACTGCTATGACCTTATCAACACGACGTATACTCTAGGACATTATTACATTAGAGTCATGCCCAACAACAAACAATATGTAATAAGAAGTTTTATTAATATTCAATACATCAAATATTCATGTAATCAAAGTACAAATAGTTGGTCCTAGGACACCAATTTCAACAAACTCCCACTTGGACTAGAGCCAACTACCTACAACCTTGAGTTCGCTAGACCTCACATGATAGTCATGTTTCTGGTGAGTCAAGGCTTTAGTCAAGGGGTCCGCCCCGTTGTCTTCTGTGGAAATACTGCTCACTGCAACTTCATCTCTTTGAGAAAAATCCCTCAATAGATGATACTTGTGAAGTATGTGCTTCGTCCACTGATGTTACTTTGGCTCTTTTGCAAGAGTCACCACTACAGTATTATCACAATAATGTGTGATAGGATCTTTACTATTAGGTACCACATCAAGATTTAGATAAAGTTGTGCATCCATATTGTTTCTTTAGCTACCTCAGATGGTGCAATATATTCAGACTCTACTATAGAATCTGGAACCACAGCCTTCTTTGAGCTCTTCCAGCTCACAACACCCCCATTTAAAGTGAAGATGTGTCCTGTTTGTGACTTCATGTCATCTTGGTCAAATTGGAAACTAGCATCTGCATATCCTCTGATGACTAGTTCCTCATCTCCGCCATAAACCAGGAATATATCCTTAGTACACCTCAGATACTTAAGGATAGTCTTGACTGCTATCTAATGGCGGTCACCTGGATCAGCTTGATATCTTCCTACCGCACTTAATGTGTAGGCGACATCTAACCTAGTACATAGCATAACATACATGACTGAACCAATCACTGATGCGTATGAAATCCTTATCATTCTGTTTCTTTCCTTATGTGTTTGAGGACACATTTTCCTAGAAAGATGAATGCCATGTGACGTTGGCAACAATCCCCTCTTGGATAGTTTCATACAGAATCTCTTCAGTATCTTTTCAATGTATGTACTTTGACATAGGTCGAGAAACCTCTTGGATCTATCACGATGGATCTTGATCCCAAGAATATATATTGTCTTTCCAAATTCATTTATAGAGAAGGATTTATTTAACCATGCCTTAACAGACTGTAAGATTGATATTTCTTTTCCAATGAGTAATATGTCATCAACATATACTATTAAGAAAACAAAATCCCACTAAACCGTTTATAGACACACAACTCACATTCGTTCTTTATGAAACCAAATTTTGTTATGGCCTCATCAAAATGAATGTTCCATGACATGGATGCTTGCTTTAATCCATAAATGGATCTTTGCAACTTGCATACCTTGTTGGCATCCTTTGGAGTCACAAATCCTTTAGGCTTTGTCATATAGACATCTTTCTGAAGGTTCATGTTAAGGAAGACTGTTTTGACATCCATTTTTCAAATCTCATAATCATGGAAAGTTGTAATGGAAAGTAAAATTCTAATAGATTTCAGCATTGAAACAGGTGAAAAGGTTTCTTTATAGTCAATGCCTTGACGTTGTTTAAACCCTTTTGCAACTAGCCACGCCCTATAGGTACTGATTTGTCCTTCCATGTCCAGTTTATTCTTGAATACCCATTTGCAACCAACAGACTTTACATCTACTAATGGGTCTACCAAAATCCAGACTTGGTTTTGATACATGGAATCCATTTCAGAATTCATGGATTCTTGCCACTTGGAAACATCTGTGCCACTTACTGTTTCCTTGTAGGTTAGAGGATTATTATTATTAACTAATAATGATTCACCATCCTCAGTGACTAGAAAACCACACTGTTTTGGTTCTCTAGCCTCTCTAGTACTCCTACACAGTAATTGTGTCTTTGGAACAATTTCATCTTTCACGGGGCTTTGTGGAATTTTTTCCTGTGCCAACTCTTGTGCATCTTGAGCCTGGAATTCATTGAAGTCTATCTCACTTACACTATCACTTTCAAAGATAATATCATCCTCAAGAAATGTGGGATGTTTGTTAACCAAAACCTTTTTGTCTGAAGGATTGTATAGGTAGTATACCTTTGTTTCTTTAGGATATCCTATAAAGATACACTTTGATCCTCAGGGTGAAAGCTTGTTAAATGAAGAGGCCTTAACAAATGCTTCGCAACCCTAAACATATAAGTAAGACAACCCAAGTTTCTTTCCATTCCATAATTGGTATGGTATATCGTCTGTTGCTTTAGTTGGCACTCGGTTTAGTACGTATGTTTTTGTTTGTAATGTGTATCCCCAAAAGGATAATGGAAGACTCGCATGACTCATCATTGATCTCACCATGTCCAACAAGGTGTCGCTCCTCCTTTCACTTACATCATTCCACTAAGACGTATAAGGAGGAGTGAGTTGAGATAAAATCCCGAACTCCTGTAGATAATCAATGAAGTCTTGATTAAGATATTCTCTACCACGGTCTGAGTGAAATTTCTTAATCTTCTTACCAAGATGGTTCTCAGCTTCATTCTTGTATTCCTTGAATTTTTCAAAATAATCTAACTTATACCTCATTAAGTAGATATATCCATATCTACTAAAATCATCAGTAAAAGTTATGAAGTATGAGTACCCACCCCTTGCTTCAATAGGAATGGTCCACACACATCAGTATGAACTAATTCAAGAATCTCTTTATCCCTTTTGCCTTTCCCACTAAATGGGGCTTTGGTCACTTTTCCTTGCAAACATGCGTGACATGCACCAAGTGGTTTTTAGTTCAAAAGAATCTAAGTATCCATCTTGATGTAATTTAATCAAGCATTTTTCATTTACATGACCTAGCCAGTGATGCCAAAGTTGGGTGTGGTATGATTCATGTGAAGTAACTTTGTTATCGATTTTCATTATTTGGTTTGTGTAATCCAACACATAAAGACCGCTATTTAAATGTGTCTTACCATAACAAATTCTATCTTTATAAAAGAAGCATCATTTATTCCCAAATTTGAAAATAAATACATCCGTATCAAGTCTGGAAACAAAAATAATGTTTTTGGAAACTGAAGGCACATAATAAAAACCCTTTAAAACCAAGATCATTCCAGTTGACAATGTGAGGTGGTAGCCCCAATAGCTAAAGTTTCAAGTTTAGCTCTGTTGGCTGCTCGAAGATCTACCTCTCCTCGATCAATCTTTCTGAATCTTCTTGGTTCCTATATTGGAATACATATGAGAGCACCAAAAGTTGTATCTAATATCTAATTTGTAGAAATAAATAAATTACACTCGATAACAAATGCACCTAAAGCTTCCCCTTGCTTCTTTGGCTGGGTGCAGTTTTTCTTCCAGTGGCCCTTCTTGCCACGTGCAAAACACACACCATCATGTTCCCTTACTTTCCCCTTGATCTTCCTCTTCTTGGAAGGGCATGGAGAAGCTTTGGGCTTAAAGATCTTCGCATCCCCTTTCGGTTTGTTCACCATAATGACAAAAGGTTTTTCACACTTTGTATCCTTATTTACTTGGTGAAGAAGAGTAAGAAGATTTGACCGAGACTTCTCAATGTTGTTTATATTAAAATTCACAAAAAAACTAGATAATCTATGAGGGAGTGACACTAGAATGAGTTTGGTGCCCAATTCTCTATGGAGTTTAAACCATAGAACCTTTAAGCACTCAATATAGCCAATGAGCTTGACTACGTGAGGCCTAGCTGGGGTACCCTCTCCAAGATTTCTCTGAAAGAGCACCTTGGAAATCTCAAACTATTTTTTTCTAGCTCTCTCCTAGTAAAGACCACGAAAGTGCTCAAACATGTTATACGCATCCATGTTTTCATGAGACTTCATTAGTTCACTAAACATCAATGAAAGCATCAAACATTGAACGTCGAGCGCATTGCTCAAATGTTTTTCATAGACAAGGAACTCTTCATCACTTGCCTCTTTAGCAAGCGGATCAAGCATTAAGGATTCTAGCAAGTAAGATTTCCGTTCATGGCGTAGCACAACCCGAAGGCGTCTAAACCACTCCTGGAAGTTACTGCCAGTTAAGAGATTATCTTTCTCCAATATCGATCGTAGGGATAGTGTGGATGATGAACTTTTCATTTTATTTTACAATTAAAAAGAGAAAATTATTAGAACTTTTCTTGATTACAAAATAAGTGAGATATGATAAACTAAATGTTTTTATTTATTTATTTATTAAATATCCCACTATTTTATCAAGTCTCAATAGCCCTCAACATTGAACTCAGAATGTATAGTTGCTTTAACATTCTAGTGGCAAGGATCCCCATTATATTTCTTAATGATCCAGACTTTGGACATGAAAACCATAATAAAGTAATTAGGTAGGCGGTCTTTCCAACTGAGGACTTGCAGCTCATTGATCCGTTGAGTGAATTCCCCTATCCTGAAATCCTGACTTAGATTTCCTCAACACTTGCCTCCAAATTTGTATTGAACAGACTTTGACCATTAAACTCAATACAATTTCAGTTAAGTCAACCCAAAACTCTGATGAGAACTCCCCGATAAAAGTAAGTGTCCAGATTTTGGTCATGTACTACACTTACTTGTATGGTTTCATTCCCAATAAAGTAATGGAAGGCTTAGTCTGACTTAATATTTAATTGAGGGATTTTAATTTATTATGCATAGATTTTTATTTTGTTTTATCCTTTACATGTCTTGTTAATATTCATTGGATGTTACTTAATTAATTAACCACGATGGATAAAACATTTACACATAATTCATTTATTTAATTTCCATATTTTCACATTAATTCATTTATTTATGTGATTGCGGTCTTACATCCATAAAATAAATAATTGCATAAACAGACATAAATAATTAATTAAATGAACCGTTCATGAGATTTATCTAACAGTTGATTTAATGAGTGAACATTAAATCAACTTTTGACCTAAGGGAAACAACTCCAATTGTTGGTCTTGACATGAGTTACAACATTCAACCTATCCACCTGTGTATCAACTGGGTTGACATCATTATGGTTCTGTCTTGAACCACCTCCATGTGCCTTGAGATGCTCCATTAATTACAAGTATTTATTACTCACACGCAGGTGAGGGGAACCAAAAGATTGGTTAATGGAGGGGGGTTACATAAATATCGTTGGACACGTATGTCTTACATAATAATGGAGGGAGGGATGACTCATAGGCCATCATTTAATTTAATATTAAATAATAGAAAAATCATGCAATAAATTAAATTAAAACATCAAACGCATACACAAGCCTTGGTCAGTCTCATGAACGGTCATACATGCAACGAATACGCAAAAGTAAAGGACTAGCAATCATTTATTTATTCATTATTTTATTATTTAAGATAAGTGCGTTTGTATTAATTAATTAATTAATTAATTAATCAATTCCCTTTTATCTTAATAATCATCTGATATTATTTGAAGACACCCACTATTAATGACATTCATGGAAAATAAACGGCTGAACCAATAATGACATATTAATTACAATAAATTAATTGGACTTTTAAAATTCTTTTAAACCATTATTAAATTGTCAAACACACAACGATGAGCTAATCAATAAAATAAGTTTTTTAATGCTGTAATTTTAAAATTTAATGTAATTTTAATTTTTTCCATCAATGGGAGACTACACAGCGTGTACATGCAATTACACACCATGTATCTCGGTTATCATATATCTAAGTCACATGCTTGAGAATTTAGCATGTTAACTCGGTCAGACTACATGGTGTGTACATGCCAGCTACATACCCTGTATCTGATTACCGTGTTCCAGGTTGGCCCGGTCAACACACGGTGTGCAATTAAAGCACTGCATGTAATTAATTGTTTGGTGCATCTAGATACAATGTGCATGGGTATACAGTGTGTGCTCTGACCAAACGTCGTGTAACCCAGTTTCACCTGTTAATGATTTTCCACTTCCCGATGGCATCTTCGGTCGTTCTGCATTTGGTCTTAAACCTTTAAGAAAATGAAATGCTGAAAGAACAAGATTAATATGTCGATAACATGTTAATTCAAATCAAATTAAAGAACTAATAATATAAAATAAAATCTAACCATAATTGCACATAGATCAACTGTCACGACCCGACTTATATCAGGGCTTGAGCCGCAACTATCCCAAGCCTGCCTCCATAGGTCAGGGTCTGGAGACTAGCGCCGAAGACACAACAAACTCGAGGAGTAATTTTCCTAAGAACCTATACACACACATGCAACCAACTCAATGAAAACAGTGCAAAGGGAAAATAATACAAGATACAACACTGCTATATATATACCACAAACATGCATCGACCTCTAAACATAAAAAGTACAGAAAGTAAACTGAAAGGTAAAGGGGAAAAATACACACCCAACCAAAAAAAAGTACCACAACCTAGAAGTAACTGAAAAGTAAAACAGCTGAGGGAGCCCTGCTCCTAGAACCCAAGCTATGACCACTGTACGCGGTCCAAGCACTCGTATCCCTATGCTCCTCTGAAATCACAATCAACCTGTCCGTCGTCTGCAAGGGCACACCAAGTGCGGGCAAAGCCCAAGCAGGATTGAGTATAAAGATACTCAATAGGATGCCCCAAAGGCTCAAGGGAGTAGTAAGAGGAGTACAAAATAGGGGAGCCGTAAGAGATATAACAGAAGAAGATGACAACAGTAGACAGAACAAGGTACAATAAAAGAAGTGCAGCTCAACCCAACAAAGGAGTGAATTAAGATCGTCTGAACACAATGAGATAGAAACAGTGAAAAGATGAAGTTCTCATCGAGTCTTCTCTACCTATAATAGGAAAGTAGACTCGTCCAACAACAAGAAGCTAGACACGGAAAACACGTGGCATATCCCGCACGTCTTCACCTCTCCAGGAAGAAGAGTAGCCAAAATCCAAGGAGTGGGTACTGGAAACAAGATATATATATATATATATATGATCAATTAAAGAAACTCAAACGAGAGAGTAAGGGGATCTCCATCTCACTAGATCATCCCGGGAAAATATTAGCCTACAGTCCTAGAAGTAACCATCATCGATGCCCAACATCGCACACGTCTGCCTTGAACTACAAGTCAAAAGGGCTCAATCACCGCACCTTGATACTATCCGCTTTGGACGGGTCTGTCTCGCCCACGCGGTTTCGAGTCGCATCACAAGGACGTGTCTTGGTGGGAAAAGTTCCCCTCTTTCTTGAGATCCCTAGGTCACGTCAAAGCACATCTCATCACTATGTCACATAGTTGAGAGATCGTCTCACTAAGTAGAGGATACCCACGCCCTGATGCGTCAGGGGGATTCCACTCTAGTAGAAGTCGTAGAGGCTACCCACACCCTGATGCGTCAAGGGGATTCCACTCTAGTAGAAGTTGTAGAGGCTACCCACACCCTGATGCGTCAGGGGGATTTCACTCTAGTAGAAGTTGTAAAGGCTACCCACACCCTGATGCGTCAGGGGGATTCCACTCTAGTAGAAGTCGTTGAGGCTACCCACACCCTTATGTGTCAGGGGGATTCTACTCTAGACCATTGAGGAACTCTTTCCATCCCTTCTGGATGGCGTCTCTTGGAAAATCATTGAGGAACACTGGCCATCCATGTTGGATGGTACCTCTCAGAAAAGCAACACTACTATAGTCATCGGGTGTTGCCCCAGATAGGCGTCACATCCGGAACATCTCACATCACAACTTGTAAGCCACTACGGAGGGCACCATTGTATTCTACGCAGAAAGACACTCTGGATAGGCTACACACATGCTAAAATCCGAGTTCAAGAGAAGGAGTTATGAGGGATAGAAGATTCATAAAGTGATACACAACGCATATGGGGCCCACATGTTGTGTGGACCCACCTCATCGCATGGCTGTGTAATTAACTATTCTCAGGGTACCAAGTTGTGAACAAGTACCCCTAGGCGTGACGGATTACTCCCAGAGTACACGACATACCTAGTTAAAAGGCCAACGAGCGCACAACACTCATTGTTGATTCAGAGGCAAAAAGCATAATTACATTGGCACACCTCCTCAAATGGCTCCAAAACATTCAACCACATCTCTTCATACATTTTCTCCACTCTCACCAGAGTCGAAGCTGACCCAATCCGTGGGTTCTCTTCAAATGTGTCAAAAGGATCTTCCATTGATATTCCTTTCATGTTTCCACATTTAATGAGATCACGAACAAGGCTCTGTAAGTTCAAACGGATCACACTGTTGCGATCCTTGTGGGAAAACATGCAAGATCGACTATTTAATTGCCCCAAACGGACAACCGGTGTAAGAGTTGTAAGTCGCCGCATTGTGCTCGCAAGACATTCTGTGCGGCCCACGCCTTGGTCCCAAAACAAATTATACAGATCACACCATTGCGATCCTCATGGAAAAACACACGAGTTGGACTACTCATTCGTCCAAAACTGATAACTGATGAAAAGGTTTCATTTCACCACAAAACGTGTGAACCAGCCCCCATGAGACCTGCACCTCAACTTTAGCTTAAACACTCGAATTTATCTTGAAAAGTCCACACAGAGACAAGGGTTTCACCGCCGCTAATGGTGCGTCAAATGGACATTCCGTTTAAAAGATATGTTCGGTACAAGATTTCAGAATAATAATAATAATAAAATTATTATTATTAAACTTAGGTGTTTCGTGAACCCGAAACCCAAGACAATGACTTAAAAGTTCCGAACCAATCTTAAAAATTCTGCCTCAATAAGAGGGACTTGTGGCCACAGACGGCATGTCAATCAGACGTACCGTTTAGGAGAAAATTCCATTTAAGGGTTTTCGGTCCAAACTAGGTCGGTCCGGCCCAAACTGGCTGGACCCCCCTCTTCTGAGATGGCCCGCCTCGTATTTCTGGCCCGTAATCCAACCGTGGGTCCAGCCCATACTTCCGTAGCCCGACCCACCAGTCACGGCTCGACCCGCCTGATCGCCAGTCTGGCCTGCCGCTGGACCCGCACCTCGCTGGCACTCTACCCCGCTGGCCGCCGATCGGGTGGCCCTCCACATCAATGCAAGACCCGTGCATCATGGGTCCTTGGCTCCCCCCGGTTCTCTGCTTGCTGCCTCGAAGCGGCCTCTTGACCGCACGCTAGATGTTTCCCCCCTGTCGCGTCGGTCTGCTCGCGACGCTGCCACACCGCTTCGCCGTTACCCGGCCTCCTCCGCACCCCCGGTGCTCCGACTCACCGTCCTCGCCACCCGCTTCACCGCTTCACCGCACCGACCCCAGCGCCCCGCCGAACGCCGGCTCACCTTCCCACCGGTCCGCCTTGGTTGGCACCGCCGCACGCCACCGTCGGTCGGGTTTCTCCAGTGGTCCCTTCCATGGACCACCGCAACCACCCCGCTCATCCGAAAACTAAACTGAGACTGGTTTCGGAATCCTCAGGACGAGACCTTCACAGCGTCGACCTCCGCTCGATAATCCATCGGCGCTTTAATGTGCCTGAAAATTGACGAAGAACACGTGAAGAACGTGCAAACAAGAGTGATTACACGCATGGTTTCATGGTCATGTTCTTGCGACCATCGACTATGATAATCAAAACAAAGATCAAACGACGACGATTCAAATAAATTAGGAATTGAAAATGGGGTGCAGAACCATAAGAAATCCTACCTTGAATTGGATTCGCTCATCGTTGACGACATGCGCTACGATTCCGTTGCGATCCGCCAGAGTTCCGGTGAAGATCGTTCCTTGATCCAATGAAGAACAACGAAGAACGATGAAGAACAGTTAGAGAGAGAGGAGAGATGAGAGAGAGGATTAGGGCCAACCCTGAACTCTTAAACTTTTATTTATAGAAGCTCCGCTCGGCACGAAATCCAAAATTCTAGTGCCCCCTCTTTTTATATTGTGCCTAGGCAAAACACTCCATTCCGAACTCAACGTCGGTCTCAGTTTTCCAATCTGAGCTCCCGTTCAAAAGTTATTCAGATTGACGTTCAAGATAAAATAATTAAATTTAATAATTTTAATTACCATTTTTCCCCTAGGTGGTGTTTTTTCACAGAAGTCTCGCACCGATAATGGTTATACCCTCCTAGGGTAAACAACACATTCCAGACTCAATCGTGACCTCATATTTCTGACCCGAGCTACCTTTTAAGAGATATCTTGTTTCTGACATGTGCATAGTACAAAAATACTTAATATTTTTGTATAATTTATTTCAGGCACATTGGGTCTCAGAATTGCACGTCGTCTCAGCGCTTAACTATGGAAATATAGGTAGAAATATTCCAAAGTCTTACAAGGCAAAAAATAGGTCTCTACATTTACAATCAAATAAATAATTATAAATTTAAACGTGACCGCTTTGATACCACCTGTTGGTTTCGGGCGCAGTGGAAGCATGCAGAGGTGGATGATATGTTAAATAATAAATTAATATTTCATTTCCCAAAACCAAGAGAAATGATCTTGCATGTAAAATTCACAATTAATTTATTTAATATATGAAGAAATAAATACCTGTACTTACAAACTTTCTTCGTTGGTGAATGTTGATCGTCCGAAAAGACTCTTTCGAATTACCTTAATTGCACTGTGAGGATCCAAGGATAGAATCACTCTAGCAGTGATCCACACATGCTCATATGATCTCCAAGAAACCTCACTCGATCTCTGGGTGCCAGCATGACGAGTTGAATGTCTTGTGTTGTTCGTTCTTGATCACACGTTCTTCGGTCTTGAAGAAATGTCTCTTGCACTTCTCGTTCTTGAGAGGGAGATAGGAGTTGAGAGAGAATTCATTGTGCGCAACAATTCTCTATTCTCAATTTCAGATACCCTACCAAATAGGAATAATCGTCTATTTATAGAGTTATGATTTAAGTTAAAATATTATTTAATTGCATATCGGCCATTAAATAACATTTATTACTTTTAATAAACCTCACGCCACATATTAATAATTATATTATTATAATTTTGTACCGTGCACCAACTTGCATAATAAAAAATATTATGTAACGGTCTTGTTAATTAATATTTGTCACCAGACTCGGTCTAGGTCTGTTCAAACTCCTATATCATTTATTGAACAACCAAATAAATATTTTATTCATAAATAAATATTTTCTTCATAAAAAATATTTTATTCCCAATCCAGTGAATAAATTTTTATTAAAATATTCAATAAAAAAAATATTTTATTCACATGATGACAAATAAATATTTATTTAGTTTATGCGATCAATATAACTTGAATAAAATTATTCCCCAGACTTTAGAATAATATTTATTCCATTAATTAAACTCAAATAGAATTTAATCGAGATCAACGAAAACACTTACCGTGTGACCCTCTAGGATTCTTTCTCATTGACATTAGGTGGGCTTGCCTAATGTCCAAGATTACTATCTAGCAATGGGTCAAGGCACCCAAGAGAAAGAACTTGAAGTTGGAACGTCGACAACCACATATGAACGATCACTGTGTAATATAATCTCGTTGTCACAATATCTCATGAAGCAGGTTGCATAACTCTGTCACCAACCTATATGCTCAATATGTTTTTCTTTGTCTATCTAAAACAAACTTGTCGTTACCCCATGACCATGAAATTTAATGTGACGGTTCTATTCCAATCAAAGATATGATATATCAGCTTCTATAATGATGGAATGGACAAACCCTTCCTCGACTTATTCATTAATGACATGTCACTCGTGACGAACCCAACATATCCAACTTTTCCAAGAATTATTATCTTCATGGTTTATGAAATACATCTAAGTACATGAGTTGTAACATGCATTAATAATAATATTAAAGTCTAAGGACCATTATATAGACTCATAGATAGAAATATCTGATGAAACCAAAACATACAGAATTCCTACTGGCGGATCTGTTCCCATAATCTCCTGTCTTGGAGATTACCAAGTGCGATTTTTTTTAGAATAATTCTCATCTACTTACGAGTACTCACACCTGATATTCTATGTACTATGTGTCCCATCATATTATGTCATCTAATCTCTGTACATTATTTGAGAATATCACCATAACACATCAAGGTTCTCATCATAACGGTGAATTGTTATGACCTTATCAATACGACATATACTCTAGGACATTATTACATTAGAGTCATGTAGAACAACAAACAATATGTAATAAGAAGTTTCATTAATATTTAATTCATCGAATATTCATGTAATCAAAGTAAAAACAGGTCATCATAGGACACCAACTCCAGCAATATCGACTACGTGAGAAAAAATTACATCTATGAAATGACTACATCGAATTGGCTACATCGATAAATTAGTTACATGGTTTGAATCTATGGAATATTTGGCTATGTGGTTCCAACCAGATCTGTGATTTAGTTGGCTACATGAATTTTGGCTACATGATCAAGATGACTACGTGATTTGGATATGTGGAAAATTCACCTATGCGATGTTTGACTACATGATCAATTCAGATATATGAATTCAGATATGTGGATTTTGGCTACATGGTGATCCAAAACTGACTACATCGTTATGAAACTCGAGTATTTATTACTGTTGGAGTATTTCAAGTGAAAATTAATGCTAATTTCAATGCATTAAAAAATAGACTAGCTCTTTATAATAAAATCATTTTTTGAAGACGACAAGTTTTATGAAATGAAAAGAATAGATATTATTTTGATTAACATAGTACATTTTACTATGGCATCCCGCCTTTTTATTACATAAACTTTTCATTACAAGGAACAAAAGAGAGGATATTTTAAAGTTTAGTTTCTTGGAAGTGAGGAACATAATACATGAAAATATAAAGCATTCTTCTAATCCACTTAAAAGGCTTCTTCATGGGTTCATCCTAAGTTACATTTACTGCATCTCATAATCTGGGGACATACATCAAAGGGGTGAACATGAGGCCTAGTAAGGGAAAAATCAAGGGAATCATTTAGCACGTGATCATGATGAATATTAATAAGAATATGAGACATAACAATATAGCTTGAAAAAGAGATCATGATACATATCATTTAAATGTTGATAGCAACATTTCCATGTTATGGTTTAAAAGTGCTTAAAGACATGATCATTACATCATTTTTAGCCCATGAAAAGGGAATTTGGGTTTCTTATGTGTAAATCACCGAATCAAATAAATCATTTTTACATATAGATGAATACCCATGTAAAATAAAAAGGTTTGGGTATCCTCACAAATAAAATAAAAAACATTTTCTTAAGGAGAAGAGAGAAATTTTGAGAAATAAATTCGGCAGCATGACGGGTATAAAACATGATTTTAGAAAAGGGTAAAATGAGAGGGGATAAGGTCCTCCCATTGATAAAACAAAATTTGGAAGTAAGGGTATGATCAAAAGGGTAATAAAAGTGAGTAACCATAACATTTAGAAGACATATATAAAAAGAGGTTCTTGAATTGAAGAGAAAGGAAGGATAATTCCCTTACCAAGAAGAGTTACTCCTAGATCTCAAGGTATGGAACCTTGGGGCTTGAGGATACCTTGGAGGGACTCCTTGGGAGGAAAAACCACCATAACTTCATGGAGAATGGATTGGGAGTGAAAATAAATGAAGAAATGGGTGGGTATTTATAGCAAAAGTGGTGGATTTGTTTAATAATTTTCGAATATAGGTCTTGGAAATCTAGGTTGTGGAAAAAGAAAAATCATTGGCTTACCCATGGTTTTTTCCATGGTTTTGGATATTTGGGACACATTTTATGTTATTTTAATCCACCAAAATTGAACATCATTTTTTTATTACTTATTTTGGAATGGAAGAGTAAAGATTCCACAAAGTAATGTTTTTTAAAATCAAAATTTCCTTTTTAGACTTTGGAAACTCACTTATAGTTTTGGAAATTGATTAAAATCTATTAAAAAAATTAATATTCATAAAATAACATATTTTAGGTTATGGATTATGTTTAAGTAACCATTACATCATTATGACGTAAGTATGAGGTCATTAAACATACCGAAAACCTAAAACTGTATTTTTTACTATTCATGAAAAATAAAGTATTTTAGAAAATTCTCATAAATTCACCCTAACATAATTTTGATATGAGGATTTAAAATATAATGTTTATTTTTCTATAATAATTCTTTAAATATGATAATTTTAACTTTTAAATATAAAAAACCTTATTTATTAAAAAAATAACATGTTGTAAGGCACAATCAAATTTCCGACACTTAAAAAAATTTCTAGGACATTATAAAATTATTTTATCTTTTATATTTTGATAAGTGTGTTTTAAAAGAATATTTTATTAAAAAAAATATTATTCAGAATACCTGAGTTTATTATAAAAGTGTATATATTTTCTAGAAAAATACAATTATGTTTTATTTGCGTCCCAAAATCAAATTATCAAATTCATCTCTATTGAACATATATTTTATTAAGAAAAAAAATTCTTAAGTGGAATTGATGAAATAAACATTTTACTTATACAAAGGAATTTACACTTTAAGTAACTAAGGTATGGGCATGTAACCCCTTATTACACCCACATACGCCCTAAGGGTAAGGTGTGTGATGGTGGTAGTTTCACGGGGTGACTCGGCTAACATCAACTGAGTGGTAATCTCCACTAATTTTAACTTTCCCATAAGTGATTTTGTTCAAGCTTCACTTGCTAAAGCTCATATTGGGCTTGGTCAAGGACGAATGTAACATCCTGAGATTTTATGTAATATATTCTTTCAAATTAATTTAAATTCATTAATATATTATGTTACACATAATAAATAGTTTAGCTTGCATCACACACAATACCAAGTTTATCTTGCATTGCACACAACATCGAATTCCTTTTATGACTTATGTTACACACAATCTCGAGTCTTACTGGACAACAATATGCTATTAATATTTATTTAACATAATAGTTATCACATAACCGTTGGAATGACATGAATGAATATGATTAACTAAACTATGAAATCATAGTTTAAACACATTTATAAAATGAATTCATTGGTTAACAATTAATTAGAAATGAAAATAAAGACCAATTTAATATAAAGGATGCGTTTTTATGAAAAACAATTTTTTTGACCAGAATGACGTTTTATATTAATAAATTAAATTAATCACTATTAGTGAAAGATATTAAAGAAATTTATATGTTATATATTTAATAAAATGTTTTTAAATTCACCCAATAAGCTTGATATGCTTAAGATAAGAATAAATCTAATTTTAAGCATAAAAAAGATATATATATTTAAAGGATAGTTTTACCACCTTTTAATGGCGCACCAATTTAAAATATTTTTTTACACTTTTCACAATTTTTATTTGACAAAATAAACTTATTTTTTTAAGGCGTAATATCAAAATTTACTTTGGGTGAATTTTTTGTATTCTTCTAAGAGCTTTCATATTTTGATGAATAGTGAATGACACCGGCTTTTAATTGAAAAGTGTTTTTTCATCTAAATAATTTATAGTGTTAAATTATATTTTTAATTGGTTTTAAAGTATAAATAGATAAATTATATATCAATTAAACCAATTTAGGTCATTGGAATCAATTTTATATTGAATTTAGATATAAAAACTTAGCAAACTTTTGAACATATTCACTTTAAAAACCCACTTTGTCGTCCCGTCTGCGAGATTAATTTTAAATTAATTTATTCCACTTTTGTGATTGGAATTTGGAAAAATGGATTTCATATTTGGAATCAAAATAATTTATAATGTCTAATAGGGTCAACTTAGTTTTTTACAAAAAAGATTAGTGAAAGTGATTAAAATTAATTACAATGATTAAAGTAAAAACAATACTACTTAGTGGTTATACTTTAATATTAAGGTATAAAAATGGCCCTAAACTTGTCCAAAACCCATTGGATATCTATATTTCAACCATGCCCCTTCATGACTCAAATTTGGTGTGTTATAGAAGCCTCTTGTTAGGTAAAAACATGGGGAGCACACAATTCTTTCCGAAAATGCCAAGTGTGTCCTCTCCCTCCACTTATAAAAGGCCTCCTCTCCTCCTCCTCTTATTACACCTCTCAAGAAATTTGTCTCATCCAAAACCTACCCAAATAAGATCCCAAAATACCTCCTCTCATCCTATAATTCTCACTTTGGATATAAATAAATCCAAGGAAGTCCTTTGGTGTAAGCCAAAAGGAGTTACCCAAAAAAGATGTAACATTCTTCAATGATCACTTCTGATTTATTTCTTTCTCCACACATTAAATTATTATTATTCCATGCTTATATAATAACATCAGTACCCTCAATATACTTATATGTTTTTATATTAAGGGTTTGACCTACACCTACACACACTTCCATCAAATGGGTAACAAAATTACTGTTCGTATACGACAAACTACCGCTTCGTGAAACGATGTCGTTCATTTTTTCTTATACCACCTCTCATGGTTGGGAATTACGATGGAAAAACTATTTTTATATGATATATATATATGTTATATTTATGAAATATTTATACTTCTGTAATTTTTATACACACATACCTTTATTCCTTCCATTTTGTGTAAATACGATAACATCGTTTGTGGACGTGCGGAATATCGCCTCCTCAAAGCGACGTGATACATTCAAACATTACATGGAATATATTAAGGATGGATTTAATTAAACATATATGACATAAATGAAATCCATATTATATTCATAACATAATTACCTTTCTGGAAATATAATATATCATTTTCTTTATTACCCTTTTCACACACTAAAAAAGTGATAACGTCGTTCGTGGATGTGTGGACTACCGCCTCCTCGATGCGATGTGATTCCTTTTACATCACAAGAATTATATATATAAGTATGTATGATTAAATAATATGTTATTTACGATATAATGATCATTCTAAAAAGATTAATGTTATATACCTTCTTTCCATAATGATCATTGAAAAATGATAACGTTACTCATGCGTACGTACGACTTACCATGTCCATGATTGTAATATTGGTTCATTTTTCATAACCATCATTCCTATTTGTTTTTTAAAAGTATAATTGATTTAAAAATTCTATAATTATGTCATTATTATTATTTTGGATATGTTTAAATAATGAACCCTTGGACCATAGTTGACCTACCAAATTTGTTTTTGACTCATAAACTGAATATGGTCTAAACACATGACGTAAAATTAACTATTTAAGTAGTTGTATGAAACATTGTAATAAGTGTAATAAAATTAATGATAAACATGAAAATGTTTATGAAGAAAGTAAATAATTAACATAATTTTATTATTCATAAAGTTAGAGGACAATCATGATGAATCAGACTCAAAGTAAGGGATTCTTGTCTCATTTTTACTTTCGTGAGGCATACACCATGATCACCACTTATTTATTTTGTATGGTGTTGTTTCTTTGGGTTTTGGATGGGATGTAGAATGGTTTCCCCTCAATGGTTTGACCGAGGAATATTTTAAGGCCTCGCTCAATCACACGCAACGAGTTCGCCATCTGTCTCATCTCCCCTAGAAACTCCCAATGGTTCCCTTATCCATAGATGAGTACGGACATGATTTCCACAGGCCGACGATCATCTGGGTTTTCAGGCCCAATGACTCTTGGGGACTCACATTGGTCGAGAGGATGGGAGGTCGGGCTCATCACACCCTTTTTTAGGGGGAATTGTTTTCTACTATGGGACTCTCTTATGTATTTAAGACATGTTTTTGAATATCTTCTTAACCCCGGTGCGGGACCGGTTACCCTAGCAAAACTACTATGGCTTAATTATATTTTGTATGCAACAGACTGTGATTTATTTAGGGAATCCGTCTGTATGTATTTGAGGTTCATCACCATTTTTTAGTAACGAGCAGTTGCTTATATATTGAAACCATATGACCAAGTGTTTCGGGATATGCTCCCATATATAGATGTGGTGAATATCTCAAGGATGGGATTGAGCTATTACGAAGTGTCCTACATATCCTAGTTATTGTAAGAATCAAAACCCACACAGTTCATTTGTCTCATACAGTTTAATGCCATGTGAAGAAGACATTGTTTGGGTACTAAGACACCATGTATTTGAGCTCAGGTCTCAAGGATACATCCTATATATCCTGGTTGTGGCAGGAATTAGAGTCATCGTAGTTCGGTTATATTGGGGATTGTATTCTGAAGTCTCCCTTGCAACCCTGGGTAAATGGTGCAAATTTCTTGACCAATTCAAACCCCTAAGCCCACGTGAGCCATGATCATTGTGAGAAACAAGGGGTATCACTTGATCACTTCCATTTCTTTGGGTAGAGGGGGGATTAGATATCAGTATTGCCTTGGGTAGTCAATATGGAGCTCAAACATCGAGGAGAGGTAGCCTACATATCATGAATATGGAAGGAATTAAAGTCATCATAGTTCCTTTTGTGTTAGGGTTTATACACGAGACTGCCCTGATGAGTGGGGATTTGGTGCCTGATGAGGTGTTCGTTGCATCCCCCTAATCCCATGTGATCCATGCTTTTTGTGAGAAACAAGGGTGAGTACATGATCAGCCTCATGGAACATGGTTATGAGACATGCGTATTAAGGCAGTCCTTGGGGTGTTTGATATGGAGCTCGGGCCTTTAAGGAGGCGTCCTATGTATCCCAGTTATGGTGATAATCAGAGATTTTGTAGTTCTTTTTGTGTTGTGGCTTACACACTGAGGATTCCCTGATGAATGGGCCATCTTATCTGGAAGGTGTCACATGAACCAGCTGGCATGCCTTGGAAGTCATCGCATGCCTTGGATTGACACATGTGGCAGGTGTTGCGGGAGCCATGGTGGCATAGTCCGAGGGGTGTTGCATGTCTTGGTTGACACCTCCAGTAAATATCACGAGACCAGGTTAACATGTTCAGGGGGTGTCACATGTCATGGATGACACCTCCAGAAGAAATTTCGAGACTAGGTTGACATGACTAGGGGACACTGCAGGTCTCAGGTGATTTGTCCAAGGGGTGTCATGAGAACTGGTTTGTCATGTCCAAATGTATTGGAGAGACTCGACTAACATGAGCGGGTGTTGTTATATGAGTTAGGTGATATATCCAAAGGACTTTGCGAGTCTAGGGGGACACACCCAAAGGGTTCATAGGATCCTAGTGGTATAATCCGAGGGAGGTTTGTAAGACTTGTCCTAATATGTCAGGAGTGCTCCGCATGTCCCCAGTGAAATGTCAAAGGGGCTGTCACGAGATCTGGGTGATGCGACTTGGTATTGTCATGTATCTTTGAGTGACACCCACGAAGCATAAAGAGGTCCACAATCATGCCTTCCACTTGAGTCTTCCACTTTGAATCTTGACTTTTTCCCTTGTATTGCGAGTGCCTTGGCTCAGTTCAGTTCAGTTTTTTTGGGTCTCATGTGATCTGGAATTCATGTGATAGGGTCTTCACATGTCTTGCCAGAATTCCTTCATGTAACCTTTGATCGGTCATAAAAAGGGCTTTATGTCCAGCACATGATTGCTCTGACGGTCTATCGGTGTATTACCCGACAAAAAATCAACTGATCGCGTGATCAGTGGTGTGTAGAATCCCAAAGTCAGAACGTCGATGTGCATAGCAGCGGCCTGGGTCTAAACTTAAAGCGTCCAACCAATCAACCCTTTCTTCAAGTTAGAGTAGAGAATTTATAAGCGTAGCCATTCGCATACTCACCGGTTTGTGTGATGCATCAGGCGCGAGTCTAGGCTAGAGTCAACATGGGGTCTGGCGTTACACAGTTTCATGAGTCTCTACAGTGGACTGCGTCAAGGGTGTCGCTTGATTTCCAGTGGCTGCAAGTCCATCCTTTATCAGATTATTTCCAACTATTGACGACTTGCGCTTTGAAGTACTTCCATGTCATCATGCCAACATGTCCAAGGGTCTTTTTGAGATCCAAATTACTGTCATAAGGCATTCACAGGTCCTTGGATTGCTTGTCTTGGGGTCTTGTGGGACCACACTGAGGGTTCACTAGGTGCATCGCATGCCCTTCAGCGACCGCGAACCCTACTCGCCTCCTCCTTTCCTATCTCCTTCGCTTTATATGACGAAGGTCGAGAGTCATGAGATATTTTATATATGACGTTGAGGGTATTTACTCTATTTTTTGGAGATGTTTCACATGACCAATATGGGTCGCATGGTGGTGCATGAACATTCCATGAACAAATCTATCAGTTTCTCCTTAGAGCACTGTGAAGTTGCCTGGACATGCGTAAGGCCTTCCATGCAGCGAGGCTGACAATCCAGAGGGACCTCACGAGACGCACCAGACATGTCATCAAGGACTTGTGGTGTGTCTCGTTTCTCTCGAGGTGCGCATCACATGTCTTTCAGCGACCACAAACACCACTCACATCCTCCATTTTGATTTCCTTTGTTTTATGCAACAAGAGTTGGGAGGTATTCGAGTTTTCTCGAGTAATATCTATGATTTTTACTCAATTTTCCAGTGGTGTCTCACATGATTAATAAAGATCATATGAGAGTGTGTAAGTATATTGTGAAAAAAACCATGTGTTTGTCCTTGGGGTGTCGCAGAGTTCTCCATACACGCTCATAGGCTTCCATGTGGCGCGACTGATGAGTCGAAGGGGTTTCACAAGACGCATCAGACAGGTTGTGGTGTGTCACGTGTCTTCAGGGGCACACCAAATGTCTTCCAGCGACCATGGGCCCCTATCGCCTTCCTCCAGTTATCTTTTTAGTTCTTTTTGATGAAATCTCAGAGATGTCGTGAGATGGATTGGACATCATATAGGGATTTTATTATTCCCAATGATGACTTGGAACGTGATCTTTGTGACCATTGGGGGTCTCTATTTTTGAATGTATATCCCTTTTATTTTTGAGGGAATCTGGGTGGTTTGTGAGGCACTTGCCAATGAAAAACCATGTGACGTAGGAGGCGCCCATCCGGTTGTCACTTTTCGGCCACTGGTGAGAAAGGGTGATCATTGAGGAGGGTTTCATAGGAATTGATGTGGGCTAGGCACAATTCATGTAGACTTCGCATGACCTTGAGATGGTCATGTGATCGTGAGTCTTTTAGAGACTCTATAAGTCTTCGACCATCCTCTTCTTCCTTGCTCTCATGGGAAAGATAGTACCCATGTTTGGGTGTTTCTTCCCTTGTGATTTTTTTTATGCGTGTTTGGAGGGCGTCAAAAAATCCCCCCCCTCAGGAGTGATGTCTGAGGGGACAAGGACTCAGTCCTAAGGACAACTAAATTCCCACCAAAGACCTTGGTGGTATTGCGAACCCGTGTTCTCGGGTGAAGTTAGGTCTACCAGGTGACCTTTGGTATTCTTCGAATTGTCCATATATAGGGGGGGCATTTCATTCCATTGGCCACCTCCTTCTCCAGATTGATCTTGTTGCTGCCCTGTCGCAAGACCTTACCGCAAACCCTGATCGCAAGCCTTGTCCGCAAGTCTACGCCATGTGTCTTGATTGCAAGCCTAGCTCTTGCACAAGGTTTCTTTCTACTTAGACACTCATCTGTTTCAACCGTGAACTAAGCTTCGATAATTCTTTAAAATTAGGTGGTTGTCATGAGGACTTTGTGAGTTCCACTATCTTGGCCTCTCGATTGATTCACATGACCATGTCCAGGTCACGTGACCATGAGCCTCCAAGGAGGTCATGTGACGTGCTTGGGTCCTCATAGGGGTTATGCACCCAACGAGTCTTCCGGAGTCCAGGAATTTTTCGAACCCCTTGATGTGGCTCGTGAACCCTTGGCTGGGTCATGTGATGCTCATGATGCCATTAGGAAATTTTCATGCCTTTGTCCTTGTATAGACTTTATATTCCTTGTCTTACATGTGCCACTTACGTATTTTTTAGATGGATTCTAGATCCCATCAAGGTTCCTCGACTGTAGCTAATCAGAGGGCCATGATTGTGAGGAATCACAATGTCGATCCTAGCTATCACGTGCGTATTGATATCAAAATTTTTTGGAGGTTCCTTTCACCTTGAATCCAGGATTATCCCCTATCTGATCGGATTCCATTGTATGGGTTTGGCCTGATAGATGATGTAGTTATTCCCTCCTTAGAATTTAATCTTCCAGCTCGTTGGGTGTTTAGTTCCTTTGACTGCGTTCAAATGATGATTACCAAAGATGATCAGCTGACAACTGCCCAATTTCAGGGCTTGTCCTATCTACTGGCCAACCCCCCCAAGACTAGATTTCCATGATCTTTCCCAACATCCTATCACTAAAATATATTCAATCATATTTTCCTCTTCCCCAGGCACTCTTGGTGGCAGATGGTACTCGAAGTGGGACCTTCACCCTGATGGCAATTTCTCTGATGAATGGGCATGGCCATTCTGGGTACGAAAAAGCTATATGGAATTTCTTGATGATCTATACAGGGTTTATATTTATGATGATGTGTGTATATCTTAGTTCATCATTTATCACCAGCTTGAACTCCTCTGATAAATGATCAGTCATTGGTTCCTTGGGACCAACACATTCCACCTTCCCCATGGTGATGTGGGAATCAGCATGTGGGATATCCATCAGCTAGGTGGAATACCTCCTCTTATAGATATATATGATGAGTTTCTCCCTACTATAAAAATTTGGGATGATCCACTGTAGACCCTGGCTCCAGCGAAGGAGATGTTTGTCTTTGTGAGGAAGGAATTGGGGAGAGAGTTGACAGTGCACTCACTTGTTTCCTTCATTGACTGGATCAAAATTTTCTTATGTAGTAGTGGGGTAAAACCAAGAATCATTTTCCCTTGTTGGTGTCCCTCCCAGTAGGTTCTCAATGATGCTGGATTATATCGGTCCATTCTGGAAGCTGGGGATTATACTTCATGGGGTTATCAAATGAATCCAAAGGTTTCTCCAAACCTTAGTCTAGCGGGTTTTCTTGCTATGTTTCTAAATGGGTGGCTCTTCCCAGCTGGGGATGCGCACTCTAATATCTACATTAGAACCCTGGTGATGGTGGCATAACTCGTAGAGGTGTGATGTCTCAACTTGATGGTACCAGTCCTTGCACATCTTTACCAAATGTTGGTCCATATCCAGCAAGGCAACACTCCCTATAGAATTGGCAGTCCTCTTCAGTTCTTGTTTGGCTGGATAAGGGATCACTTTCATTGCTATGACTACTGCAATACTTCTCGGATTCCAGACCCTATATCCTATCCCATATTGTTGTACGTTTCTAGAGTCGGGCTTATGTCCCTAACTCTTACAAAGGTCAAAGGTGTGTTGTTCCGGTCTGATAGTATTTATTTCTCCATCCTGAATATACTAGCGGTTTTAATCATTAATGACGGTAGTGGATCTCTCTATGAGAGATCTTATATAGTATCCCTTCAGGATGGGGTCCTTGCGGCCAGGGTAGACAAGCTTATTATCTGCGAACCATACTCATCGCATCGGTTTTCCCGACAATTTGGCTGTGTGTAGAGGGTTTCCCCCATTACCTTGTCCATTGTATGTAGGGAATGACATCCCGATGTTATACTCTAATTTTGGAAGATGCTATCTCATAAAGGCATCAGGGATGTGATTATATTCCCACCCACCAATGCTTCTGCTTTTCACACCTAGGATTATGCCTGGATTTGGATGATGGATTATCCCGATGGTGTGTTGGGACAACCAGTCCGTAATGTGGGCAAGCCTCTTGCACTGTTGATTCCTCTATCCATGGCATCGATGGATCTGATTGCAGATTTGGGTGAGGCATCCCGAAAACAACTTTTCTCAGATGATAGTTGTTCGGATAGCAGACCAAATTCTATTGAATAGATTAGTCCTCCCATGCAGGCTACAGATGTTTTGCCTATTGATAGGGGTGTATGGGGCCTCCTCTCCTATTTCATCATTGATTCAACTGGCCGGTGATCCTTCTGTCATACCTACTTCATCAGTTTCTAAGGCTTGGTCGCATCGTAGGCTGACCTGGGAGTGTATCCAGGCCTTGATTACTGAGGCCCCTCTGGAGACATTTTATTATCAAGGGGATAGGATTCGCCAATTATTCCATGATCTAGGGGAAGACGGTTTTTATTGGCAGCCTCTATTCAAACTTATTCAACGGATAATCCTGACCTGAAGAGACTTGGATGCACTGGAGGGGAGCTTGCATGATTTTGAGAATGAGGTCACCCTCACCAAACAATTAAAAGAGATGACAGAGGAACTAGACAAGGGTCATCACCTATCTTCTGAATTGCAAGCCCATATAGATGCTTGGATGACGTATATATGGAGTTATGAAGATATGATTACTTAGCTAAAGTCTAATCTTTCGAAATCATCAACTTCATTGACCACTGATCAAAATAAGGTTGGGGAGCTGACTACTTTAGTCAAAATTATTCATCCTGTGAAATAGGTGGAGGAAGCGGGGAGGGTGACACTTCAAAGCTCAATTGACGCATCCTTCCAAACCCTTACCGATCTTTCTAGCGTTGCTGATCATTTTTTGTTGTAATTAAATTTTCTTTCACTGCATCCCATAATTTTTCACTACACCCCCTTTTTTTTCTGAGGTTTTTATAGAGACTCTAATATGTGGAGATTCCTCCCTACTTTCCATACTATGAATGGATGAGTTTAGCTTACTCCCAATATTCTTCTTTGTATGATGATTTGTGATTTTTTTTTGAATTAGGAGTTGTTGTAGATGCCCATCTTTCACATTGCGATATATGAGCAAGAATGTTTGATGTGCAGATAGATCATTAGGGTAGGAGATATCTCCTGAAGGATGAGTGATTTACATATCTTTGGGAAGAATATCGAGCGCAATATGGTTGTATAATGGGCCTCATGACAACTGTCATATGATTTAGTTTAGGGTATTTAGCTTGGACCATCTGCTGCTTTAGTTTAGGGTATTTATCTCAGACCATATGTTGCTTTAGTTTAGAGTCTTTAGCTCAGACCTTTTATGGAATATGGGGCTGGTAGAACAAAGATGACTCAAAACATTATGGGGTGCTACATTCCTCCATGGTACTGATAGGGCTCATGAGGATCAGAGTTCCTTATATGTAAAGGGGGAGATGCCTTTAACTGGAGAGTTAAGTCCCTTATGTGTTGGTATCATATCCAAGAAAAGTTGATCTCCACTCTTTTCCAAGGGCTATGGAAGATCTATGGGGAAAATATGGTTGATGGTGAAATGCAAGGGAATCTAGGCTCACCTGGATAGTTGGAATGTGGGTGATGTAAATCACAACCCAGAAGCTTGAGCTGAGTGATATGGAATGGAGTAGACATGCTAGGTATGTCCCTTGACCCTAGGTGTCAGGTTCCGCCACGGTGCTGTTGAGGCTCACAAGGATTAAGAGACCCTTTATGTTGGGCCAAGATTTCCTCACTCGGTGGGTCTTAGCCCTCCTGCATCGGTATCATGGCCAAGTGGAGAGATCTATTTTCCTTTCCAAGGGCTATAAAATATTTATGAAGGCTAAAACATTGAGTGTGACGTCCCAGGTTTTATGAACTGGTCCAAGTGAACAATGTTATGCTTTATAATGATGTCTCTTATTTTATATGATGTGTTTTGTGTGCTGATAAAGAATTTGAAACGAAATAGATGAAAAATAGGTAGAATAAGGTAAACTGGTATATATTAAAATATTACATTGCAACAAAGACCCAACTAATTGAAAATACCATGCACAAGACCTAACATGGCCACAACAAGACTACTAAGAATCACAACTCGAGTAATCGGATAGTTGTCGTCTTCTGGGTCCATCAGTGTGAAAAATATAATAGCCAGATCCACAGCACATGTACTCAGCACCAATGGTACAAGGAGAGCCATCCACATAAGGTTAAGTGTCTTGATTTTTTATAAACACCCTACACCCCTGTTTTTATAATGGTCCTTTAAGTTATGACCATTAAATATATAATCGTTGGGTTTTCAAAATAACCTTTGGGTTTTCATTGATAAAGTTTATCTTTATATGAAAACTTGGTTTTAATGCTCTTATAATAATATTTCAAATATTATAATATGTCTGAGATGTTTTTCACAAAAGAATCATAGTTTTAAAATAAAAAAAAATAATATTCTTGAAAATAAATCTAATTGTTTTTACAAAATCCCAATGGATACCTAAATGGTTGAAAACTTAGTATCTTTTTATTGAAAGTTATGTTTAAAGGGTATTTACAATAATTATATCTTTTTGGATCTCTAAAATTATGTACTTTCGAATTGGGGAAAACTATTGGTCTTTAAAAAAAATTTATGAAACAAATAGTGGTGTATTTTAAAGATCATAATAATTATAAAGGTTTAGTATGTAAATTATGAAAGATATATCTTTTAAAAAGATTTATATCAAGATGTAAAGTATTTTACATAATCTAAAATGGGATTTTAGATTTGGAAATTTTAAGTTATAAGAATTTATTAAGTTGTGTAAATTTAATGATCATATTTTGTACTATTTTAAACATATAGTAAACTGTATTTTTTTCCTCTTTTCCATGTTTCGTATACCATTTTTTTTCGGCGAAGCAATGCTGGCCGCGCGATCGCCCCGTGTATCCCTGAGCCATCTGATCTCTCCCGAGATCTAATCTCGGCCCTCGTTTTCTTTTAAAATGCTCAACACACCTCTCGTGCTTCTAGCCGTCTGATCGTGCCTAGATTTAATCAGCGACATTCATTTCTTTTCCGTGTCAACTTCTCTGCGTCGTCCCCTTCCTCACGTCGTGATCTCCGCTCTAGCACTGGTTCCTGAGGACGCCACCTCTGTTGCACTGCTCCTCTTAACCTCCACACACCCCCCTCCTAGTTCACTGTTATCTCGTCTTCCCCACACCGACCTACTCTTGGGTCGAGTCACCCTTTTTTGCACCGAAGCTCTACTTAAACGCCTCATGCCTCATGAAACTGGGGTGGTTCCTCCTTCTCCTTCTCTCCCTCGAACTCCCAGCAACCCAGCGATGTACCTCAAGTCCGAGCCTCCTCCTCAAGCAAGGTAAGGGTGCTTACATACCTGTCTTCGTTTGGTGAAAACCTACTTCTTATACCCCCGGTTTATATATAATTTATGTATGTAATGTTATACTATACAACCCCCTCCGTCTATAACACTTTATAGGGGTTTGCAATATTATTATAAAAAGGGATACATTTGTATTCACCCTTTTTATGTTTTTAACGATTCAGTTTTACAAAGAACCCGAAACATATATTTATATTGTGTATACAGTTTTGTATATACATATATACATATTCATAACTCAAACCCAATCGGTTTAGGGTATCCAAGATTATTTCGGTAGGTTATACTAGCTAATATGTGTTTATAGAGGTTATATTTTTAACAGACTCTTAACATATATTAATTATGTAAACCTTATATATATATAAATAACTAAGTATGTATACATGTACATGTTTTTCAAAACAAGACCTTTATGATTTTAGGGAATGAATACCTATCCTTAAATGATATTGTGGATGAAAACTAGGCCATTGGCTTAGGTGCAATTATGTTGTTGTTTAAAACCAAAGTTGTTGCATATTTATGTATTTATAGTTTCACGAGGATTAAACCCTCATAAAGATTTGATTTTTGACTAAATAAAACTTAAGTAATTTGAGTTTTTCAGAACTCAAGAAATTTTAATGGTCTTGTTGATTTAGTGTAAAAACCCATATATACATTCTTGGTGTATATATGGTGATGTGTAAACGTATTTATAAGTATAATTTCCAAAACACCACATGTGTGATTTTAATAATTTTGGGTGTTTACTAAACCAACATGTATTTTGTATTTATGTACACACAAATGAGTGTGTGTTATTAAAGGAGTTTGTTTGACATTGCCCATGGCGTATTTTTATGATAAAGTGTATATTTTGGCTTGTTTAAAATGTATTAAAGGATTTAGAATTTATGGGATCAGGTCGTCATAATGTGTTCATTTATTGACTTATTACACCATGATCCTACTTTGGTGAATGTTACTAATTAATCAAGTTATGGCTAAATTCTTTTTCAAGGGCCTGCTTATCACCTTAACTGGTGGAAAATGTTTTCTCTAAACATTCCATTTCCAAGGAATAATAATTTTAAAGATTCATCATTTATTATAACATTTTTTTTATTTCTTTAGTAATTAGCTTATGTGAAAAGAATGTTTTACTAAACTATGTGTGCCTTTGATTAGTTATTAACATATTTTTCCATATTAACTGTCATATCATGTATTAGCAAGATTTGTGGTGGCACATTAATTATTTTTTTGTTATTAATGTATATAATGCATACGGAAGACATATCACTAAATGAACTAAGAAATTAGATTACCCAAAGTGGTATGGGACACCTTGGGTAATATGCAAATGAATGAGTTATTCAAGGTGGTATGGGACATCTTGAATATACAAATTGTTTAAGAAAATTATGAACGATGTGGATCACATGATAATAAAGACAATATTTAAGGGTGCGCCCTGATAGCACCCCATTGCATTGAGTAATGATGTAACCACTAGAGATTACAATATTTAAGGGTGCGCCCTGATAGTGCCTCATTGCATTGGGTAATGATGTAACCACTAGAGATTATAATTTTTAATGATACCTTGGGGTTTACCTTGGTAATGTTTTTAATGACACCTTGGGGATGGACCTTGGTGAAATGGAAATGATTGTCTAAGTTAAATGGTGTAGCCACATGTTCAAGTTATGTAACAAGTTCTTTTCAAGATAATATACCTATTCTCTCGCGACCATTGCCCTTATGCTCTCATAAAGTTCATATTTCACTGGTATAAGTT
Organism: Viscum album; assembly: GCA_963277665.1. Lineage (NCBI taxonomy): Eukaryota > Viridiplantae > Streptophyta > Magnoliopsida > Santalales > Viscaceae > Viscum > Viscum album. Next base: position 580,590,851 of record OY728129.1, on the reverse strand, counting down.
GGAGCATGATTTGTTTTTATCACTTAGTAAAATAGTAACCAGCATATGAAAATTTAAGTTGTTTCCTCTATGCGCAACTCTGATTATGCTTAACTGTTTAAATTTTATGCTTAAGGAAATCACAGGTTATACTTGTTTATGATAACCATTATCACTCCTTTGAGAAATGACATAATTGTTTCATGTTCTTCTTGAAAACCTGGATTGAGCATTTTGATGTTATGTGTTACAATTTTTCCTTTAGAGAATGTTCTACAGATACTTTTTTTAGAATGTTTTCAAAAGATACACTCTTTTTATTTTTAAAACCCCTTACTGAGTATTTCAATTCTTACCCTACATTTTGATTTAAAATTTTCAGGTATCATCTCTTAAAAGATGAATCGTTTCAGAAGTTTCTGGTTTCCCAGAACCCGAACCGCTCATGATCCTCTGTATAGGGACATGATGTGTATTTTAGCAGTGCATGTTTTATTTATAAACAACACATCATGTTCATAAGGCACCGACTCCTGGGTTTCGGGGGTTGGGGTCTCTACAGTTGGTATCAGATGTTCGGTTTGGATAACTCTAGAAAGCCAGAAACTGAAACAAATATATATATATATATATACTTCAGTTTTACTAAAAAATGGGTTTTCTTAAATTTCAGATGGAAAACGAAGGTATTAATCTTTTGTCTCTCCCCACTGAGGCCCTAGAGACCATTGTGTCTTTAGCTAGCCATGAGGATTTTCTAAACTATGACCGTATCCACATGTCATGCAAACACCTATACGACATGTCCAACTCACCTCGAGTGCTTACCCTACACCGGGGGTTGGGATTAGATTACCTCTTTATGATGATGACCCAATTTCCCTCCTATGCACGTTGGGGAAGGTACCATGAGGGACTTGTCCAAGTGTTTACGGGGGTGAATAATTTGGCACTATGATTGATAACCCTTTCCAAGAAGCTGTTGCTGACAGAGACCTCTGAGCGGCCTACCTTTGTCAGATTTTAAACTACGGCTTCTGGGGTCAGTTGTTGGACTTCAGAATGTTAGAAGATGAGTCCACCCGACTGTCATGCAGACAACAAGTGTATGTGGATGTCTCTCAACTTCAAACCCCTCATGATAAACTCATGAGACGTCATAGGTGCCCCCATGAGTTTTTTCCTGAATGCTCAGACTGTGTTTGGTTCGAGGAGTTAGGGAGTTTTGCTTCTCTGTGTGGAGTTCGTTTAGCCGGTGGTTAAGGGAAACTCAAGCTCTAATGTTTGATAATAAACTTATGTTTATTGAAATGTTGTCTTTCCCCTTCCTTGTCTTTACTTTGTATTTATCCTTGAATGGTTTTCAAGTGATTGAACTTCCGTCTTAAACTTTCAGATGGAAGGAAAAATCCACCTGTTATCTCTTCCCACTGAGATTCTGGAAATCATTACAATCAAAACATGTGAGGAAAAGTATGACCCCTTCGCAAATTTGCGAAAAATGTGCAAGAAGTGGTTTGAGGTGACAAACAGTCCGGATATTCTCCGCATTTGCCAGGGGAATGCCTCCATCTTCTACCGCATAGGCTCAGCATAGCTGGCTGGGCGTGAACGGCGAGGAAGTTACCACGAAGGGCTCTTCTTGTGTTTCACCCTAGGCCAGAACTACACGGCCAGAGTGAAATTTCAAGAGGCTTCGTTAGAGGGAAATCTTTATGCGACTTATACGTTCCAACTCCCCAGCTTTAGCCTGTTTGACCACATCTATGGCTTGATTGTTCTCGACCGAGACATAATTCGGCGAGTTCTTCATACGTTGGTCTACAAAGACATTTCAGAACTTTGTACTGTTCGAGATTCCCTCTGGAAGCCTGAAGGTCCAGAACATGAGTTCAACCCCTCCTGTCCTAGGTGTATCTGGGTTAGGGAACTGGAAGATTTGAGCATCGCTACGGGGATCCCACAAAATGCACCGGTTGACCCTATACATTGGTGGAGATGGTGAGAACATTGCAAAACCTTTGTAGTTTTGTGAAATAAATTGTGAGGATGCAATTTTCTAAAGGGGGGGATAATGTGACGCCCTGGGTTTTATGAACTGGTCCAAGTGAACAATGTTATGATTTATAATGATGTCCCTTGCTTTATATGATGTGTTTTGTGTGCTGATAAAGAATTTGAAACGAAATAGATGAAAAACAGGGAGAATAAGGTAAAATTGTATATATTAAAATATTACATTGCAACAAAGAACCAACTAATTGAAAATACCATGCAAAAGACCCAACATGGACACAACAAGACAACTAAGAATCGCAACTCGAGTAATCGGATAGTTGTCATATTCTGGGTCCATCAGTGTGAAAAATATAATAGCCAGATCCACAACACACGTACTCAGAACCAATGGTACGAGGAGAGCCATCCACCTAAGGTTAAGTGTCTTGATTTTTGATAAACACCCTACACCCCTGTTTTTATAATGGTCCTTTAAGTTATGACTGTTAAATATATAACCGTTGGGTTTTCAAAACAAACTTTGGGTTTCCGTTGATAAAGTTTATCTTTATATGAAAACTTGTTTTTAATGCTCTTATAATAATATTTCAAATATTATAATATGTCTAAGATTTTTTTTACAAAAGAATCATATTTTTAAAATAAAAAATAGAATATTATTGAAAATAAATCTAATTGTTTTTACAAAATCCCGATGGATACCTAAATGGTTGAAAACTTAGTATCTTTTTATTGAAAGTTATGTTTAAAGGGTATTTGCAATAATTATATCTTTTTGGATCTCTAAAATTATGTACTTTCGAATTGGGGAAAACTATTGGTCTTTAAAAAAAAATTATGAAACAAATAGTGGTGTATTTTAAAGATCCTAATAATTATAAAGGTTTAGTATGTAAATTAGGAAAGATATATCTTTTAAAAAGATTTATATCAAGATGTAAAGTATTTTACATAATCTAAAATGGCATTTTAGATTTGGAAATTTTAAGTTAAAAGAATTTATTAAGTTGTTTAAATTTAATGATCATATTTTGTACTATTTTAAAAATATAGTAAATTGTCTTTTTTTTCCTTTTCCATGTTTCGTATACCGTTTTTTTTCAGCAAAGCAATGTTGGCCGCGCGATCGCCCCGTGTATCCCTGAGCCGTCCGATCTCTCTCGAGATCTATTCCCAGCCCTCGTTTTCTTTTAAAACGCTCAACACACCTCCCGTGCTCCTAGCCATCCAATCATGCCTGGATTTAATCAGTGACGTCCATTTCTTTTTCGCGTCGACTTCTCCGCGTCGTCCCCTTCCTCACGTCGTGATCTCCGCTCCAGCACTGGTTCACGAGGACGCCACCTCCGTTGCACTGCTCCTCTTGACCTCCACACACCCCCCTCTTAGGTCACTGTTATCTCGTCTTCCCCACGCCGGCCTACTCTTGGGTCGAGTCACCCTTTTTTCACCGAATCTCTACTTAAACTCCTTCTTCCTCATGAAACCAGGGCGGTTCCTCCTTCTCCTTCTCTCCCTCGAACTCCCAGCAACCTAGTGACGTACCTCCAGTCCGAGCCTCCTCCTCAAGCAAGGTAAGGGTACTTACATACCTGTCTTTGTTTGGTGAAAACCTACTTCCTATACCCCCGGTGTATATATAATTTATGTATGTATTGTTATACTATATATCCCCCTCGGTCTTTAAGGCTTTATAGGGGTTTGAAATATTATTATAAAAAGGGATACATTTGTATTCACCCTTTTTATGTTTTTAACGATTCGATTTTACAAAGAACCCGAAACTTATATTTATATTGTGTATACAGTTTTGTATATACAAATATAGATATTCATAACTCAAACCCAATCGGTTTAGGGTATCCAAGATTATTTAGGTAGGTTATACTAGCTAATATGTGTTTATAGAGGTTATATTTTTAACGGACTCTTAACATATATTAATTATGTAAACCTTATATATATATATAAATAACTAAGTATGTATACATGTACATGTTTTTCAAAACAAGACTGTTATGATTTTGGGGAATGAATACCTATCCTTAAATGATATTGTGGATGCAAACTAAGCCATTGGATTAGGCGCAATTATGTTGTTGTTTAAAACCAAAGTTGTTGCATATTTATGTATTTATAGTTTCACGAGGATTAAACCCTCATAAAGATTTGATTTTTGACTAAATAAAACTTAAGTAATTTGAGTTTTTCATAACTCAAGAAATTTTAATGGTCTTGTTGATTTAGTGTAAAAACCCATATATACATTCTTAGTGTATATATGGTGATGTGTAAACGTATTTATAAGTATAATTTCCAAAACACCACATGTGTGATTTTAATAATTTTGGTTGTTTACTAAACCAACATGTATTTTGTATTTATGTACACACAAATGAGCGTGTGTTATTAAAGGAGTTTGTTTGACATTGCCCATGATGTATTTTTATGATAAAGTGTATATTTTGGCTTGTTTAAAATGTATTAAAGGATTTAGGATTTATGGGATCAGGTCATCATAATGTGTTCATTTATTGACTTATTACACCATGATCCTACTTTGGTGAATGTTACTAATTAATCAAGTTATGGAAAATTCTTTTTCAAGGGCCTTCTTATCACCTTAACTGGTGGAAAATGTTTTCTATAAACATTCCATTTACAAGGAATAATAATTTTAAAGATTCATCATTTATTATAACATTTTTTTATTTCTTTAGTAATAAGCTTATGTGAAAAGAATTTTTTACTAAACTATGTGTGCCTTTGATTAGTTATTAACATATTTTTCCATATTAACTGTCATATCATGTATTAGCAAGATTTGTGGTGGCTCATTAATTATTTTTTTATTATTAATTTATATAATTCATACGGAAGACATATCACTAAATTAACTAAGAAATTAGATTACCCAAAGTGGTATGGGACACCTTGGGTAATATGAAAATGAATGAGTTATTCAAGGTGGTATGGGACATCTTGAATATAAAAACTGTTTAAGCAAAGTATGAACGATGTGGCTCACATGATAATAAAGACAATATTTAAGGGTGCGCCCTGATAGCGCCCCATTTCATTGGGTAATGATGTAACCACTAGAGATTACAATATTTAAGGGTGCGCCCTGATAGCGCCCCATTGCATTGGGTAATGATGTAACCACTAGAGATTATAATTTTTAACGATACCTTGGGGTTTACCTTGGTAATGTTTTTAATGACACCTTGGGGATGGACCTTGGTGAAACGGAAATGATTTTATAAGTTAAATGGTATAGCCACATGTTCAAGTTATGTAACAAGTTCTTTTCAAGATAATATACCTATTCTTTCACGACCATTTCCCTTATGCTCTCATAAAGTTCATATTTCACTGGTATAAGTTGGAGCATGATTTTTGTTTATCACTTAGTAAAATAGTAACCAGCATATGAAAATTTAAGTTGTTTCCTCTATGCGAAACTCTGATTATGCTTGACTGTTTAAATTTTATGCTTAAGGAAATCATAGGTTATACTTGTTTATAATAACCATTATCACTCCTTTGAGAAATGACATAATTGTTTCATGTTCTTATTGAAAACCTGGATTGAGCATTTTGATGTTATGTGTTACAATTTTTCCTTTAGAGAATGTTCTACAGATATTTTTTTTAGAATGTTTTCAAAAGCTACACTGTTTTTATTTTTAAAACCCCTTATTGAGTATTTCAATTCTCGCCCTACGTTTTGATTTAAAATTTTCAGGTATCAGCTCTTAAAATATGAATCGTTTCAGAAGTTGTCGGTTTCCCAGAACCCGAACCGCTCACGATCCTCTGTATAGGGACATGATGTGTATTTTATCAGTGCATGTTTTATTTATAAACAACACATCATGTTCAGAAGGCACCGGCTCTTGGGTTTCGGGGGTCGGGGTCTCTACATTGAGATAATGAAGTTGGGTATGGAAGGGAGGCTATCAAGGAAGGGTTTTGGAACCCTAGGGAAACTTAGATCTTAATTTAATAGCTTGAGCCCTACACCTTGTGGTTTCGAATCACATGGTTTGAGCCATAAAAAGGTTCAAGAATGAAGGATCTCATTCTGGCTTTGAGAATGGGTACAAAACATGGTGACACAACGTTGAGGATATCGTATCCACTTGGATAGTCAGATATGGAGATTGTAAATCATAGTCCAAAGTGTTCAGGTCATGAGGAAGGTATGAGAAAGTCATTCTAGGGATACCTATAACACAATGGGGTGATGGGTTCCACCTTGGTGATGTCAAGCTCGCAAGAATTGAAAATTCCTTTATGTCGGGCCAAGATCTCTCTGGTTGTTGGGTCTGAGCTATAACATCAATAGAATGGCCAAACAGAGAGATATTTGTTTCCTATTTAGGGTAAATGAAATATTTTTGACGACCTGAGATGCTTTAGATCATGAAGTGGGATATATGAAAATTTTAAGATCCAAGAAGGGTTCAAGCACCCTAAAAGTTACGCCACCACCTTTCGAACATATTCTCATGGCGAGGAGATGTGACGAATCATTTATCTCATTTTTTCCTAGACCAGGGGGTCTAGCAAGAATATCTTGGCTTTTACTAGGGTTATATAATAGACACTGTGAGCTTTATTCCTTATTTACTTGTACCCTTATTTTTTCCTAAACTCTGGAGATGACGATTTTAGCAGGCGATTACTTGACTTTTGCTCAGGTTTCCCTTTGTGGGTTTTCATCCTTCTATGTTTTGTGTCTCTTTCATTAGTATTTTAGGGTCTTGCGATTTAGAATATAAGGTGAAGTACCTAATGTGGGTATGTGTGGTGCGGTGCTATGGAGTAACTTTATGTGAATGAGAACCAAAGAGGTCTCAACCACACCACACACCTTTCCCAGAAAACTCCATCCAAGGGACCAGAGAAGGATATACCCATGGTTGGGCCTAAAGATGAAATGTCTGGGTGTCACTACATATCACATGAGGATGAGAATCAATCCACACGTAGTTCTACAAGTTCTGTGCAGTTTAACATCATACGGTCAGGATGTATTCCCATACAGTTTAACATCATGCAGTAAGGACGAAGATAAACCGATGTGAATTAATGGGGATATTATAGTTGGTCCCAAGATTAGAGGTTTTGGTATCCCTACGTATCTCATGAGTATGGGAATCAAACCACACATAGTTCTAGAAGTATCATGCAGTTTAACGTCTTGCGACAAGGACGCATTTCCACGTAGTTTAACGTCATGTGGTAGGGACATACTTCCATGCAGTTTAACGTCATGTGGTAAGGATGAAGGTGGGAGAATGGGGTCCCAAAGGGGATGTTCATGGCATGATAAAGTAAACCTAACATGAATGAGAACCAAATAGATCCACACAATGCCATGCATCCTTGAAAGGGGATCAGGCCAAGAGGCCAGAAAGAAGGCAGGATTTGTGGTACATAGGGTTGGAACCAAAGACTAAATGTTTGGGCATTCCTACATATCCCATAAGGATGGGAATCGAGCCACACGTAGTTCTAGAAGGATTGTTCATTTTAACATATTTCAGTAAGGATGTGGGTGAACCAACGTGAATGGAGGTGGATATAATGGATCTGTTCACTTTTATATCATGTGGCAAGGACATTAGATACCCTTTATTTCCTTGTATGAGTTTATCCCAAGCCTTTATGCCCTGTTTTGTGTAGGGAATCCCTTACCGGAATTCCTAATCCTGCGTGAGCTATGCTCGGTGCGAGAAACAAGGAATGACAAGGGTTCCTTTCACCATTAAGAGGCAATGGAGGATATGATATGAGTATTTTATGTCATGTGGTGGATGGGCCAAGATATAGGATCAAGGAATCCCTGCGTATCTCATTTAAAATGAGAATCAATTTGTACGTAGTTATAGAGAAGGAGATACTCTACGCAGGTTGGGTCCATACATAGATGTGGTCATTATCTCTTGTTAATAGTTTCAGTTGAGCCTAGGATTGGATATCCAAGTGTCACTACATATCATGTGATGATAGGAATCAAGCTACATGTAGTTCTTAGAGAACCATGCAGTTTAACGTCATGCGGTAAGGACGAATATGGGACTTACACCAATGTGGATTCCCTATTGATGGAAGTTATGCATAGTATTTCTTGAGAAATATCGCATTGGTCAGTGGTTTTACACACTCCCCATCCATGGCGGTTAGTGAATAGGCCTCATTATGATCAACCTTATGTATGATGTAAGGTCCCTCCCACTTGGGTTCCAATTTCAAGGGCTTATTCCCCAGTATCATTGGGGTTCTGAGAGCCAGTACTAGTTATCCTTAGAGGAAAAAACAGAGGTGTACCTTTTTATTGAAGGCCCATACTATCCAGTTCTGGTGGATGTTGAGGTTGTGCAGTGTACACAACCACTTCTCATCCAGTCGCTCCAACTCATCCAGTCGTTTCTGCACTTGTTCATCATCTGAGAGTTTCCTGAAAACAACTATTCGGAGTGAGGGAAACTGGAACTCTATGGGTAACACTGCCTCACTCCTGTATAACATTGAGTATGGCGTTTCTTGTGTAGCAGTATGCGTGGTGGTACGGTAGGTCCATAGAGCATGGAAGAGTTTTTCTGGCCAGGAATTCTTATCCTTGTTCACCATATTTTGGAGTATATTTGATAGGGTCTTATTGAATGCATCTATCTATCCATTTCCCACTGTATGATAGTGAGATGAGTGATTGGATTCAATGTTATACTCCTGGTACAACTTCTTTAACTCTGCAGAACAGAAGTTGGTTCCATTGTCCATCAATATCGTGTGAAGGAATCTGAACCTGGTGATGATATGGGATTTTATGAAGTTGATGATATTATTCGTTCTGATTTCCTTTAGGGGTATTTCCTCATCCCATTTGGAAATGAATTCGGTATCAATAAGGATGTATTTTAACTACTTTGCAGTGGCCAGGGGATATGGACCCACAACATCCATCCCCCAAACAGAAAATGGACAGGAATATCTAGCTGTATGCAGTAATTATGGGGTATGATGGATGAATTTTGCATGAATCTAGAACACATGACATTTCCTAGTGAATTCCATGCAGTCCTATATTATGGTCTTCTAGTAATATCCCAACCTTATGGTATGGTGGGAGATCCTGATCCCATATTGGAGGGCATCGCAAGAGCCTGTATGGACTTCTTCCATGACGATGATAACTTATCCCTCTACTATGCACCTAAGGGTAATTCTATCAAAGCCACACTTGCATAGGATTTTCTGATCATTTGGGCCATCCTTCAAGGTGAAGTTTTTTGCCTAGTAATGAATTTGTTCCTTTCCAACGCGATTCGTCAGGAGAGTCCCATCCCGAAGATAACTGATTATGGGCTCCATCCATCTGGGGGTGGTCACTGGTTCATCCTACTTTGGGGTAGTGTTGACCTGATTGATCTCCTTTATATCACATACAACGATCGATGAGACCATTCTTCAATGTTCTATGCGTAAGGTTGCCTCCTCTTGACCAGGGTCGTTCAAGACGACGACTGTATTAGCTAGTGCGTCAGCACGAGTATTATGTGATCGGGGGATATGATGTAGTGTGGGATCAAAGGGGAACTCCATCATCAGTCCCCTGACATAGCCATTGAGGGGGGCTAGTTATTCCTTCTTGATGGAATATTCACCGCTGATATGCTTTATCACCAGTTCTGAATCCCTTTTGATGTTCAGGTAGGCTATGTGCAGATGTAGAGCTAGTTCCAACCCAACAATGAGGTCTTGATACTCAAACACATTATTCGTACAACCTTTGGACAGTGAGAAAGATTAGGATATAACTGTTTTGTCTGGAGAGACAAATATAATCCCCAGACCAACCTGGTTGAGCTTTGGGTTTTCCATTCTTGTGCCGATAGGACTCTGGGAGGTGCTATAAAAATACATCTCCCATGTCTGGGGAGTTTCATGGGAATAAAAGACCTCTTCGTCGAGGAGCTTAGTGTTCTCTTGTGTATTTTCTAGAGCAGGATGTGCCTCTAGGAAGTTAGTCAAAGCTTACCCTTTTACTGACTTTTGGGATATGAATTGGATTTCATACTGCTACAGAATGACCACCCATCAAGCCAGACTCCCAGTCAACATAGGGCGGACAAGGATGTACTTGAGCGGGTTAATACGAGATATCAAGTGGACTTTGTGATGATGCAAGTAATGCCTTATATTTTTCACTATGAAGATGAGTGTGGGGTAGTTATTTTCAACATCATAATATCTGGTCTCAGTGCCCAACATAGTCTGAATGATGTAGTAGAGACTATTATCGCTCCCTATGTCATTCTTCTGTACAAGGATGGTGCCTAGTGAGTGTTCCATGCAGGCCCCATATAAGATGAGTGGATTCCATTCCACCAGAGGCATCAAAACCAGTGGGTGTAGTAGGTATTTCTTGAGGTTTTCGAAGGATTTTCATCAATCATCATCCCATTGGTAGGTGGCTCCCTTCTTCATTAGCCTCATGAAGGGGAGAGCTTTGCCGACCAGGTTAGATATGAATCATCGAATGTAGGTGAGTTTCCCTTGGAGTCCCCTTAGTTCTTTCAGATTCCTAAAGGATAACATTGCTAGTATAGAACTGGTCTTCTCTAGGTCCACCTCAATACCATGATGGCATAGCAAAAAACCAAGAAATTTTCCTGATGTTAGAACAAAAGCGCACTTTAGTGGATTCATCTTCTGATTATGCTATTGCAACTTGTCGAAGATTTCTCAGAGATCTAAGAAGTGATCACATCGCTGTCAAGATTTGATGACTAGGTCATCAAAATAACACTTGATTACCCTTCCTAAGAATGGATTAAAGATGCAATGTATAGCACACTGTTATGTGGCGTCGACATTCTTTAATCTTAAGGGCATGACATGGTAGCAGAAGGTCCCCTAGGGAACCTTGAAGGTGGTGGCTTCTTCATCCTCGGGGGCCATCTTGATCTGATTATACCCTGAATACCCATCCATAAAGGAAAGTTCTTTGAAACCATTAGTCACATCGATCAAGATTTTTGTGATCAAAAATGGGAAATCGTCCTTCGAGCAATGCCAATTAAGGTCTCTAAAATCAATGCAGGCCTTAATCTGCCTGTTCTTTTTATTGATGAAGACAATGTTGGAAAGCTATTTTGGGTATTTCACTTCTTGTAAAATGTTTTATTTGATCAACTTGTCAACTTCCACCTCTACGTTTGTAGCATGAGAGGGGTGAATTCTACTGGCTACCTACTTAAATCCCTGATGCTCTTTGGGTATTCTGAGATAGTGTGTATCCACATCTGGATTCAATCTGGGCATTTCTATATAGTTCTAGGCAAACACATATCGGTGTTGCTTCAGGAATGCGATATACATCTCATGCTCTTTGGGAGGCATGGCAGTGCTAATCAAGGTAGACCGTGGGTCTTCTTATATCCCTAGGTTTATCTGTTGGATCTCATCTATGGTGGTGGAAACACCCTCCTTGGATGCTAGAGGGGTGTTTCTAAGATCATCCTCATCTTCTTTCATTTCTGAGTCTGTAGGGATAATTTCAGATGAGGATAGAAGTTTGGGGGCCTCTTCATCACTACTAGGGTGAGGGAGGTCATCAAAAGAAATATCATCATCTCTGGTCATCTAAGTTATGGCCAAGAGATACTGAAGATGACTATCACTGAGGACATGACAGGCATGGACCTATGGTATTGGGTCTTCTATTTCGACCATGTTTTTGGGGAGTATGTAATCCTCATTGAGCATGATCTAGGGATTTACAGGGGCGGTCCCTAAACCATTGAGGGCAGAAACCTATATAACATCATCTACCATCGGTTGTTTTCCTCCCTTATTGTAAAATTATGCTTCAGTATATATGTCTCCACAAGTCTCAAAGGGGGAATTGTCTTCATAAAGTATGCTGAACTTTCCATTTATGGGGTACTTCAAACATTTATGGGATGTTTATGGTACTGCCAAGTGGCTATAGAGCCAGGTCCTTCCAAGAAATACATTTTATGTGGTGTCTTATTAGATGACCATGAACTCAGCCTCATATGTGATCTTTCAAAATTGGGTCTCTAGATTAATCTTCCTTAGGAGTATTTTCTCACGCTTATCATACCTTTAGATGGTTAGCTTAGTAGGGGATAAGTCCCCTTCGCTATACCCCAAACGTCAGAGAGTTCAGGCCGGGATGAGACTGGTCCTAGATCCATTATCGATTAGCACCCTTTGGGCATTGATGTTATTGAGTATTCCTAAGATGTTCAAGGGTATGATGTGTCCTTTAATGTCCTCTTCCTAATATTGATCAGTGAATGGGATGGCTATATGACATCCTAGAGACATAGTCTCCACTCGATAGACCTCGACTGTAGTGACTTATGTCTCAAACTCCTGTGGGCTTCGAAGGGCTTGAACAAGTTCCACCCTGAGTTCTCTTGAAAGATGAAGTGCATCAAGGATTGATATATTGGCTGGGACCATAGCTAACTATTTTAGAATATTGTACTTTTGTACCAAAGGTCTCCGCTTACCAATATGGGGTTTATCTAGGGTGTACGAATCAGGAGCTGGATCAGCTGAGGTTGATGGAACTGGGGCTTGTTTAGAGGTTGAGGGAGTATCTGCTGCCAATGGAACAAGCAGTGTTGACCTTCCCCATTACCTGGGTTGATCAGGTTGAACCCCCTCCAAGTGGTCATGCAAGACAATCGGGTGTGGGCGACTGCTAGAGGGCTCTACGACACCTCTCTTATTCCTTTGAGCATGATGGAATGCTTTCCCATGAGTCTCGGCTGCATATGTGTCCTCTATGGGGATATGACTAGGATACTAACTCCAGCCATATCTGCATTATCCCTTGTATCCTCAGCTTTGGCACATGTGGCCCCCATTCCCTTGTTATATACGGGAAAACCATATTCGAGGGAATGATCATTATTAGATAAGTGGTTCGACAAATGTATTATGTTGACATAACTGAATATGATCTCTTCATCTGATGAGGATTCCATTTGGCAGTGTGGTGCCTATGTTATAGATGTTACATGGAGGAAATATGCAAGAGTTAGAGTCTTCTTTGTAGAAGAATATGACTCTTATTATTTCGTTTCTTCTAGCTTCCAGTGGTTACGCCCACCCCTGGGAGGTACATTAAACTTATCCTTTTTGGGTGGTGGAGCTATTGTGAGTTTATGCAACTGTACCTTTAGGGTGTCGTGAGATCGATCAATTGTTTTATGAGTCATCCAGTTTTCAAACTTCTTTGCTTTCTTGGCAGGAACTTTCTACCATCCTTCCTCTTCCTATGATTGGGAAATAGTTACGCAAGCCACTTGTTCTAGAGGATTGTCTAATTTCACATGTCCAGAGTTAACCATGCCTTGAAGGACGTCCTTAAAGACAAAATAGTTATGGATATTATGACTCGACCTTCTATGGAAAGAGAAGTAATTGGGATGATCGGTGAGGTTGAATTCATCGGGATTCTTGGGCTGTGGAATCATGAGATGGTTGTTGTCCATGGATGCCAAGAAGTGGACCGAGACTTGCTCATTTCAAAAGGGGTACACCTTGTTAATCTGTTCCTGAAATCCCAGGCAGCCCTGTTTTCTCTATCCTTCTGGGTGAGGGTAGTTTTGTGGCTGTTGTCGGTCAGCAGGAGGTGTTGGGTGGTTCAGAGCTTTCTTGGGTGCTTGGACTATTGTAGTCTTGAGGGACACAACTACAGCTTCCGCTCTTCCTGGATTTTTCCCTTGTGTTGTGGGTGTGAGCTGAGACTTGGATCGGGTTTGCTGAATATCCTCCTCCAGAAGTTGCACTATTTCAATAAACTCTCAGAATCTGCCAAGATATTTCATGGGGATTAGGGGTGTTTGCAGCTCATCCCTAATATTTTCAGCACAGAGCTCCAGTATTTGTTCCTGGGAGAGAGGAATTCTAAGTGAATGGGATGGACCCTTCCACCTGGCTAGGAAATCAGACACCCTTTCATTCTCACATTGCTTGAAGTTCGTCAGGTCGGCAATCATTATCTTCCTCAGTGTTGAACTGAACTGGTAAAGGAACTAACAATTAAGGTCTTCCCATCCCGTGATGGATCCTACAGGCAGAGTAATATACCTGACAAAGGATAGCCCTATCAGTGTCTATACAAAACACCTTAGCTTGGTCACCTTCTATTGATCTCGAGGGTCCATCATCGGCCCACATCGAGACAAAAAGTGTGTGAGATGCTTCTCAGGATCGCCTACGCCATTGAAAGTGGAAAAGGTAGGATTTTTAAAGTTGGGTGGAGGCGGGGTATCATCTACCCATTCGGTATATGGATTCTTCTCAGGCTTCACTGAGACATGTCGTCCTTCCATTTCTTCCATTTGAGTAGCCATGGATTCAATGGTAGTGAGAAACTCTGGGGACACTACTATCTGAGCCGCCTCCCATCCATAGGGAGCGGGTGGGGGTCAATGAGGTAGTCCCACTTTTATCTCCCATTGATCCTCGATTTGTCATGTAACTAAAGAGTTACCCTAGCGAGGGAGAGGTTGTCGCCACAATGGAGGGAAGTCTCGATCATTCCTGGCTTCCTCATTTATATATATGGTTTTTCTAGACCCGGTTCCAATCTGGTACTCAGACACTGCTATGGTTGGCAGATCAATCATAGGATGGAGAATATTTTCCTCTGGCTAGAGATGATACCTAGCAAGAATATTACCCCTGAGTAGCTCCTCATTGAGATACTGAAGAGATCGTATATCACTCTCATATTACAACAATTTATCTTCTGAATATGGCAACCCATATGTGGTTGTTTCTTTCCCTTTATATTTGGAGATGTTCTGCCAAGGAGGTGGCAACTCATTATTTGGTGGTGCCAAATTCTGGAGCCTTCTTTGGTTCCGGGTTCACACAAACTCATTTGGTGCATCCACATCACCCTCCTCTTGGGGTATGTTTTCCATGCCGCAGCCTTCTATGTCTGGATCTTGATCCATTTCCACCATGTTGGTAGTGATGACGTTCATAGAGGCATATCAAGAAATGGTGGTTGTGCCATTTCTTTCTACATGGAAAGTCGTATCTGCATGGCTTTCATTAGGGTTTTTACTCAAACCCTTGGCCTTATTGGTTCATTTTAGCTTGTGACCCCAGCGGGGCCTGATTTCCTTTACCGTACACTCGTCTCCTCTTGGTTCATGAATGGTGACCTTGAGGGAATTTTTGGTCAGGGTCACCGAACGAGCGCCAACCAACAAAGGTTTGTCTTACAGTGGGAGGAACTGGTGGGATGCCAACTTTTGATCTCTTCCTCCCAACCTAAAGAACATTGATTCCCTCTGTGGTGTCTATGAGAATGAAAATTCCCCCAAACCTGTGGGCTAGGGTTTATCTGGGGCTGTTATTGGGCATGAAGATGTAACTACCCCCAGCCCATTGGGGTTGAGGTTATCTAGAATTTCCACCGATGTCTCCTATGCCCTTTCAGGGGATAATGAATTTGGAGATAGTGACTAAGATAAAAATGCCCCCATCCCTGGGGGCTAGGGTCCTTCTGTGACTATTGTAGACACATCCTAAATTTTCTCGGGAACTATTGACCTGAGGGGTGGAGGTGGTGGAAAATGTTATCCCAGCCTAGGGGGATGAATTCACTCCTAGACGACCGCTATGGTAGCTGCTACTATGGTCTCCGTGATGTGGAACAATTGTGTTTGCATGAGAGTTGGGTGCGATGGCAGCCCATGATGAGGATCGTTCCTTACAAGAAGTTTTCCGAGTGATCTCAACATTGATTTCTGTGTTCATAACTTCCTTATATTATCTTGAGGGGCCCAGTTTGAAGTTTTTTTTTCTATCCTCTCTCCCTATCTGTGATGTCTGGGCATCACTAGAGTGGGAGCATTCTGTTGCAGTGACCAACTGGCCTGAGTGTTATCCAGTCCCCTGATCTCGCCGAAGGCTATAACATTGTAGGATGACATGTATGAGGGGATCTACTATTCTAGGGGAGCATCAAAGTAAAACACTCCATACTTTCCCTATCCTAGAAGTCAGATACCTAACATTGCTTTGGAGATCATCTGTTGAAGTGTCATGATGCTATGGCGGTAAGCGTGTTGCAAATTTGAACTGTGCTTTTTCAATTTTGGATCCTGGGCCATAAAGATAGCAACTAGGTCAAGCTGGAAATAGAGTATCCTAATGGTCTGAAGGTGACACTCATATCTTGGATAAGGGAGATATTGATCCTCCAGTAGCTGATGAGTCGCCCATATATTTTGGTGTAGATAATGAATACACTCCCTATCTAGATCATTAGGGATCTCATAGCTAGAAGTAGAAAGAGGCCAGAACATGATGGGGAGGTTTTTTTTGGATAACTCTCTCCATATGTCAATATCGGCCTCTTCTTCATCATAATTACATGCCTCCATTTGGTCAGACCATATAAGATGGCTCTGATGGTCACCTGCTAATGGTAATGGAGGGTTGCTGGATGTTGGTGGGGAACTATATACAGTTGAACCTTGTGTTTTGAGCACCTCTCTATATGAAGGTTTCGGTGCTTGGTTAACCTCTTTAAATGGAGGTGTCTTGGAAAAGGGAGGATTGCCTTTCCCATGGGATATATCATTGTGGGGAGGTTGACCACAGTGGATGTCAGGAGTAGGGTCCCTACGATCCATCTACACACTACCATGAGGAGGATTATTGTGGTAATTAATTCCTTTTGCTTTCGCTTCAATAGAAGAGACGATGGACCCTTGTGGTGTT
Source organism: Viscum album (assembly GCA_963277665.1). Lineage (NCBI taxonomy): Eukaryota > Viridiplantae > Streptophyta > Magnoliopsida > Santalales > Viscaceae > Viscum > Viscum album. The sequence goes on along the minus strand of OY728129.1, from coordinate 580,574,054 downwards.
AATAATGTGTCTCAAACAAACTCAAGGACACTAGCATTGAGAAGATTATGAATATGAGCCATGATCTGCATTGTGGCCAGAATACGCTGACCTGCCTTTCGTGGTTGTGTAGGGATATGAGCCTATTGTACGGTGGTTTCAAAAAATTTTATATAACCACATGGTGTTGTGGGAATATGATCCCACTACTAAGGAGCTATCGGAATATGTTGATAATCCGCCTCATTGTTGATAGGGATATGAACCTATCCTGAGGCGTGCACCACTCTCAATTGGTGAGCCTTAGTCGAGACTGGGGTATGGGCCCAATCTTAAGCCTTTGGGATATGTCATCAGTCTTCGTTGTCATGAGTATGAGCCTGCCCCGAGGAATTTGTCGCTCTCACCTGGTTGGCCTTGGTTGGATTAGGAATATACACCTGGTCTGAATATGAATTCCCTACCGGAATATGCCGATAGACCTCTAGAATAGGAGAATGAATATGAGCCTCCTCCTGTATTTCCTTGAAATGTTGCTAGTGCAATTGTTCATTGGTGGAATTAAGAATATGCACCTTGCCTCTGTGATCTGCTGGAGTATGCCGAGCAGATTCATTGATAGGAATATGAGTTTTTCCTGAGGCTTATGCCACTCTCACCTGGTTAGCCTCAGCCAGAACGGGGATATGGGGCCGATCCTGGGCCTCTAGATTATATCGTAGGGATTTTTTGACAGGAATGTGCCCCTATCCCGAGGTGTGTGTTGCTCTCACCTAGTTGGACCTGGTTGGAACAGGATTATGAGCTGGTTTGATGTCTCACCGTTCATCGGGATATTCCAATAATCCTCCTGGGTGGGAGAAAGAATGTGTTCTTTCTCTGGCATAACCACTTGATCATGATGATTCGAGTGTTGAGTCGTCCTGGCTATAGGGATGGGAGTATGTGTCTGTCCCTTGATCTGCAACAGTGATGGAATATTCCAAAAGAGCTCTTCAGATGTCACTAAAATGTATTGTAATTTTAGCAAAGTGTGTGTAGGGATATAAGCCTACACGTTTTCCATCTCCATGACATGTTGACAGATATCTTCTATTGAAGTGGGGATATGTTCCCACTTCTGTCCTCTATGTGCCATCAGGATATGCTGATGGGCTTCTTGCACGGGGGTAGGAGTATGAGCCTCCCCCATGTTTGCTGAGGTAATATTCACACAAACTTGTTCTGAGCAAGTAGGGATATGAGCCTTCTAGGTGGTCCCTTCTAAAGTATACTGGTGGGCATTGTCAGCAGGAGCGGGGATATTAGCCCTCTCTTGGGTTTCCAGCTCCTTATTTCTCCAATGAGTCTTCCTAGGTAGAGCCTGTGCATGGGTGTCTGAGGTAGATGTTTGTCGGGAGATACCCTTAGCAGGCGTCTAATAGGTACCGATGTGATGACGTTGGCAATGATGATTATCAGAAACCCTCCTTGGTGTTGCTTGAATCATGGGGAAGATAGATCTGGCTCCATGATCCACCTTCATTAGGTACAGAAGGTGGTGGTTTTCACGCTCTAGGGATGGGCTCCCAAAGTGATTGGTTATGGTTATGGGGCCCACAGGTTTAGTGACAACCTTCGTTGAGCGATGTGAACTTTCCAGATATTGCGCTTGTAGAATCTCATGGGAAGTTTCCATAGCTGGGATTGTACCATATCAGTGGTACTCCCGAATCATCGTGTTTACTACCTACTATTGGATTCATTTGGCAGGTGAGATCTCTTTACAACCCGTGGGGGTCATGGTAGAAGATGAAGTATTGGAAAAAGTGTTGTAGGATGAAGACATTCTCTCGGATTGGGAGTCTAAAATATTGTAGACAACAAGGAAAAGGTCCACCAATCAGTGTTATATCATAGGCATAATAATGCTTAATCAGATATGCATGGTCAACACAACTATACTGTATTCCCTTTCCGGTCATTCTGCTCGCGTGGACTTGTCAGAATGAGGATGGACTTACAGGAATCCTGGTTTATGATGGTCTTATTGCTTTGTTTGTGTACGGTTTACAAAACAAAGTGGCCTAATAGTTCCATGTCGATCCTATCAATGTTATTCACATATGAAGGGAAAGAAACATGGCTTGACATATTATAACCCGATCATTTTTTTTATTTCATAGGTTCACGTCAGGTTCACCATTTTTGTTTCATCGGGTTTTGGATGGGATGTGGAATGGTTTCCCCTCAATGGTTTGACCAAGGAATATTTTAAGGTCTTGCTCAATCACAAACATTGGGATCGCTATCTGTCTCATCTCACCTAGAAACTCCCAATGGTTCCCTTATCCATAGCTGAGTATGGACATGCTTTCCAGAGGCCAATGGTCATCTGGGTCTTTAGGCCTAGCGACTCTTGGGTAATCACATTGGTTGAGAGGATGGGTGGTTGATCTCATCACACCCTTTTTGGGGGTAATTTTTGCCTACTTCTAGACTCTCTTATAGATTTAATACATGTTTTTGAATCTCTTCCTAATCTCAGTGTGGGACCAATTACCCTAACAAAAATACTGTGGGTTAATTTGTATGTAATGTACTGGTATTTCTTTGGGGAATCCGTCTATATGTATCTAAGGTTCTTCATCATTTTTTGGTAACAAGAAGTTTCTTATATGTTGAAACCATACGACCAAGTGTTTTGGGCTATTCTCTCATATATGGAGGTGATGAATATCTTAAGGATGGTATTGATCCATTACAAGGCATCCTACGTATCTTGATTATTACAGGAATCAAAACCCACATAGTTCATTTGTCTCGCACAATTTAATTCCATGTGGAGAAGACTATGTTTGGGTACTAAGACACTATGTATTTGAGCTCGAGTATCGAGGATACGTCCTACATATCCTGGTTGTGGAAGGAATCAGAGTCATCGTAGTTTGGTCATACTGGGGCTTGTATTCCAAAGATGCCCTTGCAACCCTGGGTAAATGGTGTAAATGTCATGACCAATGTGAATCCCTAAGACCGCATGAGCTATGCTCATTGTGAGAAACAAGGGATAACACTTGATCACTACCATTTCTTTGGGTAGAGGGGGGATTAGATATTGACATTTCCTTGGGTAGTCAATATGGATCTCAAACCTCGAGGATAGGTAGCCTATGTATCCTAAATATGGCAGGAATCAGACTCGTTGTAGTTCATTTTGTGTTGGGGATTACACACTGAGGCTGCCCTAATGGGTGTGGATCTGGTGCCTGATGAGGTGTTTGTTGCATCCCCCTAAGCCCAGGTGAGCCATGCTCATTGTGTGAAACAAGGGGGAGTACATGATCAACCTCATGGCATATGGTTATGAGAGCTGCGTATTGGGCTAGTCCTTGGGGTGTTTGATATAGAGCTCAAGCCTTTAAGGAGGAGTCCTACATATCCCGATTATGGCGGGAATCAGATTTCTCATAGTTCTTTTTGTGTTGGGGAATACACATTGAGGATTCCCTGATGCTATAAGGTGTCACATGACCTAGTTGGCATGCCTCAGAAGTCATCACATGACTTAGCTCAACACATGTGGAGGGTGTCGCGGGAGCTATGGTGGCATGGTATGAGGGGTGTCGTATTTCTTGGATCACACCTCCGGAAGACATTGCGAGACCAGTCTGACATGTCCAAGGGGTGTCACATGTCTTGGATGACACCTCTGAGAGACATCACGATACCAGGATGACATGTCCATGGGATGCCATGGGTCTCATGTGATTTTTCCAGGGGTGTTGCGGGAGCTGGGTTTTCATGTCCAGATGTGTTGGCGAGACTCGGCTGAAATGAGCAGGCACCGTTATTTGAGTCAGGTGATATATTTGATGAATGTCATGAGTCTAGGTGGACACACACAGAGGGTTCATAGGATCCAATTGGTATGGTCCGAGGGAGGTTTGCAAGACTTGTCCTGATATGTCTGTAGTGCTCTGCATGTCCCCAGTGACGTGTCAAAGGGGTTGTCGTGAGATTTGGGTGATGCAACTTGGTACTGTTGCGTATCTTTGAGTGGCAACCATGAAGCATATAGAGGTTCGTGGTCACTCCTTCCACTTGAGTCTTCCACTTTGAATCCTGACTTTTACCCTTGTATTGCGAGTGCCTTGGCTCAGTTTAGTATTGGTTTGTTTGGGTCTTGCGTGATCTGGAAGACATGCGATAGGGTTTTAGCATGTCTTGCTAGAAGTCATTTGCATGACCTTTGGTCGATCATGTGAAGGGATTTATGTTTGGCGCATGACTGCTCTGGCGGTCCACCAATGTATTACCTAGAGAAAAGTCAACTGTTCACATGATCGGTGGTGTGTAGAAGCCTAAAGTCTAAACATCGATGTGCGTAGCAGCATCCACAGTCCAAACTTCTAGCATCCAACCAATCAACCCTTTCTTCAAGTTAGAGTAGAGAATTTATAGGTGTAGCCATTCGTGTACTCACCGGTTTGTGCAGGGCATCTGGTGCGAGTCCAGACTGGAGTCGACGAGGGGTCTGGCATTACGCAGTTTCGCGAGTCTCTGTAGTGGACCACGTCAAGGGCGCTGCTTGATTTTTAGAGATTGCAAGTCCATCCATCTTTATTAGATTATTTCTGACTATTGAGTACTTGTGCTTCGAAGGACTTCCATTTCATCACGTCGACATGTATAAGGGTCTTCGCGAGATCCAAATGACCATCGGAAGGCATTATCAAGTCCTTGGATGGCTTGTCTCGGGGCCTCACGGGACCACACCGAGGGTGCGTTGGGCGTATCGCATGCCCTTCATCGACCGTGAACCCCGCTTGCCTCCTCCTTTCCTATCTTATTTGCTTTATATGATGAAGTTCAAGAGTCATGCAAGATTTCACGTATGGAATTGAGGGTATTTCCTCTATTTTTTGGAGATGACCAATATGGGTCGCATGGTGGTGCATGAAAATTCCATGGAAAAATCTATTTGTTTGTCCTTAGAGAGTCGTGAAGTTTTCTGGACATGCGCAAGGCCTTCTGTGCAGCGAGGCTGACAAGCCAGAGGGACCTAGAGAGACACACTGAACAGGTCCTCAAGGAATCGCGGTGCATCGCGTGTCACTCGGGGTGCACCTCGCATGTCTTTCAGTGACCGCAGACACCACTCACCTCCTCTATTTTGATTCCTTTTATTTTATGCGACAAGAGTTAAGATGTATGCGAGTTTGTTCGAGTAATATCTATGATTTTTACTTGATTTTCCAGTAGTGTCTTGCGTGATTAATATGGATCATATGAGAGTGCACAAGTATATTGTGGAAAAAACCATTCGTCTGTCCTTAGGGCGCTGCGGAGTTGTCCAGACACGCCCGAAGGCTTCCATGTGGCATGACTGACAAGCCGAAGGGGTTTCGTGAGATGTACCAGACTGGTCAAGGTGCGTCACGTGTCTTTAAGGGCACGCCGCATGTCTTCTAGTGACCAAAGACCCCTCTCTCCTTCCCCTAGTTATCTCCATTGTTCATTGTGATGAAGGCTCAGAGATATTGCGAGATGGATAGGACATCATCTTGGGATTTTATTCTTCCCAATGATGACTTGGCGCGTGATCTATGTGACCACCGGGGGTCTCTACATTTTAATGTCACTCCCTTTTATTTTTGAGGGAATTTGGGTGGGTTTTCAAGAACTTTCCAATGAAAAACCGTGTGACCTGGGAGGCGCCCATCTTATGGTCACCGTTCAGCCATTGATGAGCAATGGTGCTCGTTGAGGAGGGTTATGTAGGAATTGTCACGGGCTAGGATCCATGCATAGAGACTTCACATGACCTTGATATGGTCACACAATCACGAGTCTTTTAGAGGCTCTGCATGTCTTTGACCATCCTCTTTTTCCTTGATCTCATGGGAAAGATAATACCCACGTTAGGGTGTTTCTTCCCCTATGATTTTGCTGATTCATGTTTGGTGGGCATCAACAGGTGTATATACTACCCCTATTGTATTTTATATCATGAATTATTTTATCTTAATGGTATTTAAATGTTTTATTTGATGATTATTAATTTTTAGGTTTCCGATTTAGATGTTACCATAGTTGTAACACTACTACAAAAGAGGCCTTTGATAGTGCTAGAATATGACTTTATCAGCGCTAAAAAAGTGATGACTATTGCAGAATGGTTAAAAGGCCTAGGATTTTATCAACGCTAGAAAAGAGCTGATAAATGGGTGTTTTATCAGAACTAAAAAAGTGTTGATAAATCTCCATTTTATCAGCACTGATAAAAGAAAACATTTATCAACTCTTTTAATTAGTACTGATAAATAGACCCTTTATCAGTACTTTTAAAAGTGCTGATAAAGGACTCCTTTATCATCACTAATAAATACACTGATTAAGGCATCATTTATATGTTCTTATACTAGCATTGATAAATTATTTCTTTATCAGCACATTTAGAGCGCTGATAAAAGGGAATATTGTAGTGTGATGTTACAACACACTGAAACACCATAAACAACACTAGAAATTAGCAAAATCAGATACAAATATATAATTTAAATGAAATAAAATTTACAACACAAATATAAGAAAAAAACACTATTATAGAGCAAAAGAATGCACCTGTATAAAAGAAAAATCCACCCCTGCTCAAGCAAAAGAACACACGTATATAATAAAACAATTCTCATGTTACTAATAGTATAAAGAAATAAATTAAATAGAAAGTGTTAATTTTAAATGAAACTTTGAGTCATACCAGGAACACTGCATATTAGATTGTGTTGCAGTTGATTTTTCACGCCACGCCATTTATTGTTCATCTTCAAGCATTATTTTTGTGAAAATTAACTAAATAAGTATAAGATGAACATGATAAGGAAATTAATTAAGTAATATAAAATATAATTATGAATCATTTTTCTAAATTATCAAGACAGTCCAAGTGTGTTTGCTCAGTTTTCAGTGAGTGACACTTTTTAAACTAAAATGTCAATTTTAATGTGATAACAGAAACTTTAAATCATAATGATCATATAATGTATAATATTGAGGTGGATATGATTCATATACATCACAAATTATTTATATATGGATCATTTTCATAAAGTATCAAAACAATCAAAATGTGTTTGCTCAATTTTGAGTACACCACTTGTGTTTTTTTACTAAAATGTCATTTTAAACTGGAAACACGCACTTTGAGTGATAAAAGTCACATCATGTGTGGGTTTAATGTGATATTGGTTCCTACATGTCAAAAATAAATTATTAATCATTTTCATAAATTATCAACACAATCTGAGTGTGTTTTCTTGGGTTTCAGTGAGTGACACTTTTTGAACTAAAATGTCAATTTTAAATAGATAACAGACACTTTGAGTCATACTGAGCACATCGTATATCACATTGAGGTGAGTATGACTCCCACACATAACAAATTACATATGTATCATTTTCCTAAAGTACCAAAACAATCCGAATGTGTTTTTTTTGGTTTTGAGTATGTCAGTTGTCTTTTTTACTAAAATTAATGTCAATTTTGAATAAAAAGACGCACTTTGAGTCATAACAGTCACACCGTGCATCTAATTTTAGGTGAAGATAATTCCTACATGTCCCAAATGACTTATGAATCATTTTTATAAATTATAAAAATAATATATATGTGTTTTCTCGATTTTGAGTATGCCACTTATGTTTTTTTACTAAAATATCATTTTAAACTGGAAACACACACTTTGAGTCATACCGGTCACATCATGTGTGGGTTTGATGTGATACTGATTCATACTTGTCAAAAATTAATTATGAATAATTTTGATAAATTATCAAGACAATCTGAGTGTGTTTTCATATTTTTCAATGAGTGACACTTTTTGAACTAAAATGTCAATTTTAAACTAATAACAAAAATTTTGAGTCATACCGGGAACATCGTGTATCAGATTGAGGTCTAGATGATTCTTACACATCAAAAATGACTTATGTGTTATTTTTATATATTATCAAAATAATCTGAATGTGTTTTCTAAGTTTTGAGAATGTCATTTGTCTTTTTTTACTAAAATTAATGTCAATTTTGAATAAAAAATGTACTTAGAGTCATATTGGTCACACTGTGTGTAGGATTGAGGTGAGACTAATTCCTTCACATACCAAATGACTTATGGATCATTTTCCTAAAGTATCAAGATAATATGAAAGAATTTTCTTAGTTTTGAGTATGCCACTTGTGTTTTTTTACTAAAATGCCATTTTAAACTAGAAATGCACACTTTGAGTGATGCCAGTCACATCATGTGTGGGTTTTATGTGAGACTAGTTCCTAAATTTAAAAAATAAATTATGAATTGTTTTCCTAAATTACCAAGACAATCCAATCACATTTTCTCAGTTTTCAGTGAGTGATAATTTTTGAACTAAAATGTCAATTTTAAACCGATAACAGACACTTTGAGTAATACTGCACACATTGTGTATCAGATTGAGGTGTGACTAATTACTACATGTTAAAAATGAATTAGGAATATTTTTCATAAATTACCAAAAAAAATAAAAATGTGTTTTTTCAGTTTTTATTATGTCAATTGTCTTTTTTACTAAAATTAATGTCAATTTTGAATAAAAAGACGCACTTGGAGTCATACCAGTCACAGCGTGCATCAGATTTAGGTGTGACTAATTACTACATTTTTAAAATGACTTATGGATAATTTTTATAAAGTATAAAAACAATCCAAATGTGTTTGATTTATTTTGAGTATGCCACTTGTGTTTTTTACTAAAATGTCATCTTAAACTGAAAACATGCACTTTGAGTCATATCGGTCACATCGTGTATGGGTTTAACATGAGACTGATTACTACACATTAAAAATGAATTATTAATCATTTTAATAAATTATGAAGATAATATGATCATATTTTCTTAGTTTTCAGTGAGTGACACTTTTTTAACTAAAATATCAATTTTAAACTGATAATAGACACTTTGAGTCATATCAGGAACATCGTGTATCAGATTGAGGTGAGACTAATTACTACATGTAAAAAATGACTTATGGATTTTTTTACCAAAGTATCAAAACAATCCAAATACATTTTATCAGTTTTTGAGTATTCCAGTTGTCTTTTTTACTAAAATTAATATCAATTTTGAATAAAAAGACACATTAGGAGTCATATCGGTCACACTGTGCGTCAGATTGAGGTGAGAATGATTCTTGTATGCCCCAAATAACTTATGGATCATTTTAATAAAGTATAAAATCAATAATAATGTGTTTTATTGATTTTGAGTGTGCCACTTATGTTTTTTACTAAAATTTCATTTCAAACTAGAAATGTGTACTTTGAGTCATACTGGTCACGTCGTGTGTTGGTTTGATATGAGACTGATTCTTAAACATCACAAATGAATTATGAATCGTTTCCTTAAATTATCAAGATAATATGATCACATTTTCTTGTTTTTTAGTGAGTTACACATTTTGAATTAAAATGTCAATTTTAAACTGATAACGAACACTTTGAGTTATATCAGACACATCATGTATCATATTGAGGTGAGTCTGATTCCTACATGTCACAAATGAATTATGGATAATTTTACTAAATTACTAAAATAATATGAATGCATTTTCTTGATTTTGAGTATGTCAATTTTCCTTTTTACTAAAACTAATGTCAATTTCAAAACAATCCAAATGCATTTTTTGGGTGATGACAAACTCTAACATAACATCAGAATTATTTTTTCATCAAAATGGGAATATCCCTATTCACATTTATTTTTTATTGAAAATGATGAAGATTTTTTTTATTAATGATCTTATGAACATGGATCATTTTACTTAATGAATGTTCAAAAGCATACTGAATGTTTCTTGTATGGATTTCACAAGCATTTATGATATTATATCATGCATTTAATTGATGATTTAATAGACCAAATAATTCCACCACCCACCCAACTGAAATCACTGTATTTTTATTTTATGAAAATTCATAATTCAGTCAATGATTGTATTTATTTATTTTTTTAGAGGTTTTGGATTAAGCTACTTGCTTCTTTTTCAAAGGGGTGTTTGTTTGGATTTTTACTGCTTTATAATTTCATTTGAAGCAGGTTTTTAATTTTTTGGGATTTATTCATAAGGTAGTTTTTTTTCATTTGATGACATGTTTCCTTTAACACCGACCCTCCTTGGTGACCCTGATATCTTAATGTTGGTTGTCCTCCAATAGTTCTCTCATACACCTGCTGGCTTCAGTGGTTGATTACACACATATTTATTCGAAAATTTAATTTGGATTATATACTTATTTGATGATTGGATTAGTGTTGTATGACTCTCAAATGACCATTGAATCCACTATTAAGACCCTTTCTTTGTAGTGTAGAGAATTCATGGGCAAGCAATTGCATTTGTTGTTTTGTTGTTTTTCAGTTTGTTCTTGGTGAGGGGTTGATTTCACACTTTATAAAATATTTGATAGTACTTGTAAGGTTCTTATAGAAATTTTATCCTATGATAATTAGTTTGAAAAAATAATTGTTGTTTGTTTTTTTTCTGAAAAAAAAATCCTCCACTTAAATTCCTATATAAAACCATTTAAACAAGTGGTCAAAAATATTTTTTTAATAAGCCACTGAAACACTTGCACAATGGATATTATCTTAAGTGAAAAGTGTTGTGCACACTTTTCAAAAAAAAATATCAAACACAATATTGGTATAATATTCATTCTACTCCATTGCCCAATAATTTTATTGTTTGCAAGCTAGTGCTTCACTTCCGCCTCAGCCTCCGCATCCGCCTCCACTATTGCCTAACAATTTTATTGTTTGTTGGTCAACACTTCTAAATAAATTGATTTCCTTCATTATAATTATTCTTAATAAATAGATCAAAATAATATATAAGAATTCTGACACTAATTATTCACAACCCAAATATATTTCTAAGTCCATAACTCATACTAGATCACAAACATAGCAGGTAATCACCTAAATTTGTTTTCGTAAAACATTATGAAAACATGTACATTGCCCACTCATCTTTAAACAAATTTAATTATTCTTTTGAGTATGAAGGTTATTATAAATATTGATAATACAAATAAAATATAGACAAAAAAATGATTATGAAATATATTTAATGAAATTGTAATTACCTTTAAAAATTACCTATTGAGGGATGTTGGTATTTTCATGCCTTATGACCACTCTCATAAATTTGAAAACATAATATCCACAATCGATGCCATTATCTTGCTTCTAGACTGAAGAAAAATTGACCAAAATAAGTAAATTGTTTTGAAATATTTTGATAGTTAAATACTTCAATGCATATCTTAATTTTTTTCCATTTTTAGTAATCCACGTTATTTATATCTTCAAACACTGATTTCATGTCATGGTTTAGCCTATATTTAGTGACCGCCCCATCATAAAAAAATTCTTGTTAAAACATAGACTAAAACATATAATTCTATTTTTATCTATAAAATTTTGATTACAGTGTATTATAAATTCACAATACACATAATGTGTGGTCAGTTGGTTGGATATCCATGCATTGAATCCAAAAAATAAATATTATGGGTATCCAGATTAACTGTGATCAGCATATAGTGCTGCCTAAAAACAAAAACAAATAAGTAATACAAAAATTAAAAATATATTTTATGTGATTATATTGTAGAGTTTTACTTCTGCATTCTAGGCATCAAAAGGAGTCTGTTGTCTGATATTTTTTGATCAAATGATTCGAGTAATGGATCTCTTTTCTTCTCAATTTCTTCCTTATCCGTTGGGAAAAATCCCTCAAGGTATCATTGAAGAATTTTTGAGGTGATTGTGTTTGTTGACAAAGCGGATGATTGGAATTTTGTGCACCAAGGCATGTTTCAAAATCAAACATCAAAATATGAGAAAGGAAATAAAGTGGCATGCAAGTGAAGAATTGGCATGAAAGTGTGGCATGTAAGTCATAAAGGGGTGCGCAAGTGACGAATTGGCACACAAGTCATTAAGTGGCGCGCAAGTCATTAAGTGGCGTGCAAGTTTTAATGTGGCATGCAAGTAATATATCAAAATGAGACATCAAAATATGAAAAAGGAAATAAAGTGGTGCACAAGTGAATAATTGGCGCACAAGTGTGGCGTGCAAGTCATAAAGAGGCGCACAAGTGAAGAATTGGCGTGCAAGTGAAGAAGGGACGTGCAAGTGAAGAATTGGAGTGCAAGTGAAGAAGGGGTGCGCAAGTCATATTTCAATTTTCATCACCCAAAAATATAAAAAAGGAAAGAAAGTGGCACGCAAGTTAACAAGTGGCACACAAGTCAGCAATGGGCGTGCAAGTCAATAAGGGGCACACAAGTTACGTAGCGGCATGCAAGTTACGAAGTGGCGCGCAAGGTGAGCGGTGAAACTCTCGCACAGGGTCCCCAAAATGCCTATAAATAGAGGGATACCATCCTTATTTGGGATGGAGCTCAACACTTAGAGAAAATCTGAGCTCTGATCATGTAAGTGGAAACGGTGTGTAAGTAGTTTGGTGAGTAAGTATCTTGGCGTGCAAGTAGTGGCACGCAAGCAGTGGCTCGAAAGTATAAAATTGGTGCACAAGTGAGCATTTACGCAATAAAGGAATAGGTTTCAGACTAGTTAAAGGGTCCCACAAGTCACCCTAGGGTTGCATGAAGGTTGGAAGTTTCCCAGTACACCTGCGGTAAAGGGGTATTTATCAGTGGATGAAAATTTGACCTCAACAGACCATCTACACATATTGAATGATGCATTCATTATAGATAATGAAAGAACTGACAAGTATTTAAACTGTGAGTGGAACTTCTGAAGTAGTAGTGATCTCTCTTCAGTTGAGAGCGCAGTGAGCTTTAAAATTGTGATTGGTTGTAAACTAGGAGGGACAATGAGTCCTCTTCAAACTTGTAAACAGTAGTGTGCTTATAGTGGATTTGGTACATCGACACATTGTCAGTGTATGCTCCTTGGACGTATCCTAGTGAGGGTGAACCAAGTAAAATTTTTGTGTCTCGTTCATGCTTTAAGATTCATTCATATTCTTAAATGGGAAGGAGAGAGAGAAGAGGGTTTTTTCTAACAAAAAAAACAAGATCAAAATGGGCAGTTGTTTTAATTTTTCATACCCTGATTCACCCCCCCCCCCTCTCAGGGTATCTATCATAGTGGAACTAACAATTGGTATCGGAGGGAAAGTTTGATATCAGTGTTTCTCTCTCAAATGGAGGTCACCAATCATAAAGGAATTTCGATCTTTGACGGGAATAATTTTCAGCTATGGAAGAATCGGATGCAACACTACTTCTGATCTTTAGGAATGGATGTGTTCACAGCAGCAATGCATGGAATAACAACTGATATTATTAGTGGTGCATTATTGAAAGCTGGGCATAGATAATTGGATGTTGATGCCAAGGGAATTAATTCTTTAGGGGGATCCCTATCTAATGATATCTATAAAAAGGTGATGTCATGCAAAACATCACATGCCATGTGGGAAAAGCTATTGAATATATATGAAGGAGATACAAATTCAGAGAGGCAAAGCTAAAAGTTCTTTGGAACAAGTATGAAGATTTGAAAATGAACCCAAATGATACTGTTGATTCATTCTTTGATAGGTTAAATATTGTTGTGGAAGATATGTGGGGTCTTGGTGAAGTCACTGAAGACATTAAGATCGTAAAACGCATCTTGAGGAAACTTCCACCTCGGTTCAATCCAAAAGTCGCAGTACTAGAAGATAAATATCTGAAGGGGATAACACTGGACAATTTGAATAGTACCTTGGTTGGATATGAAATGAGGAATGATGATAACAAGGCTATGGAAGAGGGGAAATCTAAGGAGGTGGCATTCAAGGCCATGAAGAAGCTCACCATTCAAGATTCTCAGGAGGATGAAGAGACAGATGAGGTGATGTCATTTCTTTCTTAAAATTTTCAAAGAGGAAAATGAATGTTCAATGGGAAACTTCCACTAGATTATTTTTGATGTGGAAAGGTTGGTCATATTGTATCAAGGTGTCCCAAAAAGTTCAAGAAGATGATGAGGTCGATGAAGTTGAAATTACCAAGAAGAAGCATTCATCTTATGGGAAAGGAAAGAAACATTTCAAGATAAATTTCTTTAAGAAGAAGAATCTCCTTTCACAATAATGTGATAGTTCGGATGAGTCTGAGGTTGAGGAGGTTTAAGAGATAGAGAACTGCAAAGATCGTGGAGAAAATGTTATGGTGGCAGTTGTCGATAGTACTCAGAAAAAGGAAGAAACCGACATTGTTGAAGAAGAAGAAGTTGAAGGAAGAGTTGATATGAAATCTTAGTTGTAGGTTTCTCTTGAAGAGATGGATTTTTGGAGAGATAAAACAAAGAAAGCCAAAAAAGTTGTTCATGATGCCAAACTCTATATGCAGCAGCAAGAAGAAGAGAAATCTGAGTTGATTGAAGAAATTAAAAAACTCAAATCATCAACACTATAGGAATCAGAATCGGTTAGTGAGTATAAAATCAAGATTGAAGAACAAAAAAGGGAGATCAATGACTTGAATAACACAATGAAAGATAAAATCAAGTGTATCGATGAACTTGAAGAAGAAGTTGTCGGTCTGTGAAAAAGGGTTAAGGATTAAGAAAAAATTCTGATTCCCAACACGTTATTGGGAAACTAGATCATTCAATATATTAAAAAGATGAAAGATGATCCTATTAGTTCAGTAGGAAAGAAACAGCAATCGAGCTTAGAAATAGGTGTTCTATAGCCAAAATATATCGAAGGACATAAGAACAGAGGTGGAATCCATAAACAGAGAACAATTCTCTAGAACGTATTTCAAAGGACATTGTTTTTGGTGCGGAGGATTTGGGAACATGGCTAGATATTGTACATCGACCATACATAGGAATGTTCCAAAGCAGAATCAAGATGTTAAAAACCAGCAGATCAATGAACCAACAGGTGAGTTGAAGATGAAAAATAGATTTAAAGCTTTACGAGATGCAGTTGGTCCATCATACTCTGAGAAAGATCAGAAGTCTCAATCTATACCGAGTGTAAAGACAAAAGTATGGACCAAGAAAAAGAGAGAAGATAAGGCAGTGGTTACTGAAATTTCCCTTAAAGCATCAGACTATTCTGGTGTGTGGATCCTTGACAGTGGTTGTACATATCACGTGAAAGGAAACAAGGATTTGGTTATAGGAATAAAATATGACAAAGAAGGAGTTTTCAAGTTTGGAAATGATGAATACCTGAAGATAATTGGATCGGGAAAGGACAAGTTTGGGGCAAAGAGATAAGACGTGCTGATGTTTTGGTTGTAGAAGATATCAGTCACAATTTGCTCAGTGTTAGCCAATTTTTTGACTTAGGGAATTCTATATAGTTTACCAAGAAGACCTGTGTCATCAAGGGAAAATATGGTACAATGATACTATAAGGAAAAGGAAAAAAGGGTAATCTCTACCTTGTAAGTGGAGAAGAAGATATGTGCTTTTTATCCAGAGAAGAAGAAAACAAATTGTGGCATAAACGACTTTGTCATCTATGTCAACCATCTCTAGAAGATCTGGTAAAGTGTGAAGCATCAAGAGACCTCCCTAAGCTATCACGTGATCGTACACATACGTGCGATGCTTTTCAGCAAGGAAATATTGTTAGGAAGACATACAAAGTGAAGGAAAAGAAGTCAATAAGAGTGCTTGAATTGGTGCATGCTGATGTCTGTGGACCTATTTCACCAAGAGCCATTGAAGAAAAAAGGTATTACATTCTTTTCATTGATGACTATAGTATAATGGCATGGGTATTCGTCATTGCTCATAAGTACGATGTGTTCAGTTTCCTAAAACAATATCAGAGGGAGTCTGAAAGGATGCTTGGGCATAAAATTCTGAAGTTTCATACTGACAATAATACAGAATTCACAAACAGTTAGGTGGAAGACTATCTCGAGAAACATGGGATAAGACATCAAGTTTCTTCAATACGAACTCCGCAACAGAATAGAGTGGTTGAAAAGAGAAATCAGATCATCAACAACATGTCCAAAACGATTCTTATAGAAAAAGACCTACCAGATAAATTTTGGAAGGAAGCAGTGCTGACATCGGTCTACATCTCTAATAGAGCTCTGTTGTGTTCGAAGGAAAAAAAGACTCCATATGATATGTGGTACGGGGAGAAGCCAACGGTTAAGTACTTTCAAATCTTTGGAAGTAAGTTATTTATACTCAACAAAGAAAACCACAAGAAATTTGAGTCACGTGGAGATGGTGGAATATTCCTTGGCTACTCAGGAAAAATAAAAGCATACAAATACTTTAACAAAAGGATATGAAAAGTAGTTGAGAGCAATGATGTCACCGTAGTGGAGAATGGGGAGAGAATTCAACAGTATAGTGAAAAATTTCTTGATGAAAGTGATCAGGAGGAAAGAAATACTAGGGGGGAAGAAGTGGAAAATGCTGATTCAGAAGAAGATACCAATGATGAGCATAAGGATGTGAAATCTGTATCTATAAAGAAGGCAAGGAGTTGAGCTGAAATTGATAGGAAGAATATCATTGGTGATCAATCTGCTCCAGTTCAGACAAGAATAATGAAATATATGCAACAAGCATCTTTCCTATCTCAAGTAGAGCCTAAGTGTTTTACTGATGCAGCTAAAAATGAAAACCGGGTTCAGGCTACGAATGAAGAACTAGATCAGATTGAGAAGAATCAGATGTGAGAGATTGTTTCAAGGCCAGAAGATAAGAATGTCATCGAAACTAAATGGGTCTTTCTCAAAAAGAAGAATAAATATGGCACAGTGATTTGAAACAAATCACGACTAGTGTTTAAAGATTACTCCCAGAGAGAGGGAATAGATATTGATGAGACATTTGAACTGGTTGCAAGGCTAGAGACAATCAGATTATTTCTATCCATTGCAGTGCAACGGAAGTTCAAAGTGTTTCAGATGGATGTCAAATCGGAATTCTTGAATGGGCTTCTGGAGGAAGAAGTGTATATTGAGCATCCAGATGGTTTTCTCATTCATCGGGATGAGAACAAAGTTTGTCGGCTGAAGAAGGCTTTATATGGTCTGAAACAAGCACCAAGAGCATAGTACTCAAGGCTTGATCAGTATTTGAAGAAGCTTGGGTTCCAGTGTGGGGGAGTTAATTACAATCTCTATTTCAACAATGATAGTAATCAAAGGATAATGATACCGGTTTATGTCGATGACATAATATTTGGCAGATCAGATGAAGCTCAGTGCAGACAGTTTTCCAAATTCATGAAAAATGAGTTTGAAATGTCAATGATTGGGGAACTAACATTTTTCTTTGGTTTATAGGTGACACAAGGAAGTAATGGAACATTCATTTCTCAATAAAAATATTACAAGGAGGTTCTAATAAGATTTTGAATGTAAAATTAAAAGGATATGAAAACTATGGTTGCAACCCGGATGAAATTATCAAAAGATGATAATGGCAAGGCAGTTAGTATCACAGAATACAGGCAGATAATTGAGAGTTTATTGTACCTGACAGTGATGAGACATGATATTTTTTTCTCCACATGCCAAGCAGTGTGATATCAAAGAAATCCCAAGGAAATCCACATGCTTGTAGTGAATTGAATACTTTAGTATATCAAAGTAACTATGGATTTCAGTTTGAAGTATACTGAAAAATCTCAGTAAGATTTTTTGGGATATACAGATGCAGATTGGCCCAGATTAGTAAATGATAGGAAATCAATTTCAGGAGGTGATTTTTATCTTGGTGGTTTGTTTATTTCTTTGCTAATCAAGAAGCAAGATTGCATTTTATTGAGCACTGCAGAATCTGAGTATATTTCCACCACTCAAGCATGCACACAGTTATTGTGGATGAAGCAACAACTTGATGATATGGGAGTCGCAGTGAAGTCTCCGATCAGAATCTAGTGCGATAACTCAATTTCTATAAATCTAAGAAAAAATATCATACATCACTCAAGTACAAAGCACATTGAGATAAATTATCATTTTATCAAGGAGAAGTTTGAGCAGGAAATTGTGAAGTTGGCGTATGTGCTTACAGAACTACAGGTTGAAAACATTCTGACGAAGGCCTTACCCAAGGAAGCTTTTTAGAGACATCGAATGGCTCTGAGAGTTCAATCAACTCCCCTCACTTAAGAAAGTGTGGATTTGGAGCCCCCTCTTCCCGAGGTTTGGTGTGGTTTTCCCTATTTTTCTGATCTATATTCTATACTCTATTGCAGACCACAAAGGAGTGACCTTTAGGTTCGTTGACAAATGGGGAGAAAGAGTGACTCCTAAATGGGAGAAAATGTCTTAGTCAAAGACATGGGGAGAAGCTGACAGGTGGATCATTGAGATAGGGGGAGAGAAATGGTAGAAAATGTCTTAGTCAAAGACATGGGGAGAAGTTTACAGGTGGAGTCGAGAGATAGGGGGAGAGAAATGAGATAGGGGGAGAGTTTTAAATCTGACGATGCTTGAAGTGATCAATCAAAGAAGATATATCACGACAGCTAAGGTTTGTGATGAAAGTATTTGATTGGTTTCAGTTTCAGGAATGAAGCGATTCATTGGTGAATTTTTCATTATACTCTTGTTTCTCACACCGAGCATTGCTCATGTGGGCTTAGATTATGTGTTGAGTAAATCTTTGATCGCTATCAGAATCGCAAGAGGTGAATGGTGGTTATGATGGAAGAAGCTTTAACGAGGTATCAAATTATGAAACTATTATCAACAAACCCAAAGGGGGATATTGTTGGACAAAAATCCCTCAAGGTATCATTGAAGCATTTTTGAGGTGATTGTGTTTGTTGACAAAGTGGGCAATTGGAATTTTGTGCACCAAGGCATGTTTCAAAATCAAACATCAAAATATGAAAAAGGAAATAAAGTGACGCGCAAGTGAAGAATTGGCGTGCAAGTGTGTTGCGCAAGTCATAAAGGGGAACACAAGTGACGAATTAGCGTGCAAGTCATTAAGTGGCGTTCAAGTCATTAAGTGGCGCACAATTTCTCAAGTGGAACACAAGTATTAATGTGGAACACAAGTCATATTTCAAAATGAGACATCAAAATATGACAAAGGAAATAAAGTGGCGCGCAAGTGAATAATTGGCGCGCAAGTGTGGCGTGCAAGTCATAAAGGGGCGCGCAAGTAAAGAATTGGAGCACAAGTGAAGAAGGGGCATGCAAGTCATATTTCGATTTTCATCACCCCAAAATATGACAAAGGAAAGAAAGCGGTGCGCAAGTTAGCAAGTGGCGTGCAAGTCAGCAATGGGCACGCAAGTCAAGAAGGGGCACGCAAGTTACGGAGCAGTGCGCGAGTCACGAAGTGGCGTGCAAGGTGAGTAGTGCAACTCTCACGCAGGGTCCCCAAAATGCCTATAAATAGAGGGATACCCATCCTCATTTGGAATGAAGTTCAACACTTAGAGAAAATATGAGCTCTGATCGCGCAAGTGGAAATGGCACGCAAGTAGTTTGGTATGAAAGTAGTTTGGTGCACAAGTAGTTTGGTGCGCAAGTATCTTGGCACGCAAGAAATGGCATGCAAGTAGTGGCGCGCAAGCAGTGGCGTGCAAGCAGCAGCGTGCAAGAAGCGGCGCGCAAGTAGGGGCACGCAAGAAGTGGCGCGCAAGTAGGGGCGCGCAAGAAGTGGCGCGCAAATATAAAATTGGCATACAAGTGAGTTTTTCCACAATAAAGGCAGAGGTTGCAGATTAGTTAAAGGGTCCCACAAGTCACCCTAGGGTTGCGTGAAGGTTGGAAGTTTCCCAGTACACTTACGGTAAAGGGGTATTCATCAGTGGATGAAAATTGGACTTTAGCAGAGAATTTACACATAGTGAAGGATTCATTCATTAGAGATAATGAAAGGACCTACAAGTCTTTAAATAGTGAGTGGAACTTATGAAGTAGTAGTGAGATCTCTTCAGTTGAGAGAGCAGTGAGATTTAGAATTGTGATTGGTTGTAAACCAGGAGGGACAGTGAGTCCGCTTTGAACTTGTAAACAACAGTGCGCTTATAGTGGATTTGGTACATCAGCACATTGTCGGCGTATGCTCCTTGGAAGTAGCACAGTGAGGGTGAACTAAGTAAAATTGTTGTGTCCTATGAATGCTTTAAGATTCATTCATATTTTGCAACGAGAAGGAGAGAGAGAAAAGAGTTTTTTCTAACAATAAAACAAGATCAAAAGGGGTAGTTGTTTTAATTTTTTATACCCTGATTCACCCCCCCCCCCTCAGGGTATCTATCCTAGTGGACCTAACATTATCCAAAGTAAGTTTTTCTGTAGAAATGATATAGGGGTTAATGAATCTAAGTCATTCTTTTCACGGTTTTCCATTTATATAGTAGTAATATAAACACTTGTAGAAAATATGAATATTTATTAACTTTAATAAACATATTAACTCACTATTTGGACATATGTATTATAAAAATTCACCTTATGTGTTTATTCGCAACTAAGAATCCTAACCATTCATGTTTGAGAATATCATTTATACTCTCGAGACTAATTACGTCTATCATGTAACTTCCATATATTTATTTTTCATATGGAATGTAAGATATATTTTCATCTTTAAATGCAGTCTCTGTATGAAGTTGTAATGATAATAAGTGTTTCTATAGAACTAGTGGGGAGAATGTACTCTTAGAATTTCATTTTGATTTCTTTGTTGATTCACTAGATTTTCTTGATTAGGCCTTTTGTTTCCCCACCACCTTATCAATCTATAATATCACACCTCACTTCATACATTTTTTCATCAACCATTATAGTTTTTTCATATGAAAATTTTTGTTAAATACATAGGTCATGTAACTTTATAAGATTAGACAGTCATGCAATGAAAACTTCAATAACATCATTAACCATTGTAATATCTCGATCATCAAGTGGAGCAGACAACTTAGTAGTTGGCTCATGAGCTACCTCAATCCCCACTCTAATGTGATCTTTTGGGGGGTCTTTATTGTGTAATTAATCTCTCGAGATATTATACATTGTACTCATCGCAACAAGGTGGCGCATGGGTGTTGATAAATACAAATAATATACAACTACACCCTATATAATTTTAGTAATATAAAGTTATCAGAAGTTTTTTTATTCACATTTAGGAGAAAGAGTAATGAAAAAATTGACTACCCCGGGTAAGGTATATAGGTGGGGGGAATGACTAGCCTCAAAGCAAGTGGGATCATTTAGTTCACATGTGGATCTTTGTTCTATTGCTGGTTCGCTTTGATCTTTTCTCACACATTAGTTTTCCAAACCAGACTGAACAATAATATCTTGTAGTGAGTTTATTTGTTTCTAAAATCATCTCAATATATTATATGTATCTTCATGTTGTTTTATCTTCTTGAAATATGTTTGAGGAGAGACTCCAAAACCTAATGCTCTAACATGATCATATTGTTCCAGCCGATTCAAAGATACTCAAAGTAGTTTTTCTTCTGGTATGGTTACTGATGATTATTGTCTCTAAACCATAAAAAATATGAAAATATATATATATATTTATGTAATAATGTTATAAATCATAATTAATTACAATAATGTCATACTTACACATGTTTCTCATACTATTTTTGTGTTTTCATCAACTAATTTACCCTCATTTACATGATCCTCCTTCCATAACACATGATGTGGGATAGAAGTGGCTTCAGATTTTGATTCATCAATCTACATATAAACAAAGGAATATATGTTGTTTTATATCACATAATTAAACTTTTTTTATTGATTTAAAATACATACCGATTTATTCTCTAATGAAGCATACTCCATCCTTGCTTTGCGATAGGGTTACATTGGTTTTGATGCACGTTCTTTATTTTCAGCACTATTTTTCTATTTCATAAATATATAATTTTGAATCAAGTTGGATAAAATAAATAATGTCAAATAATATATTATCAACTACAATTCACCTTAAATGATTTATCATTGCAATGATTGATGAAAGCAGTCCATGTTTCCTACTTTATAATGTGTGCATAACTAACTGGTTAGTGGGGCTTTACTTTCCCCTCAACATCCTTAAAATATAACTTCATAAAAAGAGTCTGGAACCCTCTATGATCTTTTCTAGCAGCCATTAAGAAAAATTTCTTATATAAATCTTCTAAAATAAACGAACTCTATAAGGAATAGTGAAAATTAAATCAATGTTTCATTATATAATTTTTTGGTAAAATAGAGAAAGTATATCGTAACATTATCGTTATATCTTTCTAAAGGATTTACTTCATTACATGTTGGACATGGTTCCACAAATCAATATCAATCGACACATTAATACTCATTGTGACCCCATCATAATTGATAAACATTGACTTGTTGGGGTTAATAGGTTTCCCACATTGATTCCAACTAACCTCAAATTTTATACTTAGACTTCTTGCCTTGATAATATTATTCAAAACTATGATGTTGCATCATTTTGTTTCATCATCATGCTATTAATACCCTAATAATTCTATAGTTTTCTCATCAATAGTCTGTTCTTACTCAGGATTGGTAACATCACCATGTGTAGAAGACATTATCTGCATGAGCAGTCAAAAATTTAATTTGTCTTGAATAACAACAATGTAAATACAGAGAAAGGATTTGAGAAGGGTTGCATGCATGCTCTATTGAAAACTTAATGAAATCTTTAACTCTATCTTCATACTCTTTTAGAAAACAATTAGCATGCATCCATTTTGAAGGAAATAGTTAATTAAATTTAAGTCCATCTTCATACTCTTTAACTCCATATGCACCTATGTTTCTTGAAGCACTCTTAGTAGTAGTCATCCCATATTAGGTACCAGTGATCATTTTGGATTACTAC
Organism: Viscum album; assembly: GCA_963277665.1. Taxonomy (NCBI): domain Eukaryota; kingdom Viridiplantae; phylum Streptophyta; class Magnoliopsida; order Santalales; family Viscaceae; genus Viscum; species Viscum album. The sequence goes on along the minus strand of OY728129.1, from coordinate 580,551,153 downwards.
TGCTCAGAGTAGTTCATGAATCATAGAAGATATGAGGGTTGAGTCTCAAGAAAAAAAATCAATAATAACTGTTTGGGAGATGAAGTTAGTGAGGATGACAATTGTCTCCTTAAAATTTTTTAAATTGCCACATCTTAATTTAAAATTTAAAATCTCATCTCAAAATGCTAAAAGGTCCTTAACACTACCATGTGAACATCAACTCATCCCCACTGAGTTAAACTGACTCTAATCTATGTTACTAGTCCTTTTCCCTCACCTATATCTCAAATATAAGAGCTCTATATCCACTGAGGTTCATGCGTAGGGTGTGAGTATAAAAATAAACAATAAAATACTAACAGGTCCACTAAAATATACAACAATGCATATATTTGAGTATATGTTCAAAGTAGTAACACTCAAAATACAAATGTAAGTCAAGTCATTATGTACTAACTAGGACACCATGATAATCAAATGTACTGACTTCATTTCATACCAATGAATTATACTAATCATTCTATAAGTTTATACCATGGTTGTTCCCTGACATTCAAATAATTTCAATAAGAATATTTTAATATTTGAATCATAGGAGGAGAAAAATATATTTATCTCGCTCTAGAAATAACCACATCACATGTACCATGAGATTCAACCTCAGACCCCTAGCATCCAAGACTATCCCTTAAGGATAACCACCAAAAGTACTTACTGTATCCAAATCATGAAATGGGTATAACATAGCCATTTTTATTAGGAAGTGAATTTGAAATATAGGGAAGTTTTAACATAATTGGTTTCCTTAGGAAAGAACCACACAATGAGTGCCACAATATATTAGTTAAACTTAACTTCTAAAAAACCATAAAGAAGAACAAACAAAAACATAGATGTCACATCACCCTCACCCTAGTCTCAATGAATCACTAACATGTCTATAATAACTCACATTCTAACATACCATACTTATCCCTCACATAATACCCATCATATTTTAATATATGATAAAAATTATTTTTATCACATCCACATATATATTTCTTGTATAAAAATATTGTAATAATACACTGAGAGGTATATTAAAAATCATTTCAAATAATATTAAGTGATTATTCAAAGAAAATATTATAAGGTAAGATTTACCAAAATTTAACAAAAAAAATCAGTTACATATTACATTTAATACAATAATTTTCAAAAAAAATACTCTTGAGAACAAATTATTAAACAAGTAAACAAAAAAAATAGTTAAACAATCAGTAAAAATGTATGATTAGAGTAAAATAATTTGAAGAATATATTTATCCTATCAAAATTTATATATTATGAACCATTTCATCTGAAAAATAAAATATCAAATACATATATAAAAACTATAACTAATCTAGTATCGTAAACATCAAATTCCTTAATCTGATAATAAAACATGATAATCACTTAAATATTTCTATTATAGCATGTATAATACGTAATAATTAATCAAGATTCTATATAACCCATGTTTTCTCAAATCTAACATAATTAAAATCATTCACTATCATTGATTATGTTTCAAACCAGCCTAAAACCCTTATCAATAGAGTTATTTGATTATTATTGAATTATTTAAATCATGAATAAGATATTTCAATGGTTAATAAATAATAAATTCACTACTTTCAAAAAATACTCTAAAAGACATAAATTATAAACTCATACATATCCTACACGATCTAAATATTGTGAAGTTAATATAGATAAACTTATCCTTAAAGGAAATCATGAAGTAATTTATATATTTAATGATAAATTATTTGTTACATCTAATTAAAACAAAAGAATAAAGAAAATTTTGTTTCAAAAAACAAAATAAAACCTAGCACTTATTATTTTTAAAAAATATGTTTATCACATGTATACTATAAATACACTCATATTAAAAAATAACCTAAATGAAATTTTAATTATGGATTCTAACATATTGCATTTCCAAAATATAATTCACTTTCCATCACAACATACCACCAACCACAATGTAATCCCAACAAACACTAGTGCTAATCAACACTAAATTTTCTAATATTTCACACAAATTTAACTTAAAACCTTTAATAATTCTTGCATGATGTATATCATCATCTCATTATTCAATAATATATTCATCATGTGAAGTTATATTCAGATTTATATTCAAATTGTGTATGAACAACAAAAAATAATCAAATGAAATAAAATATACAAAAACCACTATAAAATTCTATTATTTTATGATTGAAAAAAAAACTCTATTTATTTATTCAATTACATCACCTGTGCGACACTAATAATCCAATATTAATTAAGTGAAAATATACACCTATCATTGTATGAAATTTTATGAAGATGATTTTCTCGATAGATACACATATATTCATAATTATTCTTATTGTCTTAAACTTTTTTTCATCTTCATGTGCATACCATACCATGGAAACAAGATATAAACAATGAAAATCCACACTATCTAAAAGGTAACAATAAATAATATGACGAAAACATAAAAAAAATCACCATCAGTTGCAACAGCGGATGGAGATGCAATTCACAGTGGTCTCTAGAATGAGTTTACAGGGCAGGGGTGGCGTTGTGTAGGTATATGTAAGTGTGTGTGTGTGTGAGAGAGAGATGAGATGTAGGGTTCATCATGGTTAAGAACAATGAAAAAATACAAACCACGAAACCTAAAAAATCAAACGAGAGGGGAAAAGGAGAAACTAAGATACCTAGGATTCTAGCCTTGATTTGTCCGAGAGAACGTGGAGGAGTAGCACCGACATCATGGGAGTTCCGCAAGAGTTTGAGAATCGCGACTGAATGAGTCATGGTTAGGGTTCTTTTGAATAGACCAGGGACACTTTTATCAATGCTTGCAAAAAAGCGCCGATAAAAATCCCTTTTATCACCGTTAAATTGATAAGCTCTGATAAAAGGAACCTTTATCGGTGTTAAAACTTTAGCGCTGATAAAGAATTTGTAATTATAATTATAAATAAATTTTTTAAATAAATTTATATAATTATATATTTGTTTATTATAATTTTATAATTATTTAAATATATAACTATTTATTTATAATTACATTAATACTTTTTTAAAAAATTATATTTTAATATTTATAATTATAAATATATAATTTTATAAATATAGTAAAATATATATTTATAAATATATTTATAATTACTTATTTATAATTATAAATTCATTTATATCATTATATATATTTATATAATTATATATATATATATTTAATAAATATATATAAATATAAATATTTTAAAATATATTTATTATAATTTTAATATTATTTAAATATATAACTATTTACTTATAAATATATGAATAATACTTAATATATATATCAATGTGCAACTCAGTGGTAGTTGCCCTTGTGGGTCTCGGCGAGGTCTCAAGTTCGAGTCCCGCGTACCATTTCTTTATAATGTTCCCCTTACCCCGAATAAACCGAGGCTTTGCCTTAAATTATATATATATATTCAATATAAATATAAATATAGTATATTCATTATTTAAATAAGTTTATTATAACTTTATAATTATTTATTTATAATTCTATAAATACTTTTTTTAAAAATAATATTTATTTATTTATGATAATTATAAATATATAAATTTATAAATATCGTAAATATACATTTATAAATATATATATTTATAAATATTTATTTTCAAATATATTTTTAACATTATTAATGAATATATAATCTTAAATACATGCATTTTAAAAACGAGTGCAATTGAATAACTAAAAATTATTACACTTTAAAAATATTGAAAAAATGGATAAGTTTTATTAATTAAATATACATTATTAAAAAACATGGTTATATATATATATATATATTGAAGTAAAGATGAATACATATTGAAAATACTAAAACATAGTAAATAAATGTATATAAATAAATAATAGAAAATGATTAAATTCAAAAATAAAATAAAAAATAAAAATATTAAAAATGAATAAATAATACCCAACTATAATAATATTAAAAATAAATAAATAAAATTGATCGATTAAAAACATAATATATTAAATGTATCATGTTATAGTTAAATTTTAAAATATACTAAAATTTGAATAAATTACATAAATATTAGGTGTATGTGTTTCTATATAATATCTCATTAATTGTGTGCATTATATATAAAAATATATTAATTACATATATATATATGTGAAATTAATGTAATACACATTTGATATATGTTAAATTGAAAAATCAAACAATAATAAAAATGAATAAGACATTAATATGTTTTTAATTATTACATTTTATTCATTTCCTATATATTTATATTTAATTTATATTATTTATTAATATTTATAATTAATATATATATATTATACTTAATAATTTTTATTAATAATTGTTTCATTAATAAATTTTTAAATGATTTTGTAATTTATTCATTTTTAATTTTTTGTTTAATTATTACAATTTATTCATTTTATATATCTATACTTAATATATAATATTTATTAATATTTATAATATTTATATATATTAAATTTATTCATTTTTATCAATAATTTTTTAATTAATATTTTTTTTAATATTTTTCTTAATTTACTCATTTTTAATTTTTATTTGTTTAATTATTTCATTTTATTCACTTTATATATCTACATATTTAAAATATAATATTTATCAATTTTTATAATTTATATATATGTATATTTAATTTATTCATTTTTATAAATAATTATTTAATTAATAAAATTGTTAATATTTTTCTTAATTTTTATTTATTTAATTATTTCATTTTATTTTGGACCTTTATCAGTGCTAAAAATAAAGCACTCATAAATGCTACCATTTATCAATGCTAAAAATAAAACACTAATAAACAGTAAAATTTGTCAGCATTAAATAAAAGCGCTGATAAAGGTCAACTTTATCAACATTTTTTGCTAGCACCGATAAATGTCAACACTATTATTAAAGACCTCTTTTGTAGTAGTCTAAGTGGATTTTTAGCCTCGCTTTTATTTATTTATTTATTTATTTATTTAATTTCGTATTTATTTTTTATTTTTTTATTTCGTATTTATTATTTATTTATTTTATTTATCCATGCGTGCTCATCCCATGCACATGCACCTGCACCTGCACCTGCAATATAAAGAAATTTTGCGTTTGGTGAGATTTGAACCCCTAACCTCTTGCATATTTTCCAAATACTTTATCACTCCAGCAAGCTCGTCATGTGGTTAATAAACAGAATTTAATATACTTATATATATTAATTGAAAAAACAAATAATACATAAATAATAGATATAAACTCGATAATAATAAATAATAAATAATAAATAATAAATAAGGAATAAGGAATAATAAATAAAAAATAAAAAATAAAAAATAAAAAATAAAAAATAAAAAATAAAAAATAATAAATAATAAATAATAAATAAATATAAATAATAAATAATAAATAATAAATAAGGAATAATAAATAAAAAATAAAAAATAAAAAATAAAAAATAAAAAATAATAAATAATAAATAATAAATACATAATAGATATAAATAATAAATAATAAATAATAGATAATAGATATAAATAATAAATAATAAATAAATATAAATAATAAATAATAAATAATAAATAAATATAAATAATAAATAATAAATAATAAATAAACATAAATAATAAATAAATATAAATAATAAATAATAAATAATAAATAATAAATAAATATAAATAATAAATAATAAATAAATAAATAATAAATAATAAATAATAAATAATAAATAATAAATAAATATAAATAATAAATAATAAATAAATATAAATAATAAATAAATATAAATAATAAATAAATATAAATAATAAATAATAAATAAATATAAATAGTAAATAGAAAATAAATATAAATAATAAATAAATATAAATAATAAATAATAACTAATAAATAATGAATAATAAATAATAAATAATAAATAATAAATAATAGATAAAGATAAATAATAAATAATAAATAATAAATAATAAATAATAAATAATAAATAATAAATAATAAATAATAAATAATAAATAATAAATAAGAAATAAGAACTAATAAATAATAAATAATAAATAATAAATAATAAATAAATATAAATAATAAATAATAAATAAATATAAATAATAAATAAATATAAATAATAAATAATAAATAATAAATAAATATAAATAATAAATAATAAATATAAATAATAAATAATAAATAATAAATAATAAATAAAGATAAAGAATAAAGAATAAATATTAAATATTAAATATTAAATAAATAAATAATAAATAATAAATAATAAATAAATATAAATAATAAATAATAAGTAAATATAAATAATAAATAATAAATAATAAATAATAAATAAATATAAATAATAAAAAATAAATAAATATAAATAATAAATAATAAACAAATATAAATAATAAATAATAAATAATGAATAATGAATAATAAAGAATAAATAATAAATAATAAATAATAAATAATAAATAATCAATAATCAATAATCAATAATCAATAATCAATAATCAATAATGAATAATAAATAATAAATAATAAATATTAAATATTAAATATTAAATAAATAAATAATAAATAATAAATAATAAATAATAAATAATAAATAAATATAAATAATAAATAATAATAAATAATAAATAATAAATAAATATAAATAATAAATAATAAATAATAAATAATAAATAATAAATAATAAATAATAAATAATAAATAAAGATAAATAATAAATAATAAATAATAAATAATAAATAATAAATAATAAATAATAAATAATAAATAATAAATAATGAATAATAAATAATAAATAATAAATAATCAATAATCAATAATCAATAGTCAATAATCAATAATGAATAATGAATAATAAATAATAAATAATAAATATTAAATATTAAATAAATAAATAATAAATAATAAATAATAAATAATAAATAATAAATAAATATAAATAATAAATAAATATAAATAATAAATAATAAATAATAAATAATCAATAAAGATAAATAATAAATAATAAAAAATTGATAATAAATAAAGATAAATAATAAATAATAAATAAAGATAAATAATAAATAATAAATAATAAATAATAAATAATAAATAATAAATAATAAATAATAAATAATAAATAATAAATAATAGATATAAATAATTAATAATAAATAATAAATAATCAATAATAAATAATCAATAATGAATAATAAATATTAAATAATAAATAATAAATAATAAATATTAAATATTAAATATTAAATAAATAAATATAAATAAAAAATAAAAAATAAAAAATAAAAAAATAAAAAATAAAAAAATAATAAATAAATATAAATAATAAATAATAAATAATAAATAATAAATAATAAATAAATATGAATAAAAAATAAATATAAATAATAAATAATAAATAATAAATAATAAATAATAAATACATATAAATAAAGAATAAAAAATAAAAAATAAAAAATAATAACTAATAAATACATAGTAGATATAAATAATAAATACTAAATAATAAATAATAAATAATAAATAATAGATATAAATAATTAATAATAAATAATAAATAATCAATAATCAATAATCAATAATGAATAATAAATAATAAATAATAAATAATAAATAATAAATAATAAATAATAAATAAATATAAATAACAAATAAATATAAATAATAAATAATAAATAAATATAAATAATAAATAAATATAAATAATAAATAATAAATAAATATAAATAATAAATAATAAATAATAAATAAATATAAATAATAAATAATAAATAATAAATAAATATAAATAATAAATAATAAATAATAAATATATATAAATAAAAAATAAAAAATAAAAAATAATAAATAATAACTGATAAATAATAACTAATAAATAAATATAAATAATAAATAATAAATAATAAATAATAAATATATATAAATAATAAATAATAAATAATAAATAATAAATAAATAATAAATAATAAATAATAAATAAATAATAAATAATAAATAAATATAAATAATAAATAATAAATAAATATAAATAATAAATAATAAATAATAAATAAATATAAATGATAAATAAATATAAATAATAAATAATAAATAATAAATAATAAATAATAAATAATAAATAATAAATAATAAATAATAAATAATAAATAAATATAAATAATAAATAATAAATAATAAATAATATATAATAAATAATAACTAATAAATAAATATAAATAATAATTAATAAATAATAAATAATAAATAAACATAAATAATTAATAAATATAAATAATAAATAATAAATAATAAATAATAAATAATAAATAACCAGTTACAAATAATAAATAATAAATAAATTAAAGTATATTACAAATAATAAATAATAAATAATAAAGGAAACACATGAAAAATTATGAAAAGACATGATAAGGGATGAAAAATCATGAAAACGCATGAAAAAGGATGAAGAAGCATATGAAGAATGAGGCATTAGAAAGAATGGGAACGCATAAAAACTCGTGACAACTCTGGAAAACTCCTTAATAATTCAACATAATCATCATAATAACCCGCAAAAAACCATTGATAAAGATAACAAGTCATGGAAACTCAAATAAACAGTAATAAATGGAGCTACCGTTAAAACCCGTCAAAACGGTCATAAAGAGACAAAAACATTGGACTCACATTAACAAGGATAACTTATGATCCGAGAGTCCGTTTTAGATTCGCGAGCTGTCAAATCAAAGATCCTGAAACGATCTTCGACCTGAAAGGTGAAAGTGTCCGAATGGACAGGTGGATCAGAAGTTACGACCATTTAAAAAAAAGCTGACGGGGAACGGGTGCTAAAAACGAGGCATTGAAAAACATAACAAACCCGATACCCACTAAAAAGGCCATAACATATGATCTAGGAGTGCATGTGGGCGCCGCGACCAGTCAAACTGAATCTCATGGAACGAGCTATGATCTGGCAGGTGGAGGAGGCCGAACTGACACGCGGATCGAAAGTTAGGTCCGTTTGAAGTCAAGTTCGACGGGACACCGGTGACAGAAACGGGGTTTTAGAGGTCTTCGGAGGGGTTTTGGGGTCAAAAAACACGACAGAAGCATACTTTTGTCAATTTGGTGCGTAGATCTCTTCGCTGGCTTCGATTTGATATGTGGTAGAGTCCAAACGGACATCCGGAGCGAAAGTTATGACCGTTTGAAGTTGGAGAACTTTTTTCAACTTTCTTATAACTCTAATATCTTCCGCACCTTAGACCTTCTCACAGTTTTGATTATATGTGCCTCTATATCTCTTCATGAGCTTCGATTTGACTGGTCGTGGCACTTCAACTGACGCTCGGATCAAAAGTTATGGTCGTTTTAGTGATTTCGGGGTTTCTCGTGTTTTTTTTATTTTTTCATTTCATTTCGCGGGGGTTTTACTGAAACCGCCGCTATTTCGCGGCGGTTTTTTAAAAAACCGCCGCTAATCATCGAATAAAATTAAAAAAAAAAAAAAAAAATTTGCCATTTAGCGGCGGTTTTTTCGCGGTGGTTTTAGAAACCGCCGCGAAATGCCGGCCCGAAACGCATTTCGCGGCGGTTTCTAAAACCGCCGCGAAAAAACCGCCGCTAAACGACGGTTTTCTTGTAGTGTCATTTCTTTTCCATGGGTTAACCATGTTTCAAAGAGATTGTTATGGAACTCGTTTCCTTTCCACAGGTTAATCATATTCTGAAAAGAATAAAGCTTGTTTCATTGAGTTTTGATGAAATCTCGATGTATTCGGTTCTTGGACATTGTAAATGATTCGTGAGCCTCGATAGCGTTGGGTGAGCTCGTTATAGCTTATACGGTGAGTGCGCCCAGATAACACTCTGTTGCATTGGGTAATAATTATTTTCTCCTAAGAATTATATTGGAAATCAATCGTATAGTTATTCCAATTTGTAATGGTCCTGTAAGGGTTCAATGAGATGATGTTCCAAGATACCAATATGTTTTCTTTATGCTTTCTATGAGTTTCTAATATTTCTAACAATCAAGATTGATGTTTGATGTGGCCTTGAATTGATGCATTTTTTCACATCCTTTTTGGGGTGATTTGTAGTGTATTTAATACTGAAATATCTTTAATTTAATTAATAATTACTTTTTGGATAACATATAACGATATCAGTAAATTAAAGAAATTTTTATTAATAATGTTTGTTTTATTATTTATTTCATTATTTATTCAGTATTTATTTAATAATGTTTATTTGAATTAATCAAATTTTTAATTTTGTGTTTTTTTCTTCGTGTATTATTTAATTCTCTGTTCTGTAAACTTAATCTTTAATTTTTTTTAGTTTTAACATATTAAATAATTAAGTAGTTGTTTAAAATCTTAATTAATTTCATTTAAATTTTAATTTGTAACTTTTAATTTTAATTCAATTCTTTTTTAATATTTATCTTTTCTTTTATTTAATCAGTTTTTCTTTTTAACTATTTTGTTAATAATATTTATTCTTGTATTGTTTTAACTTTTTAAATAATTATTTTCAATTTATTTTTATATGATGTTAGTTTATTTTATTTATCTGATGTGCAGGGGGTAAGATATTTTCACCTCTTTGTATTCTCAAATGTAGACCTATCAAAAAATCTGCAAGACCGCGGGCCGATCCGTTAGCCCGTGGATTTATGTGGGTTAGGGCCTTGAAAATTTAGGCCCGCAAACATTCATACCGCATTTGATCCAACCCGCAAAACCCACAGCCCGCGTGAACTAGCCCACCGGGTGTCCGTGGGTCCCGTTTGACCCGCAATTATAAGTAGTATTACAAAAAAATATTCTTGAAAAATAAAACAAAATAATGTAATACATTAAATTAACATGAGTGTGTGAAAAAAATAATTCAAGTTTAATAAAACCATACATAAATCAGGGAAAAATTGACTCATATTAGGTTTTAAACCTGACGGTAAGGTTGGTCATGGGATAGATAGCGCACGTGTGGTTATTTGGAGAACAATGGGATTGATGTATTAAAAAATTGATGCAATAATTATGAAAATGGATATACGAGACTACCATTTTGTTTCTAATACAACACTCTACTAATGTTTTGATTTATGTATTTTAATTTATTATTAGAATTTTTTATATATTAATATTTATATATTTTTATAGCATTTTAAAATACAAAATAATGTCAAGCGTTTTATTTTAAATTAGAATATATGTTAATATAAGTTTTTTATTTTTATAAATTTTGATAAAATCATACAATTAAAAAAATTTAAGGTCCATTATTTCATTTTAACAATACACACACACACACACAATAATATTATGTATTAATATATTTGGATTGAAAATCCAAACATGTATTTATTTTAAAATTTTGATAATCAAGTCTCCAATACAAATTTTCAGTGTAAAATTTCATTGCAAATTTTGAGTACTGATTTTCACTCATAAACGTAAAATTTCAATGATTAGAAAATATAATTTGATGATTTAAATTCGTTATTTAAATGGAAATTTTAACTATAATTTTCTAATGGAAATTTTCGTTCATAGTTTTCGGTGTAAATTTTCAATGTAAATTTATGATGAAATTTTATAGTATTTATTTATGTATCATTATATTTTTATTACAGTTTTAAGTGGACGTTTCAAGTGGAAGTTTACTGTAAAAGTTTCTAATGCAAAATTTAAATGCAAATTTCAATTGAAAATTTACGTTTTTCATTAATGTTTTAATGTGTCTGCATTGTAATTTGAATGGAAAAATCGAACTACGGATTTCTTGTGAAAATTTGCACAGAGAATTTTCAGTGGCAGTTTGCACTAGAAAATTCAATAATAAAATTTGAGCATGCATTTATTTTGGAATTATTTTAATCAAACTTTCAGTATAATTATAATAAAAGTCAAATGGAAATTTTATAAGAAATTTAAGTTGAAATTTGAACTAAAATTTTCTAGTGAAAATCTTTACTAAAAGTTTTTCGTGCAAATTTCTAATGAAAATTTTCAATTAAAATTTACATTTTTTATAAATGTATTAATTTATTTTTATTTTAGTTTTAATTTGTTGAAAAATTAATTTCTTTACTTATGTTTTAATATATCTACATTGTCATTTTATGTGAAAAATTAAAATGCAAATTTTCAGGGAAAATTTGCACTGCAAATTTCCAAGAGAAGTTTGCACTGAAAATTTCCATAGAAAATTTGCAGTTCAAATTTTTAGTGTAAAATTAAATTATTTGTTTATGTGTTAATATATTTAAACTAAAAATTTAAACAAGCATTTATTTTAGAATTTTGTTAATCAAATTTTCAGTATAATTATAATAAAAAAAGTTGAATTTAACACTAGAAATTTAAGTGGAGATTCAAATTACTTTTTCAGTGGAAGTTTGACATAAACATTTTTTGACAAAAATTTGCAGTGAAAATTTCTAGAGAAAATTTAAATTTTTTATTTATGTGTTAATATATTTTCATTGTAAATTTTTAAGTAAAAAATTTGAAGTGTAGATTTTCAGTGGAAATTTACACGTGAAATTTCCAATATAAATTTGCACAAAAAAATCATTGGAAATTTTTCTATGTACATATAATAAATAATATATATTACATGTATATGTAATAAATATATTATATGTATTTGTTGTCCACAAACTGGTTTGGACGGTCAAGTTAAATGGCTCACTTCAGACGATATTAATCTCATAAACCATCAAAGATATAATCTCTTAATGGTTGTTGTTGTTGTTAAGGATATTGTTAATTAAAAACTAAATATTTTCATTAAATCTCAAACATTTCTATTTTTATGCTCGACTTTATCATGGTTCATGAAGCAAAAAAATATTTTTATATATTATTTTTTTAAGCCCATGGGCCGGTTCGTTAGTCCGTAGGTCCCGCATGACAGAGTCAGATTTTTATTTTTTAAGCCCGCATTATTTATGAATCGGACCGGACCGTTCAATAAAATCCATAACCTGCATGATCCGCCCCACGGCTCAATCAGTCCCACGTGCCATCCGACCCACCCCTTTGACCCCTCTACTCAAATTGAAAAGTAGTACATTGGAATGCGGCCTAATATAAATTCAGAAAATTGGAAATAGAATCCGAGCCCCACCCTGGAGACCTGAAGAAACCGTAATATAAATTCAGAAAATTGGAAATAGAATCCGAGCCCCACCCTGGAGACCTGAAGAAACCGTAGCTTCTATTACCGAGTGAATATTTCATACTTTCATTGAAGCAGATCTTGTCCATGCTGTAATGGAAGTTCGAAGTTCGAGTCAGTTTCCGGTGGAGAAGGTCGACCGGATTTAATATGGCGAAGCCGTCACGGACTGGGGTTGATGCATATCGAAGAGGAAATAGAATCCGAGCCCCAGCCTGAAGACCTGAAGACTGAAAGAGGGATCCAGATCGTCTAAGCCTTGTTTCTCCACTGTAATTGAAGCCCGATGAAGCTCTGTTGAAGAAACCGCAGCTTCCATGACCGAGTGAATATTTCCTACTAGGGTTCATTGAAGCAGATCTTGTCCATGCTGTAATGGAAGTTCGAAGTTCGAGTCAGTTTCCGGTGAAGAAGATCGACCGGATTTAATCCGGCGAAGCCGTCACAGAATGGGGTTGATGCATATCGAAGTCAGGAATTCATGCTCGTATTTTCCGAGATCTGGATGTGTGCCGACCGGTGCCGTCGATCTGGTTGAAGGGGTTCCGAGATTTCCGCCGAGTTCGATCTCGCCATTCCCGAATCAGACTTGCGTTGAAGATGAGGACCAGTGAAGAAGGCGGTTCTGAAGGTTGAAGATGACCTATTTGATACTCACGAAGCTCCATTGAAGAAGGGGGTTCACCGTGACTGAGGTCCGCGCTTCCAGGAATGATGTTTTGAGGATGTTATTTCACTTTTACAAAAGAATCACTGAGTTGATGAGGTAAGCCTAATCTAAAACCGTTTTTGGCTGATTGAGAATTGGACCAGTCAAACCAAATTCGAGTGCCGATGAAGGTTTAAGAATTTCTTTTCTTCGGATTGATGCTGAGTTTCTTCGATTTCCTGAGTTTGTGCATAATTGTCCCGAAGTGACAAAGATGATGATATGGGTAGGGTAGTTTTGGTGGTGATTTCTATTTGCTGGTTAGATATCTCAGTTTTGAAGGGATAGAACATGTTGATGATGGGGGCATGGAAAATTTCCAATGCTGATGCTCGTTTTTTTAGTTGAATGCACACCTGGTGTTCAACAATTTTCCTTTGGGATATTGCAAAGGGAACTTTTGCAGAGCGTTATTTCAGAGCCACTTTTCAAAGGTTTTGTCAGTGTCTTGAGCTGTGATTGACATGTGGTCATTGAAAGTTGGAATTTCATCCAGGAACCTACACCATCGCACATGGGAGCAGTGAAGCAGTGATTTTTCTGGAGAAGTTTTATTGTCCACACATGTAGTGGATGCAATCTTAGTTAAGTCTGCCACGTGGAAGTATTTTTTTGACTATCATTTTGTTTTTGGTTTATTCTTTTATGTTTTTTAAATAGGTCATCATGTCTAGAGTAAAGTTAGATCGTCCAGTTATTCTGAATTTCATTTTATCTCTATTCTCTCTTTCGTTCCTGTTCTCTCTTAACTCTGTGCTTTGTAAATAAAAGTGTTGTGCTATTACATATTCTCTCTCTGTGCACCTCTAATCACAAAGGATTAATTTGCATACCTAGTTCCATAAGGTGACTCTTAACACTGCTTGGAGATTAAGAATCTAGTTCGATTGTCGATGTCTTTTTCACTTTTGGCAAGATGCAGGTGATGTGAGATCACATTTTCCCGCATGAACGGTTTTCTAATATCAACTTTTTATTTGTTTATCCTTTTCTTCTCCCATCTACTTAACTAATTTTTTTATCGAGAGGTTGTATGATTTTTTGACCTAGTGACAGTTGCTTTTTCATGGGGAGAGATCCTGTGCGAATTTTATTTGACCTAGGAAATCTTTTCACAGTTTAGGAGAGTGTTCATGCGTGGAAGGCAATCTTGCACGTGTTTGTTCATTTTTTCGAAAAGTGTGAGGTGCGGTATCGAGTGTTCGAGCATGCGCTGTATGAGGTTGAGTTTTATAGTTTAATTCTTTTTAGATCTATGATAAGCAGTAGAGTGAATCAATATGAAACTAGTTTGTTCTTGATATTTTTTCTTCATCTTCTTGTTTCTGTTTTCCTTTGTTTCTGCAATTATCATTTTCTTTTCATCCATTTCAAACCATTGTTTCATGTTTTCTTTCACTGCTTTTGATATTGATAAAATCAAAAAAAGATTTTAGAAGAATCATTGAGATAGACACACTGCCTCCTTGAGACTGAATCCTGGGTTAGCCACTGTCTTATACCTAAGGAACTATAAATGTATTCTTGATAGTTTATACGACAGACTGTCAATGTCACATGGTTAATGATTATTGATTCTGATGACTGTTGGCTTCATCATGTTTTCATATTTGATGATCCGGGTTTTGATGGGTATGAGTTCCTTTATGATTCTCTCATGCACTTTGATTATGTCATCACACCCTTATGCACTCTTATGCTCATTGATGACATTTAATTGTTAATCTTTATGTTTACCCTTACTGAGCATCTGAGTTCATCTTTCTTAAGATTCCTTTTCCCCAGGTTTTAAAGAATGATGTTGAATGATTTATGCCTATAAAGTATTTCACAAGGATGATATTGATGTCCTAATGTGAAATAAGAAAGGCTGAGTATAATGAGAGATGATTTTCAACTTTATGAAGTAGTTGTTTATGAGTCCAAGTTGATGTGAATTACTTATCTAGGAGTTTGTCTTAATTCTCTAAAACTCTAAACCTAAAAGGTCATTCAGTATATAAGTGATACAAGTTTTCCTTTTAATGTAAAGTTTGATGAAAAATTTGGGTTACAATTATCGGCATCAAAGGTGGGAATGTAAAGTTATGGATTGCAGCACATGATCCAGAAGTGCGGGTCTTGGGCTGTTATAGTTGGTATCAAATGTTAGTTTAGATAATTTTGTAGATTATGATGTTTTCATACGAAGTTATCTTAATAGTTAAGAGTTATGGATACCATTATATGACTATAAGCTTAAGGTTGATCATAAGTTCAAAGTCTTAAGACACTCCACTTTAGGCTTTTAAGTAGTAAAAATTTTATGGTTATCAATGACGTTTTTGGAAACATTTTTTTGGGTTGAGATATTTGTAACCCCTAGGATCAACATGAAGTGTTTTTAGGGAGGATTTATATCTCAGGATTAATGAAAAAAAAAACAGACAATGTGAAGGCTGAGTGACAACTCATCGCATCCAGAAAGGCCGTGGGGTTGAATCCGCAACTGAAGGGCGACAAGGGTGTAATGCCTACCACCAGCCTATGTGATGTCCTGATTAGTATGACATTTTTTACAGGTTAAGATAAAGTTTATTTTGGAAACATATGAGATTTTATTTTATAAATAATGGTTGATTTATCTTGGAATAACATACGATCAAATCCTTCTTATCTTGGGCTTTCAAAATTAGTCCGTAAATGTTTGAGGAATTTTAAGGATAGTTATTTATAAAATAAATTACTTTCAACTTTGGGTATTATTATTTAATTTTGAATATTAATGTATCATATGAAGATTTACTCATGTTGGGAATTATCTTACCATGTTTTAACTATTTTGATTTTGGTTAATGTCTAAAGACAGGTAGAATAGCTTGACTATCCATTTTTTTGTTATGTGGTCTTTAAAGGTTACATTTAGTGATTCAAGAATTAAAAATTTATCATGAAAACTCATCATTTGGAGAAAATATGAGATTTTTGTGGAAATTTATTAAAGGATGAAATTCTACTTTTCAAAGCTGGTATATTTCCTTTTTTCTTTTTCTCTAAATGGTAAGAGAATTATTTGACTCTTGGAAAAGGATCTTGAAACAAAAGTATTATCCTAGTACCTTCAATTTTGATGAACCAATAGTCTTTTTGATCATCAACAATTTATGTTTTTGAGACCCTTAACTTTATGTGGATCATTCACTTGTTTGCGATCAATGACCTCAATCACTCTCTATAATTATTTATGTTTTTCCTCCATTCCCACCCATGTTCTCCCTAGGTGGAATCCTAATAATGCGCAACTTCCGGTGACCTTTATGTCTCCCACTTTACCTTTTCAGAGGAAGTTTTATTAACCCATTTTATGATGTGGGTTTTAATAAAGGAATTCTAAAAATGTTTAGCCTTTGATAACCAAGATGAATTTGGAGAGCGAAATTCATTTTAAGGGGGTTATGATGTAACTTCTTATGATTTTATGAAATATATTCTTTCAAATTAATTTAAATTCATTAATAGATAATGTTACAAAAAATGCAAAGTTTATCTTGAATCACATGAAACACCAAGTTTATCTTGAATTGCACGCAACATTGAGTTCCTTTGATGACTTATGTTGCACACAAGACTGAGTCTTATCAGATAATAATATGCTATTAATATTCATTTAACATAATAGTTATTACATATCTGTTGGAATAGAGGTGATTAATATGATTAACCAAACTATGGAATCATAGTTTACACATGTTTATTAAATGAATTCATTGGTTACCAATTAATTATAAATGAAAATAAAGATCAATTGAATATAAAAGATGTGTTTTCATGAAAAACTATTTTTATGACCAAAATGACGTTTTATATCAATAAATTTAATTAATCAATATTAGTGAAAAATATTAATTAAATTTATATATTATATATTTAATGAAATGTTTTGAAATTCATCCAATAAGTTTGATAGGCTTAAGATAAGAATAAATCCAATTTTAAGTATAAAAAGATGTATATTTTTAAAGGGTAGTTTTACCGTCTTTTAATGACACACCTATTTTAAATATAATTTTTGAAACTTATATTTTTTATTTGAAAAATAAACTTATTTTTTGAAATCATAATATCAAAATTTAATTTGGATGAATTTTTGGTATTTTTTTGAGATCTTTTATATTTTAATAAATAGTGAATGACACCGAATTTTAATTGAAAATTGCTTTTCATCTAAATAATTTATAGTGTTAAAATATATTTTTAATTAGTTTTAAAGTATAATTAGATCAATTTTACATCAGTTAAACCAATTTAGATAACTGGAATCAATTTCACATTGAATTTATATATAAAAACTTAGTAAATTTTTGAACATATTCACTTAAAAACCCGCTTTGTCATCTCATCTGCGAGATTAATTTTAAATTAATTCCCGCCACTTATGTGATTGAAATTTGAAGAAATGAATTCTATATTTGGAATCATAATAATTTATAATGTCTAATAAGTTAATCTTAGTTTTTTACCAAAAATATTAGTGAAAGTGATTAAAATTAATTACAGCGATTCAGGTAAAAACAAGATTACTTAGTGGTTAAACTTTAATATTAAGGTATAAAAATGGACCTAAACTTTTCCAACACCCATCGGATGTCCATATTTCTACCTCACTCATTCATGACTTGAATTTGATGTGTTATGGATGCCTCTTGGTAGGTAAAAACATGGGGAGTACACAATTCTTTTCAAAAATACCAAGTGCATCCTCTCCCTCCACTTATAAAAATCCTCCTATCATCCTCCTCTCATCACAACTCTCAATCCATTTGGCTCATACAAAACCTATCCAAATAATCTCCCAACATCCCTCCTCTCATCCTAGAATTCTCACTTTGGGCAGAAATCAATCCAAGAAAGTTCTTTGGTGTAAACCAAAAGGAGTTACCTAAAAAGAGCTAACATTCTTTAACAATCACTTTTGTTTTATTTATTTCTCCACCCCTTAAATTATTCTTATTCCATGATTATATAATAACATAAATATCCTCAATATACTGAGTTTTTTTATGTTAAGTTTTTGACCTACACTTATACACACTTCCATCAAATAGGTTACGAAATTACCGTTCGTGTATGAGTAACTATCACCCCACAAAATGATATCGTTCGTTTTTTCTTTACCACCTCTCATGGTTTGGGAATTATGATATACACACTTTTTTTAAATGATATATATATATATATATATATATATGATATTTATGATTTCTTCATAATTCTAGAATTTTTATATACACATACCTTTATTCCTTCTATTTTTTGTAAATACGTTAACATTGTTTGTGGACGTGTGGACTACTGCCTCTTCAAAGTGATGTGATACATTCAAAAATTACATGAAATATATTTAGGATGATTTTAATTAAAAATATGTAGCATACATTACATCCATATTATATTCATGACATAATTACCTTTCTAAAAATATATTATATCATTTTCTTTATTACCCTTTTCACATACTAAAAAAGTGACAACGTCGTTCGTGGACATGTGGACCACCGCTTCCTCGTCACGATGTGATTGCTTTTACATCACAATAATTCTATATATAAGTATGTATGATTAAATAATATGGTATTTATGATATAATTATCATTTTGTAAAGATTAATGTTAAATACCTTTTTTCCACAATGATCATTGAAAAATGGGAACGTTACTCATGCGTACGTACGTCCTACCGTCTCCATGATTGTAATGTTGGTTCATTTTTCATAACCATAATTCATGTTTGATTTTAAAAGTATAACTGATTTAAAAATTTGATAATTATTTCATGATTATTATTCCGGAGATGTTTAAATAAATAACCATTTGACCATAGTTGACCTACCAAAGTCGTTTTTGTCACATAAACTGAATATGGTCAAAAACACCTGATGCAAACTTAAATGTTTAATTAGTTGTATACAAAATTGTAATAAATATAATAAAAGTAATGATAAACATGAAAAAGTTTATGAATAAAGTAAATAATTAACATAAGTTTATTATTCAAGAATTTAGAGGACAAACATGATGAATTAGACTCAAGGTAATGGATTCTTGTCTCACTTTTACTTTCGCGAGACATACACCATGATCACTACTTATTTATTTTGTGCGGTGTATATACTTATCCTATTGTATTTTATATCATGAATTATTTTATCTTTATGATATTTAAATGTTTAATTTGATGATTATTACTTTTGTGATTTTTGATTCAGATGTTACCATAGTTGTAAGGGGTTTTCTTGTCCCACTTTTATTTCTATGAGACTTATTCCGCAATCACCACTTATTTTTGTGGTGTGATGTATCTAATGACCATGAATGTATTTTATTATTATTATCCTTAAATTTATGGGGTTTTACATATCCATTTTAGGATCTATCTTGTGGGGGGTTTACGGTTTTCATGTTACCAAAGCAGCAATGAACTTTTGTTGCAAATTGCCTTCTTTGAGAATGGGGGTTCAAAACCCATGGGGCGCAGGGCATTCTAGCAGTATTATAGTGTACTGTAGCAGCGGCATGATACTGTAGCAGTGGTGGGTACTGTGTGGTACTGTAGTAGTACTATTCATAGAATGAGCATTGGGCCAAAAAATTGGGCCTACGGGCCATGTAATGGGCTAAATGCCCACTGGGCCTTCAGACTATGTAATGGGTCTCCCTCTACCTATTTTAAAGAGGTATTTTCTTTGATTCAATAATAAATGAGGCTTCAACCCCAACCTTAAAAAAACATATCTTATTTTATGCGGTGTATATAACTTTTATTTGACATGATGTATCTTGAATCTCCTTATTCTCATTACATTCTATGTTCATTTAATGTTATTTGTTCATGGGGTTTATAATTCAAATGTTTTAAGGTGGTATGAGATACTTTGGAATGTTTAATGATTATTTTTCTCATGAATGTTTTAATGATATTTTAAGAGAATTTCCATTCATAAATGTCAACAAACCTTGTTGTTTCTTATCCTACCCTGAGGATATTTTGTATTAATACCATCCTTAATCTTTATTTGGATGTATTATGATTGTTTCAAAGAGATAGTTAGGGAACCTATTTCTTTTCCATGGGTTAATCTTGTTTCAAAAGATTGTTATGGAACCCATTTGCTTTCCATGGGTTATTCATGTTTCAAAAGAGATTTTTATGGAACCAATTTACTTTCCATGGGTTATTCATGTTTCAAAGAGATTATTATGTAACCCATTTACTTTCCATGAGTTATTCACGTTTCAAAGAGATGGTTATGGAACTCATTTCCTTTCCATGGGTTATTCATGTTTCAAAGAGATTTTTATGGAACCCATTTCCTTTCCATGAGTTATTCATGTTTCAAAGATATTTTTATGGAACCCATTTTCTTTTCATGGGATAACCATGTTTCAAATAGATTTTTATGGAACCTGTTTCCTTTCCATGGGTTAATCATATTACGAAAAGAATAAATTTTGTTTCAATGAGTTTTGATGAATTATCTATGTATTTGGTTCTTGGACATTATAAATGATGGGTGCGCCCAAATAACACTAGGTGAGTCTGTTATATCTTATATGATGAGTGCACCTAGATAGCACTCCAATGCATTGGGTAATGATTATTTTCTCTAGAGAATTATATTCTAAGTCAGGCGTATAATTATTCTAATTTTTAAGGGTTCTGTAAGGGTTTAAAGAGATGATGTTCCAAGATACCAATATGTTTTCTTTATTATTTCTATGAGTTTATAATGTTTCTAACGATCAAGATTGATGTCACATGGCTCATGATTATTG
The DNA here is from genome assembly GCA_963277665.1 of Viscum album. Lineage (NCBI taxonomy): Eukaryota > Viridiplantae > Streptophyta > Magnoliopsida > Santalales > Viscaceae > Viscum > Viscum album. Next base: position 580,529,407 of record OY728129.1, on the reverse strand, counting down.
ATTTTGATGGATGTTTTCTTTTCCATGTTTTCATATTTAATGATCCAAGTTTTGATGGGTATGAGTCCCTATATGATTCGCTTATGCACTTTGATTATGTCATCATACCCTTATTCACTCTTATGCTCATTGATGAAATTTAATTGTTAATGCTTTTGTTTACCCATACCGAGCATCTAATCTCACCCTTCTTATGTTTCTTTTTCCCTATGTTTTAAAGAATGATATTGAATGATTTATGCCTATAAATTATTTCACATGGATGATGTTGATGAACTAATGTGAAATAATAAAGGTTGGTTATAACAGGAGATGATGTTTAACTTTATGAACCAATTGTTTATGAGTCCAAGTTGATGTGAATTGTTTATATATGAGTTTGTCCTAATTATCTAAAACTCAAAATCTAAAAGGTCCCCAATTATGTAAGTGATCCAAGTTTTCCTTTTGATGTTTTAAAGTTTAGATGAAAAATTTATGTCATAATTACCAACACCATAGTTGGGAATGGAAAGTTATGGATTGCAGAAAAAGATCTAGGAGTGCGGGTCTTAGGCTATTATAGCGAACCCCAGTGATCATACCTCCCTCCCAAGTTTTGAAAAAATGCGCTTCAAACGACATGAATCTACTAGTTGAGGCCATCGATTATCCATTCTATATAAATTATCCTTTTTCATTACTATTTATAATGGTAAAATTATCAACCAAGGGTATAGTTTCCAATGGTCATATTAACCAACAGTCATATAACGATCAAAACCCAACAGTTACATTTCCCTTTATACTCTATAAATACCACTTCATTATTTTATTCAATATTCACTAAAATTCCTCTCAAGGTTATATATTTCATTTTATAAGATGTTGATTGGTTTAATAATATTTTATTTTATTTCTGTAATAACAGATTGGAGTGATCCAAATTTTACCATTTTGGATTTTATGTTTTATATTTTTTTCCAGTTGTAATGTTTGGAATTTTAATTAGTTTCGTCGCTGACTAATGTAATGATAATTATTAAAGAGATAAAATTTTGTTAGTTTCCCTTTATTTTTCACATGTATGATATTATATAATATGTAAAAAAACATTTATTCAAGAAAAAAAATATTATTTTAAAAAAGTATGGGTCGTTACATTCCTCTTTCCTTAAGAAATTTCATCCCCAAAATTTCAACTCATTTTCTCAGTTGACAAAAGGTGAGGGTACTTCTGTCTCATTATATCCTCTGGTTCCCACATTGCTTCTTCATATTTATGGTTCCTCCACAATACTTTGATGAGGTGGATAGTCTTATTGAATGGAACCTTATCTCTATGGTCCAAGATCTCCATTGGATTCTCCTCATAAGAGAGGTCATTTCCAGTTGTACCGCCTCCAGATTCAGTACATGTGAGAGATCAAGTATGTACTTTCTCAAGAGAGATACGTGGAATACACCATGATTTTGAGCTAGATTTGGTGGAAGTGCAAGCTGATAGGCCACCAATCCTATGTGATCTAGAATTTCATAGGGGCCAATGTACCTGGGGCTAAGCTTCTATTTATTCCCAAACCACATGACTCACTTCCATGGTGATATCTAAAGGATTTTCCCCAACATCAAACTCCAAGTCCCTTTGATGTCTATCAACATAGCTTGTATTCCAACTCTGAGAAGATTTAATATATTTTTGGATGAAATAAACCTTTTCTGTCACCTCTTTCACAAGATTAGGCCCAAGCATCTTTCTCTCAGTAACTTCATCCCAAGATGTAGGAAATATACATCGCTTCCCATATAGAGCTTCATAGGGTGAAATTTGAATACTCGAGTGGAAGATATTGTTATATGTGAACTTAGCTAATGGAAGTTTTGATCCCATCCACCTTTAAATCCCATTGAGCATGTTATCATCATGTTCTTGAGTGTCTGAATAGTTCTTTCAGACTAGCCATCGGTTTAGGGATGATAGGCCACACTGAAATTCATTTCAGTATTTAGAGAATGTTAGAGATTTCTCCAGAATTTATACGTGAACCTTGGATCGTGATAAAAAATGATAGAAAGTTTCTCCCCATGCATCCTCACCACCTCCTTTATGTATATCTTGGCAAGTTGGTCAATAGAGAAATCTTCCCGAATAGTGATAAAATGGGCAGTCTTGGTGAGTCAATCCACTATAACCCATATCAAATTATTTCCTTTTGATGTTATTGGGAGACCAATGACAAAGTATATAGTGATATCGTTCCACTTCCATGTTTGGTATGGGTAGTGGTTACAATACATCTTTAAGAAGTTCCCTCTCCACCTTCACTTATTGACATACCAAGCACCTTACAGTATAGTCAACAATCTCCCTTTTCATATTACCCCACAAATACCGATCATGAAAGTCCCTATACATTTTAGTGTTTCTAGGGTGTATATAGAATTTAGATCTATAAGCTTCATCCATCAACTCATTCTTTACCTTCGAGATATATGACACACATAAACTTGCATGAAATTTCAATACACCTTCTTGATCAATATTGAAATCAGGAAACTTTCCATTCTTCACAGCCTCTATCTTCCTTTCTAACAAAGGATATTCACTTTGAGATTTCTTGATATTATCTAGTAATGATGGATGAGAAATCATTTGGGATAGGGTTGATGATTCCCCTTCTATTATGATTTCTATGTACAATTTTACAAGTTATCTGATCAAAGGATCACCTTGAATCCTCAGCATTTCTAGCACAACAGTGTCTTTCCAACTTAATGCATCAGTAACTTTGTTTTCTCTTTTGGGGTTATAATGAATTGAATAGTAATAATCTTTAAGAAGTTTCAACCATCTCATTTTTCTCATGTTCAATTCATTTTATGTGATTATATACTTCAAACTTTAGTGGTCTTTATATATATCATATCTCTCCTCATAAAGGTAGTGCCTCCAATTTTTCAGAGTAAAAATTACCACAGCTAGATCCAGGTCATGCATAGGACAATTCTTCTCATGAGGCTTTAAATGTCAAGATGTATAAGCAATCACCTTGTAATTTTTCATGAGGATGCACCCAATCCCTTTCAAAGATGCATCACTAAAAATAACAAATCCTTCTCTAATAGAGTATAGAGTTAACATAGGTACAGTAACCAATCTCTTCTTTAGTTCTTGGATACTTTCTTCACAATCCTTTATCCAAATGAACTTATCCCATTTTTGAGTTAATTTTGTTAGTGGATTATAAAGTCATGAAGAGTTTTTCACAAATCTCCTCTAATATCTTGCTAAACTAAGGAAACTATGAATCTCTATTAGCATTTTAGGATGAGGCCACTCCTTTATAACCTTTGTCTTCATAGGAAAAAATGATATCCCTTCATTGGTTATAATGTTTCCCAAGAGATCAACTTTTTGTAACCAGAATTAACATTTACTGAATTTTCCAAATAGCTTCTCCTTCCCCAGAGTTCCCAATATAAGCCTTATATGATACTCATGCTCCTCATTAATTTTGGAATATATCAAAATATCATCAATAAAAACTACCACAAATTTATCAAGGTATTATTTAAAGACTCTATTAATAAAATCCATAAACACAGAAGAAGCATTAGCCAAACCGAAGGGCATAAAAACAAACTCATAATGACCATATCTTGTTTAGAAGGCAGTATTAGGAATATATTATTTCTTCACCCTTAATTAATAATACCCATATCACAGGTCAATCTTGGAGAATAATTGAGCCCCATGAATCTGATCAAATAAATCATCAATCCATGGGAGAGGGTACTTTTTCTTCACTATGGTCCCATTAAGTTCTCTATAATAAATGCATATCTGAATTGATCCATCCTTCTTCTTTATAAATATAATAGGTGCTCCCCAAGGAGACACACTTGGTTAGAAAAATCCTATCTCCAAACGATCTTGAAGTTTATTTAATTTCCATAACTCCACATTTTTCATTATATATGGGGTATTTGGTATCATCTTGGATTCAGGTATGAGTTCAATGAATAACTCTACCTCTCTTTCCGAGAGAGGTCCATGTAACTCTTCATAAAATAAAATAGTGTATTCTTGAATGATGGGGATATTCACTATATTTATACTTTCATTTCCTTACCCCTCTTCAAAAAATCCATTAAATTATTAGAGAACAAAGAATATAGTTCTACGATATTATTTATTGAGGGATCACACCCAGAATGGTGATATCTCTCTTGAATTTATCTTTACTAAGAATCAATTTACTGATATTTTTACAATGTCCATTTCTTGTGAGTATTTTGATTTTATTAAGTAGGAATTGAGATTATTTTAATTCAAATAATTCTTAAATTATTTTGGATCTTTTTTATTTTAGTTGTAGTTCAATTTCTACATTTATTCTTAATTTCTTTACATTTTAATGTATTGTAAAATTTAAATGAAATTACCTTGTTTTAATTTATTTTTAAATTAATTTATTTTTTTATATTTATTTTTTCCTTAATTTAATTTTTAAAAATAAATTGTAAATTTTTAAAAAAATGTTTGTCTTATTTTCTTTTACTTTATTCTTTATTAAAATTCAGATTTCACCTTGAAACCAAATCACCTACATATCCTTTTCCCAAATCAGGTACATAACCTAACCCTATAATCGACCCTGTCCTCTCTCTCAATTCAGGCATTCCCTTTCTCTCTTGAAACCAAACCATCACCCTATCGACCCCCTCAACCTTAATCCAATCTCTTAGAGATGGAGAAGACAAAGTGTGGTGATTATAGTAGTTCCAGATCTTCAAAGAAATCCAAGGCTAGTGGTGCGCCACATTGAGTGCTTGCTGGGAAAGTTATAGACATGTCCTAGTTGAATGGAAGGGAGATATTGCTGAAGAAGGTATTTTAGTTCCAGATATGGGAGTTTTTTTTGATGAAAAGAAACCAGGTTTCTTTTTCGAACAAGAGATAAATGATTTTATAAAGAGAAACAAGTTCCAGTTCAGTGATACTATTTCCCTATGGAATCAGGGATGACCTCATTGATTGAAGGTTCAAACATTACAATCGGTTTCTAACGGGTTTGTTCGTAGAACCAGAAACATCCAATGATTCCATATCCATTTGGACCTACTTTCCAAAGGTAGGCGCTCATTAGTTGTGGACTGATGAGGCTTAGGAATTTGCATTGGTCGAGAGGATGGGAAGTCAGATTCATCACACCTTTTTGAGGGGAATTATTGTCTACTCCGGGACTCTCTTTATAGATTTAAGTTATGTTCATGAATCCTTATTACATTACCAAGTATAAAATGATCTTTCCTTTAGTCTGAAAATCAATGATTGATATGTAAGAAATTCAGAGAATCTTTTATATGTATCTGAGGTTATTCATTGATGAAGAATCATCTGTATTTGTTAGAGATTCTTAGTTGATGGTATCCTTAAAATACATAAAAGTATCTTGGTCATTATGATGACCATACTGGTTTTAAAGCCACTCAGTGAGGCACTTGAAGTTTATTATCATTCAGGAGGACATGGATTATTTCAGAATTGGGATCGTACCCACTGATGGACTACCTACGTATCCTTTGTTTTGGAAAAGGAATCAGAACCCATGTTGTTCGAATAAGGGAGTATGATGTTTATTATTGATGGCTCAAAGAAAGATTTCATAATTACTTTTACACTCTAAGCTCACGTGAGTCATGCTCGGTGTGAGAAACAAGAGGTATTGGTAAAACCAGACAATTGTGTCATGAAAGGTGCAATCATAAGAAATGATGTGGGGCTTATGTATGTATGACTACCCAAAATAGATGAGGATTAATATTTACTTCAGGGAAGAAATCTAGGAACATGGTCCATAAAGGTATATGTACTTTATGGAGATTTGGATACTCTAATCTTGGGACTTACTCCTAAGGAAGATTCCCAAGTTAAGAGGGGACTTATGATTGGGTTTTATTCCTAAGAAGGAAGACCAGATCAAAAGGAAATTAAGATTGGGGCTTACTCCTGAAAAGGAGGCCCAGGTTAAAGGGATTTGAAAATTAAAGGGACTTGGGGCTTACTCCTAAGGAGGAGGCCCATATTTGAGACTAGGGTTTACTTCTGAAAAGGAGGCCCAGGTTAAGAGAATTATGGTTGGGGCTTACTCCTGAGGAGGATGCCCATATTTGAGACTTTAAGACTGGGGCTTACTCCTAAGGAGGATTCCCAGATTAGGGGACTTGGGACTTACTCCTAAGGAGGATGCCCCAGTCTTAAAGTCTCAAATATGGGCATCCTCTTCAGGAGTAAGCCCCAACCATAATTCCCTTAACCTGGGCCTCCTTTTCAGGAGTAAGCCCCAGTCTCAAATATGGGTCTCCTCCTTAGGAGTAAGCCCCAAGTCCCTTTAATTTTCAAATCCCTTTAACCTGGGCCTCCTTTTCAGAAGTAAGACCCAGTCTTAATTTCCTTTTGATCTGGGCTTCCTTCTCAGGAATAAAACCCAATCCTAAGTACCCTCCTAACTTGGGCATCTTCCTTAGGAGTAAGTCCCAAGATTAGAGTATCCAAATATCCATAAAGTACATATACCTTTATGGAATCTATTCCTAGATTTCTTCCCTGAAGTAAATCTTAATCCTCATCTATTTTGGGCAGTCATACATACATAAGCCCCACATCATTTCTTATGATTGCACCTTTCATGGAACAATTGTATGGTTTTACCAATACCTCTTATTTCTCACACTGAGCATGAATCACACGAGCTTAGAGTGTAAAAGTAATTATGACATCTTTCTTTGAGCCATCAATCATAAAAATCTTACTCCTTTATTCGAACTACGTGGGTTATGATTCCTTTTCCAAAACAAAGGATACGTAGGTAGCCCATCAGCAGGTACGATCCCAATTCTGAAATAATCCATGTCCTCCTGAATGACAATAAACTTCAAGTGCCCCATTGAGTGGATTTAAAACCAGTATGGTCATCATAATGACCAAGAGAATTTTATGTATTTTAAGGATACCATCAACTAAGAATCTCTAACAAATACAGATGATTCTCCATCGATGAAGAACCTCAAATACATATAAAAGATTCTATGAATTTCTTACATATCAATCATTGATTGTCAGACTAAATAAAAGCTCATTTTCTACTTGGTAATGTAATAAGGATTCACGAACATAACTTAAATCTATAAAGAGAGTCCCGGAGTAGACAATAATTCCCCTAAAAAAGGTGTGATGAGTCCGAATTCCCATCCTCTTGACCAATGAAAATTCATAAGCCTCATCATTTCACAACTAATGAGCGCCTACCTTTGGAAAGTAGGTCCAAATGGATATGAAATCATTTGATGTTTCCAGTTCTACGAACAAACCCGTTAGAAACCGATTGGAATGTTTGAACCTTCAATCAACGAGGTCATCCCCGATTCTATAGGGAAACAAAAAATGGTGAACCCGACGTGAATCCTTAACCAAGTTAAAATGATGTTTTACTTATTTGTTAGGTCCCTATTTAAAACTCAATGAGAGGGACAACAAACACAATCATTAACACATGTGCTCATCCAAAAGATGTAGTGGATGAATTTATCTTGATTATGTCTATTATATCAAACATGCACTCTTTTCCAAGATCTTCTACATTTCCAGAATGGCTGCTCTCAAGTTCACACCTGTGAGTACTACTGCTACGAATGCCGCTACTGCTACTCCTGCTGGATCATCATCCACTCTGAGGATGACATCACCTACTCAGCGTCTTCAACGTTGGGTATCAAATGCGCTGGTTAAGGAGTACCGTCGACATGGTACCATTCCAACTCTGGAGGCTGCTCGACAAGCCCTCCAAGTGAACAATTCATCCTGGTCGTCTGGACAGCGACGACCAGTAATCAAGAAGCAGGCGGTGCTAACTACCTTCTCCAACCGTTTCGGGTCGTTATGCCCAGAACGCAATCACCATTTACTCCCATATTCTGAGGAGGTGAATGAGTGTAACAACCCAAACTTTTTGAGTAGTATATTAACTTACTCTTAATGATTTAATAGAGATGTTAATGGTTAATGCAGAAAGAGGAGTCGATGGCTTCATCCCGTAGACTCGAACCTTATGAAGCCCACTTATCAGAGCTTGGGAATGAGGTGGAATCTTTGGGCTTCGCTTTGGACCAAGCCCAAGCCAAACTCCAGCATGTCAAGCTTGAACGGAAACGCCTGCGGGAGAAGTTCAAGTTAGTAGAGATTACTACTAGGGCAATGTTATCTGAGCCTCCCTCAGATTCTCTCACCATAGCACACCTTACACTTAGGTCATATGCTGGTGTTATAAGGGGCTATGTGACGAGACCCTAGCTTCTTTGTGTAATCCTTTGGGATGAATAAATTGAGATTTATTCCTTTAGCGAAGTTTGTGAAATTTCAAATGTTTGGATAATTTTAGGATGTATTTATTGATGAATTTTGAAAAAAAGGATATTTTAAAATATTTATGTAAACCTTAAATAATTAATGATGTGTAATGATTTTCAAAAAAGGTCTTCTGCAAAAGTGTTCAGTAAGGAATTTGGATTCTAATAAGATCAACTTAATTTTTGATGAATAGTAAATTATGAATAGTGATTTTACACTTAGGATTAGTAATGTGACCAAATGGATTAGTAATTTCACTCAAAGAAAGTTTTAATATAATTTAGACACCTAGATTAAGTAATGTGCTTCAATAAAATGGGTAAATAACGATTTCATAAATTAGTAGTCAAGTATTAGTTTTTTGGGGTGAATAGTGTTTTTAAGTAAAAATTAAATTAAAAAATATTTAGAATTTTTTTTTTATAAAATGGACTTTATTTTTGAACTCAGAGCACCGATATTATGTTATGGTAATTTTTGGGGTTTTTTCTGAAAAAATGAATTTTCGGTGAGTAGTGTTTTTATTTAAAAATTAAATTAAAAATATTTAGAAAATTATTTTTATAAAATGAAGTTCATATTTGTAATCATAGCATCGATATTTGGTTAAGGTGAAATTTTGGGATTTTTCTGAGAAAGATAAATTTTTAGTGAATAGTGAAAATACAGTTTTTAAGTTACGAGTGTTTAATGACATCATTAAATGATGTATTAAGTATGTAATCAATATGGTCGACTTATGAATAGTAAGATAAGGTATGAGGTGTCTCAAGTGGCCAATACCATGGGAAAATACCATGGTCAAGCCCATGGTTTTGCCAAAACCACCAATGAGGTGTCCCTTGGCCATTAATGCCTTGTCCCCTCACTTTCCCTATAAATACCAAGCCATTATCTCATCCTTTGGACTCAAAAATAATTCTCAATGAAGTTATGGTCGCCTTACCTCCCAAGGATTCCTCCCAAGGTGCCCTCAATCCTCTCAAGGTCCCAACCTTTGAGTTTTAAGAGTTATGTTTAAGGTAAGGGATTCGACCTCTCTCTTTCTTTTCAAGTAATATCTTTTATGTCATTCCTTTTATGATCCATGTTCTTATGTGGGAGGATGTTATTTTATATTCCTCTTACTGCCCTTTTCATTTTCATATGATGATAGATCCCCTCTTACTCTCATCATTTTGTTTTATGAATGTTTAAGTGGCGCCGTTAGGCTGCTGCATTTTTAAGGGATTCTTTCACCCTTCTCATTTTTCAAGTTCTATTTTCATGTCAAGTATTTCAAGTTCCTTTTTATTATGTTGGGGTATGATATATATATCTATCATACTTATATTTTATGATCATATGATTAGAGACCCTATTTTATCTCGTCAATTCATTTTTATTGAAGTTTAAGTGACGCCGTTAGGCTGCCGAATTTTTATATGAGGAATCTTATTTTTGTCTTACTTCCATGTTTTTCATTTCAAATGGAATGTCCTTAAAATTTCATTACCATGATTCATATCCTTTATATTCTGTTCCTATACTATTTTTATAGATCATTTATTAGTGGGTGACCCATGTCCCCTCTCTTTTCAACGTTTTCTAAAACCCTGTAACGTAGCCGTTATGCTGCAGAATTTTCGTCTCAAAATGCCTCTCTCTTTTATCAAAATTATTTTATGTTATTAAGTGAATACTAAAAGCTCTTATTTCTACAGGTATATTCACATATATATCAAAATTTTCTATTTTAAATTCTGGTATTTACATACATGAAACCCACTTTCCCTTTTCGTGGGTTTAAAGTGACATAAAGATCATGTCTTTAAAGCAGTTTTTAAAACGTTATGATTATGAAATGAAACCCATTTCTTTTATGCTATATGGGTTTTTTATGAAATGATTTATGATGATATATGTGGATCACATGATAATAAAGACATGTCAAGGGTGCGTCCATATAGCGCTCCAATGCATTGGGTAAAGATTTAATCTCTAGAGATGACCATTTAAGACTGATACCTTGGTGAATAACCTTGGTAATTTTTAATGAAACCTTGGGGATGGACCTTGGTGAAACGAAATGATTGTCAATATTAAATGTTGTAGCCACATCTTTAAGTTATAAAAAATTTTATTTTTATTATGATATATCTCATGATTTCTTTCTCATGCCTTAAAGTTCTTTTCATGACCTTATTGAAGTATCTCAAGTTCACATGTAAAATGTTTCTCTTGTTTCCCTTACTGGGCCTTCTGCTCACCCTTTCTTTTGATGCATGTCCCCAGGTTATGAGATGCAGTAATGAACCTAGGATTAACTTAAGGAGAATCCTTTCAAGTGTTTAAGAAGAATGTTTTTTGTTGTTTTCATGTATTATGTTCCTGGTTTCCAAGACACTAAACCTTAAAGATCCTCAGTTCTGTGTAATGTAATGAAAGTTTATGTTATAAAAAGGAAGGATGCTATAGTTGGTATCAAAGGATGGTTTAGTTATTTGTGGAAATTAGGATATAAAAACTTTAGGAAGAACCCTATAGAAAAGTTTAAATATAGGAAAACTTCCTGGTATTTTGGTAAGTATTGAGTAAGTGGTTTATCAAACAAATACATCCCTGTCGGGATACGAGCAGGTAGAGGTGGCTCTGGCACAAATGTACATAGGGATAAAACCCAAAAACACCTCTTTGATCTAGACTCGAATGGGAACTGGTGCACGAGAACGGGCCTTGCTGCACTCTTGGTTACGACATTCCCGGGGGATATGTTTGGTTAATCACAAGCTTTTTATGAATCATTATGAAGGAATCATAGAGAAATGTAATTGTCTAAGAATGAAGTCTTAGTTAAAAGATTCATAAATAAATTAAGTTTCTCACTAAGGTTTTATTCTTTTAGAGAATGACGGGAAATAGGAGGAACCGTGAAAATGGTGACCACAATGCACCATGTGCTGATGGCCCTCCGATGGAAGCCGGAATGGAAACATTCATGCAAATGATGAACCAACTGACTCAAGTTATGAGTAATAACTTGAATCAATCCGAGAGGCTGATCTCACCACAAAGGGAACAACATTCTGTTGAGTCCTTCATGCGTCAACAAACACCATCATTCAGTGGATCTACTAACCCATTGGTTGCGGAACAATGGATAAGCTCCATTGAAAAGATCTTTTCTGTACTCCTTTGTTCGGAACAAGAAAAATTCACCCTTGCTGTTTACCGCCTAGAGGGAGAAGCTAATCAGTGGTGGTCATTGGTCAAAAACACGAAGCCTAGAGGAGATATGGAAGCTATGGAGTGGGAAGAGTTCCAGGGAATATTCTTTAATAAGTATTTCCCTCGTTCCATGAGAACGAGAATGGAGAAAGAGTTTCTCGAGCTGAAGTAGAAGGAGAACGAATCTGTCGGAAGATATGAGATGAACTTCACCCGACTTTCACGATATACCTCTAGCTTTGTCATGGATCTAAGTGGGAAGGTTGATAGATTTTTCGGTGGACTGAGAGATCATCTGCGGAAGAATTTAGCCAACCGGGACTACGATAGCTACGACGAGATCGTACAGAGTGCAATGAAAGTCGAGCTAGAGTTTGGTGAGACATAGTGGTCTCATAAATCAAATGACAAGAAGAGATCATTGGATCCCAGTTTAGGGAAGACTTTTGATCCAGGGAGAGGTGGAAAGCAAATAAAACTTACCACATGCAATAAATGTGGGAAGAAGCATCTGGGGAACTGCTTGATCGGAAGTGGAAAGTGCTACAAGTGTGTAAGAGGAGGCCATATTGCTCGGAATTGTCGTAGTGAGGTGAAGCCTCAACTCCCCAACACTAATGACAGAGGAAAGATGGTTTTGGCCTTACCCGAAGTCCATTGCTTTAAGTGTGGACAGTTTGGGCACTATGCTAATCTCTGTCCAAATCCAAGGGCAGTGGAGGGGAATCACCATCAACCTCAGCAAAGGCCAGGGGAGCAAGGTCGTGCTTTTTCTATCACAACAACTGAAGTTGAAGCTCTGAATGACGTGGTAGAAGGTACTCTTGTTGTCCTATCAAAACTATCAACTACTTTGTTTGATTCTGGTTCTACGCATTCCTTTATTTCCTCCAAGTTTGCAAAGAATATAGAATCAATCCCCGAACTGCTTGAGGTAGAGTTGTCAGTCAATACTCCAAGTGGGATTATCCATGCATCAACAGTGTTTAGAGACTCTAGTGTTTACTTTAGTGAGCACAATATTATTGCAAATCTAGTAGTCATTCCCATGTTGGAATTCGACGTTATACTAGGGATGTACTGTCTCTCAAAGTATAATGCTAAGATCAAATGCAGAAGTAAGGAAATCTCAGTAGTCTTGAATAAACGACCTACAGTTATCTTCCAAGGAGAGATATCCCAAACTGATCCCTATCTAGAAGCACCTCCTATAGATTTATTTATGGAGTTAATCGGTGATGATGAAGAAGGAAAAGGGAGCATACAAATAGAAGATGTTCCAATTATTCAGGAATACATGGATGTATTTCCTGAGGAGTTACCTGGACCTCCCCCAGAAATAGAGGTAGAGTTCTCCATTGAACTCATACCTGGATCTCAATCGATATCAAAGACCCCATATAGAATGGAAAATGTGGAGCTAGAAGAGTTAAATAAACAACTCTAAGACTTGTTGGAGAAGGGGTTTATCCGATCGAGTGTGTCTCCTTGGGGAGCACCAGTTCTCTTTGTGAAGAAGAAGGATAGATCAATGTGGCTATGCATTGATTATAGAGAAATGAATGGGATCACAGTGAATAACAGATACCCTCTTCCAAGAATTGATGATTTATTTGACCAAATTCGTGGGGCTCAATTATTCTCTAAGATTGACCTTCGTTCTGGTTATCATCAACTGAGGGTGAAGAAGGAAGATATTCCAAATACTGCCTTCCGATCAAGATATGGGAATTATGAGTTTACTATTATTCCCTTCGGCTTGACTAATTCTCCTGCTATTTTCATGAATTTGATGAATAGAGTCTTTAAGGACTACCTTGATAACTTTATGGTAGTTTTTATTGATGATATTTTGATATATTCAAAAAGTCGTGAGGAGCATGAAGATCATCTGAGGGTTATTTTGAAAACTCTATGGAAGGAGAGGCTCTTTGGAAAGTTCAGAAAGTGTTATTTTTGGTTACAACAAGTGGCTTTCTTGGGGCACATCATAACCAATGAAGGAATCTCGGTTGACCCTACAAAGACAATGGTTTTGGAGGAGTGGCCTCAACCCACAACAGTAACTGAGATTCATAGTTCCCTTGGTTTAGCAGGATATTATAGGAGGTTTGTGAAAAAATTTTCATGGCTTTCTAATCCACTAACCAAGTTGACTCGAAAAGGGGTTAAGTTCATCTGGATAAAGGAATGCGAGGAAAGTTTCCAAGAGCTGAAGAAGAGATTGGTTACTTCACCTGTGTTAACACTACCCTCTATCGGAGAAGGATTCGTTATTTTTAGCAATGCATCTCTGAAAGGGCTTGGGTGCATCCTCATGCAAAATGACAAGGTAATTGCTTATGTATCTCAACAGTTGAAGATTCATGAGCAGAATTATTCTATGCATGATCTAGAGCTAGTGGCAGTTGTTTTTGCTCTAAAGATATGGAGGCACTATCTTTATGGGGAGAAATATGATATATACACTGACCACCAAAGTTTAAAGTATATTTTCACACAGAAAGAATTGAACATGAGAAAAAGGAGATGGTTGGAGATTATTAAAGACTATGATTGTTCAATTCATTATCACCCTGGAAGAGCAAACAAAGTCGCGGATGTGTTAAGCAGGAAAGACCCTGTTGTTCTGGCAACAATGAAGATCCTAGGAGATCCCTTGATTAAATATCTAGTAAAACTGGACATGAGAATTATAAGGAAAGTGATATCATCAACCCTATCCCAAATGATTTCTCAACCTTCATTACTAGATAAGATCAAGAAGGATCAAAAAGAAGATCCTTTGCTGTAGGAGAAGTTGGAGGTTGTAAAAGATGGGAAGTTCCCTGATTTCAATATTGATCAAGAAGGTGTATTGAAATTTCGTACAAGACTATGTGTTCCATCTATTCCTGAGATAAAGAAAGAACTGATGGATGAAGCCCATAGCTCTACTTTCTCTATACATCCAGGAAGCACTAAAATGTATAGAGACCTTCGTGATCATTATTGGTGGGATAACATGAAGAGAGAGATTTCTGATTACACTACAAGATTCCTGGTGTGTCAACAAGTAAAGGCAGAATGACAACTTCCTAAGGGGGTATTACAACCACTACCCATACCAGTATGGAAGTGGGATAATATCACTATAGACATTGTAACTGGTCTTCTGAAAACATCCAAAGGAAACAATGCGATATGGGTTATTGTGGACCGTCTCACCAAGACCGCCCATTTTATCTCTATTCGGGAAGATTTCTCTCTGGATCAACTTTCCAAGATATACGTAAAGGAAGTGGTGAGGCTGAATGGGGCACCACTATCCATCGTGTCTGATCGTGATCCAAGATTCACATCAAAATTCTGGAGAAGTCTTCAACATGCTCTGAATACTGAATTGAATTTTAGTACGGCCTATTATCCTCAAACTGATGGCCAATATGAAAGTACTATTCAGACACTCGAAGACATGCTGAGATTATACTCAATGGAATTTAAAGGTGGATGGGATCAACACCTCCCATTAGTTGAGTTCTCCTATAACAACGGCTTCCATTCGAGTATTCAGATGGCACCCTATGAAGCTCTGTATGGAAAGTGATGTAGAACTCCTACTTGTTGGGATGAAACTGGTGAGAGAAAGCTTCTTGGGCCTGATCTCATGCAAGAGATGACAAAATAGGTTCATGCCATCCAACAACACATAAAGGCTACTCAGAGTCAGCAGAAGATCTATTCTAATAATCGTCGAAGGGACTTGGAGTTTGGTGTTGGCAACAAAGTCTTCCTTTGAATTTTTCCATGGAAGAGAGTCATGCGGTTTGGGAAGAAAGGGAAGCTCAGACCTAGGTACATTGGACCCTATGAAATCCTTGATTGCATAGGAGCAGTGGCCTATCTTCTAGAACTTCCACTGAACCTAGCTCAAGTTCACAATGTCTTCCATGTATCTCTCTTGAGGAAGTACATACCCGACCCTTCGCATGTACTGAACCCAGAGGTGGTACAACTGGAACATAACCTCTCTTATGAGGAGCAGCCAGTGGAGATCTTAGACCGTAGAGACAAGGTTCTACGAAACAAGACTACCCACCTTGTGAAAGTGTTGTGGAGGAATCATAAATATGAAGAAGTGACTTGGGAGCCTGAGGAAACGATGAAGCAAAAGTACCCTCACCTTTTCGACTAGGCCTCAAGTATAAATTTCAGGGACGAAATTTCTTAAGGGGGGAAGAATGTAATGACCCAAACTTTTTGAGTAGTATATTAACTTACTCTTAATGATTTAATAGAGATGTTAATGGTTAATGCAGAAAGAGGAGTCAATGGCTTCATCCAGTAGACTCGAACCTTATGAAGCCCACTTATCAGAGCTTGGGAAGGAGGTGGCATCTTTGGGCTTCAATTTGGACCAATCCCAAGCCGAACTCCAGCGTGTCAAGCTTGAACGGAAACGCCTACGGGAGAAGTTCAAGTTAGTAGAGATTACTACTAGGGAAATGTTATTTGAGCCTCCCTCAGATTCTCTCACCATAGCACACCTTACACTTAGGTCATATGCTGGTGTTATAAGGGGCTATGTGACGAGACCCTAGCTTCTTTGTGTAATCCTTTGGGATGAATAAATTGAGATTTATTCCTTTAGCAAAGTTTGTGAAATTTCAAATGTCCGGATAATTTTAGGATGTATTTATTGATGAATTTTGAAAAAAATGATATTTTAAAATATTTATGTAAACCTTAAATAATTAATGATGTGTAATGATTTTCAAAAAAAGGTCTTCTGCAAAAGTGTTCAGTAAGGAATTTGGAGTCTAATAAGATCAACTTAATTTTTTTATGAATAGTAAATTATGAATAGTGATTTTACGCTTAGGATTAGTAATGTGACCAAATGGATTAGTAATTTCGCTCAAAGAAAGTTTTAATATAATTTAGACACCTAGATTAAGTAATGTGCTTCAATAAAATGGGTAAATAACGGTTTCATAAATCAGTAGTCAAGTATTAGTTTTTTGGGGTGAATAGTGTTTTTTAATTAAAAATTAAATTAAAAAATATTTAGAAAAGTATTTTTATAAAATGGACTTTATTTTTGAACTCAGAGCACTGATATTATGTTATGGTAATTTTTGGGGTTTTTTATGAAAAAATGAATTTTCAGTGAATAGTGTTTTTATTTAAAAATTAAATTAAAAATATTTAGAAAAATATTTTTATAAAATGGAGTTCATATTTGTAATCAGAGCGTCGATATTTGGTTAAGGTGAAATTTTGGGATTTTTCTGAGAAAGATAAATTTTCAGTGAATAGTGAAAATACAGTTTTTAAGTTATGAGTGTTTAATGACATCATTAAATGATGTATTAAATATGTAATCAATATGGTCGACTTATTAATAGTAAGATAAGGTATGATGTGTCCCAAGTGGCCAATACCATGGGCAAACCCATGGTTTTTCCAAAACCACCAATGAGGTGTCCCTTGGCCATTAATGCCTTGTCCCCTCACTTTCCCTATAAATACCAAGCCATTCTCTCATCCTTTGGACTCCAAAATCATTCTCAAAGAAGTTCTGGTCTCCTTACCTCCCAATTAGTCCTCCCAAGGTTCCCTCAAGCCTCTCAAGGTCCCAACCTTTGAGTTTTAAGAGTTACGTTTAAGGTAAGGGATCCGACCTCTCTCTTTCTTTTCAAGTAATCTCTTTTATGTCATTCCTTTTATGCTCCATGTTCTTATGTGGGAGGATGTTCTTTTATATTCCTATTACTTCCCTTTTCATGTTCATATGATGAGACATCCCCTCTGACTCTCATCATTTTTTTTATGAATGTTTAAGTGGCGCCGTTAGGCTGCTCAATTTTTAAGGGATTCTTTCACCCTTCTCATTTTTCAAGTTCTATTTTCATGTCAAGTCTTTCAAGTTACTTTTTATTATGTTTGAGTATGATATATATATCTATCATACTGATCTTTTATGATCATATGATGAGAGACCCTATTTGATCTCGTCAATTCATTTTTATTGAAGTTTAAGTGACGCCGTTAGGCTGCCAAATATTTATAAGAGAATCTTATTTTTGTCTTACTTCCATGTTTTTCATTTCAAATGGTATGTCCTTCAAATTTCATTACCATGATTCATATCCTTTATATTATGTCCCTATACTATTTTTATAGATCATTTATGAGTGGGTGACCCATGTCCCCTCTCTTTTCAACGTTTTCTAAAACCCTGTAACGTAGCCGTTATGCTGCAGAATTTTCGTCTCAAAATGCCTCTCTCTTTTCTCAATATTATTTTATGTTATTAAGTGAATACTCAAAGATCTTATTTCTACAGGGGTATTCACATATATATAAAAATTTTCTATTTTAAATTCTGGGATTTACATACATGAAACCCTCTTTCCCTTTCCGTGGGTTTAAAGTGACATAAAGATCATGTCTTTAAAGCAGTTTTTAAAACGTTATGATTATGAAATGAAACCCATTTATTTTATGCTATATGGGTTGTTTATGAAATGATTTATGATGATATATGTGGCTCACATTATAATAAAGACATGTCAAGGGTGCACCCAGATAACGCTCCAATGCATTGGGTAAAGATTTAATCTCTAGAGATGACCATTTAGACTGATACCTTGGTGAATAACCTTGGTAATTTTTAATGACACCTTGGGGATAGACCTTGGTGAAACGAAATTATTGTCAATATTAAATGTTGTAGCCACATATTCAAGTTATGAAAAATGTTATTTTTATTATGATATATCTCATGATTTCTTTCTCATTCCTTAAAGTTCTTTTCATGACATTATTGAAGTATCTCAAGTTCACATGTAAAATGTTTCTCTTGTTTCCCTTACTGGGCCTTCTGCTCACCCTTTCTTTTGATGCATGTCCCCAGGTTATGAGATGCAGTAATGAACCTAGGATGAACTTAAGGAGAAGCCTTTCAAGTGTTTAAGAAGAATGTTTTTTGTTGTTTTCATGTATTATGTTCCTGGTTTCCAAGACACTAAACCTTAAAGATCCTCAGTTCTGTGTAATGTAATGAAAGTTTATGTTATAAAAAGGAAAGATGCTATAATGAGAAGGTCCCTCAGGGCCTTAATTCAAGGAATCAGGAGTCCTTACCAAGGGTTCCCATCAATAATCGCCACTAGAATCGTGCGACAGTGCGCCCTCAACATGATGAGGGTGTCGACTCCAGGCGTTCGGCTCAGGTTCCTCAAACCCGAGCAGGAAAGACGAATCACCAGAGGCGAAATCCGGTTAACAGTGAGCAGGTTCTCATCTCTTCCATCTCTAGAGAATTCCACCAACCTAACTTGGTGGCAAGAAATGAGCAGGCACACACACCTGCCCGTTTTAATTCTGCTGTCTAGTAGACTCGTCTGGCAGCATCACGCCAATCCCGCCAGGCAATTCCAGCAGAGTACTATAGGCAGGAACGTACACCTGTTTATACATCATCAGCTAGTCAGCAGGCTCGTCTGAATACATATGATGGAGCTCATCAACCACGTTCAGCGAAGTGCAATCAACAGGCACATACACCTTCTAGTATTGATCAAGCCTACCAATAGTCTCGGTTGGTAGCATTCGAAGAAGTTAGTTGGAAAGCTCCGGCGACAAACAGGAGGCAGACTCAACTATCTGCCCCCACACTTGAGTACTTTCAGGATTCACTGATAGGAAAATGATGACATGAGTAGGCACATACACCTACTCCAAGCACAGAATGGATGTATATCCCCGTTCTGGCAGCTGAAGTCACCAAGCATATTCTATCAATGGTGAAAGAGTAGAAGCAAATCCCTGTTCATATTCTAGATGCCTGCCAGGATATTATAACGGCTTCAACAGCATCACAGGGAAAGAAATGAAAATCTATCCCTACCAGTGGAGTGACACATCAACAGTTCACTCCGGAACAGACACACACATCTGTTCTAGTCCAAGAGGGTTATGGGGCATACTCCCCCATATCATATGGAAAACCAAGTCAGGAACATACACCTGATTTGAGTGGAGATCGTCAGCCTAACCTGGCCATCTCTCCTGATCAGGCACATAAACCTGCTCAGAGCATCCACTTTCGTCAACAAGTGGTTTCCAAGGCGAGTAAGAAGGCATATAAGAAGAAGATCCACCCAACACAGTCAAGATATCAAGAGCCAATCTGTAATAAGGCCTTGCTCGATGCTGGAGTTCTTGAAACCCTCAGACAATTATCTATTGGAATCCAAGATTCTACTCCCTCATTTCCCAATAGTGGGAACATTAATTATGAAGGTCTTCAACAGACACTTCCCCATGAAGGCTTTATTCATGACAATTCGGTCAATCTCAAAGTTTCATCTTCATATGAGAGCTACAATAACCCTCTATGTGGCCAGAAGACCAAGGAGAAAAAGATCTCATATTTTTCTATAACCCACCATAGTGGTCCTTTCCATGATGATAAATTTTGCTGTGAAAGTCCTCTCCACAGTAGTGATGCACATTTCCCAAAAAATGCTCCAATGGAAAATGTATTGCTGAGAAAGTCCTCTTATCTTGAGGCACTTGCAAATGCAAAACCAGTCATATCTGATGCTTCATCACTAGCAGGTGAAATAATTTCTCAATCAGAAGATAGCCCAAGGTGTAGGTCATTCTCTGAACCACCCCTAAGTCATGCATCTTCTAGTTTGATCAGTGATTTCTCTACCAATCTTGTTGAATCTGATGAAACAACAAGGAAGCACCAGCTCTGGTCAAATCAGGTTGAATAATCTTCAATAAATGATAAATATGAAATGCTGAACATGAGAAAACAACTGGAGAAAGGTGAAGTACCAGTCATGTTTTGGCCTCTGGCTGACTCTCAGTATAACATTCCAGAGATGTTGACAGAAGATGGAATTCATGATATTCGTCTCAACAAATGGAAAACTATTTGTCAGTTGAAAAAGAAAATATTATCTTATGATGAATATGAAAATCATGTTAAGATAATAGAAGGGTTACAACGTCAAATTGACTTGGCATATCTATCAGTCTCTCGATATCCGAAAGTTGAAAATCAGCAGAGAGCCCTTCAGCGTTCATGCCTTGGCGCACTAAGAAGATTGCGCCAGTTAATTGACAATTCCCCATCTGGTATTCATGTCAGAGGATGGGGTGTTCATGGAGCACTACATTTCACGGTGCTCTCCAGTCAGCAAAGCCCACCGAAAATGGTCTCATACAATGTTATTGCCTGTGGCCGGCCACAATCAATGGGTTTTGTTTGTAATCAAAAGCTTTCTCAAGAACATGCTTCAACTAGTTCTTCTCAAAATCAAGAATATAGAGAACAAGTTGTTGAATTACTCCTGCATCAAGCAAATGAGAATATTGAACATGCCTCTCGTATGGAGCAAGCACATCATCAAGTGACAGAAGTTTTTTAAATCATCCAATGATCTTTTTAACCGGGTAATAAAAGTGGATACAGGTTAATGCATCCATATAATTTCCAGACTAAGGTCCGCAAGATCAGGAGATCTTTTAAGAAAGTCTCAGATGTAGCATTTCAAGAGACACCCCAGCTTTCTAGAATGGGGACTCTTTTAAACCAGCCCTTGGAATCAACAAATAGAATTCAAGGAGTCGGGCGGGAACATCAAGAACAGCCCCAGTCCACCGGACTGGGGACTTTTTCAAATCATCAATCCCCTCCTTAGAGAAATTCAGTCTTTTCTCGATTGGGGAAGAAGCCTCAAGAGGAAAAAGGAGCCAAATTATCAGGAGATTCCCTCCAAATTACGGTTCGTCAAGAAGTTCCTAAGGGATTGAATCAAAAAAAGGAAATGTCTCATCAAATATATGGAAGAAGACAATATCACAAAAATGCTGATAGAAGGGATGCGATGTGTTATGCATCAATAAATTTCATCAATGCCGTTGTTGCTGATCCACCAGATGAGGCTCATTCAGAGGGATCATATGAAGATATTCCTACTCAAGAAGTTTTACGCACAGACACAAATAAAGAAGGTGTGCGTACACGAAATCAAAGGCTTACCCAGAATCTAGGTTTTCCTTCAAGTAACCCACTTCCCCCTCTCCGAAAGGGATCAAACAAGGGTAAGGGAAAGAATCAGGTTACATATCCTTCCTCTGGAGAAGGCCAATCGCTCTCACTAGAGTAAATATTTGTGCAACAGGAGGAAGAGATGAAGGAATTGAGGAGGTTGAATGCAGAACTACTTCAGGGTAGTCTTCCTCCTAAACGTGTTGGAGTCAGTCAGCCAAGGAAGTTTGTTGTAGCTACTAAGATGGATCAAGAATATACTCCTTTATCAGTACACCCTCATAGGTCTAATCCTATGGGTCAAATGCAACAACAATTGGCAGTGCTACCATCAGTTGCAATACCAGCTGCCATACCTGTTCAAACTCCAGTCATTGCACCTGCCCAAGTCCAAGTTCAACCAGATGTTTCTTAAAAGTTAATAACTACCATTGAGTAATTAACATCTCGATTAGAGACTATGGAAGGGAAGCATGCACAGGTTCAACCAGAAAAGAAATATTACCCTGAATGGGTAGATTCAATCTCTCCCCCATCAAGTTTTGGGAACCCTGTATTCCCTATTTTCAATGGATAAGGTGACCCTGAACAACATTTGATGCATTACGTGTCTTGTTGCGATCCTATAATGGGAACTCTAGAGCAGCAAGAAACAATGAAACTTAGATGCTTCGTGCGAACCTTTCAAGGACTAACTTTTTTCTGGTATACAAGCTTGCAATCTCGGTCAATTATCGGGTGGGAAGATCTTCGCCAAAAATTCCTTCTCCAATTCAGCTCAACATTTCCAAAGACAACAGTTTTCAATCTTACAAACTGTAAGCAAAGGGAGAATGAAAGAGTCTCTGATTTCATTACTCGCTAGAAGGGATTAACATATTCTCTGAGCTTAGCACTCCCTCAAGATTAACTGTTGCCAATATGTGTGGAAAATATGTGTGATGAATTACGCACGTTGTTGATCCCTATGAAATACATAGGAGGGTTTCAAGACATTACTTCAATCGCTCAACAGATTAAAGATTCTCTTATACAGACTAAGTCTAAATCTCATGTAATTTCATCAGCTCCAGGAAAGAGAATGGATAGAGCAGAAACTACTACAGTTATGCTTAAAAAAGCACCTGTACCTGCTTCTACTTCAAAACCTTCATCTTCTCGAAGGTCTCCACCTCCTGAGTGCCAACAACAAAGGCCGTTTCGTCAAGACAATCAAATAGATCAAAGATGAAAACAATTTTAGGATCTAAAAAGAAAAACATACTCTTTCCGTAATGAACAAGTTCCTGGTTACTTCATTTTGGCTCTAGAAAATAATTCGGTTCAGTTTCCAAGGCCCAAAAGGCCAAAAAAGGAAGGAGATAAAGATCGTCCCAATTATTGCCCCTTTCATCAAATGTTGGGGCATCCCATCCAGGAGTGTTTTGTCTTCAAAGACCTCCTGCAAAAGATGGTAGACTCGGGACAAGTCAAACTGAAAGGCTCTTCAGCCCAGGTAGCATGTGTTACTACTACAGTTCCAGAGGAGGAAGGTGAGTGGCAAGAAGTCAAAAGAAAAAATGCACAAAAATATAATGATTGGATGGTCAGAAAGACAATCAACCGAACTCATGCTATTTTGAGAACGCAATTGAAGAAACCAATTTTACCTTCTGCCATGAATGCCGCAGCAAAACCCTCTTCATGAGAGGTAAAATCCTCAAAGAAACGACATGATACAAAGAAATAAAAAGAATCAGAAGAAGTTGAGTACATGTCAAAGCCTAATTTGTCTTTGACCCTGGTAGACTTCATGCCATCTACTTCAAATCAATGGGCACTGCCCCACCAAACGGTACAACCTAAATTGGCTAGTCAGGAAGATTCTTCATCGGATGAAGAGTTAATCTTTGGTTCTGTTAATATGATTCAATTAACAGATCCATATGCCAGTCGCAGTTTCGATTTTGATGAGCCCAAATTCCCTATATCAAATAGAGGAATCATAGGAAGTTCCATAAGCCCAGGATACAGGGGAAGACGTGGATCTTTTAGAGGCCAATATTCCAATTCTACCCCTTCTAGAACTATGTATGTAGTAGAAACTCGTGGTAGAGCCCTTCAGTGAGCTCAGCAATAACAAGAAAGTTCTTCTACCAATAGCAAATTCAGTCCTGGTATAGTTATTTTGGAAGACCGGTTGAAGGTTCCATATTCTTCCTCTCAGCAAGTAAATGGATCTAATTGGTCTAATCTTCCAAATCCATGAGTATTACCAACTCCTATCCTGGTACAAGATGTATCAAATTCCAAAGCATCTGCTTCCAAGGAACCTACTAAACCACATATTCCTATTGGGAAACACAGACCTTTGGATCAAAAGTATGATGTATTGAAACACTTGGCCCAAGTACTAGACAAGCTATCAATTATGGATGCTTTGAATCTATTAAAAGATCTTCGGGAGGCACTCATAGAGGCTTTGTCAAGTCCTCAGGAGTTTGAAACTGAAATTGTTGTAGCTAAAGTCTATCACATAGAGAATAATCCTGCAGAATTCCATGCAGTGATATCTTTCATAGATGAAGATGAAGATGATGTCGTGCATGGACATATTAGACCTTTGTACTTATCTGGAAAGGTCAATGGTGTAGACGTCCGAAGAGATTTCATTGATAATGGTCCAGGAGTCAATCTCATGCCCATTTGTACACTTCATCGATTGGGCCTCATGGAATCTGATTTATCTCCTTCAACTATGATGTTATAAGGATATGATAAAAATTAACAAGAACCACTGGGCGAATTTATACTCAGAACTCAATTTGGAGATCTTTTATCCAATTTAGATTTCATGGTTGTTGATCAAGACACAGCTTTCAACATCTTTCTTGGAAGACCCTGGCTACATCAACATGAGGATATCCCTTCATCATACCATCAATGTCTCAAATATTGTTTCGATGGTCAAGTTGGGACATTATATGGTGATAAGGCCCCATTCAATACATGTGAGTCTTAATACATTGAGGCGTAATTCTATCACCTGAAAGAAAAGTATAAATCCACAACAAAGGAGATTACCAAAGTTAATGCTCCATATGGTTTGGAGAAGATTCCAGTAAATCCATTTGCGCATGTGAGTACAGATTATGTGTTGCCTATCAATCAAATTGACAGGATAGACCCAAATCAAAATACTCTTATGGAAAGATCCATAATTTCAATTACGACAATCAAGCTAGACAACATGGGAGAAATTGGTGATCCTCCAAGCAGTGATGAAAGCCCAAATGGTGATGTCTTCATTTCATCTACTGAAATCCAACAAGTCTATACTTCACCAATTAGTCCAGAAGAAGTTATAGCAACATCATAGGTGAACAATAATGTTGATTCTAAATCCATCATCTCCTCTTTATTACCCAAAGAAGACCCTTCATCATCAATCGGGTCAGAAATGGAAGCTTCTTCTTCAAGATGTGCAAATTTTGACATCTCTTCTGATCATGAAAATTCTGCTTCATCATCTACTATGCAAGTAGAAACAAAAGAAATAACACATGTTGAAGAAGAAGAGGAAGATCTCAGAGATGCTCCTCCAACATTTGAAGAGGGTATCTCTACCACCGTGGATGAACTCAGAGAAATAAATCTGGGTACAAAATAAGATCCACGCCCCACTTTAATCAGTGCGGCCATGACTCTTGAATAAAAAGAGATGTATATTTACTTTTTAAAGAAAAATTGAGACATATTTGCTTGTAACTATACAGAAATTCCCGGGCTTGATCCTGATGTTGCTACTCATCATTTGGGTTTACCAGAAGAACATAGAGGATTTAAGAAAGCCGTGAGAAGAACACACCCAACT
This sequence comes from Viscum album, assembly GCA_963277665.1. NCBI lineage: Eukaryota > Viridiplantae > Streptophyta > Magnoliopsida > Santalales > Viscaceae > Viscum > Viscum album. The sequence continues at coordinate 580,503,904 of OY728129.1, read as the reverse complement.
TATGCTTTCAAAATTGAAGCTTAAGTGGATAATATTATCAAAGATAACTTCATCATAGAAGTTCAATATCCCAAGTGGTTGGCTAATATTGTCCCTGTAAAGAAGAAGAATGGACAAATTAGAGTTTGCATCGATTTCAGAGATCTTAATCGGCATTGTCCTAAGGATGATTTCCCAGTTCCGATTACAGAAATTTTAATTGACGCAACAGCTGGCTATGAAAAACTTTCCTTCATGGATGGATATTCCGAATATAATCAGATCCGAATGGCCCCAGAATATGAGGAATCCACAACCTTTAGAGCCCCTCAGGGTGTGTTTTTCTACCAGGTAATTCCCTTTGGCTTAAAGAATGCGGGTGCTACATATCAGCGTGCCATGCATCGTATCTTCAAACCCTTTCTAGGGAAGATTGTTGAATTCTATGTAGACGATTTGGTGGTTAAATCCAAACAAAATTCTAATCACTTGGATGATTTGGAAGTCATATTCCACAAGATTCGACAACATAATTTGAAGATAAACCCCTTAAACTGTGCTTTTGGGGTAACCTCAGGAAAATTTCTCAGCTTTTTTGTACGCCATCGTGGTATTGATGTCGATCCTGAGAAGACGAAGTCAATAATTGGTATGTCACCTCCTATAAATTTGAAATAATTAAGAGGGCTTCAAGGACACTTATCCTATATTCAGCGTTTCATCGCCAATTTGGCAGGCAAAAGTTTACCCTTCACCAAATTGATGAAGAAGGGAGTCACTTACCAGTGGACTGAAGAATGTCAAGAAGCATTCAATATTCTCAATAAATACCTCTTGAGTTCACTGGTACTCATGCCACCTGTTAAAGGAAGACCACTTATCCTCTACGTGACAGCTTTAGAGCGATCATTGGGTGCCTTTCTTGATCAGAAGAATGATGCTGGGAATGAAAATAGCCTCTATTACCTCAGTAGGACTATGCTTGAACCAGAAACCCGGTATTCAAGTATTGAGAAGTGCTGCCTAGCATTAATATTTGTAGTTCAAAAGTTGAGACACTACCTACAACATCACGAGGTCCAATTGGTATCTCACAATAACTCGCTCAAATTCATCCTTAGTCGTCCAATGCTTACAGGACCTCTGGCAAGGTGGGCAGTTATTTTGTAGCAATTCGATATTCAGTATGTGTCTCAAAAGGCAATAAAGGGCCAAGCTTTAGCTGATTTCCTGGCTGAACACCCTTCAGTGGAAGACACATCTTCAGATATTGAACTCCCTGATAAGGAAGTCTTATCTATTCAAGAAAGTCCTTAGGCATGAGAAATGTATTTTGATGGTGCTTCTAGAAGTCCAACAGGGAGGAAAATGGAAAATCCTAAATTCAACAAAGTTGGCTTAGGAATTGTGCTCATTTCTCCAGAAAAGGAAGTGTTACCTTATTACTTCTTATTTTGGGAATGTGGTACTAATAATGAAGCAGAATACCAAGCTCTCATCGTAGGATTGGAATTGGCGCTTCAAGCACAAGTGAATCACTTAAAGGTGAAAGGTGATTCAGACCTGGTAATCAATCAAGTTAATGGGGATTATGCCATCAGAAAATAAGAACTAATCCCTTTATATGATTACGTCAGAGAGTTAATGGCGGAATTCCCTTCGAAACCGACATTTTATTATGTCCTGCGATCACAAAATGCTCAAGTTGATGCACTGGCTAATATAACCACAACTCTGGCAGATCCAAATCGGGATGAGACAACCATCAGTATTTCCCACCATCATGCAATTTCACCTTATGTTCGAATCAGAACAGAGGAAATTAATGAAATTATTCCCATTCCTGAACCATATGGTCATACTACAGGATGGATGTCACCTATCAGAAAATACCTTCAAAATGGAACACTTCCACCTGATAGAGCCGGGAAAGAAAAAATTCGGCGACGTTTGGTCAATTTTACTCTTTATGATAGCCTAGATCACTTAGAGAAAATCCTATACAAATGTGGTTTTGATGGAGTTCTCTTCAGATGCATTGATGGTGAAGAGACAATGGCTGTCATGAAAGAAGTGCATGTAGAAATCTGTGGTGCCCACCAGTCTGGACATAGACTGTCTGATCAGATTCGAAGGCTTGGATACTTTTGGACTTCAATTCTACAAGATTGTGTTGATTTAACAAAGAAGTGTCATTCATGCCAAGTACATGCCAACTTCATTCATCAACCTCCAGAGTTTCTTCATACAGCTAAATACTCGTGGCCATTTGCCACATGGGGAATGGATGTGGTGGGACCTTACCCTTCAGCTACGACCAAGAAATTTAAGTATATTCTTACTGCTACTAATTTAGTTTCCAAATGGGATTAGGAAACACCTCTCAAGGAAGTCAGTTCTAAATGCATTGTTAGCTTCATCAATTCTAACATCATTACCAGATTTGGTGTCCCTCATACCATATTGACGGACAATGGCACCAACTTCTGTTCATCCGAGGTAAAGAAATTTTATCAAGAATAAAACATTAAATCCAACCATTCATCTCAGTATCATGCAGCGGCCAATGGCCAGATAGAAGCCTTCAATAAGACTCTGTCAAATGTACTACAAAAGACGGTGGATAAAGATAAGAAATCATGGCCTGATAAACTCTTCCATGCTTTATGGGCTTATCGGACTACCACCCACACTCCAACGCAGTCAACTCCATATTCATTGGTATATGAAACATAAGAAGTCTTGCCAATTAAAGTTCAACTACCCTCGCTCAGAGTTTCCATTTGTGATCAATCATCTACAGATGAACAATATCAAAAGAGATTGAATGAATTGGAACAGTTAGATGAGAAAAGATTGTGCACTTTGCACCACTTGGAAGTTGATCAGAATCGAATAGCATGAGATTTTAACAAAAAAGTTCGTATTCATTCATTCACTCAGGGAGAATTGGTATTAGTTTTCAGAACTCCAATGATACCAGAAAAGAAACCTCCCAAGATTGAGCCAAAATGGGAAGGACCTTACTCAATACATAAGGTCTACTCTAATGGAGCTTATTCTTTAATCTCAATGGATGGAGAACTCATCACTACTCCAACCAATGCAAGATTTTTGAAGAAGTATTTTGTATAAACACAAAATATATCATCATTGGTCCGGTATGACATTAAACTACACCACCGTCCAGTAAGACGTTAAAATACATCATCAACGGTCCGTGCATATGACCCTAAACTATTTGCAAGTCCCTTACGTCCAGCAAGACGTTAAACTGCATCATCTAGGGTCCATACATATGACCTTAAACTATTTGTATTAATTTCATCCCACATGACGTTAAACTGTGAAAAAAATTCCCTAATTTGTCCTCACTGCATGACATTAAACTGCACAGTCCCCCTTCCATCCAGCATGACGTTAAAATACACCATCCACGGTCCATGCATATGACCTTAAACTATTCGCACTTTCGTCCAACATGATGCTAAACTGTATCGTCCCTTTTTTTGTCCAACATGACGTTAAACTGTGAAAAATTCCCTAATACATCCAACATGATGTTAAATGGTGTAATCTTTTGTCCTTACTGCATGACATTAAACTGCACAGTCCTCTTTTTTGTCCAACATGAAATTAAACTGTGCATCGTTAGGGTTGTTGCTACCTCTTGTTTCTCACACTGAGTATGACTCACGTGAGCTTAGAGAAAACTTCAACCATAACTCTCTCTTTGGGCTACTAACCATGTGTAAGTCCCAACACTATATTTTAGATCGTTGTCCCCAATAACAAATTGATCACTAATTCATTCTTTAATTGAACTATGCGGACTTTGATCCTTGCCTTCCAGGATGGGTACGTAGGCAACCTCCCAAGGTTCAAGCCCAAAATCAATCTCTTCACATCGGTTCACCTCCATCTCATACAATGTTGATTCGTGAAACCGCCCCTATAATCAATATCTTTACATTGGTTCACTTTCGTCCTTGCTATACGACGTTAAACTATACAACACTGTTTTGTCTAGTATGATAATAAACTACAAATATTCTTTGATACCCTCACCTAAGAGGGAACCATTATTTACATTGATTTTTCAATCATGTTTCAGTTCAAAGACTACGTGCATACATGGTAATGCCCAAACCTTTTATCTTGGGTTAAACCATCATTGCACTAAATTCCCTTTTCACCCTTCACATGTACAAACCAAATTTGTATAGAGGGTATTTATAGAACTACGTGGGCTTGATTCCAATCCTTATGGGATACGTAAGAACGTTCAAGTGTCCCTCGAATCCAGCCCCAAGTCTTTTGGGCCTAACCCCAAATTCCACTTTCAGTCCCCTGGTTGAAAAGTCCCTATGAAAACACAAACTGCATATTTCTTATAATGGTCCAAGCTCTATGACCCTAAACTAAGATCTCTAATCCTTTTGTCCCACACGACGTTAAACTGTAGTTCAATAACTATGTATGTCTTGATTCCCATCCTTATGGGATACGTAGTGAAGTCCAACATTTCCATTCAGGACCTAACCACAACATGATTATGGTTAGCATTGACCTATGTATATCTGTATACATTGGACAATACCCATCTTTATGTGTCATAATCCTAAACTTAAATATTTTCAGATCTTCATAACCCTTTTCTTGACTTTTAGTCACAAAAATGTCAAATTTCTGAGAGTTCTTTTACCTGACTATGCAGTACGTGCCCTTAGGCGGCCTTGCATAAACAGTCTCTATAACAGATTTTTCAGCCAAAAGATACTATTATTTGACTATACAGCCAATACCCTTAGGTGGCCCTGCATAATTCAAACCCCCTAATGGGTTTTTCAGATACTGGTAACTTCATTCTTAGGAAGAAAGCCTCTTTTGTCCTTATTGGTCTTAAATGATAGTATGTAGGGATCCGCAAAAAATATCAATCCTTAATATATTTGTCCCATATCCTTTTTCATGATCTGAAAGTATTCAATTATATGGTTTATATTCTACTTCCCTATGTTTGGGTCAGACCTTCGTAGGAGTGATATCCATCCAGTTCTTTGATAATCTTGTTTGGAAATATCTTCTCCATATTAAAGTACCTCTTTCCATACAACAAACTCTATACTTTGGAAAATTTGAATCTTCATAAAATTTCACTGGCTTTTTAGCACTAGGAAAGTAAATTTCTGAGAGTTCTTTTTCCTGACTATGCAGCACGTGCCCTTAGGCGGCCTTGCATAAACAGTCTACATAACAGACTTGTTAGCCAAAAGATACTATTTATTTGACTATGCAGCCAATGACCTTTGGTGGCCCTGTATAATTCAACCCCCTAACGGGTTTGTTAAATAATGGTAACTTCATTCTTGGAAACTACTTCTTCTAATGCCTTTTAGCTGTTTTTCATATCATTCCTCAGATCCAAATTTTCTTAAGTTATAGTTTACATATTTTCCATCATACTTGAGTATGGTAATATGTTTTCAGATAAATTGTCAAAGAATTTATTCAATTCTAATTCATTCGGTCAAAGTTATTTTGACCTTAAACATTAGACTCTTTATGTCCAATGTGCATGACTTTAAACTGCCCACAAAATACAAAGGAACTCGGAGTAAAAGTCAAGTTCCAGCTCACTAAACATACATTTTGTTTGATTTATGTAATATTGAGCAATTAAAAGATTCAAAGTTTGTAGGGTTATTTATAATAATCCTAGTAAAAATAAAACTATGCTTACTAGGCCCATTGGCTTAGGTAAAATTTAAAGCATGTAGCAAAAGAATGCAGGTACAAATGATTGAAGATGAAAGTGTTTTTCATTGATACACAGGAGATAGAAGGACATCCATAGACTGGAGTCTCTTCTCTTTTTCAATAATTACAAGAGTATTTCAACATAACTCTTCATTTGATTTACGGCATCCCGAGATTCATCAGAAACCACCTGGAATTCATTCATTCAACTGGATACAATAAGAGATGCAGTGATACCAGCTCTTCTTGGAACAATTGTAAAAGGATGTTCTTGAGTGTGGTTTGAGAAAATTTTCTGCTGATCAAACAGTGACTCTGTTTCTATCCAAGAGACTTGGAAGATGGATACATGGATTTGAGAATGGAGAATTGGAAGTAAAGATCCATTTGGATAGAGTACTCTTTTCAGATATTGCTATAATGCCATGTTTGTCTTCTCTCCACCAACCGGTAGCGGAAAACATTTCAGCCCATGGGTTTTCCATTTTCATATCTGCAAGGAAATGGCATGGAGGAAAAATTTGAAAGTTCAAACCAATTTTGTTGCTCTTAATGCACAACACAACCGAAATAGAGGAGTAGCAATACAACTGCATCTCAGGCATATAGTTCTTTTCATCTGTAACATTGACTCCCTGCAGATGAACATGACCATACAGAGACATATAGATTCTATGTGGGAAATTAAGATGATATTTCTTCAAGTACTTAGCCAAATCTGGGAGAGAGTTGTCACAGATATCATAGTAATCATGGCCAACAATATTCATCATGTCATCAATCTGCTTGCTATCCAGTTCATCAGCCGTTCAGATTCTCCTGAGAGCCATTGAATCTGCACAAAAGTTGAATAAACTAAATCTTAAATGGGTTTATTTTTCATAAAATTTATGAAGGAATTCAGAAAAATGGAAAAGGAATTAAGGCACGCAAGTCTAACCTTGGCGCGCAAGTGTTAACGTGCCACACTAGTTTTTGATGTGCAAGTATAAACCGCGGAAGTCCAAACACCTCTACAACAGCGCAACAGCAAAGAAACAGGGGAAAACAGAGAAACCTACGCGGCGAAGGCCACTTGTGCGGTGAGAGCTCGAAAGTTTGAAATCCGAATGCTTTGTACGGAAATGGGGCCATATATTTATAGGCCACAACCGTACCCTACGTGCCGAAGTCTATCCAGCTGGAAGTTACGCACCATACCTTGCGCGCCACTTCCTGCGCGCCATACCTTGCACGCCTCTTTCCCTTTGGTTTTCTTCTTTTCCTCAGAGTCACATCCTTATTCTTCCAGATCCAACTCTGAGGGGGGACTTTTGTTGATGCTCCTTTTTCGTCACATTGTCTAAAGGAATGGAAAGGGAAATGACTTAGAACAAATTGATTTATCCTTTGAAGAAAACATCAAAAATCGAAAAAGGCATGAACAGGGCTTAAAATGCACAAGGGTCTCGCAAGTTCCATCACTGTCACGCAAGTATACTTGCACGCCACCTAATGGTCATGCAAGTGACTTGCGCGCCCTAAAGGATAACCACCCGGGGTCTTGTCCAGCCTATAAATAGACCCTGTGGGCCCCCCATTTCAGGGAGGAATTTTTCCAGAATTCAGATACAGAGCTCTGAACGCCCAAGTATCTTCTTCAGGTGTTCTGAACACTTATAAGGTAATTATTTACCTAGAATGGAATGTCTAAACAAGAGGAGTAAGGTCTAAGTGTTAGAATTCACTAACACTTGCGCGCCTAAGTGTTTTACCCTTAAGGAAAATTTACACACTTGCGTGCCGCCCTACTTCTTCATCATAACTTGCGCGTCATCTTCTGGAAAGCCTCTAGGGATGATTCTAAAGGCTTTGATCAAGGATCGCCCAAATAATACTCTAAGGGCTGAAAATTGTGCAAGTACCCATGTGCCGTGTAGGTATACCTGTGAGAACAGGACTTGTGTGCCCACGCAGTACCTGCATGCCTACCAGGACTTGCGCGCGCCCCTACCTTTTTTGGGTGCCTTTCCTGCCCATTTCACCCCTCTTATGCCATTCTACCACTCCTATTCAAGATTCAGTATTCAAGACACTCTTCAAAGTCATTTATGGCATGTTTTCTTGATCAACTTCCTTATCTGAAAGGAATTTTGTGGAATATCTCTCAAAACCTAGTGATTTACACATCTTTATGTCACTAAAGATTGAGATTTCATTCATTCAACCTCATCCTCTAAGATGAGAGAACCCCTTAACCTGGGCCTCCTTTTCAAAAATAAGCCCCAGTCATAATTCTCAAATTTGGGCATCCTCTTTAGGATTAAGCCCCAAGTCCTCTTTAACCTAGGCCTCCTTTTTAGGAGTAAGTCCCAGTCATAAAGTCCTCTAATCTGGGCATCCTTTTTAGGAGTAATCCCCAGTCTTAAATTCTCAAATATGGGCATCCTCCTCAGGAGTAAGACCCAACCATAATTCCCTTAACCTGGGCCTCCTTTTCATGAGTAAGCCCCAATCTCAAATATGGGCCTCCTCCTTAGGAGTAAGCCCCAAGTCCCTTTAATTTTCAAATCCTTTTAACCTGGGCCTCCTTTTCAGGAGTAATCCCCAGTCTTAATTTCTTTTTGATCTGGGCTTCCTTCTCAGGAATAAAACCCAATCATAAGTCCCCTCCTAACTTGGGAATCTTCCTTAGGAGTAAGTCCCAAGATTAGAGTATCCAAATCTCCATAAAGTACATATACCTTTATGGACCCTGTTCCTATATTTCTTCCCTGAAGTAAATATTAATCCTCATCTATTTTGGTCAGTCATACATACATAAGCCCCAAATCATTTCTTATGATTGCACCTTTCATGGCACAATTGTCTGGTTTTACCAATACCTCTTGTTTCTCACACCGAGCATGAATCACATGAGCTTAGAGTGTAAAAGTAATTATGACATCTTTCTTTGAGCCATCAATCATAAACATCGTACTCCCTTATTCGAACTACGTGGGTTATGATTCCTTTTACAAAACAAAGGATACGTAGGTAGCCCATTAGTGGGTATGATCCCAATTCTGAAATAATCCATGTCCTCCTGAATGACAATAAACTTCAAGTGCCCCACTGAGTGGCTTTAAAACCAGTATGGTCATCATAATGACCAAGATACTTTTATGTATTTTAAGGATACCATCAACTAAGAATCTCTAACAAATACATATGATTCTTCATCGATGAATAAACTCGAATACATATAAAATATTCTCTGAATTTATTACATATCAATCATTGATTGTCAGACTAAAGGAAAGCTCATTTTATACTTGGTAATGTAATAAGGATTCACGAACATAACTTAAATCTATAAAGAGAGTCTCTGATTAGACAATAATTCCCCTCAAAAAGGTGTGATGAGTCCGACCTCCCATCCTCTCGACCAATGCAAATTACTAAGCCTCATCAGTCCACAACTAATGAGCTCATACCTTTGGAAAGTAGGTCCAAATGGATATGGAATCATTGGATGTTTCTGGTTCAACGAACAAAGTCGTTAGAAACCGATTGGAATGTTTGAACCTTAAATCAACAAGGTCATCCCCGATTCCAAAGGGAAACAGATACAAAGTATGTGCTATCTATGAATGTGAATGGGAAATCCCTATTAGTTTTCTCATGTGGAAATTATAAATATATTTCACTTTCCTCATGAACATGATAACAAATTTAGTCAAACCCTGATTAGAATAATCTCAATAGGACCCTAAAATATTTTTAAGTTTCTTTTTGGATCACCTTATTTTGAGAAGTAATAAAATATTTAGAAGATGAATGGAAATTTCTATGAAAATTAATTTAGACGGGGATCACTCAGATAGCAGGTGAAATGGAAAAATTATTATTTCAGAACATGAATCTCCTATACATCTTGATGAATTATGTGATGCTGAATTTTCCAAGGTACATGATGAAATTAATGAACCATTTTTTTAGGGAAATTATAATCCCAATTATAAATCCTAGGATAGATTTGTGTCTCTAGTTTTTAAGAATAAGTAAGTGAATTTGAATGAAGGAGGAGTAGTTAAGTACCATAGGATAAACACTTTATTTGTAGTTCTTCTGAAGAACTTAAGATACAAATGGGATAATACCTCAAACTATTTGTAACCTTTTATATAGGAGAGTGATAATTAGGTGATTGTACCACCTCCTACACCAATTCAGGGGGAGAAGTCCAGGACCTCACCTCCTAGGGATACAACACCCATTGAGGTGGTGCCTACTAAGGAAGTAGAGGTGAAAATTGTTGAGAGATATAATCCCATATAGATAGAGGTCATAAATATTGTGGAAGCCTCTCAGAATCAAGAAGTTATAACTATCAGTGCTACTAAATTAGTCCAGGTAAAGGTTCCTACTATTGCGACAACTGCAGATATCAGTGTGGAAATGTCAGTTGAGCTTGAGACTAATTTTTCAACTATTGGAGATAGAGATGGAAGTGGAAGTGTGTTTTAGAGGAATCTGTTGATCATCCACATAATATAGAGCACCTTACATATCATCCTCATGTGCAATAATATGTACCCCCAGTAAGGAAAATTTCTGAAGGATCTGATGTTGAGAGACATATGTATACTTTTTCATTAGCATTTCTCACTAAGTTTGATAATCTCAAGGGATATTATGACGAGTTAAAATAGGAGTTGATTTCTTCCAAGGATTAGATTTTACATTTGAAGGAGACCTAATTTTCTAGAGTTGATTTTGATAAATTGGTTGTAATGATGGATTCATAAACCAATTTAATCAAGAATCATTATCGAGTGCAACCAATTTCATCTAATGTGAATAATAAAGAGTTTGAGGCTATGAGAGCCTAGGTTATTGAGCTTCAATGGGTATGTTCCACCAATTTTGAAGTAAAAAAACTTTTATTTCTAGTGGAATCACAAAGATATATGATTCATATCCTACCTATGGTTCAATCATATATTTACGAGGATTCCCTTCACAAGATTCAAAGATTCCAATCAAATATGAAGGAGGAATTGCATAATTTGAAAAGTATGATGGTGAACTGGTTTGAATTTATTAAGTGGTTTTAGCCAAGTGACACAAATACTTCAAAACATCTAGGGGTTCCTAATATACAGACTCATTTTGATCAACTTTCTTTAGACTTGAACTCATTTTCTTCCCAAATCCAATCACTGTAATGTGATATGTTCACTCTAGTGATTTTTCAAGAGGTTAGGAAGGATATTTTTGATGAGTTTAAGGAAACTGGGGAACCTATAAGAAGGATAAGTACTTGTAACTGATGTTTCTTGGAATGAAATTGTATAATTTCTTAGGGAATCTATTCCCTAAATCTGTAATAAGATAGATGAAAATATAGTAGTGTCCAAGGATGTCCAACACATGATTTTATCTTCTCTTGGTCTAGTTAGTAGGAACCATCATAGATTTTAAATAATATTGTAAAAAATATATGAAGGTATTGTGGATCTTTACTTAGATTCTTCTGAAGAGGATTCTAGCTCATCATAATTTTAAGAATCCTTTGTTTCACTAGCTAGAGAAAAAGGTAAAGAGCTTTCTATGTATAGGACAATTAGACCTATTTCACCTATCCCAATTGCTACTAGTGCTTCAATTTCCCAATAAACCTGAAGTAATTTACTTGACTTTTATCAAGTGATTGTAGATTATTTAGACAACCTAAACTAGAAGTTAGACTCACTAGAAGGGGGGATGATCAAATTTCAAGTCTCTACTGATATGATTTAGGAAAAGCTATTTTCAAAACTCCCTACAGCCCCATCCAATTATTCTTATCCATATTCTGTAGTTACTTCTACTTATTAAAGTCTTTATACTATAAAAATTTAAGTTATTAAAGGATTTATAAATAATTATCTTTTAACTTTACCTTAGATTCATAAAAAAGGTTGTATAAATATTCTAGACTTATGCAAGATGGATATTATAAAGCAGGTCAACATGAATGCTGATGCACTTTACATGCTCAAAGGAAGAAGATACATTGGATCAACACCTCTTGATAACTATAAGGAATTAAAATATAAGTTGTACACTAAATTTTATCCATAAACTATCTATAATAAAGGGAAATCAAGGTATGGTGCTGCAGCTACTACTGAACCTGCTAGAACAGAAGAAACCTCTTCAGCGCGTACAAAGAAAATGGACTTCATAATCTCTATTTCTTATGTTTTCAGCATTGATTATGAAAACCTTGACAAAGTTTTGAGCATGCCTACCCAGTGGCCTCAATATAGATATAGTTTTGGAGCTCAAGAGAGTTCTGTGGTAGAGCTTGGAAGGGTTGTCCCTCCTCCAGTGGTTGTCCCACCTACTAACTCTTCCTCCTCTCCATCCTTTAAGAAACTACCACCCAAATCTCCATATGATTTGAACCCATCCATAAGAATGGGTCATCCGAATGATGTGTATATGTATTTCTATATGTGTTTTGTACATGTTGTTTGTACAAGTGATCCAATTTAATAAAGTTCATATTTTTTCCTCTATTTGTGTGATAAGTGATTGTTTTCATTTAATATTTTGTATTTTTTAAATGTTTTACTTGCTTCATTTCATTCATGCCTTATTCAAATTTAGTTTCTACCTTAAACTTTAACTCTTAATGACTCAATATTCTATAGTAAATGCATTTTCCTATCCTCTAACTTTCTTTTTAATGAAATAAAAAGGGGGAGAATACAAATAGAGGGGGAGAAGAAAGGATAAACACAAAATTTAAAAGTATTATATATTATATATCTAATCTAAAAAAACCCTTTAAACCTTTTAAAATTTCATGTTTAATGTTTACTGGGTTTTTTGATCATAAAAAATGTCACTGACCCACTGGGTGGTATGTTGAGTGAGACACCCCAAGCCCGCCTCTTATAGGCCAGGGGGTGACAATAAGTTCCTAGTAGGAAATACTGTATATGAGAGGCCATAGCCTAATTAAATGTATGCATAGACACAACCAGCTATATGCAACAATTCATATACATAATAAAAGACTTATCATCTAGAGTGTAAACCATGCATTTAGTGACCTCTAGGAAAAAATCAAGTACAGATGCATAATAAAAAAGTATAAAGGGGAAAAATAAACTGTAACGACCCATAATTCTATCAATAAAATTTCCCTTCTTATAGTTATTTCATATAGTATGAATCACATAAAATCACTTAGAGAATAAAATACAATCTTTATAAATGAATAATGAATGAAATAAGAGGTATTTCTAGAAGTTAAGGAACCTATACCAATGGAATAATAACTTGACCTTTGGAATAGTAATGTGATCCTTAGGAATAGTTAACTGGCCTTCAAAATAGTAACCTCACCTATGAAAGTATGAATAAAATTTAGGTATCTTATAAATAATTAATATGGTATATTTAAATCATGTAATAAGTAAATAAATGTTTTAAAAATGATAAATTAAGTATTGATATTTTTGTGAAACATATATGTTTATTTACAATTTTATAATTAATATAATGGTTTAAAAGAAAATATATTTTCATAAAATAGACTCATAAATTAATATTTTGGTTTCTTATGACTGTAAGATAATTCTATGGGTCCTTAATTATTTTTTCAAATTGTTATAAAAATAGTTATAATATTAAAATTAGTATTTTTCAAGTAAATGATAATTTTATTAAAAAATTAAATTTATCATATTTAGAAAATTATTTTTATAAAATGGTGTTCATTTTTTAATTCTACACATTAAAAAATGGTTAGGGTGAATTTTTGGTATTTTTTTGGAAAACTTGAATTTTTGGTGAATAGTAAAATATAATAATTTACGGTATAAATATATTATAAGTTAAATACACTATTACTTGAATCATTGATGATGTAATAACAATAATATCAAATTAAAATTTATTATTTTAATATATTTGGTGATAATTCTCAAACTATTCATATCCTTGATCCAAAATAATAAACAAATGATTAAAATATTCAAAAAACACCCTCTCCTCCACTATAAATACCACCCTCACCAACTCTTCTCCTCAAACATTCAAAGATTTTAAACTTAAAAAATTTATACATAATATTATTCCCAAGACCCTAACCCATGTCTAAGAGCCCTTGGTCTTATCAAAATACCAAACCCTTTGCCCTAAGGAGGTTCTCAAGGAGGAGAAAATCAAAAGGTAAAAATCTCTTTCTTTTTCTTTTAATTTCTTTTCAAGTTCTTTTTTTATCTTATCCTCACCTCCCTATCCCAAAGTGAAATAATATATCCAGTATATTTTATATACTATAATTTTATTATGTTTATTTAATAATCCATCATCAATTCTCTTCCCTCTCCTTTTATTCTAAAAATGAAAACACTGTCCGTGAGGTACTGATTTACCGCCTTCATGGACGATGCGCTTTATTTTTTCAATTTCCCCTTAAAGTCCAACTATTAAAGCATTTATTTTTAAAAAAAGATTATAATATATTTATTAAAATATATTTAATGTTCTATAACCATTATATATACATGATGTTAATTAATAAAACAAAACTTGTTTCTGATAATCGAAAAACCGCCAAAATAATCTAAACGATTATCACTAACATCTTATCTAATGATTCATCCTCACCCAAAATAAAAAAATTAATTATATAACCATTTTATATGTTTATTAATAACATATAACTTCAATTATATATATCTATTCCCATTTACATGAACTTCCATACTCATATATGAGTAAACCAATCATGAAAACTAAGGAAACGAATGCTCCCAAATGATAAAATTGTATCTTACAACTCATAAAAAAGAGTATAAGTGAACTTAATAAAATTATAATAAATAAATTACATGTATAAAAGTTTTTCAATTAATCTATAAATGAATCTAATTTTATATTCTAGGATATTAAGGTCAAATGAAAAACACTTTCAGACATAAGGTAAGAGTTTCTTCCCGAACCTCCATTTTCATTATAGTTATGCTTTATCCCTCTTTAAACCAATTAAATTCATAATTTTTTTATATAATTCTTCTAAATTATGTGTAAATGTTACATAATCATGTATCCATATCAGTTCATCTTTATTTAATTGAGAAATATATGTTTTACAAGGTTCCCTTCTCAATTATTCCCGATACGCAAGCCTGATTAAAGGGAACTTCATGATTTTATTACCCATTTTAAAGTACCATCCACAATATATTATAAGACACCATTGTTTTTATAAAATAAATAATTTTTTCATGAAAAACAATATTTTTTTTATTTCTGGTTTTATACCAAAAAATTATGAAAAATACAAATGATTTTTCCAAAAGGACTCTTCTTTGCAAAGTAAAAAAAGAACATTTCTCTCAAGAATTAATCAATTATTTTATTAGAGTATTTTAATATATTTAAAAACCTATTTTTATTATTATTATTTATTAAGATTGATATCTTATTATTATCATATACCATATTTTATTAAATGGTTTATGATCAGTTTGACTATGGATGTGCTATCTTGATCCCATTCACCGTACTACTCAGAATGGTTAGTGATTATGTTTTCAAATTGAGGAAATTTATTTTCATTTCATATGTATATATTGTTTATGTTTAACCCCATTTATATGAAAAATTAATTGGACTTATTAATTGATGGGTGGTGCCCTCTATAGCCCCTTGATGCATCAGTAGGTCTCATGAGACAAACTAAATCGAGTTTTTACCCATTATGTATGGTGCCTTGTCCAAAGCCTTGATAATATGTTTATGACATTTGACATTATGAATTCCATCATTATGAAACTAGTAATTGATATTCCATGTGATTATTTTACTAGTATAATATCCATGGTTATGTTTTATTATGTAATTATTTAATCAAATTTTCTTCCTACCATATTATGCTTAAGATTATGTTTTATTGGAATGTGTTTTTAGTTATTTACCATGCCTTATTGTTTATGTTTATTTATGATAGCTTCGGCTGTATTGCTTACCCTTACTGAGCATCCAAGATTACCTGTTTCTTATGTTTTATTTTTCCCTAGGATGTGAAGATGTATATTATGAATGATTTTCAGGGATAATCTAGGATTTTATGGGTGTTTCTAATGTAGTTTCTATGTTGTTTTTCCTTTCAAGTTGTAATGTAAAGTTCATGTATATAATCTGGCTTCCAAAACTACTAAACTAATTGGTCATTTGGGATTTGAGTCTTGAATCTGTGATAATGAATTAATGCATGACACCAAATCTAGGATACTAGGGCCATGGTCTCTATTTAGTATCTTATAAATAAATAATATGGTATATTTATATAATGGAATAAGTAAATAAATGTTTTAAAAATAATAAATTAAGTATTGGTATTTTTGTAAAACATAAATGTTTATTTATAATTTTATAATTAATATAATGGTTTAAAATAAAATATATTTTCATAAAATAGGCTCATAAATTAATATTTTGATTTTTTATGATTATAAGATAATTCTATGAGACCTTAATTAATTTTTCAAAGACTTATGAAAATAATTATAATATTAAAATTAGTATTTTTAAAGTAAATGATAATTTTATATAAAATTAAATTTATCATATTTATAAAATTATTTTCATAAAATGGAGTTCATTTTTTAATTCTACACATATAAGAAATGATTATGGTGAGTTTTTAGGATTTTTCTTAAATAATTGATTTTTTTTGTGAATAGTAAAATATGGTAATTTACAGTATAAATTCACTATAAGTTAAATACACTATTACTTGAGTCATTACTGATGTAATCACCATAATCTAGAACCACCATTAATTATTTTAATATATTTTCTAATAATTATCAAACTATTCATATTATTGATCCAAAATAATAAACTAATGATTAAAATATTCAAAAAACTCTCCTCTCCTCCACTATAGATACCACTCCTCACCACGTATTCTCCTCAAAACTTCCAAGCTTTGATCCTTGTACAATTTTTTCCCAATCCTCTTCCCAAAAACCTATACCAAATCGAATATACCTTGTTATAATAAAAATAACAAACCCTTTTCCCTATAGAGGTTCTCAAGGAAGAGAAGATCAAGTGGTAAAAGCCTCTTTCATTTTCTTTTAATTTCTTTTCAAGTTATTTTCTTTTCTTATCTTATCCACACCTACCTATCCCAAAGTGACATGATATCTCTAGTATATTTTATATACTATAATTTTATTTTGTCTAAGGAATAATCCATCATCAATTATCTTCCCTCTCCTTTTATTCTAAAAATGAAAACATTGTCAGTGAGGTGCCGATTTACCGCCTTCATAGATAATGTGTTTTTATTTTTCAATTACACCTTCAAGGCTAGTAATAAAACCATTTTTATGGTTAAAAAATATTACAATAAATTTATTAGATCCTATTTAATGTTTTATAACCTTTATATATACATGATGTTAATTAATAAAACAAAAATAGTTTGTGATGATTGAAAAACAGCCAAAATAATCTAAATGATTATCAATATCATCTTATCTAATGATTTATTCTCACCACAAATAAAAAAATGAATTATATAACTATTTAATTTTATATATGTTAATTAATAACAGATAACTTCAATTCTGGATATCTATTCCCATTTACATAAACTTTCATACTCATATACAAGTAAACCGATCATGAAAACCAAGGAAACGAGCACTCCCAAACGATACAATTGTATCTTATAACTCATAAAAAATACCATAAGTGAACTTAATAAAATTATAATAAATACAAAACATTTTAAAAAGGTTATGGTTAATTTATTAATTAATCAAATTTCATATTCCAGGACATTAATGTCAATTATATAACACTTCTCGACATAAGGTAAGGGTTTCTTCCCAAACCTCCATTTTTCATTCAGGTTATGATTTCTCTCAAGAATTCCTCGATGATTTTATTAGAGTATTTTTATCTATTTCAAAAACTATTTTAAATATTATGATTTATTAATTTTTATCAATTATGATTATCATATACCATATTTTATTAAATGGTTTATGATCAGTTTGACTATGGATGTGCTATCTTGATACCATTCATTGTACTAATCAGAATGGTTAGTGATTATGTTTATAGATTGGGTAAAGTTATTTATATTTAATATGTATATGTTGTTTATGGTTAACCCCATTCATATGAGGAATAAATTTGACTTATTAATTGATGGGTGGGGCCTTCTATATCCCTTCGATGCATTAGTAGGTCTCATGGGAAAAACTTGATCAGATTTTTACCCATTATGTATGGTGTCTTGGCCGAAGCCTTGATGGTATGTTTATGATGTAAAAAATTATGTATTAACTCATTATAAAAATAGTAATTGATATTACATGTGATTATTATACTATTATAATATCCATGGTTAAGTTTTATTATGTCATTATTTTATCAGATTTTATTTTTACCATATTATACTCAAGATTATATTTTATTGGAATGTGTTTTTAGTTATTCACCATGCCTTATTGTTAATATTTATTTATGATAGCTTCCAATATATTTATTAACCTTACCAATAATATTAGATCACCCCTTTATTATGTTTTATTTTCCCCCAGGATGTGAATATGTATATTATGAATGATTTATAGGGATAATCTAGGAGTTTATGGGTGTTTCTAATGGAGTTGCTTTGTTGTTTTTCCTTTAAATTTTTAATGTAAAATTCATGTATGTAATATGACTTCCAAAACTATTAAACTTATAATTCCTTTGGTATTAGAGTCTTTTATCCATTATAATGAATTAATTAAAAGCACCGAATCTGGGCTACTAGTGTCGACGTCTCTACATAAACACCAAACCAGAAATGGGGTCCCAACCTGAAAACCACTGGGAAAAGGGAATGTCTAAAGAGATATCGACTCACAAATCCCCAAGGCCAAAAACTAAACACGATCATCTACTAGAACAAATAAGATCCACTGAAACTAGGTCTTCTAATATCATGTTTTATCTTCCCATCCTATGCATATGACATAACACGTGCAGGAAAAGACTATGCATAGGTTAATATATACATACCCAGTAGGTAGCCCAAAAAATAAAAAGGGAGAAACAAAACAAAAATAGTAGCTCAATCAAAACAAATATAGGGTAAATAGAAACCAAATAGACATTGTCATAAAGAAACCCAAGTGGGAGATAAATGGGATCTCCATCTCCACAGCCCAACTAAGAATGATGAGTCAGCTTGCAGCTCCAAAGGTCCCTTCATTGAAGTCGAACATACCGTGTGTCCAGATAAGATATAGAGTGTAGGTTCTGATCCTCTATAATGTGATTCATAGCTTAGGGAGACCAATATTCTATCCATGAACCCCATGTAACCTCTTATGAATCCATATGGAGGTCCCAAAACTCTCTACTACGCTGCACATCCGAGGTGGTACAATCTCCAGTGGAGGACTAATAACTCACCATAGCTTGGTAATAGGGGGTACAATTCATTGATAAATGACTCAAACCATATTTAGTAAGGGTGGTTTCCAACACTACCTATAAAGAGTGTAGGGGAACCATTCTCTAGTGCGACAGAGGGGGTTCTAACCTCGGTTACACTCCGACGATCATGCTTGATCACTATCACTGACTAAGAATCATTGAAATAATCTTCCCCCTAGAATCATATCACTTCATATCTATGAAGCTAAAAAAATTCCACCATATTGTTATATATGAAAAACCACTCAAGATAGACTACTAATGGGCCCAAATCCAAGTCCAAAAAAGAAGATATGCAAGATAGAAGTATCTAAGGGGAGTAGAAGACATATCCTTATAGGGTACATGATGTGTATCGTGAGGCTAAACCCTAGACATCCCCATCATGACACTAAATGTATAAAAATTAAGTACATGACATGTATGTTGGTTTAAATGATGTGTGTCCTCACCTGGACACCTAGTCATGTCCTTACCTACACATGTATTAGTTGACAATGTGACAATACATGATGTGTACAAAGAGTACACGACGTGTCCTGTAAGAATGAGGTATACTCGTATCCTACCAACCCATGATGATGTACATCGATCCATGCCTATGTTTATTTCCCCATGCTTGCGTACTTAGTCATTCCTAGGATTGCCTAGGGTATGGCTGTATACTATTACACGACCATATTCTCTTAACATGGGGTGTTTTCCCATGTATTTTCCCACATGGCTAATTACCACTATGTGGAGTGTACTCTAAGTACACCATATGTATTCCAAAAAAATCTTTCTTCCCCAAATGGGAAGAACACATGACATGTGATCTTGAACTACACATCGTGTGACCAGGATTTCCAAATAGGAATTTCCTACAAACCTCATAAAACCCCCATTTCCCCTAATTAAGCATTGATTGACCCATAGGGCATCCTTAACATTCATAAAAATGGATTTAAAACATTAAAAAAACACATATACAAGGATCAAGATGTAAAACACAAAATCTTCCTACCTCATGGTAAAAAAATTGAAGCTTCAGGTTCAAAGCAATGCATAAAAGCTGCCACACCTTGATCCAGTCTCGATCACCATCAAGGATGACATTCATCGACACCTACTCCTCTCAATTAGGTTAATGCTTATGAGAGGAACCCTCTCCCTCCTTCCTTACATAGGAAGCTAAATGGTAGGGGGGATATTTTATTCCTTTTTAATTAATTAATTAACCTCTAATAGTTTCCTTCCACCGAATTCCTACCACCAACTGAATTTATGTCGCTCCTACGGTAAACCCCACATCCTGGAAACAATCATGGTCTCATATTCCCTATGTTAAGTCCAAAATAAAAGAAAAACCATTATTACAAAAAGTTTTGTGTGCGTGCGTGATTTAATATATATTAATATTTTTAATATATCAATTTTGGGGTCCCATGACACCCAAACCCAATGTCAACTTTGAGGAAAAATACAAAGATATATATATATATATATATATATATATATATATAAATATCTAAAGGACTAAGCTGATGAAACCAAATTCATTAAATTATCCCCTCTTTCAATACCTTTTTTCTTGAAAAGTATAGTCTACACAAAAAGGTGGGGGTACTGAGCTTGCATCTAGATCTTATAATCCAAAGATCTCTCCTACACACTCTTGTTCTGAAAAATCACTCAGACAAAAGGAACGGTCTATCCACATAAGATCCTCTCTTTCCGATCCTTGATCTCCACTAGGTACTTCAGAAAGGTGTCTCACCCTCAATGTCCATCTTCCATAGTCAATAATATGTATTAGTCCATGAAAATATCTCCTTAGATGCGACACATGGAAGACATCATGCAATCAATACAACTATAGGGGTAATAACAATCAATAAGAAACCTCTCCAAAACTTTGTAGGATCTAAAATGGAAAGATAAACCTTGGGGATAGTTTTTTTCCCTAAAAAAATATCCACAATTCTCATCGTGGAGATAATATTTGAAAAACATGGCCTCTATGATTGAACTCTGAAGTCCTATGATGTTGATTTGTGTATGATTTATGCTGGATCTCAGTTGTACACATATGCTCATGGATCAACTGAACATTCTCTATTGTTTCCTAAAGAAACTCTGGCCTAACAAGGGATCTCTCACCAATCTTAGTCAAATATAAGGGTGACCTGTAGGGTCTCCTGTATAGTGCCTCAAAAGGTGCTATGCTGGTAGTAGAGTTATATATATTATTATAAGAATACACTAATAATGGAAAGTGATACTCACATCTATGACTGAATTCCAAAACACAAGATCTCAATATATCCTCCAACAATTGGATAGTCCTCTTGGTCTACCTATATTTCTAAGGGTGAAATAATGTGCTCATCTGTAATTGGGTCCCAAAATTATCATGTATAACCCTCCACAACCATGACATAAATTGAGCACCATGCTCGGATATGATCATGTGGGTAATCCATGAATCCAGATAATCTCCCACACATACAACTACCCCAAATCTCAACAACACCCTTCCCATGAATGTTCAAAAAGTGTGTTGATTTAGTGAGTAGGTCAAAAATTACCCAGATAGCATTATAGAATCTCATTTTTCTATGGAAGGCCTATCAAAAATCCATCGATATTTCATCCCACATCCATTCTTGGATCTCAAGGGGCTGGGTTAAACCCACCAGAACCTGATTTTCAACCTTTATCTTCTAACATGCGAGACACCGAGTTACAAACTCAGCGACATTCCACCTCATGCTAGCCCACCAAAACTACCATTTAAGGTCCTTGTACATCTTTTCCACACCGAGATGTACATACATGGGATAAGTTTTAAACACCCTCATCACCTTATCAAACAACGTGATGAGAAATACCATCCATCCATGAAAAAGGTTGATGTGCTCCCCTCCTTTATAAAATTTGTATGGCGCATCTCATGAGGATATCTAGTCATGTAGAACCTCATAGTCTATGTATCCCAACTAAGCCTCTCTCACGTTCTAAAGAAGCAGAGGAGTCAGTACCATTGAATGTAGAAAAATAGAACCTCTCCCTTCCACTAGAATTATCTACAACAAAACCAACAACTTAGATGCCTCCTCTACCAAGCAAGAATGAGACTTTATGCTAAGGGAATCTTCCACCATGTTTCCATTCCTAGGAGTATAAACTATCTCGAAGTTTTAGTCCTACAGAAAATAAAACCAATGCCTCTTTCTTAGGTTAAGATATCTCTGATTGAAGATATAACTGAGACTCTGGTGGTCTAAGTAAACAATAAAACACTCACCCAGAAGAAAGTGCTTCCACATATTCAGAGCAAAGACTACCACTTCCAACTCTAGGTCATGATCTGTGTAGTTCTACTCATGGGGTCTCAACCGACTCAAACCATAAGTGATCACTACCTACTTCTGCATCAACACACATTCAATCCCATCTCCATAGGCATTTCAAAACACCACAAACTCAACATCCTCCTCTGGAAGTCCCAATATAGGAGCATTTATCAACCTCAACCTCAAGTCTTCAAAGTATCTCTAACACTACTCAGTCTAGATAAAAAATATCTCTTTCTGTGTCATGGAGGTCAAAAGGGATTCTATCCTAGAAAAGTCTACCATGAACCTCCTATAGTACCATACCAAACCAAGGAAACTCCATACCTCACTCACACTCTTGGGTGTTTCCCAAATAAGCACTACATCAATATTTTTTGGGTCCATAAATAAACTATGCTCATAGATAACATGACCCAGAAAGTGAATATCACATATCCAAAACTGACACTTTGATATCTTACCATAAACTAGTGCTCCCAAAGTAAGTCTAGGACCATTCTTAAATTCTCTACATGCTTCTCCTTTGACGTAGAGTATATGATAATGTCATATATGAAGACAACCATAAAACCGTCCAAGTATAAATAAAATATCCGGTTCATAAAATCCATGGAAATAGAGTGGGAATTAGTCACATAGAAAGTCATTACTAGGAACTCATACTGTCCTTAACGACATCATAATGTCATTTTCTGAGTATAATCCTCACAAACCCTCAACTAGTGGTATCCAGACCCCATATTGATCTTTAAGAACCAACTCGCACCTCTAAACTGGTCAAATAGGTAATCAATCCTTGGAAATGGGTTCTTATTCTTTATCATTACTTGATCCAGGTGATGATAGTTAACAAAAATCCTTAAGCTACCATCTACCTTTTTCACGAACAAAGGTGGAGCTGCTTAAGGGGACACACTGGGTCTGATAAAACCTTTCTCTCGAAGTTCTTCCAACTGCACCTACATCTCCCGAAGATTGGTAGGGGACATTTGATATTCCAAAGAAGATACAAGTGCAGTACCATGGTGCAAGTTTATGCATAAGTCTATATCCTACCGTAGAGATAGTCCCGAAACATATTTAAGGAATAAATTTATATAACCCTCCATTATTGCTGAAATACAGATATATGAAGAGCCCGCTGCACCAAGGGATATGATCACAAACTAAAGGGTAATGGGTTTAAGTTTACATCTTATGAGCCCCACTCACACTTCCATGAGATCTTTCTCACCCATAAGGGGGAATATCATCCCATTTATCTGAAGGCATCTAACTCTCATGCGATGATTGTCTATTTGGGTGTGCACTATGGAAAACCAGTCCATCCCCAAGATGATGTCATAAGATTTCATTATAATGAAAAAGAGGTCCCACAAGAAACTCCCTCCACCGAATGAAACTCACACTACCGAAAAATGTATGATATAGAAGAAATTATCCAGTAGGAACCTCTATCCAAATCTACTAGGCTAGGGTCTCAGCACGAATCTTTAGCTTTCACATGAGTGATATAGAGATGAAGGAATGACTCGCACATGTGTCTACAAGTATTGGGGAAAGAGTATAAAATATATAGATCATGCCTCTAATCATACCATGAGAATCTTGGTCATATCCCTACATATCCTGCAGCTGCCTGTGACCTCAACCGTTAGTCTTCTAGGCCTAGCGTGGGCCACCTGGTGGTGGTGGTGGAAGTAGCTTGTAGCATCTCCCTCGACTAGAATCTCTTCCCTATAGTGCTCCACCCTCTCTTATGTCAACACCACCTCTCAGGGGGACACTCTTACTATTATTGGGATATCCTTGATCAAGGCACTACCGCTACAAAAAATGCTAATTATCGATGTTTTTTTGGCATTAGAGACATTTTAAAATGTCACCAAATCATTTAATGATATTTATGAAAAATATCCTTAAATAAGGTTTTTCTAATTTAACAATATTTATAAACATCATGAATTTAGTGACGTTTATAAATGTCACCAATGGGGATGTTTATAAAAATCACTAAATTAGTGACACCTCATTTACCAATATTTTTGAAATTTTTTGGTAAATAAATATTTCTAAATTAGTGACGTTTATAAATATCACAATTCAGCGACACCTCATTTACCAAGATTTTTTTAGAAATATTGGTAAATAAACATAGCTAAATTAGAGATGTTTATAAATTTCAATATTTAGCAAAACTTCATTTATTGAAGTTTTTAAGAAACATCCGTAATTTTTTGTGTGAAATTTATAATTTTTTTTGAAATATATATATTTTTTATATTTATTGTTGTTTCTAAAAAATATTGGTAATTTTTTTGATGAAATTTATAATTTTTTTTGAAATATATTATTTTTTATACAAAAGATAATATTTCACCCCTATAACCACCCCCACACTTCATGGGACACTGCCAATTTATTCAAAAAACATCGATATTTTTATTTTCTGAAATTTACATTTTTTTTCATGAAATATATTATTTTTTTATAAAATAAATAATATGTCACCCATACAACCACCCACCCACACTACATGAGACTCTCCCAATTTATAAAAAAATGTCAATAATTTTTTTTCTTAAAATTTATAATTTTTTCTTATAATATATTATTTTTTATAAAAAAATAATATATCACCCATACAATCCCCCCACGTTCCATGGGACTCTCTCAATTTATTCAAAAAAGGTCAGTAATATTTTTTTTGGTAAATTTATAATTTTTTCTTGAAATATATTATTATTTTTGTAGTGTGCCTCTACCATGGAGGTCCATCCACTCTCTACCTACCCTCCTTGACACGTCGGGTTGGGCATTCTCTAGCCATGTAACTTCACACACCACATGCATAACATCACCTCTCTCCTGGATGACTAGATCCTCTATGTGAACCCTACACTATAGATCCATGTGGCTGAGCCTAAGCATGGGTAGGTCACTTGCACCGAGACCCCGATGACTATCGCCTACTAGCTGTTGTAGATGACTAGACCTCATAATGACCATTTCTCACTCCAAATATTCAGAATCCCTTTGCTAGGAATATTTCTATAAATCAAGATCACTCCAAAAATCCATCATATTTGGATAGGCATAAGGATACCATGATGACATGGATGCATCTATAAATACCCTTCTCAAACTTCTATGCCTGAAAGAAACCATCTCTCACTATATTAATAGAGCAATGCATGAGGTCAGTGAACCTCATGACATACTTAACAACATAGATATCACCCTGATGTAGCTCGAGAAGCTCCTAAATCTGAATAGAGCGCAAGATCGAGGGGTAATACACATCACAAAACAATTATTGTAAGTCTAACCATGAGAGAATCACCTCATCATGGGTCTTCATGATCAGAATCCACTAGCGCTCTATTGCTCCATGAAAAAGACTAGCCGCAAGTGAAACCATTTGATCACATGGGGTCTAAAAAAGCCTGAAGACTTAGAGAACTGACTAAATACAATTATCCACTGCTTTAGGGTATAGATATCTGAAAAAAATTAATGGTCTCGGTCATTGGAACTTTTGGAATTTGATAAGATGACGCGTATCGTCATCCTGACCTATCGGGGCTATCAGCTGCACAAAAGGCAGTCAGTCATCCACCTGAACCACTGGAGGTGGATCCATGCACTTCTCAACAATTGTGGAATCACTCTATACCTACCTAAAGGAAACACCTCATGGGTGGGTCCATGCACTAAGGCCTCATCACTCAACGGATCATCATCACAATACAATATTGGAATTATAACTGGTTATCATCATGAACGTATCTTGAAATTTACAAGACATACCATGATATGATGAGAATATATGGGGAGATACCATAAGAAGGACATGAAATTCATAAGACCCAATCCTATATGATTCATGTACCATAGGTCCCATGTAACTGATGTATTAATATACCAAGTTGAAAAAAAGGTATTCAAAGTCCTGATGTATAGATATGTCATCCGCTACACCAACATAGGGTTCCCTAACCTAAATGATGAACTCGAGACACTATGAAACTATTTACCTATGTTACCAAACTAGTCTTTACATATGTACAAATCCAAACACTGACTCTATCATGACCCGACCCACCTAGGTCTGCCTGGCCAATGGTAAGATGAGTGAGACACCCCAAGACCACCTCTAATAGGCTAGGGGCTGGCGGAAAGCACTGAGTAAGTAATACTATATATGAGATGACTTATCCCAAGTACCTTTATAGACAAACACAACCATATCCCTGAAACAGTGTATAGAAATAATAAAAATACTAAACATCTAGAGTGTAAACCATGTATAAAACAACCTCTAGTAAAGCATAAGGTGAAATAGTTTAATACAAAAGTATAAAGAAGTAAAATACATGATCAACCAAAAATGAGGTCCCAATTTGAAAACCACTGGGAGAAGTAAAGTTTTTAAGAGAGATTGACTCACAAATTTTCAAGACTGACCACCGAATACGATCATTTCCCAGAGCTGATAATCTCCACCTAAGCTAGGTAACCCAATATCTCCTTCGATTTTCTCATTGTTTTCATAAGAAACAACATGTGTGGAAAAATACCATGTAGGGGTGAGTATATATATACCTAGTAGGATCCCAAAAAAACAAAAAGGGACTAGTAGAACAATAATAGTAAGCTCAACAAAAAAAATTGGAGGGTAAAGAGAAACCCAACAAATATGCTCAAAAAGAAACCCAAGTGGGAGAGAAAGTGGTTCTCTATATCCATATCCTAGCTAAGAATGATGATCCAACTTGAAACTCCAAGGTTCTAATCACTGAATTCGAATATCCTGTGTGTACATATAAGAAAAAGAGTAGTGGGACCACTCCTCGCCACTATGCATCACACCTAAGGGGCCCCAATATCCTCACCAATATACATCATAGTTGAGGGAACCCAATCTCTTAGCCATGCATCCTGCGTAACCTACCAAAAATCCATGTAGAGGTCCTGCACCTCGCCATTATGTTCTATAGCCAAGGGGAACAATTTCTAATAGAGGACCCATTACCTATCAGAGCTTGAAGTCGGGGGGGGGGGGTCCACTCCATAGATAGAGGACCTCCACCCTATGTAGTAAGGAGGTTTCCAACCATACCTATAAAGAATATTAGGGACCCATTCCCTGGTGCGATAGGGGGATTTCCAACCCCGATAAAACTCTGATGATCACACTCGATCACTGTCACTAGCTAAGCATCACTTGAAGGAAAATCTTACTAGAATCACCTCATGTTATATCTTTGATGCCAAAATGAATTCCACCATCACATTATACATGAAAAAACACTTAGGATAGGTTACTCACGGGCCTATATATGAGTACCTAAGAAGGATATATGCAAGGTAGAATTATTTGAAGGGAGTACATGACATGTCCTATTAGGGTACACAACATGCCTCATGAGGCCGAACTCTATCTATGTCCCATAACAGTAATTAGAATGTAAAATTAAAGTTTATATCATGTACATTGGGCCATATAATGTGTGACACCACTTGGAAACCATGGGAATTTCCTTGCTTTCGAATAGCTTGTTTAGACCAGTGATAGTATATGATGTGTACAAAGAGTCCATAATGTGTCTTGAAATCTTGGAATATATCCATGTCTTCCTAGCCCATTCCTGTATACATCAAATCGTTCCCATATACGTCGCTCCATGACGATGTAGTTGTCTATGACCTGGTGCACCTGGGGTTTGGCTGTGTAATACTACATGACTATTTTCTCCAAACAGGGGGTGTTTTCCCATGTACTTGGCCACATGGAAAAGTCCCACAACACGATGTGTACTCTGAGTACACAATGTATAATCCTCGGTCAGAATGGCCCAAAGGCCTTCATTTTTCTATTATTTTGATAATCCACTTTTCAAGGGGTGAGGCGGAACCCTTATAAAGCCCGAAGGCTTAGAGACAATTACATGACCCATAGGTCTTATAGGGAATCACCTAGACAAGAAAACTTGGAACTGCTCCTCCCAAGCATATATCATGATATCAACACTCCACCTTCATAGGGCTGGTCAGCTAGCTATCCTATGCAAAGCTGAACAAGCCTGGTACTGATGAAAAAGCCATACCCTGTCATTCTTCCAAATCTAGTTAGCTCTGCTCTAGTGAATGCGCCTGCCCTGAATCCTCATCTGAAGCCTTGTTCTTTGTATTCAAACTGTTACATCTGAATTCAAGTGACCCTAAGGCCTTGGGGTGTCCCTAAGGCCTTAAGGTGGCCCAAAGTCCTTGAGAATCAACTAGCCTAAAGTCTTTGAGTGGCCTGAAATCCTTGCAGGACCTGAGGCCCAAACCGGTGGCCCAAAGGCCCAAATGGATGAATAGTTCTAGCTGCTACAGTACTGATCAGTACTTTCTATAGTGCTTGCTACACTTCCTGCTACAGTACTGCTACAGTACCCCCGAAAATACACCTCCACCCGAATTTGATCTTGGGTCTCTTGGATGCACCTACCGATTCCTAACCAACTGGGCTGAGGCTCATGTTCCACAATGTATAATCCTCAAAAATATTTCTTTCCCAATAATAATAACACACAACATGTGGTCCTGAACTACATGTCATGTGATCAGGATTTCTGAATGGGAATTCTTTTCAAACCTCCAGAAACCCCAATTTCCCCCCGATTAAGCACAGATCAAACCCCAAGAGTTCCTTAGCAATAATAAAAATGGATTTAAAACATTTAAACAACACATATATGGAGATATGGTTGTAAAACAAAAAACTACCTACCTCATGATGAAAACGCCACAGCTTCGGGTCCAAAGAGATGCCTGAAAGTTGTTTCACCTCGATTAATTTTTTATCACCATTAAGAATGACATTTAGCAGCACCTCCTCCTCTCAGTTTGTTCAACTCTTATGGGAGGAACCCTCCCCAACTTCTATATGCAAGAATCCAAATGGGAGGGGGAGATATTTTAATCCTTTTTAAGTAATTAATTAACAATAATTAATCAATTATCATGTTCACAAATGTTCACCTTCCAAAAAACTCATGATTCCATCTAACTTTATGTTGCACCTAGGTTAAACCCCATGTCCTGAAAATAATTGTTGTCTCATATTCCCCATATGAGTCCCAAACTGTGGGAAAACCATTATTATGAAAAGATGCATGGGCGTGATTTAATATATATTAATATTTTTAGTATATATATTTTTGAGTCCCATGAAATCCAAATACAATTTCAACTTTAAGGAAAAATCCTGAGATATATATAGAAATATCCAAAGGATTAAACTGATGAAACCAAGTTATTTGAAAAAAGGGTAGATTGTTGGGATATTGATGTTGTCCCAACATCTCATGTGCTTTATGTATTGATGATCCCAAAAACCTTATTATTTTACCAATTAATTTTCTTTTAAGTGTTATTAATTGGTTTTAATCTTATTTAGTTCAACTTTTTTATAATAGTTCAATTCTGTGGTAATATGCATTTATGCTAAAATTTTGGCTAATTCTAAAAAATTCAGCTACCTAAGGACTTTGGCTATGTGAAGTTTGGATTCATCAATCATTCCGCCACATCAACCAGCTATGTGACAAAATCACCTACATGAATCACCTAAATCGCAGAATTGGATATGTGAAAATCACCCATATCACTGAATCGACTATTTTAGAAATTACTACATTGATGAAACAACTATATTGAATTGACTATGTTTAGAATTTAGCTACATGGATTGGATCCATGTAATATTTTGATACATGGTTTTAATTAGATATATGATTCAGTGAGCTACATGAATTTCTACTAAATGATCAAGACGACTATGTGATTTGGATACATAGAAAATTTTTCTATATGAAGTTTGACTACATGATCAATTCAGTTACATGAATTCAAATACATGGATTTTGGCTATGTGGCGACCCAAAATCGGTTATGTTGTTCTGAAACTTAGGTATTTATTATTATTGGAGTACTTCAAGTAAAAATTAATGATTCTTTGGACATATTAAACAATTTACTACCTCATTATGGTAAATTTATTTTCAAATACTTCAATTACTAATAAAGGAAAGAGAAGCGATTATTTTTATCACAAAGTTCCTTTTACTAAGGTAATTCTTAAGTAAAAGCACATGAAGTTTCACAAGAGATATTTTTTTGGATATCCTAATGAGAATAGTTTTAGAGAACATATAAAGATACATTCAAATAAGAGAAATCAAGAATAGAAGTAATAATAATAGAATATATAACATAATTTCTCTCTCTCTCAAATATTTCTATGCTGTTACTTCTTTGTGCTAAGAAAAAGAAGAATAAGAATTAATTTATCTATAGATTTATTTTCAAGATTAATTATGATATGTTTTAAGACACTTCTTAAGTTATTATCCATTATTATTTTCTCTCTTGGAGATCTATTTATCTTTTGTTAATTGCATCTTGCAATTGTATACTTAATCTTGTAATATCTCATTACTCTTTCTTGTTGTTAGAAGTAAGAACCCATTTTACTGAGTGTTGAAGGATTTTGTTTGTGTAAAACCATGTAGGATCCTGGTAAAATCTCTTTGATTTGTACCAAGTGATTAATTCCTTCACTCAGTCAGGAAGTTCCTAGGAAAAGACTAATACTATCAAAATCACCAAGCTCTAGTAGTTGAGTGTTAACAGAGTGGACTAGGGGGTTTCTATGCCCCGAACCACTATAAAATCTTCAAATTTCTATCTTTATCTTACTATTTTTCTTTAAATTTATTGCTTGTGATAATAAAAGATAATAAATTATCTTAACTTAAAGAGGGTGGTTTTAGGTGAAAAAAATTTCAAAAACTCATTCCATCCCCTATTGAGTCTTCATGCAGCTCTTCTCTAAAAACACTTTCTACCAGTGATACAACAACTGGCCATTGGGATTCCTTTAAGTAGACCCCACTGCCAGAATCCCATTGGTGGTCAGTAGACCTCACTAGATATCCGGTGGGCTACCTATAACTATTATATCTATAGGTGTATGCCCATATGAAAACCAAACACCTGAGCGCCTCCTAAAAC
The DNA here is from genome assembly GCA_963277665.1 of Viscum album. Lineage (NCBI taxonomy): Eukaryota > Viridiplantae > Streptophyta > Magnoliopsida > Santalales > Viscaceae > Viscum > Viscum album. The sequence continues at coordinate 580,472,285 of OY728129.1, read as the reverse complement.
CTATCCCAATCTCTCATGCTAGAAATAACCAAGAATAAATGAGAAGAACTAGAGTTATATGAGATAAATGAGAAGGGAAAAATAAACCAAATGTCGTACTTGGAAGTCAGTGTTAGGATGTTATAATTCTTCCCACTATAAAAGATTTCTGCCCCTAAAAAATAATTCAAGATTATAGACTCAAAAAAGAGACGTCCACTACTACTTCATCAACAATTCCCATTCCATGTATCATGGGTATCTCATTTGTAATATCATAGTACAAAATCCAAAGGAGTTATTTTACCACATGGTACCTTATCTTGGCGATCCATAATCTGAACCAGCTATTCAACAACAGAAGTGTTGGTAACAATATAAACATATCCCCATTCAATTATATGTAAAGGTCCAGTTGATACCACCTCAATAGTGAAACATGAAATATTCCATGAATCGATGTTAAGTTATATGATAAGTCTAACTAGTAATCCACCTTTCCAAGAAATTCAACGATTTCAAAAGGGCCAACAAACCTTGGTAAAAACTTACAATGTTTACCCAATAAATGATTTTCCAAGTGAGGTGAAACTTTTAAAAAGACCTGATCACCAACCTCAAAATCTAATGGGTGATAAAAATAGTCCACATAGGATTTTTTACGACTCTGATCAGTCACCAACCTATTATGGATCGATTTCACCTTTTATGTCATCTCCTGAACAAGTACCAACCCAACTAAAGACTACTCTCCCAACTCATCCCAACACAAGGGAGATTCCCATACAATGATTCAAAATTTTCTATTTTAATAAAATCTCAATAACTATTGTTATAGGATAATTTGGAAAAAAGTAGATTCTTTTCCCATGAATCACCAAAATTAATCACACATGCGTGAAGAATATCCTCAAGAATTTGAATAGCTTGGTTAGTTTAACTATCCATTTGAGGGTGTTATGTCATGATTTACTTCAGTTGGGTACCCATCATATCTTTCAAAATATTCCAAAATGTTGATGTAAACCATGGGTTCCTATAAAAAATAATTATATAAGAAAATCCATAAAGCTTTACGATCTCTCAGATGTACAAGTTCCCAAGCTCTTCCACATTCACCATCTCTTTAATGGGGAGGAAATGAGATGATTTTATAATTTGATAAATGATCACCCATATAAAATCCTTCTCACTAAAAGTATATATAAAATGATAATGAAGTCCATAGATATCCCATCCCATTTCAAAAATGAAATGGGTAAAGGTTGCAAAAAACCACTAGGTATCTAGTGCTTTTCCTTAATCTTCTGGAAAGTAAGGCATCATGACACAAAATATGAAATCAAACACCTTATCCCCGACCACCAGTATTAGAATCTCAGATCATGATACATATTGGTAGTAATAGAGTTTATAGACCAACAATACCAATATCCACCATCCATAAATTCCCACCTCAAAGATATTAGGATGACCAAACTGCTTTAGAAATACAAAACAACAATGGGAGAATAAGAACAATCACATGAGGTCTCTCCACCATTAAGTATTTTACTAAAACCTATAAACCCATGTCTGTTATTTATTCAAGATGCATATGATCATAAAATGATGATTCATCCTTCATAAAAGTTAAGATAACCTATCCACTAGCCTCTTCCACTCCCAATCTAAACTTAGCAAACAAAATCAATAGATACCACTCCTCCACTGATTCCTTCAAGGCTTGAGCTGGTAATTTCCTTCTCAAATTATTAATGATTACATTTCCTTTAACATGTTTATATGTAATATCAAAATCAAATGTCTAGAGATACTCAACCCAACATCTTTTTTTTCAAGTTTTGTCCCCTCTAATTAAAAATATACTTCCTGCTATTTTGATATGAATATACTATAAATATACCCCTAAAGAGATAGTGGGGCCAAGTTTTTAGAGAATGAATCATGAATTACAACTCAAGGTAATGTGTAGGATATTTATTTTCATGAGGGAATAAATTTCAAGAGCCACAGAATACCGCCTATTTTCCCAAAATCAATACAAACCCCAAGCCCATGCATGAGGCATCACAGAAAACACCATAGACCGAAATAGGTTCTGGAAGAATTAAAACTAGAGATAACATCAACCTCACCTTAAATTCCTCAAAAGAGTTCTAAAATATACCATTCTACTCAAAAATAATACCCTTATGGGTTAATTTTATCATCAGAGATGAAAGCTTGGAGAAATCCTAATAAAACATATAATAACCAACTAATCCCAAGAAGCTCCAAATTTTAAACATATTTATGAGTTTCTCTAAAGAAATTACCACTAGAATATTTTTTGGATCCACTGAGTTTCCCCTCTCAGATATAACATGATCCAAAAATATCACTTGGATCTAAAAATCCTATTTAGAAAGATTATCATACAAGAGATTTTATTTTAGGATTCTGAGGATCATATCCAAATAATCCACGTGTTCCTCCTCTGACTTGAAGTACACTAAGATATTATCCAAAAAATGACAATAAAAGAGTCCATGAACTAATAAAAGATATGATTCATTAATTCCATAAATACCACAAGATCATTAGCGTGACCGAATGGCATAACTAGGAACTCGAAATACCGATACTGAATCCTAAACACTATCTTAGGTATATCTACTCATCAAAATATCAACTGATGGTATGCTAATCACATGTCAATTTTAGAAAACCACAGTTCCACTATGAGTTGATCAAAGAGATCATTAATTCCATGAAAGGGTATTTGTTATTAATGGTCACCTAAGCTTTCAATAATCAACAAAAATTTTAAGGGTTATGTATACCTTATTTTAAAAAGAATAGGCGAATCCCAATGTGATAAAAAAGGAAAAATAAATCCCTTTGCCTCAAGTTTTACAGATGAACTTTAAGATCCTTTAACTCATCAGGTTCCATATGATATGATGAAATAAAAATGGGCATCATCCCAAGGAGTAGGTTAATAATGAATTCAACCTATCTCTAATAAGGTAACCCATAAAAAATATCAAAAAATACCTTGAGGTACTCACTCACAATTGTATTACGTGGACTACATAAAAATTGATAAAAAACATCAAGAAACATATTTGATAATTGATATGATATCATTACATCATAAGGAATAACAACCTATATTATCCACGATCTATAATATCAATCACCCTATAAGACACGAGGGACCCCATTAAGAGATAGAACTTAACTCGACGATGGTAACAATTTATCTAAGACTGAACACTAATAATCCAATCCATGCCAATAACAAGGTTGAATATATCAAGATCAAGAACTAGGAAGTCCCACATAACTTTGAGGTCAGAAATTATATTCCAACACTCATGAAATTTAAAACCCTATTTTGAGAATAATCCCAATATGTCAATAAAATTTGAATATATAAAATAATGATATGCACCTGCATTAAACAAATTCAGAACCATAGATGATTAAATCAATACCGTACCTCTCACGGTAGATGACCCTAATTCAAATTTATATAGTGCATACTCTAATGTATAAAAACATCCAATCGAAGCTCCTTTCTGAGATGTCTTCACTGCCCGAGTATCTCTATTAAAATGAGAATGAGACCCACTAACATTTTCCACATCATAATGATCCTGATATCCTTTGGTATGAGTACATTTATCTTTACTTCCTTGGGGAAATCTATCCAAAAAAATTCTTAAGATGACCAGATTATCTACAATGATGACATGTCATTGGTGTTTCTTAATAGTTAGGCTTGGTATGAACATGTCTCCCACACTGATAGAAAACTACATGATATTTTCCCATAGGCCTAGAGACATGTCTTGATGAAAATTGATCACCCTTACACTTCATTTTTTTGGCAAGATGAAAGACCTTAGATGCCTCCTACAACAACTAAAGCTCCACCTAGACCTATTTCCTAGATTTTAATTCCCCAGCCATAATTAATTTATCAACCACCCCATAAAAGTTTGGAAGGCATAATAGAATCAATATTGACCGAATATAAGACCTCAAACCCATCTCAAACCTCAAATATTTAAGGTGGTCATTAGAAACAAGCTTGGGTGATAGGTGAACCAACTTAGAAAAATGAGTGGTATAATCTATAATAGTATGATACCCTTGCTCCAAGGTCATAAATTCTTGAGTCTTTTCCACCATTAATTTTTTAGTATAAAACTATTGGTTTAATATCCTCTTAAAACAAGTCTAGGTAATATCCTTATGTGATATATCTTCCATGGTGGAGTCCCACCATTTTCTTCTCATCCATTCAAGAATCTAAGTGGAAAATCCCACCTTAGAGTCCTATGGAGTTCTTAATAAGTGGAATATCCTCTAAATAAACTCAAGCCACTCTCTATATTCTCATGGTCCCTTGTCACTGTAAAAGGTAGGTGGATTTTTCATGTAAAATTCTGAGCCATGATCAACTTATCATCCTTGGTTTCCAACATCTGCTTGTCCTAGAGTATAAATAGTGAAGATAACTACTTCCACAAACAAAGGATCTATTGGAGGATTCACATGCATGAATTTTATCACAACTTACTTTCCTGTATTCAGAAGATCTATTCTAGGATGCATTGTATAATAAACACAAAAGTCAACATAAAATTAGTTTAAAATGAAATATCTAAATCAAAAGATAGACTTCAAGAATCAAAACTAAATCCTTTAAACAATAATAATTTAAAGAAACCAAGTATTCAAAAAATGAGAGACAAAAAAAATTATAAATTAATTGGTTCATCTAAATAAACCAAAAATAAATTTTATTTAAATAACCTCAAATATCATGATCAAGATTGCTGAAAATCCATAACCACCCATGGTAACTCAAGTTAAGACACATAAGTGACTTGGCCAGGCACCCTTCCCACTTACTATTGAAAATTTTATGGTCTTAACTCATGTATACCATAGAACCATAACCAAAATTAGGTTGAGTCATCACACTTATGGATGGGTATTGGCTCTAAGACCATTTTATAATGAACCAACCTGGGTGTACATGATATGTAACCCAAGTTGTCCCACCATACGGTAAATATTAACACATGAACCAAAACATGCATCAAGAGTAATAGAATAGTGTAAAAAATAGAGTAAAACATGAAATAAATGATAAAAAAAATATGAGACATACAATTTCAAACCAAAATGGATAAATCCAAAAAGAATAAAACAAGACAAGACCAATACCAAGTTTCCATGTGACCATTCGTCACCACTGTCCCAATCCATTATGAAGATGAAGTCAACCAAGAGAAGTTGGTGAGCTACATGACACCCTTCCCTTTAACTGTATCCTAAAAAACCATGTATGTATACACCCAAATAAATATGAAGGTTGTGAGTAAAAAATCCTAATATGATACCACCATGAATTTATAAAATGTCTATCACCATGAAAACATTTGTTCTATCTTTAAAACAAAACGTGTTTATAAATAAATTTCAAACCAAAACCATTTTGTAAATAATCCTTTGGTTTATTTTAAATCATTTCATATTCACATAAATAGAAATATGAAAAATACATGAAAGATAGTAAAAACACATAAATAGAATTATAAATGGAAATACTATAACATAAACATGTGATAAATAAAACATGAATTAATACAATCATGTATAAAAACAATAAAAAGTGGGCTCTAGACTATAGGGATACATAATTGAAAACAAAAATGAACACTAAGACATGAATACCATGAATCTTACTGATATTGAGTCCTTCTAAAGTCTATAAACATCACAATAATAACCCCTTGTTGTTCCACACTCACTAAGGTTACGTATATCTATATCCTAATGAACCTATGGTTACTAATGTGATATGTTTTCAAAAAAATTGAAAAGAACTATGAGCAAAATTTATAAAACACTTTCACAACAATTTATCACTAATCCTGTGTTTGAAAATCCATTTTAGAGATAAAATTATCATTAAGTAATTTCATCGAACACATAATGTGCATAAACTATTTTTAAAGAAAAACCCCATTTTAAAACCAATTTTCTATTCCACCTAAGGATAATTTTATAAAATAATTAATCTTTGATATCAAATAAACCAATTTAATAAACAAAAACAAAATAATTTATAATAAAATTTAGTAATTCATGGGTTATTTTTTTTATAGAGACACATACCTTAATCAAGATCAATAATCACTCGACATAGGATCCATCAATTAAGATTCGAAGAAAAAAAACCACCAAGAAGGGATCCTAGTATCACAATCCCAAAATAAAAACTAAAATACAACAATAACTCAAGATAACACAACCCTCAGCGGAGAAGAAACATGAGGGAGAAAGATATTCATCTATAGATCTAAGAAAAACTTATTGAGAGAGATCAAATTATTCAAATGACAATTTGATCTGTAAAGAAGAAAGGTTTTAAGGGATAAATTGACCTCAAGAGGATTAGGGTCAAAATAGGTTCAAGGGAGATGATATTATAATTAAAAATGATATCAAAAGAAACAAAATTACGATACCGACCTACTATTTATCGATTACATTGGCATCACTAGTTAGCTGATGGCTCCCACCGACTAGCCAGTGCCACCAGGAAGAATGACTGTTGGCCTTGGAACCCCATTGACTAGCTAGTGGAGTTTCTTTATGAAATGCTTTATATCAGTGGTCCATCGGCTGGATGGTGCTTTTTAAGAATACCCTACTGTTATCCTCCCACTAGTGAGCTGGCGGGATACTAGTAGCTATTCTAGCTACAGGTGCATGCCCACATGATAGCCAGACACCTGAGTGCCTCCCGAAAAATATCTCATCCTCTCTAACAAATATCAACACACACCCATGACCTATAAAAAATATCAGACATGTTGTAAACAATCAAGAATCAATGAGAACAACCCTAGATCAATGATATAAACAATAAGGGAAAAAGTAAACCAAGGTTCATACTTAAATTATAGTGTTAAGATGTTATATTTTCCATTTTTTCTAGATAAAATATTTGTATCTTCAAACTGGTGGATACAGGGTTATAGTCATCCCTACATCCATCCAGTTTAAGATGAAATTAATGTCCAAGTTGATAAGATTGAATGATGATATATTAAATCAATGGTATTGGGATAATGTATGAAGGTAATGATGAATTGAAATTACTCTAGCACCCTTTAATTTAGACCCTTTAGAGTTCCAGAGTTGGTTCCATAAAACTAAATATTTTAAACTTTATATTAGTTATATATTAAATTCCTTGAATTTTAATAAATATCTTATGAAATATTGATTTTTCTTATATGTAAAATTAATGTGATAATGTTCCAGAGTATCTGTCACATTGAATGGTCATAATAGTTTTATGCTATGATGAGAACATTGAAGTACTATGATGATATTCTTGAACTTGTGTTCTATAGTTAGATAAAATTTTCTAATGAGACACAGAGTATGCTTGACTATTAGGTTCTTGATGCTCATAGGCAGATGAGACTTCATCTCATGAAGTTCACACTTAGTAATCTCTTAGAGAGGAGATTATGAGAATATACCCACAAATAGGTATTCCACATTTTTCTGTGTTATTGGATTTTATTGTCTGTGAGCATGTGTATTGGTCCTTAGACTTTAGATTATTATAAATGCATTCATGAGTCACATACATTGATGTATTTATGAAAACCATGATACTATATGTTTGTGGTGAAGTGGGAAATGTTCGGTGCATCATGAGTGATATGATATTAATGAATAAGTCAATGATGAAATTTTCTCTTCCATCTTAATGGAATTTTATGTCTCAACCCTTTGATTGGAATGAAACCATCAAACTAAAATAAATGTACATGTTGTATTGATGGTTTTATTTTTGGAATTCAAAGAAATACATTTAGAACATATAGGTTGATGACATGTTCATGCAATCCACTTGATGGGATATATATACAAATAGATTATATTACATAGTGAGTGTTCATATGTGGTTGTCATCATTGTGATAATAATTTCTTCCTTAATTTCTACCTTTACATGTTTCTAGACACTGATATCATATTTTAGGAAAACCCACCTAATGCTACTGAGGAAGATTACTAAAGGGACACACCCTTAGTGTATACATCGATCTCAGTTAAATACTATTTTTATTTAATAGTTTTAATTTTGATCAAATTTATTCAATAACTATTCATATATTATTTTAATATTAACTAAATATTTATTCATAATACTGTTGAATAATTATATTTATTTATTTCTTGATTTATTCATAATTTAATAAGTAATATTTATAGTTTAATAAATATTCATTTATTTACATGAATATTAAAATAAATATTTATTCAAAATATCATGAATATAATATTTTTTATTTTTTAAATGAATAATATATTTATTATTCAAGATTCGGTAAATTCTAAGGAAGGTGGATGAGCCAGGTCAAATTCCCAGTAAGAGAAATGATATATTAAATAAATTTAAATAAATAAATAAATATTTATAGATATTTATATTATCTATGAGACATGCCTATTTCAAATAAGTGATAATAATAATAGTATTATTAGACATGAGGTTACCCAAAGATTAATAGATTAGATAAGTCTCTATGTATAATTATGAATTTTCTAAACCTACCTCTATATATACTCGATTATATCATTTCTGTTATTAGATGAATTCATGAGAATCATTTGGTTGTGTACAACAATTATCATTCATAGAAAATTATTTCCAAGAATTTATCTAGGGTTTCTCTGAAGACTAATAGATCTTCCACATTTTCCTCCTCCCTCTCAAGATCGAGAGTATAAAAATGTGATCATTATTTTAGAAGGATCACATTTTGTGATCAATACGAATGATGAAAGATGATTAATTCCACTATATTATCACCTAGAGATTCATTTAAAACATTTCAACACCAAGGATCACATGTGGATGACCACTAGATGGATTCTACTTGGAATCATCATATCACAAAGATGATACAACTCATACATTTGAATGATCAACATCTTATTTGAAGAAAGAATATAAAGACCAAGGTAATTATTATTATTAAATTAATTATAAATTTAACATGAAAGATAATATATTTTATTTTAGGATTCATTCATTGTAACACCCCGACCCCGGTTACCCAGAGTCAATGCATTATTACATAACATTGGAATGATCACAAAAGATCAAGTCTCGAAAAACCGATTAGTTTAGTAGTCTTGGAAACACTAGATATATTCATAAGTCTTACATTACATCATAAAGTAAAAAAAAATACAACAACATCTTGTCTTCATATCTCCTCATACTATCCCTACAGGTCATTCATAAATTACTTCTTGGAATCCTGGAAAAAATAAGACATAGAAAGGGGTGATCTCAGATGCTCAGTAAGGATAACAATACAGCGGAAACTTTCATAAATAAGCATAAACATTTAAGGCAATGTATAACTAAAACAAAATACTTTTAAACTTGAAATTCATCATAATATGAAAAAGATAAAATGAAATAATTCCATTTAATTATTCACATGGATATTCTACTAATTGAATAATCACATGCAATATCAATAACCAATTTCATAACAAGGGAATGCATAATGCTGAACTTTAATTTCTTTGTCAAGGCCTCGTGCCAAGACCTAAGAGATAACTGTAACCGGAACCCAACCCGGAGAGCCTCTATAACCGGACTCCAACCCGGAGTGCCTCTAATAACCGAACACCAACACAGAGTGCCTCTAATAACCGTACACCAACCCGAAGTGCCTCTAAAAACTAGACACCAACCCGGAGTGCCTTTAATAACTGGACACCAACCCGGAGTGCCTCTAATAACCGGAAACCAACCCGGAGTGCCTCTAATAACCGGACACCAACCCGGAGTGCCTCTAATAACTGGACACCAACCCGGAGTGCCTCTAATAACCGGACACCAACCTGGAGGGTCTTCTGTAACCGGACCCCAACCCGGAACATACTAGTCCAACACATTCATCTTAAGAAGAGGATGAAATATAACATAAACATTCGTATTAAAACTAGCATACGAAATGCCAAAACATTAATCATAAGACATTAATGGCATAAAAATGAATCATCCATAGTCAAACATATCAAAAAAACTTAAATACAATATGGAATATTTGTATCAAAATAAATAAACTTCAAACAAGTGTAAAATTTATCAAAGGATGTTGACATAGATGAAATCAAAACTATTTGAGAGAAATATCTCTTTTTTGAAATCATTTAAAAGTCACACAATTTGGAAAATAAGTCATTTAAAGAAATTTTTGAATCAAAGTATCCCATAAAACTTTGAAACTTTTGAAAGGAATTAAAATTTTAAAAACATTCATGTCTATATAAATAAATCCTTAAAAACCATTTTGAAGGCATGAACATTAATGAGAAATATTTAGAAGAATAAATATTTAAAACATTTGAAATGATGTTTTAGTAAAAAGTACCTTAAAATAATACCTTTGAAAAATATTTCATAAAACATGGACATGGATAATAAATGTGTCCCAGTAGATACTTATGTAAAAACAACCTTGGATAATAAAGAGATTGTGAAATTAACCCTTACCAATTTGGTAACTTACAAAACATACACCCCATGAAAGAGGTATCATACAATGAATATGTAAATACACATAATTTAAAGTGTATTACACAATGAATACAATTATGAGAAGTAAATACACCACACAAAAGGTAATAGTGACAATATGACATGAATCTCACAGGAATAAGGAGTGAGATGAAAACCCCTTACCTTGTACTTTTCCTTGGTTGAGGGTAGGTTAACCTCCTCTTCTTCGGGTTCTTCCTTTTGATTTGATCAAAAGGTCTCTTTAGGTTGTCTTTATGATCAAAATAATGCCTCTAGGTTTAATTGAGGGAAGTTGAAAGAGTATTTGGTCAGGGGTTGGCCGAACCAAAAGGCTTTGAAGGTGTGAAGAATTGGTTAGAAGTGGTGTCCTTTTATAAGGGGGAGGAGGGGCTCTTTAGGAAAAATTTAAAGTATTAATTTATAATAAATTGATATTCGGTTTCTAATGGATACAAAGTTTATTATTCAAAGTATAATGTGGGGATGGGTAGAAATAATTTCAATCAATAGATTTTAGATAGGTTTGGGTCATTATATTAACCTTATCTTTTAGTTTTAACTCTTGGTTAATTAGTTTAACACTTACCATGTCACTTTGTATTTTTATAATATATAGTTAATAAACTTAATATATACATCCAAGAGACCCCCAAGTGGTCCATTAATGATACAAATATCATTATATAAGTCTTTTGGCCGAAAATTATATTTTTAGGAATATAATATCAATTAATAATATAATATTTGTTTTAAAAACTCTTTTATGTCAATTTTGAAAATATTTAATAATTTATTTTTGTTAAAATCTTAAAAACATTATTAATTCGAATAAAATTCATTTAAGAAATACTAACATGTCATATTAACCAATAAAATTCGTGGATGTCATAAAAACTTTCAAATTATATTTATTTTAACATTTATAATACCAATTTATTTGATTCTTTTATTAATAAGGAAAATATTGCGTCATTATTGTGTCATATATATTTTTAATTTTTCAATGTCTAAAAATTATAAATAAAATACCATTATGTAGGAAATATTTTTATATTTATAATGAATATTTATAGTTGAAAATATAATATATATAACCCTATGTAAAAGTTGTTTCTCTAAAAGATATATGCTTATGTTATTTTGTATTTACTTTAACTTAATTAATATAAAGTGTCATTATCATATACAAGTGGATCCACGGGGTTCCAAAATCAACCCAAATATTCCCATGGTCAGACATATATCAACCAATAGGGTTAATACACATTTTAGGGTAATTTATTATTATTATAATATGGTTTTTTACCCTTATTTACCGGATTTACCCTTTAAACATGGTAAATAAAATATTTACCGAAGTAATTATTCAAAATGTCTAAAAATAAAAGTTACCTATTTACACAATTTTTAAATACTGATTCCAAATATGGAGTCCATTTTTCTAAATTTAAAACACAGAAGTGGCATAAATTAATTTAAAATTAATTCCCACTGTCAAAACAAAAAGCGTGTTTTTAAGAAATAATAACTATCAAAAGATTGACACTTGTTTATGTCCGGTTTAATTGTAAAATTATGTCAATGACCAAAATTGTATTAAATGGTAAAAATATATTCTAAATATACTTTAAAACCACTCAAATTTACAATTTATTACTATTAATTATTTTGATTAAAAAAGTTGTTTTTAATTAAAATTTAGTAATTTTCACTATTCATCAAAATATAAAAGTTATCCGAAAAGTACCAAAATTTTACCCTAGGCTAATTTCGATATTTTTAATCTTAAAATTAAGTCCATTTTGAAAGATAAAATTTATTAAATTTCAAAAAGTAGATATTACTATTCATAACGACTACTTTGATTGGTCACAGTGTGTTAGAGTCTCGAAGTTGCGTACAATGCAAGCTATTGCTTTATTCAAAAGGAAACGTATCATTGAAGATTGGGGTGTTACATTATCCCCTCTTTCAAACAATTGCGTCCTTGCAATTTGAAATTGTTCTTCGAAAATAAAAGGTTGAAAATAGAAAATACCTTTGCGGAAAACAAATATCAGAAATAGGGTTAATAAAATTTAGTTTTAATAATAGGGAAAGGGAAATGAGAATGTCACCACAAAATTAGGGTTTCGAATAGAAGAACATTGGTGAAAATTATGGACATGTAATTTTAGAAAAAATGTAAATATTTATAGGGAGTGATTGAGGTCATCAATCACAAACAAGTGTAGAATTGAGGGCCTCAAAGCCATCAATATATAATGATTTAAAATATCATTAGTTCAAAAAAACATAAGGTATTAGGATAACACATTTTTGGTCTTAATATCCCTTCCCTAAAGAATTAATTTCTTCATAGAATAAGATAAATATATATATACATCTTGACAAGTAGAGTTTTCATCCTTCAATTAATTTCTACCACAAACTCAACTTTCACCTCAAAAGATAATAGAACTCAAAAATGTTATATTTATCCTAATAGTATAAGGTTCCAATCATTAACACATACCATTATAATGAAAAAATATTTTGTAAAAACCAGGGACTTCTTGTATGCTATTGGTAGGTAATAAAGGCCTGTCGCACTATGGTTGTCGGTTCGATTCCTGCAGCTTTGTCTGACGTGACGGGTTATCGCCCGACCTGTAGGTTGTACTTTTCCTAAAACTATAGTATCATAATATTCCAAAAATAATCATAAGAAATGTTTTAACCTTGAACAATACTATCCAAAGTTCAACTTAATCCATTGCAAAACATTATAGTTATCCAAAGTACCTCTGTCCAGACTCTCTGTAAAAGGTATCTAAATTCAAAAATCAATCGCAACATCAGATTCTCCAAACAAAGTAAAGTTTCTCTTATTGTCACATACTGAAAATATGATTACCTTAGTCATATTAAAACCTTAATTAAAACAATAAGTACTGTTGTACAATCCTAATATATATCATGTTATTCTCATAGCCAGAATAAAATCCTTGAGTCCAAAAATACAAATACATTAATCATTCCTCTTCAACTGTAGTAACAACATAAGCTTGGCCTTGATCCCTTGGAATTTTCTAAGGTAAGTTTCCCTGACACTTAGGATATTCATTTGAATAATGACCCATTTCTCTACAATTGTAGCATTCAACATTAACAACCTCCTTCTTTCTCTTGCAATCACGAGTCTGGTGACGTTTTTCTCCACATTTGTAACAAACTCCCATTCCTTTTAGGAAAGTACTGGGGTGTTTCTTCCCAAAATTTTTACATAATGGAAAATCCTTCTTTCTATTTTTCCCTTTATCTGTCTCTTGATACATCGTTCTCTTATTCTCATGCTTTACTTTATTGTCATAAGATTTAGAGAATTCCTTTTCTGTCTTGATAGCACATGAGACAATGTCTTCGTATGACGAGAAAGATTGTGAGATCAATGCTCGACGAAGAAATGGTTTTAACCCATAAAAGAAACGAAAAATCTTACTTCTTGGGTTACATATATAATCTCCAACATACCTTGCTAACCTTATAAAGTGAGCCTCATACTTTGCAACATTCTCATCCTCCTTTTGTCTCAGACTCAGAAATTGCCTTTCCATATCTGCTCGATGGTTACGAGGAAAGTATTTTTCTAAGAAAAGATCTTTGAACTCCCACCATTCCATATTTGATACTTCATCATCTTCCTTTGTGTTTTGAATCAATGACCACCATTGGTCAACATCTACAGTGAGGCGGTAAACTGCCATGATAACTTTTTCCCTTTCACTACTCCCCAAGGCATGAAATATTTTCTCTAAGGAATTTATCCATTGCTCAGCTACTAAGGGATTTATACTCCCATTGAATGTTGGTGGGTTTTTCCTCATGAAGAGATTTAACATTGATACTACACGCTGCGGATCAGGGTGCTTCATACGGGAAAGGTTATTATTCATAACCTGAGTGAGTTGTCCCAGTATGGTGATTAGCTGATCAGCACCAGTTGCATCACCAGCTCTACTATAATTATCTTGAGGAGGAGGGAAATCCCTACATGGAGGTGTGTGCATTGATACGGTTTCCATTCCTTCCACTAGGCACCATTTCTAAACAATGGCATAAACTAGATCAGTTTATGAATCAAAATACATAATTCGATACTTGTAAAACACTTAACATAAATTAAACTATTTATGGATATGATCCATCATCATAAAAAAATGTTTTCTTTGAGGATATATATACTCATAAACCCTTCATAATTATTTGTAAATAAAATTATAATTATCCAAAGCATATCCCCCGGGAGTGTCGTAACCCAGAGTACAGTAAAGCCCGTTGTCGTGCACCGGTTCCCGTTCGAGTCTAGCTCAAAGCGGTGTTTTCGGGTTTTACCCCTAGGTACATCTATGCCAGAGCCGCCTCTACCTACTCGTATCCAGATAGGGATGTATTGCTCAGAAAACTCAAAAAATATCTACAATACCAAAATTTTAGGAAGTTCTTCTATACTAATCCTCAAAGTTCATCTTAGGTTTATGTGCTCTAATCAGAGTTTATCTAAATCTAGCTTATAAGGTTTGTACTAAACTTCCTCTGATACCAACTGTAAAGCCCTGACCCCGGTTACCCAGAGTCGGTGCATTATTACATAACATTGGCATGATCACAAAATATCAAGTCTCAAAAGACCGATTAGTTTAGTAGTCTTGGAAACACTAGATATATTCATAAGTCTTACATTACATTATAAAGTAAAAAAAAATACAACAACATCTTGTCTTCATATATCCTCATACTATCCCTACAGGTCATTCATAAATTACTTCTTAGAATCCTGGAAAAAACAAGACATAGAAAGGGGTGAGCTCAGATGCTTAGTAAGGATAACAATACATCGAAAACTTTCATAAATAATCATAAACATTTAAGGCAATGTATAACTAAAACAAAAGTCTTTTAAACTTGAACTTCATCATAATATGGAAAAGATAAAATGAAATAATGCCATTTAATTATTCACATGGATATTCTACTAATCGAATAATCACATGCAATATCAATAACCAATTTCATAATAAGGGAATGCATAATGCCAAACTTTAATTTCTTTGTCAAGGCCTCATGGCAAGACCTAAGGGATAACTGTAACCAGAACCCAACCCAAAGACCTCTGTAACTGGACTCGAACCCGGAGTGCCTCTAATAACTAGACACCAACCCGGAGTGCCTCTAATAACCGGACATGAACCCGGAGTGCCTCTAATAACCGGACACCAACCCCGAGTGCCTCTAATAACCAGACACTAATCCAGAGTGCCTCTAATAACCGTACACCAACCCGGAGTGCCTATAATAACCAGACACCAACCCGGAGTGCCTCTAATAACCGGACACCAACCCGGAGGGTCAGTTATAACCAGACCCCAACCCGTAAAATACTAGTCCAACACATTCATCTTAAAAAGAGGATGAAATATAACATAAACATTCGTATTACAACTAGTATACGAAATGCCAAAAACATTAATCACAAGCCATTAATGGCATAAAAATGAATCATCCATAGTCAAACATATCACAAAACCTTAAATACAATATGGAAGATTTGTATCATAATAAATCAACTTCAAACAAGTGTAAAATTTATCAAAGGATGTTTACATAGATGAAATCAAAACTATTTGAGAGAAATATCTCTTTTTTGAAATCATTTAAAAGTCACACAATTTGGAAAAGAAGTCATTTAAAGAAATTTTTGAATCAAAGTGTCCCATACCACTTTGAAACTTTTGAAAGGAATTAAAATTTTAAAAAACATTCATGTCCATATAAATAAATCCTTAAAAACCATTTTGAAGGCATGGAAATTAATGAGAAATATTTAGAAGAATAAATATTTAAAACATTTGAAATGATGTTTTAGTAAAAAGTCCCTTAAAAGAATCACTTTTAAAACTCTTTCATAAAACATGGACATGGATAATAAATGTCTCCCAGTAGATACTTATGTAAAAAAAACATCGGATAATAAAGAGATTATGAAATTAACCCTTACCAATTTGGTAACTTACAAAACATACACCCCATGAAAGAGGTATAATACAATGAATATGTAAATACACATAATTTAAAGTGTATTACACAATGAATACAATTATTAGAAGTACATACACCACAAAAAAGGTAATATTGGCAATATGGCATGAATCTCACAGGAATAAGGAGTTAGATGAAAACCCCTTACCTTGTACTTTTCCTTGGTTGAGGGTAGGTTAACCTCCTCTTCTTCGGGTTCTTCCTTTTGATTTGATCAAAAGGGCTCCTTAGGTTGGATTTTTGATCAAAATAAGGCCTATAGGTTGAAGTGAGGGAATTTGAGAGAGTATTTGGTCAGGTTTTGGCTGAACCAAAAGGTTTTGAAGGTGTGAATAATTGGTTAGAAGTGATGTCCTTTTATAAGGGGGAGGAGGGGATCTTTAGTAAAAACTTAAATTATTAATTTATAATAAATTAATATTCGGTTTATAATGGATCCAAAGTGTATTATTCAAAGTTTAATGTGGGTATGGGTCAAAATCATTTCAACCAATATATTTTAGATAGGTTTGGGTCATTATATTAACCTTATCTTTTAGTTTTAACTCTTGGTTAATTAGTTTAACACTTACCATGTCACTTTGTATTTTTATAATATATAGTTAATAAACTTACTATATACATCCAAGTGACCCCAAGTGGTCCATTAATGATACACATATCATTATATAAGTCTTTTGGTCAAAACTTATATTTTTAGGAATATAATATCAATTAATAATATAATATTTGTTTTAAAAACTCTTTTATGTCAACTTTGACAATATTTAATAATTTATTTTTATTAAAGTCTTAAAAACATTATTAATTCGAATAAAATTAATTTAAGAAATAATAACATGTCATATTAACCAATAAAATTCTTGGATGTCATCAAAACTTTCAAATTATATTTATTTTAACATTTATAATACCAATTATTTGATTCTTTCATTAATAAGGAAAATATTGCATCATTATTGTGTCATATATATTTTTAATTTTTAAATGTATAAAAAATTATAAATAAAATACCATTATATAGTAAATCTTTTTATATTTTTAATGAATATTTATAGTCGAAAATATAATATATATAACCCTATGTAAAAATTGTTTTTCTAAAAGATATATGCTTATGTTATTTTGTATTTACTTTAACTTAATTAATATAAAGTGTCATTATCACATACAAGTGGATCCATGGGGTCCCAAAATCGATCCAAAGATTCCCATGATCGGACATGTATCAACCAATAGGGTTATGACACGTTTTAGGGTAATTTATTATTATTATAATATTATTTTTTACCCTTATTTACTGGATTTACCTTTTAACCATAGTAAATAAAATATTTACCGAAGTAATTATTCAAAATGTCTACAAATAAAAGTTAGATATTTACACAATTTAGACATCCTGATTCCAAATATGGATTCAATTTTTCCAAATTCAAAACATAGAAGTGACAAAAATTAATTTAAAATTAATTCCCACTGTCAAAAACAAAAAGCGTGTTTTTAAGAAATAATAACTATCAAAAGATTGACACTTGTTTATGTCTGGTTTAATTTTAAAATTATGTCCAATGAAATTTTTTTTATTAAATGGTTAAAATTTATTATAAATATACTTTAAAACCACTCAAATTCATAATTTATCACTATTAATTATTTTGATTAAAAAAGTTGTTTTTAATTAAAATTTAGTAATTTTCACTATTCATCAAAATATAAAAGTTATCCGAAAAGTACCAAAATTTTACCCTAGGATAATTTAGATATTTAGAATCTTAAAATGAAGTCCATTTTGAGAGATAAAATTTATAAAATTTCAAAAATTGGTTATTACTATTCATAACAGCTACTTTGATTGGTCACGGTGTGTTAGAGTCTCGAAGTTGCGTACAATGCAAGCTATTTATTTATTCAAAAGGAAACGTATCATGGAAGCTTGGGGTGTTACATTCATTATGATTATTTAGATATAATTATGAGAAATTTAATTCTTCTTAATGTTCCTATAATTTACTCATCAGATTCAATGAAATACTTCTTTGGGAATAGGCCCAGTTAGCTTCCAGTCACGACCTTCTCCCACTAAGAACCCCTCCTTAGTTGGTAGTGAGAATGAGGGTGGACCCTTTGAGTCTTGAATTCAATAGACCCCTGGTATATGATTAAAACTGAGGGTATAAAGCACTCGAATGAGAGGGATTACCCTTATGAGTTCCTATAAAGATAAGAATAGAAGAACAACCACCATACAACTCCAAGATATTTCCATTCAGCCATAAATAATTTTTCAATAACCCAAATGATATTAACATGTCAAATGTACAATATGAAGAAAATACATACAATAATAGCTCTAAATCTCCAAGATATATACCAATGTTGTTTAATCTACCTAGATAATATCTCCAAACTTCAATGATCTATCCTAAAAACACTTAGAAAAATGTCATGGGGTGATCACTTAAGAGTATTCAGAAGGATTATCCCTCTAAAAAAATCAACATTCGTGTGTAATAAATATGCAAGAGTATGAATGGGTGAAAATAACCAAGTAAAGAAAACAAAACATAATCATAAGTAAATGAGGGAGAATAAGTACAAAAATATAATCATAAGTTTCAATCCCACTCATCCATGACAAAAAAAAAACTACAATCCCATAACTATCACCACAACACAAACTATCTTGGGCTTAGTAATTTTCATCACAGCTCTTACCTGATAGCATATCCATTCACCCTCTAAGTGGTAGTTAGTCAGTAGTGTGGCCTATTTCCATATTTGATAAGGAATGTGATAATGGATCCACAACCACACATCACCAACCATCATCCCATGCCATAACCAATCCCCCACACCACACATAAACAAATCACATATTTTAGCCATATCCACCATTCCACTGATCCATATCACATCACCACAATCCTATATTCCCAACCATTATATTTCCATAACTTTTCAACCATGCATCGGTAGGGTAATTTAAACATGAAGGGCATCAACCTCGTTCCCTTCTCCTTCCGTGTACATCACCCAACTATATTCCACACCAATCAAATTCTCATCATCAAAGTAGGGTATCTTGGACATGTAGGGAATCAAAATTTTTCTATCCCCCTACCATGAATGAACCCCACCATGAATCATCATCATCAACACATAAATGAGCGAGTCAACATATTTCATACTGATAACTTCAATCCATTACGACCCGTATACGTATGCCTACTTCAATCCATCACTGCCCATAAATGTTCTATTACATAATCTCCCATCTCTATATCACCCCACACAATCATTTCCACAATTAACAACATCATAACAACCATGTATCAAGAAATAAATTTCTCAACAAGTATTAACACCAATAGACATGCAACCAAATATTAGAGAAAGAACCACATAGGTAACAACCAAACTTTACATTTTATTCGAATTATCATCAATTACTAACTCACTATCTTCATTGGATTTATCATTCCATTTATTTGTGCTAACCTATTTTACATACATTAAAAACCCATGATTTATTTAATTATCACCCATTATTTTTCCATTTCATCCACACACACTATTTATAATCCTCTCCATCCTAATTTTCACATTTAATACCAAACTAAACATCCATCCACTCCCATTATCAAGACCTTAAGTCATCAATAGTCACATTATTACTATCATGGTCATTTCATATTAAGTAATCAAAATTTACCAACAACCCACTACTGTAACACCTCATCTTGGGTTGCCTGAATGGTGCCTATGTAGGGATGCTACATGACCCCAAGCCCACCTCCCCATATAGTAGAGGCTACAGACTAGTGACGAGAGGATAAAGTAGTCATAGGGATACTATTCCCTCTGATATAAGGTCTGGGGGTCATGCCCAAATTCTACCAAAAAATTAGCAAGGCCTATCCATATAAAATCCATACCAAAAACCCATTGACATAAAATTGGGTGACCACAGGGCCCCCATAGTCTAGTAAAGAAAACAATAAATAATATATATGATGAAACAATCCTAACAAAATAATAATAGATAAACATGGAATTTTACCTACTAAACAAAACCATGAAACTATCTACTAATCATAATTGGGTATCAAAGACCTTCTCTTCCGAATCCTCATCCTAAATGAACCATTGAACCTACACTAATTATAGATCTAAATGAAACCTATATCCTAAGATAAAACATGAAGATATACCCATGTACATTAAAACCCATCCAGTGTACAATAGGTGATTATAACAACCTAGTTGGTATCCCCAATGCATTAAAAAAATTGAGTGATGTTGTGATAAAGTAGATGTGAATGAAATTAATATATAAAGTTTAGCTATGTTCATAAAACAAAACCACCAAAAAACATAACTCATAATGCACACACAAGCATACCAACATTTGTACCATGTTGTGATCCACTTCACACCATAACCTATGTAATACCTACTTCGACACCATACCAAAATCCATGTAATACCATAAATCATACACAATTTTATTCGAAACCATGTTTGGAGGAAGAATTCACCTCATACCATAACATGAACCATACACAAAGTCACAGAGTAGGTTCAATTGGGATGATGTCCAGCTGGCACCTGAAAACTTGGGGTGGGGAGTCATCCAAGCCTCGACCCACTACCCGAAGGGATAAGGAATGAAAATAAATCCACGAGTTTTGACCCATACCTCATCACTTGAGGGAGGTCCATCATCCATGCGTCATGTAAACCCATGATCTCTCACTCAGGTTGTGGTAAACTAGGATATCTCACTCAAGTCTCATTCCATAACCAATACCCTATCACTTAGGGTATGAAACAAATTCATTCATGCACACCAAATCATGCCATATTTGGAATGGTCCTCAAACTAATACTCAAAGGGGTAGGGAATGGTTATCCCACTGACCCATCCCCACAGACTCTGGGTAGGTCCATCAAGCACACAGACCTATCCCTATGGACTCTAGGGAGGGAACATCAAGCACATATAGGCACCAAAAAACAAGGCATGCATCTCATATCACATCTCACCAACTCACCACTAGGTCACTAGTCCCTCAGGATTTAGTTCTATGTCTTGAACATGTTTGAGACCCATATTGACCCTCCAATAGTTCTTAAACACCCATATAGACTAACCGTCACTTTGATACCATAAGAAAAGTTCTCACATGGATCCCCACACAACACACATGAATCATCATGCATCACATACATGAAAGGAAATAACTACAAGGGGTACATACAAGGCACACAATGATTTAGAAATATAGTGACCCTAGTATTTTACACATATCATTACATGATTTTAATCATTATTAAACATCAAATTACAAGACAAGGATCATAAATTTTAGTGTCTTGGAAGACTAGGTATATGAAACTGAAAACATATAAATAATTAAATAATTTATTTATTTATCATCCATTATGAGCTCATAACTTCCTTTGATCCCTTAAATCTACATAGGATAACCTGAGGATAACATGAACAAAGGGATGAGCTAAAAATTGAAGTAAGGGAGTAAAAATTAAAATAAAGCTTAGCATATGGGTTAGAAGGCATAACATAATGATATAAAAAGGCATGGAACATGGTTAAACATAAGGAATCATAACATGGGATCATATAATCATGTATTAATAGTAATATGATAGAAACATAAAGCATTAATTTATCATGAGTTAAGGATCATTTCATATAGATAATCACAAGTCAAGGCTCACCACCAAGACCATTGCACATGGAGAATGATTCAAGGCTAACCACCAAGACCGTTGTACATAACATATCATGATAAAAAAATTAACCAATGAATTGGAGTTTTATCTAGGAACACCCATAATAACATGTTCATGAATATGTTTTCCACATAAAGAATTATACATAATCAATCAAACATAAACATAAGGGTTTTCCATAGAAAGAATTGGGTATCATAATTATGTCAAAAGGCATATCAAAAGGAAATATCATAGTGGTGTCCATGAAAGGATGTATTTAAATTATAAATTGACATTAATAATGTAATATAGGCATATATCATGATAATTGATGTCAAAATGAAGTGAAAAGAGTGTTTAATAAGCTTTAGAAATAAAAAATTTTAGTACGGTTTAATGGAAAACTTTCAAGATTATTTAAAATGGAAAAGGAATAATTGCTTGTATAAAACCATAATTTAACTGAGGTAGTGTTTCATGATAAAATTAGTTATTTTATAAAAATAATGGTGGATTAAGACATATTATGGATCACACTTGAAAATGGTTAAGAATCTGGAAAGTCCCCTGAAATTGGGCTTTCTTATCGGGAAGAATTGAGTAGGGAGCCTTTTAAAAACATGTATATCCATGAAAAATAAGGATGAATAGATATTGATATATGAGTTTTGAACATATAAAAATAATTTAGAATATGTAAATTAAAATAAAATAGAATTTAATTTGGGTAAAAAGAGAGAAAAAGTAACCCGAAGGAATAATGAATGTTCAGGTAGAATCTCTTACTTTAAGTCTAAAGGTGTTCTTCACATGATCTTAATGTCCTAGATAATAAAATTATATTAATTAATTAATAATTCCAGAACCCTTTATACATTTATTTTATTTATGATAAACTTATTAAGTTTATTTATGTCCTTTTTGATGGGTTAAGGGTTCAATTTCATCATTTAGAAGCATCGGTTTCCTTGGTTTTCATGATTAGTTTACTTGTATAAATGATCCAATGGTCGTATAAAGTGGGGGTGATTATAAAGAATTGAAATTATATGTTATTAATGATATTATAGAGTTAAAATTTTTCTTATATATTATTTAGTTTTATGGAATGAGTATTAATCATTAGATAAATAGTTAATGATAATCGTTTGGGTTTATTTTGGTGGTTTTCGATCACAATGAACTCATTTTGTTTAATAAATTAATATCATTTGTAAAAAATGATTCCATAAAATTAAATATGATATGATAAATATATTATAATTTTATTCAACCATAAAAATAGTTTTATTACCATCCTTTAATGTGGAATTGAAATATGAAATCACATCATCCATAAAGGTGGCATATCGGAACCTCAGAGACGATGTTTTCATTCTTAAAGTAAAAGAGAGAGGAGAAGAGATTTGATAAAGAATTATTCCATAAACATGATAAAATTATATTATATGTAAGATAATGGAGTTTTCATGCCACTTGGACAAGGGTAAGGTGAGTAGAGAAAAAGAAAAGAAAGGAACTTGAAAAGAAATTAAAAGAAAAGAAAGAGGGTTTTACCTCTTGATTCCTTCTTCTTGAGAACCTCCTTAGGGGATTGGTTTTGGTATTTTGTTAAGAAAAATAGGTAATAGATAGATACAAGGGGCTTGGGATTATATTTGATCATAATTTGTACAAGTATAAAGGCTTGATATGTGTGAGGAGAATAGGTGGTGAGGGTGGTATTTATAGTGGATGAGAGGGGTGTTTTCTCATTATTTAATTCATTAGGTTATTATTTTGCTCAAGACAAGAAATAATGTTAATTATTGAGACTAAATACTGTAATTAGATCATTTTATTTCGAACCAAATTTTATTACATCATCCATGACTCAATAAATAGTGTATTTAACTTAAAATATATATATATTGTAAATTATTGTATTTTACTATTCACCAAAAATTCAAGTATTTAAGAAAAATCCTAAAAATTAACACTAAACATATTTTGATATGTATAATTCAAAAACGAACTCCATTTTATGAAAATAATTTTCTAAATATTATAAATTTAATTTTTAATTAAAATAATTTACTCAAAAAATACAAATTATTAAATTATAACTGATTTTATATCACTTTGAAAAATTAACTAAGGTCTCATAAAATTATATTGTAATCATAATACATCAAAATTTTAATTTATGAATACATTTTTTGAAAATAAATTTTATTTTAAATTATTAAATTAGTCATAGAATTGTAATTAAATATTTATGACTTATAAAAATACCAACACTTAATTAATAATTTTTAAAATATTTATTTACTTATACTATGATATAATTATATCATATTTTCACTTATAAGATGGATAAATTTTATTCATACTTTCATTGGTGATGTTACTATTCAATTAATCAATTTAGTATTCATAAGGGTCACATTACTATTCAGAAGGTTAAATTACCATTTCATCGGTATAGGTTCCTTAACTTCTTGAAACACTTCTTATTTAATTCATTAATCATTTATAAAGATTATATTGTGTTATATTATGTGTTTATACCATATGACATAATTATATGAAGGGAATTTCTATAGATAAAACTTTGGGTCGTTACATTCTTCCCCCCTTATGAAATTTCACCCTTGAAATTTCGTTTTACATTATAAGTTGAAAACAGGTGCAGGTACTTCTCTTTCATTTATTGATTTGGTTCCCATGTTTCCTATTCATACTTATGGTTCCACCAAAGTAATTTGACCAGGTGAGTAATCTTGTTGTGTAGAAATTTATCTCTATGATCCAAGATATTCACTGGGTGCTCCTCATAAGAAAGATCAATCTCCAACTGTACCACCTATAAAGTCAGTAAATATGAAGAATCCGATATGTACTTTCTTAAGAGGGATACATGTAATACATCGTTTACTTGAGACATGGTTGGTGGAAGTTCTAGTGTATAGTCCACATCTCTAACATGATCAATTATATCTAAGGGGATGATGTACCTAGGACTTAGCTTCCCTTTCTTCCCAAATACCACGATTCTCTTCCATGAAGATATGTAGAGGAATACCATGTATCCAAACTTAAACTCCAGGTCCCATCAATGATTGTATGCATAGTTATTTTTTTGACTTTAGGCTGCCTTGATATGGTACTGAATGGTTTTCACCTTCTTCACCACTTATTTAAAATTTTCATATCCTAGAAGCTTACATTCACTGAGTTCATCCCAGCATTCTGGTGTTCTTCACCTTTTCCCATAAAGGGTTTCATATGGAACAATTTATATGATGGAGTGGAAACTATTGTTATAGGCCAATTTGACCGGTGAAATATTTTGGTCCCATCCTCCTTTGAAGTCTATATAACATTCTCTCAACATGTTTTATTGTGTATAAATAGTCCACTCAGACTGGTCATCAGTTTGAGGATGATTGGCCATACTAATGTTCAGCTCAGTGTTTAGAACATATTGGACACTTTTCCAGAACTTGGAGGTAAATATTAGATCTCAGTCGGATAAAATAGATAGTGGTACTCCATGAAGCCTTACCAATTCTTTGCTTTATATCTGTGAAACTTGATCCAGTGAGAAGTAAACTCAAATTTCAATAAAGTGAGCTATCTTTGTGAGACGATCTACAATAACCCATACAACATGGTTTCCTATGGATGTATTTGGAAGTACAGTGAAAAATTATATAGTGATGTTTTCCCACTTCCATGTTGGTATGGATAATGGTCACATCATCCTTTTAAAATTTTTTCTTTAATCCTTCACTTTCTAACATACCAGGCACTTTTATGTATATTCAGTTATCTTCTTTTTCATTTTTTCCCACCAAAGGTTCTTTGGGAGATCTCAATACATATTTGTGCTCCTTGGGTGAATAGAAAAGGTTGAGCTATTTGCATCATTATGAATCTTTTTATTTATATTTTTATTGTATGATACACATATTCATGACCCAAATCTTACGACTTCATCTTCAACGATCTAGAAATTGGAGGATTTCCCATTTCATATAACTTCCACCCTTTTCTAAAATTTCACATCATTTCTTTGAGAATCCTTTATTTTCTCCATAAGGGATGGTTGAGAAATAATTTGAGAAAGGATTGATGATGTTCCTTACTTAATGATTCCCATGTCTATCCTTTGAAAATCTAAGAATATTTCATCCTTCTCAATTCTCATCATCGATAAAGATGTAGGATCATTTCTACTTAGAGCATCCTCCACCACATTTTCCTTACTAGGATTGTAGTGGATTAAGAAATAATAATCCTTGATGATATCTAACCATATTTTCTAGAATATATTAATCTCATTATGTG
Source organism: Viscum album (assembly GCA_963277665.1). Taxonomy (NCBI): domain Eukaryota; kingdom Viridiplantae; phylum Streptophyta; class Magnoliopsida; order Santalales; family Viscaceae; genus Viscum; species Viscum album. The sequence goes on along the minus strand of OY728129.1, from coordinate 580,445,525 downwards.
TGAATATATATTTGAGACTCTTGTGATCAGTATATATCTCACACTTCTCCCTATAGAGGTAATGCTGCCAGATTTTCAATGAAAAGATCACAGCCGCCAACTCCAGATCACACATAGGATAGTTTTTCTCATTAATTTTCAACTTACTTAAGTAATATGATATCAATTTATGATTTTTCATCAGTACATAGCCTAATCCTTTCTTTAAATCATTGCTGCACACCATAAAGAGTTATCTACTTTTTGGGAGTGTGAGTACTGGTGTAGTGAAAAGCCTTGTTTTAAGCTCCTTAAAGCTTTCCTCACATTATTGTGTCCAGAAAAACTTACCTTGATTCCATGTCATCTTGCTTATTGGGTTTTAAAATCATGATATGGTCTTCAAAAATTGTAAGTAATACCTAGATAGACCAAGAAAGCTACAGATATCCATTACAGATATTAGCCTAGGCCAATCTTTGATTGCCTTTTTCTTGGAAGGGTCCATATATATTCCTTTTATGGTGATAACATGCCCCAAGAATGATACTTCTTCTATTCATAACCCACATTTACTATAATTTTCATAGATTTCACCCTTTTTAAAGTCTTTAATACAGTATTTAAATGCACCTCATATTCCTCCTTGCTCTTGAAGTATATCAGAATATCATCAATAAAGACTACCACAATTTTTTGAGGTAATACTTAAAGACTATATTCATTAAATACATGAAAATGTATAGAGATTTATTAAGTCCAAATAGAATCACTATGAAATCATAGTGTCCATACCTCATTCTAAATATAGTCTTTGGAATATCTTCCTTCCTCACCTTTAATTAGTGATATCTCGACCGAAGGTTCACCTTAGAGAAATAATTGGTCCCATGCAGCTGATCGAACAAGTCATATATCCATGAAAGGGGATACTTGTTCTTTATTGTGATTTTATTGAGCTCATGATAATCGATGTAGAGTCACATTGATCCATCCTTCTTCTTGATGAAGAGGACATGCACACCCCATGGTGAAGCACTCAGGAATATAAAACTCTTGTCTAGATTCTCCTATAATTGATTCTTAAGTTCTTCCAACTCAACGATGGACATTATATAAGGGTTATTTGATATAGAAGGAAATATAGGAATAATTTCAATTGAGAAATCAACATCTAGATCAGGTGGAAGACCAGACAATTCTTTAGGGAATACATCAATGTAATCCCTCATGATGGGAATGTCTTCGATCATGACCATCTATTTTATATCAATAATTTTAGTGAGATATGATTTCTCATAATGAAATAATATCCACACTTGAGATGATGATTCTAAATAAGATTCATCTTCCTCCTTAAACTTTTAAATAATTGGAGGATGGTTCAGGATGTGAATAATGTTCTCTCTTTCTTAACAGTTGATGTTGGATTTGTATAAAGATATCCAATCCATGCCCAAAATAACATCAAACTCCACCAAAGGAAGTAAGACAAGATTTTATAGGAGGTTTAGTACACAAATATTAATTAGGGAGGAGTTATGTACTTTGGATACAATAATTTCCCCATTAGCTATTCTCACAGTTAACTCAACCTCTAAATTTTGAGGTGGTGTTTAAATAGTTCAACTAAACTTGTAAGATATGAAAGAATGCGTAGAACTAGAATAAAATAGTATGTTCACTATTCTTTAATGAATAACTAGTGTACTTATCACCACATCATTGTCTGGATCCACATCAGTAGTAGTGATAGCATAAGCCCTTCCTTGTTTCCTTGGAGGTTGTTGTTGATTTCCTCCAAAAACCCTAGGCTTAGGTCATTGCCTTGAAAAATTCCCATGTTACTTGTAATTAAAACACCACACTACTGGCTAAGAATTTATATGAACCTTCCTTTCTTCTTCCAAGTTAGCAGGATTCTTCATATCCCTTCGGCATTTGTTATCCAGATGCCCCATTCTTCCACATTTGAAGCATTTCCTAGTTCCCTTTAGATAGTTCCTAGGATGCTTCTTCCTATAATTTTTACATGTAGGGTATTCAACCTTCTTTCCATAATTGGATTTATTTTCTGATCCACCTATATTAGACTCCAATTTCCATTTTTTTCACAGGGCCCACAAGACCATTGAGATTCTACGATCTCTATTTCAACCTTGACGGAATAATGAACAACATCCTCATAACTATTGATGTCTCGAATCACCTGTTATTTTCATAGACTCAACTTTAATCTGCTAAATAAGTGATCCGCCTTTCTTTTGGTGTTCATGAAAAAGCCGAAGTTATATTTTGAAATCCTGGTAAATTTTTCTTCATTTTCCCTGATAGACTTATCTTTCTTCTAATTAAGTTCGAGGAACTCTCTTTCCATTTTGAGATAGAGAGTTTGGGGAAAATATTTATCCTCCAATGGCCCAAAGGCCTTCATTTTTATTGATTTTTTTGATAATCCACCTTTCAAGGGGTAATATGGAATCCTTATAAGGCCTGTAGGCGTAAGTATTACATGGAACATAGGACTTATAGGAATTCATTGCCCGTAGGCTTCAAACATTACATGCAACCCAAACTCACTACTTGGAACTTCTCCTCCCCAGCATCTTCATCGTGAAATCAACTCTCCACCTTTGCATTGATGTTCGGATAGGATTTCCCGTGCATGCACAGGCCTGTCCCGATGGAAGGTTCCATACCCTCTCATTCTTGCAATCCGTTTAGCTTCTGCTATGGTAAAATCTCCTTGCTCCTCCTCCTTCTGAAGCTTGTCCCTTATAGGTTGTCTAGTTTGCATCTGCACTTAAGGTGGCCCGAAGGCCTTGAGGTGGCCCGAAGGCCTTACTGAGCCAAAGGCCTGGGTGGCCCGAAGGCCTTAAAGGACTCGGGGACCAAATCAGTGGCCCGAAGGCCCAAATGGGGGAATATTCCCGACTGCTACAGTGACAAACAGTTCCTACTACAGTTCCTACTATAGTACATGCTACAGTTCTGCATAGTCCCTGCTACAGTCCCTGCTACAGTCCCTACTACAGTCCCTGCTACAGTATCTGCTACAGTACATGCTACATTTCCTACTACAGTACTGCTATAGTACTGGTACAGTCTGCTACAGTTGCTACAGTCTACTACAGTACCGGAAATTAGCCTCCACTTGGATTTGATCCCAGGTCTCTTGGATGCACTTAAGGAGTCCTCACCAACTAGGCTGAGGCTCATGTGCTTGGGGAAAATATTTATTAAAAAACATTTTCTTTAATTCCTCCCAATACATGGAATCAATTTCCTCCTTGGACTTTGTATTTTTGATTAGTTTCCACCACTGATCAGCTTCCCCATTAAAACTATAGACTTAAAACATAAATTTCTCTTATTCTGAGCACTGAAGTACATATAATATCTTTTCAATGGAGTTAATCCACTGTTCTACGAGGAGGGGATCAAAAGATCCACTAAAAATGGGGTTCCTTTTCCATATAAATTATTTTACAACAACTTTCTCGCTCTTAAGATAAGGAGGGTGTTCCACATGATTCAAGTTATTATTGATAACTTGATCCAGTTGAAAAAGTAATTTTATAAAGTTTTGAGCAACCATTTCCATCATATTTTATATATCATTAGGGAAATCATCACATTGCCCATTGCATTGATTTTTGGAACGTGTTCTTCTATTTCCCTCCTTTAACTAAGAAAAATAAAATGCAATTAGGGGGTTTGAATACTAAGATAATAATCATAAAAAGGAAACTTTAAACATAAAAGGATAAAATCTTAAAAGAAAATTATATCCTAGTTTTTGATTCCCTAGGTTTCAATATAGGTCATCCATGATCTTTTTCCTAACATATCGTCTTATGGAAATTTTATTTATTCCCTTAATAATGGTTTGTAATGAGATTATGAATTTACCAAATCATATCCATCCGGAGTGTCAAAGCAGGTGTGTAGTAAGGCCCATTGTTATATACCAAGTTACCCCAAGTCAGGCCTGGAACATCTTGTTGGAGTTATTACTCCTAGGCACATCTATTCCAGAACTATGTCCACTTTTAGTATCTAGATAGGGATTTATTTTCTTGATAAACCAATTACTCTATAATTACCAAAATTTAGGGATATTTTATTAGACTTAGTCTTATCCCCAAGGTTCTTACTAAATTTCTCTATTTCTAATCTTAAAAAATAAATAGACCATGCTCTAATACCAACTACAGTGACCCCAGTCTTTTACACATATCATTACATGATTCTAAGCATAATTAATAATCAGATTACAAGATAAGGATCATAAATTATAATGTCTTAGAAGAATAGGTATATAAAACTAAAAACATACAACTAAATAAAACATTTCATTATTTATCATCCATTATGAGATCCTAAATTTCTTTGAGACCTTACATTTTTATAGGATAACCTAGGGATAAAATTAACAAATGGATGAGCTAAAAAGCCCAGTAAGGGAATAAATAGTAAAATAAATCTTAGAAAATGGGTTAGAAGGCATAAAATAATGATATGAAAAGGCATGAAACATGGTTAAACATAAGGAAGCATAACATGGGATCATATAATCATGGATTCATCGTAATGTGGAAGTAATATAAAACATTACTTTATCACGAGTTAAAGCTTTTTGTAGATAGAGATGCACGAGTCAAGGCTAACCACCAAGACTGTTGAACATGGAGAACGAGTCAAGGATAACCACAAAAACCATTGCACATAACATCTCATGAGACTAAAAATTACCCAATTAATTAGAGAACTATCTAGGAAAACCCATCATAGCATGTTCATGAATATTTTTCCACATAACAAATCATACATAAGCAATCAAACATAAATATAAGGGTTTCCCATGGAAATAATTGGGTATCATAATTATATCAAAAGGAATATCAAAAGGGAATATCATAGTGGTGTCCATAAAAGGATGGATTTAAGTCATACATGGACATTAATAAGGAAATATAGGCATATATCATGATAAGTTATGTCAAACTAAAGCGGAAATATTATTTAAGAAACTTTAGAAACAAAACATTTTAGTACAATTTAAGGGAAACTTTCAAGATTCTTTAAAATGGAAAAGGAATAACTATTTATATAAAACAAAAATTGAACCAAGGTAGTTTTTCATGATAAAATGAGTTATTTTAGAAAAATAATGGTGTATTATAATAGATTATGGAGAACACTTTAAAATGGGTAAGAATTCAGGAAGTCCCCTTAAATCGGGCTTGTTTATCAGGAAGAATTGAGTAGGGAACCTTTTAAAAACATGTATATCCCTAAAAAACAAGGATGAATGGATATTGATACATCAGTTTAGAACACATACACATAATTTAGAAGATATAATTCAAAATAAAAGAGAATTTAATTTGGGTAAAAATATAGAACAAGTAACCTGAAGGAATAATGAATGTTTGGGTAGAATCCCTTACTTTAAGTCCGAAGGTGTTCTTCACTTGATCTTAATGTTCTGGATAATAAAATTAGATTAATTAATCAATAAGTCCATAACCCTTTATAAATGTATTTTATTTATTATAAACTTATTAAGTTCATTTATGTCCTTTTTGATTGGTTAAGAGGTTTAATTTCATGATTTAGGAGCGTTAGTTTCCTTAGTTTTCATGACCAGTTTACTTGTATAAATGTACAAAAGGTCATATAAAGAAAGGGTAATTATCCAAAATTTCTCAAGAAAATAAATAGTGTTGATTATTGAGACTAAATATAGTAATTATATCATGTTATTTTTATCCAATTGTTCTTACATCATCCATGACTCAATAAATAATGTATTTAACTTATAATGTATATATATATACAGTAAATTATCGTATTTTACTATTCCCAAAAAATTCAAGTATTTTAGAAAAATAATAAAAATTCATACTAACCATTTTTGATGTTTATAATTAAAAAATTAACTCCATTTTATGAAAATAATTTTCTAAATATGAGAAATTTAATTTTTAATTAAAATCATAATTTACTTGAAAATACAGATTTTAAAATTATAAATGATTTTATCACTTTAAAAAATTAACTAAGGTCTCATAAAATTATCTTATAATCATAATAAATGAAAATATTAATTTATGAATACATTTTATGAAAATAAATTTTCTTTTAAATTATTAAATTAGTCATAAAATTGTAATTAAATATTTATAACTTACAAAAATACCAACACTTAATTAATATTTTTTAAAATATTTATTTACTTATAATATAATTTAATTATATCATATTGTCAATTATAATATGGATAAATTTTATTCATACTTTCATTGGTGAGTTTACTGTTTAATTGGTCGGTTTATTATTCATAAGGGTCACATTACCATCCCAATGGCCAAGTTACTATTTCATCAGTATAGGTTCCTTAACTTCTAGAGCACTTCTTATTTCATTCATTCATTATTTATAAATATTGTATTATGTTATCTTGTCTATTTATACCATATTAAATAATTATAATAAGGGAATTTTTGTAGATAATACTTTCGGTCGTTACAAGAAAAGCAGGCAACACCCACTCATAGTCAAATGGACCAAAACCAACTCACATCAGGACACTTGAGCTTCTTTTGGAAACCAAGTAAAAATCCTATTTTTAAAATAATTTCAAAAGACATCATGTGATACTTACTCACGCCAGTCCCTTGGCCCAAATACCATCAACATCCTTTAGAGAAATCATTTTTTATTTTGAAATACCATTTCAAATCTCATTTTGAAAATCACACAATTCCTTTGAAATTTCCATTTTAACTAAACCCTCTTTTTAAGATTAAATTTTTAAAGGAAGAAATTTTCTTTAGAAAACCAATGCATTCCACCAATAAAAAATATAAGGAGGTCTACCAAAACTCATTCGATTAGGGTACCACCATCAGTCCATTTAGAAAGCTATACATCCATGTTGACTATTTGACCAACACAATACTATCCCCACCTTATGGAAACTCAAAAAAATGATGCAGTATCTATGTGGATATACTAATGAAGGAATACAGACACAGAATAACTAAATAACCAAGATATTCAAAAAAATCCAAGGCCCCCTACCCCAACCGGTAGTCCATAAATTCGTCCCAGCTCGTACTGACCTCCAATGAGTTCACGAGCACCTATCTCAATATTCAACATCAACAAATTAATTAATTAATTAACTTGTTAAAACCAAAAACCCAATTCTTCATAATAAGATCTAAACTCACTAGGAAATCCAATGATGCCAGAATCTTGAGCAAAGGGGTTCAATCCACTCCTGAAGCATCCCTATATCTAATCCAATAAAAATCCCTAAAATAAACACCTGATTTCACCCAATATCACTAAAAAACTAAATAAATTCAATAGGAAACATAGCATATGTTATATGATTAAGAAATAATTGTTTACAATATCCTAGGATGTTTTTCATGTGTCGAACATAAAACTTCTAATGGGTGTGGTGATTTCTACATACTTCGGAGAAATAATTCCCACAAAACCCTAACCAAAAATAAAAAAATATGAGGAGAGAAAAGAGGGATGGGGGGAATAATTCACCTAAATTTGTTTGAAAAAACACCTCCGAACCACCTAGATTTAATCCACTAAAAGGGATGGGAAAATGGAGGCAAAGTGGGTTCTCTCCTCCTCTTCTGCATAGCTAGAGTTGGAGGAACCTAAGGGGGCTCCAAATAAGAATCCCTTGAATTTACCAAAAATACCTTGATAAAAAACCATCCAAAACCCCCATCTAGATGCTATATATCACTAGAAATCTAGTGGCCCACTAGTTGACCAATGAGCTCATGTAAGGTTATAGGCCACCAAAAATACAACCGGTTAGCTGATGGTTATTATTTCTTTTCAATAGCTCCAACCACCCAAGACTTCCATGACTTCCTCCCAAACATCTAAGACCTTACTTAAACCCAAATAAACATATAAAATCATCCATTTTAGATTTCCAAACACTCAAAACTCTTTTTTGAGTCCCAATTCTCAAAAAAACCCACCACTAAACAAAAACAATCAAATTACCTTAGGAATTTCTAAAATCTAATGATGTGGGTCATTATAACTACCCCTTCACATTCAATCCCATTATCACATTTAAATCTTCACTTTATTTCATTTTAGTTACATGATCCATTCATGAATTCATATATTCACCAAGATTTCAATATACTCCGTTTTTACCCATTTATTTTCAAGATATATTCATGTTCTCATCATCAATCTAGGTATTTCATTTCCTGTTCTGGTTTACCCATTATCATTATCATTTAATTAACTAATTTACTAATAATCATATGGATTCATATTTAACAAAAAAATGGTTATAACCCCCTTCCCATACTCACTTATTTAACTTAAATAAATTCACTCTAAATCACAACATGTTCATGAAATAAATATTACAATACAACAATCATAGATTTCCCAATTCCATATTTTTTAAAAACCCTTTACATTTCCGTATTTAGATAATAATACATCTATGAGGGGTGATCACAACATTGAAACTTAGAAAAAATTCATATTTTTAAGGGAATATAGTTTCACATCACATTAAGGGCTCAAAAATAGATAAAACACAGAACAAAAATTCTTTAATTTACGAGGGATAAAAAATATTAGGAAGTATTAGGTTCCAAACATTAATTTATTCCCATAAATTTTCCATATATTTTAATTTCTTAATTGTCTCCAGGGATTCATGATAATTTTATTCAAATAATAACAATGGAAAAATCACATAAAATAACATATGGGTATGTAGAAAACACATGTGCATCACATACCCTTTTACCTCGTTATTATATTTATCTATTTGTATCCATCTTGAGAGATTTCACAAAAATAAAATCTAGTATCCATTATTTTAGAAGATTGAGTAAATTTTTGAAACCCTCTACTTTGTGAAATACTTCAGGGCATGCTTCACCAAAATAGAGTAAGAGAGATAAAACAACACCGATATAGGATATACATGAAGGGATTGAGTGAATTATAGGGACATCCTGACTTCATATGGAAAATAACCAGTCACCAAAGTTTAAGAGAAAAAAAGGAATAACTCAAATGTAGAATTTTTTTAGAACACAAAATATATGATTCTTTCAAATTCTCTATAAAACTAGATCAAATCTCCCCATTTTAATTCTCATAAAACAACTGTGGGTTTATTTCCCCTTCAAAATCCATTTGAATCTCACAAATTTTATAAATTCAATGATTTTATTTATTTTATTTGTTACTAGATTTAAACCCTTTGATTTTAATTAATATTTTAATTTATTTCATAGAAGAAAATTGTAGAGAAATCTGGAGGGAAATTGAAATTTATTTACATGAGGTTACCTTCATGCAGTGGAGGTTCTCTTCATAGAGTCAAGTCCAACAAACTTTACATAGTTTATAAGTACCATTAAATGAGAAAAAAATACCCATACATAGCATATCAAGATACCCTTACATGAGATACCCTGATGTAAGATAGAATCTACCCTCACATGAGCTACATAGATGCAAGCCAAGTTCTACCCTCACATGAGATACTATGATGTGAGCTAGGTTTTCCCCTCATATGAGCTACCCTAATGAAATCCATGTTCTACCCTCATGCAAGCTATCTTGACATGAGTCGGGTTCTACCCTCACATGAACTCAGATCACCCTTATATGAATCCAAGTTACCCTTATGTACGGGAAGGGTGTTCTGTGTAATGGTAAAAAAATGAAAAATCAAGACCCTTACATAGACAAAAGATCAAATAAACTTAAAAAATAAGGTTTTTATTAAAAACAACATATTATTTCCAAAATTCTTAATTTAATTTTAAAATCATTGAATCAATTTAAAAATTTTCATATTAATTTCATAATTTTCAAAATCACTTTTATGAATTGAAACCATTTTAAAACAAAATTTAAAACAAAAAACCTCCTTGAGCCCCATAAATCACTAAAAAACATACCTGGACACTCCAACACCCAAAAACACTCAAAGTAATTGATAAAGAAGGTACATGTCATTACATTACATACAACTCAAATGATTCTCATCCTAGAGAATTAAGACCCAACCTAGAAGGAAAATAACTAACAACCCCAACTGAAAATCCCTTGGGAGATACCTCACAACCAAGAACACTAACACCATAAGAGTCCAATATAAAACTAAACACCCATACTCAAAACTAACTCCTCACCAACCACTCCTCCCACCCAAACCTTGATTCAAAAAAATAATCACTCATTTAGAACAACTCCTTAGATAGTTTGAAAATTATTAAAAGATAATCCCATGAATTTATAAGGAAAAATAATTACTTTCAATTTAAGTCTAAAATCAACACAAAACTCCAAATAAATTCAAAATAAAACATAAGGTTTTTATGAAAGGATTAGGTTCACTAAAAAAATTATCACTGCTAACTCTCCACCAATGACTAAGAAATAGGTAGATTCCTAGACTAGTCACACAGAAGATTCCCCAAAACATTACACCAAAATCAGATAATCTCATCAGAAACCATACACATTAATCTATTGATCCCTAGGGCTCAAATCCATGATTTATCTCCCGAATACCCCCTCACTCTCCTCTTATATGAACTCCAAATACCATAACTTAGAGCATTCATCTCAACTTTCCCATCAAATTGAAAGGGGACTCTGGAACCCTCCATTAAAAAAAACCATTTCCCTATGATATACACATAATCTCTAACCTCTTACTAGGATTTAAACTAAATAGGAATTGTAGATAACTGAATCTATAGCATTAGGCGGGACTCAAAAAGTTGTTCCTGATCCCTCTCATCATGCTGATAATGTGGAAAGCAACTAATCTGATCAATGGAATGTTTTCCAAAACTATGCACACTCTCAAACCTTTACAAATCTCTAGAAGATCCTTTATACAATCATGTATCTATAATTATTAAAGGAAATACTTCTTGAATAATTTATGAAATACCCCCAAGAAATCTCTCCTAGATTACTATGCTTCATCACCCACTATCATCGATCTTATTTCCAAATAAATCTAACTACCATCACAACATAGAATAAATCCAGATTCTTCATTAACCCAATGGAAACCTCAAATTCTTTTAATCAATCCTCAACACTAGGGATTGAAGATACACAAAATAACTTTAATATTTACTCCCATGGAAATTTATTGAAGGCTCTATCCCAAGTGTACTCCTATATTCCACACCCAACATCTCGATGGAATTTTTATAGAATATCCTTAGATCAAACAATAACAAGGTCAGAATAAACCTCACAAGGTAAATATATCACAGAGGATCACAATATTTCATAGGAAATATCATCAACCCATATACTACTCTTCCTAACTATCTTTCTCACACAACATTCTACACACCCACATAACCACCCATCTATTATTCTAACCACACAACAGACCATGCCGGTACCACCATATAAATAATCACAACTTCTCATAACCACTAAGGCAACCAACCAAAACCCTGCTACGCAACTCATACCAATCCTCAAAAACATCCATAATAACTCCCAATTATTCCCAAATATATCATATCATGTAATCACAATAAATCATAGCAAACATTATGACAACCCTGCTCTTTTTTTACACACTTAAAAAAAGATTCATTACATAAACTTCACTTGATACAACATAGAAGATTGATAGGTATAGTGTCTTTGGAGCTTAGGATAATTACATAAAAACTTAGAACATAAAACATGCAACATATTTAGTGAAAACTTCCTTTACATGACCACTACATTCCCTCATACTTATCATTGCACGGGATAACCTGAGGACATGCATAAGAAAATGGTGAGCTATAAATCCCAGTAAGGGAATAAACATGGAATAACAAGAGGAATGAAATACATGTTAAACAATAGTAATATCAATAGAGAACAAGAGAATAATATACATAAAGTTATGATTAAGTATGATAATCATAACATGGAAATGTGGCAACAACACTTAACATGGAATTAGCATGATCCAAGGATCATTGCACATGGAGCATGAGTAAATACTCATTAAACATGAAGCACGAGTAAAACCTCATTTAAATTGAATTATAATGAGTAAACACCCATTTCACATGACATATCATGATACTATACTTTACCCAATGCATTGGAGCTCTATAAGGGCACACCCTTCATAAACATTTCATTTCATGCATAAGTGTGCCACATTGATCATATAACATGGATTCATAAAACATCATCATTTATTACACGATAAAGAAATGTGGAATTAATACATAAAATTTATAATCAATAAGTAAATGTGCATAAAGTTGAATACCTTTGATAGAGAAATGGTCATGGTATTCACTGCACAATGGCATTGGCTTGGAAAATCAGTGCAATTTCGGTAGCGTAACGGCGTGCCGTAAGAATTCATAAAAATGGTTGATGAGTGAGAAAGGGGTGTATAATAATATTTACATGACATTTAAAATAAGGGGGTCATATAGATACATGTACCAACACATGTAATGGAAATTAGATTCATGATACAAAATAATTGCTTGAATGTAAATGAGGAGAGAGAAATTCCTTTCAGAATTTCGGCATAGTAACAGGAGTACATGGGAGGTATTTAATGAGAGAGAAAGGGGTATCCCATCATTATAACATAAAGAGGGTAGTATGGGGGAGGTTAAAAACCATACCCTAACATTTATAATTGAAATTATAATGGTATAAAAACTTAAAGAATATTGGACAAAAATGAGAAAGGAAGAAAAACCCTTACTTGGAAGTATACTTCCAAAGGCTTGAGAGAGGATTGAGAGTGGTTTCTTGGGAGATTGGGGCACCTTGGGAGGATTATAGAGAGAGGAGGGAAGAGGTTGTAAGAACTCAAAAGGCTTTGAGTGAGGAGGAAGTGGGATCTTGTGTGGGTTTATATAGGAAAGGTGAGGGAATTCTTTATTATTTAGCTTTGGGACACCTCATATTAAACTAATTCAAACCACAAACCAGACCATGGTTTTTTCCAATGGTTTTTGGAAAATGTAAGTGGAAAAAAATATTTTATAAGTAAAAAGTCCTAAATTCTTAAAATAATGGGGCTGCTTATGTGGAGGTAAGTCACACTCCCAAGGAAAACAATTTAAAAAGACAAAATGTTTAATAAGTATTGAAGGGTCCACTAAGGATTTGTAAAATAAATAAAACAAAACCAAAATAAAATTATTTTAATGATAAAACATATATTTTCTGAACATAAGGTTTATAGTATTTTATTAAATCACTATTGGTTCATTATGATGTCATAAAACACATTATATATTTAAACAGTATTTAATTTTTACCCAAAAATTTGACTGTCTCAGAAAATTATGAAAAATTAAACGATGGATAATTTCAATGTCCTGATTCCAAAAAATATTAATCATTTTATCTAAATAATTTTCTAAATATGTTAATTTTCACTTTTAAAATAAAAACCGACATTTATCGAAAATTCATGGGCTTTGACAAAAATGGATTTCAAACCTTAATAAAAATTACAATTGTATTCATAAAATCATATTCTCATTTATATTTAATAAAAATTAATTTAATAATAATAATAATTTATTAAAATATTATTTAATTCAAAAATCCATTAATTAATCAAAATAGATTTCTTAATTGAACATTAACTAAAACTACTATTTGTGCTTTAGAAACTATTTACAAGGTAACAATAATAAAATGAAAGTATATTCATTATGATATACAAAAATAATGTACATAACCATAATACTAGGGATTTGTTACATAAACCCTTAAAATAGCTGCATAATACCTAAGGGTAAGGTGCACGATGGTTACATACTCTTGGGGTGGCTCGGATAACATTGCTCGGGTGGTAATCTCTGTAAACTTCAACTTCTCTCGTAGGTGGTCCCGCTTGAGCTTTACATATTCAAGCTCGACTTGGGATTTGTAAAGAGTGAAGACCAAAGATGCAAACTCCTTTTTGAGCTCTGAAAAATGGGCTTCGTATGGGGCACATCTACTAGATGAGGCCATTTCTTCCTTTGTCTGAGTAAATTGGATTTGTTAAAGCCCTATATTTATACTAATCATGTGATCACTATTCAATGACTATATTATAAATGGTCCCATTTCTTACCAATATTTTAAAATCCAAAAACTTAAAACCAAATAAGATGACACTTTATATAATCATTTTACATAAAGAGACATTTAATTAGATCAAGAGGGATTTCCATTAATGAAAGTTTGGGTCTTTACAATCTCCTCCCATTAAGAAATTTCACCCTCAAAATTTCCTTTTCCCACACTAAAACATATGTGGGTAACTCTACTTCATCATTTCTTCCAATTCCCATGCCACTTCTATAAAATTTTGGTTTCACCATAACACCTTGATGAGGGGCATTGTCTTATTTCGTAGAACCTTCTCTCTACGATCTAAGATCTTCACTGGTTCATCCTCATAAGAAAAATCATCCTTTAACTGTACCACCTATGAAGAGAGTAAATGTTAAGGGCCCGATATGTACTTCCTTAAGAGGGATACATGAAAGACATCATGTACTTTGGCCATGGTAGGTGGAAGTGCTAGTCGATTGGCCACAACCCCGACACGATCAAGAATCTCGAAGGGGCCGATGTAACTTGGACTTAACTTCCCTTTATTTCCAAACCTCATGACCTTATTACAAAGAGATATGCATAGAAATACCATGTCTCCAACTTTAAACTCAAGGTCTCGTTGACGGTTATCTTCATAACTCTTCTTTCGACTTCGGGCTGCCTTGATATGCTGCTGAATGGTTTTCACTGTCTCCACCATTTCTTCGACCATTTCTGGTCCAAGCAGCTTATGCTCATAGACCTCATCCTAACACGCCGGTGTTCTGCACCTTTTCCCATAAAGGGATTCATATGATGCCATTTGGATGCTTGAGTGGAAACTGTTATTATAAGAGAACTCAACCAGAGGAAGATGATGATCCCATCCTCCTTTAAAGTACATTGAGCACGCTCTCAACATGTCCTCAAGTGTTTTGATAGTCCACTCGGATTGGCCATCAGTTTGAGGATGATAGGCCATACTGAATTTTAGTTCAGTATTCAGAGCATGTTGAAGACTCTTCCAAAACTTGGAGGTGAATCTCATATCTCGATTAGACATAATAGATAGTGGTACTCCATGCATCCTTACTACTTCCCTAATATATATCCGTGCCAGTTGATCCAATGAGAAATCCTCCTAAATAGAAATGAAGTGTGCAACCTTTGTAAGATGATCCACAATAACACAGATTGCATTGTTGCCTTTGGATGTCTTTGGAAGTCTAATGACAAAGTCTATGGTGATGTTCTCCCATTTCAATTCTTGTATGGGCAATGGTTGCATCATCCCTTTAGACTTCTGCCTCTCTGCCTTCACTTGCCAACACATCAAGCACTTTGATGTATATTCAGAGATCTCCTTCTTCATAGTATACCACCAATAATGCTCTCATAGATCTCAATACATCTTTGTGTTTCCTGGATGAATAGATAAATTTGAACTATGTGCATCATCCAAAAGTTCCTTCTTTAGCTCTGGACTTGATGGAACACATAGTCTTTTCCCAAATCTCATAATTCCTTCTTCATTAACATTAAACTCTGAGGATTTCCCTTTTCCGATAGCTTCCACTTTTTTCTAAATTCCCACATCATCCTTTTGAGCATCCTTTAACCTTTCCAAAAGTGATGGTTGAGTAATAAATTGTGAAAGGATTGATGTTTTTCCCTTCTTTATGATTCCCATGTCCATCTTCATCAAATCTAAGAAGATTGTATCCTTTTCAATTCTCATCAATGATAGATTCATTGGGTCCTTTATACTTAGGGCATCCACCACCTTGTTCTCTTTCCCAGGGTGGTAATGGATTGAGCAGTCATAGTCTTTGATCAGATCTAACCATCTTCTTTGGAACATGTTCAACTCTTTCTATGTGAATATATACATGAGGATTTTGTGGTCCGTATATATTTCACACTTCTCCCAAAAGAGATAATGCCACCAAATTTTCAAAGCGAAGATCACTGCAGACAACTCAAGGTCATGTGTTAGATAGTTTTTTTCATGAACTTTCAATTGACTTGAAGCATAGGCAATGCCTTTTTCATTTTTCATCAACACACATCCCAAGCCCTTCTTCGAAGCATCACAGAATACCATAAAAGTTCTCCACTTGTGGGTAAAGTGAGCACGGGCATAGTGATAAGCCTCCTTTTTAACTCTTTGAAGAATTCTTCACATTCATAACACCAATAAAACTTTAATCCCTTCCAAGTTATCTTTGTAAGAGGGTTGGACAATCATGAGAAATTTATCAAAAATCGTCGATAATATCCCGCTAATCCCAAAAATCTATGGATATCCATTACTGATATTGGCCTTGACCATCCCTCAATTGCATCTGTTTTGGAGGGATCCACATATATCCTATTGCTTGTGATGACATGGACCAATAATGAGACCTCGTTCAACCAGAACTCACACTTTCTATAATTTTCATAGAGATTCTCATTCCGCAAGGTCTCTAGTATATTTCTTATATACTCCTCCTGATCCTCCTTAGTTTTGGAGTATATTAGAATATCATCTATAAAGACTACCAAAAATTTGTCGAGGTAATATCTAAAGACTCTATTCATCAAGTCCATGAATATTGTTGGAGCATTAGTGAGTCCAAAAGGAATTACTATGAATTCATAATGCCCGTATCTTGTATGAAAAGAAGTCTTGGGGATATCTTCCTTCTTCACCCTTACTTGATAATATCCTGAATGCAAATCCACCTTGGAGAAGTATTGTGCTCCACGTAGCTGATCGAACAAGTCATAAATTCGTGGGAGAGGATACTTGTTATTTATCGTGATTTTGTTAAGCTCATGATAATCGATGCAAAGGCGCATTGACCCATCCTTCTTCTTTACGAAGAGGACTGGTACACCCCATGGTGAAGCACTTGGGTGTATAAACCCTTTATCTAGATTATCCTTTAGTTGTTTCTTCAGCTCCTCAAGATCCACAATATCTATTATATACAGAGTCTTGGATATTGGAAACACCCCAGGTATAAGATCAATTGAGAATTCAAAATATCTTCTAAGAGGAAGACCAGACAATTCCTCAGGAAACACTTCAACGAATTCCCTCACAATAGGCATGTCTTCTAGGATGGTTTCCTCCTTAGACTAAATCATTTGAGACAGATACACGTACTTATAGAGTATTAATATCCATGCTTGAGGTGATGGAGATAAATAAGGTTCATCTTCCTCCTTGCACTTGTAAAGAATCGGGGGTCGATTCTCCACATAGAGAGTGATTTCCATCTCATGGCAATTTATATTGGATCTATATAAGGAAAGCCAATCCATGCCAAGAATTGCATCAAATTCCACTAGATAGAGTATGACGAGGTTCACTGGAAAGTTCAATGCACATATTATGACAGGGAAGGGGTTATATTCATGGGATGCAATGATTTCCCCATTTTCCGTACTCACCGACATCTTCACTTCCATGATTTGTGGTGGTGTTAGGATTATTCTACTAAACATTCGAGATATAAAAGAATGCATAGAACCTGAATCAAAAAGTACGTTCGCTATTATTGAATGAATAACTTGTGTACCTGTCACCACTTCATTTTCGGGTTTCACTTCAGTAGTAGCGATGGAAAAAGCTCTCCCTTGCTACCTTGGAGGTTGTTGGTTGCCTCCGAAGACCTTTGGCTTAGGGAACTGATTTAAAATATGCCATGGTTCTTTGCAGTTGTAGAAATGAACCACGCGTTGAGGTTCGAATGGAGCGTTTCTCTCCTCTTTCGCTTCCGTGGGTCTTTCATGCCGACAGTTAACAGCTAGGTGCCCTTCTCTTCAACACCTAAAGTATTTCCTCATCCCCTTCAGGCAGTTTCCGGGGTGCTTCTTTCTGCACCTTTGGCATGTGGGGTGCTGGATATTCTTAGCACCATTGGATTTATCCATCAGACCGCCAACAGTTAAGTCTACTTTACACACATTATCCCCATGATACCCTTGATATTCTTCAATCTCCATTTCTACCATGAGGCAACATCAGAAAATTTCCTCATAGCTGTCAAAGTCACGGATCACCAGTGCTTTCAGAAGGCTAGGTTTCAGCCCACAAAAGAAGCGGTCAACCTTGCATTCAGGGGTAATGACAAAGCCAAAAGCGTATCATGAAAGCCTTTTGAAGTTTGAATCATATGATCCAATAGATTCATTGTATTTTTTACTTGAGGGCAAGGAAGTCCCTTTCTATCTTAAGCCAGAGGGTGTGAGGAAAATATTTATCAAAAAACATTTTCCAAAAATCATTCCATTCCAACGCCTTGATCTCCTCCTCAGGCTTCGTATTTTTGATCAACGTCCACCATTGATCAGATTCACTCTCCATATGATAATCATCCAGGAGAACCTTCTCTTGTTCATAACATTGTAGGATGGAGAATATCTTTTCAATGGAGTTGATCCATTGTTCAGCGATTGAGGGATCAGATGATCCATTAAAAGTAGGAGGCCTTTGTCTCATGAATCTCTCGATAGTGACTTGTTCTTTCTTGGGGGGGGGGGGTTGAATGTTCCTATTGACCCATGTTTCTATTCAAAGCTTGAGTTAGTTGAGAGAGAAGCATGAATAATTTTGCGATTCCCGCTCCCATTGGATTGAGCATCTCATTAGTATAGTCATCACATTGATCTTCACATAGGTTGTTAGCCCGAGTCCTCCTATTACCAGCCATTGGCTGGAATAAAAGGAAAGTTAGGGGTAACACATAAAGGGTAATACAAGGACAAAACTGATGAATTATAAATAACTTTTATTTCCTTAACATATGAATCTATTTGCATCAGTCTATGTTATCCATGACCTACTTTCTATCATATATTCTTAGGGAATTTTTTTTGTCCCTTAATAATGGTTCATACTAAGTTTTTGAATTTAAAAAAGTATATCCCCTGGGAGTTTCATAAAAAAGAGTGCATCAAGGCCCGTTTTTGTGCACTAGTTCCCGTTCAAGTCTAGCTTAAACTGGTATTTTCAGGTTTTATCCCTAGGATACATCTGTGCCAGAGCTGCCTCTACCTGCTCGTATCTAGAGAGAGATGTATTTTATTGATAAACCACTTACTCAATACTCACCAAAACTTAGGGATGTTTTTATTATACTTAGTATTATCTCTAAGGCTTTACTAGGGTTTTCTAATCCTAATCCCAAAAATAACTAAACCTATCCTATGATACCAACTATGACAACCCTGCTCTTTTTTACACACTTAAACATGATTTATTACATAAACTTCACTTGATACAACATAGAATATTGATAGTTATAGTGTCTTTGGGGCTTAGGATCATTACATAACAACTTAGAACATAAAACATGAAATATCTTTATTGAAAACTTCCTTTAAATGACCACTACATTCCCTCGTACTTAGCATTGCACAGGATAACCTGAGGACATGCATAAGAAAAGGGTGAGCTATAAAGCCCTGTAAGGGAATAAACATGGAATAACATGAGGAATGCAATACATGTTAAACAATAGGAATATCAATAGAGAACAATATAAGCATATAAATAAAGGTATGATAAATCATGATAATCATAACATGGAAATGTGGCAACAACACTTAACATGGAATTAGCATGAGCCAAGGATCATTGCACATGGAGCATGAGTAAATACTAATTTCACATAAAGCACGAGTAAAACCTCATTTCACTTGAATTATCATGAGTAGACACCCATTGCACATGACGTATCATGATACTATACTTTACCCAATGCATTGGAGTGCTATAAGGGAGCACCCTTCTTAAACATTTCATTTCATGCATAAGTGTGCCACATGGATCATATAAAATGGATTCATAAAACATTATAATTTATTAAATGATAAATAAATGTGGAATTAATACATGAAAATTTATAATAAATAAGTAAATGTGCATAAAGGTGAATACCTTTGATAGATAAATAGGCATGGTATTCATTACACAATGGCATTGGCTTGGAAAATCGGTGCAATTTCGACAGCGTAACGGTGTGATGTAAGAATTCATAAAAATGGTTGATGGGTGAGAAAGGGGTGTCTAATAATATTTAAATGAAATGGAAATTAAGTGTGTCATATAGATACATGTCCCAACAAATCTAATGGAAATTAGATTCATGATACAAAAGAATTGCTTGAATGTAAACGAGGAGAGAGAAATTCCTTTCAGAATTTCGGCATAGTAACGAGAGTACATGGGAGGTATTTAATGAGAGATAAATGGGTATCCCATCATTATAACATAAATATGGAAGTATAAGGGAGGTTAATAACCATACCCAAACATTTATAATTGAAATTAAAAGGGAATAACAACTTAAAGAATATTGGACAAAAATGAGAAAGGAAGAAAAACCCTTACTTGGAAGTATGCTTCCAAAGGCTTGGGAGAGGCTTTATAGAGTATTATTGGGAGATTGGAGAACCTTGGGAGGATTCTAAAGAGATAAGGGAAGAGGCTGAACGAACTCAAAAGGCTTTGAGTGAGGAGGAAGTGGGATCTTGGGTGGGATTATATAGGAAAGGTGAGGGAATTCTTTATTATTTAGGTTTGGGACACCTCATATTAAACTAATGAAAACCACAAACCAGCCCATGGTTTTTGTGCATGTGTTTTCTGAAAAGGAAGTGGAAAAAAATATTTTATATGTCCAAAGTCCGAAATTCTTAAAATAATGGGGTTGCTTATGTGGAGGTGAGTCACACTCCCAAGGAAAATAATTTAAAAAGACAAAATGTTTAATAAGTCTCGAAGGGTCCACTAAAGCTTTGTAAAATAAATCAAACAAACCCAAAATCACATTATTTTAATGTTAAAACATATATTTTCCGAAAATAAGGTTTATAGTATTTTATTACATCACTATTGGGTCATTATGATGTCATAAAACACATTATATATTTAAACGGTATTTAATTTTTACCAAAAAATTTGACTGTCTCATTAAATTATGAAAAATTCACCATTGGATAATTTCAACTTCCTGATTCCATAAATAATATTCATTTTATCTAAATAATTTCTAAATATTTTAATTTTCACTTTTAAAATAAAAACCGACATTTATCGAAAATTCATGGGTTTTGACAAAAATGGCTTTCAAACCTTAATAAAAATTACAATTGCATTCATAAAATCATAAGATAATTTATATTTAATAAAAAATAATTTAATAATAATAATAATATTTTATTAAAATATTATTTAATTAAAATATTCATTAATTCATCAAAATAGATTTCTCAGTTGAACATCAACTAAAAATACTTTTTGTGCTTTAAAAACTATTTATAAGGTAACAACAATAAAATGAAAGTATATTCATTATTATATACAAAAATAATGTACATAACCATAGTAATAGGGATTTGTTACATAACCCCTTAAAACAGCCGCATAATACCTAAGGATAAGGTGCACGATGGTGACAGAATCTTGGGGTGGCTTGGATAACATTGCTCGGGTGGTAATCTTTATCAACTTCCACTTCTCTCGTAGGCGGTCCTGCTCAAGCTTAACATATTCAAGCTCAGCTTAGGATTGGTCAAGAGTGAATCCCAACGACATAACCTCCTTTCCAAGCTCTGACAAATGGGCTTCGTATGGGGAACGTCTACTTGATGAGGTAATCTCTTCCTTTTTCTAAGTAAATTTGATTTGTTAAAGCCCTATATTTATACTAATCATGTGATCACTGTTCAATATCTATATTAGAAATGGTCACATTTCTTACCAGTATTTTAAAATCCAAAAAAATAAAACTGAATAAGTTGACATTTTATATAAAAATTTTACATAAAGAGACATTTAATTAGATTAAGAGGGATTTCCATTAATGAAATTTTGGGTCGTTACAAACATAATCAATAGAATATAAGAATCAACCACTTTTCATCATTCTTTTCATATGAATTAAGCGTGGCCACAAGATATCTTTACCCATATCTAAGTTTTTTTTCAAACAAACCTTTTTATTATTAGTTTAAATTGTTTATCCTTTTATGAGAGGTGATACATTAATCCAATCACAAAAAGGAAAATATATACTTTTAAAGAACAATTAACAATAAAACACAACATATATTTATTATTATAGTTTTATATATGGAAATCATGAACATAGTCACAAAAAAGTAACTCTATATAAAACAATCAATTCAAATTAACTTTATATAAATTTCATTGTATGTGAGGGGAAATGTGTATTAGGGAAGAAACTTTGGTTAACCAGTTTTTAGCATGCCAATTTACAATTTAGGGAAATAGATTTTCTAAAAAACGTGACAACACTTCAAAGAATTCCATCATCATGAATGGTTTTGAAAAATAAAATTATATTTCATTAAGTTAAATTTTATGAAAGTTATCATGATTTAGACAAGAATTGAAAATCTACACTTTATGAGATCCTATTACCTATGGTTGACTTGCTTAAGGAACAATTCTTTAAATATTTAATCATATAAGTAACATAATTTCTGATTACAAAAATATAATTGTAAAAGTATTAATTTCATGATTCATGCTGGTCATGCTCTAATTAAACATTATTTAATCATTTTACTATAAACGAAACATGATTTTAGGGTACATAAGGGATGACATGATTTTAATTCAATATTTTAGTATAACATGCTGATTTACATTTTAATAACTACTCATGTCCGGGAAAAAATATTTTGATGTTTCACACAAAAATAATTTATCATCCCAAAACTTCATCCATGTTTAAAATTAATAGGTTTTATTTATGTATTAATTCCCAAAAAAGGGCTAGCACTAAGCATGCTTGTCATCTTCCCAGATTTACAAAATAGATAATCAAAATTTGGCCTTATAATAAATTTCTAACACATATACATGATACATATCATACGTGGAATGTGAAAAATGGAATAAAAACTTATAAATAATTCCAAACACTTTTATGATGGGCTCCAAAACTATTCACCTCAATCTATCAGCATGGAATCTATTATGGGGAAACATGGGTTATAAAGATTCTCTAAATCATAAATTTCAAACAAAAAGAACATTCTAATAATGATTTACTAACAACTCTAGGCATCATGGAAACTATCCAACATTTTTTTCACTTCAATAATGAAATAAATTCTAGAGGAAAGTAGGTTATAAAAACCATGGTGAAAAAAATTATAAATTTCAAAAAAGGTGTTAATTAGAAAACATATCCTAATAAATTCATATTTTAATATTTTCTTTAAAGTTATGTGATTAGTTTAATAGGTAATGATAAATCATTAACAAATACATCACATAAGTAAAAATATAGAAACATTCATATGATCCAAAATGTAAATTCTAATACATCTAGTAGCATGATTCATGTACCTCCCTATGGTTTCTACCCCACAATGGTTACAGTTCCTCCTAAACAATTTATTAGGTTGTCAAAGTCCTCACATCAAATCACTGGGGGGGGGATATATCCATGTCCCAATTGGTCTCCTTAGTCCATATCACTTGTTAGGATTGAGTTTCACGACTAACCTACTAATATCATGCAATCCTCACCTGTTCTTAACTCCAAATCCACTAAAACTCTTAACCAAAATCTCTACTACCACATTTTCATGATCCAACCCCATTGGGAACCCCTCCTAGGCCAACAGCGAGAATGAGGGTGACCCCATGAGGCCTACCTCAAATAACTATAGTGTTAGTGACTAGAAATGGGGGTATACATTTCTAAAAAGGGAGGAATTACAATCACGAGATCCTAATAATATATAAATGGAAGAACAAACACAAAAAAAACTCTAAGATACTTGCATTCAACTATAAATAAATTTTACATAAAGCAAATGATATTAACATGTAAAATGAAAAATATCAATATAATACATGCAAGACCAATTCTAAATCTCCAAGACATATACCAACTTTATCTAAGATACCTGAACAAAAAATCAAAAAAAATCAGTGATTTATCCTATAAACACTTATCAAAATATGGTGGGGTGAAAACTTGAGAGTACTCAATAGGATCATCCCTCTAAAAAAATCAACATTCATGTTAAATAAATAAGAAAGAGTAATAATGAGTGAAAACAATCAAGTAAAACTAAACATTATTATAAAAAAGGAGGTCAAATAAGCACAAAAATAAAATAAAAATCTAAAATACAACTTATCTAATAACCAAACCTAACCACAATCTCATAAATATCACCGAAACACCACCTATACTGGGACCAATAATTTCTATGACTACTCTTACTGGTCAGTAGAGCCGTTAACCATCTAAGTGATAGCTAGTCGATAGGGAGGCCTCTCTCTATTTCAGATCAAGAATGTGAGAATGGACCCATCACAACCCATCGCCAACATTCCATGCCACAACCAATCCTTAACACCATGCATCAATATATCAAATATATTGGAGTTGGTGGATTAGAACCAACTACTTTGTACATAATGATAAACTTGTATTCATGGATTTGAATATTAATAAATACCTTATCACATATTGATTATTATTCTACATGACAATGCATGTGATAATGTCCTAAGGATAGCTGTTGCACTAAAGGGCCATAGCAGATCCCTACTATGATGAGAACCCTGAAGTGCCATAACACTATTCTTGGATATATGTTATATGGAAGGATGAAGTTATTTTAGGTACACAAATAATACAGGCCATTAGGGGTGAGAACTCATAAAACTTTGAGGCACCTTCTCATGGTGTGCACCCTTATTAATATCTAGGAGGATATTATGAGAACAAGACTTGCCAGTAGGAAATCCATATTTCATAGTGTCATTGTATGTTCCTATCTGCGGACATCTGTATTGGTCCTTAGACTTTAAGATTATTATTAATAGGTATTACAAATCACTCACTTAGATATATTGAAGAAAAATATGAGGAAACACTATTCGCAGCAAGGTAGGATATGTTGGGTGCGCCACGAGTAATACTGCATTAATAGATAATGCAAGAAAGGATTTTCCCATTCTGTTCCATAATAGAAGTGGATATATCAGGCCCTTTGATGGAATTGATATAGCCCAAATAAATCCATGGCCATAGTAAGGAATGGTAGAGTTAAATTCCATGAATTCAAAGAAAGAATAATTGAGCACATGGGTTTATGAAACTAGCATGCAACCCACTTGATTTGAGATATCGAGAAAAAGGGATTACATTACACAGTAAGCATTAATAGGAGATTACACATCATTATGGTGTTAACTTCTTTATCTATGGGTGCATTGGCGTGTTTCTAGATGATAACTTTGAAATTTAGGTAGGCTCCACCTAATGCCATTGATAAAGTTTCATAGAGGGCCACACACTAAGTGTGTCCAAGTATCTTAGTTAAATATTCATTTAACAAGTTGAATAAAGATTATTCCCATTTGTGGTTTAATAATTATTCAAGGATGTCTGATCACATTTATTTTGACACTAGTTATTCAAGAGAATATATTGTGGGTGAAATAATATATTTATTAGTGAGTAATGTAGTGATATTTATTTAATAAATAAATAGACATTATTCAAGGTCTAATAAATTTGGTGGAGGAAATAAAGAAAATGAAAAAAAAGTACACGCCATGTATATTAATATATACACACTGTGTAGTTTTTCTGAGAATTTGTGAGAATTAATATTATTTATTTAATTAAATAATATTAGGTGTAATTCACTGGGTTCATGTAAAGTAATAATAATAGTCAAACACTATTATTAGAAATGGGATCTTACTAATAATTAAATGAAATAAATAAATACCTATGGGTAATTATTTTATTTTATTATTATAAGTATTATAAATCCCAATTACATTATTCTTATTAAGACTTTCCATTCTTTGTGGTTGTGCACAAGAGATATGGAGAAAGCTCTCAAGCCAAGAGAGAATTCATTTCCTTCAATAATGCTCTCAAGTTATGAGAGAGATCCTCCTCCACCGGATCAGGGAGAGCGCTTTGGAAGCGGATCTCAAGGTGATCGAAGGTGGACATTGTAAACGAAGGCTCTTCCATACTAGAAACTAGAGATCTCTTCAGCGATGTCCAGAGATATGTGGAGTACATGTGGATCATTGCTAGAGGAAGCCTACACTTAGCTTCTATGACACAATGACGAATCACATTGGATCGTGACTAGAAACATCAACCTAGAGAGAATTCCATCAAGGGAATTATTGTATTTTAATTAAATTAATTATAACCAACATATGATGATCCACTATGGTTTTAGGACTTCCTTATTTCTTTTTCATTCTTCATTCTATTCTGAAGATCCAATGTTTTATCATCATGAAGGATCTATGATTGATCATTGTTAATAGAAAAATTAAAGTTGGTTACACCCATAAACGTGATTCCACTGTGCCCAGAACCTACAAGTGGTATCAAAGGGGTCATATTGTTGATTATAATTATTTATTTTTTTATTGATGATTTATGCATTTAATAATTTAGTTGTTTCAATTCAAGTTAACCATTTTATAAATCTGAATATAGAGATCTATTCCACCTCTTTTGTTTCTCATCCACCTTACATAAACAATTTTTTATTTTAATTTTGATTAAAATAAAATAGAGGATCTCATCTAGAGGTTCCAAAGGTTCCTGGCCATACAACACTAGAACACATGGCATGTATTTGGCAGTACATGCCATGTAGTTAAGGTTCAATGCATCAGGACTGGTCTACCAAACCAAGCTGTGTCATTATAGTTTTTATAAGTCTTAATGATTCCGTGTGTTGACCAGAAATCGGTGGCACACAGTTTCTGGATTACAAGCTATGTGGCCCACTGGACATGGTGTGTAGTCCCTTCAGGTTAGGGTTGGATCATGTACTCCGTATATGGCTTTCCTGGATGGAGACCGTGTAACGCAGATACTACACGGCATGTGGCCCACTGTGTAGCACCCCAAACATTTTATGGTATGTTTCTATTAAATAAATTTTATTCACCACTGTGTTCCTTTGAAACAACAATAGGTTATTTAGGAGATAGTCAAAACCTATCCATTAAATATAAATTTTCCACTTCTAGGTTTTGAATTTTGAAAAATGGTCATCTAGAGTTGTGAATAATAAGTCATTTGGAGTCTGATAGAACAAACTTGATTTTTTGTGAATAGTAACATAACCTTATGAATAATAATATGAATAGTAATATGACCCTTATGAATAGTAAATAATAAAATTATTTTATTTTATTAAGGCAATAATATAATGAGATCTTAATTAGTTTTTCAATGAGAAATAAAATTAATTGCACCTTTAAGATTGTTATTTTTCGAATTAACTATGACTTTATTTAAAAATTAAATTAATAATATTTAGAAAACTAATTTCGAAAAATGGAGTTCATTTTTAAATTCTACACATCGAAAAATGGTTAGGGTAATGTTTTTGGGATTTTTCTGAAATTCTAGAATTTTTGATGAATAATGAAATACGATAAAATACTGTATATACAAAATTTCAGTAAAATACACAATTTATGACATCATAAGTGATGAAAGGCCACCTGGTTCGAATTCACATTCCATTATTACTATTTTAGGTCACATTAACTAAGACTATTCATAATCTTGGGCAAAAATATTATAATAATGATTAAAATAATGAAAAATACCCCCTCTCCACTACTATAAAAACCCCTCACCACTCCCTCTTCTCTTCACTCCTCTAAGCCTTGAAGCTCCTAAAAGTTCTACCCAAATACCCTTCCCTAGTCACTCCCCATGACCAGGAATCTCTTGGTCTTTCCAAAAGACCAAAATCCCTTCCCTTAAGGAGGTTCTCGAGGAAGTTATTTCAAGAGGTAAAACACCTTTCTTTTCTTTTAGTTTCATTTGAATTTATCTTTATTTGTTATCCTCTCCTCACCTCCTCTATCCAAAGGACCATTATAAATCCAATATAACTTATATACTGGATTTATATCATGTGAATTAAATAACCATCATCAATATTCTTACTCCCTCCCTTTTATTTTTATAAACGAAATCAACGTCCATGAGGTTCCAATTTATAACCTTTGTGGACGACGAAGTTTTGTTCTTAAATCGTTCTTTAATTAATGGTCATGTAACCATATTTATGGTTGAACCAGGTCATAAAATATGTATTTTATCTTGATTAATGTTCTGGAATCATTACACGTACATAATATGGAATAATAATACGAAACAAGTTTATTGAGCACAAAACTGCCAAGCCAAATTCAAGCGTTTATTTTTAACTCATCAAATGAGTCATACTCATGGTATATAACCAGAATCATTATAAGATCATTTATATCTCTTTAATGTCACTAATAATGTATATTAACAATTCTGTATGTTTAACCATATTTCAAACCAACTTCCATTCATGAATACAAGTAAACAAATCATGAAACCAAGTAAACAAATGCTTCCAAAACAATAAGATTTAATCTCTTAAACCCATCAAAAAGGACATTAATGAACTTAATAAGGTTATATCATATCAATTACATGTTTATTAGGTTCTGGAATTATTAATTAATGAATCAAAATTTGATTATTCAGGTTGTTAAGAACAAGCAAGAACACACTAGAGCAAAAGTTAAGGGGTTTCTCATCTCACTTTCATTTCTGTGAGATTTTAATTATTCACCAATTAATTCTTGTATGTGGTATATGTGTTTTAACATTTGATATATAATAACATTATTCTATTTATATTCATTTTAATAAATGATTCATTTTAGGTTTATTAAGTTCTGGTCATATGATTCGACCGATTACATTGTTGTAAGGGCCTTTGTCTCAACTAATATTTTGTTGTGACTAACCTTGTATTGTGCACCTAATAATCCTTATGTGGTGTACCTACTTCCCATTTGAGATCACTTTTCATTTGAAATTATATTGATAATAAATATGCATAATCTCATATCATGGATATGTTTTTGTCTAAACCGTATACCATTTTACATACGGTGTTTATTTTGGAAAGTAATTTTAATTATGGAAATATTGATGTAAGAACCCGGATCTTATTTTTCAGGTATGTATTTATTTTCTTGGTGTTTTTGAGAAAAGTGGGGTTTTCTAGAAAATTTTGAAGTACACGCTGTGTACTTTCTGAGTACACGCCGTGTACTCCCTTACCGCGCCAGGCCGTGTGTTGGCCGTGTCCAGGCCACACACACGGTGTGTAGGGGTGATGTGAAGGCTGCTTAAAGCGGAGTACGGAAAAATAGAGTACACGCCGTGTACCCCGAAAGTACATGCCATGTATTTTTTTTTCATTAAACAAACTGGGGTCGCGCCTGACGGACAGAACACTCTCCTTCTTCAGGTTCTTCGTCTGGGAACGACCCGTATGACCGCGATTCTTCTCCGAATTCCCAAGCCTCCGTCTGTTCTCTGAATCGAGTGTCGTTGATTGTATTGGAACCACAGAGATGAGTTATTCCTTCTCCTTGAGCCTTGTTTTCTAATTCCTCCTCTTCCTCAATATATCGTGGGTTTATCATTATGGATGTTTTCTCAGATATTCGATGTTCTAAGGAGAATCAATCATCGTGATTCAAGTATATTGATCTCATAGGATCGAGGTAGGTGGTTTGTGTCTTTCCGTAGGAAGTCTGTTAATATTTTGTGCAAATTCCACTAATACCCTTGAACGGGGTATTGCGTGTTTCCTGTTTTCCCTTGTTGTTTGGATGCTTGCTCGATTTCTTGAGTAGAGGTAATTGCTTGTGAATAGGGTAAATTTTACTGTACTCTGGATGTTTTTCCATGCTTGTTTTCTTGTTCGGAATTTTTCCAGTTTCTATGCCTAGTTGTAGGATAGTCGAACTATTGCACTGTTATGCTGTTATGCCTTAGAATGATAGCCAAGTAGTTCTTGAGGTTTACTTGGGCTGATACGCGCGCTATGCATGTTATTTTACAAAGGGTTGTGAGAACCTAGTGTAGTGGACCATAGGGAGAATGGATGTAAGGTCTTCTCCAGAGTGTCTTTAATTTATGATGCGAGACCACAAGGGGAATTGATGTTGAGTGCTTCCTCAGAGAGTCTGTAGTTCCTCGACGTGGGCCACCGGGGGAATTGACATTGAGTGCTTCCCTAGAGAGACTTTAGTATGACATGATACTATAGGGGGAATTGACAGTGAGTGCTTCCTCAGAGAGTATATTCTTTAGCTGAACCAGAGGGGTGAGACTGTGTGTGCCTCCCAGAGAGTTTCTAGTACTTGTAGGTTGAACCTTAAGAGGTAGATTGTGAGAAATACCAGAGGTTACCTTTTTGTTCTACTTGATTGAGTGATTCTTTCCCCTGTTTCCATTTTGTAATCCTTTGTTCTCTATCCTTGTTTTCCTGATCTAAGGTATGCTTTTGATCTTTTAGAGCTATGCCTCCGAGACGTCCTCCAGTTGTATGTCAGTTAGAGGATAGTGATCAGACACAAGATATGGATGATCAGGGACTTCCTGCCGATCCTCCAGTCATGATAGCCTGGGCACCAGCAGTTGTACCAGTTGTAGGGGCTGATGCACAGTTCAGGGAAGGCTTTATGAGGATGATGCAGACCTTTTAGGGAGCACCGCCTCCTGCCATGAATATGGAAGAATTGAAACGGGTTTTCCAGTAGCAACATCCTCCTACTTTCTTGGGGGAAGGAGGACCACAGGCTACAGAGTCATGGATCGAAGCCATGCTGACTATCTTTGAGCATATGGAAACACCTCTAGAGAGGCAGGTCAATCTCTCTACCTATATGCTATGAGACTCTGCCAAGAGGTGGTGGGACATGATCTCACAGGAAAGTCATCAGTAGGTTATGGCTTGGGAGGAGTTCCAGTGTGTGTTTTACGACTACTTCTACCCGGAGACCCTGAGGGCCGATCGAGCCTGGGAGTTCATGAGTATAGTGCATGGTACTCTTTCTTTCATGGAGTATTCCTATCGTTTCACTAAGCTGCAGCATTTTACACCCCTCTGAGATGGAAGTGGGGTGTTCTTAGCAAGGAAGTTTGAAGATGGTCTCAGGCGGGAGATCCAATCGCAGGTGAATATCTTCCAGTTGACTTCCATCACTTCTATCTTCAACCAATCACTGATTGTGGAGCGCAATCTAAGAGACTCTGGATTTGCAAGCCAGGGCGGTTCTGCTTCGAGAACTAGTGTTCCTCCAGTTGACAAAAGGAAGTGCCGTAGAGAGTCTACGTGTGGTGATTCGAGGAGGAAAGATACATCTTCAGGTAGCCAGGTAGTATACTACCAGTGTGGAAGGGTAGGGAACATGAGGCTGTAGTGCCAGAGAGACCCAGTGGAGTGCTGATATTGCGGAAAGATGGGTCACTTTCAGCGTTTCTGCTAGGTTTTCTCACCAGTATCTGGTGACGGGGGTTCTTCCATGACTCCTCATTCAAGAGCATCACCACCAGTTTCTCACTAGTCAGGGAACTGGACTTCTTCCGGCCATTCAGGCCGAGGTGGAGGTCGAGGCCATGGCAGTCAATCACCAGTCTTTCAGTGTCAGCAGGGAGGATCAGCTCAGAGTGGTCAGGCAGGGTCACAAGGCTGCGGGGCAGGCCAAACTTTTGCAGTGGAGCAGACATATTAGGAGCAGGATCCCAGACCTTCTACAGTTCGAGGTACAATTTTAGTAGCCTCAATTTTATCTTCATCTCTTTTCAATATTGGTGCTATGCATAGCTTTATATCCATTGTTGTTGTGGAGATCCTGGGTCTTTGTATCTTTTCTTCTGCCGACTTGTTGACACTAGACACACCTTTGGGGATGAGGACATCTAGTGTACATCAGTGTAAAGAGTGCCCTCTCAAGGTTGCAGGGTATCATTTCTTATGGGATCTCTATTCCCTAGAGATGATAGGGTATGATGTCATTCTTGGGATGGCCTGGTTGGTTCCCTTCTAGGCATTTGTCATATGTTATCACCATAGGGTGAGTTTTATCTCACCATAGGGTGAGTCTTTTCTTCATAGAGGTGAATGGGATGTTTGGGCGAGTTGAGTAGGACTCGAGCATTATGGGATAGGAGGGGTGAAGACCTAGATTTCTAGTATTTATCTGGATGATCATGGGACTTCAAATTTGGACTTTCCTCTAGTGGTGGATCGTTTCAGAGATGTCTTTCCAGAGGACTTTTCAGGTTTTCCTCCGGAGCGTGAGTTAGAATTCTCTATCGAGCTTATGCCAGGAGTGGCACCGGTGTCTATTCCTCCCTATAGGATGTCTACACCTGAGTTGCAGGAGCTCAAGAAGCAGTTGGAGGAGTTACAGGTGAAGGGTTTCATCTGACCCAATACTTCTCCTTGGGGTTCGCCTGTCCTGTTTGTGAAGATGGAAGACAGTACTCTTAGGCTCTGTGTGGATTATCGGAATTTGAACCAGTTGACGGTCAATAACCGATATCCCTTGCCTAGGATTGATGATATCTTCGATCAGATTCAAGGAGACCACGTGTTCTCAAAGATCGATTTGAGATCCGATTATCATCAGTTGCATGTTAGACCATCGGATAAACCTATGATAGCCTTCAGGAGCAGGTATGGTCTCTACGAGTATATGGTTATGTCGTTCGGTCTCATGAATGCGCCAACTGTTTTCATGGGACTGATGAACCGAGTATTCCATCCTTACTTGGATTCCTTCATCGTGGTCTTCATGGACGATATCTTGGTGTACTCTCACACTCGACACAACCATGATACCCACCTTGAGATCGTTCTGAGTACACTGAGAGAGCATCAGATTTATGCTAATGTCTCGAAGTGACACTTTTGGATAGATCAGATTCACTTCTTGGGTCATGTAATCTCAGAGGAAGAAGTATCTATGGACCCGTATAAAGTGAGAGCTGTAGTTTCCTGGAAACAACCAAAGAACGTTTTTGAGGTGCCGAGTTTCCTAGGGCTGGCTGGATACTACAGATACTTCATTCAGGACTTTTCATGCCTAGAAGCACCATTGATAGGTCTGACCAAGAAGGGGGTGAAGTTCTTATGGTTAGATTCTTGTGAGTCATCCTTTTAGTAGCTAAAGGGAAGGTTGATTCCAGCACTGATCCTTGTCTTTCCAGAGCCAGGTAAGGGCTATACAGTCTATTATGATGCTTCAGGTATCGGGCTGGGCGTTGTGCTTATGCAGGGAGATGGAGTCGTTGCGTACGGGTCTCGATAGTTAAGGCCACATGAGAGGAACTACCCGACGCACGATCTGGATTTGTAATTTGTTGTTCATTCCTTAAGCTGTTGGAGAAATTACCTTTTGGGAGAGCACAATGTGGTTTTCAATGACCACAAGAGTCTTAAGTACATATTCACCCAACATGATCTGAATTTGAGACAGCGCAGGTGGGTCAAGTATCTTAAGTCCTTTGATTTCGAGCTTGCCTATATGCCGGGAAAGGGAAACGCAGTGGCAGATGCGCTGAGTAGGAGAACTCAGATTCAGGAAGTTCAGGAGGCCAGCAGTGAGTGGAAGCTTATGGCTCTATTCTCTGAGATGCATCTGGAGGTGCACGACAAACATGGACAGACTTTCCTATCTTCTGTAGCTGTTACCTCTACACTTGATCGGGTATGAATGAGGTATCTATCAGACTCAGAAGGCTTAGTCCTATGGGAGAATGTATCAGGAGAGGACCCTATTCTTGGATGGAAATTGGGCGAGGATGAGATCTTGAGTTTCCAGGGACGCGTATGGGTGCCAACAGACATACGCGAGGAGATGATGCAGGATTTTCATTCCTCAGTTTGGGCAGTTCATCCTGGCGTCTCCAAGATGTATCAGGATCTTTATCGCTAGTATTGGTGTCTAGGTATGAAGAGAGATGTTGCTAGTTTCATCTTGAGATGTTCTACTTGTTAGCAGGTGAAGGTAGAACATCAACGAACATCAATCCTTTTACAGAAGTTACACCTTCTGGAGTGGAAGTGGAACGATGTCACGATGGACTTCATGACCGGATTGCTGAGGTTGCCTCGAGGTAAAAATGCTATTTGGGTTGTCGTCGACAGGCTTATGAAGGTTGCTCAATTCTTACCGATCAAGGATACCTTCAGTGCTGATGATTTGGGATGGATATACATCCAAGAAATTGTGCGTCTATATGGAGTCCCCCACTCCATTGTTTCAGACAGGGATGCACGCTTTACTTCTCAGTTCTGGCAGGGACTTCAGAAGTCTTTGGGTACACAAGTACTTCTGAGTACAACATACCATCCCCAGATAGATTTCCAGTCTGAGCGTATGATCTAGGTGCTTGAGGATATTCTTCGAGCTTGCATTATAGACTTTGGAGGTTCTTGGGAGAAGCATATCCCTCTGGTGGAGTTCGCCTACAACAACAGTTTTCAGTAGACTATTCAGATGGCACCTTACGAGGATTTGTATGGTAGGCTATACCGATCACCCTTATGCTGGCTGGAGTCAGGAGAGACATCTTTATTGGGACCTCATCTTGGTTAGGAGACTTCAGAGCAGATAAAGTTGATTCAGAAGAGGATGGATACAACACAGTCTTGACAGAAGTATTATGCTGATCAGTGGAGATGACCTCTGGAGTTTGAGGTTGGGGATCAGGTTTTCCTGCGTGTTTCACCCAGGTTGGGACACAAAAGGATTTGGAGATAGGGTAAACTTTCACCACAGTACGTTGGGCCGTTTGAGGTATTGGAGAGAGTTGGGCCGGTTTTCTATCAGTTGCAGTTACCTTAGAGGTACCAGGCCATGCACGACGTCTTCCACGTCTCTCAACTCTGACGCTACTTTTCAGACCTGTCTGATGTCTTTCTGCCCGAGGAGGTTGAGCTTGAAGTGGATGCATCGTTTGAGGAGAATCCTATCTGTATTTTCGATCACTGTATGAAGGTTATCCATGGGTGGTCTATCCCTATAGTATGGGTGCTATGGCAGCATGGGAGAGTACAGGATGAGACCTGGGAAAGGGAGGCCGATGTACAATCGCAGTGGCTGGAGCTGTTCGAGTTTTCTTCTTCTCCTCCTCGTTAGGGAAATTCAGGGACAAATTTCTTTAAGGGGGGATGTTTGTAAGAACCCGGATCTTTTTTTCAGGTATGTCTTTCTTTTCCTGGTGTTTTTGAGAAAAGTGGGGTTTTCTAGAAAATTTTGAAGTACACGCCGTGTACTTTCTGAGTACACGCCGTGTACTCCCTTGCCGTGCCAGCCCGTGTGCTGGCCGTGTCCGGGCTACACACACGGTGTGTGGGGGTGATGTAGAGGCCGCTTAAAGTAGAGTATGGAAAAATATAGTACACTCCATGTACCCCGTAAGTACACGCCGTGTATTTTCTTTTTATTATTAAATGAACCGGGGTTGTTCCTGACGGACAGAACGCTCTCCTTCTTCTGGTTCTTCATTCGGGAGCGACCCGTATGACCGCGATTCTTCTCTAGATTCCCAAGCCTCCATCTGTTCTCCGAATTGACCGCTGTCGATTACGTTGGAACCACAGCGGTGAGTTCTTCCTTCTCCTAGAGCCTTGTTTTATAATTCCTCATCTTCCTCAAGATATCAATGGTTGATCATTGTGGATGTTTTCTCAGATCTTTGATGTTCTAAGGAGAATCAATCATTGTGGTTCAAGTATATCGATCTCCTTGGATCGAGGTAGGTGGTTTGTGCCTTTCCGTAGGAAGTCTGTGAATATTTTTTGCAAATTCCACCAATACCCTTGAACAGGGTATTGTGTGTTTCTTGTTTTTCCCTTGTTGTTTGCCTACTTGCTTGATTGCTTGAGTAGAGGTAATTGCTTGTGAAAGGGTAAATTGTGCTGTACTTTGGATGGTTTTCCATGCTTGTTTTCTTGTTCGGCATTTTTCCAATTGCCATGCCTAGTTGTAGTATAGTGGAACTGTTTCACTGTTAAGCTGTTATGCCTTAGAATGATAGCCAAGTAGTTCTTGAGGTTTACTTGGGCCGATACGCATGCTATTCATGTTGTTTTACACAGGGCTATGAGAACCTAGTGTAGTGGACCATAAGAAGAATGGACGTAATGGATTCTACAAAGTGTCTTTAATTTACGATGCGAGACCACAAGGGGGAATTGATGTTGAGTGCTTCCTTAGAGAGTCTGTAGTTCCTCGACGCGGGCCATAGGGGGAATTGACATTGAGTGCTTCCCCAGAGATCCTTTAGTATGATATGAGACTATAGGGGGAATTAACGGTGAGTGATTCCTCAGAGAGTCTATTCTTTAGCTGAACTAGAGGGGTGGGATTGTGTGTGACTCCCAGAGTGTTGCTAGTACTTGTAGATTGAACCTTAGGAGGTAGACTGTGAGAAATACCAGAGGTTACCTTTTTGTTCTACTTTCTTGAGTGGTTGTTTCTTGTTTATGGATTATATGCTAGAAACTGTGGATCGTTACTGCTGTGTATTATCCTATTTAATGCTTACTGTTTACCGCTTACTGTACTTTACCTTCCATATATTCACTGACTGTTAGGCATAGATCTTTGGGTGGTTTCCTATTGGGACTTTGTCTCACACCCTGTTTGGGTCATGCTTTTGGGCCCAAACAGATTACATTGCTGTAGGTATAGATAAGGGCAAGCACCCTTTTACTTTAGGTTCTTGATTGCACTGGATCTGGAGATCATGGGACCAAGCCGAGGCTTGCGATGCTGAGGAGTTTCTCATCTATTTTTCTTTTGTACTTTGGTTTAGTACTGCATTCAGCACTATGACTGTTGACACTCCTTTCCGTCACAGAGTCTAAATGAATGAAAAGGGAAATACCTTGAACCCAAAGTGATTCTTCCTTTGAAGAAACATCAAAAATTAACAAATGCCTGAAAAAGGATTCATTTACACTTGGGTCGCCCAAGTTCCACCAAGGTCGCGCAAGTATACCTGCATGCCGCCCAATGGTCGCGTAGGTGACTTGCATGCCCTCTTTGATTTTTCTCCCAGGGTCTTCACTAGCCTATAAATACCCCCCGTGGGCCCCCCATTTGAGGACGGAAAAATTCAAAAACTCAGATTTGAGCTCCCAGTGCCCTAGTCTCTTCTCAAAGCATCCGAACACTTATAAGGTAATTTCTTACCTAGAACGGAAGATCTAAAGAGGGGGAGTAAGAACTAAGTGTTGAAACTCATCAACACTTGCGCGCCTAAGTGGCCAGCCCTTAAGGGAAATGGCCGCACTTGAGCGCCACCTTACCCCTTGAATAAAACTTGCGCGCCACTCTTTTAGAAGCCTCTAGGGATAATACT
Organism: Viscum album; assembly: GCA_963277665.1. Lineage (NCBI taxonomy): Eukaryota > Viridiplantae > Streptophyta > Magnoliopsida > Santalales > Viscaceae > Viscum > Viscum album. The sequence goes on along the minus strand of OY728129.1, from coordinate 580,408,143 downwards.
AAGGGATTGAGCCAAGTCTCGCCCAAGTATTACCCTAAGTGTTGACCGTTGCGCAAGTACCCCTGTGTCGCGCAAGTATACTTGCGCGACCAGAACTTGAGCTCCCACGTAGGACCTGCGCACCCACTTCTTTTTGGGTGCCTCTCCTGCCTATTTCACCTCTCTTATGCCTTTCCACCTATCCTATTCAAGATCCAGCCTTCAAAACCCTCTTTAAAGTCATTTATTTTGGCATGAATTCCTTGTTGGCTTCCTTATCTTAAAGTAATTCTATGGAACATCTCTCAAAACCTATAGATTTACATATCTTCATATCAATAAGGTGAGAGAATTCATTCATTCAACCTTATCCTTTAAATATGAGAGGTTCCCTAACCTGGGCCTCCTTTTCAGGAGTAAACCCCAATCTTTAAGTTCCCTTAATTTCGGGCATCATCCTCAGAAGTAAGCCCCAACCATAATTATTTTAATATGGGAATCCTCCTTAGGAGTAAGCCCCAAGTTCCCAAAAAATCCAAATTTCCTTAACCTGGGATTCCTTTTCAGGAGTAAGCCCCAGTCATAATTCCTTTTAACCTGGGCCTCTTATTTAAGAGTAAGCCCCAGTCATAATTTCTCTTAACCAGTCTTAATTTACTTTTTACTTGGGCTTCCTTCTCAGGAGTAAAACCCAATCATAAGACCCCTTCTAATTTGGGAATCCTCCTCAGGAATAAGCCCCATGTTAAAGTATCCAAATCTCCATAAAGAACATATACCTTTATAGAACTTGTTCCCGGGTTTCTTCCCTGAAGTAAATCCTAATATTCATCTATCTGGGAAGTCATACAGATGTAATCCCCATATCATTTCTTATAATTGCATATTTCGTGGCATAATTGTCTGGTTTTAACAATTTCTCTTGTTTCTCACACCGAGTATGACTCACATGAGCTTAGAGTGTAAAAGTAATTATGACATCTTTCTTTGATCCATCGAACATGCATAAACCTCATACTTATTTACTCAAACTATGTGGGTTCTGATTCCTTTTCCAAAACAAAGGATACGTAGGTAGCCCATCTATAGGTATGATCCCATCTATGAAATAATCTATGTCCTTATGAATGACAATAAACTTCAAGTTCCCCGCTGAGTGGCTTTAAAACCAGTATGGTTATCATAATAACCAAGAGATTTCTATATAATGTGTCAGAGGATACCATTGACTAAGAATCTCTAACAAATACAGATGATTCTCTATCGATGAAGAACCTAGAATACATATAAAAGATTATATAAACCTCATACATACTAATCATTTATCGTCATATCTAAAGGAAATCTCATTTTCATACTTGGTAATGTAATAAGGATTCACGAACATAACTTAAATCTATAAATAGAGTCCCAAAGTAGACAATAATTCCCCTGAAAAAGGTGTGATGAGTCCGACCTCCCATCCTCTTGACCAATGAAAATTCTTAAGTCTCATCAGTTCACAACTAATGAGCACCTACCTTTGGAAAGTAGGTCCAAATGGATATGGAATCATTGTATGTTTTCAGTTCTATGAACAAACCTGTTAGAAACCGCTTGGAATGTTTGAATCTTAAATCAATGAGGTCATCCCCAATTCCAGAAGAAAAAAAAAATGGTGAACCAGACATGAATCCTTAACCAAGTTAAAATGATGTTTTACTTATTTTGTTAGGCCCCTATTTAAAACTCAATGAGAGGGCCAACAGAACAATCAATAATATATGTGCTCATCCAAAAGATGTAGTAGCCAAAATTATCTTGATTATGTTTGTTATATCAAACATGCACTCTTTTACAAGATCTTCTACATTACAAGAATGTCTTTTCTTAAGTTCACATTTGTGAATGCCTCTGCTGTGAAAACCTCTTCTGTGAATGCATCTGCTACTACTCCTGCTGGATCGTCATCCGCTCTGAGGACGATATCACCTACTCAGCATCTTCAACGCTAGGTATCAAATGCACTAGTTAAGGAGTATCGTCAAAACGGTACTATTCCGACTCTGGAGGCCGCTAGACAAGACCTCCAAGTCAATAACTCACCCTGGTCGTCCAGACAGCGACAAACAGTGATCAATAAGTAGGTGGTGCTAACCACCGTCTCCAACCGTTTCGAGTCGTTATCGCCGGAACGCAATCACCAGTCCCTCCCATATTCTGAGGAGGTGAATGAGCAGGTCCCTTAGGGCCTTAATTCAAAGATACAGGAGTCCTTCTCGAGGGCTCCCATCAACAATCACCGCTAGACTCGTGCGGCAGTGCGCCCTCAACATGATGAGGGTGTCATCTCCAGGCGTTCGGCTCAGGTTCCTCGAACCTGAGTAGGCAAGACGAACCACCAGAGGTGACAACCGGTTAACAGTGAGCAGGTTCTTATCTTTGCCGTTTCTGTAGAATTCCACCAACCTAACTTTTTGGCAAGCAACGAGCAGGAACACACACCCATCCGCTTTAATTCCGCTATCCAGCAGACTCGTCTGGTAGCAGCACGCCAATCCCACCAGGAAATTCAGGCAGAGTACTAAAGACAGAAACATACACCTATTTATAAATCATCAACTGGTCAGAAGGCTCATCTGACTACATATTATGGAGCCTGCCAACCCAATGTGTTTACAACTGGTAAACAGGCACATACACCTGCTTACACTCATCAGTCCTGCCAGCAGCTTCGTCTGTCAGTATTGAAGGAAGTTCTTCAACCACGTTTGGCGGAGTGCAATCAGCAGGCACATACACTTGCTAGTATTGATCAAGCCTACCAACAGTCTCATTTGGTAGCATTTGGAGAATTCAATCGGAAAGCTTCGACGACAAACAAGAGGCAAACCCAACTCTCTTCCCCCACACTTGAGTATTATCAGAATTCATTGACAGAAAAAGGAGGACAAGAGAAGGAACACACACCTACTCTAAGCATGGAATGGATGTATATTCCCGTTCCGGCAGCTAAAGTCACCAAGCATATTCTGTCAATGGTGAAAGAGCAGAAGAAAATCCCTGCTCATATTATGGATGCCTTATAGGATATTATAACAGCTTCATCAGCATCACAGGGGAAGAAATGCAAATCTATCCCTACCAGTGGAGTGACACATCAACAGTTCACTCCGGAATAGACACACACCTCTATTCCAGTCCAAGAGGGTTGTGGCGCATACTCCCCCATATCATATATACAAACAAGTCAGGAACATACACTTGATTTGAGTGGAGATAATCAGCCTAACCTGATCATTTCTCCTGAGCAGGCACATACACCTACCCAAAATGACCACTTTTGTCAACAAGTGATTCCTAAAGTGAGTAAGAAGGCGTCTAAGAAGAAGACCCACCCAACACAGTCAAAAAATCAAGGGCCTATCTGTAATAAGGCCTTACTCGATGCTGGAGTTCTTGATGCACTCAGACAATTATCTGTTGCAACTTAAGATTTTACTCTCTCAGTTCCCAATAGTTGGAACATTAATTCCGAAGGTCCGAATCAGACAATTCCTCATGAAGGCTTGCTTCATGACAATTCGGTTGATCTCGAAGTTTCATCTTCAAATGAGAGCCACAAGAACCCTCTGTGTGGCCAGAAGACCAAGGAAAAAAATGTTTTATCTTTTGCTGTAACCCACCATGGTGGTCCTCCCCATGATGATGAATTTAGCGACAAAAGTCCTCTCCACAGTAGTAATGCACATTGCCTGGAAAATTCTCCAATGGACAATCTAGTTATGAGAAATCCCTCTTATCTTGAGGCACTTTGAAATGTGAATCCAGTCATGTCTGATGCTTTAACACTAGTAGGTGAAACACTTTCTCAATCAGAAGATAGCCTGAGGTGTAGGTCATTCTCCAAATCACCCATGGGTTGTTCATCTTCTAGTTTGATAAGTGAATTATCTACAATCTTGTTGAATCCGATGAAGCAACAAGGAAGCACCAGCTCTGGTCTAATCAGGTAGAATAATCTTCATTGAATGATAAAGAGGAAGTACTGAATATGAGAAAACAACTGGAAAGAGGTGAAGTGCCAGTTATGTTTTGGCCTTTGGATGATTCTCAGTATGACATTCCAGAGATGTTGATGAAAGATGGAATTCATGATATTCGTCTCAACATATGGAAAACTCTTTGTCAGTTTAAAAAGAAAATATTATCTTATGATGAATATGAAAATCATGTCAAGATAATATAAGGGTTACAATGCCAAATTGACTTGTCATCTCTCTTAATTTTTCAATATCCGAAGGCTGAAAAACAGTAGAGAGCCCTTCAGCGTTCATGCATTGACGCACCAAGAAGATTGCGCCAGTTAATGGCCAATACCCCATCTGGTATTCATATTAGGGTATGGGGTGTTCATGGAGCGCTACATTTCACTGTACTTTCCAGTCAGCAAAGCTCGCCGAAAATGGTCTCATGCAATGTTATTGCCCATAGTCGGCCACAACCAATTGGATTTGTTTGTAATCAAAGGCTTGCTCAAGAACATGCCTCAACTAGTTCTTCCCAGAATCAGGAATACAAAGAACAATTTGTTGAATTACTCCCGCATCAAGAAAATGAGAATATTGAACAGGCCTCCTGTTTGGAGCAAGCACATCATCAAGTGACAGAAGTGTCAGAAATCATCCAACGGTCTTTTGATCCGGGTGATAAGAGTGGATGTAGGTTGATGCATCCAGACAATTTCCAGACTAAAGTCCGTAAGATCAGGAGATATTTTAAGGTCTCAGATATAGCAACTCAAGAACCACCCCAACTTGCCAGACTGGGGACTCTTTTAACCCAACCCTCAAAATCAACAAATAGGATTCGAGGAGTTGAGCAAAGACAACAGGAATAGCCCCAGTCCACAGGACTGGGGACTTTTTCAACTCCTCAATCTCTCCCTCAGATAAAGTTAGTCTTCTCTCAATTAGGGAAGAAGCCACAAGAGGAAGGAAGAGCCAAGTTATTAGGAGATTCCCTCCAAATTACGGTTCGTCAATAAGTTCTCGAGGGATCAAATCAGAAAAAGGAATTGTCTCAACAAGGACATGGAAGAAGAAAATATCACAGAAATGATGATAAAAGAGACGCAATGCGTTATGCATCAATTAATGTCATCAATGTCATTATTGCTATTCCCCCAGATGAGGCTCACTTAGAAGGATCAGATGAAGAGGTTCCTACTCAAGAGGTTGTACGCACAGACACAAATGAAGAAGGTGTGCATACACGAAATCAAAGGATTACCCAGAATCTAGGTAATCCTTCAAGTAAACCGATTCCCCCTCTCTAAAAGGTTTCCAATAAGGGGAAAGGAAATAATCAGGTTACATAACATTCCTCTGTAGAAGGCCAATCGCTCTCATTAGAGAAAATATTTACACAATAAGAGGAAGAAATGAAGGAATTGAGAAGGTTGAATGCAGAACTACTTTAGGGTAGTCTTCCTCCTAAGCGTACTGGAGTTAGTCAGTTAAGGGAATTTGTTGCGGCTACTGATATGGATCAATAATATCCTCCTCTACCAGTACACCCTCATAGGTTTAATCCTATGGGTCAGGCACAACAACAACCGGTGGTGTTATCCTCAGTGGCAGTCCCGGTCACCACATCTATCCAAGCTCTAGTTATTGCACCTGCATAGGTCCAAGCTCAACTAGATGTTTCTCAAAAGTTAATGAATACCATTGAATCATTAAAATCTCGGTTGGAAGATATGGAAATAAAGCGTGCACCGGTTCAACTAGAGAAGAGAGCTTACCCTGAATGGGTAGACGCAATTACTCCCCCATCAAATTTTTCAAGTACCACATTCCCAATATTTAATGGTTCAGGATACCCAGAGCAACACTTAACACATTTTGTTTCTCATTGTGATCCTATGATGGGAACCCCTCAGCAACAGGAAGCAGTTAAACTCAGGTGTTTTGTACAGTCATTACAAGGGACTGCCTTTGTTTGGTACACAAGCTTGCAATATCGGTTAATTACCGGATGGGAGGATCTCTGCCAACAATTCCTTATTCAATTCAGCTCAACGTTTCCAAATAAAAAAGTTTTTGATCTTACAAACTGTAAGCAAAGGGAGAATGAAAGGGTTTCAGATTTCATTGCTCGCTGGAAGATATTAACATATTCCCTGAGCTTAGCACTCCCTCAAGAGGAATTGTTGCCAATCTGTGTGGAAAATCTGCGTGATGAATTAAGCACACCATTGATCCCTGTTAAGTACATAGGAGGGTTTCGAGACCTTACTTAAATCGCTCAACAGATTGAAGATTCTCTTATGAAGACTAAGGATAAAACTCATGTAATTCCATCAACTCCAGGAAGGAGAATGGGTAAAGCAGAGAATGCTATAGTTATGCTTAAACAAGCACCTGTACCTGCTTCTACTTCAAAACCTTTATCTTCTCAAAGGGATCTGCCTCCTGAGCATCAACAACAGTGGCCGTTTCGTCAAGATGATCAAAGAGATCAAAGATGAAAACAATTTGAGGATTTAAAGAGAAAAATTTACTCTTTTCAAAATGAACAAGTTCCTAGTTACTTCATTTCGGCTATGAAAAATAATTTGGTTCAATTTCCAAGGCCCAAAAGGCCGAACAAGGAAGGAGATGAAGACCATCCCAATTATTTCCCATTTCATCATATTTTGGGGCATCCTATTCAGGAGTGTTTTGTCTTCAAAGACCTAAAAAAATGGTGGACTCGGGACAAGTCAAGTTAAAAGGTTCTTCAGCTCAGGTAGCATGTGTAACTGCTACGAATCCAGAGGAAGAAGGCAAGTGGAAAGAATTCAAGAACAAAAATGCGCAAAAATATGATGATTGGATGGTCAGAAAAACGATCAACCGAACTCATTTCATTTTGCGAACACAATTGAAAAAACCAATTGTGTCTTCTTCCATGAATGCTACATCAAAACCCTCTTCATCAGAGGTAAAATCCTCAAAGAAAAGACATAATTAAAATAAAGAGGAAAAATCAATAGAAGATAAGATAGTGTCAAAGCCCACATTGTCTTTGACTCTGGAAGATTTTATGCCATCTACTTCGAAGCAACGGGCACCGTCCCACCAAACGGCACAACCTAAATTGGATAATCAGGAAGAGTCTTCATCAGACGAGGAGTTGATCTTTGGTTCTATTAACATGATTCACTTAACAGATCCATATGCTAGTAACAGTTTCGATTTTGATGATCCTGAATTCCCTGTATCAAATAGAGGAATCAAAGGAAGTTCCAGAGGCTCAGGGTACAAGGGAAGACATGGATATTTCAGAGGACACTATTCCAATTCTACCCCTACTAGAAATATGTATGAAACAAAATCTTGTGGCAGATCCCTTCAACAAGCTCAACAAGAACAAGAAAGTTCTTCTACACAAGGCATATTCAGTCCTGGCATAGTTATTCTGGAAGATCGGTTGGAGGTTCAACCTTCTTCCTCTTAGCAGTTAAATAGACCTAATCGGTTTAATATTCCAAAGCCAGGAGTATTACTAACTCCTATCCAGGTACAAGATTCGTCAACTTCCAAATCATCAACTTCTAAGGAACCTATGAAACCACATGTTCCTGTTGGGAAACACAGACCTTTGGATCAAAAGTATGATGTATTGAAATACTTGGCCCAAGTATCGTCCAAGTTATCAATTCTGGATGCCTTGAATTTATCAAAGGATCTTCAGGAGGTACTCATCGAGGCTTTGTCAAGTCCTCAAGAGTTTAAAACTAAAATTGCTGCAGCTGAATCCTACCATGTTGAGAATAATCCTACAGAATTCCATGTAGTGATATCTTTCACAGATGAAGATAAAGATGATGTCGTGCATGGACATATTATACCTTTGTAATTATCTGGCAAGGTCAATGGTGTAGATGTCCGAAGAGTCTTCATTGATAATGGTTCAGGAGTCATCCTCATCCCCATTCGTACACTTCATCGATTGGGCCTCACAGAATCTGATTTATCTATTTCTACTTTGATGTTACAAGGATATGATAAAAATGAACAAGAACCACTGGGCGAGATTACAATCATAACTCAGTTTGGAGATCTTGTATCCAATTCAGATTTCATGGTTGTTGATCAAGACTCAGCCTTCAACATATTTCTTGGTAGACACTGGCTACATCAACATGCGGCTATCCCTTCATCATACCATCAATGTCTCAAATATTGTTTTGATGGTCAAATTGGGACATTTAATAGTGATAAGTCCCCATTCAAGAAATTTGAATCTCAATACATTGATGCATAATTCTATCACATAAAGGGAAAGGAGAAATCTACAATAAGAGAGATTACCAAAGTTAATGCTCCATATGGTTTGGAAAATATTTCAGTAAACCCATTTACACATGTGAGTACAGATTATGTGTTGCCTATCAGTCAAATTTACAGGATTGAACCAAATAAAAATACTCTTATAGAAACCTCCATAATGTCAATTACGGAAATCAAGACATAAAACATGGGAGAAAGTGGTGATCCACTAAGCAATGATGAAAGCTCAAATGGAGATGTCTTCATTTCATCTGTTGAAATTCAGCAAGTCTATACTTAACCAATCAAGCCAGAAGAAGTTATAACAATGTCAGAGGTGAACTATGATGTCGATTCTCAATCCATTATCTCCTCTATATTACCCAATGAAAACCCTTCATCATCAATAGGGTCAGAAATGGAAGCTTCTTCTTCAAGATGTTCAAATGTTAACATTTCTTCTGATTATGGAAATTCTACTTCATCATCTACTATGAAAGTAGAAACAGAAGAAATAACACATGTTGAAGAAGAAGAGGAAGATCTTAGGGATGCTCCTCCAGCATTTGAAGAGGGTATCTCTACCACCATGGATGAACTTAGAGAAATAAATCTGGGTACAAAAGAAGATCCACTCCCCACTTTAATTAGTGCAGCCATGAATCTTGAAGAGAAAGAGATGTATGTTTCATTTTTAAAGAAAAATTGAGATATATTTGCTTGGAACTATACAGAGATACCAGGGCTTGATCCTGATGTTTCCACTCATCATTTGGGTTTTCCAGAAGAACATCGAGGATTCAAACAAGCCGCTAGAAGAACACACCCAACCTATGCTTCCAAAATTGAGGCTGAAGTGGATAAGCTTATCAAATCTAACTTCGTAAGAGAAGTTAAATATCCCAAGTGGTTGGATAATATTTTCCCTGTGAAAAATAATAACGGACAAATTAGGGTTTTCATTGATTTCAGAGATCTTAATTGGCATTGTCCTAAGGATTATTTTCCAGTTTCGATTACATAACTCTTGATTGATTCAACAGCTGGATATGAATCACTTTCCTTCATGGATGGATATTCAGGATATAATAAAATCCAAATGGGTCTAGAAGATGAGGAATCTATAGCCTTCAGAGCCCCTTAGGGTGTGTTTTTCTATCGGGTAATGCCCTTTGGCCTGAAGAATGCAGGCGCAACATATCAGCGTGCCATGCATCGTATCTTCCAAACCTTTTTAGGGATGTTTTTTGAATGTTATGTGGATGATTTGGTGGTTAAATCCAAACAATGGTCTAATCACTTGGCTGATTTGTAAATCATATTCCATAAACTTCGGCAACATAATTTGAAGATGAACCCCTTAAAATGTTCTTTTGGGATAACCTTAGGAAAATTTCTTGGCTTCTTTGTACACCATTGTGGTTTCGAGGTCGATCCTGAGAAGAAAAAGTCAATCCTTGGTATGTCACCTCCTCGAAATTTAAAGGAATTGAGAGGAATTCAAGGACACTTGGCCTATATTCGGTGTTTCATCGTGAATTTGGAAGGAAAAATTTTACCCTTCACCAAATTGATGAAGAAGGGAGTCACTTACAAGTGGAATGAAGAATGTCAAGAAGAATTCGATATTCTCAAGAAGTATCTCTTGAGTCCACCAGTGTTAATGCCACCTGTTGAAGGAATACCACTTATCCTCTATGTGACAGCTCTAGAGAGATCATTGGGTGCCTTTCTTGCTCAGAAGAATGATGCTGGGAATGAAAATAGCCTCTACTATCTCAGTCAGACTATGCTTGAAGAAGAAACCCGATACTCAAATATTGAGAAGTGCTGCCTAGCATTAATCTTTGCAGTTCAGAAGTTGAGACACTACCTGCAACATCACGAGGTCCAATTGGTATCTCGTAATAACCCGCTCAAATTCATCCTTAGTCGTCCAATTCTTACAGGATGTCTGGAAAGGTGGGCAGTTATTTTGCAGTAATTTGATATTCAATATGTGTCTCAAAAGGCAATAAAGGGCCAAGCTCTGGATGATTTCCTTGCTGAACATCCTTCAGTAGAAGATACATCTTCAGATATTGAACTTCCCGATGAGGAAGTATTCTTTATTCAAGATAGTCTTGAAACATGGGAAATGTACTTTGATGGTGCTTCCAGAAGTCCAACAGGGAGGAAAATGGAAAATCCTAAATTCAACAAAGTTGGGTTAGGAATTGTGCTCATTTCTCTAGAAAAGGCAGTGTTACCCTATTCCTTCTCATTTTTGGGAGGCGGTACAAATAATGAAGTAGAATACCAAGATCTCATCGTAGGGTTGGAATTGGCACTTCAAGCACAAGTGAATCACTTAAAAGTGAAAGGTGATTCAGACCTAGTAATCAAACAAGTCAATGGGGATTATGACATCAGAAAAGAAGAGCTAATACCTTTGTATTATTATGTCAAAGAGTTAATGATGGAATTTTCTTTGAAATCGACATTTTCTTATGTCCCGAGATCACAAAATTCTCAAGCTGATGCACTGGATAATATAGACACAACTCTGGCAGATCCAAATCAGGACAAGAAAACCATCAGTATTACCCACCGTCATACAATTTCACCTTATGTTAAAATCAGAACAGAGGAAATCAATGAAATTAGTCCCATCTCTGAACCATATGGTCATACTATAGGATGGATGACACCTATCAGGTAATACCTTCAAAATGGAACACTTCCACCTGATAGAGCTGGAAAAGAACAAATCCGGCGACGTGTGGTCAATTTCACTCTTTATGATAACTCAGATCACCTAGAGAAAATTCTCTACAGTTGTGGTTTTGATGGAGTTCTCTTCAGATTCATTGATGGTGAAGAGACAATGAGTGTCATGAAAGAAGTGCATGCAGAAGTCTGTGGTGCCCATCAGTCCGGACATAGACTATTTGATCAAGTTTGAAGTCTTGGATATTTTTGGCCTTCAATGATACAAGATTGTGTTGATTTCACAAAGAAGTGTCATTCTTTCTAAGTACATGCCAACTTCATTCATCAACCCCCAGAGTTTCTTCATACAGCTAAATACTCGCGGCCATTTTCCACCTGGGTAATGGATGTAGTAGGACCTTACCCTTCAGCTACATCCAACCAGTTTAAGTACATTCTTACTGATACTGACTTCTTTTCCAAATGGGCAGAGACAATACCCCTTAAAGAAGTCAGTTCTAAATGAATTGTTAGCTTCATAAAGTCTAACATCATTACCAGATTTGGTGTCCATCATACCATACTGACGGACAATAGCATCAATTTCTATTCATCCAGGGTGAGGAAGTTGTATCAAGAATACAACATCAAATCCAATAATTCATCTCGATATCATGCTGCGGCCAATGGCTTGATATAAGCTTTCAACAAGACTCTTTCAAACATACTACAAAATATGGTGGATAAAGATAAGAAATCATGGTATGATAAACTCTTTCATGATTTATGGGCTTATCGGACCACCACCCGCACTGCAACGCGGTCAACTCCATATTCATTGGTATATGGAACGGAAGCAGTCTTGCCCATTGAGGTTCAATTACCCACGCTCAGAGTAGCCATTTGCAATCAGTCATCTACAGATGAACAATTTCAAAAGCGATTGGATGAATTGGAATGGTTATATGAGAAAAGATTGTGCACCCTGCACCACTTGGAAGTCTATTAGAATCAAATAACACGAGCTTTCAACAAAAAAGTTTATCTTCGTTCATTCATTCAGGGTGAATTGGTATTAGTTCTTAGAACTCCAATGATACCAGGAAATAAACATCCCAAGTTGGAGCCAAAATGGGAAGGGCCTTATTCAATACATAAGGTCTACTCCAATGGAGCATATTCTTTAATCTCAATGGATGGAGAACTCATCACTACCCCAACCAATGATAGATTTCTGAAGAAGTATTTTGTGTAACACAAATATTTTATCGTCCATTAAGACGTTAAACTACAGCATCCACGGTCCAAGCTTATGACCTTAAACTATTTGCACCTTCGTCCAACAAGATGTTAAACTGTGACTTCCTAACTACATGACGCTAAACTGTACAGAAGTCCCTTACATCCAGCAAGACGTTAAACTGCATAATCTATGGTCCATGCATATGACCTTAAACTATTCACACCATCATCCAACATGATGTTAAACTGTGCCATTGTCCAACATGACGTTAAACTATGAAAAATTCCCTAATACGTCCAACATGACGTTAAACTATGTCTTCTTTTGTCCTTACTTCATGACATTAAACTGCACAGTCCCCCTTTCATCTAACATGACGTTAAACTGTACTGTCCTCATCATCTTAGCTACAGGACGCTAAACTGTAGATCTCCCTTACATCCAACATGACATTAAACTGTGTCCCTATATTTGTCCTACATGACGTTAAACTGTATTTTGTCCCTGCTACATGACACTAAACTATGTAGCACCAATAGTCCTCACCGCAAGACTTTAAACTGCATAGTCTCTTCATATGTCCTACATGACATTAAACTATGCATCGTTAAAGTTGTTGCTACCTCTTGTTTCTCACACCGAGTATGACTCACGTGAGCTTAGAGTAAACTTTAGCCATAACACCCTCTCTGGTCCGCTAACCATGCGTAAGTCCCAACACCTTTTTTAGGTCATTGTCCCCAAGAACAACTTGATCACTAATTAATTATTTAATTTAACTACGCGGACTTTGACCCTTTCCTTCTAGGCTGGGTACGTAGGCAACCTCTTGAGGTTCAAGCCCAAAACCAATCTCTTCACATTGGTTCCCCTTTGTCCTTGCTACATGACATTAAATTATACATCACTTTTGTCCTGTACGATAATAAACTACAAAATTATTTGATACCCTCACCTGAGAGAAAATCATTATTTACATTGATCTCCAATCATGTTATATTCTAAAGACTATGTGCATACATGGAAATGCCCTAACCTTTTATCTTGGGTCAAACCATCATTGCACTAAAGTCCCCTTCACCCTTCACTTGTACGAACCAAATCTGTTCATAGGGTATTTCTAGAACTACATACGGCTTGATTCCCATCCTTATGGGATACGTAGAAATGTTCGAGCATCCCTCAAATCCAGCCCCAAGTATTTGGGCCTAACCCCAAATTTTACTTTCATTCCCCTAGTTGAGAAGTCCCTGTGAAAACACATACTGTGAATTCATTATTATGGTCCGAGTTCTATGACCCTAAACTAATATTTCCCATACTTTCATCTCACATGACGTTAAACTATATTTCAAGAACTAATTATGGCTTGATTCCCATCCTTATGGGATATGTAGTGAAGTCCAACATCTCAATTCAGGACCCAACCACAACATGATTATGGTTAGCATTGATCTATGCATCTCTTTTATGCATTGAACAATACCCATTTTCATGTGTCATACTCCTAACCTTAAATACTTCCAGATCTCCATAACACTTTTCTTGACTTCTAGTCACAAAATGTCCAATTTCTGAGAGTTCTTTTTCCTGACCATACAGCACGTGCCCTTAGGCGGCCTTGCATAAACAGTCTACATAACAGACGTGTTAGCAAAAAGATGCTATTATTTGACTATTCATCCAATTCCCTTAGGAGGCCATGCATAATTCAACCCCTTAACAGGTTTTTCAAATAGTGGTAACTTCATTATTGGGAAGAAAATCTCTTTTTTCCTTAGTTTTCTTAATGACAATATGTAGGGATCTTCAAAAAATGGCCATCCTTAACATATCTGTCCCATACTATTTTTCATGATATGAAAGTATTCAAGTCTATGGTTTATATTTTCCTTCCCTACTTTTGGGTCAGACCTTCATAGGAGTGACATTCATCCAGTTCTTAGACAATCTTGTTGGAAATATCTTTTCCATATTCAAATACCTCTCTCCATACAGTAAACTCTATGCTTTGGAAAATTTGAATCCCCATAAACGCCCACTGGCTTTTTAGAAATAGAAAAGTAAATTTATGAGAGTTCTTTTTCCTAAATATGCAGCACGTACTCTTAGGTAGCCTTGCATAAACAGTCTATATAACAGAATTTTCAGCCAAAAGATGCTATTATTTGACTATGCAGCCAATGCCCTTAGGTGGCTCTGTATAATTCAACCCCATAACGGGTTTGTTAAATAGTGGTAACTTCATTCTTGGGAACTACTTCTTCTAATGCCTTTTATCCATTTTTCATATCATTCCACAGATTCAAAATTTCTTAAGTCATCATTTACAAATTTTCCCTCATACTTGAACATGGTAATATGTTTTCAGATAAATTATCAAGGAATTGAGTCAATGTTAATCCATTCGGTCAAAGCTATTTCGACCTTAAACATTATCCTTTTTATGTCCGATGTGCATGACTTTAAACTTCCCACAAAAGATAAGGGAAATCTGAATAAAAGTCAAGTCCCAACTCACTAAACATAAATTTTGTATGATTTTAGGTAATATTGAGCAATTAAAAAGTTTCAAAGTTTGTAGGTTTATTTTTATAATCTTAGTAAAAAATCAAACTATGCTTACTAGGCCCATTGGCTTAAGTAAAAAATTAAAGCAGGTAGAAAAAGAAGGCATGCAAAAATGATTGAAGATGAAAGTGTTTTTCATTTGATGCACAAAATTTAGAAGGACATCCACAAACTGGAGTCTCTTCTCTTTTTTCCAAGAACTACAAAAGGCTGTCAACATAAATATTCATTTGATTTACAGCATCCCGAGCTTCATCAACAGCCACTTGAAGCTCATGAACTCAACCAAATTCACTCTTTTCAACTTGATGAAGTGATTTCTTGGATTTAATAATGGATTTCATACCATTTGTTTGAACTCCTTACAGTGAATTATTAAGTTGGTCAAGTTCCCCAGTAACAGTATCCAACAGTTGCTGAAGGTGCATCTGCTGGAAAACCTTCTCCTTGATTTTATACTTCATCTCTTTCAACTTGGCAGCATGATTAGCCTCAGCTCAGGATACCACAGCCTAAAATTCACCAATATTGGCTGAAAAACTTACTTTGGTCAAATCTTGATGGTACTTCTGCTCCTTCTCCCTTATTAAGATGACTTGTTTTACCGCGACATGGATCTTTTTATATCCAAAACTTCCAAGTCCCAAGATGATGAATAGAGATGACAGTTGGGGAATCTTTGATGACAACTCTTCTAAAGACACTTCAGATATGATTTTCCATATGTTCTTCTATGCCTTGCGTTGTGAAAATTGGAGCGCCTTTTGAATCTCTGGGTCTGACTCAGCATTATTGTCATTAGGAGGAATATAATCTGGGATTAATTCACTTAGGGAAGTTCCCTGTTCTGCTCCTCCCCCCCTGACTCGTGTTTCTTCACCCTCTATTCCTGTTGGGGCGGAGGCTGAGCCTTCACCTCTAGATCTAGACATTGAAATTGATGGCCCTGCATAATCAATTGAAATATTTGGTTAGTTTCAAAGGATAACAAAAGTTGATTGGCTGTCTTGCAAATTAAGTACAGTCACAAAAAAATTGTTATCTCTTACCCAATGGTAGATCAGTAACTTGAGAAGGCTCCTCCCCATCTTTCCTAGCTTCAACAGGATTTTCAGGATGAGTGTTAGGAAGATCTTCCAGGTTAATCTCCACTTGAGCTAATGTCTCTGCAATAGTAGGGTTTTCTGTACCTCATTCAGGCATTGGCAGTTCAACAATTTTCTCATATAGAACTGCACATTTCAATCGATCATGATCAGATATGTAATAAGAAGTTATTTTTAATAGGACTAATAATAACCCTCACATCCATAATCTTTTAAATTAAATGGTAATTTAACATGATCTAAAAAATCTTCAAAAGATGCACCAAGTTCCATCATTTCATTCAATGTAATCTCAGAATCCTGGTTAATCTCACCAGTGGGAGCATTTGATATGTATTCTTGGAGACCTTCATTCCGTGGCCTTTGAACCTGGACAACTTCTTCAGATAAAATTGTGGCATTAGTTGCAATGGACGCCAAGAGATCTAGCACAGGGGTTGAACCTAAAGTATCACAGAATGGAAGTCAGTAGATGTTTCATTCAACATTTTATGAAGAATTGTTAAATTACCAGAAGTATGCTCTTCTCTCCATGCAACAACTGAAGGAGGGATACTGGGAAAAGATGTTGTCTCTTCTCCAGGAGCAGCCAAGTCAGCCTGAACTTGCGATTATTCACCAGCACCCTCCTTTGTTCTTAGAGGAAGGTCAATCCTCTCCCTCAAAGGGGAAATAGAAGAAGCTCCTACAATCCCAAAAATTATGAGCAATATTTTCATGGGTTAAGACTCATGATTATCCGAAGGACTTACCACTACTGATGAAGCGTTTAGCTGTAGACTTCCTCCTTTGATTCTTTTTATTCTTTAGATTTTTGGGAGTGTCAGCAATCTCCTTTACAAGTACTTGAATTGTAGAATTGAAAGCCATGTATAACTCCTCATCTATGGCTTGCTGGCCTGAAGATATCTCACCCGACTCCCGAGGAGATTCATTAGCCCCAATGGCAGTACCACCAGGGCTATAATATGGTGAAGGAACCTCAGCATTTCCTTTCTTTTCAAGTTGCAGGATAAAGAAAATAATTTCCGTGAGTAATAAAGATTTGACTGAAATCAAGTTACAAAGCAAATAAGGAAAGAAACTTACATCTTCATGAGCCATGTAATCGTGCCACTCCTCATCTTTGGAACCACCCTCAGTGGCGCCATGATCTATCATTTCTTTCACCCGCTTGGTGACAGGAATGGAATCATCAATGGAATATATGAGCATTTCCAGCTCTTTGATGTAAGCCTACACTTCATCAGGGTTATCCTTGTAATGGATATCTGTAGAATCTAGAAGTTTCCCTATTCCAGGGAGGTGTATCCCCTCGCACAAATCCAGCCAGGCAGTTTTAGTACCGCAGTATAAACTCCGCCATGTCTGGACAGCCTCTGGTCGTAGATATTCAGTATGTGTACCAGAAGGCTATGAGGAAGGTCCTACAATCTTGGACTTCAGCTTCTTCCCAGCTCCTGCAACTACAGATAGAGAATAAGAAAATAAGACTTGTTTCTCTATAAAGTAATGCTGATTAAGGTGCCTTAAATGAAGTAACTCACTAGGAGTTGATGGAGTTGGTCTCTTGATTCTGATAGTGGGATTATATCTGGCATGAGGCATCTTTGCTGCATGTTGTGCCTCATCATCCCCATCTTGATAATCTGACGAATCATCTTAGGGTGGTGTAGAAGAATCACCCTCCAGATGAAGGGTTTCTTTCTCTACATTTCTCTTCCTTTTCCCCTCCTGATAAACCGGGTGATTCAGAACCCCTCTAGGGTATGATGCTATCCAGTTCTCAGCATACCACGTAGTCAAGTTATTTGCTACTTTATCAACTAGTAGATCAAATATTTCCCTGGTCTTCTCCCTATATGTTAGCAACCATAGTTTTCGGGCAACCATCGGATGTTTCTCTGACCTGACATGCACTGGGGGAGATACAACAGTCTCGCATATGCATCGCATATAATCTCTCTTTCAATCCTGGTGACCAGCACACCGTCTTTGCAGGCCAGCATGTATGCCCTTAATTCCAGGCTGGCTATTCCATCATCAACAAACTGCCCGGTTGGAGGATTTCCGTAAGGAAAGAAATTGAATTCCTTATACATGATCGGCCTCACCTTCATGTCATAGAAATTAAGAGCTAGTGGAGCAATTCTAGAGAATGCCTGCACTGATGTCCTAAAAGAACTTCCGAGAATCTGTACTCCATTTTGTACATTATACGTCCTAAAGTGAGTGGCGATCCATCCCCACAAAACTTGGAAGGGTCCCACTATTCTCAAAGTATACTTACCCATGAAAACATGGAGTAAGCTCCTATGAATATTTGCTAAAATGGGGGTATTCAACCCAACCATTTTCCCCTCAGCCAACTTGGCTGCAATAACAAAGGTCCCTGTCCTGATGCCTCCCTTAGAGTCCCTTACTGGCAAAAGATAAACACTGAGCCATAAGGCCAAGAAGCCCACCAGACAAGTCTTCTTTGGTATTCTCAGATTCACTTCATATCCTCACTTATCAAATTCTCCTGCTTCTAGAGTCGGCCAGAATGTGCCTGGAGCACCCCTCTTCTCTGTTTTGGGGCAGGTGGTAGGACGAGTGGGCCCCTTCTCCTTGGGCCCCTTTTCCTTCGATCCCTTCTCCTTCGATCCCTTCTCCTTCGGCTTCGTCTCCTGCTTCTTGGTAAGAAACATATTCATACACTCCTCTAGATGAATATCCTTTCTAGAATGAGTTAAGGAGGTCTCTGAACTCTTGAGCTTGTGAAAGATTTTCAATAATTCCCGAGCCAAAGCTGGGGTCTTCTCTGAATCATTCCAAGTCACCTTGGGAGGAATGAATTAATCATACATATCACCAAAAATTGGATCCCTTGAGATCTTGTGGACATCCCATAAAATGATACATACTTCTCCATGAGTCAGATGGAAAGAATTGGTTTCTAGGATCCAATGGCTGAGTATCTCCAGCACGAAATCATCATTCCTGTAAACATATGTTTTCCCAGCCCATACAGCTTCATATATTGCATCTACTTTCAAATCCTTGACAAAATCTGCGCAGGTTTGTCACACCCATTTTTCCCACATCCAAGTTGGCTTCACACCTCCCCCAGGATGAAAGTCCCAACTCTTCTTCCGGCCTTTGGATTGATCCATATGAGAATTTCGGAAGATGGAGGGATAAAAATGTGGTTGCAACTTAGGCTTGTGAGGTTTCAGATCTGAGTTACATGGGCTATGATTAATTATGTAGGCCTTTTCCATTGTTCCAGTATTTACAAATGCTCCTCCACCTGAGATATTTGCTAAATCAAAATTGGTGTAATTCTGAAACCAAGAAATTGGGAGATAGTTCTTTGCCTCTGGAATGGTGACTTCTTGCAGATGACCATAGCCATACAAGGGTATATAAATTCTCTATGGGAATTCAAGATGATATTTCTTCATATACTTTTCCAAATCTGGAAGAGTGCTGTCGCAAACAGTATAATAATCATGGCCAATGATGCTCATAATATCATCAACTTACTTTCTAGCCAGTTCATCAGCCGTTCCAATTCTCTTGGGAGCCATTTAATCTACACAAAAGTTGAATAATTAACTCTTAAGTAAGTTGATTTTTCAAAAATTTAGTGAAGAAAAGTGAAAAAAATGTCTAAGGCATTAAGGCGCGCAAGTCCTAAAGTTGGCACGCAAGTATCAGTGTGTCACGTAAGTATTGGAGGGCAGGTATCACCGCGCAAGTCCAAATACCTCTACAGCAGCGCGACAGCAAAGAAACAACAGAAAATAGAGCAACCTGTGCGGAAAAGGAAACTTGCGTGACAAGAGCTCAAAAGTTTGAAATACGGGTGCTTTGCGCGAGAATGGCCGCGTATATATAGGCCAGGCCTAAACCCTGCGCGCCTAAAGCCAGCACGCGCAACCCTGCACTCCGATGCCTGCGTGACTCGCACCTACGTGATGCCATCTACGCATTCAACACTTGTGCGCCACATGTTCCTTGGCTTTCTTCTTTACCTCAGAGTCACATCCTTATTTCTTTCAGATCCAACTCTGAGGGGGGACTTTTGTTGATGATCCTTTCCATCATAGAGTCTAAATGAATGAAAAGGGAAATACCTTGAACCCAAAGTGATTCATCCTTTGAAGAAACATAAAAAATTAACAAAGGCATGAACAAGGATTCATTTGCACTTGTGTCCCGCAAGTTCCCCCAAGGCCGTGCAAGTATACCTGCGCGCCGCCCAATGGTTGAACACGTGACTTGTGTGTCCTCTTTGATTTTTCTCCTAGGGTCTTCACTATCCTATAAATACCCCCCATGGGCCCCCCATTTGAGGACGAAAAAATTCCAAAACTCAGATTTGAGCTCCCAGTGCCCTAGTCTCTTCTCAAAGCTTCTGAACACTTATAAGGTAATTTCTTACCTAGAACGGAAGATCTAAAGAGGGGGAGTAAGGCCTAAGTGTTGAAACTCATCAACACTTGCATGCCTAAGTGGCCATCCCTTAAGGGAAATGGCCACACTTGCACGCCGCCTTACTCCTTCAACAAAAATTGTGCTCCACTCTTTTAGAAGCCTCTAGGGATAATACTAAGGGCTTGATCCAAGTCTCACCCAAGTATTACCTTAAGGGTTGACCATTGCGCAAGTATACTTGCGGGACCAGAACTTGCGCGCCCATGTAGGACCTGCACGCCCACTTCTTTTTGGGTGCCTCTCCTGCCTATTTCACCTCTCTTATGCCTTTCCACCTCTCCTATTCAAGATCCAGCCTTCAAAACCCTCTTTAAAGTCATTTCTTTTGGCATGAATTCCTTGTTGGATTCTTTATCTGAAAGGAATTCTATGGAACATCTCTCAAAACCTAGTGATTTACATATCTTCATATCACTAAGGTGAGATAATTCATTCATTCAACCTCATCCTATAAAGATGAGAGGTTCCCTAACTTGGGACTCATTTTCAGGAGTAAGCCGCAATCATAATTTCTCTAAATTGGCCATCTTACTTAGAATTAATCCCCACTCATAAATTCCCTTAACTTAGGCCTCCTTCCTAGGAATAATTCCTATGTCTCAAGTCTCCTTAACAAATAGGCATCCTCCTTAGGAGTAAGCCCCAATCTCAAATCCCCAAATATGGTCATCCTCCTTAGGAGTAATCCCCAAGTCCCCTAACCTAGGCCTCCTTTTCAGGAGTAAGCCCTAGTCTTTAAGTTCCCTTAATTTCGAGAATCCTCCTCAGGAGTAAGCCCCAACCATAATTCTTTTAATATGGGCATCCTCCTTAGGAGTAAGCCCCATGTTCCCAAAAAATAAAAATTTCCTTAACCTGGGATTCCTTTTTAGGAGTAATCCCCAGTCATAATTCCTTTTAACCTGAGCCTCTTCTTTAAGAGTAAGCCCCAGTCATAATTTCTCTTAACCAGTCTTAATTTACTTTTGACTTTGGCTTCCTTCTTAGGAGTAAAACCCAATCATAAGTCCCCTCCTAATTTAGGCATCCTCCTTAGGAATAAGCCCCAAGTTAAAGTATCCAAATCTCTATAAAGCACATATACCTTTATGGAACTTGTTCCTGGGTTTCTTCCCTGAAGTAAATCCTAATCTTCATCTATCTGGGAAGTCATACATACGTAATACCCACATCATTTATTATAATTTCATCTTTCATGGCACAATTTTCTGGTTTTACCAATACCTCTTGTTTCTCACACCGAGTATGAATCATGTGATCTTAGAGTGTAAAAGTAATTATGACATCTTTCTTTGAGCCATTGAACCTGCATAAACCTCATACTTCTTTACTCGAACTACGTGGGTTATGATTCCTTTCCCAAAATAAAGGATACGTAGGTAGACCATCTGTGGGTACGATCCCAACTATGAAATAATATATGTCCTTTTGAATGACAATAAACTTCAAGTTCCCCACTGAGTGGATTTAAAACCAGTATGGTTATCATAATAACCAAGAGATTTATATATAATGTGTCGAAGGATACCATTGACCAAGAATATCTAACAAATACAGATGATTCTCTATTGATGAAGAACCTATAATACATATAAAAGATTCTCTAAACCTCATACATACTAATCATTGATTTTCATATCTAAAGGAAAGATCATTTTCATACTTGGTAATGTAATAAGGATTCACAAACATAACTTAAATCTATAAAGAGAGTCCCGGAGTAGACAATAATTTCCCTCAAAAAGGCGTGATGAGTCCAACCTCCCATCCTCTCGACCAATGAAAATTCTTAAGTCTCATCAGTTCACAACTAATGAGAACCTAACTTTGGAAAGTAGGTCCAAATGGATATGGAATCATTGGATGTTTCTGGTTCTACGAACAAAACCATTAGAAACCGCTTGGAATGTTTGAATCTTAAATCAATGAGGTCATACCCAATTCCAGAGGAAATAGTGACTTGTTTGGATGTTTTCCTAGACATATGTGTATTGTGCATCATTTACATATATTTCAGCTCCAGTTATTTATTTATCAGTCTTCTGTTGTTTACTCTTGTATGGATGTCTACTGCTTCTGCTATTGTTGTTATTTGTTTTCTCCTGCACTGTGTACTCTTACAATGAGGTAATAGTTTCCCCACTATCACACCCAAGGCCCTCACTACTAGTCGGTATCCTCTGGCATTTGGGGAAATGCGCTTGAGACCATGTGACCAACCGGGTATGGGGTGCCCCTGGGTGGCTTCCGAAACCGGGACGTTACAATTGACGAATCCGTATACTCTACTCTATACAGATATTAAAAAGTCATATTGATCTTGTATTGAATCAATGTGTAAATAATGATTTGGACATGAAGTGGTGGGTTGGGCCCGCTATAGCCCCTCGATGCATCGGCAGGTCTAATGAGACAAAACAGTTTGTCGACAAACCCTTTGAGTTTGTTTCCAAAAAATCAGACGGGTTTCTACCCATAGAACTAAACTGTTTTATGATATTATGGTTTCATGTGAAAGATACATGATTTCCAATTAATAAGAATTATCTTTATTCATTATTAGTTATTATTATTATCCATGAGGTGTTCACTATGAAAAAATCTATGGATGCAGTTTCATTCTCAGTTTATTAATGGCATTAGTTATTCATTTATTCACTATTCCATATTGATTATGTCAGATTGACTGTGATTCACTTATTATTATACTCACGCTTCCACTATTTGTAACCCTTACTGAGCGTTTGAGATCACCCCTTTCATTGTTTACCTTCAACAGGTGATGAAGAGATGATCTTTTATTGAGTTCGTGTGGATGCAGTTTTTAGTTTTGTTATGTATTGTATCTTGTAACCTTTTTCAATGTAATTTGTGTTACATCTATGCATCTAGTTTCTTCAATACTACTAAACTGATCATTCCTTCAGGATTTTCATTACTTCTAACCATGCCAATATCACAAGTAATGCACCAGCTCTAGCCTAGAGGGGTTGGGGTGTTACAGTTGGTATCAGAGGAAGTTTAGTAGGAAAATTGGAAACTAGAGTAGGAAATGTATAGTAGGGAACAAATCCCTAACTTAGTATTTGAGGATAAACATATAAGAACATCCTGGTATTTTGTTAAGGAATATATTATGTGGATATTTTTAAGCAATACATCCCTGTCTGGATACGAGCAGGTAGAGGCGGCTCTGGCACAAATGTATCTAGGGGTAAAACCCAAAAACACCGCTTTGAGCTAGACTCAAACGAGAACTGGTTCATGATAACGGGCCTTGTTTCACTCTTGGTTACGACACTCCTAGGGGATATGCTTAGGATAATTCACATTTTATTTATAATCCATTATGAAGGAGTTTAATGTAAATTTTTCCTCAGAGGAACCATGTTTATAAGATTATCTATGCATAGAATTTCAATCTATAGTGACCGATCTTATATTTTAGATTCATAAACTAATCTAGTGTATCCCATTATTTAGAAATTATTTCTAATAGAAGAAGGGGAATCAATACTCATGGGCAAGGTAGGGATCTCCCTATTGAGCAAGTCATCACAGTTATTGTTGGAGCAGATCAGATCATGACAATATTAGGAAAACTTACTCAAGTTGTAACGAATAACCATTCCACACCTGTGTTGGATCGTTTCATGAGGCAGAAGCCCCCATCTTTCAGTGGGAAAACTAATCCAGTGGTTGCTGAGTAATGGATCAAGTCCCTTGAAAATATATTCATGGTGTTAAGATGCACTAAAAATGAAAAGGTAGTACTGGTAGTATATTGTCTCAAGGGTGACGCTGATCAGTGGTGGTCCCTGATTCAAAATACCATAGAGGAAGAAGAAATAGAAGATATGGAATGGAGAAATTTTAAGGAAATATTCTTCGGAAAATATTTCCCTTGTGAGAAATGAACTGAAATGAAGAGGAAGTTCCTTAGATTAAAACAAATGGAAGAAGACAATGTTGCAGAGTATGAGGCTACTTTCACAAGGCTGTCCAGGTATGCCGTAGATTACGTACGTGACTTAGCAGACAAAATTGATCATTTCTTTGAAGGTCTTAAGACAAGTCTTTGAAGGGCACTGGCTTCTCAATCATTTTCATCATATGATGAAATTGTATCAAGTGCCATCAAAATAGAGAGGGAATTTTCTAGATCAAATCTTTTAAAAGGAAACCAATATAAGAAGTGGTAATTTGATAACAAAGAAAAATAAGAAGCACCAAAGAAGAGAAAGGGAACAAAGATGTTCCCATTATGTGAGAACCGTGGTAAGAATCATCTCAGAAAAAAGGAATGGGAGTCTGCTACAATTGTGGAGAAAAGGGTCATCGATCTGATGAAAGCAAGGGGAAGAAACAATTTAGTGATATTCAATGCTATAATTGAAGAGATATGGGACACTATGCAAATGAGTGTCCTAAGCGCCAAGTAAACATGACTCAAAAAAGGAAAAGAGAGCAAGGGAGAGCCTTTTATATTATAACTGCGGTGGTTGAAGTTTCTAATGACGTGGTGGCATGTATTTTAATTGTTTCCTCAAACTTAGCCAACACTTTATTTGATTCTGGATCATCGCATTCATTTATATCTTCCCAGTTTTCCAAGAAAATTAGATATGTCCAATTTGATTTAATAAATGATTTTTCAGTCAAAACTCCTAAGGGATGTATCATTGCAACCAAGGCATGTCGACTAATCCCCCTCAAGACTCCAAAACATGCTCTAGTTTCTAACCTTATCATCATAAAAATGACTGAATTTGATATAATTCTCGGTATGGATTGGTTGTCAAATTATGATGTGAAGATTTATTGTAAGAATAAGGAAGTTACAATTTTTGAAAATGGTGTAGAATCCCTTGTCTTTAGGGTAGAAACTTCACCACCTGATTCTTATCTAGAACCAACCCCAGTAGCTCTACTAAATTCAATACTTGGAGAGGAAGATAAACAAATATCTATGGGTGAGGAAAGAAATCTTCAAATTGAAGATGTTCACATAGTGAAAGAGTACATTGATGTATTTCCAGAGGATTTACCTGGACATCCTTCAGAGTGGGAAGTTGAGTTCTCTATTGATTTAATTCCTAATGCAAGACCTATATCAAATACTCCCTATAGAATAGACACTATGAAATTAGTATATCTAAAGAAACAACTAGAGGATTTGAGTGAAAAAGGATTTATTCGACCTAGTGTTTCTTCATGGGGAGCCCCTATCCTCTCTGTCAAGAAGAAAGATGGATCCATGAGGCTTTGAATTGATTATAGGGAAATCAATGCTATTAAAATAAATAATAAGTATCCTCTACCCTAGATTGATGATTTATTTGACCAACTACATGGATCTCAATACTTTTCAAAGATTGAACTTTGATTTGGATATCATCAGTTGCGTGTGAGGAAAGAAGATATTCCTAAGGCTGCATTTCGGACTAGGTATGGGCATTACGAGTTTACAGTAATGCCTTTTGGACTGAAAAATGCAGCCTCTATTTTCATGGATTTAATGAATAGAGTTTTCAAAGAATATCTTGATAACTTTGTTGTGGTATTCATCAATGATATCCTCGTATACTCAAAAAGCTATGAAGACCATGAGAATCACTTATGGGTTATTCTGAGAACTATTAGAAGAAATAAATTATATGGGAAGTTTAGCAAGTTTGAATTCTGGATTCAATCAGTTTCTTTTCTGGTCTATATTGTCTCTAAGGATGGAATCCTAGTTGATCCTACAAATACAAATGAAATCCAAGATTGGCCCATGCCAACAAACATAACTGAGGTACACAATTTTATTGGCCTAGCAGGTTATTATCGACGTTTCATTCAGAATTTTGCCTGACTGGATAACCTGCTAACCAAGCTCACACGTAAAAGAGTTAAGTTTGTGTGGACAAAAGAATGTATATAATTCTTCGATGAATTGAAAAGAATATTGATAAATGATCCAATTTTTACTCTTCCATCTAGAAGTGATGGATTTGTAATATACAACGATGCATCAAAGAATTGACTGGGTTGAATCCTTATGAAAAATGATAAAGTTATTGCTTATGCATCAAGACAGTTGAAGGCTCATGAGAAAAATTATCCAACTCATGATCTTGAGTTAGCAGCTGTAATCTTTTCCATGAAAATATGGAGGCATTATCTCTACAGAGAGAGATGTGAGATTTATATGGACCACAAGAGTTTGAAATATATTTTCACACAAAAAGAACTCAACATGAGGCAAAGAAGATGGCTCGAGTTACGAAAAGATTACGATTGTTCAATACACTACCACCCAAGAAAGGCGAATAAGGTGGTAGATGCATTAAGTAGGAAAGATCATGGACTTTTGACTCAAATGAGGATTGAAAAAGATCCTATGTTCATGGATCTACTAAAGATGGATATGGGAATTGTTAAGGAAGGGGAAACACCACTCCTCTTTAAAATGATTTCTAAACCATCTTTACTAGAGAAGATAAAATGTTCTCAATCTGTTGATGAGAATCTACATAAGAAAATTAATGCAGTCAAGTATGGGAGACTGGATGACTTCGTGTATGAAGAAGGAGTTCTGAAATTTGGGAAGAGGTTATGTGTTCTATCAATACCTGAGCTAAAAAGGGAACTATTAGATGATGCTCATAGCTCAAATTTCTCTATACACCCAGGTAGCACCAATATGTATAGAGATATGGAGGAATATTTTTGGTGGGATAATATGAAGCGGGAAATTGCTGACTACGTGTCAAGATGTCTAGTTTGTCAACAAGTGAAGGTGGAGAGACAACATCCCAAAGGAGTGATGCAGACTCAACCTATTCCTATGTGGAAGTGGGATAACATTATGATGGATTTTTTCACCGGAATACCAAGGACACCTAGGAGGAATGATGCAATATGAGTAATTGTTTATTATCTCACTAAATTAGCACATTTCCTTCCAATAAGAGAGGATTTACCACTTGAGCTCCTAAAAAGACTTTATATTAATGAAGCTGTGAGAATTCATGGTGCACCTCTATCAATTTTCTCTGATCGAGATCCATTGTTTACATCAAAATTCTGGAAAAGTCTCCAGAAGGCTATGAATAGTGAGCTTCATATGAGTACCACATATCACCCCCAAACCGATGGACAATCTGAAAGAACTATTCAAACTCTAGAAGATATGCTGAGGTCATGTTCTCTTGACTTCCAAGGTATGTGGGATCAATACTTGCCTTTGGTGGAATTTTCATACAACAATAGTTTCTATTCTAGTATCCAGATGGCTCCATATGAAGCATTATATGGAAAGAGATGTCAAAATCCAACTTGTTGGGATGAAGTTGGTGAGAGGAAACTTATAGGCCCAGAACTTATTAAAGATACCATGACAAAGGTGAAGAAAATACAAGCCCATATCAAAGCATCCCAAAGTAGGCAGAAGAGTTATGCTGACAACCAGAGAAAGGACTTGGAATTTCAAGTGGGAGATCATGTATTTCTGAAAGTATCTCCATGGAAGGGTGTCTTAAGGTTTGGTAAGAAAGGGAAACAGAGCCCCAGGTACATTGGACTATTTGAAATTTTGGGAAGAATCGGAGCTATAGCTTACCATTTAGCAATGCTGCCAAATCTCTCTAGAGTTCATGATGTGTTCCACGTATCATTGTTAAAGAAGTACATGCCAGACCCAATACATGTACTCACATATAAAGAAATAAAACCGGAACATGATTTATCATACTGTGAAAATACTATTAGGATTCTTGACACAAGGGAGAAGGTATTGAAAAATCGAACAACTCGTCTAGTAAAGGTTCTTTGGAGAAACCAAAATATGGAGGAAGCAACATGGAAACCAGAGGATTTCATGAAGAAGAATCAACCACATCTTTTTGGTGGGCTTTATACATAAAATTTCGAGGATGAAATTTTCAAAGGAGGGAATAATGTAGCACCCCAAACATTTTATGGTATGTTTCTATTAAATACATTTTATTCATCACTGTTTTCCTTTGAAACAATAGTAGGTTATTTAGGAGATAGTCAAAACCTAGCCATTAAATATAAATTTTCCACTTCTATGTTTTGAATTTCAAAAAATGGTCATCTAGAGTTGTGAATAACAAGTCATTTGGAGTTTGATAGAACAAACTTTATTTTTGGTGAATAGTAACATACCCTTATGAATAGTAATATGAATAGTAATACGACCCTTATGAATAGTAAATAATAAAATTATTTTATTTTCTTAAGGAAATAAGATAATGGGATATTAATTAGTTTTTCAATGAGAAATAAAACTAATTGCACCTTTAAGATTGTTATTTTTAAAATTAACTGTGACTTTATTTAAAAATTAAATTAATAATATTTAGAAAATTAATTTTGAAAAATGTTGTTCATTTTTGAATTCCACACGTCGAAAAATTGTTAGGGTAAATTTTTGGGATTTTTCTGAAATTCCAAATTTTTTGATGAATAGTGAAATACGATAAAATACCGTGTATACATATTTTCAGTAAAATACACTATTTATGACATCATAAGTGATGCAAGGCCACTTGGTTCGAAATCAAATGCCATTATTACTATTTTAGGTCACATGAACTAAGACTATTCATAATCTTAGGCAAAAATATTATAATAATGATTAAAATAATGAAAAATACCCCCTCTCCTCCACTATAAAAACCCCTCCCCACTCCCTCTTCTCTTCACTCCTCTAAGCCTTGAAGATCCTCAAATTTGTGCCCAAATACCCTTCCCTAGTCACTCCCCATGACCATGAAGCTCCTGGTATTTCCAAAAGACCAAAATCTCTTCCCTTAAGGAGGTTCTCGAGGAAGTTATTTCAAGAGGTAAACACATTTCTTTTTCTTTTAGTTTCATTTGAATTTGTCTTTATTTGTTATCCTCTCCTCACCTCCTCTTTCCAAATGACCATGTTAAATCCAGTATCATCTATATACTAGATTTATATCATGTGAATGTAGAACCATCATCAATATTCTTACTCCCTCCCTTTTATTTTTATAAACGAAATCAACGTCCATGAGGTTCCAATTTATAACCTTTGTGGACGATGAAGTTTTGTTTTTCAATCGTTCTTTCATTACTGGTCATGAAACCATATTTATGGTTGAACCAGGTCATAACATATGTATTTTATCATGATTAATGTTCTGGAATCTTTACATGTACATAATATAAAATAATAATATGAAACAAGTTTATTGAGCACAAAAGTGCCAAACCAAATTCAAGCGTTTATTTTTAACTCATCGAATGAGTCATCCCCATGGTATATAACCAGAATCATTATAAGATAATTTATATCTCTTTAATTTCAATAATAATGTATATTAAAAATTCTGTATGTTTAACCATATTTCAAACCAACTTCCATTCATGAATACATGTAAACAAATCATGAAACCAAGTAAGAAAATGCTTCCAAAACAATAAGATTTAATCTCTTAAACCCATAAAAAAGGACATTAATGAACTTAATAAGGTTATATCATATCAATTACATGTTTATTAGGTTCTGTAATTATTAATTAATGAATCTAAATTTTATTATTCATGTTTTTAAGAACAATCAAGAATACACTAGAGCAAAAGGTAAGGGGTTTCTCATCTCACTTTCATTTCTGTGAGATTTTCATTATTCACCACTTAATTCTTGTATGTGGTATATGTGTTTTTCCATTTGATATATAATAACATTATTCTCTTTATATTCATGTTAATCAATGATTCATTTGAGGTTTATTAAGTTTTGGTCATATGATTCGACCGATTACATTGTTGTAAGGGCCTTTGTCTCAACTACTATTTTGTTGTGACTAACCTTGTATTGTGCACCTAATAATACTTATGTGGTGTACCTAATTCCCATTTTAGATCAATTTTCATTTGAAATTATATTGATAATAAATATACATAATCTCATATCATAGATATTTTGTTGTCTAAACCGTATACCATTTTACATACGATGTTTATTTTGGAAAGTTATTTTAATTATGGAAATATTGACGAATCCGTATACTCTACTCTATACAGATATTGAAAAGGCATATTTCTCTTGTATTGAATAAATGTATAAAAAATGATTTGGAAATTCAGTGGTGGGTGGGGCCCGCTATAGCCCCACGATGCATCGGTAGGTCTCATGAGACAAAATAGTTTGGCGACAAACCCTTCGAGTTTGTTTCCAAAAAATCAGACGGGTTTCTACCCATAGAACTAAGCCGTTTTTATGGTATTATGGTTTCATGTGCCAGATACATGACATCCAATTAATAATCATTCTCTTTAGTCATTATTAGTTATTATTATTATCCCTGAGGTTTTCACTATGACAAAATCTATGGATGCAGTTTCATTCTCAGTTTATTAATGACATTAGTTATTCATTTATTCACAATGCCATATTGATTATGTCAGATTGATTGTGATTCACTTATTATTAGACTCATTATTCCACTATTTGTAACCCTTACTGAGAATTTGAGCTCACCCCTTTCATTTTTTACCTTCAACAGGTGATGAAGAGATGGTCTTTTATTTAGTTCGTGTGGATGCAGTTTTTAGTTTTGTTATTTATTGTATCTTGTAACCTTTTTCAATGTAATTTGTGTTACATCTATGTATCTAGTTTCTTCAAGACTACTAAAATGATCGTTCTTTTGGGATTTTTATTCTTTATAACCATTCCAATATTAATAGTAATGCACTGGATCCAGCCTAGAGGGGTCGGGGTGTTACACACTGGACACACTATGTACTAAAAAGATTTATGAAGTACATCTACACACCATAACCCTAGGAGTGTACTTCAGATGGATGGTGAACGATAATAGACACCATATAGTCAAAAATATACACCGTGTACTCATCCAAATTATGCATATTTATTAAAATTTATTATTATATTATACAAACCATTGAGACATGTACCATGGTGTAGGCATAAAGCTCGGGCACAACACATGATAGGTGTTTTTTACACACATGTTTAATTTAAAATTTGCGTAATGTTCATTTCTACTTATTGGGTAGTTATGAATGAGAATTCATCGGATTTCCTCCAAAGGTACAAGTTACATAAAAAGAAAATCTTAAATGAATTTATTTGTTTAAAATTATTATGGATGATAATCTGAAGGAAATTCAGAAAAGTGTTTAAGATAAAATTATTGATTAATTAAAGATGATAATTAATTGATTCAAGAATGATTTATATTAAAAAATAATGATTAAATAATTGAATGCTAGTTTTAATTATGTGTAAATATCATTTCATGTATGAATGATCATGAGATATACTAGAAATATTTGTATGTGGATGATTTCTTTTAAATAATTTATTTAAATTAAATTTGTTAGCCTGTGATCCTTCTCCTCATTAATATGTAGGGACTACATGCCCAATGTTTCTTTTATGTAAAATACCATTTTACCCATCACCTGCATGTGAGATAAAAGCATATGTAATGGATGGATATCCCAAGCTAGTGGAGGCAACTCAAGTTAGGATCCAAGTCGAAACGAATCCAAGGAGATACAAAGGTGGACAAGTGGAAAGTTGTAAACATGAACACAAAAGGTTGAAGGTGTTTTATCCCTTAGGTCTTGGGTTAGTTTATCAACCACTAGATAAAATAACCAATAAAACAAGATCATGATCATACCATTTATTTTATTTATTTTAGTTGTATGTTTTATTTATTGTGGGTGTGTTGTCACGATTACATAATTAATGAATTAAACAAGCATGCAAGATGGAACTAAAATAAGACCGGCTTATGTGTAAATATTATCTTAGAATTGGTTAATCACTTAATTATATCCCAATTAATATTAAACATCATGTAAGAAAGATAATAAAAATGGAAATTTATGTATAAGGATAAAATACCTCAAGGAAATATTAAATCGGTATAGCCTTCCAAAATCTTGGTTAGAATCAAACCACAGTTCAAAGTTCTTGACCAAACCTAGTTAGGGTGCTTTCAATTATTGAGGAATTATAATTTGAGTTTTTTGGTTGACTCGACTTGTTTCACATCAAGGGTTGACTGCTATAGTAGGACTTGGTGTGACCAAGAGGTAATGGTTGAGGAAATCCAAAATAAAAGGATTTCAGGATTGGGGAGTCTACTCAACGGATTAAGGAGCTATGAGTTAATGCAGTTGGAATTTAGAATGCCTACCTAAAATATTTCAAGTTTCTTGAACAAACCTATTTGGGGTAATGAGAAGGGAAATATGGATCCTTTACACTATAATATTCAGGCAACCAAATATTCTAAAGTCAATGGTGAGGGCTATTGGATTATGATAAAATAGTGAGAGAATAATAATTATTAATTTATTTATTTGTCTCAATTTTATCATGATAAAGTACCAAATCTTTTCTCATATTAATTTTTAGAAATTAAAATAAAAATGACATCAAACATATCATTGTGAACCATACTCAAGAAGGAAAATCTTCTCAATGGAACTAATTTACAGGAGTGACAGAGGCATTTACGCATCATCCTTCTCCATGATAGGAAATTGTATGTGTTAGAGGAGCCTATTCTAGTTGGACCTAGAAACGATGCTAGCGATGAGGAAATATATCTCTATATGAAACATTTGGATGATTCCATAGATGTCCAATATTTCATGCTGTCAGCTATGTATAATGAGATCTTGAAGCAACATGAAAACATGGACGTGTATAGCTTGATGTCTCACCTTAAGGATCTCTATCAAGAGAAGGAAAGACAAGAGAGATATGAGATATCCAAAACTTTTTGTACAAATAAGATTGGAGAGTCTATGCCAGTTGGACCTCATTTATTCAATCTTATTGGATACATTGAATGCCTGAACATCTTAGGGATTAAGTTCTCAGATGAGTTGCGTATAGATCTCATCCTATCATCACTATCCATGACCTTATCTAGATTTATTATCAACTAAAACATGAGAAATAATGAGAAGAGTCTATTAGAAGTTCTGACCTTGATTTTATATGTAGATAAAGACATGGGGCATGAAAAACCCACAATACTCATGGTGAATAAGAAAAGGAAGGACACCGAAAAGGGAAAAAGGGTTTATAAATGGTATGAAGCCCCAGAGCACCGTCCCTCAAAGAAGGAGAAGATATAGAGGTAGGGAAAGGAATGAGAGGTAGTATGTTTTTCATGTGGAAAGCCAAGCCACTGGAAGAGGAACTACACCTAGAAGCACGAGGATACTAAAGTTTCATTCGTTATCAAGTGCAATCTTTCCATTTCTACACATTGGGTATTAGATATAGCTTGTGGGGCTCACATGTGTATTCAAATGCAGGAACCAAGTAGATTTAGAAATATTTCTAGAGGAGAGGTGGATCTTAGAGCTGCCAATAGTGTAAGGCTAGATGAGTTGGACATTGGTGATTACCATCTCTCATTGCCAACTTGGATTCTTTTGGTTTTACATAACTATTATTATGTACCTAGTATTACCAAAAACATAATTTCTGTATCATGTTTAGATATGGATGAATTTATATTCAAGTTTGTAAATAAGGCCTGTTTCTTTTATAAGAAAAACATATGTTATGGTATGGCTCATTTAAATAATGGTTTTTATGTATTAAATTATGAAAAATAAGTATTGGAAATCGATAATGAAACAAACTCACATGACTCATACAACACCCAGCTGTGGCATCACCATCTCAGTCATGTAAATGAGAAGTGCTTAATAAAGCTCTTCCAAGATAATTATTTAGACTCTATTGATCTAAAACCACTTGATATATGTCACACTTTTTTACAAGGGAAAATGACCAAGCCTACTTTTAGTGGACATGGTGAAAGGGCCACCGAGCTTCTAGGATTAGTACACATGGATGTGTGTGGACCATTTCTAGTAGAAGCTAGAGGTGGATATTCTTACTTCATTACTTTTATTGATGAATTTAGTAGATATGGATACATCTACTTAATGAGGTATAAGTCAGAGTACTTGGAGAAATTTAAGGAATTCAAGAATGAAGTAGATAATCATCTTGGTAAGAAGATAAAGAAGCTTCTATCGGATCAAGGTGGAGAATATATGAACCAAGATTTCATCGAACTTTTAATGGAGTTTGGGATTCTATCTCATCTCACTTATACTTATAAACCACAGTGGAATGGTGTTAGTGAAAGGAGGAATTAGACCTTGTTGGACATGGTGTGGTCGATGATGAGTCATGCAGATCTTCCAATATCCTTTTGGGGATATGCATTAAAAACTACAACATACAAATTAAAATGAGTACCAATTAAGGTGGAAAATGGAATTACCTTTAAGTTATGGAATAGAAAGAAACACATTTTTTCACACACATGTGTATAGGGATGAAAGGTGTTTGTTAAGGCCTTATCAGGCAACAAAATAGCACCTTGGGGGATGTGATGTATCTTTATAAGATATCCTAAGGAAACAAAAGGATATTACCTATATAACCCTTTGGATAAGAAAGAGACTGTTTCCAAACAAGCCATATTTCTTGAGAGGGAGAACATCCTAAAAAAGGATAATGGGAGAAAGATTGAATTCGACAAAGTTGATGCTCAAGATACACATGAGTTGGTATAAGAACAAGTTCCACATGTCCCTATGGAAGTGGTTCCAGAAACACAAGTACTGTATAGGAGCTAAAGATAGGTAAGGGAACTAAATATATTTTGTTTTTTAGTCACCGAGGATGGTGAATCATTATTGTTGGACAATGATGAACCTCTATCCTATAAGGAAGCAAAAGAGAACTCAGAAGCAGCAAGATGGCTAGAAGCTATGAATTCTGAAATGGATTCCATGTATTAGAACCAAGTCTGGGTTCAGGTTGAAGATCCAGTTGATGTAAATCCCGCTGGATGAAAATGGGTATTCAAGAGAAATATGGAAATGGAAAGTCAAATTATCACCTATAAAGAAATGCTAGTGGATAAAAGCGTAACATCCCAGGTAAATAAAGAATATGAAAATTTCATATTTAATAATATTTGTGAATAAAACATTAATATTACTTTAAAGGGGATGCTGTGTTTGATGGCATACCCAATACGCAACAACGAGTTTCTTTGAAATCTTACGATGCACACTAATAATATAATAATATTATTATAAATGGTAGTAAATGCCTTGTCGTTGTAATGGCGGGAATGAACAGAACTAAATAAAAAGTGATTATATATGTTTTTTAAATATTTTTACATTTATCCAATAAATTTTAGAGGCTTAAAATGAGAATGGATCCAATTTTAAGCATAAATATTCTAATATTCTTTAAAATGTCAATTAACTCCCTTTTGATGGAAAACCCTTTTTAAATCTACTTTTTGTCACTTTTATATGTTATATTTGACAAAATTAAATCATTCTTTAGAATAAAGACATCAAAATTTTCTTTGTGTAAATTTTCGGTATTTTTCCGATAAAGTTCATTTTTAATGAATAGTGAAAAATGCGGTATTTTAATTCAAAACCTACTTTTAATGTAATTTATTTATATGGTTATATTATCATTTTAATTTATTTTAAAGCATAATTAGAATATATTTTTACCATTCAATTCAATGGTGGTCATTGGAATTAATTTCACTTTGAAATTGGACATAAACAAGTGTAAATCTTTTGACAGATATTGTTTCTTAAAAACACGCTATTTGTTTTGATAGTGAGAATTAATTATAAAATTAATTAATGAAACTTCTATGTTTTGAATTTTTTAAAATGGAAATCATTTTTAAATTTGGAATATCAAATTTACTTTGGATAAATTTTTGGTATTTTTCTAACAAATGTTCATTTTTAATGAATAGTGAAAAATACAGCATTTTACTTCAAAACTATTTTTTCATCTAATTTAATTATATAGTTAAATTGTCATTTTAATTGGTTTTAAAGTGTAATTTAATTATTTTTTTATCACTTAATGAATTTTTTTTCATTTTAAGTAATTTCACTTTTCAATTGGATGTAAAAACAAGTCAATCTTTTGATAAATTTTACTTCTTAAAAAACCCATCTTTGGTTTTGACAACGAGAATTATTTTTAAATTAATTACTGAAATTTATGTGTTTTGAATTTGGTAAAATGGATTCCATATTTTTAATCATATGTTCCAAATTATTTACTCTCTTGTTTTTGGACAATATGAATAGTAATGACGACAATTATCTTTAATTATCAAGATTAATTAGTAATCGGGTAGTTAAGGGTAATAAAATAATATCATAATAATATAAAATGACACCAAAATGTGACCAAATCCTGTTTTCTGTGTCATGTACGACCATGGTATTCCTTGTGCCAACTTAGGGACCCCATGGAATCACTTTTGTGTGATAGTGACCTTTTATCATATTATTTTTAAAGAAAGGAAAATATAACCAAACTATGTAACACCTAAGTAAAACAATTTTAATTTTGTTTACATAAATTATCTCTTGGACTATAAATAGTAATTGGAAATCTAAAAATATTTCCTACATCATGATATTTGTTTATAATTTTTAGACATTAAATAAATAAATTTATTTACGACACCATGATGATGCAGTGATTACCTCATTAATGAACAATTTAAATAAAATGAAAAGATAAGGTAAAATATAAGATTTAAAATTGTCTAAAACCTATTGGATGGGTGGATTTAGAACCCTTATCACTTTATACTCAAAATAAATCACTGTGGTACCCTTAAAATCCGAAAATCATTTTATAATAAAGTAACATTTTGAGACTTTCCAAAAGTGACCCTCCTCCCTCTTATAAAATGCCCCCACCTATACCCCCTTACCCACACATCTCAAGCCCCTGGATCATCCAAAATATTCTCATATTATGTCTAAAAATCCCTCTATTACTCCTAGAAGCATCAATTTGGGCAGAAGTATTTCCAAGGAAGCCTTTGACTCAAATCAAAAAGAGTTACCCGATTTAGAGGTAATTTCTTCTCTCAAGTTTCTTTATTTTATTTTCCTTCTTCACTCACTACTATCTTATTATTAATTTATACCATAATAACACCAGTATTATAAATATACTAGGATGTTTTTATGATAAGGATTGTACCTACACTTACACACACCTCCGTCTAATGGTTAAAGAACATACTGTTTCTGTGGGTGACGAATTACTGCCTCACGAAACGATGATTGTTCAATCTTCTTTTAACAACTTTAATGGTGGCCATTATGATGTAAATATATTTATATATGGTATATATGGTATTTATTTTTTCTATATTCTTCGGAATTTTATTTTTAAATCACATCTTTATGCTTTTCATGTTGTGAAATTCCGATAATTTCATCTGAGGAAGTGTGGACTACCGCCCCCTCAAGTGATGTGACTCGTTCATGACAAACATGGAATTTATAAAGAATGTAATTAATGAAATTATGTTACCTATATAAAATATATATTATATTGGAATTATAATATATACATGTCTCATTTAGTTTTAATTTCTTTAATATGACAAAGAAATGAAAGTAGCGTTCATGCGTACGTACGGCCTACCGTCTCCATGAAAGGTGCATTTCATTTTTTTATCTCCAAATGTTATGGAATAGTATAAAATGAATATATACTGGATATATATGATATTTAAATCATTAATACCATTTTGGAGATGATGTACTTATAACTACATGGGAAATTCTTTTTAAACAAGTTCATTTTTGACTCATGTACCGAACATCGACAAAACGTATGATATGAACTCACATAATTAACTAATTATTATAACACGATAATATGTGATATTAATTGAATAATAAACTTTAAAGGAATTCCTTAAGAAATTATAAATTGAACAAGGTTTATTATTAAGGAATATAAATAAATGAACAAGACAAGTCGGACTTGAGGTAAGGGATTTCTTATCTCACTTTTAATTCCGTGATATTTCCATTGTTCTCCACTTATTTGTTACATGTGGTGTATTGCGTACTACCATTTCATATATATTATCATGATTATATTTATATTCATGGTATTATTTGATTCATTTGGTGTTTATTATCTTTTGTTCATACGACTCGATTGATTACA
Source organism: Viscum album (assembly GCA_963277665.1). Lineage (NCBI taxonomy): Eukaryota > Viridiplantae > Streptophyta > Magnoliopsida > Santalales > Viscaceae > Viscum > Viscum album. The sequence goes on along the minus strand of OY728129.1, from coordinate 580,369,674 downwards.
ATGAGGTAAGGGGTTTTTATCTCACTTTTTATTCCTGTGAAATTCATGCTACATTTGCCACTATTTCCTTTTGTTTGGTGTATGTACTACCCATGATTGTATTATTTGTGTAATATAATTTAATTTATGTGTATTTAAATATTCATTGTATGACCATTCTTTCATGGGGTGTACGTTTCGAAAGTTACCCAAATCGGTAAGGGAACATTTCACCCTCCTCTTTTTAAAAGACATATTTTTATTAGGTCTTTTAATTTACATATTCTTATGTTGGGATATGTTCTTATATATCATTATTTCTGTAAATATTATGTACAAGTGATGATATACCCTTTTTATCTCTCATCAACTCATTTTCTAAATTTTAAAGTGACACCGTTAGGCTGTCGAATTTCTGTAAGGGAACTTCTTAACCCAATTTCAATTCTTTGGGTTAAACCTATACTTATTGATTATGTCATTCTAGGATTATGTGTGGATGACCTCTTACTGTTTTAAAATTAATATCCACTTATATTGGGTGTATTTATATTTGTTACACATAATTATGTAATTGATTTATCCTTAATCTAAGGATACCGTCTTTGTAAGAGACTTCGTCTCAATCTCCTTTCATTGAGGAATACTTCAATTTATATATGACTTTATTTTATTAGATGTATAATAAACCCTTTTTACTTTTAATTTCATTCAAAAGGGATATTTTTTACATGAAGTGTTTTACTAAATGACAAAAGGAATGTTTTTGTCTTACGTATGCGGCGACAATGACTTCTCCGCCGTCGTGACCATTATTTGAGTTTTGGATTCCTCTACAAGCCATAACCTTTTTAAATGAAAAATAAATACCTTGTTTTAATTTTCTTTTATATTGGTATTGAAAATGGTTCTGATAATGTTTTGATTATATCAATGTGTTGTACTGATATCTTGTGATTGAAATGTGGAAATGTTATGTTTCCTTTATGCATGTTTTATGTGATACGATTATGTTATGGTTCCTGGGCATTGTTTATGATGTCCGGTGGTTCCATGATAAACTAAGGGAGGGTGAGCCCGAGATAGCTCTCTAATGCATTGGGTCATCATCATCATTTTGAAATTTTTATTGAGGAAGAAAAACTATTGAAAACCCATTACAACACAAAACACAAACAAAGAAAAGAAGCTAAGGGGGCCTAAAGTAGTGGAGATTGAGGGAATCCCCTTTAATTAAGTTGATAACCTCAGGTTTCAAGGAGATCACCGTATGATTGCAGATAGGATCAGGGCTCGTAACCTCCAAAGAAGCAAGGTAGTCCACGACTTGGTTTCCTTCTCTCCAGGTGTGATTGACCTTGATGTTGTTACTAAGCTTATCCCTACACTTTCTACTGATGTATTCGATGGACCATTGAGGTTGATAGAAGCCATTCAGAATTTCATGAAGGATCTTGGAGTCAGTTTCCGCATCTTCAAGCTAGACACTTTTTAGGTGGAAAATACAAAGACCCATGAGAAAAGCTTTGGTCTCGGCCTGAAGGGAGGTACCATGACCTAACCTGGAAGAGAATTCCAGCACCACCGATCCATGGATATTACGTACAACCTTACCACCCTAGAGGTTCCCCATGATGAATGAAACGTCCATGTTAAGTTTGATACCACTGGAAGGGGGGTACCAATAGATCCATTACCCCTTGGTGTTACTATTAATATGCTGGGGGATATGGGGTCTGACCTGCACTTTGCAAAGAGAGGGAGAATCATTCCAAATAGAGACGAGATTTTCCATATCCAGAAGGAGAATCTTGGTCCTGACGATGATAGTGTAGGACTTGGCCAGTGCCCCTTCATGCCTAGCTTTGTTGTGGGCCTGCCATAAACTCCAGCATCCCGCCTGCAGAATCATGGCTCAAGCTATCTTCTCCGAGCCTCTATCACCAGAGCCATGGAACCAAATTTCCATGAAAGGAAGGCCGCTTAAGTGAGGGATGAAGAGACCCATGAACTCAACAAAGTAGCGCCAAACAACACCTGCCCAATCAATTTTGAAGAAAAGATGGTCCAAACTCTCCTCCTTGCTGCTTTGACATCATGAGCAGCGAGACGCCAATGAAATCCCACAGCGTTTGATGTTCTCCTCAGTTGGGAGGGCTCTGTTTTGGATTCTCCAAACAAGGAATTTGAACTTAGCAGGCATGGACTTACACTAAAAGGTATCATTCTAGCTTTGAGGAGGGTCTTGGAAGCCTCACGATTGGCAGAAGTCCTGAGAATATAGGACCCCAGAGGACGAAGGGGTGAAAACATATTTATCGTTATCAGTGGACATGACAATAAGGTTGAAAGAGATCTTATAGAAATCATTCAACACTTCTAAAATGAAGGAGGGGTGGATGATTGCTTCCCTAAACAAGATCGAGGGGGCAGAACATCCTGGGAAACCGAGAATTTCCCCAACCCAGTTATGATACCAGAACGAAATGTCACCCCTCCCAATGATCCAGCGCGCATGCACTTGAAGCTCAAGGATGAGGGGGAAAATGGAAGCCCAGAATGGGGATCCATGGACTTCAAGCAATTCCATGTTTCCAAACTAGGATGTATTCATAATTTGACCCCACAAGGTGCGTTTTTCTAGGATTTCCCAGGCTATTTTTGCATGCATGAACTGAAGAGTATTCGCGAGGCTACGAATGTTGATGCCCCCTTCGCTTTCCGGTCTTTCCATTTTAATCTAGGAGGACCTGTGACACTTGCCCTTAGCTTTGAGGTCCCAGATAAAATTGGAAATAATCTCGTCAATGTTGGAAATGACACCCTTTGGGACTTTGATAGCAGAAAGTGCATGAACAGAGGAAGCGAGGAGCACACTGTTGATCAGTTCAATATGACCCCCAAAGGAGAGGTGTTTATTCTTCCAGTTGTGGATGCGATCCACTATCTTGCTAGCGAGGAAGTAAAAATCCCAGATGCGAAGTCTTCTTGGAGAAATTGGGGCCCCCAGGTACTCAGTAGGAAAGCTTCCTTGCTGCATGGAAAGGGAAGTATGCACTGTTGACATCCGGCTAGGAGAACACTTGTTCGAGAGAAAGAAATGGCTCTTGTCTTTGTTAATGAGCTGGCCAGTCTAGAAGTAGTAATCATCTAGCACCTCATTCAGACCTTTGAGAGATATAATGCCCGCATTCATAAAAAGGATGGTGTCATCCACGAACATAAGGTGGGAGGTAGACCGAGACCCCCTACACCTTCAGTAGGGCCCAATCTCACCACTATTGTAGTTCCTCTAAATGAGATGACTCAAGATGTCCTTGGAGATGATGAAGAGGCTCAGGTAGATGGGTTCTCCCTATCTGAGACCGTGGGTGGCTTTGAAGAACCCGTAATATTTTCCCATAAACATAACCGCCATCCAGGAAGAGGAGATGCATCTGAAAAAGAGATCAACATTCCAAGGAGAGAAACCCCTACCTTGCAACACCCAGTTAATGAAACCCCACTCCATCCGATCAAATACTTTATTCATATCCAGCTTGATCGCCACATTTTCACCGCACGTTTTGAAGTTAAGGTCCCTAATAATTTCTTGGGCATGAGCTATAGCACCTTGAATTGATCTCCCCTGAACAAAACCATGTTTCTCTTTAGCAATCCACCGGGGAAGATGAACAGCAATCCTGGCATTTAAGAGGTCTGCTAAGATTTTGTAAGTGAAGTTACAGAGACTCATTGAGCGATATTGAATGACCGACATGGGGTTTCTTGTTTTAGGAATGAGCACCATGGAGGTGGAACTCACAAACCTCAGAAGGCTGCCTCCTATGAAAAAGTCTTGAATATCCGAGATGATATCAAACTTCATAATGTCCCACGTGGCTCTATATAAGGAGCCCAAGAAGCCATCGGGGCCTGGGGCACTCTCTGGATCAAGGTTCTGTATGGCGTCGAAGATTTATTTTTCCTCTGGGATGGAGCTCATATTTTCATTGTCCTAGCTAGAGATACAACTGGTAATCACCTCAAAAATGTTAGTTCCTCTTCCAGGGAAGCCGTTGGGCATTCTCGTGTTGGTCCCTGCAAGGAGGTTCTTGAAAAAAGAGTGCACGAGCTCGCCCGCCACTGATCTGTCATTTGAGTAGGAACCATCATCCAAAAGAATGTTGGATTGCACTGGACGTTGTATTTCCTTCAAGAATGCATGGAAGAAAGTAGAATTTATATCCCCCTCCTTGATCCATTTGGTTATTGACTCCTCTCTCACTAAGCATTCCTGCCACAAAAGCCTCTCCGCCAGGTCCAATTTCCTGCAAGAAATCTCCTCAAAGGCAGGGGCATCCCAAGCATCCTCAAGACTACCTTCAAGGCAATCCACTTCTTGCATCGCCTCCTCCAGGTCAACATTAGGGGAGGGAATGTCCTTCTTCCAATCTTGAAGATTTGACTTTAGGAACCTTAGCTTGTTGCAGATGTCCACCCAAGAGTGGCCCTGGGCAGGTCCATTCTAAACCGATTGGACCAGAGAGATAAAACCCGGCATTGATACCCACTAAGGATAGAATATGAACCACCCCTGGATGGCCTGACCTAAAACCAAGGACATCAGGAGCGAGGAGTGATATGAGGGACCCCTCACCAAGTGAGTAACTGAAGAATTGGAGAATAGGGAGGTGACGTACAAATTGTCCAGACATCTATCCAAGAGGCTCCACGAACGATGGGGGACTCTTTGGTTGTTACACCACATGAAAGGGTCACCTTGGAATCCTAGATCCATAAGACCTACACCAGTCATAAATTCAACAAATTCTAAGCTTGCTTGCCGCTAAAAAGGTCCCCTGCCATTACTCTCCTCTGGGTTTGCCACAACATTGAAGTCGCCCCCTGTAACCCATGGGAGGGACCCCAAATCAAAGGATGAGAGATCAATCCAAAGTCTCCCCCTTTGGAGATGATCATATCTTCCATAAACGACGGTTAAGAAGAAACTGATGTTGCCTTTGGAGACCTTGGAGGTGATGAATTGGTTCCTTGCCTGGACCAGGTCAACGGTGAAGTCCTTATTCCAGAAGATCCACATGTGTCTGCTCGGAGGGAAAAAATTCATGGATCCTTGAATCTTGATTTTCCAGGTGAAGTCACTGATTCTGGATGAGTTCTTCTTGTGCCCAATTATGCCAACAACCACCACTTTGTGCTTTTAGATGAATGAAGATAGAAAATAAGTTTTAACCCGGGCCCCCAGGCCTCGGTCATCCAAAAGAGGATGGGGATAATTGGAAGGAAAGCACTCTGGCGCTGGCCCCAGAGCTCGTATCCATTTTGAGGAGGGGAGACGCACGATTCTTTAGGATCCTAGAGTGAGATCGAGTGCATAAACCTGCTTTGGAGGAGATCACCAGAGATTTGGGAGTAGAAACATCAGAAGAGGCCGAAGGAGGAGGGCTACGGGATTTGGAGGAGGGGACCGGGGAGAACTATGGATCCTTAGGAGTGCATCTATTACAGGGGCCAGGAGTAGGAGGGATCAAGGCTGAAACAAGGGGAGAGACCAGGATGGGGGAGGCCTACCCCAGGGTACCATTAGGTTGGGCTGCATGAAAAAACTCTGGGGGGGGGAAGCAAGGTCAGAAGGTCAGCAGGGGGAGGGGGAGGGATAGGGGGGAGGCCAAGCAAAGAGGCTTGGGGGACTAAAGGACAGGAGGAGGTAGCCCAACCTCCTGAAAGGGGGGCCAAGGAAGAAGAAAGAAGGGTCTGGGAGCCAAGAAAACTTGAAGGAGGAGAGTGAGCTGGGGGGAAGGGGGTTGAGGATCAGGGCCTAAGAGGATGAGGTATGAGGCGACAAGGAGCTCACCTGAGGAGAGACTAATGAGATATCCTCTGAGGGGGGGGGGGGGACAGGGGGTGAGGGAGGCCGCCTTGGAGGAGTCATCAGAGCACCGTGGGAGCTATGCAGGACCCCTTGAAGGCTCTTTCTACACACCTGGATAGAGTGGCCCTAGAGATTGTAGAAACCACAGAACCTGGGGAAGACGGGGTAGGAAATATCCTAATTCCAATAGAAACCATCTTGCACACGGAGAAGGAGGAGCTCTGGAATAGGGAGGGAAAGGTCCAGTTCCACACACAAGCGAGTAGCCGAGGCATCAAAAAAGCAGCTAGTCTGAGCATCCAAGCATAAGAATCCACCAAGGGCATCACCAATCACCCTCAAGAAACTAGAATTCTAGAACTGGAGAGGGAGACCGGGAAGGAGGATCCAGACCGCAGCATGGGGACTATCCTTTCCCCGATGCACATTCAGCGACCACCGAGAAAGGCTGAAACTCCAACGATTTAAAGAGAAGAGAACTAAGAACCACACATGAATAAAGTCTTACTCAAAAGATAGAACAATATAGAAATAATTGTTATGAATCACCGAGATCTGAGCTGGGGATCTGAGATCCCAATCTTTGGAAAAGCGTTGGAAGACTGACAGAGGAGGCTTAGCAGAGCCGAAACAGGCAATAAAGGTCCATTTCAAGCACCCCTCAACATCCAAAAAGGTAGCAGTGGGGAAGTACAAGGAGATGCAGACGCCATCGTGAGATCCAGGTGGAAGGGACACATTGATCTCCGAGAAGCAGGGACGGGAGGGCACAAACCGCAGGCCGTAGAGAGCATCTCTGAAGGAGGGAAAGCAGGGGGCCTCAGAAGAGGAAGAAACCACTTGATAAGGAAATGACAAGGCAACAGAGGAATGGGGGCACTGAGAAAGGGGGCCAAGGAGGCAGGGGCCACAGGAGACCAGGGGGCAGGGCCGCAGGAGGAGGCAGGGCCATCAGAGGAGATAGCCGGCGGCTGGGCGGGCAGGGAAGCAACGGGCGAGAAGTTTGAAAATCTGAGCAGCACGTGGGGTGTGTTCTCGAGGTGAATCAGGGGATCCATAATGTGTTAATTTCTAACACATTGGGTAATGAAAAGGAGTTAAACGCTAAGGTTTCTCTGAAGATATTTAGGGAATATACTGCGATGGGTATTCCAAACGTAACCATGAGGGTTACTCCCTAGGTAAGAATGTTATTAATGGATCAAGTTACCTTTATGTCTTATGATTTCTATGAGTTATTCATAAACCTTATGATTTCATGAGGTATGTTAAAGTGATTATGTTTTATGAGTAAAGTATGATTTTATTGATTCTTATGTATACATGGACTAATGTTTTCTTTCCATATTTTTATATCCCTTACTGAGCTTTTTATGCTCATCCCAAGTTTTTGAAATGTTTTCCACAGGACTTAAAGATGAATAGGGTCAAGGATGGGATCAAGGAAAAAAATCCTATTTAAAACATGGAACTAGTCATGTTTCTTTTTTAAGAGTTTTTATTTTATGAAAAAAATGGAAACTGAGTAGAAGTGTCTACTTTATAGCCTTTTGAGATGTAATAGTTATGTCCTAATTCTCTAAAACTCTAAACCTGAAAATATCCTCAATGTGAATTATTCATTTAATTCAATATTATGTAATGTTATAAGTACGGGTCCTTATAGTTGGTATTAGAGGTCAGTTTAGACAAATTTACGGATTAGGAGTTTTCATTAGATAGATAGTTAGTATCTATGTCTATTATTTCAGTTAAATCCTAGTTTTATAACTTTTTTAGATCAAGTAAAGTCCGTTACAAATGGAAGGAGGAGGATCTCAAATTTCATTCCTATCTCTTCCTGAGGACATGCTTGCAATAATTATTTCAAAGTTATGTTCAGATGATTGTGAAACTTTTTCTAGCATACATCTCACTTGCAAGCAGTTGTTTGAGATATCAAACACCTCCACTATACCTTGTTATCATCGTGGATCATGGGTTGTATTTAGACAAATATTATTTTCACAATATTCTCATATTTTCAAGAAAGGTAAATATTATCAAGGTATTTTAAAATATTTTACCTTATCACATGATTTTGAATCATACTATGATTTTAAAAAAGGTGCTGAAGAAGGAGACCCTTGCGCAACCTATTTATATTTTCTTTAACAATATAGTCTCTCAACACATACCTATGGTATTTTAAAAGGACCATTAATTGAAAGTTTCAACTCAAATTCAGTCCGACTATTTTATAGAAATCATGTTTTATCAGATGTTTTGAAATTATATGTCATACATGATTATTTTCCAAAACTATTTTTCTGTGAACACCCATATGACCCGTGTTGTACAAGGTGTATTTGGATGGAGGAAGCAAATGATTTTGAAGGATCTATAAATCATTGTTACAATGCATGGACCTTCTACCTATGTGAACAAGATGACGATGAAACCAAATGGACACCATGATCAAGGTATGATGTTCTTCATTTTGGGGATTGTTTTATTTTATCTTATGGTGGTGAAATAAGACTTCAAGAATTAAGATGTTGAGATCATAATGAATTTGGATGAAAATGAGAGGTATAAGGAAACCATTGAGGTTAAAACATGTTAGGCTTATTTTTGAGTTTTATAAAAAGGACAACCCATAGGATGGGTGACAAACCATCGCATCTGGTAAGGCCGTAGGACTTGAACCCACAACCAAAGGGTGACAAGGGCGCATCGTCTACCATTGGCCTACTTGAAGTCCCTGGTTAGTATGACTTATTATTTTAGTAAAATGATTTTATGGAAGAAGAATAAGTTGATTTTGGGAATTTATGTTTTATCAAATGGATATACTTAGTATAGTAAAATGATTTGGTGATTAAGTGATAAAGGTTGTTTTGAAAGACGTTCTCTCTTTTGACAAAACACTATATCCCTAAGGAAGATAGAATACTATGGGATTTCAATTGTGGAATAATGGTTGAAATTTTAGTTTGGAAGAATCTATTTTTTTATTGTGGACATATGATGATTTGGTTTATTTATAAAAATGATTAACCTATCATGGAGAATAAGTGATTAGGTTAATTACTTTTCAATATGAGACTTTGTGAGTAAATGATGTTATTTGGATATAAATGTTAAGATTTATCTTGGAAGACTATGTAATTAAATCCTTATGAGATTTGGTTTTCAATCTTAGTTTGGATTACTTTTGAATAATTTTATGTAAAATAGTTTATTGATTGGTCTTTGTTGAACTTTGGGTTTTGTTTGAATTTTTTTGGAGATTAAGAGTAGTTTTTCTTTTTGTAAAAGATTATCCTTTTTGGGTATTATCTGATCTCGTACTAACCATTTTGGTTTTGGTTAAGGTATAAAGACATGGGAAATATATATAGTTCTCTTTTTTGGATTAGGTGATTCTCTAGAAGTTTATTATAGCACTCTTAATGTGAACAAGTCATCCTAAATACTCATCTTTTGGAGAAAATACGAGTTTGTGTTAGAAATCTAGTAAGAGATGAAAGTCTACATGACGAGTAAGTATGTTTACTTATGTTTTAGTGAAGATCATAAATAAATTCCTCAATGAAAAGTAACTTAAAACAAAAATGTTTTCTGCTAACGTTTCCTACTGGGGAATCAAATACCGCTTAACCCATCACAATTTTGTGGATTTCAGATTTTTTACTTCCTCTTGATCATGATTTCTATCACTCTCCATCAGAACTTGACACTTAGTTTATCCTCCATATCCATGTTTTCATGGGATCCTAGTATGGGTTATCTCAGGTGACCATTGCACTTCTCTTTTTTTCTTTTATAGTGATAGTTTTATTGACTCCTTTTCTGATGTGGGGCTTTCAAGGAAGTTTCCGAGCCCAATTTTAAAATTGCGAGGATGCAATTCCCAAAAGGGGGGAAGGATGTAACATCCCAAGTAAATAAAGAATATGAAATTTTCATATTTAATAATATTTTTGAATAAAATATTAATATTACTTTAAATGGGATTCTATTTTTGATGGCATACCCAATACGTAACAACGAGTTTCTTTGAAATCTTACGATGCACACTAATAATATAATAATATTATTATAAATGGTAGTAAACGCCTAGCCGTTGTAATGGAGGAATGAACATAACTAACTAAAAAGTTATTATATATTTTTATTAAATATTTTTACATTTATCTAATAAATTATAGAGGCTTAAAATGTGAATGAATCCAATTTTAAGCATAAATATTATAATATTATTTAAAAGGTCGATTAACCACCTTTTGATGGAAAACCATTCTTAAATCTAATTTTTACCACTTTTATATGTTATATTTGAAAAAATAAAATCCTTCTTTATAATCAAGACATCAAAATTTTCTTTGTGTAAATTTTTGGTATTTTTCCGATAAAGTTCATTTTTTAATGAATAGTGAAAAATGATAAATTTTAATTCAAAACCTCTTTTTTAATGTAATTTATTTTTATGGTTAGATTATCATTTTAATTGGTTTTAAAGTGTAATTAGAATATATTTTTACCATTTAATTCAATGGCAGTCATTGGAATTAATTTCACTTTGAAATTGGACATAAGCAAGTGTCAATCTTTTGATAGATATTGTTTCTTAAAAACACGCTATTTATTTTGACAGTGGGAATTAATTATAATTTTAATTAATGAAACTTATATGATTTGAATTTTTTAAAATGGAAATCATTTTTTAATTTGGAATATTAAATTTACTTTGGATAAAGTTTTGGTATTTTTTTGACAAATGTTCATTTTTAATGAATAGTGAAAAATACTGCATTTTACTTCAAAACTACCTTTCATCTAAATTAATTATATAGGTAAATTGTACTTTTAATTGTTTTTAAAGTGTAATTTAATTATGTTTTTTATCACTTAATGCAATGTTGTTCATTGGAAGTAATTTCACTTTTCAATTGGATGTAAAAACAAGTCAATCTTTTGATAAATTTTATTTCTTATAAAAAACCTGTCTTTGGTTTTGACAATAGGAATTATTTTTAAATTAATTACTAAAATTTCTGTGTTTGGAATTTGGTAAAATGGATACCATATTTGGAATCATAAGGTACAAATTATGTAATTAATACTCTTTTGTTTTTGGACATTATGAATAGTAACGACGGTAATTATCTTTAATTATCCTAATTAATTAGTAATCAGGTAGTTAAGGGTAATTTAATAATATCATAATAATATAAAATGACCTCAAAATGTGTCCAAATCCTGTTGGTTGTGTCATGTCCAACCATGGGATGCCTTGTTCCAACTTAGGGACCCCATGGAATCACTTTTGTGTGATAGTGACCTTTTATCATATTATTTTTAAAGAAAGGAAAATATAACCAAACTATGTAACATCTAAGTAAAACAATTTTAATTTTGTTTACATAAATTATATCTTAGAATATAAATAGTCATTAGAAACCTAAAAATATTTTATACATCATGATATTTGTTTTATAATTTTTATACATTAAATAAATAAATTTATTTATGACACCATGATGATGCAGTGATTACCTCATTAATGAATGATTTAAATAAAATGAAAAGATAAGGTAAAATCTAAGACTTAAACTTATATAAAACTTATTGGATGGGTGTATTTAGAACCATTATCACCTTATACTTAAAATATTTCATTGTGGGACCTTTAAAATATGAAAAATCATTTTATAATAAAGTAACATTTCAAGACTTTCCAAAAGTGACCCTCCTCCCTCTTATAAAAGGCCCCCACCTATACCCCCTTACCCACACCTATAAAGACCTTGGATAGTCCAAAATCTGCTCATATTATCTCTACACATCCCTCTCTTAATCCTAGAAGCCTCAATTTGGGCAGAATTATTTCCAAGGAAGCCTTTGGCTCAAATCAAAAAGAGTTACCCGATTTAGAGGTAATGTCTTCTCTCGAGTTTCTTTCTTTTATTTTCCTTATTCACTCACCACTATCTTATTATTATTTGATCCCATAATAACACTAGTATTCTCAATATACTATTATGTTGTTATGATAAGGATTATACCTACACTTACACACACCTCTGTCTAATGGTTAAAGAACATACTATTTCTATGGGTGGCGAATTACTGCATCACGAAACGATGATTGTTCAATCTTCTTTTAACACATTTCAAGGTGGCTCTTATGATGTCACTGTATTTATATATGATATATATGGTATTTATTTTTTATATATGCTTCTGAATTTTATTTTTAAATCACATCGTTATGCTTTTCATGTTGTGGAACTGCGATAATTTCATCTGAGGAAGTGTGGACTACCGCCCCCTCAAGTGATGTGACTCATTCATGAAAAACATGGAATTTATAAAGAATGTAATTAATGAACTTATGTTACCTATATAACATATATATTATACTATAATTATAATATATATATGTATTATTTAGTTTTAATTCCTTTAATATGACAAAGAAATGAAAGTAGCGTTCATGCGCACGTACGACCTACCGTCTCCACGAACGGTGCATTTCATTTTTTATCTCCAAATGTTATGGAATACTATAAAATGAATATATACTTGATATATATGATATTTAAATCATTAATACCATTCTGGAGATGATGTACTTATAACTACATGAGCAATTCTTTTCAAACAAGTTCATTTTTGACTCATGTACCGAACATCGACAAAACGTATGATATGAACTCACATAATTAACTAATTATTATAACATGATAATATGTGATATTAATTGAATAATAAAATTTAAAACAATTAATTAAGAAATTATAAATTGACCAAGTTTTATTATTCAGGAATATAAAGAAATGAACAAGACAAGTCCGACTTGAGGTAAGAGATTTCTTATCTCACTTTTAATTCTGTGAGATTTCCATTGTTCGCCACTTATTTGTTGCATGTGGTGTATTTTGTACTGCCATTTCATATATATTATCATGATTATATTTCTATTCATGGTATTATGTTACTCATTTGGTGTTTATTATCTTTTGGTCATACGACTCGATTGATTACAACGAGGTAAGAGGTTTTTATCTCACTTTTTTATTCCCATGAGATTCATGCTACATTTGCCACTATTTCATTTTGTGTAGTGTATTTAATGCCCATGATTGTATTATTTTTTTAATATACTTTAATTTATGGGTATTTACATCTTTATTTTATGACCCTTCTTTCATGGGGTGTACGTTTCGAAAGTTACCCAAATCGGTGAGGGAACCTTTCACCCTCCTCTTTTTAAAAGACATATTTTTATTAGGTCTTTTAATTTACATATTATTATGTTGGGATATGTTATTATATATCATTATTGCTGTAAATATTATGTACAAGTGATAAGATACCCTTTTTATCTCTCATTAACTTATTTTCTGAATTTTAAAGTGACGCCGTTAGGCTGTCAAATTTCTGTAAGGGAACTTCTTAATCCAATTTCAATTCATTGGGTTAAACCTCTACTTCTTGATTATGTCGTGCTATGATTATGTGTGGATGACCTTTGATTGTTTTACACTTAATATTCACTTATATTGGGTGTATTTATATTTTTCACACATAATTATGTAATTGATTTATCCTTAATCTAAGGATACCGTCTTTGTAAGGGACTTCATCTCAATCTCCTTTTGTTGAAGCATAATTCAATTTACATACGAAATTGTTTTATTAGTTGTATAATAAACCCTTTTGACTTTTAATTTCATTAAAAATGGATCTTTTTACATGAAGTGTTTTACTAAACGACAAAAGTAATGTTTTTGTCTTACGTATGCGGCGACAACGAATTCTCCGCCGCCGTGACCATTATTTTAGTTTCAGCTTCCTCTACAAGCCATAAATTTTTAAAATGAAAAATAAATACCATGTTTTACTTTTATTTTATATTGTTATTGAAAATGGTTCTGATAATGTTTTGATTATATCAATGTGTTGTACTGATATCTTGTGATTGAAATGTGGAAATGTTATGTTTCCTTTATGCATGTTTTATGTGATATGATTATGTTATGGTTATTGGGCATTGTTTATGAAGTCTGGTGGTTCCGTGATAAACTAAGGGCGGGTGAGCCCGAGATATCTCTCCAATTCATTGGGCAACGTGAAGGAGTTAAAAACTAAGGTTTCTTTGAAGATATTTAGGAAATATACTATGGTGGGTATTCCAAACGTAACCATGATGGTTACTCCCTACGTAAGAATGTTATGAATGAATCAAGTTACCTTTATCTCTTATGATTTCTATGAGTTATTTATAAACCTTATGATTTCATGAGGTATGTTAAAGTTCTTATGTTTTATGAGTAAATTATGATTTCATTGATTCGTATGTATACATGGACTAATGTTTTCTTTCCATATTTTTATATCCCTTACTGAGCTTTTTATGCTCATCCCATGTTTTTGAAATGTTTTCCACAAGACTTAAAGATAAATAGGGTCAAGGATGGGATCAAGTAAAGACATCCTATCTAAAACATGGAACTAGTCATTTTTCTTCTTTGAGAGTTTTTATTTTATGAAAAAAATGGAAACTAAGTAGAAGTGTCTACTTTATAACCTTTTGAGATGTAATAGTTATGTCCCAATTCTCTAAAACTCTAAACCTGAAAAGATCCTCAATGTGAATTATTCATTTAATTCAATATTATGTAATTTTATAAGGCCGGGTCCTTATAAAAATATTCAGATAACATCAAGAAATTGTCTATGATTAAACCTTCTCACCAGTTTCCATGTTTAAATCCATAAGAATCATACTTACCATAACATCTTACCATGACTATAAGATTTTAAAAATAGATGTAAAAAGATAATTCCTTAACAAGAACCTTTAGGAAGATTTATATATGACACAACTAGAAGGGTTTGTGACACCAGGTGAATCCAAATGGATTTGCAAGTTGCAGAAATCCATTTATGGATTAAATTAAGCATCCAAGTCATGGAAAATTCAATTTGACGAATCCATAAAGTAATTTGGTTTCATTAAGAATGAATGTGATCCATGTCTTTATAATATGTTTAATGGGAATGCGGTCATTATCCTTGTAGTATATGTTGATGACATATTACTTATTAGAAACGATGTACCAGTCCTATACTCAGTTAAGGACTGGTTGAACAACTGTTTCTCCATGAAGGACTTAGGATAAGCAACCTACATTCTAGGTATCAAGATCATTTGTGATAGATCCAAGAGGACTCTTGGACTAAGTCAGAGTACATACATTTACTAGACACTAAAGAGATTTAGTACGGAACAATATAAGAGGGGATTGGTTCTAGTGTCACATGTCGTACATATTTCTAAGAGAATGTGTCCTCAGATACAAGAGGAGAAAGATAGGATGAGTAATATCCCATACACATCAGCTATAGGATTCATCATGTATTCCATGTTATATACCTGGATTAATGTTTACTATGAACTGAGTATGATAGGAAGATATCAAGAAGATCCATGAGAACAACATTGGACTAATTTTAAGACTATCCTAACGTATCTGAGAAGAACTAAGGATATATTCCTAGTGTATGGAGGAGATGAGGAGTTTTTTCATCATATGGTATGTTAATGCTGGTTTTTAGATATATTAGAATGATATGAAGTCACAGTCATGATATGTTTTCTATCTCAACATAGGAGCTATGAGCTAGAAGAGTTCAAATAATCTAGTTGTTGCCGATTCTATAGTAGAGTCCGAATATACAGTGTCTTCTGATGCAGCCAAGGAAGTTGTCTGGATTTGAAATTTTGTCCAGGATCTTGATGTGGTGCCTAGCAGTAGAGAACCTATCACATTGTATTGTGATAATACTACAGTGGTGGATCTTGAAAAAGAACCAAGGTCACATAAACGGACATAACACATTCTCTAAAAGTATCACCTATTGAGGGATTCATATCAAAGGGGGGAATTTGCAGTGAGCAGAGTGTCCACAAAAGAGAACATGGAGGATCCCATGACTAAAGGGTTATCTCTGTAGAAGCATAAATATCATATGAGATCTAGTGGGTTAATGGTTATTAGCAGTTGGCTCTAGCCCAAGTGGGAGTATTTTGGAGTTGGTGGCCTAGAACCAAATACATTGTACTTTATGATAAACTTGTATTCATGGATTTGAATATTAATAAATACCTTATCACATCTTGATTATTCTTCGGCATGATAATGCATGTGATAATTATCATGAACCATCCCCCAGGGTCCACACCGTGACTCCCCCAAACCTGCCTCCTGAAGGTCAGGGGTTGAAGACTAGCGTCGAAGGCATCAACCTACAAGTGGGAGTCATTTTTCTGAATACCTGTACACGCACGCACATAACCACAACCAAAAACTAGAAGAAGAAAAAGAATTCCAGTAAATAATAACCACTAAGTATGAGTACATCAGAAGGTTAAATAAACCAAAATAAAAACCCAACAAAATACAAATAAAAATAGAAAAGTAAAAGTAAAAACTGTGAACAAGATGACTGTTGAGAACCCCACTTGATGGTAAGAGTAGGGTAGCTACTAGAAGTTGTGGGAGTACACCCTCTCTAACTGATCTCCCTGGGAACCACCTAGTACTAGGCCACCAATTCCACCGTCGAAATGTCTGTCTTCTACACAAGACACAAAAAATGCTGGAAAAACCCATGCAGGGGTGAGTAACATAATACCAAGTAGGAGACCCCAATCCACTAAGGAGAAATACCACAAAGAAACCCCAGAACAAATCCATCAAGTAAGGACACAAAGTAAAACAAAAAAGTAAGATCACAAAGTATGGAAAAATCACACCAAGTACAATATAAAGCATTGGAATAAGGTTCATTGGCTATAGTGATGAACGTTTCGTACCATTGAGGGACTCATCACAGATGAATTAATGCTCGCCTGTCGGGCCACTAAGGATCCACACAGCTACTTCTCTTCTTCCAGGCCACTAAGGATCCACATGGATGCTTATTGTCTTCCAGGGCACTAAGGATCCCCATGGATCCTACTCGTCTGCAGGGCCACTAAGGATCCACATGGATCCTTCTCATCTACTGGGCCACTAAGGATCCACATGGTTGCTGCTCATCTACCGGGCCACTAAGGATCTACACGACAGCTTCTCGAGCCATCGGTCATACCTAAACTGCCAAAAAGTCCCAATATAATAACCCAAAGGACCATATCATCGTAAGGGTTCCAACACAACAGATGGCGTTTCGAACAGACGCTCGGTCTATAAGAGATGGACATTTTAGTAAAAAGGGACCGGTTGGATTTGAGCCCGATCCAACCCAGCCATAAAAAAACCCCATCAAAAAATCTTGTAGAGTATCTCAAAGGACCACCATGTCACAAGGTTCCTTGTGATGTAGATGGTATGTTAATCAGACACCCGGTCACGAGTTATTGACGTTTTAGTAAACTGGGGTCGGTTGCGTTTGGGCCCAGTATGACCTAGTTAGACCGACCCAACCAACTCGGACCGAGGGATCCCACATACCCTATTTTAATTAGACTAACTCAAATTGACCTAGTTTGGGTATGGCTCGGTCCGGTCTGGCCTGACCAGTGGGCCAGGCTCAATGGGCCTCGTTGGACCTGGCCCAGTTAGGATGGGGGTCCAGCCCACTGGGTCGCCCGGTGACCCAGTCTCATCCAGATCAGCACAAAGGGCATGAGTCCAGCCTAATAGGATGAGTTGCGGCCAGCCAACAGAAGATTGATCCACCAGAATCAGACCAGTTGTGTGTGCTCGGGACGCAGCTGCGGCCACCGCATCCCTTCCATGTTCGAATGTGGCCTGCAAGGGGTAGGCTGCTCATCCCATGCGGTGCCCGCCTAGAGCCGTGTCCATTATCTGCCACGACTGACGGGCTGCAGCCTCCCCTCCATCGCAGTCAAACGACCGCAGCTTGCTAGGTCGCCCGGGAGGCCCAGATGTGGGCTGTCGCTCCTCCGTGCTGCCGTAGAGTTTCTTCAGTGGTCTGTTTCTCGATCCGTCTATGACTATGGGATCATAAGGCTTCTACCTTCATTGCAACAGCCTCTAACTCACCTTTACACCCTTTCGATAATTCATCCATGAAGAATTCACATGTGGAGGGGCTCGAGTCTTGCTCTTATCGACCCACACCCTCCGCATTAGAAGTTTAAAGATGTTTAAAAACATGGGGAGGTCTAGGGATTGTAGTTCTATCAATACTAGTGATAATTTAATCCTAGGTAGAGAAATCTAAAAAGAAGACACCCCCCACAAAAATGCACGATCCACAGATTAACATATTCCTGGGTTAATCCATGTTCATCGTTTTGAATAAGAATGGGGAAATCATGAATCAAAACAAACCCCCTACCTTTCTTTGATGTCTGCTGCTGAAGTGTTCTATTTGTGGGGGTTCAATATTCATTGGCGATTGTCACTTCTTGGCTTCATTAGAATTCATTTCCATTCTTTATATTTTGAATTTGTCCCACAGGATTTTGTTGTTCTTTGTTTGAGAGGAATTCCATCGCAGGTTCTTCAGAGAATCCCCAATGTTTCATTTGCACTCTCCAATGTGTTAGATAATTAAAAAGGGAACACATAACAACATTTCTGTTATGTTGAGACATTGCATCATTACACTATTTAATTTATGAAATAACACAGCTTTTATTCATTCACAATGAGCCATTAATGATCCTCATTTAATGAGCCTCATTACCACATCACAGCACCTCCGTTCACTGCCCCACGATGAGAAAAATAAAATAAAATAACTTTTTAAAGTTATTTTATTAATTTTCCAAAAAGTATGAAAATTAACTTTTCCATCCGAACCTTGTTGGTCAAAGTTAAGTTCTTTCTAGGAAAATCCAGGCATTCCAAGTTCAACGGTGGCCTCATATTTTTGATCTGAGCACTGGTTCAAAAGTTAGAAAAACCCACTCACACATTTATTTAAATGAACCTAAAAAAAGTTCAAAAATTAAATTTTACCCTCAACCTGCGCCGGTAGAGGTTAGGCTCCACCTAAGGGGAACACGCCCCCATGAGCTCAACGATACTCTTAGATTTTCAAACCGAGTTACCATTTAGGAGTTATAAGGATTTAGAAATAAAATAATTGTTACTTAATCATTTTATTTATGGCTAAAAACTAACTTCCACTATTGGCCCTCACCAACCAATGTTAGGATATACCTAAGGAAAGCATACCCTCATGAGTTCAGTAGTGGTTTCAGATTTTTAATTCGATTCACCGTCCGTGATTTATAAGTATTTGAAAACTAAAATAATTTTATTTAATTATTTTATTTATGGTTATGCCATTTTTAGTTTTTCTCACTAGAGGGATGCGCTAACTAAACTTAAGTCGTGCCCCGGGTAAAACCTCCATCTTGAACACAACGGTGCCCTAATATTTCTAACCTGAGTACTCATTTAAGAATTATTTTACTTTTTCAAGAAAACCACTCACACGCGCTATTTGAAGATTAATATTTTTTGATGGATCATTCTGGGCACTCTGGGCTTTGGAATTGCTTTTCGTCTTAGTGGTTGGTCTCAAAATAATTCCATATAAATAAAAAAAATACACAGAAATTATGGGACATTACATTCTCTCCACCTTAGGGCTATGTCCCTGAAATCCAATACAAAGTCAAAATAAACAAATGGGGGTATTGAGCACGAATATAATCCTCCCACTCCCATGTGCTCTCCTGGAGGTTCCCATGCTGCCACCGGACATGCACTTGAGGAATTGACTATCCACGAAGGACCCACTTCTATTGATCCTCTATCTCCACCAAGAACTTCGCAAACATCACCCCATCGTCAATGTCCAACTCATGCCAGTCGATGACGTGTGTTGGATCTTGCACGTACCTCCTCAGCTACGACACATGAAAAATATCATGCAACCGATGCATCTATGGGCGAGGAGATAGGCAGAACACCACCTCGTGAACTCCAATCAGAATATGAAAAGGTCTAATAAACCTCAGAGATAACTTGCCGCCCCGACCAGAGCTCCAAAATCCCCGTCAGGGTGAGACCTGAAGGAAAACATGGTCTCCCTCCCCAAAATCCAAGGGTCTCCATCTCCTGGCCACCAGTACTAATGTTAGAGGCCCTGATACAACTTTTTCACAACCGGATGTACCACCAAAGGGGATGTATGGAATTACCTAAACACCTCCTCCCATAATTTCACTGATACTATGATGTGTCCTTTGAAGAGGATGACGTGCTCCCCACCTATCAAAAATCTACCAGGATCTTTTCCTAAGGATAACTGAGAAAATCGAGCCTTACAGTCAATATCCACAAACTTTTCCTCCTTGAATCACTATAAGTGTGGGGGAGTGAGAGTCATTGACTGAAGGTAGGATACTCCATCATCATCCACGAAGGATATCTGTAATACAGCTAGCTATTCCATCACCTCACTCAATAGCTATAAACCAGACCTCCTGCTGAGCATGTATGCCACCATGTTCCCCTTCCCAGGAGTATAAAATATCTCAAAGTCATAGTCCTAGAGGAACTCTAGACATTATCGCTGTCTCAACTATTGAAAAGCCTACGGGAACCTTTCCATCCATGAGAAATTCTACCCCTTTTTACTAATTGATGTTCCCATCGACCCTTTGGTAGTGGGTAGTCGTTATCTACGACCACTTGGTTTAAGTTTCAGTAATCCAAACATAACCTTGAACACTGGGTCTTACTAAGACATTCCTCTGCAATCCCCCCACCAACTCCCCCTACTTGTGAAGCTCTACAAAATCTCTCCGATATACTGGTGCTTATATCAGTGCCATCTTAGGGTGTAGAATGATATAGAAATCCCTTACCCTGTGGGAAGGTGACCCTAGAAACATATTTTGAAAGGAAATCCCTACAATCCGCCTCTACTATTGGGAACTGAAAACTCAAAAAATCTACTACCACGAGGGTAAGGCCGACCGACTCAAGAGTGATCGACTGTACCCTGCTATGCATGAGTTTATACTGTGCTACTTGGGTTTCCTTTTTCTCTAACCAAGGAAAACTCCATTCCAATCATGAAGATATAAAACATCCTTTTTTCCTAAAATAGTCAATCTGAGCATGAAATTTGGATGACCAGTCCATACCCAAACTTACGTCATAAGGCCTTGACGCTGCTGCTAAAAGGTTCCAACCAAAACTCTCACCTCAAGGGTTAGATCACACCATCGAAATAAGTGTGATTACCGAGTTACCTCCCATAGGTATCTCTATATGTAAGGATCAATTTAACAATTTAACCAAAAATTCTAGGTCTTGAACAAGATTCGTGACAAAGAGGAATGAGTATCACCTATCTCTATTAATACGATATACATTATTAGACATAGACCGTACCTCGAATCATTCTTGGAGACCTTGGGTCATACTCCTTGACTGAAAGTAGCTACTCCTTTTCCCTATCCTCCAGCTCCTTGAGCCTAGTGTGGACCACATTGAGGTGGTGGTTGCAACATGTAAAAATGTATACCACCTTCTACTTCTCTCCTAGCTCCTCTTCCACATATATCGCCCTATAGATTCTTATATTCCAGTCAATTCCTCCACTCGAGTGGACCATCCACCATTTTACTATCAACTTGACGGGTAGGAAAATCTCAAGGGAGATGTACCATACCATTTTTGAAAATAATTACCTTTTCCTAGGCTGACTGAACTCACCCTATGAGCCCTGAGCTGTAGACCCCCTGCCTTAGGACCTCTTCTCAGAATGTTTCACATGTCTATGTATCTAATAATGACATTGGCTACTTGCTTTCCCACTGCTGAAACCCACTGGCTTTATCTTCTCAGCCAAAGGACCTCCAACCCCAAAGGTTCTCTCTATCACCCTAGCATAAGTTGAAATGCATAGAGGAATAACACTGGCCCAGATGTCCCTAAATAAACCTTTCTCAGAGTTCTGAGCCCTGAAGCACTGATTGTATCATATTCATCGAGTACCTATAAAAGTAGGCATTCCTCGAAGAATAATCATCTACCAATATGTCATCCTGTAGAATCTCTTGGGTACACATACCTCTTATATTTTATGGAAAATCCCTTTCTACGAGAAAGGTTCTCACGATCTGTCCATAGAAAAGTAACCTCATCGTAAGATCAGGTAATATAAACGCTATCATCACCCTATTGATCCACATAGAAGGCTCACTACTAGGACCACCATCTGATCTAATGGAACCCTGGATAGATGGAAATTCAGTCACCACCTCAAGCCAGTCCTTATTCTTTTGTGAGTCAGGCTCACCTCAAAACCTGAGGGGTCTCTGTTACTAAAACTCATGTAATGAAATGAGCCTACATGTTTCCTATACTGGTAGTGATAGTAGTAACTACTGACCAATGGGAATTGGTATCGTTGGGATACATCCCGAAGGCACCATCTCAGGAAATTATCCTTATACCAAAGCCTTATCACTCTGTATACCATCCTCATTATCACACACTAGAATCCTAGCCGAATGTCTGCGTGGAGGCATCTTGATATAGAATCATGATGAACCACGATCAATAAGTTATACCTGGTGATATGACTCAAAAGAGATTAAGAGAAAAATCATTTCTAAAAAACATGCAACCATTTTTTTCGTGTATCGAGTTGGAAAACAGAATTCAGGGTCCTGGTGTATGGATACGTTGGACACTACACCAACATTGGACTCCTCGGACTGAAAGATGAACTCAAGAAACTTAACAATATTTCCCCATCAAAAAATATAGACACTTAGTTCTTCTGATAGAACCGAACCCATCTAAAACCACTTTGTCATGACTGTCCCCTCAGGCCTGTGCCATGACTCCCCCAAGACCACCTCCTGAAGGCCAGGGGTTGGTGATTAGCGCTGAAGGCGTCAAACTGCAAGTGGGAGTAATTTTCCTGAGTACCTATACACGAACACACACAACCGCAACCCAAAACTGGAATAAGAACAAGAACACCACTAAGGAATAACCACTGAGTATGAGTACATCGGAAGGTCAAATGGGAAAAAATAAAAACCCAAAAAAAGACAAATTAAAACTGAATACTACAAGTAAAAATTGTGAAAAAGTCGGCTGCTGAGAACCCCACCTGATGGTAAGAGTAGGGTAGCTACTAGAAGCTATGCGAGTATGCCTTGTCTGCCTAATCTCACTGGGCCCCGCTTAGTCTTAGTCCACCAAGTCCACTGTTGAAATGTTCATTGTATACAAAAGGCACAACACAGACGGGCGAAGCCCGTGTAGGGGCGAGTAACACAATACTCAGTAGGGGACCCCAACCCACTAAGGAGAAATAACACAAAGCAACCACAAAGAAAAGACACCAAGTAAAGCCAAAAAGTAAGACCACAAAGTATGGACAGCTCACACCTGGTTCAATCTAAAGCATAAGATGAAGGTTCATCGGCTATAATGATGAATGCTTTGTACTGTAGAGGGACTCATCCCGGATGAATCGTTTCTCACCTACTAGGCCACTAAGGATCCACATGAATGCTTCTCATCTACCATTCCACTAAGGATCCACACGACCATTACTCATTTTTCGGTCCACTAAGGATCCACACGACTCCTGCTCATCTACCAGGCTTCTAAGGATCCACAGAGCTGCTCCTCATCTACCGGGGCACTAAGGATCCACACGACTACTGCTCGTCTACCTGGACACTAAGGATCCACATGATTGCTGATTGAGCCATCAGTCATACCTCAAACACCACAAATCCCCAGTAGAATAACCCAAAGGACCATCTTGTCGTAACGGTTCCAATGAAACAGATGACACGTCAAACAGATACTAGTCTATAAGATATGATCATTTTAGTAAAAAGGGCCTGATTAGATTCGAGTAAGATCCAAATTGAACATACTAAAACCCATTCCAAAACTCCCATAGAGTATCTCAAAAGTACCACCTCATCGCAAGGGTCCTTGTGCCATAGATGCCACATCAATCAGACACTTGGTCTGTGAGTTATTGATGTTTTCAGAAAACAGGGGCTTGTTGTGTCTGGGCCCGGTCCGACCTAGTCAGACCGAGATGACGAACCTGGCTCGAGGGTCCCAGATACCCCAAATTTATTTGACTGACTCAACTTGACCTAGTTCGGGTCTGGGTCGGTCCGGTCTGGCCTGGCCAGTGGGCCAGCCCCAATGGGCCTCGTTGGACCCGACCCAGTTAGGCTGAGGGTCTATAGCTATGGGTCACCTGACAACCCAGTCTCATCTAGCTCGGCCCAAAGGGCATAGTTCCGGCCTTCTGGGTGCACGTCTGGCCCACCCACAGGAGCCCAGTCCGCTAGAGGTGGACCAGTGGCCTGCGCTCGGGACGCGGCCACTACCGCCACATCCCTTCCCTATTCAAACACAACCTAAAAGGGGTGGGCCACTCTTCCCATGCGGATCACAAGGGGCATTCCACACTTCCCATACATCACCTTCCTATTGCCACGTCTAGCATCATCTGCGACCGATGGGTTGCAGTCTCCCCTCCGTCGCGGTTGAGCGATCGCGGCTCGCTAGGTCGCCCGGGTGGCTCGGATGCGGGCCTCCAATCCTCTATACCTCCATGGGCCACCACTAGCCGTAGCCATGGGCCACCACCAGTGTCCACCGTGGGCCACTACTGGTCGCTTCCACTAGAATTGGCACACCATCAGTTCCTTCTATGGGCCACCAGAGTTTCTCTGGTGGCATGTTTCTCAATCCATCTATGCCTATGGGATCATAAGGTTGCCACCTTCACTGAGACGACCTTTAACTCGCCTTTACTCCTTTTGAGAATTCATCCACAGAGAACACCCATGAAAAGTGTCTCAGGTCTTGTTCGTGTCAGCCCACACCCTCTTCGTTAGAAGTTTAAAAATACAGGGAGGTTCGAGGACTGTAGTTCAATCAAGAAAAGTGATAATTTAATCTCGAATAGAGAAATCCAAAAAGAATTCACCCTCCAACAAGAATGCATGATCCGCAGATTAACCTGTTCATGGGTTAATCCACATTCATCTTTTTAAATAAGAACAAGTAAATCATGAATCAAAACAAACCCCCTACCTCTCTTTGATGTCTGTTATTGAAGCATTTCGTTTGTGGGGGTTAAATCTTTGTTGGTGATTTTTTCTTCTTAGATTCGTTATCATTTTTCACCATTCTTTGCCTCTCAAATCTGTCCCACTGGTGTTTGTTTTTATTTTTTAGAGAGAAATTCGATCATAGGTTTTTTGAAGAATCTCCAACGTTTCATTCCCACTCTCCAATGCGTTGGCTAATTAAAAAGGGAACATGTCAAAGTGTTTCTACTACACTGCGACGTTGCATCATTATGCTTGAACAACGATCCATTAATGATTCTCATTTAATTTTCCTTATTGTCACACCACAATGCCACCGTCCGCCGCTCAATGATGAGAAAAATAAAATAAAATAAATTTTTAAAGTTATTTTATTATTTTTCTAAAAAGTCTGAAAATTAACTTTTTCATCCGACCCTTGATGGTAGAAGTTAATTCATTTATAGGTGAATCTCAGTGTTTCATGTTCAACAGTGCCCTCATATTTTTGATCTAATCACTAGTTCAAAAGTTTCAAAAACCCGCTCACATGTTTATTTAAATGAACCTAAAAAAAGTTCAAAAATTAACTTTCATCCTCAACCCACACCAGTCGAGGTTAGGCTCTTCCTAAGGGGAAAAAACCCCCATAAGCTCAACAAAACTCTCATATTTTTAATCCAAGTTACCATTTATAAGTTTTAAGTATTTTGAAATAAAATAGTTATTACTTGGTTATTTTATTTACATCCAAAAACTAACTTTCATTGTTAGCCCGTGCTAGTCAATGATAGGATCTACGTAAGGAAAGAATACCCTCAAGAGTTTAGTGGTGGTCTCATATTTTTAATCCAAGTCATCATTCATGAGTTATAAGCATTTGGAAAATAAAATAATTTTATTTAATACTTTTATTTACAGTTATTCCATTTTTGGGTTTTCTCATTAGAGGCCTGTGTCTAATAAAATTAAGTCATTCCTACGGTAAACCCATGATGATGAATGCAACGGTGCCCTCATATTTTTTATTCGGGTACCCATTTAATATTTATTCCACTTTTTCAAGAAAACATCTCATGCATGCTATTTAAAGCTAATTTTTTTTGACGGATCATTCAGGGAACTCAGAGACTCAAAATGACACGCTGTCTCAGTGCCTGGTCTTGAAATAATTCTATATAAATAAAAAAAATTACATGGAAATTCCAGTACATTACAATAATTTCCTAAGGATAGCTGTTGCACTAAAGGTTCATAGCAGATCCCTGCTATGATTAGAACCTGGAAGTGCAATAACACTATTCTTGAATATATTTTCTATGGCTGGATGATGTTATTTTAGAGAAACAAATAATACAAACCATTAGGGGTGAGGAATCATAAAAATTTGAGGAACCTTCTCATTGTGTGCGCCCTTGGTAATATCCGGGAGGATATTATGAGAACAAGACCTGCTAGTATAAAATCCACATTTCATAGTGTCATTAGATGTTCCTATCTCTAGATGTGTGTATTGGTCCTTAGACTTCAAAATTATTATTAATGGGTTTTACAAATCACACACTTAGATGTATTGATGAAAAATATGAAGACACACTGTTCGCAGTGAGGTAAGATATGTTGGGTGTGTCACGAGTAATACTGCATTACTAGATAATGCAAGAAAGGATTTTTCCCTTCTATTCCATAACGAAAGTTGATATATCAGGCCTTTTGATGGAATTGATATAGCCTAAATAAATTCTTTTCCATGGTGAGGAATGAGCGAGTTCAATTTCAGGAAGTCAAAGAAAGAATAATCGAGCACATGGGTTGATGACACTAGCATGAAACCTGCTTGATTTGAGATATCAATACAAAGGGATTACATTACATGGTAAGCATTCAAAGGAGGTGACACATCATTTCAGGGATAAATTATTTCTCTATGGGTTCCTTGGCATGTTTCAAGATGCTAACCTTGTACTTTAGGCAGGCTACGCCTAATTCCATTAAAAAAGAGGCTTAGATGGTCACACAGTAAGTGTGTATAAGTATCTTAGTTAAATATTAATTTAACAAGTTGAATAAATATTATTCCCATTTTTGGTTTAATAATTATTCAAGTATGCCTGATCACATTTATTTCGACACTAGTTATTCGAGAGAATATATTGAGGGCGAAATAATATATTTATTAGTGAGTAATGCAGTGATATTTATTTAAGAAATAAACAGTCATTATTTAAGGTCTAATAAATGCGGTGGAGGAAATAAAGAAAATGGAAAAAAAAAACCACAGGCCGTGTATATTAATATATACACACCTTGTAGTTTTTATGTGAATTTGTAAGAATTAATATTATTTATTTAATTAAATAATATTAGGTGTAATTCACTAGGTGCATGTAAAGTAATGATAATAGTCAAATGCTATTTTTAGACATGGGGTCTTATTAAGAGTCAAATGAAATAAATAAATACATATAGGTAATTATTTTATTTTATTATTATAAGTATTATAAATCGCAATTACATTATTCTCATTAATATTGGTCATTATTTATGGTTGTGCACAACAGATCTGGAGAAAGCTCTCAAGTAAAGGGATAATTCCTTTCCTCCAAGAAGGCTCTCATGTTACGAGAGAGATCCTACTCCATCGGATCAAGTAGAGCACTTTCGAAGCAGCTCTCAAGGCGATCGAAGGTAGACATCGCAAGCAAAGTATCTTCTGCACTAACACCCGAAGATCCCTTTAGCGATGCCCATAGATAAGTGTAGCATGTGTGGATCATGACTAGAGGAAGACTACACTTGGATTCTATGACACAACGATGAATCACATTGGATCATCACCAGAAACATCAACAGAGAGAGAATTCCATCAAGGTAATTATTGTCTTTTAATTAAATTAATTATAACCAACATACGATGATCCTCTCTATGGTTCTGTGAATTATCTCTTTCTTTTTCTTTTTTTTGATTATTTTCTAAAGATCCAGCATTTTATCATCGTGAAAAATATCGGATTGATCGTTGTTAATGGTAAAATTAAAGTTGGGTACACCCATCAACACACTTACACTACGCTCGGAACCTAAAACATATTCCGTCCATGACCACCATTTAACTATTGCATACCACATCACCATTTTCACATATTTCTATCCATCACATTTCCCTATCTTTCCAACCATGCGACTATAGGGTAAGGTAAACATTAAGGATATCAACCTTTTTACTTATTCCTTCCATGTATATCCTCCACCTATACTCCACCACAATCACATACTCATTATCACAGAAGGGTATAACATGCAGGGTATCAATATCATTCCCCGTACTATGTATGACCTCCACCACACATCATTATCATCACCACATAACTGAGTCAATCAATATATTACAGATTGATAACTTCAACCCATTGCAATCCATATGAATATGCCTACTTCGATCCATCATAACTCATAACCATTACACCACATCATCTCCCATATATATATCGTCCCCAATAATCATTTACACTATTAAAAACTATATAACAACCATGTATCAAGAAACATGTTTCACAAAAATCATCAAAACCAATAGAAGTGAAACCAAATATTAGAGAAAGAATCATAGAGGCAACAATATCACTTTTTATTTTATTATATTATCATTAATTACTTCCTCACCACCATTTCTGGATTTATCATGCTATTTATTTATGATAACCTATTCTCCATCTATTAGAAACCCATGCTTTATTTAATTATAGCCCATTATTTTTACATTTCAACCACAAATAATATTCATAATATCCTCTATCATTATTTTCACATTCAATACCAAACCACACATCCATCCACTCCCCATATCAATCCCTTAAATAATCAATTATAAAATTATTACGACCATGGTCATTTCATATCAGGTCATCCAAATTAATAATACCTGACTACCCCTTCACATTCAACCCCATTATCAAATTCAAATCTTCCTTGTATTTTATTTTAAATCCATGATCCATTTAACATTTTATATATTCACCCAACTTTCAACTTATCCCTTTTTAATATATTACTACTCAATATATATTTATCTTATAATGTTCCCTTCATAGATCCATGTTTTTTATTTCCCATATTGGTTTCCCAATTATCATTAAAATTTCACTAACCAATTAATTAATAATCACAGAGAGTCATATTTAATAGAAAAGGGTCAATACCCCCTTTCCATCCTCACCAATTTAAATTAAATAACTTCACTCTAAATCACAACCAATTCCAAAAATAACAATGATAACATAAAAAATACAACTTTATAATTCTATATTTTTAGCAAGAAACTTATATTACCATATTTATGTAATTATGAATTTATGAGTGGTGATCAAAACATTCAAACATATTAACTATTCACTATTTTAATAGTAGGTGGTTTCACTACATATAAATAGATCATGAAAATAAAAAAAATACACAGAAGAAGTTCTTCAATTTAAGACAGAAAAATCGTAGGTTGTATTAAGTTCCATGCATCACTTTATTACCATAAAATTTCTATATATTTTAATCTCATGATTATCTTAAGGTATTATTTCTAATTTTATTCATATAATAATAGTAGTAGAATTACAAAAATAATGAAGGGGAATATAGAAAATACATGTGTAACACATACCCTTTTTACTATATTATTATATTTATTTTTTATCCTTCTTGGTAGATTTAAGAGTAATATAATTAAGAATATATTATTTAATATGATAGTAGAAAGTTATAAATACCCTACCTCATGAAATACTTTAGGGTATGCTGCACCAAAATAGAGGAAGAGAGAGAAACCAACACTGTCCTGGGAGATGCGTGAAGGGATTAAGTGAATTGCAGTGACTTCCAGATTTTGAATGGAAAAGCTCCAACCAAATATGTTTTAGAAAAATAAAGAAGATAATAAATGTCAAGGTTCTCATATTTTTAAAATAATAGATATGTGATTCTCTCGAATTCACTATAAAACGTTGTCAAATATTTCCTTTTTAATTCTTACAATACCAGTTGTGGGTTTACACCCCCTGGATCACCCATTTCAATCTTCCAAAATTTAGAAAGTTAATTAATTTTTTATTCTTCATAAATATATTTAAATAAATATTTTTTAAAATTTGTTTTTTAATTTTTTTGTTTAAAAGGGATAGGGTTGCTGATTTTTTTTAAAACGGGACCCAAGATGCTTGAACCCTGTTCACACATCTCCAATCTGAGGAAGATGTGTGAACAGGGTTCACACATCCTAGGCACAATGGAGGATGTGTGAACCTCATTCACGCATCCTTCATGAAATGGATGAAGGATGTGTGAATGGGGTTCATGCATCTTCCTGGAAAGTTTTTATAAAAGGACCCCCTCAAATCTCCTTCTTCTCCTCTGATATTTTTTAGAAGCCCTGCAAAATTTCATTCTCAAAAAATAATTTCTGATTTTAAGAAGGTAAAATCTCTATTTAAAAATTATTTGTTTAATTGTGTTTATTTAATTTATTTTTATGGTTTATTTATTTATTTTTTGATGTGTAGAAATTAGTGTTTTACTGTATGGTTTATTTATTTAATATGTATTGATGTATGTATGAATGTGTAAATTACTGTCTTTTGATTGATTTAATTTTCGAATGAGTTATTTTTTGGTGTATGAATTTATATTTAATGTTTAGGAAATTTAAATATGGTATGTATAAAATGTAATTTATATTTAGGGAAATAAAATTATTTTAAAAAATGTATATATTTTTAATTTAAATGGAAATTTTAACATATTTATATGTATCTAAAATATTTTATTTTTAAATAAATATTAATTTAAATTATAATATTCTATACACTAGCTATATAATTTATTAAAAATATACTAGTTATATTAAGTATCATATTTAAATTTATTAAAAAATATATAGAAAATTATTTTTGTTAATGGTATTAAAACATTTTTCTATAACTAGTAATTTTAAATTATATTAAGTGTAAGTAATTATTATTTGAAGTAATAAAGTATGAAATATAATTAATTAAATATTTAAAAATAGAAAAATGACAGAAAATTTATATATATTTAATTTTATTAAATTGAAAATAACATATGTTTATATTATTTTAATTCTTTTTATGTAAGTGTAAATTATAGTACTTTTATTTACTACTAATAATAATTTTGATTAATAAATGTAAATAATAATGAGTATAAATAATTATTATTTCAAGTAATAAAGTATAAAATATATTTACTTATATGTTGTAAAGTAATAGAATGACAAAAAAAGAACAATATATATATATATATATATATGCATTTTTATAAAATGGAAAATAACATAAGTTTCCAATATTGTAATGGTTATTATGTAAGTGTAAATTATTTTAGTTTTAATTAAATTTAATAAATGTTATTATTAAATATATATGTATATATACATACAAATTGAAAAGTTAATTTTTTTGAAAACAAGTGTAGATATTTAATATATATTTCATCTAGTAATAGGTAAATTTATATAATATGTAGAACATAATAAGTATATCAAAAAACATGTTAGGATTATTGTGTTATGATTGACCTTGAGGTAACTAACCAATTCATAATAGAAACCACATGTATTTTTTTTGTATGTGGTTATATATAGTTTGTAATAATTGCGTTTCTATTTCTGTATTGATGACCTGCGAGTCATTTCTCACCAAGTTTGTAATGACCTGTATGTCCGCTTAAATTTTTTTATGTATTTCATACCCCTATATCCCCTCACATGCATGTGAGTAAATTTATAATTAAAATATGATCGAAAAGAGACGTCCCCTAAGAGGTTTCCCTAAAGAGGTGTCCCCGAAGAGGCATCCCCAAAGAGGAATTCAAGAATAGGCATTCGACAAGAGGTGTTTGACAAGAGGCATTGATGTTTGAAAAAATACTGATGTTTGATGAAATATTTGATAATATAGACACTAGGAGTCCATCTATAGTTTTTTGGTTAGTTTATCAGATAATGATAAACTAATCCATAGTAAGTCTCAAGATCAAGTCATGGTTATTTATTCATAAGTAATTAATATTTATGGAACATTTGATAAGTGGTATAAAAATATATAATGTTATATTAAATTTTCTTTGATAATAATATCAACATCACTATACCTCAACATTTATAAACCAATACATATAAAAAGTTTCAATATCAAGTCAATTATTTAATCATATATAATTTAAATAATTTAAAATTTTAATGTAGTATATAATATTTTATTAATTATTTTTTTCTAGGTAATCCTGTTTGTGTAAATATATTGTAATAGTGAGGTAATTTATACTGATTAGGGTTTTAACTATAGTTTTACACCTACAAGAGTGGAAAATCTTAATGGTTGTATGAAATTGGATGAAGTTCGCAATAAGATTCATATTCAGTTAAAACTAAGGGATGATCAATCCATTACTTCAATTACATATCGAAATCTTTAATATCCCGAATGTTTATGGAACACCGAGTACCCTCTGGTCGATGATGAGGATTGGATGGATGCATCTAACTTATTCAAGAATGAGTGTACTAATGGTCTGATGGAATTGTATGTGGGGATTTGTGATATTGATGTGGTGAAACTTATTACTATAAAACTATATTTTGTGAGCTCTATAGAATTAGGTCCTTCACAATATTCTTATTCATTACCTCCTCATTTGAATAATGTATTATAACCAAATTATGAATATTATTAGAATTTGGGAGGAAATTTAGATAACATCCCTTTGTGCACTACTGAAATAGTGAATGAAATTTTATCTGAGGAAGAAGAATCTGATGAGGCATCAGAAGATGATGTGGGTGAGGGTGATGTGGGGAATGAACATTAGGAGGTTCCTTTGAAAGATAGACATCCCATGATAGGGTGATGTGGGGAATGAACGTTTTGAGGTTCCTATGAGAGACATACATCCACAACATCCTCTAGTTAGTGGTAATCATCATTTAGTATTGAGTTCCTTAGTTGAAGGAATGTCGCATGAAAAACATTTTGATTGGGATGTCATTACACCAGCTTATGAATTCCCTAGAATTATAGGTAATAGATTTTCATCAAATGATAATTCCATTAATGTATGACAAGAGTTTGAAATTAAAATTTTCATGAAAATGTGGTAAATCAATACCACATAGAGAGACATTTCATATTTGGGTTGATGAGTCAAAGAAGACAAAATATCTCATTTTTTGTGAAAAATATGGGGCAGAATGTAAATTTCGATTAAGAAAAATATATGATAATTTTTTTGTATGTTGGAAGATAACCAAACTAGAAGGCCTACACACTTGTGTGCATCCAAGCTTATCACAGGATCACTCTTCACTTGATGCATATTTTATATCAACTGTTATTGTTGAGATGATACAAACATGTCAGGATGTTTTCATTTCCCTTTTTTAGGAAAGAATTCAATAGTTTTACAACTATAAGATATCCTACAACAAAGCTTGGAAGAAAAAATAGAAAGAAATTATAAAAGTGTGTAGTGATTGGGATGAATCTTATGAAATGTTGCCACAAATTATGGGATTGTTGTCTCTCAAAAATCATATTTTTTATCATTTGAAAACTATTAAGTATGTGTCCCCCAATCACCGAGTTGATCGATCACCGAGTTGATCGATCAAAGGTGAAGTTCAATAGGATTTTTTTGGGCATTCAGGCCATGCATCACTACTTTTCTCTATTGTAAACAATTCATACAGGTCAATGACACTTTCTTTTATGGAAAGTATATAAGTGTTCTAATCATTGATGCCACAGAAGATGGTAATCATTCTCCTTTAACACTTACATTCTATATTGTTGAAAAGGAGAATTTTGAATGCTACAGCTGGGTTTTGGCATGTGTATGCATTCATGTCACACAAAACAAGGGCATGTGTCTGATATCTGATTGCCATTGAGTGATTATAGAAACTATAAATAGTGATGGGTTTTAATGGAATGAGCCTAATTCTTATCATTGATATTAATTGGACATATTGCAAGTAATGTGAACAATAATTTCAGAGATGAGCCAATAAAGAAGGTTATCCTCAAGTTGGGTATGTTTTTCTAAACATACTTTTTTTAAAGAAAATTTAATATCCTTTTTAATACAATATTTTGTTATGGTTTCATAATATGATCCCAAAAAAAATGGTTTAATCGATGTCTTGAAGAGATTTGAAGGGATAATAAATATGTGTATGAATATATGATGCACATTTCAAAGGAAAAATGGTCATCAGCATATGATGATGGTGGGAGATATGTCCATATAACCACTAATATAGTGGAGTTCATAAATGGGGTCCTCAAGGGTGTTCAAAATCTCTTGATCATAGGGTTGGTGCAAGATACATTTTATATATGTGTGCACTACTTTATTGACCAGTCCCAAAAGGCCTATCAGAGGATGGAAAATGGAATGCATTCTACTTAGTATTTCCAAAGTGACATTGATCAGATACTGAATGAGGCTTCAATATGGAGTATTGTAACCTTTGATAGGGAAAAGAGGAGCTTTCAGGTAAGAGAGTTCTATGACTAGGCTACATGAACCTATGGTTGAGTGGTTGTGGTGATGTTGGATAATAGGTACTGTGATTGTGACAACTTTCAGGCATTGAAATATCTATGTACACATGTTATTAAAGATTTTAATTTGGTAAATATATCATGGGAGCCATATGTTAACCTGGTGTATCACATGAGCAC
The DNA here is from genome assembly GCA_963277665.1 of Viscum album. Taxonomy (NCBI): domain Eukaryota; kingdom Viridiplantae; phylum Streptophyta; class Magnoliopsida; order Santalales; family Viscaceae; genus Viscum; species Viscum album. The sequence goes on along the minus strand of OY728129.1, from coordinate 580,334,993 downwards.
TTTGGTTAACTGTTATAGTGCAACTTGGATGCCTGTTGGTGATGTTCATTCTATCCCATTTCCTAATGATCAATCGACTGTCTTCCCTGATATTTCTAGGTTTCATAAGTTGTTTTTTTTCATTTATGTTTTTTTCAATTTCTATAGTTTTTTAAATTATTGGATTCATACTACTAGGTTTTACCCCTGAGGAAGAACGAAGTCAACTCGAATCATAAATGAGATGGATTGGGCTTTGCAATGAGGATGGGGACTACCATGAAGTATTTTTCATGAATAAGGACATACACATAAGAGATGACTGTAAGTGGTAGGATAGAGCTACACATCCCATCATCCATGACCGAGTCTATGTATTTTATCATCAATGTGTATATTTTGTTTTGTATGTGGACGTTTTAGTAATTAATCATTTTATTTCTGACTAGCTCCATTTTTTACATGTTTCAATTTTATTTTGTCTTTATTATAGATTCAATCATAAATTTTTTTATGATACTATAACTGTAAAAAAAATAAACATACAGTGAAAATTAATTTGTCACGCTTCCACATGTTCAATGCAGGTTTTTCATCACTACTGTATTATATAAAAAAAATTAAACTAAATTAAACTTCATTGGAGATAAATAAAACAAGAAATTTATAACCTAAAACAACAACACCTTCTACATATATTTTATACCTTATTTTCCTTGTTGTATTTTTTAATAAAAGTTTACAATTTTTATTGAATTCAATATAAAAAACTAATGATGACATCATTTGTGAAAATGGAAGGTTTTCCGTTGCTCACATACTAGGCTACTCATGTATCATGATTGGTTTAGAGGGACATCTTATGCCTCCTTTGATTCTATATAGATCTCATCATTTCCATCATGATGCACCACCTCCCAATATAATCCCCCATATTCATCACACATGATTCTATACTATAGTAGTGTTCGAATTCACCTTTATCGATCATCATCTCATTGCTGTGCTTATAGAGATATGGAGTCTAGAGTCACATAAATTCCATTTTAGAGAGGGGATGATGACTATTACCTTTTAGTATGTGTCCATTATGTTGGGTCTTCTCAACGACGGTGCAGATCTGACAGGTTGAGTTAGAGAAGATTGGTTTGAGCTTGTTCATAGATTAATGGGCATAGAGGTTCATGATGATGAAAGGTCCATCATCAGTGGTAGATTACACATGCCCTAGTTAGAAAATCACTTTACACATCTAGTAGATGATGATGATGGCATCATTGTGCTGCGATTTGCACGTACATATATTTTGAGGCTGATAGATGGAATGCTTTTCATAGATCACTCCACTACTTTTGTACATCTGATTTATTTACCTTTTCTAGAGGATTTGGACCAGGTATGCCGATATAGCTGGGGGTCTAATTTTCTAGAATATACATATAGGGTGTTATATAGTGCTTGTCGCATTGATAAGATACAAATCATATGATGTGTTGTTATTCTATAGATGTGGGTATAAGATCACATCACTCGTTTAGATCCACATACTCATGCGTTATTGCCTGCAGATATTGTAGCATAGGATCCATGTAGATGATGGCATGTTATTAATTCATTCTAATGTCTAACTTAATTTTATAAAATTTTATTATGAAATGTAACTATAATAATGTTATCTACAGGTGGAGTCAGAAACATCGACATTTAGATTCCACTAGAAACGACGTCCACACCTACAAACTTATGATAGACAACCTTTGACTAGATGATGTAAGTGATTATTATTTATATTTTTAAATATTTACTCTTTACTGTAAATATATTCATTTATTAATTGATTATTAATTTTTTATTTCATATTAAATGGATTCCATATACAGATGATATCATCCAGAGTCTTCCACCATATTGTATGACGATGTTTACCAATGACTCCTATATAGTTCCATTGATTCATTTTCATATAGTCGAGTGGAATCAGACCAACAAGGCAGTTTGGATTCTTTCAGCCTATTCCTGACCCACCTAGTTAGTTAGAGTCACTACATTCCCTGAAGATGTCAGGGAAGAGAGAATTTCATTGGAGGAGATACCATGCCATATATATTGATCTATGAGATAGACGATAGTAGACTCGATTATGAGGGGATGGGATGATATTTTTTCATTTTTTGGATCAGTTGGATTACGAGTCCTGGTACTACAGGCCCCTAGTCAAACTTATGACACGACACATACAATAATTTCATGAGTTGGTATACATTTTTCCTTCCACTGTTTAATAGATTTTTTATTAACATTACTTAACAACAGAATTTGTTTTCGTAGGATACTCGTATCAGTCATCTATATCACATGTCTGATACAATAGAGAGAGATGAATTTGACCAGGTATATTTTCATACCATTTTGGAAGAGTTGATTACTTAGATGAACAAGATTTTTCATGGAATTTTCTTTGATCCACCATATGATGATGAGGCTGCAGAGCCTGCTGAGCCTAGTATAGATGTACCAGGGGTTGAAGACCCTATTATGGATGCTGATATTCCATAGGAGGAGGGATTTCATCATGATAATCCAGATGCTACTATTCTACTGGAGGGGGGTGTTCATCATGATTAGTTAGATGCTCCTCCAGTTTCTCAGTCATAAACAAAGGTAGATATAGATGTTGAATGGACTGCGCTAGATTCTTTATTACTCCCTACTATGAAAACATCCACATCACAACAACCATCTTCTTCACATGTTGGTGAGAGTTCCATCCAACATCCACTATCCTTAGAGGCAGGACAGGGTATAGGCATGGAGACTGTACATCCACAACCTGTCACATAGGATGATGTGTAGGTGGTTACCGATGATGATATACAAAAGCAGTGTATAACAAAGGAGAGACATAGACAGATATGTCATGGACACATCTAGTGTAATCTTAGCTGTGGGACAGAGGAGAATCCATGCCATAGGCATAGATTAGGTTGATATTAGATTTAATATACATGTTGTATGTGCCTTAATATTCTGATTTGTAGAGTTATATTCTTTTTTAATAAGTTCATTACTATTATCATATTATCTACCAAAATAAATAATTACACTTTTTATATTCATAATAATACTTAGTATTGTTATATATATATATGTATAATAAATAATGTTCTTAAATTAATTAATAAATATTAATAATATTAATTATTTTGAATTCAAAAAGACTCTGGATGAAATGATCCATGAACTTAAAGAAATATTGAAAAATATTATTGATCAAAATGATTTGAAATTGGATGTAAAATCATAGAATATCACGGAATGTAAATATATATTAAAAAATGTTGCTTGAAGAAGAAAATAAATGAATAATGGATATTTATGAAGAGTAGGTGATTATAATTGAAGATTAGAAAAACCACAATATGATATTTATGAAATTAAAAGTTCATTTAGCCAATTTTGAGAAGATTTATATTCACACTTTATAAAGTGTCACAACTTCTACTGGTTCACAATCTTCACTGGAGGTTTTTAAGGTTAAAATAACACCATCAGGTGATAAAATTATAGTGTTTATGGAAAATGTTGATTTAATATTCTTCTAGAATAAGAAACAATCCTCAAAGGGTTAAGATTGCATCATCCATGAAGGCTAATAAGGAAAGAACATCTCCACAAAAATAAGAATTTAATGTGAAGAGATCCCTTCTACACCAATATAAATTAGAACATATGTTCAGATATTCAATCATGAATACTAGAGGAATTGGACCAACTTCATTGAGAAAAAAACTCATCCTTCCTATTCACATTAAAAAGTAATAATGATCCACTATATTTCCTTAACAATTATTTATTTTATATATTCTTATGATATAATTAATTTATGGTAAACCAAGTTCTTAGGGGGATAACATGATAAGAAGTGAGTTCTATCAATTCATGATCATAAATATGAAGAATTTATCATCCTTGAAAAATTCCTCAATTGGTTGTCAAATACAAATAACAAAAGAGGGTCATCATTGATGGATTTTAAGAACGTGTTATCATATTCAAGAAAAATAAGTATAAATAACATATCATCATTATTTGATCATATTTTGGGTTTTATAAAGAATAATTATTGAAAATAATATCATTCTTGGTGAGGTAATATATGTTTTTAAATATAGATAGTCATAAGTTAAATATGAATTACCATGTATTCTCTATATTGGAACACCTTGAAATCCATTTTTTAAGAGATACATCATTATAAAGATATTTATGAGTGTTTCCCTAGAGGGGTAGGCCAATGAATAAATATAAAATTTCTGCCAGAATTAGTATATCAATTAGAATCAAATCTAATTACTGTAGAATGTTCAAGAAGATCATGTTATTAAAAGAGGTATATTTTTTCTAAATCTCTCTTCCTTTGTTAACAAAAAATAAAATCAATGGAAATGGGTTTTAATTGAGTTAATCAATGACATAAGAAAATTTAAAGTATGGATGCACTCAAATTCCGCTTATCCTTATTATTTCACTTGAATGTTTTTGATCTATTTATTAAAGTGAGTGCATGAGTTTTAGGTTTATTTTTCTAATAAAATTTTCATATATTCATCCTAAAATAAAATTAGATTACCTTTTATGTGACACCCCGACCCCATTTACCCAGTTTCGGTGCATTATTACATAACATTGGCATGATACAAGGAATTATGTCTTGAAATACCGATCAGTTTAGTAGCCTTGGAAGTACTAGATAAATTCATCAGTTTTACATTACATCATGAAATAAAAACATCGACAAAATTTTCTCCCCTTTTGAACACACTTATATTCTTAGCCTATCCCTGCAGGTCAACCATAAAATACTTCTTCACATCCTGGAAAAAATAAAACATAGAAAGGGATGAGCTCAGATGCTCAGTAAGGATAACAATATAGTGGAAACTTTCATAAATAAGAATAAACATTTAAGGAAATGTATAAGACTAAAACAAAATAATTTTAAACAAAAAATTCAGAATAATATAGAAAATATGAAATAAAACAATTCAATTTACTAATTCACATGGATATTATACTAGTCAAATAATGACATGGAATATCAATAGCCACTTTCATAATGATGGAATGCATAATGTCAGACTTCACAACCACATAGTAAAGGCCTTGTGCCAAGACTACAAATAATATTTTGTCAAGGCCTTTTTCCAAGACACTATTTTGTCTCATGATACCTACTAATTCATTGAGGATCTATATAGGGATCCACCCATCACTTACTAAGTCCAATGCATTCCTCATATGAAAAGGTTTAAACATAACATAAACATTCATATTAAAACTAACATATAAAATGTCAATACTTTATCCATAAGCCATGAATGGTGTAAAAATAACACATCCATAGTCAAACATATCACAAAAACTTCAATACAATATGGAATTTTTGTATCATAAAAAATCAACTTCAAACAAGCTTAAAATCCATCAAAGGATGTTGACATAAGTGAAATCAAAACTTTTTTTAGAGAAATATCTCTTTTTATTTTGAAATAATTTAAAAGTAATATAATTATAAATGTAAACATTTATTTTGAAAATATTATTATAAGATTTTATGGGAATCTTTGATGATGATATAATGGTGAAAAATAGCCACACCCGCTATATAAGATAAAAAAGACATTCTTACCTTAATTTTGTCGAAAAGTTCATAAAGTACCTTGTTTGGAAAACGATGGAAAGATTCCTTTAAAAACATATATGGTAAAATAAGGGTGTAAATGAATTTAACCCAAAGTATAGTAAATAGTAAAAATGGTTTGAATTAAATTTTTAAGAAAACACGGATGTGGATGATAAAGAGGTCCCAGTAGATACTTACGTAAAAACAACCTCAGATAATAAAGAGACTATGAAATTAACCCTTACCTTGCAATTTTCCTTTGTTGAGGGTAGGTTAACCTCCTATATAATGGTGAAATCATTGTTATTAAATTATTAAAGAACCATATACATTAATATGATATCATATATGATATTCTAATATTGATCTGTTAATAATATTTCAACAGTATCATTGTTTCAGGTGTTAACTGATTCGTTTTCCTTTATATGATTTTTTACATAAGTAATGTTTGTTTTGAATACGATGTATCTTATTAATATTAAGAATTATATTAAGTATTTAAACAATATTTTTAATCATAAAATGAAAATTATTCTTGAATGGATACGATGGGGAATGAATCTCATCGCGTTTGTGGAGACAGTAATCCGTACGTACGCACAAGCGACAATATCATTATTTTGATATTAAAATCGTATATAATTGGATGGTATATCATATATAAAGAATAATTATCATTTTATATTTATTATTTAAATCATTTATACTCATTATTATACCCATACAAATGATGAAGTGTTTGAATAACAAACTATACCACGATGTGGAGATGGTAATCCGTATGTACGCACGTATGGTGAAATTTTCATTTATAGGATGGATAGAATAATGAATATGGTTTTAAAATTTTTATAATAAAATAATAGTATATAGAAGATACTAGAGATATTATTTTAGAATGGAAACAACAAATAAAGAAGAAGTGGAAGAAGAAAAGAACTTGAAAGAGATGATGAAATATTTACCTCTTCATCATGTCCTTCCTTTTGATTTGATCAAAAGGGCTCCTTAGGTTGGCTTTATGACTAAAGGAATACCACTAGGATAAAGGGAGGCCAGTTGAGAGGATATTTGGGTAGGGTTTGGCTAATCCAAATGGCTTTTAAGGTGTAAAATTAAGAGAAGGGGAAGTTACCTTTTATAAGAGGGGTGAGGGTCACTTTAGGAAAAGCTTGAAATATTATTTTATAATAAAATTATTTTCGGTTTTTAATATCTCAAAAATAAACTATTTAAAGGATAAGGTGGGTATGGGTCTAAAAAATATAAACCAATAGGTTTTAGATAGGTTTAGGTCATCATATTAACCTTATCTTTTAGATTTAACTCTTAGTTAAATAGTTTGTCATTTATCATGTCTCTTTGTATTTTTATATTATATGGTTAATAAACTTAATATAACATGCCAAGAGAACCCCATGTGGTTCATTATTAATATATATAACCTTATCTAAGTAATTTTTCTGAAACTTTGATTTTTAGGAATATTATATCAATTAATAATATAATATTTGTTTTAAAAACTCAATTATGTCAATTTTGACACTAGTTTGTATTTTGTTTTTTTTTTAAATTCATAACAACATTATTAATTAAAAAAAATTTCATTTAATAAACCCTAACATGTCATATTAACCTATAAAATTAGTTTAATTCATTAAAAGTCTTAAATTAGATTTATTTTGGATATTTATAATATCAATTATTTTAATCTTTCATTAATAAGTTAATTACTGCATCATCATTGTGTCATAAATAAATTTAATTATTTAATTTATAAAAATTATAAATAAAATACCATTATGTAGGAAATATTTTTATATTTCTAATTAATATTTATAGTCAAATTAATCTTATGCATAACTCTATATTAAAAATGGTTTAGTTATTAAACTTTGATTTTAACTCTTTTAACTCTTCTTTAAATAAAATAATAATAAATGTATTAATCTAATCCATGTGAACCAAAGGGGATAATATTTTATTATTAAGGTTTTTTGGTCTATTAAACTTATCCAATATAATTAGGACATGTTTTAGGGTAATTATAATATCATTTTTACCCTTAATTACCATATTTACTTTTAACCGTGGTAAATAAAAGTTAAAAGTTACTATTCACCAAAAATTATTTTCATCTTATTGAACCAAATTTTACTTCATGATATTAACCGTGTCCTTTATATTTTTTAAATTCAACTCATAGAAGTGGTAAAATTAAGTTTTATACAAATTTGCAAATGCTCCTAGGAGGTGGGCAAAAGACGGTAAAAAGTTCGATAAAATTTTATATATCTAAACTTATTATTAAATGACTCCAATGAATTACATTGAACATATATAGGTATTATGTATCTATTTTTACCTAAAATAAATTAAAATAAAATAACTAATTTTTTAAATAAAAAGTTGGTTTTAACTAATAACGCAGTGTTTTTTCACTATTCATCAAAAATTGAAAGTTTTCAAAAAAATACAAAAAATTCACCCTAAGCTAAATTCAATATTCCAAATCCAAAAATGAATTCCATTTTGAAAGATAAAAATTATAAAATTTTAAAAAGTGGGTATTACTATTCGTAACGACTAGTTTGATTGGTTGCGGTGTGTTAGAATCTCGAAGTTGCATATAATGAAAGCTGTTGCATTATTCAAAGGGAAACATTCCGTGGAAGCTTGGGGTGTCACATTATCCACTCAGAATAATTTTATCCTCAAAATTTCTAGAATATTACTACATAAAAATATTTGAGTGGTTCTTCATCATAAGTTCCTCGGGCTCCCACGTTGCCTCTTCCATCTTATGGTTTCTCCATAAAACTTTCACCAGACGAGTCGTCTGGTTTCTCAACAACTGTTCTATGGTATCAATAATTTTGACAGTATCTTCACAATAAGACATATCAGGTTCCAGTTCAATTTCTTCATATGTGAGTACATGCATTGGGTCAGACATGTATTTTTCAATAGTGATACGCGAAATACATCATGAGCTTTGGAGAGACTTGGAGGCATTTTCAAACGATTAGCTACAACTGCAATTTGTTCTAGAATTTTCAAAGGTCCGATATACCTAGGACTCAATTTACCCTTCTTACCGAAATGTATAACACCCTTCCATGGAGATACCTTTAAGAAAACATGGTCTCCTACTTGAAATTCCAAATCCTTCCTTCAGTTATTGGTATAGCTCTTTTGCCTACTTTGGGATGCTTTGATGTGGGTTTGGATAACCTTCACCTTTTACATCTTTTCCTCAACAAGTTTTGGGCCTACAGGTTTTCTTTCACCAAAATCATTCCAACAGGTTGGTGTGTGGCATCTCTTTCATATAAATATTTATATGGTGCCATCTAAATACTTGAATGAAAGCTATTGTTATAGGAAAATTCTACCAGAGGTAAATATTGATCTCACATACCTTGAAAGTCAAGTGATCAAGATCTCAACATGTCTTCTAGGGTTTGAATAGTCAGTTCTGATTGTCCATCAGTTTGAGGGTGGTAGGAAGTGCCCAAATGAAGTTCAGTATCCAGGGCTTTCTGAAGAATTTTCCAGAATCTTGATGTAAAACGATTATCACAATCAGAAATAATCGATAGGGGTACACCATAGAGTCTTACAACTTCATTAATATATAGTCTTTCCAGATGTTCAAGTGGTAAATCTTCTCTTATAGCAAGAAACTGTCCTGACTTGGTAAGATGATCAACAATGACCCATATTGCATCATTCATTCTAGGAGTCCTTGGTAGCCCCATGACAAAGTCCATCTTAATATTATCCCATTTCCACTCTGGTATGGGAAGAGGTTTCATGACTCCTCTAGGCTATTTCCTTAAAACTTTCACTTGTTGACAAACCATACATCGTGACACAAAATCAGCAATCTCCCTCTTCATGTTATCCCACCAAAAATGTTACTTCAAATCTCTATACATCTTAGTGCTACCAGGGTGTATAGAGAAATTGGAGCTATGAGAATATTCAAACAATTCTCTTTTTAGATCAGTTATGTTAGGAACACAAAGTCTCTTCCTAAATTTCAAAATTTCATCTTCATATATGAAGTCACTCAATCTCCTAAAGTTCACAGCTTTAATTTTCTTTTGAAATTCCTCATCATAAGTTTGAGAAATATTTATCATTTCTAGTAAATATGCCTTAGAAACCATGTAAAAAATCATTGATGTTTCACCTTCCATGGTTATTCCTATACCCATATTTACTAGATCCATGTATATAGGATCCCTTTCAACTCTCATCTTGTTTAAAACTCCATGATCTTTTCTGCTCAAAGAATCTTCCACCTTATTTTCCTTCCCTAGGTGGTAGTTTATAGTGCAATCACAATCCTTGAGTAGTTAAAGACATCTTATTTTCCTCATGTTGAGTTATTTCTATGAGAAAATATATTTCAAACTCTTGTGATCAGTATAAATCTCACATTTTTCACCATAGAGATAATGTCTCCATATTTTCAGAGCAAGGATTACAACTGCTAACTCAAGATCATGAGTAGGATAGTTTTTCTCATGATTTTTTATCTTTCATGATGCATAGGAAATAAATATATCATTCTGCACAAGGAAACAACCAAGTCCTTTGAAGAATCACTATAAATAACAAACCCATCGTTCCCTTATGAAAGATTCAAGATAAGAGAATTGACTAATATTCTATTCAATTATTCAAAACATTCTTCACAATATTTTTTCAAAACAAATTTAACCCCTTTACATGTGATATTGGTTAATGGGTTAACCAATCATGCAAAATTTTGGACAAAACATCGACAATAAACTGCTAAACCAATAAAACTGCATACCTCAGTTATACTTGTCAGTGCTGGAAATTCTTGGAATGCCTTTATCTTTGAAGGAACAACATAGATTCCATCCTTAGAGACAATATGGTCAAAAAAAGAAATCTCCTAAAGCCGAAATTCACACTTGCAAATTTTTTCATATAATTCATTTATTCTAAGAGTCCTTAGGATAATGATCAAGTGATTTTCATAATCTTCGTAGTTTTTTGAGTATACCAAAATATCATCAATAAATACCACTAAAAATTCATCAAGATATTTCTTGAAAACTTTATTCATTAGATCCATGAAGATAGACGGTGAATTAGTCAATCCAAAAGGCATTACTGTAAACTCGTACTATCTGTACCTAGTTCGAAATGTTGTTTTCAGAATGTCTTCCTTCTTCACACACAACTGATGATATCCAGATCGAAGTTCAATCTTTGAAAAATATTGAGCTCAATGAAGTTGGTCAAATAAATCATCAATGTGAGGTAGGGGATACTTGTTCTTTATTGTTATAGCATTGATCTCCCTATAGTCAATGCACAACCTCATAGATCCATATTTATTCTTAACAAAAAGAGTAGGGGATCCCCATGGAGAAACACTAGGCAGAATAAATCCCTTATTACTCAATTCTTCTAGTTTTTTCTTTATTTCCACTAATTCTACAATGGCCATTCTATAAGGGGTCTTTGATATGGGCCTTGAACCAGGAATTAATTCAATGGAAAACTCAATTTCTTCTTTTGGAAGATGTCTAGGTATATCCTCTGGAAACACATCAACATATTCTTGCACAATAGGTACGTCCTCTATTCAAACATTCTTTTCCTCACCCATAGTTATTTCATTATCTTCTTCCCCAATAATCGAATTTAGTATAGTTATTGGGGATAGATTTAGATAAGAATCATGTGGTGACTTTTCTAATCTAAAGATTAGGTACTCCATATCATCATCAAAAATTGCAACCTCCTTCTTCTTATAATAAATTTTCACATCATGGTCCAAAAGCCAATACATACCGAGGATTATATCAAATTCAATCATGGGTATGACAATGATATCAACAGATAAAGAACATTTATATGCCCTAATGGGAACTAATTCACAAAACTTTGTTGTGATGATACTTCCCTTAGGTGTTTTGACTGACAAATCCCTTGTTAATTCAAATTAAATATATCTAATTTTCTTAGAAAACTAGGAAGATATGAAACAATGAGATGATCCAGAGTCAACTAAAGCATTGGATAAACTTGAGGAAACCATTAAATTACCTACCACCATGTATTTTGGAGATTCAATCTCAGCAGTAGCAATTTCATAAGCTTGGAATTGATCCCTAGGCATTTTCTAAGGTATGTTCCCTTGGCGCTTAGTGTTGGGACCAAGTTGGATGGATAAATAAGTAAGAAGAGTTTGCTGTTGCAGAGTTTTGTTTTTTTTTCAAAGAAGCTAAATCAATTAACTTTGTAAAGGACTTGAAAACTAGATGATTCTATGCTGATATGTATTTCAAAAATATCATAAGTCAGGAAAACTTGTGATGCAAGCCTTACGATGGAAAGTGGGAGAAATGATGATTCCATTCATATGAATTTTTTATTAGAAGGAATGATGCTGCTGAAAGATAGGGAAGTTTCAGTACTTTCCATTGTAACTATGATGATGCTTTTCTGATTTGTATTTCAAAAATATCATAAGTTTAGAGAACTTGTGATGCAAGCCTTATAAAGGATTGGGAGAGTAAAGAAGTGTTTTTGGAAAAAGAAATAATGTGGTGTATAAGTGTGGCACACAAGTATATGTGGCGCGTAAGTGTATGTTGAGCGCAAGTCATATTTCAAGATCATCACATCAAAATATGACAAAGGAAATAAAGTGGCATGCATGTTAAGGATTGGTGCGCAAGTCAAAAAGTGGTGCGCAAGTATAAGAAACTCACAAGTGTGACGCACAAGTATATGTGGCGTGCAAGTGTATGTTGCGCGCAAGTCATTTTCAACATCATCATATCAAAATATTACAAAGGAAAGAAAGTATCATGCTAGTGATGGAATGACGTGAAAGTAATGGAATGACGCGCAAGTGCTGGAGTGGTGCGCAAGTTTAGGTGGTGCAAAAGTCACCAAAATTCCTATAAATAGATGAATAGCCTCCTCATTTTTTGATTCTCAACACTTAATAAAAAAATTTGATCTCTGATCACGCAAGTAGTAGAAAGTGGCTCGCAAACAGAAGTGGCGCACAAGTTATCAGTGGCGCGCAAGCTGATGGTTATTTATAAGGCACACAAGTAGGGTGGTGCGCAAGTAGAAGTGGAACGAAAGTTGTCAGAGGTGCGCAAGCAGGGAGGTGTCTTCACATATTGTGTTGTGTATAAGCCAAAAGTGGCGTGAAAGTTGTGAGCTGTGCGCAATAGTGGCACGCAAGTAGTAAGAGGCGCACAAACAGGTGGCGCGCAAGCAGGGAGGCACGCAAGCAGGGAGGCGCGCAAGCTGAGTGGTGCGCAAGTAGGGAGGCACGCAAGGTGAGTAGCGCACAAGTAGGTGGAGCGTAAGATGAGTGGCGTGCAAACAGGTGGCATGCAAGTAGGGAGGCACACAAGCAGGGAGTGGCGTGCAAGCAGTTTTCACCAAGAGATTCTTACCAGTTTCTGGGTAGGAAATTGAAGAATTGTTTTGAAATATTTTATTTTTGAAAATTCATTAAGAAGAATAAAATCATTACATTACCCAATTTGTGCTAAGAGGGAGCACACACACTATTGGATTGTTTTCAAAGTGCTACACGAGTGTAAGGGTATATCCTACTCGTTGTATTCCACATCAAAGGATTGTTTTCTAGTGGATTATGTGGTACTGGATTGTTTCCATACCATACCAAAGACATAGCTACTCTTGTTGAGTAGTGAACCTTGTAAATATTTTGTTCCTATGGTTGTGTGTGTTCAGAAGGTAAGAAACTCTTTAATAGGAGGCGAAGGTTTTTTCAAAAAGAAGGAAACTTAAAAAGAAAAATATATCACTGATTCACCTCCTCCCCCTCTCAGTGATACTTGGATCCTGACTGGGAACTTTGATTGGTATTATAGGGATATGTTACCTTTTTTTATTCTTTGCTGAAGTGGTTGAAGAGAAGTTGTGATTGAGAATCTAAATTGTGTGAACAATAAGGGGATTCCAATTTTTGATGGAAATAACTATCACATCTAGAAGGAAAAATGATTCCTTATCTTATGTCTCTTGGATATGAAGTTCTTGAAACTACAACAGATGGATTTCCTGCTATTGATGACAGGGTTCCTCTTACTCCTGTCGATAAGAAGAATCTTGAAAATGATGGAAGAGCTAAAAATGTGTTACTCTCATCTCTTTCTGAGAGTGAATTTTTAAGAGTGAAAGGTGTTGCTATAACCAAAGGAATATGGGACAAACTGAAGAACATCTATAAAGGAAATACAAAAGTGGAGAAGGCTAAACTACAAATCTAGAGACTAATGTATGAAGACTTGAAAATGGGAGAATCTGAATATGTTGAAGATTTCTTTACTAGGATAAATGATATTGTTAGTACAATCAGATGTCTTGGTGAAATGTCGGAGGATTCTACAGTTGTCTAAAAAATCTTGAGAATTCTGCCTGACAAGTTTGATGTTAAATGTCTTCATTAGAAGATAGAGACCCTGAAACACTATCTCTGTATGATTTGTATAGAACTCTCATCACTTATGAGATGAGAAGGGAGAAGACCATGAAGAGAAAAGAAAAATCCAATAGAGAAATTTCTTTCAAGGCAGAAAATAAAGAGAAGTCAAAGAAAATTCATATTGAAGAAGAAGTTGGGGAATCTGAATCTGAAAATGAGGTATGTCAAAATTTTGATGAAATTTTATCGTTGTTTTATAAATATGTTAAAAGAGGCACAAGGAAATACAAAGGAAAACTCCCTTTGAAATGTTTTGAATGTGGAGCTATTGGCCACTTTGCGACTAATTGCCCTCAAAAAAGGAAATATGAAGACAGTGATGAAGAAGAAATAAGACCAAGAAGGTATGGAAGAAAAAATGTGGAAAAGATAAATATTATGGAAGAGGTAAGGATAAAAAGTTCTTCAAATCAAAAAGAAGAATCTTGTTTTTGAAAAGTGAAGAAGATGATGATAGTGAGACTGGATCTGAAAATTCTATTACTGAGAAATCTAGAGAGAGTAACTTTTTTGCAACTGTTAATAATGATGATTATGAGAGTAGTAGTACTTGAGAAGAAGAAACTCAACTTGAACAGTATCTTAAAGAAGAGTTGAAGGAATTTTTGAGAAAGATCAGAAGTCTTGAGAAGGAAAACAATAATTTGATAAATGAAAATTCCATATTAAACAATCAAGAAGGTTTTACTGATGAGAAAATCAATATGTAAAAAGAGATTGATGATCTAAATAATTCTCTTGAGAATTAAAATAATCTCAATGATCATCTTGAAGTAAAGCTGAAGGAAAAAGAAGAAGAGTTGGAACTTGTCCAAAAGAACTTTATAAAGCTGAAGAAATGAGTATCAGTTTCAAAAATTCTATCTCAGAAGTTGGTTAATGTTCCAGTAAGAATGAACCAAATAAGGATAAAAAAATGTTAACTTCAAAGGTTGAAATGAAATATGGAACTGGTTCTGATAAGAACAAGGCTTGAAAGACCATGTATGTGAAAAAAGTTAGCAATGCTGAAAAATCAGAAGTGCATAAAATCATGAGTCGATAAAGACATCTAATTCTTTTGGTACTGATAAATCTGAACCGAGGAAGAGAGTTACAAATGAAAACATCAAGTTTGATGGTCAACTTAGTTCTATTAAAAATATTGTTGAAAAGAATGTTCAAAAATCTTGTCAATATAGAAGTTTCAGTGGCAAATATTCTTTCTATGGTTAGTGCTGGTATTGTGGTGGATTCAGACACATGAAAAATAATTGTTGGTTCAAGCAACAACCTTACAACTATTCCACAAGTTTTGAAAGACAAGGATTGAGGGGGAGTAAATCATTTCAAAAAATGAAGTCTCCAAATAAATTTCACAAGATATCTGAGAAGACTAGTGTGAAATTTGAGAATAGGTTCCAACCATTGGAAACTATTTGTGAAAGATGTGATTGACCTAGAAATCTTGCCAAGGGCTAACTTAGTGTGTTACCAGAGCAACAAAAGATTCTTAATAATTCTCAAAAACCAGATTTTTTAAAAGCTAAAAGGTATAGGTATGATAAGTCTGAAAAGAAAGAGTGCATGATTGTCTGGCCAGAACACAATGACTTGGCTAGGAAATTGGAGGAAGCACAACAGAAAGTGGAGGAAAAGGAAGAACAAAAAGCTCTTATTGTCAAAACTTATTTGAAAGCTACAAAAGGAGAACTTCCATGGATTCTTGATAGTTGATGTTCCTCTCATATGATAGGAGACTTAAAGTTTCTAAAGAATGTGAAAGACTTCAAAGAAGGAACATTGACATTTGGAAATAATGAATCTCTAAGGATCAAAGGTGTTGGATCAACCATCATTGGAAAAGAAAAGATGAAATCCAGGAAAACACTATATGTTGATGGGCTGAAACATAACCTTCTTAGTTTGTCACAACTTTTTGATGAGGGAAACAAAGTTATCTTCAGAAAATATGGATTTTTTGTTAAAAGTGAAAATGATGGAAATATAGTTACAAGAGGCCAACATACAAGAGGGAATTTGTTCCAAGTTGGTGAAGTGAAGAACTCTTGTTACATGGGTGTAGTGGATGAAAATCAATTATGGCATAAAAGGCTGGGACATCTGTGTCAGAGAAATATGTGCAAGTAATCAATGAGATATAGTGTCTGAGATATGCCTGATTTTTCAAGAAGAAGATATTGGTGTTGCACTATTTGTGAGAAAGGAAAGATTACAAACTCTATTCATAAGAGAGTTGTAATTCGCTCAAAAAGACCATTGGAACTCATACAATCTGATATCTGTGGACTAATGAGCAAGAAATCTACAAATGGAGATAAGTACTTTATTACTTTCATTGACGACTTTACTCTCATTACTTGTGTTATGTACATGAGACATAAGTCAGATGCTCTGAAAATGTTTAAGAGTTTCAGGAGGAAGGAAGAGAAGGAATGTGAGTATTTGGTGAAGAAGTTGATAACTGATAATGGTGGAGAGTATAAGAATGAAGAGTTTGTATGTTACCTCAAGAAACATGTGATTCGGTATGAGTTCAGTTCACCATACACACCTCAACAAAATGAGGTTGCTGAAAGAAAGAATCGAAGTCTGGTGGAAGTGGGGAGAACTATGTTACTTGAACATAGCCTTTCTCATTATTATTGGAGGCAAGCCATGAGCACTGCTATGTATATTCATAACTGATGTTTCCATAGGCCAAACTCAGATATGACTCCATATGAAATGTTCTATGGAAAAACTCCAAGTCTGAAACACTTGAGAGTCTTTGGGAGTCCATGTATTATAAAGAAGAAAGGTGGAAACCTGATAAAGTTTGAGAAAAGAGGAGATGATAGAAATTTTCTTGGCTATGCTTCAGAAGAAAGATGATATAGATGCCTCAATAAATAAATAGGAAGAATTATTTATTCTTTAGATGTAAAATTTGTTAAAAATGATGATAAAGAAAAGCAGTCATATGTTGATGTAGAAGTCGAGCAGGATAGAGAAGATTTTTTAACAATTCCGATAATGCTACAGACTGTGTTAATCATACTCAAGAAGAGGAATCCAACTCAGAGATCTCAAGTGATGATAATGGAGTTAAATCTACTCATCCTAGGTTGAGGAAGCAAGTGGAGGCTTAGAACATTATTGGAGATAAAAATTAGAGGGTTCAAACAAGAATAACAACGAATGCTATATCACAAACTTCTCTTTATTTGAAAGTTGAACCGAATGATGTAAATGAAGCATTTGAACATCTAGAATGGGTTCATGCTATGAATGAAGAGCTTGATCAGATAGAGAAGAATAATACATGGGAACTTGTACCCAATCCAGACAACAAAAACATTATTGGTACAAAGTGGGTTTTCCAGAACAAGATGAATGAAGAAGGTAAAGTAATAAGAAACAAAGAAAAATTGGTTTGAAAAGGGTATTCAAAAATTGAAGGCATTGATTTTGATGAAACATTTGCTCTGGTGGAAAGATTAGAAACAATCAGAATCTTTCTTTCCATTGTTGCACAACGTGGTTACAAAATCTTCCAAATGGATGTAAAATCTGCATTCTTGAATGGTGACCTTGGCGAGGAAGTTTACATTGACCAACCTTGTGGATTTGTTATTGGAAAGGATGAAAGATATGTGTGCAGGTTGAAGAAGGCTTTGTATGGGCTAAAACAGGATTTGAGGGAATGATATTCTAAATTAGATACTTTCTTGAAGAAGATGAATTTTAAGAAAGGTAGAGTTGATAGAAATATTTACATCAAGGAGTGTCAGGAGTTTTCACTGATCATTATTTCTCATTTCCATGACATTATCTTTGAAGGGAATGATGAAAGATCATGTGAAAAATTTTCTGAGGAGATGGAGTTATTTGAGATGTCCATGCTAGGTGAAATGGAATACTTTCTTGAGATAAAAATATCACAGAAAAGGAATCAAGTTTTTCTATCTCAAGAAAAGTATGCTAAGGAAATTCTGAAGAATTTTGGAATTGAAAATTTGAAACCAGTGTCCACACCTATCTCAGTGGGAACCAAGTTGTCTAAAGATGGAAAAGGCAAGGAAGTTGACCAGAAAGAGTTTTGAAAGCTGATTAGAAGTCTGTTGTATTTGATTGACTCAAGACCCGACATCATCTATGCTGTCACTTTATGTGAAAGATTTCAAAGTGATCCTAAATAATCACATCTGATTTCTAGAAAAAGATTTCTTAGATATATCAAAGGCACAAATTTTTTTGAATAAGGTATGATGGATCAGAAAATATTGATCTATTCTGGTATTCTAATGCTTATTGGGCAGGAAATGTGGATGATCAAAGATCCACATCTGGTGGAGTTTTCTTTCTGGGGAAAAGTTGTGTTAGCTGGAAAAGCAAGAAATAAAATTTAGTAACTCTTATCATAGATTAAGACAAGTATGTTGCTGCTACTCAAGCTGAAACTCAACTAATGTGGATGAAGACTCAGTTAGAAGATCTACTTGTTGAAGTAAAGCTACCATTGCTCTTGGGTTGTGACAATCAGAGTGAAATCAATCTTACAAGAAATTCGGTATAACATTCTTATTCAAAACACATTGATATAAAGTACCACTTCATCAAAGAGAAGGTGGAGAAGAATGAATTAAGGCTAGAGTATGTTCCTACATCTGAACAGGTTGCTGATATATTCACCAAACCTTTACCTAAAGAACCATTTGCAAAATTGAGGTTGAACATGGGTGTCCAAACTCCTCATTGAGGTTAAGGTACATGTTTCTGCCCCCACTCTCATCTTTCCTGTGGATAGTGTTGTCAAGGGGGAGAATTGTTTCATAAATCTATCCTTATAGATGCATGAATAAAGGGGGAGTTGTGGGTAAGCTTTGAATCCAACATGTATGTGTGTGAACTATTCTAACTATTTCTTGGAGTGGTTGTATGAAGGTTGTAGGAAACAATGTTGTTTTCTAGAAAAGTTTAAGAATTGATGAATGCTGAAGTAAAATCTTGAAAGATGTTCTGAAGAAGGCTGAGGAGATACGATCATTAGATTTCATAGTCACTGCTTTAGGACAACATGGTTTTGGCTGTCAATAATTCTTGTTTCCTACAATTAGTTAGCTCATGTAGGCTTAAAATTGTTGATAAGTAATCCATTACTTAAGGTTACAAAGTTTAGTTATTTATGAATCTTGGTTGACAACAAAATCCAAAGGGTGGAATTGTTGGGACTAAGTTGGACAAATAAATAAGTAAGAAGAGTTTGTTGTTATAGAGTGTTGTTTTTTTGTTATCAAAGAAGCTAAATCAATTCACATTGTAAAGGACTTAAAAAATAGACGATGTTGTGCTGATATGTATTTCAAAAATATCATAAGTCAGGAAAACTTGTGATGTAAGCCTTATGATGGAAAGGGGGAGAAATGATGATGCCAGTCATATACAATTTTGATTGGAAGGAATGATGCTGCTGGAAGATAGGGAAGTTTCAGTACTTTCCATTGTAACTATGATGATGCTTTTCTGATTTTTATTTCACAAATATCATAAGTTTGGAGAACTTGTGATGCAATCCTTATGAAGGATTGAGAGAGTAAAGAAGTGTTTTTGGCAAAGGAAAGAAAGTGGTGTCCATGTGTGGCGCACAATTATATGTGGCGCACAAGTTTATGTTTTGCGCAAGTCATATTTCAAGACCATCACATAAAAATATGACAAAGTAAATAAAGTGGCGCACAGGTTAAAGATTGGCATGCAAGTAAAAAAGTGGCATGAAAGTATAATCAATGCACAAGTGTGATGCGCAAGTATATGTGGCGTGCAAGTGTATGTTGAGCGCAAGTCATATTTCAACATAATCATATCAAAATATTCCAAAGGAAAGAAAGTGTCATGCTAGTGATGGAATGATGCAGAAGTTCTAGAATGATGCGCAAGTGCTGTAGCGGTGCGCAAGTGTAAGTGGAGCGCAAGTCACCAAAATTACTATAAATAGACGACTAACCTCCTCATTTTTTGATGCTCAACACTTAAGAAAAAAATTTGAGCTCTGATCGCGCAAGTAGAAGAAAATGGATCACAAATAGAAGTGGTGCGCAAGTTTTCAGTGGTGCGCAAGATGAGGGTTATTTATAAGGCATGTAAGTAGGGTGGCACGCAAGCAGAAGTGGTACGAAAGTTGTTAGAGGCGCACAAGCAGGGAGGTGTCTTCAAGAAGTGTGTTGTGTATAAGACAAAAGTGGAACGCAAGTTGGGAGCTGTGCACAATAGTGGCATACAAGTAGTAAGTGGCATGCAAACAGGTGGCACACAAGCAGGGAGGCGCGCAAGCAGGGAGGCATGCAAGTTGAGTGGCGTGCAAGCAGGGAGGCATGCAAGATGAGTAACATGCAAGCTGGTGGCGTGCAAGTTGAGTGGCGTTGAAACAGGTGGCATGCAATTAGGGAGGTGCACAAGCTTGGAGTGGTGTGCAAGCTATTTACACCAGGAGGTTCTTACGAGCTTCTGGGTAGGAAAGTGAAGAATTGTTTTGAAAGATTTGATTTTTTAAAGTTCATTAAGAAGCAAAGAATCATTACACTACCCTATTATTGCTAAGAGGGATCACACACAATATTTTATTGTTTTCAAAGTGCTACACGAGTGTAAGGGTATATCCTACTCATTGTATTCCACATGAAAGGATTGTTGTCTAGTGGATTGTGTGGTACTGGATTTTTTCCATACCATACCAAGGACGTAACTACTCTTATTGAGTATTGAACCTTGTAAATCTTGTGTTCCTGTGGTTGTGTGTGTTCAGCAAGAAAGAAACTCTTTAACAGGAGGTGAATGTTGTTTCAAAAAGAATGAAACTTAAAAAGAGAATGATATCACTAATTCACTCCTCCCCCTCTCGGTGATAGTTAGATCCTGACTGGGAACTTCACTTAGGAAATTCACTTGCACACTTCCCCTTTTCTCTACAATTGTAGCATTCAACATCCTCTTTCTTCCCCTTGCAATCACGATCTTGGTGGCCTTTTTCACCACACTTGTAATAGACTCCCATTCCCTTCAGGAAAGTACCAGGGTGTTTCTTCCCACATTTACCATAGAATGGATATTCAAATTTTCCTTTATTCCCCTTATTTCCATTTCTAGAGTATTCAACATATCTCTTCTTCTCCTGCTTTTCTTTAAATTTGTAAGACTTTGAGAATTCCTTTTTTGTCTTGATAGCGCATGAGACAACATCTTAATTCTATGAGAAGGATTGTGAGACTAATTCTAGACATAGAAATGGTTTTAAACCATCAAATAATCGATCGACCTTACTCCTTTGGTTACATATATAATCTGTTGCATGCCTTGCTAACCTTGTAAAGTTAGCCTCATATTTTGTGACATTCTCATCTTTCTTTTTTCTCAGACTCAAAAATTGGATTTCCTCCGCTCGATGGTCATGAGGAAAGTATTTTTCTAATAAAATATCTTTAAACTCCCTCCATTCCATATTTGATACTTTATCATCTTACTTAGTGTTTTGAATCAATGGCCTCCATTGATATTCATCTCCTATGAGGCGATAAACTGCCATGATAACTTTTTCCATTTTGCTACTCCCCAAAGCGTGAAATATTTTCTCTAAAGAATTTATCCATTTCTCAGCTACTAATGGATTTTTAATCCCATTTAATTTTGTTGGTTTTTTCCCCATGAAGTGTTCTAACATTGATCCTCCATGTTGTGGATCAGGGTTCTCTATACGAGTAAGGTTATTATTCATAACCGGAGTGAGTTGTCCCAGTATGGTGATAAGATGATCAACACTAGTTTCTTCACCAACTCAACTATAATTATCTTGAGTAGGAGGGAAATCACTATATGGATTATGTGCATTGATACAGTTTCCATTCCTTCCACTAGGAACCATTTCTCAATAAGGGCATACACTAGATTAGTTTATGAATCACAATACATAATTCTAAACTTGTAAAACAGTTAACATAAATTGAACAGTTTATAGATATAATCCATAATCATAAAAATGTTTTCTTTGAGGAAGTATATACTCATAAACCCTTCATAATGATTTGTAAAGAAAATGAGAATTATCCTAAGAATATCCCCTGGGAGTATCGTAACCAAGAGTGCAACAAGGCCTGTTGTCGTGCACCTGTTCCCGTTCGAGTCTATCTCAAAGAAGATTTTTTGGGTTTTACCTCTAGGTACATTTGTGCTAGAGCCACCTCTACCTGCTCGTATCAAGATAGGGATGTATTTCTGTGAAAACTCACAAAATCTCAACAGTACCAAAATTCTATGAAGTTCTTCTATACTAATCCTCAAAGTCTATCTCAGGGTAATGTTCTCTAATCATAGTTTTTCTAAATCTAGCTTCCAAGGTTTGTACTAAACATCCTCTGATACCAACTATAATTCCCTGACCCCAGTCACCTAGAGTTGATGAATTATTACATAAAATTGGTATGATACAAGGAATTCTGTCCCAAAAGACCGATCATTTTAGTATCCTTGGAAGTACTAGATACATTCATAATTTTAACATTACATCATAAAATAAAAACATCAACAACATTTTGTCTCATTTTGAACACACTTATATCCTTATCCTATCCCTTTAGGTCAACCATAAAATACTTATTCACATCCTGGGAAAAATAAAACTTAGAAAGGGGTGAGATTAGATGCTTAGTAAGGATAACAATATAGAAGACACTTTTATAAATAATCATAAAAATTTAAGACAATTTATTAGACTAAAACAAAAGCCTTTTAAACTTAAACTTCAGTATAATATGGAAAATATAAAATCAAATAATTCCATTTACTAATTAACATGGATATTCAACTAGTTGAATAATCACATGGAATATCAATATCCACTTTTATAACGATGGAATGCATAATGCCAGACTTCATAACCACATAGTCAAGGTCTTGTGACAATAATACAAATAAGATTCTATCAAGGAATTATTCCAAGACACTAGTTTGTCTCATGAGACCTACCGATGCATCAAGGAGCTATATCGGGCTCCACCCGTCACTTACTAAGTCCAATAAATTCCTCATATTAAAAGGTTTAAACATAACATAAACATTCGTATTAAAACTAGCATACGAAATGTCACTACATTATCCATAAACCATGAATGGTGTAAAAATAATGCATCCACAGTAAAACATATCACATAACATTCAATAAAAATGGAAGTTTTGTATCATAATAAATCAACTTCAAACAAGCTTAAAATCCATCAAAGGATGTTGACATAGGTGAAATCAAAACTATTTTTAGACAAATATCTCTTTTTATATTGAAATAATTTAAAATTAATATAATTATAAAAGGAAAATTTTATTTTGAAAATATTCTTATAATCTTGTATGGGAAGCTTTGATGATGATATAATGGCAGAAAATAGCCACACCCTCCGTATAAGTTAAAAAAAGACATTCTTACCTTAATTTTGTCGAAAAGGTCATAAAGTACATTGTTTGGAAAATGATGGAAAGATTACTTTAAAAACATATATGGTGAAATAAAAGTATAAATGACTTTAACCCATAGTATAGTAAATATTAAAAATGTTTTGAATTACATTTTTAAGAAAACACAGATGTGGGTGATAAAGAGGTCCCAGTAGATACTTACGTAAAAACAACCTAGGATAATAAAGATATTGTGAAATTAACCCTTACCTTGTACCTTTAATTAGTATAGGTTAGGTTAAAATAATTTATAATGGTGAAATAATTTTTATTAAATTATTCAAGAACCATATACATTAATATGATATCATATATGATCTTCTAATATTGCTTTGTTAATGATATTTCAGGAGTATCATCGTTTCGTGTGTTAACTAATTCATTTTCCTTTATATGTTTTGTTACATAAGTAATATTTGTTATGGATAGGATATATATTATTCATATTAATAATGATATTAAGTATTTAAACATTATTTTTAATCATCAAATGAAAATTAGTCTTGAATGGATATGATGGGGAATGAACCTCATCGCGTTCGTGGAGACGGTAATCTGTAAGTACGCACGAGTAACAATATCATTATTTTAATATTAAAATCATATATAATTGGATGGTATATCATATATAAAGAATAATTATCATGTTATATTTATTATTTACATCATTTATACTCATTATTATACCCATTCAAATGATTAAGTGTTTGAATAACAAACTACACCATGACGTGGAGATAGTAATCCGAAGGTACGCATGTATGGTGACTTTGTAATTTATAGGATGAATAGAATAATGAATATGGTTGTACAATTTTTATAATAACATCACAGTGTATAGAAGATATTTGAGAAATTTTTTTTAGAATGGAAACAACAAAGAAAGAGTAAGTGGAAGAAGAAAAGAACTTGAAAGAGGTGATGAAATATTTACCTCTTCTTTGGGTTCTTCCTTTTGATTTGATCAAAAAGGATCTTTAGGTTGGATTTATAACTAAAGTAAGACCTCTAGGATAAAGGGAGGATAGTTGAGAGGATATTTAGGCAGGTTTTGGCCGAGCCAAATTTCTTTGATGGGGTGAAATTAAGATAAGGGGAAGTTCCCTTTTATAAGAGAGGCGAGGGTCACTTTAGGAAAATCTTGAAATATTATTTTATAATAAAATAATTTTCAGTTTATAATGGCTAAAAAATGAATTATTTAAAGGATAAGGTGGGTATGGGTATATAAACTCTCAACAAATAGGTTTTAGGCAGGTTTAGGTCATCATATTAACCTTATCTTTTATATTTAACTCTTAGTTAAATAGTTTGTCATTTACCATGTCTCTTTGTATTTTTATATTATATGGTTAGTAAACTTACTATAACATGCCAAGAGAACCCCATGTGGTTCATTATTAATATATATAACATTATCTAAGTTCTTTTTCCAAACCTTAGTTTTTTAGGAATATTATATCAATTAATAATATAATATTTGTTTTAAAACTCAATTATGTCAATTTTGACACTATTTAGTATTTTGTTTTTGTTAAATTCATAAAAACATTATTACTTAAAAAAACATTCATTTAATCAACCCTAAAAATTCATATTAACCTATAAAATTAGTTTAATTCATTAAAAGTCTTAAATGATATTTATTTTGATATTTATAATATAAATTATTTTAATGTTTCATTAATAAGGTAATCACTGCATCATCATTGTGGAATAAATAAATTTAATTATTTATTGTCTAAAAATAATAAATAAAATACCATTATGTAGGAAATATTTTTATCTTTCTAATTAATACTTATAGTCTAATTTATCTTATTTATAACTCTATATTAAAAATAGTTTAGTTATTAAACTTTGACTTTAACTCTTTTAACTCTTCTTTAAATAAAATAATAATAAATGTCTTAATCTAATCCAAGTGGACCAAATGGGATCATATTTTATTCAAAAGGTTGTTTTTGGTCTAATTACAATTATCCAATAGAATTAGGACATGTGTTAGGGTAATTATAATATCATTTTTACAATTAATTACCCTATTTACTTTTAACCGTGGTAAATAAAAGTAACAAGTTACTATTCTCCAATTTTTTTTATCTTATTGAACCAAATTTTACTTACTGATATTAACAGTGTCTCTCAGATTTTTGAAATTCAACTCACAGAAGTGGTAAAATTAAGTTTTATACAAATTTTCAAATGCTCCCAGGAGGTGGGTAAAAGAAGGTAAAAAGTTCTATAAAATTTTATATATCTAAACTTGTTATAAAATGACTCCAATGAATTACGTTGAACATATATAGGTATTATGTATCTATTTTTACCTAAAATAAATTAAAATAAAATAATTAATTATTTAAATAAAATGTTTTTTTAACCAATAACGCAGTGTTTTTTCACTATTCATAAAAAAATGAAAGTTTTCAGAAAAATACAAAAAATTCACCCTAAGATAAATTAGATATTAAGAATCCAAAAATGAAGTTCATTTTGAATGATAAAATTTATAAAATTTTAAAAAGTGGGTATTACTATTCATAACGACTAGTTTGATTGGTTGCGGCGTGTTAGAATCTCGAAGTTGCGTATAATGCAAGCTATTGCATTATTCAAAGGGAAACATACCATAGAAGCTTGGGGGGTTATATTTTATGATAAGTATATTATTTCTCATTTCAAGTGGTATCATGATCAATTGGTAGATAAGAACATTGTTTCCCAAATCAAATCCTATTGTTTTCTAGATTGAGTATGGCTCACGTAGATTTAGAGTGAAATAATGGATGACACGTTTTTTAACTATGAACTGATACCATTTTCCCTTGAACTTTTTTACTTTTTGTTAATATATGAGAGAGGAACAAGAATGAATGTTTGGTAACGCAAAGTTGATATACTAATATATTTATTAACAATTATTAATATTTATTCAACATTTATTAATATTCAATTAATATTTATTTATATTCATTAATATTTAATTAATATTTATATTATTAATAAATGAGGGTTTGACCCTCAACCTTTAAAAACAATTATTAAAATTTACGAATATTTATTTAATATTTATTGATATTAAATTGATATCTATAAATATAAATGAATATTTATTAATATTTACTTAATGTTTTTTAATGTTTACTAATTTTTAATTAATATTTATAAATATTTATAAATGTTGAAAAATATTTTGTTTCCATTTATTAATATTTTTTAGTAATTTATTTATATTTGTGATTATTTAATGTCTATGTATTAATATTTATTTATTTTTATTGACATTTATTGATATTTATTAGTATTTTATGAATATTTATGAATATTTAATAAAGGTTTGTTACTTTTAATGAATATTTATTAATATTTAATAAATATTTATGAATATTTATCTAATATTTATTAATATTTGTTAATATTTAGTGGGTTTTATTAATATTTTTTAGCATTTATGAATATTTATGAATATTTATTAATGTTTAATTAATTTTTGTGAATAATTAATTAATATTAATTAATATTTTATTAATTTTTGTTTTTTATTTATATTCATTAATATTTATTTATATTTGTTTACATTCATTAATATTTATGAATACTTAGGAATATTTATTTAATATTTAATCAATATTTATGAATATTTATTTAATATTTATTAACATTTTATTAATATTTTTAAATATTTAATTAATATTTACTCATTTTTTATAAATATTGATTAATTTTTAATTAATATGTATTTATATTTAATTATAATTTAATTAATTTTTACTCATTTTTATTCATATTTATTTTAATATTTTATTATATATCTATTTATATATATTTATTTAGTAAAATATTTAAATAAAAAAATTCTAGAGGAAGAGTGAACGAAGTTCACTCTTCCTTCATAAACCTTGCATCGGAAGCATGAATCCCATTCACACATCCTTGTGAAGAGAGATACGTGAATGGAGTTCACACATCTCCAGACCCATTTTTGAAAATACCTCAAACCCTATCCCGTTTTGTAAAAAAAATTAAAAACCCAATTTAAAAAATTAATCTTTAAATCCTTTGATTTTAATTAATATTTTCATTTATTTTATAAAAAAAATCTATAGAAAAATATGGAGGGAAGCTGACATTTCTATAAAAAAGGCCACCTTCACGCAAAAGAGGTGATCTATGTAAATGTAAGTTTAATTATATTTAAGCTTCTTAGAAGTACCCTTACTTGAGAATGGAATTGCCCATATATAGTGGATCAAGAAATACTTACATGAAATTCCCCGATGCGAGCCAAGCTCTACCCTCACACAAGCTTCCTTGACACGACCCAGGTTCTACCCCCATGCGAGCTACCCTGAGACGAACCTGGTTCTACCCTCACATGAGCTACCCTAATGCGAGCTAGATTTTACCCTCACGTGGGCTAGCCAAACATGAGATAGGTTCTAATATTACATGAACTTCAATCACCCTTATGAAAACAAAAATTACCCCTTCATACTTACGCAACTGAAAGATCAAATAAACTAAAAAGCATGTTTTTTTTGAAAACATCATTTAATTTCCAAAATTCTGAATTTAATTTTAAAATAATCAAATTAATTTAAAAAAAATTATATTAATTCCAAATTCTTGAAAATCAATTTTATGAATTAAAACCATTTTAATATAACATTTTAAACAAAAAAACCACCATAAACCCTATAAATCACTATGCAATATCCTGAGACAGTCTAACAAACCAAAACACTCAATATAAGGGAATCAGAAGATATGGATCGTTACACTCATGTTGTACTTGGAACATTCAAGTGTAGAATAGAAATATTAATGTAGATGCTCAATTACAAGAGGGAGGGGGGGTGAATTGTAAGTTTAAAAGCTTTCGTTTTTAACCTTAAGGAAAACTATATTTAACAAAGTTAAACAAGGTAAATTCACAAGACCTCTTTTAATTCTACAAACTTACTAGGTTTTGGAAATATGGTTCCAGAAACGAAACTTAAGAAAAGTTTACAAGAAAAATATTATACCTTAAAGTGTATAAAATCTTACTTATCAGAGTATACAAAAGAACAAGAAAGTATAAGAAGGTTATACTTTCTTCGTTTATCAAAATACAATAGAAATAAACTTGAAACAAAAAAAGTAACAAGTATGAAATATTTTAATCCAAAAAGAAGGACATCCAAAAACCTTGGATAAAGGTCCCTTGATTTATACTTTTAAGAAAGTTTGTCTTACCCACACCAGGTTAATCCCTCGATAGGAATATCAGAATTTGTATTGCTATCCCTACAAGACCTCGAACTTTAATGTAGTTAGAACATCTATCTTCTTATCACTAGAAGTCCTATAACTTTAAGGTAGTCGATACGTCTGTCTTCCTATCCCCGGAAGTCCTCGATTGTACACAACAACAATCAGAGTTGCACGAATCAAGATGAACAAGATGTTTAGTACACATAAGGCATGAGAGTATCTATCTCTAGAAATCACTTCAGCAGCATGCAATCTCTAGAGTGATTGATCAATAATCTCTTTATTGAGATTGTTCAAATGAGATCCTATTTATAGGAATTTCTCCAACAGTCGGATCCCTCCTCCAATGGTCATATTTTACCTTGAATCTTGGAGGAACCTGTATATGTGTCACTCATACAATGGTTAGTTAGAAATAGAAAGTATACCATCGTTTCATAACTATAACAGGTGTAAGAAAAATAAGGTTGCTTAACAAAATATTTTTTTCAGAGCCAGAGGAAAAATAAAGTTCAGAGTCTAAGTAAATAAACACTTGGAGACTATAAATCATAGATATTCAGATTCTGTTTTTCAAGGAATTCATAACCTAAATTCTATAGATTTCAGAGTCTGAATTCTAGGGAATTTTGAGTCTGAATTCTGAAGAATTTGGAGTCTGAATTCTAAATTATTCAGAGTATGAATTATGAGGAATTCAGAGTCTGGATTCTAAGGAATTCAGAGTCTAAATTCTAAAGTATTCAGATTGTGAATTCTGAGGAATTCATAGTCTGGATTATAAGAAATTTTGAGTCTGAATTCTGAGGAATTCATAGTCTAAATTTTATAGAATTCAGAGTATGAATTTCAGAGAATTCAGAGTCTGAATTTCAGAGAATTCAGAGTCTGAATTTCAGAGAATTCAGAGTCTGAATTTCAGAGAATTCAAAGTCTGAATTTCAGAGAATTCAGAGTTTTAATTTCAGATAATTCGGAGTCTGAATTTTAGAGAATTTGGAGTTCGAATTTCAGATAATTCTGAGTATGAATTTCGAAGAATTCAGAGTCCGAATTTCAGAGAATTTGAAGTCCGAATTTTAGAGAATTCGGAGTCTGAATTTCAGAGAATTCAGAGTCTGAAAACAGAATACCCTATAACCATGGATTTATAGGATTCCAAATTTTTATATATAAAACTGATATTTATACTTTAGAAATAAAAGGAGTTAGAATAAGAGAAACATTAAAATGAACAATGAAAACATAGGTAAGGATAAAATTTCTTTGGGGAAGGAAATTTTTTCTTATTAAGATAATTTTTAGGGAAAATAAAATTTTTCTTAAGATAAGGTGTTTGTGATTTTTAAAAGATGAAGGAATGGAAAAGTCATAAGGAAACCTTATTGACTCAACAATCTCCCCCTTTTTGAAAAGCACAAATATCCTTACGAAAAAGAATATAAGGACTTATTATTTTTATGAACATGAAAATAAAAACTTATCTCCCTTTAATTATGGATCATAGTGAATACGACTAACCCCCATTAGGTTTTGAAATCCCTAAGGACCGTATTCTTGATTTCCTGAATGAGATTTTTCATTTTATTGCATATGAAAATCTTCTTTGATAAGAACTTCCACTTAGATGAACCCCCCCTTACTTAGGGAAATCTCTTCTTTACTTAGAATTATTTTTATTGTACCTTTCTCCCCCTTTTTGATTTTTGAAAATGAAAAAAAGGAATGGAAAATAAAAAAATGTACCTGAAATATTAGTACTAAAGAACAAAATATATTAAGAACAACTAAAATTTAATTAAGATTGAAAGAATTTTCACAAGGAAGAAAAATACAACAAAATATCAGATTCAGGAGAATTATCCTTATTTCTCCTTTGATATAAACTTCTTCACAATGGTTTTCATCTTTTTAAGCTCCTTGTGATCATATTAAAAATGCTTCAGTAGTTGATCATGATCTTCACTTTTATTCTTCAAGGCTTTAATTTTTTCTTTCTGAGCCTCAAGACATTCTATCTGAGCATTAAATACTTGTTATTACTTGATAAGATTTTCTTCAAACTCAATTCTGAGATCCCTTTCTCTTTTCCAATTCATAGCCACAGAATTAAGCTTTCCATTTAAGTCCTTCACTTCTTGCTTCCGATTTGTCTATTCGAGAGCCGACATTTCCTCAAAGATCTTAGTAAGTTCATTGAGCCTACCATATTCAATGTCAAAAGTATATTTCAAATTATCTTAAAATTCATCAAAGACTATGAGATCTTCGAATGTATTTCTTGAATAACTTGTAATATTCTTGCAGGATCTTTTATGATCCTCATATCCAACGAGGAATGATTTGAAATCTACCTCAAGTATAAAATATTTATCAATTAGCATTGAAACTGAATCTGATTTCTGATTTAATGAATTCTAAAGCAACTGGTATCTTGAATCTATACTTGGGAATAATGGAATGGTATCAACCAACATTTTCAAAGGCTATACCATAGAATAATGTCTAAGAGAGGATGATTCCGAATCAAAGTGTTTGGTTGGTGAGGATTGTTTTTCAATATCTTCAGCTTTCCTATTTGATGAAGCACCAACTTGTTTCTTTTTCACGATAGATTTACTTGGTGTATCCACCAACATCTGCTTTCCCTTATCAGCTTTCAGAATGATTTCTTGTATTTTGGGAGATTCATGCTCACTATCTAATAGCTGAACAATCTTATCTTCCTAAAGTTTTTCTTTCTCAGCACCTGCCACAACATCCTCTGGCTGAGTAAAATCATGATTTCTTCTTTCTTCTTTAGATAACTTATTCACCTCTTCTGGAACCTTATCTTCTTTTCTAGGTGAAACAAGTTTTAAAGACACTGCTTCAAAAGTTTAGATCAAAAGTTTCTCATAAGGACTCTCTTTCTCATGATAATCCTCTACTTTCCTTATCATGTCTTCTATATCATCACTTCCTTCTTCTTCGTCTTCTTCCCATTCTTCCTCTTAAACTATTTCTTCTTGTTGTTCGGGTTCTGGAATCACTAACTTCTTTCTCAGAGCCACCGAGAGTGATTCTTTCAAAAACGATTTTGGTACCTGGTATTGTTCAGAAGATTTCTCAGCATCATTGAGAAGAGATTGAAATATATCAGCTTCAAAGAACTTCTTCCTCTGATTCTTTTCTTTATCTTGCTTCTCAAGATTCTTTGCTGCCTTCAACGTCAAGGATTTTGCCTCAGCATGATCCAAGACAAAAATAGGCTCCCCTTATTTCCTATTTTTCTTGTCTTCTCTCCACTTAGAAACCACTTCATTAGGGTAAGACTTTTTCTTATTTGGATTTGGAGGTGAAGAATGGGTTTCCTTAGCCGTAGGAGTTTCTCCTTTCTCTTCCGGTTCCTTTTCCTTCACCTTCCTTCCACCATTCTTGGAAGTCTTAGCCACTTCTAGTTTTTTGAAAGAACTTCGATTTCAGCTTCAGAAAAGTCATAAAAATATCCAGATTGACTATTAAAGACAACCTTTATCCTTCTTAGAGTATCATCACTCAATAACATTAATTTTAAATCCCTTGGCTTAGAACTACAAGGAATTTTGAATGAATCAAGACAAAGAACTATAATTTTTGAGAGTATAGCTGGATAATTGATAATTTGAGACTTCAAATTTCCATTATTGATGTTATCAATCGCAATGAAGATATACTTGACTAGGTTTTTCTTCCTGAGTTTCACCAAGAAATCAAGAATATAGATGTCACTTTTCTTCAGGGAATCCTTATCCCCTTTTCTAGGAATGATAAAACCTTGAACCCACAATTCAAGAATCCATAAGTTTTTAGATAGATGAACAATCTTCAGAGTATTCACACCTTTCAAACCAAGAAAATCTAGAGCCTTATCCTTATTAAGAGATCCTGATACATCGGGTAATTTGTGAGTACAGAATTCTACTTCACCCACATAAGGAATTCCAATAAAACTTGATGCCTTGCTGTAGGAAGGGGAATAGGTTTTTCCATAACTCTTGAAAGAAAACTTATCTCTCCCTCATTTTTTAAATAAACTTGCTGACTCATAAAATTCAATCAACAACTCTGGATAGACTGGATCCCGTGCCTTTAGTTTTGATATACACAAGCTCTCCCAGACATTCACCTTAATATTCTTTGAAATGATAGAGTCATACTTAGCCTAGAAATTCAGATCAACCAACCTTTCTCTGTAAATATTCCACTCAGAGATTTCATTTACTGAAGACATATCTTTCTGAGGAGAGGCTTCTAAAAACATTTGTAAGTGAGGAAATCCTGAGGATTCAGAATGACCATAAGTACAGGGTCATAACTTCAACATTCCAAGGCTTAAAAATCTATGTGGGAAAAATATCAGGGGTTCCTTATATAGGCATTTGAGGCGATGGTTCTACTTCCTTGATTGATCTAATAGTTGAAAAACTCTTGATCAGATCTGATGGTTGAGACGATAGCCGAAGAAGGAGTTTGGTAGGTTCCAATCTTTTGAGGTTTTAAAGATAAACATTCAGATTTAAGAGAATACAAATCTGTTCTTAAAAAAGATAAAAAATACCAACATGTAAAAAATTAATTACGAAATTTTAAGAAAGAAAACATACATTCCAGATTTCCAGGAGAAAAAAATAATCGTATTGAGGAAAATTATTCTTGAAGAACTTTATATTTCAGAGAATTTTAAATAAAAATTTGATTATGGAAACTTTTATTAGAAAAATTCTGATTATGAAAATTTTTATTACAAAAATTTTGACTATGAAAAAAGTTTTTGACTACGAAAACATTTTAACTACGAAAAATTCTGACTATGAAAAATTTTGACTACAAAAAATTTTGACTATGAAAAAAAATGTACTTCACCTATGAGAAGGAGTTTATTACTACAAGAAGATAGATTTCAATAAGAAGTTAATATAGAAGATTAACATATGGTTATCATTCCTAAATTTTGTTTAATGTATTCAAATCTATTAGATGATAAATATTTTTTGAAAATATCAGCAAGTTGATCTTACGTTCTGATAAATTGAAGAACGATATCTCCTTTTTGTGTGTGATCCCTAAGAAAGTGATGCCTGATATATATGTGTTTTACACAAGAGTGATGTGTAGGGTTTTTACTTAGGTAAATGGAACTAGTATTATCACACAATATTTGTGTTTTTGTAAAAATTATACAATAGTTTGTGAATGTGTGTTGCATCTATAACACTTGAGCACAAAAACTTTAGCTACTATATATTCAGCTTCAGTAGTGGAAAGTGCTACTGAGTGTTGTTTTTTTCCTCACCAAGAAACTAATGAATCTCCTAATAAATTACACGTTCCAGTTGTACTTTTCCTATCCATTCTATATCCACCAAAATCAATATCTTAAAATCATTTTAAAACAAAATCATTTCCAGAAGTATAAAAGTGTCCTAAATTCATGGTTCCCTTAAAGTAGAAAAAAATTCTTTTAACTACCTTTAAATGATATTCCTTAGGATTATACTGATACTTTGCACATAATCACACTGAAAACATTAAGTCTGAACACCTAGCTGTGAAGTATAGTAAAGTTCCTATCATACCTCTAAATGATGTTTGATCTACTGGTTTCCTAGCTTCATCAAGATCAATTGAATTTGAGGACTAATGGGAGTACTAATACTTTTAGTGTTGTCATATCCATAATTTTTAAAAAGATATTTAATATAATTATGTTGAGATATATAAATTCCTTCTTGTTTTTGAGAAATTTTAAAACCCAGGAAAAATGTTAACTCACCCATCATACTCATTTCAAACTCATATTTCATTAGATTAGAAAACGAATCAGTTAAAGGTTGCTGATTTGAACCAAATATAATATCATCAACATAAATTTGAACAATCAAAACATTTTTCTTATCTTTATTTATAAATAGGGTTGAATCAACATTTCCCTTAATGTAATTGTTTTGTAACAAAAATCATGTAAGTATATCATACCAGGCTCTAGGGGATTGTTTAAGTATATATAAATCTTTGGTAAGTTTGAAAACATGTTTAGGATGTTTTGTGTCTTCAAAACTAGAAGTTTTTTCAACAAAAAATACCTCTTGAACATATCCATTAAGGAAAGCACATTTAACATCCATATAAAAAAGTTTAAAGTTAAAGAATTCTGCAAAGTCATGTAAAATATGGATAGATTCAAGTCTATCTACTGAAGCATAGGTTTCTTCATAGTCTATTCCTTCTTTTTGATTATAACCCTTTTCAACTAATCTAGATTTATTTCTTACTATTATTCCATTTTCATCACACTTATTTCTGAAGACCCATTTTACTTTAACTCGTACTCCGCCCGTGGAAATGCACAGGACTATCAATTATTTTTTCAAATCATCTGGTTCTACATAATTCAAAAAACAATATAGTCAATATAATGCTTAAAATAAAATGATGATAATGAAGTGAGTGGAATTAATGTGACAAATGGAAATGGAGTGAAGACTAATGTTGGAAGAGATGGAACATGACGGAATGGAAGAGGTGGGTATCAAAGACAGAGATGAAATGAAAGATGAAGGTGGAGGCTGAGATGGAGGCAAGAGGTGAGATTGAGATAAATTATGGAATGAAAGCTAGGGATATTTTCATGGTTTATGTATTTAAATTGGATTGTATGGGCTTACAATGATGCATATGTGCATATTAGTAGGAAGCATGAATTCATTTCATGTGGTTTTATTGAAAGATAATTAGTATCTAAAGAGAAAAATGGATCAGGTGATTCATCAATATGGAATTTAATTTGCATCCCCTTGATCACAATTGAGGTATTGATCACCAAAATCATGTTGATGGGAATAAAGGAGTCCACAATTCTATAGTACTCATATTAAAAGACCTTAAATATCTGTAAATGAAGCTACCTTAGAACTGCATCATTATCTGTTAATTCAAACCATATATATATCCCATTTTTTCCAATCGGCTCTACATGTCCCCACAAAGGTAGTTACATAGAAGATTTAATGTTTACATATGAAAATAAATAACAAGAAACATAAAATGGAAACAGTTACCAATCAAGGGTATGATGAGCCTTCAACCACTTTAAAAGACCTGATAACATGAAGTAACATAAATTTCAAATAAGAAAAGCTAAAAAAAAATAAAAGATGCAAATTGAAAAACCCATTCTGGTAGAGGATATTATGTTTTAAAAACAACAAAACAACACTGCATGTTTTCAAAAACAGTTACATATGAAAAGAGGTGGGTTTAAAATCGAACAGTAATTAAAGTTTTTAATAGTATTCAGTGTCCCCTTTGGTGTTAAATAGTCTGAATCATGCTGTGTTGGATATATCCTCCATGTAATGGCTTGATATGTTCATATAGTAGAGAAGCAATGATGGATGTTGGTTGAGAGTAATATGGTTTCCTACAGCAGTTAAGTATAGTTGAGAAAATTGTAAATTGAAAATTAGTTCACTTTATATTCTATACGCGTCATAAAGGGTCTATTTTTTCATTAAACATGTTCTTACATAGTTTCATGTAGTCTTTAATAAAGGTACAGATAGTAGTGCAAGTAAAAAATGTAAAATGTTATTAGAAAAAAAAATATTTAACATGGTATGTATAATACCTTGGAAAAACATCACTGAGTTACAGTCAATTTTGTATGTTTTTTTGTTGTAAATATAATTCAAATGGGGATACAGTTCATGGTTTTCTATTTCTAGAGTTTTAAGGCATTGTAACAATTTGTTGGACTGCATCATCAGCATCGAACTCTGTTTGAGAGAGGGAGTGATAACACATCTGTTATTTAATGTAAAATTTATTATATTTATCTAGTTGAATATGTGAGGAATAAGGTGAAAATAAAGTATGTGTTGATAATGTTGAAGGACATAAAATATATGAAGACTAAGAGCATGCTTTGTGGGTTTTTATTAGGATGCTATAGAACTTGAACTGAAGACTATGTGGAAAACTTCCATCGGTAGTGTCTAAAGGTTCCTCATTGTTGACATGGTTTAAAGAAAATACAATAGTAAAATCAACAGAAATGTCAATAATGCTTATAGATAATGCTACTTCTAATTCCAATATGGATATTTTCCAAAAAGAAAACATAATTTGAAACTGAATATCATTACAATGGATCCAAAAAAGAATAATCATCAGCATAAATTGTTTTCTAAATTAATATAATACTAAGTTTCTTTAAACTGTAATAAAATGTAGTATATAAATTGTACTGATTACTAAAATTCAAACATGTTATTTATATTGCATACGATTAAGGATAGAAAACATTAAAATTATGAATGAATTAAAATTTTTCTACAACTTTTAATTGGATGTGTAAATGTATAATGAAAGAACCTTAGAAAAATTACATTTTATGTCAACCCCAAAAAAATTTCCATTTGTGAGACTTCAAGAATATGTACAGTAGAAAAGCTGTTTGGCCATTGACGTCAGCCTGGATCATATTATATCATTTTGAATCAGAATTAGTAATACCCAAATCAGAAAGGTGAAAAAAATGACTACAATGAATGGAAAGTCAAAAAATAATAACAAAAAATAATAACAAAAAATACCAATAAAAAATAAAGTACATGTCTCGATGATCACATATAATTCATTATGCCATATTTTCTCAAACTGCAAGACAAAAAAACACATATTTTACAAACTTGTAATTTTTTTAAAGAGAAACAAAATGAGAAAAATATTGAGAATTATTAAATACCACACCATTTTGATGTAAAAAAATTGTTTTCAATATTTTTTTACAGAAGGGAGACACTTTATAAAAAACTGTGGATTTTTTATACAAATGAAATATATATATATTACACATTGTGTGTAAAAATAAAATTTTAAATACGTATTTAAATTATTTATATAAGATACTTATTAAATCTATCACCATTGGGCCCTAAAAATTCACCAAACATAAAATAGAAAATAAACATTTAGTCAATGATGAGAAATATAACATGTTATTGGTAGTCCATATAAATTAACACCCAAAACACCTTACATTGAGGACCTCATGTAAGCCTTCTTAGTAATTATAAATTATAATGAAACCTAATATGTTAAAGTGAATTAAAAAAACTACATCATTACCTTGTAATGACACA
The DNA here is from genome assembly GCA_963277665.1 of Viscum album. Classification (NCBI taxonomy): domain Eukaryota; kingdom Viridiplantae; phylum Streptophyta; class Magnoliopsida; order Santalales; family Viscaceae; genus Viscum; species Viscum album. Next base: position 580,296,898 of record OY728129.1, on the reverse strand, counting down.
TAATCCATCTTTCATTTTCATGTTCAATAAAAGAATGCCCACATGATGCACCTTCCACTGCCAACTGGTGTAGAAAATTACAATAAAAAATTCCAAAGATAAAAATTACAACCCATTGATCCATATGTCACTGAAAATATAAAAAACAGATGTTAGAAAATGTAGAAAGTATAACATGAAAAAAAAGACTAAGAATAATGAAAAAATCCAAACAATAAAAAAATACCTGTGGATAATCATATGATGTTAACTATTTCTTTTTTATCTCAGTCTTCCATCGAAAAAAGAAAAGTTACAAAAATCATCTTTTTTTTGGAAAATAAAATGAGTACCAAAAAAGAATATTTTAAATACAACATCATCAAAAGGAAAATAATTGTAATGATTAATAGTCTATTGAGATAAAAACCTAGTATTTCTTAAATACATGAAAATTCATGCAACATCAAGCATAACTCAGAAAATCAGAGTTAATCAAAACCTCAACTGTTGAAATTGAACCTACATTTTAATAAATCGAACTATCATCATAGAAATAAACCCTACCACATGAAAATAAGAGGAAAATTTTAAATGAAACAACATTTTGAAGTAAAACAATTCCAATGACTAATGTTCAATTGAGATAAAAATCTAGTACACCTTAAATAAATGAAAACACAAGCCACATCAAGCATACCTGATAAAATAAGAGTTAATCAGAACCCCAATAATAGAAATTGAACCTACTTTTGAGTAAATAGAACACTAATCATACATATAAAACGTACCACATGCAAATTAGATTTCGTGTTTCATGGAGCTCTGATCGAGTGCCTAGAATGTGGGAAGACTGCAGAGAGGTGGAGGCGTAGCTGGAATATAGAGGCTCTAGCTCAGGCTCAGGCGGAGGTAGGTAACCGGAAGGTTGAGTCGGGTAGACAGAAGGTGAAGACGGAGATTGACAGCAGGAGGCAGAGATTTAGACCAGGAGGAGGGTCGGGAATGGTGAGAACGGGAGCGCGGGAGCGTGGGGACAAAGGGAGCAGAGGGAGCAGGGAGAGCAGAGGAAGCGGTGACATCTGTCTAGTTGTTTATTTACTATAATCAGAAGAAAGTAAATACCGAAGACAAATAATAATCATACTACTAAAATAGGATAAAGTATTCTGGATGTTTCATTACCTTGTGTGAACCTGCAAATAATATAAAGAAAAATAGAAGGGATAAGTATTGGAATCTAGAAGGATAAAATAATGATTTTAAGAAGATAAAGTAAATCATACTGGATTGATTTTAAGAAGATAAAAATAATTCCAGACGCCATAATCATGGAGGAAAGTTCCATAGTAGCCAAACAATGGAAATATAATTAATATGGGTGGCTAGTTTTCAAGTAGTGAATGGGTATATAGATGTTAAAAAATGTGAAACATCTATATAAACTCAGAAATACCAGAAGAATTCTATTTTTACTATACATAAATAAATGAAAATAACTGGATACATTGTAATGTGTGCCGTGGAGACGTATTACATATGTCAAAATAAAAATCTGTTCAAAAAAAATTCATGATAGTTGAGGGATTTCATGTCACACCTAAGGGATCTCATGTCAAACCTGAGTAAGTAACATATTAGAGGGATACAGATAGTCATGGTTTGTGCATATTTGGAGTGAGGAATTCAATATTTGGGTGATGTAGAAGCATAACTAGGTGAAATTCATCAAGTCACCCATCTTTAATATATAATTTTGATTAAAAAAACAATCAATGTTATTTAATTGAAACACAAAATAGTAAAAACATTCAGAATTACCCGAAATTCAACTTGGCATGGACATAAGGACTGATTCTGAGATGAACGAAGATGCCTTCTTCCTTTGAACACAGTAATATTTCATCCAAACAAGGAGATCCTTGTATTTTGTAATTAATTAAAAACAATCAAAGTTCCTAAATCTAGACATATTAATATCATTTTCATACTAAAAAATTTCAATATTACCCAAAATTTCACTTGGAACAGACATAATTCCGGATACTGAGATGAATGTCTAGGCCATCTTGCTTTATCAGCTTGTCGAATCTGGCCAAATCATATCTCCCTTCAAGATAGTACTGCATTCAAAGAAAATAGACAATATTTAAAACAAATATACATTTCAAAAAGTACATGAAAAACTTATTTTCTAAATATGATGCCGAATAATGTATTAAAACAAATATTGATGTCAAACAACAAAACAATAAATGAAACATTATGCAAATGGAAATAGAAATAATAGTGACAAAAATTATCATAAGAAAGAATCATCTTATTCATTATTAAGTGATAAATAATGATATATGATACCACATTATGTGTATTTTTTTCTGTAATTTGTAAATATAATTAATATGGGTGGCTAGTTTGCAAGTAGTGAATGGGTATATAAATGTTAAAAAATGTGAAACATCTATATAAACTCAGAAAGACCAGAAGACTTCTATGTTTACTATAAATAAATAAATAAAAATAACTGGATAAATTGTAATGTGTGCAGTAGAGACGTATTACATATGTCAAAATAAAAATATGTTCAAAACAATTCATGATAGTTGATTGATTTCATGTCACACCTGAGGGATCTCATGTCAAACCTGAGTAAGCAGCATATTAGAGGGATAGAGAGAGTCATGTTTTGCACATATTTGGAGTGAGGAATTCAATTTTTGGGTGATATAGAAGCATAGTTGGGTGAAATTCATGATCAGGTCACCCATATTTAGTATATAAATTTTATTTAAAAAACAATTGATGTTTTTGAATTGAAACACAACATACTAAAAACCTTCAAAATTACCCAAAATTCCATATTACACGGACATAAGGACTGATTCTGAGATGAACGTACATGCCTGCTTGCTTCGAGCATAGTAATATTTCACCCAAAGAGGGAGATCCCTATACTTTTTAATTAATTAAAAACAATCAATGTTCCTGAATTCAAACACATTAATATCTTTTACATACTAAAAAATTTCAATATTACCAGAAATTCCACTCGGTGCAGACATAAGGCCTGATTCTGAGATGAACGTATATGCAGTCTTGCTTTAGAAGCTTGTCCAATCTGACCAAATCATATTTCCCTTCGAGATAGTACTACATGCAAAGAAAATAGACAATAGTTAAAACAAATATACATTTCAAAAAGTACATGAAACACTGATTTCATAAAAGATGATGCAGAATAATGTATCAAAAAAATATTGATGTCAATCAACAAAACAACAAATTAAACTTTATGAAAATCGAAATAGAAATGCATACATTATTTTGTGACCCAATCTACCTACCTTCATATTTAGATCTCTCATAAGAACATACTCCTATTCCCTATGGAATCTAAATGATAGGAAATATGTTGATACAAAATGATATCATAAGAAAGAATCATCATTTTCATGCTCAAGTTCTAAACAGTGATATAGTCAGCTCTTTTAGGAATCATTTGAGGTGAAAAAGATATATGTCAATCCATATTGAAGATTACATAGAAGATCATTATATTAAGAATATGGATGTCCAAAAAATTCTCATAGCCTGCAACCACTATGGTTTAATATGGAAACATATGAACAAAATCCATCCATTTAAAACAATATGTATTAGGCACCATCATCTCTAGGAAGAACTCCATGATCAACCCCTTCCTAGATATATATCGATAAGAAATAAAATAATTGGATTCTGTTATATCATGAAATGAATTATGAAGATGCAAAGAAATCAAAACCATACCTATGATGGTCAAAGTAAATTGTGATCTATCTATTGGAAAATGATCCAAATTGAACAAAACATATGTGAACAAATGTTAATAGAACATATGTGAACATCTCCAGAAAACATCTCCTACATATCATATGTGAATAGATGTGATGCAGATGCATTCAATCAAAATTGTTGTAGCTATAAAAATCCACTTGTATTGAAATAAAACGTAGCCAAAGAGAAATTGAAAACAAATGAAGATTTGAGAAACAATGAGAATAGAAATTGATAGTAACATATTGTATATGATGGAAATCAAAAGTTCACTTTAAAAATACTAATTGAAGAAAACATACAAGAAGAATGAAATTTAAGGAAGTAGAATGATATTAACCAAAACCTAGGGAATATGGTAGTGTTATGGAGAAGAGGCATGAGGGGGTTGTCGGGCATGGAGGAGTAGGAGGTAGAGGAGACATGGTGGGATGAGATGGAGGTGGAGGAGCCATGGTGGGATGAGGTAGAGGTAGAGCACCCATAGCTGTAGCAGCTAGAGGCAAAGCAGCCAGACGAAATAGCAGGGTGTCGGGCATCGAGCAACTGGAGGAATAGGAACCAGAGGCATAGCAGATGGAGGGAGAGAATCTAGATGAAGAGGATTCATTGGCATAGGAGCCGAAGGCGGTGGATTCGGAGGCAGAGCAACAAGATGAGGTGGCGGAGAAAAAGCTATAGGCATGACTGTAGAGGGGTTTCAGGGAGGGAGATGAGGTACTCGGCTATAACCCTAATCACAGCGGAGGTCATACCCGAGTGGGGGGGGGGTACGAATGGAGGGAACGATAAAATAGAAGGCATGGATGACATGGAGCGGTATATGAGTGACACGTTAGCTAGAAAAAACCCTTCTTTAGTATGTATATAGATAATATAAGTTTCCTTAGGTCTTTTAACCAAAGTCTAGACTTTATTCCTTTCAAATTCATTTAGATTATCTTGCATATCTTTTATCCAATCATCATCACCTAAATCTTTATCAGTGCCTTTTGGTTCTAATTAAGAAAGGAATTCTAGATGTTATACTTCATTTCTTAAGGAACTTCTAGCCCTTACAGGTTGATTTACATCACCAATGATACTATCACTGGGATGATTCTTAAGAAACAACTGATTTGGGGTTTGTAAAACCTGCTCATCAACATATGGTAGGAAATATATTTGGGTGAATGTTTCAGAGATATTTTCTTGAACATTTTCCTTATCAGAAGGATCTTCTATCAAGGGTTGATAATCAGTTTTTGAAAACACATCCGTAGATATAGGTTTAGGGTGTTTAAAAACAAAAGGATTAGTTTCATCAAATTTAACATGTACTGTTTCTTCAACAGTATAAATATTTTTATTAAAAACTCTATAAGCCTTAGAAGTTTTAGAGTATCCTAAGAAAATTCCTTCATCATATTTAGGTGAGAATTTATGTAAATTATCTTTAGTATTCAGAATGAATACTTTTCATCTAAATACCTTGAAGTAGGAAAGTATAGGTTTTATACCATTCCATAATTCATAAGGGGTTTTATTAAGAAAATGTCTAATCAAAAATCGATTTATAGTATAAAATGAAGTACTTACAAATTCAGCCCAAAAATGTTTGGCTACCGAATACTCACTCAACATGGTTCTTGTTATCTCTTGAATAATTCAATTTCTCCTTTCAACAACACCATTTTGTTGAGGGGTTCTTGGTATTGAGAAGTTATGAGTAATGCCTTTTCTACTACAAAAAGTTTCAAAATCAGAATTTTGAAATTCTTCTTCATGATCACTATGAATAATTATCAATGGAATATTTTTCTAATTTTTACCTTGGGCTATAAAAATCTTAAAATAAGAAAAAACTTCAGATTTATTTTCTTGAAAATAGACCCACGTAAATCTAGTGTAATAATAAAATAGAACAAACACATAATATTTTCTTCCAATACTTCCAGCTTGTGCTGGACCGAAAAGATCTATATGTACCAACTGTAATGCATTATAAGTTTAGACTTAACCAATTTATTTAAAACTTGATTTATGTTTATTATATTGACAAGGATCACATACTTTTAAATAATTATATCTAAGCTCCAGTAGATCCTTAACAATTATTTTCTTAGAGAGTTTATCTAAGTTCCTAAGGTTACAGTGTCCTAACCTTCTATTCCATAACCAAGATTGGTCTTCCATTGCACTAAGACAAGGTAGATCTTGGCTTCTACGGTCTTTTAAGTTTAGTGTGTAAACATTCTCTTTCCCATGGGTAGAAAGAATAAATTCTTCCTTAGAATTGTGTACTGAGTACTTATCATTCCTAAAATTCACAAGGTAATCTTCATCACATAATTGACTTATGCTGATGGGGTTGTTCTTAATACCTTTAACAAATAAAACATTTGAAATCAAAGTTTTTCTAATAAGAAAAATGGTACATATACTAATAATTTCTCCCTTAGCATTATCTTCGAAAGTTAGTTTTACTCCTTTCTTCTTGATAATATTTTCAAAGAATTTTTTGTTACTAGTCATGTGTCGGGAACATCCACTATCCATGTACCAAGTACTGCTATTGGTACTATATTTATTTTCTTGAAAATAAGAGTGTTAGAATTTTGGAACCCAATATTTCTTGGATCTGAAGAATTTAGAAAGAAAAACTTTAGGTATCCACATTTTCTTAGAAAAATAGGCTTTATGAAAACCTAAAGACAAATTTTTTTTAAAGAACAATTTTTTTGACCAGTTTCTACCACACTGACATTTAGTGTAGAATGGAGCACTTTGAGGAAAAAAATAATTATTACTAAAAACTGGTTTAGAATGAGTATAACCAAATCAAGAATTATTCCTTAGAGGTCGAATTTGGGAATACATTTTATCAAATTTTCCTTACCTAAGGTAAAGTTTGATAAACACTTCCTCAAGAAAAATATTTCAGAATTTAGTCTAATAACTTAGTTTTTATCCTAAAAAACATTAGTTTTAGCACTAGAGTTAGTCTCTAAAATATTTTTCTTAGAGATTACATTTTCTATATCCTTATAAAGTTTATCCTTCTCAGAGTTAACTTCCTCAATGTTTTTTAAAATAATTTAAAAATCATAAATTTTCTTATCAAGATCTTTAGAAAGATCTGATACTTCTTTATTAAGAATAAAAATTCTAGAATTTTCCTTATCACTTTTTTTCTTGAGTTTAGAATTTTCATTCTCAAGAAGCTTAGAAAACCTAGATACTTCTTCATAAGTTGGTAATGTATTATCTTCATCAAAATAAGATTCTTCATCTGAAGATTCATAATATTTATTTTTACTATAGTTAGAATTTAAGGAAACATTAGTTATGGATTCAACATTTTCTACCTTGGCCATTAGAAAATTATTTTCAATCAGTAGCTTGGAAAGTTGACAAAGATTCTTCTGAATAGAAGATTCATACTCTGATGACTCATTATAAGAATCTCCACCACTAGCACTCTAGGTGTCATTAGTTTTCAAAACTTTCTTAGCTTTATCCTTGTAGTACTTCTTTTTATTCCTCTCTGAATTATTTTCCTTTATATCATTTTTCTTAAGCATAGGAAGATCCGACCTTATATGACCTGTTCTTTTGCATTCATAACAAGAGACTTCTGAGTCTTTGTTTTCCTTTATTTATTTTTTCTTAAACCTATACTGAAATTCTTTCTTCCCAACTATACTGTTAATCCTTAGAGCAAGATTAGATAGCTCATTCTCAGAATGGTCAATTTCACTAGATTCAGATAAAACATTGACTTTATTTGACTTGGATCTTGTAACACTTTCACGAATCTTGGATTTAGTAGTATTAAAGGATAAAATTCCATTGCCATTCTTCTTCTTATTCATATCATCATCTCTTTTCATTCTTGTATCATGTTGAAGAAGAGTTCAAAAAAACTCATCAAGTGTAATTTGAGAAACTTTTCTATTCTCATCAATAACTGTTCTCTTAGATTCCCACTCATTAGGCATGATATCTATAATATTTTCCACAATTTCCTCATCATCTAAACCTTTTTCACCCATTGATTTTAAATTGTTAACAATAGTCATAAACCATTATTTTACCTTACACACTGGTTCTCCATAAGGAAATAAAAATCCATGATATTCTACTCTAAGCATAACTCTTCTACTTTCTATAACCTTGGATGTACCAAAATGAGTAACTTCCAATTTCTTCCAAATAAAATTTTCATCTTCACAAGAATAAATCCAAATATATATATTCCTGGTCACGGAACACAATAAAGTATTGCATACCTTATAGTTTAGTTGATATTCTAACTTTTCTTGATTATTAAAAGTTCTAACTTCCTTATCAGGAATCTTGTAATCTCCAGTAAGCATAATGAATTTGTCCACTCATATATTAATAAAAAAAGTCTTCATATGATCTCTTCAATATTCATAATCATTCCCATAAAATTTAGTCTGTCTAGTAGGATTTAGATTGTCAATCTGACCGACATCCATTCCATCCAACTAAAAGAAAATATCTTTCCAAAAAAAATTTTTAATAGTAAAAGTTTTCAAAAAAGGATAAAAATACTAAGCAAGGAAAATATTTAGAACAAAGAAAAATTAAGAAAGAAACCTTATATGAGAATATAAGTATTTCAGATACCTACTCTGATACCAATTGTAGGATCAAAATATGAATGTAGATGCTCAATTAAAAGAGGGGGGGGGGTTGAATTTTAAGTTTAAAAACTTTTATTTCTAACCTTAAGAAAAAATATTTTTAAGAAAGTTAAACAATGTAAATTCACAAGACCTATTTTAGTTCTACAAACTTTCTAGGTTCCAGAAATATGGTTCCAGAAATGAAACTTAAGAAACGTTTACAAGAAAAAGATTCTACCTTAAAGCATATAGAATCTTACTTATCAGAGTATACAAAAGAAAAAGAAAGTTTAAGAAGGTTATAATTTCTTCCTTTATCAAAATACAATGGAAATAAACTTGAAACAAAATAAGTAACAACTATGAAATCTTTTAACCCAAAGAGAAGGATATCCAACAACCATTGATAAAGGTCCCTTGATTTATACTTTCAAGAAAGTCTGTCTTACCCACACCAGGGTAATCCCTCGATAGGAATATCAGAATCTGTATTGCTCTCCCTGTAAACCCTCAAACTTTAAGGTAGTTGGATCCTCTGTCTTCCTATCACCGAAAGTTATTGAACTTTAAGGTAGTCGACACCTCTATCTTCCTATCCCCAGAAGTGCTCGATTGTACACAGCAACAATCAGAGTCGCATGAAGCAATATGAACAAGATGTTCAGTAAGAACAAGTCATGGGAGTCTCTCTCTATAGAAGTCACTTCATAAATATACAATCTCTATAGTGATGGATCAATAATCTCTCTATTGGGATTGTTCAAATGAGATCCTATTTATAGGCATTTCTCTAATGGTCAGCTCCCTCCTCCAATGGTCATATTTTTCCTTGAATCTCAAAGGGCCCGTATACATGTCACTCATACAATAGTTAGTTAGAAACATAAAGTACAACATTGTTTCATAACTATAAAAAGTGTAAGAAAAATAAATTTGCTTAACCAAATATATTTTTCAGAGTAAAAGGAAAAATAAAGTTCAGAGTCTAAGTAAATAAACACTTGGAGACTATAAATCCTAGATATTTGGATTCTGTTTTCAAGGAATTCAGAACCTAAATTCTATATATTTCAGAGTCTAAATTCCAATGAATTCGGAGTCTGAATTATAAGGAATTCAGAGTCTGAATTCTGAGGAATTCGGAGTATGAATTCTGAAGTATCTGTAGTCTGAATTATGAGGAATTCGGAGTCCAAATTCTGAGGAATTCAGAGTCTAGATTCTAAGGAATTTAGAGTCTGAATTCTGAAGAATTCGAAGTCTGAATTCTGAATAATTAGGAGTCTGAATTTTAGAGAATTTGGAGTATGAATTTCAGAGAATTTGGAGTCTGAATTTCAGAGAATTTGGATTATGAATTTCAGAGAATTCAGAGTCTGAATTTCAAATAATTTAGAGTCTAAATTTTAGAGAATTAGGAGTCTGAATTTCAGAGAATTCAGAGTCCTAATTTTAGAGAATCTGGAGTCTGAATTTCATAGAATTTAGAGTCTGAAAATAGAATACCCTATAACCAAGGATTTATAGGATTCCAAGGTTTTATATTTGAAACTTATTTTTAGAAATTATAAATAAAAGGAGTTAGAATAAGAGTAACTATGAAATGAATAATGAAAACATAGATAAGGATAAAATTTCATTGGGGAAGGAATATTTTCCTTATTAAGATAATTTTTAGGGAAAATAAAATTTGTCTTAATGTAAGATGTTTTTGATTTTCAAAAGATGAAGGAATGGAAAAGTCATAAGGAAACCTTATTGACTCAACATCAAGTGGTATCAAATTGGTTACATTTAAATTTATAATTATTTAATTTTTTATTGATTTATTTGACAATTATTTGTTAGTTTTTTATTTTAGGTTTCATTCTTTAATCTGAAAGTTGAGATATCTTCATCTTTCACATTATTATATTTAAGAAAAAATAAATAATTCATAGATATTCCATTTGGATGTTTCACACATTTTACATGGTTACATGGGGTGTAACCCTACACAACACGGTGGTTGTGTAGTCAACAGATGTAATGTATAATTAATACATGATGTGCATAATTAATTTACACACACTTGATGTGTAATTAATACACATTCGGTGGGTAATTAATTAATACGCATATGGTGTATAACTAATGAGGACACAATGTATAATTAATACACATTTAGTGTGTAATTATTTAATAGAAACATAATTTATAATTAATACAAATGTGGTATATAATTTATTATTACACATGCGATGTATAATTAATAAATAGGCCGTGTGTAATTAATACATACATGATGCATAATTAATTAATACATGATATACATGTGATTTAGAATAATTAATACAATGTTTCTATTTAATTAATACACATATGTTCTCATACCCATTTATGTGGAATACATGCCATGTTGGGCTGTACCCCATGTAAATTAATTTACATAGAATGAATATTAAATGCACTATTAAACCAAATTAACATGTGTTCCATGTGTTATAAATTAATTGTACACACCATGTGATAGTTTTTTCAAAATATTAAATGCTTAATTAATTTCAATGTTAAATTCAGAACTACACACAATGTATAATCATCATAATACACCATGTACTTTTGTGCATTAAAAGCGGTACACACTATGTAAATTAACATGTGTCCATTTCATAAATTGATAGTACATGACCTATAAATTATGTGTTATTCCATTAATTATACAATCCATGTGAGTACAAAATACACAAATATGACAAGATTTCAGGTAGTTTATATGGGTTCACGCCATGTTGCCTCTAAGTACACATTGTGTAATTAAGTATTTTTAAATAAAATTAATTTATTTTACTTATTTATAAATCACAATGGATGATTATCTTATGCATCTCCAAGTTTGATTGGATTAATAATTAATATATAGAATTAATTATTTAATAAGACCATTAATTATTAATTAAGGATAAATTTACCTTAATTAATTGTGTTATTAGAAATGTATATAGATTATCTAAATGTGATGTTGTTGCATATATGTGAATGATCATGTGCTTTGATAGACAAAATTATGGTTTAGGTTTCTATTTAATTAAATATCATTTCATGGGTTTTTATATGTGATAATGATTTATTAAATTAAATGTACTGATATGAATATACTCCCTCCTACTTTTATTATGTAGGTCCAGTGTGACTATGTTTTATTTATATCCAACACCCTTGAATCCCCTCACTTGCATGTGAGTAAAACATGAAAATGATGGATCTCTAACTAGAGGAGGCAACTCAAAAATTGATACAAGGTTAAACCATCCAAGAAAATGAAAGGCCGATGATGGAATGCTACAACTCGAGATGATCCTTACTCAAAGAGTATTGCCATAGGGCCATAGGTTGATTTATCGACTGATTGATAAATCAACCATTATAAAGATCATGATCAAGTCTGTTTATTTATTTTATTTTTTCAAAGTGTATTGTTATCTATTTTATTCCATTCATGTTTATATAACTTTAAATTTGATCACATAAACTAAATATGATAATTATACATGAAAGATAAGTTAAAATGAATGGAATATATGCAAATTTTATCATAATATGGTTAATGAATTATGTAAAAGCCACATAATATTTACAATTTATGTAAAGGATGCAATAATGATATTTACGTGTAAATAAAAAAAATCATTAAAGTAAATTTTAAGTCATAAAAGATTTATATTACTTGATTAAGAATGGAACCATATAACTAAGTGTTAGTACCCAGTTCGAGACACTTAATTTTGTCAGGGAGTACTTACGTAGGTTTTGGGTTGACCTAAATAGGAAGGCCTTAAGAGAAGTATCCCTTTCTAGACTAATGTTATTTAGAGGAAATTATTTATGAAATATGAATTAGGATTTTGGGATTGAGGTGTCCACTTAATAGATCAGGGATCTATAAACTAACATTTATGTAACACCCCAACACCTCCTTTTAGGTACTTATATCCTTTTTTTGATAATATCTTGTTTGGTTTTTATATTGGGTTATTTTGGGTGAGTTTTGGTGTTTTTTGAAGGCTTTTGTTCCTATTCATGGTTGGTTCATAGTTAGTTAAAATCGTGAGGCTTTTCCCAGGAAACCATGCATGTTATGTTGGAGTTATAGAGATGATACATGGTTAGGGACATAATTACTACAAACCATAAAACCTATCCGTCAAACCATTTAGCATTGAACAATGGGTCTTTCCATGGTAGGTTCATGATTTTTCAAACTGTGTGACCAAACTGTACCACTCTTCAAGTAACTCAGAAAGATGCACACAATTGGTGCACATTTTGAAAAAACGTGTATCCAAACCATGTGACAGGAATTTAATTATATGATTTTCTTAATTTAATTTCCAAAACCCCCAGATTAACTCTAAACTTCTCCTATTTGAATCTAATATGATCCTTTGGACATTAGAGGCTCTCTAGAGGTGTTTTTGGCCCTTCTAACACCATTTATTCATGGATAAAAGTGTTGGTTGATGCATTAGATCTCTTTAGAAAGGTGTAATATCAATTTAATCGTGGATTCTCTTTTATTTCAATATTTACTTCTTTGAGAGAAGTGGATCCTCATGTATTTGATGGATTTATATCTTGACTTGATGAATTTTGGTTTTAAAATATTCTATTGATCAATACTAACCTTTCACATATCTCTTCTTATGTGGATCCTATGTTTGATGATTGATAATATCATGAATTGAGGTAGGTGGTTATTTAAATAAATCCATCTCAAATTTAAAACCTTTGATACCTATTTATTTTGAATTGGATTTCTGAATCTTTATTTGGGTATTTTAATTAATATTTCTAAATTGCATAGTGTGTCTATGATGAATCATTTTACTATGACTTTCTAAACAAAGTATCAATTTTCAAACAATTTCATTGAGTTAAAATAGTTATTTGATGAAATAATTTTAGGATGATCCTTGAGAAATGATGGTATGAAATGATTTATTAATTTGAAAATAAATCAGTTGTTTTTAAAGGTATTAGTTTTGATTAAAAAACATTTGATATTGGTTTTTTAAATGAGATGACATGTTTTTGAAACCTGAACTTGGGGCCAATGAAATTATTCAATTTTTTAAATGATTTGAGATTGATTGAAAAGAATGATTTTCCCTTGTATGATTTTTTTTCTTAAAATACATGGGATCCTTAGTAGTTAGGTGGGAAAAACACACTCTAGGAATATATTAGCTCTACCTAGAAATGGATTGACAATGAAAATGATAGTAAATCTACTTGAGGGAATGTATTCTATTCCTTGGTATTTTATTCTATTTACCCTAGGCTTAGGACCTAAGAATGTGTACACACTAGGAACTATACTTCACTGAGATATGTGAAAATATCTATACAAACCTATCGCTAGATATCTTAACCTATTTTTTATGAATGATAATGGATTCATGAAAATGAATTAAAAATTATGATAATATGAAATGATTTACTCATATTTGTTTTTATAGAAATTCTAATCCATGTTAGTTTTGTTGAAATAACACTTTTAAACTCTTTTTTCTCTATCTATTGAAATTTCTTGAAAAGATCGATTTTTTTGAATCATGAAAAGTATATAATGCCATGTTTTATTTATAATTGAGCATATATGGTATAATTGATATATATTTCTTATGAAATTATTCAATTAAATCCTACTAGGATTTGTTTCTCACACCCTACTTTTTTCCTTTGGGAGTTTTTAGAATTTATGAACCAGGTCCAGTAAAGGGAAGACACCACTCGAAGGTGGTGGATGTTCTTGACTAGTGGGACCTTGGGAGTTGGTGGTGACCAATGGATCATGTGATCCACTTGTGACATGTTGATATTTTAATTATTTCTTAATGATTATGAGACAAATCATGTTTTTATACTATGTATGGCTTTATGACTTTTCTACCTTGTAGAGTTTTACTCTTGCTCTCTATTTTCTATATTAACTATTTAATGATTAGTTTTATATTATTTCCTCTGGACAAGTTTTTATTGTGGTGAAATCTTTCTCTCTTGGCATTTCTTTATGTCTGGGTTCTAGTCACTAGTTTTTGGGGATTAAGATTTCCCTTATGGCTATATCAGGACTAGTTTGGATTCCATTTAGGAGGGTTATCTAGGCTGGTTTGTGAAAAATTAGTATCATAAGTGGTGGTGTACTTCCTTGTATGTTGGTATGGAATTTATAATTCTTTGGTAAATAAGAGGTATGATTTTCAAGACTTAAGGGCTAGTTTAATAGTGAGTGCTTGACCAGATCTCATTATAATGAGCCTTATGTTACCATGTGTTATTGGGAAAACGTTTCTTTGAGGATTTTTTTAATTTGATTATAGACTTTTCCTAAGATTTAATCTAAGGTTTTTGTTTTTCAGTTGAATTCTAATTGATAGAGTTGATGATATTGGGTCTCTTGAATAACATTTACATTGTTATCTATTAATTTTTCATAGTACCATTCCAAAAATAAGTAATTTAAATATAATTCAGGAGGTATTTCTAATGAACCACAAAAAGATAACCCTCCTTTTGACTAGAACCGTGTAAACTTTCTTATATGCGTGGTCCGAACTCAAGGACAAGTGTCCACACCCATTTCCATTTTGGCTCCAGTAGTGGAACCTCAGAGGGAAAATAATAGAGACCATTCCTTGGAGTTTCTTTTTCATAAATCACCATCCTTCTAGGACTCAAATAATCCTTAGGAGGTAGGGTATTAGTTTAAAAATATTGAGATACTTTTTGAGTTATTGGAGATTCTAGATTACATTGAGGAAAATTTTGTTGTCTTTAAACTTTAAGGGCTACGAATGAGGTGGTGGGATTCTATTGTTATAAAAATGAAAAATAAAGTATTAGGGTGTAAATAAATCAAGGAAATTTTCATGGAGTAGTTTTTTTCAAAATTAATGATTTTGGATAAGACCATGGAATTACTCACCCTTACCCAGGGTGATTGGACTATGACTTAGTATACCAATCGCTTTGTCGAACTTTCCTAGTTTCACCTGAGGTAGTATTGAATGAGATGCTAAAGGTCTGAATGTTTGAGATGGATATTTGATCTGATATCCAATCAAAGGTTTTTATGATGAAGTTTAGATCTTATGATGATGTTCCAGATAGATCATTGATGATAGGAATTGACCTAGTGGGTAAGTTAGGGTTGATGGGAGTTTCTTGTACTACTAATGGTAGTTATGGTGGACCCTTTAAGGGGAAGAGGAAATTAGATGAGTCTAGTGGTGTAGAATGTGGTGTCGGATCTTGGTAATAGAAATATTATAAATCATCTACTATGTTTTAAAATTTACCATTAAATTTCTTTCAACGTGGAAAGGCTAGACACATGAATCATACTTGCATGGACGTATTGAAGGTTTGTAGCTCATACAGGAATTTCGGTCACCTATATAGAGTTTTTAATGTTTTTACCACTATACATAGTGTTATGGGCTTGTTAATATGGAGATTATTAGTGGGATAGTCATATTCTTTAAGAATAAAGGGGTTCTAGAAACAAGCATTAGGAAAAAAAATCTTCATGTAGATGAAAAGGCTTAAGTGGAAGATGATGCATGTTTTGTGACAATGAGGCACCATTACTATTGCTCTGTCTTTGGTGACTTCTATATTTAATACTAGTTACTCCCATTATTTCATATCTACCCATATTTTTGACTTGTTAAATCTTAATACAGAGCTCATTCCTTATGTAATAGAAATTGGTACGCCTCAAGGGATGAAGAGAGATCAGGGTCCCTAATCCCTATCTCATGCTTTATATTTATTTGAAGTTTATATTTTTGGGACTTTTCAATTATTAACATGAATCCTCTAGATATCATTCTCATAATTAATTTATTGATTACTCATAAATCTTAGATTGACTATTACCTTTTGTGGGTCTCTTTTACTACTCTTGGTGGAGAGTCTCGTGTCATTGAAGAATAATGGGACCCAATATCAAGTTGATCCAGACATCATATTCTGGAGTTAGGTAGGATGATATCCATGTTTTATTTAAAAATGTAATAGGAATATTTTGGTTGTGATCTTCCTCTAGTAGAGGATTGATTTCTAAACATGTTTCTATCTGACTTTTTTGGTTTTATACCTTCAAGGAAGGTATATTTTTTATTGATTTGGTGTTGGGAAATCAACCCATTTCTATTCCATTTTATCATATATCACCAGATAAACTAAAGGAGTTAAAGACTTAGATAGATTAATTGATGTATAAAGGCTTAATTTGATCCAGTATATCCCCTTACGCATCACCAATTACTTTTTCCAAGAAATTCAATGGGACCCTTCACCTATGTGTTGATTACTAAAATCTCAATCAAGTTACGATCAATAAAAAGTATCCATTTTCCTTAATCAATAATTAATTTGACTACATGAAATTGGTGAATTAGTTTTCAAAGATTTATCTTCTATCTGTTTATCACCATCTTAGCTTCAAGGATTTTGATATCACTAAGACATATTTTAGGAGAAGGTATGACCATTATGAGTACCTTTTCATGAATTTTGGCCTAAAAAACTCCTCTATTATTCTTATGAAACTAGGTAATATTATTTTTCACCAGTACCTTGATTTTTTCATTTTTTTATTTGTGGATGACATTTGGTTTACTCTAAAACCTAGGAGGATTGTGTGATTCACTTGAAAGAAGTTCTAGACATCTTGAGAAATTACTAACCTTATGCCAATCTATTGAAGTGAATTTTTTTATTTGGGAGGTGGATTTATTAGGGAATGTGGTTTTCAAACAAGGAATTTTAGTTGTTATTGAGAAGGTGAAAGTTGTTATTTCATGGGAGGAACCACAATATTTCTTTAACATTTGGAGATTCTTGGGATTGGTGGGGTATTACCACCACCCCTTAAATGATTTATCAAAACTGGATTCTCTATTGATCACACTCACTTGAAAATAGGTGAATATATTACGAGTTTCAAAATATTAGGCTTCTTTTATTGAGTTGAAGCATCAATAAACTTATTTCCCAGTGTTGTCTATTTTAGAGGTTGGGCTGTGAAATGTGGTGTTTTATGATACATCAAGTTCAGGTTTGGGATGTGTTCTCACATAGGGTGATCACATCATGGATTATGGTTCTCTTCAGCTTCAACCTCATGATAATAACTATTTAACACGTGATCTTGAACTCATATAAGTGATGTACACTCTTAAGAGTTAGTGATTTTACCTTTCCCAAGAAAGGTTTACCATTTACTTTGATCACAAAATCTTGAGTTATATCTTCTCACTAAAATATTTGAATCTTTTTTATAGGTTATTGTTAGAGTACCTAAAATCTTTTGACATTGAAATTACCAATACCCATATAAAATTAAATGTCGTTGCTGATGCTCTAAGTAAGGAACTTCCATCCTAGGTTGTGAAATAACCATCATAGGAGTGGAATCTAATGGATCCCTTTGTTTTTATGAATTTGGGAGTTTTAGAGGATGGGAAAAAGGTTTTTTTGAAGGTTTTTTGTTGAAATCTCCTCTCCTTGATATGATTATCTAGGATTAATATCTTGATGATGAGTTTTTAGGAATTATGAATTCTTTATATGGTGGGGATACCATCAACATGTGGTATCTATCTTCTAAAGATATCCTTTGATTTAAGAACTAGTACGTTGTTCCATTACCAATATGGAAGGCTGTGTTGGGGGGATTTTCATCAATACAAGTGGGAGGTACACCCCAGCATGATAAATATGTTTTTTTATATGAGGAGGCTTTTTTGGTGATCATGTATGAAATTTTATATTGTTGAATTTATTTTTAATTTTTATACTTGTTAGCAGACTGATGTTGATAATAAAAATCCTATTAGTTTTCTTCAGCCCATTCCAATGTTGACTTGGAAGTCGGATGAGATATCAATGGATTTTTTGGTTGGGTTTCCATGCAATCCTTGAGGAAATAATGTGATTTGGGTGGTTATTGACTGATTGACTAAATCATCTCACTTTATTCCCATTCAAGATACCACTAAATTCTAGGACTGGGCAATCTATATGTGCAAGAGATTATCAGATTTCATAGTGTTATATCTCCCATTATTTAAAATAGTGATCCATGGCTCAATTTTAATTTTTAGAGAGTCCTCCAAGAGGAAATGGGATCCCAGGTAAAGTTGAGCATGACATACCCTCCTTATATGGATTAACAAATGGAACAACCTATAAAAATTTGGGTTGATATGCTTCATTCTCATGTCCTTGAATTTGGTGGATCTTGGGATTTATATAAGGTAATGTTTGAGTTTTCCTCCAATAACTATTATAAATCATCCATTAATATATAACCATTTGAATCCTTGAATGGATGACCTTGTAAATCTATAATTTTTTGATTGAATATTGGTGAATATTTCCTTATGGGAACTTGTTTTTTCCAAGAGATGATAATGAAGATTTAATTGATTTGTTATAGAATAGTGATGGTGGAACATCGGTATAAATAATATTCTGATTGTTTTTTATTCCCTTTGGATTTATTAGTTAGTGACCAAGTTTTTTTGAGAGTCTCACTTTGGTTGGGTCTCCGACGACTTAGAAAATAGGTGAAGTCAACACCGAGATACATGAGACAAATTGAGATTGTTGAGTGGATTGGAACGGCGGTATACCACATGGATTTTCCACCATAGATAAATTCTATACATAACCTGTTCTATGTTTCTTAACTCAAAAAGTAACTTTTAGACCCATCTCATGTTTTGAGTTGGTAGGACCTTGACGTGGAACCAAATATGCCTATGAATGAGTAGCTGGTTTAGATTTTTGACACTCAGATGAAGGTTTCCATGGAAATTCTATACCTATGGTTTAAGTGTTAGAGAAGCATTTTTATAATTATAATGATACATGGTAACATAAGGAACTAATGAGAGATCAATTCCCTCATCTCTTCACTTTAGATTCTTTTTAATTGGATTTTTGGGGGTAGAATGTCTTTATATTGGGGATAATTGTAACCTCCCAACACCCACTTTTAGGTACTTATAACACTTTGTTTTGATAATCTATTGTTTGGTTCTTATATTAGATAATTTTTAGTGAATTTTGAATACTTCTAAAATGTTTATGGTCCTCTTAATGGTTGGAACAATGTTAGTGAAAATTGTATGGATTTTCCTAGGAAAATGTTCAAATTATAATGGCGTTCTAGAGAGGGAATACAGTTAGGCACATGGTTAGTGAAAACCATGTAAACTATCCCTCAAAATATGTGGCATGGAACAATGGGATTTTTCATTGTTGGTGAATAGTTTTTCAATCTATTCATCCAAAATGTGTATCTATTCCAATAGATTGGAAAGTGGTGCATGATTGGTACATGGTTTGAAAAACTGTGCACCCAAACTATGTGATATGAATTTAATTCTCCAATTTTCTTAATTTAATTCCCAAACCCCATGGTTTAACTCCAAACTCATTCTATTCAAACCTAATATGATCCACTCTATATTGGAGGCTCTCTAGAGGTATTGTTATCCCTTATGACCCCCTTTCATCATGGATCAAAGCACTAATTTATGTGTTAGATATCTTCTAGTACGTTTAATCTCAATTTGATCTTGGATTATGTTTACTTTCCCTCTCGATTTATTAGATAGTAGTGGGTACTCTTGTTTTTTATGGATATAAATCATGAATTGATGATTTGTTGTTCTAGGATATTCTCTTGATCAACCCTATCCTTTTGTCTCTCTCTTCAAATGTGTATCCCATGTTGGGTGATCATTGATCTCTTGAATTGAGGTAGGTGGTTTTGTAAGGAAATCCCTATAAAACTAAAACCTTTAATGCTTTCTTATTTTAAATTAGATTTATAATTGATTTCCAAAGATTGATTTGGGTCTTTTGATTAAATCGTTCTAAATGGAACGGTATGTGTGATGGACCTTTTTAGCATGGATTCCCCAAAAAAGTATTGATATATAGAAAGTTTATTTGAGGTAAAATAATGATTTAATAAATGAATTTGATGATGATCCTTAAGAAATGATGACATGAAATTTGTTATGATTTTAAAAAGAAATGATTTTTGATGAAAATCCATTTGATGTTGGTTTTTGAAATGAAATGGCATGTTTTTAAAACTTGAACTTGGGGATGATGAAATGAATTATTATTTTAAATGATTTTAGATTGATTTAAATGAATTATAACCCCTTTTATGATTATTTTTTTTAAATCACATGGGTGTTTGGGTAGTTAAGTGTGAAGAACACATGCTAGGCATGTATTATCTCAACCTGGAAATTAATTAATGATAAGAATTAAACTAAAAATACTTAAGGTAAGGTAGTAAAGTTCTTTATATTTTATCTTATTTATACTAGGCTTAGGACATAGGAATGTGTGCACATTTTCAGTCATAATTCACTAAGATTCCTGAGGATCCCTATACAAACCTATCTTTGAGTCTCTTTACCATGGTGTTATAAATGTTAATGGATTCATGAAAATGAATTAAATATGGAAATGATATGAAATGATTTACTCTTTTCTATTTTAATAGAAATACTAATTCATACATGATTTTTTTGAAACTATACTTTTGAACCAGTTTTAATCTATCCATTTAAATATATTGAAAACCATGATTTGTTTTGAATTGTGAAAATGATATCATGACTTGTTTTTCTAAATTTATCATATTTGGTTTATTTGATATAGATTTATTATGAAATAATTTGGTGAAATCCTACCAGGATTTTTTTCTCACACCCTACTTTTTTCCTTTGGGTGTTTGTATATTTTATGACTCCAAGTCCAAGAAAAGGGAAGGCACCACTCAAAGGTTGTGGATGTTCTTAATTAGTGGGATATTGGTAGTTGGAGGGTATTAGTAAAGAGTTTGATTAAATTATTACATGGAGATCATATGATTATATCCTAATTATTATTGAATGAATCATGTTGTTGTACCATGCGTGTCTTGATGACTTATCTAACTTGTAGAGTTTTACTTTTGTTGTCTATTTTCATATTGACTATTTATTGATTCTTGTTACACTATTTCCTCTTGATGAGTTGTTCTTGTGGAAAAAGAATTCTCTATTGATTTTTATTGATTCACAAGTGCTAATAAACAGTACATGGGGATTGATAAAACCCTTTATACCATGTTAGGACATGTTTATGTATTGTTTGGACACATTATCCAAGTCAGTTCATGACATGTTGGAAAGAAATCTTACTTAAATACCTTCGATTAATTGACTGGAACCTCACTTAGGTTATGAGAAGGGAAATATGGAACCATTCCACTAAAATGTTTAGATGAAATAAAATATCAATTCTAATGGTGAGGGATATTGGCAATTGATAAAATAGTGGGATATTAATAAGTTAATTCAAATTATTACATCTCACATATTTTGGTAATCGAGATAAATTACTAAATATGGTTTTATTATATTGTATAAAAATGTAAATGATAGTGACATTGATATCTATGTGATTTATACTAATAAAATATAAACTCTTACTAGGTAGTAACTTCCTAGAGTAGTAATATAACTTTCATGCAGTACCATGAAAATAAAAAAATATTTACAAGCTAGAATCTCATTTTTTTTTAGATTTGATAATTAAGGAGGTGAGTAAAGAAGAGATTTCTATCTATATAAAAATATTTGATAATGTAATATATTTCTAGGATTTGCTGCTATCATCCTTTTATGATTAACTCAAGAAAATCCTGAGAACATAGATGCATATAATATGCTCAAGAATATCCATGATCTTATTGGATTGGATTATACTAAATATACACAAGAGGGGGGGTGAATTTTGTATTTTCAAAAATCTTCACAAGATCGTGTTCTTTCCTTTATCTTTAATCAGATAGATTAATGTAGCAGAAATATGAAGTGTAGATACACACGATGTATAGTGGTTCGGGGAACAGAAGGCCCCTAGTCCACTCCACCAACGCTCTACTCCACGAGTTTGGTGATTTTCACTATCTGGTCCTCGTTTCAATAAACCTTTCAACAATTGAGTACAGGCAGTTTACAACTTTACAATATAAAGCAAAATAAAGCCTTCTGGTTCACTCACAGAACCTACACAACTTAGTATGAGAAGCCGGTCACTCAAGAATAGAAAAAAAAAGATTTTTGTACTTTGAAAATAATTTCCAGATGTTCTTCAAAATTGAAACAACATACAATTGACAGTAGATAGATCGTCACCTTCAGAAATAATGATCATCACAAAAGAGTCGTTCTGAGTCAATCCTATTGCACTAAATATTGAAATATAATTCACAACTTCAGCAGTAGCAGATTCACAGTAGATATTTTATGTAGACCGAGTGCATCTTCTATCGTGATTCTTCTTCTTCAATAAACAGATCTTTGTTGCTCCTTTGAATTAACCAGTCTCTGTTTTTGATAGTCTCTATTTTTCTTCCTTTTTATGAAAAAATATATTTTTTACAAACCTTATCCTTATTTTTATGTTAAAAAAAACTCATAATAATCAAGAAAACTTCTCCTGCAAATTTTGATCCACAAAAGTCGCCTTTTTACTCACGATATTCAAGCATTTGAATTTACCGAGTTTTCGTAACTTCCCTGAAGACTCGACATAAAAATATCCTTTTAATTAGATCCTTAAACCATTGATAAAACAACTTTGAATCATTCAAAGTCATTCTTAAAAAACAGCTTTAAATCCGGCTTGAAATCTGCCTAATAATTTGCTTGCTGATCGTTGCAAAATAATATCGACTTTAAACTCTCCAATGCCAAACGTAAGGTTGAGTTGTACAGTATGCATCATCTAAATGTAACGTAGATCATAAACATAAGGTTGATGACGTAGCCTTCACATGTAATGTTGTCAACGTATGGTTGATCACAAACGTAGGGTTGGTCATCCATACTTTTTCTCTTCAACTTTAAAATGTATGATGAAAGATCCATACTTTTATAAGCTTTCAAACGAAAGGAACTTGGTCCATACTTTTATTAGAACGTATGGTTGTTTACAAAATTAAGGTTGATGAACCATACTTTTGAGAAATAAATGTAATGTTTAACACTTACATACGGTTCTCCTTCCATTATTTTCAACAAACCAAACATAGGGTTCCTTCCTAACACAGGGTTCCTCTTCCATACTTTTCTAATAACTCATAAATTATACACTACATTTTATCCTTACACTACGTTTCTCCATGTAGGGTATGAACAGTGTTTTCAGAACACGCTAAAGTAGATCCCGAATATATAGATCATGAATAGTGTTTCCAAAATGATCTAAAAGTGAATACCTTAGAAATTAATTCTCATTGTTCAAGAATCTAAATATTTCATTAGAAATAAAAATATAATGAAAAATAAATTCCTGCAATATTCTTAAAAAATAAAATCATTAGAAAATAATTAAGGGCATTTGTGAGCGTCAAAATTATCATAAATAGATAGATTATTGTTCTCAACAATCCAATCCTTTAAATAACAACATTATGTATTGTTGACAATAACATTTTCTCAACAATCTCCCCCTTTTTGATGATCACAAAACCCATAAAATAACTAATTAAATTAACTTACAAAAATTAAATACATATTGTTTTGAATTTTGAAAAGATAAATAAAATATTAGATTTAACTTATTATCTCCCTTTAATTTATCCATTTTAATTTCTCCCCCAATAAAAAAAATATAAAATGAAACAAAAAAATGTTGTGTTTATCCAAATTTCTCCCCATTTTGTGATATAAAAAAGAATGAAAAAATATGGAATATAACACAGATCAATGTAGCACTGAATGTAATTAAATGCTATAATTAATAGTTTAGAAATAAGTGAATATGGATTACTGAATTAGATAAACAAATATAGTAAAACAAAATAAATA
The DNA here is from genome assembly GCA_963277665.1 of Viscum album. Lineage (NCBI taxonomy): Eukaryota > Viridiplantae > Streptophyta > Magnoliopsida > Santalales > Viscaceae > Viscum > Viscum album. Next base: position 580,272,528 of record OY728129.1, on the reverse strand, counting down.
TAATGAAACAAATTTTCATGAAAAGTACAAAAGTGATAAACACAGGAATCAAGGTTTGGCCAGGGTTCAGATAGAGTCTATCTAATTCGAACGACTTTCTTGATTTCTGATAGCTGCTCCCTGAGTTTTCTCATCATTCCATCACCAAGTCTAACAATAATATCCCTATTCTCTTGAGTCATATTAATGTCTTCTATGAGGCTGGCTCTGAAAAACTCATGTAGTCTTTCTTCCTTCTCCAAAAATAAAGACAAATTCTCTCTGAATTTATTTAAGATAGATCTGATTCCTGGTTTACTTGAGGTGAGCTGATCAACCAAAAATTTATAATTGTCTGACAAGACTAAAAAAGGAGAACTATTTCATTTAAGATCTTGTAATCTGTCATTTTTATTACTCATGGCAGCTGTGATAACTTGAAACCTTCTGATTAAATCAGGTGAAGTACCTGATCCACTAACAGTACTAGTCCCGACAGATGCAAATTGTGTCTCCATAAATTCTTTAAATTCTAACAGATCTGACTTTTTATCATTTCTGATTGCAGATTGTAGACCCCTATCCACATATCTTGCTTAAAAACTTCAACTTCTTATCGTGAAACTGTACTTCTCTTAAGTCTCTAAAATTTCAACTGCTCCATTTCTAAGGATCTCCTCAGAGTAACATTTTCAGATTCCAACTGAGACAACTTTCTGTATAGTTCTTCGACTTCTTTATTCCCTAAATTAGAGGCACCTTGTATTTGATTCTCATTCTCAGTTTTAGTGTGATGCAATAGTACTAAAGGCAGTGAATCTGCATCAGATTTTTCCTTTTCCTTCTCCTGAGCTGATTGATCCACATATTTTTCCTCAGAGTCTTTTCTAGAATCCTCCACAGAAAAATCCTCATTAATTACTTCAATGTGAACATCAAAAACATTCTCAGCATGAACATCAACAAGATTCTCTTCCATTGTTTTTTTCTAAAATAATATCTTCTGGAGTTTCCTGAGGACTAGACACTTCCTCACCAGGATATGCCTCCTATTTAATGTCAGATTCATCTTCTGGTTCTGTTCTTTAAACTTCAATTCTTTCAGGTTCATCTTCTGTAACAGCCGCATCCTGTTCCTAAGTCTCTCCTTTAGCTTCTTCTTGAATCCCTGATTGAATCTGAGGTCCTTCCACTGGTTCTGACCTATTAATAATAGCTTACATTGCTTTTTCAACAGTAACTTCTCTTACAAAACTGTAAGAGAGTAAATATCTTGTTGTTAGTACAGGTGAAACAAGTTCCCCATTTAAAGTTATTTTTCTTTGAATCTGAAGGTCCTCCTGACTTCTTTCTTACTCAATGACTTCAGTTTCAAATATTATTCTTCTTGTAGCAGTGATTACTCTCGATTTAGTCTGTCCCTTTTTAGACTTAGAATACTGAGCTTGATCACAATCTTATTATTCCTTAGATCCTACTGGAATTTTTTTCCCTTTTAATTTGTTCTAGAAATATCCAATTTTTCTTAAAGTTATAGCATTGAAAACATTACTGTGATGACATCTTACTCTGGAATCGACCAGTCTCACCATATCCTTTTTGAACAAAATCTTGGAAATGAATCTACCAAAAGGGTATAAATTCATTCTCGATTCAATATGACAGCAGTAACTCAGGTACCTCACCATGTACCTAGGGAAATTTAATTTTATATCCCTGAGCAGAAGATACATTTTGAACATTTCGGGATAAAATATATTTTCCATCTCTGAAATTCTTGGTGCTATCCCTGTTTGTACAAATTTCACAAGAATCTTTTGATCTGGTTCCAAATCCTTAACTAACATTTTCCTTATGTTATTAGATCCAAATAGAAAAGACATAATGTCTTCAGATTTATGCATAGAATCTCCTATATTTTTCAAATCAAAATGAAACACTCCCTTATGAGGGAAGTTCAGTATCTGACTGATTTCAACTAAATAGATTGAAAAATCCATATTCTCTATCTTAGCCAACATGGGTTCAGAATGATCTCCCAAACTGAATTGAACAGTTTTAAAGAAATATTGAAGTTCTACCTCATACAAAAATTCCGTATTCTCACTATTGAAGGTCTGTTCGAGATTCTGAAACTAAAGTGCTTGTTTTAGCAAAAAATTCATCTGAAATAGCCATTCGAGATCAATCACCTTTCCCTATAAGATTTTGCTTCCTTCTGAGCACCGTTTCTTGGAATTTATGGTCTCGGCCTCATCATCTCTCTTAGTCTTTTCCATTTATGCAAGAATCTATGAAGGTTTGAAAGTTAGGGTTTCAGACGTTCGAAGATTAGGGTTGACAAGCAGTGGTGTGGTTTCGTGGGTTCGAAATGGTTTTGGTGGAAATGAAATGGTTCATAATTCTAAAGGTTTCTGACAGCCTTGATTCCCGTGTTTTCATTAATCATTACATATATTTTAAATAAAAATAAAATTTATCACATGGGGAAAAGAAAAAAAACTTATTCTGTTTGAAAAACAAATAAATAAATTATTTTAAACATTATTAAAATAAAGAAACAACATAGTAAAATAAAACTTTATTTAAAATTAAATAAACCTATATCCCCCTTAATAAAATCAAACCTTACAGTGGGAAGTGGTTTAGTAAAAATATCAGCTAATTTAATTTCAGTACATACAAATTCCAAAGATATATCCTTTTTAAGAACATGATCTCTTAGAAAATGATGTCTAATATCAATATGCTTAGTCCTAGAATGATTAATAGGATTTTTTAAAATATTTATAGAACTGATATTATCACATAAAATAGGTGTATTATTAAAATTCAGTCCAAAGTCCGTAAGAGTGTTTTTCATCCACAACACTTGTGCACAGCAACTGCCAGCAGAAACATATTTTGGCTCAGCTGTTGACAAGGAAACTGAATGTTGTTTCTTACTTGACCATGACACTAAGGATTTCCCTAAAAAGTGACAAGTATCCTAAGTTCTTTTACTATCTAATCTACAACTCCCAAAGTCTAAATCTTAATATGAAATCAAATTAAAATCAGAAGTTTTGGGATAAATAATATTTTGAAAAACTGTTCCTTTTAAATTTCTAAAAATTCTTTTAACAATAGTTAAATGAGATTATTTAGGATTTGATTGAAATCTTTCACAAAGACATACTGAATACATTATATCTGGTCTGCTAGCAGTAAGATATAATAAAATATCAATCATACCTCTATATAACTTTTTTTCAACTAATTTTCCAGTTTCATCCAAATAAAGTTTTATATTATTACACATAGGAGTTGTATATGTCTTACTGTTTTCAAGTCAATTTTTTTAATAAATCTGTAATATATTTTCTTTGATTCAAAAAATTTCCAAAAATCTTTTTGATAAATTTAAAGTCCTAAAAAGAAATTTAATTCTCCCATCATGCTCATTTCAAATTATTTTTTCATTAACTTTGAAAAATCATGAAAAAGGGATTTATTAGTTGATCTAAAAATTACATCATAAACATAAATTTGAACCAATAAAATATTAGTATTTACAGTTTTTTTAAAAAGTATTGGATCTGCCATTCCAATAATAAAATCATTTTTCAATAGAAAAGAGCTTAATATTTCATTCCAAGCTCTAGGTGCTTGTTTAAGGCCATAAAGTGATTTAGTAAGTTTAAAAACAGAATCTGGTTTTTAAGAATTTTCAAAACCAGGAGGTTTCTCAACCTAAACTTCCCCCATTAAATAACCATTTAGAAAGGCAGACTTAACATCCATATAAAATAATTTAAAGTTCATATGAGATGCATAGGCTAAAAGAATTCTAATGGTTTCTAATCTAGCTACAGGTGCAAAGGTCTCATCATAATCTATAGCTTCTTCCTAATTATATCCTTTTCCTATAAGACTTGATTTATTTATAGTAATTATTCCTTGATCATATTTCTTATTTCTAAAGACCCATTTGGTTCTTATCACTGGATAATTCTGTGGTCTTTTAACTAATTCCCAGACTTCATTTCTTTTGAACTGGTTTAATTATTCTTGCATTGCTATCATCCAGCTTTCATCATCTAAAGCTTCTTATATATACTTGGGTTCTAATTGGGATATAAAGGTATAAAATTATACAAGATTCCCTATATTTCTTCTAGTTTTTATTCCTGTGTCTAAGTCGCCTATTATAGTTTCTAAAGGGTGATTCTTTAGGGTTTTAGTCTGTCTAGGTAGTACACTCATAGGTTCTTCAATATCATGTTCTTCTGAACTAGACTGTATTTCATTTATATCTTTTTCAAAATCATTTTTCAAGTTCTCAAGTCTTATGTTATCATTAGAATCAGATTCATCCATTTGAAATGTCCTTTTCTCAAAGGGATCAGATTCATCAAATTTCACATGAACTGATTCTTCAACAATCCTTAATTTCTTATTATAGACTCTATAAGCTTTGGAGGTAGCTGAATATCCTATGAAAATGCCTTCATCATATTTTGTATCGAACTTACCAAGATTGTACTTGGGTTTCAAGATGTAAACCTTACATCCAAAAACTTTAAAGTAATTTACTTTAGGTTTTCTGTTATTCCAAAGTTTATAGAGTGTCTTTTTCAAAAGAGGTCTAATTAAAACTCTATTCATTATATAGAAGGCTGTGCTTATAGATTCTTCCTAAAAATAGGTAGGAAGACTGTATTCATTTTGTATAGTCCTAGACATTTCTTGAATAGTCCTATTTCTTCTTTCAACAATTCCATTTTGTTGACATGTTCTTGGTGTGGAGAAGGTGTGTTTAATACCCATATTTGAGTAGAAGGAATTAAATTACTGATTCTCACATTCTCCATAATGATCACTTCTTAATAAAATTATTTTAAAACCTTTTTCATTTTGTACAGTTTTACAAAAAATTTCAAATAAAGTAAAAACTTCATTTTTAAAATTTAAAAAGAAAATCCATGTAAATATAGAATATTCATCAACTAAAACATGTACATATAATTTACCAGCCAAGCTTGTTACTCTTGAAGGTCCAAAAAAATACATATGGATAAGTTCTAGAGGTTTATATGTAGTAATTTTGTTAATAGATTTAAAGGATGATTTGTGTTGCTTGCCAAGATGACATGCATCACAGAATCTGTTACTTTCAAATCTGAGACTAGGAAACTTAGAAACTAATTATTTCTTAGATAATTTACGCAAAACATATACATTACAATGTACAAGTCTCCTATCACAGATCCAAGATTCATTCACTTTAGCAGTTAAGCAGTTTACTTTTTGTTTATACCAGGAATTTAAATCCAGGTTATACACATTGTCTATTCTAGGTGGTCTAAATTTAAGCAGTTTATTTTTGAAAACAAAACAGCAATTGTTAGAAAAATAAACAACATAACCATCATCACATAGTTGAGAGATACTTATCAGATTGTGTTACAATACTTGTATATAAATTACTTTGTGGATTGAGACATCTTATGGATCTCCAACTGTTCCAATACCAATGATCTTACCTTTGGCGTTGTCACCAAATGTAACTAGTCCACCATCTTTTTGTGTTAGTGTAGTGAAGTTCGATGAGTTTCCACTCATATGTATTGAGTATCCACTGTCCATATACCATATTTCCTTTTTTTTGTGACCTGCTTCCTCCAAAGGCATTTACACAATTTTCTTTGGTACCCATATTCTGTTGGGTCCAGGGGTGTTATCCTGCAGAGATCTGGGAATCTAGACTTGCTTTGTTTTTTTTTAATTTCAAAAGAGTCAAATAAATCATTTGATATAAAAGCCTTCTTAATACTACTTATCTGGGGTTGTTTTAAGAAATAGTTTTTAGAAATATGTCCCCTTGTTCCATAGTAATTACAATTTAGTCTTTTTGCACTTGGAATAAAATAATTCTTGTACATCTTGGGGTTTTCACCTTTACTGCCAATTCCAAAGCTTTCCTTTTTAATGACATTTTTCCCAAAAATTTCATTTAAAGTATTTTATCCTTTATTAAAAACAAGGGTTTCATTTTTATAAGTTTCCACTTCATTTTTTAGTTATTTTATCATTGATTCATAATTTGTATTGTTAGTATTTATTGAGTAAAAATTTTCAGTTAGCTTCTTATATTGTTTCATCATTGTATCTCTTTCATCAGAAACATCCTTATGAATGTTCTTTAAAGACTTATTCTTATTAAATAGAGAATCACATTTTTCTTCACGTATATTACAGTAGGCTGCAAGTTTTTTATTAGAGTAACTAGATTCAGAACTAGAGTCAAAAGAGTAGTAAGATTGTACCTCATCTGTTTCGGCCATGAAACACAGGTTAGATTTCAGATTTACTTCTTCCTTCTCTGAGTCTGACTCAGAAGTTCTACTGTAGTCTTCAAATACACTCCATGTAGATTTCATTGCTTTCTTGTCCTTATTCTCATAATCATTTCTTTTGAAGAATTTCTTTTTCTTGTCTTCTTTTAGCTGAGGACAATCAGGTCTGATGTGCCCAATTTTCTTTCATTCATAACATATAACTTCTTTGTCATCTTTTTTGAAGGTTTTTATAAAGCCCTTCTTATTTCTATAGAATTTAGTGAATTTTATGTCTAGATAAGCCAATTCCACATCAGAATTTGATAAATCATAACTTTCTGATTTCACTTTTATAATTTTCTTCTTCTTTCTGTTTTTGCTCTGTGATGACACTTTCAAGGCAGTGTCATCTCTCTTGATAAACACTTTATGATCATTAGTTTCATCTTGAATCTCAGATTTATACATCATTAGTGCTTCAATCAATTATCTCACGGTTAAGTCTTTGACAGATGTCGACTGTTTGATTGCAGCATAGATTCCATTCCATCTTGTAGGTAGTACCCTCAGTACTTTTAAAGATTGACCATCTTGTTTAATGGGATCTCCCAAAGCGGTTATGTTATTGACAATATCTTCCAATCTTCCATTCATTTGAGTAATAATTTAACCTTCAACCATTCTTAATGCATCAAATTTAAGCTTAGCAGTAGCATATCTCATTTCCCTGATATTGTCAGTTCCTTCATAAGCAACAGTAATAGTTTTCCACATCTCATATGCTGTCGGGAATTGAGATACTCTATTGAATTCATTAGGTCCCAGACCACATATAATAACATTCATTGCCTTTGAGTTCATATCATATTCTACTTTAGTAGTTGCACTCCATGTTTCAAGTTTTTCTGGTATTTCATATGGAGTCAAAATCTTAGAATATACTCTGTATCCAAGGTTTTTTAGATAGATAATCATTCACGACTTCCAGCATCCATAGTTTTCTCCATTTAAGTACAGTGATCAGACCATAGACATTCCCTCTCTTGTATCAGACATCTTGCTCCGTATATAATCACTTTCATCTTGTTAAGGATTTATCAGAAAGCTCAACCTCTGATACCAATTGTTGGATCAGAATATACTAAATATACATAAGACGGGGTGAATTGTGTCTTTTCAAAAATATTTTCAAGATCATGTTCTATCCTTTAACTTTAATCAGATAGATTAATGCAGTGGAAATATGAAGTGCAGAGACACATGATGTATAGTGGTTTGGGGAACATAAGGCCCCTCGTCCACTCCACCAACGCTCTACTCCACGATCTTGGTGATTTTCACTATTTGGTCCATGTTTCAACAGACTTTTCAACAACTGAGTACAGGCAGTTGACACCTTTATAATATAAGGCAAAACAAAGCCTTCTAGTTCACTCACAGAACCTACATAGCTGAGTATGAGAATTCGATCACTCAAGAATAAAAAATAAATATTTTTGAACTTTGAAAATACCTTCCAGATGTTCTTCACAATTTCAATATCATGCAATTGACAGTAGATAGATCGTCACCTCCAAAAATAATGTTCATCACAAAAGATTCATTCTGATTCCATCCTATTGCAGTAAATATAGAAATATAATCCACAACTTCAGCAGTAGAATATTCACAGTAGATCTTCAATGTAGAATGAGTGAATCTTCTAACGTGATTCTTCTTCTTCAATAAACAGATCTTTGTCGCTCCTTTGAATCAGTAGGTCTCTATTTTTTATAGTCTCTGTTTTTCTTCCTTTTTATGAAAAAAATCTATTTTTTACAAAACTTCTCCTCCATTTTATGTTCAGAAAAACTCATAATAATGAGGACCACTTGTCCTGCAAATTTTGATCCACAAAAGTCACCTTTTGACTCGCAATATTGAAACATTTGAATTTATAGAGTAGTCGTAACTTCCCTAAAGAATCAAAATAAAAAGATCATTTTAATTCAATCCTTAAACCATTGATAAAATGGCTTTGAATCAGTCAAAGTCACACTTAAAAAATAGCTTTAAATCCGGCTTGAAATCAGCCTAATAATCAGCTTGCTGGTCGTTGCAAAATAATATCGACTTTAAACTCTCTGATGCCAAACGTAAGGTTGAGTTATACAATATACATCCTCTGAATGTAACGTAGATCATAAAATTAAGGTTGATGATGTAGCCTTCACATGTAAGGTTGTCAACGTATGGTTGATCACAAACTTAGGGTTGGTCATCCATACTTTTTCTCTTCAAATTTCAAATGTATGATGAAAGATCCATACTTTTATTAGCTTTCAAATGAAAGGAAGTTGATCCATACTTTTCTGAGAATGTATGGTTGTTTACAAAAGTAAGGTTGATGAACCATACTTTTGAGAAATAAACGTAACTTTTAACACTTACATATGATTCTCCTTCCATACTTTTCAATAACCCAAACGTAGGGTTCCTTCCTAACGTAGGGTTCCTCTTCCATACTTTTCTAATAACTCATAAATTATACACTACATTTCATCCTTACGCTACGTTTCTCCACGTAGGGTATGAACAATGTTTTCAGAACACGCTAAAGCAGATCCCAAATATGTAGAGCATGAATAGTGTTTCCAGAACGTACTAAAAGCGAATACCTTAGAAATTAATTCTTGTTGTTCAAGAATCTAAATATTTCATCAAAAATAAAAATATAATGAAAAATAAATTCCTGCAATATTCTTAAAAAATAAAATTATTAGAAAATAATTAAGGGTATTTGTGAGCATCAAAATTATCATAAATAGATAGAGTATTGTTCTCAACAATCTCCACCTTTAAATAACAACATTATGTATTGTTGAAAACAACATTTTCTAAACAGATATTTATCAGGAGAGATCTAGATAAGATAATTTTGAGATCTACAAGGAGATATTCATATGAAAGCATGGATAAGGAGTGCTAGATGAACCTCACATAGTGAATATGATTGGATATATTGAACATATACACATTATAGGGTTTAGACTTCTTGATAAATTGAACATCAGTCTCATACTTTCACCACTCCATTATAGATTCTATTGTTTTTTATGAATTTTAATATGAAAAACATTGAAAAGTCTCTCCCAGGTCTCCTTACTATGATTCTCAAGATATATAAGGAAATGGAGCACAAAAACCTTTTATAATCATGACAAGGAAGAGGAAGGGAAAGGAGAAAGGCGTAAATTATAAATCTAAGGCTTCTTTAAAACACCTGACTAAGAGGAGAAATATCATAGAGAAATAATAGGAACAAGATTACATTTTCTTCTCATGTGGAATGAAAGTTCATTAGAATATAAACTACAATGAGTTGATATATAAACTGCTACTTTAGGTATATTAATTAATTTAATTTTTTTGTTTTACCTTTTGAGGATAAAACAAAATATATTTTTAACATATGTATTAAAAAACTAATCATGTGTAGAAAGGTTCCCCAAATTTTGGTGCATTATTAAAAGATAAAGAAGGGTGATTCTTCAATTAGTATAAGAGAATTTCACAACTCAATATTTCTTGATAGATTCAAGTTAAACTATTATTTTGAATTAATTATTACCAATTTTTTCTCTCAATGTATAATCAGATGCAATGAGACATTATTTCAAGTTTGTAATAAATGTTGTTATGGTATTTCCTAATTGACCAGTAGTTTTATAATTCTTGAGTCCCAGATATCTAAAATTAACAATTATTAATGAATAAAAATATGATACTTAAAATAATTCATTTTTATAAGATAGTTATTTTTCATGTAAAACTGATAGTTTCTAACAAGTATATATCAATAAAAGTGTTATAATATCTTTTAAGCTAAGACACTCAGTATATTGACCAATTCACTATCAAGTTTTTAGAAAATAAACCTTTATAAATAAAGGTATTCCATAAATATATTATAGTTAGTTCTATAAAACCATGTAAAATACTCTAAAATTGAAGTTAAGTGGTAAGATCATATACTTCCATTAAGAGATTTTAGGAATGTGTAATAAATAATTGAATACATTTGCTAAAGGATATATAATCCTCTGGGTGGTATTGTTAGAGTGCATCATAACCAAGTATTCATTGATCATTAATATATGGAGTGAAGTTATACATAAAATCACATTACATTATACACATAAAATTCATGATGTTATTAAAATATAGATTGATGATGGATCTTATATGTATTATAAATATTCCACAATTTCATCCAAGAAATGTTTTGAAAATAGCACCACTATAACTAATCTTGTGCCAAATATATTGACTAATGGGTATCATATTAATTATAATATGATAAGAAGATCATTAGGTATATCTTATAGTGTTAAATAAGAACTATTTATTAAAATCTAGATTTAGGTACAAAATAAATCAATGAAACACTAAGTGAATCTTAGTTAATTATCCTATAGACACTAAGGACATTAACTTCTATTTTTTAGTCCAGTCTGGCTATATTTGTACAAGAGGGAAGTGCATATATTTTGAGATAGAAGGAGAAGAATAAACTCAATAGAGTTTAGGATTTGAGTGCGTATGGGTTAGTATAGGAACACCAAACTCCACTAAGATAACTAGGAGATGTTGTTCCAAAGAAACAAACTATATAGGAAATTAAAACAAAATGGTGGTTTTATATTCAACAAGACTGGTAATGAATTATTTATTATGAATAATGAATCTTATAAGAAATCAAAACATAGAAACACACTAAGATTGAAAACAATATATAAATTTAGTAATGGAATCCACATACTGCAATTCCAGGGCTCTGTGTTTTAGATATTTCTTGATACTGAAGTTGAGTATTCAAGAAAAATTGTACATGGATAGGTATAATAAAGTATCAAAATATTACAATTGATTATTAAAAGTATTAAATGATGTCTAATATATAGTATATGAAAAAATCTTTACAATAACCATCATGCTAAAATCCCTTTGAATTCCACTTTTCATAACAACATTTTATGATCATTGTATTGGGAAGATAGATGTTAAGGTCATTTTCTTTTAATGGGGACTTTGTAGAACATGTTTATATAAAAAATACAAAGGGTTGCTGACCCCAATAAATACTAATAAGATATGAAAATCAAATATATCCATTTTTAGATAGAACTAAGAATAGTGATCCCAGAATATTTATTTTGAATGAAGTAGTGCCATGTGTCTACAAGAGGTTAGTGGGAGTGTTATTTTTTCTAATAAAGATATGTTGATAACATATGAAAATAAATACCCAGTCTTACTATTTTATTAATTTTAAGGTAAGATATTTTTTAGAGAATAAATTAACGTACCATCCATGTTCTAGGGATAAATATCTAGATATTTAGACATATTAGTTTCTTAATCAAGTCATACTATATACTTTGATAAGGTAAAACAATTCAAGACCAAATTATTTCCTAACCCACATTTTATAAAATCTCACTAACATAATGTGCGTGGGATCATGGGGAGACTATGGATAGTATTTTACAAGATAAATTTCTCAGAATATATCTAACAATAAATGATATATATTGATGTTTGATATTACTTATAAATTATTAATGAAGTAAAATTATTTAAAAAACCTAGATTAATTATATATACTTTCAATTAGAACTATATGAAAATACTTGATAAAGTAGAATTGGATGAGTTCTTGGTGAAAGGAGAAGTGGGAATACTAATGGTTAAATGTATACAATGCTAGTTTTCCTTCACGTCATTTTGATCTTGTATTGCAATGAGGTTATGGTATTATGAATGAAAAACTTATTACAACTAATGGTTTCCATATTTATAATAACAATGTACGTTGCAACTTTTAATGTAGCTTAAGAATTTTTTTTGCAATGAACTATTCCAATTTTGGATAATATCAATAGAGAGAGTATTATCATTATATTGATAATATTTGAAAATGGTATTATCCAAGATGTTAGGTTTCTAATAGGGGTACAAAAAGAGAATAATCAGGGATATCATTTGTTCATGAATTTTTCTTAGAGAAATGAGGTCACAGTAAGTAGATATTCCGTGGAATTGAATGTGGAAGGCCTATTAAAAAAATCCTTATCTCAGATGGATCATGACTATCATGTGTGAGATAATGTATTGAAGGTCCTAAATAGTTGTCTCAAGTTTAAGTGGGTGTATGTTAGAGTTGATTCCTTAGAGATAATCATTTTTCACTTTATATTAACTATATATTCAAGGTCTTGAATATTAATAAATATATTATCACATATTTATTTTTATTATGTTCAACATTAATGTGATAATTTCTTAGAGTATTATTTCATTTAAAGGTCCTAGTAGTTCTCTATAATGATTAGATCCTTGAAGTTATATGGTGATATTTTTGAACTTATGTTCTATGGTCATATAACATTATATAATGGGCCACAAATTATGTTTGAATTTTTGGTGATTGATTTCCATAAGTGGGTGATACTTCATATTATGAAGTTTTCACTTAGAAATCTTCAAGAGGGGAGGTTATGATAATAGTATTGTGATTAATAATTCCACATGTTTACATGTCATTTGATATTCCTATCTATGAATGTTTATATTGGTCATAATACTTTATCTTATTAATAATTTATATCGTGAGTCAGGTACTTAGATATATTGATATAAATGTGACACTATATGTTTTCAGTGAAGTAGGGTATGTTGGGTGTTCCATGAGTGATATAAAATTAATGAATAAGTTAATAAAGGATTTCACCTTACATATTAAGGGATATTGATAACTCATACCCTTTATTTTAAAGGATTTTATAAACTAAAATCTATGGCCAAAGTGTACTGATGATTTTATTTTAGGAATTCAAAGAAAGACATATCAAGGATATATGTTAATGATATGTGTGCGAAACTTTCTTGATGATATTTCAAGAAAAAGGGATTATATTATATAGTGAGAATTTATATGTGGTTTTTATTACTGCAAAATTATCTTCTAACTCTATGGATTCCTTTGTGTGTTACTAGATGTTGATATTGTACTTTATAAAATACCATCTAATGCCACTATGAAATAGTACTAGAGGGTCACACACTTAGTGTATCAATTGATCTCAGTTAAATACTATTTATATATAATAGTTGGAATAATGATTGCATTTATTCAATCACTATTTATATGTGAGTTACAAAGAAGGTCCAACAAGAAGATAAAAATCCTAAACTTTTATTAAAAGATGACATAAAAAGAAGACAAGAGAATAAGATAAGAGATGAGGTCACATAAAGAGACTAGAACTTATCCAAAAAATAGTTTAATGATTATAAAATTTAGGATAATTTCCATACTCATAGTCATATTCATTAGCATCATCAGTAATTTACCATTATGACTATGAGTTACCTTGATTAAGGATTCTAATTATCAATACATTAGATCTTTCCTTTTCCAGAGTGAGCTTGATATTTGATTCGTTAAAAGATGATATGGTAGACACATTCTTTGGAATGTTAGAATAACACTTCTGTGACTTTCTTTTTTGAGGAACTAGAGTTAAACCTTTACTACTGACCATATTTCCCTTTTTATAAATAAAAACATACTTAAAATAAACAAAGTCACCTCTGGCTATAGATTAGATATGAGTGGTATCCAATAAAAATACACACTTCTATTTTTCAATTACATCATCTGTGATATTACCCCATTTACCAGACATTCCTCAAGAACTGAAGACATTTCAAATCTCTTAATAGTAATCCACATTTCCTTGAACATCAGATTTCTTAAACCCATATTTCCATGGAATGTGTCCTAAGAAATCCACAGCTAGTGGCTACACAATGAAACCTTTCCCTTCATCCTATTAAGAAATGCCCTTTGGTATGAAACACTGGTCAAAAACCTTATTTTCATACTATCCCATGGAATACAGAGCCTAACTTGTGTGATTTCCATCCTATCCAGAGAATTGATTGAAAATAAAGAAAGAATTTCCAATATGTTGACTAGAATTAGATTAAACTCTAGGCGGGTTCATGTCCACTCCCAGAGAAGCATCATATATTTCCCCTTATAGTGCTATTTTATTAGAATAAGAGGGTCTGGAACAATCAACATTGAATCTAGAATTTCCATTTATACTTTTATTACAATCTTGTTCCTCAACAATACTTTTATCCTTATCCCATTTTATATAGATATACATAGTATATCCTCTTAGAGAGTATGAAGAACAAAATACATCCCTATGGAACTTCTTCTTCAAACTCTTAACCATATTTCATCCATCATAATAAGGAGGTGGATTCTCATATATGATCTTGAGATCAAGATCATAATTCTAAGTCGATAGAATGTTTTTTGTTATTTGTGGAAGAAAAGTAAACAATTAAGAGGATCCTTACAAAGTATCCAAACTAAAATTACTTTGTGGATTTTTATATCTTGATAGGGACAAAAACCACTGATACGATGTCGAACATGATCCTTAAATGCTATAGAATATATTTCAAACAAAAAACATGAATCTAGAATTACACTCTACTATTTATGATAATAAATAGATTAAATTTGGAATCCCACTCTTGTATATATAGCATACCTGGTCACAAATCCATTGATCTAAACCCCCATGCTTTCCATTTCAGTTATCATATGGGAATAAAATGTGAAAGTGGCATCAGTTGAGTGGAATAATTCTCTCATAATCAAATCCCCTACTCTTCACAAGTTGATAGTGAAGGTCATCTACACTCCATATTTTTTATCCCGAAATCAAAACAACCATATAAATGATCTAAAACTTACAAATCTTGAGCCTATTGTAAATCACATCCTGATTATAAAGGATATGAGCTGTAGAACCTCTTTTCGATAATATGATATGAGACCCCTTATTTTGAGAGAGAGAAATATTTTATTTCTATTTCATTTAATCACAACCTCCCCCAATGAAGAAGTAGAAGACTCCATCTCCCTTGAGTAAACCACCATCAGAACCAGGACAATGAGGATTCCCCCCACAAAAATCTCAATTTCAAGATATATAGGTAAGTCCATTGAGGCTTCAAAGCACTAGACCTTTAAATCACCATGGAATCATTGCTAGAGATCCACCTCGACCTCCATCATCTTTTCTTATATTTATATGTGAATTGAATAATAAATTAATATTTATTCACAAGACCATATAATAATTATATTTATTTATCTCTTGATTTATTTACAAGGTAATAAATAATATTTATTGTTTAATAAATATTTTTCACAATACCATGAATATAATATTTATTTATGTATTGAAAGAATATTATATTTATTATTTGAGGTTTGATAAATTTTTAGGAAGTTGGATGACCTAAGTTAATAATTTGGTAACACAAATGATATATTTAATATCATTTAAATAAATATTAATTTATTTATTTATATTTATATTATCCATGAGACATGCATGCATTAAGGAAATAATAATAATAATAATATAGCATGTGGACTTTAATAAGGATTAATAGATTAGCTAAGGGAATACTTGAATTTACTAATTTTCTATACCTAGATCTACATATACCTATTTATATCATTTCTGTTATTTGATGAATTTTTGAGAATCAATGGAATGTGAAAAATGTTTCTCTTTCCTAGAAAATTTTCTCCAAGAATGTATATAGAGGTTATCTCAAGATAGAGATATCTTTCACCTCTTACTTACCTCTATCAAGACCAAGATAATAAGAGATGCGATCATTGTTTTTGAAGGATCACTTATTATAGCCAATGTGAATGGAAAAGGATGACTGATTCCTCTGTTTTATCACTCAAAGATTCATAACTGATGTTTTGAGATCAAGGATCATGTGTGAATCTCCTATATAGGGATTCTAATTTGTATCCTCAAAACACAATGATGATATAACTCAGAAAAAGTTCAAATTATCATCATCTTATTCAAATAAAGAACATAAAGACCTAGAAAATTCTCATTATTAAATTAATTATAAATTTAACATAAAAGACCAACTCTTTGGTCATGGAATTAATTTATTTTGATTCTTTGAATATAACCACGATACATCTTATTATTCATCACATTATTATGATTTTCTCATGAGATTCAATGAAAATCCATTATTGGGTATGAGCCCAATCGAATTATGCTATGCCTGAAACCTTTATAGAGGATAAATATTCATGGAGGAAACCATTGGGTAAGTGATGAAAATGGAAGGTATTAGTCTATCAAATAGCTTCTTTGTAAAATAATAATAATAGTAAACTCAAATTTGGGATGATATAGATCACATAATACAAAATATTACTAGTTCTTTTTTATTTTCCTTTTACGATTCATATATGATCATGAGAAAATAATGATATATAATTGAAAAATGAAATACTTTATATATAAATTTATAGATTAATTCATATTTTTTACTCGATTGTATCATCATATGTTCAAAATTTTAAGTGAATATTTCATCATTTAAAAATTTTAATTTATCTATAAATATTATATGATAAAACAATTTTTAAGTATCTTCATTCAATTTCATCTACTTGCCCAGTGATTCCAAATATGAGTATTTTATTTATTATACTTCCCCTCCCATTGTCCTAGAACCAAATATTTTTCTAATGTTATATGACTTTAAAATTTAGTATTCATGTTTAACATATCTACTTCAATGACTTAGAATTCAACATGGACATTTTGATCTCATATTACAAATTCCTTGAAAATCCCTATGATGGGATGATAATTCATATTCTCCAAAATTATTTTTTCAATATTCTTTAAAAATTTATTTGTAATTTTATTCTCATTATTATTACTATATTCTATTATAATTTTATTTTAGTAACATTCCCATTAATTTCATGTTCACATGAGTTAATGCATGGATGATCACTATTCTCTCAAATCCTCTATCTTTCTCTATTCAAAGATTTTCTGATTATATTTTGGTTTTGGGTTTATCAATGAATTAATGCTCATCATTGGAATAATTTTAACTATATAACCCTATTTAGGCATTCAAATATCAATATAACCTTATCAAGTAGCACCAAAAAAGTTGATTAACTTGACTAGCTCTTAGATTCAAAGTTTTCTGGGTATTATTTAGCTTTAATTTCTTTTATTTTTTGGTTGTATATATTGAGCACAAATATTGGTTTGTATTTTTTCTAAAAATTCCATAATGTATGAAAGAGAATAATTGTGCTATTAATAATCCATTAATAACACCAAATAATTTATTATCAATTAATTACTAAATATTATGAATTAATTACTAATAATTTTAAATTTATTATAAATTATAATAATTAATAATTAGTTTCTATAATTATCAATTATCATTAATTAGTAATTATTATCAATTACTTACTAATTATTACTAATTATTATTAATTATAGACAATTATTACTAATTATTACTAATTTCTTTTAATTATAATATTACATTTAAATTAATAGTATTTGTTAATATTAATTTTTTTGTGTATTATTATAATTTAATTATTATTAATATTTTGTTATTAATATTAATTCATTAAAAGTAAATTTTTTAAATATATATACATATATATTAAATACTAAATTTTTATTTTATTTTATTTTAGTAAAATTCATTTATTATTTAATAAATCTTGTAATTTTTTTTAAAATAACATTTAATCCCCAAATTTATTTCATTGAACACAAATGTTATTGGGGATTAATCACATTTGTAACCCATATTTAAAATTACTTTTAACCTAAACGCATTTTTATTATTTTATTTTAAAAAAACCCATATAAAAAAAATTGTTGATTCACACATAATGTTGATTGAAATAATTGAAAATTATAATTAAAAAATTATCCACACACTTACAATTATTTTTCATTTATATTATTCTCATAAGTGTTTCTGTATCATTTTTACAATGAGTGAGATTTATAGGTTTATGGGAGAAAGACATGTCAAAGATAATAAACAACATCATTGAAAATTGTACCTCATAAAGAAAACCCACAATTACCTTTAATTATACACATCTATAATAATTTATAACTCCCCCTTTAATATCTATCATTTAATTAAATATATTTTATCAAAATTTATTTAAAAAACCTATAACAAAACAAGTAAAGATGATAAAAGGTAAGTATATTATGATGTATGATTGCATCATTAAAAATCTTATCAATTAAAAATGATTCTAGGGAAAAAAATACTTGATTAATAAAAAAGAGTACCCCAAATCAACTCCCACATTACATTAATAATTAATAAATTTATCAGGAAGAACTAATTGGGGAAAAATGATCAAATAAAATGTATTTGGTTTAAAATTTTAGAATAATCAATCATCCATACCTTTAAAATCTTAATATATAGGAGAGCATTACCTTATATAATTTTTTTTATAATAAGATCTCAAATTAATTTCAAGGTACATATGTACAATTATATTCACATCCTTCCAGGATAAATAAAATGTGCATTTATATTTTGTTTTACATCAACAAATATTTTTTTCATTATCCACCGATGTTATAAATATATCACTCTTTGAAACAGGAGATTTAACTATTCATTAGAGATATTTTCATGAATATAAAAAAACATTCCAAATTTTAAGATTTTATCTTCCTGATGATCAATTAAAAAACTAATACATTCCTTATATTACTACTAAAAATCATTTTTAATCTTTTAGAAACTCTTCAAGAGTTTTATTTTATTCAAAACTTTTTCAGAAACATGATGATTAACACAAATTCATCGATTTATACACACTACGTGGTTAAAAAATTAATTTTGTATTCTTTATGCTATGGATATTTATTAAAATCTTTATATCATATTTATCTTATTCATATCAACCTATATAGTAATTTAAAAAATTAGGCGAAACTTTCATAATTTTGAATATGATTTAGTAATTTTTAACCCCAAAATTAATTGGACATAATCTAAATTTATATATATCCAAATTTATAAGGAATGACACTTCAATAATAATCTCATATAAATTCAATAAAAATATCATTTGGGATAACCACTTCAAAAATTTATAAGTTTAATATGACACATATTTTTTCAATTATTTTTGATCAAGTATTTTGATGTTGAAGTCTCCTAAAATCGTTTATTATCAATGATTTTTGAAATTATTCATAAATATAGATATATAATCAATAAAAATTAATTAAATTTCATAATTTTATTGGTACCAATTCCACTTCTATAAGAAAATTTGAAATAAGATATTATTGTTGATTTTAATATATTCATTTTTCACTTCAAGGGGAATAATTTATTTACTATCTATTCATATTGAACAATGATATTATATAATCAGTTTATCTATATGTAGAATAAAAATACTATACTATTGATTTTCAATAATTTATAATGAAATTATCCATAAGTGTTGTGAGCTTATTATAAATGCTTATATTATACAATTTTATGTATTTTATTTGATGTTGAATATTAATTTTGATCAACTTGAAAAACATGTGATATATATCCACTATAAAGTAATAATGCTCATGTCCATTTCATAGATGCACCATCCATAAAACATTTACATGTTTTAAAAAATATGTATTTAATAATTGAAATTTCATATAAATAGTGGAAATTTACTTTCAACATAAATCATGACGATATATATAGTTTAATTTAATAATAGATATCCTAATTTTCTCCACTTAGTTGCAAAATCTTCTAGTGTTAATAAAATTTATATAAATTTCCTCATAGTAATGATATCGTATTTCAGGTGTTTTGATTTCTTGAGAAATGTATTGCTTAGAAATATTTATATTTCCCTGTTTCTTAATCAACTTGTGTTGATTTCCTTTTATATAAAAAATATTATTATCTTTTGAACTAAGTATATTACCATGATTTAAACATGGATAAAAAGTGTTATTTTTTCTATATTGAATTATCCTTCTAGGATATCATAGTAGTTGATGCATTTTCAGTAGGTATGTTGGATTTGTTGTCTATTTTGAATCATTAAATGCATCAAATAATAAATTTTCTAAATTTTGGGAATTTATGAACTCCTAAACCTATAGTTCAGTTATATTTGTATGAGGATAAAAATATAATAATTATTTATTTTTAACATCCTCAATATCATAAGGAGAATGAAAAATTTTATCATCTATGACAATTTAAAAGAATACATTAATTAATTAATCTCATGATTCTCCCATTTGTAGAATTTTACTAAAAAGTTGATTCTAATGTATATATTTACCAATATTTTTCATCATAATTGATCCTAGATGACCCAAATTATCATGTCATAAAATGAATACATTAGGATCAGTATAATTCTATTTTACTGTATTTGATTCGATTGTACAAAATAAAAATAAAAAACAAAACCTTAAAAAATTATCTCTAATCAATTTTTTTCAATTGTTAATGCTTTTTATATAGTTTTATTCAAAATTTACTTCATCTAAAATCTCAATATGATATCTTATTTCATTAATATATTTAAATATTAATAGACTTCATCGATATTTGGGAGAAAAAAAAGCATTGTTTATTAAATTTTTTACTACCAAGTAGACATAATTTTAGTCTACCCTATTTTATGATTAAATTTTTACAACTTTTTTATATAATTACATGAAAATACACTAGGTATAAAATAAATTTTATTGACAATAAATATACATATGATCTTCTAAAAAGTTTAATTAAAATAAAATTTTATAAAACAATTGCATTAATAAAGACATATATAAGATCTTACATTGTCCATATTTAATACTTTAATAATATAATCACAAAGTTTTAGGTTAATCATCTTAAATTTCATGAACCAACCTAAGATACTCTGTCCTGATACTCAAGTTGATCTGCTATAAGCCCAAATCATGTTCATGATCATTATTGGCTAATAACAAGTTTTAGGGAATAAAATTATTACCCATTTTAGGAATGATTTTTCTTGATAAAATATAAAAGTAAAGAAATGATTATAACCAGTAATTAACCATCACCACTCTATAATTTATTGTTTTCATAATAATGAAATAAGCACTATCTAAAAAAAGAAAATCCAAACGAGGTTCAAAGAAATATAAAACAAAAAATACTACAAAATCACGAGGAGTAAACATAAATATAACTTATAATATTTTAATATATGTCAATAAGTCATATAACACATCCAAAATGGAAAATAATAAGGAATTAATGATAAAGGAAATCCTAGGTGGCCAAAAATACATGAAAAAGAAAAAATAAAAAACCCAAAACATAACCCAAAATGAGACCATTTATACTTCTCCTTTTTAAAATGAATTGCACTCCAGTTTTGACCACATCCGTACATGAAAAAATGACACAATCATCTACTATTTAAAAAAGGAACCAATATTTACCTATTTAAGATTACAATAAGTCTAAACACACACACAGAAATTGTGTATGTAGTGTGTGATTAAAACATGATCAATATGACCCAACCACATGATCTATACAAATCCTTTTAAAAAATAAACCATGAAATTCTATTTTTAAATATATCCAATCAAAGTATAATTTTTTATTTTATAAAACCAAATAATAGGGAAGGTACTTTAGTTATCATTTCATCACAAAACCAAAAATCTTTTCAACATGTTTCACCAAACATATTTTATATGAAGAAAACTATAATGTGTACTTTGTATGTGAAAGAATTTTGAATTTTGAAATTGAAAAAATTATACTTTCAAACATAAAAATAAAAGTGGTTCTTTTTCTCTTGAATCCATTATTTTTCATTATACATGAAACAACTTTGAAACTATGAACTTTTTAAATAATTTAAAATTACATTGATTTTCCTGAAAACAAAAAGGATTAAATGATAAAGATAAATGAAAAAGTGAATTTCTATAACCGTAAGCTTCAACCATGTAATAGGTATCATAGAGTACTATAAATTCTTAAAATAATTTAATCATCAAGTAATTATAAATATTTATCATATGTCACATAGTATAAGAATACCACAATATCACATGTATCATAAAAATCATAACAAAATTAAATCATAATAGAATTATAAAATCATTACATAATGATCATCATGGGATAACACACTAGTTTTAAGCATAAAATCTAGGACCTAAATAAGGTAAAATATATAATTCTATTTAATGCGATACTAAATGAAAATACACCCATTCTTCTCTTACCTATTATCCTCAGGTGGAAGATTTTATATCCAAAGTAGACTCACCCACTGGGGTTACACTATCCGAAGAGGAATGATCAACTAGTCTAGTACTCATCCCTTTAATTTTCACTTATTTACCCAAGGATTTCCATGATATTAAAATTAGAGGTGTCCAATAAATTTAGAATAAGACAATTTCAATTTAATATAATATATCAAAATAACTCACATATGCCCTTCAAACACCAATCAAAGAAACGCCCCTTTCCATAATAATAATAATATTATTTCATCCATTTATTTCACAAATAATTTTATAATCCATCATTACATAATAAAAATAAAAGGAGAATGTCTTTAAGGGTATATAATAAATTAATAATAGTGAAATCCAAAAATAATATCAAATAATACATAATCACTAGAAAAATAAAATCAAATAAAAAAATTGTCTCTAAAGAGAAAAAATATCTTTAAATTTTAAAAACTTTACTATAATCATGTTATTTTCCCTTTAAAAATTATGATAAAACATTACATGAAAACACCTTCAATTTTTTTAATTAAAATTCATAGATTAAATTTTTTAAAGAACCTTATGTGTATCATTTACACGAGTAAAAATTTAAAAGTTTCACATAAATTATTCCCTTAATGTAAAGTGATATATTAAGAAAAATAAAGAAAAATCAACATAAAAAACATATATGAATTTAGTATAGATATTATATAAGAGAAAAAAGTACTTGAAATGATGAAGAACACATATTTTTATAGTCAAAATGAGTTTTATAAATGAATATACTTATGATTGATGTAACCAGTTCCAAATGTTGTTTCTACATAAAAAGATAAGAATATTTGGCCTTAAATTATGATCAGAATAGATAAAATAAAAAAACTCTAAATAAAAATACATCTAAGGTGAAAAAAGGGCTATAACAGATGTGGGTAAGAAAGATCATGGTTAGAATTGGTAAAATAAGAAGAGATTAAGAAGAAAATAAGAATAAATTGTGTGATTACATTTTTGGAAACAATTGTAATCAAAGGAGGAGGACTAAATATCCAATTAGGAGTGTAGATGGAAGGAGAACCCACATATGATACTTCCCTAAAAAACTTAGAGAAAATAATAAAATTTTTCTAAAAAGTAAATGAAATGAAAAAATATCTATTTTTTAGAAAAAATCATAGTTATGCTGCATGGTTAGAAAAACCATGTACTGACCATGAATTCACCACTAGAAAGGGATTCAACCCCATGTATGGTTTTTATAAATATTTACTCTTAACCATATTCTAACGGTGTATTCTTACCAATCTTCCAAATATTTGTGTTTTTAAACTTCTAAACTCTAAAAACATCAAGAATTTAATAATCAATAGAATAAATATGTACTTTTGAAATTTTGGGTATTAAAATTATCCCCAACATGCCAATTTTTATCCATAAAAGTACCATGAACTAATTTATCTAAAACATGAAAGCAATGAATCAATTTTCCCCAATTCATTAAAAAAATCAGTACTCTCTAATATAAAATATTATAGGATTCATGATGATACTCAATATGAATTGAAATCCTTCAATGAGGTATTTATATCTAGTATTTAACTTATTTAGTCTCTTGAAAGAAATTTAATCTTAATCCATAAGATAATATAACATCCTTTTCTTTCCTCATAGGTCTATAATCCAGATGATGTGAAATTAAGAAAAATTACTAGGATGATTTGATATGGTCTACCATCATTCAATAATTCAAATGTTAAATGGTTTAACTTTCAAAAAATACTGATACCTATCATTAGATGATATTTAAATCAATAAAAAAATTTATCCTCTTCTCTCTTAAACTTTATATAAAGGCATATATAATAAGAACATTTCTTCCCTTAATGTAAGGGTGGGTAGGGAAGAAAAATTTCTATAATATTTTTGAGGATCTACCTACACTTAATAAAAATCAAAATAATAATAACATTAAAATCATGAAATGATTCTTAAAAAGAATGACACTTCAAATAAAAGTGACCATTCACTAGTGGTCTCCCCACTATTTGGAATTCCTTTAGTACATTAACTTACAGGGGTTAGTTGTCTCATATTGAGATTCAAATTTATTCCATGACCTTTAATGAATAAAAAATATAATTTCACTTGATTTATTTTTGTCCCACAGATTTATGAAACAAGATACACTTATAAAGCGTGCCTTTTATTTGAACCATTAACTATTGAAGGCTCATGAGTCCATTGGGAAATCACATGGAACCTATAAATTTATTTTATACTAAAACTAATAATTGTAGTTTATTACCACAATAATTACCTAAATAAAGACACAAATTCAAACCATATTCTAAAAAAGGAATACATTTTCTTCAAATAAATAAATGACTACAGACAAGGAATTCAAATGAATAACTAAAACTACCAAGAATCTAACTTATTACTCAACATGAATATGTCCTACTATAGTAACCTACATAACATTGGTCTATGACTTATAATCCATATCTACTTGAGACTTTAACCTTAGCATCCTTAGTTTCCTTCATTTATGATATAGAGTTCTCTTACCTGCTAAATCTTCTATCTGTGATTGAACATTATCCAATTGGATAAAACTAACTCCACTTTTAATTCAAGAACCACCTATAAAAAATATTTTAAGACAACTTAACCATACATAACAATGAAAAAATTTATAATATTATTGGAATGAATGTTTATTATACCCCAACTTAATGCATTGATGGCACAACATAGGTTTACTCTTATAAAGTGATGGATAATCAAATCAAGTTAGTATTTTTATACCACTAAAACTATCGAAATGATCTTAAAATGATTCTTATTTTCACAAATAATCCCCCATCACCATGTTTAGGTACATAGGAAGTTTATCACTTTCAGACAGGACTTTCATAATCACTTCTATTCTCACAATTTGACTCATTGCATCCACATAAAAGTATAGAACATATAGATACAACTTCAAATGAATATCATGGTGAAGGTCTATTTCAAAACATTAATATTTCATAACATTATCTATTACTAACTTGGGAAGATATGATGACATATCAATGAAATAATTATCAAACTCTTTCATCATATGACATTCTTGATGGGAACAGAAAAACCCTATTTTCTTTAACACCTTTATGGTTTTAGGGTTATATTGTTGATTGAAAAATTCCTTAAAACCTTCCCATGGATATTCATTTTATTTATTGGATCAAACAACAAAATTCCACCATTTCCATATTATACCCTCAAGTGTGAAAGTGGAGAAATTAATATTAGTGATATCTAGAGTCTCTATAAAGCTTAAGATTCTCTCTATATTTTCTTACAATCATTTACTTCTTGGGAAGGTTTCTCTCCCAATAGAAAATATAATTACAATCCTAAAAGTCTTGAGTCTAGTATCTAACATGAACCAGAATAGAAATTAAACTACCTTCCATAAAAAAACATTAAGAATAATTGATTCAATAAAATTTTGATCAACTAGAAGATTCTCTTATGGAATATTACCTACTACTACATTAGGAGGATTCACTGTGAATTTTATAGGAGTTATGATTCTACAATAATAATTAATACATAACTTGATCAAAAAATTCCCCAAAATATAGTATACATGAAATCAAATTTAAATAAAAAAAAAGTAATATATCATAAAAATCCATTTTATATAATATTAATATCTAATAAATTCTTATAAAACACTAGGAATATGATCAAACCCACCAATATAGGAATCATATATAGTATAGTAAACACCCATTTTTATATAAAAAACATTTGAAGAAAAAATCATAAAATTATTTTTATAAAAATTATTATGGATACTTTGAAGATACTTTATAATTATGATAAAATTATGAAAATCTACTTTATAAATCAATTATAAATCAAAACCTCAATTATGGTATCAACCATTTCATAATAAATTTAAATACATTTTATAAAAAATATTTTATTTATATCATATTTTTTTAAAGGTAAAACCCAAGTACCATAACATAAAATAATTTACTTAACTTAACATAATAACATTAATAATTAACAAAATCCACTTCAATTTATCCCAAATATACTATAACCTATATTAAAAATTATTTAAAATCATAAATAAGGAAGTTAAAATAATACAATAGGGTTTTCAATATGAATGATTTAGCTACATGGTTTCTCAAACCATTAAATAATCATGAAAATTCTTTTGGAATCCTATAAAATGAAATTCATGGTTTGTTAATGGTTTTCAACCCATGAAATATAACTATAAACTTTTTATTTTCCTATTTTTCACTCCAAAACTTGTAAGTTTACAAAAAAACTAATTTAACTTTCATATATAACATAATAATATCATTTTGGAACAAATATACCAAAAATAAAAATAAAAAAACAAGATTACATACAAAATTCACCTCTCAAACACCCATGGAAACTCAAGATTTTTCATGAAAGAGTGCTATAGATAAACTTATTAATAATTTACCAATTGAGTTCTAACAATTCTATCTTATATTTATCTTTTTTAATAAATAATATAAAATAAAAATATTCTTTGAAACTATTTTTCAATTAACCTACTCAAGCTACCTTTTCTTGATACTCGAGTTTGTCTACCGCATGGCCTAAAGCACACTTCAAATCTCCATAGGATGAACAAAAGTGTTAGTTCATAAAATTATTAACTTTTTGGAAATATTTTACCACATAAAGTATAAAAATAAATAATGGATTCCAACCAAGAATTTTGAGTGGTGACTTCATAAATTATAGTTTTCATACCAATGAAATAAATACATTCCCAAATAAGAACATCCAAATAAGGTACTATATAATATTAAACAAAAAATACAAAAAAGGAAATAAACATAATCACAACTTATAACTATTGGATATATATCCATAAGTTATATGAAATATATAAACTGTAAAGGAACAACATATCAATTAGTAAGGTATTTTTAAGTGTTAAAAAATACATGAAAAATCCAATATACATAACAAATCACATAAACCAAAATGATACCAAACACCTATCTCCAAGTGAAAAGGAATTTCACTTCACTTTCCACCTTCTAATTACCCAACCAAATGTCACATTCATCCACTTGATCAAAAAGGAACTAATATTCACCTGCATAAGATTAAAACAAGTATACATGCACATAAAGTGTCCATGTAAGTTATGTGAAAAACATGACTAGTAATATTCCACAACATTCTTTATATATATCATTTTGGAAAATAAACCGTGAAAAACTAGTTTGGAATACATATAATAAAATAATCATTTATTTTTTAGGAAATAAAATAACACATAATGTACTTTACTTATCATTTGTTTATAAAACAAAATTCAATTCAATATCATTCAGAAAAAAAATATTCAATGAAGAAAACCAAAAAGTGTTCTTTATAAGAGAAATATTTTTTTAAATTTAAAGAAATTAAAATTATTTAAAGAAAATTATACATTCATAATTGTAAAAAATTAATTTCTTATTTGTTTTAATCCACAATTTTCCATTATACATGGAATACCTTTGAAACTATGATATTTTGAAATAATTTGAAATTTATATGATTATAAAGAAAACAAAAGGACCAAAAGATAAATATAAAGGAAAAAAGAACTTTTTTAACCATAAAAGTAGAACAAGTAATATGGATTATAGAGAAATATAAAGTCATAAATGAAATTAATCATCTAGTAACCAAATAAATTTGTCATACATCACAAAGCATAAGGACATCAAAATATCACATGAATCATATAAATTATAACAAAACTCAATCATAATAAAATTAAAAAATCACACAGTGATCATCATGGGATAACAACTTAGGTTCCAAGTAGATAATTCAAGTCATAACTAAGGATAAATATATCTACATGGAGATAAAATGTGATTATAACTACAGTTACACCATGTTTTCTCTCAATTGGCCACCCTTGGTCAAAAATCCTCTAGGTAGAGTAAAATAATCAAATATGGGTACACTATCCAAAGTGTAATAATAAATGGGATTCCCTAGACCCACCCTCCTAGGTATAGTGCTCAAACTATATACTTTACACACTATCTTTGATTACAAATGAGGTAACCCTATAAATATATATTTATTTCACATCATTTTCATAAATTAAACATTACAACTCACAATCCTAAGAACCAATGGTTTAGTTTCTTTGAGGATTAGATATATAAGAAAATTATTTTAAAATAATTTTGAAAATTTATCTATAATAGAACCACACTATAACCCATTATCAACTTCAAATAAGTTATACTCATCATCATAACCTAGGGATGAAAACATAATAAATAATTGATATTAAATTCTCAGTAAGGGAATAATTATCAATGAATTATAATTGTTAGATCATAAACACTATAGAAAACCAAGAGAGAGGAGAAATAACTAATTAAAAGTACATGGGATCATTAATGGAAATCAAAAAAATCTTTTATACATTAATGATCATGATATAAAAATATAAGGTCATAAAAAGGTAATCAATGAATCATAACAATTATAACATGGATTATAATCATATAACAATAATATTGGATCATAAGAGTATATCATAAGAAAATATAATATCTTAGAAATATGGAACAAACATAAACATAGGAAATCATAACATTTCGAGTAAACTCATATTTCCTATTATTTGTGTTTTGACCTAACCCATGATTCCCATACTTTAAGTTATGAGAAAACCCATGATACCACTCTTTAAGTTGTGAAAAAACCATGATTTCTATGATTTATAATCTCATGAGATATAAATACTTAACTAATGAATTAGAGGTAGATATAGGAACCCAACTATCAATATCCAAATATATTTGTGATATATAAAATAACCATTAATCATATCATAAGGAACCCATGGAAATAAAATGGTTTTTGTAATATTTCTGAATGACATCACAAAAAATGAGTTCAAGAATTAGATCGGTTGATTGAAAAACTTCAATCACCAAAAACAATTATTTCTTAAATTTATTTATATAGTGATTTCTAAAACATGACTTCATACAAGATACATCCTTTAGAAGTAAAAATAAAAGTGGAACTGAAACATAAAAAAATGCCTTTGGAAAGCATTTCTTTACATCGATGTAAAGAGATAAAGTTATGGGTCACTTATGAAAAGATCATTTTTTAGAAGTTATCATGAATACTTTTTAAAAAATTACTTATATATAAATATCAATATAAAATTATTTAAAATGAAATATAGGTTTTCCAAAGGAATATGGAGTGAATATAGAATACACGATTATGAAATGAAAAACCCTTTCAATATTAAAAATACATTTTTTGAAAACCACATTGTAAAAAGAGTGATAAATATTCAACTTAAAAATATTAAAATTAAAATATTAATATCAATAAAAATAATACTTATTTATATTTAAAAATAATAAATGAGAACATTGGTGGAAATGTGAATATAGTCATGGAAGAGAAAGAGATCATTTGGGGAGCATAAGAATTGTTCTTAACACAGAAAACCTTTATGAAGAATGAAATCAACCAAAGAAGATTATTTTTGTGAAAATTTAAATCCATATAAAAAATAAGAAAATTAAGTATAATACCATCCTTTTATAGAGGAAGAAATTTTTTCAAAACCATAGTCAAATAGGAATATTTATGAATGAAGACAAGAAATTTGAGTTAAGAAGACCCCTTATGAATTTACTAACAATTAAATCATAAGGTTATGAAGGATGGATTCTTGAAAGGAATTGTAAATATGATGAAATAAAATTTAATAATAATATAATAATACAAATTGGGTAGTAATTACACTATATAAATAATAATAGGAACATAATATAAAAACATGGCTTAATGAAGAGAAATTTAGATGAAACCTTATATTCTTTCTTGGTTGAGCAAGCACTAACCTACTGTATAACAAAAATAAACATATTAATAACTTGTTTCATAACCCTTTTCCTATATAATATCTTTTATATAATTTATTTGTAATCATTATTTATACATATATTAGTCAGTTATAGTTTTTTTCATCATTAGATATTAGTGAATTTTACTGTTTTTCCGATTCTTTAAAATGTCAATATCGTTCCCCATTATTTGACATGAAGTTCATCATAACTATATTATCCAAGGTACTATAATATATTCTTTATAATTATTTATAATATACTAATTTCATTCCATTAGAGTTTTAGACATGATTAATGAAGATGAAATCAATGAAAATATTAGTTTGATAATTTTTGACTAACAAAATTTAGTATATTAATAATGGTGTAAACATTAATATAAAATTATCAGAACCTTATCCATTTCATAAAAATAATTTTAATTCACTAAATAAATTCTTGGAATTATCTAATTATGGTGCTAATGAAAAATTAAATACATCGTTCAATGGAGGCAGTAATATGCACGAACACACAGAAGAAGTTTTCATTTCCCATATAAAAAAGGAGGTATAAATTAATCATGTTATAAATATAATATTTATTCATTAAATAAACATTTTAAAACAACCATGTAAATAGGTGATGAAAAATAAAACATGTCATTCATGGAGGTGGTAGCCCTCACGTATGCAAAGACGATGTATTTATTTTTCTAAAGAGAAGGGAGGAAAGTAGATAATGATTCTTCCATAAATATAATAAAAAATAAATTGTCAAATGATAATTAAATCATTATTTTATAATTTTATAATATTATTTTATGTATAAAATTAATAATTAATGAAATATAACTGAAAAGGAGTGATTTAGAAATTTATACCATACTCTATGGGATAACTCTTTTGAAAATCGGTTTTAGCCTTTGAGGGGTTCTATTTTGAGGAGACTATAAACTCTAAAACATTAATAGGAGTTTTGAGGAGGGAATTGGGTAGATTGTAAGAACTCATGTACATATAGGTCTTTAATTTCAAGATAAATTTTAATTTTTAGTTTGGTAAAGGTGTGAGATTTTAAAAAAGGGTTTGAAATGAAATTATAAGAGTTTGAGCACCTTAAATAGGTGTTTTTGATGAGTAATGAAGCACATGAGGTATACTGGGGGATCTAAGGATCCCTGGTAGAGGCCAAGGTGGATTGTGTATCATAGTTTACAATAAAAAACCAAAATTCTAGTGGATTTTGAAGCATTGGACAAACCACACCATCATCCAGATGATGCCAGACACTGACTAGCCAGTGGTTAAATATAGAAAGCCTTTCAGCTTATATAACCATTAAATAGATAGTTTCCTAGTACTATCTAACCAATGAATTTAAAAATAGGTCAAATTAAAATTTCCCCTTTGAAATTTTAAGAGGAGTAAACCCCTCCCCTCCTCTAGTATGGCCAATGTCAGGGGGGGTTGAACTCTCTCTTTTTCCTCTCTCCACCATTGATTTTGTGACTTATTCATGTAATTTTATTTATAGTATCAAGGTAAAGGTTTATCCTCTCTATGCTCTTCCTCTTCCTTAATTTTTTTTTTCTGATTCAACATTATTTTGGTGCAGGGTTTTGATGGATATTGCACAATATCATAGTGAAATTTCCCATTTTCAGTGGGGGTTTCACTCTACCCTCATAGAGGACATCCTGAGATAATGACCAGGTATGAACATTGGTTTATTCAGTGAAGGTATGTTATGCAATGAATTTTATACAGTTTTTATTTAAAATTAAATCAAATTGGATGTTTTAATAGAGTTGTGCGTTGAGGATTTAGCTCGGGATATGTTTGGGGTATGCTGGGGATGGATAACACCCTATTACTTGAAGAAATTATGATCATCAGACACATGGGGAGTTTTCATAATTTATTCATTTTTGAATAAATTGTATAATTAAATATGATTGGTTATAATTAATTTTTTTGGTTCTTTGGTGTGATTTTGGTATATGGGAACATGGGAAGAGTCTGGTGGTGCTGAAAAAACCTTGGATTATCATAGGTCAGCCTAGTCAAGAGTTTCTAGGATGTAAAATAAATGGGAAATCATATAAAATTGACAGATGTTCTACAAAGTTTCCCTGTGGTATTTATTATGTTTTTCATATTTTATTGGATGTGTGGTAATTCCACCAACTATATTGGCATTCTCAATTTGAATTAGTTATTATTTAAAGCATTTTTTCATTTAAAATAGAATTTATTGAAACGAGTAAAGTGATAAGGCCACCATGGACCCTATGCACTGGCCTTGGGTATCAACCACCGATGGCCAAGATCTTGACTGATTATTTAACCTAAGACTCTTAAACCCCTAAGATGAGTAGAATTAATTAAACTAAATGTTTTAATCTTAGAATACCTAGTGTAGGAGACCCTAGAAACCTCTTTGTTGAGATGATTGTTGTCTAAGATTAAGTGAAAAATGATTAGCCTTGCGTGATCTATGGAATACCCTTGATTCATTTGAGGTTTGCTGAGTTAGTCCTAGTGTGAGTGTTCCTCTCCCTTAAATGTGTGATTAGCCTAGGTTTATAAACTAAAGGATGGTTATGGATGGATTGGTTGAGAAGATTGACCCTGAGTGATATTGATTATTGGGACATGACTTATGCCTTGTTTCTTGAGGGTTGTCAATGCATTATACCCCGGATGGCCCATGATTCCATGTAACACCCCGACCATAGTTACCCAAATTCAATTCATTATTACATAACCTTTTCATGATACAAGGAATCATGTCCCAAAAGACCGATCAATTTAGTATCCTTGGAAGTACTAGATATATTCATAATATTTACATTACATCATGAAATAAAAACATCAACAACATTTTGTCCCCCTTTTAACACACTTATATCCTTATCCTATCCCTGCAGGTCAACTATAAAATACTTTTTCACATCCTGGGAAAAATAAAACATAGAAAGGGGTGAGCTCAGATGCTCAGTAAGGATAACAATATAGTGGAAACTTTCAAAAATAAGCATAAACATTTAATGTAATGTATAAGACTAAAACAAAAGCCTTTTAAACTTAAACATCAACATAATATGGCAAAGATAAAATCAAATAATTCCATTTACTAATTCACATGGATATTCTACTAGTCGAATAATTACATGGAATATCAATAGTCACTTTCATAATGATGGAATGCATAATGCCAGACTTCATAACCACATAGTCAAGGCCTTGTGCCAAGACTAAAAACAATATTTTATCAAGGCCTTGTGGAAAGACACTAGTTTGTCTCATGAGACCTACCGATTCATCGAGGAGCTATAGCAGGCTCTACCCGCCACTTATTAATTCCAATGCATTCATCATATGAAAAGGTTTAAACATAACATAAACATTAATATTAAAAATATCATATGAAATGTCAATAATTTATCCATAAACCATTAATGGTGTAAAAATAACACATCCATAGTCAAACATATCACAAAACCTTCAATACAACATGGAAGTTTTGTATCATAATAAATCAACTTCAAACAAGTTTAAAATCCATCAAAGGATGTTGACATAGATGAAATCAAAAAAATTTGAGAGAAATATATCTTTCTATTTTGAAATCATATAGAAGTCATGTAATTATAAAAGAAAAAATTTATTTTGAAAAAATTCTTATAATCTTGTAAGGGAAGCTTCAACGATGTTATAACGGCGGAAAACAGCTGCACCTGCCGTAAAAGTTAAACAAAACATTCTTAATTTTGTCAAAAAGGTTATAAAGTAACTTGTTTTGAAAACGATGAAAAGATTACTTTCAAAACATATAAGGTAAAATAAAGGTATAAATGGCTTTGACCCATTTTCTAGAAAATAGTAAAAAAAATTGAAATAAATTTTTAAGAAAACACAGATGTGGATGATAAAGAGGTCCGAGTAGATATGTAAAAATAACCTCGGATAATAAAGAGATTATGAAATTAACCCTTACCTTGAAATTTTCCTTAGTCTATGGTATGTTAACCTCCTGTATAATAGTTAAAACATTGTTATTAAAATATACAGGAACTATATACATAAATATGATATCATATATGATCGTATAATATTTCTTTTCTAATAATATTTTAGTAGTATCATCATTTCGGGTGTTAACTGATTCATTTTACTTTATATGATTGGTTATATAAGACATGTTTGTTATGGATAGGATGTATTTTATTCATATACATATATATATTATGTTCATAAAGATTATTTTTAATCATAAAATGAAAATTATTCTTGAATGATTATGATGGGGAATGAATCTCATCGCGTTCGTGGAGACGGTAATCCGTACGTATGCATGAGTGACAATATCATTATATTGATAGAGAAATCGTATATAATTGGATGGTATATAATATATAAATAATCATTAAAATTATTATTTATTATTTACATCAGTTATACTCATTAATATACTCATCCAAATAATGAGGTTTTTGAATAACAAATTACACCATGACGTGGAAACGGTAATCCGTACATATGCACTTATGGAAAATTTTTCATTTATAGGATGGGTAAGATAATGAATATGATTGTAACATTTTTATAATAAAATCATAGTATATAGAAGATACTGGAGTTATTATTTTATAATGGAAACAACAAGGAAAGAGGAAGTGGAAGAAGAAAAGAACTTGAAAGAGGTGATGGATTATTTACCTCTTCTTCGAGTTCTTACTTTTGATTTGATAAAAAGGGCTCCATAGGTTGGATTTATGACCAAAAAAGGCCTATAGGATGAAGGTGGGAAGGTTGGGAGGATATTCGGGTAGAGGTTGACTGAGCCAAAATATTTTTTTGGTGTGAAATTAAGAGAAAGGGAAGTTCCCTTTTATTAGAGAGGTGAGGGTCACTTTAGGAAAAGCTTGAAATATTATTTTATAATAAAATAATTTTAGGTTTATAATGGCTCCAAAATAAATTATTTAAAGGATAAGGTGAGGATGGGTCGAATAACTCTCAACCAATAGGTTTTAGACAGGTTTCAGTCGTCATATTAACCTTATATTTTAGATTTAACTCTTAGTTAAATAGTTTGTCATTTACCATGTCTCTTTGTATTTTTATATTATATGGTTAATAAACTTATATAACATGCCAAGGGAACCCCATGTGGTTTATTATTAATATATATAACCTTATATAATTCTTTTGGATGAACCTTATATTTTTAGGAATATTATATTAATTAATAATATAATATTTGTTTTAAAAACTCAATTATGTCAATTTTGAAAATATTTAGTATTTTATTTTTCTGAAGGCCATAAAAACTTTATCAATTAGAATAAAATTTATTTAACCAACCATTACATGTCATATTAACCTATAAAATTAGTTTAATTTATCATAAGTCTTAATTTACATTTATTTGGATATTTATAATATCAATTATTTTAATATTTCATTAATAAGCTAATTACTACATCATTATTGTGTCTTAAATAAATTATATTATTTAATATCTAAAAATTATAAATAAAATAAAATTATGTAAGAAAGAATTTTAGATTTCTAATGAATATTTATAGTAGGTATTATGTATCTATTTTGAACTAAAATAAATTAAAATAAATAACTAATTATTTAAATAAAAAGTTGTTTTTAACCAATAACACAGTGTTTTTTCACTATTCATCAAAAATTGAAAGTTTTCAGAAAAATACCAAAAATTAACCCTAATCTAATTTCGATATTAAAAATCTAAAAATGAATTACATTTTTAATGATAAAATTTATAAATTTTCAAAAAGTGGGTATTACTATTCATAACGACTAGTTTGATTGGTTGTGGTGTGTTTGAACTCAAAGTTGCGTACAACACAAGCTATTGTATTATTCAAAGGGAAATGTACTATGGAAGCTTGGGGTGTAACATTCTCCCCTCCTTAAAATATTTTTGTCCTCGAATTTTCTAGAATATTACTGAATAAAAATATTCAGGTGTTTCTTCATCATAAGTTCCTTGGGTTCCCATGTTGCCACTTCCATCTTATGGTTTCTCCATAGAACTTTTACCAGACGAGTCGTCCAGTTTCTCAGCACTTGTTCTCTGGTATCAAGAATTTTGACATGCTCTTCACAATAAGGCATATTTGGTTCCAGTACAATTTCCTCATAGGTGAGTACATGTGTTGGGTCAGGCATGTATTTTCTCAACAGTGATATGTGGAATACATCGTGAACTTTGGAGAGACTTGGAGGCATTGCCAAATTATAAGCAACAAATCCAATTCGCTCTAGAATTTAGAAAGGTCCGATGTACCTAGTTTCAATTTACCCTTCTTATCGAAATGTATAACACCCATCCACTGAGATACCTTCAAGAAAACATGATCTCCTACCTGGAATTCAAAGTCCTTCCTTCGGTTATTAGCATATCTCTTCTTCCTACTTTGAGATTCT
Source organism: Viscum album (assembly GCA_963277665.1). Classification (NCBI taxonomy): domain Eukaryota; kingdom Viridiplantae; phylum Streptophyta; class Magnoliopsida; order Santalales; family Viscaceae; genus Viscum; species Viscum album. The sequence continues at coordinate 580,235,608 of OY728129.1, read as the reverse complement.
TTGATGTGGGTTTGGATAACATTCACCTTTTCCACCATTTACTCAATAAGTTCTGGGCCTACGAGTTTTCTTTCACCAACATCATCCCAACAAGTTGGTGTGTGACATCTCTTTCCATATAACGCTTTATATGGTGCCATATGAATACTTGAATGGAAGCTATTGTTATAGGAAAATTATACCAGAGGTAAATATTGATCTCACATACCTTGAAAGTCAAGTGAGCAAGATCTCAACATGTATTCTAAGGTTTGAATAGTCTATTCTAATTGTCCATCAGTTTGAGGGTGGTAGGCAGTGCTCAACCGAAGTTCAGTATCCAGAGCCTTTAGAAGACTTTTCCAAAATCTTGATGTAAAATGGGGATCATGATCAGAAACAATCGATAGGGGTACTCCATGAAGTCTTACAACTTCATTAATATATAGTCTTTCCATATGTTCAAGTGGTAAATCTTCTCTTATAGCAAGAAAATGTGATGACTTGGTAAGATGATCAACAATGAACCATATTGCATCATTCCTTCTAGGAGTCTTCGGTAGCCCCATGATAAAGTCCATCGTAATATTATCCTAGTTCCACTCAGGTATGAGAAGAGGTTTCATGAATCCTCCAGGCTGTTGCCTTTCAGCTTTCACATGTTGACAAACCATACATCTTGACACAAAATCAGCAATCTCCTTCTTCATGTCGTCCCACCAAAAATGTTCCTTCAAATCTCTATACATATTGGTGCTCCTAGGGTGTATAGATAAATTGGAGCTATGATCATCATCCAACAATTCCATTTTTAGATCAGGTATGCTAGGAACACAAAGTCTCTTCCCAAATTCCCAAATTCCATCTTCATATATGAAGTCACTCAATCTCCCATTATTCACAACTTTAATCTTATTTTGAAACTCCTCATCACCAGTCTGTGAACTCTTTATCATTTCCAGTAAATATGGTTTGGAAACCATTTGAAAAAGTATTGATGTTTCACCTTCCATGGTTATTCCCATATCTATCTTTACTAGATCGATGAAAATAGCATCTCTTTCAACTCTCATCTTGTTCAAAAATTCATGATCCTTTCTACTAAAATCATCTTCCACCTTATTTGCCTTCCCATAGTGGTAGTGTATAGTGTAATAATAATCCTTGAGTAGTTCAAGCCACCATCTTTGCCTCATGTTGAGTTCTTTTTGTGTGAAAATATACTTCAGACTCTTTTGATCAGTATAAATCTCACATTTTCACCATAGAGATAGTGTATCCATATCTTTAGAGCAAAGATTACAACTGCTAAATCAAGATCATGAGTATGATATTTTTTCTCATGAATGTTAAGCTACCATGATGCAATGGAAATAACTCTATCGTTTTGCATAAGGACACAACCAAGTCTTTTCTTTGAAGCATCACTATAAATAACAAACCCATCGTTCCCTGATGGTAGAGTCAAGATATGAGAATTGACTAATATTCTCTTCAATTCTTCAAAACATTCTTCACACTATTTTGTCCAAAAAAATTTAACCACTTTATGTGTGAGCTTGGTAAATGGGTTAGCCAACTAGGAAAAATTCTAGATGGAACGTTGATAATAACCTGCTAAACCAATAAAACTGCATACCTCAATTATACTTGTCGGTGATGGCCATTATTGGATTGACTTGGTCTTTGAAGGATCAATAGAGATTCCATCCTTAGAGACAATATGGCCAAGAAAATAAATATTCGGAAGCCAGAATTCACACTTTCTAAATTTACCATATAATTCATTTCTTCTAAGAGTCCTTAGGATAATGCGCAAATGATTTTCATGATCTTCGTAGCTTTTTGAGTATACCAAAATATTATCAATAAATACCACTACAAAGTCATAAAGATTGTAAGGACCCAGCCTTAGACATGTCATACAAGAGGACCTTATTCTGGTCTAAGTTCTGGAAATAGATACATGCTTACAAAAAACATCAGAGTTACAATGAAAAACTAAACAAACTGAAAGATCATCACCGCTTCCACGTGCTACAACAACGATGACCAATTCTAGAAACCTGTGAAAAATATTTCAAAAACTTGGGGTGAGCACAAAATATGCTCAGTAAGGTGTTTTTAAAATACTTAATATGGATTTTGAAAAAATCCTTTGAAAATACTTTCACATACTTAAAATAATTCCTTTAAAGAAAATGTCATCACTTTTCAAAGGTTGCTGGAAACCATTTAGGAAATTCCACACAAGCATTTAAGCATTCAACAGAAGACTACTAAAAGATCATGTTACAATGTAAGCATGCTGGTACAAAATTGCATGGATTTCTACTAAATATAAATAAGCATAACATGAAAAGTATGCAAATATTACAGAGCATGAACATTATAAGAGTTGTGCATAAACAATTTCACTACAAATTATAAAAATTCACATTATAACATGATAAATGTAATGCTAACATTTGTATTAAAATCCTGGAAAGGAAAACTGATCATACTGCAACACTGTCTCATCATATGCTATGTGCACTTAATCTCATACTCATAGGTAATGGTTCTTTAACCAAGGATACTTCTCTAGTCGAAATAATCACTTGGTTGGTCATATACTAAAACATAGTGAAGAAATGTATAATGTAGGACTCATGTATAAATTTTTGAGGCCTTGTTCCATGACCTAAGGGTAATAACCCAATCCGAATGTCTCGAGAACTATCAATTCATCGTGGAGATTACTTTTACCGATCTCCAACCTGGAGGGATTACTTTTACCAGTCCCTAACCAGGAGGGCTTACTTTAGCCAGTCCCCAACTTGGAAGGCTTTCTTTTAACCGGTCCCCAACCCGGTAGTCCAATAAATTCCTCATATGTCAATAATGTCTAATATTCAAGGTGTCCCATACCACTTTGAATATTTAATTTTCAATTGATATTACCCAAGGTGTCCCATACCACTTTGGGTAATTTAGTTCTTAGTTCATTATCATGGTGAGACATATTCATGAATGAACAATAAGGAAACCAATATACATTTGATTTACAAGGACATGATAGATAACAATGTACATATAGAATAATAATCAAAATAAGGTACGGATTAGTAAACATTCTAGGTACACAGGATAATTACTAAAGTACATCAATTGGTATGGTTTGCCACAAGGGGAGTTAAATGATAGCTCTTTTAAATTCCAATACATGATAATGAAACACCTAAAGAAAATACCGACATGAATTATTGTGATAAACATGTATTTGAAACTTCCAATTAAACCATAACTAGATTAACTACTAATAATCATTGCAGTATGTTTAATAAATGGTTGCTACATAAACCTGTTAATTCTTAGTCCCTTAATATCAATTTAAATCAAACCATAATACACTCTTATAAATATTACATCAAGGGAATAAGATAGAATGACCACTTTAGTTAAGCATATTCAATAGTGTGTACTCACATACAAAATGCATATTGGCTAGGCAAACACTAAAACATTGACTAAATCCTAACATTTGCATTTAAAAAATAGGGTTATTATATATGAAACCATAAACATACATAACATTTAAAAAATAGGGTTTTAAAACCATAACATAATTACACTTAAAACAAAAGCCTAATTCGCATCTAAAAAAAATAAAGTCCTGAAAATCGTAATCGATTACATTTAAAAACATATATGTGTAATTAAATAATTATACATTTATTTATACAAATTTTACAAATAGGTATTTTCATATTAAAAATAAATCCAAAATACCCTTTATGCGTATATAATCCTTTGCAAGAGATACTGATTTATTTGAAAATCTTTAAAATAGATTTGGGTTGGGGTTAGACACACACACACACACACATATGTATACTTATACACCCAAAAATATATATATAAGACATATAATGGAAGCCTTTCAAAACTAAACCTACATAAATTATTTGAGTTCACAAAACATAAAAAACCTCCCTAAAAACCCTTAATCATGAAGGGTTTTAAGGTGTATACATAATTATATACACTAATTAAATATATATATATATATATATATAAATTTGTTACATATATTTTATAAATAGAATCCCAACTTAAACAAACCTTTAAATCATCTAGGAAGAACAATACTAAACCCATACACCCAATTTCAAAAGAGGAGGAGGATTGATGCTCATACTGAAAATATACATGTATATATATATACATATATAATATATATATACATACATAATATATAACTCATTATACACCATGTATGTATATTGGGTTTTTCATCACAAAGGAAGGTAGATATATTCCCTTATATGAATTATATGAATAAAGAACATCATTTAAATATAAATGTTCATCATTCAGAAAACTTAAAATAGAATAAGTTTTGTATTTATATATAATTGTATATACACATACATGTATATATGGGTTTTACAAACACAAAACTAAATAAAACATTACAATGATAATACTTTAGAAACAGATCCATTAAATCAAGAGAATTTATCATATAAGAGATTTGAATTATAAAGATATAATCTTACATAATTATATAAAAATATATGAATATGTATTTATTTAAAAATAAATTGAACCCATACAAGATATAATTGAAAATATCAATTCTCCTTACTTGATTTTGGAAACTGAATGGGGTAAGGGAAACTGTAGCTTGCTGAAAAACATGAACCTAAGGAAGTGTTCTGACCTGAGTGTTCTAACCGCATGAAGGAGGGTTCTAAATTTATAATGAAACATGAAGGCAGCTTCTCAGGGAAGTTTAACCCAATTCATGGGTATCATAATGATAAATTATTATATATTTTTTTGTTCCAAGTCATGTCATCCATTATTTTAATTTATTTTAAAAACAAATAATGTCAAAAGGTGGTGCAAAATGACTCACGCCTCCCTCATCATTGTCAAAATACTATTATAATAATATATCATCTCACGCCTCCCAAATTGACATTCATTATTAGATATAATAATATTAATATGTTATTTATTATAATAATAATAATAATACATATAACGATTAATATATAGTGAAACATATAATATATAATGATCTATACATTTAATATATAATATCACAATTTATAATATATATATATAATTAAACATATAAAATGATTATATGTTGAAACATATAAAATGTTATATAATGAAACATATAAGGCATTTGAATTTTTTTTAAGGAAAAGTCACGTTTTTCCTTCATTTCACCACTTTTGACTTTTGAGCTCAAAAATGACATGCCTCGAGTATTAGATTCATTAATATGTTATTCATTATTATGTTATTCATTTTAATAATAATAATATAATAATATGTCACGACTCATGTAGTATCAATAATATATATATATATATTTATTTATTCATCAAAACATGTAAACTATATTTTTAAATTATATATATATATATACCATGTTAGCGTATATATATATATATATAAATATATATAATTAATTTTTATAATTTATTGATATTACATTTTTTTAAACATAAATTTATTATGCATTTTTTTAATATAACAATTATATGTATTTATAATTTATAAATTTTATAAACAAAATCAAAATATATATCATATATTTATAATATATACTATCTTAAATAATAATAATAATAATTTTAAATGACATGTATAAAAAAATTATAATTTTATAATAATATTAGTTTTATTAATAAATAATTCAAAACTAATATTTTGATTTATATCATTATCAACTTAATTAGAATAAGTCTATATTTTAATAAAACAATTACATATATAAATAAAATATATTTCTTATTACTAAATATAAATTTATATGTAAATATATGACACACACATACATATATATATACTTAGAATCTAAAAATTAATAATTACAATATTATTAGATTACGAACCAAAAAATTATTAAAACAACTTTTATTAAAATTCATACTTTAACATAATATTTATTTTATTTTAAAAAGAAATAATGATCTTAACAAATTCATTGCATGTTAGTAAATATTTTTGAACACTTATTTTTATTAATCTTGTTTTAAGTTTTTTCTATGTAAATATATATATAAATATATGACATTGATTAATTCAAAACATTATTTATAATAAAACATCAGTCTTAATTATTTCATTTATTAGAAAAACGTCTTTGAAAATATATTTGACGCTGTCGCGTATTCAAAACATGACATTTGTTATAAATCCAAGTATTCATAAATTTTCATTTAGAAAATGCCTTCTTTTATAGTTTATTTATAACATTATTCATTTTAAATTATAATTTATTTAAACTTATTCTTTTTTTTTCTGAAACTCGGGGCGTTACTATATCCCCCCCTTAACAGAATTGCGTCCTCGCAATTTGATCATCGGACTGAAACAAATTCTGAATTTCCATCTTCATAATTTAGAAAACTAAGACCGTTAAATTCCTAGACACTATCGTTAGATGAAAACATCTGTTTCCAAAGTTTTCTAGACCGTTCCTATGATACCAAGAGTAAGGACCTAACCTTATACATTTCATACAATAGGACCTTATTCCGGTCTAGGTTCTGGAAATAGATACATGCTTAGAAAAAACATCATAGTTACAATGAAAAACTAAACAAACTGCAAGATCATCCCCACTTTCGTGCGATACAACAATGATGACCAATTCTAGAAACCTATGAAAAATATTTCAAAAACTTGGGGTGAGCACAAAAGATGCTCAGTAAAGGGTTTTGAAAATAATTAATACAAATTTTGAAAACATCCTTTGAAAATAATTGCACATACTTAAAATAATTTGGTTAAATAAAATGTCATCACTTTTCAAAGGTTGCTGGAAACCATTTAGGAAATTCCACACAAGCATTTAAGCATTCAACTGAAGACTACTAAAAGATCATGTTATAAAGTAAGCATACTGGTACAAAAGTGCATGGATTTCCACTAAATATAAAGAAGCATAACATGAAAAGTATACAAATACTACGGAGCATGAACATTATCATAATTACACATAAACAATTTCACTAAAAATTATAAAAATGCACATTATGACATGATAAATTTAATGCTAATATTTGCATTAAAATCATGGAAAATAAAATTGATCGTACTGCAACACTGTCTCATCATATGCCATGTGCACTTAATCTCATACTCATAGGTAATGGTTCTTTAACAAAGGATATTCCTCTAGTCGAAATAATCAATTGGTTGGTCATATACTAAAACCTAGTGAGTAAACATATAATGCCTGAATCATGTTTGAATGTCAAGGCCTTGTTCCATGACCTAAGGGTAATAACCCAATCTGAATGTCTCAAGAACTATAAATGCATCAAGGAGCTTACTTTTACCAGTCTCCAACCCGGAGGGCTTACTTTTACCAGTCCCTAACCTGGAGGGCTTACTTTAACCAGTCCCCAACCTGGAGGGATTTTTCTTAACCAGTCCCCAACCCAAAAATCCAATACATTACTCAAATATCAATAAGGTCTGTTATTCAAGGTGTCCCATACCACTTTGAATATTTAATTTTCAATTGATATTACCCAAGGTGTCCCATACCACTTTGGGTAATTTAGTTCTTAGTTCATTATCATGGTGATACATATGCATGAATGAACAATAAGGAAACTAATATACATTTGATTTACAAGGACATGACAGATAAAAATTTAAACATAGAATAATAATCAAAAGAAGGTACGGTTTAGTAAACATTCTAGGTACATAGGATAATTACTAAAGTATATCAATTGGTATGGTTTTACACAAGGGGAGTTAAATGAAATCTCTTTTGAATTCCAATACATGATAATGAAACACCCAAAGAAAATACTAACATTAATTATTGTGATAAACATGTCTTTGAAACTTCCAACTAAACCATAACTAGATTAACTACTAATAATCACTCCAGTAGGTCTAATAAATAGTTACTACATAAACCTGTATATTCTTAGTCCCTTAATATCAATTTAAATCAAACTAGAGTACACTCTTTTAAATATTACATCAAGGGAATAAGATTGAATGACCACTTTAGTTAAGCAAGTTCAATAGTGTGTACTCATATACAAAATGCATATTGGCTAGGCGAACACTAAAAAATTAACTAAATACTGACATTTGCATTTGAAAAATTGGGTTATTATATATGAAACCATAAACACACATAACATATAAAAACTAGGGTTTTAAAACCATAACATAATTACAGTTAAACCAAAAGTCTAATCCGCATCTAAAAAAATAAAGTCTTAAAAATCGTAATCGATTGAATTTAAAAACATATATGTGTAATTACATAATTATACATTTATTTATAAAAAGTTTACAAATATGGATTTTCATATTAAAAGTAAATTCAAAATACCCTTTATGCGTATATAATCATTTCTAAAACATACTGATTTATTTGAAAATCTTTAAAATAGATTTGGGTTGGGGTTAGACACACTCACACACACATATATGTATACTTATATACCCAAAAATATATATATAAGACACATAATGGAATACTTTCAAAACTAAACCTACATAAATTATTTGAGTTCACAAAACATAAACAACCTCCCTGGTAACCCTTAATCAAGAAGGGTTTTAAGGTGTATACATAATTATATACACTAATTAAATATATATATATATATATATATGTATACAGATTTGTTACATGCAAGTTATAAACAGAAACCCAACTTAAAAAAACCTTTTAATAATCTAGGAAGAACCATACTAAACCCATACACCCAATTTTAAAAGAGGAGGAGGATTGATTCTCATACTGAAAATATATATGTACATATATATACATACATAATATATAACCGATTATACACCATGTGTTTATATCAAGTTTTTCATCATAAAGGAAGGTAGATATATCCCCTCAGATGAATTATATGAATAAAGAACATCATTTAAATAAAAATGTTCATCATTCAGAAAACTTAAAACAGAATAAGTTTTGTATTTATATATAATTGTATATACACATACATGTATATATGGGTTTTACAAACACAAAACTAAATAAAACCTTACAATGATAATACTTTAGAAACAGATCCATTAAATCAAGAGAATATATCATATAAGCGATTTAAATTAGAAAGATATAATTTTACATAATTATATAAGAATATATTAATATGTATTTCTTTAAAAATAAATTGAACCCCTACAAGATATAATTGAAAATAATAATTCTCCTTACTTGATTTTTGAAACTGAATGGGGAAAGAGAAACTGTAGCTTGCCGAAAAACATGAACATGAGGAAGTGATCTCACTTGAGTGTTCTAACCGCATGAAGGAGGGTTCTAAATTTATAACAAGACATGAAGGCTGCTTCTCAGGGAAGTTTAACCCAATTCACAGGCATCATAATGATACATTATTATATATTTTTTTGTTCCAAGTCATGCCATCCATTATTTTAATTTATTTTAAAAACAAATAATGTCAAAAGGTGGTGAAAAATGACTCACACCTCCCTCATGATTGTCAAAATACTATTATAATAATATATCTTCTCACGCCTCCCAAATTGACATTCATTATTGGATATAATAATATTAATATGTTATTTATTATTATAATAATAATATTATATATAACGATTAATATATAGTGAAAAATATAATATATAATGATCTATACATGTAATATATAATATCATGATTTATAATATATATATATATAATTAAACATATAAAATGATTATATATTGAAACATATAAAACGTCATATAATAAACATATAAGGAATTTTGAATTTTTTTTTATTTTTTTAAGGTAAAGTCACGTTTTTCCTTCATTTCGACACTTTTGACTTTTGATCTCAAAAATGACATGCCTTCAGTATTAGATTCATTAATATGTTATTCATTGTTATGTTATTCATTTTAATAATAATAATATAATAATATTTCATGCCTCACGTAGTATCAATAATATATATATATATATATTTATTCATCAAAACATGTAAACTATATTTATAAATTCATTATATATATATACCATGTTATCATTTATATATATATAAATAAATATATATAATTCGTTTTTATAATTTATTGATATTAAATTTTTTTAAACATAAATTTATTATGCATTTTTTTAATATAACAATTATATGTATTTATAATTTATAAATTTTATTAACAAAATAATAATATATATCATATATTTATAATATATATTATCTTAAATAATAATAATAATAATAATTTTAAATGACATGTATAAAAAAATTATAATTTTATAATAATATTAGTTTTATTAATAAATAATTTAAAACTAATATTTTGATTTATATCAATATAAACCTAATTAGAATAAGTCTATATTTTAATAAAACAATTACATATATAAATAAAATACATTGCTTATTTCTAAATATATTTTTATATGTAAATATATTACATACACATACATATATATATACACTTAGAATTTCAAAATTAATAATTACAATATTATTAGATTATGAACCAAAAAATTATTAAAACAAATTTTATTAAAATTCTTATTTTAACATAATGTTTATTTTAGTTTAAAAAGAAATAATGATCTTAACAAATTCATTGCATGTTAGTAAATCTTTTTGAACACTTATTTTTATTAATCTTGTTTTAAGATTTTATCAATGTAAATATATATATATATATATATATGACATTGATTAATTCAAAACATTATTTATAATAAAACATCATTCTTAATTATTTCACTTATTAGAACAATGTCTTTGAAAATATATTTGACGTCGTCGCGTATTAAAAACATGACATTTTTTATAAATCAAAGTATTCATAAATTTTCATTTAGAAAATTCCTTCTTTTATAGTTTATTTATAACATTATTCATTTTAAATCATAATTTATTTAAACTTATTCTTTTTTTTTCACAAACTCGGGGCGTTACAATATCCCCCCCTTAACAGAATTGCATCATTGCAATTTGATCATCAGACTAAAACTAATTCTGAATTTCCATCTTCAGAATTTAGAAAACTAAGACCGTTAAATTCCTAGACACTATCATTAGATGACAACATCTATTTCCAAATTTTTCTAGACCGTTCCTCTAATACCAAGTGTAAGGAGCCAACCATAGACAAGTCATACAAGAGGACCTTATTTTGGTCTAGGTTCTTCAAAGAGATACATGCTTACAAAAAACATCAGAGTTACAACGCAAAACTAAACAAACTGCAAGTTCATCACCACTTCCGTGCACTACAACAACGATGACCAATTCTGGAAACCTGTGAAAAATATTTAAAAAACTTGGGGTGAGCACAAAAGATGCTTAGTAAGGGGTTCGAAAATACTTAATATGGATTTTGAAAACATCCTTTGAAAATACTTGCACATACATAAAATAATTCCTTTAAAGAAAATGTCATCACTTTTCAAAGGTTGCTGGAAACCATTTAGAAAATTCCACACAAGCATTTAAGCATTCAACTGAAGACTACTAAAAGATCATGTTACAAAGTAAGCATGATGGTACAGAAGTGCATGTATTTCCACTAAATATAAAGAAGCATAACATGAAAATTATGAAAATACTACGGAGCATGAACCTTATCAGAGTTGTGAATAAGCAATTTCACTAAAAATTATAAAAATGAACATTATAACATGATAAATGTAATTCTAACATTTGCATTAAAATCCTGGAAAGGAAAACTGATCATACTGCTACACTATCTCATCATATGCCATGTGCACTTAATATCATACTCATAGGTAATGGTTTATTAACCAAGGATATTCCTCTAGTCGAAATAATCACTTGGTTGGTCATATACAAAAACATAGGGAGGAAACGTATAATACCAGACTCATGTCTGAATGTCAAGGCCCTATGCCATAACCTAATGGTAATAACCCAATATGAATGTCTCAAGAACTATCGATGCATCAAGGAGCTTACTTTTACCAGTCTCCAACCCAGAGGGCTTACTTTTACCAGTCCCTGACCTGGAGAGCTTAATTTAACCAGTCTCAAACCTAGAGGGATTTATTTTAACCGGTCCCTAACCCGGGAGTCCAATACATTCCTCATATATTAATAAGATCTGATATTCAAGGTGTCCCATACCACTTGGAATATTTAATTTTCAATTGATATTACCCAAAGTGTCCCATAACAATTTGGGTAATTAATTTCTTATTTCATTATCATGGTGAGACATATGCATGAATGAACAATAAGGAAACCAATATACATTTTATTTAAAAGGAAATGACAGATAACAATGTAAATATAGAATAATAATCAAAAGCAGGTACGATTTAGTAAACATTCTAGGTACATTGGATTATTACTAAAGTACATCAATTGGTATGGTTTTCCACAAGGGGAGTTAAATGATAGCTTTTTTTAATTTCAATACATGACAATGAAACACCTAAAGAAAATATTGACATTAATTATTGTGATAAACATGTCTTTGAAACTTATAATTAAACCATAACTAGATTAACTACTAATAATCACTACATAAGGTTTAGTAAATGGTTACTACATAAACCTTTAAATTCTTAGTCCCTTAATTTCAATTTAAATCAAACCAGAGTACACTCTTTTAAATATTACATCAAGGGAATAAGATAGAATGACCACTTTATTTAAGCAAGTTCAATAGTGTGTACTCACATACAAAATGCATATTGGCTAGGAAAACACTAAAAAATTAACTAAATCCTGACATTTGCATTTGAAAAATAGGGTTATTATATATGAAACCATAAACACACATAACATATAAAAACTAGGGTTTTAAAACCATAACATAATTACACTTAAACCAAAAGCCTAATTTGCATCTAAAAAAAATCAATTTCTAAAAATCGTAATCGATTGCATTTAAAAACATATATGTGTAATTACATAATTATACATTTATTTATACAAAGTTTACAGATAGGGATTTTCATATTAAAAGTAAATTCAAAATACCCTTTATGCGTATATAATCCTTTTCAAAACATACTGATTTATTTGAAAATCTTTGAAATAGATGTGGGTTGGGGTTAGACACACACACACACACATATGTATACTTATACACCTGAAAATATATATATAAGAAGTATAATGGAAGCCTTTCAAAACTAAACCTACATAAATTATTTGAGTTCACAAAACATAAACAACCTCCCTAGAAACCCTTAATCAAGAAGGGTTTTAAGGTGTATACATAATTATATACACTAATTAAATATATATATATATATGTATATGGATTTGTTACATACAAGTTTTAAATAGAAACCCAACTCAAACAAACCTTTAAATCATCTAGGAAGAACAATACTAAACCCATACAACCAATTTCAAAAGAGGAGGATGATTGATGCTCATACTGAGAATATATATGCATATATATATACATACATAATATATAACCGATTATACACCATGTGTTTATATCAGGTTTTTCATTATAAAGGAAGGTAGATATATCCCCTTACATGAATTATATGAATAAAGAACATAATTTAAATACAAATGTTCATCCTTTAGAAAACTTAAAACAGAATAAGTTTTGTATTTATATATAATTGTATATACACATACATGTATATATGGATTTTACAAACACAAAACTAAATAAAACATTACAATGATAATACTTTAGAAACAAATCCATTAAATCAAGAGAATTAATCATATAAGAAATTTAAATTAGAAAGATATAATCTTACATAATTATATAAAAATATATGAATACATATTTATTTAAAAATAAATCGAACCCCTACAAGATATAATTGAAAATAATAATTCTCTTTACTTGATTTTGGAAAATGAATGGGGAAAGGGAAACTCTAGGTTGCCGAAAAACATGAACCTGAGGAAGTGATCTGACCCGAGTGTTATAACCACATAAAGGAGGGTTCTAAATTTATAACAGAACATGAAGGCAGCTTCCCCGTGAAGTTTAACCCAATTCACAGGTATCATAATGGTACATTATTATATTTTTTTTGTTCCAAGTCATGCCATCCATTATTTTAATTTATTTTAAAAACAAATAATGTCAAAAGGTGGTGCAAAATGACTCACGCCTCCCTCATGATTATCAAAATACTATTATAATAATATATCATCTCACACCTCCCAAATTGACATTCATTATTGGTTATAAAAATATTAATATGTTATTTATTATAATAATAATAATATTATATATAAAAATTAATATACAGTGAAACATATAATATATAATGATCTATACATGTAATATATAATATCACGATTTATAATATATATATAATAAAACATATAAAATGATTATATATTGAAACATATAAAACGTTATATAATGAAACATATAAGGCGTTTTGAATTTTTATTATTTTTTAAGGAAAAGTCACATTTTTCCTTCATTTCACCACTTTTGAATTTTGAGCTCAAAAATGACATGCCTCTAGTATTAGATTCATTAATATGTTATTCATTATTATGTTATTCATTTTAATAATAATAATATAATAATATGTCAAGCCAGATGTAGTATCAATAATATATATATATATATATATATATTTTCATCAAAACATGTAAACTATATTTATAAATTCATTATATATATATATACACCATGCTAGTGTTTATATATATATATATATAAACATATATAATTAATTTTTATAATTTAATGATATTACATTTTTTATACATAAATTTATTATGCATTTTTTTAATATAACAATTATATGTATTTATAATTTATAAATTTTATAAACAAAAGAATAATAGATATCATATATTTATAATATATATTATATTAAATAATAATAATAATAATAATTTTAAATGACATGTATAAAAAAATTATAATTTTATAATAATATTCGTTTTATTAATAAATAATTCAAAACTAATATTTTTATTTATATCATTATCAACCTAATTAGTATAAGTCTATATTTTAATAAAACAATTCCATATATAAATAAAATACATTGCTTATTACTAAATATATTTTTATATGTAAATATATTACATACACATACATATATATACTTATAATTTCAAAATTAATAATTAAAATATTATTAGATTATGAACCAAAAAATTATTAAAACAACTTTTATTAAAATATATACTTTAACATAATATTTATTTTAGTTTAAAAAGAAATAATGATCTTAACAAATTCATTGCATGTTAGTAAATCTTTTTGAACACTTATTTTTATTAATCTTGTTTTATGATTTTATGTATGTAAATATATATGTGTGTGTGTGTGTGTGTGACATTGATTATTTCAAAACATTATTTATAATAAAACATCATTCTTAATTATTTCATTTATTAGAACAACGTCTTTGAAAATATATTTGACGTCATCGCGTATTAAAAACATGACATTTTTTATAAATCAAAGTATTCATAAATTTTTATTTAGAAAATTCCTTCTTTTATAGTTTATTTATAACATTATTAATTTTAAATTATAATTTATTTAAATTCATTTTTTTTGAAACTCAGGGCGTTACAAAGATATTCCTTGAAAACTCTATTCATTAGATCCCTGAAGACAGAGGGTGCATTAGTCAATCCAAAAGGCATTACTGTAAACTCGTAATGCCTATACCTGGTTCAAAATGATGTTTTCGGTATGTCTTCCTTCTTCACACACAACTGATGATATCCAAAAGGTCAATCTTTGAAAAATATTGAGCTCCATGAATTTGGTCAAATAAATCATCAATGCGAGGTAGGGGATACTTGTTCTTTATTGTTATATAATTTATCTCCCTATAGTCAATGCACAACCTCATAGATTCATCTTTATTATTAACAAAAAGAACAGGGTCTCCCCATGGAGAAACACTAGGGCGAAAAAATCCCTTATTACCCAATTACTCTAGTTGTTTCTTTAGTTCAACTAATTCCACAATGGCCATTATATAAGGGGTATTCTATATGGGCCTTGAACTAGGAATTAAATCATTGGAAAACTCAATTTCTCATTCTCGAGGATGTCCATGTAAATCCTCTATAAACATATCAACATATTCTTGCACAATAGGTTTTTCCTCTATTCGAACATTCTTTTCCTTACCCATAGTTATTTCATTCTCTTCTTCTTAATAATTGAATTTCATAGAGCTTCTGGGGGCAGATCTAGATAAGAATCATGTTGTGACGTTTCTGATATAAATATTAGGTACTCCTTATCATCATAAAAAATTATAATCTCCTTCTTCTTACAAAAAAATTTCACATCATGGTCTGAAAGACAATCCATATCAAGGATTATATCAAATTCAATCATGGTTAGGATGATGCGATTAGCAGATAAAGAACATTTATATGCTCTAATGGGAACTGATAACCAAACTTTGTTGCGATGATATTTCCCTTTGGTGTTTTGACTAATAACTCCCTTGTTAATTCAAATTGAAAATATCTAATTTTCTTAGCAAACTAGGAAGATATGAAATAATGCGATGATACAGAATCAAATAAAGCATTGGCTAAACTTGAGGAAACCATTAAATTACCTACCATCATGTCTTTTGGAGCTTAAACCTTATAAGTAATGATTTCATAAGCTTGGCCTTGATCCCTTGGCCTTTTCTGAGGTATGTTCCCTTGATGCTTAGGACATTCATTTACATAATTCCCCTTTTCTCTACAATTTCAGCATTCAACAACCACTTTCTTCCCCTTGCAATCACGATCTTGGTGACCTTTTTCACCACACTTATAACAGAATCACATTCCCTTCAGGCAAGTACCAGGGTGTTTCTTCCCACATTTACTACCGGATGGATATTCAACTTTTCCCTTCTTCCCCTTATTTCCATTTCTAGAGTGTTCAGCGGATTTCTTCTTCTCCTACTTTACTTTGAAGTTGTAAGACTTAGAGAATTATTTTTTTATCTTGATAAAACATAAGAAAATATCTTAATATGATGAGAAGAATTTTGAGACTAATGATTGATAAAGAAATTGTTTTAACCCATCAAATAATCGATCAATCATACTTCTTAGGTTACGTATATAATCTGTTGCATGCCTTGCTAACCTTGTAAAGTTAGCCTCATATTTTGCAACATTATCATCCTCCTTTTGCCTCAAACTCAGAAATTGTCTTTCCATATCCACTCAATGGTCATGAGGAAAGTATTTTTCTAAGAAAATCTCTTTAAACTACCTCCATTCCATGTTTGATAATTCTTCATCTTCCTTTGTGTTTTGGATTAATGACCACCATTGATACACATATCCCGTGAGATGATAAATTTCCAGGACAACTTTTTCCCTTTTGATACTCCCCAAAGCATTAAATATTTTCTCTAAGGAATTTATACATTTCTCTGATACTAATGGATTTGTACTCCCATTTAATATTGGTGGTTGTTGCCTCATGAAGTGGTCTAACATTGATCCTCCACGTTGTGGATCAGGGTGATCCATACAGGTAAGGTTATTATTCATAACCAGAGTGAGTTTTCCCAGTATGGTGATAAGCTGATCGGCACTAGTTGCTTCACCAGCTCCACAATAATTATCTTGAGTTGGATGGAAATCCCTACAAAAATTACGTGCATTGATACAATTTTCATTCCTTCTACTAGACACCATTTCTAAACAATGGCATACACTAGATTAGTTTATGAATCGAAATACATAATTCCATACTTGTAAAACACTTAAGATAAATTAAACAGTTTATGAATATAATCCATAATCATAAAAATGTTTTCTTTGAGGAATTATATACTCATAAACCCTTCATAACTGTTTGTAAAGAAAATGAGAATTATCCTAAGCATATCCCATGGGAGTGTCATAACCAAGAGTGCAGCAAGACCTGTTATAGTGTACCGGTTTCCGTTCGAGTCTAGCTCAAAGTGGTGTTTTTAGGTTTTATCCCTAGGTATATCTGTGCCAAAGCCGCCTCTACCTACTTGTATCTAGATAGGTATGTATTTCTTGGAAAACTTACAAAATCTCTACAATAATAAAATTCTAGGAAGTTCTTCTATACTAATCCTCAAAGTCTATCTTATGGTAATGTAATCTAATAAGAGTTTTTCTAAATCTAGCTTCCAAGGTTTGTACTAAACTTCCTCTGATACCAACTGTAATTACCCGACCCCAGTTACCCAAATTCGGTGCATTATAACATAACCTTGGCATGATATAAGGAATTATGTCCTGAAGGACTGATCAGTTTAGTAGCCTTATAAGTACTAGATACATTTATAAGTTTTACATTGCATCATGAAATAAAAACATCGACAATTTTTTTCCCCTTTTTAACACACTTATATCCTTAGCCTATCCCTGCAGGTCAACCATAAAATACATCTTCACATCCTGGGAAAAATAAAATATAGAAAGGGGTGAGCTCAGATGCTCAGAAAGGATAACAATATAGCGAAAACTTTCATAAATAAGCATAAACATTTAAGGAAATGTATAAGACTAAAACAAAAGAATTTTAAACTTAAACTTCAGAATAATATGGAAAAGATAAAATCAAATAATGAAATTTACTAATTCACATGGAAATTCTACTAGTCGAATAATCAAATGTAATATCAATAGACACTTTCATAATGATGAAATGTATAATCCAGACTTCATAACCACATAGTCAAGGCGTTGTTCCAAGACTACAAATAAGATTTTGTCCATGACTTGTGCCAAGAGACTAGTTTATCTCATGAGACCTATCGATGCATCGTGGAGCTATAGCAGGCTCCACCTGTCACTTACTAAGTCCATGAATTCCTCATATGAAAAGGTTTAAACATAACATAAACATTTGTATTAAAACTAGCATACGAAATGTCAATAATCTATCCATAAACCATGAATGGTGTAAAAACAACTCATTCATAGTCAAACATATCACAAATCCTTCAATACAATATGGAAGTTTTATATCATAATAAATCAACTTCAAACAAGATTAAAATCCATCAGAGGATGTTGACCTAGAAGAAATCAAAACTTTTTGAGAGAAATATATCTTTCTATTTTGAAATAATTTAGAAGTAATGTAATTATAAAAGAAAACATTTATTTTGAAAACATTCTTATAATCTTTTAAGGGAAGCTTCGACGATGTTATAATGGTGGAAAATATCCTCACCCGCCTTATAAGTTCAAAAAATATTCTTAATTTTGTCGAAAAGGTCATAAAGTACCTTGTTTGGAAAATGACGAAAAGATTACTTTCAAAACATATAAGATCAAATAATGGTATAAATGAATTTAATCCATTTTATAGTAAATAGTAAAAATGTTTTGAAATACATTTTTAAGAAAACACGGATGTGAATGATAATGGGGTCCCATTAGATACTTACGTAAAAAATGTCAGATAATAAAGAGATTGTGAAATTAACCCTTAACTTGTACTTTTCCTTAGTATATGGTATTTTAACCTCCTCTATAATAGTTAAAACATTGTTATTAAATTATAAAAGAACTATATACATAAATATGATATCATATATGATCTTATAATATTGCTTTGTTAATAATATTTTAGTAGTATCATCATTTCAGGTGTTAAATGATTTATTATACTTTATATGATTGGTTACATAAGTCATGTTTATTATGGATAGGATGTATTTGATTCATATAAAAAATTATATTATGTTCATAAACATTATTATTAATCATAAAATAAAAATTATTCTTGAATGATTACAATGGGGAATGAATCTCATCGCGTTCATGGAGATGGTATTCCGTACGTACGCACGAGCGACAATATCATTATACTGATGGAGAAATCATATGTAATTTGATGGTATATCATATATAAAGAAAAATTAACATGTTATATTTATTATTTAAATCAGTTATACTCATTATTATACCCATCCAAATAATTTAGTGTTTTAATAACAAATTACACCATGATGTAGAGGCGGTAATCCGTACGTACGCACATATGGTGACTTGGTAATTTATAGGATGGATAGAATAATAAATATGGTTGTACAATTTTTATAATAACATCAAAATATATAGAATATAATGGATTTATTATTTTAGAATGGAATCAACAAGGAAAGATGAAGTGGAAGAAGAAAATAACTTGAAAGAGGTGATGAAATATTTACCTCTTCTACGGGTTCTTCATTTTGATTTGATCAAGAGGGATCCTTAGGTTGGCTTTCTGACCAAAGAAAGGAATATAGGATTAAGGGAGGAAAGTTGGGAGGATATTTGGGCAGGGTTTGGATGATCCATAAGGCTTTGGAGGTGTGAAATTAAGAGAAAGGGAAGTGACCTTTTATAAGAGAGGTGAGGGTCACTTTAGGAAAAGCTTGAAATATTATTTTATAATAAAAGCATTTTCAGTTTGTAATGTATCCAAAATAAACTATTTAAAGGATAAGGTGGGTATGGGTCAAAAAAATCTCAACCAATAGGTTTTATACAGGTTTAGTTCATCATATTAACCTTATCTTTTAGATTTAACTCTTAGTTAAATAGTTTTTCATTTACCATGTCTCTTTGTATTTTTATATTATATGGTTAATAAACTTACTATAACATGACAAGAGAACCCCATGTAGTGAATTATTAATATATAAAACCTTATATAAGTCCCTTTTCTGAGCCTTATATTTTTAGGAATATTATATCAATTAATAATATAATTTTTTTTTTAAAAAACTCAATTATTTCAATTTTGACACTATTTAGTATTTGATTTTTTTGGAAGCCATAAAAACTTTATCACTTAGAATAAAATTTATTTAACCAAATCTAACATGTAATATTAACCTAAAAAATTAGTGTAATTCATCATAAGTCTCAATTTACATTTATTTGTATATTTATAATATCAATTATTTTAATATTTTATTAATAAGTTAATTACTGCATCATTATTGTGTCATAAATAAATTAAATTATTTAATGTCCAAAAATTATAAATAAAATATAATTATGTAGGAAATATTTTTATATTTCTAATTAATTTTTATAGTCAAATTTATATTGTGTGTAACCCTATATTTAAAATGGTCTAGTTATTAAACATTGAATTTAACTCTTTTAAATCTTCTTTAAATAAAATAATAATAAATTTTATAATCTAATTCAAGTGGACCAAAGAGGATCATATTTTATTAATAAGGTTGTTTTTGGTAGAATTATACTTATCCAATAGAATTAGGACATGTTTTATGATAATTATAATATCATTTTTACCCTTAATTACCCTAATTACTTTTAACCATGGTAAATAAAAGGCAAAAGTTACTATTCAACAAAAATTATTTTCTTCTTATTAAACCAAACTTTACTTACTGATATTAACCGTGTCTATAGGATTATTGAAATTAAAATCACAGAAGCAGTAAAATTAAGTTTTATACAAATTTTCAAATGCTTCTAGGAGGTGGGTAAAAGACTGTAAAAAGTTTGATAAAATTTTATATATCTAAACTTATTATAAAATGACTTTAATTAATTAAATTGAAAATATATAGGTATTATGTATCTATTTTTACCTAAATTAAATTAAATTAAAATAACTAATTATTTAAATAAAAAGTTGGTTTTAACCAAGTGTTTTTTCACTATTCATAAAAAATTGATTATTTTCAGAAAAATAACAAAAAATCACCCTAAACTAATTTTGATATTCCAAATCCAAAAATGAAGTCCATTTTGAAAGATAAAATTTATAAAATTTCAAAAAGTGGGTATTACTATTCACAATGGCTTGTTTTATTGGTTATGGTGTGTTTGAACTCGAAGTTACGTACAACACAAGCTATTTTATTATTCAAAGGGAAATGTACCATGGATTCTTGGGGTGTTACATTCCGTGCTATGATTATAACCTTGGAGAAAAAAGTGCTTTCCCTATGTAATGGGTGTTTTCTCTAGTGTCTTATTTAATTGAAAAGGACCCCAGGTAGGGTGCCTATCCTTGTGGTGATTTAGAGGACTATAGTAGGTGACCCATTAATAAACAAACCATGAGTAGGTATGTATGAATATGTTTAGTGGAGGTTTTGGGTGTCACCCTAGAACTCGAATTGATGTGCATGCCCTATTTGGACAAGGAGACAGTGATATGTGTGGGAATTCAACCAACCCATGTTGTATTATTGTTTGTATATTTACTTATGTTGTGATTGATGAATTGTGATTGAACAAGATTCTTGGGAATCAACCTTTGGGCTTAGCACTGATGCAATTTACTGGGATTCCTGAGAATCACTTGTTGAGATGGAAGAGCCCTTGGGATGATCGATATGGTTTAAATCTAGTCTCATCGTATATTAGGGGTGGACACCTAGTCCAAGTAGCATCCTATGATATGAATTATGTAGTAGTGTATTCCTAGATATAGTAACTAGGATCTATAATTATAGAATATGTGGTTTTATGTGTATAGGAATGCCTAGGATATTAGGATTAATTCCTTATTGTGAGATCATTGTTAATTTCAAGGAACCTGGGATTTGAATGGTGATACCATTAGACTATTGAGAATTCCTTGAACCTATAGGGTTTGAATATAAATATGAGGTACTATGTGGTTGTATATCCCTAACCGTGGATGTTGGACATCCTAAGGGTGACTATTGGATCCCCTTGATCGATACATAGGATACTCTCTAGGATCAGATGTATACACTAATGATGGATCGACTGAGGAGTTGTGAGTTATTGGATGCCTAGGTTATTTACCATAGGATCTAAGAGGGTCAACTACTCATCATGGAGGAGATGTGATCCTAGTATACTCATTGTGTGGATATTGGTTCCCTTGAGGTGATTTTTATACTCATAGACACTCTGGAAATGACCAAAGTAGGTGTGGTCGATCGGGGCCATGAACATAAGGATCTATGATTGTTATTAAGATTTCCTTGAGTTATATGTGAATTACATTAGGGTAGTGGTGATACCGTGGTTGTCACAATCCTCATGATGTGCTCAAAGACACTCTAACATCAGGTAATAGATGGTATTATGGTGGTTTATTTATTTATTTATATTATATAGTTTATTTATTATTTATAATTGAGCATGTCACACGAATATATCTTGATAAATACTGATTATTATATGACAATTTTGGTGGTTCCCCAATAAGTTTTGTACTCACAACCAAATCAGGACATGATGGAACATGGGTACCTGAGCATCTCTCACATGGTTATTGTAGGAACAGGTAGGGCTAAGGCCCATGAGTAGGGTCAATAGGTTGGGTGGGATATCTCATATGAGAACTAGAGATCGAGATGAGGTATGGCTTGGAACTAGAGTAGTGACTCATGAATTTAATTATTTTATCTATCTTTTTTGTATGATCACCCTAGTGGGAAGTCGGTATTGGTATTTTATATTTTGATCATGATATTTGGATTTATATAGTGCATTTTATTTTTTTACAGCATGCCTTACCATTATTTCTTTTTTTATATTATTTATTTTATATTAGGATGATACTTAGTTATTTCTCCACAATTTTTATCTCTAACTCAAGGGGTATATCCTCCCTATGGTACCTACTTAGAACCATGCTGCTATTTGACAACCTCTAGTGTTCGGGGAGCCATGTCATAGGTCTCATGGTGGTCCGATATGACTACTATTTAGAGTGAGCCATGATAGGGTGAAATAAAATGGAATCTGTGGTGTTTTTATTTTATCTTACTATTTCAGGATATGGTAGGCATGAGACATATGAATGTGTAAGAATTTCAATTAGAACCTGAACTAGTTTGTTGTGAACATGTTTTCTGGTGGAAGTCTAGGTTACCATATATGGGACTGTTGTTTTTGGTAATTAATGTTATTATTATATATGAGTTCACATTGGGTGATGCACATTATGTTTGGATTTATTGCTTTCATATGTATTTATTCTCTTAGATGATAGATTCAAGAGGTGTCTCTTACAACATATCTGGCATAGTATTCACATGATATATAGGCCTACTAATGTGGTTATTTTCATTGAATAATGAGACTTGACTGCTTAAATTGTCAGAAACTTATCATATGGTGTTTGTAATACCCCAAGATTTTATAGTATGTTATCTCATTAAAGTAATTTAATAGGTTTCGCTACACGCAATACCGAGTTTGAGCGCACCACAACTTGCCAAACTAGCCATTCAAAAAGTGATTATGAATAGTATTATCTGCATTTTGAATCATATATACTATATATAATTTTAACATCCATATTATATGTTTTTTAGACATAATATAAAAACAAATTTATTTTTTCAGATAAAAGAAGTATTTTTCAAAAAATGAAATTTTACTTCCTTTTAATGGAGAACCATTTTTAAAACCAATATTTGACACTTTTATATATTAAATTTAATGAAATTAAATTCTTCTTTATAAGCGAGACATAAAAATTTAGTTTGGATAAATTTTTGGTACTTTTCTAATAACATTCATATTTTGACAAATAGTGGAAAATACTATGTTTTAATTGAAAACAACTTTTTTAATCAAAATAATTTATAGTAGTAAATTATGCATTTGAATGGTTTTGAAGTATAATTAAATTTTATTTTTATCATTTAATACAACATCGGTCATTATAAGTAATTTCACATTTAAATTTGACATAAACACATGTCAATCTTTGGATAGTTTTTATTTTTTAAAAGCCCACTTTTTGGTTTTGACAATGAGAATTAATTTTAAATTAATAAATTCAACTTCTATGGTTTTAATTTTGTAAAATAGAATTCATTTTTGAATTTTGAATATCAAAATTAGCTTAGGGTGAATTTTTGGTATTTTTATGAAAACTTTCAATTTTTGATGAATAGTGAAAACATTGCATTATTATTTAAAACTGACTTTTTATTAAATAATTATTTATTTTATTTAAATTTATTTTAAGTAAAAATAGATATATAATACCTATATAATTTTAATTTAATTCATTGGAGTCATTTTATTCTAAAATTAGATGTATAAAATTTTATTGAACTTTTTAACCTCTTTTACCCACCTTCTAGGCACGTTAGCAAAGTTGCATAAAACATAATTTTACTACTTCCGTGAGTTAAATTTAAAAAATATGATAAACATGGTTGAAGTCAGTAAGTAAAATGTGATTCAATAAGATGAAAATAATTTTTGGTGAATAATAACTTTTGACTTTTATTTACCACGGTTAAAAGTAAATTGGATAATTATAGGTAAAAATGATATTATAATTACCCTAAAATATGCCCTAATTCTATTTGATAAATTTAATTCGTCCAAAAAAACCTTATAAATAAAATATGATCCATTAGGTCCACTTGTATTAGATTAGGACATTTATTATTATTTTATTTAAAGAAGAGTTAAAAGTGTTAAATTCAAAGTTTATTAACTAAACCATTTTTATATAGGGTTATACATAAGATAAATTAAGCCAATAAATATTCATTAGAAAGATAAAAATATTTTCTACATCATGGTATTTTATTTATAATTTTTAGATGTTTAATAGTTAAATTTATTTATGACACAATGATGATGCAATAATTACCTTATTATCGAAAGAATCAAATAAATGATATTATAAATTTAAAAATAAATACAATTTCAAATTTTTATGACATACACAAATTTTTTCGGTGAATATGACATGTTAGTGTTGATTCAATGTATATTTTTTAAAGTAATCAATTTGTGATGACTTTCGCAAAAACAAAATACCAAATAGTGTCAAAATTGACATAAATTAATTTTTAAAACAAATACTATATTATTGGTTTATATAATATTCCAAAAAATCTATGGTTAGAAAAAAGTTCTTAAATAATATTATATATGTCATTAATGAACCAATTTAGGTTCTCTTTGAAGTTTAGGGTAATTTTATTAACCATATAGTGTAAGAATACAAGAAGACATGGTAAAAGTCAAACTATTTAACTAAGAGTTAAATATAAAAGATAAGGTTAAAATGGTAACCTAAAATTGTCTAAAACCTATTGGTTGAGATTAGTTTGACCCATAACCACCTAATTCTCGAAATAAATTCATTTGGAGCCATTACAAACTGAATATAATTGTATAATAAATTAATATTTTAATCTTTTCTTAAAGTGACCCTCACCCCTCTTATAAAAGGGAACTTACCCTTCTCTCAAGATCACACCTCCAAAGCCATTTGGATCGGCCAAAACCTGTAAAAATATCCTCACAACTTTTTTAACATCATCCTAGAGTCCTTAATTTGATTATAAAGCCAACCCAAGGAGACCTTTTGATCAACTCAAAAAGAAACACCTGAAGAAGAGGTAATAATTTCACCACACTCTTTCAAGTTTTTTTCTTCTTCCACTTTCTCTTTCTTTGTTGTTTCCATAACAAAATAATAACTCCAGTACCTCATACATACTATGATGTTATTATAAATATGGTAAAATCATATTTGTTATTATATCCATCCTATAAATGTCACTACTACAAAAACAGGCAAGGGATGCACTTCACTTTTATCAGCGCTAAAAACAAGCGCTGATAAAGGGGGCCTTTATCAGCGCTAAAAAAAATTACCGATAAAGGGTCGCATTTATCAGCGCTAAAAAAAAGTGCTGATAAAGGCCCCCTTTATCAATGCTTTTTTTAGCACTGATAAATCCCCCCCTATATTAGCACTTTTTTTAGCGCTGATAAAGGGCACCCCTTTATCAGTGCTTTTCCCGAGCGCTGATAAATGTTAAGTTTCAAAAAAAAAATATTTTTTCTTGAAAAATAATATTTTTTTATATAAGTATATTTATATTGACATAAATACAATATATATTTTTTAAATATGTTATAGATACGTATAGATAGGCTATTACATTTAATATATAAGAAATTTAGTGAAAATGGCTTCAAAATATTTTTAAAAAATATTATTAATTAATAATTTTCTAATTATTATAGATTAAAAATCATTTAATAACAATATGAGGACACAAAAAATCAAAATAATTAATAAAAGATCTAAAATATTTTGAAAATGTAACTCAAACTTGAAACGACCATAACTTTTGATCCGGGTGTCCGTTTGAGCTCTACAACATATCAAATCGAATCCCGCGACAAGATCTACGTTACTATGACCGGGGGTACCCCGGTCAAGGTTTTTTCAAGGCCAAAATAGGCCCATAAGGACTCCAAAACTGAGTTTTTAGTCGGGTTACCCCAATTGTTTAACATTCAAACAGGTATAACTTCTGATATGGATGTTTGTTAGGCCTGTACCACATATCATATCGAAGATTGTTTCATTTTCTTTCATTCGACTGGTTGTGGCGTTGAAATGGGATTCTAGATTATAAGTTATGGTCGTTTTAACATTCTATGTCTTTTCAAATACATACACACACACATATATATATATATATATTCGTAAATATATATGTGTTTGTGTGTGTGTGTGTCTCTATGTATGTCTGTGTGTTGTATATATATATGTATGTATATATGTATGTATTTATTTATAAAGACACATAAAAAGCTTATTTTTTCATAAATGTATTTAAAACTAATCTTATATGTATATATTAATATACAAATAAATATACGTATAAAAAATTATAATTAATATATATATATATATATATATATATATAATATAAGAATTAATATATATATACTAATATATGAATAAATATATTTATATTAATATGAATATATATCAATATATGAATAAATATAACTATATATATATATATAGATTTATCATTAAATAGAGAAAAAACGAAATGGATTAGTGGTAAAGGTGCAGCTGCGAAAGGGGGGAGGTCCTAGTTTCGAGTTTGGGTGGAAGGGAAGGGGGTGCACGTGTATGAGGATGCGCAGGAAGGGCAGTGTGCGGGAGACCTCCTAGCACTGATAAAGGGGGTGTGGAGCACTGATAAAAGCACTCCCTGCATTCTTTTTAATTTTTTTTTAATTTTTTAATTTTTTTGACCTTTATTAGCGCTAAAAAAAGTGCTGATAAAAGACCCTTTTATCAGCGCTAAAAAAAGGCGCTGATAAAGGGGCCTTTTATCAGTGCTTTTTTTAGCACTGATAAAAGGGGCCTTTATCATCACTTTTTAGAGCGCTGATAAAAGGGACCCCCTTATATTAGTGCTGAGCTTTACATCAATTTTTTAGCGCTGTTAAAGTCCTTTTTTAGGGATGATATAGGCTGTTTTTGTATTAGTGTGACAACGTCACCATACATGCGTACATACGACTTACCGTCTCCACGTCGTGGGGTAGTTTGTTATTCAAACACTTAATTATTTGGATGGATATAATAATAATTATAAATGATTTAAATAATAAATATAACATGTTAATGATTCTGTATATATGATATACCATCTAATTACATACGATTTTACCATCAGTATAATAATATTGTCACTCGTGCGTACGTACGGATTACTATATCCACGACATGATGAGATTCATTCCCACATTCACCATTCAACGATGATTATAAAAATATATATTATTAATAAGTATGTAATAAATGAAATAATAATGCTACTATATATATATTTATATATGTATGTATGTACTTACATATATCTTATTCACTTACTTCCGTTCAATACGATATGAAAATGGAAACAGCGTTTATGCATACGTATGGCCTACCCTCTCCATAAACGATGTATTAAATTTCATATATCTATCTATTATAAATATTTATATTCTAAAAATATATGATATATAAATCAAGGATTATATTATGTAAGTATTTAAACCATGATCTAAATGATACGATCAAGAATAACAAGTTAAAATACCCACGATAAAGAAAGTGATTATTGCCCAAAATGTCAATTTAACATGGAAATCATTATTAAATGGGTAGTATAAAGTCATAAATTAATCATGTATGATATAATAAATATGAATATGGTTTTGGTGTAATTTAATAACATACTATGGTAATTATATAGGAGGTTAAACATACCCTCGACCAAAGGAAAGTGCAAGGTAAGGGTTAATTCCTAAATCTTATTATTATCTGAGATTGTTTATGTGTAAGTATTTTATGGAACATATTTATTATCTATGTCCATTTTTCATAAAATAATTTTCAAAATTATTCTTTTAATATAATATTTAACTAAAAAATAATTTTAAATTTTTTAAATATTTATTCTTCTAAATCTTTCTCATTAATGTCCATGTTTTCAAAATGGTTTTTTAGGATTTATTTATATGGAAATGAATGTTTTTAAAATGTAAATTCCTTTCAAAAGTTTCAAATTGGTATGAGACACTTTGATTCAAAAATGTCTTTAAATTTATTCCTTTCTAAGTTGTGTGAATTTTAAATGTTTTCATGAAAAATGGATATTTCTCCCAAAGAGTTTTACAAATCATTTTCATCTTTTTCAACATCATTTGATGGATTTTAAACTTGTTGGAAGTTGGTTTATTATGATACAAATCTTCCATATTTTATTGAAGGTTTTTTGATATATTTGACTGTGGATGTGTTATTTTTATACCATTCATGGTTTCTGGATAAATTATTGACATTTCGTATGCTAGTTTTAATACAAATATTTATGTTATGTTTAAACCTTTTCATATAAAGAATGAATTGGACTTAATAAGTGACCAGTGAAGCCTGATATAAATCCTCGATGCATCGGTAGGTCTCATGAGACAAACTAGTGTCTTGGAAAAAGGCCTTGACAAAATTTTATTTGTAGTCTTGGCACGAGGCATTGACTATGTGGTTATGAAGTCTGGCATTATGAATTCCATCATTATGAAATTGTATATTGATATTACATGTGATTATTCGACTAGTAGAATATCCATGTGAATAAGTAAATGAAATTATTTGATTTATATTTTTTATATTATGCTGAAGTTTAAGTTTAAAAGGCTTTTGTTTTAGTCTTATACATTGCCTTAAATTTTTAAGCTTATTTATGAAAGTTTCCGCTATATTTTTATCCTTACTGAGCATCTAAGCTCACCCATTTCTATGTTTTATTTTTCCCAGGATGAGAATAATTATATTATGAATGACCTCTAGGGATATTCTAAGGGATATAAATGTGGTCCATGGAGACAATGTTTTTTTTTCATTTTATAATGTAATGTAACGTTCATGTATGTAATCTATTTTCTAAGACTGCTAAACTGATCGGTTCTTGATGACTTGATTCCTTGTAATCATGGAAATGTATTAAAATAATGCACTGACTCTGGGTAACTGGGGTTGGGGAGTTATATTGTTTTACCATATAAGTACTTGGTGTAATTCTACTCTGACAATCAAACTTTCATACATGTATTTTATTTAGGTGGAAGGGCTTATGGACCCTATGGGGAAATGATCGATGGTAGTGATGGAAATATAGTCCATTTTGTAAGGGATGAGTAGAGACCCTATGGGGATAGTAAAGGGAAATTTAAGACCTTAGAGATGAACCCCATGGGGGTGATTATTGTGTAAGATTAGTTATTTAAAATTCTAGTAACTAACTATATGATGTTTTCCCATATATATTAGAAAGACACTCTACTAAACTAAACTAGGTAACCTTGTTTTCTTGATAAGGATCATCTTCAATGATTCCATGGGGGTCAGTTTGAGTAGTGGTTCTTGAGGGAGTAGTCCTGTAGGAGGATTATCATTGTTAATAAGTTATTGGTAGTATTTATAATGGTATGTGATTCTTTTATGTTGGTAAACCCTTGAGAGGGTGTTTGTTATGTGATTCCATGAGACTTATAAGACGTGTGAATAAATTTTGTCCTAGGATATGTGATCCTTGTGAGTTTTTACATGGGATAAGTGGGTAGAGTTAAAGACATTATATTTTGACTCAGAGATTAGTGAGTCAGTTACTATTTTTATTAAAGGGAAACTCCTGAGAGGAGTTATCTCGAGAACTTGTGAGTGCCTTAAAGACAAAAATCACAAGTAAATGTTTTCCTTGAGATCAATGTGAGAGTGGTGTTATCGAGTATATGGTATAAGAATCAGTATACACCTTAAGATTTATTGAGAAAATCAACTTTTGTGGAAATGTTTCAAAGTGTGATGAACTTAGAGTGTTTTAGTGTCAAGGATAAAATTTGAGGATAAGACCAATTGAGTACCTAGCCCCACTGACCCTAGATGCACTTATAGAAGTATGGTGAAAGTGTGTGTAGATGATTTTGGTTTCATTGTCACGTAAAATGGTGGATAAGTGTGTGTTATTCAATAAAACTAGTGAAGTTACTAATTTTGAAGTGGGGTGATAAGGGTACTCATGGTTAGGTAAGACTAGCACATCAGGTAACATGATCAGTGTTTAGGAATGTGGGAATAATTTTAATAAAGTGAACTAATGGGAATGTGAGTAAGGTTTCATCATTTGGGAAGTACTATATAACACACCACTAGTTTTCAGATGAGATCTAGGGAACACATATTGTTTATGCATGATACATATGGAAGTTGAAAATGGTGATCACCGAGTAAGAGACAAGGGACAATAAAAGTTGATGATATTCTTGTAGGAATGGTGGCCTAGGGTTTTGGAGGAAATTTGAAATGTCCTTCCAGGTAGAGAAGAAAATGGAAATGAATTGGGTTCCATGGAATGGTTAACTTTGGTGTAGACCTTAGCACACATTATAATACATACATGGTTACTAGAGTTGGTAGTAATCGAGCTTGGATTTGGAGGAGCGACACATGTCCATTGATGGAACGTTGTTAGTTGGTGATTGAGGAGCAACATATGGTAAACCATATAGAAGAGAGTACGCTATTATAAGTTTGAGGCTGGGAACCTCACTATCAATGGATTTTAAGCACATTCTAGAAAATTATGTTTCCATGATTTGGGATGGGCATAAATTTTACGTTACATGTTGGTGCTCTGTTATGAGTGACTATGGACACATTTGACCATAGTGTTCGGTGAATAAAGATACATGGGTTGCAAAGATTAATAATTTAGCTTTATAAAATAAAAAAGGATGATCTTATTATAGGTATCATGACGTCAGTCATAGGTGATACGAATCTCGTGCGGGTGGGGTCATGATATCATGATGTGATTGGTCATTGGATAGTCATTTTAGCATTTTGGTGCTTGGTGAAAAATGAGTTTGTTTTCATCCAGGTCTTAAGTTAATAACTAATTTGAAGATAGATGTGATATCAAATGGAGTCTAGATGATAAACTACAGCTTAGGGTGAAATTTGGGTGATCTAAGGATTCTTCATATTGGGAGAGCATTGACATTCATGGTTAGGGAATTATGGAAGATTCATATAGTTGAGGATTAGACCATGGATTTATTCTGTATGTTTGGTCAATACCTCATTGGGGGTATCAAAGTAATCACAAGATTCCTATTAGGATAAAGGGATCTATGATTAGCTAAATAAATGGCGTGTCCGTGATTGAAGTTGATCATATTTGAAATAGGACAGTTATAGGAGGTTTGATCAATGGTTTTGAGTATAATTGGATTCAGAAAATTAGAAACTACTATGAGTGTGTTGGTGGATGTAACACACCCAAATGAGAAAGGGTTAAATGAATAAATGATATTACCCATGTCAACAAGGTGCACCTTCCTTTTCAGAAGCCTACCTTATTAGAACTCCACAGTTAAGAGTGTTTTTCCTAGAGTAGTGATTAGGATGGGTGACCTTCTGGAATGTTTCCTAGGGTCTATGTGAGTGAGAACAAAGAATACTAGAAAGGGCGTGTTTTGGAATGTGGGGGTTGTCATTAGTTAGATGACCTGTTTGGGCATGTTGGTGGGACCCATGGTGGGGACCATATGTCTGTGGGGAAACTGGTGGTACCTAGTAGGCCAGGACCTGACGATCATGATAAGGTAGGGTGTCTGCACTACCACTGAGGCCCATATGTTACATTTAGTATTAGAGGAGGAACCCAGCCTTAAGTACAGTGTATTGTGTTGGTTAAGATATAGGGTCCACAATTAGGATGTTGTGCTCTAATGTTGGTGAATGTAACACCTATAATAATAAATGGTTAAATGGATAAATGATATGACTCATGTCAACAAGGTGCAAATTCCTTTTCAGAAGCCTACCTGATTAGAACTTCACAGTTAATCATGCTTGGATTGGAGTAGTGACTAGGATGGGTGACCTTTTGGGAAGTTTCCTAGGGTCTATGTGAGTGAGGATAAAGCACACAGGAAATGAAATGTGTTGGCTTGTGGGGACTTTCATTAGTCAAATGACCCGTTCAGGCATGTGGGTGGGCCCAGGGTGGGGACTAAATGTCTACAGGGAAACTGGTGGTACCTGGCAGGCTAGGACACGACGAACAAGATAATGCAGGGTATCTATGCTGTCACCAGGGCCCAGTTGTTACAGTAGATATTTGGAGCAGCGTTTTAATAGTCAAATACATTGATGGGAGGCACTCTAGGTTTGAATTGTATTTTTTGCGTTAAGTATTATAGTGAAGACCACTATGAGATGAGTAATTACATCAATAAATACATGGTGGTGTCAAAGAATAGGTAGGTACCATGGTGATCCATTGTGATGTTTTGGTGATGATCTCAAGTGATGAATCATGTTTGACTATTTAAATTCTTTATGGTTTGATTCCACTGAGAGAGTGCATTTAGTGTTCATAGGTGGAACATAGCCATTTGGTCTTAAATTAGTGACTGATGTAGGTTAGGGGTGGATAATTGAATTCCCACCAAGACTTAAAAATGATGATAAAAATTATATTGGGGAGGTTGTAAGATCCCTTATTTGTATGGGTCTTCAATTTCTAGATAAATTTGAATTTTCAGTTTGCTGGAGGGGAGAGATTTGAAATTGGGGTTTAGAATGGAATTATTAGAGTTTTAGAACCTTAAAATAGTGTTTTTTGGATGAGTAATGAGGACCAGGTGGTGTCTTTGGGTCTTTAAGGAGCCTTATGAGAGGTCAAGGTGGTTTTTATAGCCTAGGCTGTATCACAGTTTAGCCGGTGGCAGACACCGACCATATGGTAGCTATAGATAGAATTGATTTTGGCTACTATAATAACTAGCTAACTGGTGTCCCAATATCAACTATGATATGGCCTTAAAAATGAGGAAAATTACAGCCCCCTCTAATTTTTAAGAGTTCATTCTCTCCTCTCCCATCATATGGTTGAAGGAAAGGGGTGTTCGAACCCCCTATTATTCCTCTCCCCCCTTAATATTGGGTCCTCATTTGTGGCGTTTTCTTTGGCGGATCAAGTAATGGGTTTCTCCTACTATCTAAGCTATTAATCTTCTTTAATTTCTTCTGATTTAATATTATTTTGGTGTATATTTTTGTTGGTTATTTCACTAGAGAAAGCCAAAATTTCCTATTTTTGGATGGGGATTTTGATATACCATCATAGAGGATATCCTAAAATAAAATTATAGTGTTTTTAATGTATGATTATTAATTAAAGTGGTTTTTAATTTAAAATGGAATGTCTTGAAATGTGTAAAGTGACAAGGTCACTGAGGACCCTGTGCACTGGACTTGTGTTTCAACCACCAATGGCCGAGGTATTGAATGATTTTCTACCCTAAAACACTTATACCACTTTATAAGGGTGGAATTAATTATAATAAATGTTTAAAACTTAGTGGCCCTAGTGTAGGAGTCCATAGTGAGATCTGTGTTAAGATTCTTGTTTTCTAGGAGTAAGTAGATAAATGGTTATCCATGCTTGAGTTGTGGAATACCTTTGATCCATTTCGGGTTTATTGAGTTGGCCCTAGGGTGGGTGATTCTGTCAGTTTAATATGTTAATATCCTATGTGGATAGACCAAAGGATAGTTATGGCTGTGTTAGTTAACTGACAAACCATGTGCAATCTCAGTGATTGAGATGAGTCTCACACCATCTCTTTAGATTGTTTCCAATGAGACATACCCTAGATAGACTATGAGGCCATACTATAATGATGACCTTGGATAGGGAATTGTTGTCCCTAAGTAATGCATATTGAACCTAGTGTATTATTTAATTTAAAAGGACCCCAAGTAGGTGTGTATGGATAGGGGTAGTGATGGTTATATGTTTCTCTCTAGAACTTAGACTTATTTTTAATCCCGATGAGGCTAAGGAGATAGTGGTGGGAATGATCATTCATCCATCCCTAGTTGTATGTTTGTTTGCATATTTATTTATGTTATGTTTGATGACATATGAATTCCCATGATTCATGGAAATCATCCATTGATCCTGAAGCTGAAGTGATTTTCTAGGATTCCCGTGAATCCCTTATTGAGATGAATGAAAACCTGGGATGATCGGTATGGTTGGAATCCGATCTCATGGTATATTGGGGGTGGATTCCTAGTCCGACTAGTATCGAGTGACATTGTTGATTTAGTAGTATATTCCTAGAGTTAGTACCTAGGATTCAACGATATATCATATGTGGTTGTGTTTATATAAGAACTCCCAAGATGCTGGGATTTACTCCTTACAGTGAAATCATTATGAATGCTCAGGAAGCTTGGGATTTGAATGGCGATACTATTATACCAATGAAAATGATTAGAACCTATAGGATTAGAATGGTTTTATGAGGTAATGGATGAGTATATATCCTTAAGGATTAATGTTGGACATCCTAAGAGTGGAAGTTGGATTCCCTCGATCAATACCTAGGATATGTCCTAGGATTGGATGAACACACCAGTGATTGATCAGATAAGGAGACCTGAGTTATTGGATGCTTGTGGTATTGAATATATTATATACTAGGTTATTTCATTTCATTTACCGAGTCACCCAAGAATCAGTCATTCCTAGAAGTATAAGATTTTATATGGCCTCCCCATCTTAATAATTATATGTCAACCTAACATCAAGAATGCCCAAGTTTTATGATGGGGTTCCACATTTGGGACTTGAGGATGAGGGATACCTTGTAATTCCCTTGGTTCCACTACTCATCATGGAAAAGGAATGAGTATAGGATCCCCAATGTGTGGACATAGGTTCCAATGTGGTGATGCTCATGCTTAGAGACACTTCAACACTAGATGAAGAAGGTATGGTCAATCAAGGTAACAGACCTAAGGATAAATAATGGTTATTAAGATTGGACTGAGTTATATGTGTCTTACCTTAGGGAAATGGTGATAATGTGTTTGGAATGGTCCCTGAGACATGCTCAGAGACACTGTGAAATCATGAAGAAGTAGGTACTATGGTGGATAATTTATTTATTTATGTTATGTAGTTTATTTATTTTATAGGGCTAAGTATGTCACATGCACATATCAGAACATATATTGGTTAGTAAATGACCATGTTGGTGGTTTCCTACTAATTTTGTATCACAAGATTCTCATGTTTCCATTTTACATATGTAATAAAGTATCTATCACATGGTTATTATAGAAAAAGGTAGGGATGTGGCTCATAATTTGGATTACCATGGTCAAGTAGGACAACTCAGATGAGAATTGGAGATCGGGGCAAGGTATATCTTGGATCTGGAGTAGTTATCCATGTATTTTATTTTTTTATTTAATTTATATGTATGATCATCCCAATGGGAAGTTGGTGTCAACATTTTATATTATGATCACGACCATTTGAGCAGTACAGTGCATTTTATTTTCTTATTGAATGCCTTATATTTAATTCTTCCATTGTATTTTTCATTTTATATTGGGTATGATACTTGGTTATTTATTCACTATTTATTACTATGATATAGGGGGTATAGACTCCCCATGATAAATAATAGACCCTCACTCCTAGTTGACAACCTCTAGAATTTGGGAAGGTGCACCTAAGGTCTCATGGAGGTCTGTTTTAGCTACTATTTGGAGTGAGATAGGCTATGGAATTACATAGAGTTTAGTTAAACTAATGGGCTTTTGGTGTGATGTGAAGTGGAGTGGTAAAGGGATAATTTTATAATTGATAAGAGTGTCATTTTTGTAATAATATGTACACTATTCATGGATAGTGGCTCTAAAAGTGAATAATAATGAAGAGGGGATGAGTTAAGATTGATCAAGACCTCAAACACTCATTTGGAGACATATTTTTAACATGGATCCGGTCTTTTAACCCTTATATTTACCATTACGACTTTACCATGGTAACTAAATTTTACCTAAGTAATATATTTTTTCCCTAATAATAAAATGAACCACATTACATAATTTGGATCATTTGAGACTTCATAGAACCCCCTATAGAAAATAAGAATAATTTTCTATAAATGAAATTAAATGAAAAAATATCCTTTTTCTGAAAAACAATGGTTAGGGAAACTATGAAATATATTTTCATTCTATGATAAAATGAGATTCAAACTTATGCACTATTAAGATTCATAGTTACTCCCAACCATACACTGACTATATATTATAGAGTATCTTGAATATTTTTAATTTTAAAAATTCTCAACTCTAAAAAACTCAAAAATTAATAATAAATAGAATAAATATGTGCCTATGACATCATGGGTACCAAATTAAAAATATATATTTTTCTTTTAAATTTGTATTTTGAAAGATTATAAAATTTGTTTATTAAGGAGAGTAATCTACACTTATTTTAGAGTATATTAATGTATTTATGAAGATATATGTGGAATAATCTTTAGTATTAAAAACACCTCCCACATCTTTACCATAATTAAAATTCATAAAATTATTTCCATAATCACATTCTCTACATGGAAGAAAAGAAAAATTATTTGACCAAATTTTAATATTTCTCAAATATTCATGGTAGATTATAATAATTTTAAACATTTTTTCTTGAATAATTTCATTCACTTTGAGGAATAAAAGATAAATAATAAAATTACATTCACATAAAAGAATGATTTTTAAAAATAATTTATCATATTTTATGGATCCTAAATTATAAATCAATATTTATTAATAATGTTTATCTCATACAAAAATAATACATTTTATTTATATTTATTACCATTGTTTAACTACCATAAGTAGTAAAATTAATTTTATAAAATATATTTATAAAATTCCACCATTTGATATGTGGACTCAAATAAAAATAAAATCCACTTTAGGAGTTGATATTTATTCAATTACATGATATTATATGGTTAATCCATAATGATACAAAAAACAACAATTTTTTTTTCAAATATTTATACTATAGGAAAAAAAATTAATAAATAAAATCACTCTCCAATATAATTTTAAAAGTTATTATTTTTATATCACTATACAGAAAAGAAATATTATATAAATATAAAAAAATGGAATCTGAATTATCACACCGCAACCTCACTTTTACTTTTTATCTAATTTATTTAATCATTTCTATATTTATTTATCATTTTGGGTGAGATAATGGATTGGTTGTATAGTTTTTTGATCCTTTTGAAGAGTTGAATGTTTTTTAGTGCTTGCATTTTTGTAATTTTTGGGCTATCTATAGGTTACGTAGTGTCCATGAGGCCACATTGAATGATGGGATGCAAGTGAATTTGTGATTTGTGGGTTATCAAATATCACACCATGGAAAAGGGAATCATGGTATGATGGGTGTATGAGAGATTCATATTTTATTTTTTTATTTAACTCATGAAATAAATTTTCCCTTATAATGCATAAGAGTTCTGAAGTTTATATAAAATTAACTAAAAGGGGAGATCACACTATAATGGGTGGATGTCACACCATGATAGAAAACCATATGTATGAGTATCACATCATGGAATTGGTATCATACAATGGTAATGAATCTTACATATTAAACCCTCTTATGTTATTTTGTGATATTTGATGAGAGGATATGGTCATATTGTGACCTTTTTATTGTACCTTAATGGGTTTCCATGGGTGAGGCCATGCTGTAGTTCTAGGACAGTTAGGAACCTTACATTGTGAAGGAGTAATGTTATGATATTTAAATTATGGGTTTGATATTATTTTTTATTCTTGAAGTATGAATGAAATTCTGTGACCATTAGTGCCATGTCATGATGGGTGTTTAGAGAGGGGAGTCCCACTATAGTGTATAGTGTTGTTATGTTAGGGTCCTATGCCTATTTGTTTTGTGATTTTATTCCTTTATATAATAAAATTAAAACTCATTTTATATATTTAACTCTATAATTCTTTTAAATATTCACGAGGGGAGCTTTAGGTGTCCCTCTAATTCTTCCTTTGAGTTTACAATATCGTTAATCCTTGATTTATTACTAGTTTATCCATTTTAGACAATTATTTCTCTATATTTTTATTGTTATTATTCTATTTTAGTCTCTCATTCTTCCTCTAATTTAAGGATCATTGTGGTCAAGCCCTAGATATATGGTTTTCTAAACTTTTTAATTCTTGATGGCTAGGGTGTGAATATTGTAACACCCCGACCCCTCTAGACTGGAACCGGTGCATTACTTGTGATATTGGCATAGTTATAAGGAATGAAAAATCTAGAAGGAATGATCATTTTAGTAGTCATGAAGAAACTAGATATATATATGTAACACAAATTACATTGAAAAGGGTTACAAAATACAATACATAACAAAAATAAAAACTGCAACCACATGAACTCAATAAATGACCTTCTCTTCATCACCTGTTGAGGGTAAACAATGAAAGGGATGAGCTCAAATTCTTAGTAAGGGTTAAAAATAGTGGAAGCATGAATACAATAATAATTGAATCATAGTAAATCTGACATAATCAATATGGAAGGGTGAATAAATGAAAAACTAATACCATTAATAAACTGAGAATGAAACTGCATCCATAGGTTTTATCATAGTGAAAACCTCATGGATAATAATAATAACTGATAATGAATAAATATAATTATTATTAATTGGACGTCATGTATTTGGAACATGAAACCATAATACCATAAAAATGGTTTAGTTCTATGGGTAGAAATCCGTCTGATTTTTGGAAACAAACTCGAAGGGTTTGTCGCCAAACTGATCTGTCTCATGAG
Source organism: Viscum album (assembly GCA_963277665.1). Lineage (NCBI taxonomy): Eukaryota > Viridiplantae > Streptophyta > Magnoliopsida > Santalales > Viscaceae > Viscum > Viscum album. Next base: position 580,195,668 of record OY728129.1, on the reverse strand, counting down.
ACCTACCGACACATAGAGGATCTATAGAAGGCCCCACCCTCCACTTCATTTCCAAAGAATTATTTATACATGGATTAAATACAAGAGAAATATTCCTTTTCAATATCTGTATAGATCAAAGTATACAGATTCATCAATATTTCCATAATTAAAATAACTTTCCAAATAAACACTGTATGTAAAATGGTATAAGATTTAGAAAAAAACATATAAATGATATGTGATTATTGATATAAATATAATTTAAAAGGAAAAGTGATATCAAATGGGTAGTAGGTACACCACATAAGGATTATTAGGTGCACCACACAATGTTAGTCACAACAAAATAGTAGTTGAGACAAAGTCTCCTACCATAATGTAATCGGTCAAATCATATGACCAGAACTTAATAACCTTCAAATGAATCATTTAATAAAATGAATATAAATAGAATCATGTTATTATATATCAAATTGAAGTACACATATTCCACATACAAGAAATAAGTGGCGAACAATAGAAATCTCACAGAAATGAAAGTCAAATGAGAAACCCCTTACAAACATTTCGGCATGGTAACGAGTGTTATTGAGAGGGATTAATGTGAGGTAAAGGGGTATTTCATTATTTATATGTCACAAGGGAAGTATGGGGGTGGGGGTGAATAAATATACCCCATCATTAGAAATTAAAAATAAAAGGGTACAATATAGGGGAGATTCTTTAACAAAAGTGAGAGAGAGGATCCCTTACCTTATGCTCGAAGGTGTTCTTGTTTGTTCTTAGTGACCTAAATAATAAAATTTAGATTCATTAATTAATAATTATAGAACCTCATAAACATTTAATTGATATGGTATAACCTTATTAAGTTCATTAATGGCCTTTTTTATGGTCTTAAGAGATTCAATTTTATTGTTTTGGAAGCATTTTCTTACTTGGTTTCATGATTTGTTTACTTGTATTCATGAATGGAAGTTCATTTGAAATGTGATTAAACATCAAAAATTAGTAATATAAATTATTAGTGACATTAAATGATTTTATAATTATTATATTTATATACCATGAGAATGACTCATTCGATGAGTTAAAAATAAACACTTGGATTTGGCTTGGCAGTTTTGTGCACAATAAACTTGTTTTGTATTATTATTCCATATTATGAATTTGTAAAGATTCCAGAACATTAATAAAGATAATATAAATATATTATGACTATGTTCAACCATTTAAAAGGTTTCATGACCAGTATTGAAGATATTAATGCAAATTGAAAACCCGTCTTCCTTGATTGTGAAAAATTTACACATCTCGGACTGTGTTTGCATTTATTGTATAAAAGGAGGGGGAAAATAGATATTATGATGAAATATTCCATTAGAAAAATGAAAATCTAGTACATGTAATGTACTAGAATTATCATGGAATTTTGATGAGGGGAGGTGAGAATGGATAACAAAATAATGGAACTTTTTTAAATAAATTAAAAGAAAAGAGAAGGAAGGTTCACCTATTGAGTACTCCTCTTTGAGAATCTCCTTAAGGCCTTTGTTTTTGGTCCTTTGGGGATACCAAGAGGTCTTGGACGTGGGTAGAGGTCTTGGTGAGAGTATTTGGCATAATTTAGACAAGTATTGAATCTTGAGTAGTGTGGGAGGAAGAGGGGGTGAGGGGTGGTTTACATAGTGGAGGGGAGAGGAGTTTTCTTAATATTATAATCATTAATTTATTATTTCTTATCAAGATAAACAATAGTGAGTATTCCATGAATAAGAATAGTAATATATTCATGCGAGTTTTAAGCAATTGGTCTTACATAATCATATCATCATCAATGACTCAATAAATTCTTTATTTAGCATTTATCGTAAATTATCACATTTTACTATTCATAACAAATTTAAGTAATTCAGAAAAATCCAAAAAATTTACCCTAACGATTTTTGGATGTGTAGAATCCAAAAATGAAGTCCATTTTTCAAAAATAATTTTCTAAATATGATTAATTAAATATTTAATTAAAATAATTATTTAATCGAAAAATATAAACACTTAAAATATTCATCTTCATTTTTAAGGTGCCTAAATTCATTTATACATTCAAGGGAATAGATACCATTCATAAGAGTCATATTACTATTTATAAGGGTAGGTTACTATTCATAAGGGTAGGTTAATATTCACTGAAAATTAAGTTAATTCTATTAGACTCTAATTATCATCTTGATCACAACCGTGTATGTTAGATTTTTAAAATTCAAATCACAGAGTGGACAAATATAAGTTTTATGGCGAGATTATGGTTATCTCTTATAAGTAACCATGTTTTGTTCTATATAGGCTTAGTGATTCATGAAATATAGGTTATAACTATAATGTATTTAAGAGAAACATACCATAAAATGTTTGGGGTGCTACAAATATATCTTCTTTAGTCCCCATCTCGGTATTTGAGGTTTTTGTTCCATTTTTACTTTGTTGAGGTAGGTGTTTCTATGAGATTATATTTCTTTGACATGTCTTTGGAGATTGATCTTTTCACTACCACAAAACAGGGCAAGGGAAGCGCTGCCATTTGTCAGCACTAAATAGAAAGAGCTGATAAAGGGGTATGCATTTATCAGCGCTAGTTAAAAGTGCTGATAAATCTAACCTTTATCAGCACTAAAATAAGCGCTGATAAAGGTATACCCTCTATCAGCGCCTTTTTTAGCACTGATAAAAGGTTACATTTATCAATGCTTATTTTAGCGCTGATAAAAGTTTTTATTATTAATTTATATAAAATTATAATATTTATCAGCGCAAAAATAAAAGCGCTGATAAATCATACCTTTATCAGCGCTTTAAACGAGCGCTGATAAAGGTTCCAACAGTTTCTATTTAATAACACTAACATTCCCTCCTCTCTCGCACGTGGTAAATATTTTGCGGAATCTGAACCAGAACCCTCTTCTGCCACAACCTCTCCTCCTCGTTCTCCTCTTCTTCCGCGTCCTCATCCTCCTCCTCCTCCTCCTCCTCCTCCTCCTCCTCATCCTCCTCCTCCGCCGCCGCCGTTGGGTTTTTCTCCTCTGCCACTACCTCCGCCATAATTGGGTTTTTCTCCTCTGCCGCGACTGCCGCTGCCTCCGCTGCCGCTGGGTTTTCCTCCTTCGCTACGGCCATCGCTACCTCCGCCGCCACTGCCTCCACCGTCGCTGGTCAGTCTAGGAGTATTTTTCCTTTTCTTGGGTTAATATAAATGATAAATGATGATCCTTGAATGATTATGACGACTTATAGTTTTTTTATAAGTGAGTTAAACCTATGTATGAGTAGTTGGGGCAAGAGTGAGAGCCCAGGTGGTGAGACCCTTGTATTATAGTTTGTTTTAGATAGCGGGTGTGTGAGAACCAATAGTAAGTGGTTGGTTTGGTTCACTAGATGATGTGTGTTTTGAGGTGGGGATAAGAGTGGCACCCATGGGCTATGGATTTTGTAAGAACTAATGTAAGGGGTTTGTGTGATATCCCAGTGGTCGTTAGCATGTGACTCAGGATGGTAGCGAGTTAGTGAGTTTTGGTGGTTGGGGGAGACTAGTGAGTGGGGTTATCTTGGTGTTATGAATACCTTAGATACATAAATCCAGGTTAGATTCTTTGAAATGAGGGATTGATTCATATTAGGTGTTATCAAGTCGATAGCGAAGGAATGGTCATGCCTTGGATTTGTGTAAGGGAAGCACTCTTTATTCTTGAGTTTTGGTGTTATGACTGGGTTGAGGGACATGATCATTTGGATTCCTAACCCTATTGATTTATATCATGGTTTTAATGTGACCAACCTAGATGGATGGGTTTAGGGCAATGAAGCATTGTTATATTCCTTTGGGTTTGAAATAATGTTGGGTAACTGGTGATCATGTGTTGAGTTTTGGCATGGTGTGATGTAAAGATTGGAAAAGAGTACCAGGGGTGTCCCATTGGAAAAATGTGTGTTCCCTCTAATTTTTGTCAAGATGTATGCGTAGGCTCATTGAATTCGAATAGGGATATGATCCTACTCACTAGATACCACATGTTGTGTTGAAAATATTGTACCATGAAGTTTAAAGTCATGCGATTTGGATGTATGTGTCGTGAAAGGTGTGATAACAGAGGATTTATTAGGGCCTACTCATTTGGGATATGCTATATATAATAAACTTGGGGATTATACCAAGTAAGTAGGACCTATTGGTCAGGGCTTACCCATTGTATGTTCATCTTTTATATTTTAAAAAGTCCGTTGAACTCGTTCTATCGAAGGTGGGTTCTATAATTTCATGTTATCTTAAGGTGTGTTTAACCATGGTGTGAGTGGATTTCAGTTTTAGTGGGTTCTTGGGGTTTGTGGGATGTGGTAAATGGTGTACTCAGTTTTAGATTATTTTATTCTCATGAGTTTCCCCTATTTTATGTTTTATTTTTAGTTGGAAATCTCATCTGTTGTGCGCCTCTCCTCTTCCATGAATGCACCTCTATCGTGTGCTTAACAACACCTTCGCGGTGAGTTTTCTCCTGTTACTCATTGGTTTCCTCTTGTTCTCATGTTATTACTGTTTGATATTGATTTTTATAATGTGAAATGTACGGGCTAAACACCCCGCTGAAAATCGTGGCCATTGGTGGTCCTTGTTTGCGCACTAAATGAATTGCATGTTGGTTGGTTCTTGTTGAACATTTTAATATAAAAATTGGTAATTTATGTATAATTGACTTATGAATGAACTCCCCAGGATGATAAAACTTCTGTGATAACTCCTGAATTAACAAAAAAATTGAATAAGTGATGCTTTGTAAAATATAAAATTGTGATTGTTTGGTTTGTATGATGTTGTGATTGTGAGCACGATTGTGTTTTTGCATGGTGTTTCGGTTGTTGGATTGATTTATATGCCATATGTTTCCATGTTGTAGTTCTTCCACCATTTAATATCAATCCAAACTTTACCCATTTCAATGGCACCACCACTTTGTTACTAGTGCAATTCCACTTAATCCAAAAAAACCACTTCTAGGGGACTCTATGAGACACTTTATGGTGTGAAGATGATGTTTTTCAGATTCTATATTTTTTTTTAAAAATACATGGTATGTAGTCTTGTTAAATGGAACATGCTTCACCATACATGGACTTCATATAGATTTTAATGCTAGACAACAGTTATCTCCAATATTTACACCACATGACTCATCTTCTGACTCAAACTTGGAATAAGTTTTATTTTAAATGTTACATGTCATGTGAACGTAGGTCACACACAATGTATCTCTAAGACATATACTTTAGCATGAAACTATATACATTCCATGAAATAATGTTAGAACCATATGATATGTGTTTTACTTTACTCACACCATGTATAGATACAATAGAAACTTAATGTGTATAGACTATACACCCCTAGGTGTCATGTAAGGACTACACACCGTGTATTCCACAAAAATGTGATGCATAGCTGGTGAAGTGACTCATTTTGTATCTAAAGTACACGCCTTTATCTCAAGTTGTTCTATATGTCATGTATTTTCAAAGGAATCATGCAGTCTTTGTAAGACTGACTTGGAATTAATTTGATATATGTCAGATTAAATCAGGTATCTTATCCATAGACGATGTTTACCCTACTGGACACACCATGTATATGGATTTCACATGAGTTTAGAAGTGGTAGTATACAACCAACCTTGACTGAGAACCCTACACATTGTGTATCCATTTAAAAAATTGTGTGCTATGTTAATTTCATTATTATTATTTATTTTTCACTTAGATGGTAATATTTCATGTATGAGTAGCCCATTATAAATATCTTCTCATGTAGATCACAATATTATGATTCCCTCATTCATTGGAAATTTCACATGATGTGGTTTGGATATTTTAATTATCTTCACTCTGCTTGAGAGTTGACAAGTGACAAGTGAGATGTTTGGAGAAAATATGGAGTATGGTACTCCCCCATGTTTCAGTGAAGAGTCCTCCATGTATAGGTTTTAGGTACTCCAAGGAGATATACAAAAGACAGGGCACAATCCCCCATATATATATAGAGTTCAAGTGCATTCACATATTTTAGGGTAGGTTTCTATATTTCATTGTAGAGTCATTTGTACCATGATATTTTTATAAAACCCAAACAATGATACTTGATTAAGTAAAACATAATATTAGGAAAGTTTGAGATTGAACCAATAAAGACGATGAATATGAATAAAGAATGGATGAATGCCAATCGGTTGACAAAAGAGTATGAATATGGCGTGAAAGATTTTATCAAGTTTGTAGGAGATCATGCATGTGACCCTTCTCAAATAATTTGTCTGTGTTTACACTGTTGTTATTCAAGAAAAATTAGTCCAGAGGAGTTGGAAGAACACCTGATTTGTCATGGAATAGATCGAAGTTATACATGTTGGAATAAACATGGGGAAAGAACGAATGTAGGCAGTGGCTCAGATAACACGATGTTTTATGGAAGATCTAATATGATTACAGGCGTGAACAATGAAGATGATCGTATGGAGGGTGTGATTACAGATGTGAATGATGATAAAGATCGTATTGAGGAAATGACAAGGACAGTTGAAGATGAACTTCATGATTGCCCAAAATTGTTTGAGAAGTTAAAGAGTTGTGCCAAAATGCCATTTTATGCTGGTTGCAGTAAATATACAGAATTGTCCGCCATACTAAAGATGTATAATTTGAAAGCAGGCAACGGGTGGAGTGACACCAGTTTTACGGAACTACTTGATCTCCTGAATGACATGCTCCCAGAAGATAATGAACTACCAAGCCAAAAATATGATTCCAAACGAATGCTATGATCGATGGGTATGATCTCTGAAATAATACACGCCTGCCCGAATGACTGTATATTGTTTCTCAAGGACCAAAAATCACTTAAAGAATTCCCAAAGTGTGGTGCTTCTCAATACAAGAAAGTTGATTCTAGTCCTACAAAAGTTGTGTGGTACTTTCCAATCATTCCAAGGTTTAGGTGCCTATATGGAAGTGAGAAGACTACATGACAATTTACATGGTATGCAGATACAAGAATTAAAGATGGGAAACTACATCATCTGACAGACTCTCCTCAGTGGAAGAGAATTGATCACGAGTATCCTGAATTTGGAAACGAGCCGAGAAACCTTCATCTGGTGTTATCTACAGATGGGGTGAATCCTTTTGGTTTTCAAAGTAGCAGTCACAGTACACGGCCGGTTATGTTGGTAAATTATAACTTACCACCGTGGTTATGCATGAAACAAAAATAAATCATGTTATTTAGGCTTATATCATGACCAAAACAACCAAGTAATGATATTGATGTTTATTTGGCTCCATATATTGAGGATTTGAAAATATTATGGGATTTAGGTGTTACGTTGTATGATGGTTACACAAAAGAAGGATTCACTTTGAAATCCATGTTGTACGGGATGATAAATGACTTTCCTTCTTATGAAATTTTTTTAGGATATAGAATTAAAGTAACTCAAGGGTGTCCCATTTGCGAACAAGGTACACAGTCAATTAGGTTGAAATAGCCATCAAAAACCGTGTTTTTTGGACATCATAGATTTCTACCCCGACGGCATAAGTACCAATCTTGGATGAAATCATTCGACGGAAGTTCATAAGAATGTACAACACCATCTCCACTAACAGGTGATCAATTGTTTGAGAAGGTAAAAGATTTGGACACTAATTTTGGTAAACCGTTTTCGAAAAACCTTGTGAATACTGGTTGGAAAAAGAGATCAGTTTTTTTAATTACCATGCTGGAATTGTATGTATGTCAGACATTTTATTGATGTTATGCATATTGAAAAAAATATATGTGATAGTGTCATAGAAACATTTCTAAATACACACAGAAAAACAAAGGATGGAATTAAGGCTAGATTGGACATGGTTGATATGGGAATACGAGAAGAGTTGGCACCAGTGAAGGGTGAAAAATGAACATTTATTCCTCCTCCTTCTTACACTCTTTCCAGGTAGGAGAGATATCAGTTTTGAAAATTCATTAATGGCATAAAGGTTCCAGAGGGGTATTCATCAAATATCAAGAACATCGTTTCAATGAGAGATTTAAAATTAAAGGGTATGAAATCACATGACTGCCATGTTTTCATGCAAGATCTAATTCCTATAGCTTTACGTTGAATTTTTCCCAAGAATTTTTGCCATACATTATCAAAGCATTGTTTCTTCTTCAAAGCTATATTCAGCAAAGTTATAGACCCGGAGAAATTTCCAACTATGGAAAGAGATATTTCCGTCATATTATGAGAATTGGAAATGTTCTTCCCGTTGACATTTTTTGATATTATGGTTCATTTGATGGTTCATTTGGTGAGAGATATTTGACTATGTGGTCCTATACATTAGAGATGGATGTACCCCATTGAATGGTATATAAAGATTTTGAAAGGGTATGTCAAAAATCAAAGTCGCCCAGAGGGTTGTATTGCAAAGAAATATATTGTTGAGGAAGCCGTTGAATTTTGTACCGAATACCTCTCTGGTGTGGAAAACGTTGGCCTACCGAAATCTCATCACACTAAGCGATTTGAGGGTGAAGGAATTTCTGGAAGATAGGTTGTCACAATCAATATTACAGATTAGAAGAAGGCTCACCTTTATGTTTTTTATAACAGTTTTGACGTTGACCCATATGTTCAAACCCACAAAGAAATTCTTAGGCGTTTGAATCCATCTAGGGATGAAAAATGGATATCAGATACACATAATTGATAGTTTATAGGATAGTTTTAGGACCATATTTTGAAGCAGTTAGATGAAAATCCATACTCAATTTCAGAATGATTTCGATGGCTAGTCATAGGAGCAAATGTGTATGTATTATCTTACAATGCTTATGCAGTTAATGGTTATACATTCTATACTAATGAACTTGATGAAGACAATACCATACAGAATAGTGGGGTTACACTTGTGGCTGAGGCGATGCATGTTTCCGGTGCTAAGGAAAAAATACAATTTATGTGAATATGTCATACTTTGGAATCATCAAACAAATATGGGAGTTGAATTATACAAAATTCTAAGTGCCAATTTTTCAACGCAAGTTGGTTGATAACAGGAGTGTTGTTAAAATAGATGAATTAGGATTCATGAAAGTTGATTTCAGTAAGGAAGGGGAGAAAGATGAACCATTTATAATGGAATCACAAGAAGTACAAGTATTTTATGTTCCAGACCCCACAAAATGAAATTGGTCAATTGTTCTGTTATCGATCAAAAAAACTAAAGGGTTAGATGAAAGTTCAACAGAGGATGACCCTTTTATAGGGAATTCACAATCATTTCACAATGGTCCCAATGTAGACGACGTTTTTTATGTCAGAGGAGACCATAATGAAGGTATTTACATAGTCGATAGAGGAGTCAAATCTCTTCAGCCTTTAAATAAAAAAAAGATAGTATAATAATCAGGTTATTTGTTTATTTTAATATACATTGTGTTACATTATGTTATTATCTATCCGCTGCTGCTTTAATGTAATCTAAATTAAATGTTAAACCACTTCTGCAGATAATGACTTATGCACCTGCTGATTCACCCAATCCCGAGGCACAAAAGGTCTCTCAACCACCTGCTAGTGGTCCCATTGCAGAGCAACAACAGGTTTCTCAACCAGCTGCTGGTGGTCCCAGTGCAGAGTAACAACAAGTTTCTCAACCTCTTGTTGCTGGTCCGAGTGCAGAGCAACAAAATGTTTCTCAACCTATTGCTACTAGTCCTAGTGCTGATTCTAGTGCTCCAAAGAAAGATATTGATGATACTTCTGAGGAAATGGTAGGAAATGAAACCCTGAAAGAGCAAAAAAAACAAGAGCGTTGTAGTTTGACTATGTTAGCCAAAATCCTTAAGGCAAAAGAAAAAGGCATCAAATTTGAGGTGGTATGGAATAAGCGATACCAACATGTTAACCCCAAAAAATCCATCTTTAGTAACTACATTAGAATCGTCACTCGGCAATGCGTGCTGATTGATGTATAGTCATGGAACCATGTTGTCATCGGTCTTAAGACACTAATGTGTGAAGAGACTACGGTAACATTATGATATCATTTTTTTAATTTATTAAAATAAAATACCAAAACATTGACTTACTCTTCATGATTCATTGTAGAGTGAATTTATTATAGATGCCTCGCACAAGGAATATGTATTAATAGTGGCAGGAAGGATTCATAGAGATTTCCACCCAATTTTAATGAAATATCATCTTAAAGATGCTGAAGGGAAAATCCAGCCGCACCCACCTCCTCTTCATGCACACTTGATATCCCAAGGAGCGTGGGACGCATTTATCAACCATCGTGGGGAGCAGAATTTTCATGTATATTGTGTGGGGTAATACGTTGTTTGAAGTTTATTTTATTAATCAATTTGATTGACAATTTTTTATTTATGAAATAGCAACTGAGTGCTAAAAATAAAAAATGTGCAGCAGAACCAGCGTACCCTTACCATAAATCAAGGATGGGGTACACTTCACTTGAGAAAAAATTGGTACGTCTTTTAAATATACCGTACTACTTATATGTGACATAACACAACACCATAACCATGTTTCTTTGTTTATATACAGATTGATGAATCGAAATAAAAATCCAAATCCATCCCACACCATGTGCTATGGAAGGAGTCTTGTGTAAATAAAGAGGGGATACTGATAGATGAAAACACACAGAAAGTGTGAGAAACATGTGTAAGTATGAAATAATATAAATTTGATTTGTTTTAAATCACCATTACATTATAATGACTACTTATTTTTCTATATTTTCTATCTGACATAGTCACAGGAATCAACAACACCCACACCAGATGCAGACATACTTTTAGCAGCCTTGAAGTTTCCAGACCAGTATGGCCATGTCAGAGGTGCGGGTTTTGGGGTGACATCCCGAACTTATTTTCAAAAACAAAAACAAGCGGAGGATGAAAATGAAAAAAATGGAAAAGCTGTAATAAAAATTAATTATTTTTCAAAAATAATTACAATATCAGAGAGAGATGATAGAAAAATTGATGGGAGAGAGGCAAAGAGAAGAATCAAATCAACAACAACCCGTGCATGATGATCCCGCCCCACCCCCACCAACTTTGAGGCAAGTAATTCCCCTAAAAAACCTGACTTAGATGAGGTAATAAATTTTTTAATAATTGTTTCTGTGAAATGTGATTCGCATAGACACTGATACCTTTCCTGTACTAATATTCTATAGGGTGAAAATGACTATGATTTATATCTATCAACTCCCACCTATCGCCTTGTAGTGAGGACTATGGTGTTCAATACGTAGAACGACATGCTACACAACAGACTACATACAATAGATCATTTCAGAGTGTCAATTAACGTAGCTAATGAGCAGAGTGCCGAGCTACCTATTCCAAATGACGATGATGAAATTCATATGGTTGAACAAGCTGTTGGAACATTCATCACATGGTCGTCAGTTCTTGTAAAAAAACATGTCGATAAGGAGGTATCCATTTCCAAGTCATTTTTCAAGATGGACATTTAACATTTAATGAAAACAGGTCTGAACAGATGAATGTTATTACATAATGACAAAGATAAGGGTGTGAAAAAAATATCAGCTCAAAACTATCTCAAGGATCAACCAATAGATTGAAATGGTCTACTGAGAGCACCTTCACCCCACCTGTTCTATATCCACAGTTAATATCATTTCATGCTCATGTGAATACAAATTTGATAGACAACAATACTCACACTGTTGATTTTGAAAAAAATATGTACAGAGAGGAAACATCAAATTTCATTAGTGCTGAAAATGTAAATGAAATCCTCAAGTATGAATGTCTAGGCGCCTTAGTTGTAAATGTATACATGAGGTATGTTTTCATGATTTGATTTTAAAAAAGCTGATATTCTCTGATAATTATGACTAAATACATTTTATATTTCTTGCATGCATATATATGAAAAAAAATTGAAGGGATTTCCCCATGAACAAAAATTTAGACTCGTTAGTCCTCACATCACCTCTTCAAAAGAAGAAATATATTCTGATAAAGAGGCTGAAATAATGTCATCCCTGCTCAAATTGTTTGAAAAAATTTATGGATGACAGACTATTTTTAATACCAATGATGTCGGGGTAAAAATCTACAATTTAATCATATCAACTATATTTTCATTTCTTTCTTTACTTATTTCTTTTTGTATTTTTAGGGAGAATTGGATGCTGATTCCAGTCAATTTGGATACTCCACAAATTTATTTTCTGGATTCAACGCATGGATATCCAACAAACCGACCATGCATGATGGAGTTTGTTAATTTGTAATACACTAGATCCAAAATTTTAAAACTAAACATATAGTTATTTAATTTATGTTATTTTTTAATGAGGATTCTTTTATGATAGGGTGGTGCATCAATATTGTCTAATGCATGGAATGAATCCATGGCATAAGGATGAGAAAGCCAACAAGATCTACAACTAGAAAAGTATCCGGGTATATATAATAATATTTCACTATCCAAACACATATCAAAACAAATTACTTATTGTTTTCAATGTTTATACAGTGTCCAAAACAAACAAATGGAAAGGACTGTGGTTATTATGTTTGTAAATTTATGAAAGAGATCGTATTTCATCAACAAACTAGCATCCCTGATGAGATATTTTCAAAAATAATTATGAGTTCATTTAAAATATTTATTAATACTTTCTGTATTTATATTTTTTCAGTACTACCATGACTATCGCAAAAACTCATATTCAAAAGATGATATAGATATGTTTAGAAATGAATGGGCAACATACCTGATGGAAGATTGTACAAAAATAGGATGAAGGTGAATTCCTACTAATGTTATCCATATATGATCATTGATATCTTCCTTGTTTACACTTATTGAGAACATATGATCACCCTTTATTATGTTTTATATCTTTAGGTTATGAAGAATGGTTTTAGATATGATTTTTCTTTCTAGTAAAGTATAACTCATTGGACTACACTGGTTGATAGAGTAGAAGTCGACCGATGTATAGTCATTCAGTCCACTCACAAGAATCTTAATCCAATTATTAGGAGGAAATACTCTATGTCACACTTCACCAATCCCTATATGGAATATCCTACTCATCACACACACCATGACTCTTATATATCTTTAATATGGTGTTCCCCATCATATGTGATATATGAAACTATATTATCAATCATCTTTAGGCCTAAGACTCTAATACCTACTCAAATGGACTTAAAAAACCTAACTGGGCTATAAAAATTTCATACCAAACCTGATCCTCTCATAAACACAACTAGAAACCACACCTCCATGGAGACATAATCTCTGGATGATCAAAAAATCATAAACATTCAACAAAACCCTCACTCTATCTCTTGGTGGATCAAAAACACCATATTTAGAAAAACAACACTACTGATATACGGAATACCAAGAAAATGTGTTCGGATTGTTTTGATACTTTAGGAAAACAATCCATGAGTCATTTGTGACATGTAAGAATCAACCTCACCTCAATCTGACACACGGTGTGACTAGTATGGCTAAAAGTGTCTGATATTAGTTTGAAATTGACATTAACTTTAGAAAACAACACTAATAACATACGAAAAAACGAGAAAATGCATTAGGATTGTTTTGATACTTTAGGAAAATGATCTATGTGTAATTTCTGAGGTGTACGAATTGACCGCACCTCAATACGACACACGGTGTGACCAGTATGGATAAAAGTGTCTGATATTAGTTTGAAATTGACATTAACTTTAGAAAACAACACTACTGACATACAGAATACCAAGAAAACATGTTTGGATTGTTTTTATAATTTAGGACACTGATCCATGAGTCATTTGTGACATGTATGAATCAACTGCACCTCAATCTAATGCACGGTGTGACAGGTATGGCTAAAAGTGTCTGATATCAGTTTGAAATAAACATTAACTTTAGAAAGCAACACAAGTGACCTATGAAAAACTAAGAAAATGCGTTTGGATTGTTTTTATACTTTAGGAAAACAATACATGAGTCATTTGTGAGTTGTACGAATCAACCGCACCTCAATCCGACGCACGGTGTGACCGGTATGGCTAAAAGAGTCTGATATCAGTTTGAAATTGATATTAAATTTAGAAAACAACACAAGTGACATACGAAAAACTGAGAAAACGCATTTGGATTGTTTTGATACTTTTGTAAAACAATACAAGAGTCATTTTTGAGGTGTACGAATTAACCACACCTTAATCTAACGCACAATGTGACCGATATGGATAAAAGTGTCTGATATGAGTTTGAAATTGACATTAACTTTTAAAACAACACAAGTGACATACGGAAAACTGAGAAAACGCATTCAGATTGTTTTGATACTTTAGGAAAATGATCCATGAGTCATTTTTGACGTGTACTAATTGAATGAACCTCAATCTGATGCATAGTGTGACCAGTATGGCTAAAAGTGCCTGATATCAGTTTCAAATTGATAATAACTTTAGAAAACAACACTACTAACATAAGGAAAACTAAGAAAATGCATTTGGATTGTTTTGATACTTTATTACAATGATCCATGAGTCATTTTTGACATGTATGAATCAACCACACCTCAATCTAATGCACAGTGTGACCGGTATGGCTAAAAATATCTGATATCAGTTTCAAATTGACATAAACTTTTGAAAACAACACAAGTGACATACGGAAAACTAATCAAACGCATTCGGATTGTTTTGATTCTTTAGGAAAACAATCCATGAGTCATTTTTGACGTTTAAGAATCAACCTCACCACAATCCGACACATGGTGTGACCGGTATGACTCAAAGTGTCTGATATCAGTTTCAAATTGACATAAACTTTAGAAAACAACACTAATAACATATGAAAAACTGAGAAAACACATTCGGATTGTTTTGATACTTTTGGAAAAAGATCCATGAGTCATTTGAGACATGTATGAATTGACCGAACCTCAATCTGACGCACGGTGTGATCGGTATGGCTAAAAGTGTCTGATATCAGTTTGAAATTGACATTAACTTTAGAAAACAACACTACTGACATATAGAATACTGAGAAAACGCATTCAGATTGTTTTTATAATTTAGGACAACGATCCATGAGTCATTTGTGACGTATATTAATTAACCGCACCTCAATCCAACACACGGTGTGACCGGTATGGCTAAAAGTGTCTGATATCAGTTTGAAATTGACATTAACTTTAGAAAACAACACAAGTTACATACGAAAAACCAAGAAAACACATTAATATTATTTTAATACTTTAGGAGAAAAATACATGAGTCATTTGTGAGGTTTAAGAATTGACTACACCTCAATCTGACGCATAGTGTGACCGGTATGGCTAAAAGTGTCTGCTATCAGTTTGAAATTGACATTAACTTTAAAAAACAACACAAGTGACATACGAAAAACTGATAAAACACATTTAGATTGTTTCGATACTTTTTGAAAACTATCCATGAGTCATTTTTGAGGTGTAAAAAATGACCTCACCTCAATCTGATGCATGGTGTGACTGGTATGGCTAAAAGTGTCTGATATCAGTTTGAAATTGACATTAACTTTATAAAACAAGACAAGTGACATATGTAAAACTGAGCAAACACATTCGGATTGTTTTGATACTTTAGGAAAACAATCCATGAGTCATTTGTGACATGTACGAATTGACCAGACCTCAATCCGATGCATGGTGTGACCGGTATGGATAAAAGTGTCTGATATCAGTTTCAAATTGACATTAACATTAGAAAACAACACTACCAACATACAGAAAACCGAGCAAATGCGTTTGGATTGTTTTGATACTTTAGGAAAATGATCCATTAGTCATTTTTGACGTGTACGAATCAACCGCACCTCAATATGATGCATGGTGTGACTGGTATTTCTAAAAGTGTCTGATATCAATTTCAAATTGACATAAACTTTAGAAAACAACACAAGTGACATACGGAAAACTGAGAAAACATGTTTGGATTGTTTTTATACTTTAGGACAATGATCCATGAGTCATTTGTGACATGTATGAATCAACCTCACCTCAATCTGATGCACGGTGTGACCAATAAATATTTTCATTCGATAAAGAATCAGTATTTATTAAATGAGATAAATCATCCAAAAACAAATTAATTTTACATTATTACCTTTCATTGTTATCAGAATGAAAACATTTGAGTTTATCATTTCGATATTTTAGTTTCACATTTCCATATTAATTTATTCTTTCATATTAATGTTTTAATTTATTTCATTATTGTATTACTCACATAATATTTGTTTTCTTATATAGGTGAATTTTTTTCCTTGAGTTCAGATGCTTTTTTCGGCAAAAAATATCGTGGACGTCAATTTTTGAGATAGGATCATGGATATCAAAGGATGAAACATTAATGTTTATAACTGTTTTTGGATAATTGTAATTGTAACCATGTAAAACATTGTTTGAAATGTATATAGCATTGTGTTTTTTTGTATTCATTATGTTAAGTAAATGTATATAGCATTGTTTGTCAAAATATTATGTTCAGGTGTTGTTTTGTACAGGTGTGCAGGTGCTATTTTGTGCAGGTGTGCAAGTGCTGGTTTGTGCAGGTTCTGCTTCTGCAGGTGTAGGGGAAGGTGCCTTTATCAGTGTTTTTTTGAGCGCTAATAAAGGGCCCTATTATCAGCGATCAAGATAGCGTTGACAAAGACACACCTTTAATAGCGCTATAAAAGCTCTATTAAATCCGGCATAGATAGGAGGGGTCCCCTTTATCAGTGCCATGAAAATTGCTGATAAAGGCGAACTTTATCAGTGCTAAAAAAGCGCTGATAAAGGGTGTCCTTTAGCAACACTTTTTAATCGCTGATAAAGGTATCCTTTATGAGTTCTTTTCGAAGCAATAATAAAGGGGAACCCCCCTTTATCTACGCTGGCATTAACAGCGATTTTCTAGCGCTGTTAATGTCGATTGTTAGCACTGATAAAAGGCCAAGTTATAGTAGTGTTTAAAAACATTTTTAATTTAAAATCTATGGAAATATGTTAGTTTTGATAATTCTATAATTTTTTTCCTCATCTTGGTAATTTTTAAGTCTCTCATAAATGGGTTTTTAGTTGTATAATATTATAACTATTTTCCAATGCATTTTCTATTCTTTTATAAACATCCTAGAGGCCTTTTCATGGAAACTATTGCTTAAGGGAAGGTTTAAGTTACTTAATAACTTTGAAATGTTTTTTAGAAATTATAATTTTTGAATCCTTATTTATTTCCCAATTAAATGAATCCATTTATAGGGGATTTTATTATTGTCAAACTTTTGTTTTATTTGACAATCATATTATGGTTTTTACATATTTTTTTTTGATTTTTATAATATATAAAGATATATTAATGATGATTTTTAGTTCCATATTATGTGTGTTATATTTGTGTATTATGGACTTGGATTTCAATTTTGTTTAAAGATTTGTTTGTTTAATTATTGAGCTATATTTGGTTTTAAAAGGGGATTCTTAAATCTAAAAAATTAATTCAAATCTTTAGTGTTTGTTCAGAAAAATATTTAATGGGATTTCATGATTTGAGTTATCAATGAAGTTTTAAAGGCCCATTTGGCATCTTATAGAAAGTGTTTTAGATGGATACCCTTATTTTATACTATATTTTGAGAATGATGATTATGTGGTATATGTTGTTTTAGATTTGGAATATGTTATGATTGGGTGAAAAGGGGTCGTTGTAGTTAAGGGTCTTTTTAGTTGAGATGGTGGATGTTTTATAATTCATTGAAATTTTATGTGATTGATTTCATGAATGATTTTATCACCTCCATTTGGTTTATCATGAAATCCTTGGGTACCTAGGTAAGGACCTAGGAAAATACCAATAGGCATTGATACACTCTCACTGGACTTGAATTATTCCACCAAATACAATGTTACGATGACTTAGATTATATAGTTATAGTGCAACTAGCTAATGTTTTTCCGTGACACTAGGAATTAATGTATCTCTCCCTAGAAGGTTTTGAATAGTTGGATATGATGGATATATAAATTTATCTTCTAAAAATTGATGTATCTATCCCTACCAGGCCTATGTTTAATTATATATGATTGCTTTTACATATAAGATAGTATGAGGATATTAGTATATCTTAACCTTAGTTACCTAGGGTTAATCCAATGATTTTGGGTTATATTAATTTTATTTGAATGGATACTATATCTGTTTACATTCAGTTATCTTTCATTTATTTTAATAGATACTATTTCGGTTTGCATTCATTTATCTTTCATTTATTTGATTGGATTCTATTACTATTTACCTTCATTTTCATATGGTGTGGTATATATATTTCTTATCTATTGGATTTCAATTTGTGTACTCTTTATTTATTATGTACTCATCCCTTATATTATTGATTTAAAACCAACTTATCTAATTCTTTTGGAAGTTAATTGGTAATGAGTGGATTTAAAATCAATTATAAATCTCTTATTATTTTAATGTAATTCATGTATGTTATTTAAAAATTATTTTTAAGTGGATTTAATGGAACACATTGATCAATTTATATAAAAGACATTTTCTTTTAAAATGGTATGTTGGGATTTCCTTATGTATCTTGGTTTACTCAAATGATAAAAATGTATTATTTTCTATAAATATATTTTAAACAATAATTAATGGAATGAATTACTAAAGGAATCACACAGTAAATCTTATTTATGACATCCTACTAGGAAAATTTTTACACACCCTAATTATAACATTTAGTGTTTATAGACTCAGTGGATCTTATAGGTTTACGTTCTTGGGAAGCTTCTCATTTTAGATTTATTCTCCTAATTCTATAGTGAAGTAGGTTTTGGTGATGAAGTTAAAGGGTGACCTTGGGCCATGAGGAGATTATTAGTTTTATATTTGGGATTCAATTTTTTTACCTTGGTTTCTTTATGTACCAACCATTTTATCCACTCTTGTATTTTAGGATTTTTTTTTCTATCCCATTATATTTATTTTAACTTTTTGAATGTTATTTTGATGTTTGTTTTGAGTTATGCCTTGTTTGTTTTGTTTTAATTTTTTTAAAAAATTATTTTATTTTTAATGGAAGTCAAACATGTGGATACTCTATTAGGTTTTTATAAAAATTATACATTATTATTAATAATATTACTGGGAGAAACTATTCCCAAGAGTGTATCCTTGATGAATAAACACTAGTTTCTAGCCCATGGGAATCTAAAATTCCCTTTTGGCATTACCATAGGAAGAATCAAGTGTTAGGATATTATATTATGAGTTGGATCATGAAAAAATTGTATTATTGTTTGGTTCTTGTGGGTATTAATGCTATAATGAAGATAATAATTCCAGAACTCAAGAATTTGGTGTGAGGGGAGTCTATCTCGATCTTTCTCATTCAGAGGCTCAAGTTACCATTTTCAATTATTCTATGAGTCGTGAATTTCAATTTTACTCTTCATTTATTTTTTAAGTATTTTGATAAACATTTATGGTTTTTTAAAATATATGGAAGATGTGTGGGTTTATTAGAGGTTTTTCATGTTTTAGGGTGGGAATAGAAGTTGAACTAGAGGCACACAATAAACTCACATAGTCTAAAAAATTGTTTGGATTTTGTACATATGGGGTATATCAAAGTGGATGTTTCATTCTTTTTACATGGTTTTCCAAACCACATATCCAAAATCTAAATGGAAATAAGTACCTTTAATTTTTATGATCAAACCATCCTTTCGTTTTTAGGTTACTTTTTGTTATGTTTTTTTACTCTTTGGGATGAATAAAATTGAGATTTTATGATGATTTGATGATACTTGGTTGGATTTTGTCAATTATCTATATGAGAAAACTTGATTTATATAATAAAGTCTTAGTTATAAAAAATTATAAAGGTTTTATGAGTCCGTAAAGTGAATTTTGAAGGGTTTTTAAGATATTGAAACTAGTGTATACTTTTATGAACATCATTTTGAAAGAGTTTTAAATGAGAGGTGGTTTTATTTGTGGTTCCTGGTGAGGTATGTTTTCTATGTTTAATATATGATTTTCCATCTAATTGGGTTTGAAGAAATTTTCTATTTAATTTATTCCTCCTAGAAAAGTTATAATGAATTATGGGATGTCCCTATCATGGTTTATTTCCCATACTTTTGTGTCTCATGGTTTGGAGTGAATCCTATCAATTTATAATGATTCATTATATGAATAATAGATATTTCTTATTCTTATAGTGTGGAAAACATTTGCATTATAAACCCTATTATTTGAATGTTTCGATGACCTGTGGTCGTTGAGGTTGGCTAATTCATCTTCTAAAGTTTTGTGAATTAAAGCATCTTCAAAGGAAAAAATCCCTATTATAGTTCGGACCTAGGATGTAGTATAATAAAGCATATTTGGGATATTTCTATTATTTTTTCCTTATTTATCCTATTCCTTTAACAATGTTAGTACACTAGTTTATATTATAATCATTTAGGATGTTTAGGTTTTTATGTTATTTAGAATATTTCATGTTTTTTTAATGTGACATTAAATGGGTTTCTTGATTGGTTGTGATATCTTATCATTTTGGTTTTGGGGACTAGGATATTCCTTGTGGGGGACCTATTTAGGAAAAAATGGTTTTATTTATCCCACAATGTTTGTGTAAACCTTATATGGTGGGGAGACTAAATGCACATATCAACTCTTTGATCATTTCCCTTTCATGATTTTCATTTCAAAATTAAATTTTCTATATATATTCTATTGTAGGATTATTATGTCATTATTTAATGTATTATCCATGTCATCCTCTCTTTAATTTTGGGATTTTTATGTAGTCTCATTATATTTCTTATATATTAAAGAATGTGAGTTATATGTTTGTTTTTGGTTTGTTATAAATTTAAAAACACTTTATTTTATTTTTCATGGAATTCAAAATATATAGATGCACCATACCATATTTCTAGTAAGAATTATACTATGTAATTATTATTATTATGATTATATAAATATTTCATTTACAATAGTATATACTTTTTTCTGAATAACTATTTTCTACCGCATGGGGAATGGGAACATCCTTTAGGCCTTATCACAAGAAGAATTGGATGTCGGGTCATGATAACTTGGGTTGTTTTATAACATGACTGATGTAAATTGGTGTCATTTCTTTAATATTTATTTTAAAAATTTATTATTATTTTACAAAAATTATTTTCATCAATCCAATTATGGTGGTTATAATATTATTATTTATATTTCCTATAAAAATATAAGTCATAATGGCTATTATAAAATATAATATTGACCTTGAAAAGGTTTTTGAAGAAAATGATATATATTTACATTCACTTTGGGGAGTGAAATAAAATAATTTGATTAATTATCCACATTTATTTTATGTAATTAAATAAAATTATTTTATTAAATATCCACATTAACATTATGAATTTGAATAAAATTATTTTATCAGGTTTTATGGTGTCTTCAAGACTAATAACATGAATATGAAATTCAATATTTACATCCACTTCAACAAATTTTCTTATCTATATATTAAATCATTACTTGTTTTTTATCAATGAAATTGAAGAAAATATAATATATTTATGATGTAATTTATATATGTTTGATTTATTTGATATATTTTAGATATAGGATTTATAAAAATATAGTTAATCAGAATATGTAATACTCATGGAGAGATATTTTATAAAAAAATATTATAGTAACATCATTATAATTTTTTTTGAAAAAAAGTATATCCCTAATCATAATGTGAAAATTTATAATATAATAACTTTTTATATTGATTATAATTATAGTAAAACTAAGCTTGTTTCAGTAGAGAAAATTATTTCTTATTATAAAAAATAAAGGTAATAGACGAAGTACTAAATGGAGAGGGTCTCCAATGGGTGGTTCTTAGAGTAAATAGTTGATCAAAACTCATTGAATAAAGAGGAATTCCAAAATCGCTATCTTTATATGATGAGGTAGAACCGTTCATGAGGAAAATATCTCATGGAAATGATGGTGATGGAGGCAACACCCTAATGGAACTCAGTGTAGAGAATATGTTCATGCATTAAACATGCTATAAAATTGATGATGAATTCTATTCACATAAGATGTTTATTAGAGAAATTGAACATGAGAAATAAAAAATGATCATCATACTCATACAAGTGAAAGAACAATAAATAAATAGTAAAATAGAGTAAAATTTTATTTATATCATTTACTCCATCGTCAATTATCACCTCCAATATCATAATTACAATGAAAGATATTTATAGGCTCATGGGAGGAATGTGTATCAGATAATAAAGTATCTCACTAAAATTTTAACACACAGGGATAACTAAAAGTTTCCATTAATTACAAATATAGATGATTATTTTTAATAATTAACCATTAAAATAGTCAGTGATTATTAATTTTACTTTTAAAATAATAATATATCTATTAATAATTTTCGTTAGAGAATAATACATATAAAATATATATAAATGTTATAATAAATTTTTTGATAACATAATTTTACATAACAAATTTGTAATAGTGTAAATAATATAAAAAATTATGACATAAACATATGAAAGAAATTGGTTTCAAAGGGTTTGTTCAAGACCAATTCTCAGCCAAGTTCACACAATTTCAGTTCGAAGGAAATAATATACATGAATAATTCAAGTTAGTATAAATTAAAATAAGGTAAATTTTAGTCATGGAAGAAAAATGGATCATCGTACATGAACCTAAAACATGAAAATGTGTTATGAATATATATAATTTTGAAAATAACAGTTATTCATGTGCATTTAATTAATACTAAATATTTAATTTATATTTATTTATTTATTACATTTAATCCCTAATACCCTATTTTGTGTGTTTTTGATTATTTATTTCATAGTAATAAATGTTGATTCATCCTCCAGATCATTTATTCTTTAAATCACAAAAAGTTTATATACTTCTAAATTCAATTTATAAAGTATTTTTTTGATAATTCTTTAAGTATGAGAGTACCTATATAAATTAAAAGTCAATATACCTATAAAAATATTATATTTTGGGACATATTTTGAATTCCATATCTATCATCCTTAGTGATGACGTGTTTAAATGACCATAATATGCTTAGATTTTTACATAACATATCAATTAAGTATTTTAACTTATTTATGTATGAAAAAATATTGATCAACATGGTTTCAAAGAATGGTTTCTTAACAAAATGCGTTGTTGTTCAAAACATCAAATGGGAATCTTAATATAATTAAAACAAAACAATGAATGAAAAATTCCCTTTCATATACATGATAAATTTATATCATCTTTGATGTATTAATATTTAGTCTACACATACCCATAAATATTAATTACGTTTGATTATGGAGATATTATAAAGAGGAAATATATAGATATGAAGACTAAAATAGTAAATACCATCAGAAGATAGTGGCAAAAGATTAAAAGACCACTCTGATTTGGATACCAATGTATTGGCGTTCAATATTGAAATTACTGATTTTACTTGTCAAAATATCATTGTTTGATGTATAAATAAAATTAGTTTAATTCCATATGATTTCAAAAATAATAAATGATATTAATTATAGAATGATTATGTAAGTTCAAAGTTATTTTTGGTCAATTAATAATAGAGCTTATTACAATGCATGAAATTTTCATTATTTTTTTATATTTTTATTTTGTGTTTGGTGTGATTTTTAGGTAGTTTTAGAGTATTAGTAATTTTTGGAATAAAATATTAATATTATAAATTCATTATTTTATTTTCAAATATTTAATATATATTTGAAAAATGATGAATTTGGAGTCAATTCACTTACTTTTGGATGTGTTTGGATTTAAGGGAATAGACTATGAATAAAGAAATAATATATGATGAAGGTTGCATTAAATTCAAATTTCGGGGTTGAGATTACATTGGAAGGACAATATATAATATGTTAGGAACCCCATTGATACATACCTTAGAAAATTTAGTCTCATAAAAACACTTTTGATGGTGTATTTACACCAATGTAGCATGATAGAAAGCCCATATCATATGTTAAATCTAATATATTATTGCGAGAGTGATCTTGAGAGTATTTTAGGGCTAACAGAGCCCCACATTATTACATATGTGTATGTTGGTGCTACAATGAATCCCCATGTTCATTATTGGAAGGATAAATCTTCTTATCAATGGATTTTGTATCAACTTACTCGAACTAAACCAGCTATAACATAGTGTGGGAGGAAACACTTGAGATGTCATCATTATTAATGCCACCTCAAAAAAGACAACACAAATGACATAAGATTCCAACTGAAACCTTAGGTGCGAATTTATGTTATGAAATTAAAGAAATGTAATGAAATTTACAATACTGTATTTGGATAGAATCTTAAAATTTAGGAAAATGAGACTGTGCTTTCAAGATAATGTGGCTGATGTCACATGTTGTGGTTATGTCTGAGAAAACATGACCCATATCCCATCACAATAATACATACATGCTCCAACGTAATGTCAAGAAGAGATGAAATATCTGTTAGTACTCTAATATAACCCATAGGAACCTAAATTTATACTACATTGCTGAGATGACGTAATTTATAGTACTAATATACGATCGATTATCTGTAAAAGATGCTCAAAGATCCAAATTAAAAAAATACTAAAAATTGATTTGTGTAGTATTATAAGTGTTCCAAAAGTACTCATACAACCTCAAAATCTATAAAATAACTCTAAATGATTAATTTAGAAGTCAATAAAGTAGATTATTCTTTGGATGATATTTATCAATGATGTTTACGTATAGAACACATGCAAGATATATGGGGACCAAATGATTCCTCATAACATTTTTTCCATCCAAATTGGTAACTGTAATAACAATTTGGATAGATGGAATTCGATCCATAAGGGAGATAAAATGGTCTTTTAGGTAATATTTTTGTGATTAAACAAAGGGAATTCAAGTTATTATTCCATGCATGATGATATCAACTATTTTTATCCACATTCAATGATCATGGATAGTGAGAGTAAGTTTAAAGGAGTAATACTATGCACAAATGAGGTGGTAAAAACTTTGTTGGTGGGAATATATCATGGATATTAGGAATAAGGAGGGAGCTCCCTCAATTACCACAATATATAAGAATCTGTTACTAATTTTTTTTGATTGTTTTAATATGAATATGTGTGACTATTCACCGAATTGGGTTTAAGTATGGTTTAGTTTTGGATCATCACCCAATGATTGAAGAAATCATAAATTTTATATATTATTATTCTATTTTAATTACTTTAATATATTGATGACTTATGAAATTACCTTAGGGGACTGGGTGAAGAATTGAGAGTTTAAATACAACCCATTCACTTGAATAGAGACTTAGTTCTCTGAAGCGTGAGATTTTTTTAACAGGATAAGGCACCCGAAAATCATTTACCTCAAAGAACATAAAGATATTAGAGAAATTAGTATATAAAACCTTATAGGGACCTAAAATTATATTAATAATCTAAAGAGTACCTTGATAGAACTATTTGAAGAATTGAGAGAGTGTGATAGGGAATAACTGATGAATTCATTCACAGTAAGTATGAAAGAAATGAAAAAATAAACCCCCCAATAATTATCATTTGATTTATCAAAACTCAAAATTATTATTCGTAATCTCTTCTCCTCCTCAACATTTCATAATTTTATTATGTTAGTTTATATGTTACTTGGTTTCATACTTCAACAAAAACCTTATACATCATTCAATTTATCACCATAAGTAGATTTGATTGTGAATATAACCTTGTATCCTTATGAAAATTACCTAAGGTGACTCTCAATTAATGTGATGCATCACCTTGTGCACTTAGAGTGTGGATGTGTAGTTACACTCCATAGTTATTAATCAAGAACATTTTTGAAGATTTCCAAGGACAATAATGTCAATTAACAATTTATGTTTATATTTCATATAGTAAAAAAAAATGACATAAAAATGACATAACATTCTTAAAAATTTATAATTTTCATTGATTTTACACTATATTTAATTTATAGATATTTTAATTTTAATTTTCTTGTATTTACACAAAAGGAGTTTGAGTACAGACTCATTGCCACTTATTCTTGAAATTGAAAAGTACTTCCATTGAAGAAAAGCTATAAAAACTAAATATATGAAAGAATATAATAGTTTTTATAGTTATAAAATCAGGTAGTAACATAAATTTCATAAGTATATTATCTTTAATAAGAAAGGACCGACATGGATAAGATATTTACAGGTGCATAGGGTGTTTATAAACCCTTCATGAAATACTTTACACAAAATTCTAGAAATTATAAGCTAAAACAACACTATATTTAGTACTTACTTGTTTTTAATGGAATGAATTTTCAATGTTACATAATGATTATTATTGAATACTTATCAAATATTCAATAATTTCCTCTAAATTGAGTAGTAGAGGATGAGTTGAGAATGTGTTGTTTCCATTTCCATCTTAAAGGGGAAGTAAGAACATGGTTATTGTAATAATAGGCGAACTCATTTAAATCAAGTGAAGAGATATAAAATTCATTTATTATCATAACACACCCTATTTATAAAACCACCTACCTTAGTACAAAGCTCTCTACATTTGTATAAAAATATTAAGAGTATTTTAATGTGGTTTGGTAGAGGTTTAAGAACTACTGCCAAAAGCATTATCATCATCAATTTACACACCATCTTCTTATGAAAAATTTCTATAATGATATTAATAAAATGGGGAAAAAGTATTTTATAATACATTAGAAGGTCATTATGGTGACTTAACCATAGATTAACTCAAGAATTTCTACATTATTCTTGCTACAAATTATCAAAAAAAGGGAATTATAGGAAGGGGAGACACTCTCAATGATGTGGTTTTGAAGAAGGATGTTAATGTACATATTTATAATATATAAATGGAACTAAAAAAAATTGGTTTTAGATAAACTAGGAAAAGGGAACAATGAAATTATTATAAGAAGTTTGAATATAGTGATAACTATTGCATGAAATTTGATCTATTAGTGAAAGAACCACCACCTGCTCAATTATAGGAAATAATTTATATGGGTATTTATGGGAGATAGAATATGATGAATGTTACCTTCTCTAACACATAAAATCTTGGATTGAAAATATATCCAAGTATATCTTGGAAGGACCAAGTTAACTTTTACCAAGGGGAAAAACTAAATTTTAATTGAATCAATAATACGGATAACAATCGAGAAACAAAAATGGATATTATGGGAATAAAGGCTCAACATCAAAGAGAACAATTTCCAGATTATAGGAACATAATATGATCAAGGGAAATTTGTTGTAGATGAATAATTGAATATTAAAATTTTTTTCAAATTTCTCAAGAATTAACCAACCAATAAAAGGGAGCTAAGCTAGTGTTCAGAACTTTGAATTGAAAATTGTATAAATTTCAAAATAGAACACCAAGGGAGATAAAAATAAATTTCCCAAAACCATAGAAAAAAACATAGAGAGGTATGTATGGAAATTAGAACTAGAGGATAAAATACTATTAAAGGAAGAGATGAAGAGAAACTTGTATAACCTAAAGTGGGGTTTGAACTAGAAAATGAATCAGATTTCCAAGAGTATAAAAATGAAAATGAAAATATAAAATAGAAACTAGATGCTCAATTGGATGAGAAAAATAAAAAAATAAGAAAAAGAGATTATGTGAGAGTTATTCTCAAGCTTGCTAAGAGTTACATCAGGGATTATGAACCACCTGCCCCATTTCTTAAAAGAGATAAAGAATTATATTATAATAGAGACAAATACTTCAAAATGTTTCTTTATATGTTATATAATATCAAACATGATATCCAATTTTTGAATTGAATTTCTAAAGTTCCATTTTATAGTAATTTTAAAATAATATCATCCCCAAAAAAAAAGATGGCTAGAATTTTTTTCTATAGTAAAACTCACTGAAGATAGTTATACTGTAATTTTGTGTAAGATAGAAAAAAATAATAAGTATCTAGAGAGATCCAAGATCACCTATTAATTTGAAATAAAAGGAATATTAACATGTTCAGTGGATTTTTTAGAAATTATTAACATGATTTCTTTATAATTTTATAAAGAACTTGGAGTTAGAGAACTAAATTCAAAAACCATGGAATTGAAATCAACTAACATATCCCTTACTTATACATTAAAGGTGATTGAATATTTATTAGTTATAGTTCAAAAAAATATTTTACTAGATGAATTATTGTTATAAAAAATGTGAAGTGATAAATAGCTATATGTGATCTTGGGAAGAACATTTTTGGCTATTGAAGGTTCCATGATTGTTGTACCTCATTGAAAACTCACTTTTCAAGTGGCAGAAGATAAGGATATTTTGAATGTATTTCATTATATGGAAAGTATATATATATTTGATGAATTATTTTAAGTGGATATCATTGATCATGAAGTGAAAAATGAATTATATATTCAAAAAGACTGTGAACATGCTTAATTAGAGGAGTTTATTAAAACTAAGGAAAACTCAACCTTGGATATTGAAGAATATAATATAAGAAATGAAAAAAAAAATCACATAATGCTATATTTTTAAGGCTTAAAGAAGATCTGGATAATGAAAAACTTGATGTTCAACAATCATTATTGAAAAAACCAATTGGGTAATTAAGGCCATTTCTTACTCGGTTAAAATATACGTATTTGGGTGCAAGTGAGACTCTTCATATTATTTTATTAGTACAATTAGAGTCTCAATAAAAGGAAAGGATCATGAAGTTATAAAAAGGCATAATATTTCTATATTGTGGAATATATCATAATTTAAGGGAATTATTCCAACTGTCTGTATATATAAAATTATCATATAGGATGAGGTTAAGACAATAGTTTAGAGTCGAAGAATACTAAACCCAAATATGAAATAAGTGTTCAAGTATGAGTTAATCAACATATTTAATGATAGGATAATCTATATCATATCTAGAAATTCTTGGGCATATATTATTCATATGGTACCTAATAACGGTGGTTTTATAGAAATCATAAATGAACAGAATGCTTTTTTTAACAAGAACTATAAATGGCCAGAGAGTTTGTATAAACTATAGACATATTAAAAAAGAAATAAATAAGGATTATTTACCTCTACTATTCATAGATAATATTCTCAAAATACTTAAATGAAACTGTCATTTTAAATTTTTAGATCTTTATTCATGGTACAACCAAGTACCAATTTATCTTACTCACCAAGAGTAGGCAAATTTCACATGTCCTTAAGGCAAATTTTACGACAAGACAATTCTATTTAGAGTATGTACAACACCAACCACATTTTAGATATGAAATATTTCTATTTTATATGATATGGTTCAAAGGAAAAATTAAGTATTTATGGATGATTTTTTTATATTAGCATTCCATCTATCGATTTGTTATAGATTTTTTCAAAAGTGATAGCTAAATTTAAGGAAAAAAATTTTGTTCTCACTTGAGAGAAAATTATATTTATGATTAAAGAATTAATTTTGTTAGGCCACATGATATCTAGGTATGAAATTGTTGTTGATAAGTCTTTAATTTAACTAATTCCATTATTGAATCTACCAATATCATTTAAGGTAGTGATAAGTTTCATTAAAAATTTTGGGTTCTATAGAATTTTAATAGAATAACTCTTAAAAATTGTTATACTATTGTATTAATTACTACAAATGGATGAAAAATTCATGTTTTATAAAAGTTTATTTTATGATTTTAACGAATTGATGAAGGATTTAGTTTCAACACCTATAATCACAACACCTGATTAAAGATCACATTTTTAAATTAAGTTTGATACTGGTGATTTTTCTATGGGTGATATTCTTGGGAAGAAAAGAGAAAGGATAAAATATGTAGTATACCATGAAAATAAGTTGTTGGAAAAATTATAGCTCAATTATGATACAATAGATAAGGTTATACTGATAGCTCTGTATGATATAAAGAAGTTAAAGATGTATCTCATTGGAATAAAGGATATAGTTTATAAATAACACTCTATTTTTAAATTTCTGTTATCAAATAAAGAAGTTAATCAAAGATGGATTAGATGGGTATTACTTCTAAAAGAGTTTCATTTAGAGATTAAATACAAAAAAGGATTGAGAATCAAGTTACTGATCACATATATATACTAAGTACATACAGGAAGATATTACTCATCCCATAAAAGGTGAATTCATTTAAGGATAATTGTTTTCTATCAAAATAAATGGGATTCTATGATATTATTATTATTTTAACTACCAAGATTATAAGAATATGTCACATGGTATAACATGGAAATAGAAGAAAAGGTATGTGACATATATGATGTATTATCATTGGGAAGAACCATTTTTATACAATCAAGGTGTTGATGAAATTATATTACAAATAGGTGGGTTTGTTTTGGAATTATTGATAGCCATTAGTGGTTAATGATGATGTATTATTTTGAATGCTTTGTATTCCAAAGAGGCCATGAGAAGAAGTTTTTTGATAATCACTAAATTTTTCATTTGTTAAAGACATAGTTATGTGATGAATTTGAAAATATAAGGGAGTCATACATGGTGATGGTGATATAATAATTCTTGAAATTAACATATATGGGAATGGTGTTTCAAGATTTTCATAGAAGATTTGGATAATATGTGCACATGGAATCACCAGTGGAGAGATACAAAGAGATACCTTGATACACACACACACACACACACATATATATATATATATCAAGGACTTGTATTTGGAAGATTAAGATTGAAGAACAATGTGAAATTTGGATTAAATGAATGATTTATTATTTTTAATATTATTATTCAAGAATATTTAGGATTAGGAAAGTGTTTTAACCATATCAAATTGTATGGAGATGAATAGAATAAATTTTTTAAATGAAGAACTTGTTATTATGTGGTAAGACTCGTTATTACATGGTGGATAATTAAATGGAAATTATGAATAAATAATGGGAATTTTAGAAGTTATTTCAATTTATAATGATTTTAGCTTAAAATGAACATGTTGGGAAGTCTGTGCAAGATAGATTTTAAAATAAGTTGAAATGATACATGTCCTGATTGACTTATATAATTTAAATTTAAAGAAAAACATTTTACTAGGAATTTTATTTATCATGGTGGTTAAAGGATTAACGTAAATAGGGAGTTAATTCATTCTATGCCACAAAACATGGAGTTTTATGATGAAAAATCCATGTTTAAAATGGTTTATAGAGAAATAGCCATAATTAAATCTATTTTAGTCTTCAAATAATATTGATTCAACATCACATGATATTAACAAGTTTTTATGTAAGAATCAGTTATGTTTTTGTGGAATCGTGTATGGGTAAGTATGGATTAACCCATTTTGAAGTGTTTTTTAACTAGAGACGCAAAATTCCATGGAAGTTTAAGTAATATTATTTGGTTAGATTGATATGGATCATAAAATGGAGATTTAAAGTAGAGTAAACACCATGGAGTTTGAAAAAGAAGAGGTTATAACTAGATTTAAATTTTTAGAACTCTTTAACCATTGAGAGGTTTTAGTACAAACTTCATTATACTAAACATAATTCAATGGTGTAGATTAACCTAAAGATAATACAAGGGTTTAAATTACTACAAATAATGTTCAAGGTAGATAATTTATTGAATTTGAATTTCAATTTAAAATATCTTAATTACATTTTGGGGGATAAGGATAGAATAATAAAAAGATGAAAGTTATTAAATGAATATAAAACAAGTAATATTGTGGAACAAATAATAGAGTTTCATAAATTAAGGAGGAAGAATAAATAATGTGGTCAATTAAATCATATTTATTGAATATATGAATCAAATAGATTTATTTTTTTCTAAATAGAATATTATTAAAGTTCATAGTTTTTAATATAAAGTATTGTTCACAAATAAAGATAAATAAGGGAAAATAATTATAGAAAATATATTAATAAAATATTTTAAAATAGTTTAATAGGATAGATTTCAATAATATATTTACTAATATAGAATTATATTTATCTAGAGTGTTACTATTGTGTGAGGTTTTTTTGAAGATAAAATATTCAAATCTTCTCACAAGGTGTTGTTAAGATCTAGCCATGTAATTGGGAGTAGAACATGGTCTACTTAGGATAATTATATCTAGAATTATGATATTGTTTTCATATTTAAAACATGTTTATCTTGGAGATACCTTACATTAATAAACTAAGAATATATCTACAAGTATAAAAATTGATATCTTCTGGATAAGTGTATGGAGGATACGTGAGTGACCCTTGGGAGGCAGTGAACTATTACCTAAACCATCATATAAGAAGTGATTCTTGGTGAAATCTTACTTCACCTAAACTATATAGGTAGTAATCCTTGTAATTGAGTGTCTATATCTGAATTTTTATCCATATGATCCGTGATATTGTGGATTATTAGTATATAAATTTATTTCCAGTGTATGGTCCTTGGAAACATCACAACGCAGATGAACCAAGTAAATTGTATACGTATATAACTTGATTAACTTTCTCTATATGATTTATGATTGGGATTAGTTGAGATTATCAACATATTTAACATTAGTTCTCCCTAACTAGTCATAAAGACCTAATAATTTAGCTATCAAATTAAGAAAAAGTTAATTTGGGTAACACCAAAATTAACACCTTCTCCCAGGGCATCTATTTGGTTATAACAAGTGGTATCATTGCTCAAAGGTTCCTTTGAGTTTATCCTTGATGATATATTATTTAATTTCTATGGGTTCTATATATCAATAATATAATATGATGGTTCAAAATAAGAATAAACTAATGGAATTTGTTTATATTGAAGTATAATTTTAGAGATATCTAAAATAACTATATTTTCAGATAAAGAAAAACCATAAGATTTGAGTATTTTTTAAAGAATCCAATGATTACGTTGAAAAAATACAGGTTGAACTTTATCAGCTTGAACAAGAAATTTAAGGTATCAATTCTACCCATGAATAATTTGAATTAGGTTTTTATTTTAATAAAAGTTTGAAGAAAAATTTAATGTAATAAAAAGTTTGAGTGATTTTGTTTAAGAATGAAGTGAGAGAATTGAGTATATTGAAAAAGAAGTTGTTGCATTTAAAATGAGGACTTCAGATGATCATACAAAATTTGGTTCGTTTGAAATAAAAAGTTTTGGGGTCTTCAAAGAATAAATTTTGACACATATGTATGATAAGAGTACTAATGAATAATATCTAACCAAGGTCTCAGTAAAGGGTAATAAAGAAGAACTTTATAAAAAGAATGAATCCCTATAGAAACTATTGAAATAGTACAATATATTTTTAATAAAACCCTAAAAATATATCATTGAGAAATATGTTCAAAGAATATATTTTATTGATCAATTAATGACCAAGGATAATAGAGTGGGAGATAGATACTTGATCAATATTCTTGAATAAAAATTTAAAGTAGTGGAAGGATCGTTAAAATTATTCATAACATTTATGAATGGTCTATTAGATATAAAAGATAAAAGGATCAAATTGAAGTGTTTTTAATTAGAAGTTAAGTTTAAGGATATTTAAAACAATGTGTTAATAGATAAGAAAATTTAGTTTATAGTTTCTTACTAATCAATAAATCTTAAAGAGTGTCTTAAATACTAAAGAATAAATTAATTAAGGGATGAAAATCATAATGTGAAGAAATTATTTGAATCAAACAAGTGGATCCAAAGAGACAAACATGGAAACTTTTATTTTCACTATGGGATTCCTAGTCATATAGTTAGTTTTTGTGATAAGGATATTGGATAAATTTAAAATTTTAAATAGAAGAGAATATTAATGTTTTTTATTCCATAAGAAATAATGTAAAATTACTTTCCTTATGATTATTATCCTTAAAATCGTGGTGTTGTAATTTTAAGAAACAAATAAAAATTAGAGAGAATTTTTGTGCCCCGATAATTGAATTATAACTACACCTTTAGAGGCACTTGTTTTTGTTTTAGATAGAAATAAAACATTATAAATAAGTATAAAAGGAAATTTTTGGGTTGGAATCAAATGATGAGAAACAAAAATGCTCTCTAGGTGGAGGTCCTTTCCCCATGACTTCTCTCTCTTTTGCTGAGGCAGTTAAAATCATAAGGGATGTTCAAGAATAGGTGATCGTACAACTCTCTAATCATGGTGGTGCCGATTATCAAGTCAAAATTAGGATGATCAAAGAGATGAAAGTATATAACATGACTAAGGTAGTGTCAATGAGATGATGGGTACCTGATCTATACAAAGCTACAAAACCAACTTTGGTGCATAACCAATTATTGATTTTGAATGAGGATGGGAAAGAAAATTTGGATCTTGAAAGATGGAAAATCTTCATTCCAAGATAGAAATGTAATGTGGTCGGAAGTAGACTCCCAGAATATTATGAGGCAAGTGACCAAAATGGGTTCTCAAGAATAGGTTCAGATTATGAGAAGGAGGATTTGGTTCGATATAGTTCAAGGAATAGGAAGCAAGGAAACATTTTTACTAGAAACCTTCTAGTTCTCAAGGGGAAAAAAATACAAGAACCCATAAGTATTATTCAAGCACACCAAAGGAAATAGTAACCATATCATCATGAAAGGGAAGATGTAATGTCATAGAGGCTAACCTGGTAGAATCTTCATTGAATAAAGAAGTGGAATTGGTTTGTGGTAAGTTGCACAAGCAGAATCCTTTTTAGGATAGAAATTTTTTTTGGGTGGTGATAAGGTGTAGGAGAGTGAAAGGTTGAAATAAACATCAGATAGAGGGAGGGGGGATTTAGGGGGTGATGGGAACTCATAGATGTAATGTGTATGTAAAAATCACGATATCTTCTTATGCACTCTACGGAAGAGATGTTGGAAGAGGTCTTGATCATTTAGGATTTTAATGAGGGCACAAAAAGGATGAATGCAAGACCAATTCAAGTGGCCACAAACAAGGAGTAGGGTACTTGGATCAATGAAAAAAATTTAATTATGACCATAGGCTTCAATGAGATGAAGATAATGGTGGATGATTTCTTTCAATATTTGGACAATTTGGCTTCCCAATTCGAAGAGATTATCCAAGATGAGATGGATAAAAAGGTGATTGATATGTCCTGGAAATTATCTATGGAGGTCACTTCTAATCATTTTAAGTTGGACTTTAATAAATTTTTTTATCTACTATAGTGTTTGATATCCTATTGAACTTGATGCTTTCTCACTTTTTTTCCATAAAAGATTTTTTTATTTTTTTTACTTTCAGTCAACGGGAATGAGAAGTGAGATTCAAGGTGAAAGAATAGAATGAATATATAAAAGGTAATAGGCATAATATAGTCATTATAAAGGGAATTATGGTTAATATAAACCTTGTTGTTGGATATACATGTATCTAATATGTATAATGAAGTTGTATATTTTTAGTAATAAATTTAAAATAACACCATTCAAAAATAACAAATAAATAAATTCAAATATTATATTTATTTATAAAAATATTTTTATACATTAAATATTATTGTTATTAAAGTATGATATGATGTATTTATAAAATTTAAACAAATATTTTAATATATATTCATTGATAAAATTAAATTTTAATAATATAAATATTTATTTTTAGTGGTATTTGGTGATGATTATTTAATATAAAAGTGATACTTTTAAAAGAATTGTTTTTAAATTATTGTGTATTTTTTAATTAATATCTACTAAAGAATTATTTTAATGAAATTTATTGATAATATATATTTAACACCCTTCCCAAAACCACCAAGTCTGAGATGGAGAGTCACATGACCACATGCACACTTCCTTGTACGCAAAGGTTTCCGACTAGTAGTGATGGATTGAACACCATCAGTTGGGATACTATACCCTCATTATCAAATCCTTACACCAAAACTAAAAATAAAATAACAAATAACTCAAATAAAGAATAAATCAGAATAAATCATCTTAATGTAACATCATATGTCACACATATCAAACAAATAATCATACTGGCTCCTAGTGTGGCAAGAAAAAACTGAGTAATCAAGACAGTTATAGAAAAAAGTAAATATAGAAGTAATAATAAAACATGTTTCCTAGAACCAACTTTAAATCAAAGACTCTATCTCCTCAATTTTCTATTATAGGCCCCTTTCCGTTAAATAGATCCTTGATCATGAAATTTACATGTGCATCAAGATTCCCATGCGGGGTTTGAGTAATAAACCAATTAGAACACCTCTAATGTGTCTTTAACATAAGTGAACATAATATATAGTAGTGTATGTCATTACATGAAGTAAATTATCAAATAAACACACACAAAATATGTTCCAAGTCATAATGTTCTAACCAAGAAGCTATAAAGCCTGAATCCACCTACTTTGGCACAATGCTAGTAAGGATGTCAATGTCTATCAAACCAAGTTCATGCTTTAAGAAAATGATGCATGCCCCACCCTAATAGAGGTATTTATTAGGAACAAGACATAATCCAACCTAACGATGGTCATTACCAAGAACACCACATGCCCACAACGATGATGGACATTATTCTTGGATGATGTAAAGTACCACTCGACATGTTTGATGCAATTGGATAAAAAATCACACATGCATTTCATTATCCCAATTCAGTGTGTAGCTAAAATATTATCAACTATTGTCATGACCCGTCCTCAGGGCCCATGCCGTGACTACCCCAATCCCACCTTCCATAGGCTAGGGGTTAGCGACTAGCACCAAAGGCATAATCCCTATAAAAAGGGAAGGGATTTCCTTTTAACCTTTAACACACACACAACCTGAACACAAGTAGTAGAGTACACAACTGGAAGTAAACACAAAGTAAAACTGTATAAAAAATAAAGTGCTGAAAGGAAATGGGCTGGAAATACAATCCCAATAGTAAAGTACAAACAACTGTAAAGCTGGTACAATTGTAGAAAGGTAAACAAAAACTACTCATTCATCCTCCGGGAATCCCACCTAAAGGGTGGGTACTAATGGCATCCTCATCACCCCAGGTCTGTCCTTCCGCTCTGTGTACGTCTCGCCAAGTGGTCCAACTTCGGGTACCGTCTAGATCTACAACTCTCTGCCTCGATCAGTGATGTCAGTCGTCTGCAACCAACATAATGATCTGTGGGCATAGCCCGTGCAGGGGTGAGTATTACGATACTTAGTAGGGACCTCGAGACCCCCTGAGGTCTCCCAGAATCCATGAAGGGTAAACCATATAAGAAAGATACAATCATAAAGTATCAACCAACCCTACTTAGGTATATGACCATACATATACCTAAGTTATCAATCAAATTTCAGGTCTAACTCTCGATCCCAAGCACAACCCCGTCCACACATGAAGTAAAGTCAATCACCTCGAAGATAAATGATTGAAAGTCAAGACTCAGCTCACACAGGTATACTTATTTCGTTGAGTGATAGAGATGATCAGATGTAGTTACTGATTCATCTAAGATGTCGGACCCACACAATATACAAGACCAGCTAAGTTGTCCGACCAACACAGGATACATGACTAGATATTCTATCAGACCCACACTGGATACAGGAATAGAAGTCAGAACTGTCAGACCCATGGAGGTTCTGGGTTCAGCAGTCATTACTGTCAAACCCATAGAGGATTCTGATATAGTAGTCATCGCTATCGAACCCACAGAGGATTCCAGTTCAGTAGTCATCACTGTCGAACCCACGGAGGATTCTGATACAGAAGTTTTCACAGTCGCAGCCAGCCCTAGGGTTCCTGCACACAGAACGCTCGATTCCAGGAGGGTCTGCTCCTCGAGCCAAGTGTTGATACATCAAATATGATGAAGTACTAAGTTTAGGTATCCCGTAGTTCCACCTCATCAAAAGGAACTCAACGCGACAGACTGCGCGTCAATCGGGTGCCCGGACTGAGAGTTATTGGCATTGCCATTTCAGGGGCCCGGTTGGATTTTATGCTCGATCAAACCCATCCATTTTCCAAAATTTTTCCGAAACTCACTTATAGTATCTCAAATTGATCGCCTCATTGCGAGGGTCCCAGTGCTACAAATGGCGCGTCGATCGGACACGCGGTCTAGAAGTTATTCGCATTTAAGCAAAGATGGGCCCGACCCATCAAGCCCAGTGGGCTGGCGGGTCGGCCTGACTTGGTTCGGAAGGTCCAATCCGGCTGGGGGTTGGCCCGGCCCAGTGGGGCGTGGCCCACCTTCAGATCAGGCCCGCATTGCGGTCCGGTCCGGTTCACCCGATGGTGCCAAGCGGAGTCGACTCCTCCTCTGGTCGGCCGGTCATAGCTGGCCGGTTCGGCCTGGCACACGCGGCCCGCGTTGCGGGCCGCAGTTCTCCCCACGTGGCGCCTGCAGGTGCCCCGGTCCTCCAGCTCAGCCGGCAGGCGGCCGACCAGTTCTCCCAGCTCAGCGGCCCACGGATGTGGGCCGCGTCCTCCTCCGTGCGGCGCCTGCGGGCGCCACAGTTTTCCAGCCCGACGGGCAGGCGGCCAGCCGGTTCTTCCAGCCGAGTGTCCTGCAGTTGCAGGACACTGTCTCCCTCAACGTGACGCCTTCATGCGCCAAGACTCCTACACGCTGACCAGCCAAATCGGCCGGCTGATTGTCCCGTGGTCTGGGCGGCCCGAGTGGCCGCTAGTCTGCCTCTACGCGGCCGGCGCACGACCGCTGCTACCGTTACTGACACCACTGCCTCTTCCACCCTACGGTTCTTCTCTGGCGCGGTGCAGCGGCCTCGCGCCCTTTCAGCTTCTCCTTCGACGCCAATCAATGAAAACCAACAGAGGGGCGTCAGACCGTGTTGGTTTGGCCTAGACACTTCGCATTAGGCGATAACAAGTGGCTATCAACGATCACAAACAAACAATGAGGAACAAGGGTACAATTTATACATTTAAAATAATAAAAAACCCCCTACCTCATATTTGTCGTTGAACGTTGATGAGTCACAGAAGACGGACGTCGCGGAAGACGGACGTCATTCCGTCAACGTCATAGGGGATGGCGTTGTCGTTGGTGGTGTTCTTTACCTGCAGTGTCTTCCCTTTCTTTCCCCAGTTGGAAAAGAAGAAGACGCGTCATCGTTC
This sequence comes from Viscum album, assembly GCA_963277665.1. Taxonomy (NCBI): domain Eukaryota; kingdom Viridiplantae; phylum Streptophyta; class Magnoliopsida; order Santalales; family Viscaceae; genus Viscum; species Viscum album. The sequence continues at coordinate 580,156,319 of OY728129.1, read as the reverse complement.
TTCGGTGGAAATGGAATTCTTCTTCGAGAGGTTATTGTTTCTCCAAGGGTTCTCCTAAACGTCCACTAATTCTCCCCAACCCAGGAAAAATATGCCAACCATAATAATATAACACATATTATTATGCTCACATAATGAATTCAAAGTATTTCAAAATACAAGAGCCAATTAATTAATTGCAAGCTTAGTTAATTAATTGAGAGAGTGAGTTTGCACATTAAGAGGGAAGGTGGTGAGGCTCCACCATTAATTTGGGAGTTCAAGAGTTAAAAGGACGCTTCAAGGGACTTGTGGAGTTTGATGCTCGTGTGGGCCCCACCACGTAAAATCCTCCCATGGGAGGTTATGTGGTGGTGGTCCCCACCTCCAGCTTCTCTTTGGAGGATTAAACCACCCCCTACATAAAAATATGTTAGTCATATTTTTATTTAATTTATTTAGAAAACCCTCGAAATTAACATCCACTCTCGATAAAATACAACTGCGGTAAAGGTTTCCTTAAGAGAATACCGGCGCTGTGAGTTCATCGGTGTCCTCAGATTTCAATTTTGAGCACCAGTTCAAAAGATATAAAATCACGCACATACATTTACTGAATGTACCCAAACAAAACTTCAGAAATTGATTCCAGGCACACCAGGCCTCGGAATACGGTGCTGTCAGAAACTGCGGACTCGTAAAATTACCATGTATTTAAGAAAAAAATTTCCACCAGATTTCTGGGACTTTACATTCTCCCCACCTCAGGGCTTTACGTCACCGTAAGCTACAACACACACTAGAGAAACAAATGGGGGTATTGAGCACGCATCTGATCCTCCCCCTCCCATGTGCTCTCCTGGATGTTCCTGTGCCATCAGTGAACGCGTACCAGAGGAATCGACCGTCCAAGCAGGACCTGATCCAGCCGATCCTCAATCTACCCTAGAACCTCTATAAATGTCACCCCGTCATCGATGTTCAACTTCCCGTGGTAGATGATGTGGGATGGGTTGTGCACGTATCTCCTCAGCTGAGATACGTTGAAGACGTCGTGCACCCGGCGTAACTGAGGTTGAAGATCCAAGTGGTAAGCCACTTGTCCTACCCTGCTGAGGACCTGAAAAGGTCCTATGAATCGCTGAGATAACTTTCCGCCTTGGCCAAATCTCTATAGACCTCATTGAGATGAGACCCATTGAAAGACGTGGTCTCCATCCTCAAACTCTAGTGGTCTCCGTCTCCTATCGGTATAGGACTTATGTCTGCTCTGTGTAGTCTTCATCTGCTCCTAGATGATCTGTACCTTCTTCTTCATAGCCTGAACCATCTCCGATCCCACAAGTGCTGACTTCCCTAGTTCAGTCCAGCACAGAGGAGACCTACAAGGTTGGCCGTAAAGTTCCTCATAAGGTGCCATCCCGATGGTGGAGTGGTAGCTATTATTATACGCAATCTCTACCAAGGGTAAGTGATCCTCCCACCTACGACTGAAGTTGATGACACATGCACGAATCATGTCCTCGAGAGTCTGAATGTTCCTCTCAGTCTGACCATCTGTCTGAGGATGGAAGGCGGTTCTTAAGTGAAGCTGTGTCCCGGAAGTCTCCTGCAACCCCTTCCATAGCCGTGAAGTGAAATGAGCATCTCAATCGGAGGCAATCATAGATGGCACATCATGAATACGTATGATATCCCATATGTAGAGGCGTCCTGGGCTCTCCACTGAACTCTGCTCTCTGATTGGTAGAAAGTGGGCTGACTTGGTGAGTCGGTCAACAATCACCTAGATAGAGTCGTGTCCTCTGGATGTACGTGGAAGTCCCGTCACGAAATCCTTGGATATCTCATCCCACTTCCACTCTGGGACCTTTAAGGGCTGAACCAAGCCTGCTGGAATCTGGTGCTCTGCCTTCAATTGCTGAAAAGTGAGGCATCGTGAGACAAACTCTGCTACTACCTTCTTCATATCTAGCTACCAGTAATGTCATCGGAGGTCCTGACACATCTTTTCTACTCCTGGATGTATTTCCAGAGGGGAAGTGTGGAACTCCCCCAAAAATCCCTCCTGAAGTGCAACTGGTACCATGTTCTGTCTTCTGAAGAGAAAATATACCTGAGACTCTTGTGATCAGAGTAAACCGTAAAATACTCACCCATCAGATAGTGTGGCCACATCTTCAAGTAGAAGACCACTGCAGCAAACTCCAAGTCCTGGGTAGAGTAGTTCTACTCATGCTGTCTCAACTACCATGAACCATAAGCGATCAATGCTCGCTCCTGCATAAGGACACACCCAATTCTAGTCTCTGATGCGTTACAGTAAACTATGTACCCAACGCCCTCCTCCGATAGCCTCAAGATGGGCGCACTAGTCAACCTCTGCCTCATCTCCTGAAAGCTCTGCTGGCATCTCTCTGACCACACTAAGGGTTTCCCCTTCTTCATCAATGATGAAAGTACTGCTGCAACTCTAGAGAAGTCTGGAACAAATCTCCGATAGTACCCATCCAGTCCCAGAAAACTTTGTACCTCTGTCACCCTCCTGGGTGGATCCCAAGAAAGTACTGCCTCAATCTTTACTGGATCCACTACAACTCCAGCCTCTGAGATGACGTGTCCTAAGAAGTGAACCTCTCGAATACAGAACTGGCACTTCGAGAGTTTAACATAAATATGGTTCTCTCAGAGTGTGTCCTGTAATACCTGCAAATGGTTGGAATGCTCTTCCTCAGTAGTCGAGTCGATCAGTATTTTGTCAATGATGAATACGACAAAGCGATCGAGGTAAGGCTGGAAGATCCTGTTCATGAGACTTATGAAAACTTCTGGAGCGTTGGTTATGCCAAAGGTCATAACCAAGAACTTGTAATTTCCATACCAACACCTTAAGACCGTCTTCTACACATCCTCATCTTGAACTCTGAGCTAGTGATTGCCTGACCTAAGGTCTATCTTTGAGAACCATCGTACTCCCTTGAGCTAATAAAAGAAGTCGTTAATCCTCAGGAGTGGTTACTTGTTCTTTATGGTCACTTGTTTTAGGAGACGGTAGTCAAAACACAGTCGCAAGATCCCATCTGCCTTCTTGGAAAACAAAATCAGAGATGCCCAGGGTGAAACACTGGGTCGGATAAATCCCTTACCCTGCAAGTCCTCCAGCTGTACCCGCAGCTCATGAAGCTCGGCGGGGGCCATTCGATATGCTGGAGTAGATATCAGTGCCGTTATGGGGTACAGGTCAATGTAGAAGTCTACATATTTGCGAGGAGGTAGTCTTGGAATGTCATCAGGGAAACTGTCCGTGTACTGATCCACCACAACAGGAAAACTCGGAATCCACACATCAACTGCTCCGAGGATGAGACTAGCCAACTGATGTGTGATTGACTCCCCCCTCCTCTGTGTAAGTCCATCCTGCACTTCAAAGGATCCCTTCTCGCTGGTGAAGGTGAACCTGGTCCCATCTGTGCAGATACACCGCACTTTGTGCCAAATATAGTCAATCTGAGCATGAACTGTGGATAACCAGTCCATACCCAAGATGACATCGTAAGGCCTCGACGCTGCTACAAGAAGATCCCAACCGAAGCTCTCACCTCATAGAGTAATCTCACACTGCCGATACCAGTGAAAAATCGTCGAGTCTGCTCTCATAGTAGTCTCTAGCCATAAGGATCAAGACAACGGCTCCATCAGAATCTCCGAGCTCCAAACGAGGGTAGTGGCAATAAAACAATGACTCACACCTGTGTGTATAAGTACTACAACAAGGGTGGAGTAGACACAGATTGTGCCTCGAATCATCTCAGGTGCAACATGGTCGTAGGTCTCTAATTCCTAGATCTGATCCCATCTCTGTCCGCCAACTCCCTGTGGTCGGGGTGGACCTCTTGGTGGTGGTGGTGGTAGAGCCTCGAAATGTCGTCCACCACCCGCTGCTTGGCTAGCTCCTCTGCCATGTCCGCCTACTCCCGGAGGACCACCACGGCTGAACCTCTACCTCTTCTTGGGAGGTCCCTCTATTATTAACCACTCATCTGCAAGGCAGGTCGGGTAGTCACGAGCCATGTGGCCCTACCCGCTACATGAATAGAACTTTCTACTCCTCGTATAGCTGACTCTGTCTCGTGTGTCCCGCACAATCGAACCTGTATCCTGGGGTCACCCAGTTGACAACCTAGTCCGGTTGGACCTCTGTGACATTTGTCTACTGCCGACTATAGAAGACTCTGCTACGTGTCACCCTGTGGTGGGTCTCGTTGCTGGTATCTGCTCCACAAGAAAACTCTCAAATATAAGGGCTCACTCCAGCACCCCCACATGCATCGGAATGTTGAGAGAGATCATCGAAGCCCTGATCTCATGTCTAAGTCCCTTCTCGAAGGTCCGAGACCTGAGGAATGGGTCCCATTCCATATCTATGGAGTAGCGCGGGAGGTCAGTGAACCTTGTTGAGTACTGAGCTATTGTCATGTTGCCCTGCTGTAGATGAAGTAACTCCTGAATCCGCACCGCATGAAGGGTGGCTGGAACAAACTCCGCCCGGAACAAGATCTCAAAGTCTGTCCAGAGTAATGATGCCTCATCATGCACCTAGAGCATCAGGCTCCACCATCTGTCTGCTGCTACATGCAGAAGACTCGTAGTAAGGATCACCAAGTGGTCGGCTGGTGTCTCTACCACTCTGAAAACTCTCATGATATCCTCCATCCAATCCTCAGCTGCTTGTGGGTCCGTCTCTCCCTAGATCCTGGGCAGCCTATGGCACTAGAACTCCTGCAACACACTCAGGCGTCGTGCACTCTCTGATATTGGAGATTTTGGTATCAGTGGCTCAGTGGGTAATGGTAATGTTGGTACCTCCGCTGTGATGGGGCCCTGCACCGAGGCCTCGTCGCTCGGTGGGCTACCATCTTATACAAAACTCCGAACCCTAGTTGGATGCCTTTGTGGGGCCATCCTCAAAAGAAATAGGTGTTACATGGTTAAAATAGTATACCTGGTGAGATAACACAAAGTAATCATGAAGAAAACTTTTTCAGAGGAAATACACACACAATCAGGGTTTTTGTGCACTGAGTCAAAGATCAGAAGTCAGAGTCATACTGTATGGATACATCAGACACCGCACCAACATCAGTTTCCCTAAAATGATAACCATACCCAAAACACTTAACACTATTTCCATTAAAAGAATCAAAGTCCAAGTTCTGAGTTACAACTTACTCCTTTGATACCAATTTGTCATGACCCATCCTCAGGGCCCGTGCCGTGACTACCCCAAGCCCGCCTTCCATAGGCCAGGGGCTGGCGACTACACCAAAGGCGTAATCCCTATAAAAAGGGAAGGCATTGCCTTTTAACCTGTAACACACACACAACCTAAACACAAGTAGTAGAGTACGCAACTAGAAGTAAACACTAAGTAAAACTGTATACAAAAGAAAGTGTTGGAAGGAAATGGGCCGAAAATATAAGCCCAATAGTAAAGTACAAACAACTATAAAGCTAGTACAACTGCAAAAAGGTAAAAAATAACTACTGAGTTGTCCTTCAGGAATCCCACCTGAAGGGTGGGTACTGATGGCCTCCTCAACACCCCAGGTCCATCCGTCCACTTCGTGTACATCTCACCAAGTGGTCCACCTCCGGGTACCGTCCAGCTCTATAACTCTCTGCCTCAATCAGTGCTCTCTGTCGTCTACAACCAACACAATGATGTACGGGCATAGCCCGTGCAGGGGTGAGTATTACGATACTCAGTAGGGACCCCGAGACCCCCGAAGGTGTCCCAGAATCCATGAAGGGTAAACCACAGAAGAAATATACAATCATTAAGTATCAACTAACCCTACTTAGGTATATGCCCACACATATACCTAATTTATCAATCATAGTTCGGCTCCAACTCTTGTTCCCAAGAACAACCCCGTCCACACAGGAAGTAAATTCAATCATCTCAAAGATAAATGATTGAAGGTCAAGACTCAGCTCACATAGGTATACTTATTTCGTAGAGTTGTAGAGATGATAAGATGTAGTCAATGATTCATCTAATCTATCATAACCACAAAGGATATAGGACCATCTAAGCTATTGGACCCACATAGGATATATGACTAGCAATACTATCGGACCCACACATGATACAAGAACATAAGTCAGAACTGTCGGACCCACAAGGGATCCCGGTTCAATAGTCATCACTGTCGAACCCACGGAGGATTCTTGTATAGTATTCATTGCTGTCAAACCCACAGATGATTCCACTTCAGTAGTCATCGTTGTCGAACCCACAGAGGATTCTGGTATAGAAGTCTTCACATTCGTAGCCAGCCCTAGGGTTCTCGCACACAACACGCTTGATTCTGGGAGGGTCGGCTCCTCGATCCAAGTGTCGATACATCAACTATCACGAAGTCCTGAGTTGATGTATCCCGTAGTTCCGTCTCATCAAAAAGTAACTCAACGTGACAGACGACGTGCCAATCGGATGCCTAGTCTAAGAGTTATTGGTGTTTTCGTTCCAGGGGCCCGGTTGGATTTTACACTCGATCCAACCGATCCATTTTACAAAATTTGTCCGAAACTCACCTAGAGTATCCCAAAAGGACGACCTCGTTGCGAGGGTCCTAGTGTCACAGATGGCGCATCGATCATATGCACAGTCTAGAAGTTATTTGCATTTAAGCGAAGACGGGCCCGACCAGTCTAGCCCAGTGGGCTGGCGGGTCGGCCTGACCTGACTCGGTGGGTCTGACCCGGTTGGGGGTCGGCCCGACCCGGCTAAGCGGGTCCGACCCGGCTGGGGGTCAGCCTGACCTGGTGGGGTGTGACCCACCTACGGATCCGGCACGTGATGCGGGCCGGCCTAGTTCGCCTAGCGGCACCATGCGGCGCCACCTCCTCCTATGGCCGGCCGACCGTAGCCGGCCGGTTCGTCCCGGTGCATGCAGCCCACATTGCGGGCCACAGTTCTACCCACATGGTGCCTGTGGGCTCCACAGTCCTCCATCCCAACCGGCCGGTTCACACCACCGAGCGGCCCATGGATGCGAGCCGCGTCCTGCTCCGCGTGGCGCTTGCGGGCGCCGTGGTTTTCCCGCCCCACTGGCAGGCGGCCGGCCGGTTCTTCCAGCTGAGCAGCCTGCGGTTGTGGGCCGCGATCTCCCTCCACGCGGCACCTTCGTGCACCATGGCTCTTACACGCGGACTGGACGGATTGGCCGGCCAGTTGTCCCGCGGTCTGGGCGGCCCAAGTGGCCGCTGGTCTGCCTCCATGCGGCCGGCGTGCGACCGCCAGCACTGTCGCTGCCTCCGGTCTCCAACGCCACTACCTCTTCCACCCCGCGGTTCTTCTCCGGCGCGGTGTGATGACACCGCTCCCTTTCAGCTTCGCCTCCGACGTCAATCAACAAAAACCAACAGAGGGGCGTTTGGGCCGTGTTGGTTCAGCCCAAACCCTCCGCATTAAGCGATAACAAGTGGCTATAAATGATCCCAAAAAAACAACAAGGATCGAGGGTACAATTTATACATTTAAAATAATAAGAAACCCCCTACGTCGTATTTTTCATTGAAAGTTGATGAGTCACGGAAGACGGACATTGGGGAAGATGGACGTCGTTCCATCAACGTCAGAGGGGATGATTTTGTCATTGGCAGCGTTCTTTGTGGGTGGCGTCTTCCCTTTCTTGCCCAGTTGGAATGGAAGAAGACACGTCGTCATTCTTCGGTGAAAATGGCGTTCTTCATCGAGAGGTTATAGTTCATCCAAGGGTTCTCCCAAAGCTCCACTATTTCTCCCCAACCTAGAAAAAATATTCCAACCATAATAATATGACACATATTATTATGCTCACATAATGAATTCAAAATAATTCAAAATAGAAGAGCCAATTAATTAATTTATAGCTTAGTTAATTAATTGAGAGAGTGAGTTGGCACATTAAGAGGGAAGGTGGAGAGGCTCCACCATTAATTTGGGAGTTCAATAGTTAAAAGGGGAGTTCAAGGGAGTTGAGGAGTTTGATGCTTGTGTGGGACCCACCACATAATATCCTCCCATGGGAGGTTATGTGGGTGTGGGCCCCCCTCCAACTTCCCTTTAGAGGATTAAACCACCACCTGGTTAAAAAAATTTTTGTCATATTTTTATTTAATTTATTTAGAAAACCCCCAAAATTAACTTCCGCTCTCGACAAAACGCAACTACGGTAAAGGTCTCCTTAAGAAAATATCGGCATTGTGAGTTCATCGGTGTCCTCAGATTTCAATTCTGAGCACCGGTTCAAAAGATATATAATCCTGCATGCACGTTTACTGAATATACCCGAATAAAACTTTAGAAATTGATTCCGGGCACACTGGGCCTCGGAATCAGGCACCATCAGAAACCGCAGACTCGTAAAATTCCCATGTAGTTAAGAAAACATTTTCCATAGAATTTATGGATATTTAAAATTAAAATGAATGGTATATTCATATATCAACATACTGTTTTGTGATCTGATCCATACCATCAAATGATCCATAGTCTGTAGGCATCGTTTTGTCATCACACTCTCCATTCAAGGGCCTGTGTAACCAAAACTAAGCTACCTAATCATCATAATACATGAAGAAATGTTCTACAGGCTATGAAATACCACATTAAATAAGTGTCATTATATGTAATAATAATTCATATCAATAATAGTTCTCAAGAATCTACCCACAAATCATATGAATGCACATCCGAAATTGGGTCTCAAGGTCAACTTCTTCACCCTAATGCAGAAACTTATCTACAATGTGTTATCAAGCCTAAATAAAAAATCATGAAAGAATCATATTAAAGGAACTATATGGAAAGGAAATTCCTACCTCAAGTTTATTGATGAATAACTTCAAGGTTCATTAATAATTAATTCCCACACTACATCACACACCCATAAAGAACTAACTTGAAAATCAAGGATTCCTATTTCGAGTTTCAATTCACTAATAAAGATGTTTCAAAGGAGAATTAAGAATATTTAATGTCAAGAAGGGTCTTTATATAATCAAATACCTTAAGTATTCCACCAATAAAACTAATTCGAAGGTATGTTGAAGGAGAAGATTCCAATTCACTATATTTTTTTTCAATACAAGAACATATCATGAATTATTTGTTGATTCTATAAGGTAACCTGAGGTCTATCCAATTATAATCAATTAATAATCAATAAATCTATGTAAAATGAATTTAATATGATAATAAATAATAATATCATCTCAAGATGATTGATATAAGTAAAATTACCTAGAAATGCCCACTGTTTTTGAGGAAATTAACTCTGGTCAAAACAGATTTCATTAAAACATAGAAACCACCATAAATATTGCAATGATTCAAGAATAATTTATTATATGTCCTTTGAATTAATAAATTAGGAATGAACATGACAAATATAGGAATTATATGAAGAAAAAATAGGTAGATTAAGTAGAAACATAAAAAACAAAGGGTTTTGTATCATATATGTCAATTCTAGATCATAAACTCAATCAGATTTTCCAAAATCAATTTTTAGAGGAGAGTAAATCACTAGGGATGAATAAGAGTCTTATAATTTTGGATATATTCCTATAAAAATAATAAGGGGTAAAAAATGACTGTAAATGGTCATTAATGTGGAAATCAGATCATTAATTTCATGTGTGCATGGTTTGAAAAATTGTGTTCCAACCGTATGCCCTTTCTAGGCTTCTTGGAAAAGATAAATGGTTTATTAAACCATGAAAAGACCATGATATTATCCAAAAAATGTTACCTCATGGTTTTTCAGTTGAGATTTCATGATTTTTCAAATTTTTCACCTTAACTATATAACACCCCTTTAGCCTTTGACTCTACTTGCATGGTTTTCTAGAGAATCCACATGGTTTGGGAAAACTGTGCTTAAACTATGCAACCTTAAAAGTCCCTAAAAACTCTCCAAAACCATCCAAAATCCTTTGTAAATTTTCCAAAACAATTCATAGCTCAAAAAAATATTTTTAAAGGATGAAATAAACTCATAACACACCATAAAAATTAGATGTCCTTATATTCTCTACCTCAAAAGACTTATCATCCTTGAGAAGTATCTCTAGTCATCATACTTTATTAACTTAGGACAACAAGCCCAAAATTTTTCCTCCCGCCACCACGTCTCCTCTAGGATTTATCCATGATACTAAAGAATCTATACAAGTGGTACTCTCTTCTATCATGGGTTCTTCTCAATCCAGTCTATAATCCACACCAGACATTCAATGAATGATATATTAAACTCAATATCAACATCCTCATAGTTGATGACATGTGTAGGATCTGGAATGTACCTATAAAGACAAGAAATATGAAACAAATAATTCATAAATTGGTAATGATAAGGAATATCCCTATAGTATGATAGTGTTCTAATCTATTTGATGATCTCTAAGGGTTGAACAAAACACAGGGCTAGCTTCCCTTTCTTCTTCAAACATCAGTGTCCTAACCAAGGAGTATCTCTCAGAAAAACCCAACCACAGAAAACAAACTACAATGGTATCCTTATATGGTTGATATAATATATTTTATTTCCCTAATCTGTGATCAACTACTTTTGAACCAGATATACTCTTTTGGAGGTCTCTTATACCATACTGACCCCAGAACTGCTGTCTCACTAGCCTCCTACCAAAAAAGCGGTGAATGATATGACTTAATATAAAGAGACTCATTAGTTTCCATTTTATTAAAAGTATAATAGTATTTTATGAAAATATAAATTGATCTAGGTGATCATCCCATGCTCTAACAAATTCTAGAACACATGTTTTGAGTATATCCTCCAATATCCATATCTTCCTCTCTGACTATTCATATTTTTTAGGATGGTATGGTTTACTCAATAATAGTTGAGCCCCAAAGGAATTTTGTAATCCCTACTAAAATTGTGATGTAAAATATTCCTCTATATTAGATATAATGCTCAAGGTAGCTCCATGAAAGTTTATTATCTCAAGGAAATATAACCATCCCAGTTCATCATCCGAGTGAGTCTCGTGAATTGATAAGAAATGAGAAACTTTAGTTAAAAAATAGAAAATCACCTATAAAACCTAATTTTGGGTAAACTCATCCCAAGGTTCATCATGAAATCCTCCCACTTATACATGGTCACTAGATGTGGTTGGAGAAACCCACTAGGGCACTGGTGCTCAGCCTCTATCCTCTAGAGGGTAAGGCATTAGGAGACAAATCAAGTAATATCCCTCTTCATCACTGGATGCTAGAACATCCACCTGATTCTATGGTACATATTTTTCACCATAGGATATACCACTCACTTATAGGTATATGATATTCTCATAAGATCTTCCCAAATAGAAGTAGGGGCTACAACTCTCCCATATGCTAGGATCACATCGTCGTTACCTAATGACCACCCAGGTATCAGGTCATCACCTAATAACTATTATAGTATAAGAACACACTCTAGGTTAGTATCTTAACTAGATTTAAAAAATCCTACTAAAAAATATGTGACCAAAAATGGGGCCTAAGTCATCAATATATGGTTCTTAGAAGTATCCATCCTACAATCAGACGACAATATAATCGGGCACTACTATTCCCATAAAGGCTAGTCACAAAGATATTGAGATACCTATTTCTTATATAAAATATCATTCCCAACAAAGTTTACTTTACTTAGAGTAAATAAAATCTCAATTTTGAAATTTTTTAGATACTCTACCTAGTACCTCTTTCTCAAATTTAGGTCCCTCTTTGTGAAGATAAAGTGAGGGAACTTATGGTCCATATAGAAAAAAACCTCTCACCAAAGAGATAGTGTCTCCAACACTTAAAAGCATGAAATATGGTTTGTAGATCTATGAAATGGGTATGATAGTATTTCTCATGGGTTCATAGCTAACGTGGACCATAAACTACTACCTCATCCCTCTATACCAGTACTACTCCCAAACCAATTCTTGATGCGTTATAGTAAATAACCCAACCAATACCTATCTCAAAAAGTATTAATACTACATAAAATTACTCCGGTTCCACATATATACTAAGAAACCAGATTCCATATTAAATTCATCTCCCAAATCCAAAATTTACACTTTATTAGATTTTAATAATGCTAATGCACTCGAAGAGTACTCAGAAATATCTCGATATGTCTAACATGCTACTTTAGGGTTGGTGAGTAGATGAGGATTCCATCAATGACCACCATGACGAATGAGTTAATATATAGGTGAAATTTATTATTCATAAGATCCATAAATACTTCTGTATAATTATTCAGTATGAATAACATCACCAAGTAGTTGTATAGAACATACATTCTTTTAATCACCATCTTCAGGATGTCCTCCTCTCTAACCCACAACTAGTTATAGCTTGTTCAAAGATCAATCATGGAGAACCACTGGGCTCCCCATAACTGATCATAGAGATTTTCAATACTGGGTAAAGGATATCTATTCTTCACCATCACATGATTCAGCTTCTAGTAACATATACAGAGTCAAATACTACTATCTTACTTATTTGAGAACACGATAGGTTCACCCCATGGTTAAGTACTCTGCATAACAAATCACTTTTTCCCCAAGTCCTCTAGTTGTACCTTGAGATCCTTCAACTCATCTAACAATATGCGATAAGTGTGCATTGAAATCAGGTGGGAACTTGGAATAAGATCTATCTCAAACTCAACTAATCTATCATGGGGAAGTCCTATGAAGTAATCTAGAATTATGTCCTGATAAACATTAACAACTATAGAAAAAAGTAGGAGACTAACACTAATTTTATTTAAGGATACAATATTGTAATATATTCCATGTTAATCTAAAGCTAACTAAAATATAGAAAAACTCTACTTTATACTAGTTACAACTCACCAGTCATCAATAAATTCTCTCCATTTGGAAACTTAAAAGATACTAGTATCCACAATAATCAATATGAGCTCAGAAATTAGTCATCCAACCCATGTTAAGAATCACATCGTAGCTCATAATTTCTATAATCATGAAGTCCTATAGATATCTATAATTGAAAATGACTATAAGACACTCTAAGAATCACTAAAGACAGTCCAATTTCATGACCAATGGTGTATCAAGGAAAATAAACTCAGAATACAACTTGACCAATAAGTCAAGTGCAACAAAAACTTGTATAGATATAAAAGAATGAGAATCTTAGACATCAAATAGAGTAGTGGATAATTTAAAAGTGATCAATACCTTAACTTGAACAATATATGATCCATTTCCAGTATCTATTGGAGTCTGATCTACTTTTTGAAATCAATCTGTCATAATTTAGTGACCCTATCCCTATGGTATGTGACTCACCCAAGTCATAATCATGAAATCCTACTACTGAGGACCTTAGATGGATCCCTAGTTTCTTGACCATGTATACCTCTATCCTATATAGAAACCTGACCTCATAGATCTAGATAAATAATGTTAGAGATGAACCTTCATTATAAACTTTTGACATTAGCTCTGAGGTATTTTGTAGACCATATAGTAATGACTGAACTTACTATAGTTGAAGATATGTGGTACTCCTCCTGAGGTAATTGAAATTTTTTAACTCTGATCCACCTTTTTAACACTACCCTTCTACACATATCTGATCTTTATCTTCATCTTATTCGAATATACACTCATATTAATAGTAATAGGTTCACTCGCCTATGTTTGGAAAGGTGTAAGAAGACCAAATGAACGATCCTCATCCAGGCCTTTCTCGATAGTCAAGGCCTTGTGTAGTAATTTTGGGTATATCTCTAGGTTTAAGGTAAAAACCTATCATTTGATGTTAGGATGAATACAAATCTCAAAATTCCTAGTCCTGATGCATAAACTCACCCAAATCCCAAAAAATAGTAACAAAAATACCATAAATGGTAACTCATAGGTTTATTACACATGAGTTGGCTTGAAAAATAGAAACTCCCATACCCAAGTTCCACACAACCTATATATTTTATACCGTATACCAAGTTAGTCAAAATAAAGAGAGAAAAATAAAATTTTATTTCATTTTTTAATGCCCCAACCAGAACCACTAATTCTGATTCTAAGAGTCACTTGACCTCAAGCATGGAGGTGGCATTGTTAATGACCCTAATGAATATATGATCATTGCCTTAAAAAGTTTCTATAGTTAGGGTGAATCATTTTTTTCCAAATCCAAGGATCATCTATATGGGATCTAGGTTTACAGTTCACTAGATATACCGATGACTACCATTTAATTGGATTCTATTGTTCTTATCAGTTCTTTGCAGTGAAAGATTATTACTCCCTAGTTTATAGTGTATATCATCTGCAAAATAAATGGAATTATCAACCAAGATGTCCTGATGCATATGTGGATCTAAGGAAATAAATTATTAGACTTTTTGGATTCAAAGTATAATCAAGGTAATCATAAAAAAATATTTTATAATTTGGGTCCTCTCCCTCCTGAGTGTGCAATTATAGTTTATGGAAATGATCTTGGTCTGTACTATTTTAGACCTCCTTGACCCTATTCCATATGGGGACTGTTAATAAAATTTATTACTTTGGATGAATAAAGTAATATTTATAGAGCACATGTCATATAAATAAACAAATGAGCTTACAAAAATGTAAATCTAAACTAGATTAATAAATATGATAAGGAAAAAATAAATATAGTAGCAATAGATCAATGCTTGTCCTGGAATTGTCTCTAACTCTAAGATTCCATATCCTTAATTCCCCATCATATGGACCTTTCCTTTAATTGGATCCCTAGTCATAAAATCTACATGTGCACTAAGATTTCTATGTAGGGTGTGTGTAATAATCCCACCAGGAAACCACCAATGAATCCTTAACATACAAGCATATAATATATATAAATGTATGTCATTATATAAAGTAAATTATCAGATAATAATACAACCACACATGTGCCGAGTCATCATGCACTTATCAAGACACCGTGAACCCCAACCCCACCTGCTTTGGCATGATGCCAGTAAGGATGCCAATGTATGTCAACCCAAGCTCCACCTTTAAGTAAATTCCACATGCACCACCCTAATTTTGGACATTATCTGGAACACCACATACCCCACCTTTACAGTGGTCATTATTAGGAGCATTGCATGACCCAATTTGATGGTGGTCATTAACAAAAGATGATTGTAAGTCCCACCTGAAATGTTTGACATTTCGGGATAACACATCACCCCTATATAGAAATCTACCACTTCAACCTGTAGCCGAAAGATTCAAAATTCCCTTTTATAGTCTACTCCCACATCAATAGAGTTTTTTATGATGTGACCCATACCTTAAAATGATCAATAGTGTGTAACCATAATATGGTTATCATGCACCCTCTATAAGGGGATGTTCAATAGCAACTAATCCACCTGATCATCCTGATACCTTAAGCATGGTTCCCCAGGATATAAAGTAATATAATAAATTTTTATCATAGAAAGAAAAAATATGGCATATCAAGAATATTTCTCAAGAGGATACACAAAAATAATATGATCACACATCAAGAAAAGTGTCTCAAGGGCCCATAATTTACCCACATTAAAACACTTATCAAGTATGTGTTATCAATCATAAACAAACAATCATTAAAACATTATATACAAGGACCTATATAGAGAGGAGCTTCACACCTCAATGTTTTTTATGATGAAATCAAAGGTTCATTAAGAATTAATGTCTAAACCACATTGGACACATTGGACACCCATAAATAACTATATTTCATGTCTTGGATGCCTATATTGGGTTTTGGTTCATAAATAAAATGTTTTAAAAGGATACTTAAGAAGATTCCATGCCAATAAGTGTGGTTAGAAAATCATATACCATAATGAGACCATAAATGGAACTAAATTTGAGGTATGTCGAAGGAGTGTTCAATGATTCCTTGGATAAATTTTTGATTCAAGAACAAATAGGGATTTATTATCAATTCTTGAAGGAACCCTTAGGTCTATCCCAAGATCATCAATCCATCATCAATCCATTAGTGGAAAATGGATTCTAGATGAGAATCAAGAAGAATAAAGTCTTAGATGATCGATCTATGGAAAATTACCTAGAAACACCAACCATTCATGAGTAATTTAACATGGTCAAAAGGCATGCTATTTTCATGATGATACCATGACCAATAAAGCAATTATTCAATAATACATTGTTAGAATGAATTTGAATTCATAGACCAGGAATAAAAATTCCATCTCTCCGAGTCATCTCAAGATAAAAGATGTAGATTAAGGAGAAACCCAAAGAACATAGGGTTTTTCATCACATACCTAAATTCTAGATATTCAACTCACTTAGATTCACTAGAATCATGCTTTGGAAGAGAGTAAATTGTCTGGGAAGGATGAAGGCGTCTCTAAATTTGGGAGAGATTACTATACAAAAGAACATGTGAAAATTAGACTTAAATGGAAATTAATTTGGAAATCAAATAATTGATTTCAAACATTAATGGTTTGGCCACATGGTTTAATAAACCATGTGGTAACCTTGAAAAATTTTCAAGCTTCATGAAAAATACTCACTGTTTGTTAAAATGTGTGCCAATCGTGATATTGTCCAATGAAACTTATTATATAGTTTTCGGGTGATGCTGCACACTTTTTAAAATTGTGTGCCTTAACCATAAAAAACCCCTTGAGTGCCTCTAGCTTAATGGTTCCCTATAGAATCCATATAGTTTGGGAAAACCTTTCTTAAACTATTAAACCGTAAAAGGCCCTTAAAACACTTCAAAACCATCCAAAAAACCTTAGAAATAAGCCCAAACAATTCATATCTCAAAAAATATATTTAAAGGTTGAAATTAACTCACAACATACCTGAAAAATATGAGGCCATTACAATATGTATTAAAATAAATTAACATCCATCCAATAGTTATTAGTTGGCATATAATAAGAATAAATTAATTTTATTTTTAAATGATCCATTTTTCCTATAACTATTTTTATAAACATTAGGTAATTTTTATCTAAATAAATTAAATTGATCAATTTTTTTTGACTCCAATATTTTTTTAAACATATAAAAGAATATATTAACATTCATTTAATTAGTAATTTATTGTAAATAAAAATTAAAACACTTAATGTATAAAAAACATTTATCTACAAAAGTTGTTTTTTATATCTTATGTTTTAAATTGAAAGTGATTTTTTTCATATTTATGAATTTAATTATATTTAATTGATTAAAAATTTGTATTAATCATTTCAAAATTAGGTGTGAGGGGTTATATTATATTCTTCTTAAAAAATAATTACCATGGTAAGATTAATAAGGGTAAAAGAAGTAATTTAATGCGTCTTGAATTTTTCTAAAGTAATTTTATAGTTAAAACTTATAGAATACCTTTTTTAGGTTTAAATTTAAATAGAAAATTAATAAACACCATTTCCTCACCCAACTCACCTAACTCTCATGAGATTCCATCTTTACCCCTCACATAACTTTATTTTTTAAGGAAATGTCCTTATTTTTCACCTATAAAAGGAGCTCACTTATACTCACTTCAAGACACACTAATACGTAAAATTTTCATTTAAATGAATATTATTTTTACTATCCTATATCTCTCATGAATTTGGAAACTTATTGTTTTCAATAAGAAGCACAAAATCCTCCATTTCCACTTAGTCCTCTAAGGTAATAATCAACACCTCAATGTGTGTACTATACACTCCCTAACCTTTTATTCTCTATATTTATCCTATAAATATATTCTAAAAATTATAAAATATCAATATCAGTATCATTTTTATAATTATGTTTTTTTATATTTATGTAACATCCATTATCTATTTCCCTCCCGTTCGTTGGAAAATTAAAACATCACCCGTGTTATGTGTGGACTACTATCTCCATGAATGACATACTTTATTTTTCATCATCACATTAAATGGATGGTTATAATAATGTATTTGATGAATAAAATTTATATTTATTAAATGATTAATATTATAGAAATATAAAATAGTTATTCTATTAATATCTAACCATTATTAATATACAACCTTTTGTTCATTAAAAATTGTTGAAATAAGCTCATCACTAATTTTATCTTCACGAAACTTAACTAAAAATATCATGGAATAATATTAGAACATTATAAAATATTATGAAATACCTTTTTAGTATCTTAAGTAATATAGGAATGATGATTTTGGTGTCAATTTATATAGATTGACATAGACATTACAAAGCAGGTATGAAGCAATCAATGTTTTTAACATCCGATGATGAAAACAAACAATAACAAACAAACAAATGTATAATAAATGATTATAATTAAATAGTGTAAAAGGTAATATATTTGAAAAAAATTATTAAATAATTTATTAATATTTTTAACTTTATTATATAGGATTTTAATCACTTTTTATGGATGTCAGGAATAAAGGTAAGTGTTTTTGTCTCAATTCCCCTTCATGGAGGGATGATTTTAAATTTTGAACCTATTATTACTTGACATGGTGGAATTAATACCCCATTTAATTATTTCATCATAACTCACCTTTATTAATATAATTTAAAATTCAATTTCATAATCTCTCATTCATGTTATTTTAATTCATACATTACCAAAGTTGTAAGGGATTTTGATAACTAAACTTCATTTCTTTGAGTTATAAGTTTTATTTTAAAAATTCATTCTTATATGTTCCCTATGTTCTTAAATTTTCTATTTTATATGATTTTACCTATTCTATCTCTAGGTAAAATGAGAATTTTAATTCCAATATTTTTCCTTGATGAATTTATTCCTTAGAAAAATTTAACATTGTTAAGAATAATTACTACAAAAAACACTAGTGATGTTTTTTTGGCATTAACAAAATTTTAAAATGTCATTTATTAATTTACTGACATTTATAAAAAACGTTTTTAAATGAGGTGCCACAAAATTTGTGATGTTTACAAACATCACAAATTTAGAAATGTTTATAAACGTCACCAATTGATGACATTTATAAAAGTTACTAAATTAGAGAAATTTATAAATGTGACTATTTAGATACACCACATTTACCAACATTTTTTAGAAACATCGATAAATAAATGTCTCTAGATTAAAAATGTTCATAAAAATATCTATTTAGAGACACCTCATTTACTAACATTTTTTTAGAAACATTGGTAATTTGAAACCTTATATAATGATGTTTCTAAAAAACATTGACAATTTTTTTTGTGAAATTTATATTTTTTACAAATATATTATTTTTTATATTTACAAATGCTTCAAAAAAACTTCAATAAATTTTTTATGAAATTTATAAAATTATTTTAAAATATATTATTTTTTATAAAAAAAAATAATTTCATGCCTAGATCCACCGCCGACCTCCATGGGACTCTCAAAATATATTCCAAAATGTTGGTAATTTATTTTTCTAAAATTTATAATTTTTTCTGTAAATTTATTATTTTTCTATAAAAAACATAATATGTAACTTCTACAACCACCCCCACACTCCATGCAACTCCCCTAATTTATTCAAAAAATGTTGTATATTTTTTTTCTGAAATTTATAATTTTTTCTTGAAATATATTATTTTTTACCAAAAAATAACATGTCTCCTCTATAACCACCCCTACACTCCATGGAGACTCTTCCCAATTTATTCACACTAGACTCCCACCATCCCATGGTACCCATGATCCCACTTATTCATGCTAGCTCTACACACCAACATGCAACCCATCCAACCCTCAAATGCTCCACCCCCACGCTCCACGGGACTCTCCAAATTTATTCACACTAGCTTGACTCCCACCATCTATTGACACCCACACTCCCACTTATTCACGATGGAAATACACACCAACAGACATCCCATCCAACCCTAAAATTCTCCACCCCTTACGCTCTATGGGAATGTACCAATTTATTCATGCTAGACTCCCACCATGACATGGCACCCACACTCCCACTTATTCATGATGGATGTACACACCAACACACACCCCATCCAACCCTCACATTTCCACCCCCATGCTCCATTGGACTCTCCCAATTTATTCACACTAGACTCCCACCATACCATTGAACCCACAACCCCACTAATTCATACTGGGTGTACACACCAACACGTATTCCATCCAACCCTCAAACGCTCCACCCCCACACTCCATGGTACTCTCCCAATTTATTCACACTAGACTCACAACATCCCATGTCACACAAACTCTCCTTAATCACGCTGGCTATACACACCAATATGCATCCCATCCAACCTTCAAACGCTCCAACCCCATGCTATATGTGGATCTCCCAATTTATTCATGTTAGACTCCCACCATCCCACAGAACCCACACATCCACTTATTCATGCTAGCTATACACACTAACACACATCCCATCCAACCCCCAAACACTTCATGTTGCAAACCAAGGAATAAATAAATCCACATCCGGTATAATTTGAAACATTAACTTGCAGATTTATACCAAAAGACCCGACCAACTCACCTATGCTAATTATGAATATAAAATTGTATTATGATATGTTTATATATATATATATAAATAGATTTCAGTATTTAAGAAATTAATATTATATATATATATATATATAATTTTGTATATTAATATATATATGTTTATATTCTATATTTTATGTTTATATATATAAGTATATATTATATTATATATATATATATGTATATATATTTATTTTTTACATATATGTTTATATATTATATTATATATATATGTCTATATTATATTATATATATATATATATGTTTATATATTTGTGTGTGTGCGTGTGTGTATAAATATATATGTGTATGTATACATATATATAATTACATATATATATATATATATATATTTATATATATAATTATCCGTGTTTTAAAACAATTGTAAAAATATCGCTAAAATAGCCATGTTTTCTAAAAAACATGACTGAATTTAATATATATACATGTTTTCATATATAAATATATGTATATATATATATTTATATATTTATATATTTGTGTGTGTGTGTTTATATTTATATATATATATTTTTATATATATGTTTATTTATATGTTTCCGAGTTTATATATATTAATATATATATATATATATATATCTAAATATATGTTTCTCTTTATATATATATATATATATGTCAGTATTTAACAAATCAATATTATATACATATAATTTTATATATTAATATAAATATGTATATATATATATGTGTGTGTGTGTGTGTGTGTTTATATTTTATATTTTATATTTAATGTTTATATATATATATATATTTTAGTTTATATTATATTATATATATATGTTTATATTTTACATATATGTTTATATTATATATATATATATAATATGTGTGTGTGTTATCTATCTATATGTTTATATTTTATATATATGTTTATATTTGACATTTATATATATATACATACATACATACATATATATTATATGTTTATATTTTATACATATATATTTATATTATAAATATATTTTATGTTTATATTATATATATATATTCTTATATATATATATATATACTTATATATATACATATATGCTTATATATATGTTTATATTATAAATATATTATATGTTTATATTAATATATATATGTGTTTATATTATATATATATATGTTTATAATTTAAATATACATGTTTATATATATATGTTTATATATATATGTTTATATATATGTGCATGTGTGTGTGTGTAAATATATATGTGTATGTATACATACATATAATTATAATTATATGTATCTGTATATATATAATTAACAACATTTTAAAGTGGAAAAAATGTCACTAAAATGTCCACATTTTCATAAAAATGACTAAATATAATATATATATATATGTGTCATATATATATATGTGTGTGTGTGTGTGTTTGTGTGTGTTTATATATATATAAATATATAAATATATATATATATATTTACATATATGTTTATATATATGTGTTTGTGTTTATATATATATATATATATGTTTATATATTTTTAGTGATGTTTCTTGAAAAACGTCACTAAATTAGCCATGTTTTTAGGAAACGTCTCTAAAATAGTGATGTTTTTATGAAACATCGCTAAATTAAGGACATTTCTTGAAAAACATTGCTAAATTTAATAATTGGTGATGTTTTTAAAAAACATCGCTACAAAAATGTTGTGAAATTAGAGTTTTTTTGTAGTGAATTCGCATCTACTTTAATGATTATTTTTCCTATAAATACATATTATTTCTTTTCACAAATGTTCTCCTTTTTTATTTGAAAATCCAAATATATCTCATGTGATCTTTATATTTCTCTTCAACCCTTTTCAAACGTAAGTTTTTTTCCTTTTTATGATGAGGGTTTTAATAAAGGAACATTAAAATATTAAAAAGGTTTCTCTTTTCATGGTCATATATTTTATCTTTCACTCCACATTAATGGAATTATCCTTTATTTCTTCTCAAATTTCCATTATTGTAGATTTTTTTCTAAATGAATTTTTAAAAATTCTTCATGCCAAATTCTCAAAAATAAATCTAAAATTGACATGTAACTTCATCGTTTTTTTGATTATGTTAAATATGTTTTATGAAATCTCTTATTATATTTCATCCATTTTCCTCTAAAACTCTAAAAGTTCTATCTCCTTTGGATTTATGTTTTATATATTACCCAATAAATTCTATTAAGAATTTATAGTTCATCACCCACATTGTTAATAAGGGCTATGTCCTCTATCACTCTTCATCCCTCTATTGATTTTTTTTAACAGAATGATACATGAATTGGTCACCCAATTCATTCCCTCATGAAATTTATTAAATAAAATCAAGGTAATAATACATGAACTTGGAGTAATGATATTACACTATAACTAATTGAGGGAGATACAAATGAAAGTGACATAAAGGCAAAAATATGCATGATACCTACCAAAAAACAAAGAATCATTTCTTATAAGAACGAATCCATATGAATCTAGAAGACAAATCAACAAAAGTGATGAGTAGAATCAACCAAATTTAATATAATAGCTAAGAGAAAGATGTTGAGCCTTCACTCAATATCTAATAGCATTATATTGATAGTATAATAACTCATCACCACAGATAATACTAACTTTATCCAAGCTCAAATTATGAGTGATGAAGCTTATCCTATCTTGAGTCAAACAATTATAAAGAAATAATGAAAAATATCTTATTGAATCTACAATATAATTCCTACTGTCATTGTCCCATATCAATCAGAGTTGAACTGCAGAGTTCAATTAGTTCCACAGAAAACTTCAACACAATGACAAAAGATGCATCAATTCCATGTGGAGAAAGAACATCAAGCTGTAAAAGAAAATAGAAATCCAAGACCAGTAGATAAAACAAAAATCACAATGTGAATAGTATGCATCAACAATGTTACATGGATGCATGATATATAATTTCAGTTATTGACTTTACCATACATGCACTATTCTATATAGTGTGAATGACTTACAAATTGAATGGTGTTTACTAGGAAATTTATTCTATATATTGACTAGAGAATTATTGAAAATTGCATAAAATTTATTTTAATATAGATAATTATTGATTATTTAGGAATTTTGATTATGTATATTTTATTCATTACATTTATATGGTTAATAAAGGTACTAGGGAACACAACAGAAGTTAGTGGACAAAGGATTTTAAAACTATCATCACTATAGTGATGTAACTTTCTTTCTCTAGTGATATGATCCCTGGTAGATGTTTGATGATCTCACATGAATTTAATAAGAACAAGAATAAAAATAATGATTACCTCATTTGGATCAAAGACGTGTTCATCTGTTGCAAATGTACAGAGAGTTTTTCTTGAAGGATTGAAGCTCGAACCCCTCTAGACCATCCAAACATTCTTCAAGAATCCCCACATACACCGATCATCAAATTACAAGTGCTAGCATAGAGATCCAATGATCCCTTTGATGTCACAATGATCACCATGATCCCATACCATCAACATGTGAAGAGGATTGAAGATTAGAAACTTGGAAGAGATATTTCTCTCTCTTGGACATGGGAAATAAGAGAGAGGAACTCTAAAATTCATGGGTACAAATAGTACCCATTAAAAGATTCCTCCTCTACTTATATAGTGAAAGGTAATTGCATAAAAAGGTTTCCCTAATCTCTGTATAAGTAACAGTTAATAAATAATAAATAAACAACACATTATGGTGAAATAACTATGACATAATGTCCTTTATATTTTATCACATACTTGAAATATATATTAAACATTTAACATAATAAAACCATGACATTAAATTGAATCATAATTCCCTCAATATTAAATGAACCTTGAATTTTAAAATAATATTCATTCATATAACATTTTTCCATGTATTTACTTAAATGCGTGTAAATAAATTTACTAAATAAATTCAACCCAATTATTCTATACATGAATAATAATGAATTTATTTATTCATCAATGATTTTTAATGATTGTAAAACACTCAAAACTTGTGGTGGGGCCCACAACATCCTATACACCTATTCACCAGAATAGGATAGATTCTTGAATATGATATTGTGTGTGACCCTCTAGGACCTTATCTTGATAGTAGTGAATATTATTCCCTGAACTGAATAAGTGTCTATCAACCCATCAAGAATCATAAAGAGACAAGAAGTATTCATAGTAATAACAACCATTCTATGAACACACATTGCATAATATAATTTCTTTGTCATGTGATATATCATAAAGCAGGATATACAACTTATGTCATCATCCATTATTCCTTTATTATTTGTTGACATTACTAAATGAATTTACCTTTGAATGCCATGGATATGGATTTAATGAAGTTAATACCATCCTGATTAACTAGGTCCGAAATATCACTTCCTCAACTCAGAAGTGAAAAATTCTATATGGACCACTCAACCAATGTCATACCACCAAAGATTCACCCAACATAAGCTACTTAACTCTCAATTCAATGCCTTGGTTTTTTACTTACATCAAAGTATAAGATAAAATGGAATACATTGATTATTATCTCAATTCAAGATAATAATACACATGTTCATAGATAGGAACAACCAATGAAACATAAAACATTTGATTTCTCTATTGATGGGTCTGTCCTCATGATCTCATCTATTAGATATCACCAAGTGTGAACAATATGAGAAGAAGTATCAATGATTATGACCCCCCGACACCTGATAGTCATACATCATCTATGTCGAGTCAGTATGATGTATTTAGACCATTGGAAATATTGTTTAAGATTAATTCCATAGTATCTATATGTTTTTATAATAGTATTGGAATTATTAAAACATTTTGATACAAAAAATAATCTATGGATATTACCATAAATGTAGTGGACACAGACGTATGAACACCCTTTTGACATAGACACATGTACACTATTTTTTTTAAGTAAAAAACATGTATATATCAAACAGTATATAGGTAATGGTAATCAAAGTACCTAAATAGGTTTGTTCTAGGGTACCCTCTTTCAACACTCTAACTCACACTAGATCCAACTGCTAACATGTCTCAACACACTAGCTCTTAGATGAGAATCATGATTCTATAGATATATGGATTTAGTTAGGGGGTCTACGATGTTATCCATTGTGGATACTCTAATAAATATGACTTCACCTTTCTAGGTAAAATCCATCAAAAGATGAAGCTTCTAAAGTATATTCTTTTTCCTCTAGTGTGACCTAGTCTCCTTGGCAAGAACCACTGCTGCAATATTATAACAATAATCTGGAACATGTTTCGTACTGTTAGGAAAAATACTAATGTCTGAGAAAACGTTTCGTATCCATACCACCTCCATATCTATATAAGAACCCTATATATACTCTTATTATACTATAGAGTCAAATACCATGTGTTTATTTGAGATTTTCTAGCTCACTGCACCCCCATTCAAGAAAAATACATAGCCTGACTTTGATTTTAGATCATTAATATTTATATGGAAACTATCATTAGTGTAACCCCTCACTACTGGTTCCTCATATCCTCTACTTGTTAGGAACATATCTTTTATATGATTCAAGTACTTCAGGATAGTTTTTATAGATGCCCTGTGTAGCTCACCTAAATTAGCCTCATATATTTCCACCATTCTTGAAGAAAAGTAAACATCAAACCTATTACATAGCATGAAATACAAGAAAGATACCACATCCATAGCATAATGGATTCTTATTCTCATTTCAATTTACTATTGTGTTAATGGACACATTTTCTTGGAGATATTGATACCACATGACATTAGAAACAACCAAATCTTGGATTGTTACATATTTTACCTTTTTAGTATATTGTCAATATATGTACATTGACTCAGTCCAAGCAGCCTCTGAGATCTATTTTGATAAATATTTATCCATATAATATACTCTTTTTTATCTAAGTCTTTCATGGAGAAGCATTCATTTGACCAAGTATTAACTAATTGCAATACTATCACTTTGTTTACTATAACTAACATGTTATGTAAAGAACCAGAAATTTTAAGAAATTTTTTTTCTTAAATTCTTTGGAATTTTACGAGTCTGCAGTTTCTGACGTCACGTGATTCCGAGGCCCGGTGTGCTCGAAATCAAGTTATGAAGTTTTTTTTGGGTATGTTCAT
This sequence comes from Viscum album, assembly GCA_963277665.1. Taxonomy (NCBI): domain Eukaryota; kingdom Viridiplantae; phylum Streptophyta; class Magnoliopsida; order Santalales; family Viscaceae; genus Viscum; species Viscum album. Next base: position 580,129,603 of record OY728129.1, on the reverse strand, counting down.
TAAATGTACGTGCGGGTTTTTATATTTTTTGAACCGGTGCACGGAATTGAAATCCGAGGACACTGATGAACTCGCAGCGCCGCTTTTCGCCTAAGGGGAACTTTACCACAGCTGCATTTGGTCGAGAGAAGAAGTTAATTTTTGGGATTTCTTAATAAAATAAATAAAAAATTATGTGTTACATAATTTTTGTTAAGGGGGTGGTAATCTTCTGCAAAGAGGAGTTAGAGGTGGGGCCCACACCCCACATAACCTCCCATGTGAGGATAATGTGTGGTGGGGACCACATGAGCACCTAACCGCTCAACCCCCCCTTTAACTCCTTAAACCCCCTTTTAACTTTTGAACTCCCACATTATGGTGGAACCTCTCCACCTCCCTCCCCTTAATTATGCCAACTCAATTAATTAAAGTCCTTATAAATTAATTTGAGTGTTTAATTTATTTTGAATTGCAAGCCAACATTAAAATAATAGGGGGCCTATTATTTTACATGGGTTGGCGATTATACCTTGGGGAAGATTTAGAGAATTGGAAGAAAACATTCTTCCCATGACGAACGACGTACTCTCTCGATGAAGAACACAAGGCCCTCGAAAATCTTCTTATTTATTCTTCCTCAGCGTCAAGGGATAAGACACCGCCCGTGAAGAACGTCTCCAATGACAATGACTCTCCCTCTGACGTTGACGAATCGACATCGTCTTCTGCGACACCATCTTCCGTGACATCGTCTTCCGCGATGCCATTTTCATGCGACTACGACAAATGTACCTTGAATCAAGGTATAGGGTTTTGTTATAATTTTATATATGCGAATTATACCCATGTACTTGGGAAATTATATGTTGGATAATTGTTGATCCTCTAACACAGAGGGCATGGGATAACGAACAAGTCTGGACCCTCCGCAAATTTGTTCATGATGCGCGGTTTGTTGGGCGACGAGTGAACAAAAGGGAAACAATATTTTAAGGCTATCGCAGTAAAGAGAAATAACCAAGGAGGATGTAGGCGCAGATGGGAGGAAAAACAGACCACCGAAATGACTCAGGTGGCCCACAAAAGAGCGCGGTGGTGCCGACGACCGGAGGTAGTGGCCGACACTGGCCGACTGCCTGGGGGCAACAGTGCCCCTCGCGCACCGCCAACGAAAGGCCGTCGCGGCACCAGCTGCGGCGGTGGAGCGGAACCCGCCTCGTGGGTTTTGGGAGGCATGGGCAGCGCTAGCTGGCACTTCCATTATAGAGAACCGGGGGGCCACGGCCCCCCTGCTCTGTGCTCGGCCAGCTGGCCAAGCCGTGGCCGGCCACCGGGCCGGGCCGCCTGCTGCGCGGGATGGGCCGCCCTCGTGTGGGCCGGGTTATAGCCATCGGGCCGGGCCACACCCTACCAGGCAGGACCCGGACCCGAGTTGGGTCGACCCAGTTTGGGCTGACCCAGGGCGGGTTGGGCCGGGTCGGACTGGACCCAGACCCCCCTCTTCGGATTACATTTAGTTTTTCACCCATAACTTGAGCTACAAACCTCCAATCGATGCACCGTCAGTCGCGTTGAATTCCTTGGATCGAGATGGTTATTTAGGTATATCAAACTCAAGGTTTTGGTTCATTTTTTGTATGGACGGGTTGGTTCGATCACGAAACCAACCGGTCCCTTGGAGTAGAAATGCTTATAACTCTCAGACCGGGCGTCCGATTGATGTGCCGTCTATTGCGTTGGGTTTCTTTTGATGAGAGGAAAATTCAGGATACATCAACTCAGGAATTCGTGATAGTTTATGTATCTACCCCCTTTTCTCTAGGAGCAAACCCTTCCGGAATCGAACTTGCTGTGTGCGGGAACCCTAGAGCTGGCTGTGACTGCGACGATGACTACCGTACTGGAATCCTCTGTGGGTTCGACGATGACGACAACTGTACCGAAATACTGTATGGGTTTGAAAGTTTTAACAGAGTAGCTGGTCATGTATCCTGTGTGGGTCCGACAACTTAGATGAATCAGTAATTACATATGATCATCTCTATTACTCTAGAATAGTTGGACTGTATCATGTGTGGGTCCTACTGCTTAAACGATATCGCTGGACTGTATCCTATGTGGGTGTGATATCTTAGACGAGATAGCTGGACTATATCCTGTGTGAGTCCGACAACTTAGACGAGATAGCTGAACTGTATCCTGTGTGGGTCTGACAGCTTAGACAAGATAGCTGGACTGTATCCTATGTGGGTCTGATAGCTTAGCTGGACTGTATCCCGCGTGGGTCCAACAACTTAGATGATCCAGCGGATACATATGACCATCTATATCTCTCTACAAATGTGGAATACCTGTGTGAGCCGAGTCATGTCTTTCAACCATTATCATCTTGGTTATTGACTTTACTTCCTTTGTGGAATTTGTTTGTGCTTGGGCTCGAGTGTTGGAGCCGGACTGAGATTGGTAACTTAGGTATATGTATGGTCATATACCTAAGTAGGGTTGGTTGATAATTTGTGATTGTATCTTTCTTATTTTTTTATCCTTAGTGGATATTGTGAGACCTTTCGGGTCTCGGGGTCCCTACTGAGTATCATTATACTCACCCATGCACGGGAAATGCCCGCACCTTGTTGTGTTGGATGCAGACAACGAACAACGCTGACGGAGGCCGAGAGCGCCACGACTGGACGGTACCTGGAGGTGGACCTTGGGACAAGTCGACACATAGAGGAGACTGAAGGACGTGAGTGCTGAGGTGGCCATCTGTACCTACCCCTCAGGTAGGAATTCCGGAGGACGATCCAAGAGCTGTTCTTTACTTACAGATGTTTGTCCCTTTTTACATGTACTCGTTGTTCAGTTGAGTTTTTATACTGGCCCATTTAATTTCCAACACACTCTTTTTTATTCAGTTTTACTTAGTATTTACTTTCTGTTGTGTACTCTATTGTGTTTGATTACTTTTATAAAGGCAATGCCTTCCCAGCTTAGGTATTTACGCCTTTGGTGTTAGTCGCCAGCCCCTGGCCTATGGAAGACGAGCTTGGGGTAGTCACGGCATGGACCCCGAGGAAGTGTTGTGAAAAATTGGTATCAGAGGATTCGGTTCTACCACATAACTTAGGACTCTGATCTGCCTTACTGTGAAGCAATAGTGTTAAGAGTATTGAGTGTGGTTTTCAGTCCAGGGAGTCCAGTGTTGGTGCGGCGGCCGAAGTATCCATACACCAGGACCCTAACCTCTGATTTCCGACTCAGTGCATGAAATCACTGATCGCATGTGTGTTTCAAGAGTTTATTTTGTGGTCTCTTTGAGTCATATCACCAGGTAAAACTTATTTACCATGGAACACCTATTCCTTATTAGGATGCCGCTGCGAAGACAACCAGCTAGGGTTTCCGAGAAAGTACATGATGACGGTCACCGAGTGACGAGGCTCCGGTTTAGGGACCTCTTTCTATGTTGGCACCACCGAACGGTGTACCAGCACCACCACCACCCGTATGGAAACATATACCCTCAGCTACACTGGTAGATAGTGCACGCTGACTGAGTGCATTGCACGAGTTCCAGCGACAGAGGCCTCTGAGGTTTTGAGGCGAGAGAGATTCAAAGGAAGCAAAGGACTGGATGGAGGTGATTACTGGAGTTTTCTGCCTAGTTGAGACACTAGTAGAGAAGATGTTGATCTTAGATACTAATCTTTTTTCAGTGAGTGACAATGAGGATGGTCTGTATAATGATAAAGTTTCGGTACTTGGACCGTTTTCTGAGACGGTACCTTTGAGCAGTGTGCCAACTATATCACTGCCTGTTGTACAACAGACACTACCGGCGGTACCGATAAAGGAAACTTGTATGATTAGTGCCTTACATGTGTTTCAGCACCATATATCCCTCAAGTTTCTAGGAGAGCCTGACCCACAGGCGGCTGAGGACAAGCTTGAGGAGGTGGATGAGATTTTTCTAGAACTTATATAGCTTCGGCAGGACGACGCGTCGGTAGCTGAGTATTCATCGAGGCATACCGATCTTTCCTGGTACTCGATGAATATGATTCGATCAGTGCTTTAGAGCTCGGACTTCTGAGAAAGGTGTGTTTAAGGATATCCGAGCTAGTACTTTTTCCTCTATGCATTCTTACTTATGTTATGGTGCTAGAGAGAACCTTTGTGGTTGAATGTTCATTGGCTGAGCAGATACAGCCAGTGAATGATTGCAGTTGTAAAGCATGAAATTGGTGTCAGTCTCAGAGACTTGGGCGTGTGAGATGTTTCAGGAAGAGGAAGTGTTAAGGACAGATGAATCTGTAGGGAAGTAGACGTGGAAGTAGAGTTAGGATAGCAACATGAGGTGGTGAACATTTTGACATGTTATAACCACCCGCCTTTGTTGTCCCCGCTAGGCTCATAGAGCTGGAGGGCAGGGAAGAGAGTAGCTGCAAGCGGTCAAGGATTGTGACCCAAGGGATCTGAGAATGACTTGAGGTACAATATGTGTCTAATAATAGCTGCCATATCAATAGAAATAGGTACCAATCATTCCTTCCTTCCATGAATCTTGTCCCAGACCTAGAGTTTCCGGTTAATCCATTGACTTGACCCTCGCGTCTGGAGATACCTTTGGGAGGAGACTCGATAATCACACTTACGAAGATTTTCTGATCTGAACCTTGAGGGGATAGTTTCGGTTGGAACCTCTTGGTGGTAGTGTCAAGGCCTTATGACGTTATTTTGGGTATGGACTGGGCAACCACAGTTCATACACAGATTGACTGTATTAGGGAAAAAGGTTGTGTTTTATCTACAATGTTAGGATGGGGTTTTCCTTGGTCGTCGAAAAGGAAAACCTAGGCAGCACAGGATGGAATCATGCATAAGAGGGTGCAGCTGATCACTCAGGAGTCGGCCAGACTTACCTATGTGCCAGACTTCTCTAGAGTTTTTGTACTACTATCAGCTTTGATGAAGAATGGGAAACCATCCGTGTGGTCAGAGAGATACCAGCAGAGCTTTCAAGAGATGAGGTAGAGGTTGACCAGTGCACCCATATTGAGGCTACCAGAGGAGGGAGTAGGATACGTAGTTTACTGCGATGCATCAGGGACCGGACTCGGGTGTGTCCTGAATAAGGAGCGAGGACTGATCGTATATGGTTCATGGCAGTTGAGACAGCACGAGCAGAACTACGCTGCCCATGACGTAGAGTTAGCAGCAGTGGTCTCCGCCTTGAAGATGTGGCAAAAATATCTGATGGGAGAGCGTTTTACAGTCTACTCTGACCAACAGAGTCTCAGGTACATCTTCTCGCAGAAGGACCTGAACCTGAGACAGCAACGATGGCTCGAGTTCCTCTAGGACTATGACTTCGAGATAGTCTATACTCTTTGTAAGGGGAATGTTGTAGGAGATTCTCTCAGTAGGAGATCAGGCATTCAGCTACTAGGAGAGGCGACAGAACACTGCTTTGTAAATATCCTTTGTGGATTGAGATGGAGCAGCCTTTCTTCAGTATCTCATAGTCACTCCTCCACTTCTTCAATGATTCAGAGAGGCACAACATGGGGATGTTGAATATGAGATGCGACGTGCTCAGATATCCTCAGGTAAGGCACCTGATGGGTTTTCTAAAGGCGGGGAGCATGTCATCCTCTTCAAGGAACGTACCATGGTACCAGTTTCACTACAATAGGAGGTGTTTATAGAGTTCCACACTTCCCCTCTAGTGGTACATCCATGAGTGGTGAAGATGTATCAGGACCTCAGACGACAACATTGGTGTCCATGTATGAAGAAAGCAGTAGCATATTTTCTATCAATGCCTCACTTGGCAGCAAGTGAAGGTGGAGCACTAGGTTCCAGGAGGCTTGGTTCAGCCCTTAGAGGTTCGAGAGTGGAAGTGGGATGGGATATCCATGGATTTTGTGGTGGGACTTCCATGTACATCTAGAGGACATGACTCTATTTGGGTGATCATAGACCAACTCACCAAGTCAGACCACTTTCTATTGATCAGAGAGAAAAGATCAGTATAGATCTTGGGATGCCTCTACATTTAGGAGATCGTATGGCTTCATGGTGTGCCATCAACTATAATCTCCGATTGAGATGATCATTTCACTTCCCGGCTATGGAAGGGGTTGCAGGAGGCTCTCGGAATGCCGCTTCACTTGAGCACTGCCTTCCATCCTCAGACGGATGGTCAGACTGAGTGGACCATTCAGACTCTTGAGGATATGCTCCATGCATGTGTCCTTGACTTTGGTCGCAGTTGATAGGATCACTTAACCTTGGCGGAGTTTGCGTACAACAACAACTATCAATCCACCATCGGGATGGCACCTTACGAGGCACTGTACGACCGACCTTGCAGATCACCTCTGTGCTGGACTGACCCAAGAGATTCTGCACTTGTAGGACCAAAGATGGTGCAGGCTATGACAGAGAAGGTTCAGATCATCCAGGATTGGATGAAGACAGCACAGAGCATACATAAGTTCTATGCTGATAGGAGACGGAGACCACTGGAGTTTGAGGATGGCGATCAGGTCTTCCTACGGGTCTCACCTCAACGAGGTCTACAGAGATTTGGCTGAGGCAGAAAGTTATCTCCGCATTTTATCAGACAATTCTAGGTCCTCAGCAAGGTAGGCGAGGTGGCTTACCGCCTGTCCCTTCCACCTCAGTTGCACCGGGTGTACGACGTCTTCCACGTATCTCAGCTGAGGAGATATGTGCACGACCCATACCACATTATCGACCACAGGGATCTGGAAATCGATGACGGGGAAAATTTCATGGAGGTCCTAGTGGAGATCAAGGATCGACAGGAGTGAGTCTTATGAGGATGGTTGATTCCTCTGGTGCGCATTCACTGGCAGCATGGGAATCTCTAGGAGAGAACATGGGAGTTGGAGGCTTATATGCATGCTCAGTACCCCCTTTTATTCCCTAGTGTGTGTTGTAGTTTTATAGGGACGTAAATCCCTAACATGGGGGTAATTTAAAGACCTAGAAATTTCAAGGAATTTTTTTTCATAAATTCTTTGGAATTTTACGAGTATGCAGTTTCTGATGGCGCTTGATTCCAAGGCCCTGTGTGCCCAGAATCAAGTTATGAATTTTTATTTGGGTACGTTCAGTAAATGTACATACGAGTTTTTATATCTTTTGAACCGGTGCTCAGAATTGAAATATGAGGACACCGATTAACTTGTAGCACCACTTTTCGCCTAAGGGGACCTTTACCGCAGTTTCATTTGGTCGGGAGGAGAAGTTAATTTTTGGGATTTCCTAATAAAATAAATAAAAAATTATGTGTTACATAATTTTTGTTAAGGGGGTGGTTATCTTCTCCAAAGAGATTTAGAGGTGGGGCCCACACCCCACATAACCTCCTATGAGAGGATAATGTGTGGTGGAGCCCACATAAGCACCTAACCCCTCAACCCCCCCTTTAACTCCTTGAACCCCCTTTTAACTTTTTAACTCCCACATTATGGTGGAGCCTCTCCACCTCCCTCCCCTTAATTATGCCAACTCAATTAATTAAAGTCCTTATAAATTAATTTGATTGTTTGATTTATTTTGAATTTCAAGCCAACATTATAATAATAGGGGGGCTATTATTTTACATTGGTTGGTGATTATACCCTGGGGAAAATTTGGAGAATTGGAAGAAAACATTCTTCCCATGAAGAACAATGTACTCACTCGATGAAAAACACAAGGCCCTCGAACGTCTTCTTCTTTCTTCTTCCTCTACGTCAAGGGAGAAGAAACCGCCTGCGAAGAACGTTGCCAATGACAATGAATCTACCTTCGATGTTGACGTAACGACACCGTCTTCCGCGACACCATCCTCCGCGACACCGTCTTCCACGACACTGTTTCCCCACGACTATGACAAACGTACCTTTAATCGAGGTAGGGTGTTTTTGTATAATTATATATATGTGAATTATACCCTCATACTTGGGTGATTATATGTTGGATAATTGTTGAGCCTCTAACGCGGAGGGAATGGGATAACGAACAAGTTTGGATCCTCCGCCAATTTTTTTGTTATGTGCGGTTTGTTGGGAGATAGGTGAACAAAAGGAAAACGACGTTTTGAGGCTGTTGCAGCGAAGATAAAGACCAGAGGAGGCCGTAGGAACATATGAAAGGCAAAACGTACTACCGAAATGACTCCATTGGCCCGTGGAAGAGCGTGGCGGTGCTGGCGACCGGAGGTGGTGGCCGACGCCAGCCAGCTGCCTGGGGGTAGCAGCGCCCCTCACACACTACCAGTGGAAGGCCATCGCAGCACCAGCCGCGAAGGTGGAGCAAAACTTGGCTCGCGGGTTACGGGAGGCACAGGCAGCACCAGCTGGCACCACCGTTACAGAGAACTGGGGGGCCGCGGCCCCCCACTCCGCGCTCAGCCAGCTGGCCGAGCCGCGACAGGCCATCGAGTTGGGCCTCCTGTCGCCCGGACCGGGCCACCTACCGTGCGGGCTAGGCCGCCCTCGTGTGGGATGGGCCATAGCCTCCGGGCCGGGCCGTGCCCTACCGGGACGGACCCGGACCCGGACCCCCCCTCTTCAGATTACATTTGTTTTTTTCCCATAACTTGAGCTACACACCTTCGATTAATGCACCATTAGTTGTGTTCGATTTATTAGATCAAGACGGTCAATTCAATATATCACACTCAAGGTTTTGGTGAAGTTTGGGTACAGATGGGTTGGTTCGATCCGAAAACTAACCAGGCCCAAAGAGCAGAAACACTTATAACTCTCAGACCGGGCGTCCGATTGACGCGCTGTCTGTCGTGTTGAGTTTCTTTTGATGATACAGAACTTAGGGATACATCAACTCATGACTTCATGATAGTTGATTTATCAAATTTCTTATGCTTGAGGAGCGGACCCTCCTGGAATCGAGCGTTCTGTGTGCGGGAACCCTAGAGCTGGCTGCGACTGTGATGATGACTACCGTACTATAATCCTTCATGTGTTCGATGACAAAGACAACTGTACCGGAATCCTATGTGGTTTCAACAGTTATGATAGAGTAGTTGGTCCTGTATCTTGTGTGGGTCCAACAGCTTAGATGAATCAGTAACTACATCTGATCATCTCTATTACTCTAGAATAGTTGGACTGTATCTTGTGTGGGTTCGAAAGCTTAGACGAGATAGATGGACTGTATCCTGTGTGGGTCCGATAGTTTAGACAAGATAGCTGGACTGTATCATGTGTGGGTCTGATTGCTTAGCTGGACTGTATCATGTGTGGGTCTGACAGCATGGATGATCAAGTGGCTACATCTGATCATCTATATCTCTCTACAAATGTGGCATACCTATGTGAGTTGAGTCATGTCTTTCAACCATTATGATCATGGTGATTGACTTTACTTTGTGGAATTGGTTTATTCTTGGGCTCGAGTGTTGGAGCCAGACTGAGATTGGTAACTTAAGTATATGTATGGGCATATACCTAAGTAGGGTTGGTTGATAATTAATGATTGTATCTTTATTATTTTGGTTATCCTTAGTGGATATTGTGAGACCTTGCGGGTCTCGGGGTCCCTACTGAGTATCGTTATACTCACCCCCGCACGGGCTGTGCCCGCACCTCATTATGTTGGATGCAGATGACAGAAAACACTGACGGAGGCCTAGAGTGCTACGATTGAATGGTACTTGGAGGTGGAACTTGCGACGAGTCGGAACATGGAGGAGACTGATGGATGTGAGTGTTAAGGTGGCCATCTGTACCTACCCTTTAGGTAGGAATTCCAGAGGATGATCCAGGAGCTGCTCTTTACTTATATCTATTTGTCCCTGTTTACTTGTACTCGTTGTTCAGTTTGGTTTGTATAATGGCCCATTTACTTTCCAACACACTCTTTTTTATTCAGTTTTACTTAGTATTTAGTTTATGTTGTGTACTCTGTTCTGTTTATTTACTCATATAAAGGAAATGCCTTCCCAGATTAGGGATTTACGCCTTTGGTGCTAGTCTCCAGCCCCTGGCCTATGGAACGTGGGCATGGGGTAGTCATGACACGGACCCCGAGGACGGGTCGTGACATGTTATCAAAATATAATACATGGAAAATGGTTTCATTCCCATTAACCTTCTTATAGAAACATGGATCAATTTTATTCTTGAAAAAAACATGTTCTCTTATGGCCTCATCAAAACAAACATTCCATGATTGTGATTCCTACATCAACCCATAAATGGATCTCTTCATCCTGTACACTTTACTAGAATTATTTGACTTAATAGATCCTTCGAGTTGATTCATATTGACATATTAAAATAACATCAAATTTATAAAATCATTTTGACATCTTTTTTCTAAATCTCATAATCATAGAAGGTAGTTATCGTAAGTAATATTCTGATGGATTTATTTATTTCTACTGGTGGGATGGTTTCATTATAGTATATTCCTTAAAATTTTCTGAAACCCTTCACTACTAGCCATGCCTTATTTGTATTGACTTTACCATCCATTTCCATCCTTTTGTTAAATACCCATTTTCACCCAATGGGTTTTACATCAGCTGGATAGTCTACCAAAATCCAAACTTGATTTTGGTATATGGACTCCATGTCAGAATTCATAGCTTCTTTCTATTTAGTAGCATCCTCTCATTGTACTAATTTCTTGTAGGATAGAGGTTTATCATTTTCAAGGAGTAATCTGTCACCTAAATTAGTGATAAGAAAACCATAATTATCTAGTTCTATAATCACTCGAGTTTACCTACACAACACTTATGTCTTGGGAACATCTTCATCTTTCACTATGTCTTGTGGAGATAGTTCTCATACCAAATCTTGTACATATGAAGCATGAAATTCATCAAAATTAATATTGATCCCACTACTTCCATTGTAAATGTGTTCCCCTTATAGAAATATGTCATTTCTTCCCACAATCATTTTCTTATCTAAAGGGTTATATAGTTAATATCCTTTAGTTTCATTATGAAAATATTTAAATATATACTACAGGATTTGGGATGCTATTTTTTCATTATGTATAGTCTTGAAAAACCTCAAATCCCCATAAACATGTGTGATAGACTTGACTTTTTTTCTATACCAAAATTCATATATAACCCAATATTTTTCTTTATTTGGTACTCATATAAGGGTATATATTGATGTTTGCAATGCATATTTCCAAAAGGATAATGGAATAGTTTCCTAACTCATCATTAATATGACCATGTCAAGAAATATATTATTCCTACCTTCACTATCACCATTCCATTAATGTGTATAGGGAGGAGTGAGTTGGGATACTATCCCACACTCCTTTTGGTGATCAATGAAATCTTGGTTAAGACACACTTCACCTCAGTCTAAGTGAAGTTTCTTAATCTTCTTCCCATGTTGGTTTTCTACTTCATGACAATATTCCTTAACATATGAAAAGAATTTTTCTTGTACTTTATTAAGTAGATATATCCATACCTACTATATCCATAAATAAAAGAAATTAAGTATGAAAACCCACCCTTTTAATCTACTACAAACAAACTAAATATGTTAGTATAAATCAATTCTAGTAATTTAGTGTATCTGACTCCCTTTCCAGAGAAGGGTGTTCTTGTCAATTTACTTTGTAAACAAGTGTGAAATACATCTAGGGATTTAACATTGATGAGTATAAATACCCCAATAGATGTAATTTTTGTAACAACTTTTCATTTAAATTAGGAAGAATGAAGTGCCATAGGTGGGTGTTATATGATTCATATTCATTGGTTTTGTTCATTGTTAATATATTTCATACAATAACACATGCTATCTTTATAAAAGAGACAAAATTTATTTCCAATTTTTTTAAAAAATACCATTGTTTCCAAACATGACACTGAGATTATGTTTTTGGTAACCAAAATAACATAATAATATTTATTTGATATACGAACTAAACCACTAGGAAAAGTCAGATAATAATCTCCCACTAATAAGGCTGTTAGAATCACACGATTTGTAGTCTAGAGATCCACCTAACCCTTTCTAATCTTATTAAATATATTTTTTCTTATAGTTGAATACAAATAAGTGATCCACACACTGTATCCAATACCCAACTTATAGATAAAGATATATTTAATTCAATGACAGAAATACCTGAAGTAGAAGTGTCACCTTGACTATTTTTCCCAGATATGAAATTCTTTTTCTAGTGAAATTTACTTCCACGTTAAAAGTAGATAGCCTCCTTCTAATTGCCTCCCCTTTGTATCTTTGGATTTTTGGAAGGACAGTGCTTAGGTTTCTTTGACTTGGACTTAGCCTTAGAAGCATTATTCATTCCCTTCCTCCACTTTTTCACCATAAGGACTGAAGAATTGGTATTATTCATATCCTTATCATCAAATTGAACTAAATCCAAAAGAATTTGGAGATAATTTTTCATGTTTTTCAAGTTATAATTAACAATAAAATTAAAGAATCATTGTGGTAAAGAGGAAACAATGAGATAATTTTCTAGTTATTGGTTCATTTTGAACCCAAGGGATTCAAGTATCTTAATGTGCCCAATAATCTTGTGTACATGAGGTGTTTCTTGATTCCCTTATGCTAGAATGTACTTATACATTGCACTGGATATCTCATACCTTTCTTTCCTTGCTTTCTATTGATATAATTCTTGGAGATGAGTTAGAATCTTATAGAAATATTCATCCTCATGAATATTCTATAATTTATTGTACATGGATGAAAACATGGTAAAATAAACATATAGTGAACCATATACCTGGATTTTATATATTTATTTATCCTCCTTGCTTGATCCCTAAGGGGGTTCATTAGGAATTGAGGAATCTAACACATAAATCTTTGATTCTTGGAATAATACTCTATGAAAGTGCTTGTACCACTCCTATAAGTTATGACCGATCATGTTATTTTATTTATCTCGTATTGATCGTAGTGATAATTTATTGAGGTGTTAGTGATTTCTATTTTTATATACAAATTTTTTAGTATTTAGTAATTTATCTTTATTAACATTTAGTCATTATTGATTAATTAATTAAATAATTGTATGTATCCCACTATTTTATCGAACATTAGTACCCCCCACTACTTGAATCAGAATTCTTTTTTGCTTGAGTATTATAGTGGAAAGGATCCTTAAAACCTATCCTGACTATCTACAATCTTTGGACAAACCACTACTTGGATAGTTTTTTGGTAAGAATTTTACTATCCAACCACATTATCTAGTGACCACTTGATCTATTGAGTGAAGTCCCACATTATAAAATCATAAATTCAATTTAATAAATGATTTCTTCTAAATATGTAACAAGCCAACTATTACTGCTTATTTTCCACCATCATTAGTTATGTCAACCCACTACTCTCATAATAACTTCTCAGTATTAAGAGGTACCCTAAACTAGGGATGAAGAGCACCCTGTACACCCAGTTTTGTTCAACATTAAATGATGGAAGGAATTTGTGACTTAATATTTCTTTGATGGGTTCTTATTATTTATGATAAATGTAATACTTTTTTTATTAAATATGTTTATAATATGTTGTCACACCCACAACTGAACATTTCTTTATTAGAATACATTCATCGAGTCTTTATAAATTTTATATGTTTATTATTTTATGTGTTCTCGCAAACACGAAAGTAAATAAAATAATAAACAATGCATAAAGAAAATAGATTACCTGACTAGTCTTGAGATTCTAATGATGGTTGAACCATTTAAACTCAATGGATCAATCGTGACCTAGGGGTATTATAACTGAGTCAAATCTTGGCTCATAGTGAAACTCACTCCTAATCTAGTTTTATTTCTTATCCTATAGGATCCCCCTCATCTTTGCAAGGCCCACATCCAACATCATCATCTTCAATAGTATAAATGTACTCGCACCCAGTGTGGGTTTCCCAGGATGTGAAATACACATATAGATATGATTGGATATACAAAAATGTATTCATATTGAATAAAAAGAGATGATGAACATACCTTTAATAAATAAATAATTATTTATGTAGTTGTAATATTTAAATAACTAAAACCTGATATGCAAGAGGTCATTCATTTTTCAAGACCAATTAGTATATCAAATAAATGCATGATAACATTAAAATGTAATAAATTTAAGTTCAAGGGAATAAATATAAATATAAATTAATTATTCAATATAAATAATTTAATTTGTTTGGTATAATAATTAATTTAATTTTTTTAACCAAAATTAATTTAATTAAATAATTTAATTTAATATCAAAATTAAATTAACTATTTTAAATAAAAAAATTATCATTATTTTCAATCAAAAAATTAATAAATTAACTTTGATTATATTAAAATTTTTCCAAGCCCAAAACACCACCCATGCCCATTATAGGTCGGGTTTAACACACACAAGCCCATTCTGGGCCAGACAGAACCCACCCAGGGTAATTTTGGGTTGGGTAGACCCCGTGAAGGGTTGTTCTAGGTTGGGAAGACTTATCCTGACCTATTTTGGTCCGGTCTGACCTGGTTTTCCCTGCAAGGTGTGGATCCAAGATTGTAGTGTTGATTTATGGAATTCGACCAGGATTACCCCATGAGCTAGTGACCAGAAGATGATAGGTGTGGAATATTGGGTTTGGATGAAAGTGGGAGGGTAGTCGATGCCATCTACTTGGGGGTTTATGAGACCGACATCACATAAAGGTATGATTGACCACTAGAGACGATGTCGGCTAGGGTAGAAATGACAAGTGACCATGGTTAGGGATGGAGTGATGATGACATGAGGGTCTGCTAACGAAAAATGAAATTCAGCCGTGGGATGCTTTGGTGGTTCAATGTCAGTAGTCATCCATAGGAGACATTAGTCAGGACATTAGTGGTGCACGAGGTTGGTAGTCTCCGATGATAAAGTTAGGTGAGGTAACAGTTGACTAACATCAGTGAGTGGGACAACAATGACTATGGGTCAGGGAAAGGGGACAGAGGAGGGTGGTTGTAATAGCCTATGAATCTTCTCTATGCAGCTTCATCATTTTTAATTTAAATTTTTTTTAACAAAGACACTAGATTTTTTTAGAAGATAAGGCTTTGATTAATAATTTTTATGTTAAAAGTGTCGTTATCCATCCAAATGAATAAAATTATTTAGTTTTTTTTTGTTTTTTACCCTTTTTCCAATACTTTAGCCCACTGGGTGCCCTGAATTTATATCGTCCCTTTTTTTTGTATCTCAATTTTCAAACAACTATAATTTTAGCCTTTTAAAAAAATATTATTATTATTATTTTTGTTAAATCATCCACTGGAAGCTTGTAACTCACTAGGGAAATATTTTTTCAGTGAAAACCTAGTTGTAATTTGATCACAAAAAATAAAACCTAAAACAATTATATATTTATAGTGTTCTTCAATTTTAACCAACAAAAATTGTGTTTTCGATATATACTAAATTTTTTTGGGTGGCCATAACCTGGCTATCTGAAATTGGATTAAAACATGGTTTTTTCTATTAGTACCAAATTTAAAAAAACTTTAATTAATTTAATGAAAATTAATATTTTTTTCTTAGAAAATTCAATTGATCCCAATAATACAAATTGAAGGTACCAGTGCATGCTGCGGAAGCTGGTGGCTAGGGATTTTAAAAGTTTCATCACCGAAGTGATGTAACAGCATCATATCTAGAAATATGAGTTCTAGTAGAGGTCTGAGGATCTCACATTAATTAAATAAGTAAAAAAAATTAAAATAAAGAGTACGTCATTTGGATTGACGATGCATTCATTTGTTGCACATCATTGATGAGCATTGATTAAAGGATCCAAGATCGAACCATTTTAGATCATCAACACACACTTAAATAATCCACATATAAATTGATCATCGAATTCTAGTGGCTATCATAGAGCTTTAAAAACTCCTTCAACTTCATGATGATCAACATGACCCTATGCCTTCAATCCGTGAAGAAGATCAAATGTCAAAAGTTTATAAAGGATCTTCCACTCTCTTAGTTATGGTAAATAAGAGAGTGGAGATATCAAATTTATGGGTATAAATAGTATCCATGAAAAGAGTCCTATCCTACTTATATTGTGAAAGGTAATTACCTAAAAAGGGTTCTCCAACCTCCGTATAAGTAACTCCCACTAAAAAAGAAATAAACAAAACGTTGTGATGAACTGACTACATCATAATTTAAATTATATTTTTATCACATACTTGTAATATATATTAGATAAATTATGTGATAACATGGAGATGATAACTCAACTAATAATTCTTATAATGCTAAATGAACCCTTAATATTAAAATAATATTTATTCGTATAATATTTTTTCATGTATTTACTTAAATTATTGTAAATACTTTTAACAAATAAATTCAACCCAATTATTCTCTACTTGAATAATAATGAATTTATTTATTCTTCAGTGATTGATAATACTTTAAAAACACTCAGATCCCATGGTGGGTCCCACCATTTCCTATATACCCATTCACTAGAATAGGGAAGACTATTTAATGTTCTATCCTGTGTGACCCTCTAGACCCCTATCCTGATAGTAGTGAATATTATTTATGAACCTGAAGTATAATATTGCAACCCATCAAGGCCCCTGAAGATATAATGATTAGTCATAACAACTACAACCATCATATAAACACACACTGTGTAATATAATATATTTTTTATGAGATATCTCATAAAGTGGGATGCACAACTTATGTCAAAATTTATTCTTGCTTTATTGTTTGTTGGCCTTACTAGATGGATTTACCTTTGACTTCCATGGTTATTAGAACCTATATTTTCTTTTATATATGAACCATTTTTATTCCCACTGTAATATTCAGTTTTAACCTAATGTGAATTCCAAGTGAGGATATGGAGGAAACAAGGGTGTTCAGGGTTGTTAGAAGATATGATATCTAGTTTTAGGAGAAAATAGTTTGTTCACGCGGTTAGTAGAAACCCTGAAACCTTGGCTATATAATTATAGTAAACTATGAAGGGTGGTGTAGTGAACTCTTAGGGGCCACATAGTTTGAAGAAACTATGAAAGACATGCCAGACGCCTTTTCTTGGTTGCTATAGTTTTTTACAGGGGATAGATGCACGACCAACACATGATTTGCCTAAACATTCACCATGATCATGTGAGGGTGTTTATAGATAGATAAGGGATCATGTTTGGTACACAGTTTGGCCAACCGTGCGTCCAAACTTTTAAACATAGTATTTTGAGGGGAAATGACCATTTTTCCACTAATTTATATTAAATGTTAAACACTCTTTACTTTTCCTTTTCTCTAGCCATGGCCACCCATTTTTTCTCCTATTGAGTTTCTTAAGCCTTTAACCTCTCCTTTCACCCAATTCCTTTATCATATGTCCAATTGAAGACCCATTCATCTCATGGGTTCTACACCAGTGAGTTCACTATTCCTATTTCACCTTTCACTGTTTTACTTGATATCGATGATGCTATTTCGGTGCAGGATCTTATGCCCTATTTTCAGGGTGTTTGACCATTTTTCTGTTTTTTAATAATCTGAATCAAATTAAAAGATGATTCTGGATTATTTTTCCTCTTCCAAGCTAAGGTATGCGTTCTATACCTTTTCAATCAATTTATCTTTTTATAGCCTCTTTCCTATGTGTCGCATGTCAAACATCCAAGAAAATGATTTATAAGTTAATTTAAACTTTAGTTAAATGATAAAAAAATCTTTTATACATACTGTGACACCTTATTATGAGGTTGGAGGTTGTCTACCTCAAAACAAACCACCCATGGGGTTGATTTTTATCCTTTTACATGATTGTTCCACCAATTGGGTTTGATGAGTTTGATTTTATTAAGGGGAATTAAATGTGATAATTGGATAGATTGTAAAATTTTGTGAACAAATTATTTCACCTTGTCAATTATAATTGAAAGGTATGAAATGGATAATCCCACAATTTTTCTTTATAATCATCTAGTGATTTATGAAATGTTAAATGAATGATTAATGAATTGGTGATTGAATTGGTTAGGATATCTTATAAATTTCTACTTCTTGGATCCAATGACCATGTTTGGATTACATGGACATTTATACTCCATGGAACCTGCTTACTTGGATGCCTTGTATATTTATACTCATTGATTATGATTTAAATGACATTATAGGATACCTCAAACATTTCTTCTCCTTGGATCCAATGATCATATTAGGTTTTTAAGACATTTCTACTCCCTGTATCTAATTTATTTAGTTTACTTGGATTCCATAGACATTAATACTCCAAGGATATAATTTAACTAGTTTAGTTGACCTGCTAGGATGGCTTGGACATTTGTAATCCTTGGATTTGATTATCCTTAGTATTCCTTGAAAAAATAAACTCTTTGGTGATTGTTTACTTGTTTTACTTAGCTTATATGGTTTCCATGGAAATTACTACTCCTTGGACCCTATCCCATGTAGGCCTAACACATGATTACATGAAATAAACCATTGTTTTTTATTCTTTATATGATTTACTGACTACAAACCATTTTTTTCCATTTTCAGAAGTTGCTTTAAGGAAAGCGGGAAACCATAAAATTCAAACAAAATGCTCATTCAATTCGAAATAAAACTTTCAAAATCCTAATCACCATGTTGGTTCTCATGAACCTCAACTCGAGCACCTCGTCAACTCCAACAATGCTATTTTCACCGCCATCATTCACTACATATCCATCCAAGAACCAGATCACAATTCAACCAAAAGAACACGAACAACATAAAATCATCAGTTGCCGGAATCGAATACGGGAGATCTGTAGTGAAACCAAAGAAAATTGATGAATAATTAGACACATAGTAGATTAAAATCCTCAACCAATTTACGAAAACAACTAGAAATCACCGACAACAACCCATTGAACGTCTCCACCGCCGCTCTAAAACATCAAACAGAACAAACATCACTTGTTTCATCAAATCACAAACGGTTTACACAACATCCATCAACCTCAAGATGAACATATTATCAGAGTTGAAAATCCAGAAATTCAACATCGATAAGAAACCATCACCGTCGCACAGACAGATCAAAAACGAACCTGCATATCCCAAGCCAAATACGACTGCAAAAAAGTGGAAATAAGAAGAAGTCACCAGAAGCTAGAAGAAAGTTTCTCCATGTAGATCCCATCACCGCCAACCAATACGCACTCAGATCCCCTGAAGAATCGACCACTGTGAACATCAAAGGCAAGGAGGCACCCCCAGGACGCGGGAACTTAGAACTCAAACCCAAAAAATCATCACACTACCATGGGTGCCCTATCCAGTGTTGGGGGAGTCGGCCGAGTCCACGAAGCACCGCCGCCGCCGAGAATACACCACCAGATCTAGACAAGCACAGGGAGGTCACCACATCACTGTGATACATATAGATTAGATAATGTCACTTATATTATTTTATTTGTACACCTATTATATATGTACACTAGTTTTGCTTAAATGAATAGAACAAGCTTTTTATAGACACTATCAGTGGTGGACCATTGAGTGTTGTCTCACAACCTATTCATTATTCTATTGGGTACCCAAAAATACTTCATGGATGTAGGTAAGGAACGAGAAAGAACCCACTTGCAGATGCTTGATTGATTTGTACATAGAAGAAGGGGAGCACATGACTGGGCTTTGGGATCATGATGCTATCTGGGGATAGTTATTTTTGTTCTTTTTGTACTCTTGATACATGTATTGTACTAAATTCCTAATTCCAGGTATTATTTTATTTTTTATATAATTACATGATCATAATTTGTATATGAAACCATTGGATGAGATTACTTGGTTATTTATTTGATGAATTTTATCCTCTTATTCTAATCAATTATTTATTGTGCTTCCACTTTTGTTTGAGATGATTATTACCACTGTGATACACTATGATCATGATGGTATAGTCCCCCCAATATTCTAATATGGAACCACACTTCTAGTCAGTGACCTCTAGAATATGGGTAGGTGTTCTTGAGGTCATGTGGCTTACTGGGTTCAATTACTATTGAGTGAACTGGGTCTAGGACATCACAAAGTGGTATTAGAGCATTTTGTTTTATTTTTTCTTAATGTTTGTGAATTTAGAATGGTTATTAGTAATGTGTTGGAAATTTGTAATGATATTTTATTGGGAGTAGCTAACCCATATACTGTAAAAATCCATATTTCCTAGGATGGAATATGATGTTCTGATTTATTATTGTGTTTGATGTTCATTATGATTTTATATTTTTTCTTTAGCATGATATGGTACGAAAATATTGAATCATGCATAATTATAGACACTTGAGGATTTAGATGACATGAATTATTCCATTCCACATTTATATTACTACATGCATTACGTATAATATGTTTTTACACGTTATTGATTTATCCATGAGATTGTTCTAACAATTCATGCTGGGAATGGAGAAAGAACTTTTGGGGATTTAATGGATGAAAAAATTATATTTATAAGGTGTATGGGCCCTTATAAAATGTAAGTGGTAATCCATATAGTTTATCCTTTAAAAGAAAATTTCTAAATAAATGAGAAAGAATTTGAATGAAATTTAATTATGGAATTAATGTTTGTTGTTAGACGGTGATTCAAATTGAAACTTAAATGGTGTTTTCCTCTATAATTTTTATTTAACACTCTTTATACTAAAACCCTTGATTTATTGTAGATAAATTTATCCTGACCCAAACTTAGTAGTGGGATGTTGGCTATATTTCATGTGTTCTTACGATTTGTATGTCACCCAGACATGGATTTAATAAAAGTAATATGGAAGTGACCTGTGTTTTGGATGGATTTAACCTATCCTACTTATATATCTATAATAAAATTATTATCAAACCATTATTGAGGTGATCGATTGTAATTTTTATAGATATTCCACCATGAAAGCCTCTATTTGTGAACCAGGAGGCTAGCTATGACCATGTTCCATAGGTGGTGTGCATTAGGACACTAGATGAACCCCTAGTAGAGCCTCTTGCAGTACTACCCATTATTCCTGATTTGGGTGTTGATACTTTTTTTGAGAGTGGTTTCTACTTTTTATGCATACATTCAGTGACAACTGCCACTTGCCTCATCTATGGGAGAGTTGACATGTGTTTATTAGCAGAAGCATCCACCCAATTCTTCAAGGAATTTCTGGCCACAAGATGTAAAGTCATGTATAGAGGCCATGATATGGATATTCGAGCATCTTGAGATACCTCCTGACAGGAGAGTGAATCTCACAATGTATATGCTATGGTATTTCTCCAAGATATGGCTATACATGACTTCTCAGATATATTTTCATTAGGATATGTCTTGGAGGGATTTATAGATAGCCTTCTATGATTATTTTTATCCTAATATGTTGAGGGATGATAGAGTGAGAGAGTTTATGAATCTATAGCAAGGCATCCTATTAGTTATAGACTATTCTTCCCATTTTACAGAGATCTATCCTTTCACACCTATTTTTTAGGTGATGAGTTATTGAAATATTTGAAATTCAAGGATGGTATTAGGCATGAAATCTAATCATAGGTAAACATATTATATCATACTACCACAAAAGGAATAATGAATCATGATTTTATTACTGAATTCAACCCAAGGGAAGATGGAGATGAAAAGTATGGTAGATCAACTTCTCAACCCAGTGGTTCCATGTAAAGTGGTAGTAAGATATAATTTAAGGTCTATTGTGAGGGGAATACTATCCAGAGCATGAATTCTAGTATTTATGTCCCCTGTCATTAGTTTTAAAGGTAAGGAAACATTAGGAACTAGTGTGATAGAGACCCAGTAGAGTGATGAGCTTGCGGTAGGATGTATAACTATAGAAATTTTGTATGATATTTCCTTCAACATCTAGTGAGAGATGGTATGAACCAAATCCATGTTTAGGAATGAGTTCAGTAGCTTCTTATCACATAGGTAGCTAGAGTGAAACCAACCGATCAAACCGAGGTGGTGGTTGTGGCTGAGGTATCCATGAAATAGACTTACATTTCCAATATAAAAGATCTAATCAGGGTAGTCAGGCTATGTCTTAGGGCCACAATTTATTCAAGATGTATACTATGCATCTGATACCTAAGGATCAGTTTTTTGACCTTCTACCATGAGAGGTACTATTTTGGAAGCCTCTACACTAGTCTATACTCCTTTTGATCTAGGTGGATATCATTATTTAATATATGTTCCTATTATGGAGAGACTTGGGATCAATGTTTAGTTTTATAGTGGTGTTATGACACTTGATACTCTATTTAGGATTCTATCAAAGATTGTTCGCCAGTGTAGGGAGTTCCCCCTTGAGGTAGGTGGGTGTCACTTCATATGGGACCTCTTTTTCTTCAAGATGAAAAGGTTTTATGTCATTCTATGGATGGATTGGGTAGTTCCCTATCATGTTTAAATTTATTGGTATCACTAGAGGGTGAAATTCACATCAAAAATGGTGAAGTTTTCATTCACAAGGGTGAATTGGATGTCTAAGAAAGAGAAGATAGACCAGAGAATTATGGTCTGAGTGGGATGATAGCCCATATTTCTATTTTATATTAGGATGGGAAGGTAATTCTTCAGGTGGAATTCCCTCCAGTATTTGATCATTTTTGGGATGTTTTTCAGGATGAATTTTTAGTACTACCTCATAAGAGAGGGGTAGAGTTTTCCATTGATCTATTTAGAAGAGCTACACTAGTATCCATTCATACTTATATTATGTCTAATATGGAGTTGAGGATCTCAAGAGATAGATAGAGTATTTGAAAGAAAATATGTTTATACAACCCAATAATTCTCTATGGGGTTCTCTGATAATTTTCACCAAGAAGGAAAATGGAACCCTTTTTTATTTATATATTTCCAAAAATTGAACCATTTGATGGTTAAGAAGTAGTATCCTTTTCTTTTGATAGATGATATCTTCAGAAAGATCTGAGGAGTATAGGTGTTCTTGAAAATTGATCTAAGATCAGGTTACCATCTTGTGTGTTTTCGACCTTTAGACATACCTTGTAAAATTTTTTTAGAAGTCATGGTCTATTTGAGTACCTGGTTATGCCGTTCGGTCTAACAAATGCATAAATTTTTTTCATGGAACTGATGAACTAGGTGTTCTATCCATATCCGGATTAATTTGTGGTGGTATTCGTGGATGATATCTTAATGTATAATCATGGATGATATCTTAGTGTATCCACACACTCGATGAAACTATGAAAAACATATTGATATCATATTGGATACACTGAGAGAGGATCAGTTATATGTGAAGCTCACAAAGTTGAACTTATGGATGGATAAGATTCACTTCTTGGGTCATATTATCTTAGATATAGGAGTATTAGTTAACCTAGAGAATATACAAATTATAGTTTCTTGAGATCAAACCAAGAACTTCTTTGACATGTGGAGTTTATTGGGGCCAGATGGATATCACATGCACTTCATACATGACTTCTCATTCTTAGAAGCACCTCTTACAGTCTTGAATATGAAGGGTGTGAATTTATCATGGTCATATGCCTACAATATAAACTTTCATAAGTTGAAAGGGACACTGACTTCAACATAGATCCTGAATTTTCCAGAGTTGGGTAGGAGATATATAGTGTTTTGTGATGCATTAGGTATTTTTCTAGGAGAAGTTATGATATAGGACGAGCGATTCATGGTGTACATAACTCATCAGTTAAGGCCACATAAGAGGAACCACTTGACTCTAAATCTTTATTTATCCATTATTGTTCATGACTTATGCCACTGAAAGAATTATTTACTTGGAAATAATTTTATGGTATACAAAACCCAACAAATCCCCAAGAACATCCTTAAAAAATGTTACTTGAATCATCGGTAACAAAATTGGGATAAATACCTATAGTATTTTGACTTTGATCATTACTATATGTCGAAAATGGAAATGCAGTTACCGATGTACTGAGTAGGAGGACTCAAATATAAGTGGTTTAGGAGGCTAGTAGTGAGTGGAAGATTATATACTTATTTTGAGATATGAACT
This sequence comes from Viscum album, assembly GCA_963277665.1. NCBI lineage: Eukaryota > Viridiplantae > Streptophyta > Magnoliopsida > Santalales > Viscaceae > Viscum > Viscum album. The sequence continues at coordinate 580,105,524 of OY728129.1, read as the reverse complement.
TGGAGGTGTAGGATGGTCATGGTTAGACTTATTTATCAAATTTAGTTGTGAATTAAACTCTTCTAGAGAGAGTGAAGATAAGGTAACTAACAGATTTTGGGGGATTGGTATTATGGGAGGTCATCACAGGTGATGAACTCCCTCCTAGTTAGATATTTGATGAGGATGAGATCTTGTGCATCCATGGATGTTTTTGGGTTCCTACCAACATCTATGAGGAGTTTATGAATGAGTCCCATGATTCTATATGTTATTTCCGTCCTAGTATTACCAAGATGTATCATGACTTGCATCATAAATACTAGTGGTCAGTGATGAAGCTGGAGATAGTTGGGTTCATTACTCAGTGTTCCACCTATCAATAGGTGAAGGAAGAGAATCAGTGACTAGTGGGACTTTTATAAATATTAGATATTATTTAGTAGGAATGGGATTACATCACCATGGATTTCATAATGGGATTTCCTAGATCACCTTATAGAAGTGAAATATTATGGGTGATCATAGATAAGTTGACAAAGGAAACAATTTTTCTACCTATTTAGGAGAATATTTCAGTGGATAAGAATGGGAGGCTCTACATCCATGAGATCATATGCCTCCATGGGGTTCCATGTTCCATTGTATTAGAAAGATATTCTTATTTAACATTGTAGTTATAGATGGTATTTCAAAGTGCACTAGGTTCATAGGTACTCCTAAGTATAACCTATCAACCAATGAACGACGGTCAGTACAAGAATAAGATATAGGTTTTTGAGGACATTCTCTAAGAAATATTCCTTAATTTTTAAGGTTCTTGGGAAAAATAATTACCTCTTTCCAAGTTCTCTTATAACACAAGATTAAAGGAGACAATAAAAATAGATCCTTATGAGGCCCTATATGGTAGGCTGTGCTATTAACACCTATTCCAATTAGAGGGAGTAGAGGAAGTGCTACTGGGTCCTCATCTTATTTTGGAGACTTTGAAGCATGTTCATATTTCCAGGAAGTAGATGCCTACAACTCAGTCTATATAGAAGTTGTATGCCGATCATCACCGTTGACCACTGGAGTTTGAGGTGGGGATTTGGGATTTATTTTGAGTTTTTCATAGACTGAGGCATAGATTTTTTTTAGAAATAAGGGAACCTATTTCTTCACTATGTCGGTCCCTTTATGATTCTGTAGAGAGTCATTATGGTAACCGATCAATTATAGTTACCTCAGAGGTACCGGTCCATACAAGGTGTCTTCCATATATCTCATATCCACTGATATCATTCTTATCCATCACATATTCTTCATCCCAAATATGTTGAGTTGGAGGTAGATACATCATTTTAGAAGCATACTATCTACATTTTTGATAATAGAATGAAGGTTATATGAGGTTAGTCAGATCCAATAGTTCAAGTGCTTTGGAATCATGAACATGTGCATACTGAGACTTGGGAGTTGGAGACAGATGTACATTCCCAATAACCAAATGTATTCTCAAAAATTATTTACCACCCTTAGAAGGGAAATTTAAGGAAAATTGATTTAATTGGGGAATATTTTAAGATATCAGCTTTTATTTGAGGTATTTAAACTTTTTATTTTTACTAAAAATCTTCAGTTTTGACCAAAAGTGAATGCCTGGTGAGGTTATGGGGGAAACTAGGGTGTCAAGGTATTTTTCAGAGCCTGGAGCATGAGTTTTAGGAGAAAAGTATTGGGCCATAGGGTTTGAGTAAACCATACAGGGTGGTTCAATGCACTATCAAGGGCTTCCCGATTTTAGGAAACCATGCAAGATAAGCCATAAACCATTGCATGGTTTCTTTAGTTTTTAATAAATATTAGACACACAATTGAAGCACAATTTATCTAACTATACACTATGAAAGTGTGATCTAGGTTTGTAGATAGATAAGGGTTTTTAATTAGTGCATGGTTTTTTCAACCATATGAAAAACTATGTGATGTAGTATTTTTATGGAAATGACCATTCCCACTAATTTATATTAAATATTAAACCCTCCTTCCTCTTATTTTTCTTTTTTCGTGACCACCCATTTCTTCTACGATTGAGTTCCTTAAGCCTTCAACCAAGGTTTGGAATCAATTCCTCTGTACAAAATATGATTCAAGAGAGGTTAATCTTGTTAAATCTTCACCAGTGAGTTCTCTATTCCTCCTGCACCTTTCACTATTTGGATTTATATCAACAATTCTATTTTTGTGGAGGCTCTTATGCCATTATTTTAGGCTATTCAACAATTTATCCATTTTCTTTTTATTTGGATTGAATCAGAAGCTAAGTATAGATGAGTGTTCCTTTCCAAATATGATGTAGGTGGTCTATACCTTTTCCCTCAACATATCATTATTTATATATTTTTTTGTATGTGACAAATACCAAACTTCCTCTGTGATGCTTTATAAATTATTTTAAGCTTGAGTTAAATGAAAAAAACATGTTCAATACATGTCGTGACACTATTTTATGAGTTTTTAGTTTATCAACCTCAACTCAAACCACCAATCGGGTGGGTTCTTCTCCTTGTACATGATTGTGCCACCCATGGGGTGTGATGAGTTAGCTTTTATTAAGGGGAACTAAATGTGGTAATGGGATAGATTGTAAAAGGTTTTTAATACCTTATTCCACCTTGTCAATTATTATTTAAAGGTAAGAAATTTATAATCCCTTAATTTTTTTTATGAGCAGGAAGTGATTAGTGAAATGATGAATGAATGGTAAATGAATTAGTGATTGAATTGTTTAGGGTGCCTCAGATATTTATACTCCTTAGATCTGATGACCATGTTTGGATTCCATGGAAATTTATATTCAATGAATGCTACTTAATTGAATGCCTTGGACATTTATACTCCTTCGATCTGATTTACTTGACATGCTAGGATGCCTAAAAAATTTCTACTCCTTGAACCCAATGATCATATTAGGATGCCTCATACATTTCTACTACTTGGATTTGATTTACTTAGATTCCTTAAAATTTTACACTCCTAGGATCAAGTTTAACTAGTTTACTTGCCATTATAGGATGCCTGGAACATTTCTACTCCTTGGATCTTGCTTACTTATTATACTTATCTTATACGATTTTCATGGGCATTACTACTCCTTGGACCCTAGACCATGTATGCCCAAAACATGAAAACACGATGTATAAAATTGTTGTTGATTCTTTCTATTATTTACAAATATATTATATGTTTTAGTTGGTTTATCACAATGAGACTTGATAGAAAAAATACCATCACTTCTATTATTTTATTTATATATATATGTTATATTTGTACAATGCTTTAGTTTATATGAATTGAAGTTATTTTTTATAGACATCATTGGTGGTGGCATAATGAGTATTATATAACACACTGACTAGGATACCATTGAATACCCAGAAATACTTCATGGATTTTTTCCGACGCTTTCGCCGGGGCGCGCACATCCGTCTATGGAGGATGCGCAACTTTTGTCCCTCATTCTCGCTTTCCAAAGGCGGGTGACATCCGTTCCTTACTCGGGGACATTTTCTCCTTGATCGAAATGGGATGATGGGATGTCGGTTCTTCCTTCCGTGGATTTATCCTCATTACTAGTTACCTAGTCCGGGTATCCCTTAAAGACTTACGACGTTGTTTTTGAAACTCTTCCCTGTTCCACATCCTCATGGACAATAGTTAATTACACTGATTCTATTGGGAAATTCCAAGGGGTCCGGTCAAGGCAGTAACCTTCAGTTGGGGGAGTAGTTATATTGGACATCACTATAGTCTTTGGATGCTGGAATACTATTGCGTCTGGGTTTCTTCCCCTTATTATAGGGATTCTTGAGGGAGCGGAAGCTCGAGGCATCCCATGTAAAATGCGATGAATTATATGCCATAGGAATTTGTTTGAAGTTTTCCTCATCTTCATATGTTTAACACAGGGTATTCTATAGGTTTAACATCTAGAGGAGATGGATCAGACTGATCAAAACACTGACTAGAGCAGATCAGGTGAGTGAAACCCCTGGAGGGAACACTGATGTTGGGGATAACACGTGGTTAGCTACCTGATTATTGTTAAAGGGAATGGGTAATGAGGTAGAATGATCTCACTGGGATGTGGCAACCCGGGTAAGAATCAAAATGGTTGAAGGATGGTTAAGTGAAGTGGGTGGATAATGAGATGGAGTTGACTCGAGGACGATAGTGATGTTGGGCTTGAGTCTCGAAGAGACCTCCTACGTATCCCTATGGCAGGGAATCAAAGTCATCATAGTTCACCTGACAATGGATTACCACTGGATGGGGTCACAACAGCTTACCACTGGATGGGGTCACAATGGCTTACCACTGGATGGGTTCACAAGGTCTTACCACTGGATGGAGTCACAACAACTTACCACTGGATGGGGTCACAACGACTTACCGCTGGATGGGGTCACAATGGATTACCGATAGATAGGGTCACAATGGCGGCTTACTGCTGGATGGGGTCACAACGGCTTACCACTGGATGGGGTCAAAATGGCTTACCGCTGGATGGGGTCACAATGGCTTACCACTGGATGGGGTCACAACGGTTTACCGCTGGATGGGGTCACAACGGATTACCGCTGGATGGGGTAACAACGGCTTACCGCTGGATGGGGTCACAATGACTTACCACTAGATGGGGTCACAACAGATTACCTTTAGATGGGTTAACAATGGATTAATGCTAGATGGGGTCACAATGAATTACCACTGGATGGGGTCACAACGGATTACTGCTGGATGGGGTCACAATGGCTTCCCGCTGGATGGGGTCACAACGGCTTCCCGCTGGATGGGGTCACAATGGATTAACACTGGATGAGGTCACAAAAGCTTACCACTAGATGGGGTCTAAACCTCAGGGAGGCTTCCTACATACCTTATCCATGATAAAAGGATCAAATCCCATGTATTTCAGAAGGTGGATGCAGTTTAATGTCTTGCAGGATGAAAAAGAGGGAATGAAGTTTAACGTCATGCAGGACAAATGTGGTGGATGCGGTTTAACATTGTGCTGGACGAAAAAGAGGGCATGCAGTTTACTATCATGCTGGAAAAAGGTGGTTTGATGTGAAGGGGTTCATAACCAATGGTTGTGGGGATTTAACCTCAGGGATGCTTCCTACTTACCTTTCCTTAGCAAGGATCAAATTCCACGTAGTTCAGAATGAGTTTGGTGAACCTACATAAAGATGTTCAAGACTAATGGTAGTTGGGATTGAACCTCAGGGAGGCTTCCTACGTACATTTCCTTGGAAGGGATCAAAGTCCTCATAGTTTAGGTAGAGTGTGTGGGACTTACACTCTAGGATGCCCAGAGAGGAAGTCATGGTCGATGCTTGCTCTAATCCCACGTGAGTCATGCTCGGTGTGAGAAACAAGAGGCAGAAAATAATTGACGATCATGTCACTGAAGGTGTGTCCGTGGGAAATGCAATAAGGATTACATGTATTTGGTGACCCAAAGAGAAAACAGTGGATTACCCATGGTTAGCAGCCCGAGGGTGATGAAGATTGGGACTTACTCCAGTGTGGAGGCCTGAGTGGTGACAAAGCCCATTGGGAGAAGGATTTTCCACCTAGGAAGAGAGGAGGAGTATGGATTCTACCTTCTGTGAAAAAATCTAGGGGGATTAAACCAGGGTGATTTCATTTCCCCATGGATATACGCCACTCCAATGAAGAGGATCTAACTCCATGTGAGGAATAATCTCATTCTCCTGGAGACCAGTGGGCGTGTAGAATGTTCAAGGTGGGGTACCCCGCATATGATGCATGGGGAGAGGCCACAGTTTAACGTCATGTGATGAGGATGATGGTTCTTGGCAGTTTAATGTCATGTATCTCGGATGAGGTGGGTTTTCTCCGCACCCCTAGGAATTATATAACTAATTCTCTCCCGCCCTTTAGGGAAGGAAGGAATCAAAAATTCCGTAGGGGGGGGGGGGGTTATGGAGCGATCCATTGGTGGGTCCTCGTTGGGGTGGATATACGAAGAAGAAATAGCCGTTAGCGTGCTTGGGTTCCACTAAGGAGCGACAATGGTAGATGGGGCTTACGCATGGAAGCTGCCCGTAATGTCTTCATCATGTTTGGACATGGGATAATCCCAACTCACTGGTGGGTTGAGGCATATAATGGATACCTACACCTATGTGCAAGTGCATAGGAAGGATAACACCAAGGGTGTTGGAATCAGTCTGAATAAAGGGAGATGGCAAGTGTGAATTACATGACCGACATTCAGAACATGGTGAGGATGGAGTGATGATAGAGGATAACTATTGATTGTGTTTGAAACACAACATCCATATCGTGTTAGCTTGAAATAAGGGTAAACAAATGAGGGTATACTGCTGACCATGTTCGAAACACAGGACCTGACTCGAAGTGTCTTCCAAATCCTTCAGGGGCGTTGGACCAAGACAGTAGGTGAGCCGATGCGGCATGGGACCAGGCTGTTAGGGGGTCCCTTAAGACATGAAAGAGGATGAAGATCCAAATGAAGTACACAGAAAGCATGAGGTGGTGTGATGTAATGTTTGAATAGATTCCAATGTTATGGAATTTATGCCACTATGATCATTACATAATGCATCTTATGCATGGCCCATATGACATCTCTTATTTGGAACAAGAGACATCGTATTATTGAATTATAGAGCATGCTATAGTTTATAGTCATGTAGAGAGGATTGTTGGAATCTTATTCTTGGAGCATAAGGAATCTCTTATTTAGAGAAAGAGGCATCCCATATTTGTCACATAGGGAATACTACAGTTTATAGTCATGTAGAGCGGACTGTTGGAATCTTTTTCTTGGAGTATAAGACATCTCTTGTTTGGAGCAAGAGGCATCCCAAATTTGTCACATAGGGAATACTACGGCTTATAGTCATGTAGAGAAGACTGTTGGCATCTTATGATTGGAGCATAAGGAATCACTTGTTTGGAGTAAGAGGAATCCCTTATTTTTCACATAGAAAATACTATAGTTTATAGTCATGTTGAGAGGACTGTTAGGCATAAGGCGCCTAACAATGGTTTGTGTTGGGACTTACACAAAGGCAGACCTTTCTGGTTCAACTTGGCATAGGAGTTAGGTGATGGGGTTTGGATGAGCTAGTTGAGGAATGGTTCGACTCAAGGTACTCAGGGAATTGATGATGAGAATCTCAACTCACAACATGGGAAACAGATGAAGAGGAATATATCGACTCAAGGTGTTTCGTAGTGAGAGGAGGAGTATCTCAAAGCACGAGATTCCATAGGTGGAAGGTGAGTGCGCATAAGGGCGCATTGGAAAATGTTGAAGTCCCGACCCAAAAAGTTCATAGTGCGACTCTCCATTTTTCATGGGGGTCAGCGATGGTAGCGAAGGGAATGGACCAGAGGGTCGGGACCGAAGCCTAGCACTGACCTTGAGTGGGGGTGCAGGGGGGAAACCCCCGCGGTATGGACCAGCGGGAATAGGCCTAAGCATTGTTGCGTGTAATATGAGTGACACACAGGATGGGTTGTGCACATGATTGCACTGTGCGGCATAGGTGCATGCATGAATGTGCACCGTGGCACTGTTTCACGCAATATTGTAAGTGTTGTGCGTAAGAGGGAATAATTGTGCACAATAGGGATAATTTGTGCACAATATGGAAGTCTTGTGCACAAGAGGGAAGGTGTGCACGCAAAAGGGAAGCATTTCAGACAATGGTGAAGAAGGGTGTGCAATAGGGAAGGTGTGTGCGCAATTGGATAGGTGCTGCCCTGGTGCACACAAAATTGGGAACCGTGGCACTGTTGCGTGCAAAAATTATGCTTTGCATACAAAATTGGGCACCTTAGTGCATTTTTGCGCAAAAGTGATGTTTTTCGTGCAAGATGGAGGGTTTTGCATGTAGGCATGGAAAATGTGGACTTATGCACAATAGATTGGCGACCGACCTCCAGGGGCCCTTCAAGAAGAAGGGGGTGCACTTGTATTTATAGGCTATGCCTTGAGTGTCGTGTAAAATTCCATTCCAATTTTCCGTCAAAATCCATTTTACGTGCAAGATTCATTTTTAGGTGAAAGATTCCCCTTTTACATGCATGATTCCATTTTTACGTGAAAGATTCCTTTTTTACACGCAAATCCATACTTTTCCCTAAAACCTTCCTAGATGGCCATTTCCTGCAGTCCGACTTCGAATAGCTATAACTTCTGATCCATAACTCTATTTTGGCTCCACGACTAGTGAAATCGAAGCTTGCAGAAGGAGTTATGCTTCAGAATCATATATGGAATCATTCACTAAATTACATGGATGCGTTTTCCAGTGATAACATGGATGTAGGTAGGGATAGTGGTAAACACCCACTTATATATGCTTTATTGATTTGTGTATTGGATTAGGGGAGCATAGGACTTAGATTTGGGATCATGATTCTATACAGGGATAGTTATTTTTTATATTTTTTTATTACTGATATATTTATTATATTGGATCCATGATTCCATGTCTTAATATATTTTTTTTATATAATTCCATGATCATCCTTTGTTTATGCCACTATTGGATGATATTACCTGGTTATTTATATGAGGGATGTTCTCCGCTTTCACAACTTAGTAATTTATTATGATTCCAATTTTGTTTTATACGATTATTTCCACTCAGATACACTCTAATCATGATGGTATAATATCCCCACTATTCCACCATGGACCCTCACTATGAGTCAGAATCCTCTGGTGTACGGGGAGGCACACTTGGGATCATGTGGCCAATCGAGTTTGGTTACTATTGAGTGAACCGAGTCAAAGAAATCACAATGGACATGTATTTAATGAAGGTAATACCATTCTGATCAACTAGGCATTGGAAATGAAAAATTATATCTTGACCATTCAACCAATGTCATACCACCAAAGATTCACCCAACACAAGCCATCTTGCCATGACTTCAATGTCATTGTTTTTTACTTGCATAAAAGTACATGATAAAATTGAATACATTGATAATAGTCTCATGTTCGGATACCAATACACATGTTCATTGATAGAAAAAACCAATGACACCTAAAACATGTGATGTTCCTATTGAAAAGTATTCCCTTATGATCTCATCTACTAAAGATCACCAAGTGAATACTTCATGAGAATAAGTCTCAATGATTATGACCCCCTAGCACTTAATAGTCAAACATCAACTATGTTGAGTCAATATGATGTATCTAGACCACATGACATATTATTTAAGATTAATTTCATAGTATCTTTATGTTCTCATTATTTATCGAGAAAAAATATAACCTTGTGATATAATAATTAATCTATGGAAATTACAATAAATATAGTGGATGAAGACGTATCAAAACTATTCTGGTAAGTAAAATACATGTATATATCAAATTGTATACATCTAATGGGAATAAAAGTACATACATAATATGGGTCCAAGGAATCCACTTTCAATAATGAACACATAGGAATTATTTAGTAACTGATGAGACCCAAAATTATATAGCCCCTCGATGTATCAGTAATTCTCATGATACAAACTATCTTGGGTACTTGGTGGAAAGCTTACTCGTTTATGTATGACGTCATAACATAAGGTCATTATTGTATAATTATGATGTATGGAATTATGGATTCTGATACTATGAATTTGGGTATTATTACCCATGTGATTATTTACATCTATATATCATCGATGGATATATTATATGCCCATTTTATCAGTCATATATAATTATTTGATTATTATTTAATCCTTCCCTATTAGTTAGGATTGGTTTATTCCATGATAAATTTTATTTATACGACCCCTTAACGAGTGTTTTATTTCACCCTTATTAGGTTTTCCTCTCCCATAGGCTATAAAGAAGATTATTAAGTATGATATGTATATATGGGTATGATGTGTGGAGAATTTTGTGGGATATGTTTAAGACTTATTATAGAATAATAAATCCTTGGTTTTGTGGAAAAAATTCTCATTGGACTTGAAATATATGGGTTTTGTTAGTTAATTATTTTTCCATAACTCTCTAAAACTCTAGACCTAAAAGGATTTGGGTGTGTAAGTGTCTCAAATTTTTTTTTGGATATTGTAATTGTTTATGGTTATTTTTGGTTTCTTCAGTTGGTTTCAAAGCTGGTATGTAAATAATATGTTTATTAGCACATAATCTAGGGGTGTGAGTTTGTGGCATCATAGTTGGTATCAAAATAGGTTTTAGATATCATTAGAGGTTAGTAAGATTACATAATAGAGTTATAGGTATCCATTGGGGTTGTTACGTGATTTAATGTCAAGGAAATTATGAATATTTTTGGAGAATATTAATATCTTTTGGGAGTATACATGATTAAGGTATATATTGATTAGTATGTTATTTTATGTTGTTTTTGGATAAGGATTAATTTGAATTCTAAGAACATAGTTTTCCATGAATTATGGTTTTATGATATCATATGAAAGAAATTAATTTAATTAGATATTTAAACTTGAATATATTATTGGAAACACTAGGGAAAAATCCAAATATTGGAAAACATCATGAAATTTTTGTAAAGTATAGAGTGTGTGGTTTCCTAGTACTGATATCCCTTATCCAGATATAAAAAATTAGATATAAGATCTCAATCATATGCACCTAGGGTTGAAAACCATTAAAAAGGTTAGCTGAGTATTAACTCTATCATCAAACTATGAAAAAAATGGGCTTATTTCACACCTAGTTTAATACTCCATGGGGATAACCTTTGGACGATTCACAAGCTCTTTACAAACCAATATGTAGGATTTAAATGGAATTTACAGATTTAATATATAAATAGTGAGGTTAGATATCCTAATCGGAATATGACCATGGATAAAATAGATTGAAACCTATAAATTTATAGGTTAGGGAATATGTTTTCTTGTATATGGAGCCGCAAGATTAGTTTTCCATGATATTATTGGATATTTTTGTAAAAATTTTGTTTAAAATTTTTGGTTGGATACCAGATCATGAAAGTGATTCTATGAATTGTATATATCTAGAAACTCTTAAGTCTTATAACCATCTATGAAAAAATATTACCATAAATGAATTCAATATATAACAATTATGAAGGAAAAGATGATTTTCATAGTCTTACCTAAGATAGTGAGATTGATATTATATCATGAGTATTATCTGTCTTGTGGTATGCATAACTATTTTTATTAGTGAATAATAATTTAAAATTGTGAGGACATAATTTACTTAGGGGGCTGGATAATGTAATACCCCTTGTCTTAGTCCCAATTATATTTTCTCTTAAAAAATAATTAAATGTCTATAGTTATAAAGATATTTTTTATTCTATGAAATAAATTACAATTGATTAGGAAATAAATCATACAATATATTAATCAAACTAACAAAACTCCAGTCATTCATAATGAAACATTACAACAAAGGTAAATAAAAAAAATTATTATATTCTGTGGAATATTACATACCATGGATGATTACATCCAGTAAAAGTGTATAAATTTAAATAAATAAATAAATAGAAAATAATTATATATATTAAACAAGGAGATCCATTGGATCATTATTACCCTTAAGAATCATCATTAGTAGAAATAAATATACAATTATAAAGAACATCATGAAAGGAAAAATAATTATAGGAATTCTAAAATTAAAGGGAATGAGAAGTGTGATTCATGAGGTAAGAATGAAATGAATTTATAGAAGGTAATGTGGGTAATATAACTGTTATGAATGGAAATATGGTTCTTGGAAATATTTTCATAGAAAATATGGTTATTTTATATACATTTGTCCAATAGGAATACAAAATTTGTGCATTTTTATTAAAAAATTTAAAATAATACAATTCACCAATAATAAATAGTAAAAAAATATAATATTCAATTAAAATATTTATTTATGATTTTTTTATGTGTTACATATTATTATTTTTATATTATGATATAATATATTTATAAGATTCCAAAAAATATTTTAATATTAATGGATTAATAAAATTAAAATTTTAGAATATAAATAATTAATTTTAATGGTATTTTATGATGATTATTTAATATAAAAGTGATATTTTTCATGAATTTGTTTTTAATTATTGTGAATTTTTAATTAATATTAATTAAATAGTGATTTTAATGAAATTTATTGTTAATATAAGCAATAAAATAAATTTAAATTCATATAATAGTTATTTATAGGCACAAAATAAGAATAAATTCATTTTATTCTTAAAAGATAAATATTTCATAAAACTTTTTTTATAAATGCTGTATAATTTATATATAAATAAATTAAATTGACCTCTTTTTTTTACTCTAATATGATTTTTAAATATATAAATCAATATATTAACACTAATTTAATTAGTAATTGACAGTAAATATAATAAAAAACACGTAATTTGTAAAAATACTTTTTTCCATGAAAACAATTTTTTATAGATACAATCTTTTAATTTAGAAGTTATTTTTTTCATATTTAGAAATCAAATAAGAACAAATAGAGTCCAAATTTGGATTAAAAACATCGAAATTAAGTAGTAGGGTTCATGTTATATTTTTATTAAAAAAATAATTACCATGGTAAAAATTTGACAATGGTTAATAAATGTAAAAGGGGTAATTTAAAGGGGATCAAATATTTCTAAATTAACATGACACTTTAACTTTATATAATTACTTTTCAGGTAATAAATTCAACATAAAACATCTCACCAACATTTTCTTACCAAACTAACCTAACTCCCATGAAATTTTATCTTTTCTTATAACTTATCACCCCTCCTCATTGGCTTGAGAAGTGATAGTGGAGTTATTGGCCTTAGGTGAAATCCCTTGGGCACCAAAGGTTGGAAATAAATTCCAAGTGCTTAAAGAAAATTTGGGTGAAAATTTTCCATTTATAAATAAAACAACATGTTAAAATTGAACCATAAACATCCAATATAATCTATATAATGGACAAATAGAAACCATGTAATCTCAATTACAAACCAAACAATCGATAATATCAGAGTGATAATAGAAATTTGACAAAAAATAAATAAATAAAGGGAAAACAAGACCAAAATCAGTAAAATAACCATCCATCTAGATCTAATATTCAACTACACCTTCCATTTCCAAGGTATCAAGATGTATCATTGGATAAGTGTGATACAATTCTCTTTCATGTGTCTCAATAGATGACATCAACAAATGCATCGAAGTTCCCAAGTAAGGGGAGAGTATGAAATCATTATGATTTACCCAAAGAATTACCAAATCATGATAATAGGACAAGAAAATTTTAGCATATTTTATATAAAGTAGTTTAAAAACATTTAAATAGTTTATATCAAAATCATAATAAATTTCCTTTAAAATCTATTAACAAGGTATCAAAAACATTTCTTGTTATTTGGAATACCCATTACCATGGTTCACACACATTAACATGTATGATAAGGGACAATTATATACTCATGAGAGGTCTCTCATAAATCATCCAATCCACCATTAGGTGTCCAATATTCTAATACACCAATGGAAAACACCCTATATTCTGGGGGAATTTCCTAATACCCCAATGGAACAAGCCCCTTGTACAGGGTAATATCAAAAGTAATGAACTCACAAAAAACATGTATGTAAAATTCTATTCCAAACCATGTCATATAAAACCAAATATTTCTTTAAAAAAATTCATCAAGTACCCTGTGTGAATTTAAACCATGCCATAAATTAAAACCATCATTTTAAAATTATTAAAATAGGGGTTCTTCGAAATCCATCCAATATCCCAAGATTTTCAAATCCATAACAAAAATGGATTTACATCAAGAGTCGCCCAATAATTGCAAAATAATTTCAAGAATATAATTTAATAAAAACTAATACTTCAAGTTCTAGAATAGTGGATATGATAGAGAAGCCACCTACCTCTCAACAGTCTGCAATAATAAAGAACAATACTAAGATAATCTAGATCTAACCTTATATCCTCTTTGATTTAATAGATTCAATAATATCACATAAATATTCCCATAATAAAACATATATCTATCCATAACAGACTATATTTATCATTCTACAAGATAGTAGAATGTTATATTCAAGAAGAATAGAAAATAAAGATGACTTATTGACAAATTTGGAACTCCAACGCTCTTTGATTCAGTAAACAATGCCTCTGGATTGAAAATAATTAGTAAAGGATACTTGAGAGGAAAGGGATTTCGAGATCCCAGGATATTAGGTGTCTAATGAGGGGTAAAAGCCTTAATTTGGATTAAAACCACAATTTTCAGGGTATTAACTACACATCACATGGTTAAGTCACACTTTTTGTCAAACTGTGCACCATCAATGAGTTGCTATTGTCTAAATACCACAACCCACATGTTTGTATCACATGGTTAGAAAACTCATGCACCAACCATGATTTTCCCTATATTTTACTTTTCAAAGTTTCCCCTAGGAACTTTCATGATTTAGCTAAACCATGAACCAACTATGCACCTACCCAATGAATCCAAGAAAAGGTTACATGATTTTTGAGAGATGGTTCACAGCTTCTACTAACCATTATCAAAACATGAAACTCAATAAACTCTCAAAAAACACTACAAAACCTTCTAGAAACTCATGTAACTTTACTCAAGTCCTGTATAAGATCGAAGTACATAAACAAGTGTCCAGAACCTGAAACTAGGGGTGATATATTCTCCCAACCATTGGTATTTATATCCCTAGAAATTAGAAACTCTATGTTGTTCTAGAAGATATTGGGAAATTGTTCCAACATTTATTTCCCTTGATCCCATGTCTCTTATTGGATCCAACCATGATTCCCCCAAACCCACCCTAAAATGATGCTTTTCATATTCAAGATCTTCTCTTACCTATCCAAAATATGTACCATCACATGAATCATAATAATTTTTGGTTCAAGATCAATATGGTTTCATCAAATCACATGGTTAGGATTAGGATGGAACTTCTTCAATTATGATAGATGAAACAATTGTGCATAAAACTAAACCTTAGTGGTAAAGACAAACGATAAGCCACATCACCCACCTATTCAAGTATATCAAAAGATAAAATGTACTAATAAGAAAACTTTCAATGATTTTCAAAACAATAATGCCCAATCCTTGGAGATATTTCAAAGATCATATGATAACCCAGCTCAAGAGATAATGACCATAAATGGTGATCTGTATATGATTTTTTATGACTCTGATCCATTTCCATTCTATTTCTAAATAAAAAAATCTTCTATATTGTTTCATACATAAGTTTATCTCTAATGAATTAAGTCTCACATGTTTCCAAAAAAAAGTGTATAATGACATGGATGGACATAAAATGATTCAAAAGGATCCATATGTATCAAGTCATGATAACTATTATTGTATAATAAATCCACTAACGGGACATGTTCTTCCCATAATCTACCAAAATCCATCACACAAGAACTAATCATGTCTTCCAATGTTTGTATCATCCTATCATATTGTCAATCTATTTGTGGATGATAAGATATACTCGTAGTCAACTGAGTTCCATGTTATTGTTGTAAGGATTTCCAAAAATCATGATATGAACCTAGGGTCTCAGTCCAACATAAATAAAACAAGAATTCAATGAATCTTTACCACTTATTAACTGTAGATTTTGGGAATGCATACACTATATTGGATTCCTGAATATAGATTAAGTGAGATATCTTTATGATTTGATCCACAATCAATCATATGGAATCATGTTTTTGAAACATTCTTAGAATACCTATTATAAAATCCATGGATATCAGATCACATTTCCACACTTGTATAGGAAAAGATTTCAACATACTATCGGGCTGTTCATGATCCACCTTGAACTTATAATAGGAGAGGAATCTAAAAACAACTATACCACTATTATTTTCATCCCAATCCATACAGACCCTTATTTCATCACTATATACATCTTATGTGTTCTAGGATAAATATCCTATCTAGAATAGTGGTATGCTAAAAGAGGCTATTCCCAATAGGTTGGAGAAATCACTATTCAATTTCTAAAATGCAACACAATTCTTCTATCTAGCATCCATATCTCAATGGTCTCCTCAAAATTGAGTTTTGACCTCAAAGTCAAAAATTATGGACTAGATTTATGAGCATCTTAGACCTACTCAACTAAATCAGGAACACAAGAAACTGGATAGAAGGTCACAACATCAACTTTTTTAGCACACTCCAAATTCATATCCACTCTAAATGAAATTACTTTACATTGATCAAAATATTCTTTATTCAACTAAGTATATGAATTTATACTTAAGGAATATTCTGAAGAAGTTTATTTCCCTGATGCATACATCAAGTCGAAGTTAAACATTTTCATATATCCCATCCATTTTCATTGTCTTAGATTCAGATCCCTTTGTGATAAAATATGTTTCAATCTATTATAATCTATAAAAACCATAAATTTCTCACCCAAAAGATAATAAATACATGTATTTAAAGAATGGAATACTATGGATAATTCCAAATCATGTGTCCAGAAGTTTTTTTCCTGAACCCATAAAATTTGTGATCCATAAGTTACCACATGATCTCATTACATGAGAAAACAACCCAAAACAGATCCCAATTCATCACAATAGACTACATACCACTACACTAATTATAAAAATATCAAGATAGGTGGTGATAAAAGGTGAAAAATAATTTATTCGAAGGATTTCTGGAATTCATCATTCCATTGGAAAGGAAATCCATTCCTTTTCAAAGCTATCATTGGTGAGGAAAGATGTGAAAAATCATGAAAAAATCATATGTAGTATCCTTATAATATAAGGAAACTATTTATCTCAAATACATTCTTCATGGGTTTTTCCTTGATGAGAACAATCTTTTAGGCGAAAGGCTGGATGAGAAAGTAGAAGAGATGGATTATGATTTTGGAAGTTGGTCCTTTAAGACAAATGGAGCGGAACTGGCAGAAGGGTGCCTTCAGTCCTATTAAAATAATTGAAAGAAGAACCTTATTGATTTAGAGGGGTTATTAAGCATGTGCAGAGGCCACATAGATGGAATGACTACTTTAATCTTTCCAGTCCTTATATTACAAGATCATCCAGTAAAGGTACATTCTCTCAAAAGAGATATGTTGTTGTTGTTGACAATCCAAAGGAATGGGGTATTTGAAAGCTCTAGATTGAGAGAGAAGGTATTTATATATTGATACCCAAAGCAATAAAGTTATAGGTTCCTGGTTATGGGGCTATTGGAACTCTGTAATATAGGGAAATCTCCCCCTACCAAAATATAAAATCTACTTCTAGTCATTCAAGGAATGCTGATAAGGAGGTTTCCTATGCGGAGAACACCCATGAGCTCCTCCTGAACTCTAATGAAGTCATAATAGAGGATTCCTTCTTGATCAAGTTCCTAAAATGGGATGCTCAGAAAATGTTTTAAATAACTCTAAGAGTTTACTTGAATGAATAAAGAACCTCTTGTATTTATAAATAGAATCATATTTTGATAAGTGGTTTCAATAAGGGGAAGAAAATCCTAGAGGAACATGTAAAGACCTGGGACAAGATGAAATATCACTTTAAGGATCTCATTAGGTACAATCCAGATATAGAGGTAACCTCCATCAAATGGAAATTATTTAAGGTAAATCATTTTAACAATTTTAATTTATTCTAGAATGGAATAATTATCTCATATAAGGTTTGATGTTTTTTTGTATTATGAACATAGATGGTTTCCCACATTTCCTTAAAAGTTCTTTTGAAATAATTTTTTTAAATTTATACAAATAAATTCTTCATTGGTTACCAATAGATAAAAATTTCTATCTTTTTAGATTATATAGAAACTCCTTTCTCAGAAATTAAACAACTAAGGAAATTTAACTCTTATCTCTAGAAATTACATTTTGACATATTAGCATAAAGGAAATGCTCCCATAATATTCCCATCACTATAACCAAGTATTTATTATGATCTAATATTTTCTTAGAATACAAAATAATATCATTAATTAACACCACCCTAAAGGAGTCATGATACCTTTTAAAGAACCGATTCATTAATTTTATAAAGATAGATGTTGTATTCATAAGACCAAAGGGCATAAACACATATTTGAAATGGCCATAATAACTCTGAAAGCTGTTTTCAGAATATCCTCCTTCTAAACTCATATTTGGTGATCCCTTGATCATAATTCAATTTTATAGAACCAACTGGTTCACCTAAATTGATCAAACATGTCATCAATACATGGTCGAGGATACCAATAAATTATCATAACTTGTTTATTCTTATGATAATCCACATAAATCATAATATTTCCATCCACGTCTTTATAAATAGAACTGATGATGCCCATAGGGCTGTGCATGGTCAAATGAACCCTTTACTTTCTAACTCTTCCAATTTTTTTTTCATTTCTATAAATTCTTTTGGTGTCATCCACTAATAGGGAATGGAAATAGGACTGGTCCTTAGTAGTATATCAATCATAAACTCCACTTCCCTTTTGGGTGTAAAACTCGATAAATTTTCTATAAAAACATCAATAAACTGGTCAACTATAGTTGGATAATTTCCAATCTCATCCACTGATGCTAAAATAACCATGGCCAATTGTTGAGATATTATTCTAACTATTAATACCAAAGGTCCTACACTAACATCTTGAATGCTATGTTTTCCTCAAAAAGTATAAAAACTATTAAACATAGTCTTGAATTAGAAATATGATACTTTTGTTAAGTCTAGGGCATGAATTTTACTCCATGATCAACATAATATTTATCGGCATTGGACATTTCAGTAAAGTTATATCACTAGAGAAAATAATAAAATAAATTAATTTTGTTAATTTGGTTCTTTGTTTTGATTTAACAACCTAGAATCCTCAATTTAAATATGATATGCCTAATACCTAGGGTTAGTCACACAACCAAGGAATTGAGAGGATCCATTAGAGGATCATTGGAAGATGAAATCATATCAAAATCAAATTGAGAATCATGCACCAATAAATTTCACGGATCTCACAGATGAAAAAAATATAGGATCGTTCATCATCAGCAATAAATAAAAACATCAAGTAGGAGGTCTTATTTATGTTATTCAATCCCATTTCTTTATCCCATATTGAATGCGGATGAATTATACAAAAAAGAATTGATTTACACATCAATAGTTGATTTATTTATAGTTGAATAATTTTTTTGTATTAATTATTTCCCCTTCGTTCATCAAGTTCTTCGATAAGGGATTGATGAAAAAATGAAAAAAGGCCAAGGTTTATTCTAAATGTTTTTATATTGTGGATTTTCCCCATCATTTCATTTCATTTTTAGAACGTGAAACTTTATTAGCCCACAATTCAATGAAAAACTAATATTTGAGCATTGTGTGACTGTTCTTCAACATAATAGATCTTTAATGAGGGTATGAATTGTGATTGAGGTTGAGATCATGGGACATTGATAGAGGAGGATGAATGGAGGTAGATCAGAATAGTTTGGAGGTTCTTTATTCCTTAACATGGTAAATAGTGGCAGCATGAGCAATAGTTGTGTTTTCCCAATCAGTATTGATGGCTAGATTCTGGCTAATGACGATGGCTAATCTCATACAACCTGAGATATGTGATTCCAGGCTAAATCACGATGAAGAAGGTGTATATGGATGACATGGAGAAGAACCTAAGGGTTATGGAAATGTTTGGGTTACGTAGTGTGTCATATGAGATCACAATTTGCGTGGGACCCCATGGATGTGATGCTTGGGTTTATGCAAAGAGGTAAGGGTCACACATCATGTGGTCCCTACCACATGCCTTGTGACCTTAGGCCAAGAGTTTGAAATGTTACCCTGGGTTCATGGGTATCCACATGACCATGTACATAGAATTGTACATGGAAAAAACCTAAGTACATGGGCATGGGTTGGTGACATGGGTAAGGAAATGACCTGGACTGGATTTCGTGGTATATTCCAGGTAATAACCAGTGCAAACCATTTAATTCTCCATAGAATATATTGAAGTTATTCATATATTTATCTTGGACCAGTGTCAGTTGAGTGCGTTTCCTTGGTCCATTCCCTTGAGGGTATAATGCATAACTACATCCACAACTCTATACTGTGATCTTTATTAGAGTATGAGTCTCAGATTGAGTTAATGGTGTACCTCCATGAGATTGGAGTGTGATACTATATCATTTGTTATTATTACCTAGGCGGTGTTCATGGAATCATCATGACCTCCATGAGATGGGAATTTATCCTCTATCTAACATTTCATTTAAGTAGGGTTCATGGTATCATCTTCATACAATCTCTTATATAGAAGGTCGATACAGATTGAAGTTATAGTGTCCCCCAAATGTCCTAGGTGTGAACCCCTATGTGTGTATCAAGGTCATTAGAGACTAGTTAATTTTATTTGATTGGGTCCAACAATCAGGACCTCTTGGTTGTGTGTCTTAGGTGATAGAATTTATCATGAGGTGGGCTCTCTCGGAATGATCATTCCATAGAATCTTTGAATGAAATCTTATAACAAGTAGTTTGGTTGAGATCCCCAAGAGGCATGTTGTCCTTCCTGATTATATTTGGGGTTTTGTTCTAACATTCATTAAAATATTACTATTATGATATGACTACTATTTTTTATTTATGTTTTGTGATTTCTGGGTGTCCTATTAGGTATTTTTAAACTCACCCATGAGTGACCTATGCCTACACTTGTCTTGTCTTATGAAAATTATAGAACTTTTAGCAGTGTCCTAGAGGGACCTATACTAGAAAGATCATAGTGAGATAGATAGACCGATCTGTATACCATTGGTAGAATTTTATATTAGTCCCCTCCTACATTGCAGGTTAGACTTGTTTTTAGTTTCTTTTGGATGGACTTGTATTTTTCCCCTTTATTATTTCCAATAAATTTGATGTGCTATGATTGTTGGATTATAGATATATGCATGAATTGTTATCATTGGTTTTAAATTTCATCATTGTTTGGTCTTAGATATATTTTCCTATATATAGGTATATTAATATAATTTCTACCATGTGTGTCATATGCCTACTCAATGATGGTCTTCAACCCCTAGCTTATTGAAGGTGGGTTGGGGTTATCGTGGGTCAGGCCCTGTCGAGATATATTGTGACAAAATAGATTTTATAGAAGCATTTTCAACATAATTTAAGAATGACATTGTCAAAACCGAGAGGTTGTGTTTCATTTGTCTTCAAAATTACTGTGGTTTTATGATTCTAGATAATTATAATTGTTATATTTTCTCAATATGTAATGAGAATTTTTTTTTGAAAATATCTAAAGGATGGATACATTGATGACATAGAGATGTGATGAAGTTGAACATGCCAAAAAATTATTCATGATAGTAAAATAATAATTCGATACATTGAAATATACGGGATTTGACTTTTAGGATATTCATGGGAGATCTAGAGAAGAGGATCACATGGAATCACTAGAGGAGAGATAAAAAGAGAAATCCTGATATCATTATATATCAAGGAAATGGGTTCTGATGATCAAGATTGGGGTGAAATGTGAAATCTATCTCAAATGAATTTTTGATGATGTTTAGTGTACTTATTCAAGAATATTATGGATTTGTAAATAGTTATAAATAAAAAGAAATTATATGGAGATGATTGGAAGATATTTTGTTATATAATAACTTGCCACATCAGGGTGAGACTAGCTATGTTGTGCTAGATCGAGAAGTAATAAGTATGGAGAATATGGGGGTGTTTTGGAAGTTATTTATATATAGAGGAATTTTCTGATTTGAAATAATCATTATATCCACATTATGGTAAAAATTATTTTAAGAAAGATGAAAGACATAGTATCATAAAATTCCTAGATATAATGAAATGGAATTCAAGATATTTTACTAGGAATTTTGGTTACCATGGTTGTTTAAGGATTAACCGATACAAGGATTCAATATAGGAAATTCCATAGAAGATGGAATTTTATGATGAAAAATACATGTGTAAAACTAGGTATAGAGAAATATCTCTAAAAAATCCATTTTTTACCACATATAAGAATTATTAAACCTCATATGATATTAACTAGTCTATACATGAAACATTATATTTAAGGTATTCATATTTTTATCTTATTCATATATTTTGATTATCATTTTAAGTGATTTGAGGTGGTATTGATTTATTAAAAAGATCCAAAATTCAAAGGGACTAAGATGGTGGGCATGATGTAGCTTAAAAAAGATATAATAGATCCACTGGCCAACGAGTAGGGTCTGAAGAATTTGTATCTTGACTGAAGATCCCACTAACCAGCTAGTGGGAATCCACCAACCCACTGATAGGGTTCTTGGGTAGAGGCAATTCTGCCTAGAGACCACTGTCCAACTAGTGGGGTTCTTGGGAAGAACCAATTATTTCTAGTGGCTACTAGACAACTAGTGGAGGCCACCGACTTTCCAGTGTAAATGTTTAGGGAAAAGTGAGCATGCTGAGTTTTATAGTTTTTTTAAAACCCAAAATTCACTCAAAATATATCATTATCTCATGACTTATTCAACCCAAAGTACCCTAAGAGCTCTCTTTTAATGATTTTGGTCTGTCTCTTCTTCTTATGTATCATCCATTAAATGTTTGAGCAATTATTTGATCATAAATTTCTAATTCAGTGTGTCCCATCGTTATCTAGATCAATTATTTTATCTTATCCTTGGTCAAACCCAATTAGATACTCAATGTTTTGTTTGAATAAAAGAGATTTAATATGGTATAATAAAATAATTTTTGGTCATTGATTTAATTAACACTCAGATAAATGTAATTGGAATTTGTGCACCATTGAGACCTAGACCATTGTCGATAATGCATCTTCTCAGGCAAGTATGATATTTTCCTCCCTTTTGGGTGAGGTTTATCTTCAATATTGATCCTAGAATTACAATCATTATGGATCAAAGATGGTTCTATTATTTAGTGTGGTGTAATTGGATTTAGACATCAACCCTTATCATCAACACATCATTTCCCCAAAGGCAGGCAGTCCTTATTTTTAGTGCATATTTATATGGGTTCTTGGCATTATTTTTTGGTATATGTATGTGTCTCATGGAACATTTATTTGATTTTTGTTCACATTAGGTGTCTGTTTGTGTCCCATGGGAACTATGATTTATATTACTTACTTGTGGATTGTGATGGATATAAATATTTATTATTATGATGCGATGTTAGATCTATCACACACACACACACATATATATATATATATGGTATGTGCTACTTATGAGTGTATAGGTTGAGCCATATGAACTACCCCCCTTAGAGAGTTATGTCTGAATTTTATTCGATATGTGCATGGACCATCTATTCTAGAGGTATGACTTAAACATGATTTTGGAACTATCCCATCATGGAGGGATTTTTCAGACATGGATGGTCAACATTATTTCTAGCATAGAGCTGAAATAGGTAGAATTGGTCTCTAAGGACCTGACATAAATGATGTAATTGTGTGATATACATGATGAGTATCTATATTATATTTACCTTCATGGTATTCCATTTTGTATATTGTGCACTTATGTTTAGGACCATTGGTGGTATCCTACTAGATTTCATACTCACACCCTACTCGAGAATCTTAGTTCGTGTGTATATTTTATGAATTGGGATCCAATGAATAGAAAAGGCCCTATGATGGGTAGTTTAACATGATTACGAGGAGGGTGGGAGCATCATAGGATGAACTTTACTCTTATAGATTTACCATCCTGCATGGAATCACTAATTATTCATGAGTTTTGATCATATTAAAATTTTTATTTCCCAAACTGCACTCACCTATAAAGGTGTAGCATAGTGGCAGTGTAAGGTTAAACCCACATGAAAAAATGGTAGGAAGGAAAACTTGAGGTAATAAAATTTTTGAAGGATTCATCATTATCTCTGTTTGGTTTGGTTTTTACTAAAAAAAATATCTTGGGTTTTAATTTAGATTAAAAATATGGGAATAAGGCAAATTTCAGGGCTTAGGAAAAAGATAATCCTAAATCTAGCTTAGAATGGACCTTAGATTAGGCTACGAAGTGGTTCAAAGGACACAAATTGGTTTTGGTCCAACTAATTACATTAAACTAAGCTCTAAATATTATTTGGTGTAGAGATAGTTAATAATATAGGTGTGGAAATCTTAGATTATGGGAAGAAAGTATTAAAAGATATTGGTCCTATCTTGATCAACTCCAACTAGGTATGTGTCCTTTGATTGTATCTCCCATGGTCTCAGTATTGAAAATGAATGAGATAAAAAATTGTTTTTTGACCAAATTACTTATCAAAGGGTTACCAAGTTTTGAGTTAAATATTCATTCCATTAAAACACACCCCTATTCTCAATTAAAAACCCTAAACATATTAGTCTCACTTGATGTCCTTAATTGAAATAAGGTAAATAGAAAAAATACTTATCATAAAAAATAAACAGTTTAAATTAAATAAATCCAAAATTTAAATAATATTAAATCAATTAAATACTAACTTGAATGAAGAAATAATGAAGAAAATAATGGTAATATAAGTTGCATGATAAATATAATTGGATTCAATCATTGAAACAATAATGCACAAAGAATGAGTCTTGGAATTGGGGAGCGATAGTAAAATAAAGAAATAAAAACTAGTTCGAAAAAAAGACATGAAATAAATAAGAAAAGTGGAAAATTCTCACAACATCCACCTCTTTTCTACACGTCGAGGGTGCTTGGATATATAAAGTCATGCGCAACTCATGATGTATAATTGATTCACATCATGAACATGTTTTAAGTTAATTTTGTATCGATACATTCACACTATATAACTGGGATTCATGTTTTTTTACTTCAAAACCAAAAATATCTCTAAATATTTTGGGTATTATAGATTTCATATCTTGTATCTTCAGTAGGATTTATAACTCAAACTTTTAATGATGAGTATTGATCTCACATCATGTATCTTCATCAGGTTTAAAATATGAAGATTTTATGAAATGTAAATAAGATCTAAATCATGAACTTGGTTTATATCATGAAAATGGTTTAATTCCTTTCAAATAGTTGGAAAGTGGTATACTCAAGGAATATGTATTGTGTACTTTAGATTCATGATGTGTGCTGTTTAATTTTTCTATTTTCCACTATCACATACATTGAGTTTTGAATTACTAATTTCTATGAAACTCCATAAAAGCCAAGTGTATTATCAAAAAAATCTTGATGAATTTTTAAATAAATGTGTCCAAAATATGTATATGAATTTTTCTTATCAAATTACCCAACACTTGCAATTTTTTGTCTTTAATAAAAAATGATCTTAATACAAATTCTAATTAAAACACTTTTCAAACAATAAATGTAAATTAAAACTAGGAAAATAAAACTAAGTTCAATCAGAGAAAGAAATTCCTCTGGAATAAATCATATAGATAAAATCAATCATGCCTCATAATTAAGTTCTTTATTTAAATTTTTATACTTTTAATTACAATTTCTCCACTATTCCTCAAAAGATATACCTATTTTGAAAATTAGATCATGATAAATTTTCTATTACCACTCAAAGAAAACTAAAATTGGAGGTATTATAATACACTAAATATATGTTCTTAACCATAGGCTTAAATTGGTTCTAATATATCTACTTTATAAATAAAAATACAAATTTAATCATGAGGGATTAATAAATAAGGCTCAAATGTCTCTGAGGATTGGGTTAAGTGGGCAGATGATAAAAATTAATATAAGAATGGGGGTAATATCTAATGTTTAATTCAGGATAATCATAAATAGTTAAATAAAGTAAATCCTCCTAGAAACAAATGTCTCCATGCTCAAAACAACTCAAAATGGGTCTATGAATATCTCAATAAGGTATAATAATGTTTCTTATTCATTTATCTTTTTTATTTTATTTATTTTTTATAATTAATGTATAAGAAATATCTCACATCCATCACCTAACCAAATATAATCCATCATAACATTTATTGGTCTATTAATGGTAAATTTTTATCTCCCTAATACAAAACCCATTTTCATGTTTTTTCAAAGGAATAGGTTATGTATAGAAAATGAAGAATGTAATTATAAACCATGACATGCCAATCTAGTGGAAATTCCATTGTATGTATCCATAGTATCAACATCCTGTGTATAAAAGAGATGAAAAATACCCCATGCTTGTTCAAAATAAAATCATGCACAATAGAAAGATTAGTGCATAAAGGGATAATAGGATTGAAACAGTTCTATCCCAATAAGTATATTCATGGATACTATGAGAAAAATAAGGATAAATGTACAGGTGGGTCTCTAGATAACTGGATCAATGAATATTTACTTAATCATTTTAAAACATTATGTTTTTTATCATAGACTCAATAACTCGGTAATGGGAGTATATAAAATAATTAGAAATAAATAAGGGCATAATATCCAGTAATAATTTATTCAAATAAAATTTCAAGAATCTATAATTAAAATTAAATTAATCAACCATACAATCATGCTAAAATTATAACGAAGAATAAAAAATGGATTTCAACAATCTCCAACCAAAATTTTACTTTTATTTAAATGGGTGAGATGATATTTCAAGTTAAAGCATGATTTCAATTAAAAATGTATCTTATACTAATGAAATCAAGAAAAAAACCAAGTTTACAAACAATAAATCTAAATAATGACCCAGCAAACATAAAATTATATAGTGTCCACACTATTTAAGAAAGAAACCTTAGAAGGATAATAATTTAAGCATAGATAAAAATTTAAATGGAAATTTATGAATTTAAAATAGGTAATTGAGATCTCCTTCTAATGTAAATCATTACCTAGAGGAAATTTTTGGATGGTTATTGGGAATTGGGATACTAAAAAAAATGTTGAAAACAAAATACCTGCACTGAATAAACCATTAATATATAGGGGTTAATAAATATATATGTAGAAAAATGGGAATTTTCACATAGTAAATAGTAGGATAAAAAATCTTGGATAAATTAAATAATTGGATACAATGATGTTTTGGATGACTAATGAACATAAAATGATAGAAAAAAGGTTCTATGCACACAAAAAACTATTGAAAACCCAAAAAAAAATAAGAATTTCCTCCCATAAAGTGATAACAATGATGTTTTTAGCTAGGAAAATGGATGAAATAATCATTCGGTGCTTTCCATAATCTCATATATTCTTCTCCTCGTATAGGAACTAGTGGTGGTGTCGTTGATCTCATGAGGGCTCTTGGTGAGGCTAACCACCTTAGGAATGGGTCGCCCAAAATGCTCATGTGGTAGTAGTAAATTCCATATAAGTCGTGGAGGGGTATCCTATACAATAATTATATATAGATCCCTAAGATGGTTCTATATGTTATCTATATGCTGATATATCTCATGTGGGATGCCAGGGGGTGTCCTGACATACTGATTATTTACCATGAATTATTTAACAGAGCTAGAAATGGATAAATTAATGTAGAAGTAAAATGGAAAATGTGAATTCTATTTAATAAAAAATGTGACCCATCCATAGATATAGAAATGACACATTAGGGAACATGTGATACAATGGGAATACAAAAATAGACACCCATATACAATATACAATAGGGGAGGGGACATGGACACAACCAAATGTTGTAACCAGTGTCACTGCGTATCCGCATCAGTAGCCCCCTACTGAACATTGGGATATAGATCAGTTTTTCCCAATCTATAGTAGTAATGGTGGTATAGTTAGGGTTATCAACTTCCATAGGAGATTCCATGGTTCTGGTAGTGGGATTGGTTGTGACAGGTGGAGGCAAGGTGATGATCTGTATTCAGGACATACATCTGGAATCTAGATCAATAAGAGGCACCACAGATATAAAAGGAAGGGTGGGGAACTTTTACTATCATTTATTATAATCTATAAAATCTTGTTGTGAAATAGGGTATCTAAGTTCTGGGGGAAGGCTGACCAGGGTGAGAGTGAGGTTGTAATTGAGAGAGAATAAGGGTATGTAAGTGGTTGTGGGATGGAAATATAGAGGTTGGTGGTGGGGCAAGGTGGGGAACTCGGATGGCTCAGTGAATGTAATGCAGATTTAGAGGTAAATATTTTTCTATTTCTCAAGAACACACTTGAGAATAGATGATATGTCAGAGGGAAATGATGGGGGTAGGTGTAGTGGTGATAGGATGTGGTAAAGTAAGTAGGTGAAGATGTGGAAGCAGGAGATAAGGTGGAAGTAATATCTGGTGTTAGTTTAGTATGGGTAGGGGCCTCATGAATAGGGCTAGGGGCTAGGGAAGGCTGATATGGAGATGCAGTAAGATCCTCCACGTACTTGGTGACCCACTAGTATCTCCCCTTGATCTTCCTCAAGAAACCCATTTTGTAGATCATGAGAAGGTTGATCGAATCTATCTTTCCAATAAAGGGATGAGTTTGAGTGGAATCAAAGACACTAAGATGATGGGAAAGGTGGGTAATGAAGCTACCTCCCATCAAGGTACCTTGAGAATTCCATATATAGGTCTTGTAGTATAAATAAAACCGACAAACCATGTTGATAGTAGGACTCCCTATAGATGAGGCAAGGATGAGGACCCTCATCTAGATGATGCTACTATGAGAATATCCTCATGAAATCTACACACGAGCTAGATACCGACACAAAATACATAGAGAGACACCACACAACTAGGTTTTCTTCACCATACATGGATCATGGATGCTCTAGGGGTCTTAGGTGATCAATTACTAGCTCCTAGATGCATCCCCTTACTTGAATCAAGTTGAATGGAAGTGTATGTAGGGTAAGCAATGGATTCCTTGGTTTAGACACCAATCCCGATGCCAAAATATCCTAAGGTGATTTTCCAAATCCTGCCACTAAAACAGAAGTTGACGTGTTCCAAATAGATCTCTAATGGAGCTTAGAACTCTAGGAATAGCTCAGAATATGTCTCATGATGTACCCCTATGATGAAGGATAGGTTCAACCATCCAATATGATCAAGGACTTCCTTGTGCACATGTATATGCTCAAGAATGGATAGGTCCAAATTTATGTTAGACCTCATCCACTTATCCTATTGATAAACCAAACAAATATGATGCTTGAGGGAAGATAAATGTATGAATTGGTATAGGTATGGGAATAGGGAAACACCCTAGGACTAGATAAAATGGAAAACCACTCCTCATAAGAAGATAGGGTGGAAAAAGATAGTACATATACAGAGGGGGTTAGATCTATGGTTGTGGTCAAGGTGAAAGTTCTAGACGCTTGGGATGCGAGGATCATCTTCCTGTTGGGTTGCACACTTTATGGTTTTAGTGTGGTCTATTACATCAGGAAATAGAGAATATTTATTGATAAGAAAGTGGAAGGAATATATAGAATCATAAGATAGGAGGGAAGGTGGGTGGTTGGAAGACATATGAAATAGGTGGGAGGGGAGTTGGCGGTCATGGATTACACAGAAGAGGGGAGGCCTACGATTGAGGTTGAGAGAGGGTGTTCTCGGGTATGAACCTAGGGTGAATTTTTTTTAAAATATACCCAAAATAATTCAATTCATGTATTTAATACATGAAATTTAAATTTTGGATTTTTATTTTATTTTTTGATCATATAATTCTCATGTCATGTATTTATTTTGCATGATGTGAATTTGAATTTTTTTAGAGATAAAAACCCTAAACCATAATCCAGTGTTATTAAACCTCTCTAAACTATATTATAACCTATTTAACTATTTAACATATCATGTGTTTCCTCTCAAATAGTTCTTTATTCATTGTCAAGAGATAGATATGATTCCATTCATATGAATTTAAAAGTAAGTACACACCCCTCATGGAATGGTTATTGATAACAGAGAGTATGAATAGTGGGATGACATCCTTTATCAGAGGTGTAGTATAATTGACTTCCTTGTGGTTACTATATCCATTTGAATCAAGAGGTAGGTTCTCTTTATTTTACTTACTAGTCATATAATCATATTTCTCATCAGTAAGAAATATGGATTTATAGTCAAATTATTTGTATATTTTCTTGATGACTTTCAATAATTTGAAAACATATCATTCTTCGCTGACTCTAAATATAAGACTTCCTAAATTTACATCAATAAATTCCTTCATAAAGGAAGGAAATGGTATCCTTACAATTATGGGGACATCTCCTTCTTCCTCTATATCCATGTCAAGGAAATTAGATGGGAATATTAAATTACAAACCTTTACTAAGACTTCCTTGAGCAGTCCTTATGGGTACTTGACTGAGCTATCATCCAGCTACAGTGAAACTAACATTGGTTTCAATTTTTCGATCCCCATATTTTTTAAGAAAATCATAGGATTTTTTTGATACTTATAACTAGATCACACAAGGCTTTTCTAATATTTCATGATCATATAGTGTAGGGAATAGAGAAACTTTTAGGGTCTCACATTTTGGTTGGGAGATTCTACTGAAAAATCATAGAGTTTTCCTTTTATCTTTGTTGTGTGCAAGTATTACTGAGAAATCTACCCAATAATTGATTAGATAGTGTCTTGAATATATTTCCCAACTGTGGTTACACTGGGAAACTCTTTGGTTTTTTCATTTCAAATTACTGGGTAGTAATCCTCTGATATGCTTTATGTACGAAGGCATTTAGTAGGTCTATACGACAAGATTTCAGAGGCGAGGTCTACTATCTCTATCTTAGTAGAGACTGTTAATACTGCTGTTGTTGAGTAGGTGGTAAATTCTATGCTCTAAGGGTAAAAGTTTTTTCTTGAAAATGATGTTGTGGTTGAGGATATGGAATTCAAGGTGGGTACCCAAGTGGTCCCTGATTCAATGGTGGAAATTGTCAACTCTATTAAAAGTAACACTGATTAGGCTATTATATCTACTTAGACAAAATTTCCTAATAGTACTGCTATTTATATGATCGGGACTACTAAAAATATTTATTTGTTTGGTTGTAATTGACATAATTATAATATTGTATTTGAGGTTCTACTATACGTGCCCTATATTCTTCATATGGGTTCAGTCCTCCACATATTTTGCATACATGGATATCAATAATAGGGGCAGGGGGTGTAGTAGATAGATGAAAGGATTCAATATTTTTTTTTAAAGGGATTCAATCTGAGCCACTAGGTGGTTTTTGTCTTCCACCTGATGGATTCCATGTTGGGATAGTTCTCAATCACTCTACCAAAGACTAGAATTGGGGTGTATCTCATCTAACAGTGCTCAACCAAATTTGGGAATCTTTAGAATGATCCCTCCACAATTAGAGGCGTCTAGAATAGTATAAGAAGATAGTTTAAGTCCGTGATAAAATTTTACATTATAGCCACACCTCAATTCCTTGATGTGGGAATTTACGGGTTAGCTCTTTGATGTGATACCAAGCTTCACTAGCTTACTCTGCATCCACCTATTTGAAATTTTGGATTTCATTCCAAATCTTCTAGGTTATAATTCTCCTAAATAGAAGTGCGTATGTAACTCCCTGATTTTTTAAAATAGAAAACTATGTTCGAAAGTTGATGTAATATGTAACAATGAACCCAAAAAAAACATGATTATTTAAACAAGTCCATAATAACATAGCCATCATATTTACGAGTATGAATATAATTAAATAAATTTTGGAAAATATACATATATTCCATACTCAACATAAATTTATTGTTAAATTATTATTAAATATTCACTCAATATTTTGGTAATGTATTTTTTTCTTCAAAATATGTTTTCTTCTAAAATGTTTTTTATTTATTTTTGTGAAAAAAATATTATAATTATTTTATAGAAAATTTAGAAAACCTACTTGATAAAATGAGATTCATTTTTCGAAATCATTAGATCAAAATTAACTTAAGGGGGAATTTTTATGATTTTTTAGGGAAATATAGTTTTTTTAGAGAATAGTGAAAAATACTGTTTTGTGTAAAATTTTCATTTTATTTGATAACTTAATTAATATAAAAGTACCAATATTATTTTAATTTGATTATAAGGAAACATAATTATTATTTATTTATATTTAATTAAATTAATTATATTTAAATAATTTTATATTAAATTTTAGTATAAGTTTATTTTTGTGATTAAAAAAATCATTTTTCTGAGAACTGTTTTAAAATGCACAATGTTTCTCCATTATAATTTATTAAAATAAACCATAATGAGAAGTGATTTAAATTATTTTCTAGATAATATATCTATATATATGAAATTAAATTCATAAAATAAATATTACTAGTTATATAGTTAAGGTGAAATTGTTTTCCCCTTGAAAAATGGATTCCCCAAAAAATCACATTCCACCGTGCTTGTAGGTTTTACTTTAAATGAAATTCTTACACCTATGTGAATTGATTTTGATAAAATGGATTCCATATTTGGAATAAAAATAATTAATATTAGGTAATTAAGTTAACTTAATTTTTTAACAATATGAATAGTAACCATAGTAAATATTTATTACCATGGTAAAAGGAAAATACATTAATTAAGGGTAAAAATAAAATAACAAGGACTAGAAAAAAAAGTAACTATAAGAGTATCAACACACACACACACACAAAAACACACACACACACACATATAGTTCAATAAAATAATGACCTTATTTTTTTATTTCCTTATAAATGATAAAAAAAATGATTTTGATAAAAATTTGATTTTTGATACATTAAAATATAATTTTTGGGGGGTAAAATATAGTTTTAATGAAGATAAATGTTTTATGATTAATTCAATAATTTTTGAAATAAATTATATTTTAAAAAAATAACATTATTAAATAGTGTATATTGAATGTATATGATAATATAATTTTATGAAGTGAAAATGTAATTTTTATTAATGTTAGAAAATTATTATTATAAAAAATCCAATATTTTTTTATAAATGGATATTTTAGTTTAAAATTTTAATTTATAATATTTATAGAATTATTTTTATAAAATAAATATCATTGTTGGAATCATCATATTAAAATTATCTAACAGTGATTTTTTCATAACTTTTGGAGACAATGCAATTTCTAGTAAAAATTAAATACAGTATAAGTATACAACCAGTATTATGACCTCATAATAACTCAAAAGTGATTTAATATGTAGAAACCCATGTTTTTTATGAACTTTTTTTGAATAAATTAATTTTATAAATACTTTTTTTATATGCTAGAACAAGTTAAGCTAGCACTATATGCAATACCTAGTTATATTGCTTTCATGCAACACTGAGTTTCTACGAAACATCATTTTATTATTATAATTATTACATAATAAAATTATAACCTAAAAATTAGAATGGAGGGTATTAATAAAATTAACTGAATTATAAAATTATGGTTTACCCATGTATATTTTATTCTTTTACTAATTAATTATAAATAGATGTAAAACCCTTTTTTAAAATAGAAGGAAATATTTTTCTAAAAAACTATACACATGTGTGTTATATATAAAAATAGAATCACTATTATTGGATTATATTAACGATATATATATATATATATATATATATATATATAATATTAAATATAATGTTTAACATAAATCTCATGTGATTTCTAAACATGATATAATAACAAATCCATTTTTTCTCATAAAAGAAATATTTCTATAAAAAAGAAATTTTTCTGCATTTTGATGGTGCATTTGTTTTAAATCTAGTTTTTGAAACTTTTATAAATTATATTTGAAAAAATAAACTTCTTATTTGAAATCATGACATGAAAAGTTTTTTTTGGTTAAGTTTTTTTGGTATTTTTATGATAAGTTTGATATTTTGATGAATAAGAAAAAATACTAAATTTTAATTTAAAAAATATTTTCATTGAAATAATTTATAGTGTTAAAATAAATTATTTATTTGTTTGAAAATATAATTAGATAAAAATTTTATCATTTAATCCAATTTAGGTTATTTGAGTCAATTTTACATTGAATTTTGGATATGCAAACATACTATTCTTTTGAATGTTTTGAGATTAAAAACTCATTTTCTCGTTCTGTCAATGATATTATTTTTAAATTAATTTCTAGAAATTATATGTTTATAATTATGAAAAATGGTTTAAATATTTTTAATCATAAGGTCCAAATTTATTAATTAGTTCCCTGTTATGTTTGGGAAATATTAATAGTAACTTTAGTAATTTTTTTACCATGGTTAAGGACAAATTGTGTAATTAAGGGTAAAAATAATATTATAAATATTATAAAAATACCCTAACACTTGAAAAAATTAGATTTAAGGAATTTAATTCTACCCTTAACACCTAATTATCTAAAATTAATTTTTTAATGGACACTTTTCCATGTGAATGATTTAGATATTATTAAAATCAAAGAGAGTGACAAAATGTCACACTCTTACTTTTAATAAGTATATTATTATTAATTATTTTCAAAAAAAGTATATTATTTTTAATATGTGGATAAATAAAATATATTCTCAACTGTATATATTATTATGTAATATAAGAAGTTTATATTCATAATTAAAATTTATTTTTAATTTTTAATGAATAAATAATTATCATAAATAATAATACAATGATGATGTTGTAATTATTCAATTAATGAAAAACCTAATTAAGTGGTATTAAAGATATTAAAATAAATATAATTTACTTAATTAATATTCTAAAAAAATTTATAGGTTAATATAAAATTTTTGGGGTGTATTAAATCAATTTTTTGGAATTTATCTTTTTGTATAGATTTTATTAAAGTTAATGTTATTAATAGTGTCAAAATGTCACTAATGACATTTTATGAAAGTAATTTTTTATTAAGTTATTTAAAAATAATAAAAAACCTAAATAAGGACAAAGGGGATAAATTATGTTTTATAATATAATAAATTTACCATTTATGGTTCAATTTCAACCTCAAAGTAAAACTCTAAACCTTTTAATATCAATTTTTTTTACCATATTCAAAATTAAAATAGGTTAACTAATGGTTAATAAAAAATATAACGTTTATAATTAAATGAAAACCTATCTAAAATATATTTTTTGATGTTATTAACAGACTATCCCACTTTATATTTTAATATCTTTCCTTTTGGATGTATTTTGGATTGATATTTAATTTATTACAAATTTATCTTTTGAGAAATTCAAAAGGTGTACCTCCCTTCTCTTATAAAAGGACATCTCTTATTCTCTTTTCTAAACATTTCAGAACCTATTTGGTTCATCCAAACCCTATCTAAATATCATCCCAAATTTCCTAACTTAATCCTAGTAGCCTACCTTTTGGGACTAATCCATCCAAATAAGTTCTTTTGTGGAAATCAAAAGAAGATACGTGAAGAAGAGGGAACGTTCATAAATGAACATTTTTTTGTTTTATTTATTCCTTAAACCCATTCAATTATTTTCATTTAATTTTTATATAATAACATAATTATACTAAATATTATGATATTTGTTTAATATTAAGTTTTTGAACTACACCCATACACACTTCTATCAAATGGGATACACAATCATCATTCATGTGTACACCGGACTACCGCCTTGTGAACCGATGTTGTTCATGCTTCCATTTCCTCCTTTCATGATTGGAAAAAATGATGGAATTTATATTTTTATTTTAAATATATGATTTTTTCATTATTTTTGAATTATTATATAACACTTACATTTAGGATTTCCATTTTTTTTAAATATGATAACATTGTGTGTAGATGTGTGGACTACCGTCTCCTCAAAGCGATGTGACTCATTCACACTTTACATGGAATGTATTAAAGACGAGTTTAGTGAAAATATAAGATATATATTTCATAATAATTCTATTACAATTATATTATATATATTTCATTTACCTTATTTTTTTCAATATTACAAGAAAATGGAAACAGTGTTCATGCGTACGTATGACCTACCGTCTCCATGATCGATGTATTTTATTTTCTAATTATATATTTTATAGATTTTTTAATACATATATAATTAATATATATGATATTTATATCATTTTTATAATTATATAGATAATGAAATATTAATATAAGTAAGAGGACAAAAAATATAACAAATCAAAACACATGTGAAAAACAAAGCAGATATTACCCAAAACGTAACATTAACATGGAATTATTAAAAAAATAGGCAATATAAAGTCATAATAAATAATATATGGTATTATATATAAGAATATGGTTATTAAATATATTTATAATAAACTTATATTTATTATATATGATGTTTTCATGAGTAAGATGAGATTCAAGACATAAGGAAAGGGATTTTTTTCTCACTTTTATTTCTGTGGGGCACATACCTTATACACTACTTGTTTCTTTTGTTTGTTGTATATACTATCTATGAATGTATTTTTTAAGTATTATTATAAATATTATGGAATTTTAATATCCATATAATTTCATTTATTTCATGGGGCATACAATTTTACTGATTATATAGTGATAAGAGATTAATTCACAATCTCATCTAAAATACGGATTGTTTTGTTTTAAATCACTCTTATGGAATATTTTTCTTCCACATACATATTTTATAAAAATTTTATCCAAATTTTTTTTAATATTAATGTATGAATATTTAACGTTATTTTTACCCAAGGTTTAATTTTTATGAAACCGTTCAAA
This sequence comes from Viscum album, assembly GCA_963277665.1. Classification (NCBI taxonomy): domain Eukaryota; kingdom Viridiplantae; phylum Streptophyta; class Magnoliopsida; order Santalales; family Viscaceae; genus Viscum; species Viscum album. Next base: position 580,068,751 of record OY728129.1, on the reverse strand, counting down.
ATGAATATTTTTGTCATTTTCTAAAAAAGTCTATTTGTGACTTTATCGACAAAAATATATAGAATGAATGCTTTTTTAATTTATACAAAATGAATAAAATATTCTTCTATAAAGAAAAATTAATGATTTTAAGCTTCTTTTACAATATTACCAATTTATTTTTAATGAAAATGTTTTCTTTTAAAACTATGTAGCATTTTAAGAAAGGGAAACATTTTCAAATAAGAAATGATATTTTCCTCAAAATTATTTTCCATATGTGATAACATTATTTGATGTTAATTATGTTTAAAGGGGATATTTTTCTAGGATACTATCCCTATTATTCCTATGGTTTGTTTATTTTTATGATGGAATGATATTAATGAAACCCATTTATTTTCTATGTTCTATGTTATGATTGAATGATGTTTATGAATCCCATTTCATTCCATGGGTTCTAATGTGATGAATGATTTATATTCCTATGGCACACATATGTAAAGTCTTCATTAAGTGATATTTGGGACCTTTATCTCCTTCTAATTAATTGGGTAATGATAAATGTTATATGATCTCAAAGGGTATATGGGATGTCATCTTAAACCTGCAACAAGAGGGTATATGAGAGGGAATCTGAATCTCACAATAAGAGGGTACACAGGAGGTCATCCTAAGATCAAAAATAGAATATACACAGGAGGTCATCCCAAGCCTAATGGAACATGGGTTATTATCCCAAGACTAACATACTATGAATGTATTGGTAGGTATCATTGACATAAGATTTTCTATGATTCTGTGTATGCCACAAATTCCTTATCTTATGCCATTGTTATAATCTCAAGGATCATGTGCTTTGATTATCTTATGATTCATGTCTTATGATCTTCCAATATCTATTCCATGACTAATTTATATGATCTCTGATATAAATGGTATGATCTTAAAATGTTATTCTCATGTTTTTATAGCCTTATGCTCATGTTATTCTTATGTATCTTCTATGTTTACCCTTACTGATTATTTGACCTAACCCTTTATTATGTTTCTATTCCTCAGGATATAAAGAAAAGTTTTTATGTTGGAGTACTAATGAGATAGATCTTTATGGGATATGTTGAATACATTTCACAAAATTATAATAATGTGTTCCAAGTTTCTAAATACACTAAACTAATATGATCATTGGACATGTTTTTATGTATTATGAACAAATGCTATAATTTCTATGTATGTTAATCCCCAGTCATTATATTTGGTATTAGAGAAAATATTTAGTCAGCATTTTGGAAACTCTAATGAGAAAACATTTGGGAGAACCCTAGGGATATTTCTATGGATAATACTAAGGTTTCATAGATTTAAAATTAGGTGTCCTGATTTAAGAATCCCAGAAGTAATTTTTCATGATTATGTGTTTTTCTATTATGATAAGTGTTTCTCACACTACGGTTTCTAGTATTAAAAAACAGTGGGAACTAGAAGAAATAGGGTTAAAATTGAATATTTCAGATATAGAAGGTATTCGAATTATGAAAATCGATGTTCTAATTGGAAATCCAATAAATATAATTAGGAAGGTGGTATGAGTATTGGTTATATTACTAAGGATAAAGAGACCAAAAATGACATACGAAAGGCATGGGACAATTTAACAATATTATTTACATTAAACATAAGAAGAATGATTAGATTGAAGATGATGAACCCTAATACATGATTTATATTTCATATTCTTATAAAGAGTAAGATGATAAAGCCTGAGTAATGTTGTAAGAATAAATTTGGAAGATTGAAGTGTATATATTTTGGCATTCAATGATTAATTTTATATGAATCATTAAATATATAAGTATTTTCAGTATAAGTTTTTCATTGAGGATTGAAAATGGATATTTTGAAGGGTGATGAATACTTATAAAATTGATTTAATGGTAAGGTGATAGTAATGGGAAACAGAAGATTAAGGGAAGGAAAATCCTTAATATGATCCTAATGTTGAGATAACAATGTTTTAATAAAGATATATTGGATATTAATAAGTAAATTTTACAACATTGATTACATTGGAACTCATAATGTAATTTTTGACAAAGTGGTGTATGCTATCACAAATATATTTTACAACATTTTTGGAGTTAAGTAATATATCCAATAATCTTTGGAATAAGAAATAATTAATATTTTAAATAAGTATTTATGGTAATTACCATATTTTAAGATAATAAAAGATGAAGGAATTCACATGTTTTTATGTGACAAACAAGAGATACTTTATGATATACATGGGATCAATGCTAACCTATTTTTAGAAACTTAGTGTTCTTTTTTCCTAATGTTTTAGACTTTAATATTTTAGAAACTTTTTAAGGTTTACCATTTATGAATGGGTTATATTAAACTTCTTATGTGGATTTAGAGATTAATGTATTATGCCTCCATATGAGGATTTCTGCATATTGGATAACTTGTGATAATATTTTTGTTATGACCTATCATCCTATTTATGGATATCCTGATCTGCTAATTCTTCAAGAATGAAAAACTAAACTTTATTTTATGGAATAAGAGATGTAATGAAATTGATCAAGGAAAAAAAAGGGTGAGGTTGTCCTGAAATCATGTAAGTATATCTTCTCCTGAGAATTCTTCAAATTTAGGGAAAATGTTCTTGAAATAAAATAATTTCCAATTATCATTAAATTTGAGGATATCAATGAACCTTTTCAAGACTCTTTGGGTTATGAATTTTTGATTGTTAACTTTCTCCTGATCATGTTCTCTATCACTCTCCATCCGAACTTGATGGCTACTTTTCTCTTATATGTCCATGTTTTCAATTTACACATATGTTTTCCTATGTGAAAACCTAGTTATGAGTTACTTTTGGTAATATTTATATTTCCAAATTTTTTTAAATAGAGTTTTAGTAATCATTTTTATGATGTGAGTTTTCAACAAAGAAATTTTCAAATAATCCGCCTTTCATTTTCGAAGTACAATATCAAATTATAAGGATGAAATACCCTTTTAAATTATTGATCATATCAGGATAGAATCTTATCAATTAGATATTCTAGAAATTATCTCTCAAGTTTATGATGTTTTATATGTACCTATTCTGAGGAAGTACACACCTGATCCTTCACATGTACTAAACTTAGAGATCATACTGCTCGAAAAAGATCCTTCTTATGAAGAGAAACATGTAGAAATTTTGGATCCTAGAGAAAATGTTCTACAAAACAAGACCACTCACCAGGTTAAATTTTTGTGGATAAAATACCAATTTGAATAGGTTTTATGGTAACTTGAGGATATGATGAGGTTGAAGTATCCTCATTTGTTTATATTATAATGAATAATTTCTAGGGTGAAATTCATTTGGGGGGGGGGGTAAATGTTAAACCCCAAGTTTTGTGAACTTTTTTTTCAAAATAAAGTATTTTTTGATGACTTTTTTTATGTGATACACCATGTAAAGCTTGTACTACACTCAATACCGTCTTTCTTTTATTTACACACAACACTGGGTTTCTACAAAACATTATTTTATTATTATAATTATTTAAAGAAGAAAATTATAGCCTAGATATTAGAATAGAAGGTTATGAATAGGATTAACTGAATTATGAAATTATTGATTACACATGTATATATTATTACTCTACCAATTAATTATAAATGGATTTAAAACCATTTTTTAAAATAAAAGGAAATGTTTTTCTGAAAAACCATGCATAAGTGTGTTTCATATAAAAATAACTCTTATTAGATTATATTAATGTTATATATATATATATATATAATATTCATCATACCTCTTATCTTTTTTATAGACCTAATATAAGAACAAATCCAATTTTTGTCATAAAATAAGTCTTTCTCTAAAAAGGCGGTTTTTCCATCTTATTTGTTAACTCTTTATTATCGATTCCTTTATATACCCTGATGCTCACTTGATATTAAGGGCATAGTCTAACCATGAGGTCCCTCTTGGACCTCGCTTCTAGTTAGAAAACCCTTGAATATATGGAGGAATGCATGAGGCCATGTGGAACCCCATATAGTACCTAATTATATGAATCTAGGTGTTACACTATATATAAGAATCATTGAAGCTATTGAGGGATCATGTATGGTTAATGAAAATGGGTTTATAAAGGATCACAATGTTGTGGAGGGAGGCATTTTGAGTCTTAGTTTTTCTAGTGTTAAAGAAAAAAGGGATGAAAAAAATGAATCATGTTTTTTTCAAGGGAATCTTATATAAAGAAACAATATGATGCGGTAGTTGAAACACCAAGCTATGGATGAATAGATACAGAGTGTAAAATATTATTTTTTGATAAGAAGAAATTCAATTGAGTTCAAATAACTAGAGGTTATGAACAAATTTGATGATTTTAAACTTTTTTAAATATTTAAAAGTTGTGGAATTACCTTCATTATAGTAAATAAAAATTAATGGTGTACATTTATTTTAAGATGATCCAAGGAATGAATTTTTTGTATATAAAATTCAAGGTAGTTAATTTCTTAAATTTTTATTTGAAATTAAAATCTTTTGAATGAATTTAGAAGAATAAGGATAGAATAATAAAAAGAGAAATGTTCCTAAAATAATAGAAAATAGAGAATATAGAGTAAAAATGAATAAAGAGTTATAAGAAGAAAAGAGGAAGAACAAAGAAGGACGAAAAAAATATGGAAATTATTGAATATTTAAAATTTATATATTGAGTTACTGTTTAATATAATATTATTAAAGATAATATTTTTGGAGGTAATGTGTTATGTGTATAAGAAGAGAAGGATGTAAATAGAATTATAAAAGTTCTATTGATCACATCTAGTTGAATATTTGAATAGCATAGATTTCAATAAGATAATACCAAATCTAGAATTATCTCTTCCTAGTGTAAAGTTTGTTTCAAAAACATAATTCATCTCTTTTCATTAAGTGTTGTTAATACTGAATGTGAAATTAGAAGTGTAAAGTGGTATATACTAGATTTTCATATATGGAAATATGATACAGTTTACAATTAGATAAATGACGATATTTGAGTGGAGATCATGCCAATAAACTAATAAGAGTCTTATAAGTCTATAAAAATACATCCTTTAGAGTAATTTATAAAGGTGTATTAGGTAGTGAAACTTGGGATGTTCTGGTATATTCCTTAAACCATTTTATAGGTAGATATCCTTGATGAGAAGTGTCTTTTCCTAAACTATATAGGTAGTTATCCTTGACATAGAGTGACCGTGATCAAATTTGTATCCACATGATTAGTTAAATGAAATATTATTTATATATTAGTTCATTACTAGTGTATTCTACTTGGATGTATCCTAGTGTAGGTAAACCAAGTAAATCATCAATGTCTATCATTTGATTTACTTTTTTTATGTTATTTTATGACTTTGAGTAATTGAGATGATTAATAGTTTGAACACTAGTTCTTATAAACATGGGATCAAGATCTAATAATGAGGCTACTAGGAGAAGAAAAAGTAATGTCATGAAAAACATAATTATCCCCCTATTAGGGTGTCTCACAGGCTGTAAAAAATTTGTAGAAGTCTATTTCAAGAAGAGTAGGTTCTATCTATTGTCAATCATTACCACACACTACCATATAGAGGAAATTTTGGGAATCTGAAAATAATTTCTAATTTATTAAAAAGTTTTTTTATTATCCTAATACATTAAAATATGCCAAAGAATTATTTTAGAACTTTTATAGTTTCTAGAGTATATAAAATGTGGGAAGAAGGTAAGAGATTAATCATATTTCAATTCTTGAAGTTTAAATTCTTGATATCTAGGTTTTATATTTTTGGGACCATTACCAAAATCTTATAGGAATGAGTGTATAATGATATTAGTTAACTATGTATTAAAATGAGTTGAATATATTATCATTGAATAAAACCTAAGATCATTTATAGTGTTGTCTATGAGGGAAAAAATATTTTATAGATATAGAGTTCCAAGGGTGAATTTAATTGACAATGGAATAAAAATCTAGAATCATCAATTCAAAATACTAGTAGAGAAGTAAAGATACAAGTGAAATATTAGAACAATATACCGTCCAAAAACTAAGGGATAAGATAAAATATCAAACTATGAATTCAAATTAAATCTTTAAAATATACTTATCTATTTATGGAAGTACATGAATTAAAAATTAGAATATGTTATTTTTTATATAGAACTACTTGAAAATCACATATTGGTATGTCACTTTACATATTTTTTTATATGAAATGTATAGCAGTGGAGACTAAAAAAAATACTTTCAAGCTATGAAGGAAATCAATATAGATTAAATGAGTGAATTTGATAAATGGATGTTTTATTTGAAAGAACTAAAATGCGATAGAAGGGATTCACATGAGAATGAAAAGATTGTTAAAGAAAAGATTTTTTTTCCATTTAAGGTTGATTCAAAGAAAATATTTCAAGGAATGAAAACGGGTACTTTTATTCAATTCAAGGATGAATCTATTTATAGGAAAGTTTATATATATATGGCATATACCATGCAATATAATTTATGTGAATCCAAATAGATCAGTAAAGATTTTTGAAAATAATAGAGAGAAATTCATAATAAATAGATAGAGGTTAAAGTTATAATTTAAAAGAGAGAAGGTGAAGAAAAACATCACTTATAAAAACAAATATTGAATATATGAAGAGTTATTCTGATGAATAAAAACTATTTTCTCTTTGTTGTAGCCTAATTTTTTACCTTACTTTTTTGTTTGTTTTTGAATAATTATCGTTATACCTACTGTTTTGTTTCTTATATTTTGTAGGATATGTATAAGAATAAAAATTGGAGAACAATGGATGACATAAAAATCACATTAAGAGATATAAAATGGGAGATTATTCTATATAAAATATCTTCAGTTGATCTTACTTTAATATAATATTTGGAATTCCATGAATTTTTACATATTGAGTTCTAAGGAAAAACTATGTGTAGGGAAGTGTGGTGCATGAATTGTTTTGAAATAACAAATGATAATTATATCCATCAATTATCTTGGTGATAAATCACATAAAAAACATTGAGTCTCTAGTTTTTAAACTAGGTTGGGGAATTTTCAAATAAAATATTTTAGAGGATCATCTTATGAATTATATATACTGGATGATTGAACTTCAATTTGGGTGAACTATCATTTATAATGAATTAACACCTCAGTGATAAAACTTAAAATACAGTCATACAAATCCTTTAAATAATATTAAAATGGAAAATTGGGATTCTAATTTAAGTTTACTATATGAATAGGAACAAGGTGTGTGCATGAACAAGGTAAGGCCATAAATAAAAGTGATGTTGAATTTTGGGAGCTAACCTGCCTCATCCATCTTGGGAGATTGAGTTGTGATAAATTGGGACAATAGTCAATATAAAATATGAAGTATAATAATAATTAGTGAGGTTTTATTTGTGTGATTCACATTGGGAACATATATTTTTTTACCATGAATAGAGAGGATATGAGACCATAATGGAAGAAAAACATATATATTACTAATTATGTAAATAGGATATACATTTATTTTGGAGATACTAATTAAAAAAACTGTCTAGTATATTTGTTCTAGGGAAATATTAGGAAGAAAAAATTTCTTGTATGTTTTCTTAATAATTATATATAAAGGGGTAATATATTAAAAGAAAAAATTTTAAAATGAGGGGATAATAGTTTTACACAGCCTTAAACTTAAAAAAACATAGAAATTCATTCACAAAAAAATTTTAATATTTATAATGAATATCTATGAATCTTAATTAAGTTATAAAAAATAAGGATACCTTTAAAATTGAAAAAAATCTACATATTTTCTGATTTTGGTTATTTTAATAAAATATTTTTTTCTTAATTAGATTGTATTAATTTTTATTATGATATTTCAAATGAGAGGATTTGAGAAATATAGAACATGTTTCTATATCCTAAAAGGAAATTTGTCTCAAGAAAATTGATAAAGAATGTATTCAAATTTATGACTTTGAGAGTATACCAAGAATAATATGTTATAATGAAAAGAATTAATCAAATAACTACATATAAATTTAATCACACACACAAAAACATAAAACTAATAATTATATTAAAATATGACATAATAGGTGTATGTTTATCCAAATGGGGGAATAATATCCTGGTAGATAGGTATTATCAACTTTTTTTAGATAATAATGCATAAGAAGTAAATGTAATGGATATAATTATATTTTAGAATTACTATAAACAAAATTGAAATTAATGAAATTGATTTTTCATAAAAAAGTTACACTTATAGTCTTTTTGAAATTAGAGAAACGTATTAACACACTTTGATAAGAGTTTTCCATTTCATGGTTTACTTTATACTAAAGCTTATTCAAGTTATAATTATTATTATTTTAAGGACATTTTCATTTCCTCATACCACTGGAAACCCACCCAAGTCAATGATTAGAGTAAGTGTTGACCCTCAAATATAGCCTCCAATTAGTCATGGGTTAGTAACTAAGACCAAGGGTATACTCATATGGTAACAGGAATTACCATTAGTGCTAGTCACCAACCCATATCTTATTGTACATTAGATTTAGAGGTAATTAATCACTCTTTTCATTAACTTAAGAGGTATTTTTATGGGACTTTGTCTTGAGAGAGGGTTATAAGAGTGGGGTTATCTTAGAGATATGTTTTGTAGCTAGGTACATGTGTGGTTTGGGATTAAGAACTAATTCAGAGAATGAGAATGAGATTATGGTTTAGGATTTCAGAATAATGAGACTAATAATAGGATACAGTGGTTGATTCATTATAATTAAAGGACTCTAATAACTAGAAACTCGAATCATATTCATATATTATTGTTTATGTGTTATAATTAAGTCAGTTCATGAATCATAGATCATTTTTTAACATTTTAGATTTTATAATATGGAATCCTAATAGTTGCGATGTCTCTGTATGATGATGATATATCCTTTTTTTGTGATAATTTATTTTTTATAGTTCTGATGAAGACATCTGATGAATAATGTTAGTATCAAAACTACTAATGATGGTGTGAGTTTTTTAGTTGATGTTTTCTTGATATTATAATAAATCATCATGTAGAGAATTTACTTATTATATATTTAGAATTGGGACAGAGATTATAGATGTATAAGTATGGGTTTTAGTACTCCCTTGCCGATATGTCATTGATGATGTGTAGTTCATCCTAATTGACATGGTCATGTACTCTCTTGTTTGTTATATCATTAACAATGTGTGAGTACCTTGTGTGTTAGATGGGGTTTGGTACTTCCTTGATGTATGAAGTGTGGGTCCTCCATCATAGGAGTTAGGCACTCCCCTTGATGACAAAGGCATGGGTACTCTATAAATAGAGACAGGTACTACCCTGATAACCAAGGTGTGGGTCCTCAATTCATGGGGTCTAGTACTCTTTTAACTAATAAAAATTTATTTAGTGTGGCATGGGTCCTCCACCATAGCTCAATAGTAAGTGAGAACATATATATATCATGTGATAATTATTTTTTATCACATGGATAAGTGTATGGTCCTAAGAATTACATTAGATAGGGAACATATATTTAGGGTTTGAGGACTATGGTAATCTTTATTCATTCAGTGATCACCTGGGTAACGTTCTAGATCAACTAACTGAACATATTCTAGAATAGAGTTCCATATAAGATTAGGTATTCCTCCCTATATGTTAGGGGTTTTCGACTAGTAAAGAGGGTTTAGAGTGATACCACAGAGAAACTATGGCTTCATATTAGAGTAAAACATAAAATAGTGGAAATAACACAAAATACATAACTTCAATATCTAATATAATAAAAGGGAAGAAAAAAATATTAAAATCCAACCATAATTAAATAACATACCAATTTCTAATATAATTAACTATATAAATTTCACATGAGTTAGGAAAACAATAACAATATCACCCATGAGTTGATCATACACAACTGAAATTAAAATAAATTAAACTAAAGAAAATCGCCACCTGGTTCCACTTCCCAACCTAGTCCCATATCCTAACTCTAATGAAGGTTCCAATGTTGGAATCTATCCTCGGGCCTTAGACAAAACTATTCTTACAAACATGGAGTTTTATTGGGTATTAATGTCCCAGAAAATCTGGAGTAGGGTGTGAGTACAATTCAATAGGCCACCACTAACGATGTCCTTATCCAGTATATTTCGTGAATGATCATTTTGATATGATCAGAATAAAAAAATAAACCACAAAATAAATAATATCTATCAAGACCACATGTGTTTCTAAAGACACAAAAGATTGACCATAACTACTTCAATTCAACTCAGGGAGTCTCTGATCATGTAATAAGAATACTGCTGTGTATGACATCCCTAAACATATAATATAAAATCTCTTATTAAACAAAATCAAACATCATATTGTGTGGAATCACATCTAACCAACATCAAAAATTCTAACTCACCTCATCACACCCACCTTAGGTGGAATTACATCTAACCCACCATATCAAAACCATAACATTAGCCATCATTCCCTATCAGCCTCATTTTAATCCATCACGAATATCACAATCTATCATTTGTTAAATTAATGCCCAAACATTATAACATGCCCATCCAAGTATCATTCATCCATGGTTGGAATGAATACCCAAACCTAATCACACATCAAACCATGACTATTCAACATCCATGGTTGTAATTAATGATGAACGCAATACATGCCTCATTTGATAGTTGGCATGAAACCAAAATTATCCCATAAGGAAATCCAACATATCCCACACAAGTCCACCACTAGTTTTCATATAGTCCAACCTAGATAAAAATCCATGAAATCCTATCCCTCATTGGAATGATTTTCAACCAATAATATTATCTAACCTTGATTGGAATAACATCAAACAAATAGAAAAATCCATCAAATTCTATCAATGGTTATCATGCTCACCGAAACCATCACATTTATTTAATCCTATTACATTTTCTTTGTTTGTGGTTAGCATGACATCCAACTCACATTCCCATCACCTCTCATAAGAATGGTTGGAATGATTAATGAAGCCAGCACTATATTATAATCACTTAATAATATAATATAAATATCATGATTTATAATCCACATTTCACAATTTAATCATAATCACCAATGTAATTCATTATTTAATTAAACCCATGTGTAATGGAAGAAGTTGATAGACCCATATATATAAAAATTCCATATGAGTTAGAAAATCACCCGACACTGACATATATTTTTCTTATGGTGGAGTATTAAGAAAACACCATATCACCACATCTCATTTCTCTAAGTCTACCACCAAGGAAACCTTATTATATAAATCTTCCAATGGATAACATAGAAATATGGTACCAACCATGAACCACTAGGCCACATTATATTCCATAAACACAAGGGAATTTAAACATATTCTAAAAACATAGAAACTTATATAGGATAATGAAAAATTAAAAAATTAGTATAAGAATCGAATTCTAGGGTTATAATAACATATTTCATACCCTTTGGTCTATTCTAGGTCGGTATCCAATGTATCAATAAAATATTTAATCATCAAGAAAACATATAGGTGGCACATTATAAATATTTATGTTGATCACCCAAAATCAATCTCAAATCCTACTTAGAAGAAGCTAAGGGAAATTATTCAAGGTCCTCTACATTTTAGTTTATCGAGGGAAACCTAATAGAATACAATTTTTATAATTTATAAAATATTAGTTAAAACTCAAGACTAAAATTCTATATGACATCAAGTCTTATTTTGAAGGGATATATACTTGGTCTTAATAAGGATTACCAACTCTCAAAGGTAAATAAAGGATCCTCTTACATTAATTTAATTATTCAAAATCAATTTCACACAGTTGGAATGATCAAATATCAAATGGAGCATGATAAAATGTATATCCTTTTTTAAATAATAAAACAGTACCTACCTTGATCTGGATAAATCGATCTCATCTAACATCACCTGATGAATCATATATAGTTGGAGGTCTCACCAAAATCTGAAAAACAATCCTTATATTAGGGAATAAAAAACAAGAAATGATGAAATAATGGAAGTTACAATGAATAGATTAAAGAGGTGGGTTATAATTACAGGTATTTATCTCCAAAGAAGTTTAACACTATAATTAATACACAAAAAAGGAGGTATTATCTTTAGAAAAGTGAAATGGGAGGGAGGAATTACTATGAGGGTGACTACTAAGAAAATAGTGGGAAACCACTTCTATTATTATTTTAATACTAATTTTTTTTTATTTAATTAATTTTATAAAACTTTTGAGAAAATGATTGTGGTGTAACCATAATGGGTAAAATGTAATTTTCATATCATAGTTTATATAACATCATAGGCCCATTGTACTTGAAACAACAACTATGCCCAATTTAATCGATAAATCAACCTCCCCTAACCAGGTCATGTAGTGGCATGATACTTCCCATTCCAGTGAAATACCCTCCCTTTATCTAGGTATTTAACGACACATTGATCTCCATTTATGGAATAGTGTGGCTCCACTGGTTAGGCTTCATAGAACAAAAAATATGTACTATACCACAAATAGAAAGCCACACAATATTTCTAATCTTACATAGCATAAAAATTATTATATAGTCTAGAAGGTTATTTTAACACATAATATTATATGTTATAAATATTTATAATGTGATGTGATTTCTACTGAATACAGAAAACTAATATTATGCAGGTTGACCATAAAGAAACACTAAAAGGCCTTGGTATAATCAACAACATAGAGTAGCCAAATACTACCACCTCTTGAGAAACCTCCATAGCTCAACCACTCAACCTACAATAAGATCCATCCCCTACAAACACCCCTCATAGTGAAACGCCTCAGGAAATAGTTTTATCCTTCCCATAATCTAAATATTTAATGTTTTACAAAGGGTTTTCATCATGGTTCCCTTCCATTATGTAATCTTCCTCTCCCTTTCATAAAAATTTAATCTAAAGCAAAAATCATCACAAAAAACACCCCTAGTTGTGTAAATATCATTCACCTATATAAAAAAATCTTAGAATCATCTTTGAAACTCACCCAACATAAGAGGCACCACGTGGTCCTCTAAACACATCAAAAAACACCTTTTGAAGATGTTCAAACTCTCAAAATTATAATATGTGTCCCAAATCATAAAAAATCCCATGCTCCATGAATCCACACACAAATTTCCCATGAGTTCACTAACCTGTAATGATGCAGATGATTAAAAACTCCCCACCATGACACTTCTAATCTTTTAGAAGACTTATCATATATCACCCATGGCCCACAATTATCAATTATTCTATATATATTGTCCAATTTTGGATTTCTAGTGAATCATAGTCGTGACCCAACACACTCAAAATAGGTGTCTATAAAAAATACCATATTCAACTGTACCCCATCATAATGTTGTTCATCCCTCCAAAAAATGAATGTTGTTCCTCATATACACCATCAAACTCACTGACATGTGAAATTAACTAGAAGAAAACCCATAAAAACAAAATGCAACAACTACAAATACGGCTTTTATCAGCGCTAAAACAAAGCGTTGATAAAAGGGTTCTCTATCAGGGCTTTGTTTTAGCACTGATAAAAGACCCCTTTATTAGCACTTCCTTTATCAGTTCTTTTTTAAAAGTACTGATAAAACGTAAAAAAAATAAAAAAAATAAAAAAAAATTGAAAGAAATTAAAAAAATACTACCAATTTGGGGGGGGGGGATTTTATTGCGCTTGAACCCCCCTTTTACAGTGCGTTTCTGCCCTCCTACATCACCCCATTCCCCCCACCATTTAACAGCACTTTCCCCAATATTGCCCCATGCGCGCGCGCCCCTGCCTCCACCAGGATTTGAAGTCGAGACCTCTCCCTGCGCGCCTAAGCTCTTACCACTCCTCTATTTTGATTTATTTTCCAATTCATGATATATATATATATATTTATATATTTAGTTATATTTATTCGTATAGTAATATATATTTATATTAATATATATATAGTTATATTAATATATATATATAGTTATATTAATATATATATATATAGTTATATTAATATATATCTCTATTTATATATATATATTTAGTTATGTTTATTCGTATAGTAATATATAGTTATATTAATATATATATAGTTATATAAATATATATATATATATATCTATATATATAGTTATATTTATTCGGATAGTAATATATATTTATATTAATATATATATATAGTTATATTAATATATATATATAGTTATATTATTATATATATTTATAGTGATATTAATATATATATTTATAGTGATATTAATATATATATTTATAGTAATATTAATATATATATATGTAGTTATATTAATATATATAGTTAGATTAATATATATATATATATAGTTAGATTAATATATAGGTATATAAATATTGATATATTGGTATTTTAAAAAAAATGGATATTAGTTGTTATTTAGATAAAGCTAATATATTTTATATGTAAATATATTTTATAATTTATATTTATATTTAAATTTTTATGTGTGAATATATAAAAAATATGTATATATTGTTATATATTTGATTATAAATAGAATATCATTATAAAAAATGATGAAATTTTAAAGAAATAATATCAATATAAAGGTAATACCTTGGAATAAATTCAGTCCTCACCAAAAAAAGCCAATAATACCCCCCTTAAATGAGGCTGAAAATCCACAAAATGTTAAAAAATCGGGGTACCACGACTAAAAACTCAGTTTTGGAGGCCTTATGGGCCTTTTTTAGCCTAGAAAAAACTTGATTGGGGTCATCCCCAAGCCACAACAATGTAGATATCGTCGTAGGATTCGATTTGATTTGTGGTAGAGCTCAAACGGGCACCCAGATCAAAAGTTATGGCTGTTTGAAGTTTGAGTTGTGTTTTCAACATATTTTGGATATTTTTTTAAATTTTTATATATATATTTTAATCTTCAAATTGTTATTAAATGACTATTAATCCATAATAATTAGTAAATTATTAATTAAGAATGTTTTTTTAATTTTTTTATAAACCATTTTAACTAAATATCTTATATATTAAGTATATTATGTGTAAATATATATTTATACTTGTCTAAAATATATTTAAAAATTATATATTATATTTATATCAATATAACTATATTTATATATTATTTTTAATTATTTTTTTTTGAAGTCGACCCTTTATCAGCGCTTTTTCGTTAGCGCTGATAAATGTTGGCGCTGGGAAAAACTGTTTTTGTGGTAGTGTGCCTCTAAAAAACCCAATGAAACACACACAATGAAACTAAATATCTCTACAGAATTCATAATATTTACTCTACTAGATACTTTTTTATATTCCCAACTAACCAACACTATACACCAACGATTGACACCACTTTTCCAAAGAAGACCATTACCCACTCAGTGCTACAATCAAGAACTTCCCAACTATTCTCTTCAGAAACTATTGTGCCGCACCCAAGGCTATACTCATAACGTGAAAACTTAATATTAAATACATGTCTTCATGATTTTAATGAGAATTCACATCTAATAGATCTAGTCACCTTGCCAACCCATTTCGAAACTTGTACTAGGTCCTTCCACTAGTTTAAGACTCATTACTCACATCCATCATCCACCAAATGTAATAACCCCAATATATATTTATTGATATATATATATATATATATCTGAGTATTCCTCATTTATTAACACAACTCATCCACTTACATACTAGCACTGATGCAAAACCAAAAACACCTCTTGGTTGGGTCTGCTAACACATCACCCATGATGTTTTTTGAAGATGTCTCAAAATGAGCACCAAATTTTTAGACAACGCATAGTGTGCTCCCCATGATAGAATTTCCCACATAAATGATAAATGGGAATGATCATATATGTTAACCACTATCATATAAACACTAACCCACATGATCTCTTCTTGTATTTATCAATTAATTCCACACCCCAAGACCTAATCTATGATCCAATGAAATCATGGTGCCCCAAAAAACCTTCCCAAACCCCAATGATAATCCATATATGAAACACTTGGTTCTAATGGATGTTACTCAAGGTTTATGAACTTTATTATCACCATTATACTCTCTTTTTCTAGCCCGTTATATACCATATTTAGTCCCACTTGTAGTTTACAACCTCATCGGTGCCCAACTCAAAGTAATTAAGGAACTATTTCAAACTACTTAATGATGAAATTAAGACAATCTACCGCTCAATGTCTCACCATACTGAATGATATCTCTAACATATAAACCAATATGAATTTTTATCCACCATATCTCACATGAGATGATCTTTTTAATATAACCACAACCACATAACCCCTCTATCATTTCATCACCGTTCTATCTTGAAATCGTCTTCCACACCAGTCATACATCGATACAATGAATACCATCATTAAAACACACATACGAATCCCAAAATAAACCCTCGTTCTATTCAATTCATGAGAGAACATTACGGTCAAACACCCTTACCCATTTCTCAACCAAAACAAGGCATCTCACACCTTTCTATAATAACATCATACTTTATTACAGAACAATTATGACTATTCACTAAATTCCATAATCACTATATAACCAAACTTCATATTGGTGGGAAAACTAAATATTTGTAGACCACCCTACAACACATAGGCATCCCTCAAGGTCCTACCCCTATGGGTTCTCAAGTAACCCAATAAAAACATCCTAAAAGGGTCGAACCAACACACTTAGATGGAGCCACATGTATCCACCATTCATTTTCATCCATCATCCTGAGCTCACCTCTATATATCATGTTCCCATCAAAAATCAAGATCCCTATCCTAGAGATCTTTCAAAATCCAACCATCATCATGCCCCACATGTTTTATAAGGTCACCCACACTTAACCAATATCAACTCATAATTTCCTAAAGCTGTGTTTTTCTCACCTCAACCCACACACCACATAGGATTACTAAAGTGACACTCTCTCATATCAAGGTAATAAATAATTTTAAAATTTCACTCATAATAGTGAATATCTAATATCGTTATCAACCCATTACATCTCCAAGTTAGGGTACACCCTTATGCCACCCTGGTACACAACTCAACTAAGACTAATCTGAATTACATATCATAAATTCTAAACCCACTCAACTAATTAATCATCCGACCAGGCCTATTTTTAATATCATAACTATCACAGTATAATCATTACACATTGTCTCACATTCACAATACTTAAAGAATCCACATGCATAACTGAATAAAAAACCATTCCCTACCCATGTGTTATTTTTATTGAATGAAGCATTTAAACTGAATTCTCATTTTTAAATGTACTCACATACCTAGGATAACTCCTATATCAAATTAATTTCATACATCACAACTTATAAAAAAAATAGGAAATAACCCATCCAAAAAACCAAAAAACGTGACTTACCAATATATTGAGTTGCATATTAATATCATTGGGCTCTCTCATATGGTATATAGATCATATCACACATAGATCAAAACTTATTATTAAACATCCACACTGTTGTATCGGCAATCATTAGGCAACTCATATGATAGAACACTCACTCTTGGGATCTCATATATATCCCATATCCTATACTCAAACCAACCACCCACTCAATAGTATTAATCCCCTCTAGGGTTCTAGGTACTAGTATTCCATATTGAGGATAAAGAGTATATCTATATACACATAAATGATATCACCCTATAATGATCTATATTTCTAAAATCATGACCATCGGGTTTGGAAGTATGATGTTAGCAATCAATTATTTGGGAAAATAAAAAATAAATTTTTATAGTAATTTTAAATATCCAAATGGATTTCCTCTATAAGAATCAATATTATGATCACATACAAGCACACACATACCATATAAGTCTATGTTAATTATATGATATAGGAACACATACTCTCTTTCAACCCTAGGAAAATAAGAAAACCCTTAAATAATTAAATTATGAACTTTATACTTTGAAATAAAAAACCCAACTATAACATCTAAATGCAAGAACATCAATCCAGAATCCATAGAAACTTTGACTTTAGCTCATCTAGATGATATCCTAGAACATGAAATAGCATCTATACTATTTTTCAACTAGTATTATCCCCTATTTACCATATTTCAAAAAGTAAAATAAAAGGAATAAGACTCTAATTCTAATTTATAACATCCATAATTGGCTCAACAAAATGCAACTAGACTAGAGTTCCACATCACAGCAGGAATGCCTCCTCATATTTCAGAGGTTTCTAACTAAAATAAATGGTTTACGATTATATAGTTGAGAGAATATAACCTTAATATTATAGTATAATAAATAGTGAAAATAATAGAACATAATCCATTATAATAACTAATATAATTAAAAGGATCTAACACAAATAATTATCCAACCACAAGTAAATAATATACCACATGCTAACATAATGAAGTATCTAAATTTCACATGAGTTAGGTAGACATAAAATATATCCACTATGGGAAGATCATAAAAAAACATGAAAAAAGAAATATAACTAAAGAAAACTACCACCATATCTTGATTCCTAACTCACAACTTTTTTCTAACTTCAATCCAGTTGGATAACTCAACATACATCCCTAGGCCTCTTACATAGTTGTGCCTATAGACACATCTTCTGTTGATATACGAGAGTTCCAAGGAAACTCTAGAATGGTTTAAATAAAAATTAATAGTCCACAAAAAAGTGTTTCCAAAACATATTCAATATATGTAGTGAATTATCCATGTGATATACTTGAAAATAGTAAATAGAAAACTATACTAGTCATGATCACTGGTGCTACCTTAGACACTAGGGGATGACCACAATTGCTTCCACCAGTTTCAAGATGTCTCTGATTATTCCAAAATAATACTTACTGGGTATGACATCCAATTATATATAATAGATAATATCATCATGAATAAAATAAACCACCACCTTGGGAGGCATCATGTCTTACCCGTGTCACAATTTCCAATCCACCATATCACACCCATATTAGGAGGAAAAGAGATATACCTTAAGTATTAATTTCATTTGATTTAATAAGGTTTTATAATATCATAATAGTATGAAATAATATTATCATGTATGTTTCTCAAGAAAGTTGTCTTTCACAACTTGATAAATTATAAGGCTTGGTATATGCTACCATACAATCCCCATGATAGATATGGAAGTTAAAATTTAAGCATTGACATTAAAATAATATTATAATGAATATCATTAAATATATTCCATTTAATTATATTAAATTTATGTGATATTCATTCAAGGGATGAATGAATTAATCGAAAAATACCATTTAGTCATGTGTTATAATAGAGGAGTAAATGCATGAACTCAAAGAGCATCATTGTGTGATTATATAAATAAGATCAAGATAATTTTATTTTAGTCAATACTTTCCCACATTCCAATCTAAAAATCCCTTTATCGATCTATCTATCTTCTTCTTCTATAATTAATTAAAGAGGAACTAAAATTATATGGTGGAATATAGGATCTTATTCAAGAATCAAGCGATTTATCACAACCCGTGGATATACCTCAGTGGATGGATGTATTTAAAATTCCTCTTGTGATATTAATCTACCATTAAAGATAAAAGATGTATGTGGTGGTTTTTTAATAGTTCAAGGTGCACAACCTGAATTATTTATTTATAGTTTTCCTGGTTTCAATTTCATATACATGGTGTTCTTGGATTTGTGTTTCTATATTAATTTTTCTATGATTAAATATTTTCATTAGATCATAAGAAACCTTCCAATAGTATAAAAGTCTTTACATGACTTTAATTCATAAAATATTTTTAAAAATGAAGTTGTAATTAGTACTTCAAAAACATAGCCTCGTATCATATATATGATATGGGAATATCATAAAAAATTACAGAGTAATTGAACTGCACCCGATATTATGTTATGTAATAAAATAATACTAGGTTATAACACAAAAATAAATTATATGATAATATAATTTATAAATAATATAAATTAATTTTTTATATTTAGCTTAATTATTTAATCCTTACTAGTTTTATAATGATAGGGAATATAATTCATTTTTTATACTTAGAGTGAATTTGGGTTTTAATTAAAAAAATATCCAAATTACTATTTTAATTGATTTTTGGTTATCTAGAATTCATTTGAAAAAGCCTATATTCATTGTAAGTTTAAATAAAAAAAACTGTTTATCTTATGTTTTTACTAGAAAAATGTTACGCATATGTTGAAGTGAAAATATATCCAAGTAAAAAATGATACATATGAAAAAAAAATTACATATGAGAATAATAGCTTACTTATTACATATGATATTTTATTTTTTTATGTGTTAAGATATTTTGTTATATATCAAGTAAAACTATAATTTTAGATATGTAATATATATTATTTATCAATTTAACTAAAAATATTTCATATTTATGATACTTTTGTTCTTATAAATATGGAAATATTAATACATATCATCTCAAGACAAATTTTCTCAAAGTTTAGTTTCTTAATTATTACATAAGATATATTTTTTATAATATATGAAGACTTTATAATGTTTTTATATAGATGGTAGTTTTGTAAGACTTATCACTTGAGTCAATTTTGGCCAGATATGATATGTTGAGACCTATATATTGATGAGGAAAATTAAAAAATCTCTACACTATGAATGAGGTAGTTATACAATGATGGTTATCAGGTAAATTACATTTGGGAGTTAGTAACTAAAGGCTATACAATGGTTACAGATTTCACACTATTGGATTTTGAAGATAGTTAAGACAGTTTAGTATTTAAGAGTCATGCCACTAGTGGTTTGTTTTAATGTCATAATGCATAAGGACATGTCTATATGTGCTCCAAGATACCAATTTTATGATTTCAATATATTAAAGATAATTTTGTTAATCACCTAGGAAAAAATTGATAAAAAATTAAAATGTATAATTAAATAAGGATGATCGAGGATATTGGGATTATGGGGGAATTCCATGAGTTATATTTTTCAAAATAAAAGAGAAAGGAGGGAACATCAGGAGGTTATATGGGATTTGGAAATAAATAATATTCTCAATTCATAAGTTTTATTATATAATTAAATAAATATTTTCATTGGGTGAAAATGTAATCAATCATGTAAAGAGTATCGAGTGAGAGATTGATGTTTTTTTATTCTTATCCTTGTCTAGAAAAGTTGATTGTGCCAATGAAGTAATGAAGTCTCAAAGATCCCATTTTGATTTTGGTTTTCATTTTTTCTGTTTGAATTTTTCTAGAATAATTATTTATTGAATTGATTTGATTTTTTTATTCTTTAATGTTCTATTTCTCAGATATTTTATGTATTTCCCATATTTAATTTTTTAATTAAATTGTTTTTAATTTTTTATTATGAAATGAAGTTTTTTTAATCATCCTATGGAAGTAAATTAGTTATTTTATTATTCAAATTTCATAATGAAGGTTATGAATTAAGAGTGTAGTGAATTAAATTATATTTAATTAATTATAGGTTATGAAGTAATTAGATCATTTTCATGGGTGAATAACACACACACTTTAGGTAGGATTAAGCATTTATTATAATTTCTTCGAGTTCACAATAATGAGTTCAACAAGAGAAGATTTATACATAATGAATAAGGTGGTATTGAATAATTAGAATTGGTTCATATCTATGGTATTCTACTTGTTTACACTCTTTCTCAATTGATCTTTCTTATTTTCAATTTTTTTACTTTTGTTTCTTTTTTTTATAATTTTTATAGATTCAAAATATAAATCCCTCACTACTATTTTTCCAAACCACTTTCAAAACAATAGACAATAAATAAACTGTGAGAGATTGAGCTTAGTAAAAACCTCATTATGTGTCAAACTTAGGGACTTATATTATTGAATTCTTAGGGGATAAAATATTAAACATATATTCATGACAAATCACTTTTTATAATACTATTTTGATTTCCTAAGAGTTTACCTAATCATTTTTATATTGTTTAAACCTAATTTTGTATGAATAGTAATTCATGCACAAATTTAGTTCATTTATTCCCCAAAATTGATAGAACATATCACTCTAGCAGAAGGCTAATGAGGCCTGAGAAAGATAAGAACCCATTATTTTAATCTTTTGGTAAGGAAAATATAGTGATCCTACTTGAAACATCCAATATTAGGTGTAAACCAACTAACTCTCCAAAAGTGGACCTATTAAACCTAAAAAATCAAGGTATACTAGATAAATATTAACTGATTATTTGTATCATATAAATATATTCAAATACATAATGTGGAATACCTTGAGAAACTTGTTAGTTTTGAAACAAAATCAGGATTCATTCATTAACTTCCAATGTTAAAATGACTTCCTAAGGAAGATCTATACAAACACATATAAAATTTTAGAAACCTTGGTGTAAACATAAAATAACCAAGGGTGAATGGGGACCAAATAAAGCTTATATGTCTTCCATTTTCCATATATATAGTGGAAAAAGTGTTGTTCCACTACTTTTAATTCACTCTAATAATATAATGGAATGAATTAAAGAAATTTTTTCAGGAATATTTTTCTTGCTATCTCGATAGATTTTATAAGGAAATAAATTTATGGTATTTTAAAAATTCATGGTGAAACTCTATATGAGTACTAGGAGTTATTCAAATAAACATGTCTTAGTTTACCCCACAATTAAATTAATGAACATTTTAGGATTTTATTATTTTTTGAAAAAATGTTTTTTCATTAAACCATGATAGATTGTATTATAGGAGGATCTTTAGTGGATAAAACCCCTACCAGAACCAGGAATTGGTTTTATAAAATGGCCCAAAAAATCTCAACAATTTTAAAGCTGGGTCCATATTCATTTGAAATATTCCCTAGAAAAACATATTTTTAGTTCTAAAAATTGATTATTATGCACTATATTAATAATATTTTTAGTAGTGAAATTTGTGCCTCACCTGAACATTTTAGTGATTAATGACCAGAAATTGAAGAATCCTCTAATGTATAAAATGATATGTTTCCAGGGCTACCTTTTCCTTTAAAACAAGAATCCAAAGTGTTTTAAAACAAATTTTACCTATAAATAGGGTTGAAATAGTGAATATAATGATAAATTTAGACACATTAAATTTAAAATAAGGGTTTTATTGGGCTAAATAAGTACATCACAACCTAGATAATTTTAGGAAAAAGATAGTGATCCGCCTAGAAGGAATTATTAACCTTCAAAACCAACTTATAAATATATAAAAATCATTGAAGAATCCATTAAACAATAAAAACATGTTAAAAATCTTGTTAAATTGAATTTATAAATGGATAATGATATTGGTAGCATAATAAATCAAATGATTAGAGGAATACCTTAAAATAATGATTTAAACCCTAAGGGAAAGGGAAAAGACAATTCTATTTATATGTAACTAAGAAGTATAATTAAGTTAAAAACCCCTAGGATGTGAATTCGAAACTTGAACCTATTAAAGAAAGTTACACACCATTTCAACCTAATTTTTATCTTATAAAATAGACTCCAACACATACTAATCCCACTAAAAATATATAATCTTTTATGAGAGTAAAATATATGTCAATAGAAGTATTTTTCATGGGATAACCTAGAGAGTCTCGAGGATAATGATAAAATATTATAGTTTTTAAAATAGCATTAATTATGATTGATAAATACCTATACCACAACTTCCACACCCTCAATAGAGTACCCTAATAAAATTTAATTTTGAAAGTGAATTATATATTAAGATTTTTGAGGATTTTAAGAATTTTCAAGTTAAAATTCATTTTCTAGATATAGTGAAATAAATTCTTAAATATCCTAAATTCAATTAGGAAATGTAATCTTATAAGATGAAATTGGAATGAGGATAGAATTTAAACCTTGAAAGGATGGTTTCATCCCTAAATTAATATGGTATCCCTTTCAACTGAAAATGTATAGGAACATTTACCTTTCTATGCACTATAGATTATTTTGAGTTACACGATGTTATGTTAGACTTAATATCTTCAATAAATGTGATTTTTCTCTCTCTCTACTCCACTTTATAGGTTTTAAAATTAATCCTATAGATATTGTGTTCTAATTATCCAACCAAAGAAAAATAATATAATAGAGTCATTAATGATGTGTTGATAATAGTAATGGATATATTTTCCCTACTATTTTTTATGTTTTGTAAATGAAAGACAATAGGTTTACCAAAAATTAACCATTAATTTTAAAAATAAATTTTCTTAAAACATATATAGTAATAAAAATTGATTATAAGGGCACCATTTTACTTTAATTGGGGAAAAATTATTCACATTATAATTTTTGAATCCCTGAAATATCGAATATAGGATCATTTTTCTCAAAAATTCAAATTGATTGATTGATTCTACACTTAATTATTTATTATTATCACAATTAATAAACTACCATTTTATGATTTTAAAAATTAATCTTTCAATACTATTGAACATCATTTAAATAATTATAATAATTTTTCATGTGAATATGATATAAGAATTGAGATGTTTTCCTGAAATATTTTTGAAAATAAGGACTTAGTTGTTGATTTTATTAAAATTATTGAAAAATCCAAATGTAAGAAATATTATTCCTAATTTTCAAAATAAAGTATCACTACTATAAAATAAACTTATACCAAAGGTTAAAAACTATTGGTAAAAGCCCTAAAACCATTGGGATACTCTATCCCAATGGTTCAGTAAACCGTTGGGTTGTGAGGCATGGGGATAACCATTGGTATACACCAATTACGATGGTTCACATTGATCTATTGCTATAAGTCGGGTGGTATGGGTATACACCAATAGTTTAACAACCGTTGGTATACACCCTACAACAAACCGCTCCAAACAGTTTCATTAAAACCATTGGGATATAGGTATACCAATGGTTCTTAAACCGTTGGTATACACTACTCAATCTGTATACCAACGGTTCATTGAACTATTGGTATTTCATCTTCTCTACAAAAAGAAAAACTGTATGCACCTCTTTCAGCCAGTCCCTCTTCAATCCATCCCCTCTTCCAGGAAGCAAGAACTAGCATACAACGACCTCCCCTCCTATGAAATTCTACCGGCCCCCCCTATCAAATTACTATACTGCAATTCCAAAAAACATAAAGTAGCTACCTATACTCTGTAATTACAATAAAAACATGCCAAATAATGATGAATACAAAAAAAACATGCATGCAGACAATATAAAATGATTCATACAACACATGAAATTACATAAGAAAAAACACTTATGAAAACAATACAATGTAAATAATTAAAAAAACACTCATGAAATGGATTTTATAGTTATTTGGTGATTTATATGACTTCCCATTTCATATAAAAAACATACCCATAACCCCCCCATGAACACCCCCTACACCCTATTCCCCCTAGACACCCCCCCCTTGCACCCCCTGTCCCTAGACAACCCCCTTACACCCCCGAGATAGCCCCTTTCACCCCATTGAACACCCCCTGCACCCCCATGCCCCCTGGATAGCCCCATTGTACCCCCATTGGACACCCCTCCCTTGTAGACACCCCCCTGAACACCCCTTGGACACCTCCTTCCCCTATACACCCCATAGAAACCCCCTAGACACCCCCTAGACACCCCTCCTAGATAGCCCCCTTGGACACCCCCCTTGGAAACCCCCCTGGACACACCCTAGACACCCCATCCCCTGGACACCCCACCTACACCCCCTACCCTGAAGACCCCAAGCACCCCTCCCCCAGCACCCCCTCGGACAGCCATCAGACACCCCCTGAACAACGCCTCCTAGACACCCCATATGCACCCTCCCCCTACCCTGCAGAATCCCGTGCACCCCTCCCCCTGGACACCTTATGGACAGTCCCTAGACAAACCTTGGACAACCCCTGGACACCCCTCTAGATAGCCCCCCCTAGACACCCCACCTGCACCCTCCCCCTACTCTGAAAAACCCCTACACCCCACTGGACAGCCCCTGGACAACCCCTCTTAGAAACCACACTTGCACCGTCCCTATATCATTGTTCTGTATTCATAG
Source organism: Viscum album (assembly GCA_963277665.1). NCBI lineage: Eukaryota > Viridiplantae > Streptophyta > Magnoliopsida > Santalales > Viscaceae > Viscum > Viscum album. The sequence continues at coordinate 580,042,526 of OY728129.1, read as the reverse complement.
AAAATGACTTTTATCTAGGGAATCATCAGAAATATTACAAGAAGTGAAGATTACTCTCTTATTTTGAGTTATCAACATAGAAAAACATTTTAACTCCATGTATATAAAGAAAGTATTAAGAGCCTCTATAGACCCTTAAATACTAACATGATTATTCAGTCATAGATTTCCAAGTGATTGATTATAACTATGTTCCATGAAAGTCATGGACTCTAAGAATGGTAAATGAAAGTAAATAAATTAGCATAGTATACCTATAGATATGGTTCTCACAAGACACCTAGGTTTAGAGAATGTTCTTTAGTGATTTTATGGAAATGAAATCACCTTGTCACTAGGTCTCCAAGTGGATAAGATATCAATCGGGATATTGTTAGAGCCGGAGGTGACCCTGCCACCTAGAAAGTGTATTTTCGAAGGAAGCAGAATAATGGAAGGGAGTCATGTGGCACGTGAAGAGGGGTGGCCTATTTTATCAAGTCACATGGGGTGACTCGAGAGTAAGTTGGCCTTATTCTGTTTGTGGTGTAAATGTAAGGGAAGTGGGCTCGGGGTTGGTTAAAAAGTTAGAGTGTTGGAGCCTTTGGCTGAGGCTTGGGTGGGAGAGCAAAGCACCATCCCAAGGTCTTTCTGGTATTTTCACTTTCATCTTCCCCTCTCCCAAGAGTCGATAATCCTCTTTACCTTGCTGTTAGTATCCTTTTGAATACAGTTCATTGATATAATTTCTAGTTGAAGCCTAATAATTCTATTAATTGGTCCGATCTTCTGAATTCACTCTTCCCCTACAGCTGTATAAAATTGATGCTTCTTCTATTGCTATTTTGTTACATAGTAGTGCATATAGATGAAGTTCAATAAATTTTCTCTTAACCAGTGGTGATCCTTAATAATGACAAAAAATGGATACTCATTTACAGACTCATCTCGAAGCTTTGGAGTAGCGTCTTGACTAATCAGAATCGATGTGCCATCAACAAATGGATCAAGTGGAAACGTCTGATACGGGATTAGTGACAACTCTGGGAGCCTTTCAATAGGAAATTTCTTTCTTGAAGGATCTGTAAAAGTCAATGGATGTAATTGTGTTGTGACTGGATAAGCTTACAATCTTGGTGGAGACGACACAATCTGCTCCATATTTTGAGTCGGTTGGTCTGTCGTTGTTGGAGCAGGAGAAAATGAACTTGACTGAAGCTACTCATGGCATAGGGGAGTTTTTCAATGATAGTTCTACACTAGTGTTAGTGGTTTGACGGGTATAACTTTTGGATTTTGAAGTTTAGGATTCTAGGGGGTGGCTCAACACAGGTGAGTTATATTTTCAGATAAATCAAACTCTTGAGCAGGCCAAAATTTCCTTTGATCAAGTGAGCATGGAGGGTGTAGCTATACATTGGTTCACTATTCTGAAGGAGGTGTATCCAAAATTAACGTGGATAGAATTTAAATCTGAATTAATGGAGAGATTTAATTAATTGGAAGTACAAAATCCTTATGTATAATTGGCTGCCAACCGATTGTGTGGCACGATTCAAGAGTATATTGAGAAATTTGATTTCTTGGATTCCCTCATTCCTCGGAAACCCGAATCTCAATATGTTGGATATTTATTACATGGTTTGTAGGAGGTGATCATAATTTGGGTTTGAATTCATAATCCAAACACAATATTACAAGTAATGCAGTTAGCCCACCAAGTTGAGATGGCCCTTGGAAAGGGGTCGGATCGCCGTTTTAGGCTGGCAGATCTCGTTGTTCTGGGAGTAGGGACTGGTTACAACCCTCTCCGACTCATGTAATCCAACAACTTAATGATTCACACTAGGTTGTATGGAGAGAAGGATGAACTTTGGGCATGTTCAATAGGGAAGGACAACTGACAGATTCGACTATTGGAAGAGGATTTCGACAGCTTTTCAATCAAGAATGGGAGAAACGAAGGAATAAAGTGAAATGTTTTCACTGTGTAAAACCTTTTAATCCCATGCATAGGTGTTCTGATCCTAAAACCAAAGTACAAATTTTAGGATAAGATGAAGAAGAGACTCAAATTAAATTTCCCCAAGAGGAAGTAGCTGAGAAAAAGAAATTTGTGGATGCCAATCAAGATGCCATTTGTAAACTGATAGATTTTCATTGTATGGAAATTTTGTACAATTTAGGAAATGAGAAAATAAAATCAACTACGACTCTAAAAATTGAAGGCACTATTACAAGAGTTTTAATTTTAATCCTATTTGGTAGTGGGGATTCTCACAATTTTATAAGTCCTAAGTTTGTGATGATGCTTTACCTATCCATTTTGGATACCTAAAGTATGAGTGTGAAGCTCAGTAGTGGGTATAAAACTGGGAAAAGGGGGTTTTCAACTTATATGGTTGGTCTTGGGAGATTTAGGTTGTTCTATAGATGCACACACCTTAGACATTGGGGGGTGGGGGTTGGATCTTATTTTGGGAGTGTCTTGGTTATGTACGCTTGGGGATGTACGCATTAATTGGAAATCTTTGGTCATGAGATTTGTAGTGAACAACCAGTGCTATACTTTATTGGGCATACACAGACAGATCACACACCTTTCTCTCTGGATCAGTGGGCCCAAGGTAAACGAATCAATAATTGGCATTGCCAACTTATGGGAGATGGATCTAGTAGATGGAAACAGATTTTGATAGATGTTCAAAATAGGTAATTGGACTAGGTCTTTAGTCATTTTCCATTGGTTTTTGTTGAATCAATTGTCCTCCCCATATAGTGGAAATAGGAACATGCTATTAATATTTTTTCAAGATAAGGGACTATGTCGGTTCAGCTACACAACTACCCCTATTTTCAGAAGAATGAAATTGCGAAGAAGGTTCTAAAAATTATATCCAATGGAATTATAAGACCCAACATTAGTGATTTATCCAACCTAGTGTTGCTATTACAAAAAATATGGGACATGGTGGCTATGTATTGATTATAGAGCCCTCAACAAATTGAACATACCTGATAAATTCTCCATACCAGTGGTAGAGGAGTTTCTTGATTAGTTAGATGAAGCTACTTATTTTTCAAATTTGGACCTCCGAACTGGCTATCATCATATTTGTATGAGAGACTATGATGTAGAAAAAACTGCTTTTCGAACACATAATGGCCATTATGAGTATCTCATAATGCCTTTTGGCCTAATGAATCCACCATCTTCTTTTCATTCCAATATGAATGATTTTTTTTTCTTTGTTATGACGTTATGTTCTCATTTTTTTGATAAGATTCTCGTATATATAATAATTTGGTTGATGCATTTACAAAATATTGTAGTGGTGCTACAAGTTCTCCACATGAATCAGTTTTTTGCTAATAAAATGTCTATTTAGACAACGATAAATTGAATATTTGGGTCACATAATTTTAGTTGTGGGTGTTTCGATGGATCCGAAAAAAGTCCATGTAATGCTGGATTGGACAATACCTACTACCGTTAAAGAAGTCTATGGGTTTCTTGGTTTAACTGGGTATTACTACAAATTTATTGAAAGTTATAGTAAGTTGTAATGACCACTTACTTACCTCACCCAGAAGGATAATTTTTTTGGGACAACTGAGGCACTTCATTCCTTCAATTAGTTAATATTATTGATGATTGAAGCTCTTATGCTAGACCTGCCAGAATTTTCTAGTCAGTTTTAGTTGGAATGTGATGCCTCGGGCCGTGGGATAGGGGATTTCCTCATGAAGGAGACAAAAACCACCACTTACTTTAGTTATTCTCTATTTGATTTTCACTTAGCTAAATATGTTTATGAAAAAGAGATTATGGATTTGGTACTGTTTACTCGGCATTGGAGAAGTTATTTACTAGGGAGACCCTTCATAGTTTATTTGGATAATTGTAGCATTAAGTATTTGTTGTAGTAGTGCATTACCTCTGTTGATCATCAATGCTAGATATCCAAGTTACTAGGATATCAATTTGATATTTGTTGGAAACTAGGAAAGGAAAATTATGATGCTGATGATTTTTCGAGATTATAAGAGGGATATTGTCACCTCTATTTGATAAATTCTTGGCCCAAATAGAAGGAAGGGCATAGTATAGAGTATGGGGTGTCTACTGACCCATTTTTGGAAAATATTAGGGGTGCGTTGCAGGATGACCATCCCACTGCACTAGGGTTTTCCCTTCATTAGGTAATTATTCTTTATCATGGTCATATCTCCATTCCTTCCACCTCCCCTTGATTTCCAATTTTGTGACCAGAGTTCCATTCTACTCCTCAGGGGGGAAGCATGAGTTTCTATTGGACATATAGAAAAGTGTCCAGTAATTTGTATTGGGTGGGGATGAAACAGTTTGTTCAGAATTATGTTTAGTAGTGTGATGTTTGCCAACATTTTAAGTACTCTAGACTTTCTCTAGTAGGCTTGATGCAACCATTGGATGTTCCCACAGAGGTATGGTCATATTTTTAAATGGTTTTTATTTTTGATCTTCCAAAAGAAAAAGGATTTGATGCAGTTTTGGTAGTTGTCAACCAATTTTCTAAATATGGTCACTTCCTTCTACTCAAACATCCTTATTCTGCTCGGTCTGTTGCAGAACTTTTTAACCAAGAGATAGTGCATCAACATGGACTACCAATTTCTATAGTAAGTGACCGAGGTCCTATTTTTCTCAGTCATTCTTGGATTGAATTGTTTTATCAATAATGTACAGCTTTATGGTTTAGCTCCACCTACCATTCCAAAACGAATGGTGACAAGGAGGTTATCAACCATTTTCTTGAAGATTATTTTTGCTATTTTGTGGAGGACCATCCACATAATTGGTCTTTTTGGATTCCCAATGATAATCTATCATCCAATGTTTCTTCACACTCACACCTCAATGTATTACAGTATACAAGTGATCTACGTCAACTAGTCAGGATAACATCATTACCCTTCATCTGTAGAAAGTAGTAAAAGACCCAATGTGATAAAGAAAATAAAATAAAAACTAAACAGAAACATCCTTGTATCCTAGGACTATACATTTCACTACCCAATATTTAAGAACCACAACGCCCCATTGGTCAAATCATGTTCCTGCAAGCAATGGGGAAATATTTCAATTTAATAACCTCTTAATGTTTAATTATGTTCTTTATATATATTGTTGTTGGAAACACTAGACTAGTACACTTAGCCAATGAATATACACCTATTATACATTAGTTTAGTTGAAGATTGTGCACATAACCCTCTTCACTATGGAAATAACCTCACAGGGACCACAATCAATGTTTTGTAGTTGATCATACTCTTGAACCTGGTTGGGCACCAGTCTATGAACAAGATGGCATACTTGGTCATGAGGGTGTAAACCATTTAATTATACTATACTAAGAATAAAGGTGTTAATATCTTTCCTAACAGCAATGTGAATTTCTCAAGGCTTGATTGCAAATTGAATTTAGTTCCAATGTTAATGGACCCTTAACTATCAGTAGATGTCAAGGGGTGTGTCCCATGGGTATCTTGTGGTGTGTAGGGTCTATCTATGATTTTTGCGGTGCATTAGTATTGTAGGAAATGTTTATTTCATGGCCAGTTAAATAAATAAATTGGTCAATTGGAAAATACACCCATAGTCAATAGAGGCATACCCACTTTTGATAGAGAATACCATCTAAATAACCATCTCGGAAATACAAGACCAAAATTTTAATTTTCAAATTCCAATTACATAATATATACAACACCAAATTATGTTTTATCAACCAATCAATTAAACAGAATGAAACTCCTCACAATAACCCATAAAATCTCATATAGCACCATTCACCTCCAATTAACCCACATCACTGCACATCTTAATGACGATACAACCTCATCACATATATATCATGATTAACAAAAAAATCCCACCCAATATGATTTCTAATAGGAGGCTGTAGAAGAAAATATGAGGTTTTAAAAAAATCATGAACTTTTTATTGAATTTATTGTTAGAATGAATGGATTATAACATTTGAATCTATCCCTACATTTTTGGAAGAATTTATTTTCAAAAAAATCACAATTTACCCAATAATTCACCACACCATGAGTTGGTTACTACCCAAAACTCTAGAAAATGCATGATTAATATGAATGGTTATATTTACCGAGAAGTATAGATCAAGAACCCTCAATAAATTTGGGAGAAATGGTGGGCGGAGAGGGATCCAAGAGAGGGGGACGTCGCGCGGGGTGTTCTTCCATGGGGGTCTCACACATGATTGGAGAGGGGGCCAGTGGATGTTGTTGAAGGAGATATATCCAAGAGGGGAGGGGGGATGTCTCTAGGATAGGGAGATTAGAGGGTATGGGGGAATGTGACTAGGATCTGAGAGGGGAGGGGGACGTCGTTGTTAGAGAGGGAGTAAAGAGGGGAAGGGGGAATATCACCGAAGGAGGGGGAGCTGAGAGGGGCTAGGGACGGGAGGCTGAGGCGGAGGTGGAAGCCAAGTGATTGAGGAGGTTGAGGTCGGGGAGGGGAGGGGAGGTCCGAGAGGTGGAGATCAGTGAGAGTTCACATGGGGGAATAAAAATCAAGAGGGATCCCAGAAATAGCCTGAAATTTGGTGTTTTTTTACCAACGGTTAAAAAAACCACAGGTAAAATTTATCTTTCCAAACGGTTTTGTTAAACCTTTGGGAACAACCAACATAAATTATCTATATAAATGGTTTAATAGAACCATTGGTATGTGTTCTATATAATAATGAGTTTTTTCAAACCACTGGGAAATAAGTGTTGGTATAGGTTGGCTTTCCACCAGTGTATTAAATTTTATTGTAAATCAAATACTGTATGTCTTAAAATTACTGAATATTATGCTAGTAATTCATATATCTATTTCCTTATTGAATATGGAATTTCATTTGAGGGTAAGGTTTTTCATATAAAATTTAATGTATTTCTAATATTATTATAAATAGATAATCTGATTGTTTTTATAATTTTGTCGGAATTGAGTCAGATGTTATTGATCCCATAAAACCTATTTTCAAAGTAAATATATTCTACATTATGTTGAAGTAAAACCCTTTCATAAGAATTTAAAATATGAGTTTATAAAGGTGCATGAGAAGTTTCATTTTATCATTTATAAAGGGATATGAAAATACCAATTAAATAGACATTTTGGATTCTATAAAGAGAATAAGAGACCTATAGGATGAACCCAACCGACTTACCAGAAATTATCCCTTTAGTATACATGTATAAGATCATGTTGGTGGATAATGATAAACATGATAAGTTGTGTCAAAGAATATAAAATTCTATAATATTTTCATTAGTTAATAAATATGTGAGAAATTTTATTTATTCAACAAAAATGATTCCAATTTTCTATATTTAATGGGTGATTCTTTCCCAAATACTTCTTAAAAAGAGTGGTTTCACTATTTTTAAAAAATAATTTCCAAAGTTTTTCTCAATTATACTAAAATGAACATAGTGTTTGTATATAAAATATAGTTAACTCAACATTTTTATTATGAAATATTAATGACCTCTTCCATTCGTTGACCAAATTATTTAGATAACTGAAGGAAAATACCACAACTAAATTCTGGATGATTTCTTAGGTTACTTACCAATTTAAACTACATCTAATGATTAAGTAATGAAAAAAAAATTACTTTTTATTTTAGTAATTTAAATATATAATAATGATAGTTGGATTATGTAATTATCTGAGAACCTTTCAAAGTTATATGATGAGAATTTTTGATGAGTTTTTTTTAGAGGAGTGGATGAATGTTTTTATAGACGATTTAGTAGTATATGGTTCCTCTACTGAGAGTTGTTTCAAGACTCTCTATACTTCCTAGGATTGAGAAAATTATTTTGGAATTTCTATTTTATGGTGGATAGAGAAATTACACTAGGAAATGTAGTGTCTAGGGATTAGAACAAAAAAGAAAGACAAGAAAGTACTTAATTCAAGTTTGTTTTGTCCCACCATTTTCAAAAATGATTTATATTTCTATAGAATTTATAAAACATTTTAGTTTTAATGGAATATTTATAACATAAATGAGAAGAAAAAACAATTAAATTTGTTTTATGATGTATTTGATAATTGGGATATGAAATTAGTGGTCTAATTTCCAAATTCTTTTGGATACCATTACACTCTATTAGACATGGAAAATGTGTCCAATTGGGTAGAATATATTTCCATTAGATATAATGATACTATGGTAGTTTCTGAATTTATAAGATTTAGTCTATTTTATTGATTTGGCTTTCCTAGGTTTATCATCACTGGTTAGGGAATTTAATTTTATAATTGGACTTTAGAGGTTTTTTGTGGAAATACGATGTTCATAATTAAGTTTATACACCTTATCATCCACAAAATAATGAAATGTATGAGGTATCAAATAAGGATATGAAACATATTCTTGAGAAATATGTTGATCCATTTAGGTAATATTGAATATTGAGATCAAATGATTCTGTTTGGCCTTATAAGAATTATTATAAAATTCCAATTATAATATCAAGATTTAGGATATTTTATGTAAGTGATTTTCACTTATATGTAGAGTTAGAATAAAATGATTTTTTGGATATTAAATGCTATAATATAAGTATATAGAAATTTAGAAATTAAAGGTAAAATTTCTTGAAAGAATTAGAATAAATTAGGAACAATTATTATAAAAATTTCAGGATTTATTATAAAAAAAACTAAATATTTCCTTGATGAATTGATCCCCAACAAATATTTTAAAGAATAAGATAACGTGATTTTGTTTTATTATAGACTAATTATTTTTCCAAGTAAAATTTATTTTAAATAATTAATCCCATTGGTGTTACTAATATTTTTCATTTTGATACTGTATAGATTAGTGACACAGAGAAATATTCCCTATTAATAGTAAAACTGAATATATTGAAGCTACTCAGAGAATGTATGCAAGAACATCTACTAGAGGATGCTCATATTTTTCAAGTTGTTGACTATATTTGAGGATCGGTTGTGTCCCTACTTATCACTTTGTTGTACTTTAATTATAATTCATTATTTTAAATTTACATATAAAACTATTTCACAATGGGGAAATTTCAAAAAATAATTGTGTGTGTATGGGGAGGAAAATCCTTTGTTATATTATGATTTTTGTTTTTTTGTTTTTTATCTTAGTGTCTTTATTTTTCATTTTTCTGTCTTTTTAAACCAAATTAACCTAAAATTGAATACCTCTATAAGTTTAGAACATATCCCAATTTTAAAAATTAATATAAACCAATAAAATTGACTTAGATAAATGGAAAAAGGATATTTTTTTAGATTAATTTTTTGGAATGTTTATCAAAAGACTATGGATTTTTAAATCCTATACCCAGAAATCCCATACAATTTTAAAACAAATTATTTTTGAAGCTTCAAAACTATTTTTTACATGTTCCTTAAAATGAACTAAAATTTTGGGAGAACAATTCAATGATTGATTAACCATAATTTTCTATGATTTATATAAAATCCTTCAATAATTAAGGAACATGTGTTGAAAATGATTGATACATTATTTTATTTAAAAATCAATTTTTACAATAAACTTCAATTCTATACTACTATTTTATATAATCTTTTTTATCCCATATTATGCATGAATGTCCATTTTATAAATCCATATTAAAATCCTAAAATCCCAAAACACGTATTTTATGGGTAAAATCATGATTATTGTTGAACTCAATTTTGTGTGTGTGGGGGGGGGGGTGTTTTGTGAAAAGCTATCTCAACTGTGGTTGTTTTGGAAGATAAAATTGAAATAAGATATTTTATAAGAAAATAATAAGAATAAGAATTAAATTAATGGAAATATAAAGAATAACTTATACATAAAACGTTGGTTTATAAAGTTACACTATAAATTTAAGCTCAAAGAATCCTCTTTACTTCTATGGTATAAATCTGTGGAGAATCTAAAAACCAAATCAAAAGTCACAAAGCCGTTGAAGGTAACAAAGTTAAGACAATTACTAAAAAATAATTATTTAATATTTTAACCATAAAATAAAGTAAACAAATGTGTTTGGATGTGAATATTTGTAAACAATGAGTTATTTCGGACCCCATCCTTGAATGAAAATTGAAAATAATTAATTTTATATCAATCAGATATAACCAACACATTATACCTCAGAATATATTAATATTAAAACTTACCAAATATTATAAAAAAACAACCTTACAATTTATCATGATAGACACAAGTACTTGACTTGGTAGGTAGAGATTGATAAACTCAAAAAGTCTATTAGGACCCCTAGATGAGTTTAGAAGATAAAAAACATTTCGTAAATTCATTATTTATGTGATGAGAGATAAATTTCCAAAGAGATTTGTACAAATGTGAATGGAAGGATAGGGAAATTTTAAATTAATTAAATCCAATCCATAGAGAAAAATATAATATAGGTCATTGAGGTGGCATGATTACCTTGAGTGACCATGGCTGCTAAAAATGAACTCACATTGTCCAGTGTTTTAAAATTTTCATAAGTAATACGTTTTATGCTTATTTTTCTAACATTCCAAGGTTTAAGTATGGGATAATTGGTAAAGTATATATGTTCATTTTTTAATATTTAATTCAATTATTTAATAATCAAAAAATTAAAAATTAGATGTAATTTAATGGATCGTTAATACTTGAAGTGAATTTGGAGTTTAATTACAAAAATTTTTAATAACCATTTAAATTTATTTTATTTTTCATGGAATTAATTTTCAATTTAAATTCCCTACATTTGTAGTATCCTTTTTTATTGAAATAAATACTATGTTGAATAGATTATATCATATGAAACAATTAACTAAAACTAACCACAATATATTTTATAATGCATTATAAACATTAATACATCATGATAATAAAATGTTAAATATCAATAAAAAATTTACAAAAAATAGTAAAACATGAAATAAATAAAAAGATAATTAAAATTAATTATTTTTATTCATTAAATATCATTATTATTATTTTAAAAAACAATTTTAAGTGTTCTAATACTAATTAACATTAGAAATTTAATGGTTAGTTGTGATTAAAATAATTTAGTGTTAAAAACCTATTTTTTAAAGAATAATATTTTTTATATATCATGTATTTCTATATCAAAAAATTAAATTTATTAGATTTAAAGTATTATGTTAATTAAAAATTTAAATTTAAAAGAAAGTTTATTAAAATTATTTTAAATATTAATTAATATGAAATATGATTAAGAACAATAAATATTTAACAAGTAAATTTCATTAATATTTTTTCTATTTTATTATACATTTTCATTTAAAAGTTTAATACATAAATTTTAGAAATTTAAATTTATAAATAGGATTTAATTTTTGAAATTATATTGAATAAATTATCTTAGTGTGATTTTTTGATATTTTTTTAACTAAGTTGGTTTTCTAGTGAATAGTAAAAATTATAATTTTTATGGAAAATATAAATTTTATGAAATCATCATGATATAAGCATGAATTAAAACTGTATGAAACATTTTTTAGAACCAAAAAGTATTTAAGGTTTAAAATAATGAATTTATAAATATTGTTTTGAATATATAAACATATATTTGACATTTTGGAACTAAAGTAAAATTTACCCTATTTTTTTGATTTTTTTCATTTAATGTAGTGTATGGGAGGTTCCATTTGGTTTTAGAATAATTTAAAAGTCATATAACTCTTATTTTCTTATTTATAAGAAAAATTATTTCATGGTAATCAATTCCTCTAAAAAGTAGTTGTCTTAAACAAAAAATAATCAATATTTTATCCTTAAAATACATCACTCTACAAGTATAAATACCCACCCATTCTCCTATTATTCTACACCCAAAAAATATTGAGAATGAATTCCATCTCAATTATTATATAAATATTCTCCTTATAGATTTTATAAGGTTTAATTATTTTCCTATCAATATTTAAATTTTTACTTTGAAAGGTAAGGGTCCCTAACCCCTTCACTACCTTTATTTCTACAATCCATCGATTTATTTTCATTTTCAATGAGAAATGTTATTATGAATTATTGTTATAAATAAGATACTATATTATTAATTATATATCATCATTACCTATTAACATACTATATTCATAAGATGTTAGAATTCTCAAAATCTCATATAGCCATATAACTTCCTAAATTTTGGTAAAGTAAAGAGTGCGTGGTTTCCAAGAATTGACATCAGTGTCTGTCTATAGAAAATTAGATGCACACTTTGGATATGATTAACCTTAGGGTAAAAACCATTAATTTGTTTATTGTGTATTTAATCAATCTTCACTTGGTTTAGGAAAATTGACCCAAATTGCACACCTAGTTTGAAACTCATAGGGAAATGCTTTGAATTATTCACGAATGGGACATAAGGTAAGGGTTATTGGTTTTAATTTTAATTCCCTAAGATTTTTTTATTATGCACCAATTTTATTTTATATGGTAAAAATAATTTCTTATCAACTTGTTATATCTTAAATCATTTGTTATTATTGTGAAATTCACTTTTATTAAAGTTCTTCCTATTACATTCCCTTCAATTTATATATTACCTATGTCATAATGATTGTTATTGTTAATACAATTTAATTACATTACATTATAACATTTATAATTTAACTATATATTTTTAATTATTGTATATTAATTACTAATGTTGTATTATCTTTAATTTCCTATTTATTTTCTATTTTTAGAAGTATTCTTGAATGTTTAGCTCCCCTTGGTTAACAATTCAACCAAAAAAATTATTGTATGTGGAAGCATCTTTATCTCTTATTTACGGTCTAAAATCATTCTCTTCAATATATATATTCTTTATATAATTTATGAATTTTTTTTATAACATTTTAAATATTAATTAACTGAATTTTATGGTATCTTTGAGTTTCTTTATATATATATTTTTTAAAATGAATCGTTTTAGTGTTTTCAAAATAGTTCATTTTTGACTTTATTTTCTAAAATTTGAAAAGAATATTTTCATTATTTTATTCATCATGAATTTATTTTCTCTCATCATGAATGTTATTCATAATTAAACCTCCATTCCAAGTTTACATTTTTTAATGACAACCTAATCCCATTATCCTGTTAATTTTTAATTTTTAAAATAATGGTTAGTATTTTAGAAGAATAAAGAAAGGGATTTTATTCCACTTATGTATATTTTTATCTTATACTCCAAAATACCTATTTTTAAATTTATTTCATTTAATAGTTTAAATATTTGTAATTACTTTAAAATCAAGTTTTTTATGGTGCACTTTTTACCCCTTGAAAATGAATTTATGTGTTGACTTTTATTTTTTTTACAAGCATATTACAATTTTTTGAAAATTATTTTTATTATTTGGATTCCATTTTACACATAAACTATAAAATAAATATATTCTTTGGAGTTATGTTTCATGTATTACCCTTTAAATTGTATTATAAATTTACAGATCATACTTGACCTTATTTGTAAGTATTATGTCCACTATCACTCTTCAAATCTCTCTTGACCATATTTTTCTCCTTAATATCGTTATTATTTAATTTTTGGATATGATATATATAACTTATGATATTTCTATATTGTTTTTTTAGTATTAACTTAACCATATTTCCATTACTATATATAGTTTAATTTTGAATGTTTATTACTAAGAATTTTATTCCATTTATTAATTAGGTAAATATTATAAATCTATATAATTATTATTTTAATATGGATATTTATTGATTAATAAGGAATGTTGGCAATGTATTCGATTATTTTTTCATTACTTCATATGATAAATTCATTGCACACAACTAGTGATGGATGGGGATCAAAATTATATATCCCCTTAATGTATTGATAGGTCACATTTAAAAAACTAGCTTGGGTATTTTTTGTATGCCTACCCAATTATTTATAATGTCTTACCATGAGGACTTTATGGAATGTTTATGATTTTTTTGAATGAGGAATTGATAGTAAAATTTAGATCTATGGAATTATAAATCCCATTACTAATAAATATTTTATTATTCTACTTGTGATTAATTTCATTTTTATGTTATCCATGGATATATATCACATTATCATATTATGAGGTATACATATATTTTGAATATTATTTACTCCTACCATATAATTCATTACACTTTTATTCTATGATAGATTATGATTTATTCTATCTATTACTGAGTTTTTAAGATCACTCTTCTTATTGTTACCTTTACCCTGGATTATGAATAATTTTATTATGTATGATATGTATATATGAGTATCTTTTATGTTTAATTTTATGGGTGATGTTAAATATTATTTATAAAATAAAAAATCCTTGGTTTAATGGGAGAAATTACCATTGGATAGGAATGATATGGGTTTTTTAGTGAGTGTTTTTCCTTAACTCTCTAAAACACTAAATAAAAAAGGTCTTGGGTATATAAGAGACTCAATAATTTTTATTGATATTATAACTATGGATGTTTAATTCATTGTCACTTTAACCAGCTTCAATGATTTTTTTAAAGAGTAAGTTATTAGCCCCAAATCCATGATTATGGTTTTGTGGTGTCACACTTCGTATTATAGTAGGGTTTATATATGTAATGTACACAATTTTCTATGTATAATTTTTAAATATTATTTGGTTTAATTTTGAGTCTAGGAACTAAGACGACATACGATTCTGAGACCCAGTGTGCCTGAATGTTTTTTGAAATATATTAAAATAATAAATAGCATGCACATGCGGTTCTCTAGAAAATATAAAATAACTCCTAAAAGGGTTCCCAGATCAAAAATGTAAGATCACCATTGATTTTATAATGATGTATTTAACCTAGGTGCGATCTAATATTAGTCGGTGTGGGTCGTTTATGAGAAATTCATCATAGACACTTAAATGAATAAAATTATTTAGTAAAATTATTTTATTTCAATTCATTGATGCAATGATATGGGGATCTTTAAATAGATGTTTTTTGTCAAAATAAAAGGGTTATCTGAATAAACCTATAATCCTCTATAGAGTCTTTAGAGAGAGATATGGAGAATCCTCTCGAGAATATGATGATAGAATCATAGACTAACAATCAATGAACACTGATCTTGAAGGAACTTTCCAACGATGAAGACATGGTGATCGTTATTCATCAGTGACTGATCCAAATCAATATAAGGCATGTGATTTAATTTTTTTATACCCTGTTATTGAATTCCACGATTAACACAGACAAGTCAACAAATTGATTGATCCACGATTCAATCGTATTTTGCGGGATGGGTTATTTTTCCCGATTTATCAAGAGTTTGATGTTGAAATTATTTGGATTAATTTATTTTTCTATCATTGATGAACCAAGGTTGACACAAACATTGATCAAGGTTCATCACTCTCATTTTTATTTGTGCTTTTCTCCCTTAATTCACTACATTTCATGCGTTCTTATTTATTCACCGAACTTTGAAATTCCTTTGAACAATTGATCCTTGCACCTTCAATTCTTGGTGAAACGATCAGAAAACCTAGATCCTACATCAGTATGACTCGATGGAGGTATGATGGTGGTTTCTGCAGTATATCAAATGATAGTGGGGGGACAATTTCACATTCTTCATCATGTAAAGAAGAATGATGAAAATTCGTATTCCAAGCTTATTAAGGGAACAAATCTTACCAATTTAGTGATGAAATGACCGGACAACCTCAGATTTGGAGTTTCATGGTTAACTGACCACTACAACAAAATATTATGATTTTCCAGTGTGAATGGGAGGAAGAAGATATGTTCTGTAAAAACTCAATACACATGGCGTGTAGTCCTTGACTAGACAACATGTGACCCCTTGGATGAACTTGACATGTACCTGAAGGAGTACACAGAGACAGGGTGGAGTACATGGGTTTCCTATGTGGTGTGTATTCCCCCACATGGCATGGCCTTGACCATGTACATGAGATACCCCATGTATTGGTACATGAGCACAAATACACAGGCTAACACCGTGTACCGGCACACAGCTGGAGTACACGGTCCAACCCCAGATGTAGGGACACAATGTGTAAACCATTTACACATCGTGTACTCTTCTTCTATACAACACAGTTTTGAAATGACACTAGACGTACTATACGATCCCTACCCAGAGTCCAGGTACATGATGTCATCCCCTAATACACACGATGCACCTCTATTTACATGTATTGAACCTCTTGTCTTGCATATCTTGGAAAAGTTTTGTTAGGGTTTGTTTACTCTATTTTTTCTCTAAAGGTTAGTATGAATCATATCCTACTACTAGGACTATGATCCCTTAAGTAGGAATTTCTAGAAAGAGTTATTGGAATCCCTCCTGGGAGTCCCAGAGTGGGATCCTCTATTCATCCTCATGCCCTAGGTAGAGTTCTTCATATGAAAATGATTAACACTATGTAGGCGATGATCCTATACTTAGCGCGGTTAAATCCAGATTGAGTTGTTGGTTTCACCCCATGTCCCAAGCTATGATCCTCATCTATGTATCATATTCTATTAAGATCTATCATAGTACCTCTCTCATGATAGTACCCGATGAGAATTACCACTTGGAAGGACATCATCAATACTATCAGACTCAGGAGTGTGTTCTACCGGATGAGTGCCTTGTGGAATCATCGAGATGGAATTATATGGCTCTTATACAATGGTTGTGAATTAACTTTAGACCACGTGTCTTGGTTTGAGAATATATAGATATTCTTATTATATATGTTGTAGACATATACCTATGTAGAGCTGACCCTACATTCCTTTTTTTATTGCTTTGTGGTTTTGGGGAGTCCTAATGAGTATTGTTATACTCACCTCTAAATGAAATTTTACTGCACATGTCGTGCCTTATGATGATGATTTACCTTTTTACGGAGTCCTAGTAACACCATGATTAGACAATGCTTAGTGAGATTAGAAAAACTGATGTGTGTTCCTGTGGCTTTCAGACATTAGTTTTAGTACCTTTTTCTTATAGGTTTGACTCGTTTTGAATACTTCTTTGTGGTGGGATTGTATTTTCCATGTTTTACATTACTTTACCTCATTTCATACTATGTATGTGGTATATTGATGTATGAATGTATTTTTTATTTAGTTGTTTTTACATTTTATCATTTTACAGGCTTTGAGATGTGTGTTTGTGTGTATAGGTACTTTGGAAATTCCTCTGATGTTAGTGATATACATACTCAGGCCTAGTCACCAGCCCCTGAACTATTGGAGGTGGGATTGGGGAGTCAAAACACAAGCCCCACTAGGATGGTTCATGATATAGTGGTATCAGAGGGGATCCGTTCAACATTAGAATTAAGAGCATGTGATATTGGTTTAAGGAAACAGTGTTTTGTGTTTCATGTTTGGATTTCTAGCTAGGGAATCCAATATTGGTGTGGCAGCCGATGTATCCATACAATATAACTATGATCACCTACTTTTCAACTTGGTACATGAGAAAATTGGTTGTAGGGAAGGAAATGGTACAATCATCATATATTAATGAGTTGTGGTTCTATGTCCTTTTTGAGTTAGATCTCTAGATATACTCATTGACTGTGGTATATCGTTTTTACTTTCATGATCCCTACACGATGAGTGTTAACTAATATTCAAGATTTTGATCATAAGGATGACCCCCTCAGTGATGAAGCTTTGATATATTGACCAGTTACCAAGTTATTACCTCTAGGTGGTTCACTAACCATGATTCCACTTGTAGAGTATCATGTAGAACCTTTAGTAAGGATAGATGAGGTGTGTACGATGAATGTTCATTATGAGTTTTAGCAATAGAGACCCCTCAGGTTCTGAGGTGATCTTGACCCATAGGTTTTTGAGGACTGGGTTAAGGCAGTGACTCGTGTTATCCATCTAGTTAGGACACCATCAAATTAGATGGTGGTCTTGGTGGCATGCATTCTTTACAACTCAGGAGGATAATGGTGGAGTTTGGTTACCCAGACTCACGATGAGGTGACTCTTTTGCGGATAGAGTTTGAGTGACTCATTAGGGAGAAGTTATCACCAGTTATGCTGAGGGTTATTCATATCTAGAAGCTTCTTTAACTCCAATAGGTCATCATGTCAATGGAATATTATTCATCATAGTTTACCAAAGTATCTAGGTAGTCTATGGATATGATTTCGATATCAGTACTTTAGGGCTCATACAATCGAGCGAGGTTTTCATAGATACATATGATCTAGTGTTATCCCTATATGAAAAAATAATTATTCTAGGGTTATTGGATGGTTTTTGATAGTTAAAAGCTTCTAGGATGAGTAGATACAACTATTCATGGTCAATAGTGTGAACTTAAGATTATAGACCTCAATAGTAGGGATCTAACGTCAGTATCAGGGACCTAGATGTGGGATATGTTTTAATAGAAGGTCCCATGACAGAGGATATACAGTTCAGAGCTCACAGGGTGAGTCCAATAATCCTAGAGAGAGGTAGTTATATTCAGGTGATAGTAGGGGGAATCTCTCTTGAGATTGTCCAACCCGTCATACTACTGATAGGGAGACTGTGGATAGACCCCCAAGGTAGATACAATGATAGGAGAAGGAAGATCCTATGGGTAGTGGATATGGAAGAGGATTTGGGAGAGCAGTTAGAGGTGGTCGATGTTTTGAATTATCACAACCATCAACCCCAGTGGTCCACACCAGGCTCAAGGAGTTTGAGGAAAGGGTAGGGTAAAGCTAAAGGTAGTTGAGGCTTATGAAACAGGTGATCCATCAATGTTTTGAGGTATGATCTGTGTCTTTCTACTTTAGTTTTAGTATTAGTAGACACATGTACTAGCCATTCCTTTCTTTCCACATACCTTTTATGAGATTTATAGATTCTGGTTGAACCATTTACTCGACCCTTACTCTTGGAAAATCATACAAGAGAAGACTAAAATATCACACACTTGGGCCGCCAGTGTGACCTGACTCTTGGAGGAAATAGTTTCTATTCAAATCTCTTGGTAGCAGCGTCGAGGTATTATAACATCATTATTGGCATGGATTGGTTATCTACATTTCATGCATAGATTGACTATTTTAGGCAAAGGGTGTGGTGTGTTTTTAATGATGGAATGGGGTTTTCCTTTATTGGTGAAAAAGAAACCTGGGAATTATAAGATGGAATCAGGCATAGGAGATTTCAACAAATTACTCATCAGTTGGATATCCTAACCCTTGATGAAGTGGATGTTGTGTGTTTCTATTTTCCTACAGTAGTGGTGGAGTACTATTACGTCTTTCTTGAAGATGTTTCAGGTTTACCTACTCACCGAGAGATTGAATTTTTCACTAATCTACACCCTGGGATGACACCAATATCTACACAAGCATATTATATGGCCCATGTAGAGATTCATGATCCAAGGGTGCAGTTAGAGGACTTGTAAAGGAAAGACTTTGTGAGACCCAAAATTTAACCCTTGGTAGCCATAGTTTTGTTTTCCAAGAAGGAAGATAGGAGCTTGAGGTTGTGTGTGGACTACCGACACTTGAACCAGGTTACTGTGAAGAACATGTATCCACTGTTGAGGATCAATTACCTCTTTAATCAATTGATAGGGGCATGGTGGTTCTCAAATGTCATCCTCAAACCAGGATATCACTAGTTGTGCCTACTAAATGGAGATATAATGAATATGATCTTTAGATGTTGTTATGGTCATTACAAGTACTTGGTGATGCCCTTTGGAATGAAAAATTCCATAAAAGTGTTCATAGGACTCATGAACCAGATCTTTCAGCCTTACTTAGACTGGTTCGTGGTGGTTTTTTTGAAGATATCCTTGTGTACTCAACATTTGAGTATGATCACACAAGACAGTTAAGGATAGTTATGGACATACTTCACGAGTTCCAACTTTACAGAAATCTCTCATAGTGCCAGTTCTAGATTCAGGTGGTCCACATTCTAGGACATCTTATCTCAGTAGATGTAGTGGTAGTGGTCCTGACCATGGTCGAGGTGGTGTTATCATGAGATCCACCTAAGAGCGAGACAAGAGTGCCTATATTCCTTGGGTGAGAAGGCTATTACTGAATATTCATACCTGATCTCTCTAGGATATCAACACCCCTCACAACTTTGAATCGAAAGGGGAAACCATTAATGTGGACAAAAAGGTTCCAAAAAACTTTTCAGTAGTTGAGGAAGAGTTTGATGAGCGCTCCCATATTGATATTTCCGTAAGAAGGGGTTGAGTACTTAGTGTTCTGCGATGCATCAGGAACTAGTCTTGGTTGTGTTCTAATGTAGAGGAAAGTAGTGATTTCCAATGTTTAACACTAGTTGAGACCACATGAGCATAACTATTCGAACAATGATGTTAAACTACCAGCAGTATTATTTTCTTTGAAAATTTGGTGACACTACCTGATCGGAAAGTAATTTATCATCTACTCCAATCACAAGAGTCTTAAGTATATATTCTCTCTTAAGGATCTTAACTTGAGATAAAGATTATAGCTAGAGTTTCTATAGGATTATAACTTTCAAATTTTCTATAATCTTGAGAAGGAGAATGTGGTAGTTGATGTTATTAGTAGAAGATCTAGTCCACAAATTCTAAATGTGGTATTAGAGAAGTTCTCCCTATTGTGGTTATCCTTTGTAAATGGAGATGAAGAAACTTACATCTAGTGGATTGTTGTCACCCATCCACTTTTATATCAAGTCAGGGAGGTATTGCTTGGTGATACCGACTATGATACCCTACATGCTTAGATATCCACATGGAATTCTATAGATAGATTTTCTAAAGGTGGGGAGCATGTTATTATTTTTTGAGAACAGAGGATGGTACTAGTGACGTTGAAGGAGGATTTTTAGAGAGTTTCATATGTCCCATTTGGAGGTACATCTAGGTGTAGAAATGATGTATCAAGACCTTAAACATATGTTTTGGTGGCCAGTGATGAAGAAAGTAGTTGTAGAGTTTGCCTCTCGAAGCCTTAATTTTCAGTAAATGAAGGCAAAGAACCAATTTATAGTAGGTTTACCTCAACCACTTGATTTGAAAAATTGGAATTGGGATTGAATATATATAGACTTCATGACGGTCTTACCATATACGTATAGGGGATAGGATTCCATCTAGGTGATTATTGAATGACTAACCAAGTCATCCCATTTCATAGCTATTTTAGAGAAGAGTTTAGTAGAGAGTTTGATATGCGTCTAGGTTCATGAGATAGTTCAACTACATGGAGTTATATTGATGATTATTTTAAATCGCGATGCTCGCTTTACATCATAGTTTTGGATGAGATTGAAGGAGGAATTTGAGACTCAGTTATGCTTGAGCACAACATTTCACCCATAGACTAATAGAAAGATAGAGTAGACCATTCAGGTTCTGAAGGACACACTATGAGATTTCATGTTATATTTCAGCCATAGTTGGGAGGACCACCAACCACGAGTGAAGTTTCCATACAACAACGACTACCATTCCACCAAAGGTATGACACCATTTGAGGATTTGTACGAGAAAAGCTGCAGGTCACCACTTTGCTGGACTAATCTAGGGGAGTCAACTCTCATAAGACCAGAGTTTGTGTGAGCTACTACAGAGAAGGTGTAGATAATATAGAAGTGAATTAAGACTGAATAAATACATTAGAAGTCTAATGATGAAAATAGATAGAGGCATTTGTATTTCTAGGTAGGGGACCATGTGATTCTATGGGATTCCCCTTTATGGGGATTACAGAGATTTGGTTGGGGGAATAAGTTACATCTAAGGTTTGTTGACACATTCTTGATTTTGTGTATATTTGGTGAGGTGGTGTACCATATGGATCTACCACCACAGTTAGGATGGGTACATGACGTCTTCTATGTGTCGCTGTTGAGGAGGTACGTGCATGCCCCATCACATGTTATCGATTGGGGCGAGCTAGATATCGAGGATGGAGTGGTTTTTTCTAAGTACCTAGTAGAGACCAAAGATTGATAGGAGAATATACTTTGTGAGTGATGGATTCCTTTGGAACATGTCCGGTGGTAGCACAAGAATCTCCCGGAGGTCCCTTGGGAGTGGGGGGCTCTGATTCATGATTAGTACATACATCTTTTTGAGTAGCCCTTATTTTGGATTTTTGGGGGTATAAATCCCCAATGGGGGAAGAATTTAATGTCTTAGATATTCCATTTATTATTTATAAATATTATATGAATTAATTTTAAGTCAAGGTGCTAAGACAAAGTGCGATTCGAAGACCCGGTGTGCCAGAAACAAATGTTTAAAATATATAAAAATATTAAATAGCACTCGCCCATTATTTTCTAGAAAAAGTGGAATAATGTGTAAAAAAATGTCCACATCAGAAATATGAGGGCACCATTGAGTTTATAATAGATACTTTACCCTAGTTGTGACCTAAAATTGGTCGGTGTGGGTCATTTGTGGAAATGTCATCACAAAAGATTAAATGAATAAAATTATTTTAGAAAATTATTTTTTTCAACTTGTTGATGAAATGATAGGGGGATCTTTAAATAAATATTTTTTTATAATTAAAAGGTCAGTTGTATAACCTTGAAATCCTCTAGAGAGTAATTAGAGAGAGATTTAGAGAATCCTTTTGAGCAAGAAATGATGTAATCACTGATTTATGATTGGGGGACCTTGATCTTGAAGGACCTTTACAAAGACAACAACGTGACGATAGTTCTTCATTAGTGACCAATCCAAATCAAGTTAGGGTGTACGATTAAATTTTTTTATTAAAAATTCTTCAATTACATGATGAATGTGGACCAATCAACGAAAAAATTGATCTGAGGTTCGATCGTGTTTTTTGAGATGGGTTATTTTTTCGGGTTTATCGAGAGTTAGATCTTGAAATTATTTGGATTCATTTATCGTTATAACAATGATGAACCAATGATAACATGAACATCGATCGAGGTTCATTCCTCTTGTTTTAGTTAGTGGTTCTCTACGATGATTCATCATTCTCTGTGCATTATTCATTATTCCCTGCTATTTAAAATTACTTAGAACAATCTGTTGTTATACCTTCTATTCTTGGAACAATGATCTGAAACCATAGATTCAGCATCGGTATGACTCGATGGAGGTGTGGAGGTGGTTGTGGCCGTGGATTAAATGACAGTGAGTGTTGATTTTGTGTTCTTTATCATGTAATTAAGAACAATGGTGATTTATTTTCTGATCTAATTGAAGGACCTAATCTTACCGATTCAGTGATAGAATGATCAGACGACTTCATATCTGTAGTTTCATAGTGAACTGAGCACAAGAACATAATATACAAGATTATTCATTGTGAGTGGGAGGAAGAAGATGGGTTCTGGAAAAATTTGATACACAGGTCATGTAGTCCTTGAATACATTGCATGTGTCCCCATTGAATGAACTCAACATGTACCTAAGGGAGTACACAGACACGGGTTGGGGTACACGAGTTTCCTACATGTCATGTACTCCCCCACAAGGCATGGACCAGACCATGTAAACAGGCTACCCCATGTACTATTACATGGGCATAGATACATGAGATGAAATTTTTTACTGGCACACATCCATAGAACACACGAAGACCATGGATGCATGGACGCAACATGTGACCCATTCACACTCTATTTAATATTCTGCTACACGACACAGTTTGAAATGACACTATCCATTCTACATGGGTAGTAAGTACCAAGGGTCAAGGGACATGACATGTTCCCCTACAACATTCCCTACATGGATTTAACCTCTTATCCAGTGTCATGGAAAAGTTTCATTAGGGTTCGTTTCACTTATTGTTTCCTTGAAGGTTGGTGTGAATCATTTCCTACTCCTAGGAATGCAATCCATTCAAAATGACTTCTGAGTTAGAGTTGTTGAACCTCCCCTGAGAGGCCCAAAGTGGGATCCTCTATTCATCTTTGTTCTATAGGTGGAGTTATTGTTATCAATGTGACCAATACTTTGCGGACGACAATCCTCTACAAAACAGGGCAAAAACCAGATTGAGTTGTTGGTATCAACACATGGCCCTGGCTATGATCCTCATATGTGTATTGTATTCTCTTTAGATCTATCATCTTATCTCTCTCATGATATTACCTAATGGGTCTCAGATGGATTCTATAAGTACTATCAAACCAGAGAGCGTGTTCTCTGTAAGATTTTGTGTCCTAGAACCAACTGATTGTACTTTGATTATGTGAATATTTAATATTTTTAAATATTAAACAACTTATTACATGTTGTTCATTGTTCTTCATGACTATAGTGTAATAATGTCGTGGTGTATTTGTTGCATTGAAAAGATCATAATAGTTCCCTGCTATGATGATAACCTTGAAGTTCTATAATAAAATTCATAAATACTATTTTGAAGTTGGATGAAAAACTATAATGGGTCACATAGTATACAGACCGTCAGGTACAAGTACTCGTAAGAATATGAGACTTCTTCTCATGAAGTTCGTACATGGAAATCTCCAAGATGGGAGATTATGAGAACAGACCTGCTAGTAGGAATTCCACATGTTTTGGTATCATCAAATATTTTATATCTGAAACTGTGTGAAATGATCCTTAAACATTAATATTATCATTAATACGTGTCACGAATCGCGTAGTTTGATTTACTGACAAAAAATGTCATGCATATAGTTGGCAGTAAGTAGGTTCTGTTGGGTGCACCATGAGTGGCATGTTATTAATGGATAAGTTGAGGAAGGATTTTCCCCTTCCATTTATGGAAGTTGATATATCATCTCATTGATTAAAATAGAAATGTCACGTGAAATTCCATGACCATGGTATAACAATGAGTTTATTTTAGGTAGTCAAAGAATGACATATCAAGAACAAAGGTTAATGAATTTATCATGAAACATGTTTGATGAGATATCAAGATAAAGGGAATATATTACACAATGAACATTCATATGTGGATAACATTGTTTAAAATTTAAATTCTTTCTCTTTGGTGCCTTGACACTTTTCTAGATAGTACTCTTGGAATTTAGGCAAGCCCACCTAATGAAAAAGAGAAATAATCCAAGAGGGCCACACACTAAGTGTTTTTGGGGGTCTTGCTTTTATTCTATTAGAATTTAATTGATGAAATAAATTTTCTTATGAAGACCACGGAATAAATTTACTCAAGTTAAAATGATCGTATAAATTTAATAAATATTTATTTATCAGATTGTGAGTAAAATATATATATTTATTTTATTGAACATTTAATAAATATTTATTTATGAGTTTGTAAATAAAATATTTATTTAAGAGAATAAATTATTATTTTTATTTATTCATGTGTTCAATAAATGGAAGTAGAGTTCAAGTGGACCAAGGCTGGTCTAGTAGTAAAATAATTATTTTCAAGATGGTAAATAATTATTTAACTAGTTGGAACTAGTTGAAATAATAATAACGCTTCTATTATTTTGTGACGCAAAATTTTATTTATAATTCCATTTTTCATAATTTGGCACACCATAAATAATGATGTGGTATTATTATTAAAATCATGGGTTTTTCCTGAGTTTATGAATTTATTTAATTGCTATTATGCAATTAATATTGTAAACGAAGCACCATGTTGATAAATAGACATGTACGCCTATTGCTCCATGCACATAGCTGCACTCATGGTGTATTGAGAAGTGTTGATATTGACAATTTATATTTGGAATTCTCTTCCTACCCCTCTGAATAATGAGAGACGTTCTTCAATGCTAAAGAACAAGTGACAAAAAATGACCGACACAAGACACTTTGTTATCCACACTAACACCCAGAGAAAAAGTGGTGTCAATCAGCAGCCATGAGAGAATGTGTGAATCATTGCTAGAGTGATTCTACTTTGGATCCTCATAAGCACAATGAGATAATCGGGAAGGGTCATTCTGAATTATCAACATTATCAACGAAAAAAACACCAAAGATACTAGTATTATTTTATTTATGAAATTAATGAAATTAATTATAAACATAATGTGAAAGATACTATCCAAAGTTTTAGGGCCTATTCCTCCTTTATCTAAATCTTTGATTCTATTCCATGGTGACTGGAGTTCATCATTGTACTGATCCCAAAATAATCATTGATCATGGTAAAAAATTAAAGTTGGGAGCCGTCCCAACAGTGATTCTACTGTGCCCAAAACCAACAAGTGGTATTCGAGGGGTTACATCATAGTTTATAATTATTATTTTTTCACTACTGGAAAAGTATGCTATACCAATGGTTTTAAACCGTTGGTATAGGCTGGAAAACCGTTGGTATAGACTATACCAACGGTTTTCCAAACCATTGGCTAGTAAGTCGTGAGGAAAGCCCTATACCAATGGTTGCACATAAACCGTTGGTATAGGTGTTCCAGAATTCTGGAAAAGTCTATACCAACGGTTATAAACCATTGGTATAAGATTTCCAGAATTCTGGAAAAAGCTATACCAACGGTTCTGAACCATTGGTATAAGCTTTCCAGAATTCTGGAAAAGGATATACCAATAGTTCTAAACCATTGGGATAGCTTTTTTCTGGAAAATCTTATACCAATAGTTCAGAACCGTTGGTATAGCCTTTTCCAGAATTCTGGAAAAAGATATACCAACAGTTCTGAACCGTTGGTATAACCTTTGCCAGAGCTGCTGCACAGCAGCCCCCCAGAAGCCCTCCAGTATCCCTACCATCCACCTGCATAAAAAAACATTGCACAACATCCCTCAATATACCCTCCACTATACACCTGTATAAAAAATATCGCAAAAAACACATACATATTTCAAACAGTATAAAAAACACCAAAAATAGCCCAAAAGACACATATGACAAAAATCATCCAGTGGTAATTCACCTCACCCATGCACAACCCCCCAACCAGCACACCTCCCCATCAAATTCTAATAGGTAGAATAGTTTGATAAATGTCTATTAGGGTTTAATAATAATTTCAAATTGGCTAAAATCCCTTTTTTCTGTGATCCTAGGTTTGGGTATGTAATGATTTGTGATAAATTTTGCATTGAACTTGTATTGTTTATAATATATGGTGAAAAGGTATTTTCTTAGGAGCCTCGTCACTTATGACCCCATTAGTGAAACTACCCAACTCATGAAAAATAGTTTGTGACTATCGTTGATGAGTGTAAATTTCAGTTCTATTCACTTAAAATGATTTCCTTTTGAAATAAAAGAGAGACTTTGAGTGGTGTCGTCCACAACGCACCTCGGATTGAGGCAGAGTTGACTCGTACACGTCACAAATGACCCATGGATTGTTTTTCTAAAGTATCAACACAATCCGAATGCGTTTGGTTGGTTTCCCGTATGCCGGTTGTTTTTACATTAAAGCGTATCCATTTTAAACAAAAGAAATACACTTTGAGTGATACCGACCACACCATGCCTCGGATTGAGGAAGGGTTGACTTGTAAACGTCAAAAATTACCCATAGATCCTTTTCCTAAAGTATCAACAGTATCTGAATGTGTTTGGTCTGTTTTCCGTATGTCAGTTGTTGTTTTTACTTAAACTGTTGTCCATTTCAAAATATAGTTAGACACTTTGAGTGGTGCTGCCCACACCTCGCCTCGGATTGAGGCGGGGTTGATTCCTACACGTCACAAATGACCCATGGATCGTTGTCCTAAAGTTTAAACAGAATCCGAATGTGTTTGGTCAGTTTTCCGTATGTGGTTTTTTTACTTAAAATCGCATCTATTTTAAACAAAAGAAAGACATTTTGAGTGGTACCGGCCACACCGTCCCTCGGATTGAGGCGGGGTTGACTCCTACACGTCAAAAATGACCCATGGATCGTTTTCCTAAAGTATCAACACAATCCGAATGCGTTTGGTTGGTTTCCCGTATGCCGGTTGTTTTTACATAAAAGCGTATCCATTTTAAACAAAAGAAATACACTTTGAGTGATACCGACCACACCATGACTCGGATTGAGGCAGGGTTGACTCGTACACGTCACAAATGACCCATAGATCCTTTTCCTAAAGTATCAACAGTATCTAAATGTGTTTGGTCCGTTTTCCATATGTCAGTTGTTGTTTTTACTTAAACTGTTGTCCATTTCAAAAAATAGTTAGACACTTTGAGTGGTGCCGCCCACACCTCACCTCGGATTGAGGCAGGGTTGATTCCTACATGTCACAAATGACCCATGGATCATTTTCCTAAAGTTTCAACATAATTCAAATGTGTTTGGTCATTTTTCCGTATGTGGTTTATTTTACTTAAAAGCGCATCCATTTTAAACAAAAGAAAGACATTTTGAGTGGTACCGGCCACACCGGCCATCAGATTGAGGTGGGGTTGACTCCTACACGTCACAAATGACCCATGGATACATGTCCTTAAGTATCAACAATATATTAATGCCTTTGGTCTGTTTTCCGTATGGAAGTTGTTTTTTAACTTAAACTGTTGTCCATTTCAAAGAAAAGTGACACACTTTGAGTGGTGCCGGCCACACTGGCCCTCAGATTGAAGCAGGATTAACTCTTACACGTCACATATGACGCATGTATCATTTTCCTAAAGTTTCAACAGAATCTGAATGCCTTTGGTCAGTTTTCCGTATGTTAGTTGTTGTTTTTACTTAAACTGTTGTCCATTTCAAAGAAAAGTTAGACACTTTGAGTGGTGTCGGCCACACCGCGCCTTGGATTGTGGCGGGGTTGACTCGTACAAGTCAAAAATGACACATGGATCATTTTCCTACAGTTTCAACAGAATCCGAATGGGTTTGGTCGGTTTTCCATATGTCAGTTGTTGTTTTTACTTAAACTGTTGTCCATTTCAAAGAAAAGTTAGACACTTTGAGTGGTGTCGGCCACACCACGCCTCGGATTGAG
The DNA here is from genome assembly GCA_963277665.1 of Viscum album. Taxonomy (NCBI): domain Eukaryota; kingdom Viridiplantae; phylum Streptophyta; class Magnoliopsida; order Santalales; family Viscaceae; genus Viscum; species Viscum album. The sequence continues at coordinate 580,013,590 of OY728129.1, read as the reverse complement.
GCAGGGTTGACTCGTACATGTCACAAATGACCCATGGATAAATGTCCTAATGTATCAATAGTATCCGAATGCCTTTGGTCCATTTTCCGTATGTGCTTTTTTTTTACTTAAAAGCGCATCCATTTTAAACAAAAGAATGACACTTTGAGTGGTACCAGCCACACCGGCACTCATATTGAGTCAGGGTTGACTCGTACACGTCACATATGACCCATGTATCCTTATCCTATAGTTTAAATAGAATCCAAATGCGTTTGATATATTTTCTGTATGCCAGTTGTTGTTTTCACTTAAAATCCTGTCAATTTCAAATAAAAGTTAGACACTTTGAGTGGTGCCGGCCACACCGCGCCTCAGATTGAGGCGGGGTTGAATCCTACATGCCACAAATGACCCATGGATACATGTCCTAAAGTATCAATAGTATCTGAATTCCTTTGTTCCATTTTCCGTATGTGGTTTTTTTACTTAAAAGTGCATCCATTTTAAACAAAAGAAAGACACTTTGAGTGGTACCGGCCACACCGGCCCTTGGATTGAGGCGGGGTTGACTCGTACACGTCACATATGACCCATGGATCGTTGTCCTATAGTTTAAATAGATTCCTAATGCGTTTGGTCTATTTTCTGTATGCCAGTTGTTGTTTTCACTTAAAATCCTGTCCATTTCAAATAAAAGTTAGACACTTTGAGTGGTGTCGGCCACACCGCACCTCGGATTGAGGCGGTGTTGACTCATACACGTCACATATGACCCATGGATACATGTCCTAAAGTATCAACAGTATCTGAATGAGTTTGGTCCATTTTCCGTATGTGGTTTTTTTACTTAAAAGCGCATCCATTTTAAACAAAAGAAAGACACTTTGAGTGGTACCGGCCACACCGGCCCTCGGATTGAGGCGGGGTTGACTCGTACACGTAACATATGACCCATGGATCTTTTTCCTATAGTTTAAACATAATCCGAATGCGTTTGGTCTGTTTTTCGTATGCCAGTTGTTGTTTTCACTTAAAATCCTGTCCATTTCCAATAAAAGTTAGACACTTTGAGTGGTGTCGGCCACTACTTCAAAGCACATTTTCCATATCATTTTCCACATGCATAAACATGAAATACATGGATAACTAAGAAATATAAGTAAAAAAAATAGAAAAATGAGTATCATAGTACCAAGGAATACTAAAGGTCTAGGTAGTAGACTAATCATATAATAAGAATCAAGTGCAAAAAACAGAATCTGAATGCAACGTCCCTATGAAGCAGAGGAAAACCCCAAAGTGGAAAACCATGTTCAAAAATAAAGAGTTATACAGAATTCAAAAATGTAATGGATCAATCTGCCTCTGATCACCATCACCATCACCACTATCATCATCAGCCTCATCCTTGCTGCCATCTCTGTCCTTGTCGTCGTCCTCATCATCGTCCCCATGCTCATCGTCGGCCTCATCCTCGTCCTCGGCATCATCCTCACCCTCGGCCCCATCCTCGCCCTCGGCCCCATCCTCGCCCTCGTCCACATCCTCATCCTCGCCCTCTTCCTCTTCAGCATCCTCGTCATCACCAGGAACGTCATCATCTCGATCGCCACTAGAGCTGCCGCCTGGTGCATTGGATGATGCACCCATCGACGGCATAAATGTCTGACAAGCCGCACTAGCCTCTGGTGGAAGTGATTAAGATAATACTTTCATCAGTTTCATAAATTCTATGTCTCTTATTTGAACTTGTACTTCTAACTCTATGACCCTTTTATCAAACTGTCTTTCATGCTCCTTGACCTGTTCCAAATCAGTGGTACTAGAATGGATACTTGGAGACGACCAATACCTCGTCGGGACTATATTCTTACCAGGTCGGCATCATACTCGACCAGAGTGCTCATCTCCCAAAACCTGATATAAATGATCATGTGGCCCAAAATTGTCAGGCTCTTGGGCATCAAGAGCCTCTAAAGCAGCCTGTAAAAAATATTAATATATTATTAAATTTCAAATTAGATATTAAACTTTGAAATAAACAAATTAAAACATATAATCTTCTCTTGGGTCAGTTCATTTACCGCAGTTCCATCTTTTTTTCTTCTACTCGAGCAAAAAAAATTTGCTCGAGGGATACGTCCTTCAATATTCATTTTGTGCTTCTGTAATGAAATTGAAACAATATAAAGGGAAAGTATAATCATATATTCATTATTCAATAAATCACATAATTTAAGTAGGATCCACTAAAAAGGGAAAGTCCTAAAGAAAAATTATAAACAACTATATCGTACCTGCTGCCTCTCATGATCTGACATAGTTGTGCGCCCCAAAGTGTGGAGGTATTGCTTTGAATAAATGTTTTTTTTTTGTTTTTCTCAGAATATTCCTAAATAATGATTAATAATTAATAAGATTATATTAATTCAAAATATGAAAACTCTCATTTAAATAAATCAAATGAGATTAATACATTAAATTTGGCAGTCACCCAATGGGTAATCATTTGGCGATATTGCTCTATCAGGAAGTCATCCACGATAGGTAATGTCTCTAACTCTGTGCCCACTCTATCACACCATCCAACATACAACTCATGCTTATAATCTCTCTAAAGCTCTCCTAGATCTTTTAAATGCACTGGTCGTGCACCTTCGCCATCAGAAAAGTTAAAACGAAGCTGAAACCAAATTGATTAGTTCATTTAAATACAAAAATATAATACATTAAATCCAATAGATTTTTTACCCATATTTGTGCCCACGCGTTATCCTTGACTTCGGGTGGCAGATGTCTCCAAGAGAGAGGGCTGACCGGAATGATATCGGAGTATTTGGCTAGCGTCTCCAAAAAACCCCGACATTGCTGCCCAGATTTCTCAATCATTTGTCCATAAACATTGTATTCAACCATCAACTGTGTCTGGCGGTTCAATACCGCACGCAAGCGAGTACGCCCCCTCCCCCGCCTCCTATCTTTATATGAATCTGTTATTAAAGAAAAATAATATCAATACAAGTTATAATAAAAATAAATTTTGGTATAAAAATTTGATAGAGTTATATAAATATACCTGTGGTAGTCGGATCAATGGGTGCAGAAGCTGAAGGAATATCCTGTACAGGTGGAGTGTCCCTCAGTGTATGCTCCTCAGCCACATACTGTGTTGCAGCAGGAGTCGAAGAAGGTGGAATATAATATCCCAGAGATAATGAACCAGAAGCAAAAGATGATGGCATAGACGTCTGGCCAGCTATTAGTGTAAACATCGGAGGTCTAAATATCTCATATGTCCCTGAAGACATGCCAGGATCAAAATAGGGCGTAGAAGATACGTCTGTGGTAGTGGGTCGTCTAACTCTCGCCCCACGAGCCCTCATACCACCAGCCTCAGTACCGGGACCACTAGATGATCGTCCATCTCTGACACCACCCCCCCTCCTACCACCAACCTCTCTACTAGGAGCAATATCAGGCTCCTCGTCAGATATCTTTCATCTAGGGGGTGGATCATGAAAAAAAGTTTGACAGAAAAGTAAACACATGATATTATAAGTTATTGAAATATTTATATTTGAAATAAAATACTCACAATAGGGATGAGTGGAGGAACACCCATCTGTACCATGCAACGCTTATTATCTGTCATCTTTTTCCGCCTCCTCTCTTCAATGGGTGTCATTTCCTGCAATGAAAACAAATATGGAAGTAATTAGAAACAGATAACTAATGTGTAACCCAAAAAACAAAATATAGAAAAACCATTCTGATAAAAAGAACATAATGAAATAGAAGATTTATGGTGTTATCAAGGTAAGTACTAGGATACACACTCTGAATGATATAGGTGAAACATATAGGTGAGAACACGACTATATGATTATATATATTTCCCACCACAACTTCGGGTTCACAATCAACTCTGACAATTGAGCTATTGGGGTCATCATAAGTAATAAACGGATTGCTTCCAATTGCAGTAGGGATAGTGTCAACTTGTCATCACCATCATCAAAAACATGTCTGGGATTTACTTCAATAATTACACCGAATTTAGGATGACGATGATCTTTGACATAAAAAACTTGTTTCACCATTGATGCCAATACATATGGTTCATCGATGGAAAGAGTGTGAGTCATGTCAATAACTCGAAATCCACAATCATCAATAAATGTGCCTTGCCTCGTCATTGAATCAAACCATTGACATTTCATCATCATGACTCGACCATGCGAGTAATAATCCAAAATTATTATTTTCTCCCCGACACCATAATAAGCAACATTTTCAGAACAAGGTCTAGTGTCTGATGAACTGGCATAATAGTCTATTGTGGCAGTTAGCATAACACCATTATGATGTGTTCTCATGTTTCTTTCTCATTCAGTGATAATAAATTTGTATCCATTGATCACAAGTGATTTACAAGCACGAACCATGGTATTAGGACCAAAATCCAAAACTCTTATTTCCTCAGAAACAGAGTCTGTAGGAAAACTCGATACCTGAAATATAAACAAATAGTAAAATTAATTAAATATTATTTTTATTTAGTTATTACAAAAAATATTTTTACCTTCAATTTCAACCAAGCAGAAAACCCTTTTCTATGCAAAGTCTCATTCTTTCTCAAAGATAAAGAATGATGCTTTCTATATATCAATTCTTTATGTTCACTGTAGATAAAAATAATAATAGTTTAACAAATATTTAAAATTACAAGAGATAAGATAAGAGATACATGTACAATTAACTTACTTGATATACTCATCGAACAAATCCCAATTGAACAACATTGTGCGATGTGCCATCTCTCACTCTTCAAGGCTTAATGTTATAAATGTATATGATCCCGGAATTCCTCATGTCTGAGGAAGTGATGGAAAACTGGGTTCAATTTTCCCATACTGTTCTTCTTCATTTCTCATTGGTATGTTTATTCTCGTAATATGATCAGACAAATACATTGAGCATAAATCCATACATTTTTGAGCCAAGTAACCGTTCACAATAGAACCTTCGGGATAATTCATGTTTTGAACATATGATTTCAATGTGCACATGTTTCTTTCAGTTGGATACATCCAACGGAAAGCAACGGGTCCTCCAAGAAGTATTTCGGTCGGAAGATGGACAGTCAGATGCAACATGCATGTAAAAAATGATGGAGGGAATATTTTCTCTAACTCACGCAAAATTAATGGTGTCTCTGCCAACAATTTTTGCATGAGGTATTTGGACAACCTCTTAGCACAAAGATATCTAAAAAAATAGCACAACCGAATAACTGAGACTCTAACATTATTGGACAAGAGATGACGGATTGCTATTGGAATCAACTCATGCAAAAGGACGTGATAATCATGAGTCTTCAAAGATTTCAACTTCAACTCTTTTCTGTTGACCCGTTTTTTTATATTTCTTGAATAGCCATCAGGAACTTTAATAGTCTCTAGCACTTCCAGAAATTGATTTTTTTCAGTAGGAGTCATCACATAAGAAGCATATGGAAGTTGCCATTTATTTTCACTGATACAGACAAGATGCAATTATGGTCTGATCCCCCAATCTACCAAGTCACACCGAGATCGTAAATCATCTTTTGTCTTCCCCTTGATATTTAGAAGAATCGAAAGTAATATTTCACATATATTCTTTTCAATGTGCATTACGTCTAAGAAATGACGTAACAAGTTGGTTGACCAATATGACAACTCAAAGAATATACTCTTCTTCTTCCAATTGTAACAGGTATCATTGGAAACATTTTTCCTCTTTCTAGATTTCATTACACTCTTCCCAAATGAATAACTGAAATATTTCAATTCATTAAGCACATCAGTTCCAGACATACGCTGAGGTGGATCATCATTCTCCATGGTATTTTCAAATCTTCGATGATTGTTTCTATATGGATGGTTCATTGGAAAGAATCATCGATGTCCCATAAAACTAAAACTACGACGATATTTCAGTCTTCTCGATTGAGTATTCTTCATACAAACAGGACATGACAATTTTCCTTTTGTGCTCCATCCAGACGTCATTGCATAAGCAGGAAAATCATTGATAGTCCACATAAGTGCAGCATGCATTTGAAATATGTCTTTCGAACATGCATCGTATGTGGGCACACCCACATCCCAAAGAAGTTTCAACTCTTTTATTAAAGGTTTCATGTATACATATATATCATTGTCGGGATCAGAAGGGCCATATATCAGTATACTCAAGAAAGTGTAAGGATTTTTCATACACAACCAAGGGGGAAGGTTATAAATGTGTATGAAAATCGGCCATGTGCTGTGCGAAGTAAGCATCTTCCCAAATGGATTAAAACCGTCAGATGAAATACCCAGTCTCACATTACGCACGTCGGCTGCAAATTCAGGATATCGAGCATCAAATCTCTGCCATGCAAATCCATCTGCAGGGTGAACCAACTCTTCATTATTCTTTTTTCTCTCGGTGTCATGCAATCGCATTTTTACGGATATTTCATCAGACATGAAAAGGTTCTGTAATCTGGGGATCAATGGAAAGTTCCACATTACTTTTTGTGGCCCATGATATGGTGTTCCATCATCTTTTGGCTTCCATCGGAGGTTCCGCATTTTATACAATCATTTCTTTCAGCAGTTTCCTCCCAAAATAAGCTGCAATCATTCGGGCAAGCATGAATTTTTTTTTTTGGAGAATCCAAGTTCATCAACCAACTTCCATGCCATATAGTGGTTTGAGGGAATATCTGCATCATCTGGAAGTAAGTCCTTCAAGAAGGTAAGAATGTAATCAATTGCAGTATTTGAAATCCCATACATAGTTTTCCCATGAAACAATCGGATTAAAAATTCCAACTTTTTCATTTTATCACATTTCCGATATACTGGAGTCGTCGCAGCATCATTCAATTTTTTCACCCTATCAACATCATCATTTTCATTGGACGCATCGTATGTGCTTGTATCGAAATCTTGTTGGCTAGACATCCTTTCCTTCTCATGATGTCGAATAAATGGAAACTGATCATATATCAAACTCTCCAATTCAGTCCTATCATTTGGATCATCAACATTTTGAGATTCCATTTTCTCTCCATTGTGATACCACACATAATAGTTTGTTTGGAAACCATATTTGGTTATATGATAGCTAACTGCTTCACGGCTCAACCAAGGTCTTCCAACACAATTAAAACATGGGAAGTGTATGCGACCACTATCTAAAGCCTTGTCAAATAAAAAATCTAGAAATATGTTCAAATTATTTTGAAAATCGGTTGAAATCCGATCAGTTTCGTACATCCAACTTCTATCCATTCTGTAAAAAATCGCAATAAGTCATTTCAAAGCAATTCAATAATATTAAAGTTTAATCAAAAAAAATATTACGTAAATGACAATTGTTTACTCTATATAAAAGCATAACTAACACATTACTCTATATGAGAATCATATTAAGAAATACAACAAAATATAGTGTATATAAGAAAATAAGATACAAAATTTATAATGCCTATATTCAAGGACTGACCAGTAAGATATTGGAAGTGGATCAAGGAATACATAATCCTTAAGGGTCCTGTTGGGAGTATATGAGTTTTATACTTTAACTTCTTCAAGTAGATCAGGATGAGGAGTAGGATGAGGATCATGGGAGTGGCAGGACTGTCCAAGGGGGGTGTGGCGTGTCCAGGGGGTGAGGGGTGTCTAGGGGGTGGTGGGGCCATCCAGGGGGTCGGAGGTGTCCAAGGGGTGGGGGCTGTCTAGGGGGGTCGGGGTGTCCAGGTGGGTGGGTTGTCCGTGGGGGTGGTCTGGTTGTCCAAGGGGGTCGGGGTGTATAGGTATATTTATATGAAAATAATACCCCCACAATAATCATGCAGCCCTGTCATTAGTCTAAACCCCTAGAACACATAAAAGAAGCTAGTATGGACATTTACTAAAATATTTAACACCACACGAATGAAAATACACTCTAAATATAGTTTGAGAGGATATAATGTTGTGTGTGAAAAAATGATATTAAATCAATTTAAATGAATATGGAACAAATGGGGGTTTATAATACACTAAGAGTACCTCAAACAATCCAAAACCACTATAGCACCACATATTCAACTTCATGAAACAGGACTTGGAAATCTTACCTACGACTTTACTGATGACCACCTAATTGGAACACTCTATTTATGGTTCTTGAACACAAGGAACAAACAATGTTTGGTCTCTACCAACTCAATCACCCCCTTGTAGATCATAATCTCGTTTCCCCTTATACTAAAATGGTCTCACTGGAAGCTACTATTAATACCGGACCTAAACCATTCATTCTCCATAAAACAATGATCAAAGAACCATCGGAGGTATCTCTCATATAACCACAACCATTTTATCTATGATATAACGAAATTCACAAGAATAACTTTTATTCAATAACCTTTTGGTATATAATTTGCATCAACAATGGTTCAATTATATGGTTCATCACATTCCAATTTATTAATCACCCATACATGATAAAAATTGAACATTGAATTTCATTTAATTACAACCATCATATTTCATTTAATTCTTAACAAGCATAGAAGCATGGAAATTGGAATCTAATAACTTTAATTAGTCCCCAAAACTTTTTAATAAATTTAACATGAAAAATAAAACACTTTGAGATCTAAATAATAACTATGAAGTAACATGAGCTTGGAATTATATTGCACAAGTAAAAACACTCAACGATGGAATATATGAAAAGATTATTAATATAAATTATTGACACAAGATAATAAAGTAACTATGAATGTTAAAACTAAACATGTGATTGAATTTTCTAACATATAATAAAAATTTCTTGGTAATGATACATGAAAGGAACATCAAAAAATTAGACAACCATCTAATGCAATCTATATGGGCTGGAATATGCATGGAATTTAATAAAGAACCGAAACATAAATAGGGATGGAACATAAATTGGGTGGGAATATGAGAATAGAAATTGGTCTCATCCTAAAGAGAAACATATACACATCAAAATCGAAAATAAAAACTGAAAGTTAAAGAAAATAACTCACCTTGGATGGGATGGAGGAAGAGAACCGGAAGCACCTCCAAAATCGCCGATAGCTCCCGTTTAGGGATCTGGATCGCGAATGGGGGAGAGGACGGGCTACTGCCAATTTGGTGGAAATTTTGACGAACGATTTTTAAAAACCGTTGGTATATACATTCATCCCAAACCTTTACCAACGGTTCAATGAGAACCGTTGGTAAAGGTCACCGAAATCCAACTTTTACCAACGGTTCTCATTGAACCGTTGTTAAAAACTCCTCTATACCAACGGTTCATTACAACCATTGGTAAAAGTGTCTATAAAACCATTTATACCAACAGTTTATGAGAACCATTGGTATAGATGGCTATTCCCAATGGTTTAGTAAACCGTTGGGATATAACCGTTGGTAAAACTAGGATTTCCAGTAGTGTTTGTTGATGATTTACGCATTTAATAATTTATTTGTTTCGATTCAAGTTAACCGTTTTGTAAATATTTACCTCAAGACCTATTCCGCTTCTTTCATTTCTCATTAACCTTACAAAAATGATCATTTTATTTTAATTTTGATTAAAATAAAATATAGGATCTTATCCATAGGTTCTAAAGGTTCTTGGATGTACAACACCAGAACACATGGCATGTATTTAGAAGTACACACTGTGTAGTCAAGGTTCAATGCATCGGGACTGGTCGGACAAACAAAGAAGTTTTTTGGAGCTAATCTAAGTCTTTATGACTTGGTGTGTTGACCAGGAATAGGTGGCAGACAGTTTTTGGATTACACACCATGTGACTGAAAGGACATGGCTTGTAGTCCCTTCGGGTTAGGTTTTGATTGTGTACCTTGTACACAACTTTCCTAATAGGAGACCGTGTAACACAGACACTACATGAGGTGTGGACCAATGGACACACCATGTACTCTGAATATTTCAGAAGTATATCTAGACATCGTATACCTGAGCATGTACTTCAGATGGACGATGAACGATACTACACACTGTGTAGTCGGAACTACATTCCATGTACTCATCCAAATTACCTAGATTTATTAAATTTTATTATTATATTATAAAAATCCTTGATATGTGTACCATGGTGTGGGAATAAAGCTAAGGTAAAACACATGATAGGTGTTTCATACATATATGTTTAATTTATCATTTACGTAATGTTATTTTCTACTCATTGGGTAGTTATGAACAGGAAATCACCAGGTTTCCTCTAAGGTACAAGTTATGTACAAAGATAATTTTAAATAAATTTATTTGTTTAAAATTACGATGTATGAGAATCACAAGGAAATTCAGAAAAAGGGTTTAAGATAAAACGATCGATTAATTAAATATAATTAATTGATTTGATCTTGATTTATCTTAAACAAGACTGATTAAATAATTTAATTCTAGTTTTATTTATGTGTAAATATCATTTCATTTATGGATGATCATGATCTAGACCAAGAGCTTTTTATGTGGATGGTTTCTTTTAATTAATTAATTTCAATTAAAATTGTTTGCATACGAGCCTTATCTTCATTAATATGTAGGGCCTGTGTGACCTATGTTTCTTTTATGTAAAACTCTTCTTTACCCCTCACCTGTGTGTGATATAAAAGAATATGCAAGGAATTGAGCTCCCAAGCTAGTGGAGGAAGTCCAAGTTAAAAGATGTGGTAAGACTAACCCAAGGAGATATAAAGGTGGATAGGTGGAAAGCTATAAACACGAACCCAAAAGGTTCAAGGTGTTTCTCACTGAGATCTTGGGTTTTTTTATCAAATCGCTAGATAAAATAACCAATAGAACAAGCTCATAATCATTCCATTTATATTATTTATGTTAGTTGCATGTTTTATTTATTATGGGTGTGTTTTCACAATCACATAACTAATGAATTAAACAAGCATGCAAGATGGAACTAAAATAAGACAGTCTTATGAATAAATATTATCAGGACATGGTTAATCACTTAAGTAAGTTACACTTAATATTAACAAGCATTTGATAATGATAATAATCAATTCACACATAAGATATAAGAATTCCTCAAATAAAATATTAAGTTAGACCAAGCCTTCCATTACATGATTAAGAAAAAAAACTCAAAAACTATGTTTTTGACCAACCCTTTTTGGGACACTTACTTTTAAATAGGAATCCCTTATGAAAGATTTTGGGTTTACTTGACCATATTATGTCAATAGGAGTAACCCTTTCTATAATTGATGTAATATTTGAGGTAAGAGTTATGGAAATTTGAATTTAGGATTTCAAGAATGGGGAGTCCACCCAATAGATCATGGAGATGAAAGACAATAGTGTGCCAAGATATTCCCACCTAAATACCTTCAAATAGCTTATTATACACTTGTTGGGGTTATGTGAAGTGGAATATGGATCCTTGCCACTAGAATGTCATGGAAACTGGGCATTTTGAATTCAATGGTGAGGGACATTGAGACTTGATAAAATAGTGGGAGACTAAATTTATTACTTCTTATAAAATTTAATCAAGAAAGTACTAATTATTTTCTCTTTTAATAGTAGAATAAAAATGAAAAGATCATCAACCAAACTATCCCTACTATCAATTCTGGATAAAGACAACATCCTCACTGGAAGTGACTTCCATGAATGGTTTATATGACTTCAAGTTATCCAACACCATGAACAAAAGTCTTATATTTTGAAGTCATCATTACCTGATCCACCTTCCCAAGAGGCGTGATGAGGATTTATTGGTATATGAGAAACATATGAATGATGCAGTTGATGTTCAATGTTTGATTCAATCATCAATGTCTAGTGATCTCATAAAGTATCACAAAAAATGGATGCTTATAGCATGCTTTAGCACCACTATGGTATTTGCTAGGAGAGACCATGACAGGAAAGGTATGAGATCTCCAAGGCACTCTTTCAGAGTAACCTTGGAGAGGGTTCCCTAGATAGGATTCATGTAGTAAAGATCATTTGATACATTGAGCTCTTGGAGGTTCTAGAGTTTAAACTCCCTAAGGATCTAGGCACCTATCTCATTCTCACATCACTCCCTCAGATATTCTCCATCTTTGTTGTTAATTTTAATATGAATGACATTGAGAAGTCTCTATCTAATCTTCTTATCCTCATTCTCCAAGTGGAAAAAGATATAAATCATGAAAATCCTTTTGTCCTTTTGCTGAATAAGAGGAAAGGGAAGTCAAATAGCTTTATGACCAAATATTATTCACTCCCCTCCAAGAAAAATAAGATCAAAGGGAAGGCAAAGGAACATGAGTCTATTTGTTTTGCATGTGCAAAGAAGGGCCACTAGAAGAAAAAATTCACCCATCCTAAGAAGTAAGGGGAAGTTTCAGGTGCATTTGTTATCAAATGAAATATATCTGTTTCTACAAATTTGGTATTAGATATTGATTGTGGTGCTCACATATGTATACAAATACATGAATCAAGTATATTCAAAAAGATTAACTGAGGGGAGGTAGATCTATGAGTATCCAACGAAGCCATACTTTCTACAGTAGCTGTTGGGGAATACCACCTCATGTTGCCAACTGGGATGATCTTGGAATTAAAGGGTTGTTATTATGTTCAATCTCTTACTAAAAACATTGTTTCTGCATCCAGATTAGATATATATGGATTTATTTTCAATTTTGGAAATGAATGTCTCTTATTTTACAAATATAGCATTTGTTTTGGTAGGGCACATTTATACAACAATCATTACATGTTGGATTACACAAATCAAGTAATGGAAATTGATAACAAAGATACTTCACATGACTCACACCACACCCATATTTGGCATCACCATGTAGGTCATGTAAATAAGAAATTATTAGTAAAGTTACATCAAGATGGATATTTATATTCTTTCAAATGAAAACTACTTGGCATATGTCATGCATGTTTACAAGGGAAAATGACCAAATACCCATTTAGTGGTAAAGGTGAAAGGGATAAATAAATTCTTGAATTGGTTCATACCAATGTGTGTGGACCATTTTAAGTAGAATCGAGGGGAGGGTACTCATACTTCATAACTTTTACTGATGATTTTAGTAGATATGGATATATCTACTTAATGAGGTATATGTAATATTCTTTTGATATGTTCTAAGAATAAAAGAATGAAGTTGGGAACAAGCTTGGTATTAAGATTAAGAAACAACACTCAGACCAAAGTGGTGAATATCTTAATCAAGAATTCATTGATTATATATGGATATTTGGGATCTTATCCCAACTCACTCTTACTTACATGCCCCAATGGAATGGTGTGAGTGAAAGGATGAACCACACCTTATTGGACATGGTGAGATTAATGATGAGTCATGCAAGTCTTATATTATCCTTTTGTGGATATGCGTTACAAAAAGGTGTGCAAAAACTAAACCAAGTACCAACTAAATTGATAAATGGAATTACATATGAGTTCTGAAGTGGAAAGAAATCCATGTTATCGAATTTACATGTATCGAGAGGTGATGCATTCGTTAAGGCCTCTTCGGGTAACAAACTTTCACCTTAAGAAACAAAGTGTATCTTTATAGGATACCCCAAGGAAACAAGGGGATATTATCTATACAACCTCTCAGAAAAAAGGTTATAGTGGAATGACACACCATATTCCTTGAGAGGTAGTACATCTCCAGAAGAGATAGTGGGAGAGAGATAGACTTCGATGAAGTCAAGGCTAAAGGTATACAAGAGTTGGTACATGAACAGATCCCACAAAGCCCTGTGGAAGAAATAACTATTCCAGAGACACAATAACTACATAGGAGTACAATATATGATAGAGAATAAGAACTGTATGGTTTTCTAGTAACTGAGAAGGTGACTCGTTATTAGTTGATAGTAATAATCCTCTAACCTACAAGGAAGAATTAAGTTTCACAGATATTTCCAAGTGGAAAGAAGCCATGAATTATGAAATGGATTCCATGTAACAAAACCATATCTATATTTTGGTAGATCCTCCAGTTCATGTAAATATTTTTGGGTGAAAATGGGTATTCATGAAGAAACTAGACATGTAAGGACAAGACAGTACCTATAAAGAAGGACTAGTTGCAAAAGGGTTCAAGCAGTGTCAAGGAATTGACTATGATGAAATGTTTTCACGAGTTGGAATTCTGAAATCCATTAGAATTCTATTGGCCATTTCTTCTTATCATGACAATGATATTTGGAAAATGTTTTTCAAAACAACCTTCCTTAACAGGAATCTTCAGGAAGGTGTCTACATGTCACAACCTAAAGGGTTTATGACTCTAAAGGATGACAATATGATATGCAAGTTGAAGAAATCCATTTATATATTATATAAAGCATCCAGGTCATGGAACATTCATTTTGATGAAGCCATAATGATTTTTTTTTCAATAATGAATGTGAGACTTGTGTCTAAAAACGGTTTAGTGGGAGTGCAGTCATTTTTGTAATAGTATATGTTGATGACATATTTCTTATTAGAAACAAGATACCGGTCTTATAGTCTATTAAGGTATGGTTGAATCAATGCTTCTCCATGAACGACATGGGTGAGGCAGCATATATTCTTGGTATCAAGAAACATCTTGATAGATCCAATAGATTTCTGGGTCTATGTCAAAGTATATATATTGATATGATTCTGAAGAGATTTAGTATGGAACTATCCTAGAGGGGATTTTTTCCAGCATCACATGGCATTAATCTTTCTAAGAAAATATTTCCTTAGATACAAGAGGAAATAAAGATAATGGAAAGGACTCCATATGCATTAGCGATAGGGTCAGTCATGTATGCCATGGTAGGTATTGGGCTGGATGTCGCCGATGAATTGAGTGCGGTAGAAAGATATCAAGCTGAACTAGGTGACTACCATTGGATGAAAGCCAAGACTATCCTAGAGTATCTAAGGATTACTAAGGATATGTTATTGGTTTATGGAGGAGATGAGAAACTAGTCATCCGAGGATATGCAGATGCTAGTTTCTAGACTGATCAAGATGATGTGAAGTCACAAAAGGGATACATCTTCACATTAAATGGAGTTGAAATGAGCTGGAAGAGCTCAAAGTGGAGTGTGGTCACAGATTCTAGAGTAGAGTCTGAGTATATCAAATCTTTTAAGGTTTCCAAAGAAGCAGTTTGGATGTGAAGCTTCATCCAAAATCTAGATGTGATACCTATCAGTAAAGATCCCATCACACAGTACTATGATAATACTATATTAGTGGCTCTCACAAAAGAGATAAGGTCACCTTAGCAGACAAATCACATACTTCAGAAGTATCATCTCTTGAGGGATTTTTCTCAAAGAGGTGATGTTGAAGTGATCAGTATTTCCATGGAATCCAATGTGGATGGACCCTTGATTAAAGCCTTGACTCTACAGAAACATGATCATCATGTGAGGTCTAGTGAACTGAAAGTCGTAGGTAGTTGGCTATAGTTGAAGTGGGATTTTTTAAGTGTAGGTGTCATAGAACCAAATGATTGTACTTTGATTAAGTGAATATTTAATATCTTTAAATATTAAAGATCTTATTACATATTTTTCATTGTTTTGCATGACTATAGTGTTATAATGTCCTAGAGTATTTGTCATATTGACAAAATCATAGCAGTTCCCCGCTATGATGAGAACATTGAAGTGCTATGAAAATATTCTTAAATATAGTTCTTCTAATGGATGACATACTATAATGGGACACATAGCATACAGATTGGTAGGTGTGAGTACTCGTAAGCATATGCGACTTATTCTCATGAATTTTGCACTTGGTAATCTCTAAGATGGGAGATTAAGAGAATAGACTCGCTAGTAGGAATTACACATGTTTTGGTGTCATCAGATATTCCTATCTACGAGAATGTGTAATGATCCTCAAAATTTAATATTATCATTAATATGTGTCACGACTCACACACTTTGATTTACTGATGAAAACCAACAAATAGATAGTTGGTGGGAAGTAGGGTACATTGGGTGTGTCACAGGTGACATGTTATTAATGGATAAGTTGAGGAAGGATTTTTCCCTTCTATTTATGGAAGTTGATATCTCATTCCTTTGATTGAAATTGAATCTTCACATGAAATTCTATGGCCATGGTGTAAAAACAAGTTTATTTCAGGAAGTCAAAAATGACGTATCAATCACAAAGGTTGATGACACTATCATAAAACCCTCTTGATGACATATTGAGATAAATAGATTATATTAAACAATGTGCGTTCATATGTGGATGGAGTGGTTGTAACTTTAAATTCTTTACCTTTGGTTCCTTGACCAGTTTCTAGATAATAATCTTGGACTTTAGGCAAGCCCACCTAATCCCAATGAGAAAGAATCCTAGAGGGTCACACATTAAGTGTTTTTGGTGGTCCCGATTAAATTATATTTGAATTTAATTGATGAAATAAATATTATTCTAAAGACTTTGGAATAATTTTATTCAAGTTAAAATGATCGTATAAATTAAATAAATATTTATTTACCGGATTGTGAGTAAAATATATTTATTTGTTTTACTAAAAACTTAATAAATATTTGTTTACTAGTTTATAAATAAAATATTTATTTAAGAGAATAAATTAATTATTTATTTATTTGGGTGTTAAATAAATGGAAGTAGAGTTCGACTAGACCAATTCCGGTCTAGTAGTAAAATAATTATTTGCAAGGCGGTAAATAATTATTTAACTAGTTTGCAGAAGTTGAAATAATAATAACACTCCTATTATTTTTTGACACAGAATTTTATTTATAATTCTATTTTAATCATATTCGTGCACCATAAATAATGACATAGTATTATTATTAAAGGCATGAGTTTTTTCTAAGGTTATGAATGTATTTAATTTCTATTACACAATTAAATATTGTATCCATATCCCCATGTCGATAAATAGACATGTATGTCTCTTGTCCCATGTACCGAACTACCCGCCCGGGGTATTGAGAATTGTTGAGATAAAAATATATCTCTCAAATCCTCTTCTCACCACTCTCAAGAATGAGAGACATTATTCAAGTCCGAAGAACATGCTATCAAGAAAGACTAACACAAGACACTTGCTTCACCGCACTAGCACCTGTAGAACAAGTGGTGTCGATCGGAGTCCATAAAATCATGTGTGGATCACCGCTAGAGGGATTATATTTTGGATCCTCGTAAGCACAAAGAGATAATACAGAAGGGTAATTCCGGATGATCATCATCATCAATGAAGAAAATACCAAAGATCAAGGTATTTCTGTCTTTATGAAATTAATTAAAATAATTATAAACATGATGTGAAAGATCCTTTATAAAGGTTTTGGGACTCTTCCTTATTTATCTAAATATTTGATTCTATTCAATGAAGATTGACATTTATCATCGTATTGATCCTGGAATAATCATCGATAAATTTGGGTGCTGGAAAAACCATACTTCCACTGTGCCTGGAACCTACATTCTCTTGGATGAGTTCCTTGTGGAATATTTGAGATGGAATTCTTGGGTTGGTATGCATTTTATTTTGAATTAACTCTAGAATTTGTGTCTTGGTTTGAGTATATATGGATATTATTATTATATGTGGTGTGTAAATATACCTATGTAGAGTTTACTATACTTTCCATTATTGTATTATTTTATGGTTTTGGGGTGTCCTACTGAGTATTGTTATACTAAATTTTGCACAGTATTTTTCCAAATGTGTCATGTCATATGTAGACGGTCAAACATTTTATAGAAGCCTAGGAGGACTAGGAATAAATAGTTCTTAGTGAGACTGGATAGACCGAGTTGTGTTCCTATGACTTTTAGACACTAGTCCCAATACCTTTATCTTATAGGTAGGACTTGTGTTATAGATTTATTTGTTGTGCGGTTGTATTTAGAATAATTTTACATTAAATTACTTTCTGTAGTACTTTGGTTTTGGTATATAGATGTATGCATGCATATGTTATTTTTTTTTTTACATTTCATCAATTTATGGGCTTAGCGATGTGTGCATATGTACAGGTACTTAGGAAATGCCTCCCATGTTAGTGATATGACTACTTGGTGCTAGTCAACATTCCCTATCCTATTGGAGACGGGCTTGGGGAGTCGCAACATAGGTCTCAATAGAAAGGGTAATGAAAATATACCTTTATAGGTTAGGATGTTATTAGGTGTGGATATATGAAGAGTTATGGATACCATCTTGGGTAAATATGCTTATGTTTGAGCAGATGTTTAAGGGAATATATGCCCATTTGAGGCCTTATTTTATTTGATTTTATGGTTAAAATTTATTGGATTTTTGGAAGAATACTTGATCAAGATTTAGTTATCCCTTAGGGTTGGTATGTAATTTAGTGTCATGTAAATTCTGGTTATTTGGGAAAAATATTAATATTTTCTTGGGATAAATTAAAACTGCGAGAACACCCAAATATTACATTCCTATTTTTATTTATGTAAATACTATTTTGAATTTATTGTATCATTCCCAACACTAGACTAAAATTAACCATGATATATTTTTATATGTTAGATAAACATTAATACATCATGAGAATAAAATGTGAAATATAAATAAGAAAATTACAAGAGGAGTAAAACACCTAGTAAATAAAAAGATATTAAAAAAGACATAATTTAATTACCTATATATTATTTTTAAAGATATGTTGAATTTTATGTCAACATCAAGATGTAAGAATGAATTATAAATTTATGAAACCACTTATTCAACAAAAAATGTTTTCATTGGTTAAAATAATTAATTTATATATAATAATTTTAATTTTTAAAGTTCTATTTCACATTTTGGAACCCAAGTTACATTTTAACCTAGTAAAAATAATTTTTTATTCTTTGCATATAATTTAGTGGTTGTGAGGTTCCATTCGGTTTTGGAATGATTTAAATTTCATAAAGCCCTTATTTTCTTAATTATATGGAAAATAATTTTAGGGGAATAAATTCCAACAAAAATTAGTCTTTTTAAGTAACAAAGAAATCAATATTTTCCCCCAAATATACACCCTCCTCAAGTATAAATAACAACCCATTCTCCCCTTATTCTACACTAAAAATCTATTAACCTTTAATTTCCTCTCATTTTGTATCTAAATATTATACTCAATTAGTTTCTAATGTTCTAGGTTGTTTTTCTTAAGAATTAAAAATACACTTTTCATGGTAAGGTCTCTTAACCCCTTCTCTACCTTTATATTTATAGTCCTTCAATTTCCTTTTCATTTCAATAAGAAAGGTTATTATCATTAATTGTTAAAAATTAAAAAAATATATTATTAGTGAGTGATCACACCTTGTTATTATAATAAATTCATAATCTAGTTTAATTATCAAACTCTCATATATCCATAAAACTTCCAAAATTTTGGTAAAGAGTATGTAGTTTCCTTGTGATGACATCCCTATATGGATTCAATAAATTGAATCTAGGATATAGATCTAATGTACCAAGGGGTAGAAACATTTAAAAGGATTATTGGTTATTAACTAAATATTTACCCGTTACATGATAAGAGAGCCTAACTAGACATCTGGCTTGACACTCCATAGGGATATACTTTAGATAATTCAAGAACTCTATACAAACCATAAATAAGGATTATTTACTTTCAATACCCATACACTGTGAATGTAATATTTAATAATATCTCATTCTAATTTATTTCATAAGGGTACTTCACACTACATTTTTAATGTTTTATTTTTTATAATGATAAATTTCAAAAAATTAAAATTCCAGAATTCAAAATAAATCTGGATAATTTAAATGGAAATCTATCTTGAGGCCATACTCTATTCAAAATAGATAGCCATAAATAGATTCAAATGATTATAGATAATCAATAATGATAAAATGGAATAAAATTCACATATGGATAAATATTTTAATAAACATAATTTTATTATATAATATTTATAAATGGCATGACATAAAATGAGACCTAAGGTAAGGGTTCTTGGTCTCAATTTTAATTTATTGAGACATTATTCTTATTATGAATAAATTTATTTTATATGGTATAAATAATACCCTATATAATTATTATATATTAAATAATAATTTATTCTTGGGAGTTTAAATTTTAGTTAAGTTATACCTATTTATTATCCTTCGATTCTTACATTACATAAGTTGTAAGGATTGTTATTGTTAACTTAATTTACTTTCTTTAAGTTTTTATTTTTTAATGAAATTTATACTTTTAATATTATAATATTTCCCCTGTTAATATATTATATTTTATTATTTATTTATTTTATAGTATTTACAAGTCTTATTAACATTAAACCATCCTTTGGTTTACAATTCATCCAAATTATTTCTTACATGTGGACTCATCCTTATATCTTCTTTATTTCCATACATCTTTCTCTTACATGAATATATTCATTATATTACTTAAATTATGTTCTTCTAAGATACTTAAAATATCATGTATGTTCATTTTCTATTATCATTTAATTTCATTAATAATGTTTTAAAAGTAATATTTTAATGTTTTCTATGTTTGTTATTTATGAATTTATTTTCTTAAATGCGAAAAGAAAGTTTTATTTAATATGTTCTATGTGAACACAATTTCCCTCCCTCATGAAAATTGTTCATAATTAATTCTCCATTCCAAGTTTAAATTCATTTTCAAAGTAAATATTATTCCTATTGTCTTGTGAAATATTTATTTTAAAAAATAAAGCTTACCATTATAGAAGAATAAATAAAGGGATTTAATTCCAAACACACACACACACATATATTTATATTCCAATATAGATTTATTATTTTTATCTTTATTTATTATTATGATTTAAATATTTAGATTTATTTTAAAATTAATATTTTCAATATCTTATATTCACCCCAATGAAAACAGATTCATGAGGTCACTTATATGTTTTTAACGATTTTAAAAAAAATTATGATTTTTTATAATTTATATTATATTTTCTTATAAAGATATAATATATATATTATATCCTTTGGTGTTATTTTTTAGGTAATTAACTATAAAGTCTCTTTTTAATTTAGAGTCTTACCTCAGATTGTTCGTAAGGGTTATATTATCTACCACTGTCCATATATCACTCAACCATATTTTTATTATTCATGTCCATATTATTTAATTTCATAGTTAAATTATATATCAAATCCACTATTTGTATATATATTTTCAAGTCTTAACTTAATTTTATATCCATTATTATATATTGTGTTAGTTGTTAGGATGATTACCATGAATTCGATTCAATTTATTGGATGGGGAAATATTGACAATCTATCTAATTCTTATTTTAATATAAAGTTTTATTGATTTATAAGGAATTAAATTTATACGTTGTATTGTTTATTTGTTACATCATTTTACGAGTTCATTAGTCTTAATTAGTGATCTGTGGGGATTAAGATTATATATCCAATCAATACATCGGTAGGCCTCATGTGACAAACTATATTAGGTATTTGGTGTATGTCTACCCAATAATTAATAAAGTTTTAGCAAGAGATATTGATTGTATGTTTATGATTTCTTATCACAAGGCCTTTATGGTAAGATTAAGATGTTCAAAAGTATTTATTCAGTCACTATAAAATTAGTTATTATTGTCCATGTGATTGTTTACATTGTTATGTTATCCATGGATATATCACATGATCATGTCACCAATTTTATGTAATTTTTTGATTATTATTATTCCATCCATACTATTCGTGCCTTGTTTATTCCATGATATATTTTATTATAAGATTCCCCTATAGAGAATTTGAGATCACACTTCTTATGTTTTCCTTTCCCCTGGTTATGAATAAGAGTATTGATTATGATATGTCTTGATGGGTATCATGTGTGGAGAATTTTTTGGGAGATATTGAAGGTCACTTGTAAAATAAGAAATCATTTGTTTAATGAAAAAATGATCCTAGGATGGGAAATATATGGTTTTTTAGTTATAGTTTTTTATTAAGTTTTTAAAACTCTAAACCTTAAAAGTATTGTGTGTGTAAGTGACTCAATATTATTTATCAATACTGTAATATGGATGGTTAGGTTTTGTTTTCTTAAGTAAGATTCAATGATTGTATGTAGTGAATATTTTATTAGAACCAAATTTGGGAGTATGGGTCTTGTCCATTATAGTAAAAGCTTATGTTGATTTGGAGTTGAAATCTAGAAAATTCATTCATCTAATTTATCTACTATATATATGTTATGCATGAGTTGATGTGAAAATATACCCAAGAAGTAAATGTTACATATGAATAGTTTTCTAATGTATGAGAATAATATATTTTTTTATTACATATGATATTGTTTTCTTAAAAATTGGAAAATTTTATTATGTACGAAAAACCATAATTTTATAAAATTAAAATATATTACATTTTAATTTAATTAAAAATATTTATTATTTATGAAACATTTTTTTCTTATGAATTCAAAAATATTAATACATAACACCTTAATGAAAAATATTTGAAAGTGTAGTTTATTACTTATAGTGAAAGATATATCTTTTTTATGAATGTGAAATTGAATGTGTTTTTATATAGATGGGAGTTCTGTAAGATTTTGTACTTTAGGAAATTTATTACAGAGATGATACATGAATATTTATACTTTACTGAGGAAAATAAGAAAAGTTTCATGTAATGAATGTGGGACTTAAAATGAAATGGTTCCTAGTAAAATTACCCTTAGGAGTAACAAAAATGTGTCAATTATATGGAAATGGAATTGACACCATGGGATGTTCAATCCATCTAATACAATCATATCTTTAAGAGAAATGATAAAACCAATTCCTTTGGACAGTAGAATTCATTTGAAGAAGAAATATGCATAGGATATAAGACATCCATTCCATGATTCCTAGCCTTTAAATACATTACCATTGATCACAAGGGAAAGGGGGAGAATATATTCCAAGAAGGGCGAGGTCAAACCAATGCTTGATAATATCCCTTTATCTATTAATTATCAAAAAAATGTTGTTATGTAGTCTATAATTTTGAAGGAAAAGATCATGGAGAGTGCCTATAACCTTAACCCTAATAGTGGTATGGGCTCCTATGGATTATCTAGTGCCTTATATACAACTTCATCAAAAATAGTTAAAGGTTAAGTTATTATAAACATAAAATACTATTTCATAGGTGGTAATTTTCCAAGAGAAACTTGTCTAACCACCTCGAATATCATTCTAAAGGTTCACCATCCCACTTACTTTGACATTTATTAGACTATTATCATTTTTAACTTGTTTTATAAAATCATTACAATACTTTTTCATGATAAAATCTATTCCATTTCCCCAGACATGATATCATAAGTGAAACATGGTTTTGTTAAGGGAATGAGTATTCAAGGTTCCATTAGATTATAATAGAAAATTCCATTGGATCTTGACAGGAAATTGGTGGGAAATAATTTAATTTTAAAGATTGATATGGATAAATCCTTTGATTTAATGGATTATAATTTTATTATGAAGGATATGAGGAGATGTGTCTTCTCAGAATGGGGTTTCAATATGTTTTTTCATAGATATTATTATCCATGTGTTTTGATATTTTTAATGGGTAAGAAATTTGGTTTTTGTCAAATTTTCTTATGGTCTATGAAAATTAGATCGTATCTCTCCCATCCTTTTTATTTTTGAAAAATAAACTCATCAGTAGTAGTATTATATTTTCAGTGTCCAAGAAAGAGGTGCTACCTTTCATAGGTAAAAATTGGTTTCTTATTATTTCTCATCTGTATTTACAAATTGTATGCTTTTTTTCAAAGAGTCGGGAATCGTTATATACATTATAACAAGAAATATTAAGAAAATATTATTTCTTTTGTTGTAAAATTATCAACCACAATAAAATAAATTCATTTATCTCAAAGAAATAGTTGACCATATATTACTTAATAATTTAATAATGGGTTGTATTTTCATGGAAGAGTTTTATGATGACCTATCTTAATTATTATCATATTATAAGAAGGTTTCAGATTTAACATATTAATGGAATTATAGAGATAATGAATGGTCATATCATGAATTGGTTGATTCTTATAATTTCCATTAGTGGTATAATTACTCTCATTTCTAGTGTAGTATTCTATATTCTAATACATATGTTTTCCATTATTAGGGTTTATAAATACATAATCAACAACATAAAAAACATTATCAATAGTTTTTTCTATTTATCTGATCATGAGGGTAAGTTTCGATATACCAGTTGGGATCATTTGGAGAGATCTATTGTTGAAGGTGGAATCAATATCAAACATCAGGATGAATTTATGAAAATATTTCCAGCTAAGATGACATGGGAAAAGATTTTGGACCAATCTATATGGTTAAATAATTTTCACAAAAATATTGGAGTAGAAATTCCATGGTTCTTAATGTCCCTATTTCATATTCTCATATATTGGATAGTATTTGAGGATCCTTGAATGTTATTCTTAATCAATCTTAAATGATCATTGGTTGCGGTGATATTTTGTTTTGAAAAAATAACCAGGCTATTAAATTTCTTTAATTTACAAGTTTTTCATATCTAGGTATTATTTTATGGTAATCCATTAATTATTCCATATTAAGAATTACAATCCTAGATGAAAATAAAAAGGCAATGTTGATAAAAATTAGATTGGTGGATGGGAAGGAACAATGTTCTTTCACTGCTGGTAGCTCAAGATATTTACCCCATACTCTTATTTTTAGTATGATTCACATCCAACATATTATTGATACATAGACCTTATTCCCCAAAAACAAAACCATACTTTTTAAATTAGTTTATTAGTGTATAATTTAAGATATAAATCTATTACCACTGATAATCATAGTCAATATAAAGGAATAAAACGTGTCTCTAAATGTTACTACTAAAAAATACTAATAGAAAGTTATAGGATCATCTATTTATGGGTGGAGGGTAGGCTTGCTATAATTGGAACCTACTTGGGTCTTTCTTGGGTATCCTAATATATCATGTTCCCTTCAATAGGTTTTTGAATTCATGGTATTATAATGTGGATTTTGATTTATGTTTAGGATATTTTCACAAGGTTTGTCTCATCATGGGATATTCTCTCTTATGGGAGGTGGATAATAAATAAATACACATTGGTTCATGAGCCTCCTCTATCCATTTAAACATTAAATTAAGAAATTTTATATTTGAAATGGGATATTTTAATTATGAAACATACAATAACCAACACTTTATATACTTTATTCTCAAAATATGATTAATTTTATTAAAAGAAGACTACACCTTGGAAATAAATGAGGTCTAAAATGATGGACCCCTATGGAATATTCTTTTATAATGACTATAAAATCATTATGAAGAAAACTAGTTCTAAATTAAATAATGAGAGTGTTCTCTTATGTCCCCCTATATGGCATAAAATTCACATCTCTATTTCCCTCTCTCCAATTTTTCTTGATTTCCACATGATTATTTAATAATTCCTTATATGATCTAATATGATAAATAATATACGAATGAGAAGCTACCTGACCTATGAAGGATCTATGTTCCAAATAGAAATCGAATTAAACATCTTGAATACTGATTTTATAAATCCTAAATATTAGGATTCCACTAATAAGGTCCTTTTCCTCATAGAGAATAGATGTTCTAGGTTCATAAAAAACCCTATAACCCACCTCCACTGAACCCAAAAATTTCCTAACCAACCCACTACCTATCATGATCCTCAACATGAAATAACCATTGGTGTTTAACTTACTACCACATTCTAACATGTTATCTCACACCTAGTGACCATAATCAATTATGAAATCTAGTTGAGGTTCAATCTACTATGCAAGGAACCTAAAAATGTGATACTATTTCTTCCATTTAATAATGCCACAATGATTTATTATCTGGGACCAAGATATAATATTTGGAACTAGAAAGGAGCTATGAAATTCATGGATTCTTGCATTATTTTTTGCCTCCTAGATATCACAACATCCCAATGCATGGATTACACACTACATAGTAGAATCAACACCCCCTTTAACTCCATGAACCCACTGTTCCAGTAAACCTTATTGATTGGCCAAATGAAAATCAAGCCCTAATAACCCACCCAAAATTGTATACATGAATAAATCCTAATATAAATCAAAAATGATTTGGGATATAGTGTTATATTTGGAAGAAACACAACAATTTTATTTGGAGACTAAGTGGATGTAATCCATTTGTACCTATTTGTTGATGTGAATAGTATTATTATA
This sequence comes from Viscum album, assembly GCA_963277665.1. Lineage (NCBI taxonomy): Eukaryota > Viridiplantae > Streptophyta > Magnoliopsida > Santalales > Viscaceae > Viscum > Viscum album. The sequence goes on along the minus strand of OY728129.1, from coordinate 579,987,266 downwards.
GATACACCAAACAATGAAGTTGCACTTGATAGGAATACCTTTCCACCATACCCTCATGGACTAAAAAACCAAACTCTGATATACATTAAATTTACCTTAGAGTTCTTCAACACAGAAGGAACCAAACTCAGATAAAATTAAGACACATTGGTCATCCTCCTCAGAAAAATGAATATCCCTATAATAAGATTTTTCTTCATTTCTAAGAACAAACTGAATGAAAAAATATATAATTAGCAAGATTAATAAATTAAATATATTTAAATGGGACAATCAAGAAAAAAAATAAGATTCTAAACCTAATAATTTATCCATAAATTAACCTCACCCTCCTAATGATCTATCAAAATTTGTAGTGAAGGATCGGGAAGGGGCCTTGCAATTGTTACCAAAATTATAAAGACTAACCCTAGGTTTGAGAGGAGGTAACATCACTATAATGATATTTATCCCATATTACTCTAACCCAAATAATTTTACCTTCCATGATATCCCATGCATGCTTATCTTGGAGGTAGAAGAAGTATTCCTTCACATTTTATAGATTAATGCCACTCCTGTTCAATTGGTTTGGACAACCTACCCCACTTTTCCTAGTGAAACCTACCTTTATTATGATAAGTCCATAAGAATTTTTAAAAAAATATTTTAATAGGTATGAAATTTTTTGGAGGATGAATCACACATATAAGAATCATGAGAATTAAAGAGAGCACATTGTCCACTGAGGTAATCCTGCCACAGAAAGATAATAACCTACTCTTCATATTGTTAATTTAGTTAGTGATGCAATTCACCCGAGACTCAAAATGAAGGATCTTGGTTCTACCTGGGGGTAATGAAGTCTCATAAATACACAATTGAAAACATTATATAAACCATTCCCTGCCTTTCCGGAATCTTTTTCAGCCTATGAATCAAAATACCTTTTGAATTATATACATTACTCTTAGCCTAATTAATCCCATATCAACTCTATTTTCTATAGTTTTTAATAGATATTTTTATCCCTTAATAATGAAAAACATAACATCTAAAAAAATAGTTGATACACTATAGAGAAACCAAACTTACCTCTATATTGATAAATATAACCCTCCACAAGAGCAATAATGAGTTTTTTACATAATACATCTTGATCCATAATGAAATGTGAAGGTGAGATAGGATCACCTTGGTGAAGGCCTTCTATAGACACATCTTTATAACAATAGAAATATGTTTATACTCCCTAATATAGGTATAAAAAAGAGTGTGTAGAGGCATTGGATTCATTTTCTTATTCCAAAAAGGGGTGTCAAAATTAACTTTGATAGTGCCTATAATCATAATATTATGCGCGTGGGAGGAATCAGCTGAAAATCTCTAGGATTATTGGGGATTGTGTACAATGTTTGAAATGAGTATGGTAACCATATAATTATATAAGAAAGGGTCATACTCAATGGGATCCTTCTTTTAATATTCTTTCAATATTTCTCAAGATATTCTAGAATCAGACTCTTCTTTGATCATTTTTTCTTTCTAATTATTCTCATGATCACTCTTCCTTTTCCTTTATTATTTGAGGATGTTAATAGTTGTTATACCCTGAAGTGAATATTTTTAATAATTGGTTAGAAGGATATAAGGATTCTGACTTCTTAGCTTCATAAAGAAATCTTAATGACCCTTTATAACTACTTTATTACCTTGGATTCCTTTCTACTATGTGTAAAAATATTTTTCATGGGGATGCCCTTGGGATCCAACAATATAGAAACTAGTGAATCTAGTTTATCTTTAGTCCCTATAATTAATAAAAATGGAAGGGTTGAATGGATGCATTTTATTTAAAATATCTTTATGTTTTGAAAATTTATAAAGGATATTTGGATTATGGGAGAATTCAAAAATCCAATTTTTTTTAAAAAAAGGGAAAAAATAGAAATTAAAAAGGAAGCATTTTCTCAATTAAAAACGTTATATTATATGATCATATAGAGATTAAAATTATATTAACTTGAAGTTGATCCAATAAGGATAAGTGAGCATGAAAGGGTGATTTTTCATGCTTATCCATGTTCGGATAATTAAACTGTAGTAGTGAGCTTGTGAAGACTCACAAACCCCCTTTTAAGTTTATTTTTCATTGTTTCCTATTTAGTTCTTATATAATTATTTATCTTGAGTTAAAATAGATATGTTTTTTCTAAAACGATAAATTATTTAATTTTTCCTAGATTTCTCTTCTCGCATATTTTAATGAACGTAGTTGCAATTCTTGATTGTTGAATGACCATTATTTTCCATTCTATGGAATTAAAGAATTTGTTTTGACTATTCAAATTTCATTATCAAGGTTTTGAATTAATAGATTAGTGAATTCATTTGGTTGGAATTAATTAGTGGTCATTAAGAAATTTTATTAATTTCATGGAAGAATAACAATCATTGTTTTGGAAGGATTAAGCATATACTCCAAGGGTTTAGAGTGTGCATTGAAAAAGTTAATAGGATAACCTTTTGTAGTCAATTATGATGGTGGTATATAGAGTTCAAAACTTGTTCACAATTACCATATTCTACTTATTTACACTAACTCAATTAATCTTTCCGGTTTTTATAACTTTTATTTTAACTTATTTTATTTTCATAATTATCATAGATTAAAAAAAATCCCCAATTATTCTTCTTATTCCAACCCACTATCAAAACATTTGAAAAAAAGTGTATACTTAACTTTAATTTCAACCTCTACATGAGAAAACCTTAGAGATTACAATTATTTAATTCTCATATTAGAAAATATAGAATAGATATTCATGAAAAATATCTCTATTTTAAAAATATATGGTTGGATAATAACATTATGTTATGTAATAATTTAATTTTATATTGAAAATCACATCATAAATTATATGATATTGTAGTTTATGGTAGGGGTCATAGATTACATTATATGATAATGTAGTCTGATTTTCGAAATTTAGTATATGTTATGCAATAAGTTAACATGTAGTTGGGATCATAGGATATGTTATATGATTACATATCTTTTATAAAGAGTGCATAATATTACATTTTGTGATAACATAAGATGTGATGAGATTGGATGATATTATGTTTTGTGATAAAGTAATGTGCATTAATGTTGTAGAATATAATATTTAATATCTCAAGCTATAAAATTGAGTAATTAGTTGTTTTTTTGAATCATAGAATATGATACGATGGGAGTCATATCTCGTGATATGGCCTTCGAGGGTATGATATACCATGTGTTGACTGATTTACCTCACACTCACCACATATCTTAAGTCATGTTAGCCAATGTGCACTAAAATACACTTACACATTCCTTATTCATCTTAACTTATGACATGGTCATGTCATCAAATATGATATACATAATTTTTTTTCATAAAATTCATTTATAAATTAGATTACATAACCTATAAATTACTTATAAATTATATAAAATGGTAATTTGGGATATTTATTATTTTATAATGGTTTTTAAATTAATTAAATAAAGTTTATTTTTAATAAATTATTTAAATGTTTTTGAAACATTTTTTATGTATTACATGATATTAATTTTTAATATTATAAATACCAATTTTAAATTATTTTTTCCACATGACTTATAAAAAGTGTTTTGTATAAATCATAAGAAGTTTTTTTAAATGTTTATAAATTATAAAATAAGGTATAAAATATAGAAAAATTATTTTATATTTAATTAAGAATTTTTCAAAAGTAATTAATTTTAACTGTTCAAATTAAAATTCTTATTTGATTAAATTATTTAAACTCAATCAAAATGATTTTTGATGATTTATTTAATCAAGGATTAATAATATTTAATATGTGACATTTAGATTATGTAAATTCATTACATAATAGAGTAGGATTATAATATGTATATAATTTATTTAATATAATATATTCAAGGTAAATGTAATATAATGAATAATATAAAAGTGTTATTATTGAGAATGAACAAAAAATTTATATTTACTAAAATTATGGAATTTAAATAAAAATAAGTGAAATTATAATGTTTTTCTGATTAGGTTTATATTTATTAATTGTTTATAAATTTTATATGCTATGTGATTGGGGGTACAATTACATTCACAAACACACAAACCACACACATTGGATGGAAATGCAGAACATATCCCTCTAAGGGGATAACCCACCCATCAAGAATCTTTTATTTAGTACATAGACTTTAGTCCCAGTATCCCTGAATCCATTAACTGTGCCTGAAATCCCAGTACAACGTCATGAAGACTTCATCATGTCTGCATCACCAGGCCTATGTCATGATAGCGTCACTGCATGCCTACATCATGCATGCATCACCACCTTCCTATGTCATTATCTCTATCATTGGATTCCCAGTATTGTAATAGTATCTACAGCCACCTAGATTTCATCTTGAGTCTCATGCTGAATTATGATGATCCTTTATCACTATGGTAAGTCCCCAATTACATGAATAATTTATAAATTGTTCATAAAAAATATATGAATTTTTAATTAATTTAAATATTATTCCCAACATTATTCATAGATATAAATGGTTCATATTATTAATATATGTGTATTATTTAGATTAAATTATGAAACCAATCCTAGATGTTATTACACATTCTTATAAGGAGTTAACTTCTTGATATGATAATGGATTTAGTTTTATTTACCTTGAATTCATATTATATTAATATATGAGCCTGAATTAACTAGTTTATTATAATTTATACATATTAAGTATAAGAAGTGTAATGTAATTTAAGTCGCTATTTAGTAAAGTATCCCTAGGTAGTGGGATTTTGGGTTGGAATGATCATTTGTCTGGAGGCTTATGTGTTGTTTAAAAATGTGAGTGATGGCCCTCTATGGACCTAGAAGTACTGATATAGGGATTATTGATTTTGATACCTCTAAATATTCATGAAAAAGGGTTTCATACACTTGATGTGTGGAATTCATTTAGATTTTAATAAATATAGTAAGTTTTTAATTTTGGTTAGTAACACAATTTATGAGTTGTGTAAAGAGTCATTGTTCAAAATGGTTAGAAAATATTTGTTTGGTGAAAGGAATAAAATTCCATGCTAAATCATTATAATCATTCGTATATTTAAATGGAACACATGAGATTAGACTGTGAGATTAAATACCGTTAAGAATACCAGGAATTAGATTCCTTCCAAATAAAGCACATGTTATGTCCTCAATCATTCAACTGAGTAGGTTGTTACAAAGAAGTGTAGCCTTGGATTATCTTGTGTAATGAAATGTGTAATGGATAACCATAAGAGTTAGGTAACCAAATACCACCACGATCTTTGGGTTACACATACTTGGGAAACTATACATGTTAGGATACCAAATAAATATTTTTGGTTTTATCAATATAATGGATTAGTAAAGGTATAACCCAATAAAATATTCAAGAGGCTTATATGATATGATTAGTATGATGATATTTATAAATAACTGTGTGATGGTATGAAAGAAATTTTGTTCTCATTTTTTAATGAAATAGTATTCTTGGACCAATAATGAATGTGATGAGTTTACAATGGGTCATCATTTTAGAGATATCCCATTTAATAAAATCACCTACTAAATAAAAGTAAAACATAATAATTATATGATAAAATATTATATTATATATAAAAAAATCAGCATCATCTAACCTTTCATTGAGTACAATCCTTAGAATAGATAATATTACTGCAAGAAATTTCAAAGACTAGAAACTTTAGATAAGTCATAATGGAAGTCATAATTCTACGTCTTAGAGAAACACCATCCTAAAAAATGAACTATTAAATTTTTTCAAAAGGTGAATCAAGATTATTAATAGAATCATATAATGATTTACTTAATTTTTTATATCCATTAGATTAAAAATGTCATAATAAACATATGTATCCACTCACATACTTAATATTATTGAGTGTGCCTGTAACTTAGAGAGACTGGATATTTTTTATATTTATTATTATGGAAATTTAATTCATTTATATGTTCCAATAATATGATTTTTTTTTTAAAAATATACTCAATTTCCTCAGAGTTCTAAGGAACGATGAACTATAGAATTAGATATCCATGTTATGATGTTATGCGGACAATATAGGTGATTAAAAGTTCAAACCCAAAAAATAAAATTAAGCTGGATATTACAACAATAGTCCTTCTAGTATCTAGTAAAGGTCACTAAAACCTCAAGGAGTTATTATGGAAGAAGGAAATTGTTTCTATAAGTTGGAAATTTTTAGATTACCTAGAGGTGATTTTGATACTCTTTGGAAATTTCATGTTAGATATTAGTGTCATTGAATCATTTTTTGAATTTCAATGGAATATGATGCCAAATTTCTAGTTTATAAATTTCATAAGTATATAAGAGTTTAAAATGAATTAAGTAATTTAATGGAATTAATGATTAAATTCGACAGATAAAATAAAGAGTTTCTAAATCAAAGATTTTAATATAAAGGAATACGTAAATCTCTAATGAATATATGTAAAGAATGTGTATAGTTAACTAATTTTTTTTATGTGATAAGATAATTTTTTGAATAATAAAGAGTTTTTGTGAATAATATGAGATGTTACACATGCTTTATGATTCATCAGATTCAATAACACAGTTATGAAGAAGAAAAAGATAAAAATTATTCATCTTGGATAAATTTATTTATCCAAATGTTTGTAAAAATATATTGAAATGATATTCCACCACCATCAGTAGATTATTTTAAATATTAATATTATTTTCAAGAAAAATATCTAAACATATAAAATACCATATATTATATGGATACAATATTTTATTTGTTAAATATTCCTACTAAGTGGAAATAATTTTCATTTTCTAACACAAAGTTTTTTGGGTATCTTAGTATGATACGTTTAAGAGAAAATAGTCTAAGAGGATAGTGGGACTATATTTGGACTTTAATAAGTTCAAAATTAACAAATAAAGTATCATAGTAGTCAGAAATCAAAGTGAATGACAACTTATCCAAGAAGAGTTTAGGTTTTATAGGTAATAATATAAATAATTACATTAGATTTCATGGAAAAGGTTTTATGGTATTATTTACATAGTTTTATTATGATGATGTAATTATATGGTGGTCTAGGTAGACAAAATAACTTATTATCATATTAACATTGGATGATGTATAGTTGAGAAGCTTGGATATGTTAAATGAGTCTAACATTATGAATATGATTTATAAGTCTCAACATTATTCAAAATTGTTTTCCTTATAGATGTTTGTCACTAAAGTGTTTAATGGGAGATTTTTATTAGATATACACATAAAGATATGGTGTAATTATATTTTGTTTCAATGAGTTCAAAAAACCCATAAAAGTAAAATAAACATAAGGATGATCTGGTAGTATAACATATATAATATGTTTGATAAGTTCTTATGCATTGTTTTGTTAAGTAATCTTAAAAGAGTTTGAGAATATAAAAAAGTACCATTTCATACAAAAGGAAAAATCCACATTATAATTATTTCACATTGGATGCATATAGTATATATTGATATACATTTTTTGAAGTTTATTAATAATTGGACTCTCAAGTATGGCTTTGAGTAACCCAAAATCAATGTTTATCATTGACTATTTTAGGGTATGAAGAAATGATATGTTTTGTAGGAGTATGATTCTTCTATAAGGATAAAAAATATTCTCATGAGGTATAACAAATGTTTTGTGAACTGAATTACCCTCAAAGTATATCACATAGAGTTTCATACACATTTCTTTGGTATATTATGGGTGCATAAATCATACTTAGTTTCAAACTACCTGATATTTGTGTGATATATAGAATAGTTTACTTCATAATTTGATACCATTCTTACAAAATGCTTTATGATTAGCGAATCATAGGTGGTTGGGTAATTTTATGATCATTACATAGGTTGTAGCTAAAAAAAGATAGTATATATGAAATAGAATAAAAAAGAGTACTTATGTACTGAGATAGTATATAATATGTGATTATCTATTCATGTGAGAGATATATGTTGTGCTCATCTACAAACAGGAATGACATATGATGTATTCATCAATATATTTAGTCAACACTCAAAGTTTTAATAATGTCTATGTAGGATATATGGGATTGACATACTCTATGTCCCAGATCCAATTGATATCTTAGAAAAAGTGATCATATAAAAATTAATGTTTGTATATGATGAATCTGGTGGACATAGTTATAGAGATATATGTGTTTTATGGAGATCATACCATAGCCTTTTCTATCTTGAATATAATTGATGGGTTTGAATAAGAATCTATTTTCTTACATTTATGTATATAGTGATTCAGATTTGTTACCAATGATACCAAGTCCTACAGGGTCATAAATTGTAAATGATTGAATTATGATTGAGTTTTATATAAGAAGTGTCTCTAATAGTGTTTTAGAATTAATCCAATAGGATTTTGGATAGGTCATCATTAGGTGTTACATAATGTAATACTTGGTGAACTTAATGATAACCTACCAAAAGTGTTTTGGAAGACATAAAAAAAATTTGGATATGGTTTCATAAGTTATTTTATGTGATACAATATAAGGTAAAATTTAATGAAGTATATGAGGATTTAATGTATGTGGTATATTGAAGGAGATTTTCTCTAAAGCTTTATTCCATGTGATTCACTAAGGATATGGAATTTCATGATAGTATTATACAAGGATTCATTATATAATTCCCATGAAATTTATATTCTAATACTTACTAAATTATAATGAATGATACACCATACCACAAGCGTATCCATGATCAATATAATGAATGAACATTAAGTGTTAACATTTGAACCATATTCCACTATATATAATTAAATATTGAAAATTTTATTTGATAAAATCTATAGGAGATTAATTCATGGGATGAGTGATTTAATGGAAAAATTACATTTTTTCATGAAATATAGTTCATGAATAAATTCATAACCCAAGGGTACATCCCCATGTGGTTATATAAATAAGTTCAAGGAAGTATGATTTTGGGTGGTCCTTTCCTACATTCCTAGATGATACTCTCTTGATCCTAAATATTTTTTATTCTTCTTCTATATTTACATAGAAAAGAACTATCAATTTATGGTGAGAAGGAGGATCCTACCTGATCCTTGAGTGATTAATAAAAACCCATGTATCTAACATGGAGGAGGTATTTCTTTCAACTTACTCTTGTGATATTAATTAACCATAGATAAATAAATATGGATGTTGATGTGGATAAATCATTTAAAGAACACAACATGATTTCGTCAAGTAAAGTATACAGAGTTTTAATTTTATACACATGGTGTTCCCTTATTTGGGTATCTATATTGACTTGATTGCGTCTAAATACTATTTTAAAATACTAAAAAACCCAATAAAGTAACATCTTCTCTTACTAGTCACATCACAACTATCATGAGAGGCATCACATCCATCCCTCACACCATGATGCATCACCCATTTCACAAACCATCTTCAATTATAATTATTTCCATATCACACCACATGCCTATACCAGTCTCATGTTTCCATGGTTAACATGAATTACCAACTCTAATAGCACATAAAACCATTTCCATTTATCATACATGGTTGGAATAAACTCCAACCCAATATACATATCTGGTGATAGTTGAAACTAAATACAACTTATCCCTTAAGTACATCCAACTTATCCCATACAATTCCATAAATATATAGAGTTCCATCCTGTAGCGACTCAGGTTTTTGGCCCTATCAGACTTTGGAATATTTCTACGAATAATTCCAGAGCTAGGCGCGAAGACGGCGTGCGATTCTGAGTCCCGGTGTGCCCGGAATTAATTTTATAAAAATATTAAGTATTTTTATACTATGCACGTGGCGGGGGTGTGATATATCCTAAAGGGTAGCTCAGAACGGGAATCTGAGGGCACGGTTGCGTCCGGAACGTGCCGTTTACCCTAGGCAAGGTGTAAACTTTGCGGGCGCGGGCCTGTGGTGAGAAACGCCACCAGGGGCGTTGTCGTAAATAAGTAGTGAATTTAGTGTGCGAGCGTCGGCTCAAATAACTTCTGAACGGAGTCTCGGATGGAAAATCTGAGTCTGATGTTGCGTTCAGAACGGCGCATTTATCCTAGGGGTGACCTTACTTTTGTTCGCATCGGACGTCAGGTCCGAGGCGGTTTTGGCGCCGGCGGGCGGCTGATATAAATATCAGCCCCCCCCCCCCTTTATCGTTCCTCTCGGCGTTCTTCTCCGTTCTTCGCCGCCGCTCCGCCGAATTGAGCAAACGAAGCGCCCACGAGCTCAGAATTCGACGACGGACGTTCCAGGAGCGCGCATCGGAACCTCTGGAGTGCGGATCTGAGGTAGAACGTCAGCGTTTCGCCCGCGAGGTAGGCGGATTTGAGTTTTAACCCTCGATCCCGTTTTTACTGTGTTTTTCTGCAAATTGAAGCCGTAGAAGTATAAATCGGGTCCCGATGGTCGTGTAGACGCCTCCGGATCGCAAAACGGACCACCGGGGTGCCCCCGGCGGTCCGCGAAAGATCCGCCAGCGCGCGGCGGAGCCATGGCGGCCGGCCGCCCAGCGCGCCAGAGCGCGGCGGAGAGCCGCCGGCCAGGGCGGGCCGGCGGCGGGGGCCGGTCCAGGCCGGCCGGTCCGACCTCTTTTACCATACGGGGGTCTTTAAACCCCCGTATTTTGCAATCCGGGAGCCGGATTCGCATGCCGTTTGCGGCGACGCGACCCTGACGATGAGGCGAACCCTCCGGTGTGGGTTCGAGGGTTTAAAGGTTCGGGATCGTGGCCCGGGAGCTAGAAACGTCGTATAAAATAATATTATTTTATTATTTTACGACTTCGGGCCGTTGTAACTTCTACCCGGAGCGTCCGATTGACGTGTCGTCAGTGGCGTTGAGACCTTGATGGTACGACAGACTTTTTGAGATGGTTTCCAGGTGTTGGGTCTGAGAACGGGGTGCGGGCCCCACGAGGTCGGGTTTTGGCGTTTGCGGAGAAACACAGCTTTTGCACCAGGAGTCCAATTTTGGCGGATGATTAGTCGATCCTGTGTGTTTTTCCGAGAGGATCTTAATGGTGCAATTCATTCGATGAGTTGTGGAATCTAGGCGTGGTCCCCACCCGAGCTGGCCTTCGGTGAATAGTACCTTTTTCACCGGGTGTCCGTTTTGGACGAGCGAGTAGTCGATTCCGCTTGTTTTTTCGAGGGGATCGTTGTGGTGTGATCCGCTCGATGGGTTTCGGGATCATTGTGTGGGCCCGCACGAGCTAGCTACGGTGAATAGTTCCTTTTTCACCGGTGCTCAGTTTTGGGCGAGTAAACAGCCTATCCTTCGTGTTTTTCTGCATGGAACGCGATGGTGGCCTCGGTTTTGGCTTAGGAGTTGCGCAATGTGGCATTGTGGTGGGTCGCTCGGGTTAGCGACGTTTGGACCAGCAGTGGTTGAGGGTTCTCCCTTGGTTTGTTCCTACGAGGGTTCGTGTGGTATCACAACCTTCGTATGGGTTTGTGATCCTCTCGATGGGATGTTTAAACTGTTAGAGTAGTGGTATCCCTCCGGTGGGCCTGGAGTGGATCCTCTAGCATCTTTACCCTAGATCGAGTTCTTGGTATCATTGTGACCTCTTATTCACGGGTGGTGATCCCTTATCTAGCAGGTTAACCTCGTAGGGTTTCTGGCATCATCGAGAATATGATCCCCTACGCGGTGGGTCGTGCACAGTAGGGTTGTGGCATCGTCGGGTTTATGATCCCCTACTCAGCATGATGTTTATAGTAGGGTTGCGGTATCGTTGGTTATACAATCTCCTACTCAGCGATTGGTGTCGGTAGGGTTGCAGTATCATTGGTTATGCGATCCCCTATTTAGCGCGTGGTTTCGGTAGGGTTGCGACATCTTCGGTTCGATCCCCTACATCGCGAGTTATACCAGATAGGGTTCCAGTATCGTCGTGTTCATCTTTATATAGACGATGATCCTCTATCTGAGTGTGGAGCTTTTGTCGAGCACCAGATCGGGTTGTGGTATCCCCCAGCGGATCCTGGGTGTGATCCCCTATTTGTGAGAACTACGTATGCCAGATCGGTTCATGGTATCCCCCAGCGGACCCTGGGAGTGAACCCCTATCTGTGAGCTACGTATATCGGACTGGGTCTTGGTATCCCCTAGCGGACCCTAGCGGCGATCCCCTATCCGAGGAGTTTGGTGGTTCTGTTGTTTCAGCGAGTTTTCCTCAGTGATGTTATCCGACGAGCGTGATCTCTCGGGTGAGCGTCTGAGAGGTTTGTGAGAAACCCGATGGAGTGTATCTCTCGGATGAGTGTCATCTGTGATGATAGTGATCGTGTGGTGTACTCTCCTGGTTGGGACAGTTGATGGTGACGAGGTCGGTACCTCTTGTGGCTTTGTGGCGTGAGTTGAGTATATCTGGATTGTTCAAGGTGTATGTATGGGCATACACCTCAGCTGAGCTGAGCTGATTTGTTGTGTTTATCCAAGGACGGTCACGAGATGGAGTTTCTCTCTTGTATGGGTTCCCTCTGGCTGGGTTGAGCAGACTGTTTCCTTTCAGTTGCTCTCTTTGGTTTTGTGTTTTTGGGGTGCCTACTGAGTATGTTTATACTCACCCCTTCACGGGCTTTGCCCGCACATGTTTGTGTCTTGTGCAGACCACAGGCCCTTCGACGGAGTTCTAGGAGGACCCGGAGTAGGCGGAGCTTAGTGAGCGTGTTGACTGGGGTGTTTACAGGAGCTGTGCCGAGGGAGATTTCCGGCGGGTGTTTGTGGCAGTGTTCCCCTCGTCAGAGAAGGTTGGACGCGCTTGTAGTTTTCTTTTGGTGGGCCCTGTTTTTCCCTTCTGTACTTCTGCTGTACTCTGGTTTGGGATAGTGTATGCATGCATTTACTTTTCAGTTTCTATATCTATGCACTGTTGCATGGATGTGTTTGTGGGTGCATTTGTACAGGTACCTTAGGCTAATGCCTCCCATGTGTGTGATAGCCTACTCGGCGATGGTCGCCAGCCCCTGGCCTATTGGAGGCAGGCTTGGGGAGTCGCGGCTCGAGCCCCGTTGGGTCGGGTCGTGATAGAGTGGTATCATAGGAGGTTCCACCTTTGGGATCTCAAAGCGTAGCTGGTCTAGCTGTGAGTTTGGTTTGGGTTGCATAGCGGTGGTGTTAGGATGTTTCGAGTTCAGCTTTCAGGCCAGAGACTCTAGTGTTGGTGCGACAGCCGACGTATCCATACACCAGGACTCTGATAACCTGCCTTTCGACTCGGGACATTCGTACACTGGTCGTGGGGACATAATGGTACATGCATCATATAGGACTGGGTTTTGGGTTTTTCCTTGTCCTTCTTGAGTCAGCTCTCCAGATATACTCTTTGACTGTGGTGCGTCTTAACTGTATTTCAGGATGCCTCCATGATGACAACCAGTGAGGGTTCTACAGCAGGATTGTGCTGATGACCCACCCCGTGTAGTGGTTGTGGAGCAGGGCACAGGTTCTGAGGTTGCACCTCCAGGTGGTCTGCCAGTTGAGCCACCACCTGTCGAGCAGCTGGTCGTGTCGGCGGTGCAGGACGAGGTTGCGCGCAGGCTGAGTGCACTGCACGAGTTCCAGAGGCAGCGACCTCTGAGGTTCCGGGGTGATCCAGACCCCCAGGCAGCTGATGACTGGCTTGAGGCAGTCACCCGAGTTTTCTGCCTAGTGAGGACACCTCCAGATTAGATGGTGGTCCTAGTGGCGAGCCTTATGCATGGTTCTGTCGGGCGATGGTAGAGTTTGGTGACGCAGTCCCATGACAAGGAGACACTCACGTGGGCAGAGTTTGAGAGGCTCTTCAGGGAGGAGTTCTATCTGGTGACACTGAGGTCAGTGCGGATCCAGGAACTTCTGCAGCTTCGTCAGGAGAGCATGACTGTGTCGGAGTACTCAATGAGGTTTACAGACCTGTCGTGCTACTCCCTTGATATGGTTCGAGACCCGTTCTTTAGGGATCGGACCTTCGAGCAGGGCTTACACAGAGACATCCGAGCAGGTGTGGTTTCCTTGTGCCTACCCACCTATGCTGGGGTGCTGGAGCGACTTCTGGTGGTGGAGAGCTTTCTGGCTGAGCAGATCTCACCTGTTAGTGCTGGGCACGCGAGAGCTGAGACTTTGTCAGTCGGATCGGCATCTGGTAGCCGACGACAGACTTCGGGGTCTGGACGTGGCCAACGTTTCAGGAGGCGACCCCAGGATGGAGGATCTGAGGCTCATGGCTCACAGGGCTCGCAGGTCAGTTTTGGTCAGCCGCAAGAGAGGCGGTGTTACGCTTGCGACGGCCGAGGACATCTTTCTAGAGATTTTCCGACCCGACATGCTGCTGAGAGGGAGCCGGTCGATGGACCGCCTTAGTAGAGGCAGCGTCTCGAGCAAGGTGGTCCGTAGGGCGGCGGACGTGGTGTCGGAGCGGGTGCAGTAGGAGTCGGTGGTAGGCAGTACCAGTTGCAACCACCCCCACCCCCAGGTGGTCCACGCCAAGCTCAGGGAGCTGGTGGCCGAGAGCGAGGACAGCCGCATGCCCTGGAGGCAGTCGACCTAGAGGCACCGCAGATAGATAGAGGTACACCTTGTGTCTTTTCTACTTACTACAATAGTTTGTCAGACACGGTTTAGCGGTACTCTTTCCTTTTTGTTGCTTGGTCGAGTTTTGTTCAGGGTGTTGGTAAGACCCTGTGTGGGAGTTGTTCTGCATGCTTCGAATGCGTGAGGTAGATGGATCCTTCCCCCACCAAGACGCGTTTTTGTGACGCGATTAAAACCGTGCGGGCGAGTCAATGCCACCCAGAGTGGATAGTATTGAGGTGTGGTGGATGAGTCCCTCTGACTTATGCGTTCGGGCATGGGTGTTAGTTGGTGAGCTCGCTAGTGTGTGAGACCCAATTGAGAGTCCAGTCGCTTTCCTTGTGCTTATGGCTTTTTGGGGACGAAAAGTTCTAAGGGGGGGAGGATGTAGTGACTAGGGTTTTTGGCCCAGTCAGACTTTGGAATATTTCTACAAATAATTCCAGAGTTAGGCGCGAAGACGGCGTGCGATTCTGAGGCCCGGTGTGCCCGGAATTAATTTCATAAAAATATTAAGTATTTTTATACTATGCACGTGGCGGGGGTGTGATATCTCCTAAACGGTAGCTCAGAACGGGAATCTGAGGGCACGGTTGCGTCCGAAACGTTCCGTTTACCCTAGGCGAGGTGTAAACTTTGCGGGCGCGGGCCTGCAGTGAGAAACGCCACCAGGGGCGTTGTCGTAAATAAGTAGCGAAGTTAGTGTGCGAGTGTCGGCTCGAATAACTTCTGAACGGAGTCTCGGATGGAAAATCTGAGTCCGCTGTTGCGTTCAGAACGACACGTTTATCCTAGGGTTGACCTTACTTTTGTTCGCATTGGGCGTCGGGTCCGTGGAGGGTTTGGCGCCGAAGGGCAGCTAATATTAATATCAGCGCCCCCCCCCCCCCTTTATCGTTCCTCTCGGCGTTCTTCGTCGTTCTTCGCCGCCGCTCCGCCGAATCGAGCAAACGAAGCGCCCACGAGCTCGAAATTCGATGGAGGACGTTCCAGGAGCGCGCAGCGGAAGCTCTGGAGCGCGGATCTGAGGCAGAACGTAGGCGTTTCGCCCGCGAGGTAGGCGGATTTTAGTTTTAACCCCCGATCCCGTTTTTGCTACGTTTTTCTGCAAATTGAAGCCGTAACAGTATAGATCGGGTCCCGAGGGTCATGTTGACGCCTCCGGATCGCAAAACGGACCACCCGGGTGCCCCCGGCGGTCCTCGGCGGCGCGCCGGCCCAGCTGCCGGAGCGCGGCGGAGAGTCGCCGGCCAGGGCGGGCCGGCGGCGGCGGCCGGTCCAGGCCGGCCGGACCGGCCGGTCTGGCCTCTTTTACCATACAGGGGTCTTTAAACCCCCGTATTTTGCAATCCGGGAGCCGGATTCTCACGCCGTTTGTGGCGACGCGACCCTGACGATGAGGCGAACCCTCCGGTGTGGGTTTGAGGGTTTAAAGGTTCGGGATCATGGCCCGGGAGCTAGAAACGTCGTATAAAATAATATTATTGTATTATTTTACGACTTCGGGCCGTTGTAACTTCTACCCGGAGCGTCCGATTGACGTGCCGTTAGTGGAGTTGAGACCCTGATGGTACGATGGAATTTTTGAGATGGTTTCCAGGTGTTGGGTCTGAGAACGGGGTGCGGGCCCCACGAGGCCGGGTTTTGGCGTTTGCGGAGAAACGCAGCTTTTGCACCAGGAGTCCGATTTTGGGGGATGATTAGTCAATCCTGTGTGTTTTTCTAAGAGGATCGTAATGGTGCGATCCGTTCAATGAGTTTCGGAATCCAGGCGTGGGCCCCACCCGAGCTGGCCTTCGGTGAATAGTACCTTTTTCACCGGGTGTCCGTTTTGGACGAGCGAGTAGTCGATTCCGCTTTTTTTTTCGAGGGGATCACAGTGGTGTGAACCGCTCGATGGGTTTTGGGATCGTTGTGTGGGCCCCGCACAAGCCAGCTACTGTGAATAGTTCCTTTTTCACCGGTGCTCCGTTTCGGGTGAGTAAAGAGCCTATCCTGTGTGTTTTTCCGCGTGGAACGCGATGGTGGCCTCAGTTTTGGCTTAGGAGGTGCGCAGTGTGGCGTTGTGGTGGGTCGCTCGGGTTAGCGACGTTTGGACCAGCAGTGGTTGAGGGTTCTCCCTTGGTTCGTTCCTACGAGGGTTCGTGTGGTATCACAACCTTCGTATGGGTTTGGGATCCTCTCGATGGGATGTTTAAACTGTTAGAGTTGTGGTATCCCTCCGGTGGTCCCGGAGTGGATCCTCTAGCATCTTTACCCTAGATCGGGTTCTTGGTATCGCTGTGACCGCTTATTCACGGGCAGTGATCCCCTATCTAGCAAGTTAACCCCGTAGGGTTTCTGGCATCATCAGGAATATGATCCCCTACGCAGTGGGTCGTGCACAGTAGGGTTGTGGCATCGTCGGGTTTACGATCCCCTACTCAGCATGATGTTCATAGTAGGGTTGCGGTATCGTTGGTTATATGATCCCCTACTTAGCTCTTGGTGTCGGTAGGGTTGTGGTATCATTGGTTATGCGATCCCCTACTCAGCGCGTGGTTTCGGTAGGGTTGCAGCATCATCGGTTTGATCCCCGACATCGCGAGTTATACCAGATAGGGTTTTGGTATCATCGTGTTCATCTTTATATCGACGATGATCCTCTATATGAGTGTGGAGCTTCTGTCGAGCGCCAGATCGGGTTGTGGTATCCCCCAGCGGATCTTGGGTGTGATCCCCTATCTGTGAGAACTACATATGCCAGATCGGGTCGTGGTATCCCCCAGCGGACCCTGGGAGTGAACCCCTATCTGTGAGCTACGTATACCGGACTGGGTCTTGGTATCCCCTAGTAGACCCTAGCGGCGATCCCCTATCCGAGGAGTTTGGTGGTTCTGTTGTTTCAGCGAGTTTTCCTCAGTGATGTTATCCGACGAGCGTGATCTCTCAGGTGAGCGTCTAAGAGGTTTGTGAGAAACCCAATTGAGTGTATCTCTCGGATGAGTGTCATCTGTGATGACAGTGATTGTGTGGTGTACTCTCCTGGTTGGGACAGTTGATGGTGACGAGGTCGGTACCTCTTGTGGCTTTGTGGCGTGAGTTGAGTATATCTGGATTGTTCAAGGTGTATGTATGGGCATACACCTGAGCTGAGCTGAGCTAATTTGTTGTGTTTAGCCGAGGATGGTCACGAGATGGAGTTTCTCTCTCGTATGGGTTCCCTCTGGCTGGTTTGATCGGACTTTTGCCTTTCAGTTGCTCCCTTTGGTTTTGGGTTTTTGGGGTGCCTACTGAGTATGTTTATACTCACCCCTGCACGGGCTTTGCCCGCACATGTTTGTGTCTTTTGCAGACCACAGGCCCTTCGACGGAGTTCCAGGAGGACCCGGAGTAGGCAGAGCTTAGTGAGTGTGTTGACCGGTGTGTTTACCGGAGCTGTGCCGAGGGAGCTTTCTGGCGGGTGTTTGTGGCAGCGTTCCCCTCGTCGGAGCAGGTTGGACGCGCTTGTAGTTTTCTTTTGGTGGGCCTTGTTTTTCCCTTCTGTACTTCTGTTGTACTCTGGTTTGGGATAGTGTATGCATGCATTTACTTTTCAGTTTCTATATCTCTGCACTATTGCATGGAGGTGTTTGTGGGTGCATGTGTACAGGTACCTTAGGCTAATGCCTCCCATGTGTGTGATAGCCTACTCGGCGCTGGTCGCCAGCCCCTGGCCTATTGGAGGCGGGCTTGGGGAGTCGCGGCTCGAGCCCCGTTGGGTCGGGTCGTGACACATCCATCATTGATCATAAACCATTGAATACAATACATGGTTGGTATGAAGAACAATAGTTAACAAAATTTTCCTATAGTTGGCAGGAAATTTAACCTATAGCATAATCCATCAAATTCCATCCATAGTGAGTATTCTCTCCCATCCCATTACACATATCTCATCCCACTACATTCCATTTATTTTTTTCAATATGATACCCAACCCACTTTTCCATTACCTCTCATGATCATGGTTGGCCTGATCTACCAACCTTCCATCACATTACAGTCATTTAACAAACAAACTTAAGGAGAAAAATTTGTAAGTCCCATTGTATAATTTAACCATAAGAACAAATTTTTATAAAAAATACACATATTGTGAATAATTATTTAATTAAACACAATATAATTTAAAAAGGTTGATAAAACTATGTATATCATATATCCACGTGAGTTTTAAACACAACCAACACTAGAATATACTTCCCTTAGGGTGGCCTCTCGAGGTTACACCCAATCCCCATATCCCATTTGTCTAATGCTACCTTCAAGACAACCAAATTATTTAAATAAAATAATACATAAAACCATACTAAATTAGGTAACTTAGTATAATAGGTCAAATTATGTTCTATATATTCAATATAATTCCATTATATTCCAAAATCCAACCATTTTATAGGATAATTAAAGATTAAACAACATGGGCTAATAATATCATTCAAGGGTTGGAATAACATCCAACACATACTTGAGTCTATGATTGGTTAGTCTCCACACACCCAAATTTTTTTGTAATCATAAACAATGTATATCGACTCTACATATATATTTTGTAGGGAAGAATACTCACCATATGTATCATCCAAATAGCCATTCTATAAGGTGACATGTAGGTCCCACATGACCAAGCCTTAAGACAATCACTCACACTCAATCTCAAATTTTAATTAGAGGAATATAAGGGAACTTATCCAAGGTCCTCAATATTTATTTTACCAAGGGAGACCTGTCTGGTTTCACTTTATATAAGTTCCAAATCATTCTATAACCCTCATGATCAACATTGGCCATGGAATCAAGCCTCATTACCAAACGATCCATACACAGTACCAATAAGGCTTACCCACTCTCAATGTTAACGGAAAGATCCTTTTAATTTAATCTAATTAAAAAAATCAAACACACATTACTGGTGAGATCAAATATCATATGAAGAATGAAAATATATATAACCTTCATTAATAATTCATCACTTACACCTCTTCAAGAATAAGAATATTTAGAATTTTCACACTTCGAAAGATGAATCATGTTCCTCAAATATCAGAACCCTGTGATAAAGCAATATGGTGATCATATATACCTTCCAAAATATTATTTTTTGATGTGACACATTAGGAATCAACTCATAACAATAGATTAAATTATCCAATGAAATTTTATGATGATGTATTCCAAATTTTCATGTTGTAGAAATGCAAGAAATGAGACTATCGATCACTAATTTTTGTAAAAAAAAGTTGGAAAATCCAGATATAATTTTCTTGATTAATGCTTTGTAATTATGAGGAATATCATTGATTTAAAATATTTTATCCTCACATGGTAGAATAATGCATTGGATTACTCCTATGTAGGTCATTCCCTTAATAGAAATCTCATTTCAGTCTATTCGGTCATCCATAACATGTGTCATGAGTTACAAAATATGGGATCTCATATAGAAAATGGGTATATGAAGATCAAAATTCTTTGTTTGATCACTAATATTAAAATTAAAAGTAAACATAATATCAAATACACATTATTACCTATCCCTTAATGACTAAATAAATTCTTTCATCAAGATGATGATATTGGTTTTCAAATTCCTTTGGTGGATGGTAAAATATCGAGTGTAGGAATTAAACTTGATATGGATTGATATTATTCATATGGAATTATTAAAGGAGTTGGATTAATATAAAATGTTCATGGATCTTTAATTTGAGTTTTTTATGATTTTTATGATGAGGGAAACTCACTACTTATGAATTCATGAGTGACGAAGAGAGGTATTTAAATTTGTAGTCTCTATAATATCCATCATTATGATGTTGAAAATTATTCAACACTTATTATTAAATTTTTAAAGGGTGTTTCTCATACTCAATCATCTATTTTATATTATATTATGACCTATATGAACCTTGAATATAATGGGGTGGTGGTGCAACACAGCTATTATGAGAAAAATAAAGATGTTGATATTTTGGGATCTAAAGGAAGCTTATTTGAGGATGTAAAATTTTATATTGTATCGAATCCCTTCCCCCATACTATAATGATATTTTTATTTATTTCACCTTGGGATACACTAATTTATACCTCCTTGAAACTTCATTTATATTAATAAATATTTAAAATTAGAAGATATTATAACATTAGAGAAACTATTAGAGACCACCTATAATGATCTAATATAATCTCTCTCAACTAATATCACCAAAAGAATAAATTCTAATCAACGATTTACATTTTTTTGATAACATACCAAAATTAGGGAATACATGATGAAACATACTCAAATATTTAAATAAATAGGAAATTAATATAACAAGATTAACATAATTACATATAACCATAATCTAGGTTTAACAAAATTTGATTCTATACACAAACAAGGAAGATATCATATTTGTAAGAGAGAATCGAGATAGAGGGAGGGATATGGGAACAATAGCATAGATAAAGGGAAAAAAATCTAACATGATTTCAATACTAAAAACATTTAAGTTATTTTATTTAAAAATACTAACATGAAACACATTTATGATATATAAACATTTTTTCACAACAAAATTACCCTACCCTGGTCTTGATTGCTGTGTGGTCCTACTAGTTATAAGGAATCACCCTATACCATAAAAAACCAAAAACCTGACCTCCCAAACCTAGGTCATAGTGTGGCATAATCCACATCATTATGGGGCTTCAAACTCCCACATACATGGATTTTATGGTGTTTATATCTTCCTTCATGATATTATTCTCCTATACTAGTGAAGCTTCTTGATAAAACACAAATGTGCTATGACAAAACAAAGACCCATCTAATATTTTCAATTTTAAAAATCCAAAAAATAATTATTATTTCTTATCAAAGGTTACTCTCATATAGACTTTTCCATACCAAAAATACTCACATTTCATCATGGTTTCTCCTGAATCGGTAATGATAATATCACATAGGATCACTATGGGGTAACACAATAAATATGTAACACAACCAACCATATATAGAAGCCTTATGATACTAACTATGAATTAACATCCACCATTAATTCACTTAGTCTATTTTATGATACACCCCAACAAGAAACCCATTAATATCTCCCCTTAGGTGGCACCATGATCCTTTATAGACTCTTGAAATTTAATCTTATATAGAGGGTCTATAGTGTGGTCCCCTTCTTTCACAGTTCAACCCTATCCAATTATTCAAAAATTTAATCTCATTAAACATCAAATATAACAAAACACCTCCTAATTATTAATTGATTGATCTCCCACACTAGAAATATATAGCAGGGACACCCCTACTTCACTCCAATCTTCACCAAATACCCGAGACACCTCATTATCATCCAAAAACATCTAAAAATACACATTAGAGATATTCAAACTCTTTTGATCCCAATTTGATCCCAAAATATTAAAAAATAAATTACTATGTGACATAAAATTAAAACACCCCCTGATTTCATTAACCCTTAATGATGTAATCAGTTAAATCCTTGGCCCCTACAAATTATGAATTATCTAGAATTCAAATTTTTTCTTTGATTTTGATTATATTAGATTTATTTCTATTATTTAATGTTAAATTTTATAATTTTATTTCTTTATTTGGTATGAGTATAAGTTGGGAATGAAAATAAATTTAACCTAGATCCTAGGATCAATAAGGGTAAACTTATAATTTTCTATTATGTAGATTGTCAAATGGGAAAATGGATTTAACCATTGAGTTTGAGACAGGGTGTATACTTTTTTTAAGACTTTATATTTGAACTGATTCCACACCCCAATTTTAATATATCCTATTATTTTATTTAATTGTTATTTTTATTATATTTGGAGAAATACGGGGCTAAATATTTCAGATATTTGGTAGAATTTATAGACCACATGGTTATCAAACATTCATAGCACTACTAGTAGAAATCATAAATTTTAATTTTACATGTATGATTTATTATTCAGTAGTGGAACATGGTTTAAGAACAATTATGAGTAACAAATATAATTTAATATTACATAGGGTTCCATTATAGTGGCTACCACATAGTTTGCACACATTTTTAAGTAACCATATTGTATAACTGTTTGGGGTGAATAGTTTGAATCCAGTAGTTAAAATATGATTGGTGCAAAGTTTCTAAAACCATTTAGAAAAACATTGCATGGTTACCAAATTTATTTTTATATATTAAATTTATGTTTTTACCTAGTAAATTTATGAAACTTTTGGATTCTATCTTTTAATTATTGATTTTTCCAACACCCATACATCACCACTCTCTCATTTCACCATATCCTTTGGATTCGTTATAAAGATTCGTCATTATCTGTAGTTAGTTCTTCAAGGTAAGTCCCTCTAGTTTGTAAAAATTATTCCAATTCTCATTTCTATTCCCTTTTTTCTTTCCATATGATGTTCATGATTCCCTAGGTTTTTGTGTTTCATGAATTTATTTGGGTTTTTTTTATTTATGGTTTGAAATTATTTTCTAGTGGCTTATCTTGCCTCTAAGTTATGGAATAACATTATTATTAACTAGTTTAATGTTTTGAGGTGGGTTAATATATAAATATACTCTTAAATATAAATACAAAAGTGATAGCCTCTTTCCAATCCATGTTCAAAAAATTTAAAAATATATATTAGATATCTATATTTATTCTTTTTCAAAGGATATTTTTTTTGTATTAAATTTCCATTCAGCATAAAGAGGATTTCTCATGTTTTATGGGTTTAAACTAATTTTCAAGGAAATAATGTACACTATGTTTTCTATAAAATAGAAACTTAATGTTTTTTTGATTAAATTTGGCACCTTTTCTAAAATTCTTTATTATAATTTTTAATGAATTAACATAATGTTTTGTTAAGATTTATTAAAATATAATTCCATATTAAGTATATTTATAATATAATTTCTATTAGTATGTTATTCTTGAGTTGTTTTTTAATCGATAAAGGGGTTTATATGGGTATTAAAATTTGGTATTTTATGTATTTAATTATATTTAAAATATATATACTTCTTTGTTGTAATTTGATATTATTTGGTAGTGTTATACTATTCAAGTGATCCCATTTATGTTCTTTATGAAAAATTTATAAATGATATTTATATTATCTAAGAATTATGGGTTTATCTTGGTCAGTTGATATGGTTATTCTTAATAAAGGGGATAATTATATGAAGGGTGATCAAAGGAGAGAGTGTTTAATGATTGGTGCTTCTTATGTATATTGTTATATGTTAAATAAAAATTTCTCACCTTTATTTTGTTCCATGGGAAACCATGGGTACCTAGGATGTAAATTGAGGTATTAGTACTACAAAATTTTATGATTATTCAATATAAAGTGACCTCATTTTATGATTATGTTCTAGGTAAGTTATTTTTCCTCTCAACCAGACTAGGTCGGGTAAACCTGACTATTTAATATATTGAATCCCATCTGGAGAGGACTATATGTATTTAATTTTGGTGATATCGTAGATTTTATTTAGATATTTTAGGTGTTTCCATTATGTTTGTCATTTATTTATTTATCCCATGATAATTTATTTATGGTAATTTCATGATAGTTTCTTATCACTAATAACTTTATTATGTAGTGTTATTTTCTTATAGATGTTTATATTTTTGTTATTTTAATTATATTATAGTGGTTTTTATAAAATATAACTAAATGTATTCTTCCCTCTATGAAAATAAAAATGATTTCATATAAAATGAAGGTGGTCATTTCAATAATATAGCTCTTTTCTTATTGTTTAAATTATATTTATGAAAAGGGTTTTCATCTTAAAGATTTAAATAATTTTTTATTTTTTATTTATTAAACATGAAAGGTGTATTTAAGTTGGGATGATTTATCTTACACCTTAATCATGATAATTTATAATTTCATGTTTCAAAATTTTATTTTTACATCAAAGTCCATCATTTCTTAAAGATCCATTAAGTATGTCTTGTCTTAAAATGTGAAAACTATATGATAGGGAAAGATTTTTTTGAGGTGGTAAACTCTCATTACTTATTTATCTAAAATGTAAAGTCTAATTTTATATAATTATTTTATTTTAGAATGAAAACTATTTACTTAAAATTCCATGCATGGTGAATGAGTAATATACATACTAAGAAATATTTTCTCACACCCTACATATATAATAGGTTTAGCATATGTTTTTCTAGGATATCTCAAGTGGTCCTTGTATTTTAGTCCATGTATGTTATATGTTGTAAGTGATAATAATTCACATGATGCATGAATATGGGTGTTTATTCTTTCCATTTTATATTATCTTGGCTATATTTTTGTTTCATCTTGTCTATTGAGACACATCAAAACTTATTTTTCTTGCTTCGATTTTCATTATTTTGATCTTTTATGGGTTATTATATTAAAGTTAAATATTTTTTATGTGAGGTTATTTTGTTTATATTTACTGTTTTTTATGGTTTGATGATGTTATATTTATACTCTTATTCCTTATTTATTTTTAATTTATAATTAAAACTACTTATTTTATATATGTTCTTCCCCAACTTATGAAGTGGTTATATTGATTTTTTATGTGGAAATTACATGATTATTATTTTTATATTAGGTGTAATCATTACCAATTATGTATCTATTGATGCCCTGACACTAGTTTTTAGCCTGTAGTGATTAGAAATGAACATTGGGCCATGTCATAGTCCATATATAGTGATTTGGTATATTTAACTAGGTTTATTTTTGAAAAAAATGGTATCATAGATTTTTTATTACTTGGGGAGTCATGTTATTCAAGGTATAAGACCATTGGGGCTTAATGGGTATGTGTGAGCAAGTTTCTAACTGATATTTTTTGTATTGAACCTTGAGTTTCTAAGGGTATTACGGAATTGTGTTCCACAAATTCCATTATTTTCACCATTATTCACATGTTTGTATTTTTTTTAATTGGGTATTTTTGTTTTAAATTGATGTTCTATAAGTTTTTTTTGAGA
Source organism: Viscum album (assembly GCA_963277665.1). Lineage (NCBI taxonomy): Eukaryota > Viridiplantae > Streptophyta > Magnoliopsida > Santalales > Viscaceae > Viscum > Viscum album. The sequence continues at coordinate 579,961,573 of OY728129.1, read as the reverse complement.
AAATACAGGTTTTGGAGTGAAAAATGTGAAGAAACATTATTTCATGAAAAACTATATTCTCTCTAGAAAACTATGTACATATCGTGTACCTCATTCTGAACAGCCTCTAATAGGATTTTCAGGGTTAGTGTATAGTTTTATATATTTCATGGTCAAACTATAGACAACTAATGTTTTTGAAATTATTTATATTTTGATTCTTAATGATTCTGAATTGTTTTTATAATTTTCTATTATTGATTTAAGATGAATTGAGGTGAATTTATATGGATTATTTATGGTAATTATCTTAGTCGAATTTAGTTTTTCATAAGGAAACATTGAGTGACAATATCTTAAAGGGATAATTTTGGTAATTATAGATATTTTATTAAATTTTTTTGACAAAAAATGAGTTTTGGTTTTATAAACACTACATTTTTATAAAAATAACGGGTGTTGTATAATTTTTTATGGGATTTATTATGAAGTTATATAAAATTCATTTAGGATTCATTATTTTTTTTTATTTTTTAGATTCTTTCAAATTATTATTTTTAAAATTTTAATATATTGTATGTTTTTTGAAGTATTTATATTGATATATCCCAAAAAAGGTTTTCATGAAACATTCTAGTTAAATGTTTTGGCTACTAAAAATGAATTTCATATATGTTATAAGGTATTTTTAAATGGTTTTTAGATGTTATTGTAAGATTTTTTTTGTTTTTTAGGTTTTAAAAGTTTTGGTAAGTAAATTATGGGTATTATTAGGGTGTAAGTGGACTTCTTTTGTTGCTATGATATTGATTCATTTTTTAATATTTATTTTTAAGTAGTTTTAAACTTAGAAAATTATTTTGACTATGTTTCTTATTTTCCATGATTTTAGAGTATACTCCCCCAAGTTATTATGAAACTTTAAGAGGGAGAAATAGTTAAATATTCACAAGATACCTCTTTATTTGATCTGATTTTATCTTAATCAGTTGTGGAATTTTCTTCGGTTATGAATCATAGTGTTCCTCCTATGCTAGTGAAACCTAGATATTGGGTTTAAGAGTTTTAGAATCTATGTCTTTCTACCTTTCAAAGTTAGTTAGGTTCCCATGAATTAAAATAAAGTATTTAGAATATTAAGAAGATCTTCAACATTATTGAACTCCAAGAGTCACTTAAGATCAAGTTATCATTATTTATTATGTAAGGTATAACTTTCAAGTTATGGAAGTCTATTTCTGGTTAGATGAAGACTGACCAGTACACCCATCTTATCTTGTGAAATAGATTCCAGAGTTAAGTGATACACAACAGGTTTACCATTTTTTGTTCCCCTCAGATCTCACACCCCTTGATCATTTTCTATTTCGAAATGGCTTCCAAAAAGTTTATTCGTTGATCTAGAAACACATAATGGTTCTATATATGAAGGTAAATACTTTCTAAAGGCAATAACTCATTAGGTGTTTTCAAAAACTACACTTAATAACTCACATTGGTCAAAAGGATGGGAGTTTGAGATCATCACACTCTTTTGGGGGGAAATTTGGCCTCCTCTGGGACTCTCATATAGATTTAAGAGATATTCATTAATCTATAATTAATTCCCAAGTATGATGTGGGTCATACTAATATTTGATATCAATTATTGGAATATATAGATCTTATAATTTTCTCTCTATATATATATATCTGAGGTTCTTCATCAACTGAGATATCTATATGTATATGAGGTTCTTCATTGATGGTATCCTCTTGTGTACTACATAGAGATTCATTGGTCATTATTATGATGATGTTGTTTTTGTTTCCACATAGTGGGGAACTCTAGAGTTTATTGTCATCCAAGGAGACAAAGGTAACTTTGGAGTTTATCGTCATCTAGGGAGACAAGATTTGTTTTGATGTTGGGATAGAACCCATAGATAGGATTCCTATATATCATTTTGAAATAAATCAGAACTCATGTAGTTTTTTTCCTCTTAATGGTGAACATAACACCTTTTAAGGTCATGTGATTAGGACCTGACCATACAAAACAACATCATGTGGAAAGGACTTCTAGGTGGAAGGTTCCTAGTCAATGTTTAGTGTAGGACTTATGCTGAAGTAGCCCAGAAAATATTAGAGAGCTTTAGATTCATTGGTTTGAATTAAACCTTACTGGGAATGTGGTCCATCAATAATATGGTTTATATGGGGTGTTGGGTTTGATCCTTAGGGAGGCTTCATTGGTATCCTATTTGGATGGGAATCAAATCCCACATAGTTCGGTAAATCTCACAGAGAAGCATGGACCTTTTATAGAATTAATTTTTTGAATACTCCTAAAAAGGTCTCATTGTATAAGTGACCATGATTTATGTATCATCTCATGGTGATATGGAGACTTATTTGGGCTTACACCTAAGGAGGAGTCCTATAAGACAAATTGAGGGGCTTACACCTAAGGATGATTCCCTAATAAATTGGGGGTTAGGATTGGGGATAACTTTTGAAAAGGATGTAACTTGATCTTGGGCCTTAGATATGAATCCTACATATCCAAGTTAGAGTTTTAATTAGAGTTCTCATAGTTCAGTATGTCGCATGGATCATGTAGGTGTCATGATTATCACTAAACTCTAATCCCACACAATCCATTCTTTGTAACACCCCGAGATTTTATGAAAAATATTAATTTAATTTCATTGATGACTTGTGTTGTATGCTACACCAAAATTAGATTTTGCTATACGTAACACCGTATTAGCTTATATTATTTGCAAAAACTATTCTTGGCTTGTGTTGAATGCAAGAGCAACCTTCCTCAATAGCGTGTGTTGTACGCGATACTAAGTTTCACTAAACAATGATATATTGTTATAATATTATTATGAACTAGCCATTATGAATATTAGTAACTACATTTTTAATTCTATTACATTATAATTCATCTTACACATTTTATAGAATATGGTATGAGAATAAAATAAATTTTTCGGGTAAAATAAGTATTTTAAAAAAAATGCAGTTTTTCTTCCTTTTGATGGCGCACCAACATTAAATTTATTTTTTGACATGTTTATAAGTTAAATTTTACAAAATAAAATTATTATTTTGAATCATGATATAAAAAATTACTTTGGATAAATTTTTTATATTTTTCTGATAAGTTTCTTATTTTGATGAATAGTAAAAATACGCTAAATTTTAATTAAAAACAACTTATTTCATAGAGGTAATTTATATGGTTTAATTATAACATTTAATGGTTATAATTTATAAATAGAATATATTTTTACCATATAATATAATGTAAGTCAATACCATTAATTTTACACTGAATTCATAAGTAAAAATATTTCAATCTTTTGCAACATTTTAACTTTTAAAACCTGTTTTCTAAACAGCAGGATTAATTTAAAATTAAATACTGAAACTTTTGTGTTTTGAATTTGGAAAAATGGTTTCCATATTTGGAATTAGTAGGTCCAAATTATGTTAATAAGCTACTTTTTATTCTTAGGCATTATGAATAGTAACTACGGTAAATTTTATTCTCCATAGTTAAAGGTAAATCGGGTAATTAAGGGTAAATATAATAATATAAAATAACCCTAACATGTTTCTTAAGATAATTAGATGATTATATTTTTCACTAAATCATTTATGGGGCAAAATTTAATCTAATTTAACCCACTAGTATTTGATTAAGTCCTTTTATTTATTTTATTTAAAGGAATGTCAAATATGTCTCACTCAAACTGTAATAATTAGATTATTTTTAATATAAGGTTATATAGAATATAAATTCGATTATAAATTCTAATTTGAACTCTAAAATGTTTTTCTTTATCTTGTTAATTTATTTGTAATTTTTAAGAAATATTTATTTACCTTAATATCTTATACATTAGTGATGTAGAAATAATTTATTTAGTGAAAAATCAATAATATAATTTTTATTAAAAACAAAATACCTATCAAAAGGACCATAAACTTGACTAAACATTATTGGTAGAGTATATATATAACCTGAGAATCGAAGGGTCTATTTTTGGACCATTTTAAGCCTTATAAAACTGATTAGGACATTTATATTATTTTATTTTAAATGATGTCAAAGATTTCACCTTCATAATTTAATAAATATAACAATTTACATTTTGTCATTTAAAGATGATAAATTATTGTAAAAATATTATTATTAAAGTTATTATATTTATATTCATCATAGGATTTTATTTTTAATTTTTATGAAAAAAATAAGTATATTAAATAATTATACAAAAATATTGTAGTAATTATTTTATTAAGAGATATACAAAATAAATGGTTTTAAGAATATTAAAATAAATAATATATGAACAAATTATTGTGCCCCATGAATTTTTTTGATTCATATGACATGTTAGTAATCTATTATATATTTTTTTCGAACATATCTTCTGTTTGGTTTTTATTTAAATTGAAATAATGAATAATATCAAAATTGACATTATTGATATTTTATAAAAATAACATATTATTAAATTATTTAAAGATCAAAAAAATATTTAAAAACTACAAATTGATAATTATATGGTCTAAAAGGTTATAGTGTATCCAATTATGGGAAATTGACCACATTTAAGTATGTATTTATAATAATTTAAAATATATAATTTTATTACCACAAATAAAATTAAATATATTAAATAATGATAAATCAAGTGAATAAGGTTTAAAATAAACATAAAACATGTCTAAATTTTATTGGTTGATGATATTACAACCCTATATCATCGCAACTTCTAATTGGGTCATTTTTGGAGGTTTTTAAGAGGGTTTTCATTTTATTCTAAATTAATATTTTTGAGGTTTCCAAAGGTGCCCCTCTCCTCCCTTATAAAAGGGAACCCCATCCCTATCCTCTTCACAAATATTTGAGCGTTCATACTCGGCCAAACCCTGCCCAGTTTGCTTATCCACTTCCATAGAAACCTACTATAGGTCCTGGTTTTCTTCAAGTACCATCTTTAGTGCCCTAAGAGGAGGTTAAGAGAAGGCGCGTCGAAGAAGAGGTAATCTCTTCTATCGATTCTTTCAAGTTTCTTTATTCTTATACTTCCTCTTCATTAGTTGTTTCATTATAAAGTAATAACATCAGTATAACTAATATAATGATATGTTATTATAAATATGAAACAACCCCATTTCACCTTCTATCCATCCTACGTAAAACGAAATCACCACGCGTGCGTACGTACGGAATACCGTCTCCACGCCGTGGTGTAATCTATTTTTCGACCACCACCTTACTTGGATGGGTATAATGGTGTAAATAATAAATATATATGGTTATTATAATATCATAATGATTCTGAGATATTATATCATTCAATCCAATTCTATTCAATAATTATAGGAATGATATTATCGCTCGTGCGTACATACGGACTATCGTCTCCACGAACGCGATGAGATTCATTTTCCATGATTAAATATTCGAGTATGATTATAAAGTATATATATAATAAATAACGATGAAATATATTACATAATAATGATACTGGACTTATGTACATATGTGTTTCATTTACTTAATTCAATTCAATTCAATAAGGAAATGAAAACAGTGTTCATGCGGTTGTACGGCCTACTGTCTCCATGAACGGTGTATTTAATTCCATTTATCGATCTATCATATATATTTATATACTGAATATATATTATATATATAAATCATGTATTACATTCTATAATTAGTTAAATCAGGATATGTGTAATAATATCAAGAACAACAAATCGAAACACGTACGATAAATGAAACAATTTTACCCAAAACGCTGCTTTAACATAGAATTTACAAAAGAACAGGTAATATAAAGTCATAAGTGAACCATATATGATATAATAACAATGAATATTATTTTTTAATAATTAAGTGACATTATTTAAATCATTATACATGAGGTTCAAATACATACAAAGTATATCATACATGAGGTAAGGGATAATTATTCTAATCTCGTTCTTATCTGAGATTGTTTATTAGTAAGTATTTACAGGGGTTATATATTTCATCCATGTCCATAAAAATGTTTTTCACAAAGTTTTTAATATTCTTCCATGTACTTTTAAAGTCATGTTTACCCCTATTTGACTTTTACTTTGTGTTATGTAAGGAATCTTTCTTTTGTTTACCATACGTGGTACTTTTTGACTTTTCTGTTAAAAGTACAAGGAGAATGTTTTTTTATCTTATAAGGAATGAATATATTTTTATGGTTTAATAATTCCTTATTTTCATGAATATTCTTCTACACTATTTCATGATTATTTTCAACAAAAATTATTTATTTTTAAAATTTCATGGAATTTTGGGAAAAGAAAATGATTTTGAAGAAGAAAGGATATTTTCCTCAATAATTCATTTCAAAAGTTTTATCAAAACCATTTTCCATAAAAGGTGAAATTATTTAATATGTGTATGTTTCAAGTATAATGTATCTATGATTTACATGGTTTCAATTTTCTTAGGATGAAATGATATACATTTGTTTTATATGGATTATGTTATGATGGGATGATGTTTATGAAACCCATTTAATTCATTGGGTTGTGATGAATGATTTATGTATATATTGTGGCACACGTAAGAATGATTTCATTATTATATGGTTGGGACATATATCTACCTCCATTGCATTGGGTAAAGATTTATATCTCATGTGATAGACATGGCTGGAACAACAAGTTAATCTTGTTCAGTGACACTGGACTGGAACGAGGAGTGAACTCGATTCAGTAAGGGAATTTGTCCACTAAGATAGTCTTGGAAGAAATTACTTGGCTACTATGGAAATAATATCATGTGATTAATGGTTTTCCACAATTACATGTTTTATTCCCATGCTATTTTATCATGATTAATGTTCCTTTATGATCTATTCCTTATGTACTACCAAGATTTATTTCTCAAGATTTTGATGTTTAAACTTTTTGCTCATGTTTTTTTAAGTTAAAATGTATATGATTTGTTTTATTTTCTCCATGATTACCCTTACTGAGCATTTTATCTCACCCTTTATATTTTTTCTTTTTCCTAGGATTTAAAGAAAGGTTTTAGGTAAGAAAATAAAAGGGGAAGATCTTTATGGGAGATGTTGAAGATCTTTCACCATGATTAGAAGATTATGTTCTGAGTTTCCAAAGACACTAAACTATTACGGTCCTTGAGTGTTGGTTCTTGTTATGTATTAATTATTCTACAAAAGTAATGTAATTTCCATGTACGTCAAGCCTTGGTCTCTATAGTTGGTATCAGAGGAATGGTTTAGTTAACCTTTGGAAACTAGGATGAGAAAACTTTAGTGAAATCCCTATAGATATTTCTAAGGTATGTCTAGGGATTTCCTTAAGGTTAAGTATAAGTATATGTTATATTCCTAGAATTACGGTAACGATATTATAATTAAACCTAAGATGTTATATATTGAATGTACTCCCCCTTTATTATGTCTTTTTCCTAGCACGATTTATGCCTCTCACATTGTTCTTTTTGGGTTTTAGACAATGGCTAGAACCCGAAGGAACCATGTTGATCAATGTAATGGAAAATGCAATGATTTTCCTCTTGAACTACCAAATGTGATGGGAGATGGAGTGAAATATCTTATTTCTATACTTACACAAGCTATGAATCATTCTGGACTTCCATATGAGCAGAGAAAGGAACAATATTTAATTGAGTCCTTCATGAGGCAATGTCCACCTTCTTTCAATGGGTCTTCTGATCCACTTGTTGCTGAACAATGGATCAGTACCATTGAAAATATATTTTCCATACTTCTCTGTATGGAGCATGAAAAATTCATTTTGACTATTTACCATTTAGAAGGTTAAGCAGACCAGGGGTGGACTCTAATTAAGAATACAAGGCCCCAAGATGCAATTGAATCCATGGAATGGGATGAGTTTAAGAACTTTTTTTTTCAATAAGTACTTCCCTCATATTCTTTGAAAAATATGGAAAAGTAATTCCTTGAGCTTAAGAAAAAGGATGATGAATCTATTAGTATATATGAAGTGAATTATACAAGTCTTGCAACGTATGCATCTGGCTTTGTCATCCAACCTGAAAGTAAAGTTGATCGATTATTCAGTGGCTTAAAACCAAGTCTTAGAAGGGCATTAACTATAAGAGACTTCAGTAGCTATGAAGAAATTGTACATTGTGCTATCAAGGTAGAACTGGAATTCGGTGTTACATATCCATCTCATGGTTTTTGACAAGAAAAGAAAGATTGAGTTCAAGAAAAAAATTTAGAACCATGGTGAAAAGAAGATGAATGTTACTTTATGATCAAAGTGTGGAAAGAAGCATGGTAGAGATTGACTAAAAGGTACTAGAAAATTTTTTAAGTGTGGAAAAGAAGGTCATCGAGAATTTTAGTGTCGAAGTAATGGGAAAAAGGTAGAAAATTATGTGAATAGAGAAAAGACTATAGAGAACGCTCCACCAACACTTCAATGCTTCAAGTGCAAGAAAATGAGGCATTATGCAAATCAATTCCCTAATCCAAGGGGTAATGATGATCGACATGAGAAACCTATTAAGGCAAAGGATTAAGGGAAGTCACATTCAATCACTATTTGTGATGTTGAGTATGACAATGATGTCATTGAATGATTAAGTGTTTATGTAATGGGATTTCAAAATAGTATCATAGAATCTAATTTATGGTATCGTGGAATTTTAGAATATCTATGTATTGGTTTTCAATAATTATATGGTACCGATAACCATGAAAATTGATTGAAATATTTTTGGAAAAAAGATGATATGAACATAATGAAGGGATAAAGATAAAATGAAATGAGCTCATGACTGATATAAGGACAAAGTTATATCATGGTTTGATTATATAGAAATTTTGGGATTTTGGTGTGTGGGAAGAGTAAACATTTGAAATCATTCGTGTTTTCACTAAGGTTCAATCGGTATCCATTTTTCAAGAGAATAAATGATTAAGGTATTCACATGTTTGGAATGTGACCAATAAGATATATCGTATGATAGATGATGGTACTCACATTCTCGGTAGATGACATTTCTAGTAATCATTTACATTACACTAGGAGATTGGATAGAAGTATTTTGGATAAGCCTAAAGATTGGAATGGATTAAGTTGGACATAAGTGAGTATTGTTTAAGGCTAGAACTTTTTTCGATATTATTGATGGAATTTTATCATAATGTAGTTTTAGAAATAGGACAACCTGCAGGACAGGCGACAACTCATCGCGTCAGATAAGGCTGTAGGAATCGAACCCACAACCGAAGTGCGACCGACCTTTATCACATACCACTGGCCTACAAGACGTCCCTGTCTAGTAGAAACTAGTTTTATATTATTAAGCGGTATGATAGATGAAGTATAAGTCCATTTTTGGAATCATATACGATTAACCTCACCATAGATGGACTTATGTATATTTGATAAATTTTGTTATCCTTTTGTTTGAGACTGATGGAATGACCCATAATTCTATCACATGATCTACTAACACTTCACAAATGACATATTCAACTTCATTTCTTTAAGAGATGAAGTGGAAATTATTCATGTAATGAACAACGGTGAGATTGTACCAAAATCAAGAAAGTATTTCTTCTAATTCCAATTTTTTCAACTTTAGAGAAATGATCTTGAAAACCAAAAATTTTATCTGAGTGTCCTCATATCTGATGAATCAGATGGTACCTTAGATCATCACAAATTTATGGCTTTGTGATTATTGGATTTTTTATATCCATGTTCTCTACCACTCTCCATCAGAACTTTATGGTTAGATTTCTCTTTTATATCCATATTTTCACCTATGTTCTCCTATGTAGAAACCCAGTGATTAGTTAATTTGGGTAACCGTTACGTTTTATAATTTATTTTTTAATGTTATGTTTTGGTATTCTTTATTACTATGTTGGTTTCTATTAAAGAAACTTTTAAGTATTAAACCTTTTATAACCCCGATGAATTTTGAAAGGGAAATTCATTTTCAGGGGGGTAGAATGTAACACCATGAGATTTTATGAAAAATATTCTTTTAATTTCATTTATTTCTTGTGTTGTACACTACACCAAAATTATCTTGTGTTATACGCAACACCATATTAGCTTATATTATTCACAAACACTATTCTTGGATTGTGTTGCATGTAAGAGCAACCTTCCTCAATAGCGTGTGTTGTACGCAATACTAAGTTTCACTAAACAACGATATATTGTTATAATATTATTATGAACCAGCTGACATGAATAGTAGTAACTAAATTTTGAATTTTATGACATTATAATTCATCTTACACATTTTATAGAACATTTTATGAGAACAAAATAAATTTTTTGGGTAAAATAATTATTTTTCAAAAAAATGCAGTTTTGCGGCAATTTGATGGTGCATCCACATTAAATTTAGTTTTGACATGTTTATAAGTTCAATTTGAGAAAATAAAATTCTTATTTTGAATCATGATATAAAAATTTACTTTGGATAAATTTTTGATATTTTTCTGATAAGTTTCTTATTTTGATGAATAGTAAAAATATGCTAAATTTTAATTAAAAACAACTTTTTTCATCGGGATAATTTATTTGGTTAAATTATAATATTTAATGGTTTTAAATTATAAATATAATATATTTTAACCATTTAACATAATTTAAGATTACCAATAATTTTACACTAAATTCATAAGTAAAAACATTTCAATCTTTTGCAACCTTTTAACTTTTAAAACCCGTTTTCTCAACAGCAGGATTAATTTTAAATTAAATAATAAAACTTTTGTGTTTTCAATTTGGAAAAATGGTTTCCATATTTGGAATCAGTAGGTCCAAATGTTGTTAATAGGCTACTTTTTATTCTTAGGCATTATGAATAGTAACTACGGTAAATTTTATTTACCATTGTTAAAGGTAAATCAGGTAATTAATGGTAAATATAATATTATAAAATTACCCTGACACATGTCTTAATAAAATTAGATGATTATATTTTTCCCTAAATCATTCATGGGTCGAAATTTAATCTAATGGAACCCACTTGTGTTTGATTAAGACCTTTTATTTATTTTATTTAAAGGAAAGTGAAATATGTCTCACTCAAACTTTAATAATTATATTATTTTTAATATAAGGTAATATATAATATAAATTCAATTATAAATACTAATTTGAAATCTAAAATGTTTTTCTTTATCATGGTAATTTATTTGTAATTTTTAAGAAATATTTAATTACTTTAATAGCTTATACATTAATGATGTAGAAATTATTTATTTAGTGAAAAATAAATAGTATAGTTTTTATTAAAATAAAAATACCAATCAAAAGGACCATAAAATTGACCAAAAATTATTTGTCGAGTATATATATTCCATAATAATCCAAGGGTCTATTTTTGGACCACTTGAATCCTTATAAAACTGATTAGAACATTTATATTATATTATTTTAAATGATGTGAAAGATGTCACCTTCATAATTTAATAAATATAACAATTTAAATGTTGTTATTTTAAGATGATAAATCTGAGTAAAAATATTATTATGAATGTTATTATATTTTTCTTCATTATAGGATTTTATTTTTATTTTTTATGCAAAAGATAATTATATTAAATAATTATACAAAAATGTTGTAGTAATTATTTTATTAAGAGATATACCAAATAAATGGTTTTAAAAATATTAAAATAAATAATATATGAAAAAATTAATGTTCCCCATGATTTTTTTGAAGAATATGACATGTTAGGAATCTATACTATATTTTTTTTCGAAAATATCTTCTGCGTGGCTTTTATTTAAATTCAGATAATGAATAGTGTCAAAATTGACACTATCGATATTTTATAAAAATAACATATTATTAAATTATTTAAAAATCAAAAAAATATTTAAAAACTACAAATTGAAAATTATATGTTTTAAAAGGTTATAAAGTATCCAATTATGTGAAATTAACAACATTTAAGTATGTATTTATAACAATTTCAAATATAGAATTTTATTACCACAAATAAAATTAAATAGATTTAATAATGATAAATCAAGTTGATAAGGTTTAAAATAAACATAAAACATGTCTAAATTTTATTTGTTGATGATATTAAAACCCTATATCATCTCATATTTTAATTGAGTCATCATTTGTTGTTTTTAAGTGGGTTTTAATTTTATTATATATTAATATTTTTGAGGTTTCTAAAGGTGCCCCTCTCCTCCCTTTTAAAAGGGCACCTCCTCCCTCTCCTCTTCACAAATATTTGAGCCTTAAAACTCGGCAAAAACCTGACCATTTTACTTATCCACTTCCATATAAACCTACTAGAGGTCCTGGTCTTCTTTAAGAACCAACTTTAGTGCCCTAAGAGGAGTTTAAGAGAAGGCGCGTCGAAGAAGAGGTAATATATTCTACCGATTCTTTGAAGTTTATTTATTCTTCTACTTCCTCTTCATTAGTTGTTTCATTATAAAGTAATAAAATAAGTATAACTAATATACTGATATGTTATTATAAATATTAAACAACCCCATTTCACCTTCTATCCATCCTATGGAAAATAAAATCACCACGCATGCGTACGTACGAAATACCATCTCCACGTCGTGGTGTAATCTGTTTTTCCACAACCACCTTACTTGGATGGTTATAATGGTGTAAAGAATAAATATATATGTTTATTATAACATCATACTAATTCTGATATATTATATCATTCCCGCCAATTCCATTCAATAATTATGGGAATGATATCATCCCTCGTGCGTACGTACGGACTACTGTCTCCACGAATGCGATGAGATTCATTTTCCATGATTAACCATTAAAGTATGATTATAAAGTATATATATAATAAATAATCATGAAATATATTACATAATAATTATACTTTATTTATTTACATATTTTTTTCATTTATTTAATTCCATTCAATTCAATAAGGAAATGAAAACAGCGTTCATGTGTACGTACGACTTACCGTCTCCATGAACAATGTATTTCATTCCATTTATCGATATATAATATATATTTATATACTGAATATATATTATATATATAAATCATGTTTTACATTCTGTAATTAAGTAAATCATGATATGAGTAATAATATCATGAACAACAAATCGAAACACGTATGATAAATGAAACGATTTTACCCAAAATGGTACTTTAACATGAAATTTACAAAAGAACTGGTAATATAAAATCATAAGTGAACCCTATATGATATAATAACAATAAATATGATTCTTTAATAATTCAATGACATTATTTAAATCATTATACAAGAGGTTCGGATACATACGAATCATATCGGACATAAGGTAAGGGATAATTATTCCATCTCGTTCTTATCTGAGACTGTTTATTCATAAGTATTTACTGGGGTTATATTTTTCATCCATGTCCATAAAAATGTTATTAATAATGTGTTTAATATTCTTACATGTATGTTTAAAGTCATTTTTTCCCCTCTTTGACTTTTACTGTGTGTTATGTAAGGAATCATTCTTTTGTTTACCATAAGTGGTACTTTTTGACTTTTCCGTTAAAAGTATGAGGAGAATGTTTTTTTATCTTATACGTCATGAACATATTTTTATGGTTTAATAATTCCTTATTTTCATGAATATTATTCTACAATATTTCATGATTATTTTCAACAAAAATCCTTTAATTTTAAAATTTCATGGAATTTTGTGAAAAGAAAATGATTTTGAAGAAGAAAAAATATTTTCCTCAAGAATTCATTTCAAATGTTTTATCAAAAACATTTTCCATATAAGATGACATTATTTCATATATGTATGTTTCAAGTATAATGTCTCTATTATTTACATGGTTTCAATTTTCTTATGGTGAAATGATATACATTTGTTTTATATGGATTATGTTATGATGGGATGATGTTTATGAAACCCATTTTATTCTTTGGGTTATGATGAATGATTTATGTTTATATTGTAGCACATATAAGAATGATTTCATTATGAGATTGGTGGGACCTATATCTCCCTCCAATGAATTGGGTGAAGATTTATATCTCATGAGATAGACATGGATGGAAGGACAAGTTAATCTCATTCAGTGATACAGGACTGGAACGAGGAGTGAACTCGATTCAGTAAGGGAATTTGTCCACTAGGATGGTCTTGTCAGCAATGCCTTGGATACTATAGAAATCATATCATGTGATTAATGGTTTTTCAAAATTACATGTTTTATTCCCATGCTATTTTATCATGATTAATGTTCCTTTATGATCTATGCTTTATGTACTACCAATATTTATTTCTCAAGATTTTTATGTTTAAACTTTATGCTCATGTTTTTTTAAAGTTCAAATTTATATGAATTGTTTTATTTTCTCCATGTGTACCCTTACTGAGCATTTGAGCTCACCCTTTATATGTTTTCTTTTCCCTAGGATTTAAAGAAAGGTTTTAGGTAAGAAAAAGAAAAGGGGAATATCTTAATGGGAGATGTTGAATATCTTTCCCCGTGATTAGAAGATTATGTTCCATGTTTCCAAAGACACTAAACTATTACGGTCCTTGAGTGTTGGTTCTTGTTATGTATTAATTATTCCGCAAAAGTAATGTAATGTCCATGTACGTCATGCCTGGGTCTCTATATGCTTGGTGTGAGAAATAAGAGGTAGTGGAAGATTTAGAAAACACCACACTTTTCCTCTTTTTATTTGGTGGAATCGGATTGGGTGATGATGGAAGAGGCGATGGATATGACACTTCCGTCTCTTCCATTCTCCTCGAAGAGGGAATGAAAGTGAAGGATGCAAAGGTAGAGAGGAGTAAGAGTCAAACCTCCTTAAAAAAGGCTAGCATCTTACTATAATAAGGAAACCCTAAAATTGGTTTTTCGGTAGTATAAGGATCTAAAATAAAGTTTAATGGAAAATAAATCACGATCGTTACTATCCTTACTGGGAGCTAGAGGCTTCGGGTCTTAGAGACGAGAAGGGTCAGACATGATCCAAACCCTAATCCTTAGAGACCAGAAAATTCCAAACATTGTCCCTTGTGTATGGTTCCTCATGAATATAGATATATAGATATACATCTTCCATGAGAATCCTAACCATCTAGTAGGACTAGTGAGCGGAACCTAAGACAGTATAAATACAAATTCAAATGGGAGACACTTTGGCATGCCTTTTCCCATGGGTTTTTAAGTCCGGAGGCCTTGGTGGAGGTTTTGATTTGATCCATCTTAGAAAAGGGGATAAATAAGGATAAGGTATTCCATGGATGGAATTGAAGAAGGCATGATGAATTTATCACCTAGGTTTGAGGGTACAACAAACCAAAGAGGATTGTGCAAGGGGTGATTCGTGCAGGCAGGTCTGGGAGAACTGATGGCACCTTGGGTGATGGACACCATGGATGACTACACTTGGGCAAGGCATTGTTCGAACCATCAAGGGTATCCATAGGTATTCCCAAAATTAATTTGTGTCGGTCCCTATTTGAGGAAGGGGACCTCACACTAGTCATCATTAATCATAGGTTGGGCGAAAGCCACACGCAGGTCCCTGTTCTAGGAAGGGTACTTTGTGCTAGTCTTCGTTAATCAGGGGTGGGGAAAATTATTTGTGTAGGTGTTGTTTCTTTAAAACTTTGTGAGGAAATTAGTTTCATTATTAACCTTTAATTACCTCTTATTTAAGTGTTAGAGAACTACCTTGAATGTTACGGAGTGCTTGGGCGAAGAAATAGGGTGATCAGATCATCGATTGGACTTCTGGGGATTCTACACATACAAATGAAGACCCTAGGGCCCTATTTATAGGAAAATATGGTACCTTGAGAAAAGGAGTAATATTTCATAGGTTTTGCGTGTAGGTCATCCACCCAAGGTCCCACGCTGGCAGCTTGCACGCTCATAGAACTTTGAGGGGGGATTTTGCAAATGGTCTTTAGGGCCTTCGAAAAACATGAACTCTTCTACTTCTTTCATTCTATTTTCCTTAAAGTATTTCCCTTTTTCGTAATTTCATCCATGTAAAAAAACATAATTTCAACAATATATCCCCCTTAGGATTGGATCTGATCTAAAAAGGAGGGTCTAATCCAAAGGAAAAGGGATGAAAAAGATTAATGGTACATGCAAGGTGTTCGCCCAAGGAATCCATACTGGTAGTTCGTTGAAGTATACTGCATAGACAGGGCACATATACAGGTCATTCTGGGATGATTTATCACCTATAAATAGGGACCTCATTTCTGTGAATATCTATCATGGCTCCGAGTTTTTAGGTCTCACTAGACTAGTCTCCCACATAGATCTTCCTCTTAAGTTTTTTCACTAAGGATATCATTTTCATAGGAAAAATATGTATCTGGATGCATGATGTGGAGGTTTTGGTGAGTGACTTTCATGGGGATCATGAATGATACCCTTGTAAAAGGAACTTGTGTGAGAAACTTGAGTGAGCCACTTTCATGAAATAATGCCTTTTCCAAATTTTCTTATTTTCTTGGCTTTCTTAAAAATGGACCAACTTTGAAATGAACTGGATGCTTTTTTTCAGGCTCAATGGAAAATAAGATGGTTTTTATTTCTAAAAAACAAGATAGAAAATGTATTGAGGAGATGATGAAATATGTAGGGCATGACTGTTATGCGGTCTGTGACACTTCTGTTCATGATCTGTCAAGGTATTTAAATAAATATCACAAGGATATTCCAAATATCGGTTATATTCCACTTTATGGGCATGGGAATCTGTAAGAGGTCCTCACACCAGCTCCAAAGAACTACACCCCAGACTCTTAGTTGCAAGAATATAATAATTTCTAAACTGCCAAAATTTACCGCACATGTGCTTTGATCAATGTCGGGACATCATCCAGAACTTGTTTTTGACATCACATCCCATGTTCTCTGGATCTGAAACCGCACAAAGTTGAACTAAATCCACATTTCTATTAAACCATATTTCAATATTTAGAGACATATCAATATAAGAAATGGAGTAAATTTTGGGTATTTATCCAAAAAAGGGGTGTTAATCATGCATGGATGTGGGCATACTAGGTGTGCCAAGTCTATGTAGAATTCAGAAAGGTTTTGGAAGATATTAGAATTTATGAGGCATTGTGGGTTGGGAATTTATGTGTATAGAAATGATGAGTTTTTTCTGGAGTTATTGGGTTGGTGTAGTCTGTAGACAAATTCATTTCATCTGATGTATGGAGAAGTTGGAACTAGTTTTTGGAATGTTTACAAGATCTCCAGGCCCCACTTTCAAGTATCCAATGAGCTTTCCCAAGGTGGAGAATGGAATCTTAATCAACATGTTATGGTAAATGCTAGAAAATGGAGAGTTTGATTAGTGGGGATATAAAATCAAGACCAATGTTCCATCTAAGGAACATCTTGCACGGTTTCTAGCCATTTGTCTCTGTGTCTATTTTCTTCCTGTCAGTGATTCTAAGGGAGACATAAGGTCTATAAAATATTTTGTAGTAGACAAGCTGGCAGAGAATAAGTTTTTGGGGTTGGACACCATTGTTTTGAAAAAATTTCATTGAAGTCTATTGTATATTAATCTATAGAAATATCCCTTCATAATAATAGAAATGTTCTAGGTTTTTTTGGAATGGATTGCAACCCACTTCAGAACTTAGTCTATGCTAAGAAGGATCAAGGTATTAGGGAGAATGATTCGACCATATATAAAAGTTTTATCTGAAATTCCACCCCTACCTTTGAAACCCCACAAAATCCAAAAAAGTTTGTGTTAATTTAATGATTTCAACTTATTTTCCCATGGGAATCATCTCACATGTATAAGTTTTGAAGATGGGAAGGAAAACATTGATCTTAGTTCATACATGATGGCCTCTATGGATAGTGTATTGTTGACCATGGTCGATGGTGAGAATATATGTGAGGATTATGTACCTTACCAATTTTCATTCCTATTCAAGTTCCTACACAAAATAACTGTATCCCCCTAGTGCAAATAATTTTATAAAAACATACAATGATAGCTCTATAGTTATGGCTACTCATAACTACAGAGTTGACGGAGGTGTTGATAAACCTTCCTCTAGTGAATGTAACCAACATGTTATCCTCATGGTATACCTTAGTCTTGATTGCATCATGTCATGAAGGAGTGCTAGTCAAATATATTCCTCGGGTTAGGATGAAGAGGGAGAGTAGGAAGGTTTCCTCTCATTTATAAGGTGATTCATCTCCTTTAGAAGCTGTTTCTTCTGTGTCAGAGAGTGAGGAAGATGAGGTTCTGAGATCAACAAAATTAACTTGTGTAGGGTATAACCCACCATCCAGAATAAAAAGGGCCACACCAAATGAAAATTTACCAAGGCGGTCTAGTCGGAACCATCAAGAGTAGTCCCAGGTTCAATTTTATAATCCTTCATCTTTGATGGAAAGAGTTAGGAATACCGTAAAATCTAGGGCTACTAGATTTTCTTCATGGTAGGAAGGAATGTATTCGGAATACATAAAACCAGAGGGAGTCCAAATGTGGTAGGATATATCTTCTGATTATGAAATTATTTGGTCATTCCTATGTGTTGGGTTTTAGATTCCAAGGATAAGAGATCTCTGATCCCCACCTGGTATTCACTTTGAGAATAATCTTTCTGATGTAAAGATTCATTTCTGGGAGCTATAAATACTCATTTATGCAACCAAAAATCAGATCCCTACCATAAGGAAAGTGGAGGATATGATTAAATGTGGTGCTAGAAAAGGGATCAATCATTCATATTCTAAGGAATGA
The DNA here is from genome assembly GCA_963277665.1 of Viscum album. NCBI lineage: Eukaryota > Viridiplantae > Streptophyta > Magnoliopsida > Santalales > Viscaceae > Viscum > Viscum album. The sequence goes on along the minus strand of OY728129.1, from coordinate 579,942,779 downwards.
AATGGTTTTTTTGATATTGAAGATTTAAGTTGTCTTCTTCTCATACACTTTTCTGATTTTACATTATATTTCAGTCAAAGAATCATTTCTAAATGGGAATACCATCATAATTTTAATTTTCAATGGGATAGAGGGAGATAATTCAAGGTTCAATCACTGTAGTATTTCCCTTGTGGTACTCGGATCAAGGTTACTAGGTCACCCCCAAATCATAAGAGGTATCTCTAGGATGATAGGCCCTAGAGGATAATGTGGCAGGTGGATTCCCACCTATAATACATGTTTTTGAGGAGGTTGATGTTAGCACTCTATCAAAGAAGATGAAGAATAAGGAAATATGAAGGGTGAAATCATTAGATAAACTACTTTCTAATAGAGGTAATTTATCTCGGTATCATTCATATATGACTAGGAAAAGTGTTTAAACTTCCTTGGATTGTAAAAAATTCTTCCATTTCCTCTCTCAAGAGACTTATAAATGAGCCTCCAAGAACTGAGGTTGCCACATAGGACTATGTGTGGATCCCTGGGAGTGAATTGGATCCCTCAACTAATGAAGCAGTGAGGGTAGAGGATAAATCGTCTACTCCTATCACTCTTCCTATCACTGTGGAGAAGGAGGAAGATTCCAATAATGTTAATGGTATTTCTTAATATGTCACATTCTAATGAATGATTTACAATTTTGTAATATTTATGGTTTATCTCATGCACTATATAATCCCACGATGATTGATTCTGACCTTGTGACTTTCACCAAGGAGGTTATTTGGGGCCTCAAGTAGCTGAAGAAGGGTCATGGACCAAATTCTCCAAGTGTTTCCATGGGTGATATTAACATAGGTCTTAGGAAATCAATAGAATCCATGATAAATATTAGCATTTTGTTTGATGAAATACTAGAAAATATTAATATTCCTACTAATTTAGATGAATTTGGTGTACTATATAAAGAATCAAATGGACATGAGTCTTTATTTTACATCCTATAAACCTTTTTTATTCATGATTCCCTAATCATGACTAGTTAGAATGCATAGGGGGGAATCCTCCTGGGTTGCTGACCTGCTATTGGGTAAAGGTCACCAATTATAGTGATTGCGCCCCTTTATTGTTATTCTTTTGAAGATAACTGTGATACTAATTAATCTAATAGTATTATCAGCATTAATGGATAGGTCTAAGGGTGATTATTATGTATTATCATTACCTACACCAGAAGGTGAGGCAACCACTATTCCGGAGGGAGAAGAGCATGACACTTCTTTGAGAGCAATGATCCATAGTATATCTCTCTTTCTGAAAGAGACTCTAAATCAGATCTGGAGTTGCAGATTACTCTCTGCATCACACATTTCAAGGCCTTGTAGGATATATAAAAGATAATCTCTGAGACAACCCTTGATGACCTACCTTCACAAATCCAATGGCTTTTAGTTCTATTTGGAATGTTGGGATTCAGTGGATTTTATTACCATCCAATCCACACTACTATGAAAGAGACTATTACTAAGAGAGAGAAAGAGCTTAAGCTTTAATAAGATATTATAAAGGCCAAACTTTTTTCCAACATTGATGAATTCTGAGTTGTGTATCACAAAAAAGGCAAATCATAACAAAAAATTGGAAAAATTAAAGTGAACGATCAAGGAGAAGACTATTAAAGTGTCTCACCTTCATCAAGAATTAAATTACACCTAGGGAGATCTTAAAAAACTCCATCGTTCATTAATAGAATCCCAAAAAGAATGGTTAACTACCATTACGGCTATAAAAAATTGCTTCTTCAGGCTGAGGAGACTAAAGTTTGTCAACTGACTGAGCTTCAACAAGTGGATGATGGGGATCAAGAGGTTGTTAAATGATCAAGAGTTAATTTGAAGGCCTCTACTAATATATGATAGAGAGACTCCATTTATTCTATGTTCTTCTGGTGGATTTTTTTTAATAAATGAAAAGAATTTTGTTTCCAATCATCTATGTTATCATCCCTCTTTCCTTCTTACGATCATAATGTAATATTGAAAAAAAAATCCATAGAAAATTATCTCAACCGGTTGTAACCATAGTGATGGGATGGGTAAATTCCCTAAATTATTTTAAGCTATAGGGCTTATAGAGCATAGTTTTACTATTACTAGGGTCATTTTGAAAATCCTATAATATTTCTGTCTTTTGTGTCATCACCATAATTTTTTCCTAAGCTCAATATAGAGAAGACTTAGCGAGTGATAATTGGATTTTTCTTATACCTCCCTTTTTGGGTTTTCAACATAACATGTTCTGTGTCTTTTATCTTTTTATCACTAGATATTTCCTAAACAGTACATAATGTACATCTAGCGAGTTGAGACTTGACTTTTTTCCAGAGAGACCTTTTTTGGTTTTCAACCTATTGATTAATATGTCTTTTTTGTGTGTGAGAAGTTTAAATTCATGCATGATAAACTAATAAGGGTAGTGTATTGGGTCGAAAAGCTCTGAATATGAATTCTGAGATAATAAACCAAACAAGACTTTATGGATATGAATGTTATGATATTATTCAGATATATTCTAATGGAATATTTTTTCCCTATTTTTTATAGTTTTTAATTCTAAAACATGATATATGGGAATAGAGGAGGTCTCTCCAAAGGATGAAGGTACCTTTATCTAACAAAATAATTATGGTAGTTGTTTTATGTAAGGACAACTATAGTGAATATTATATAGTCAAGTAATGGCATCCTTTAGCTGAAAGACCTATTATGTGGGTGACTTATGAAATCCCGAATGGGCCATGTACTACATAGTTAGATTAAAGAGTTATTAAGAATTATGACATTCTATTTATCATGGGTGAATGAAGTTTGTGGAGATTATGATATATCAAAACTACAAGGGGTGGGTTTTTAAAGGAAAGATGTCAGAGAATAAAGGGATTATTTTAATTGAAATAGGCCATGAATGGGAAACCACTCCTACATGATGTTGGTGTGTGAGGGAGGGTACAATTTTTTTATAGCCAATGTCAAGGGGGAAGGACCACAAAGGATGAAGGTATCGTGTAGTTTAATGTCATTTGACTAAGACATTGACCATATATTTTAACATATTATGGTGAGGACATTATGCTATGTAGTTTAAATTCATACCATAAAGACATTATGTTGTGCAGTTTAAGGTCATATAGTAAAGACATTATGTGGGCCTTAATTTAAGGTATTTTAACTTCCACAATAGGTTTTATGGTTTCCTCGTTCTTGATAATTTGTCTATAAATGGGATACTATATTCAGGTATGGAAGGAGAAAGTTTTATGTTTTTATTTTGGGATTCCCATATCAAATGAGTGGTATGGGAAAAAATCTCTAATGGAGTTAGAGGAGGTATTTCCCTAGAATGAAGTTACCACTACATTAAAAAACCATCATGTGAGGATGTTTTATGGAAGTCCATTTGGGGCATGTACTACATCATCAATAGTGGCATCCTCTGGATGACATAACTATAATGGGGGAAACTTATGCAAGGATTATTGGGAAACATACTGCATAGTTAGGGAAATTAGCTCTTAAGAATTATGAAATTTTATCATTAAAAGCTGATGAAAGTTTATGGAGATTCAGATCTCCTCAATCACCCTGACTGTTTTGTGGAGAAAAGTTCTTGAATACAAAAGGGGGATTTTAAGTAATGATTTATAAATAATCAGGGAAACATAATATATATGAAGGTGTGACCCAAATATAGGATTTATGGTGCCTTTTGTTTTTAGTCATATGGCTAGGACCATAATATTATGGGAAAAAGGTTGGTACATGGTCAAATGGACCAAGGTTATTTCAGTATTCTTTGAACATATAATGGGGGAAAATGTAAACAATAGTCTTGGTGACTTTCAATTCAAGAGAAATGATATGTGATAAATATTCAAGGGATTACCACTGAATTTGAATCATAGGTTCTAGTATACCATCATCAAATAATAAAGGGATAAAAGAGGCTTCTCCCAAGGGAGAAATTACCACTATTTGAAAAACCAATTATGGGTATTTTTTTGTAGGGCCAACTAGGGACCACACTGTATATACAAATAGTGGAATCCTTTGGATGATAGGCCATTCATGTGGGGGAGCTGATGCAATTCCAACTAGGGCATGTACTGTATAGTCAGGTAAATGAGTTATCAAGTATCATAAATTCTTCCACTAGAAACTAAAGAAAGATTATGATGATTTTAAATTATTCAATATTAAAAGTATAAAATGCCAAAGTGGAATTTCTCATTGCACAAATGAAGAATTTGGACTGATATTGGCCATGATTTTGGAGTCTCTTGCATAGATATAACTCATTTTCTGAAGGGGCATCTCTTGTTTCCTTGGTGGGCTCTATAAGGTGAGGATCTAAAATAAAAACTCGTGCATATATTTTTGATTATATGCATGAGAGGGTGAATTTTACTTTATCCTATGGTTGGGACTAGGATATAATTCCTAGTATTCACTATGTATCTCAATGGGAGGAAAATAAAAAAAACATAGTTCTCTAGGTATCGTGCAGTTTAAAGACATGCGTAAAGGACATTAGCCATGTAGTTTAATGTCTCGTGTTAAGGAAAAAGGTGTCTTGAAATGAAGGGAAAAAGATAATGTGGTTAAACCAGGGCATATATCCCAAGAATAACTACTTATCTTATCAGAGAAAGAATAAAGACACATTTAGTTACAATAGATACAGGTTCATGTATAAAGTGAGAAATCATATTGGATTTTCTCATATAGATTTGACACGTACCTAGGAGTGTAGTGTATTTTCCACATTGTGTTGCAGCTGAACCTATGATTGAATATCTAGATGTCACTATGTATCTCATAGGGGTAAGAATCAAGCCACACATAGTTCTTAGATAAATCATCTAGTGTATTTTCAAGTGATAAGGACATCTGGTGTACCTTTTAAGGTCTTTAATCTAGGACCATGATAACCCCAATATGAATAGATACACCTTACTCATTTAGAGAAATTATTTACCCAAACTCTTAATCCCATGTGATCTATGCTGGGTGTGAGAAATAAGGAGTTGTAAATTATATTTTATAGTAAAAGGGATACACAATTCAAGGATAAGGGCATGTTAATTATATGGTGGTTGAGCCATGAGATAGGATCCAGTTGTCACTTTGTATCTCATTGGGATGAGAATAACGTTGTATATTGTTCTTGAACACCCATGATGTTTAAAATCATGTAGTGAGGATGAGAGTGAATTGACGTGGAAGGATGAAAATTTTGGGGATAAACTAGGATATAGGACCCTGGGTCTCACTATTTATCTTATTAGGGAAAGAATCAAGCCATACATAGTTCTTGAAAATTTTCTCCTACAAAAATCAGAATTTGAAATGGGGAAATAAGTTTTTGATAATTTCCAGACTGATGGCTGAGATTAAAGTATGAAGTTTAGGTATCACCGTTCTTCTCTTTATAATGAGAATAAATCGATAGGTCCTAGAAAGGTTCCCTATTCAAATTTGATTCATTCACAGGGAAAAGTAAAGGAGAGTTTTCTTTTCCAAAAAATTTTTTGGACCTAGGATTGGAGGTATGAACATCACTACATATTTCATTAGAATGAGAATCAAGCCTCATTCAGTTCATGGAATGTTCCATGTATAGGATTGATTCATACATGCGAGGAATGATGGTTTTTTATATTACGGTCGGATCCGAGATAAGAGATCGAAGAATCACTATGTATCATAATAGGATGAGAATCAAGACACACTTAGTTCTTGGATAAGGTTTCCCACACCGTCTAGGTTATGACATGGGGAAATAGAATTTAAATATTTTCCAACTTAATTTTTATTCCAAAAATGTGAGTCTGGGTATCACAATGCAACTCATTATAATGAGAATCAAAACACATGTTATTGAAAAGTTTCATGTGTATATCTAGTTCGCGTGCAGGGAAAGAAAAAAATTCCTTCATGGTTGTGGCTAGACCCAAGATGGGAGATCTGAGTGTCACTATGTATCTCAATAGGAATGATAATCAAGACACATGCAGTTCATTGAAAACTCATGTAGTTTATTGTCATAATATGAGGATGTGAAAATGTTGGGTATTATACTTGTGAAAATGGGTCCATTTCTAAAGGACAATGAGGGATATCCTCACTCATGGTACACTGGGGGTTTCTTAACATTGAATAAAAATATGTTAAACTTCAAGTTTAATGTCATTTATTAAGGACAATAGGTCTCTTATAGTTTATTATCATGCGACAAGGACATTTTTTCATTCATTTCAAGGTCATGTGACAAGGACCCACTATTTAGTTTAATGTCTTTCATCTTGGATGTAGATTGTGTAATTACACGAAATACTTCTTCAGTAACCTTGCAATGGTTGGGGTCATAGTGAGTTCTCTATCCATTGAGATTAATGAATAAGCTCCATTATAGTGGAACTTATGTATGGAGTAAGGTCCCTCCCACATTGGATCAAGCATCAAAATCTTCTTTCCTAGTATCATTGGAGTATTAAAGACCAAAAGCAACTCTACTTAGAGGAATTAAAGAGGCCATAAATTCTTGTTAAAGCCCTGTTCTATCTGGTTCTGATATATCTTCAAGTGATGTAAGGTATACAATCTATTTTTATTCATTTAATCCAATTCATATACCTATTTCTAAGACTATCCATCAATATATATCTAGTCAAAATGGAAATACAATATGATGGAAACTAAAATTCGATTGTAAATAATGATTTTGTTCTATACACCAATGAGTATAGGGTTGCCTGTGTTGCAATATGAGTTGTAGTCTGGTAATCCTATAAGGCATGAAATAGCATGTTAGGAAAAAAATTCTTATCTTTATCCACCATCTTCATGAGTATGTTTGACATGGTCCTGTTAAAATCCACTATCTGTCCATTAACCACTACATGATAGTGAATGAATGGTTGGATTTGATATTGTACTCCTAATATAGATTTTCTATCTCAGCAGAATAGAAATTGGTTCCATTGTCCCTCAATATGGTATGAGGGACACAAAATCTGGTAATGATGTCAGCTTTGAAAAATCTAAAAATGATTTTAGCCCTGACATGTTTGAGTGGTATTGCTTAATCTCATTTGGGGAAGAAATTGATAGTAGAAAGGATGTACCTAAAATACTTAGCCATTGCTAGAGGATACGGTCCAATAACATCATTTCCCATATAGAATATTTCTAGAAGTATTTTTTTGTTTGCAAAAACTTCAAGGGTTGGTGTATGAAGTTGAAATGAGTATGGAAGGAATTACATTTCTTTGTGAATTTTGTGCAATCTTGTATCATCGAAGGACAGAAGAATCCATGACTTCAGATTTGATCAGAAATCCTATACTCTGATTGGTGGGAACCACAAGCTCTAGAATGTACTTCTTCCATAACAGCCACAATCTCTTCTCAATTAACACGTTTGAGAATGACTCTATCAAAGCCTCATTTGTAGTGGAATTTCTAGTGATGTGGTACATAATAAAGAGTGAAATTGGTTGCTCGTATCCTAATTGTATCTCTTCTCATTCTTTCTAGTGGGAGCACCCCTTCTTGAAGGTAGTCCATGATGGGTATCATCTATCCTATGGTAAGACTATATGGCTCAGGGATGGGACTAATTTCATTGAAATATTCTTTTCTGATTCAAACAAAAGGTGAGACCATTTGGCTGTGGTAAATGATAATGACTATTTTGTTCTAATTTGGATCAGCCAAAGCTATAGCTGCATTAGCCAATGCATCTACCCAAGCATTTTGTGATCATGGAAAATGATTCAATGTTGGATCTGAGGGAATTTTTTCCCTTTAATCTTCATACATAGTGAAATAGAGGAATTATATCCTCTTTTTTAATGGAAAAATCCCTGTTGATTTACTTTATTACCAACTCTGAGTCACCTTTTACCTCCAGGTGTTTCACCAATTTTTTGAGTGTGAATTCTAGGATTGAAATGAGAGCTTGATATACTGCCTCATTGTTGGTACAAAATTTTGATAATAGGAAAGAGTATGGCAACAATACCTTCTTTGGGGAGATAAACACAATCCCTAACCTAGATTTTTTGTGTATAGGGTCTTACATTCTCTTTCCTATAGGTTTTCTAGAAGCACTATAAAAATAAATTTTACATTTTTGGGGGACACTTTGAATATAGATGATTTATTCACCAGGTAGTTCATTATTTAATGGAATCTCTTCTGTATATGAGTGTCCAACAAGGAAATCCTCTAAATCCTAAAATTTTGTTGCTTTCAGAGGCACAAATTGTATTTTGAAATGTTGTAGAATAATTTTTCACTATTACAAGAATCATTTTAGTATAGGATGAATGATAATATATTTGAGTGGGTTAGTACAAGAAACAAAGTGGATCTCATGGTGTTGTAGGTAGTGTCTCAGCTTCTGAACAATGAAGATTAATACCAATAATCTCTTCTTGATATCTGAATGACGACTCTCACCATCAAGTGTGGTTCTACTAAGATAATAAAGGTTGTTTTCATTCCCAACATCATTATTTTGTGTGAGGAATTCACTCAGTGATCATTCCAGTGCTATCACATATAGAATGAGTGGATTTACTTCAATAGGTGGAATCAATACCAATGGGATCGATAAGTATTTCTTTAGATCATCAATTCACCTTGATATTCATTGGTCCACTGATATGTGACCCCCTTCATCATCAATTTGGTGAAGTGTAATCATTTTCCTTTGAGGTAGGATATGATGCACCAGATATAGGCATAGATTCCTTGAAATCCTCTCAAGCCTTTCATGTTTTGAGGAGGTGACATACCAAGGATATTTTCTATTTTCTCAAGATCAAATTTTATGTAGCGACGACATAAAGTGAAGCCAAGAAGCTTTCTTGAGGTTACCCTGAAAGCACATTTTATGGGATTCATCTTCAGATCATATTGTAGAAGCTTGATGAATATGTTCTCTAGGTCATCCAAGTGGCTAGAACGCTACCAGGACTTGACCACTAGATCATCAACATAACATTCAACAAACATTCCCAAGAAGGGTTTGAAGATTTCATGCACAACACATTAGTATGTGTAACCATCATTCTTCAAGAAAAATAGAATTACCCAATAGTAGAATACTCCCTAAAGGGATCTGAAAGATGTGGATTCTTCATCTTTTGGGGCCATCTATATTTTTTATACCATAAATATCTATCTTTAAAGGATAGATATTGATAACTGATCATTTCATCAATTAAGAGCTCTATGATCACAACTGGTAAATCATATTTGGGAAACTTTTGGTTGAGATCTATGAAATCAATGAAAAATATATTTTTTTAATTCTTATTCTTCATAGGGAAAATGTTGAATATCCATTTTGAATACTGTACCTCTTGGATAAAATCATACATGATGAATTTTCCAAATTAGTATCAATTTTGGAGGAGTGAGTTGGTTTCCTCCTTCGTAATTACTATTTATATCCCCAATGATGTTATGTAAAAACCAAGTGATGAGTTTCCACCTAAGGGTAATGTTAGGAAATATTTATATAGTTATAGGAAAACACATCTCCTGGATTTTTTAGGAAGGAGGTATATGCCTCTTTTTTTAGGAGTCATGGATGCACTAATCAGAGTGAGGCGTGGATTTTCTTTTGTACCCAGATTGACCTAAGTGAGTTCATCTACAGTGGTAGAGACACCTTTCTCATGTACTGGAGGGGAATCCCTGAGATCTTATTTTTATTCCTCTACCCCATTCTCTACTACTTTTTCCTCTTCCTGGGGAGGATATGATAAAATATGTTCCTTAGAGGGAAGAGGGGAGATGCCATTTGGACATCCAGAGGATGAGGTAATCATTTCAGGCTTGCATGATAGCATGAAGCCTTCTTGGTGTCTTGAAAGGGAAATGAGAGACAAATAATGAGTCCCTTCACTTTCTCTTATCAACATGACAACTTATTCTAACGCGAATAACATAACTGTGCTTTTTTGGATCTCAGGGGATGGAATAAAGGCATTTCCATTCAATATTTCTCAGTCCCTCAGAGAGTTGATAACTTCTTCAGTGCCATAGGTCTCAACTACCTTAATGCACATCACTAAAGTTTCTGAATGAGTGTTTTAATTAGATCCCACCCATTTAATTTGGTTAATAGGAAACACATAATCTACAGTGAGATACTTGAAAGGGTTATATGGGATAATCTATAAGATATTTGGGGCATTGATTCAGGTGACACTATTAGTCATAGATTGTTTCCTTCCATTGTAATAGAATACTACAATGATGTATTGTATCTCACTGGGTTTGAATGTGGCATTTCCACCATACAATGTCCCAATTTTACCATTGTTAGAATATTTGAGAGATTGGTGGTATGATGAAGGAATGGACACATGATGATTTAGCCAAGGTCTTATAATAAATAAATTGAAAGATATATCCTACCGAACAAACATGAACCCTGAATTGGACATGATATCTATGAACTATGTTCTGAGTGTAATCTTGACTATGGGATCTTTATCATTATTTTCATAACCTTGTATCATCATAGTGGAGGGAGACAAGTTAGATTCATTAAAACCCAATTGATGAAGTGTCCAAACAAGGAGGAAGTTGACTCCTGATCCATTTTAAATGAAGTCTCATCAGATATCAATGTTGTTTAATGTACCAGATGTATACAAGAGTCTAAAATGTCCTTGTATGATATAATTGTCATCCTAGTTGGTGAAAGAGATGATCTCGCAACATTCTATAGGATCATTCTTTGAATTATATACTTCAACAACAACAAGCTTAACTTAAAATTCTTGAGGACTTGGAAATTCCTGAATAAGTGCTTCCCAAAGGTCCTTTGATAGAATTTGAGAATCTAGGATTGAAAACTTTGCTGACTCTTTGAATAATTACTTCAAGACATCATATTTCTAATCTATAGGTCTGCACTCCCCAACATAGGGGTTCTTTTTTGTATACACTTTAGGAACCAATGTTCCTGATGTGGATGGGTCATCCCTTGGGGTAGGATATGGAAGTGTTCCTATCATTGGTGGATTAATCCCATTGGGTTAGACTACACATTGAGGAGGTGGTGGTGTATCCTCAAACTAGTGTTCTAACTTGGTCATGTAATAGAATACCCTATCATGTGTAGAGGAAGGACTCTCGTGTTCCTTTTGATGTCATTGGATAGATTTCCCTGGAGTTTCGGCCACATAGATGGTTCAAGTGGGGGTTTGGTTGATGTAGTAGCTCCTAGAATGACTATGTATTCCCCTGTATCCTTGTCCTTGAAAACCTCTTCCCCCCAGATTCCCAATCAATTATAGGGAACATGGGTTCACAATAATAATAATCATGTGAGAAGGGTGTAGGTTACGGGTGCAGCAGAAGCGTGGTGGGAATGACTCCAATATTTAATTTTTACCATGATCAATGATTATTTCATGAACAATATGAATATGAGTTTCAATCTCCATAAAATTGAATCAATGATTTAGATGAAGAAGGAAGAGGCCCGAAACCTTTAGAGACTATCTTGCACATCAGGTTTATAATTAAATTAATTAATTTCATAAAGAAAATAATACCTGGATTTTTAATCTTTTCTTCGTTGATGATGTTAATTGTCCATAATGACCCTTCTGGATTATATCATTGTTATTGTGAGGATCCAAACAAGAATCCCTCTAGCGGTGATCCCCACGTGCTTGGATGGACTTCGATCGACACCTCTCATTCTACAAGTGCTAGCATAGAGAAGCGAGTGTGTTGTGTCAGTCATTCTTGATCTCTTGTTCTTCATCCTTGAAGAATGTCTCTCATTCATGAGAGGGGTAGGAAGAGGATTCGAGGGAGAAATTTTTTTATCAATAATTATCAATTCACCGGGCATGCGTTTTCGTACCTGGAACAATAGAAGTACGTGTTTATTTATTGACATGGGGATTCAATTACAATATTTAATTGCATAATAGTAATTAAATACATTCCTAACCTTAGAGAAAACCCATTTTATTATTAATAATATAGATTCATTATTTATGGTGTGCTAACTTGTGAAAAATGGAATTATAAATAAAATTATGCATCAAAAAATAATAGAAGTGTTATTTTAATATGTGCTAACTAGTTAAATAATTATTTATCGTCATGCAAAAAAGTATTTTACTACCGGACCAGCATTGGTCCGCTCGAACTCTATTTCCATTTATTGAACACCTGAATAAATAAATAAATAATTTATTCTCATAAATAAATATTTGATTTACAAAGTATTAAAAAAATATTTATTAAATATTCAATAAAATAAATAAATATATTTTACCCACAATCAAGTGAATAAATATTTATTTAATTTATGAAATTATTTTAACTTGTATAAAATTATTCCAATATATTGAGAATAATATTTATTAATTAAAATCAAATAGAATTTAACCAAGACCACCAGAAACACTTAGTATGTGACCCTCTAGGATTATTTATCATTGGAATTATGCGGCTTGCATAAAGTTCAAGATTACAGTATAGCAACAGGTCAAGGCACCCAATAGAAATAACATAAAGTCACAAAAAAAAATATATGAATCCTCACTACGTAATATAACCCCTTTGTCGCAATATTTCGTCAAGTAGGTTTCATGATGGTGTCATAAACTTTTATACTTGATACATCATTCTTTGACTACCTGAAATAAACTTGTTGTTACACCATTTCCAGGTAATTTCACGCAATAGTTCTATTTCAATCAAAGGGCCGAGATATAAACTTCCATAAATGGAAGGGATAAATCCTTCCTTGATTTATCTACTAATAACATGCCACTCATGACGCACCCAATGTACCCTACTTATTGTGAACTATCTGCGTGACGATTTTCATTAGTAAATCAAAGTTCATGAGTCGTGACATGTATTAATGATAATCTTAAAGTCTAAGGACAATTACACACACGCTCAGATAGAAATATCTGATGACACCAAAACATGCGGAATTCCTAATTGTGGGTTTGTTCTTATAATCTCTTGTCAAGGAGATTACCATGTATGAACTTCATAAGAGGAAGTATCATATGATTATGAGTACTCACACATGAAGAACTGCATGCGATGTGTCCCATCATAGTATTTCATCCAACCATAGAACTATTTTTAAGCATATTATTATAGCATTTCATTGTTCTCATCATAGTGAGGAACTACCATGACCTTTTCAATGCAACAAATATTCTAGGACATTATTACATCATAGTCATACAGAACAATGAACAATATGTAATAATATGTTTAATATTTAAATAAATTAAATATCCATGTAATCAAATTAAAACCAGTTGGTTCTAGGACACAAACTCTTATAAACTCCCACTTGGACTGGAGCCAACTATCTACGACTTTCAGTCCGCTAGACCTCACATGATGATCATGTTTTTTCTGAGTAAAGGATTTAGTTAAGGGGTCCACCACATTGTCTTCCATGGAAATACTACTCACTGCAACTTCACCTCTTTGAGAAAAATCCCTCAAGAGATGATAATTATGAAGTATGTTCTTTATCTTCTAATGTGACCTTGGATCTTTTGTGAGAGCCACCGCTGCAGTATTATCACAGTACAGTGTGATGGGATCTTTACTACTAGGTATCACATCTATCTCCTAGATGAAGATTCACATCGAAATTTATTCTTTAGCTACCTCAGAAGCAGCGATATACTCAGACTCTACTATAGAATATGCGACCACACTATGCTTTGAGCTCTTCCAGCTCACTACACCTCCATTCAAAGTGAAGATGTATCCCCTTTGGGACTTCATGTCATCTTGATTAGTTTAAAACAATAATATGAATATCCTATGATGACTAGTTCCTCATCTCCTCCATAAACCAGTAACATGTACTTAGTACACCTCAAATACTTTAGGATACTATTGAATACCATCCAGTGGTAGGCACTTGGGTCAGCTTGATATCTACCTACCACACTCAATGCATAGGCAACATCCAGCCTAGTACATAGCATGTAATGAATGACTGACCCAATTACTGATGCATATAGAGTCCTTTCTATTATATTTATTTCATCATGTGTATGAGGACACATTTTTTTGGAATGATGAATGCCATGTGACACTAGAAACAATCCCTCTTGGATTGTTCGTTACTAAATATCTTCAGTATTTTATCAATGTATATACATTGAATTAGGCCCAAGAATCTCTCGGATCTATCATGATGGATCTTGATCCCATGAATATATGTTTCCTTTCCCATGTTCTTCATAGATAATCATTGATTCAACTATAACTTAATAGACTGTAAGACTGGTATATCATTTCCAATAAGTAATATTTCATCAACATATACTATGAGTAAAATGATTTCACTCCCACTAAACTATTTTTAAACACAAGGCTCACATTTTTTATTGATAAAACCAAATTTCGTTATGGCTTCATCAAAACAAATGTTCCATTTCCTAGATGCTTGTTTTAATCCATAAATTGATTTTTGAAACTTTCACACCTTATTGGAATACTTTGGACTCATAAATCCTTTAGGTTGTTTCATTTAGACATCTTCCTGAAGGTTCCCATTAAGGAAGGCTATTTTGACATCCATTTTCTAAATCTCATAGTTATATTAAGCAGTAATGGAAAATTGAAACTAGTGAAAATGTTTTGTCGTAGTCAATCCCTTGACACCGATTGAACCCATTTGCAACTAGTCGTGCCTTATAGGTAATGACTTGTCCTTCCATGTCAGGTTTCTTATTTAATACCCATTTTCAAACAATAGTCTTTACATCAACTGTAGGATCTACCAAAATACAGACTTGGTTTTGGTACATGGAATCCATTTCATAATTCCTGGATTCTTGATACTTGGCTACAACTCTACCACTTACTGCTTCCTTGTAGGTTAAAGGGTCATTATTATCAACTAATAATGAGTCACCATCCTCGATAACTAGAAACCCGTACCATTCCAATTCTCTAACCTCTCTTATACTCCAACACAGTTCTTATGTCTACGGAAAAATTCTTTCTTCCAAGGGGCTTTGTGGAATATTCTCCTATACAAACTCTTGTGTACCATGAGCCTCAACTTCATCTAATTCTATCTCTCTCCCACTATCACTTTGGGAGGTGTGCTCCCTCTCAAGGAATATAATGTGTATTGCCACTATAACCATTTTTCTGAGGAGTTGTATATGTAATATCCCCTTGTTTCCTTGAGGTATCATATAAAGGTACACTTTGTTCCCCATGGTGCAAGTTTGTTATCTAAAGAGGACTTAACAAACGCATTGCTTCCCCACACATGTAAATTCGATAACATGACTTTCTTTTCACTCCATAACTTGTATGGAATACCATTTATCGATTTAGTTAGTACTTGGTTTAGTATGTACATCGATGTTTGTAACGCATATCCTCAAAAGGATAATGGAAGAATCACATGACTCATCATTGATATCACCATGTCCAATAAGGTGTGGTTTCTCCTTTCACTCACACCATTCCATTGGGACGTGTAAGGAGGAGTGACTTGGGATAGGTTCCCAAACTCCTATAAATAATTAATAAAGTATTGATTAAGATATTCTCTACCTTATTTTGAGAAGAGTTTATTAATATCCTTACCAAGAATCCTCTCAACATAATTATTTTATTCTTTAAACTTATCAAAAGAATCTTACTTATACCTCATTATGTATATATATCCATATCTAAAAAAATCATCAAAAAAAGTTATGAAGTATGAGTAACCTCCCCTTTCTTAAACTAGAAATGGCCCACAACCATCGGTATGAACTAATTCAAGAATCTCTTTTTCCCTTTTAACTTTTCCACTAAATGGGGCTTTGATCATTTTGCAATGTAAACATACATGACATACACCAAGTGGTTTTAGTTAGAAAGAATCTAAATGTCCATCTTGATGTAACTTTTTCAAGCAATTATCATTTACATGACCTAGCCAGTGATGTCAAATTTGGGTGTGGTATGAGTCATGTGAAGTATCTTTGTTATTGATTTCCATTACTTGGTTTGTGTAATCCTACATGTAAAGACCAATGAATAAATGCACCCTACCAAAATAAATTATATCTTTGTAATAGAAGAATCATTCATTTCGAAACATGAAAGAGAATCCATTTCTAACTAATATGGATACAGAAATAATTTTTTTAGTAATAGAAAACACATAATAACTACCCTTTAACACCAAGATCATTTTAGTTGGCAACGTCAGGTGGTAGTCCCCGACAGCTACCGCAACAAGTCTGGCTCTATTGGTTTCTCATAGATCTACCTCCCTTCGATCAATCTTCCCGAATCTACTTGGTTCCTATATTTGGATACATATGTTAGCACCAGAATCTATATCTAATACCCAATTTGTAGAAATAAATAGATTTTATTTTATAATAATCACACTTGAAGCTTCCCTTTTCTTTTTTAGGCTAGGTGCAGTTCTTCTTTCAGTGTCCTTTCTTGCCACATGAAAAAAATAGCCACACATTCTCTTGAATCCCCTTTGATCTTCCTTTTTTTAGAAGGTTGTGAAGATGCTTTGGGCTTAATGGTATTTTCCTTCCCTTTCCTCTTATTAACCATAAGGAAAAAAGAATTTTTGTGCTTCATATATTTGTCGACTTTTCAAATTAGGATAAAAACATCAGATAGAGACTTCTCAATGTTGTTCATGGTGAAATTGACAAAAAAATTGGAGAAGCTCTGAGGGAGTGATGCGAGAATGAGATCAGTGCCCAGTTCTTCGGGGAGTGTAAACCCTAGAAACTCCAGGCTCTTAATGTAGCCAATGAGCATGACTACATGAGACCCATCTAGGTAATCCTCTACAAGCGTACTCTAAAAGAGGACCTTGGAGATATCAAACCTTTTGTGTCCTGATTTCTCCTGGTAAAAACCACAGAGGTGATCGATCATGCTATAAGAATCCTTGTTTTCATGAGACTTAATGATATCACTACATATTTATGATAACATCAAACACTGAACATTGAACACATAATTCATATGTTTCTTATAGACCAAGAAATCCTCATCACTTGACTATTTGGAAGGCGGATCAGGTAATGCAGAATTAAACATGTAAGACTTCCGTTCATGGTGTAGGATAACTTGAAGGTGTCTAAACCATCCCTGGAAGTTACTGCCGGTGAGGATGTTGTCTTTATCTAGAATTGATCAAATGGATATTGTAGTTGATGAGCTTCTCATTTTTATTCTACAATTGAATGAGAAGATCATTAGTAATTTCATGATTAGATTTTTATGAGAAATAATATATCAATTTTATTAAGTATCCCACTATTTTATCAAGTACCAATGGACCTCTCTATTGAACTTCGAATGTCCATTTTTCATGACATACTAGTGGCAAGGATTCATATTCCCCTTCACATAACACCAAAAAGGGTTGTTAAAGCTACTTGAAGGTATTTCGGTATGAAGGTCTTTGCCAACTATGGGATTGAAACTCCTTGATCTATTGAGAGGACTCTCCAATCCTGAAATCCTGACTTTTGATTTCCTCATCTCTTACGTTCAATGATACACCAAGTCTATCAAGGTATACTCCTCTTAATGTAATATATTTAAGTCAACCAAAACCTTTCATAAGGGCTTCATGTATAAAAGTATGTGTCCCAAAAAGGGAAGGTTAAACACATAGTTTTATTGAGTTTTCCCTTATTTAAGTAATTAAAGGCGTGGTGTAATGGAATATTTATTTGAGGGATTTTTTTCTCTTATGCATGGATTTATTATTATAATTATCAGATTCTTGTTAATATTAAGAGGAAATTACTTATGTGATTAATGATGTCTTTATTATGTTTACGCATAATCTTGGTTTATTTTAGTTCCATATTTATGCTTGTTTAATTCATTAATTATGGGATCGTGGAAACACATCCATAATGATAAACCTTTCAACTGAAATAAATAAAATAAAGAAAAGGGTATGATCATGAGATTTTCTAATGGTCAGTTTATCTAGATGTTTATAAACTATCCCTAAACAATGGTAGAAACACCTTGAACCTTTTGGGTTCGTGTTTACAGCTTTCCACCCATCCACCTCTGTATCTCTTGGGATTGGTTTCATCTCGACTCCAGCTTAAACTGCCTCCTCTAGATTGTACGTTCCATCCACATATGATTTTTTTAACTCACACAAAGGTGAGGGGTAAAAAAGTGGTTTTACATAAAATAAACCATGGGTACACATGCCTTACATATTAATGAGGATAGATGGATAATAGGACAACAATTAATTTAATAAATAAATTAAAAGTAAACTAATCACATAGAAAGGTCTTGGTATAGATCATGATCATCCAAATACATGTAACGAGTTAGGTATTTAATAAAACTAGTATTATATTATTTTATTGTTATTGTTTAAGATAAATCACACTTGAATCAATTAATTATCATCTTTAATTAATCAATCCATTTATCTTAATCTATTTTTCTGAATTTCCTTGATATTATCATCTATCATAATTTTAAACAAAAAAATAATTTAAAATTATATTTCTACATAATTTGTACTGTGGAGGAATCCAAGTGAATCCCCATCCAAACCACCCAATGAGTAGAAATAAACATTACACATATGTTAATTTAAACGCATATACATAAAACACCTATCATGTGTTGTGCCTCATTCTCTATGCCCATACCATGGTACACATCTCAAGGGTTTGTATAATATAATAATTAATTTTAATAAATTTGTATAATTTGGATGAGTAAAAGGTGTGTAGTTCCAACTACATGGTGTGTACTATCGTTAACTTTCCATCTGAAGTACACTCCCCGGGATACAGTGTGTAAATGTACTTCAAAAATCCTCAGAGTACATGGTGTGTCCAATAGGCCACACGCCATGTAGTATTCATGTTACACGGTCTCCAGCCGATCAAGCCTTGAATGGGGTACACGATCCAACCATAACCTGAAGGGACTACATGTCATGTCCAGTGGGACACACATCGTGTAATCCAAAAATAGTGTTCCCCCTATTTTGGGTCAACACATAGAGTCTTTAAGACTTAGACAAACTCCAATGACACAACTTGGTTTGGAGGACCATTATAATGCATTTTACCTTGATACACGGCATTTGGATCCAAATAAAGGACATGTATTATAGTGTTGTATGACTAGGAAACTTTGGAACCTCTGGATGAGAAAGTCTTTTTTATTTTATCAAAATTAAAAGAAAAGATCATTTCTATAAGGTGAATGAGAAACGAAAAAGGAGGAATATATCTCAAGATTTAGATATGTAGAATGATTAATTTGAATTGAAAAACTAAATTATTAAACCGTAAATCATCTAAATAATTATTTAAATAATTATAAACTATGAAGTAACCCATCTAATACCACTTGTAGGTTTAGGGTGCAGTGAAGGAGTGGATGGAATGACACCCAACATTAATTTTCACCATGATCAATGATTATTCTGAGATCAATACAATGATATACACCAATCTCCACAGATTAGAATCAAATATTTACATAAATAACGAATAGGCCCAAAACATTTTGAGAGGATCTTTCACATCATGTTTATAATTAATTTAATTAATTTCATAAAGAAAATAATACCTGGGTCATAGGTATTTTATTCATTGAAGATGTTTATTGTCTGGAACGACCCTTCCATATTATCTAATTGCGCTTGCAAGGATCTAAACTAGAATCCCTCTAGTTGTGATTCACACATGATTTAATGTCCTCCGATTGACAATTCTCGTTCTCTAAGTGCTAGCATGGTGAAGCGAGTTTCCAATGTCAGTTGTTCCTGGTCACTTATTCTTTAGCCTTGAAGAACGCCACTCTTTCTTGAGAGGGGTGGGAAGAGTATTCAAGAGTGATTTTTTTTCTGAACAATTCTCAATTCATTGGGTGTGCATTTTGGTACCTAGCACAATAGATTTACATGTCAATTTATTAAAATGGGGCTTTAGTTACAATATTTAATTTCATAACATCAATTTCATACATTTATAAACATAGGGAAAAACCATGATATTAATAATAATACCGCATCATTATTTATGGTGCAATAACTTGCACAAAATAGAATTATAAATAAATTTCTGCCTCACAAAATAATATAAGTGTTATTTTACTTTGTGCCCACTAGTTAAACAATTATTTATCATCTTGAAAATAATTATTTTACTACTAGACTAGCCTTATTATGCTCAAAATCTACATCAATTTATTTGACACATGAATAAATAAATTAATTAATTATTCTATTAAATAAATATTTTATTTAAAAACTTGTAAATAAATATTTATTAAATGTTCAATAAAATAAATAAATATATTTTACCCACAATCCAACGAATAAATATTTATTTAATTTATGAAATAATTTTAACTTGAATAAAATTATTCCACTATCTTGAGAATAATATTTATTAATTAGATTCAAATAGAATTTAACTGAGACCACCAGAAACACTTAGTGTGTAACCCTCTAGGATTTTTTATCATTGGAATTATAAGGGATTGCCTAAATTCCAAGAGTACTGTCTAGAAACAGGTCAAGGTACCCAAGAGAAAGAACATAAAATTGAAAAAAATGAAATCCACATACGAATGATCACTATCTAATATAATCCCTTTTTCTCCATATCTCGTCAATAGGGTTTCATGATAGTTTCATCATCTTTTGTTCTTAATATGTCATTCTTTGACTACCTAAAATAAACTCATCGTTACCCCATGACCATGGAATTTCACGCGATGGTTATATTTCCCTCAAAGGTACAAGATATAAACTTCCATAAAAGGAAGGAACACATCCTTCCTAAGTTTATCCATTAATAACATGCCACTCATGATGCACCCAACATGCCCTACTTTCTGCCAACTGTCAGCGTGACAGTTTTCATCAGTAAATCCAAGTGCGCAAGTCATGACCCATATTAATGATAATATTAAATTCTAAAGATCATTATACATGCTCACAGATAGAAATATTAGATTAAATCAAAATATGTGGAAATTCTACTGGTGGGTCTGTTCTCATAATCTTCTATCTTATAGATTACCAAGTGTGAACATCATGAGTAGAAGTATCATCTGCTTATGGGTTTTCACACCTAAATCCATGCATTCTATGTGTGCCATCATAATATGTCATCCAACTATAGAACTATTTTTAAGAATATTGTTATAGAATTTCAAGGTTCTCATCAAGAGGGGAACTACCATGACCTTATCAATGCAATAAATACTCTAGGACATTATTATATCATAGTAATGAAGAACAATGAACAATATGTAATAAGATTTTTAATATTTAAATACATTAAATATACATTTAATTAAAGTACAACCAATTATTTCTAGGACACCAACTATTACAAAGGGATCACTTAAGTGATTAATGTTATTGGACCAAAAGATCAATTCTTCATATGATGAAGATTCTGCATGATAGGTCTACTCTTATTGTACTATTTGGAGGAGTGGTTCACATGCTTCTAAGACTTCCAACATGATGTCAGTTAAATCCAGGGTTAAATTTGGCCCTGATAATAGCTCATATTATTTCATTTTCTTCTTCTACATTTGACCATGTTGAGTGTTGGAAGATTGGCCTTAAGAGGATTGAGTTGCTGATGAAGCTGGATGCACTATGGTTGAAGAAGTTAAGGAATTATTTGGATATTTTATTTATGATCAGATAATAGCATGAGTTGAGTTAATTATTTTTCTAACAATCTAGTCACCAAACTTATGCGTACTCTTTATTTTAACTTCTTTCCACTCACTTTCCTCCTCCTGATTAGTATAAAAAAACACATGCTACATGGGATTGTAAGTTTTTCAGTTTCACTTACCCAAAGTCCACCATATCTAGTAGGAGGTCTTTGAAAAAAAACAATCTTGGATGGGGTTCCCAAGAATCTAATGAAATGGCTAGTATATTGGGATTTCTTCATCAACATATTTTCCAGACTTCTTTGGCTTTGGTAATATGAAAATCTGTTTTCCAATGTATAGATGAATTAGTTCGGCTGTTAGTCATTTTAAAAAGAGTAGATAATGTTTTTCATATCCTCAAATTATTTATACCTCTAATATCTTTGATCATCTTGACGAGGTGGGTGTTATTGTTGATGCTTTCACGGCTGAGTTGTATGGTATGGAATATGATTTTAGCTGGGAGAAAGTATTTGGGCTTCCATGAGTGTAACTATAGAGGCTTATACTTTTCCTATACTCCTTCTTCAAGTTGATGATATTACTTATGATTTTTACTTGAATTATATAATTGTTTCTTCTGCTTGAGGAGAAATTATAGCAAGATACCAAAACCCTCCTATGTATTTTATAGAATTTAATTGTGTGTGGAACTCATTATAGAGATTTTCTACACAGATAGAAAATAACTCATCTTGGGGAAGTAATAGGTTTGAGGAGTATGTAAATCCTTTACATTGAGAAATGAAATTGGAGACCCTATAATTCTCTTTTTGTTTGTAGTTTGTGAGGTTGAATACTATTGTCTTCTGAAAAATTAAACTGAACTAGAAGAGTAATTTTTTTTATGGAGGTCCTCTCATCTAGTGATTGACCGAAAATGAAAACTTTTGTTCCACATGAAAGTTTTACCTATTAGAAATTGTACAAAACACATGATATTTACCACCTTCTACGATTTAGGGGTACCCTTAATGGGATATTAGAGAGATATGAAATGCATTAATTGATACTTTGGATCTCCTTTTCCATTGAAAAATTAAAATGTATGATTCCAAAAGTTTGGCGGGGGAGGGTAGGATATACCAATTTTGAGTAAACCTTTTTTTCTAGTTGTATTGGAACATTTCAATGATCCATATAATCCAATAAATATATTAGTGACTCAATTGTGTTCATGAGAATTCAAGGAATATCTATCTGAATCGGGACCTGAGCAGGTGCGACAACTAGAGCCTAAATAGGTGCAATGATCGGTAAGACCACTAGTGGCGACACTGCTGGTATCAACCATGGGTAACCTAGTGGGATAGGAATGTAAGGATGTTCCTAAACCTACTCTAGCTGTGTAATCAATTAAGGGAATTATCAATATTCTAATATGGGATCAAAATACATTAGTGGTTATTATCCCATGTTGAGCGGATGTTCCAGGTTTTCCTCAGTTATTACAGAAAAATCTCTTTGCTGAGGTCCGCCAACTGGAAGTGAATATTGAGGATCTTCTTGAAAAGTATATCTGGAAAGAAGGATACCTCATAGTAACTATGTATTGAGTATTATTAACTCTTTTATTAATTTCTCTTATAGAGAAAACCATTCCTCTAACGAAAGGGACTTACCCTCCCTGAGAGGGATGTGAGACATAGTATGAACCTTACCTATTTTCTATTAGGTTTTTTTCGAGGAGGTAAATTGGGATTATTTGAGGGAGTGAATAGATTTTGGGAAAGACTCTTGTTTCAGGTATATAAAAATCGTTCATTTGTTTTAGTGTGGTCTGGATTCTGAACCAGAAATCCCTATTCCGACTCCTCACCGAGGGAATTTTTGAGGTGAAAAATCCCCTAGCCCTAAGGGCTAGGGATATTCTAGTTCTTCTTTAAAAACCCTTCGGTCATTATAGGTTGACCCTAAGTTTTGGGATTAAAAATTTCTCATCCCTATAGGCTAGATTTCTCCCAAACTATTGTGGATAATACTACCATAGATGCTCTTCTAATTTTACGGATTTTTGTTCAAACATGGGTTGGGTGAATTATTAGGAACTCACTAATATAACTTTTTTCCATATATCATTAAGATATTTATGAAATATTTTCAATATAAATACTAAAATATTCTAATAGGTATGCCTAATTTATATTCTTAGATTTTTGAAATAAGATTATCTCAACAACATTCTCTCTTCTAGTACCATATTGGTGAAAGTCAGTCAAAGATTGTTATTATTGATTATATATTTGGTAATAAACAAATTTCATTTATTGTAGCTGGCATGGTGAATGATGATTCAGATACCAATTCTGGTGGGTTTTTCTGATTAGGGAGTGAAGTGAAATGCAATGCTCCATGTGCACCCCATCCATTGATAAGAACACCAGACAGGGTATCTGTGATTCTTCATCACAACCTCATTAATGCGTTGAGGCATGTACATTTAAGGGATCCTTTCTATTTCTAGATATTTGTATGTAGTGAATCCAGGAGTGATGCTAAGTCAATTTAGAAGTAAAAACCTTCTATTACCACGAAATGAGTTTGGTACTCATCATAGGTTAATACCTTTTCTTTTAAGTGATTCAGAGTATTCTATATGGTGAGGTGAATTTCACCCATAAAATATTCTTCCAAAACCTCAATAATTATATATTTAGGGTTGAAAAAATGATATAACATGACTGGTATGTCACTATTAGCCAATTATTTTCTCATGTTTAGCAGATCTTATTCATCTTTCACCAGAGGTTCCTCAACATGGTTCAACCAGAGTGGATGCTTCTTAAATGTATTGACATAATCAATGGGATTGGTTTAAATTTTATCTATTGTTTTGTAAGAAAAATGAACCAAGGATGGTTTAGTGAATTACCTACACCTTGGGTTGTCTTCAGGATGAGAAAATTTTCACATGCAAACGATAGGCATCATACATTACCAGCCTTGTGTTTTTAAGTGCGTCATGATAGGAGGGATTTCTCATCACTACATTTCCAATTGGAGAAAATATTTTGACAATTTATATAACTAATATAGTGGGAAATTTCACAGAGAGTACTATCATGGAGATAACCAGCATATTGGATTATAGTAAGAGGAAGACCTTCTTGCTCTTTGGTCATATAGCCACACCGAGGGTTGTTTTGGATCTCATCAAGAGATAAGATCTCGAGATTGACTGAATCATTTTCATAAAGAAATACATTATGGTAAAGTTTCTAATGAAGGCCTTTAGAATTAATTCTACTGATCAAATAATTTGGTAATGGGAGGGTAGGATCCTAAGCTGCGATAGACAAATATCTGAGGGATTCAAGAACTCCAATGTTAAGTGAAGCCTGATCGTAGACCGACTCTTGATTTTACAATTATGTTTGATGATGATTTTTCATAGATGCCTTATTATGAGCAACTGAGGCCACCTTCTGGGAGAATTGGTTATCATGGGCAGGTGTTTGTGTCTACCTTGGAGTGGCCATGGGAATAGACCGATTAACTCTGATTGAAGAATGTGTATATTCCCAATCCGATTGTCCATATAATATGGAGTATATTTTCCCATGACCCCTCTAGACAAGTGTAGAGGTGTGTATCTGATTTGGGATGTTATGATAATGATCCACACCATTTGTGGGGATAGATGTTTGTGTCCATCCCTCAGGAACTACTTTCATCACTGTGATGATTTCCTATAATGTTTGTAGGATGTGGGAAGAAATTTTCATCTTCCCTTTCACCATTTATAGAATTCTCTTGGTGACTTTAGTAGTTGGAAGGCGGATATATTCCCATTATTTATCTAGAGTAGGTGTATGTGGATGTTCATGTCCTCCATTTCCTGCTAGTAGATACTAATATTACACATGTGATGGGGTACAGATTTTAGTTTTCCCCTGCTTTTCATTGGGACATTCTGACCAAATTCTTGGGGTGAGACCAGATGATAATGCTGGTAGGCTTGATGTGTAATGGATGGTGTGTGTGCATGCTCACTGTTTGTTGACAAACATGGTCTATGGAATTCATTAATTGTTTCCAGATGATCCTGTTAGTAGGATTGGTGTGGTGAGGCAGGTGTATGTTCTTACTTGTAGGTTTCACCAATATTTTGTTGGGGATCTTCTTTGAATGCTTCCAGATAGGTCTATTCGATGGATAAATGAAGGTGGATGGGTGTATGTGCCTCTTCATTGTCTTCCACCAAACTAGGATAGTGGAATTTCTTGTAGGGGGAAAGGTATGAACCTACTCCTTACTTTATGGTTGTTGTCCCCCATGGGTTGTCTTTCATGTTTGAGGCTAAAGGATCTGGTCTGTACATCCAAGGAAAACACCCTCATCATGTTGAGGGTTAATTACCATGTGACGTTAGCAGTAGTGATTATTGGACTGAGCCCCTGAGAAGGACCCCTCTATCTCTTGGATGAGGCTATATGTGGCCTCCTGATCCACCTATATAAAATATTGGAGGGATTGGTTGTTTCATTCTAAGGATAATCCCATGAAATAGTTGAAGGCAATAGTCAAATTCTTCTTGTACCGGACCACCAGTCGTCGTTGACTAGATGATTGGGTGTTCTTCATAGATTGGAGGGCTTGTCGGGTGGCCTCTAGGGTCAGGATCATACTATTTTGACGATACTCCTAGACTAGGGTGTTTGAGACCCAACACTGAAGATAATGGGTTAGTGATGGCGTCCTTCATATAGAGAAAGACTCATCCTGAGTAGAAGACAAGATGTTCATTGGTGAAAACACAAATAAGGCCATTGGATCAAAGGGACTTTTGAAAATAAGTCCATGTGTATATGACTATCCCAAACAAGGAACTCCAGAAAAGAAACATCTCATTTGAGAGAACACATGCATGATTGATTGCCTTGACTATACTTATTTCATTTTTAGAGTAGAAACAGCCTGATAGGTTCGTGATACTATCATCTTGGTTAAGGATTCATGTCGGGTACACCATTTTTTTTTCTAACAGAAATGTGGAATTATTTAAGAAAATAGAATGAACCGAATAATATTGACCAGTAAACCCATATTATCTTGTGAAAGAGATGTTGACGTTATGTGATTATTTTTGGGTTTACAATTTTCCCCTCAGATCTCACTCCCCGTGATGGTTTTCTCGTTCTAAATGGTTTCCAATGGGGTTGTTCATGCAACTGAAAAAAATGAAATGGTTCTATATCTGAAGGGACCTGATTTCTTAAGGTAGGTTCTCATTAGGTGTTTCAACCAATGATGCTTAATAACTCACATTGGTTGAGAGGATAGGAGTTTGGGCTTATAAAACCCATTAGATGAAATTATTACCTAATATAAGACTCTCTTATAGATTTCATAAATGTTATTGAATCCTTCGTTAATTACCAAGTATGATATGGGTCATCCCAAGATTATCAATCAATTATTAGAATGTATATATCTTATAATCATCTATATGTATCTGTGCTTCTTCATCAATGGAGATATTTGTATGTATCTAAGATTCATCATCGATGGTATCCTCTTATGTTCTACAAAGAGATTATTTGGTTATTATTATGATGGTGCTGATTTTCTCACTACATAGTGGAGTAAACTGGAATTTATTTTCATCCAGGGAGATGAAGGTAACTTGGGAGTTTATCATCATCTAGAGATATGTGATTTTTTATGATGGGATCAAACCTATAGATAGGATTCCTATGTATACCTGTGAATGGAATCAGAACCCATGTATTTTGTTTCCACTTAATGGGGAACATCATTCCTTTTATGAACATGTTGTGAGGACCCAACTATACATTTTAATATCATTTGTTAAGGATGTCTAGGCGAAAAGTGCCTAGTCAATGTTTAGGGTGGTAATTATTCCAAAGCAACCCAAAAAAACTTGAGAGAGATGTGGATTCTCAAGTTTGAATTATACACTACATGGAATGTTTCCTAAAAACAATAATTTTTATTTTGGGTGTTGGTTTTGAACCTTAGGTAGGCTTCCTACATATCCCATTTGGATGGGAATCAAAACTCACGTAGTTCATTGAATCTCATAGAGAAGTATAACCCTTTGAGGGAATTATGTTGAGTTTTACTTCAAAAGAGGATGCCTTATAGAAGGGAAAATGAGTGATGTATCATCTCATGGTGATTTGGAGACTTATTTGGGGCTTACACCTAAGGAGGAGGCCCATATGATGGATTGTAGGTCTTACTCCTAAAGAGGATTCCCCAATGAATTGGGGGTTATTATTGGGAATAACTTCTAAAAAGGATTTCCATTATGTTCGGGACTTATATAGGTATCCTATGTATCCTAGGTAGAGTGTGAATCAGAGTTATCATAGTTCATTATATTGCATGAATCATGAGGGTGCCCTGATCATCACTAACCTCTAGGCTCATGTGATTCATGCTTAGTGTGACAAAAAAGAGGGATTGGAAGATTTAGCAAACAACACACTTTACTTCCTTTACTAGTGGAATAGGATGGGGAAATGGTTCTAGATGTTAGGGATATGACACTTCCCTCAATTCAGTTCACCCCAAATAGGAAATGAAAGTGAAGGACACAGAGGTAGAGAGGAGTAAGAATGAAAACCCCTAGAAGAAATGTTATGGGATTACTCTAGGTGGGATGCCCTAAAATTGATTCTATAACAGGATGAGGATCAAAAAACATGTTTAATGAAAAATAAAGCACGATCCTTACCCTCCATACCTTGGACTGGAGGCTTGAGGTCTTAGATATGAGAAGGGACAGGCATGATCCAAACCTTAATCCTCTGAGACTACGAACATCCCGACACTATCCCTAGGGTATGGGAGCTCGTGATCATAGATATACAAATATACTTGTTCACCAAGGATCCTAACTATCTGGTAGGACCCATGCTAGAAAAACTATGATCATAGAAATACAAGTCCAAATATGAGACACTTTGGCATGTCTTTTCCCAGGGTTTTGTAATTTAGGAGGCCTTGGTGGAGGTTTTGATTTGATCCCTCTCATACAAGGGAGACAAAGTTAGAGAGGAACTACCATGAATGGATTTGAAGAAGTCCTAATGAATGGCTCACATAGGTTGGAGTGTAAGGAGAACCATGGAGTCTCATAAAAGTGGTGCTTCACATAGGTAGGTTTTGGGGAACTGACAAATCCTAGGGTGACAAAAAACCTGGATGACAACATTTAGTAGAGGCTTTTCTCTAACCTTTAATGGTCTCTACAGGTATTCCAAGAATTAATTCACATAGTTACCTATTTGAGGAAGGATACCTCAGGGTATTCTTTGTTAATCATGGGTTGGGAAAATTCTCCATGTAGGTGTTGTTTGTTTAAATCCCTATGGAGACTTTAGTTTCACTATTCTATTTTAATTACCTCTTTTTTAGGTGTTAGGGAACTACCTAGATGGTTATAAAGGTATTGGGTGAAGAACTAGAGAGATTAGAGCATCGGCTGGCCTTTAGGAAATTATCTCTATACAAATGAAGACCCCAGGGGGCTATTTATAAGAAAATATGGGACTTGGGATGAAGGGTTAATCTTACGCATGTGTTTCATATAGGTAGGTCAGTCACGCAGGGTTCTGCATAGATAGCTTGCATGCTGATGATACTTTGAGGGGGTCCTACATGAATGACCTTTGGGGCCTTTGCAAGCATTTACCTCTTCCACTTATTTAATTTTATTCTTCCAAAGGTATTTCCCTTTTACATCTTTTCACACATGTAAGAAAATGGAGTTTTGAGAAAGTCCATCATTTATACTAAGACATAATAAGAAAATTTAGTGAAAGTTTTCAAGGAATTGTTTATATAACATTATTATATTGTATGTGTAATAATGGCATGGTAAATAGAATTATATTTCCTCAAGAAAAGGAATCAATCAGTTCTAGAGTATGATCATATCTTTATTGAGTTAGTACCATATTTACATGAGCTATCCTTGGACCATTATCTATAATCTCAATGTTATTAATGAGGAATTTTTTAGGGTATTCAATTGAAAGAACCTTTGTTTGGACTAATCTATAATATAGAGGTAGTGAACTAGGATGTAAAATTTGAGGCAGTTATGAATAAAATTTCTGAGGTGATTGATATTTACTCTATACTAATAGATAGTGATGGGAATTACATTAGTATAAAGAGGATTAAAACTGAGTATGTTTAGGTTGGTGGTGGTATCAAGAGGCCATATCGTTTATACACATTGTTTTATTTCATGATTAAGTACTAGAATACCATCAGTGTGACAGTAAGGTCCTAATAAGCCACCATGTTGAGAAAATCTTAAAATCTACCATAGATATTTCCAGTTAGGTCATATTGGGAGGTTCTATTTAGAATTATTACATGAAATAGTAGAGCTAGATACACCCCTTTTGTAGATCCAAAAGTACAACCTACTAAACCTAGCCCCGCATTAATGGATGATTGAAGTATTTCCTATTATATTTTGTATTTTCATATTATTCTTTACCTAAGTACTATTTTATTTGAGGTGATAAATATATGGACATATAATTTTATTAAATATCTTTGAGCTTTTTTTATTGTATATTATTAAAACATCACTAAGTTATTATTAATGAACATCAAGAGTTTTTCTATGACTTATTACAATTATTAACGAGTCTCTATCAGCCTCTCACGTGAGTTAAGTATTATCACATTTTTAAAAAAATTAGGTATATTTTTTTTGAGAATGAATATGATATAAAATACTAAATATGGTTGGAAGACAACCATAGATGATATTCTTATTATAATAAGGGGACATCTTGGTATATATTTACCTTTTCTAGAGTGAGTAGTAGTGTAAGACTACCAAAATGATATATTTAATTCCCTAACAAAACTAAAACCAATTAATGTTAACAGCTTAATTGGGTTTAAATAATTTTAAATAATTTAATTTTGAGTATTTTAAGGATATCCTTATTTTAGGGAGTTGAGAGAATGTTATAAATTTGACATTGGAATCAACAATAATTTATTTAGTTTTTGGTTGTGAGTCTATAGATATCATCAATGGATATAGTTGTTCAGTGTACTATGTCATAACTTAGCCTGAATCAAAAATTTCATTGATGTTTAGTGTTAAGTTAAAATGATGGAGTTAAAACCTGATTTATGATTTTACCAATACTTTATAAAAATTATTTCTAGGGATATAAAGTGATATGGTGTGGATACTTTTCCCACCCTGATATCACTTTTTCCTATTATATTATTTAATTATTATTTTTATTAAATTTGGAGAAATATGGTATTTAAAATTTCAGAATATTAATTAATTTATACCCAACATGGTCATCACAAAGTCATTACGTAGTTAGTATAAGACGAATGGATTAATTTTATATGTGAGATTTATATTTCAGCGGTGGTGGAAATTTTACATACAGTTAAGATTAATTGTGTTGATTAATATTATGTAGGGTTCCATCCTAGAGATCGCTACATAGTTTGCACAAGGTTAGGAAACACTCCATGATTTAAACAAATGGGGTGAAAATATCATATCTTGTCGCTATTTCATAGTTTCCAAATGGTTTCCCAAATTGTATGAGGTTCCAAAGATTACAAAATTATAAAATTATGGTTTTTTTCTACTATATTTAAGCCACATTTGTCCCATTTCCTTCCCTAATTGATTTTTCTAGACCACAAGCATAATTACCATGTTTTTTTACTTTATAAATTATTATATATTATTATATT
This sequence comes from Viscum album, assembly GCA_963277665.1. NCBI lineage: Eukaryota > Viridiplantae > Streptophyta > Magnoliopsida > Santalales > Viscaceae > Viscum > Viscum album. The sequence continues at coordinate 579,911,244 of OY728129.1, read as the reverse complement.
ATAATATTGTTGTGTCTAATTTTGTAATACATCATGACTTTATAGGTATTTACTTTGAAGTAAACTTGAGTTATTTGACAACTTGCCTTACACAAAATCCCGAGTATAAGTGAACCATGATAAAGTAATCCTTTAAAACAAAGAAATTAAATTGGAAGGTATGAATAGTAACAAAAACATATTGAAATGTATGGATAAGGGTTGTAAATAATGAAAATTTATTTATTAATAAACAATGAATATGTATTCATTTATCAATAAAGTTATTTTATGCATTAAAAATTATGTCTTGTAAAAAACCATTTTTAATACATTTTGTGAAAAAATATAATTTATTTATAAATTTTTTATTAATTTTATTTTAATAAATGAATATAATTTTTTAAATATAAATTTAAATATTATCATTGGGTGTATTTTTAAAAAGTTTATAAAAAGATTTATTTTTTACTGAATGCTGGAAATTCCATTATTTGAAAAAAAATTCATTTATTTTCAATTAAATGAACCATTATGTTTCTTATTTTATATTAAAGTAACATTATTCTAATTTAATTATAAATAATATGATTAATTATATTGGAATCACAATTTTACTTGATTTTAGAATCAGTTTATATTCAGGCTAAAAAACACATGTTTCTAATTGTTTTTTTGTGTGAAATTTGTTTTAACATAATAAATTAAATTTAAATCTATTGATTAATGGTTTTAATGAAAAATTTAGAATATATATTCAATCATATATTTTAACATTCAATTTATGGTTTTTACAAGGCAATGAATAGATTTAGATTGTGTTTTATGATTTAAAATGCATTTTTCTAAAATAGGGTTTTAATACTGTTTTCACTCTTATTTAAAATTAAATCATACCACTGATATAAATTTAATATTTTAAAAATTAATTTCACAGTTTTAATCATAATAATTAATATAAGGCAGTAGTTTTAACTGAATTTTTTTCGTAATGAATAGTAAAATCACTACAATTTTGTTACCACAGTTAAGGTTAAAATGTGTTTTACTGTGGGGGGGGAGTTAAAATAAGGGATAATTCTATAATTTCCATCATAACATTTAAAAATATTATTTTATGGATATATTTCAACCTAATATTTTCTTATATTCAAATCCTTAGAAATTTGGAGCAACTTCCCCCATGAAAGTAACAGTATATCATTGATATATTTTAAGAAATCACATGTGTTCCTCTCCCCTAACTTGTAAAATGGAACCAATACTCCCACATTATTCACACCATTTTATCCTTTCATATTTTAAAATAAATACATTTGAAACATAATAAATTAATACTTTCATAGTAGATATTTGTTTCTTCTCCTAATACCAATCCTTCAAGGATTAAGGTGTAAGACAATGAAGGCTAGTCAAAGAATAGGTATAAATATTTAGTAAGGTATTTCAATTTTATATATTCTTATAAATCATGTAATTTTTTATACATAACAAAATTATGAATATAATATCATAAATATACTTAAATGTAAATAATAGTATTTAACAAACATTTATCACTTCTTCTTTATCAAATGGTAGATTAATGTACCACTTGTATGGTTTTTAGGAATGATTTTAATATTTTCCAATGATTTATTAAATTTATTTTTAACCATTTTTATCTCCCATAAAATTTTAATATAATATTATTATCATTTTTTAAATGTGTTACTTGTGACCTTTTACTAAATATGTATAAGGAATTCATTTTTTAACATACACCACATGAACAACTTTTCCTCCATCAAAAAATATATTTAATTTGAAGATACCTTTTCATGTTCTGATGTTTATTTTCAAATAAAATATTTTCCTTAGGTTTTTGATTTTTTTTATTTTAAATAAGTGAATTAAAAATAATAGGTTATTTTCCTCAAGAAAAATCCAAGTAATCATTTAATGTTATTTTCATCTATAATAAAATAATTTTTTTGATTCTTATGATTTATGGGGATATGATATAATGTGTCCATATTTATTTTTTCCATACATGGTTTATTATGACAATGATGAAATGTTTATGAAACTTATATCCTTTCCACGAGTTATGATATTATGATATGAAGAATGTTTTATTATGGCACACATATATATGTTTTTCATTATGTGATGGTTGGGCCTAGAATTATATTTCCCTCTAATATACTAGGTAAATATGGATAAATCATGGGATAATAAGTACTTGAATGGGGAGAGAAACCAGTTATGTAAGGGTATTTAACCAATAAGATAGTATTGGGAGAAAACCTTGACTAAGGGAATGATGTAATGGGAAGTGAACCCAATCTACTATGATAGTATTGGTAGTGATCATTGACTATGAAAATGATTTTCTATTCCTATTCCATGCCTCAAATTTTTTATTTATTATTATGTTATTTTATCATAGATCATGATTGATTATTTATGGATCCACACATTTAGGGGTTTTTTTATTTTTATTGACAAAACCATATTCCATGGTTCATGATTTTGAATATTTAACCGAATAGATTTTATTATTGTATGTTTTGATCATGTTCTCATAAACTTTTGTTTATCATATGTTTTCTTATAATAATTGAATACTATCTCTTATTCTTACCATTTCATAGAATCTAAGAGAACATTTTTAATGTTTCCCTTCTCCAGTTTATGAAGAAACTTTTTAAGTATTATATGTCTAATAAGGGTTCTCGTTATGAAGAGCTTAGAGGGAAATGATATAGGCATTTTATGCACTAGTTCTTTATATATATTCATGTTTATAAGGAACTATACCTTTATGATTATGTAATTAATTTTATTAATATGTAATGAATATTTTTCTAATAAGATATAATACTTATGTATGACAATTATGGGTCACTATAATTTTTTTGAGGTAAGTTCTTCTTCTTCATTTACTCAATTTTAATCCCTTACCTTCTATTTTTGTTACCCTGAGATTGTCATGGTTACCTAGGGTTTAGTGTTTCATTAATTTATTTGGATTATTTTCTTTATTTAGGGTTAAAAATGATCTTATATATGTTTCTATTTCCTCATTATGGTGGAATAACATCAGTTTTAATCAGTTAATTTTTTTTGAGTTAGGTTTCCCCATACATTTCCTTTAAACAAAAATCCACATGAACATTCTTGTTTTCAATCCATTTTTGGAAAATTTTAATGATTATATAAGTTTATATATCCATTATTTGTCAATGTATATTTTCTCTCTCTTTAATTTTCATTTTTCAAAAAGGATATTTCTTATTTTTTAGGAGTTAAAGTAGTTTTCATGAAAATAATGCACACTTATGTTTCCCAAAATTTTGAAATAGGTTTTATATGTATAAGTCAGGGTGCCTTTTAATAAATAGTTTTTATAATTAATAATGAATCAAAATAATATTTTATTGAGCCTTATCAAAATATAATACCATGTTTGGATACTTTATAAAGTAGTTTCCAGTGGTATATTATTCATGAATTATTTTGTTTTCCAATAAATAAAGGGGTTTTGATGGGTTTTAAAATATTTTATTTTAAGAATTTAATGGTATTTACAAAAGACTATATTTCCTAATTATAGTTTTACATAATTTGATAGTTGTATATAGTTAAATTGATCCACTTGATATTATTTATGAAAAAGTTAAAAGTGATATTTTTATTGTGATAATTTTATGGATTTATCATGGTTAGTGTCTATTGTTATTATATTGATATTCTTGATAAAGGGATTTCTTCTATGAATAGTTATAAGAGGTGAGGGTGTGTTATGGTTCTTTTTTGTTATGAATATTGTTATATGTTAAATATATAGTTATCACCACCATTTTATTTCATGGGAATCATTAGATAGCTTAGTGGGAATTCTATGTACGAGTATTACACTAGTTTATGATTATGCACTAGCTAGTGATTCCTAGCTAAGACTATAGTCTGCCTAGGGTATTTTTTTTGTAATCCATTCTAGGTAAGGATAAAAAAGTGTTTTGGTTGTTAAATCACATCAGGTACCAATTAGCTGGATTTTGTTTTGGTTTTTTCCTAGAATTTCACCGGAGCACCAAGGATTACTAGGATGTTTATAATTTGTTTATCATATGATTTTTATTTATGGTTATTTCATGATAGTTATCTATCTTCATTATTGTTTTTATTTTATAATTTTTATTATTATTAATGTTACCTTTTTTGTTAGGGAAATTATATTGGAATGGTTTTCATATAAAATAATCAATTTTATTATCCCTTTATAGAAATATATATTTATTCTAAAATAAGAGTGGTCATTTTGGTAATGAACATCTTAGTTTATTTTTTAACTTATATTTATGAAAAGGTTTTTCCTCTTAAAAGTTTAGATACATATCTCATTTTTTATATATATTTAAAGGAATATTTAAGTTAAGATATTTCCCTTACATCTTATTTATGAGTATTTTTAATGTATATATTTTTCTTAAAAATTCATTTTATCTTAAACATCCATTAAATGTGTCTTATGTTCAAATTTACAACCAATGTGACCAAGAAATAATGTTTTAAGGTGAAAACCTATTGTTAAAAATAAAATTAAAATATACTTTTATAGTTGTATTTAATCCTATCATGAAATAGATTTACTTTTAAATGTTAATAATGGTGCATGAGGAGGATACCTATTGTGAATTATGTTCTCACACCCTATATATATTAAATGTTTTATATATGTTCTTCTTAGATGTACCAGTTGATCCTCGAATTTTGGTTTGGGTATGTTGGATATAACAAGTAATTATCCTTAATTTGATGGATGGAGTTTGGTATTTTAGAATTATATTTTATTTTTTCTTGTTCATGTTTTTGGTTCATCTTATATATCTAGCCTCTTTGATATTAAGTTTTCTATGTTACTTCTGTTTTTATTTGATATTATGTTTGTGTTTTTATTAAATTGAAATCCTTGTGATGTGGAGCTATCTTGTATATATTTTATGGTTTTTATGGATCAATGATGATATTTTTATATTATTATTCATTTTTTTTAATTTATTATTGAACATAATTATTTTAGATATATGTCTCCCCAACTTATAAAAGGTCCATGACAAAATTATTAGTTGTAGTTCATTTCCTTTTATTATTATATCAATAAATATTTAACACAACGTTGTACCAATGGATTTTTTAACACTAGTTTCTATCTTGCAATGATTGGTAACATACCTTGTGCCTTGTCATGAGTTATCTTGAGTGATATGGTAATTTGACATGGGTTGATTCATGACACTTTAAACCATCCATATTTTGGGTTTCATTGGTGATAAATCATGTAAATTAATGAAATATTATTTAACTTAAAATTTACCTCTATATTCATATTTTTTAGATTTTATAAATCATAACCATCATTTTGGAATTTTCATGATTTATGAGAAGATTAGAGGAGACAGAGGTTCACTAGATAAAAAAGTTGGATGATGAATCTAGGTATAGTTAATTGATTATGAATAATTTATTATAGGTTTTATTAGTTAAATTTTTTTGGGGATTTTAAATATGTTTGATATTATCCTTAAAATATATACAATTCCATTATACGTCATTATATTAACATTGAATATATGAAAGCATTCGTGCGTGAATCACATAAAATAGATCCATGGTTCATGAGATATAATTGAGATAAGTTTATATAACAACCCTACTCTTCATTTCACAGTTAAACATAATTTATTACATAAAAACTTTACTTGATACAACATATAATATCTATAGTTATAGTTTCTTTGGGGATTAGTAACATTACATAACAACTTAAAACATGAAATACACATTTTTATACAAAACTTATTTTAAATGACCACACACATTCCTTCATACTTAGCATTAAATGGGATAACCTAAGGAAATACATAAGAAAAGGGTAATATATAAAGACCATGAAGGGAGTAAAAAAGGAATAAAATGAATAATATAGTACATGTTAGGAAATTGGCATATTAATAGAGCATAAGAGAAACATGAACATAAAGGAAAGATGTAACATAATTAACATAACATGGGAATGTGGCAACAACATTTAACATGATATTTGTATGAGCCAAGGATCATTGAACATGGATCATGTGTAAAACCTTATTGAAATTTAATTATTATGAGTAAACCCTCATTGAACTTGATATATCATGATACTAATCTTTACCCAATGCATTAGAGTGCTATCAGGGTGCACCCTTCTTAATCCTTTCATTTCAGGCATAAGTGTGCCACATGGATCATATAACATGGATTATTTAAACATAATCATTTATTCCATGATAAAGTAATGTAGAATTCGTACATGAAACATAATAATCAATAAGTAAATGTGCATAAAGGTGAATACCCTTGATAGAGAAATGGGAATGGTATTCACTATATAATAACTTTGGCTTAGAAAATCGTGGTTCAATTTTTGCAGCATAATGGCGTGACATAAGATTTCATAAAAACGGTTGATGATAGAGAAAGGGGTGTATCATAATATGAACATGAAATTGAAAGTGCGTGGGTCATATAGATACATGTCCCAACATATGTACTGGAATTTAGATTCATAATACAAAAATAATTGCTTGAATATAAATGAGAAGAGAGAAATTCCCTATGGAATTTCGGCATTGTAACGAATGTACATGGGAAAAATTAATTATACTGAAAGTGTTATCTCATCATTAAAATATAAGGAGGGAAGAATGGGAGAGGTGTATTATACCCCAAAATTTTTAATTGAAAATAGATGGGAATAACAACATAATGAAACTTGAACAAAAAATGAGAAAGCAAGAAATCAATTACAAAAAATTATGATTACAAAGGAATGGGAGGGGATTGAAAGAGGATTATTGGGAGCTTGGGGCACCTTTGGAGGATTTTAGATAGAGAAGGGTAGGGTAGGGATGTGCTACAATGGTTTTTAGTGAAGAGAAGTGGGAGCTTGGGTAGGTTTATATAGGAAAAGAGAGAGAATTCTTTATCATTTATGTTTTGGACACCACAAATTAAAACAACAAAAACCACAAACCAAACCATGATTTTTTCCAAAGGGGATTGGAATAAATTATTTTATATGTCCACTGGCCTAATTTATTAAAATATTAGGCTTTCTTATGTGGAGGTGAGTCACAATCAAAGAAATCAGTTTAAAAGTTAAAATGTTTTATAAGTCTTGGAGGGTCCACTAAGGCACCATATAAATAATCAAACAAACCTAAAATCACATTATTTTAAATTTAAAGCATATGTTGGCCCAAAATACCATTTATAGTATTTTATCACATCACAATTGGGGCATTATTATGTTATAAAACACATTTTATAATTAAACGGTATTTCATTTTTACCCAAAAATTCGACTGTCTCATAAAATTATGAAACATTCACCATTAGATAATTTTTAAATCATTAATCCAAAAATGATATTAATTTTATCTAAATAATTTTTAAAATACATTAATTTTTTATTTTAAAATAAAACCCAACATTTATAAAAAATTCTTGGGCTTTAACAAAAAAAGTTTTTTCAAACCTTAATAAAAATTACAAATGTATTCATAAAAATTATAAGATAATTTATATTTAATAAAAAGTAATTTAGTAATAATATTTAAATATAATATTATTTAATTCAAAAATCCATTAATCCATCAAAATATATTTGTTAATTGGACATTAACTAAAAATACTATTTTTTCTTTAAAAACAATTTACAAAGTAACAATAATAAAATGAATGAATATTCTATTTACAAAAATATTGAACAAAATCATAGTTGTAGAGTATTTTTACATAATCCCTTATAACACCCACATAAGACCGATGGGTAATGTGTGCGATGGTGGCAAGCCATTGGGGAGACTCAGTTAACATCGCTCTGGTTTTAATTTCTATTAACTTACACTTCTCTCATAGGAGGTTCATCTCAAGCTTAACATGTTGAAGCTCAGCTTGGGCTTGGTAAAGAGAGAAGCCTAGTGATGACACCTCCTTTCTGATCTCTAACAAATGGGATTCGTACATAGAAATTATACTTGATGAGGCCATTGCTTCTTTTTTCTACGTAAGTTGGATTTGTTAAATACCAATATTTATGCTAATCATGTGATCAATATTCAATGAATATATTAGAAAACATCACAATTATTAACGTTATTTTAAAATCCAAAAACTTAAAACCAAGGAAGTTCATATGTTATATAACTAGTTTACAAAATAGTACATTTAATTATATCAAGACGAATTTTCATTAATAAAAGTTTGGGTCCTTACAATATTCTCCCTTTAAGAAATTTCACCCTTGAAATTTCATTTTCCCACACTAAAACAGATGTGGGTAACTCTGTTTCATTACTTCATCTGGTTCCCATATTTCTTCTTCAAACTTGTGGTTTTACAGAACACCTTGATGAGGGTAATTGTCTTATTTAGTATAACTTTTTCCCTATGATCTAAGATCTTCACCATCTTCTCTTAATAGGAGTTTTCATTCTCTAATGGTACCACATCTTGTTTTAGTACATCTGATGGGCCAGTTATGTACTTCCTCAAGAGTGATATATTGAATACATCATGTTATTGAGATAGGTTTGGTGGGACTGCTAGTCGATAGGCCACTGCTCCAATGCGACCAAGGATTTCAAAAGGGTTGATGTACCTTGGACTAAGCTTTCCTATCTTCCCAAATCTTATAACTCTCTTCCATGGTGATATGCGGAGGAATACCATGTATCTAACATAAAAATCAATGTGTCATCGACAATTATTAGCATAGCTCATTTTTTGAATCTGTGTAGATTTATTTTCCTATTGGATGGTATTATCCTTCTCCACCATTTCTAGACATAGGAGTTTTTTCTCCCCAACTTCATCGCAACATGCCGATGTTTTTCACATGTTCCCTTATAAGGCTTCATAAGGATCCATTTGGATGCTTCAGTGGGGACTGTTATTATAAGAGAACCCAACCAGAAAGAAGATGTTGATCTCATCCTCCTTTGAAGTCCATTGAGTATTCTCTCAACATGTTCTCATGGGTTTAGATAGTCCACTTAGAATTGGCCATCAATTTGAGGATGATAAGCCATAATAAAGTTTAACTCAGTATTCAGAGCATGTTGAAGACTCTTATAGAAAATAGAGGTGAATCCGGGATCTCAATCAGATACAATAGATAGTCGTAATCCATATAACCCCACCACATATCTGATATATATATGTGCCAGTTGATCCGGTGAGAAATCCTCTCGAATTGCAATGAAGTGTGCATTCTTTGTCAGATGATCCAAAACAACCTAGATAGCATTATTCCTTTGGATTTCTTTATAATTACGATGAAAAAGACCATGGTGATGTTCTCCCATTTCCATTCTGGTATGGGTAATGGTTTAATCATCCCATTAGACTTATACCTCTTATCCTTCACTTTCTGACATACCAGGCACTTTGATGTATACTCAGTGATCTTTTTCTTCATGTTATCCCACCAATAATGATATCGGTGATCTTGATACATCTTTGTGTTTCTTAGGTGAATGGAAAAATTCAAACTATGTGAATCATCCAAAATTTCATTATTAACTCAGGATTTCATGGAAAACATAGTCTTGTCCCAAATCTCACAATTCCTTCTCAATTTACATTGAACTCCGAGGATTTTTTTTTCTGATTGTTTCCACATTCTTCTAAATTCCCACATAATTTTTTTAGCATCCTTTAACCTTTAAAAAAGAGACGGTTGAGAAATAATTTTTAAATATATTGATTATGTTCCCTTATTTAGGATTCCCATGTCCTTATTCATCAAGTCTAAGAAGATTATACCTTTTCAATTATTATCAATGATAGAATCACTGGTCTTTTCTTCTCAGATAATCTTCCACCTTTCTTGCTTTCCCAGGGTGGTAATAGATTGAGCAGTCATATTCCTTGATTATCTCTAACCATATTCTTGGGTTCATGTTCAAATATTTCTATGTGAATATATACTTGAGGATTTTTTGGTACGTAAATATTTCAAAATTCTCCCCAAATAGGTAATGTCGCCAAATTTTCAAAGTGAATATTACGGCAGCCAACTCCATATCATGTATTTGATAGTTTTTATTATGAAATTTCAATTTCCTTGAAGTATTGGCAATTAAGTTTTCATTTTAATCAACACACAACCCATTCCCTTCTTGGAATAATCACTGAATACCACATAAATTTATCCACTTCAAGGTAATGTGAGAATGAACGCAATGATAAGCCTCCTTTTCAACTCATTAAAGATCTCTTCGCATTCATCACTCCATGAAAACATTACTCTTTTCTGAGTTACCTTGGTAAGAGGGTTGGGAAATTGTGAGAAATTTATCACAGATCTGTGATAATATCTGGCTAACCCCAAGAAGCTATGGATATCCGTTACCGATGAGGGACTTGTCCATCCCTAAATTGCATCTATCTTGGAGGGATCCACAAATATCTCATTGCTTGTGATGATATGAATCAAGAATGATACCTCATTCAATTAGAACTCACACTTGATGTACTTTTTATAATGCTTCTCCTTTTTCATAGTCTCTAGTACAGTGATTAGATTCTCCTTATTCTCCTCCTTGGTTTTGGAGTATATTAGAATATCGTATATAAATACAACCAAAAATTTGTTGAGGTAATATCTAAAGAATATATTCATCAATTTCATGAAGATTTCTAGAGAAATAGTGAGTCTTAAAGGCATTAATATGAATTCATAGTGCCTTTACCTTGTATGAAATGAATTCTTGGGGATATTCTCTTTCTTCACCCTTACATATTAATATACCAATTAAAGTGAACCTTGGAGAAGTATTGTGATCCACAAATATGATCAAACAAGTCATCAATTAATGGTAGAGGATACTTGTTCTTTATTATGATTTTTCTGAGCTCACAATAATCAATTCAAAGGTTCATTAACCCATCCTTCTTCTTGAAAAAGAGGACTAGTTCACCCTATGGTGAAGCACTTGGGAGTATAAACCCTTTATCTAGATTCTCTTGTTGTTTTATCTTCAATTACTAAAGCTACAAAACAACCATTATATATAGAGTCTTAGATATTGGCAATTCCCCAGGTATAATATCAATTGAGAATTCAATATCTCTTCTAGAAGGAAGACTAGACAATTCCTTGGGAAACACTTCAGTGAATTCCCTCACAATAGATATGTCTTCAAGGATGGTTTCTTCCACAGACTCAATCATTTGAGCAAGATATGCATGCTCATAGGGTAGTAATATCCATGGTTCATATGATGATGCTAGGGAAGATTCATCATCCTCCTTTCACTTGTACAGAATCGGGATTCAATTCTCTATATGGAGAGTGATTTCCCTCTCATGTAAATTTATATTGGCTCTATATAGGGAAAGACAATCCATTCCAAGAATGGAATAAAATTCCACTAGAGGAAGTATGATGAGGTTTTCCTGGAATTTAAATCCACAAATTATGATAGAGGAGGAGTTATATTCATTGGATGCACTGATTTGCCCATTTTTTATTCTCACCGACATCTTTACTTCCATGATTTTTGGTGGTGTAGGTATTGTTCTACTAAACCTTCAGGATATAAAATAATGCATAGAATTATAATCAAAAAGTATTTTTTCTATTCATGAATGAATAACTAGCATACCTATCACCACTTAGTTTTCAGGGTTCACTTCGGCGGTAGTGATGGAAAAAGCTCACCCTTGCTGTCATGGAGGTTGTTGGTTGCCTCCGAAAACCCTTGGATAAGGGTGATAGTTTGCAAAGTACCTTGGTTATATGAAGTTGAAGTAATAAACAATAGATTTAGGGTCAAATGGAGAATTCCTCTCCTCTGTCACAACTACAGATTTTTCTTGTCAGTAGTTAATGGCCAGGTTCCCTTCTCGTCCACACCTAAAGCATTTTCTCATCCCCTTTAGGCAATTTTTGGGTACTTCTTTCTACACCTTTGGCAAGTGGGGTGCTGGATTTTATTATCAGCGTTATATTTATCCATCGGACCTCCAAAATTGAATTCCACCTTATGCTTGTTATCCCCATGATACCTCTAAGATTCTTCGATCTCCATTTCGACTTTGAGGGAACATCAGACAATTTCATCATATCTATCAAAGTCACAGATCACTAGGGATTTCCATAGGATAAGTTTTATCCCACTAAATAAGCTGTAAAACTTGCATTTGGGGGTAACGAATAAGCCAGAGGTGTATCATTCAGGCCTTGGGAATTTTTCCTCATACGATCTGATGGATTCATCATCTTTTTTTAGGGAAAGGATGTCCCATTCCATCTTAAGTTGAAGGGTTCACAGAAAATATATATGAAATTTTTTTCCGGAAAATCCTTCCATTCCAACATCTCAATCTCCTCCTCAAGCTTCATATTTTTGATCAATTTCCACCATTGATCTTCTTCACCCTCCATATGATAATCATCTAGAAGAACTTTATCATGTTTGGAACATTGAAGGATGAAGAATACTTTCCAATGGATTTGATCCATTGCTTTCAAAATGAGGGATCTGATGATCTATTAAAAGTAGGATGACTTTGTCTCATTAAGCTCTAGATTGCAACTTGTTCTTTCTTTAGGGGTGTGGGGTTGAATGTTCCTCTTGACTGATGTTTCTATTCAAAACTTGAGTTAACTGGGAGATTATCGTGACAAAGTTTGTGATTCCTGCTCCTATCATATTGGGAATCTCTTTAGAACTATCATCACATTGATCTTCGCATCGGTTTTTAGGCCATGTACTCCAATTACCATCCATTGGATGGAATAATACTAATGTCAGGGGTAACACATAAAGGGGAATCCAATGAAAAAATTAAATAACTCATATATTAAACTAATTTTCATAACTTATAAATTTATAGGCTTTAATCTATGTTATCCATGATCTACTTCCCAATATATATTCTTAAGGAAAATTTTTTATTCCCTTAATAATAGTTCATACTAAGCTTGTGAATTTACCAAAGTATATCCCCTAGGAGTGTCATAACCAAGAGTGCAGTAAGGCCCGTTGTCGTGCACCAGTTCCCATTCGAGTCTAGCTCAAAGTGGTGTTTTTGGGCATTACTCCTAGATACTTCTGTGCTAGATTCACCTCTCCCTTCTCATATACAAACATGTATATATTTTCTTGATAAACCACTTACTCATTACTCACCAAAATTTAGAAATTTTTTATTAAACTTATTGTTATCACTAAGGTTTTCACTGGGGTTTTCTAATCCTAATCCAAAAAAACTAAACCTATCCTCTGATACCAACTATAACAACCCTACTCTTTATTTCACACTTAAACATATTTTAACACATAAAACCTTCACATCATAAAAAATAAAATAATGAGATTTCTTGTGTCTTTGTGTATTGGGAATATTACATTACAACCTAAAACATGAAATACACATCTTTATTGAAAACTTCTTTTACATGACCAGACACATTCTTTTGTACTTAACATTGCATAGGATAACTTGAAGAAATACATAAGAAAATGGTGAGATATAAATGAATGTAAGGGAGTAAACAAGGCATAACATGAATAATACAATACATGTTAATCAATAGGAATATCAACTAATAATAAGAGAAACATGAACATAAAAGAATGATATAGCATGATTAACATAACTTGGGAATGTGGAAACAAAATTTAACATGATATTAGCATGATCCAAGGCTCACCGAACATGGAGGATGAGTAAAAAACCATTAAAATTGAATTATAATGAGTAAACAATCATTTCACTTAACTTATCATGATACTAATCTTTACCCAATGAATTGGAGTGCTATCAGGGCACACCCTTCTTAATCATTTCATTTCATGCATCAGCGTGCCACATGGATCACATAACATGTATTCTTCGAACATAATCATTTATTCCACTATAAAAGAACATGGAATTAATATATGAAACTATATAATCAATAATTAAATGTGGATAAATGTTAATACCCTTGATAGAGAAATGGGTATGGTATTCACTACACAATGAATTTGGCTTAGAAAATCACAGTGCAATCTCAGCAGCATAATGACGTGACATAAGATTTTATAAAAATGGTTGAGGAGAGATAAAGGGGTGTCTCATAATATGTACATGAAATGGAAAATAATGGGTTCATTTAGATAAATGTCCCAACATATGTAAAGGAATTTATATTCATAATACAATAGAATTTCTTGAATGTAAATGAGAAGAGAGAAATTCCTTACCGAATTTCGGCATGGTAACAGGTGTACATGGTAGGAATTAAAGATAGTGAAATGGGTCTATCATCATTCAAAGTTAAGGAGGGAAGTATATGGGAGGTTCGAAATCATACCTCAGAATTTTTAATTGAATATTAAATGGAATAACAACATAATGAAACTTGGAGAAAAATGAGAAATGAAGAAATCTCTTACTTGGAAATGTGATCCCAAAGGCATGGGAGGGGCTTGAGAGAGGGTTCATAGAAGCTTGTGAAACATTGTGAGAATTTTAGAAAGATTATGTTAGGGTAGGTATGTTCTCTATGGGTTTTCTAGTGAATAGAAGTGGGATCTTTGGTGGGTTTATATAGGAAAAGAGAGGGAATTCTTTATTATTTAGGTTTGGCCACCACACATTAAACTAATCAAAAACACAATAAAACCCATCATTTTTGTCCATGGTTTTTTACAATGGGGAGTGGAAAAAATTATTTTATAAGGCCAATTTCCTATATTCTTAAAATATTAGGCTTGATTATGTGGAGGTGTGTCACACTCTCAAGGAAATCATTTTAAAAGTTAAAATGTTTTATATGTCTTGGAGTGTCCACTAAGGCACCATAAAATTAATCAAACAAACCTAAAATCACATTATTTTAAAGGTAAAACATATATTGTCCGAACATACCATTTAAAATATTTTATTACATCACTATTGGGTCATTATGATGTCATAAAACACATTATATAATTAAATTGTATTTAATTTTTACCAAAACATTCGACTGTCTCAGAAAATTATGAAAAATTCACCATTAGATAATTTCGACATCCTAAATCCAAAAATGATATTCATTTAACTAAATAATTTTCCAAATATGTGAATTTTTATTTTTAAAATATAAACCGACATTTATAAAAAAATTATGGGTTTTGAAAAACACAACTTTCAAACATTAATAAAAATTAAAATTCTATTAATAAAAATTATAAGATAATTTATATTTAATAAAATTTAATTTAGCAATTATATTTAATTAAAATATTATTTAATTATAAAATCAATTAATTTATAAAAATATATTTCTTAATTGAACGTTAACTAAAAATACTATTTTTCTTTAAAAACTATTTACAATGTAACAATAATAAAATGAATTTATATTATCGATACAAAAATAATTTACATAATTATAGTTCTAGGGTCTTATTACATAACCCATTATAACAACTAAATAATACTGAAGGGTAATGAGTGCGATATTGACAAACTCTTGGAGAGGCTCAGATAACATCGCTTGGGTGGTAATCTCTATTAACTTACACTTCTCCCGTAGGTGGTTCCTCTCATGCTTAATGTGTTGATGCTCATCTTGGGCTTGGTCAAGAAAGGAGCCCAGTGACGCCACCTCCTTTTTGAGCTCTGATAAATGAGATTCGTTTGGAGAAATTATTCTAGATAAGTCCATTGATTCCTTTGTCTGAGTAAATTGGATATTTTAAATCCCTATATTTATACTAATAAATTGCTATATTTGCAATGATTGTAATTCTTAATGCTATTTTAAAATCCAAAAACATAAAACCAAGGAATTTCAGATGTTATATAAAAATTTTA
Source organism: Viscum album (assembly GCA_963277665.1). NCBI lineage: Eukaryota > Viridiplantae > Streptophyta > Magnoliopsida > Santalales > Viscaceae > Viscum > Viscum album. The sequence goes on along the minus strand of OY728129.1, from coordinate 579,895,380 downwards.
CATAATAATACATTTAATTAGATCAAGATTAATTTTCATTAATAAATGTTTGGGTCATTACAGTTTGATTATAGAAAAATTATCACTTTAAAAGGATCACAAATTTCTATTTACCAACTTACTTTTTTCAGTATAAAATTTTATTTGGGACAAGGATTCTAGAAGACGTGATTGATCATTATATGCATTGGGTCAGGTACTCCCTCATTGATCATTCAATGATTAGTTTAGGACCCCCATATATTTTATAGGGTATGGAAATCAATTATTTTTCTATCATAGATAAGGTATGAGCCCCTATGTGTTGGATGGGGTTTGGTACTTACTCAATAATTAGAGTGAAAGTCCTATATAAATAAATTCAAGTACACCCTAGATGATCAGAATGTATGTCCTGTATAAGCAGAGTCAGGAACTCTCATGATGATAGAGTTAAGGGTACTATACCCATTGGGTCAGGTTCTACCTTTAACAATACACAGTTCTTTGGTGTGACATAAGTCCTCAACCACAACTTAGTAATTAGTGAGATTTTATCCAAAACATGATAATTTTTTATTGTATCATGGATAAGGTTGAAATAATAAAAATTAAATTTTCTGGTAAATTATATCTTGTGTGGCTCCATCATTTTGAAGCTGATGACTTGGTGTGATTTATTTATTTGGTCATCACCAGTGTAACATCCCAACCTATCATACTGAACAATAATTGGATGGAAGAACCACATGAACTCAATAGAAACTCCCCATATTCTAGATTCTATTGACTGGTAGTTCAGGTCTGTGGTGATATCATGGGGAGACTATAACCTAATATCAGAGTAAAATAAAAATGATGAAAATTCAATAAAATAATTATCCCAATATCCAGTAGAATAAAACGGAACCACCACTAATGTATTGCCAAAAATAAGTAAATAATATACCAAATGGTAAATAATGAACAATATTAATGTCACACAAGTTAAGTAGACACTAATGAGATCCACCATGGGATGATTACATGCAACTCAAAGAAAAATAAATAGAGTTAATGGCAATAATCATAGGATCTTGAGTCCTAACCTAGTCTCATCTCCTAACTCGGACGAAGCTACCCAGTTTAATATATATCCTTAGACCTATACCTACTTATTAATACACTCATGAGGTTTTTAGGGAACTTTATTACTAAATACACCTTAGTTGGATGTGAGTAAATCTTAGTAGGCCACCACCAATGGTGTATTTAATATATCTATTATATAAAATTCATGAACAATGTGATATATTCATAATAAATAAATAAAAAATATTAAACATTACATTTTTCTTGATCATATGTTTTTTTAAGCCACCTAGATATGACTATACTTACATTTCATAGTGTTGAGGTGTCTTTGAGAATTTAAAATGAATACCAATTGAGTTTTGTGTCCTAAGACATATGAAAAATCACCTCATCTAAAAAAGAAACAATCATATTGGGAGGCATCAAGCCTATCACACATCAAAAATTTCAACCCCCCAAATCACACATATCTTAAGAGGCATTATAACCAACAATTAACATATAAAATATTATGTGAGGCATCATATCCATCAAACCACATCATGAACCATATCCTATATCACAATCTATCCTCTGTTGGAATGATTCTTAACCCATACCAAATTCCCATCTACGTCTCACACATCCATGATTGGTGTGATTCCTAATTGTAATCACACATCAAAACCTAATCATTCATCTTCCATGGTTGGAATGAAAACTAAACCCAATATACACATTAGGTGATAGTTGGCATGATGGATAAGTCACCCCTTAACAATTTCCTAAATATAAAAAAAAATCTTATCATTAACCTTTATGTCATACAACCAATATCATAGAGTATAAAATTTTATACAGGTTTGTAAAGGCACCAAAACCATAAAACATTATAACTTAGTAAGACTGAAATCTAACATATAACATAATCCACCAAATTACATCCATTTTTGGATTGATTACCGTATCTATTACCAATATCTCATCCCATTACATTCAATTTTTTTTCACAAGAAACCTAACCACTTTCCCATTACCCATTAAGATAATGGTTGAAATGATCTCTAAAATCACCCCCAAAATATAATAATTTAAAAAACTAATATAAATAACATAAGTTATAAGTCACAGTACATAATTTAACAATAAGAACCAATTTATATATAATTTCTTGTAATGTAAATCATTTATTAATGAAACACATGATAAATATAATAGGTTTATAAACTGATATATATCACAAGGACACGTCATTTGGTAACTCAAGCAACACCGGTATATACATTTCTTAGGATGACCTATAAAAAATCACTACCACAAAACTGGGCAAGGCCAGTGCCAGCCTTTATCAGCGCTAACAAAAAAGTGCTGATAAAGGGGGGTACTTTTATCAGCGCTAAAAAAAGCGCTTTTAAAGTTACCCTTTATCAGTGCTAAAAAAGAGCTGATAAAAGTACCCCTTTATCAGCGCTTTTTTTAGCTCTGTTAAAGGTACCCCCTTTAACAACGCTTTTTTTAGCACTGATTAAGGGGGGTCTTTATCAGTTCTTTATTTAAAAGCACTGATAAAGGGACTGCTACAAAAAAAATTCCTTAAAAAATATATATTAATATTTAAATATGTAGATATAGTTACATTGATATAAATATAATATATATCATTTAAATATAATTTTAAATATATTTTAGATAAGTGTAAGTATACAGTTACACTTAATATATAAGATATTTAGTGAAAATGAATTATAAAAAAACTAAAAAAAATATTTTTAATTAATAATTTTCTAATTATTATGATGTAATAGTCATTTAATAACAATTTCAAGACTAAAAAATAAAAAAAATTAAAAAAAGATCCAAAATATGTTGAAAACACAACTCGAACTTCAAACGACCATAACTTGTTATCCGAGTGTCCGTTTGAGCTCTACCACATATGAAATCGAATCATACGATGAGATATAATTTGTTATGACCTAGGGGTACCATGATAAAGGCTTTTTTGAGGCCAAAAAAGGCCCAGAAGGCCTCCAAAACTAATTTTTTAGTCAGTGTACCCTGATTTTTTAACATTTTGTGGATTTTCAGACTCCTTTAAGGGGGGTATTATTGGATTTTTTTGGTGGGGAATGAATTTATTACAAGTTATTACATTCATATTGATATTATGTATTTTAAATTTTATCGTTTTTTATAATGCACTGCTATTTATAATCAAATATATAACAATATATACATATTTTTTATATATTCACACATAAAAATAATTTTTTTTAAAATAAATAATTAAACATATTTATATATAACATATATTAGATTTATCTAAATAATATCTAAAATCCATTTTATTTAAAATACAAATATATCAATATTTATATACCTATATATTAATCTTACTATATGTGTACCTATATAATGTGTGTGTGTCTATTTGTGTGTGTCTATATATTAACAAACTGATATTATATATATATATATATATATTCTAACATATGTATATACATATACATATATATATATATATTTATAATTATACTTATAGAAACACACACATATATATATGTGTGTGTGTGTGTGTGTTGTATATATGTATTTATTTACACACACACAAAACAAAACATATTTTATAATTATATTGAAAACTAATCTTATAAATATATATTAAGATACGAATAAATATATGGATAAATACATAACTATATATATAAAAATAAATAGATATAACTTAATATTAATATACAAATAAATATATAAATATATACATATATAAATATATACCTATATAAATATAACTAACTATATATATGTATATATATATATTAATACAACTATATAAATTTATATTAATACATGAATAAATATAACTATATATATATATATAGAAGTAGATATATCACTATTTGGAGAAAAAATCAGATTAGAGGAGTGGTAAAGTCTTAGCGCGCATGGGGGGTGGTCTTGAGTTCGAAACCTGGTAGAGGCAGGCAGGGGCGCGCGCATGGGTGAATTTGGGGGGGATATAGTGCTGTTAAAGGGGTCTAAAAACGCTAATAAAATGATAGGCATTGTGGCTGGGGCTTGCGGGGGTGCTGATAAATGGGGGGGAAGCGCTGTTAAAAGCCCCCTCCGATTTACTGATTTTTTTTAAAAAAAAATTATTATTTCAATTTTTTTTAAGTTTTTTTACTTTTATCAGCGCTAACAAAAAGAGATGATAAAAGGGTATTTTATCAGTGCTAAAAAAAAGCTCTGATAAAGGACCCTTTTATCAACGCTTTTATTTAGCGCTGATAAAAGAACCCTTTTATCAGTGCTTTTTTTAGTGCTTATAAAAGGGGTCTTTATCAGTGCTTTTTTGAGCGCTGATAAAGGGACCCCCCTTTAACTTCACCGGCATTAACAATGCTTTTTTAGCACTGTTAAAGGCCTTTTTTAGTGCTGATAAAATCCATATTTGTAGTAGTGAATACACTCCATCCCTATATCATATTTCTCTAAGGCAATTTAAAATCCATATGTATGTTATAAATATCTTAATAGTTAACACAATACTATTGAACCAACCATGGTACACTAGGCCACATTACATTCCATAAATTCAAGGTAATTTCATCCCATTTCAAAACCATAAAATTATATGTGATAATGATAATTGAAAAACAATTTTATAAGACTATGGTTTTTGAGTTTTTTCATAACATCTAACAAAACATTTTTTATATTCTTTGTTAGTCCTCAAATTATTAACCAATGCTGATAATTATAACCCATGAATATTTAGGAACTGTACATTGTTGTGAGGGGGAACATTCTCCCCATGTCTCGATCAACTTGTTAATCTATAAGGTGACATGTAGGTCTCACATGAGAAAGTCGTAAGTATAAGGAACCTACCTTAAAATTTACATAATCGTGAGTTTTAAGTTAATAATTAATTATTCTAAATTTGATGAACTTTTCAGGTTTAGAGTTTTAGAGAATAAGTTAATAACTAATACATTACAAAACTATACAATACAAAGTGGAAACTTTTGATTAATATCCATTTTTTCTCTATATAAAACTTTGAAAATAAAACATTATTTCTTTTCATGAAAAATATACATAACTTTTAACTTTAATTGTTTCATTCCCTTACCCATACTTAAATATTTTTATTTATTGAACATGGGAGGAGTAAAAAAATCACAGTAAGGGAAATAATAATAATAAAACCATTAGTGAAATGAAAAATAAGAAAACCCATGTAAAACCTTTTCTTAGAAACATAACTTTTTATCTAGAAAGGGAATTATCATTCCTTTAAAAACATCCAATACATTAAATTTAAAAAATACTATTTCCATGAATACCCATTAACAAGAACATAAATTTAATTTAGGTTCCTTGGGACATCATGTCATATATCCCATATAGAACCCTTACATAAGCCTTACAAATTAAAATAACAATATGGAAAAATCCTAATATTATTATCTAGATACCATAATCATTACTTAATGCATTGGAGTGTTATTTTGGTGAACCCATTGTATAAGTTATAACATGATTATCTAATTCTATCTGGGAATACCCATGATAAACAATTCCCAATGACCATATCATGAATAAAACGTTTTAAGCTTGCAAATTTTCATTATAAAACCAATGAAAAAATCTTTTAAAATTGTTTGTAGAACACTTTTGAATCTAAACATACTATTTAAAAAAACCATTTCGGAAACATAAATTACCCAAAATTATGGAAATATGTTTTTTATTTATTGAAAACATAAAATCCATTCAAGAAATCCATTCTTCAAATAATAGTTATGGCAGTGGGAAAATTCATTGTAACCATATACGTTAAAATAGAACATTCCTTTTATTATTTTTAAAGAGAGTTAAACATTCCATACAATGATTCCTTTTTTTAAAAAAAATGAAACAAATACAAAAATATCCATTAAAAACTTTAATTTACACAATATAATCATTTTAAAAATATTAACATGGAAGACAAATAAATTTAGAAGGAAAACATGAAAAGAATTTTTTTTTAAAGAAATGTACCTTATTGCCTTGGAAATATTTGAATCATAATCGCCATGAAAGAATAACATTAAAAAAATTTAAAAAATGATAATAGATAAATTCAAGATATTAAATGTAAAATGGTTCTTATATACACTTAACAAAATAATATTTTTTTATAAAATCAAAATATTCCGCAACGAAAGGAAATTGAGATGAAGTCTCTTACCTTGGGTTTGATTAGTTATGTATGATATTTATATTATTGAATAATAAAGTTATATTAATTATTTACTTTCTTAATAAACTTTTTAAATTTAATTATTAATTTTATTATATTTATTACCATGAAATTTATGATTACTTAATCAATTAGGTTTACGTGATCTGTTTTGATGATATTTGGATTATGAATCAAAAGTGAAATTGGTTAGTTGAATATGGTGAAATAGGTCATTAATTAAACTTATCAATAATATTATTCAAGATAAATTAACATATTTATACATCAATTAAAATTTTAAGAGAAATCCTGAAATATGGTTGTGAAAAAATGAACTATGTTATGATCATTGAGAAGGTAGATAGTATATATGTATGAGTAATGATTCCATTTTTTCACGATCATTATGGAAATTTGGTAAGTAATATTTTCTAAAATAATTATAATATTATCATATATAACATAATATTTCATTAAATATACTTATATATATCATCCATGTGGTGTGGAGATGAAATGAGAGTCACATTGCTTCATGAAGATGGTAGTCCACACATAAATTAACAATGTAACCATTTTTAGTGAGTGAAAATGTAAGAATGAAATTGATATATTATCTTTTTATAATGATAAATATTTAATGAATACCATAATTATATCACATATATCATATAATATTCAATATATTAATCATTATTACCTTTTATGTAAAGCGTTAGTGAAAAAAAAATCTCATCGCTTCGCGATGCGGTAGTCCACCGTACACACGAGCGATGCTATCGTATCCCAAATATAATGGAATGTAAAATGGTATATTTGATAAAATGAATACATGGGTATAAGTATATTATTAATATTATATATATAATTTAGATCCATCATCATACCCAATAGTGAGAGTTGTTGATGGAAAACGTGTCACATTGGTTCAGGAGGCAGTAGTCTACCATAAACACAAGCCATGATATCATTTCCCATTTGGGGAAAGAAGATATGGATATAGGTAATTCAATTAAAATAAAAAAATATAAGTATATTTAATATACTAGTTATATTATATAACCATAAATTAAGAATATTTGAAGGAGGTGGAAGAAAAAAATAAAACAAAAACACATAAAAAGGAATTTTAACTATTCTCAGACCAGCTCGTTAAGATTATACTTGAGGTATTACTGAAATGAATTGATGACCAGAAAATATATTCTTGTATGAGGGTATGAATGTTTTTAAGTTATTTTTTTTGTTTTTAATAATAGAGGGGATGGTGTGGCCTTTTATAACTTTCGTGAGTGGTATACTTGTAAATTTTGAAAAGAAAAGGGGGTATCCATGTTTTTACATGAAAAAAGGGTATAAAATGAAGTATTATAAATAATTAGAAATAAAAATGAATAAATATTTCCATAAAATAGGTTTTGGAAAAAAATTAGGTCATTTTAACCCATATTTGTTTAGTTTATCCCCTGGTAATTCCTTTTTTACCTTAACCGTTACAATTAATTTTCACTGTTTTAAATATTCATTATGGTTAAAAATTAATTTAAAATTATTATATAATATAAATTATTCTAACTCAGAATATAGAATACTTTTCAAAAAAATTCAATTCAACGATTTGGGAAACATTAAATAAACAAATCCCATTAATGTGATGAAAAGGAATGTTTTCAAGAAGTGTATATTTCAGGAAAAAGATTAATATATATTAACTCTAGGATTAATAATAATAATTAAATGAATATATATTAATATTTAATGATATATAATATATAAATTTAATTTCAAACATTTCTTTTTATTGATTATCTTAATTAATTAAAAATAAGAAACATTGTGCAATTTAAAATAGTTATTGAAAAAAATCTGTTTTAGACCCAAAAACAAACTCATACTAAAATATAATATAAACTTGATTAAAAACTAGTTAATTGGATAAAATATCAAAAAATAATAATTATGTTACTTTAAATCATATTCAAAACATATCAAGTATTTCAAATTACTTAATTTATTGAAAATAAAATACCTTTTATTTCAAAAAGCAGTATTTTTTACTATTCAATGTTAAATGATTATTTTCAAAAAATATCAAAATTTAAGATAAATTGAATTTGTATATGATTAGTCCAAAAATAAAATTCATTTTTTGAAATAAAAATTTAATAATTTATAAATTAGTATTTTAATTAAAACTTTATACTAAAAGTGTTATATTAAAACTATTTCCTTTTTTATTTAAAAATCACTTAATATTTTCATAATTAATAATATTATATTAATAAATATGAATATGACTTATTCAGTCTTTACATGGGTTGTTACTTTATTCTATCCATTTGTAAATTTCTTCATCATAATTTTATTCATTTAATTAATATGTGGAGATATGTTTTTTAATAGCATTTTGATATTTCAGTGTTTCCCCTTTAACCATATGGTTTTTCCATAGAACCTTAAACTAGTGAATAAAATTATTCCTTAACACATGATCTATATGTTCAAAAAATATAAACTGGATATTCTATATAAGAATTATTCTCTCCAAACTAAACTTCTTTAGGGATCAAAACATGAGATTATCTGACACGTGTATTATTAACATCAAAACATTAAATATGTTGTGTACTTGAGATAAAATTAGAGGAAAAAACACTCAGTAGGATGATAATCCAAATTTATATAAGATTTTATATGGTATAAATAACCATTTACATAGGTTCACCTTCGAACTAAAATGCATAAAATTTTTCCATGGATATTCCTAGTGAAAGACATGACCACCTACCATGAAAGAATAATCTTTCCTCTAGTTATCCATATAGATTTTTTTACTACTTTGATCCATCCTCATATGTTTATGAATCAAATACAACTTACCAAAGTTTTCTTATACAAAATAAATTCCCATTAACTTACATTCCCATAATTCATCCCAAATAGATTGTGTTTGACACTGATTTCCATATAATGACTAAAATGGTTCCATCTATATGCAAGAATGAAAACCATTATTATAAAAAAACTCAAAAGAATAATAATTTTGATCCCAAATTCCTTGGTAATCAATTGAACAATAATGAAGAATATATTCAATGGTCTAAATTTCCCTCTCAGACTGACCATTGGTTTTTTGATGAAAAGATATATTGAAATTTAATTTTGTAAACAAATATTTCTAAATCCCATTCTAAAAAATAGATGTAAATATAGGATCATGGTCAGAGAAACTAGAGAGAGTCACTCCATTTAACTTGACTCTATCCTTTTGATAAAGTCAAGAAAGATTATATAAAGATATTATATATTTAATTGGAAGGAAATGTGTATATTTAGTTAATCAATAAATAATAACCCAAATCACATTGTTACATTGTGGAGTCTTTGGTAATCTCACCATAAAATTCAGGGATATTTTTTCCCATTTCCACTCCAACACTGGAAATGGTTGGACAATTCCCTTTGGTAATTTTTATTATACATTAACTTACTCACATGTCAAATAGTTAATGGTAAAGTTAGCAATATCACTTTTCATTACACCCCACTAGTAATACTCCCAAAGATCTTTGTACATATTATTACTACCTAGATGAATGGAAAACAAAGAACTATGAGATTTACTCAATAACTCTTTCTTCAATGAGAAATCACAAGGCACACATAATATTTATAGAAATAATAAAATACTTTCTTCATCAATATTAAAATGTATAAACTTACTCTTTATGATAAATTATACAATTTACTACAAATATTGATCCTCCTATTGATATTTCTAAATTCTTTTTCACAAATAATACTACTCTAAAACCTGAATCAAAATAGTGGATGTCCCAATATCCATGACTTATAAGAAAAAATTTATCAAATCATTTATCAAAGGTCATGTTACAAATATAATATGGTTATTATAAAATTATTATTTTTTATTCAAAGCATCATCCGCTTTGTATACTTTTCCAGATGGTAATGAATCATGAAATCATAATCCTTGATCAGTTCCATTCATCATCAATATCTTAGGTTTAATTATTTCTAACTAAATATATAATTAAAAATTTTGTGATTAGTATATATTATTCTCTTTATTGTATATAAATGATGCCTTAAATTTTTTAAATAAAAAACCATAGATTCTAATTATAGATCATGTGTAGGGTAATTTAACTCATGTGGGTTAAATTGACATAAGGAAGAAGCAACTACCTAATCATCTTGCATTAGGACACAACTGATTCCTTTCTATAAAGAATCACTATAGATGAAAATACTTAATTTATGAAATTTTGGGTAAAAAAATGAATCAGTCACCAATCTTCTTTTTTGTTCCTAAAAATAGTAATCACTTTCATTTATCTAGATGAATTTAAATCATTTTTAGGTTAACATAGTCATTAGGCTAGAAAACTGAGCATAGTTTTCAATAAACCACTAGTAGTATCCTAATAATACAAGAAAACTAGGGACATTTGTAATATTTGGGGATCTTGTACATTCTTCAACAACTGTAGTTTAATCATGGAAAATAGTTATTCCTTCTTTAGAAACAACATGTCTAAGGAAATATTTTTTTTAGTAACAAAAATTCACACTTACTAAATTTACTATATAATTTCCTTTCCTTTAAGGGTTGTAAAAAACCCCTTAGGTGTATTTAATGTTCCTCATGACTTTTATAATATAAAAAAATATCACTAATAAAAAAACCACAAATATTTCCAAGAACTCATGAGAAAATCTATCAATAAGGTTAAAAAATATATCAGGTTCTTTGGAAAACCCAAAATAAATAACTATAAAATCATAGATCCCATATATAATCTGAAATATAGTCTTTATAATTTCATCCTCTTTCACCTTCAACTGATGGAACCCAAAAATTAGGTCAAACTTTAAAAAATAGAGTGATCCCTAGAGGTTATAAAAAAATTGATATGAGGAAAAAGATACTTTTTCAAAATAGTGATGTTATTCAAGGAACTATAATCAATTAAAATTTTCATTCAAATATATTTATTTTTAAAAAATAAAATAGAAGAATCCAATGGTGAAGTTCTACAGTGAATGAAACCTTTATCTAAAAGATTTTTTAATTTCGTTTTTAATTAAAAAAGTTTGACTTGAGCTATTCAATATGGTGGTTAAGAAATATTATTAAAATTAGGAACCAAGACAACAATAAAACCAACCTACCGATAAGAAATAAAATCGAGAATACCATTCAAAAAAATATCCTTATATTCATTCACTATTGCAACATCACTAACTGAATAGTTTCTTTATTTTCCATAATATGATCTAGGAAACTTTCACTTCTATATCTAATAAATTTCTCATCTTCTTGGTATATTATCGATGGCATGAAAATTAAAATCTATTATGGCCAGTTCAACAAGATATATATGAAAAACCATCCTATTGATAACAACATGAAGATTCCTAAAAATCTTGGTGTATTTAATACTTTGACCTAGAATTTTCTCTAAAAGTTCAATCTTACTTTCATACGGTGATATTCCCAATTTTAATTAAAATTTATAAGGAATGAAATAATGTAATGATATAGAGTTTAACAGGGTATTTTCAAAATTTTAATACACATGTAACATACCAGTCACCACTTCTATTTATGACCTAACATTCACCATATTAATAGAAAAACATTTTTCCACACCCTTTTTCATCTGATCTGGATGATTCCCACATTGAGTTACTAACTTCAGCCACCCATTAGATTAACAACATAACTCATTGCAAATAAAACATGTCACTTTTTGGAAAATATCAGTTACAATATTATTTTACTCTTTATGAATCTTTTACTTACAATCATAGTCCATTTGGAAATACTTTCCACATTGGTAACATTTCCCTGATTATATAATACATTATATAGGGATATTTTTACCACACTTATGAAAATATGGGAACTACATTTTATTACCTCCATATTTCTTGGTTTTATGATTCCCCATTACATTTCATCCTGACCACTTCTTACATTCATCATCATGAGGTATATAAGGGTCAAAAAAATCCATCTCAATTTTTTCAATACAATGAAAAACTTTCTCATAGCTTTAAGATTCTCATGTGGCTAAAGCTATTCACAGACACGGTTTAAATCCTAAGTAAAATATATTAATTTTACTATCAATGTTTGGAATAAAACATGATATGTACATAGATAGTATTATAATATTTGATTCATACATGGAGAAAGAACCTTCATCATTTTGCCTCAATTATAGTAATTGTTTTTTCATCAAGAGTTGAACAACCTTAGGGAAATATTTATCAAGTAAAATATCATTAAATTTTTCCCAATACATGGAATCAAAAACATATTTATATTTGGTATTCTTAACCAAAGTATACCATTAAATAAATTAAACTTTAATATTATACCTGGAAATATTTACATTTTGATGTTCAATATATCCCATGAATTCAAAAATCCTCTTCGGAGTATTGATCCATCCTTCAGTTACCACACGGTCAGACGATCCATTAACTGATGGGATATTTTTCATCATGAAATTCTATACTATAGATATGTTTCTCCATGGTATATTGGGTTCCTCTTTGGAATAGATACCACTAACATCTACAACTTGTGTCAACTGATCCATTAAAACAAAATTCTATTCTATTAAAATTCAAACCATCTCGAGATACTGATTTCGAAATATAATTTCCTCATAGTGACTTCCCACTACATATTCCCTATTTCATCCCCATAAAACCATTTTGAATAGACATAATTTAGTTAAAGGAATATGTTAATATTAAAATTATATACCATTTGAAATTAAACATAAAGTAAAATATTTCAATGCAATTCTATTAATATTATCATATCATATAAATTTATCTAAATAATCCTATGATACCAACTATAAGTACACATCCTTAAACATTACATAATCTTTATTTTTAAGAAAATAATTCTTTATTTTACATTTTATGATTTTTTATGGTTATAGTTTTATAGAATTATTTCATAAATGTTAAATTACAATACCATGTAACAAAAATTTGATACTTCTGATTAGTATCCATTTTTCCACTATATAATGGTTTTAAAATAACTAATGATTTATTTTCATGAATAATATTCAAGACTTTTAAATTGAACTTTTCCTTACCATTAACTGTCTTTGAATCCTATTATTTTTTCTTAAAAAATTGGGATGAGAAAAAAAAAGCTTATTAAGGGATATAAAAAGAGTAAAACCATTATCATAGTGAAAAACTAGAAAACCCGTGAAAACTGTTTTATTAAAAACATAAATTTTTACCTCGGAAGGGAATTCTCATTATTCTAAGAGGATAATTTATATTACTTTTTGAAAAAAATTGCTATGGAAACTCATTATCAAGAATAAAAAAATCATTTAGTTTCCTTGATAATTAATCTCATAGGACCCTTAAAGAACCCTTATAAATTGGAATAACCACATGGCTAAATATTAATATATTTACTTGGAAAACATAATCATTTCCAAATTTATTGGACCAATATCTTGGTGCAACCATCATAAAAACTATAAAAATATCACCCAGTAATATCTAGGAAGAACCATCGAAAACCATTTCCAATGACCATATCTTAAATAAAACATTTTAATCTTGCACCTTTTCATCATTAAACCCTTTAAAAACTCTTTTAAAACTGTTTATAGAACACTTTCAGATATCAAAATACGCATTAATTTTTTTTTAAAATCGAAACATAAATTTTCCATAATAAGGGAACTATTTTTTTATAGAATACATGAAAGATTATAAAAGAATACAGGCATCAAATAATGATTAAAATGGTGGAAAAATACTTTCTTTCCATTTAGATTAACATATAACATTTTTATTTATTTTTAAAGGAAGTAAAACATTCCTTACAATGATTCATTTTTCTTTAAAAAAAATTGAGAGAAAGGAAAAAAGTTTTTTATAAAACTCTCAAGTCCATAATAAAATAATTTTAATAATATTGTCATATAAAAAAAATATTTACAAGGAAACTTTTAAAATAGATTTTTTAATGAAATATACCTTATCACCTTGGATATATTTGAATCATAATCCCCATAAAATAATAAAATTAATTAAAAAATTAAATACCATGATAATATAGAAATAAATGATATAATATGTAAATGGTGATGTATATACACCTCTTAAAATAATATAGTTGAATAACCTCAAAATATGCCTCAACAGATGGAAATTAAGATGAAGTCCCTTACCTCAGGTTCAATTTGTCACTTACATTATTTATATTACTAAATAATAAACTCATGTCAATTTTTAATTTTATAAAGAAAAATTTTTAAAGTTATTATTCCTTTTATTAAACTTATTATCATCTTATATATGATTAATTAATAAATTAGTTTTATTTCAAATGTTGGATGATATTTGTCTTATGTCAAAAATGATTTTGGTAGTTTGATTATGGTCAAAGAGATCATTATTTAAACACATCTAGAATATTAATCATGAAAAAATTACCATATTTATACATTAATTATATTTTTAATAAAAATCATGGAATATGGTACCCAAAAATGAACCGTGTTATGATCATGGAGACGGTAGGTCGTATTTATACATGAGTAATGCTTCCAATTTTTAATAATAATTATTAAAAGAAGGTAATAAATATTTTATATTTATTTAATAATATTAATAGCCTATATAACATATTAATTCTTTAAATATACTTATATATATCATCAATGTTTTTTGGTGATGAAAAGAGAGTCACATCGCTTCGTGAAGGTAGTAGTCCACTTGTACACGAATGCTATTATCATTTTTCAGTGAGTGAAAAGGTAAGAAATAAACTTATATATATTATCTTTTAAATAGTATAAATATGTAATAAATTTCATAATTATATCATATATATTAGTTAAATTCATTAACTTTATTATTATTACCTTCCATGTAAAGCATTTGTGAAAAATCAATCACATCGCTTTGCGAGGTGGTAGTTCATCATATACATTAGTGACATGATCGTATCCCATAAATAATGGAATGTAAAATATTTATATATGATATAAAGAATATATATGTATAATTATGTTATTAATATCATAGATATACTTTATATGAATAACTATACCCAAATGTGAGAGGTTTTGATGGAAAAAGTGTCACATCGGTTCGCATGGTGGTAGTCCATCATCCATACGAGCGACATTATTATTTCCCATTTCATGGAAGAGGATATGAATATAATTCATGAACATAAAATAAAAAATATCATTATATGGGATATATTTTGGTTGTTATAAAATAACAAATGAATAATATTTGAAGGATATGAAAGAAGAAATAAAAGAAAAACCCATAGATATGAGTTTTAAATTTTCTAAGAACACCTCTTTAGTATTATACCAAAGGTATTCATAGAATATATTTATGGATAAAAAAGGATTATAGGATGAGTTAATGTAATTTTTAAGCTAATTTAGGGTATTATATTAAACAAAATGGTTTTAATGTGTGAATGAGAGAGGATAAGGGTGGCCTTTTATAATTAATGTGAGTAGAACACTTGTATTTGTTTTTTGAAAATAAAAAGGTATAACAAGATTTTTAACATGAAAAAGGGTAAAAAATAGATTATTTTATATAATAAGATATTATAAGGTAAAAAGTTTATAAAATAGATTTTATACATGTTTTTAGGCCATTTATTCCATTATCCTTCTATTTTAACCCCAAACAAATCCTTTTTTACCTTAACTGTGGTAATTAATTTTTACTGCTTTTAATTTATAATATGATAAAAATTTAAGTCTAAATTATTATATATAATATCTATTTTTATTCGAAATATGTAAAAAATTATAAAACATTCACTTCACAAAAGTGAAATTTTTTAATTTAAAACAAAACCCACTAACGTGATAGAAAAGAGGGTTTTCAAAAAGTGTATTTTTCAAGAGAAATATGATTTTATATTAAATATATCATTAATAATAATTATAATATAAACATATATTAATATCTATTGATATATAGTGAATCTATTTCATTTTAAACACTTAATTTATTGAAAATAAAAGTATTGTTTACAAAAAAATCCATTTTTTTTTACTTTTCACAGAAAAAATAGATATTTTCTAAAAAATCACAAAATTTACACAAAAATAAATTTTGAAATTTTGAATTAAAATTATTTTATTTTATCAAATACAAATTTTAGAATTTATAAATTATTATATTTAATTTAAATTTTATAATAAAATTATTTAATTAAAACTATTTCCTTTTTGATTAAAAAACCACTTTATATTTTTATAATGGATTTTACTATATTAATTAAATTAAAAGTAATTTATTACAATTTATCTAGGTTTTTACATTAATATGATCACCCAAAACTAATTTCAAGTCATACTTAGGGGAAGCTAATGGAACCTTTCCATGTTTCTCTACATATTTATTTACAACTTCCAATTTTCATAAGCTAAAACATTTTGGTTAACCCTGTTAACTATCATTGGCCATGAAATTATGTCTCATTACCTTGGTATCCATACATGGCGTCAATAGATCTTATATAATCTCATTGGTAATGTATGGATCATCTTAATTTAATTTAATTAAAAAAGAAAGCACACAAGGTTGGAGAAATCAAATATCACATGAAGCATGAAAAAATGTAGAAACATTGAGAAATAATCAGGGAAAACAAACCTTGATCTAATAGAATCCCACTCCTAGAATATTAGGGGATGAATCCGATCTAATTATAGGTCTTTTGGAAATCATATATAATACCTAAAATAAGTAATAAATGATGAAACTCAATGAAATAACAGAAGAAACATAGAATAGATTATAAAAGAGTGATGGTTTTCCTTGATTTATCAACTAAGTTAAACGACACTTGAATTTATGAAACAATAAGGGATATATACTCTTTAAAATCTAGGAACCTGAAGGAGGAAGGGTTATGTGGAAAAATAATAGGAAAAATGTAGAAAATGTTTCTTATATGTTTTTTGGTAAATAAACTATTTAATTTAATTAATTTAAAAAACCACCTAGAACAACCTTTTGGTGTGACCACAATGGATCTGATGTAGTGATGATTTCATGGATGCCATTATGGGATAAACCCACTATCCACGATCCAACATCTTACTCTGAGATGAATTAAATCCTAAAATTCATTTCCTAGGTCTCAGTATGTTGTGATTCTCCCAATAATAGAAAAATGCCATATTTTTAGTCAGGGATTTCATAGTGAGACCCTCTTTATTAAAAATTTTGTACTACTCCATTGTATGAGATTCATGTCCCAACACATATGCTTTGTAGTTATTCCATCCTCATGTATATGATTTTTAATTTTAAATTACCCATAATCATTATTATACAAGATAAAAGGTTGCTCCTATATATAATTCACTATTCCAAAAAGTGTTACTCTATGATGTGGTTTCTTCCAACTCTAGGAAAGAATCTCAAGTGGGATCACCCCAATATAACATCCTAAGGATATAGTGAAACTAACCACCCAGAGAAACCTAATATTTCTACCTTCATAGATACTTCTATAAATCATCTCCTTATCTTGAAGTAAGATCAATCCCTAGAGAAAACAACTTGTAGAATATCCCCTCACTATGTGCTGTGATCCTTCCCAGACTACAAAAATTTAATATCACATAGAGGGTTCAAGAAATGACCATATTTCTTCATGGTGAGACTCTCTCTCATATATTAATAATTTAATATCACAAAACAACTACCATTCCACAACACTTAATTTTTGTGGTAGGATCTGTCTCCTATATCATAAATATATATCATGGACACCCTAACCCCACTCTGATGCTCACCCAAAACAAAATATACCTCCTGGTCCTCCAAAAACACCCAAAAGACCCTGATAGAGATGTAGAACTATTGTAATTCTAATTTGAGTCTAAAAACATAAAACATAACCTTCTATAGGGATCAAAATTCCAATTTAAATTGATTTCACTGACCTTTAATGAAAAAGTCATCAAAAACCATCCTCTTTAATAATTATCATCACTAAGAAGTCTCTTGTTTCATCACCCAAGGCCAACATTGGTCCATGAGTATGATGCATAATATAATTTTAGATATCTAACTAGATATGGTCATTCTCCAATTCATATGCACTAATGTTATATTCTAAAGACTATATGCCTCTTTCCCCGACCCATTATATTGATAGTCATACCTCTAAAAACATTCATTTATCCTCAAATATTCCATTACACTTACTCATAGAAAAAATCCCTAGTAGACAACCCATCCCATTTACTGCCTTTAGAAAACCCAATGGTTCACTTATCTCAACATTGACTAACTAGACCAAATCTTGAAAATACCCCAATCATGGTGGGATTCATTAATTACAAAATTTTCACGACCCGACCCTACTGGTCTCGAGTCGTAACTACCCCAAGCATGACTCCATAGTCCAGAGGCTGGAGACAAGCACCTAAGGTGTAACGATCTGAGGGTGGCCTTTGCCTAAGTACTTGTACACACACACAACCCACTCAATGCAGAAGTGCAGAATAAAAAGAATACCAAAAGACAAACAACTATAACCCAGCCACAATCAAGCATCAACTTCTAAATGGAACAAGTAAAGTGCTAAAAAGTACTGACAAGGAAAATGAATAGAAAAAATGAAAAACACACGCCCAACCCAAAAGGTGCCACAACCTAAAAACATGTAAACAAAAGTAAACAACTGGAGAGTCCCACACATGAAAACTCTACTACAACCCCAGTATGCGGCCCAAGATCCTATGCCCTTTACGCTCCTCTGTAGTCATAATCGACATGTTTGTCATCTGCAAGGGAACACCAGGTGCGGGCAAAGCCCCAGCAGGGGTGAGTATAAAGATACTCTGTAGGATGCCCTGAAAGCTCGAGGGAGCAACAAAGGAGGCACTAAAAAGTTGAGCAGTAGACATAACAATGAATATTGAAAGAGTACAGTAAATAGAGTGCAGATAAACCCAGCAATAGAAAGGAAGAAGACTCGTCCAAACACAAGGAGCTAGAAACGGAGGGAATATGATATTCTCTTCGAGTCTTCGGTATATATAGTAGGAGAGTATACTCATCCAACCGAGAGGACCTAGACACAGAAAGAATCTGGCATACCCTGTGCGTCTTCGCACATCCTAGAAGGAGAGTAACTGAACCCAAAGAGTGGGAAGAAAAGAAGGGTGTATATATATATATTCTCAACAAGAAACTCGAACGTGTTTGTAAGTGGATATCCATCTCCATGATCAGCCAAGAAAAGTCACCAAAAGTTCTAAGGATATCCATCACTGATGCCCAAATGTCCCCCACGTCAAAGTTGTCTCATCGTTGAATTGTACAACCAAGGGTACCGCTCCGGTAATCATGGAGAAAGGTCACTGACTATCCTTATAAAAATGGATGAGTCTGAAAGAAGTTGTCGTGTAACCCACTACCCAGCCTAGCTAGAGGGCAAACCCTAAGAGGTCATCAAGTAACCCACTTCCTAGCCCAGTTGGAGGGTAAACCGTAAGGTCAACGGGTAACCCACTGCCCAGCCCCGATAGAGGGTAAACCATAAGGTCAACGGGTAACCCACTGCCCAACCCCGCTGGAGGAAAATCCTTGATATGCCAGTGGGTAACCCATTACCCAGCCCTGCTAGAGGGTAAACCCAGATAATGTCTGATAACTCCGCACTGCCCGTGCAATCACTGAGTATCACTAACATCGCTATCGTGCCTTGGTTCTTAGTGCATCAAGGGAACCCCTGACCAATGCCCTTGCATGCTTCCACATTTAATAATATCTCTAATGAGGATCCACATTCCCAAATTGATTACAAATATTCAATACTCACGGAAAAACACACTGAATCGAACACCCCAGAAGGACATCTGGTGAAAAAGTCTCAAAATGTTGCACGTTGCTTGAATGACGGCCTGTGGGACCATGCCTCAACTCTGGCTTCAATGCCTAAAACCAATCTAGAAAACATTTTCTTAATGCCAGGGTCACAACTCCATTGACAGCGCCTAAAACAGACTCCATATGTGCTCGCGCCATCCAAAACAAGAATTTCGGCGAGACTCTAAATAACACTTATCAGACGTGTCGTGCCACTGAGCCCTCGTCTCAGGAATTAAAAATTTCCGAGACCATCTCAAAACTCCGTCTTGATCTGAGGATCTGGTTTTCGTAGATGGAAAACAATTCTGATACTCGGTTTGATAGTTAGATGTGTTTTAACGCCAAAGAAAGGAGACGGGGAGGGCCGGACCAGTTCGGCCGGTCCACCCCTTTAGACCGGCGGTCCACGACTCGGCTGCCCAGACCCCCCCAGTCCACTGGAGCCTGTGGTTTTCTGCGTGGGCCGCACTGCTTCACCTGGACTAGCATGAGCCAGTCTGGATTTTTCCCCACAGGACCCGTGTTTCGCGGGTCTCGGTCCACTCCTGGGGTCGCGTTGACCCCGGTCTCGTGTCGCATGCTCAGACTGCCACTGCATCGGGCCTCCATTCCGCTCTCCCACTCCGACTACCAAGGAGACTTCTCCACCACCTAGGGAGACTACGTCGCCACCTGGGGAGCCCGCGCTGCTGCCGTTTCAGACCACCTGATGAGCCGCCACCGCTGGGACTCACCGGACCTCCGTACAGAGCCGCCACCGCTGGGACTCACCGGACCACCGTACGAAGCCTCCAGAACACCCTGGAACCACCGGAAAAAATTGTTTTTGGCTGGAAAACATCCCGGGGTCACCCCTAACACCCTGGGACTCGAAATTTTGATCCTAAAAAATCGTTGGAAAGCTCAGATTGAGACCTACTCAAATATGGTCTTCACATGATAATTAAACATAATTCTGACACTATAAATTGAGTTCAATGAAGATGCGAGAATTTAAAATGAAAACTCAATGATCCTACCTCGCAGGGTGTAGCCCGTCACTTCACAAATGCTCCACCAGAGCCGCAACCTCCTTATAGATGTGGGGAGGGGAGATTGAAGAAGGCGGAGGTTCTTTTTTGGGAGAGCTTCCTCCAGAGAGATTATAAGGGGGAATAAGGGGGGGTGGATGTGTTTATGTAGGGAAAACATAATTAAAATTTAATTAATTTTAAACACCCACCAGTAGGCCCATACCCAAACGCTCGACGGGGTCAAGGTTAAGCCACTCCTAGGGTAAAATCCACATTCTGAGCACAACGGTGATCTCAAAATTTTAATATGAGCCTTATTTAAAAAGTTATAAATGTCACGCCTGTGGCCACTAATTAAGAAAACGTCCCTGGTGGCGTTTTCCACAGATGGTCTGTCCCAGCGAAAGTTACACCCCTCCTAGGGTAAACGACATGCTCTGGAATCAACGGTGCCCTCAGTTTTACCATCCGAGAAACTGTTTAGAAGTTATTTTGTTTATTTGGCATGTCTTGTGTGAATGCACTTAAAATTTAATTTCGGCCACACCGGGGTTCGGAATCACACACCGTCTGAACGCCCTGTTCTAGAATAACATCAAGAAAAAAATCCAAAGTCTCACAGTCTCAAAACCTGGGTTCTTCCAAAATTCACTAACACTATACACTGATGGATGATGTCAATAGTCTAAACCAAACCATCACCCTCTCTACTCTACCTCAATGTTCCTACCAAATATTATCTTTAGAAACCATAACATCATATCTAAGACTATACTCATAACTTAAAACCTAAATTTTCTATAAAATTCAACATGGTTATAATGATAACCAACATATCATAGACCAAGTATCCCAACTATTCTAATAAAAATCCAACACTAGGTCTTTCAAAATGTTGATGACTTAGAACTCACGACAGTCAGCTACTGAACACACTATCCAAACCAAATCCTCATCCATCAATACCCTTATCTAGGTACACCATAATTATTAACTTTACCCATCCTCCTTTATCTAAGTTCCAATAAAAAACCAAAACCACCTTAAAGTTGGGTCCACTAACACATCAATGCTTTCATTTATGAAGCATTTCCTAAAATGAGTGCCCCTCGCTTAGAAAATCAATGGTTTTCTCTCTACCATATAATTCCCTATATTATAATCAACGAGAATAAAATATTTTAATAACAATAATCATCCAAATTTTTCCTCATAATCTTTCATTATATTTCTAGAATAGGACCAAACCCCAAGTCCCTCTCTGGGGCCCAATAATACCATATAGGATCACACAAATGATCCCCAAATCTACAAATAATAAATGAATGTAAACATATTCTAGACATATATTTCTCAGGGTCACAAACCTTGATTATCACCGAAAATTTTTTATAACACCATGATACATTGGAATATATTTCTCTTTAATAAATATGATCTATTTTCAAGATTATGAATCACTCAAAACTTAAATTATGTGAGTAATTCATTATTGTTGTTAGGGTCTAGACTAGTGGAAAAGGAACCCTTTAATACTACATGTGGGATAGGATCAAATTGTGATAGGGATCTAATGAATTGGGATGGAGGGATAAATTCCCAATTCATACCAGGTATTCTAATGGAGGGTGGAGTAGTGTGAGGGAGATATGACACTCCGAAAAGGCGGAAGACTGTTGATTGTGACCAAGGGTGAAAGAATGTGGCCTTAACTATTGGTGGTGGCAGGCAAGCTCAGATGCCGACAGTTTAGGTGGGAGGTTAGTTGTCAGGTGGATACATGTAAGATGGAGGGGGGATTGTTCAATGTCTAGGAATGAGATGAAAACCCTGGTGGGAGTCTTAGTGAGTGACAGATCGACATGTGTCATGCAGGATGACGACATGCTTCTGTGATTGTGTGACTGATGACCAAACATGATGCTGGGCTCGGTGATGGCTGGGTGGATGATGGTGGGATGACACAATAAAAATCAATAGGTAGTGAATTAGATGGATGGGATGGGATGATACAGTTAGGGAGAAGTCGAGGATCACATACTAAGGTGTGGCCCAAGATGAGGTCAAGGAAAGAAAGAAACCATGAGTAATGCTCTCATATTTGGATGAATGAGAGGGTATTACTTTTCTATCGGTACATGGATTATAGAGTAACGCATTGGGATTTTTTTTGTGTAGATTTTCAGGTATGTTTCCATGGTCCAAAAATTTGTATCAGCTGGGTGGGGATTGCTATTGGGTGTTTGATCCTTGGGCCTGAATGGCCATTCACTAAGGCTTAGGGACTCTAGGTCTATGGACTTTGTAAAGGTTATCCCCAACATGGGAAATGGATTATTGAAAATAAATAAAAAAATATAAACCTTCAGGTATTCAGGTAGTTAGTGATTAATATTCAGAAATATAAAATGAAATACCTTAATACAATGTTAAATGAAATTGAAAAATTAATGATTTTTTAATAAGTAAAAAAATAACTTAATGAAATAGAATTGTTATTAGAGAAATTATTTTGAACTATTTTTTTAATTATGATTGTTTTTAAAATTTTAATTATTTTTATAATTGGTATCAATAAAATTTATTTAAAAAATTGAATTAATAATTAATAAAACCAAGTAATGACATTTATGAAATGGTTGAAAAATGATAAGGAATGTTTTTTAAGTAATTTTAGGAAAAAAATGTATTTTAAAAAAATTAATTTTATCATATATGTTTTATTGAAAAGTTAATTTATTTTATTTTGAGTTTTAAAATTATTGAAAATTATTATTTTTTACATGTATAGAAAAATAATGACCATTAATACATTTTTTATCAATTGGTTATATATTTTGAAGGTAAAAGAGGTATTTGTAAAAAAAATATTATATGAATCCAATGTATTTTTATATTAATAAATTAAATTTATTTCCATTAATGAATTATTTTAATTAAAATTTTAATTTTTATATTCAATAAAACATTTTAATATTCATATAAATTTTCTTACTATGAAATGAGAAGTTTCTCTTTTTCCCAAAAGGAAACTTTCTAAAAACAATTTTTGTTTCATTTTACATGCTTATTTTAAAATTAATTTTCACCACCTATAGAAATTAAATTTGATAAAAAAAAATTTAAATTTTTAATCATAATATTTTAATTTATCTATAATTACAATTTTATTTTTAGTAATAATAAATAGTTATCATTTTAAAAGTTAATATTCATGGTTAGGGGTAAAGTCGGTTAAAAATGGGTAAAACTAAAAGATAAGGCTTAAAATATCTCAAAAATTATATATTTACCATTTTTTTGAGTATATTTAGATCTAAAACACCATATATTATAATAATGGATGTTTTTAGGCCAACTTACCTAATAATGAAATTTATTCTATTTTAATGTTTTTAATATTTCTAAGGGGCCACTCCTCTCACTTATAAAAATGAACTTCCTCTTATCACTTATTCACACACCTTGATAACTCTATATCAGGAAATCCTTGTGAAAATTGCTTCAAAAAATTCATTCCCAATTATATAGGTCCTGGTCTTTCCAAAATACCATCCAAAGAATGATTACGGTATAAACTAATGTTAGATACTCAAAGAAGAGGTAATCATATTAAATGAGTTCTTTTAAGTTTATTTCTTCTTCGAAATCATTCAAATATATTTTATCCACCCTAATATAACTATATTAGTATCATAAATACACTAAACATTCATTATAATGATTGAATAACCATTATTTATTTCTTATCCATCTAATGTAAAATGAAAGCATCACTCCGGCGTACGTACATACTATTGTCTTCATAAAGAAATGTGTTTAATTTTCGAAAAACTCATAAATGTTTTAGGAATATTGGTGTATTATATAAATATATATGTTATTTGTGATATAATTATGTTATTTAGAAGATAAATTTTTATTTTTATTTATTTTAATTCATTTAAAATTAAAAAACACATGTGTATACGTTCAGTTACCTCATCCAGAAAGGGATGCAATTTATTTTTCATCACCACCTTAAAATATTTTTTATAAAATTTTATTTAATGAATAAATATTATATTTATGATATTTTTAATATTATGTATCCATGAAAAATTTGTAAGGATCATAATCTCTAAACTAAAACTTTCATAAAAAATGAAGTAGTTATCACACAATAGATTGATTTTAGTATAGAATTATTAATAAATTGTTGATTGGAAATTATGAATGCATATTATATGCTAATGAAAGTAGGAATATGGATATGATATATAATTATATTTAATAAAAAAAATTATTTATGATATTATATCATGTACTAGGAAACTGGAGACATTAGGTAAGGGTTTTTTTGGAGTCTCATTTTTAGTCAGTATTATTTATGTCTAAAACTCTATTGGGGAATATTATATACTCTCTCTCCATCATTATATATAACTCTATAAATTAAAATATATTTTATTCTAATATAGTTATTCATATGTTTTTAATGAATTATTTCCATTTCTCCCTCTTTGGTAATCAAAATATTAAATTAGTTTTTTAAGAAAAGTGGACTTATTTATTTTTTTGGCCAGAAATATTTTTCTTTCATGAACATATTTGTTAAAAAGATAAATGAATGTTCTCTTATTTTATATATAATTTTTTAATCCAATTTCAAACATGGTTTAATTTATTTTCAATTGTATAAAAAATAATATTTAAAATGTTTTTCGTATAGGGTATATTTGAATTTAAAAAAAATGTGAAAAAAATATTTTTAATCTTTACTAAATTAATTGATTTCCCTTCTATCCTAACCATTATTTATTTTTGAAATTAAATTATATTATTATATTGTTTTATAAAGAAAAATCTATACCCATTGTTCTAGGAATTCTTATTTCTTAAAAATTTCCAAAAGCAAAGGAAGTTTATCTTATTTTTAAAATAATATTTATAATGATTTTATAAAACTATTTTATACCTAAGTCAACACACTTTAAGTAGTATTATTCTTCAATGGTAAATATTCTCTTATGAAACCATTCACATTATTTCCACATATATATTATTTTTAAATGATGAATATATATTTATGAAACCTTTTTATTTTCGATGGTTTAAGATATTATGAAATTTAAAATGTTCTTCTGATCATGTGAAAAATAAATTTATGGTTTTCATTATGTGATAGGTGGGTTTGGAATTATATATCCCTCTAATGAATTTGGGAATTATTAATATCTCATTTTGTAACATGAAAGAGAATGGGGAGTGAATCCAATCAAACATGAGACTCTATCCACCGTGAATGAAAAGGGAATGGGTTGTGAACCCAATCCACTATGAGAATTTGTCCAATATATCACAATGGTCTTATTAGTGATACTTGACTAATTAAATGAATTTATATTCTTATTATTGGAAAAAAATATCCTATGACACGTTCTTATTCTTATTATATTATCTCATGGATCATTATTGATTATTGATGATTCCACACTCGTATGGATCAAGTCCTTTATTATGGAGACATTTTATGCCATGATCAATGATTTATCATCCCTGACTGATTTGTTATTCATATCATAATTAATGATCCCACTCCTATACCACTATTCTTATCCATTACTCACTTATGATAATCTATTGATGGATATATTCTTTATTATTAATGAGAATTTGTGTTAACCCTTTCTTATGTTTACATTTTACCTAGTTTATGAACAATGGTATTCAGTAGGGTATGTTTTAGAAGGGTACTATGTAAGAAGAATTTTTTAGTAAATTTTGAAAATATTTTACAAAATTATTTAATTAATTATAAAATATATAATTTCACTAATCCTTTATAGTTATAGGTAGTTAATTATTGTAAAATAATTAAAATTTTATCCAAGGTGATGGAATATGTATGTATGTAATACATAAGTAACCCCAATTGGTATCAGAGTAGGGTTTAATTATTTTCAGAGATTAGGATATGAATAATATATGGAATGGAATTAAGAAAAATTATGATGAATTTAATGTGATATAGGATGAACCAAAAATGTAATAGGTTAGAAATGAAGGTGTCATAAACTAAGACATATTTTTATTGACTTTAATTATGATAGTTTTTTATTATGATTATTAATTCACAATTCTAACACTATTAATTTTTGTTTTAGTAAGGTATGGAAGATAGAATGAGGTATTTTAGGTGGTGTAAAGTATGATCAATATTGAACATATCTTATTTGAGCCTAGTTCTATTTATTATTTAAAATCATGAATGATCTATAAGAATATTATTTTTAATCCTCAATGATTATATGTTTAATTATCAGCAAAAATATTAAATAGTATTATGAATTTGTAAATAATTTGTGACTCTTCTATGATAGAATTTTGTGAGAATTTGATTCCTACAAATCTTTTCATTCTCCCTCTAGTTTAATTTGATGTAATTTTTGGCATAGACTATATCACTGTATATGTATCACATGCCAATTTCTAAGGATGGTAAGTCATATTTAATATTTTTAATTAACCTATAATCATCAATCAACGTGAGGATGATTTTGAAATTACAATGGAAATTACATACACTATATGGGTCTTACTAGTTATTCATAGGGGAAATTTCACTTAAATGGTAGGGGAGAAACTCAACATTGAAGATATGCCTATTGTGTAATTATATATGAATATATTTCCTGAAGAGTTTCTTAGTCTTCCCCTGAATTGATAAATTGAGTTTTCAATTGAATTTATACATGGTTCTATACTTATTTCAGAGACTCTCTATAGAATAGACCTGGTTAAGATACATTAATTGATGAAAAAAATCTAAGAGAATATGGATAATGGATTAATTTGGACAAGAAGTACTAAAAACTAGGTTTATCTTGCACTGGGGTTGTAATAGTGCTAACTAAAATTACTGTTAAAACCCCCTTTCATAGTGCTAGAAAAAACACTGGCAAAGGGGGTCTTTAAAAACTATTTTTTTATCGCTGTTAAAGGAGAACGTTTATCAACACTTGTAAAAAAGTGATGATAAAGGCCCCCATATATCCTCTCTAGTAAAAAACACTAATAAGGGGGGTCTTTATCAATGATTTTGAAAAATCATTGATAAAGGGGGGACATTATCAACGCTAGTAAAAAACACTGATGGGGGGGGGGATTTATCATCACTTTTTTAGAAGCACTGCTAAAGACCCCCCCCCCCTTTATTAGTTATTTATAAATAGTTCCGATAAAGAGTATATTTCAAAAAAAAATATTTCATTAAAAATAATATATTAATATATAATTGTATTTATATTGATATTAATATAATATATATATTTTTAAATATTTCTTAGATAAGGATAAATATTAATTTATACATAATATATAAGAAACTTATTGGAAATGGATTATAACTCTAGAAAATCCCTACAAACTAAAAAGAACCAAGAAAATCGATAATAAATATTGATTTCCTTTAAACCCATAAAAACGTTAAAAAAACCAAAAAAAACCCTGAAACGTCCAAATATTTTGATATGAGAGTCCATTTTAGCACTGCAACTAGTAAAATAGAATCTTATAAAATGATATAAAACCAAAAGGGGTGTAAATAATGTGATAATAAAAGGAATAAAAAATATTTTTGTTTCAAAAAATTTATAAATTGAACTCGAACTTCAAACATCCATAACTTTTGATCTAGGTGCCAGTTTGGAGTCCACAACAAATCAAATTGAATCTTGTGATGTACCATATATTGTGGAGGGTTTTTAAAGATCTCGCAAAGATCCAGTCACATTTTTTCACCCTTATAATGTCTTGGAAGGCCTATAAAATAGGGTTTTTATTCATTGTACCCCGCTTCATTATAACATAAATGGTTATAAATTTCAATCCGGGTGTTCTTTTTTGCTTATAATGCATATAAAATCGAATATTACGATTATATCTATTCCCTGATAACCAACTAGAACCCCTTGATAACATTTATCGAAGAAAAATCTATGTTTTTGGTTTTCATACCCATCTTTATTCACATTCCATGTCCTTTCAAACTGCAATAACTTCTACTACGGGTGTCTGTTTGTGTTATACCACATATAAGATTGAATATTCCAATGATATTTATGCCTTGATGACCCACGAGGTTTTCTAATTACCTCGTTTGAGGAAACAAATACCCATAAGGCCATCAAAACCGAGTTTTTAGCCTATGTATCCCAATTTTTTAAGATTCGATGGATTTTAAGCCACATTTGTGGTGGTATTTTTCTCTTTTCTTATGAGGACTGAATTTATTCCAAGGGATTAAAATCATATTAATATTATGGATTTGAAATTTTATAATTTTTCATAATTTACTATTATTTATAATCAAATATATATCAATATATACATACTTTTTTTATATTCACACATAAAAATTTAATTTTATAAATTAATAATTAAACATATTTACATATAAAATATATTTCTGAATATATAAACCTTGTCTGAATAATAACTAAAATATATTTAAAGAAATATATAAATAAATATGTATTTTAAAATATATAAATATATATATATATATACATATATATATATATAATCATATTTATATATATACATATATTAATAAACATATATATAAATATTTGGAAAAAAATATAATTTAATATATATAAATATATAGATTTATCATACAATGTAAAACAAAATAATATAGGGTAGTGGAAAAGGCACTGGTGTATATGTTTGTGGTCTCAGGTTCGAAACTCACAGGAGGTGGGGGCATGCACTGGGGGTGGGATTATCTAAATAACATATAAAGTGGTGAGAGAATCACTGATAAGGGGGGACTGAGAAACAAAAATTATACCCTTTATCAGCGGGGACTTTATCATCACATTTTAAGTGTTTTTAAAGGGGGGATTTCAATAGTGATAAAAAAAGAGCCAATAAAATTTACCTTTAAAAGTGATACAAAAACATTGCAAATCCCACTTTATTAGTTATAAGAAAAGTGCTGACAAAGACCCCATTTATCAGTGATTTTTTAATGCTGTTAAAGGGGACCTTTATCAGTTCTTTTTATGAGTGCTATTAAAGATAACCCTTTAACATCACTTACATTATCAGTGCTTCTATAGTGTTAATAATTCCCTTTTACTAGCACTATTAAAGGTTTGATTTAATGGAGTGAAGTGATTCACCATGTGGTGGACCTATTCTCTAAAAGACATATTGGTCAAAACATCTCTAAATTACCGAGAAATATCATTCAGAGGCAAATCCACTAACCATTTATTAAAATAAATGAAAAGTTCCCCAAGAAAACCCCACAAAGCAGAAAAAGCAGATACAAGTCATAAAAATCACACTGATCACCATATCCATGATAGTTTGTATCCTTTGCAGTAGCCAATTCCCACTCTGATCTTTCATAATGCTTCAAAATCTTGGCATACTTCCTTTTAAGTTTTAACTTCTCCAAAGAGATAAACTCATTAGAATAATGCATACCCTTTGTCAATCCAGAGGCCACCCCACCTTCCTTCATAGAAGACCTGGTCTACATTGGCTTTAGAATATAGGAGTAGTCTTTCCTCGACCTTCTTCGTGTTGGGGTAGACATGGATTCCTCATACCCAATCACATTTTTCTTCCCACCCTGAACAATATCACTATAGGAAGGTCGAACCATGCTACAACATTTTCCATACCACTATCAGAGACGTCCCCCCATTATCCAGAAATGTGAACCTCTTGGTAACCCTCATTCTCTACACTCTCCTGTTGACAATGACTATTCATATCAATCATAGATATACAATGTGGATGTTCCACAAACACATGAGCATCATTAAATCCCTTCTTAATTTCATCTACATCGGTTGATGCATCATTTCTTCCACCTTCATTCATTGGAGTACCTCCCTCACCATGATAGTTCTTCTCATAATCCAATCCATGGAATTGATTACCAGTGGAAACATTGAATATCATAACTCTATCACCACCTTCCTACCCTTGAATCACTTCAACATCAACATTTAAATCTCCCACTAATGCACCATGCTCAGGAGAAATAGAGTCCAAGTTCACCCCATTCACGGGTTCTGGCCACGAAGAACCCACAACCTCTTCTGCTATAAAGGCCATCTCAATACCAAGATCACACCTTAAGTGATAAAATAACTAACTAACCATCAGTTCTTGTGTCCTCGTACTCTCTTCTTTCTAACCATAACCATATTTGGATTCCACTGCCCCAACCACATTCTCCAGAGACTACGCCTGAACTACTGAATGTCCAATGGATGTCGCACCCACACCCACTCCCTATATGTGAGATCCTTCCTTGGGTTCATGACTTGATGGGATACTTATTGAAAGAACCGTCAACCATGGAAAAACCAAAGCAGGTGTACCACTATCTCTATTTCCATCCTCATCACCCCTTCTAAAACTACATCAAAGTTGTTCCTGTGACATATTGTATCCACATATCCTAATCAGCCACAAGCAACACAATAATGCTTCCACGATTCAAATCACACATCCTAATTCCACCGAAACTTCTTTCCATCCATGATCTAGACCCAATTCAAATGCGACCATGCAACATCAATCTCAACATAGATCCATGACTGATGGGGTGACATACCACCTCTGTTTGTTGATCCGACCAAAGGTATCGATCTATCATATTCCCAATAGCACACAAAATCCTGGATTTTTAAAATAAAGAGGAAGAATAGGGATACTAACCCAAGTCTCCAATGTCGATGGATCACACCACATGTGGTTGTCAATACTCCATCAAAACAGATAAAACAATTCTCCATTGCATCATCAAGGATCTCTGGATAAGGCAGTAATCAAATCATCCTCCATCTCAAACCAAATCATTAGATGCCTTTTGCCAATCATGCCAACTACCGCACGCTCATGAAGATCACATAAATTGAAAAAAAACTGGTCAAATTCATCAACTGAAGGTCATTGAAGATGAAAATGAGATACCAGCATGAGATTTCATAGATTTATGGCACGATTCAGCTCCACCAGGGAGAGACGAAGTTGTGGCGCTCCTTGGAAGAGATCATTGACTTTTGGGGAGAGCTAAATCCTCGTAAATGGTCATAGATATTAAGGATTTGAGAACTAAAATAAGGTACTCACTCCATAAGATTGAGAATGCGAACCTCCCCCCTCCGATCGAGAGGGGGGAGCATGGCTCCACATCATTAGGTTAGGGCATCACCGCTGGGGAAGAAATCTACATTCCTTCGAGAGCTCCTCCAGCAAACAATACTCTCAAACCATCTATAAATTTATTATCATGAACATAACAAGTTCATAATCACGGATAAGAATCTAGTACAATGTATTGATGATTAATTTGATCAGCCATGGTGAACTCAATACCTTTCAAATATTGAAATTCAATTTAGATATCATCATTTAAGGGTAAAAATTGAGGACATACCCAATATAGACTTCCATATGAGGTACGTAAAAGTTGAATTTATAGTGATGTCGTTTAGGCTAACCAATACCCTACTCATTGTATAGATCTAATGGTTATAATTTTTATATATTACCTTGACTGATTTATAGTAGTATTTATAGATTTTATTATCATATTTTCTATGATAAATGATGATTATTGATATCATTTCGGTATTGTGTTGAAAACCTCGAGAAAAGATAATTTTTTCCTCAAATTTAGTAAGTTTTAATTTTGGTAACATAAAGTATCATTCTTGGATCATTTAATTAAAATTGAGAGAATATAGATGCACCATTCAATATTGGATGTTATTGAATATTGGTATAAACCAACTATAATGACTAAGAGATATAGTTTTCATGGATTCACATGATACCATCGATTCATTGAAATAATTTTTTCATAGATATAAAATCCACTAGTTTAACACCGAAGGGAATCATGTACATTTTGTTTGATGAATGAAAATATAATTTTCTTGTAAATGATGAGAAGGTTGGTTAGTAATCCTTTACTAAAAATACCCTGATGTGGAGAAGGTTTTTGGGATTTATAGTAATGCATTAATGTAGGTATTGGAATATTTTCTCATGAATAATTAAATGGTAGTTGGGTATGACTCATTAAAATTTAAGGATCATGAGTAAAAATAACCAATCCATGATTTATATCAAGTAGTAGTGATTTATTCATTAAACACATAGAGGCAGTATATTTATTGTGATAGATGTGATATATTTATATACCAATCATAAAATATTTAGGTATATATTCATGTATTAATTGTTGAATATGTTCCATAGGTGATTGTTTGTGTAGATTAAATATTAGGATTTCATAATACATTACCCCATAGAAGAAAAATAATGTGGTTAATTCTTTGATTAATAAGGGATATGTGAGATTATCTATGGTAATGATTTAATGATATCCATAATTTATGAATTTATGTAGTATGGGTGTTGAAATCATGATGTAAGGAGATATATATTATCTTTATCATATTAATGCTCAACTGTCCATTTATGTGTATATTAATGAAGCACGTAAGAAGGACTCGATGCTAAAATAGAAGTTAATAAATGTTCCTTAGTTCATCTAAGATAGTGGTGGAATGGACTGGTTTAATAAATGAGTATGTTCCCTATAAATACAAGAGTTGAAGAAAAGGATATTTGATGAGAAACATATTTCATCATTATCTATTCACCCTAAGATTAAAAATATGTGTAAATTCCTCAAATTGAATTTCTAGTGGGAGAAAATTAAGAGGGATATTGTGGAGCATTTATCTCAATGACTGATATATCATCAAGTTAAGGATGAATATTATATATATATATGGATATTTTGAAAACATTATGCATACCTATATTTAAATGGGAAACAATTACCATGGATTTCATCATAGACCTCCCCAAGATATCTTAAGGCTTTAGATCCATTTGTTTTATAGTAGACCAACATATAAAGTCAGTTCATTCTATTACTATTATAAAAGCTTATATCTTGGACAAATATCTATGATACACATTAAGGAAGTAGTAAGCTTGTATAAAGTTATAACCAAAATTAATTCTAATCAGGATTCAATTTTTACCTTGATGTTATAGAGAATTATTTAAAAATAATTGAATTATGACTTAATCTCTATAATTACATATAATTCTTAGATAGATGGTTACTTTTAGAGAACTATTCAAACTCTAGAAGATATGATGGGATCTTTTAATAGATTTTGAAATTAAAACCTTTATATAGTTGAGGTTTCTTCTAAAAATATATTTCAATCAAGAATTCACACTAATATTTATGAATCATACTATAGAAATAAGTGAAGAAATCTAACATGTTGGGATGATGTTGTGTAACAAAGCAATGGGGACCAAAACTAGTTAATTAAATTCTACAATTTTTTTATTCATTTAGAAGAAAATTAGTTTATCTTAGAATATATAGAAGAGGTATGGGCATAAATTTCAATAGGAATTATATTTTGATGGTTTAAATAATATATTCTTATAGATATATCCTTGGAATAATGTTGTGGGATTTTGAAGGAAGTGAAATCTGGGCCCTAGATACATATGTCCCTTTGAGATTCTAGATTGAGTAGGGGTGATATATTATCTCTTATTGCTTCCATTGAAACACTCCCAAAGTCATGATTTATTCCATTAATATCTTTTGAGGAAGTACATACCTAATATTTCACATGTATTTAATATAGAGGTCATACTAGTAGAGCACAATCTATCTTATGAGGAGAAATAAGTATAAATAGTATACTATAGTTTTAAAGTGCTAACTAACAAGACCACTGATCATGTTAAGGTTCCATTGAGGAATTATTAATTTAAGGAAGAAAAGTGGTAACTTGATCATGTGATGAGTCAATGGTATACTCATTTATTCAATGGTTTACTGGAATTTTGAGGGAGAAACTCTCATAAGAGGGGTAGAATGTAACACTTTGATATTTTAGAATATATTTGTATTTAATAAATTTGTTGTGTTTGATAGTTTTTGATGCACATAACACAAAAATTAAGTTAATAATTTATTATTTAAAATATAAAAATAAATAATTCAATATATATGTAAATGAAATTTATAAATAAATGATTTTCTAAAATTGAAAAATTTACCTATGGAAATAACTTCGATCTAAGATAAAATATTTCGAACTATTTTATTAATTTATGTATTGATAATAAATTTAATACTTTTAATAATTCTATCAATAATATTTTTTGATAAAATTAATGTAATAATTAATAAAATAATGTTTTGAAATTTATGAAATGGTTGATAAATGAAAAGTAATTTTAGTCTAGTAATTCTTTCCTAAAGAGAACGGTTTCATTTGAATGCATTATTGTCATAATATATGTTTTATTTAAATGTTAATTTATTTTATTTTGTGTATTAATATTATCTAAAAGTATTTTTTAAAAATTTATAATAATGAATAATCATTCATGAAATTTTTATTATCTTCTTATCATTAAAGATGAAATAATTTGAAGGTAGAAAGAGATATTCTTTATAAAACTATTCTTATTCTTGCAAGGGGTTTTTAATTGATCCCTATTGATGAATTATTTTAATAAAATGGGTATATAATATATTCAATAAAATATTTTAATATTAATCTATTTTTTTTACTAGTCAAGGAGAATAAATTTATTTTTATGTTTTAAAAAGAAATATTCAAAAAATTACTTTCATTGTGTTTCGCATGCTTATTTTAAATTTAATTTTCACTACCTCTATAATTTTAATTCAATAGAATTATTACCATATTTTAAATAATAATATTCAAAAAAATATTTGTATAATTTTATTTTTGGTCATAATTAATAGTCACTATAATAAAAGTTGATCACTATTGTTATGTGTAAAATGTGTAAAAGGGGTAAAACTAAAGGAGATGGATTAAAATAACTCAAAACCATTTATATTTACCTGATTGGTTTAATATATTTCAAAATTATATATATTATATTCAAAATATTGGTGTTTTATTGTCACTTTACATGAGTATGAAATTTATTATATTTTAATGTTCTTAATATTTATGAGGGTTCCACTCCACTCACTTATAAAAGGGAACCTACTCTTATATCTTATTCATAAAATTTGGCAGTTTATATTGGCCAGGACCTAATAAAAAATCATCTCAACTCTCCTTACCGCTTCATAGAGGTATTGATCAAACCAAATGTTCATCTTAATATGTCTTAAGGTGTAAGGAAATAGAAGATAATCAAAGAATATATAATCATCATAATTGAGTTCTTCCATGTTTATTTATTCTTACAACTCCTTAAAATATATTGTATCCATACCAATATAATTATATTTTTATTATAAATATTATGAAAATTTATTATTATAAAGTAATATACGTTATATATTTCTCAATAATCTGATGGAAAATGAAATAATCACTCATGCATATAAACATAATACCATATCCATGAAGTGACATGTTTTATTTTCGATCACTCTATCACACAACTAGTTGTATTAATGGAAATAATGAATATATATGATATAATTATGATTCTTGAATGATAATTTATTTTTTATCTTCCTTTTGATCCATTCATCAAAAGATGAAAGTATCACCCCATGAATATAAGAAGAATACCACTTTCATTAAGTGATATAAATTGTTTTTCATCGCCACATTACATATAATTTTTGTGTAATCATATTTAATGAATAAATATTATATTTAAGAGATGATTAATATTTTTTAACTATGATCAATCTGAAAGGATAAAAATTTATAAACTGAAACATGCATGAAAAATGGAACAATTGACACCCATAGTATTGATTTTAGGGGAGAATTGTTATTAAATGGTCGATTGGAAATTATTAATGAATAATATATAGTATAATAAATGTGAATATGGTTTTTTTTAATCTATAATAAATATAAATTTATTATATATCAATCTATAACACGTATGAATATATTTGGGACTTCAAGAAGTATAGTGGATAGAGAGAGTTCAACGCGTTTTTAATTATTAGTGTACTTCAAATGATTTAAAGGTAAAGGGAATTACTTTTCTATTAAAAGTAACCAACTGTGTTTGGTGGGGAATTATTCCCCCTTTCCTATAAGTAATAATATCTTGATAAATCTTGATGATAGTGTTTATTCAATGGAACTATCCTAATGATGTAAAAAAGGAATATATTGAATTCATTGGTATTCATAGAGGTGAATGATCAACATGAGAGTATACCGATCATTTATCAAAATTGGATTAATTCCCAAATGAGATTTTAAATTATGATTACTTATTGTTATATTTCTCTTAAATAGATATTCACCCATATTTTGCGTCTATTGTCACTAAATTATTAATATCATCCTATCAAGAGGTGATTGAAAAGGCCATATCAATAGAAAAAGAGAAAAAAAGGATCACATGAAGGGATGATTCCTAGGTCATGATTGTTATAAATTAAGTTGTCTTATTGGATTTAAAGAAGTATTTGACTGATCCCATGCTAGAAAAGTTGGCTGAGTAGGGAAAAACATCATAGACAAAGAAGAGGCACTTAGTGTGTTTCTAGTGTGAAGTATCCATAAATTCAATTTCATCTTATTCAAGAGATATGAGAGTTTTTCATTAGTGTGGATAATTTTTCCATCTTCAAAATTATTATAATATCTTATATCAGAAAGGAAAGTTTTATTTTTTATCTGATTTTGGGGTATTTTTTGGTTTTTGAATTTTTTTTTGGATTGTTTTTAGGTATCCTATAGATGTATTTATGTGATAACAAATTATAATTCTGAGTTGTTTATTGTGGATGTTGTATTTAATGAGACCTTATAGGTTTTTATATATATGGTGATGAATTTTGGTTTAGGGTTGTACCATTTTGAATATTATGGGTATGTTTATAGTTTTTTATTATGTCTAGCTTATTTTTTAGAGACATATTGGTGAGTTTCAAGGTTAGTTTATTTGGGGTTTTCTCAGATTACATGGTAGTTTTGTTTTCCTATAGGTTTAATTTATATTCGTATAAGGCTTATTTTATTTGATGGAGAATAATATCCTTGTATTTTTTATGATATTCTGTTAAGAGATGTATCATTTATTTTTACCACCATTTTAGATGAATTCTTAATAGTGGGGAGACCATTACAGGTATCAATTTTACCTCTGGATTCATTGGATATCCAATCATTCTTAGTTTTTCCATGGGTAAATTTAGTGTTTTTGTGAGAATATTGTTAGATGGATCTCATTAGTTTGGTTTATTTAGTTTGTTTAAAGACCATGTTTTGCATTTTTCTCCACTATAAGTCCTTTTAACAATTTCCATAACCATCCCACATTATAAATTGAAGTAGAGGTGGTTTTCTCATTTTAATAATTTATAATTTGAGAAGAATCTTGTTTGGAGAATAAATTATCTTGGTGGGGTGATCTATCACATATTTATGTGAAAATAGCCTTATTTCATACTATTTAATGTTATTGTGGTTTATTTTCAATTTTAGTGATTTATAAGCTTGGGAATTTATTTTTTAGACACTTTTTGGGTGTTCCACAATTATCCCACATGGTTTAATAAACCGTTTAGAAACATATCATTTGTTTATAAAATTGGATAGTGAATTTTTCATTGAGGTCACAAATTTTTTAACACAAAAGTATACCAAAGGAGTAACTATGTAGCATTACTAGGGGTTCTTATAAAAACCTCATTATTTATTTCACATCAATACATGATTTATTAAATTAAAGTAAACATAATACAACCTGAATGATCTATATATATATATATATATATATTATTTGGTAATTAGGTATATATCTGAAAATATTGAACATTTAATACAACAACATTAATAAAAACGTATTTATCATGCTTCTAAAATTCTAGGGCTTTTAAAACTGCACGGGATAACCTGAGGACATACATAAGGAAGGGGTGAGCTATAAATCCTAGTAAAGGAATAAAATTGGAATAAAATAAATAATTTAATACATGTTATACAATAGTAATAACAATGGATAATAAAAGGAACATGAATAATAAGTCATGACATATCATGATAATCATAACATGGGAAATGTGGCCACAACTAAAAAAACTGCATCATAAATATAGGTCAAGGATAAACCACCAAGAAATATTGGTGAACAGTGTACCATAAAAAAATCAGGTACACTCCCTATCCTAAAATTACTTGTCATGAAATTAAACAATACCCAATGCATTGGAGCGCTATATAATTTTAGGCACACCCGTCACTTTCATTTCATTCTCATGCTTATGTGTGCCACATAGATCATAAAAAATGGATTTATTTATCACCATATTTTATTAAAAAATAATGGAGTGTGGAATAAATACATTTAAGTCCTAATTAAATGAGTTATATGTGTTTAAATGAGAATACTCTTGATAGGAAATTGGTATGGTATTTACTACACAATTTTTTAGGCATGCAAAATCACAACGAATTTTCAACAGCATAATGATGTAACATAAAAATTCATAAAATAAGTTGATGAGAGTGAAAGAGTTTAGTAATAATTTTAAAATAAAATGGTAAATAAGGGGGATATTTAATAACATATCCCATAATAAGGAAATAAAGCTAAAAGACATAAGGTAAGGAAGATACATGAATAAAGTGGAAAAAGGAAAAGATCCCTTACTTGAGTGTGTGACTCCAAATGCTTGGGAGGGGATTATTGAGTGTTTGGGGGCACCTTGGGAGGACTTTATAGAGTGAAGGAAAGAGTATGGATGTGATAAAAGGAGTTTTAGTGAAGATAAATGTGATCTTGGCTGGGTTTATAAAGGGAAAGAGGGGTATTTCTTTATTATTTATGTTTTGGACACTATATAATAAAATAACCAAAAACACAAACCGTCACATGGTTTTTACCCATGGTTTACAAAAACTAAGATTGTTTTTCATAATTTTTTAATTACAAGGGATGAAATTTATAAAATAATGCCCTTTCTTATGTGGAGGTGAGTCATCATCTTAAATAAATGATTTTAAAAACTTTTAATGTATTAATGGTTTTTGAGGATTCATAATTGCATTATAAAATAAATAAAATAAACTTAAATTATGAATATTTTAAATATAATATATGTATTTAGTCATTTATAATTTTATACTATTTATTACATCTCTTTTGGGACATTATTATGTCATAATACACAAAGTATATTTATATTGTATTTAATTTTGACCCAAAAATTTGACTGTATCATAAAATTATGAACAATTCACCATTAGATAATTTTAATATTCTAAATCAAAAAATAATATTTATTTTAACTAAATAATTTTTTAAATATATGAAGTTTCACTTTTAATATAAAATTTACATTTATCAAGAAATGCGGATTTTTTGACAATAAAATTTTTCGAACCCTTATAAAAATTACATTTGACTTCATAAAAATTATATGATCATTTATATTTGATAAAATATATATTATTATATTATTTTAAAAATATATTATTTATTTTATAAGCCCATTAATTCATTAAAATAAATTTCTTAATTGAATTTGAATATTACCCAAAAATAATGTATGTGTTTTATTGTATCAAAATAAAAATAATTTATAAAGTAACAATAATAGGATAAAAATATATACATTATTCTATAAAAAATAATGTACATACTCATATCTCTGTGGTATTGATACATATCCATTTAATACTCCAATAAACTCCCAGAGGGTAAGGTGCGCATTGATGGGACTTTCATGGGGCAATTCGACAAACATGGTTTGGGACGTGATCTTGATGAGCTTGAACTTATCCCATAAATAGTTCTGCTCAGGATTAAGTTATTGGATCTCATCTTGGGATTATTCAATTAAAAATACTATAGATTCTATCTCCCTCTAAATCTTCGATAAATGGGATTTATAGGGTATTATTCTACTGGTTGAGGTTATCACTTCATTTTTCTATGTCATTTAGATTTTTTAAAACCCTATATTTACATTAGTAATGTGATCACAAAATAATGGTTGTTTTATCAATGGTAATGATTATTAAAGTCCAATTAAATCTGTTAGTATTTAATAAAACCAATGGAGTTCATGTGTTTTATGTAACCATATTACATAATAATACATTTAAAAAAATTATAAAGGGAATTTTATTTATAACAATTTAGGTCGTTAAAATCTCCCCCATTTAGGAATTTCTCCCTTGCAATTTTCTTTAACCCCATTAAAAAGATGATGTAAAATATGTTTATTTATCTCCTTTGGTTTCCAAATTCCTTCTTTAAAATTGTTGTTTCCCTACAACATTTTTGAAAGGTGCATTGTATTATTTCATAAAACTTTTACTCTATGGTCTAAGATCTTCACTAGCTACTCTTCATAAGAAAGGTCATTCCCCAATGGAACCACTGTTGGATTGAGTACATGTGAGGGGTATGGTATGTACTTTCTCAAGAGGGATATATGGAATATATCATTTACTTGAGATAGGTTAGTTGGGAGTTCAAGTCTGTAGGCCACCATGCTGATGCAATCAAGGATCTCAAAGGGGCATATATATATCAGACTAAGCTTCCCCTTCCAAAATATCATTACATTATTCCATGGAGATATGTGATGGTATACCATGTATCCAACATCAAACTCTTGGTCTTGTTGATGACTGTTAGCAGAGCTCTTTTTTTTTACTCTGAGAATCCATGATGTGTTACTGAATTGGCTTCACCTTTTCCACCATTTCTTGAACCATTTCAGGAAATCTCGATTTAAATTACACAATATCATCCAAACATGCAAGTGTTTTAAACCACATCCCACAAATAGCTTCATTGTGACATATTTGGATACTTGAGTGCAAACTATTATTATAAGAGAACTTGAACAGAGGTAGATGTCATTATCATCCTCATTTGAAGTCCATAGAATGTGATCACAACATGTCTTCTAGGGAATGAATAGTACCCTTAGATCATGCCTTAGTTAGAGGATGATAGGCCATACTAAATTTTATATCAACCATTAGATCATTTTGGATAATTTCCAGAACTTGGGAGTGAATTCAAATATCGATCAGATATAAACAATAGTGGTACTCAATGCACCCATTCCACTTATATGATGTATATCCAAAAAATTTGGTCCAATGAGAATCCCTCTTGAATTAAGATAATGTGATATGTCTCTATAAGCTGATCAACAACAAATAATAAGGCATTGTTTCCCCTGGATTTCATCATAAGTCTATTGATGAAGTCCATGGTGATATTTTTCCATTCCCATGTTGTTATGGATAATGGTTTGATT
Organism: Viscum album; assembly: GCA_963277665.1. Taxonomy (NCBI): domain Eukaryota; kingdom Viridiplantae; phylum Streptophyta; class Magnoliopsida; order Santalales; family Viscaceae; genus Viscum; species Viscum album. The sequence goes on along the minus strand of OY728129.1, from coordinate 579,852,833 downwards.
GTACCCTTAGACTTATGCCATTTAGCCTTCACTTTCTGGAATACCAAGAAATTTGATGTATATTTAGCAATATCTCTCTTCATACAGTCCCACCAAAAGTTCACATAGAGATCTTGATACATATTTGTGCTTCTTGGGTGAATGGATAAAGTCTACCTATGTTCATCATTCAACAATTCCTTCTTTAACTCAAGATTTCATTGAACACATAGTCTCTAAACAAATCTCATAAATCATTATTAATTAACATTTAACTCTAATCATTTCCTTTTTCTCATAGCTTCCTCTTTCCTATGACTTCCCCCATCTTCTCTTTGAGAATCCTTTAACCTTTATAGAAGAGACGTCTGAGAAATCATTTGATAAATGATTGATGATATTCCTTTCTTTATGATTCCCATTTCCATACTTTTAAAATCTAAGAAGATATGATCCCTCTCATTTATCATCTATGATATAATTTATTGATCCTTTCTACGTAGATCATCTACCACTTTATTATTTTTCCTAGGACATTACTAAATTGAGCATTCATAGTCCATGATCAGCTATAACCATCTTCATTGGTGCATATTTAGATATTTCTATGAGAATATAAACTTGTGTCTTTTGTGGTCTGTATATATTTCTTCTAAAACATATAATATTTCCATATTTTCAATGATAAGATCACTAAATACAAATCTAGATCATGAGTTGGGTATTTTTTTTAGTGAAATTTCATCTACCATGAAGCATAGGATATTAAATTTTCATTATACATTAATACAAAACTCAAGCCCTTCTTCAAAGCCTCACTAAATATGATGAAAATATCTCCACTTTTGTGTAGTGTGAGCTCATGTGTAGTGATAATACTCATTTTTTATTCCATGAATCTCTCTTAACATTCATCATTCCATGAAATCTTGACTCTTTTATGAATTATCTTGGTTATAGGTTTTGAAAATTGTGATATATTTCTCAAAAATCGATGATAGTTTCTAGAAAATACAAGGAAGCTACTAATATATGTCATAGATGTTAGCCTCAAACATCACTAAATTTATTATGTCATTTAATGTTCCATATATATCCTATTTCTTGTGATGATGTGATCCAAGAATAATACTTTCTTCAAATATAAATCACATTTGTCGTACTTGACATAAATCTTTTCCTTTGATAAGGTCTTTAGCGAAGTGCTCAGATACGAATGATGCTCCTCCTTTGTTCTGGATTATACTAGAAAATAATATATAAATACTACCAAACATTTGTTAAGGTAATCTCTAAAGACTCTATTTTCCATGTCCATTATGATTTCTAGAGTATTAGTGAGCCCGAAAGAAATAACTATGAACTCACAATGCCTGTACCTTGTACAAAAAGCTGTCTTGGGGATATCCTATTTCTTCACCTTAACTTGGTAATATCCCAATGTAATATCTACCATGGAGAAGTATTTTTCTCCACATATATGATCAAATAAGTCATCTATCCATGGTAGAGGATACTTTTTCTTTATCAAGATCTTGTTGAGCTCACAATAATAAATGTAAAGGAACATAACCCATCCTTCTTCTTGATAAAGAGAACTAGTGATCCCCATGGTGAAACACTTGAGTGTATGATCCCTTTATCCAAAGTATCCTATAGTATTTTATTCAACTCCCCATGTTCCAAAAAATAAATTCTATATGGATTCCTTGATAGTTGAAACATCCAAGTATAATATCGATTGAAAATTAAAACTCTCAGCTAGGTGGAAGACTAGAAAATTCCTTTGAAAACACATTAACATATTCCCTCACAATTGGAATGTCTATAAGGATGGTTATTTCCTTAGATTCAATAATTTGAGCTATATATGTTTTTTATAGGGTAATAATATCCATTCATGAGATTTTAGTTATAAAAAAGATTCATCATCCACCTTGCACTTGTACAGAATTAGAGGTTGATTTGTAATAAAGAGTATGGTTTACTTCTCATGATAATTTATGTTGGCTCTATACAGGGAAAGAAAATCCATACCTAAAATTGAATCAAATTCCACTAAAGGTAGTATGAAAATACTCACTAGGATGTTTAGCCCAAAAATTATGACAGTGGGATTTATATACTTGGGATACAATAATTTCCCCATTTTCTGTTTTCACCAACATCTCTACTTCCATGCTTTGTGATGGTTTTTGAATAGTTCTTCTAAAATTTTGTGATATGATGGAATGAATTGAAATAGAATCAAAAAGTAAGTTCACTTTTGTTGAAATAATAAATAGCATATCTATCCCCACATCATTTTTGGGATCTAACTTAGTGGTTGTGATGGAAAAAGATCACCCTTTCTACTATGGAGGTTGTTGGTTGTCACTAAAAACCATTATATTTGGAAATTTATTTTAAAAGTTACATGGTTACATGTATTTTAAGATATAAAATTTTTACTGTGTTTTTATGGGAGTATTCCTTTCCTCCACTGCATTAGTGGGTGTCTCTTTTTAACAGTCGTTAGCTAGGTGTCCTTCCTTCCCTTACCTAATACATTTCCTCTTTCACCTAATGCAATTTATAGGGTTCTTATTTACCCACATTTTACAAATGGGATGTTTGAATTTATTGTAATTGTTTTATTTATCCATCTTAATTATATAATTAATCTTTACTTTCCTCTTATTATCCCCATGATACCCTTGAGATTCACCAAACTCCATTTTGACTTTGAGGGAACATCAGAAAATTTCAATGTAGCTATCAAAGTCATATATTTACAGTGAATTTTGTACACTATGTATTATCCCACCAAATAAGTGGTCAACCTTACATTCAGGGGAAATGAAAAATTATAAGGCATATTGTGAATTTCTCGTGAAATTTTTCTTATACACCACGGTAGATTCGTCATCTTATTTTATTTCTTTAGGGAAAGGAAATACATTTTCATTTTAATATTGAGAGTGTGAGGAAAATATTTATTGAAAAATAATTTTTGGAATTACTTCCACCCCATCACTTTGATCACTTCCTCAATATTTGTATTCTTGATTAGTTTCCCCCATTGATCAGCTTCTCCCTCTATATGATAAATAGCCAGTAGAACCTTATCTTGTTTGGAACATTGAAGGATGGAGAGTATCTTCTAAATGGAGTTAATCTATTATTCTGAAATTAAGTGATTAGAATATACATTGAAATATAGAGGCATTTTTTGCATAAAGGACTCAATCACCAAATATTAATTCTTAGGTGAATTTGAGTGCTCCTCCTGATTCAGTTTTCTATTCATAATTTGAGTTAGTTGAGAGAGTATCATCACATTGTTCGTGATTCTTGTTTCTATCGGGTCGGGAATCTCATTGGGGGTAGTCACAACACTTCCCATTATATTGATTGTTTACCCAATTCCTCCTATATCTAACCATAATAGAGAATAAAAGAAGAATTATGGATAAAAAATTTTAAACTATTAAACACATAAATGGGGAATCCAATGAAATTATTGGGATAATTTATAAACTACAATTATTTTGTTAACTTATTAGTTTATAGGATTTAATAAATGTTATCCATGATCTATTTTTTAACATATACTCTTATGGGAAATTGTATTCTCTTAACAATGGTTTTTAATGTTATTATGAATTTCACAAAGCATATCCCCTGTGAGTGTCAAACTAGGTGTGTATTAAGGCCCATTATCATGTACCATATTACACTGAGTCAAGCCTAACACAACTTGTTGAAGTTGTTACCCATAAGTACATTTATGCTAGAACCATGTCCACTTGTAGTATATAGACATGGATTGGATTTCATGATGAACCAATTACTCTATAATTAATAAAATTTAGGGATGTTTTTCTTAAATATATTCTTATCCATAAGGCATTCACAAGAGTATTTTAATCCAAATCCTAAAAATAACTAAACTTTTCCTTTGATACCAACTATAACAACCCTGTTCTTTATTTTACATCGATACATGATTTATTATGTTAAATTTAACATAAAACATACCAAAAGATCAATAATTGTGGTGTATTTAGGAATTAGTTATATATAATAACATCTTGATAATGTGATACAATAACATTATTAAAAACTTCCTTAATATGATTCTAAAATTCCATGCCTTTCAAAACTGCACGGGATAACCCGGGGACATACATAAGAAAGTGGTGAGCTATGAATACCAGTAAGGGAATAAACATTTAATAAAAAAATAAGGTAATACATATTAGAAAATAGGAATATCAATGGGGAGTAAAATAAAAATTAATAATTATTCAATATATAACATGGTAATCATAACATGGGATATGTGGAAACACATAAAACACTGTATCTAAATATTTCTCAATGATAAACCACCAATACATCATAGTGGAAAAAGTAACATAAAATAATTGTGATCAATACCTCTCCCAACATGATGTCTCATAATACTGAACCTTACTCAATGCATTGGAGCACTATATAATTCATGGTGTACCTTTCAGTTTCATTTCATTCTCATACTTAGGTGTGCAACACAGATCATAGAAACATAGATTCATTCATCATAATTTTTAATTACAAGATAATACAATGTGGAATAAAAACATGTAATTATAAATTCAAATAGGTATAAGGTTTTAAGGTGAATAATCTTGATAGGAAATTATTATGGTATTTACTACATAATTGTTTAGGCATGCAAAATCACGGTGAAATTTCAGCAGCATAATAACATCACATAAAAATTATTAAAATGATATAGTGAGAGAGAAAGGGGTATCTCATAATTTTGAAATAAAAATTTCAGTATGGGGGTAATTTAATAATATATTCCATCATAAGGAAATTATGATAAGAGACATAAGGTTAGGAAGATACTTGAATAAAGATGGGAAAGGAAAAGACCCCTTACATGAGTGTGTGACTCCAAATGGTTGGGAGTGGCTTCTTGAGATCTTGGGGTGATTTTGGAGGACTTTAGAGAGTATAGGGATGTGTATGGACGTGAACCAAGGAGTTTTAGTGAAGATAAATGTGATATTAGGTGTGTTTATATAGGAAACGAGTGGGATTTTATTATTATTTATGTTTTTGACTATACATAAAAAATAAACAAAACCACAAACCATCCCTTTTTTTGCTAAAGGTTTATACCTAATGGGATTGGTTTAAGATTTTTTATATGTACAATTTTAGAACATAATAAAACAACTCCCTTTATTATGTGGAGGCGTGTCATACTATTAAAGAAATGATTTTAAAAACATAAAATATATTAATAGTTTTGGAGGATTCATAATGGATTTTTAAATTAAATATAATAAAGTTAAAATCCCACTATTATAAATAGAAAACATATATTTGGTCATGTATACCTTTTATAGTATTTATTACATCACTTTTGGGTCATTATGATGTCATAATACACAAAGTATATTTATACGGTATATAATTTTTACCAAAAAATTCAACTGTATTAGAAAATTATGAAAAATTAACCATTGGATAATTTCAATGTTCTAATTAAAAAAATAATATTCATTTTATATAAATAATTTTATAAATATGTTAATTTTCTATTTTAAAATAAAATCAACATTTATTATGAAATTATGCGTTTTTAGTAATAACTGTTTTTAAACCCTTATAAAAATTACATTTTGACTTCATAAAAAATTTAACATAATTTATATTTAAAAAAAATTATTTAGTAAAATATTTTATTAAAATATTATTTATTTCAAAAATCCATTAATTCATAAAATTAAATACCTTAATTTAATTGGAATATTAGCCAAAAATATTGTTTGTGTTTTATTTTATAAAAAATAATTTATAAAGTAACTCTAATAGAATTAAAATATATACATTATTATATAAAAAATAATGTGCATACTCATATAATTAGGGTCTTGATACATATCCCATTAATACACTAGAAAATTCCCTAAGGGTAATGTGTGTGATGGTGGGAATTTCTTTGGGTGGTTTGGCAAACATGGTTTGGGTCGTGAACTCGATGAGCATGAAGTTATCCCATAAATGGATTTACTCATGATTTAGTAGTTAGATATTAGATTAGTATTGGTCAAGGTAAAATCACATAGATGACATCTCCCTCAGAATCTCTAATAAATGGGCTTCATTGGGAACAATTATACTCGTTGATGACATAACTTAACATTTCTGGGTCAATGGGATTTTTTAAAACCCTATATTTGTACTAATAATGTGATCACCATTCAATGACTATATTATCAACGATAATGATTCATAATTTTCAATTTAATCTGATAGGATATAATAAATTCAAGAGAGTGAATGTGTTTTCTATATCCATATTACATTTTAAGACATTTAATTAAATTACATAGGGAATTTCATTTATAACAATTAAATTCATTACAGTTATAGTAGCCTAAACATGTTTGGGGAACATTTTGGTAAATTGTGTACCTAAATTGTGTAGGCCACCCAGATTCTTAAATTTTAGAAATTACAAAATATGTCTTTTTGTTTTTGTTTTTGGGGTCCCCCCTTCTCTCCCCATCATTTTATTGAATGCTATTAGTTTTGGGACACATCTTCACACACATGACTCCTTCCAATGATATCACTTATCCTTTAGAGATTCCACTGAATTTATTTGGATTCCTTGCGAGGTCTCCAAGGTTAGTAAACATCTTCCCTTGTTCTTAAATTCCATCCTTCTTCTCTATCCTTTTTCTGGGTTCACTTGGATAGACCCAAGTGTGTTGGTTTTGACTAATTTTTTGTGGTTTTCATATGGTTTGGGTTTATGATCCTATTTTAAAGGCTCCTTAATCCCATTATAAAATTATTGGATGTCCCACTATCAATTCTATATAGTTTTCCCATTTCATAAGTTATAATTCTTAAACCATTGACTACTTGAGTTCAAAATTTTTTATTTTAATTATTTAATGTCTATATTAACTACCTTTAATGAATTTCCATGATGAAAATATGATTAAAACATGGTTTATATAGAATGATAAGGGTTTTAATATTTTAAAATATTGTTGTAAATATGATTTCATATCACATGCACACCACTTTTTTATATTTCATGATAATCTCTTTAAATTTTTTATTTATGTGGAGAAAGGTACGTATAAAATTTAAATATAATTTCTGAAGAATTTACATGAAAATTAATGGTAGGATTTATTTATAATTGGGTCTATTAAATTTCTTGAAAAATATTTTGTATTTAAAATATATTATAAACATGATTTAAATGTTGGTTTTAAATACTCAAATATGAAGTAAATACATTCCGTAAAATAATTTTAAAACGTTATGAAAATTAATGTTTGGAATTATGAAGGTGCTTCTAAGCCCCTTGTATTACCCTTATTTAATTGGTGGTGCTATACACATATGGTGTTCTGGGATTGAGTTAAATGAATCCACTTTTTAAAAGGTAACTAATAATGAGGATATGTTTTTGATTATACATTCTTGTTCAATTTTTAATACTTTCTCACATTCACTCTGATTTAGTCATCAACCTAGGTAGATAGATGAGGTATGTTGATTTATTTTACACTATTTAATCCCACACACCATCTAGTGTCCCCATAGAGAGGTTTGGTCTAAGCTATGGGAATCCCCCTAATAAAGCTAGTTTTTATGGAATCATGTAGCTTGTGTATGATTTTGGAAAATAATATACTCTAAAAGATAGTCTGTATTGGTTTTTTAGTCTATCTTGGTTTATCTCACACCAGGTCCTAGGATGTATCCCATAACACTAGTTCTTTGATTGGTTCTTCGTTATAATTAATTCATGATTGATTCTTTCTTTATATTATATATATATTGCTTGTGGAAACTATTTCATTATTTCACTTTATTATTATCACCAAAGTTATAGTTCACATATAATTGTATTATATGACCCTAAAATTAATTTCCTTTATTAATTTATGTGGTCTTCAAATATTTTATTAGGTTTGTTTTAAATAAAGGTTATATTATGGTTTAAAAGTGTCTTTTTAAAGAAGGAGGGTTTTAAAAAGAAAGATTCATTCGAGAAATATTTTCTTTTTTGTTGTGTCTTTTTTCATTTAAAAAAATGAAGAAATATATTTTAACACAACATTTATGGATTTTTTTGATTCATCTACATAAAGGTTTTTTAAAAATCATATTTTATTAGTGCTTTTAAAACTTCCTCAGAAATGGATATTTCATTAAAGTTTTATCATGTGGAAAGGTGGGTGTTAATCTTATGAGTAAATTTATGCTCATTAATACTATTAAATTTCAATTTTAAGTTTAAATTGAACTATTTATTTCCCATGGGGTTGGTGAAACATTTGGATTAGTAAATGTGACCCATGCAGTCGCACACATATAAGTGGTTTATATTATTTTATTTAGTTCCTTATAGAAATGGAAAAATAAACCACCACTATTTATTTTCTTCTACTTAATTTATAGAGAATTATATTTTTCGTCACCTAGTGATAGATCCTAGGGTCTATTTTTATGGATGGATTCATAGGTGAGATAAGGGAACGATTTTGTTAAAATTGTTTAGATTTTTTCTTCTTACTTATTTTTTTGGCATGGACATCCGAATTATGGATGGGTTATCCTATATTTTTTTATAGAAATATTCTATTTTTAATTATTTGATTTTAGGGAACTTTTTACCATTGATTGTATCTATTTATCTGGTATTTATTATAACCTATGGGCATCGAGAATGAAACTTGTTCCAATAAAGAGATGGATTCTGTATCTTATTAATGGATGGACTAGGTCGATTTGTTACAGATACACACCACACAAGGAGACATGATAATTCAAAGTATTATTAAAGTATGTTTTAGAGGAACATTAAAGAACTAGTGGGAGATATTATAAAGAAATATTTGGGATATTGAAGAATTTTTTTAGGAGATAGCTTAAACATATAAGAGCTAGTGTAAGGAACCCTTCAACTAGTTGATACTCTATTGACTTGTGATGCCAGAATATTGAGATATTTTTATCTATAATTTTGGGAGATATATATATTATTTGTTCAAATAGTGATTTATAATGAAAAATATATATCTCAAAACATGACCTAAACCTAGAAATTATTTGGCTCTCACATTGAGTTTGAACCCTATAAAAAAGATTTTATCTATGAATTTATTCTTGTATTATTTGGGTAAGTTTAAGAGACATAAGATAAGTAGTCAAGATCTGAATTAGTCCCAGTGGATGGCTTAAAAAATAAATTGTAAAATGATAAAGGATCACCGATTCACACCCTCCCCATATCAATGATCATGTAAAACCAAGGCACTTCAGGTGGTATCGAATCTAGCTCATTTCCCTTAAAAAGAATATTCAACCATTATTTTTTAAGAATCATGAAGAATATAAATTCTATCAACACTAATGGAATAACCATCTTTTAGGGTTATAAGTTTCATGGATGGAACAACCAAATGCTTAAATATCTATTTTTGGAAGGTCTAGAGGTAAGCAATATAGTAATAATTGGATTTAATCTATAAGTATGAAAAACCCAAATGATATATGATGATCGGAAAAATATTTAAGTTAATGTGAAAGATATAAATTCTATCCAATCATATTTTTTAGATAAAGTCTACACTATGGTATCATTTATTAATATCACTAATGATATATGAGATAATCTAGAAAAAAATATATGAAAGGAATATAAAATTTAATGAATTGAAACATAATATTTGGATATAAAATTTTTATGGCATCCTAGTCGTAAATTATGAGGACACAGATGACAATTTCACTCAGTTTAATAATACTTTTGGTCATATTATATGATTTAAATATATCCTTCAACAATTTAAAAGAAGATGATGCGTAATTTCATTGATAGGTACGATCTAAAGATATTATCCATAGTGGAAATAAGAGACTTATACCCTAATGATTAAAATAACACTCTCTTAAATTATAAAATGTGGAAAAAATATATGTTTAAAAAGGAATAAAAGGAGGATATGGTATTTTATTCTTTGTAATAACCAAAACTCGAGGAAGAGGAGGTGGTTGAATATTATTCTTAATTAAAATTGATAACAAAGTAAGTTAAGAGAATAATAAATCCATTGACTTTATATCCCAATAAATTAGAAGGGGGAAAGAAAAACACTGTGGCATGCATCATCTTAAATTATTTAATTATAGAGGCATTGGTAATTTTTAATTACACACCCAATGAAAGAATATATTTAAAATTTAAATTTTTAAGAGGAATAAGACATTACTAAGACAAAATCAATAAAATTTAAAATGTAGATTCTAGAAATAAAAAAGGTTTTCTATAAAATAAAAAATAAATTTTATCATATAGGGAGAAAGTAATGAATCATCAACTTGTATTGAGTAAAAAAAATAATGTATCTATAAAAATAAAAAAACCATTCTTTCTTAAGTAATAAAGTCACTTTGAGTAGTGATGAGGAGGTAAAATATATATTTACTAAGTTTGATAATAGACATTAATTAAAACCATATCTTGAGAAAAAATCTTACTCTTGAAAAGAGTCCATATTCTTGAGAAAGTAGAAAAAAAATCAATAGAATGAGAGTAACCTATTTGGATAGATTATGTAGCTCAATGTGAAGATTAGAAAACAATACAAGAAACTTAAAGATTTCGAATTAAAACTAGTTTTAAAAGAATGATAATTAAATGAGTCACAATGTAGCTCTCCAAAAGCTAAAAATAACATGATGTTAGTCAGGAGAGGTTATGTGAATATTGGAGATATTTGGGTTTCATTGTTTAAATATTCTAAGAATACTACTTCGAAGAAAGGGATGTAATATGTTATTTTATTTCCTATTGATATTGAATATTTTCCATATTATAGTGTTGGTTCTGATTTCTATCCAAGATTGGGATGGGTTTTAGTATTTTATAAAAAATATACCACCACATGAAAGGGTTGAGGGGATTAGTTTAGAAGAGTATTTTACACAAGGAGAATAAAAAATAATATTCAGAATACCCTAGAAAAGAAATCTATAAAATAATGGTCGGTTTTTTTCAAGGGAAAACTATTTTTAAAGGTCACTATTGGTACTGTGGAATATTTAGATAAAATTATACAGCTACTGGTATAATATCTCACTTTATTATAATTTTATTAAATAAAATGGAAGCTATAATAAAGTAAGAAACATAACTTTGAGTAAGTGAAACATCCTTAATAAGAATAAGTGTATTTTAGAAAAATCCGTAGGACTATCTTTCCAAAACTAAATCGATTTTATAGAATAAACTTGTTGAATATGTGACCAATAAGGCCACAATACTAAATACAACATGATAATAATTCTAGAATGGGGATTATATATTACTAAAGAGAAGATAAATCAAAAAATGGGAGAAATTAGAACATTATGGCTATGGTTATTCCTGTCAAATGGTGGAAAATAAAAAAAACATAAAAAATACCATTTCTAAAGGTAGAAAAGAATGTCCAAAAAAATTATCTGAGGTTATCAAATAATGAGAAAAAAGAAGTGTATAAAGTGTAGTGAGGTGAATTTGATAAAACTAGGCTGAACCAAGAGGATAGTTCAAGAGGGTTTCCATGTCAAGTTGAAATACCAATGAAGAAGAAAAATGTAAGAGAATATGGGTTTTATTTTATGGATCACAATGAGAATCTTCCACACAAAATTAAAAGTATTCGGAGGATAGATACCATGAAACTGAAAATATTAATAATAGAAAATTAAAAAATATGGTAAGAAGAGCTCTTAAAAATATAAAGTTGTAAGAAATAGAATATATTGATTAAGAGTCAAATCTCAACCTAGATTTTATGATTATAAATTAAGGAATCATCTCATTATTCCCTTTACTATTTTCTATTTGTATTAATATATGGTTTTTAATGACTCTGAATCTAGTAACTCAGAGCCAGTACATTCTTTATTACATTATCTTAGACAATAGAGGTAAAATTACAAAGAACTAATATGTTTATCATTTTTGGAGAACTAGATACATACATTATAACCATTTTAAATTTGGGATATAAAATAAAAAATAAAAAAATAAAATTCTCAGTATCCTTAAAACACATTCAAAGGATTTATCTTCATAACTCGGAGAAAATAAATAAAATAATGGTGAGATCAGAGTCTTATTAAGGGTTACATATAGTAAAAGTTCTAATGAATCAATAATATAAGTCAATATGGAAAGGTAAATAATTTAAAAAACAATCCATTTAATCAATAACATGGAAAACATAATTAGACAAGGTGCAATAAATATGAAAAAGTAAATAACTGAAAACACATGCCACTTAACCAATAAATTGATAATGAAATGAATACAGAGATAATATCATTATAAAAATATCATGGATAATAATATATAAATTATTAATGAAATAAATTCTTAAATCATTGGAAATCATGTTCTTAGGCACATGATACCTCTACTGTTAAGACCTTTGATAAGACATATTAAAACTATGGTTAGAAACCCATTTAATTTGGCCAAATAATTTATCCCTTAAGACCCGTTAATTCATCAAGGGGATATATAATTATTGGACCCACACATCACTACATGTTTTAATCATTACTTATATAAATAATAATCTATTTTATTCATTAATAAATATTCAATATCTTTAAATATCATTATTAAGTAAAAGATATAGATTTATCAATATTTGTCTAATCAATCAAATAACATTAAAGGTAAACAATATATGTAAAATAGTATATGATTGTGGGAATAATGATATATATCATAGAATATTATTGATATTTAAGATAAATATAATGTCCAATTATAAATTATCACAAGCATGTGATTGTTTCCATATAAAGTTAACAATCACAAAATAATGTGAGATAATACAACCACTTTTACCACTACGTTATTTTTATTTAAAATCCCATTAGACGAAATAATCCAAATATAAACACAAAATAACATGCATCATTAATTAATCATGATATTAAATTATAAATAGTAATTATATACCTAATATAAAATAAATTTTCTACATAAAATTACAATATGTCTTGATGAAGGAAAATTAAGAAGAAGTACCTTACCTTGAATCTGAATCATCACACATGTTCTTTACATTACTAAATAATAAAATTATGTTACTTATTTAATTTACTAAGAACATATTTAATGTTTATTTTTCCTTTTATTTAAATTATTATCATATATATACAATTACTTAATCAGTTATTTTTACATAGGGTTTTTTGATGGTATTTGACTTATGTGTCAAAAATGACTTCAATCGGTTGACTACAGGTCTAAGATGTCATTATTTCTAAACCTCCAGAATAATAATCATATAATAATTATCATAATAATAAATAAATTATAATTATGATACCAATCATGAAATATAGTTTTGAGAAATTAATTATGTTTCGATCATAGAGATAGTAGGTTGTACATATGCATGTGTAACGTTTCCATTTTATAGTGATAGTTAGGAAAAGGAGTTAAGTAATATTTTTTCTTTAGATAATTAATATAATATAACATATAGAATATTATTCCTTTAAATAGACATATTTATATCATACATCAAGTCTGGTGATGAAAATAGATTCCCATCGCTACTCAAAGGTGGTAGTCCACGTGTACACGAATAACGTCATAATTTTTCATTGAGTAAAAAGGTAAGAAAGAAAATGATATATTATCTTTTATTAAAGATAAATATTTTATTAATATAATAATAATTTAATATATACCATATATATTCTTTAAAATTATCTTTATTAACTTCTGTGTAATGCGTTAGTAAAAAATGAATCACATCAATTTACGAGACGGTAGTTCGCTGTACACACAAGCGACATTATCATATTTCCTATGGAATTGATAGTAAAAAATGATATAAATAATATAATGACTAAATATATATAACTATGTTATAAATATAATATATATATACTCTATATCTATCATAATACCAAACTGTGGGAGGTGTTGATGTTAAATGTGTCACATCGGTTCGCGAGATGGTAATTTATCTTACACATAAGAAATTTTATTGTTTCCCATTTGAGGGAAGATGATATGGATATAGGTAATTAAATTAAAATAATAAAATATAAGTATAATAATAAAAATTTTTATTTTATAATTATAAATGAATAACATTTTAAGAAGGTGGGGGAATAAATAAAACAAACACACTTAGTTAGAAATTTTACCCCTTCTCAGACCACCTCTTTAAGATAATATCTAAAGTATTCCTAGAATAGATTTATGTACAAAAAAGGAAACTAGATTTAGTGTATTTATTTTTTGAATTTATTTTCCTAACCAAATTTTTTTGAAGGTGTGAATAATAGAGGAGATAGGGTGGCCTTTTATAAGTGAGGTGAGTGATACACTTGTAATTTATGAAAAAAAAAGATGTAACCATATGATTGTCAAGTAAAAAGGTTACAAAATGAGTTATCAATGATACTTAGAATTTATAGGGTTTAAATATGGTCATAAAATATATTTTATTCATGTTTTAAGGTCATTTAAAACCATATCTTTTAGTTTCACACCCTAGTAAATCAAACTTTACCTTAACAATGGTAATTAATTTTAACTATTTTCACTATTAATTATTTTTCAAAATTATGTTGTACTTATCAAAAAATATGTATTATTATTATTATATATATTTAATCAATTTTACAAAATTCAATTCAAAAAAGTGGGAAAATTAAATTTAAAACAAAACCCATAGATGCGATGAAGAAGAAGGTTTTTGGGAAGAAAATTATCATAAGTATGGAAGGTTTTAAAATCCTAATTCAATATAAAATTGATTAAAATATCATAAATTTTATTTATTATAGTATAATTTAACTAATATAACTTTAAAAACAATTTAAAATATTATTTAACTTTTTAAATAATTTAAATGAATATAAATCTTTCAATTAAAAAACTGTATTTTCACTATTCATTGAAAAATGATTTTTTTAATTCAAAAATAAACCCAAAGATAATTTTTATATGATGATTTAAAAAAGTAAGTTTATTTTATCTAATAAATTTTATAAATATGTAAAAAATTAATTCTATCACAATTGTGCAAGAAGCGAGGAAACCATTTAAAAAAATATTTTTTCAAAAAAGATTTCTTTTTCTATCAAATTATTTTTATTTTATTTACAATAAATATATATCTGATTAATTTTTTTTATAAATTTATAAACAATACAATTTTAATAATTTATTTATTAATATTTATCCCCACAAATTTTACAGCAAGGCTATAATGGCCATGTATAAATAATATTTTAATGGAGTGTTGTGTTTTGTTTAATCCCGTTGTTACATTCATTACAGACTATCAAACATAATTAATTTATTTATAAGGAAATAAATTGTAATTCCTTGAGTTTTTATATTTTTTCCTCCTAAAAAATATCTTCCTAAAAATTTCGTGGGTATTAAATTTTAATCAGATGAGGGTAGTTCTTCTTCATAACATCCAATGGTTCCCAAGTTGCCTCCTCCATTTTGTGATTTCTCCAAAGTATCTATACTAGGAGAGTCATCAAATATTTTAATAATATCTCTCTAGTATCAAGAATCTGGAAGTCTTCTTCAAAATATGGTAGATTAGGTTCCAATTCTATTTCATAATAGGTGAGAACATGAATTGGGTCTAGCTTGCACCTCCTTAATTATCATATATAAAACACATCATTTACACTTGAGAGAATTAGTGGTTCTACCAAATGAAAATAAATGGGTCAAATTATTTCAAGGATTTGAAATGGTTTTATATACCTAGGTCTCAATTAACATTTCTTAATGACCAATATAAAACCATTCCATGGAGATTCTTTCAAGAAAACATGATCTCCCACATGGAAGTCCAAATCCTTCCTTCGATTATCAACATAGATATTTTACATTTGTTGTGATACATTAACATAAGACTGAATAAAATTTACCATTTTTTGTCTTTTCAATAAGTTCTAGGCCAATAATTTTTTTATTCACTAACTTTATTCTAGTATATTGAAGTATGAATTATCAAAATATATAATTCTTTATACGATGTCATTTGAATAATTTAATGGAAACTATTATTATAGGATAACTATACCAAAGGTAAAATCTAATCCCACATACCTTGATGGTATGGTGAGAATGAATTCAAAATTTATCCCATTGTTTGAATAATCCTTTTAGACTATCCATCAGTTTGAGGATGGTAGGAAGTGCTCAAATGAAGCTCAATATCATATTGTAGATGCTGAAAAATTCTGTAACTCCCGGAGGAAGTTTCGGAATGACGAAGAGAAGTCATATTCGGAATCAGAGGCCCGATCTGGAGGCCCGGGATGTGGTGCGTGAAATAAAGGAGGATCCGCGCGGAAAAATGTTTTGCGCGCGAAGTACTCCTGGGATTCGCATAATCGAGCCAGTGAGACGCGCAATAATTGCGCACCCCGGTTCTTCGCGGTGAGATATTGTGCGCAGACGGTTCCCGGCGTGGAAGATTTCGCGTGCCGCCAGGATTCCGCGTCGGCCGTTGCCTATAAATAGAACGCTACCTCAAATGGTTTGGGGGTTGCGGAATTAGAATCGGCTCTCGTGCGTGCAATTCGGCTCCCCCCGCACGCAATATGACTTCCAAGTAATCCCTCATTTCGCGCAACCTTTCCCTGGAGTTCGCCTTTGCACACAACTCCACCAGCTTAAGTGAAATTGCTCCCTCTACCGGTTTTCTTCCTTGCGCGCAATCCATGTCTCGTGCGCACAATACCCTGTTGTGCATGCAAAACCCTGTGCGCAATTCCCTCTCCGCGCGCAATCCCCTTGCTCTAATTGCGCGCCGTCCCGGTGTCTTGCGTGCAAATCTTCCTTTTTGCCCGCAAAGTCCAGGACCCATCACCTTAACGCCCCTTGCCTGCCCCTCTGCGTCGGCACCTGATGTCTCCCCTGCTGGACATGGGCGCCATGCGTTGTTTTCCCGTACGGACTTCTAGGATCGTGCGAAGTAACCTCAAGGTACCTTGGGCCGTGTTTCCCGTTGCGTTGTTTTGCCTTATGCTTCTCCGCATAGGCACGCTAACGGCTATTGCTTCTTCGCATAGCCACACTAACGTGGACCCCCCGGTGGTTTTCTCTACGGCCACCCTTCACCACGGCCTTGCCAATGCCTTCCCTCCCACCAGGGGTAGAGGGAATTGGGCATGTAAGCCCTAAGGTTGTGGAGCGAACCCACCTCGTCCAAGCTACAGGACTTTAAACTGCTAAGCACCTCATCCTTAACACATGACACTAAACTGTGGTCCGACCCCGTGCTTCGCACGCATGGTCCCCCCAGCTCGGGCATTCTTTATCACCACTCGTCTCCATGGGAATGGACTCTTCCTCGCATTGAATGAGATCCTCCTTGTCGGAGTGGCGTTTGCCCGCGGGGGAAGGGCCGCCTCAGAGTGTAATCCCCTAGCCTTTCAACGGATGATTGCACCCATGCATCTCCGTGCTTCCCCCTACCAAGGCCAGTGGAGTCCCTTTCCCACTGCGCTTTGTCACACCACGGGCCTCCACCTTGGAGTAAGCCCCGGCACCAAGGGCCTCTAACCACGCGTAAGCCCCTGTTTCCTCTTTGGGTCGCTCAACGCGTAAGCCCCATTCCGCTTATCACGGATGTAACCTTTTGCGATGTGATCGTCTAGTCCCTGCTGCCTCTTGTTTCTCACAACGAGCATGACTCACGTGGGCTTAGAGAGCGCATTGACCATGACACCTCCATGGGCCGCCTCAGAGCGTAAGCCCCATCCCAACGAACTACGTGGACTTTGATCCGTGCTAATGCATGGTACGTAGGAAGCCTCCACGAGGTTCAAGACCACCACCCGGTCATCCCAACCTCTCCACGTCGGTTCCCTGATCACCATGGTCCGCCTCAAAGCATAAGCCTCAAATCCCTCGTCTCACATGATGTTAAACCGTATTTCATCCCGCATGACGTTAAACTGTATCTCGTCCCGCATGACGTTAAAATGTATCTCGTCCCGCATGACGTTAAACTGTATTCCCCCTCTTGGGTTGTCCCAGAACATAAGCCCCATGTCTCTCTCCACCATCCATCCAGATCCTTACCCGGGCCGCCACATCCCGGTGAGATCATGTCACCCCATCCCACTCCATGACATCTGGGAAGCCGCCCACATGCTGGCCCCATCATCGGTGTTCCCCCTAGGGGTCTTTCAACCCGATCCGTCTCCTCAAGATGTTAAACTCGTGACATACCCCATGTTAAACATGGGAATCTGAGGAAAAAAACAGATGGTACATATTCCCCGCGTTTGATGTGGGATGCCTCGGGCTTCCGGGCCCTCAAGAATCCCTATGATGAGGGACCAAAGACAGACATTCCAACGACACCCCAACGTGACCATTCTCTCCACCGAAGGTTGCTGCCCCGACAAGACCCCTTGGAGTGTCTCAACGGAAGCAGTGTAATTAACTGGCGTCCATGTAGATATGGTACCGGGAATGAGATTCACGAGCACATATTAAATCTATGAGGGAGACCCGGACTAGGTGATGAGCTCTGAGGAGGAATCCATGGAAGGAAGAACTGACATTCCATCATCCTGGTTTCGATCAAGGAGCAGACGTCTCTGAACAAGGAACGGATGCCACCCACCTTTGGAAAGTGGGAATGCGGGGTAACAAGCAGCGCGTCCTCCCAACAGACGGATGTGCGCGCCCCGGCGAAAGCATCGGAGCAACAAAAATGGTGAACCTGACGTGAGTCTCTTCTCCTCAATACGGATAATGGTAGTGGCCGGGGTGTCGGAAGATTAGCATGTCACCAGGTCCGGGTAACCCTCACTGGGACGTGAAACCCTCCAGGGGTCGAGGCCGTCAGGACGTTAACCACTACGTTCTGTGACGTCGTCAGCGTGGATCCCTCTCGCCGACTATGGAAGAAGGAATGACGTTGGGCCTTGGTTATTGATCTCTTTTCCTGTTGATGATGATGGGTTCATCTCCCTGCTTCCAGGAATCAGGTCATTGCATTTGGAGCTCGATCACCACCTGCCCATCGGCGCAGGGGCAGGGGCAGTACTGACACGGATACCCCGCACGGTCCCACCTATTCCACGGTCTCTCAAACTTCGAATGTCGTAGCAGTCGGGTGCTCACGCCCCCTCTCCCTGTCAGAAATCATCCAGCGGAGGGTGATCAATGACCTGGTTCGTAGGTATGAAGAGGAAGGGGTCATCCCTACCAGGGGCATGGCCAGCTTGGATCTAGAGGCGGCTGCGCCTCACCACCATCGCCGCCCTCAGGGGCCACGCATGGAGCCGCCGCTCCCCACTCCGACGTTCAACCACTTCGGGAGCTTATCCCCAGAGCGCCTTGACATATCCCTCCCCTACGCCAATGAGGTGGGGGATGTCCGGGTCCACCCGATCAGAAATCCGTTCCAGGGGTTAACGGCAAGAACCCCAGCCAGGCTGCGTCGACACCATCGCCCGACTCCTCGAGCCGAGGAGCAGGAAATTTTCATGCCTGCACCATCGGCTCCAGCCCAGCTGACTCGATGCCAGCATCGGGCACGAGCGGGAGAGAATGCCCGTCCTGGGGAATCTATATCAGCAACCACTGTGGCCCAAGCCACCGCTGACTCCTATTACCAGACCCCCGCACACGTTGAACAGGGGCAGCCACGTGCCCGACTGGGATTGAAACCCCGACCGCCCTGCAGGCAAGTTGGGTCGAATCTCCCGGTCGCGGGCACTGGCAATGGCCACTGCAGACCAATCCGCAGTAGTGCCACCTACCATGAAGGCTCATTCCGTGCCATTGATCTGGAAAGCCGAAAGCTTCATCGCGACGGCTATGCTCCGGGTATGACTCTTTCCAGCGCCCAATACATGGGTATGAGGTCACTCCCCCTACTGTCGGCCGCGAGTATGGATCCATTGCGTATCCATTCGCTCACTCGCATGGAGGTCCTCCCCATGTCCCTTTCGACATCTGTCCTTGTGCTTCTCGCACCCCAGCCTTCATTCCCCTCGGCCCCAGCTCTATTGCGGCCGGGGGACCCCATGACGGAAATCATCCTTACCCTGAGGAGCTACCCAGGGGTAGGAAGTTCGGGCGTCGTTTCCTTAAGAGGAATGTCAAGGGAGTCCGGACGAAAATTAGACCGGTCCATTTCTCAGATTCTGAGGCGGAGTACGACTCGACGATGGAACCTTCCCCCAACCCTTCGAGTTGAGGGCAGGGATGGGGATGCGGCGCATCAGTCTCGTACTCCCCGAATGCGAGGTCTGTATGATTCCCTCTTCCCTTCGAAGGTATATCCAGGAGGACGAGGACTTGGCGTACCCCCAGGGGTCAAACCCGCAGTTTCCACTGGCCTCCCCGGAAGCACCTTTCGCCTCTGTCAGGGAGGGTGGGGAACTTTTTTGGGGACCGACGGAAGAGTCACAAGGTGACACACCCTCAGTGAGCAACGACGCTGTGATAGGAGGCCCATTTGTCGGCCCCTCCTATCGCGACGTGGAAGCCAGGGCACTGCAACCCCTGGAGGATGACCCAGGGATCGGCGGCCAATCGGCCTGTTCGCCGTATTCCCCGCCAGCCAGCCCACCGGACCAACGTCCCGCCTCGGTGCCATTGCCAGTTCCCCGACTATCCTCGGCGGACGAGCAAGGGCGGAAAGGTCCGGACCATGAACCGGATTCATGGAGCTTCTAGACCATTCTTGTAGCGGGCCACTTCCCTGAGAAGTTTTGGTCGGTCGTAGAATCAGATTTTGATGTGCTAGAGTCACTCACCCAGGGAGAGTTTGAATGCTTCCGCCAGACCCTTCGGGTGACTCACTCCCGCCTTCACCATCAGCTAGCGCCTTATCCCGGGAGCCAAGCGCATCTCAAGGAGATCGGTGAGCAGTGCCGTCGGGTCGACCTAGCAGCACTCCCCGCGGTTCGGCACCCCGAGTCGTTGGGCCACCATGAGGCCCTCCAGCAACAATGCGTCCAGAGTTTTCAAGTACTCCGCAAAGTTATTGAGAAATCCACCCCCCACGTGCACATCTGTGGATGGGGGCAGTATGCTGCTCTTCTGTTCTGTGCGATCCGCCGACATCCCAATTCAGTGGGCGGCCCTGATGGAACGTCGCTGAGGGCAGTCGCAGTCAACATGGCTGACCTTTCAAATGAGGGAAACGGTGTGGAGCCCCTAGAAGGGGACTCACCCCTTGAGGACAGGCCGCTACTGGACCCATCTGGGAGGATTACTCGCCAACAGAGGAACCTCCTAGGTCTCCCTGTACCCACGGAGGCACTGACACTGAGCCGAAACATCAGCAAGGGTAAAGATCATATCGGGTCTGTCAAGCTCGTCGACCCATCTGCCTCGGTTCAGAAGGTAGAGGAAGATGCCGAGAAGGCCACGCTATGCCAACATCTTGCTGAGAAAAAGAGGCTGGTTGATGAGCTCTTGGTCGAACGCATCGCAGAACGACAGCCTGACTATGGTAACCCTAGACCAGGACAGCAGGGGTAGGAGCATCTACCCCTTGCTGAGATCCCCCAAGGAAACTGTGACAGTGTCATGTTCGCTGACAGGGGAGACACTGGGACCCATGTAAAGTGGGTACGATATGTTTCGTTGAACCCTCCCGAGCGGCGGGACCACCTGGGGGACCCTACTCGGTTTCCTCCTGCCGCCCCGAGAGTCGCTCCGCCAGCCGCCCCGTGAGCTGCTGAGCGTGACTACCGTATCGAAGATCCTGGAAATGCACTCGTGGTTAGAGATACCTGTCAGGATAGGAATCCGCATCTGGATGATCTGATGGAAGTACTCATCGCCCGCTTGGAGGCCCTGGAAACTAGGCAGGTGGCAATCCCACCGGACGGTAAACCATACCCGGCATGGGTGGATGATATGCCGACCCCGCCAGGATTTGGGAACCCCGCTTTCACCCCCTTTAATGGGATAGGAGATCTGCCACAACACGTGGCCCACTTCAACTCGAGGTGCGGGCCTATGTTAGGGACTCCGGTGCAGTAGGAGGCTGCCAAGCTTCAGTGCTTCGTTCAGACACTGGAAGGACCAGCATTCGTCTAGTACAGCCAGCTCCCTGTTGGATCTGTGACTGGTTGGGAGGACCTTATCTAGAAATTCATCTACCATTTCAGTTCCACAACCTAGAAGACGAACATTGCAGACCTCTTCAGGTGCAAGCAAAGGCCCGACGAGCGAGTCGCGGACTTCGTCGCCCGATGGAAGGGGCTCACGTACTCCCTTGACATGCCACTGACTCAGGAGAAATTACTGACGATGTGTGTAGGGAACGTCAAGGCGGAGTTGGCTCCTTCTCTGATCATGCAGAATTACCCCGAAGGGTTCCGGGACTTCTCGGACAAGGCTCAACACCTCGAAGAAGCCCTGCAACAGGCCGGTCAGGCATGCCTGTTGCCTCTTGTAATCTCTGCAAGGAGGGCCGCCAGAGCCGAGCCCGCTGTTGTAGCCCAGATAGAGGCCCCCAGATAGCTAGAGTTGCTGCCAGTGAGGCCAACTCAGCAGGCTCATAGGGGTCCACCCCCATGGGCACAGCCTCCGGCCCAGCAGCAACTGCCTCAAAATCGGCAGGCGCCTCCGTGTAACGCACCGCCACCACCTAGGCGAGATAATTCGGCTCCGCCTTCTCGGCCTGCTCCTCTGGCCCCTGGTCATGGTAAGCCCCCAAGATCCCCCTTTCCAGACAGAAGGAATCGGACTTACTCATTTGGCGAGGCCCAGGTCCTCGGTTATTTCCGTAGCACCTTGGAGCAGAGGATCGTGCGGCTGCCTGAGTGCCGGAAGCCAAAAGAGGCGTGTCTCACTGATCACCCTAACTACTGCCCTTATCACCGGTTCCTGGGACACACCATCCGGCGATTCTATGTGTTCAAGGACTGGCTCCAAGAACAGATTGACCACAACATAATCAGGTTGGGCCCAGCCCCAACACAGGTGGCAGGTGTCTTTGTGAGATCAGATGGTAGTAGTGACAACGAGGATGAGTAGGAACAGGTTTCCGACCATGGGTCTTGGAAGTATAATGACTGGATGGCCCGTAGGACGATTTCTCATTCCCATGGCATCATCCGTGCCCGCCTGAGTCAGCCAGAGCCCTCGGAGTCTGCGAGCGCCGCTTTGTCATCGTCGTCCCATCCTACTTCTTCCCAGAAGAGTAGGCGGCGGCGCAAGAAGAAAGAACGCGCCTTGCCATTGTCGTCATCTTCCCGCACACTTGGAGATTTCATGCCCCCGAAGATGGGGATCCCTCCGAGACCCCATCCGGTAGTGGATGACTCATCGATTGAAAGTTAGGGGTACGCTTCGGTTAACACCGTAGAGTTGTTAAATCCATTTTTTACTCCCGATGATGAGGAGTGCCAGGTGGACCTCCCCAATGTCCCCAGTCGTCGCCAACGTCAACGGAGCCGTGGCTATGCGGATCGCCGGGGCACGGCAGTCGTCACCTCCAGTCAGGCCGTGCACGCTATCGAGACCAGGCAGCAAGCCCGGTACAGAGAGCAGCACTCGCGGCTCCCTCACCCGGTGTCAACAGGTTCGCTTCCACCACCGTTTGTGTTGCTGGATCAGGCGAAACTGCCTCACCCATGTCGCAACCAGCCCTGCCCTGCCACCGGCCAACTACGACCTTCCAGTCCTAGCACGACAGCCACCTTTCGGGCTTCAGCTAGTGAACAACGGGATGTGCCTAGTACCAGTCAATCACCGGTCCCGCCAGCAGGTCCCTTCATGCCCCCAATCGCAGAGCGACCTCCTGTAAGCAAAAGCTCACGTTTTGCGTGAAAGTATGACGTCCTGAAGCATCTGGCCGGAATTCCAGCAAGGCTTTCCATCCTTGAGGCCCTTCGCCTGTCGTCTAAAATGCGTGAGGCGCTCACCGAGGCTCTAAGGAGCCCCCTCCAGTTTGAAACGGAGGTAGCGGCCGCAGAAGCCTTCCACACCGAGGTGATTGAGGACGCCGAATGTCAGGCGGTTATCTCATTTTCCGGTGAAGATGAAGACTTTCCCATACAGGGGCACATCCGCCTGCTATACATCACCATCCAGTTCAATGGCGTGGAAGTCTGTCGCTGTCTTGTCGACACGGGTTCTGGGATTAACTTGATCCCAACTCAGACACTGCGAAAACTGGGGTTGTCTGAGGATTATTTAACTCCCTCCGACCTCAGAATCCAGGGGTATGATCGCACCGATCAAATTCCACTTGGCAAGATTCATCTGAAGACCCAGTTCGGCGGCTTAATTTCCAATACCGAATTCATGTTTGTCTCTCAGGACACCGCCTACAACGCGTTGATGGGCAGGCCGTGGATCCATCTTCACGCAGCGGTTCCCTCATCGTACCATCAGTGCCTCAAATACTCCCTTAAGGGTCAAGTGGGCGTGCTCCAAAGAGATGCGTCTCTATTTTCCTCTTGTGAAGCTCGTTACCTGGACGCTGACTATTATAAGAGCAAGGACAAGAAAATCTTGGCAGGTGAAGTTGAGCTCACTGCTATCACGAGTGATCCCTGGGCAGGTTTGGATGACGCATATGTCTTCCCAATCCATCGGTTGGAGGCCATGACTCATGATATGGGGGAGTGCTTTGTTGTCTCAGGTACCAGAGGAAGGAATATTTCCGGGTCTAAGAGACGGTGGGAAATCACCTCGTACTCTTACACCAACCAGGCTAAGGTGATCCCTGAGCCTCTTACCCCTGTACGATATTGGGGCGTTGGGCTCATGGCAACAGAAATACGTCATACGTGTCTGTTTCACCAGGACGAAATCAACCGGCTCAAGCCAATGCGTCACCACTGCTTTGATGTCATAAATCGTGGCCCCTTAGGCCGAAGTCCAGATGGGATTGGATCAACCGCCTTCGTCGCCATGGTCTCTGCGGTGCATGAGTCTCCCATCGTGACGACCTCTGCTGCCCAAGCCAGCACCATCTCCCCATCAGGGTCGAGCAGCCCTGAAGCGGCTCCCCCCATGGACGTTCCTCCCACAAGCGAAGAAGAATACATGGAAGATTCTCCTCCTACCTTTGAGGAGGGCGTCTCCACCACGGTCGATGATTTAGTGCAGGTGAACCTCGGTAGCGAGGCGGACCCGAGACCCACATTGGTCAGTGCCACTATGCCCCCCGAGGAATGACAACAGTACATAGACTTCCTCAGACAGCACTGTGATGTGTTTGCCTGGAGTTATGATGAGATGTCGAGACTAGATCCCCAGGTAGCCGTCCACCACCTTGGCCTCCCAGAAAACCATCGTGGGTTCAAGCAGCCTCCCAGAAAAATGCACCCCTCTCGTGGTGCCATGGTTGAGTCCGAAGTTGATAAGCTCATCAAGGCCAACTTCGTCATGGAAGTCCAGTACCCCAGGTGGCTAGCCAACATTGTGCCCGTCAGGAAGAATGAGAAGATCAGGGTCTGCATCGACTTCCGCGATCTTAATCGCCACTATCTGAAGGATGAATTTCCCCTTCCCGGGACAGAGCTGTTGATCGATGAAACGGCCGGATTCCAAGCCCTCTCCTTCATTGATGGGTACTCCGGGTACAACCAGATCCAGATGGCCCCCGAGGATGAAGAGTTCACTACCTTCAGGGGAACCCAGGGTACTTTCTGCTATCGGGTTATGCCCTTCGGCCTGAAGAATGCGGGTTCCACCTATCAACGGGCTATACACCGCATATTCAAGCCGATCCTTGGGACACTGGTGGAGTGCTACGTAGGAGACCTGGTGGTTAAGTCTCGTCAGTGTCAGGACCATCTCAAAGACCTTGAGAAAGTGTTCGGTTTCCTCCGTTCTTGCCGCTTGAAGATGAACCCGTTGAAGTGTGCCTTCGGGGTCACCTCCGGAAAGTTCCTTGGCTTCATTGTTAGGTATCGAGGTATCGAGATCGACCCCGATAAGATCAAGGCCATCAGTCAGATTCCTCCCCCGAATAATATTCGGGAGCTTCGAGGCCTCCAAGGACACTTAGCCTATATACGCCTATTCATTGTGAATCTGGCCGGTAAGTTTAATCCCTTTTCTCGGCTCATGAAGAAAGGTGGCGCCTATGGGTGGGACGAAGAGTGTCAAACCTCTTTTGAGGAAATCAAGCGGTATCTAATCCAACCTTTGGTCCTGATGCCACCCGTTCCCGGAAATCCACTGGTTCTTTACGTGACCACCCTGGAGCGATCCCTCGGCGCCCTTCTCGCCCAGAAGAACAACGAGGGAATAGAGAATAGCCTCTACTACCTCAGTCGCATGCTCCTCGATGAGGAAATTAGATATTCTCCCATCGAGAAGAGCTGCCTGGTGCTCGTATTCGCCGCACAGAAATTACGGCACTACTTGCAGCACCACGAGGTATAGCTGGTCTCTCGGGTAGACCCGTTGAAATACATCCTGAACCAACCTATGTTGACTGGACAATTGGCACGCTGGGCGGTGATCCTCCAGCAGTTCGACATCAGTTTCGTACCTCATAAGGCCGTCAAAGGACAGGCGTTGACAGACTTCTTAGCTTCCCACCCAACCTCTGCGGACCAGCCACTGGATCTAGGCTTTCCTGATGAGGCAATCCTCTCAGTAGATCACGCCATCCCATGCTGGCTGATGCACTTTGACGGTGCCTCCCGAAGCCCTACCAGTAGAAGGATCAATGATCATAGGCTTAACAGAGTGGGCCTGGGAATCGTCTTCATCACCCCGGAGAAAGTCGTTCTTCCATATTCATTCTTGTTGTCAGAAGGTTGCACCAACAATGAGGCAGAATATCATGCCCTCATCACTGGCCTCGAGTTGGATCTGGAGGTTAACGTACTCCATTTGTGTGTGAAAGGGGACTCTGAGCTAGTCATCAAGTAGGTTAATGGTGACTATGCTGTCAGGAAGCCAGAACTCATGTCGTTGCTGGAGTGCACCCTCTATCTAATGGCCAAGTTCCCCTCCCGACCAGATTTCGTCCACGTTCCTCGGTCGCAGAACAGTTGAGCAGATGCTTTTTCCATCCTGGCCTCATCACTTGTGGAGCCCGAACAGGATGACCTAATCATCCACGTGGCGCACCGGAGAGTCATTACTCTTGTTATCCCAAAGGGCGATCGTGGGCCGCGAGTGAACCATCTCACCGTTGGTGCCTCTACGTCAGGACCCTCAGGGGCTTCAGGTGTGGTGATCGAGACCATTCCTGAGTGGAGGACACCCTTGGTTGAGTATCTTTGGCACAGGAATCTCCCGATGGACCGAGTAGAGTGAGAACGAATCCGGCACCGCGCGCCGCAGTTCATCCTTCGAAGCGGTCCCAGCCATGAGCAGCTCCTGTACAGGTGCGGGTTTGATGGTGTTCTCCTCCATTGTCTTCCAGGAGTCAAGATCCCACAGGTCATGCGAGAAGTGCATGCTGGTTCCTGTGGTGCCCACCAGGCCGGGTCGCGATTGTCTCACCAGATTCGGAGGCTGGGATATTTCTGGCCCTCCATGATCCACGACTACATTGAGTATGCCAAGAGGTGTCATGCGTTCCAAGTTCATGTTAACTTTGTGCATCTTACACTGGAGCCTCTCCATACTACTAAGTATTCTTGGCCCTTTGCAGTCTGGGGGTTGGATGTCGTAGGGCCTTACCCGCCGGCGACGGCCAGCCAGTGCTGGTTCATCTTAACTGCTACGGATTTCTTCTCAAAGTGGGCAGAGGCAATCCCGCTTAGGGAAGTCAAGTCTTGTTCTATCGCCGACTTCGTGAGATCCCATATCATCTACCGGTTTGTAATACCTCACGTTATCCTCACAGATAACGAAACCAACTTCCGAGTGGCCGATCTGAAGAAGTTGTACGCCAAGTACAACATTCACTCTAACCACACCTCCCGCTATCATGCACAGGAGAATGGACAGATTGAGGCGTTTAACAAAACCCTATCTAACATTCTGCAAAAAATGGTTGGTCAGAACAAGAAAATTTGGCCTGACAAGCTCCCCAACGCCCTCTGGGATTATAGGACGACGACTCGTAACTCCACCCAGGTGACTCTGTATTCCCCGGTATACGGAGCTGAGGCCATCCTTCCCATCGAGATCCAGTTGCCCTCATTGCGCACGGCGGTCTACAACCAGCAAGCGCTGGATAGAGTTGTTGAAATCCGTCTAGCCGAATTGGAAGTGCTGGATGAAAGTAGGATGCGCGCTCTACATAACTTGGAAAGGCATCAGAGCAGGATGGCTCGAGCTTTCGATAAGAAGGTTCACCTCCGCTCCTTCCTGCAAGGTGACTTGGTGCTGGATCTCAGAGTGCCAATGATTCCTGGCAGGAAACCACCCAAGTTGGAGCCCAAGTGGGAGGGGCCTTTTATTGTCCATAAGGTCTATCCCAATGGCACGTATTCCCTGGTGACTATGGATAGTGAGCGTGTCACTCCTCCCACCAACGCCAGGTTCCTCAAGAAGTACTTTGCCTAAGCCTCTATGGTCCTGCATGACCTTAAACTGTACGGTCCTGCATGACCTTAAACTGTGTGGTCCTGCATGACCTTAAACAGTA
The DNA here is from genome assembly GCA_963277665.1 of Viscum album. NCBI lineage: Eukaryota > Viridiplantae > Streptophyta > Magnoliopsida > Santalales > Viscaceae > Viscum > Viscum album. The sequence goes on along the minus strand of OY728129.1, from coordinate 579,824,232 downwards.
CGGTCCTGCATGACCTTAAATTGTGTGGTCCTTCATGACCTTAAACTGCACACGGTCCTACATGACCTTAAATTGCACATGGTCATGCATGACCTTAAACTGTATGGTCCTGCATGACCTTAAACTGTATGGTCATGCATGACCTTAAACTGTGCGGTCTTGCATGACCTTAAACTGCACATGGTCCTGCATGACCTTAAACTGCACCCAGTCCAGGCAGGTTCTGAGTTCTAAGACCTAAAACTAATATCTGTATTTCGTCCAACATGATGTTAAACTGTATTTCCAGAACTACGTGCAGCTTAATTCTTGTCCTGATGAGATACGTAGGAATTCCCGGACATTTTGTTTCGGGTCCAGCCCCAGGGGTTACCAAACTCCACCCTTTTCATGGTTCGAGTTCTAAGACCTAAAACTAAGATCTGTATTTCGTCCAACATGATGTTAAACTGTATTGCCAGAACTACGTCTAGCTTGATTCCCATCCTAATGGGATACATAGGAACGCCCAGACCTTTCGTCTTTGGGTCCAGCTTGAGGTCTGTTATCACGTCTTTCTCGCCTTTGGGACCTTGACCACAGGATCGCGCGGCGTGGTATGGGAATATGGCCTCATTCACGTCGAGTTTGCAATAGCTGCACCACGCGCACCCTGTCCTCGGGATTATCCCTCCTATGTCATGTTTCCCATGACATTAAAAGGATACCTCAAGAACTACGTATGGCTTGATTCCCATCCTTATGGGATACGTAGAACTGCCTAAAAACCTAGATGTCAGGTCCAGCCCCATATCTTAGGAGATCCCACGATCTCCCGGTTTCCAGGGTGTTTGGCATTGCGCCCCCTCTTTTTCCCGGGGATCCGCCATCTTTTGGCCGCTCTCGGACTGAGCCCTTTGACCCTTTCCAGTGGTCTGCTTATGTGTTCAGGGTACTCTAGTATAGGACTTGGAGTGCTAGATTCGACTTAGGCAAGTTCCACCCACTTGTCAAGCTTCGTGTTCCCCTTCATTCAAGCCCCCATCATCCTTCACACCTGGAGGGACCCCCAAGAATGGCCTGGATACAACGCCCAAGGGCTCTCTTACCGTCACGGGCCAACGCCCCTGAGGGTTTCAGACAAAAAATTGATACAAATCCTGCGTTGTGAATACGGTCAGTGGTTGATGCTCATTTGTTTGTCCCCATGGCTAACATGAAAGGATGTTGTGTTGCGAACATGGTCAGCAGTAATCCTCAGTCGTCACGCTGGCTTCCCCGGGCCCTGAATGTTGGTGGCATGATTCATGTCATGTTCTGCCCCACCGTGTCAAGGTGGAATCTCGACACTCCTTGTACTAACCCTCAGTACACCCCCACGCGTCAGACAGACCAAGCTGCGTAACAGTGTCTCTCGGGGCTCCCGCGATATGAGCGCTAGAGTATGTGCTTGGGTTTCTTCTTTGCAGGTTCTGTGCAGCTTGACCCTCATCCCCATGGGAAACGAGGAGTCGCCCGGACGTTGCGTTTCGGGCCCAGCACAGCTGGGAGATAGCATCCCCTATCCCCCTCCAGATGGTTGGACCCTCATCATCCCCTTGGCCCGAGGCTCCTCTCTCGGAATCGCGCGCAGTGATGGTATCGCATCGTGCGTGTTCCCCTCGGTCCAAACCTTATGACCTTAAACTGTGTGATGGTCCAAACCATACGACCTTAAACTGTGTTGTCATTCCATACCATACGACCTTAAACTGTGTGACGGTCCAAACTGTAGGACCTTAAACTGTGTGACGGTCCAAACCATACGAACTTAAACTATGTTGTCGGTCCAAACCATACGACCTTAAACTGTGTTGTTTTTCAAAACCATATGACCTTAAACTATGTGACGGTCCAAACCATACGACCTTAAACTGTGCTATTGGTCCAAACCTTATGACCTTAAACTGTGTTGTTGGTCCAAACCTTACGACCTTAAACTGTGTGATGGTCTAAACCTTATGACCTTAAACTGTGTGATGGTCCAAACCATATGACCTTAAACCGTGCTGTGGGTCCAAACCTTAAGACCTTAAACTGTGAGATGGTCCAAACCATACGACCTTAAATTGTGATGTCGGTCCAAACCTTATGACCTTAAACTGTGTGATGGTCCAAACCTTATGACCTTAAACTGTGTGATGGTCCAAACCTTATGACCTTAAACTGTGTGACGGTCCAAACCTTAGGACCTTAAACTGTGTGACGGTCCAAACCATGCGACCTTAAATTGTGCTATCGGTCCAAACCTTATGACCTTAAACTGTGTGACGGTCCAAACCTTATGACCTTAAACTGTGTGACGGTCCAAACCTTATGACCTTAAACTGTGTGACGGTCCAAACCATATGAACGTAAACTGTGCTGTCGGTCCAAACCTTATGACCTTAAACTGTGTGACGGTCCAAACCATAGGACCTTAAACTGTGTGATGGTCCAAACCTTATGACCTTAAACTGTGTTGTCGGTCTAAACCATACGACCTTAAACTGTGTTGTCGGTCCAAGCCATACGACCTTAAACTGTGCTGTCGGTCCAAACCTTATGACCTTAAACTGTGTGACGGTCCAAACCTTATGACCTTAAACTGTGTTGTCGGTCCAAACCATATGACCTTAAACTGTGTTTTCGGTCCAAACCATATGACCTTAAACTGTGTGACGGTCCAAAACTTAGGACCTTAAACTGTGTGACGGTCCAAACGATACGACCTTAAACTGTGCTGTTGGTCCAAACTATACGACCTTAAACTGTGTTGTTGGTCCAAACCATACGACCTTAAACTGTGTTGTCGGTCCAAACCTTATGACCTTAAACTGTGTGACGGTCCAAATCATACGACCTTAAACTGTGTGACGGTCCAAACCCTATGACCTTAAACTGTGTTGTTGGTCTAAACCCTAAGACCTTAAACTGTGTTATTGGTCCAAACCATACGACCTTAAACTGTGCTGATGGTCCAAACCTTATGACCTTAAACTGTGATGGTATCGTCCCGGATACGCGCCTATAGGATGCTACCGCTCCAGAACTATGTATGGATTGATTCTCATTCTTATGAGATATATAGGAGCGCCCAGGCACTTCCCCATGGGCCCAGCCTAACCTTCGTGTTCGGTCCCTCAGCTCGAGAATTTCCCCAGAGAACACATGGTAAGTAGGTCTTAGGTCCTCATTCACGTCAGGTTTTGTAACCGCCTTTCCATGTGTCCCTCGCTCCCCTTACCCATTCATGGTTCAATCTCTAAGACCTTAAACTAAGATGCTTTCAAGAACTACGTGAGGCTTGATTCTCATCCTTATGAGATACGTAGGAGCACTCAGGCACTTCCTCGCGGGCCCAGCCTAACTTTCGCTTTCGGTCCCTTGACCTGAAACCTCTCCCAAGGGGGGTTGTGTGGTGTGATATGGGATCATGTCCTCATTCACGTCGGTTTGTTCACCGCACCGTACACACCCCCTATTCCCATTCACGCTAGGTGTTTGAGTTACTCCACCATGTGCCTCTTATGTTTCTTTCTGCCCTTTGGTCCGAGTTCTAAGACCTAAAACTAATATCATTTCTTTGGCTTTCTACGACTCGCTCTCTCTTGTGGGATTGCACGGTGTGGTGCAGGATTATGTCCTCATTTACATCGGGTTACTCTCTGTGCCGTGCCTATCCCCATATGAGGTGTGTCCTTCGTCCCGCATGACGTTAAACTGTATTTCGTCCAACATGATGTTAAACTGTGCTTCCAGAACTACGTATGGATTTATTCTCATCCTAATGAGATACGTAGGATCGCCCAGACATTTCGTTTTGGGTCCATCCCCAGGAATTACTAAGCCCCGTCCTTCCTTATTGTCGGCCCCTCGGCCCGACTTCATGGGAAGTGGAGTAATCGGGACATCTACCTCGAGCAAGTTCGGGATGCCCCATGGTAATAATGGGAAGCGGCAGTTCTCTCGCCAAAGAGGTCCTACCTGGAAATTGGGATGACCCGTGATCATGTCGGTATGTCCGCCTAATGCGCCTTCTCCATGGTGGCTTAATTTTAGGAGTGTTGGACTCTGTTCGAACAAACCACCACTCCACCTTCCACGCTTTGAATGCCCCCTTATTTGGATCCTCATTTCCTTTCGTGTCTGAAGGGACCCCCTAACAGTATGGATGCTCTACCTATAGTCCGCCTAATGTCCTGGGCCAACGTTCCGGAGGACTGGTCATGTTTGACGGGACCCCCTAACAGTATGGATTCTCGACCTATGGTCCGCCTACTGTCCTGGGCCAATGTTCCGGAGGACTGGTCATCTTTGACGGGACCCCCTAACAGTATGGATTCTCGACCTATGGTCCGCCTACTGTCCTGGGACAACGTTCCGGAGGACTGGTCATGTTTGACGGGACCCCCTAACAGTATGGATGACATACCTATGGTCCGCCTACAGTCTTGGGCTGACGTTCTGGAAAACTGACCAACGATATTTGAGTTAGGCCCCGTGTTGCGAACATGGTTAGCAGTCAGCCCTCATTTATTGTCCCCATTCTGGTCCATCACGATATGAATACCGTTTTTCCACCACGGTTGACAGTTATCCTCCATCGTTGTGCCCCATTGTGTTCCGAATTTGGGCAGCGTGATTCACCCTTCCTTTCCATCCCCCTATGTTCGGATGGATTTCAATGCCCCCAACATTTCCCCACTCGTGTGTTAGAGCACATTGAGAAGTCGACACATCAATCGGCCTGAGGTATCCTCAGAAATCCAGGCCCAATTTCGGACGCCTGAAGCTTGGTCAATGCCCCACAGTTGGACGAAATGATGGAACGAGCATCCTTTGCTTCTCATGTTGGGCGCGACCCACAGGAGCCTAGGGATGAGTTGTTATTCGTTTCGAAACTGTGTTTGAGCATATTAAACCAAGAGTACAAATGAATGGATTTGTCCATGTATTGGATTGAGATGATGAGCAGTACAAGTAAGAGGTTCATGATATGTCCAAAACAGAGCCCTCAGGGATCAGCATGCTGAAGCGATCTTTCCAGCGCTACTACCCTTTGGCTGGTAGCCTCCAGGACCGCTTCTTGCTCTTTGAAGACTCTCTCCTCATCAGCCACCACAGAGCGGAGATCTCCAGCCCTAGCTTGTGCCTACGCCCGCTCGGTTCGAAGTACGGTCATCTGGTGACTCGCCTCCACCAGTTGTTCCTACACGTCAGCCAGCTGGGCCGTCAGTTGCTCCACAAGCTCAGAGCATGTTGTGATGAAGGCCTCCTTATCTGCCGCCTGCCCTTCGAGGTGCCGGACTTCCTGCTCCGCCCTCAGAAGCGCTTGAGGGCTCACCAATCCTTCCCGGCACTGGGTAATGTCGGTGCACCGGCTGCTCTCGCGTATCTTCTCGGCCATGTAATCACAGACCGTCAGATAAAGACGCTGAGCGTCAGCCCCTCCGGCGCACAAGAAGCGCAGCCAGGTCTGAAGTGATCCCATCCGCCTCATCCAATCTGATTGGGGATGTCTGAGAAAGCGCTGGATACACTTCCACCCCTTGAGTCGTGTCATATGGCTCTCCTCGGCTGCCTCTGAGTCTGAGTCATCTATCTCTTCAGGGTCAGTGGGCCGGTACATGGGGAAGGCAGCCAGCAGATCGGCAGCAGGATCTACCACAAGGACGCCTTCATGGGAAATAGGATCCTCGACGTCCGGACGACCTTCTTCTCTCACCCCAGTAGTGATGATGCCTCTACCATCTTCCGACCTCGTCTCAGGAACAGCGTCGCTTATGTCTTCCGCCCCCTGTTCATCAATCGTCGGGGTCGACTCAGTGCAGGGAGCATGTTCTGAATGAGGTGGTATGTCCGCCGCTGGTCCACTCATGGACGGCCCGGGCTCCACAGCCTGATGTGCCTCCAATGTTGATATCACTGCGCAAGGCATACTCTGGTCAGTTGGGATCTTTTGACACCAAACACCAGTAGTGAAACGTGAGACTTACAGGAATCCAGAGCGTTAGTCCCCAGTGTTTCGGTCACTGCAGGAGCCGCCGTAAGGGGAGACCCATCTGTGCTTGTTAATTCAATGATGGGTGTCGGATCCCCATCATGTATCACTGGTTCCTCTCCTCCCACCTCTGGTGGGGATGCTCGTGCAACGCTCAACTGCTCCTGAGTAGGATGGGGAAGTGGGTTAGAAGTTGGAAAAGAGAATGGATGAATAAGGGAAATTAATGAAGATAGAGACAGACCTCAAGTATCTCGGTTATGTTGAGATCAGAGCCGGAAATCTCACTGCTCTCTTGGAGACTCCCTTGGTAGGTCTCCCCTTGCGACCCTTCACCTTCAGGATCTTCTTTTTTATCTTCTACCTCGCCTTCATCCTCTCCGGTTTCCTCCTCCCCCTCCGACTGCTCGTCACTGTCGCCTTCTCCTGACTGCATCGCTTCCGGATCATGATCCTAGCCGAGCATCACTTTCACTAATAAAGGTGGCTCCGCACGCCTCCCCCTTTGGCGTGCGTATGTGTCCATGGCCGTTAGATAAGCATGCTGCCGATGGAATTTTACTCGGTCGGTAATTCGAACGAGCCCGACCTCTGGCAGTTGGATCCCATTTTGCATTATCTTCTGCCAGATGGCTTCGACGCTCAGCTATTTCCGCAAAGTCATCCAGGCCAACCACAGTGTTGGAAGAGTTTCATCTTGGAAAGGTTCGAGCAGGTATCTTATCTGCTTCCCGGGAAGCTCCCTAGCAGCCTCATGTGACCCCCCCTACGGGTAACGAGGACGCGGCGACACCATGTGATGTTCCCGCTACTGAGGTCCCAGCCTGCGCAGGCCTCACTGCCTGACGCGCCCTTGGTTCCCCCCTTCCGGCGGCACCTTGCCTTCTTTCTCGTCGCCCGATTTCCACGCGAGAAACTTCGAGCTGCTGGACTCGCTTGTGTAAAAGCCCCTCAGGGTACGCAATGGTCCAGTGTTCGGCATATTCGGTTGCCAGGCCGGCATCGACCCCGGTGGGAGGAAGAGTAATGACATCTCCAGAGCCGAAGGTGGTAAACATCAACCACATTTGTCGCAGGACACATGGATTCTTCTCCTTCCAGACAGCCATGAATACCTTATTTGGCATTCGTTGGAGGCACTCGAACTACTTGGCGAATCAGGATGGCACGTAAGGCTCGCAGATCACCTTCCCGTCAATCCGAGCCACGATCACCCCACCCCGAATGCTCTGGAAGTATTCCTGATGTTCTAGGGAGCCTCGCCCGTTGTCCACCATCTGGCTGACTGGGGTGGGGAACGGGTTGAAGTTGAAGTTGGCATGGTTGACAATGCGGATTCTCACGCCCTCCTCATTGAGCGTCAATGGAGCCACCCCTGCGATGTTTAGCAAGGACGGTCTCAGACCATTGCCCGAAGGACGGATGGCGTTTGGAAAAGTGTACCCGTCGAGATGAGCCACCACCCAGCCATGGAAGATCTGAAAGGGACCACATACTCTCTGAGGCAACCCCCCTCTTGAGATGCTCCCCAGGATGGCATACACCTTGGCCAGTATGGGGACGCCTAAGTTGAACCGTTTGTTGGCGGCCATGGAGCCCGACATCACCAGTGTTGCTGGACGGACGCCCATCCTCACGTCCCGCACCGGCAGGAGCCACCCGCTCAGGAAGGCGGCAAGGAACCCGGAATACTGTACATTCGGGTCCCAGGCCTCATGACGCGGTAGCCCCATGATTGGTATTGCCCCACATCCAGGGTCCTCCAGTATGACCCGTCCATGCTCCTATGAGCCGCGGTTGGGCACCGTTTACCCTGTCCCGGCATCTTGACAGCCGGATCCTTCTCAAGGAACAGGATGAACCAGCCCTTGTAGGAAATGTCCTTCAGGAAGTCCTTGACCCCCAGCCTCTCTTTGGCCAGCTCCAATAGGTGCCACGTCAGAATAGGCGTTCACGGCCTATCTCCCCAAGTATTCTTTGGAGGAACGAACTCGTCGTATTGGTATCCCTCCAGTGGGATACCTCTGATGTAGTGAACATCCCAGAGACTGATGCCGACTTCCACATGATGAAGGTGGAATGTGTTGGTGTCAGGAGACCACTGGGTGAATAGCTCCGGCCCGAGTTTAGGTTGATGGTGGAAGTGGAACTGCGATGTCCATACCGCCTCGAACAGGCCGATATACCACAGTTCATCTCCGAACTGGTCACAGGTATGGCGAACCCAGAACACCCAGGCCCATTCGCTGGTGAAGTTTCCCCCAGACCTCAAGTCCCAATCCTTCAGCCATCCCTTCATGTCATCTGTGATGCTCTAACGGAACGTGCTCGCGTAGAGGTCCAGAGAATTCTCTGCGACAGGCTCGTCCCCGGTAATGGTCCTAGTCCTCGGGTTCAGAACATATACATCTAGATGTCTGGTTTCCCTAACAGGATGGCTGTTATTGGTGATGTTGTAGCGAGGAAGCTCGTCCTCTCGAGTCAACCACGACCGCGGCGTGTCCACCTCGAAGCCCGGTAGGGGAACCTCCTCCAGGATGCCAAAATTCCAGAGCGGGAGGTTTTCCGACAGGGGATACGTCTTCTGGGCCAGAGTCAGAAGATTGAACAATGTTAGATTGTTGGACACAATCACCTTGGCTCCATAAACCTCCTCGTTCGCCGCCATTTCTGTCCGGCGAGCAGCGGCTTCCCCCTCATCATCTCGGTTCGCGGCCATCTCGAATGTTTTGGGAGTTGCGTGAAATCAGGATGCAGGGCGCGGAATCGGAGAGTTTTGCGCTAAATCTGAAGGAGTTGCGCGGAATCCTGGAGATTGGTGCACAATCGGAATGCGAAGCGTGGAAGATCCCAAGCAGGCGCGAAATCACGGCCGAAATTCGGAAGGAATTCCGCGTTGCCAGAGCGTTTTTACGCGCAGCCGCGGGAGAGATTTCACGCATGAGAGAGAATAGCTTATCACGCAGAAAACGCAGATGTATGGATTTGGGACCTAGCGCCCCTTTTATAGGCGAGGCCAGGGTTCCACGCCGCGCGGAAAGAGGATTCCGCATGAGTCTGGCGTTTTGCGCGCCCCGTTGGAATTTTGCGTGCAACTTGACCAGGAGACTCAACACTTCGGCGTTTCGGCGTTTCCCTTGTAATCCGATCGTTGAGACCTCTCGCTGATCCAATTCCAAGGGGGGAATTTGTAGACGCTGAAAAAGTCTGTAACTCCCGGAGGAAGTTTCGGAATGATGAAGCGAAGTCATATTTAGAATCAGAGGCCCGATCTGGAGGCCTGAGATGTGGTGCGCGAAATAAAGGAGGATCCGTGTGGAAAAATGTTCTGCGCGTGAAGTACTTCCGGGATTCACGGAATCGAGCCGGTGAGGCACGCAATAATTGCGCACCCCGGTTCTTCGTGGCTAGATATTGCACGCAGACGGTTCCCGGCGCGGAAGATTTCGCGCGCCGCCTGGATTCCGCACCAGTCGTTGCCTATAAATAGAAGTCTACCCCGAACAGTTTGGGGGTTTCGGAATTCAAATCGTCTCTCGTGCACGCAATTCGGCTCCCCCCACATGCAATATGACTTCCAGGTAATCCCTCATTTCGCGCAACCTTGCCCCGGAGTTCGCCTTTGCGTGCAACTCCACTGGTTTAAGTGAATTTTCTCCCTTTAACGGTTTTCTTCCTTGCGCACAATCCGTGTCTCGTGCGCACAATACCCTGCCATGCGCGCAAAACCCTGTGCGAAATTCCCTCTCCGTGTGCAATCCCCTTGCTCCAATTGCGCGTCGTCCCAGTGTCTTGCGCGTAAATCTTCCTTTTTGCGCGCAAAGGCCAGGACCCTTCACCTTGACGCCCCTTGGCTGCCCCTCTGCGCCAGCACCTGATGTCTCCCCTGCCGGGCATGTGCGCCATGCGTTGTTTTCCCGTACGGACTTCCAGGCTCGTGCGAAGTAACATCAAGGTCCCTTGGTCCATGTTTCCCATTGTATTGCTTTTCCTTATGCTTCTCCGCATAGGCACGCTAACGGCTATTGCTTCTTCACATAGCCATGCAAACGTGGACCCCCCGGTGGTTCGCCCTGCGGACACCCTTCACCACAGACTTGCCAATGCCTTACCTCCCACAAGGGGTAGAGGGCGTTGGGCATGTAAGCCCTAGGGGTGTGGAGAAAACCCACCTCTTCTAAGCTGCAGGACGTTAAACTACTAAGCACCTCTTCTTTAACACATGACGTTAAACTGTGGTCCGACCCCGTGCTTCGCACGCAGGGTCCCTCCAGCTCAGGCATTCTTTACGCCCACTCGTCTCCACGGGAATGGACTCTTCCTCGCATGGAATGAGATCCTCCTTATCGGAGTGGCATTTGCCCGCGGGGGAAGGGGTGCCTCAGAGCATAATCCCCTAGCCTTTCAACGAATGATTGCACCCGTGCATCTCAGTGCTTCCCCCTGCCCAGGCCAGTGGAGTCCCTTTACCACTACGCTTTGTCGCACCACGGGCCTCCACCTTGGAGTAAGCCCCGGCACCAAGGGCCGCTAACCACGCGTAAGCCCCTGTTTCCTCTTTGGGCCGCTCAATGCGTAATCCTCATTCCACTTCTCACGGATGCAACCTTTTGCGACGTGATCGTCTGGTCCCTGCTGCCTCTTGTTTCTCACACCAAGCATGACTCACATGGGATTAGAGAGCGCATTGACCATGACACCTCCATGGGCCTCCTCAGAGCGTAAGCCCCATCCCAGTGAACTACGTGGACTTTGATCTGTGCTAACGCATGGTACGTAGGAAGCCTCCACGATGTTCAAGCCCACCACCCGGTCATCCCAACCTCTCCACGCCGGTTCCCTGACCACCATGGGCCACCTCAGAGCATAAGCCCCAAATCCATCATCCCGCATGACGTTAAACCGTATTTCTTCCCGCATGACGTTAAACTGTATCTCGTCCCGCATGACGTTAAAACTATATCTCATCCTGCATGACGTTAAACTGTATTCCCCCTCTTGGGTCATCTCAGAACGTAAGCCCCATGTCTCTCTCCACCATCCATCCTGATCCTTACCTAGGCCGCCACATCCCGGTGAGATCATGCCACCCCATCCCACTCCATGACATCTGGGAAGTCGCCCACGTGTTGGCCCCAACATCGGTGTTCCCCCTAGGGGTCCTTCAACCCGATCCATCTCCGCAAGACGTTAAACTCGTGACATACCCCATGTTAAACATGGGAAGCTGAGGAAAACCTAAGATGGTACATATTCCCCACGTTTGATGTGGGATGCCTCGGGCTTCCGCGCCCTCGAGAAGCCCTGTGATGAGGGACCAAAGACAGACATGCCAACGACACCCCAACGTGACCATTCTCCCCACCGAAGGTTGCTGCCCCGACAAGACCCCTTGGAGAGTCTCGACGGAAGCAGCGTAATTAACTGGCATCCATGTAGATATGGCACCGAGAATGAGATTCACGAGAACGTCTTAAATCTATGAGGGAGACCCGGACTAGGTGATGAGCTCCGAGGAGGAATCCACGGAAGGAAGAACCGACATCCCATCATCCTGGTTTCGATCAAGGAGCAGACGTCCCTGAACAAGGAACGGATGTCGCCCGCCTTTGGAAAGCAGGAATGCGGGGTAACAAGTAGTGCATCCTCCCAACATACGGATGCGCGCACCCCGGCGAAAGCATCGGAGCAACACATATCCTTCTGATTACTCTTCCATAATTTCTATATAAAATGAGGATCAAAATTAGGAACAATTGAAAGAGATATGCCATGAAGTCATAAAAATTCATTAATATACAGATTTTAAAGGGACTTAAGAGTAAAATATTCTCTTATAGTGAGTAAATGTACATATTTCATTAATCCATCAATGATAACTTACATTGCATCATTATTTATAGGTTTATTTGGTAGTCCTATGAAAAAGTACAATGGATTTTCTTCCCATTTCCACCCAGTAAGGGGAAGAGGTTTCATGAATCTCTTATGATGAAGTCTTATTGCATGAACTTGTTGAAAAACAAAACATAGAGATATATAATCATAAATTTACCTCTTTATGTTATAAAAAAAATGTTCCCTCAAATCCATATACACATTTATATTACCAGGGTGTATAGAGAAATTCAATCTACAAGATCCATCAAAAAATTATCTTTTTAGATCATGTTTATATAGAACCCATAATCTCTTTCCAAATTTTAGAACTTTATCTTCACAAAGAAATACTTTTAATTTCTCACAATTCATAGCTTTGATTTTCTTCTGATAGTTCTCATCATCAGATTGAAATTTTTTTATCTTTTCTAATAACGATGGTCTTGTAGTCATTTAGAAAAGGGTGATGTATCTACATCCTTAATGATTCCCATATATATCTTTACTAGATACTTTAATGTTGTATCCCTCTCAACCCTCATTTGGGTCATAACTCTATGATATTTCCTACTTAATGTATCTACTACCTTATTTTATTTCCTAGGGTGGTAGTGTATTGAGAAATCATAATACTCGAGTAACTAAAGCTATCACCATTTCATTAGGAAATGATATTTATATGAAAAGATTTATTTAATGTCTGTATGGTATGTTTATATCTCACAAATTTCAGAATATATAAATTGTATCCATATCATCATAAACAAGACTATAGTTTTCAAATCATGATCATGGGTTGGATGGTTCTGTTCAAGAGTTTTCAAATAGATTGATGCATATGTAATAACTTTATAATTTTTCATTAGAACACAACCAATACCTTATTTGATGCATCATTATATATCAAAAACCCATCATTTCTTGATGGTCAAGTCAAAATCAAATCATTGACCAATCTATTATTTAGTTCATAAAAAAAACATCACATTACTTTACCAAAAAACACAACCCCTTTATGTGAAAGTTTGTTTAACGAGTTATAACATCAGGAAAAATTATAAAATAATCAATGACTATAACATGAAAAAGCAATGAAACTATGAACCTGAGTTATGTTCATTAGTATAGACCATTATTTCACTTCCTTTGTCTTCATAGAATCAACTGAGATCTCATCCTTGGAGTTAATATGGACAAGAAAAGAAACTATTTGAAGCCCAAAATCACCCTTACTAAATTTCCCATGTAATTATGTTCTACTAATACTATCAACAATAATTTGTAATATATTTTCATGGTCCTAATAGATTTTAGGATCCACCATGATATCATCAATGAATACAACAAAAATCATTAAGATATTCCTTAAATACTTTATTTATTGGATCAATAAAAATAGAGGGTGTGTTATTTAATCTAAATGGAATCATTGTAAACTTATAGTTTCTATACCTCATTCAGAAAGATATATTTATAATTTCTCCCTTATTTACTCATAATTGATGATATCCAAACTTGAGTTCAATGTTTGAAATGTATTATGCTCCATGAAGTTGATTGAATAAATCATCAATGTGAGGTAGATGACACTTATTAATTATCATAATATTATTGATTTTATTATAATAAATCCATATTCTCATGGTTCAACCATTCTTCTTAATTAATAGAATAGGGGATACCCAATAAGAAACACTAGGGAGAATAAATCCCATATCACAAAAATCTTCTAGTTTTTTCTTCAACTACACTAATTGCAATGTGTTTATTCTATAGTGAGTCTTTTATATTTGTCTTTCACTAGGGATTAATTCAATGTAAAACTCAACTTTATACTCTAGGGGATGTTTATGAAATTACTCAAGAAATACATGAATGTATTTATATACAATAGGTACATCTTAAATTTTGAAAAATTTCTTCTCCATATCTTGATTGTGTCTTCTCTTATTCCCCAGAAATCTCATTCAGTAAAACTATTAGGGGTATATTTAGAAATATCTCATATGATGGTGCCTCTGTTATGAAGATAATGAATTTTACATCTTCATCATGTATTGTAATTTCCTTCTTCATGCAATAAATGTTTACACCGTATTTTTAAAGTAGGTCCATACCATGGATTATATAAAACTCAACCACTTGTATGAAAATAAGGCTCGAAAATGAATCATGTTTTTGTTTCATAATTGGGGATTCTTAACACACCCTTATTATAGTGAGACTTCCACTAGGAGTTTTGATTGAAAATTATCTTATTAAAGTGTTAAGAAAATATTTAATTTTCTTTGTAAACCTAGAATATACAAAATAGTGTGAGGATCCAGAATCAAATAAAGCATTATATAAAGATGAATATATTATTAAATTACCTAAAACCACATAATTAGGTACTTCAACATCCGGTATAGTGATTGAATAGTTTTGGTTTCCTCACCTTGGCCTCAAATTTGGAATATTTTTATGACGATTGGGACATTGATGTGCATAATTACAATTTTATTTACAACTAAACCACTATAAATAATTGATTTATTTATTCCCCTTGTCTTTATGAGACATATTTTCCCTATATATACACTTATTAAAAAATCCCATACCCTTCAAGAATTTCTATGTATTATTATTTCCATATTTTTTTGAAAGGTGAAAATAGATCCATTCTCCTCTTTGTCATTGATGCATTAAATTTTTAATTAATAAATGTTCAATCTGGAACTCCATGTTGCTTATGTAATCCATATCATACCCAGATAACCTTATAAAGGTATCCTCAAACTTATCAACACTTTCTCCTTCCATTTTCTTTATGATGAGGGAACTTTATCTTTATTTTACTTTTTTTTATCATGAGGGAAATATTTTTCAAATAATGTATCCTTAAAATAATTCCATTCCATGAGTTTTATTTCATATTCCTTTGTAGTATTCTATATTAATAACCACTATTAATTAGGATAAATTTTGAGACAGTACATTAAAAGTGTAACCTTTTCCTTTTCATCGCATCCCAAGTCCATAAGTACCCTGTCTAGCTACATAATCCATTTCTTAGATGCCATTGAATTAGTAGTCCCCCAAAATGTTGGGTTTTTTTTCACATAGAGTGATTTGACATAGGAGAATCTCTATGTGGAATAAAATGTGACTCTATCCGGGAAAGTTTATTTATCATTACATGATTATTATTCCTTAATATAGCCATAATTTTCTCCGTTCCAATAAAATGAATATTGGTTTCCTTAGTAGGGAAATTTATACATTAGGCACAAGTATTGATACCCTGCTTCCTTATAGGAACAATTTTTAAACAATAGAATATACTATATTTTCTTATAAAATAATGAATCAAATCATAATGTATAATTTAAAATATTGTATAACACTTAAAATAATAAAAATTTATGCATTGATAATATGATAATCAAATGAATGGTTTCTTTGGGATATAATTATTTTGAAATCATTCATAACATTTTTAAAAAAAATGAGAATTATCCTAAGAATATCCCCATGAAGTATCAAACTAGGTGTGTATTAAGGCCTATATTCATACACCAGGTTAGGATTAAGTCAAGTCTAATACACCCTTTTCATATTTATTACGCTTAGGTAAATATGTGCCACATCCACTTGTAGTATACATACAATAATATATTGATAAGAAAATCTACATAATATCTTCATTACTAATATTTTTGGATATTTTTCTATACATATCCCTAATTTATAACATAGGGTCATGTTATTTAATATATATTTTCATTAATCTATTTCCCAATGGTTATACTTAAATTATTTTGATACCAACTATAACAAACCCAACTCCAGAAACCTGAATTACATGCCTTCTTTAATACATTAGCTTAGGTACAAGGGGTAAAATTATGAACAACCATTCTATTTTTTAGTTTTGTATAATTCGATATATACATGCTGCCCCTTTTACATTGGAGATATAAAATAAAACACAAAAAATCAAATTATCATCATTCATGAAACTCATTAAAAGGATTCATCTTCATAACCTGGATAAAGGAAACAAAATAAGGGTGAGATAAAATGATTAGTATAGGTTACATACAACAAAATATTTCATGAATCAATAAATAATAATTACTATGAAAAGATAAAGGACTTAAGACACATTAAATTCAATTAATAACTTATCTATCATAAATAGATAAGCTATAGTCAATATAGTAAGGTAAATAACCAACAAAATGCCATTTAATCAACAAACTAAGAATGAAATGCACTTAGAGATAATATCATTATGAAAATATCCTGGATAATAACAGATGAATTATTAATGAAGTAAATTATTGAATCATTTTATTCCCTATTCTTAAGAATATTACACCTCCATCATTAAGAACTTTTACAAGACAATTTAAAAAAATAGGTAGATATACATTTCATATAGATAAAATATTTTTCTCATGAGACATATTGATTCATCGAGGGGATATATAATTCCGAGTCTAACCCATCACTAAATTTCCCAATCATTCCTTATATATCTAATAATATTTTAATTCATTAATCAATATTACTTGTAATTAAATATCCCTATTTATTAAAGGATACCGATTTAACAATATTTCCCAAGTTAATGAAATAACACTAAGAGTAAAAAAATGTATATAATAATATAATATGGTTGTAAAATAATCATACCCATCATACAATAATATATAAATTTAATAGAATTATAATTTCCAATGAAAGAAAATCACAAGAAATTTATTTTCTCAAGATAAAGATAACAATCACTAACAAAATCAAGATTATACAATAACTTTTACCACTTGAAAATTTTCCTGTTAAAACCCCTTGAATAAAATATTTATAATATAAAAATAACATAACATGAATTATTATGGAATAATGATATTACATGGAAAATGGTAATTATATACATAATATAAAATAAATTAGGTTCGTAACATTATAATATTCCTCAATGAATGAAAATTGAGATGAAGTCCCTTACCTTGGGTACGATTCATCACATAAGTTTTTTATCATACTGAATAATGATCTTATATTAATTATTTAATTTATTAATAACCTTTTTAAGTTTATTTTTCCTTTTATTTAAAATATCACCTTGTTTTATATATTTATATAATTAATTAATTTTACATTAGGAGTTTCGATGGAATTTGACTTATGTTTCAAAAATGACTTCGGTAGGTTGACTATTCATTTAAGTGGTCATTATTTAAAAATATACAAAATAATAATCATGAAATAATTATCATATTTATACACCAATTATAATTTTAATACTGATAATAAGATATGGTTTCGAAAAATGAAGTATGTTATGATCATGGAGATGGTAGGTCATACGTACATATGAGTAATGATTCCATTTTCCAAAGATATTTATGGAAAGGAGGTAAGTAGTATTTTAACTTCATGTAATGATCATAATATCATAAATAGAAAATTATTTCTTTAAATATAATTATATATATCATCCATGTAATGACCCAATGTTTTTAAATGGAAACTCCCTTCATATAAATATGCAATAAAATCACATGAAAACACAACATAATGAACTACTAAGTGCTAAGTGACCATTAAACATACGTTTGTCACTTATATGTTTGGAATTTTGAAAATCTAACATACACGGTTGTGTTCAATATGTTTTTTGGAGTCTAATAAAACAAAAATAATTTTTGGTGAATAGTAACATACCCTTATGAATAGTAACCTACCCTTATGAATAGTAATATGACCATTATTAACAGTAAAGTTTCTAAAATAATATTAACCTTACCCTTGAATAATTAAATAAAATTAAGGTATCTTATAAGTGACAATTTGAACAAAGTAAAAGTATTAGTATTTTTGTATGTTATAAAGAAATAATTATAATTAATTATTTGATTTAAAAGAAAATGAATTTATTAAAATATGTTCATAAATTAAAAAAAAATTAATCTAGTTTTTAGATAATTTTATAAGACCCTATGTAATTTTTGAAAGCATTATAAAATCAATTTTAATTTTAAAAACTATATTTTTCAAGTAAATTATGATTTTAATTAAATATTAAATTAATCATATTTAGAAATTTATTTTGAAAAAATGGAACTCATTTTTGGATAATACATGTCGAAAAATGTTTGGGGTAAAATTTTGGTATTTTTCTAAAATACTTGAATTTTTCATGAATAGTGAAATACCATAATTTACAAAATAAGCTAAATAAGATAATTATAGAGTCATGTATGATTTTCTAATGATGTAAGACCACATGGTAAGAGATTAAATTATAAAATTACTATTATTGATCATGGAAGACTCATTATTCCTTTTCTTTTGGAGAAATAATAAATTAATGAATTTTATATTGAGAAAACCCCTCTCCCCTCCACTATAAATACCACCCTTCACTCCCTCATTCCCTCACACCTCTGAAGCTTCAATACTTGCCAAAAATCTACCTAATAATCTTCTTTATCCTCTACCCCACGTCCAAAATCTTTTGGTCTCATCAAAAGACAAAGCCTAGGACTTTTAAAGAGGATCTCAAGAGGAGGATTCAAGAGGTAATTTCCCGCCTTCTTTTCCTTTAAATTCCTTTCAATTTCATGTTATTTTCTTATTTTCTTCCCACCTATATTTGTCCAAATGGTATGGTAACTCCATTATCATACATATAATTTAATTTTTTGATTCTAATGTTATATTATACCATAAAACCCCCTTATCCTCTTCCATATATTTTATAAAAGAAAACGTTGTTCGTGAGGTGTTAATTTATCACCTTCGAGAATGACATGTTTTATTTTTTTCATTTATACCTTCAGATCTGGTCATTATACAATTTTTATGTTTGAAACAGAATATGTTATTTGTATCATATCATAATTAATTTTCTATAACTAACTTATGTACATATTACTAAATGGTTAATCAAAACAAGTTCGTTGTGGTTGAACAACCGTCCAAATTAACCCAAACAATCATCATTTAATTCTTATCTAATGACTCATCCACATGGTATACAATTTAATTCATTATAAGATCATTATAACTTCTTTATTATCATTAACAACATGTAATATTATTTCTGTATGTTTACCCATGTTCTACCCGAACTTCAATTTATTAATACAT
Organism: Viscum album; assembly: GCA_963277665.1. NCBI lineage: Eukaryota > Viridiplantae > Streptophyta > Magnoliopsida > Santalales > Viscaceae > Viscum > Viscum album. Next base: position 579,805,208 of record OY728129.1, on the reverse strand, counting down.
GTGAACCGCTCAAGAAAACCGTAAAAACAAACAATCCCGAAGAATGTTTTTAACCCCTATAACTCATCAAAAAAACCAAAAAATAACATAATGAAACCAAAATGAAACATTTTAATTTATTAAAGGTTCTTTAGTTTCTAATTAATGAATATAATTTCATTATACAGGACATTAAAGCGAAGGAAGCGTTCCGATATAAGGTAAGGGGAAAATCTCAAACCTTATTTTCTTTCTTCGGGTTCTCCCTCTTTCACTTCAAATTTGATATGTTCACTCCTTAAAAATAAATTTTTCATCATTATATTACATTTTATGGTATTTACATGTTCTCTACTGAAGTTTATGTCAAATAAAATGTTTTCCAAAAGAACTCTTCTTTTAATAACTCACCTTTTACCTCTCAATCAAGGTTGAAGATTCTTGTATCAAGTATTTTGTTCCCTATTTATTTTGGGAACCCAAAGTTTATGAATGTGTTCTTATGATATGAAACCAATTCCTTTACATGGGTTATTTTTTTCATTATTGATATATTTTCTATGTGGCATGCATGATAATGATAATGTTATGATGTGACGGGTGCGCCCGGAATTATATAGCGCAATATGAATGTTTGAATATGATGGGTGTGCACGGAAATATACAACAATCCAATGCATAGGGTAAATTGATGAATCTCATCAGTAAATGTGAAATGATGTGAAAAAGATTATATCTTTGTTCATAATTACTGGGGTAGTTAACCACTAAGACATGATGTTTCATTTTTATATATTGCCACATTTCAAGTTTTATATTTATGATTCCTCTTATATTCATGTTCCATTTCCTATGTTATGATTATGCTCACCAGATGCTATATTGTTCTTATCTTTCCCCTTACTAGGATTCTATATATCACTTTTTGATGTATATCCTCATGTGACTACATGTACTAAGGAGATGTCAAGAGCCAGTAAAAAGCTAGAGAATAAGAAATTGAATAAATGTTTATGCTTGATGTTATAATTGTTATGTATAGTACTAGTTTTTCCAAGACACTAAACCGTAGGATTATCTATGTGGAATAATATTATGTTTTTTATCTTTAAAATGATTTAATAGTAATTTGGGAAAGACTGGGTTGCTATAGTTGGTATCATAGAAAAGGATTAGTTAATTTGGGAATTAGGATTAGTGAACCCTAGATAAAACCTCTAGTATGAATCTAAGTTCAAATATGCACACAAGAAGCTTTACCTATGGATCCCATATGCTATGATTTTAGTATAAATTGTGAAAATGAATAAGTTATTTATTTATGACTTGTTTACTTATGTTTTATTCTAACCTTTTCTATTTTAGAAAATGGTGGGAACCAGGAGAAACGAGGCCAACAACTCATGCGACGACCAATGCAACGATTGCCCAAACAAAATCCCCAATGATTTGGGAGGTGGAGTTCAAAAAATAATAGTGATGATTACCAAATTATCATATGTTATGAAGAATAACCATAGTAACGGGTAATTTCCTCCTTCACTAAAGATAGAGCAACTAGAAATCAAATGTTTTATACGGCAATGACCAACAACAATTAGTGGATCCTACGATCCACTAATTGTGGAATAGTGGGTAAACTCCATGGAGAAAATATTTTCTGTGCTTCACTATTCTAAGACAGAGAAGGCGACTCTATCCATTTATCATCTAGATAGAGAGGCTGATCAATGGTGGGATTTGATTAAGAACACCAAGCAAAGGGAGGAAATTGAAGAGATGGAATGGGAAGAATTTAAGATAATGTTTCTTAACCAGTATTTCTCAAGAAATCTTCACATTAAGATGAAGAGAGAATTCATAGAGCTCAAGAAAAAAGAACGAGAATCTATCAAAACCTTCGAAGTGAATTTCACAAGGCTTTTAGGGTACGAATCGGGTTTTGTTATCAATAATGATAGAAAAATTGATAGATTCTTCAGTGGATTAAAACCAAACCTTTGAAAAGCTCTTAAAATTTGAGAATTTGGGAGTTATGAAGAAGTTGTTCAGTGTGCTCTCAAAGTGGATATGGAGATTGGTGAATGGTCCCACAACTATGGTGATAAGAAACAAAATATGGAGTTTCTAGCCAGTGGATCTAATGACAAAGGTGGGAGAAAAACTCAATGACCCACATGCCGAAAATGTGGGAATTTGCACCTTGGGAACTACATTAAAGGGATGGGGAAATGCTTCAAGTGTGGGAAAGAAGGTCACCATGCTCAATAGTGTCGAAAAGACATGAAGAGGAAGGATAATATAGCTGAATAAAGGAGAGAACCACCCATGGTTCAATGTTATAACTGTAGGGAGCTAGGGCACTATGTAAGACAGTGCCCCAAACCTCGATTTCTAGAGGGTAATCACCATCATCAGCCACCAAAGCCATAGGAACACGGGAAGGATTATTCCATAACTACCGTGGAAGTGGAGCACGATAACGATTTCTTACAAGGTAGACATCCTATTCACTCAAGAATGGAAAAATTATTATTTGATTCTTTTTTTACGCATTATTTTATATCATGAATGTTTTCTAGATCTATAGAATCAAAGCCCCAAAACCTTGAAGTAGAGATATTTGTAAATACACCATGTGGTGAAATCATTGCAACCCAAGTGTTCGACTCTTCTATTGTTGGTGTATGTGGGATGATTTTTCCAGAAAATCTTATAATACTTACCTTGGTGGAATTCGACACTATAATGAGAATAGATTGGCTCTTGTTATATAGAGAACATATCAAATATCGGGAAAAGTAATTATCTTTTTATATTCCAAACAATCCCATACTCCTCTACAAATGCAAGGAATATCATGAATCTCCTTTTAAAAATCCTTCAATGGTGTGGGTGTTGATTCCCTATGAAGAAGAATACCTCACAAAAATGGTTGAGTTAAAGTAAAGTGCCAACCTTACAGAAATTTCCATCGTGAGGGAATACAGTGATGTGTTTCCTAAAGAGTTACCCAGAATTCCCCCAGATCGTGAGGTAGAGTTCTTAATAGAACTCATTCCCAGAGCTACTCCTATATCAAAGTGCCCCTATAGGATGGATCCTATCGAACTGGAGGATTTAAAGAAGCAGTTTCAAGAGAATCTAGACAAAGGTTTCATACGCCCTAGTGCATCACCTTTGGGTGCACCAGTTCTCTTTGGGAAGAAGAAGGATGAAATAATGCTGCTGTGTATCGATTATCGGGAACTCAACAAGATCACCATATAGAACAAGTATCCTATTCCAAGGATTGACGACTTGTTCGATCAGTTATGAAAATATGAATACTTCTCAAAGGTGGATCTTCATTCTGGATATCATCAGCTAAAGGTGATGAAGTATGATATTCAGAAGACTGCCTTCCGTACAAGGTATGAGCACTATGAGTTTTTTGTTATTCCCTACAGACTTACTAATGCCCATGAAATCTTCATGGATTTGATGAATAGATTCTTTAGACATTACCTCGATAGATTTTTGGTAGTGTTTATTGATGATATTCTCATCTACTCCAAGAGAAAAAAGTAACATGAATAACATCTAAGACATGTGTTAGCGACATTGAGAAATGAAAAATTGTGTACGCCATGTTCAAAAAGTGTGAATTTTGGATGAAGCAAGTCAAGTTCTTGGGACATGTGATCACAAGTGAGGGAATTTCTGTGGATCCTTCAAAAACAATGGAAATTGAGGAATGTACCAGTCCATCTAGTGTCACCTAAATCCATAGTTTTCTCGGATTTACTGGGTACTACCAACATTTTGTGAGAAACTTCTCATGATTGTCAAGCCCACTAATTAAGTTAACAAGGAATGGTGTAAAGTATGTCTGGACAGATGAATTTGAGGGAAGCTTCAAGGAGCTAAAGAGAAATCTGATCACTACACATGTACTCACACTACCGAAAAGTGGAGAATGTTTTGTGATATACAGTGATGATTTAATGAAATTCTTGGGTTGTGTACTCATGAAAAATGTCAGTGTTATAGCCTATGACTCACGATAGTTGAAGATCCATGAGCAGAACTACCTAAAGCATGATCTAGAGCGGGTAGCTGTGATTTTTTCCTTGAAAATCTGGCGACACTACCTTTATGGTGAGAAGTGCGACATATACACCGACCAAAAGATCCTAAAGTATATATTCACACAAAAGAAGCTCAAAATGTGTCAAAGGAGATGGTTAGAGCTAATCAAGGATTCTGATTTCTCTATTCACTACCATATTGGAAAGGCGAACAAGGTAACTGATGCTCTAAGCTGAAAAGAACCTGATACTCTATCCATGTTACGGATTGAGAAAGACCCTATCTTCTTGGATATTCAAATCATGTATTTAGAAATCATTAAGGCATGGGATACATCCTACCTTTCCCAAATGATTGTAGAACCATCCATACAAGGGAATATTAAGGAATCACAAATGGATGATGTGGGGATACAAAAGAGGGTGAATGCAGTAAAGGAAGTGAAGCTTCATGAGTTATATATTGATGGTGATGATGTGATTCAGGTTGGAACATGTATTTGTGTGCCTTCATCACCCAGGATAAGGAAGGAGCTATTGGACAATGCACATAGATCAAAATTCTCAATCCATCATGGGAGTACCAAGATGTATCATGATATATGAGAACACTTTTGGTGGGATAACATGAAGAAGGAAATTGCAGAATATATCTCAAGGTATGTGGTATGTCAGACAGTTATAGAAGAGAGACATAGGTCCAAAGGGATGATGCAGCCATTGCCTATACCCATATGTAAATGGGAAAATGTTACTGTGGACTTTGTCACAGGTCTCCTGAAGACATCGAAGGAAAATAATTTGATATGGGTTGTCGTTGATCGACTCACCAATATGGCCCATTTTATCGCTATTTGGGAAGATATATCAATTTAACAACTTGAAAAGATATATGTGAAGGAAGTGGTGAGACTGAATGGTGTTCCACTCTCAATTGTCTTTGACTGTGATCCATGGTTCACATCTAAATTCTGGAGGAGCCTTCAACATGCTTTGAGTACTGAATTAAATTTTAGCACGTCCTATCACCCCCAAACCGATATCCAATATAAAAGGAATACTCATACTCTTGAAGATATGATAAGAGCCTTCTCTCTAGAATTCAAAGGTGGATGGGATCATTATCTCCCATTGGTTGAGTTCTCATACCACAATAGCTTCTACTCGAGTATTCAGATGGCTCGAAATGAATCTATGTATGGAAAGTTATATAGAACTCCAACCTGTTGGTATGAAGTTGGAGAAAGAAAGCTACTTGGACCCGATCTTGTGCAAGAGATGACAAATAAGGTTCAAGTCATATATAAACACATCAAATTTTCTCAGAGTTGGTAAAAGAGCTATGCTAAAAACCATCAAGGGACTTGGAGTTCGATGTTGGAGATAAACTATTCCTTTGAATATCACCATGGAAGAGAGCCATGTTGTTTGGAAAGAAAGGGAGGTTAAGCATAAGGTACATTGGCCTCTTTTAGATCCTTGACTGCATAGGATCTATGGCCTATCTACTTTCACTTCCACCAAATATGCCTCAATTTACTGATGTTTTTCACGTATCACTCCCGAAGAAGTAGATATATGAGCCCTCACATGTACTAAACTCAGAGGTGGTACAACTGGAAGATGATCTCTCTTATGAGGAGTAGCTAATAGAGATTCTGGACTGGAGAGATAAGGTTATACACAACAAGACAACCCACCATGTAAAAGTGTTGTGTAGGAACTATATGTTTGAAGAAGCTACTTGGGAACCAGAGGAGGCGATGAAGGAGAAGTACCCTCACCTTTTTGTGTAAAGTGAAATTTCAAGGGCAAAATTTCATAAGGGGGGAAGAATGTAACGACCCAAAATTTTTCAATGGATATTATCTTCTTATAAATATGTCATAAAATCACATGAAAACACAACATAATGAACTACTGAGTGCTAAGTGACCTTTAAACATATGTTTGTCACTTCTGTGTTTGGAATCTTGAAAATCCGACATAGACGGTTATGTTCAAGATGTTTTTTGGAGTCTAATAAAACAAAAAAAAATTTGGTGAATAGTAACATACCCTTATAAATAGTACCCTACCCTTATGAATATTAATATAACCTTTATGAATAGTAAATTTTCCAAAATAATAGTAACCTTGCCCTTGAATAATTAAATCAAATTAAGGAATCTTATAAGTGACAATTTGAACATAGTAAAAGTATTGGTATTTTTTGTATGTCATAAATAATTAATTGTAATTAATTAATTAATTGAAAAAAAATTATTTCTTAAAATGTGTTCATAAATTAAAAAATTTATTTTTTCTAGGTTTTAGATAATTTAATAAAACCCTACGTAATTTTTGAAACCATTATAAAATTTGTTTTAATTTTAAAAAATGTATTTTTCAAGTAAATTATGATTTTAATAAAATATTAAATTAATCATATTTATAAATTAATTTTTGAAAAATGGACATCAATTTTGGATTCTACACGTCAAAACATGGTTGGGGTAAAATTTTGGTATTTTTCTGAAATACTTGAATTTTTTATGAATAGTGAAACACCATAATTTACAAAATAAGCTAAATAAGTTAATTATAAAGTCATGTATAATGTTTAATTGATTTAAGATCACTTGGTTCGGGATTAAATTATATAATTACTATTATTGGTCATGGAAGACTCACTATTCCTTATCTTGTGGAGAAATAATAAATTAATGAATTTTATATTGAGAAAACCCCTCTCCACACCACTATAACTACCACCCTTCACTCCCTCATTAACTCACACCTCTCAAACTTCATGAATTTCCTAAAATCTGCCCTATCATATTACCTAGACCCTCCCTCACATACAAAAGCTTCTTGTTTTATCAAAAGACCATGGGCGTGCCCCTTAAAGAGGATCTCAAGTGGTGGATTCAAGAGGTAATTTCCCTCATTTTCCTTTAAATTCCATTCCATTTCATGTTGTTTTCTTATTCTCTCACCACCTATCATTTTCAAAATGGTATGGTAACTATAGTATCATACATATAATATAATTTTATGATACTAATGGTATATTATACCATCCAACCCCCTTCTCCTCTATTTTTTATTTTATAAAAGAAAATGTTGTTCGTGAGATGTTAATCTATCACCTTCAAGAACAACATGTTTTCTTTTTTTTCATTTATATATTCAGATCTGGTCATGAAACCATTTTTATGGTTGAAACAGAACATTTTTTTTTTATTATTTCCTGATTAATGTTCTAGAACTAACTTATGTACATATTATTAAATGATTAATCAAAACAAGTTCGTTGTGGTCGAAAAACTGTCCAAATTAAATCAAACAATCGTCATTTAATTATTATCTAATGACTCATCCACATGGTATAAAATCTAATTCATTATAATATCATTTTAAATTATGTAGTATCATTTAAAACATTTAATATTAGTTATTTATATTCACCCATGTTCTACCTGAACATCAATTTATGAATACAAGTGAACCACTCAAGAAAACTGTAAAAATAAACATTCTCGAACAGTGTTTTGAACCCCTATAACTCATAAAAAGACCCATAAAATAACATAATTAAACCAAAATGAACCATTTTAATTTATAAAATGTTCTTTAGTTTCTAATTAATGAATATAATGTCATTATACAGGAAATTAAAGCGAAGGAAGCATTCAGATATATGGTAAGGGGAAAATCTTGAACCCAATTTTCTTTCTTCAGGTTCTCCCTCTTCCACTCCAAATTTGGTATGGTCACTCATTAAAAATCATTTTTTTCATCGTTATATTAACTTTTATTGGATATAAGTGTTTTATATTAAAGTTTTTTTCGAACAAAATGTTTTCCAAAAGAACTCTTTTTTTAAGAACTCACCTTTTACCTCTCATTCAAGGTTGATGGTTCTTGTATCAAGTATGTTGTTCCCTCTTTATTTTGGGAACCCAATATTTATGAATGTGTTCTTATGATATGAAACCCATTAATTTCCATGGGTTATTTATGTTCATTATTGATATATTTTTATTGTGTCATGCATGATAATGATAATGTTATGATGTGATGGGTGCACACGGAATTATATAGCGCAATATGAATGTTTGAATGTGACGGGTGCGCCCAAAATTATACATCACTCCAATTCATTGGGTAAGGTTATGAATCTCATGATTAAATGTGAAATGATATGAAAAATATGATATCTTTTTTCACAATTATGTGTGTTAGTTATCCACGAAGACATGATGTTTCATTTTTATGCATTGCCACATTTCAAGTCTTATATTTATTCTTCCTCTTATGTTCATGATCCTCTATATATGTTATGATTATGCTCACCCCATGCTATATTATTTTTATCTGTAACCTTACTGGGATTCTATCTCACCCCTTTTGATTTATATACTCAGGTGAATACATGTAATAAAGAAAGTTGAAGTGCCAGTAAGAAGCTTGAGAAGAAGAAATTGAATAAATTTTTATGCTCGATGTTGTAATTGTTATGTATGGTCCTAGTTTTCCCAATACACTAAACCGTTGGATCCTATATTGTGTAATACTATTATGTTATTTATATTTAAAATGATGTAATAGTAATGTATTAAAATTCTAGGTCACAATAATCCATGTGATGTGACGATGAAAATATAGTCAGATCGCTTCGTGAAGGAGGTAGTCCAGACATACACGAATGACGTTATCATATTTCAGTAAATGAAAAGGTAATAAATAAATTGATATATTATCTTTTAATAATTATAAATGTGATAATAATACCATAATTATGTCATTTATATCATATATATTCATTAATATTATTCTTATTACCATACATGTAAAGCGTTAGTGAAAAATGAATCACATCACTTTGTGATGCGATAGTCTGTCGTACTCATGAGAGATGTTATCGTATACCTAATGAAATGGAAATTAAAATTTTATATATGATATAATAGATTTAGAGGTATAATTATGTAATAAATATAATATATATACTTTATATTCATCATCACACCCTATCATGAGAGGTATTGATGGAAACCTGTCACATTGGTTTGCAAGGTGATAGTCCACCGTACACATGAGCGACATTATCATCTTCCATTTGAGGGAAGAGAATATAGATATAGTTCATTACCTAAACATAATTAAATATCATTATATGGGATATATTATTGATTTTATATAATCTTAAATGAATAATATTTTAAGGAGGTGCAATAAGAAATAATACCAAAACACATAGGAAATTTAACTATTCTCGAACCACCACTTTAGGATTATGGATAAAGTGCTCTTATAATGGAATTATGACCAAAACAAGAACTCTAGTATGGGTGGTATGGAGGTTTTAATTTTATTTGTCTTGAAATTTCTTTGACCAAAATGGTTTTAAGGTGTGAAGAATAGAGGATAGAGGGAGGCCTTTTATAAGTGAGGTGAGTGGCACACTTGTAATTTTTTAAAAGTAAAAGTTTTACCCATGTTATTTACTTGAAAAGGGGTCCCAAGTGTTGTATTATTGAGTTTATGAAATTATAATGTATTAATATGTCTAGGAAATATTATTTAGACAAGTTTTTAGGTCATTTTAATATTTATGATTTAAGTTGAATCCCCCCTTGTAAATCCATTTTACCCTAACTATGGTAATTAATTTTTACTGTTTTCACTGTTAATTATGGTAAAAAATTAAGCCAAAGTTATTATAAAATAATTTTTTTTAAAAATATTTAATCCAATTTTTTAAATTCATTTCAATAAGGTGGAATAACTAAATTTAAAACAAAACACATAGATACGACCAAAAAGAGGGTTTTAGAGAAAATATTATCATAAATATAGAAGGTTTAACATCAAAATTCATTATGAAATTGATTACAATGTCATAAATTTTATTTATTATAATATTATTGAAATAATTTTACTTTAAAACTATTTTATAAGATAATTTAAAATTATAAATAAATTAAATTAAAAGTCATTTCTCTATTAAAAATATGTATTTTTCACTATTCATCAAAGAATGAAACTTTTTATTAAAAACAAAAAAATTCACCCTAAGATAATTTTTATATTATCTTATAAAAGTTTAATTTTATTTTATCAAATAAATTTTCTAAAATTATATAAAATTAAATTTATCATATTTTTTCCGGAAGTGACAAAACAGTTTTGTTTAATAAAATAGTTTTTGATAAAACCTTTATTTTTATATTAAATGATTATTTGTTTATTTTTAATAAATATATACCCATTTGATTTATTTTATACATGTATAAACTATATAATTTCTATAATTTATTTAAACTATTCATACCCTCCAATTTAACTACTATGTTATAATGGGGATGTTTAAAAAATATTTTAATATAGTATCATGTTTCATTTGAACTCGATGTTGAATAAATAATAATATATCGAATTGATTTAAATTATATAATGTTAAAAAATTAATATATTATGGGTTTACATAGTAAATTCCAGGATTTGTTTTTATGTGGGATCTTGATGAGGTTATAATCACTATACTATATTAATAGGTGTCCTTCATGGAATATTAAACGACCATGTTAAAGATAATTAAAGTACATATATTGAGGTATATAAAAAATGAGTAGGACGATTATAGAGTTATATCTGTATAAATATATAATTGTAGGATATCTCATAAGTAAAGATGAAGGATGAGGTAAATAATTACTCTCTAATACCAATTACAAAGTATTTATAATACATTATCAAGAGGTAGACAATATTAAGTAGAAAAAAGGGAGTTTTAGGTCTTTGACTTGAATGATTCTGATGTTTTTTATTAATCTAGGTAAAAGGAAATATTTCTTATTAAATATGGTCGTATAACCTCTAAAATAAGAAATCTAAAGTTTTATCATTTTTTGTACAATATTATGGATAACTATTTGATCTTGTTTAATCTAACTTATTTTATATATAGGGTTATACCACATAGACATAGAGTTGATTAGATAAAAACTCATTGGAATATTATATGTTCTTACATACTTCTCTAAAAAAATTGAACCATGATTTAATTTTAAAATAATGAGAGAATAATGTTTTTTGAATATCATAGATTATTGTTATATATTAATGATATCGATTCCTAATATTCAATTTCATATATTTTCAATAATGGGGAGAAGATAACAATGAATTTATAAAGCAATTGTTTATTCAAAAAAATCAAAAAGGGGAATATTTAAGTACCCATAATATTGTGAAGATAAAGTTATATTTATTATCAATTTTTTTGTTAAATTCATTAAATAATAAGTGAGGTTCCTCTCACACAAAAATGAGAAAGGTAGTAAATTAATATGGTTATTGAGATACCCTCCATTGATATATTCTTAAAGAAATAATTTTTATTGAAATCGAATGGTTGTTGTAGCATCAGACAATTGGCTAGATAGGTTCTTTTACAGAATCCATTATATATGAATATTGGTGATTTTTTCTTAATGTTAATGAAAAATGATGATGAAGAAGAAATATATAAAATAGTTTTGAAAAGTTTCAAGAGGAATATAGCTAGTGCGGAGATTGAATAAATTATATTAGGGAATAGAATATTGGTTTTATTATTGAAGAAACCACTCATGAAGTATCTAGGATGATGGATACTAAAATTAGTGTAGAATAACTTTTTAAAGAATGGTTTTATAAGATGAGTTTATGGATGGAATTAAAATGGCAGTGAGTAACATTTGAATAATATAAATTGAGTAATTGATGAGTTCATATTTTAGGCAGAAATTTCAAAATTTTAATTGTTTAATATCATTATTTTAAATTTCCGAAAAAATATGTTTTAATTTATTTTATTCATTATTTGGTATTTCTAATTTTTTATTAAATTATATAAATAAAGGATTAAAATGAATGTTTTATTATTTTGAATAATTTTTTGTGTTATTTTATATGAGGAAATGAAGAGATTATGGCTAATGGGCTAGCCATCAACCTACAAGGCAACCTGCCATATAGAAGGCCCATTAAGGGCATGCTGAACAAGACCCCTCATATGAGATCCCACCCACAAAATAGGAGGGATCTAGAGAAACACAGTAATAGTACCCCACTAGCCCATGGTGCACCTCCATGTGACGATAAGAGGAGAATCTCATTAGGATTTGGTGGTCCATGGCAGTGTAGGGGTCCACCACCCCCATCCAACTTGTCAAATGTCCAAGGGAATGCACAAAATAATATAGAGGATCCTAGAAACCTGATCTTTAGATGAAGGACCTATGATTTTTTTGGTGCACTATTCAGTATCCAAAACATTTTCACTTAGGTCTGTCCACATGTCACTTGTCTAAGAAATTTCAACTCCACCACTTGTCATGATGAACATTATTGGACCACCATGGGAGACACTAAAAAATGAATACGAGCCACTATGGATCCTCAAGAATGATCTATCACACCTCGAATTTTTATATCCCATTATTTTATTCTTTTATTAGCCATGTATCTTTTTTATTGAGGTTTGGGTTCATCCCCAATTTAGATTTTTGAACTTTTGAATCTCTAGGTGGGTTTTTGTCCAGTGCATAGTTACAGAATGGTTTGGGAAAATTGTACATCCCTCCCTAGGTAACTATGTAGCCTGTTTTGGGTGTCCAGTAGTGAGTTACACAGGTTGTGAATTATTTGAGAAACAATGAGGCAACCATGTGGTTTGGTACTACGTTAGGATAATTACATTCATCACAATTGGCACATAGTTTGGAAACCGTGAAACCAGCCCATGAAGGGTTCCCCTCTTGTCAAGTATAGGGCGCATAGTTGGTGAACAATTTATTAAACTGTGAGGACAAACCATGTGATCAGTCCGAATTTTTAAAATCATAAAATTCCAATATAACCCTCTCATCTATTTATCTGAAAATCAATCCCCTTTCCTTTGGGTCTATTTTGGCACACAAAGGGGTCCCAAAACCCCCCATCTCATTGGCTCATCCTCCCCCATTGGCGTATCTTCAATGTTCTAAGATATGTTCATAGGGTTTTGGGCCATTTTACTCTTCTTTCTCTGTTTCTCTCTTGGTTTTCTCGGTTTTCCTTATAGGTTTTCCCCCTTGTCTAAACCTTAGTGGTTTGGGTTTGTGTTTAATTTGATTTCATGGATGTTAGGGTGTGCGAATCGTGTCTTGGGATTAGATATTCCTCCTCCCAATGTTATTTTTCTCTCACACATTATTGAGGTATGTGTATCCATTCATTTCCTTTATGACACAATCTATTGATTCTTGTGTGTTTCTAAATAATTTATAAACATGTTTTCATGCTTGTAATGTTTTTGTTTGGTTTGTTGTGGTGCTTTGGTGTTTGTAGAATTTGTTAAAAATGGTTTTTGAAGGGATTTATAAAATATCCCTCTGTATATGTGAACCTATTGATTTTGACAAAATGTAAATTGATATTTTAGAGTAAAATTAATTTATTTGAGTGGTGTATTCCTTTATACGTGTTCAATTAAATTAGTTTGACTGTGATTTGGGATTTATATGTGGAACAATGTGATTTTTATTTTTTGGATTGTTGTGTTGGTTAGAAGGCATGTGATTTATATTTTAAAATGGTTTAGGGAAAATATGCTTGTGGTATGCCATGGGATGTGGGCACATCCATGTGTGCCCGTAGTGTATACATGGATGGTTACAAAAATGATTATGGCCTTATATAACATAAATCCCATTTTTCAAAAAACTTGTATGTCTCTTTTAAACTATTGGTGTTTAACTAAACTATTTTTTATTTCCAAATGACGTAAGATTTATTTTAAATGGGTGTTTGAAGAATATGAACTGTTTGGTACTTTGGAAGATGATTATTTTTCCAAGTGGTTTGAAAGGTCGTTCAACATATTTAAGTACATTGTGTGTTTTCACCTTGTTCTTAAAATCATGTGGAAAATGATATTAGATTTGGAATAAAGGCCCATTTGTAACTTCACTCTTAAACATCATTGTTTATATTGATTTTGAAAATGGTTGATAAATGTTTTTAATGTGTATTAGGAATTAATACAGTGTAAGGCTTGGTTATAACTTTATGATGTTTTGGAAGTGAATTTTGTTTTAGAAATACGAATGCCTGGTTGGAACCTTGATATGTTTTGAGAAATGATTTGAAAGATCATGTGATGTGATGGGTTTTTTGGAACGTTTAATTGATTTGTTGTAGTATGGGAAACCCAATTGACTATTTCCCAATATGGTTTATCGTATAGGCAGTGTTAGTGTTTGGGGTAGGCAAGTGAAGTAATGATAAGTATGGTGACTCATGCATGCGAGGGCTTCCTACAAACACAGTATACTATTCTCATGGGTTTCATAGGAATATTTTAGAGGTTCAAGTGATAGTTTCTTGTCAACCCTAATTAGATGAGTTGGAACCCTTTTGACTTGATAGGTATTGGTGGGATGTTCCATTGGATTAGTCATTTTAGCGAAGCTAGTTGGTTATAGAATATGGAGGTGCACAATATTCTGGTAGGTGAGTCCAACTCGAGTACATCCTAGCAATTCTCTAGGGATGTTTAAAAAATTCCAATGGTTACTATTTTCATGTTCTTGTTTACTCTCTGGTTCATTTGGTTTCCATATTGTACTGCTTATTTATTGTTAGTATGAACTGGTATTGTTTTTCTCTAGTTTTTTGGTTTGGTATTTGGGTTATAAAGTGGTATCCTATTTTTAAAATAAAGGGTGGTGTGTAATGGATTGAAAAAGGGATGTTGTGTTGGTTTTTTAAAATGATTAAAACCTATATATATACATATATATATATTTCAATAGAGTGTTTGTGGACTATTTCAACAAAGAAAATTTATGGATTTTCTAGGGGTTTGCTACTGAACTATTAAGATCACCCCTACTCATACCATTCGATTTTGGAAGACCTGAGATTTTTTGAAGGTCCATATTTCTGGTTCGAGTGCTCACATTGGAGTAGTTTGGTTCGATGGTTGGAGGATATCAAGATGTCACCTAGAGATCGTGGTAGTGTGGTTCAATTTCAGTTTTGTATTTAGATTTTTTTGTTCTTCTGTGGTAACTGAATAAATTTTTTATATGTATTTGAGATTACGGTATGGTTGGATCCTTATATTGTTTAGTTTATTTTATTTGATCATGATTACTTATTGATATAAATCATTCCCTTTGAATTATCTTTTATGAAGACACTATTTTTCAGCCCGTGGGGATCAAGAATGCTCTTCTGACCTTGCCATGGATTGGGTTAGGTATCGAGTAAGATGGAATCTAGACGGGGTTTGTGAAATTTGTTTTACCAGAGTAGGCCCTTATGTTTTGGGGTGTTAGGTAGTAGGATATTAAGGCATTCAGAACTCAGGAGGTAGGTACATGGAGAGTGTCGTGAACTCTTACTCATTCTAATCCTCTTGTTTCCAGGTGTACTCCAGGTATTGAGCAATTATTATAGTTTCTGGATTTTTTTACACTAAGTAATTAACATGGAGGAAATCAAGTGTCATGTTGTTATCTTACATTTAGTAGTGACCCATTTAAATTCTAATTTCTGGGTTCAAGGTTCTCTTAGTCGTTAATTATTACTTGAGGAGTGGTCCACTACCACGCCGTTAGGTTAAGAATGGCCACAAGTTCCCTTTTATAGCGGTCTTGTTCAAGTTATGTTTTTTTGTTCTTAGTTGATATGAGTAAACATTTGAATTGAAAATAGGTTTTGAAATAGAAATTATTTCGTTCAAGTGGTTTTGAAATGGGAAAAATGGAGTTTGAAGGAAATTTTTTTGGATTGAATATTTTTTATACACTTGTGTTTTGAGAATGAAATGGAAAGTGTAACCCTTGGAACTCTTTATGGAAGTCCACATATGTGTGGGAATGTGTAGAAAGTGTGTGTAAGCATGAGTGGATATAAATGGATGGGTACATATGTGATAGTTCATAATATTCCATTTTTGAGTATTTGAAATAAATGGTATGAATTGTTTTTTCTAAATTGGATTTTGTTTCAGAATGTGGGTTTTATTTTGTAAAAAATGTATTTTTTTTGTTTGGATAGTGGCCATGGAATATGGAAGTTTTGAAATTTAAATAACTATTGTGGTTTTTGAAAATAATATTTCGGTTGTGTTTGTCTGTTTTTGGTTTGTAAGCCTATTTTTTGGCATGAGATGCCCTTTTTGGCTAATATCGGGTTGATTTTGATATTGATTTTGTGTTATTTTTGTTAGTTAGAAAATACCACCTAGAAAGGTCCCCAAATCTTTAATGAGTAAGGCCTAATTACTGGTTATTCTTGGTTTTTTCCTATCTATCATAGTGATCGAGGTCCCTTAGAGGCATTCTAATGGATTAAGGAAGTTGAGTTTTTCATTCGATTGTTGGGAAATCCCAAAGCTGTTTGAGGTCATGTTGTTCTGGGGTTGTTTGTGGGACTAGTTTTAGGGGAATGAGAGTTGTTTTCTTACCATTGATTCATGTTGAGATGACATGGGATGTTTTTAATTCCATATTTGTCAGATGGTTTATTCCTAAGGAAATGAAGATGAAGAAAAGGGAAGAGCTCATGAGTATTCAACAAGGCCAGTGGACAGTGAAGGCTTATATTTACCATACCAAGGAGTTGGTTTCCTTTTCTCTAGAGGTGGTGTTACATGATTTATTAAAGGCTTCTCTTTTCATTGGTGGCCTTTTTCCTGAGGTCAATAAGTGAGTCCTATCCTATGTGGATGAAGAATTAATGGCTGAGTTAGTCTTTAGAGCTCAAGTAGGAAATCTGGTGTCCCTTGTTTCTCAAGATGGATCCCCATCTAGAAATTGGTTTGCATGAGAGGGACATATTCCTAAAAGTTTTCCTTCATTGGTTTTTGTTTATAGTTCATCAGGCCAATCGCTTTTGTGTCACTAGTGTGGCCGGTTTGGGAATTCAAAGTCATCGTGTCATGATCCTAAAAGGGTTTTCATCATTATGGTCATTTGGGTAATGTAGAGAATATTTATAGGAATCTTTTCTTAAAGAAGAATTGATCAGAGAATACAAGTTCTTGACCATGAGATAGTGGATGCTTCAGTCAACAGGGCTCCAAACACATGAAGGACCCTAGACCACCCTGGGGGGTGAATCAGGGTGTCAACATTTTCTATTATTTACTGGATATTGTTCCCACGCTATTAGGAACTTGTTTAAACCTATATGATTGATATGTGCAGTAATTAAAACATGCATAAGGACAAAAAAACTCATTTTTACTTGGTTCAACACTAAGGGCTATATCCAAGGAGTATACATTGACAGTTTTCCAGTTGTACCAAATTTCACTAATCTTCAGTAGTTTTGGATTAAAAATGTTTCAGAATAATCACTCTATCCTAGGAAAAATGCCTTTACAAAGGTTTAGGAATAACATACTGCTTCCCTCAGATCACTTCTATCGACACCCCATGGCTCACTTCCTTGGAATAGGTCTCAATCAGTTTATCGACTTGAAGGTCATTTCAACAAATTTTCATGAAAAGTGTTTGTCTCTATTCAGGACGAGACACTGATTGCATCTAAGTTTTAAATTAATACTCTTTTATATTTAATTTTATTCATTATTTCAATTATTTAACTCACTAGAACTTCTTGTCTTTTTATTGGATAGAATCAAAAACTCTCTTTATGGTGTTTTTGTTTCTGCAAACTGTCCCGAATTCTGTGGACTGTCTCTGATCTTCGTACCACACCTAATCTACATACTGCACCAGGACTGCATACTATTACTATTTTTTGTACCATTCTTGTTCCATGTACCGCCCCTGATCGATGTACCATACCTACTATGTGTACCACCCCTACTCAGAAAACCTCACTTACCCTGCGTACCTCCCCTGCTCGGCATACCACACCTGCTCTGCATACCGCCTTGGCTCGACGTACCACACCTGCTCCGCATACCACCTTTAAGTATGGCCTTTGCCTACCACCTCTGCATACTAACTTTATGTACCTCCTTCACATACCACCTCTATGTACAGTTTCTTCTTTCTGCGAACTTCTTCTTCAAATTATGTGAATTATTTCATCCCTCACAAACCATTTTTTACGCAAAATCTCTTCCATGGACTAATCCTTCGTATTTCTTGAACTGTTTGTCTTTCTCATAACACTTCATCTTATTCATAATCTCTCCTGTGTACCACTTTCGAACTTAGCCCAGATCATCCACAATGATGATACATTATTATCAAATTCTCTCTATATTTAATGATGAGATTAACACTCCTTATATCAACAAATAACTTTGAAAATTTTGCTAATCCATTTTACCCAAATTTTAAATGTTGGACAAACTTCACCACATATAGAACTCCATCTGCATACAGGGGCCTCCACCATATACTGTGACCCTCCAGTGAGCTACGAACCTTCACCCTATATGATGAGTCTTCCGGTCCTCATACTCTATCTCTTCCACCAACATTGATCCATTGCGCATATTGCATCTCCTTCCACGATGAACCATTCTCGATACTGTGACCAGTTCTACGAACCATTCCACATACCTTTCCCTCTTACTGCGTGACTTCCCCACATATTGTCACTAGAAACCATTTTTTGTTATGCGCACCTCTCTTCATACCATCTTTTCTACTAGGTACGTGGTCGTGAACCATTCTTAGAACATGGTACATGGTCCATGTTCTGTGGTATGAAATTTTATTTCTTTTCCAAATTTCTTTGTTGTTTCGCATCTCATTAACTCCTATGTAATAAATTATTATATTTATAACAATAAATCCTGATTTTGAGGTCCAATAATTTGGGAAACACTAGGAAACAACACCACCTTAAATATCTTCTTCAGCAAGAACACTCGTGCTAATTCACTATCATATTTCTTCTTCAATAGTCAGTGGATTTAATCATAAAATCCTTCCACTGTGATATGTAATCTTTGAACAATAAGTTCCAGTATCTTTAGATTCTCTAGGGAAAGTAAAACAACTTACTAACATCCCTGTCTTATAGTAACATCAGTCTTTCCAGTCAACACTGAATATGAATGGCATTATCTTCTGAGCTTTGTATGATCATTCTTAAATATTCAAATCTCCACACGACCCCTCATGCAATAATTAAAGTCTCTCAATAAATTTGGAGTTATTAATCATCCCATTTTTCATTTTGATCATCATTGACAATAGTTGAAAAAAAAATCAAACTTATACAAAAAGTGGTCCCAACAACATAGGCCTCAGAGTGAATCTTACACAAAGTTAAGAGTCACTCGGTACATAAAAAATCTTGGCCCAATTTTTTTCTCTTGTATTGGCACAAATACATTTTATGTAACCAATTAATAGTTTTTATTGTTGTTTTATGTTCATATTTTTATTTTAAAATCATGATGAAATTGTTATTTTATAGTACAAGTAGTTGTGTTTTTATTAATGTAGACTTTTGAATAGTTTCTTCTTCTTTGAGTTCTCTTAGTATTTGTGTGGGATGATCTCAGTTTTAGCTTTCAGTGTTGCTCAATTTGGATTTGTTTGTTCTTTTTTGAATTGATGTAGTGTGTTTCGGTTCACCACTTTATTTGGTTTTCTTTCGTGGTATTCCCTTGTGCTGGGGATTCTTGGTTCATGTGGAATGTTTTTGGTTCTTGTTGGGAGTTCCCATTCTTCCCTGTACGGGGGGGGGGGGGGTGTTACCATGTCAATGATTCCATGTTTTGGATTCAAATTTTGATCACGTTAATTGAGTTATTAGGTTGGGGAGAATACTCTCTTGTTCTCCCCTCATTAATATGATGTGGTTTCTTTTTTGATCGGTCAGGTGTGACTTGTGGAGTGAACGGTCACCCTGTGATTCTTGGTTTCTATTGGTTTTGCTCGGGCATGTTATCAAGTTTTGTTTACCATTCAAATAAGTGACTTTACTGGGGAAGAAAGAATCTATAGTGGGAAGAATTGTCACATCCCAAAGTTGGATATCCCTTTATTTAATTCTTTTCTTGGACTTGGATCTTTTTAGTTGAGGTCTAGTTCAAGCCCTAATTTAAAATTTTGAATTATTGAAGTTTCGTGGGGTTTTTTTTCATGCACAAAGTTAGGAAACTGTTTGGTAAAACCATTCATTCCAACACAGGTAACCGTGAATCCTGTGTTGGTGGTCCAGTAGTGATGCACACAGTTTTTGCACGGGTTGGGAAACTGTGCAACAACTATATGGTTGGGTTTTGTTACCAAAAATTGGAATTCAGTATGGTTGGTGCATATTTTGGAAACCGTGCGACTACCCTATGTAGGGTTCCCCTATTTTCATATAGAGGGAGCATGGTTGGCGCATGTTTTATTAAACCATGAGTCCAAACCGTGCGATCGAACCAGATTTAAAAAATATTAATATTCCAATTTAACCCTCTCATATTTTTAACCCAAAATGGACCCCTTCAATTGGGTCATTTTTGGTGCACAAAGGGGCCCCAAAACCCCCTCTCCTTGGATCCTCCTCTTTCATGGCTACATATTCTATGTTTTAAGTTAGGTATTTAGGGTTTTGGCCATTTTTATTTTCCTCCTCTCTTTATCTCCTGGTTTCTTTGGGTTTCTTAATGGGGTTTTCCCCTTGGAAGAACCCTAGTGGTTAGGGTTTATGTATGGTTTGATTTCATGGATATTAGGGCGTGTGGATCATGTCTCAGTAATGGACCTTCCTCCTCCCATAGTTTTGTTACATTCATATGTCATTGAGGTAGGTGTATCCATTATTTTACTTTCCATCACAATCCATTGATGCCTGGGTTTTTCTAAATAATTTATACACATGTTTTGCATGATTGTGAAGTGATTTTTTTGGTTTTTTTGTGGTGTTTTAGTGTTGGTAGAATTCGATAAAAATGGTTTTCAAAGGGATTATTCAATTATGAAAATGTATATGTGCAGCTAACATGTTTGATAAAATGTCAATTTATATTTTAGAGTAAAATTGATTTATTTGAGTGGTGTTTTATCCTAGATATGTTTTATTAAATTGTTTGGATTGTTATTTTGGTTTTATATATGTAACATGGAGATTTTTAATGTGTGGTTTGTTTTTTTGGTTAGAAGGCATGTTATTTTTCTTTGAAAATGATTTGGGGTAAAGATGATAGTGGTATTCCATGGGATATGGTCACATCCATGTGTGCTCAAAGTGCACACATGAATGGGAATAAAATTATTATAGCCTTGATTAACATAAAATCTAGTTTTCAAAACACTTGTATGTCTCTTTTAAACTCTTGGTGTTTAACTAAAATCCTTTTTGTTTCCAAATTACTTATGTGTTATTTTAGATGGGTGTTCAAGGAATATGACCTATTTGGTACCTTGTAAGGTGATTGGTTTTCAAGTGGTGTGAAGTCCCATTTGGAATCTTTATGTAAATCATGTGTTTTCATCTCGGTCTTGAAATAATGTGGGAAATGAAATTGGATTTGGTATAGAGGCCCATTTGGAATTTC
Source organism: Viscum album (assembly GCA_963277665.1). Taxonomy (NCBI): domain Eukaryota; kingdom Viridiplantae; phylum Streptophyta; class Magnoliopsida; order Santalales; family Viscaceae; genus Viscum; species Viscum album. The sequence continues at coordinate 579,783,653 of OY728129.1, read as the reverse complement.
ACTCTTGAAAGAGGTTGTTTATATTGATTTTGAAAATTGTTAAGAAATGTTTTGAATGTTTATTTGGAATTTACATGGTGGAAGTCCTGGTTGTCCCTTTACGATGTTTCAGAAATGAACAGGGTTTGGGAAATATAAATGCCTATTTGGCACCCTGATATGTTTTGAGAAATGTTTTGAATGATCATGTGATGTGATGACCCAGTTGCAACTTGTGATTAGTTTGTTTTATGATGGCAACCCATATTGAAGATTTCCATATATGGGTAATCATATATGAAATGTTAGTGTTTGGGTAAGGCAAGTTTGGTGACATAAATTAAGGTGAGTCACACGCGTGACAGCCTTCTACTTACACAGTATACTGATGAGCATTGTCACACACACTCTCAAAAAATTTTTGTTATTTAACTAAGTGCAACACAGTGGATGAACTAGGCTATTCTCTCAAGAAATAAATGAATTAAAAAACCCTTAATACTATTGAAGAAAAAAAAGAGATAAAAAAAGTTAAAAAATTTAAACATAGGATTGGAGAGTTGGTTTTGTGACATTCAGACAACAAAATAAACAAAAAACAAGAACAATCTAAGACACAGTTTCTTTAAAAAAAATACTTATATGAGAAAATTTATTTGATATAATTTTCCCCATTCATAATTAATTTATACTTATACCATATTATTAGAATTCATTCAATTGTAATCCTTTAAACTTGTCATCACCCGAACCTTATGGAAATTAGCACGACAAAAAATATAGGAAAATGAGAATTCAGTCAACTTTGGGACTTCCAATTATAGAACCATGCTTTTATTTTGATCAAAAATCCAACTTATGGTTAATTTTAAATTAGGGAATCCTATCCTCTCTATATTTGAGAATTAATTGTGCTTAGGGATGAGACTTGAACCCTACAATTCTATTCCAAGGTGATTATATTTTGCAATTGAGGTTTCACTCTCATGCTTTACACAAGCCCGACCAAGCGGTCATGTGAAAGTCAACAAAGTAATATTAGAAATTTAAAATCAATTAATTGATCACAATTTATGAATTACAGTATGTTTATGGTTTCAAAATTAATAAATTAATCGAGTAGGGATTAGATCAATAATGAAATAAATCACTCTTCCATGGGCGGAGTTGTCATTGTGAAGACCTTTTGCATAAGCAATGGATTTATTGGGGAACACCCAATGTCATATAAAATCATAGATTTTAACACAAGAAGAAAAATAACAAGATGAAAAATAAAAAAAATAGAAAATTAATTGAAGAAAAAGTCATGATCAAGAATAAAAACAAAGAAATACAAAGAGGATGTGAGAGCAGAGAGCCTTCTTGGAAGTGATGTTTGCACATAGCCTTACGTCTTCCAAGAGATGTGAGGGGTTCCCAAGATCCAAACATTCGGCCACACCTTCCCAAAGCCTCGACCAGCCCACCCAAAGAGTGAAAACATCATTAAAATATATGTGGGGAGGTCTAGGGTTACAAAACATTTTTAAATATAAAAGGGAAATTCAGAAAAACTTTTTGAATACCCCTTACACCACATAGTTGACCTTCTAAGTGCACTAATTGTCTGTCCATCTATAAAAATGATTTTTTCCTAACCATGTACCTTAGATTCCCACCAAATTGGGGCCCAATACAAGCTCGTATGAAGAAGATAGGGCCCAAATGGTGAAGTGATGTCCAGTCTAGATTGTTCAGTCCAACTTTGTTTTCATGTTCCATTTACTCCACTAAAATGCATGATCCAACTCCCATGTCCTTAATAGAATTTGTATATAATTAAGTTAGTAACATAGTTACAAAATTTTAAGTCAAAATAAATTACATAAAAATATTTATGCCTGAAATTATACCATGAATTTTAAAATGGTTAAACCGGAATTTCCATCAAATTTCTAAATTAATGATCTAATGCCAAATATTCTATAAATTAACATATTTAGAACAATGTGAGGAAATTATTTCATTTATTATCTATAAAATATTCAATTAAAATTGTGTTTTATCAACTACCCCACACTTACCCTTTTTCACTCCTAGTAAAAACATCATATCATGTATTCAAAAAAATTGTGACAAGATATGCATGTTCATATTTCTCAATCCAAACTAGAAATATGAGCAAAGTAAGAATCCCATCAAGAGTCAATATCAATAATTTTAAATTCAGCGTCTCATAAATTGTTTCAAAACAAAATTTAGTGAGATTTATAACATTAATCATAGTGAAACAAGTCATGGGTCTACCATGCCACTAATTTTCCATGTGTGTGGGTGACAACCATTCCAAGCTCATAAAGCCACCCATTATTTAGTATATTCAGGTCATGTAAAAAAAACTTCTTACTTGGTTTAATTCCCCAAACAAGTTATTCATTCCTTTTCATATGAATTTCAAGACCCACTCACTTGAGAATTCTTGAAATTCAAACCTTAATCTGCCGACCTAGATATCCCCATAGGTTGTTCATTTCATCACTCCCCTAATTTATTATTATTATTATTTTTTTTTTCTAAGTTTCACTTGGAACAAATATCACACTCAACTCTCAACCCATGTTTTATCTCCTCATGAAACTAATTGTAATAGTTATAACAAGATCAAAGGTTGATGAAGAGTGGGTTTTGAACTATCCAAGACACAACCCATAGTTTTTAGGGCGTTCAACAATCAGATAACAGGTACACATGCAAAGGTAAATTTGGTATAGTAATGAAACCGATCGTAAGAGAAATGAACGTACGGATCAACCAATTTTTTTTACCTAACTAGACTATACCTTAAATTGATTCGGAAAAATTTCATAATTCATGGTTGACTAGAGAATTGTGTGGAGAAATCAATGACACAGTTTACCATGGAAAAATATCATAAAAATGAAGTCAAAATATAAAATGATTTATAATGACAAAACCATTCATATCATCGATGACATCAATTTCTATAAAAATAATCCATTAATGATTAAATATTACTCATTCATATTATTCTACCAACGAATTTTGAAAACATGCATTTTCTATATGTTCCAAATGAGAATTTTACATGATACATTGTAACAACCTGAAATTTTGAATAAATCTTATTTCCTAATTTTATGTGTTATTTTATTTTTATACTCAACAAAAATGTTTCATTTAATAACATGAGTATAATTAAAATGAGACCATTGGGTTTTGACTGTAATATGACCATTGGTCAATATGACCCCTGGAAACTAAACGTTTTGATTATTGTCTCTAAATACAAGTAATCTTGGTTAATTATTATAGAAAAAAGATAAGATGGCCTCACCCAGTAGTCTTGGACCGATCGAAGCCCATCTAACAGAACTTGGGAAGGAGTTAGCACCACTGGTCTTTGCTCTGGACCAAACCCAATCTGAACTTCATCGTGTGAAGCTAGAATGGAATCGCCTTTGCGAGAAGTTCAAACTGATAGAAATTACTACTCGTGCAATGTTGGTCGAGCCTCCCTTGGATTCTCTCACCTTAGCACACCTTACACTTAGGTCCTATGCTGGTGTGATAAGAGGCTATGTAAGGAGACCATAGCTACCTTATGTAATCCTTTGTTTTAAATAAAAATTGGGATTTCTTCCTATGATGATGTTTATGACTTTTCAAATGACCGTATAAATATAGTATGCATATTTTTTATGAATTTTAGAAAAAGGATATTTTAAAAATGTTTATATAAACCTTAAATAATTAAAAATGTGTAATGATTTTCAAAAAATTGTCTTCTACAATTATGTTCAGTACGAAATTTAAAGTCTAATAAGATCAACTTAATTTTTGATGAATAGTAAATTATGAATAGTGATTTTATGATTAGGATTAGTAATGTGTCCAAATGGATTAGTAATCTCACTTAAAGAAAGTATTAACATAATCTAGGCACCTTGATTAAGTAATGTGATTCAATAAAATGGTTAAATAACGGTTTCATAAATTATTATTCAAGTATTAGTTTTTTTGAGTGAATAGTGTTTTTAAATTAAAAATTAAATTAAAAATATTTAAAAAAATTATTTTTATAAAATGGATTTCATTTTTGAACTTAGAGCACCGATATTATGTTATGGTAATTTTTGGGGTTTTTTTCTAAAAAAATGAATTTTCGGTGAATAGTGTATTTATTTAAAAAATAAATTAAAAATATTTAGAAAATTATATTTATAAATTGCAGTTCATTTTTTAAATCAAAGCGTTGATATTTGGTTAAGGTGAAATTTTGGGATTATTCTGAGAAAGTTGAAATTTTGATGAATAGTGAAAATACAGTTTTTAAGTTACGGGTGTTTAATGACATCATTAAATGATGTATTAAGTATGTAATCAATATGGTCGACTTATGAATAGTAAGATAAGGTATGAGGTGTCCCAAGTGTCCAATACCATGGGCAAGCCCATGGTTTTGCCAAAACCACTAATGAGGTGTCCCTTGGCCATTAATGCCTTGTCCCCTCACTTTCCCTATAAATACCAAGCCATCCTCTCATCCATTCGACTCCCCACTCTTCCCCAACGAAGTTCTGGTCTCATTACCTCCCAAGGAGTCCTCCCAAGATACCCCCAAGCTCTCAAGGTCCCAACCTTTGAGTTTTAAGAGTTACGTTTTAAGGTAAGGGATCTGACCTCTCTCTTTCATTTCAAGTAATCTCTTTTATGTCATTCCTTTTATGCTCCATGTTATGATGTTGGAGGATGTTCCTTTATACTCCTCTTACTTCCCTTTTTATGTTCATATAATTATAGATCCCCTCTTACTCTCATTATTTCGTTTTATGAAGTTTTAAGTGGCATCGTTAGGCTGGCGAAATTTTTGTAACGGATTCTTTCTCCCTTCTCATTTTTCAAGATCTATTTTCATGTAAAGTATTTCAAGTTCCTTTTTTTTATTTTGGGGTATGATCTCTATATCTATCATACTGGACTCATATGTTCATATTATGAGAGACCTCATTTGATCTCTTCAATTCAGTATTTTGATGTTTTAAGTGGCGCCGTTAGGCTGCCGAATTTTTAAGTGGTTCTTCACCCTTCTCGTTTTGAAGTTCTACTTTCATGTCAATTCTTTCAAGTTACTTTTTGTTATGTTGGGGTATGATCTCTATATCTATCATACTGGACTCTTATTTTCATATGATGAGAGACCCCATTTTATCTCTTCAATTCATTATTTTGAAGTTTTATGTGGCGCCGTTAGGCTGCCGAATTTTTAAGTGGTTCTTCACCCTTCTTGTTTTGAAGTTCTACTTTCATGTCAATTCTTTCAAGTTTCTTTTTGTTATGTTGGGGTATGATATCTATATATATCATACTGGACTCTTATTTTCATATGATGAGATACCCTATTTGATCTCTTCAATTCAGTATTTTGAAGTTTTAAGTGGCGCCGTTAGGCTGCCGAATTTTTTTAGGGGATTCTTTCACCCTCCTCATTCTTTTCAAAGTTCTACTTTCATGTCAAGTCTTTCAAGTTCCTTTTTAATTATGTTGGGTCATTATATCTATATCTATCATACTGAACTCTTATGTTAACATGATGAGATACCCTATTTGATCTTTTCAAATCATTTTTGTTGAAGTTTAAGTAACACCGTTAGGCTGCCGAACTTTCATAAGAGAAATCTAATTTTTGTCTTCCTTCAATGTTTTTAATTTCAAATGGTATGTCCTTGAAATTTCATTACCATGATCATGTATCCTTCTTATTCTGTACATCTACTGTTTTATTTGTCATTTATTAATGTTTGACCCATTTTCCCTCTCTTTTTAATGTCTTCTAAAACCTCGTAACATAGTCGTTATGCTGCAGAATTTCCGTCTCAAAATGTCTCTCTCTTTTTCTAAAGTTCTTTTCTATTATTAAGTGAATACTCAAAGCTATTTCTTCTAAAGGTGTATTCACATATATACCAAAATTTTCTATTTTAAATTCTGGGATTTACATACATGAGACCCACCTTCCTTTTCTGTGGGTTTTAAAGTGACGTGAAGATCATGTCTTTAAAGAAGTTTTTAAAAAGTTGTGATTATGAAATGAAACCCATTTATTTTATGATATATGGGTTATTTATGAAATGTTTAATTATGATATATGTGGCTCACATGATAATAAAGGCAAATTTAAGGGTGCGCCCTGATAGCGCTCCAATGCATTGGGTAAAGACTTAATCTCTAGAGATGACCATTTTTAACGACGCCTTGGTGAATAACCTTGGTAATTTTTAACGACACCTTGGGGGTGGACCTTGGTGAAACGAAACGATTGTCAATATTAAATGTTGTAGCCACATATTCACGTTATGAAAAATTTTATTTTTATTATGATATGCCTCATGATTTCATTTTCATGCCTTAAAGTTCTTTTCATGACCTTATTGGAGTATCTCAAGTTCACATGTAAAATGTTTCTCTTGTTTCCCTTACTAGGCCTTCTGCTCACCCTTTATTTTGATGTATGTCCCCAGGTTATGAGATGTAGTAATGAACCTAGGATGAACATGAGGAGAAGCATTTCAATTGTTTAAGAAGAATGTTTTATGTTTTCATGTTTTAAGTTCCTGGTTTCCAAGACACTAAACCATAAAGATCCTCAGTTTTGTGTAATGTAATGAAAGTTTATATTATAAAAAGGCGGGATGCTATAGTTGGTATCAAAGGATGGTTTAGTTATTTGTGGAAATTAGGATATGAAAACTTTAGGAGGAAGCCTATAGAAAAGTTTATATATAGTAAATATTCCTGGTATTTTGGTGAGTATTGAGTAATGGGTTGCCAAGCAAATACATCTCTATCTGGATACGAGCCGGTAGAGGTGGCACTGGCACAGATGTACATAGGGGTAAAACCCGAAAACACCGCTTTGAGCTAGACTTGAACGGGAACTGGTACACGACAACGGGCCTTGCTGCACTCTTGGTTACGACACTCCTGGGGGATATGCTTTGGTAAATTCATAAGCTTAGTATGAACCATTGTTAAAGGAACAAAGATAAAATAAAATAAAGATTCACATAATAATATATGATCATGGATAAGCTAGATGAGAACCTAGGGGATCACAAGTTAGGGTATACTTTTCTTCTACAAGTTATCCTTATATGCTTTCAGTTCCTTTTCATGATTATTGGCTAAGTACTTAAGCCCCTAATTATGCTTTCTCTTCTTAGTTAATGGTGGGAAATGGAAGAACATATCCCAACAACCAATGTGATAGGAAATGCGACGATTGTCGTATTAATATGACAGGGATGATTAGGGGATTAAAATATGATTATTATTTTGGAGGAGGTTCACTATTTTTGGGACCCTATATGATCGAGGTAAATAGATTACTATTGTATTTTCATTGAAGAGTAAGGTTGACTTATATTTTGAAGAATCGATGAATTTAAGGTGGACTTATAGTAATTTAGGTTACTTATGGGAATGATTAACCTATCTTGGGTAAAATATGTTTAGGTTATCTACTTTTGTTATAAGATGTTAGGAGTGGTTGATGTTGTTTGGAGATGAACAATGAAGTTTATTTTGGAAGACTATGTTATCAAATCCCTCTTGTATTTGGGTTTCAATCTTAGTTTGGTTTATTTTGAGGAATTTTAAGGACCGTTATTTATGGAATGTTCTATGATGAACTTTGGGTAGTACCATGGAACTTTGAAGATTTAAAAGTAGTTTCCATTCCTATGGGATTCTTTCTTTTTGAAGAGTTTTTTTACCTTACCCTTTCTGTTTTTAGGATAATGGTTAAAGATAGATGAAATAGATAGTTAATCTTTTGTGGATTATGTGATTCTCTAGAGGATGATTCTTGTGTTTTGATGAGACCAAGTAGTCTTGAATGTTCATCGTTTGGAGAAAAGATTAGTTTTGGTAGAAACTTATTAAAGGTTGAAACTCTACATGAAGATAGGTATATTTTCTTATGTTTTTGTTCTATTTAGTAAATGAATTCCTCAAAATTATGAAAAGGAATGTAAAACAAAAATGTTGTTGGTTTATGTTTCCTACTAGGTAATCAAAGACCATTTACACACATCATAAGTTTGGGATTTTCTTATGGTTAACTTTCTCCTAATCATGTTTTCTATCACTCTCCCTCAGAACTTGACCCTTTGTTTTCTCCTCCATATCCATGTTTTCCTACATGGAATCCTAGTGTGGGCTAACTCGAGTGACCTTTGTACTTCCCTTTCTTTCTTTTGAAGTAATAGTTTTACTGACTCCTTTTCCGATGTGGGACTTTCAATGAAATTTCAAAACCCAATTTTAAAAATTGCAAGGACGCAATTTCTTAAGGGGGGAAGATTATAACGACCCGAAATTTTGAATAAATCGTGTTTCCTAATTTTATGTGTTATTTTATTTTTATACTCAACAAAAATGTTTCATTTAATAAAATGAGTATAATTCAAATGAGACCATTGGGTTTTGACTATTATATGACCATTGGTCAATATGACCCCTGGAAACTAAACGTTTTGATTATTGTCTCTAAATACAAGTAATCTTGGTTAATTATTATAAAAAGAAGATACGATGGCCTCACCCAGTAGTCTTGGACCGATCGAAGCCCATCTAACAGAACTTGGGAAGGAGGTAGCACCACTGGGCTTTTCTCTGGACCAAACCCAAGATGAAATTCATCATGTGAAGCTAGAACGGAATCTCCTTTGCGAGAAGTTCAAACTGATAGAAATTACTACTCGTGCGATGTTGGCCGAGCCTCCCTCAGATTCTCTCACCTTAGCACACCTTACACTTAGGTCCTATGCTGGTGTGATAAGAGGCTATGTAAGGAGACCATAACTTCCTTATGTAATCCTTTGTTTTAAATAAAAATTGGGATTTCTTCCTATGATGATGTTTATGACTTTTCAAATGACCGTATAAATATAGTATGCATATTTTTGATGAATTTTAGAAAAAGGATATTTTAAAAATGTTTATGTAAAACTTAAATAATTAAAAATGTGTAATGATTTTCAAAAAATTGTCTTCTGCAATTATGTTCAGTACGAAATTTAGAGTCTAATAAGATCAACTTAATTTTTGATGAATAGTAAATTATGAATAGTGATTTTATGATTAGGATTAGTAATGTGTCCAAATGGATTAGTAATCTCACTTAAAGAAAGTATTAATATAATCTAGGCACCTTGATTAAGTAATGTGATTCAATAAAATGGTTAAATAACGGTTTCATAAATTATTATTCAAGTATTAGTTTTTTCGAGTGAATAGTGTTTTTTAATTAAAAATTAAATTAAAAAAATTTAAAAAAAATTATTTTTATAAAATGGATTTCATTTTTGAACTCAGAGCACCGATATTATGTTATGGTAATTTTTGGGGTTTTTTTCTAAAAAAATGAATTTTCTGTGAATAGTGTATTTATTTAAAAAATAAATTAAAAATATTTAGAAAATTATATTTATAAAATGGAGTTCATTTTTGAAATCAAATCATTGATATTTGGTTAAGGCAAAATTTTGGGATTATTCTGAGAAAGTTGAAATTTTGATGAATAGTGAAAATACAGTTTTTAAGTTACAGGTGTTTAATGACATCATTAAATGATGTATTAAGTATGTAATCAATATGGTCGACTTATGAATAGTAAGATAAGGTATGAGGTGTCCCAAGTGTCCAATACCATGGGAAAATACCATGGGCAAGCCCATGGTTTTGCCAAAACCACTAATGAGGTGTCCCTTGGCCATTAATGCCTTGTCCCCTCACTTTCCCTATAAATACCAAGCCATCCTATCATCCATTCGACTCCCCACTCTTACCCAACGAAGTTCTGGTCTCATTACCTCCCAAGGAGTCCTCCCAAGGTACCCCCAAGCCCTCAAGGTCCCAACCTTTGAGTTTTAAGAGTTACGTTTTAAGGTAAGGGATCCGACCTCTCTCTTTCATTTCAAGTAATCTCTTTTATGTCATTCCTTTTATGCTCCATGTTCTTATGTTGGAGGATGTTCCTTTATACTCCTCATACTGCCCTTTTTATTTTCATATAATGATAGATCCCCTCTTACTCTCATTATTTCGTTTTATGAAGTTTTAAGTGGCGCCGTTAGGCTGCCGAAATTTTTGTAACAGATTCTTTCTCCCTTCTCATTTTTCAAGATCTATTTTCATGTAAAGTATTTCAAGTTCCTTTTTGTTATGTTGGGGTATGATCTCTATATCTATCATACTGGACTCATATGTTCATATTATGAGAGACCCCTTTTGATCTCTTCAATTCAGTATTTTGAAGTTTTAAGTGGCACCGTTAGGCTGCCGAATTTTTAAGTGGTTCTTCACCCTTCTCGTTTTGAAGTTCTACTTTCATGTCAATTCTTTCAAGTTCCTTTTTGTTATGTTGGGGTATTATCTCTATATATATCATACTTTAATCTTATTTTTATATGATGAGAGACCCCATTTGATCTCTTCAATTCAGTATTTTGAAGTTTTAAGTGGCGCCGTTAGGCTGCCGAATTTTTAAGTGGTTCTTCACCCTTCTCGTTTTGAAGTTCTACTTTCATGTCAATTCTTTCAAGTTCCTATTTGTTATGTTGGGGTATGATCTCTATATATATCATACTGGAATCTTATTTTCATATGATGAGATACCCCATTTGATCTCTTAAATTCAGTATTTTGAAGTTTTAAGTGGCGCCGTTAGGCTGCCGAATGTTTTTAGGGGATTCTTTCACCCTTCTCATTCTTTTCAAAGTTCTACTTTCATGTAAAGTCTTTCAAGTTCCTTTTTAATTATGTTGGGGAATTATATCTATATCTATCATACTTAACTCTTATGTTCACATGATGAGAGACCGTATTTGATCTTTTCAAATCATTTTTGTTGAAGTTTTAGTAACGCCGTTAGGCTGCCGAACTTTCATAAGAGAAATCTAATTTTTGTCTTCCTTCCATGTTTTTCATTTCAAATGGTATGTCCTTGAAATTTCATTACCATGATTATGTATCCTTCTTATTCTGTCCATCTACTATTTTATGTGTCATTTATGAATGTTTGACCCATTTTCCCTCTCTTTTTAATGTCTTCTAAAACCTCGTAACATAGCCGTTATGCTGTAGAATTTCTGTCTCAAAATGTATCTCTCTTTTTCTAAAGTTCTTTTATATTATTAAGTTAATACTCAAAGATATTTATTCTAAAGGGGTATTCACATATATACCAAAATGTTCTATTTTAAATTCTGGGATTTACATACATGAGACCCACCTTCCTTTTCTGTGGGTTTTAAAGTGACGTGAAGATCATGTCTTTAAAGAAGTTTTTAAAACATTGTGATTATGAAATGAAACCCATTTATTTTACGATATATGGGTTATTTATGAAATGTTTGATGATGATATATGTGGCTCACATGATAATAAAGGCAAATTTAAGGGTGCACCCTGATAGCACTCCAATGCATTGGGTAAAGACTTAATCTCTAGAGATGACCATTTTTAACGACGCCTTGGTGAATAACCTTGGTAATTTTTAACGACACCTTGGGGATGGACCTTGGTGAAACGAAACGATTGTCAATATTAAATGTTGTAGCCACATCTTCACGTTATGAAAAATTTTATTTTTATTATGATATGCCTCATGATTTCATTTTCATGCCTTAAAGTTCTTTTCATGACCTTATTGAAGTATCTCAAGTTCACATGTAAAATGTTTCTCTTGTTTCCCTTACTGGGCCTTCTTCTCACCCTTTCTTTTGATGTATGTCCCCAGGTTATGAGATGCAGTAATGAACCTAGGATGAACATGAGGAGAAGAATTTCAAGTGTTTAAGAATAATGTTTTATGTTTTCATGTTTTAAGTTCCTGGATTCCAAGACACTAAACCTTAAAGATCCTCAGTTTTGTGTAATGTAATGAAAGTTTATGTTATAAAAAGGCGGGATTCTATATACATAGATTTTATTTTTTTATTTTTTTTTGTTTTGTTTTGTTTTTTGAAATTTTTTACCAAAAACATAATAGAAAATACACACAAAACAAACAAATAAAAATATTAAATATCTACCCCAAAATGTTGTCACCTCCCCCACACATAAAATATTGCATTGTCCTCAATGTGATCCAACGAGATGATATTTTCACATGAAAAGACAAATTTTTAATAAGACAAATAATATAAAAGTGAAAGGGTTGGGAATATCCTGATATTCTCATGTGATAATGGGGTCATGTAGTGTGATGAAATCCACTGTATTAGTAGAAAGTCGCACAATGTATTTCTTCAAGCGTTGCCCATTGACTGTGAAGCTCCTTCCAGTGTCCTCTTGCATGATCTCCACTACACCATAAGAAAAAACATTGGATACAATATAAGGACCCCACCATCTAGAACACAACTCACTAGGCATCAGCTTCAGCTATGAACTGTATAAAAGGACATTTCTCCAACATGAAACTCCCTTTATTGGATCATTCTATCATGAGATTCCTTTGATCTTTCCTTATAGATCTTTGAGTTCTCATATGAAGAAAATCGAGTCTTCTCAAGCTCTTGAATTTGTATCTTCCATTGGATTTCAGCATTGAACAAATCCATGTTGCATTTCTTTATATCCCAATAGGCATGATTCTCAACTTTCACAGGAAGATGAAAATCTTTCCCAAAAACAATCTAAAATGGGGACATACTGATGGGAGTTTTTTATGCCATCCTATAAGCCCAAAGCGCATCATCTAAGATATTGCTCCAATCCTTACTATTTGGTTGCACAGTTTTCTCCAAAATCTGTTTCAACTCCCTATTTGAAACCTCATCCTAGAAATTTTTTTGGTGCCACTCGATACTTCCAAAGAAGGTAAGCCAAATTCTGATTGCAAAAGTGTGTCCCTTGGTCACTAATGGTAGCCTTCGGTACTCCAATCCTACAAAAAAATTGTGTTTTGACAAAGTCCACTACAACATGGGAATCACCAGTTTTGGTGGCCTTAGCCTCCACCCATTTTCTCAAATAATCAAAAATGACAAAAATGTACAAGAAACCAAAAGAACTTGGAAAATGACCCATAAAATCTATTCCCCACACATCAAAAATCTCAAATAATGGTATGAGCTTTTGAGACATCTCATGTCTCCTAGAAATGTTCCCAGTGTGTTGGAAACAAAATAATGAATTAAAAAACACATGGGAATCATGGAATAATCTAGGCCAATATAATCCAGAGTCAAAAACTTTCATAGCAGTCTGTTGGGTTCAAATGTTTCCACCACAACCAAGTATATGACATAATTGGAAAACAGACTCAATCTGATGATCAATAACATGACTCCTAATAACATGATCACTACACATGCTAAAAAGGTATGGATCATCACACACATAATACAAAGACTCACTTTTTATTTTTTGGACATGATGTTTTTTTAAATTTGGAGGTAATTCAGATGTAACAATGTAGTTCACTTAATCAGCATACCAAAGATGCATACCTGAGATGGAATGAAGATGCTCGTCAGGGAATGTGTCCCGAAGTGGAACCTAGGACAAGGTGTCAACCTCTAATGTGTGATTAATCCCACTCATGTGGTCTGCCACTAAGTTTTATGACCCCTTCTTGGCCTTTATTTCAATATCGGATTCTCAAAGAAGGAGCATCCATTTGATAAGTCTGGCCTTTGCATATGGATTCTTCAAATTGTACCTCATAGAAGCATGGTCAGAAAGAAAAAATACTTTAGAGCCCAATAAATATGAACAGAATTTATCTAATGAAAATATGATGGCAAGAAGCTCCTTTTTTATGGTAGTGTAGTTTGATTGGGATGAATCTAATGTCCTTGATGCATAAGCATTCATGTGTGAACGTGTCTCCACCCTCTGTGATAAGACAACTCCAACTGAAAATTTGGACGAGTCACACATAAGCTCAAAGGGAATGTCCCATTATGGGGGATGTATGATCGATGTAGTGGTCAGACACTGCATCATCTCATCAAATTCTACCCTTCATGAATCATTAAACAAAAAATCAGAATCCTTTTTGAAGTAATCATGATAAAGGAATAACAGTCTTACTAAAATATTTGATGAAGCACCGATAAAAGCCCGCATTCCCTAGGAAAGATCTAATATCATGCACACATAAAGGATAGGGTATGTATGAAATAATGTCTATCCAAGATCTATCAACCTCTATCCCATTTTTTGACACTACATGCCTTAAGATAATGCCATTCTCTACCATGAAATGACACATTTCAAAGTTCAAGACTAGATTCTTCTCAATACAATGATTCATCACCTTTCCCAAACTACATAGACATTCATCAAATGGGGATCCATGCACTATAAAATCATCCATAAATATCACTATGTTGGTCTCAATAAAATCAGAAAAAATACTCATTATGCATCTCTGGAAGGTACCTGGGGCATTGAAAATTCCAATTGGCATCCTACAGTAGGCAAATATATCGAATGGACAAGTGAATGTTGTCTTCTCCTGATAATCCATATCTATAGAAACTTGAAAATATCTAGAAAATCAATCCAAGAAACAATAATGTGTCTTTCCATCTAGTCTCTCAAGAATTAGATCAATAAATTGGAGGGGAAATGGTCCTTGCGAGTTGTTTGATTTATTTTCCTATAATCAATACACACTCACCAATAGTTTTTCACCCTCATTGGAACTAACTCTTCTATATCATTTTTACAACAGTAAAACCACTTTAATTAGGAACAAATTTAATAGGACTTACCAACAATGAATCTAAAATTGGATAAATTATACCTACCTTGAGCAATTTTTCATATTCTTTTTTGAAAACTTCCCGAAGAGTTGGATTCAGTCTCATTTGTGGCTGCCTAACCAGATTAGCCCCATCCTCCAAAAGACTCCTATAGATGAAAATAGAGAGGCTAATAACTGATATGTCACCCAAGTTCCACCAAATTACCTTGATATTCTCCCTCAAAATATTCAAATGTTTTTCTTCATGTTCTAAATAGAGATTGTTAACAATGATAACATGTAATATTTTACCACTCAACAAGTATGATTATCTGAGATTAGGTGGAAATGGATTGAGTTACAATATAGGGGGGGTCCTATATAAATGTGGATAGTGAAGGAACTAAAATATGTTCACCAAGAGCATCAGTATCAAAATAAACACCATCAAAATCAGATAATAGTTCATCAAATCCATCAGCATACTCAACAGCCGTGTCAAAATCAGAGTTCAGATTATCAAAATCAGAATATTAATCCATTTTAAAATCAAATCTAAGAGTGTCTAGTTCATTAAAAATAGATGTGGAATTTCTCTTAGAAATTATACTAGAACCAATGCACATAATATCCCTAAGCATAGGAAAATCAATTTCCATGGTGTTTTTACTTTGTGGTTCAAAATGGGAGATAACAAAAGAAGAATGGTCTTCTAAGGGGAACTTTATGGCTCCATAATATTAAATATCACAACATCATCTACAAACTCCATGGAATGTGTACCCTCGTGGACATTTATGATTGTTTTTGATGTTTTATGGAATGTAATACCTAACATTATTGGAGAACGAGAACATACCTGATCAACCTATATTTTAAGAATGTCGAAATCAGTGGGAATGATCATTTCTCTTTCTCGAACAAGTACATCCTCAAGGACAACCAATGGATACGATATAGCCTTATTTACCAACTTCCCCCTAATCTTGTTGGCTTCAACTCCCCAACCTGTAAAGAAGAGAGTACAGAGTGATACATCACATTTTTAGAATCTCCTAAATCACATAAATCATCAAAAAAGAGTAACTCCCCTATGGTTCCTAGGATGTGAATTTTCCCTAGATCCTTTCACCTTGTTGGCATTGCTAGATTTGGTGTATTGAGCACTGACACATTATTTTCAAGATTGGTCCTCTAATTTTCCTTAAGTCCTCTTCGATCGGTACAATGTTCTTTTAAGGATTAGGCATTCCTTGGGATTTTCTTAATGGCCTCGATCAAGGGAATTTCTATTTATACATGCTTGAATGTGTCCAAAATCTCTATTTGCAATGCCTCTTCAACTATATTATTGGTTTGAACAACCCTGATTGGAAAGGGAAGGGGTTTAGAATGAACATCATCAATATTTTTTTTACCTTTATCTTTCTCCTTTGGTTTCTCTTCTGTTGGTATGGAATGTGGATTCTTCAGAGTTGTGGTGAATCCCAGTGGAACAAAAGGTTCAGATGTATCAGTTGTTTGCTTCCCACTTCTCAATGTGATGGAACTGACATTCCCCTTGGGATTTAAAGTAGGTTGGGAAGGTAGATTTCTGGAGATCTTACTTACCATTTAATCGAGGTAAGTGGAAATATAGATTATTTGAGTCTTCAACTACCTCATCTCTGAACCTTGAATCTTCATATCATTCTGTTGATTAAGAATAATTTGTTTGAAAAGGTCATCGTTGTTAGAATCTACCTTTGTTTGGGGATTCCCTTGTTGTTGGTTTGTTGATGCTTGGGCTTTGGATCTTCTCTGGGGTTGTTGGAAACCTTGTTGGTAAGGCATAGGCTTCTAGAAGTTTTTTTGAAAGGGGTTCCTTTTTTTTCTAGAGTCGTACCTCATGTTCGTTTGATCTTTCTGTCCATGGTTATATGTTAGTGAAAAAGGATCATAATTTTTCTGGGATGTGGCTGTTGCTGCGGCTAATACAGTCTCCCAGGAAACACTACTGCACAATATTCTATTTGTTATAGTTGGGGGAAACATTCAGATGGGTGGCTTGTCTCAGTGATGATGCCATAGGGACTTAAAGGAGGGGGTTGGGATTTCCTCTATGATAAAGAAATCTACCTCACCATAGTGATCAATTATTCCAACTTAGTATTAATTAAATGAATTTAAAAAGAATATGGACTTACCTTATGTACTCCCCTCACAAGTGGTACACCTCGATCACCAAATTGTTGAAGGTTTTGTGCCATCTTTTTTATCAACACACGTGAAGTTGTTGGTGTTTTATCGACCAATGCTCATACAGCCAAAACATCCACCATGCTCCTCTCCATAAGTGTGAGTCCTTCATAGATTTACTGGATGAGGATTTGCTCACTAATTTGGTGTTGTGGGAATCTTGCACACAACTTCTTGAATCGTTCCTAATACTCATATATTGACTCCCCATGTGCCTACTTGATCCTTGATATCTCCTTTCGAATGGATTTGGTCCTTGATTCTAGAAAAATTCTCTACATGAAATGATGTTTCAAATCATTCCAACATGTTATATCTTCAATTTGTAAATAATACCTACAATCCTTATCATTTCCATCAAGTGAGAATGGGAATTACCTAAGTTTTATTTGATATTCAGAGACATTTATTGGTTTTATTGTTGAGCATACCACATTGAATTCATTGAGGAGTTTTTTAGGGTCCACACTAGATAATACATGAAACTTTGGAAGTAGATGAATTAATCTAGATTTCAACTCAATGTCTGATTTGAGAGTTGGATAAGCAATGCATGTAGGTTGATAATTAATATCAGGTGTAGATAACTCTCTAATTTTCCTATTGAGTTCATTTTTTCATTTTTAGCCATTTTATCTGGTTTAACATTTGTTTTTGAATAGTTTTTAATTTCAAAATTCCTTGAGTGGAGGAATTACTTAGATGGGTTAATGTCGACACTTCCTATAGACCGAGATTGCCTGATTTGATCCAAAAGGAGACAATAAATATTGGGGTCTAGATTAAGGAGATCCCCAGGATGGGATTGTGTCGTAAATCAAATAAAAGAGGGAAATAAGTTATAATAGACCATAATATAAGGAGTATAATTTTCAATTGATGGTTCAAAACATAAGAAAAGAGAGGAAAGAAATAAATAAAAAAATGAGGGAAATAGGAAAGAAGATATAAGAAGGGATATTAAAAGGATAAAATAAAAGAAAAAAACTTACTCTAATTAGTTGAATAAAACACTTGACTCCACGAAAATGGCAGAAATTCAATGAGCATTGTCGCACACGCTCTCAAAAAAATGTTTGTGATTTAACTAAGTGGAGAATAGTGGTTGACATAGGTCATTATCTTAAGGAGGAATTGAATTAAACACCCCTTAACAGGCTTTAATGAAAAAAAGAAAAAATAGTGAAAACAAATTAAAAACAGTATTGGAGAGTTGGTTTTGTGACTTTAAGACAACAAACTAGAACAATATAAGACATAGTTTCTTTAAAAAACACTTATATGAGAAGAATTAGTTGATATACTATTCACCATTAATCATTAATTTACCCTTTTCCCATATAATTAGAATTAATTCAACTGTAATACCTAACCTTATCGACCCCCAAACCCTAAGGAAATTAACACGAACAAAAATATTGGAAAATGAGAATTCAATTAACTTCGGGACTTCCAATCAAAGCACCCTGCATTGATTGTGATCCAAGATGAAAATTACGATCAATGATCAATTAGGTAATCATATCATTTATATATTTTTGAATTATTTGTGCTTAGGTATTATACTTGAACCCTACAATTCTATTCCAAGTTGAATAGATTTTGCGATTGAGGTTTTAGTCACACACTTTACATAAGCCCGACCAAACGGTCAAGTTCAAGTTGATCGAGTAATATTATAAATTAAAACTCAATTAATTGATCCCAATTAATGAATTAATTTATGTTTATGGATTGAAAATAAATAAATGAGGTGATTAGGGATTAGATCCACTATGAATGAAATCACTCTTCCATGGGCGGAGTTGTCATCATGGAGACGTTTTTCATAAGCAATGGATTGATTGTGGAACACCAAATCTCGTCTACACACTTGGATTCTAACCCAAGAATAAAAATTATAAGATGGAAAGGGGAAAAATTGAAGATTAATTGATGAAAAATTTAAGATACAAGCATAAAATAAAAGAAATACAAAGAGGAGGGGGGAGAGGACAACCTTCTTGGAAGAGATGTTTTCACAAGGCCTTACTTCTTCCAATAGATGTGAGGGGTTCCCAAGCTCGGCCCTTTGGAAACAACTTACTAAATACTCTACCAGACCTCCAAAAGAGTGAAAAAATACTTTATATGGAGCTAAGTAGGGCTAGGGTTACAAAATATTTTTAAATATTAAAGGAAAATTCGGCCAATATTTTTTAATCCCACTTGAGCTACATAGTTGACCTTCTAAATGCGCACATTTTCGGTCCTTCTAGATGGATGATTTGTGTATAATCATGTTTTCGATCTTCTCTCTAAATTGGGGAAAAATCCAAACTTGGATGAAGAAGATAGATAAAAAATGGTAACATCATGTCCAATCTGGATTATTCAGTCAAACATTGTATTCATGGCCCATTTAAAAGGGTAAAACTAGAATTTCCATCAAATTTCCAAAAGAATGATCTAATCCCAAATATTTTATAAATTAACATATTTATCACAATGTGAGGAAATTATTTCATTTATTATCAACAAAATATTCAATAAAATTGTGTTTTATCAACTCCCCCACACTTACCATTTTGCACTCCTGGGAAAAACCTCATATCATGTATTCGAAAAAAATTTGACAAGATATGCATGTTCATATTTCTCAACCCAAAGTAAAAATATGAGAAAAGTAAGAATCCCATAAAGAGTAAATATCAATACATTTTAAATTTAGGGTCTCGAAAATTGATTCAAAAGAAAATCCAGTGAGATGCATAACATCAATCATAGTTAAACAATTTAAGGGTCTACCATACCACTAATTCTACACATGTGTGTGCCAACCATTCCAACCTCATAAATATACCAATTATTCAGTATATTCAGGTCATGTAAATCTATTATTCTTACTTGGTTTAATTTACTGAACATTTTCTTCATTCTATTACAAAAAAATTTCAAGACCCACTCACTTAAGCATTATCGATAGTCAAACCTTAATCTACCAACCTAGATATACCCATATGTTGTACATTTCATCACTCCCATCATTTATTATTATTATTTTTGTTATTTTATGATGCACTTGGAAAAAATCTCACAATCAAATATCAACCCATGTTTTATTTCTTCATGACACTAATTGTAATAGTTATAACAAGACCAAAGGTTGATGAAGAGTTGTTTTTGACCTATCCAAGACACAACCCAAATTT
Source organism: Viscum album (assembly GCA_963277665.1). NCBI lineage: Eukaryota > Viridiplantae > Streptophyta > Magnoliopsida > Santalales > Viscaceae > Viscum > Viscum album. The sequence continues at coordinate 579,763,481 of OY728129.1, read as the reverse complement.
TTTTGATGGAATTCAACAGTCAGATAACATGTACACATGCATAGGTCAATTCAGAATAGTAATGAAACGGGTCAGAAGTGAAATGAACGCATGGATCAACCAATGAATTTTTTACCTAACAAGACTATACCTTCAATTGAGTAGGAAAAATTTCACAAGTCATGGTTGAGTGAAATATTGTGTGTAGAAATCAATGACACAATTTAACATTGAAAAATATCACAAATAATGATGTCAAAAGCTAAAAGGATTTATAATGACACAACCATTAATATCATTGATGGCTTCATTTTTTATTAAAATCAACCCTTGATGATGAAATCTTACTAATGATTATCATTCTACTAACAAAATTTGAAAACATGAATTTTCCATATGTTCCACATGAGAATGTTACACGATATCTATTTATATTTTTTATTTTTTTTTTGTTTTTTTAAATCTTAACAAAAAACTTAATAGAAAATACACACAAAACACACAAATGAAAATACTAAATATCTACAAAAAAATGTTGTCCCCTCCCCCACACATAAAATATTGCACTATCCTCAATGTGATATTATGTGATGATATATTCACATGAAAAGAAGAATTATAAAGAGGAAAAATAATATAAAAGTGAAAGGGTTAGGAACAACATGATATGCTCAAGTGATGATGGGGTCATGCCGTGTGATGAAATCCACTACATCAGCAGAAAGTCCCTCAATGTATTTATTCAAGCATTTCCCACTGATTGTGAAACTCCTTCCACTGTACTCTTGAATGATATCCAATTCACCATAAGGAAAAACAATAGATACAATATAAGGACCCAACCATTTAGAACACAACTTACCAGGCATCAACATCATCCATGAACTGTATATAAGGACTTTCTCTCCAACATTAAACTCCATTTGTTAGATCAATCTATCATGAGGTTCCTTTGATCTTTCCTTGTAGATCCTTGAATTATCATATGAAGGCAATTGAATCTCCTCAAGCTTTTGAATTTGAAGATTCATTTGGATTACATCTTGGTCCAAATCAATATTTGATTTCATTATAGCCCAATAATCACGATGGAAAACTTCTATTGGAAGATGAAAATCATTCCCAAAAACAATCCGAAATAGGGACATACCTATGAGGGTTTTGTATGCCATCCTAAAATCCCAAAGTACATAATCTTAGCGCTTTCTCCAATAATTTTTATTTGGATGCATAACATCGTCCAAAATTTGTTTTAACTCCATATTTAAAACCTCATCCTTGCCATTTGTTTGGGGGTGGTACGGTGTTGACATTTTGTGGGTCACCCCATACTTTCAAAGGAGGAAAGACAAATTTTGATTGAAAAAGTGTGTCTATTTCTCAGAAATGATGGCCTTCGATACTAAAAACCCACAAAAAAATCTTTTCTTTGACAAAGTGCACTACAACAAGAGAATCATCAGTCCTGGTGGCCTTTTCTTCCACCCATTTTATCAAATAATCAACAACGACCAAAATGTAAAAGAAACCAAAAGAACTTGGAAAAGGGCCCAATAAATCAATGCCCACACATAAAAAATCTCAATGAATAGTACGGGCTGTTAGGGAATCTCGTGTATCCTAGAAATGTTCCCAGTTTGTTGGATATGAGATTATGACTTACAAAACACATGGAAATCATGGAATAAGCTAGAACAATATAATCAAGAGTCCAAAAAATTACTATCTATCCATTGGGGTCTGAAGTGTCCACCACAAGCAAGTGTATGACAGAATTGCAGAATAGACTCAAACTCATGATCAGGAACACACCTCCTAATAACATGATCACTACACATGTGCCAAAGGTATGGACCATCCCACACATAATACCAGGACTCAGTTTTTAATTTTTGGACTTGATGTTTCATTAATTTACAGGGTATTTCAAATGAAACAAGGTAGTTCACTAAACCAGTATACCAATGATGCGTACCTAAGATGGAATAAAGGTGTTTATCAAAGAAAGTTTACCAAAGTGGTACCTGGTCCAAGGTTTCAGCCTCTAGTGTGTGAGTAATCCTACTCATGTGGCCCACCACCAGGTTTTTTGACCCATTCTTGTAATTTATTTCAATATCTAATTCTTAAAGAAGGAGCATCCATTTGATGAGTCTGGGCTTTTCATCTGGCTTCTTGAAAAGGTACCTTAGAGCTACATGGTCAGAAATAAACAACTACTTTATAGCCCAATAAATATGAATGGAATTTATCTAAAGTAAATATGATGGAAAGAAACTCTTTTTACATGGTAGTGTTGTTTGATTGGGCTAAATATACTATCCTCATTTCATAGGCAATCACATGTGAACATCCCTACACCCTCTGTGATAAGACGACTCCAATGGAAAAGTTGGATGCGTCAGACATAAGCTCAAAAGGAATGTCCCATTGTGGGGGTTGTATGATCGGTGGAGTGGTCAGACACTTATTCAACTCATCAAATACTACCCAACATGAATCATTAGACACAAAATCAGAATCCTTTTGAAGTAATCATGATAAAGGAAGATAAATATTACTAAAATATTTGATGAAGCACCGATAAAATCTTGTATTCCCTAGTAAAGATATAACATCACTCATTCATGAAGGATAGGGTAAGGATGAAATCAGGTATATCTTTGATCTATAAACCTCTATACTATCTTTTGACACTACATGCCCTAAGACAATGTCATGATCTACCATGAAATAACGCTTTTCAATGTTCAAGACCATATTGTTCTCAATACAAAAATTCAACACCTTTTCCAAAATACTTAAACACTCATCAAATGAGGATCTATGCACTATAAAAACCTCCATAAATACCTCCATGCGGGTCTCAAGAAAATCACAACAAATACTCACCATGCATATCTGGAAGGAATCTGGGGCATTGCAAAGTCCGAATGGCATCCTACGGTAGGCAAATGTGTCGAATGGAAAAGTGAATGTTGTCTTATCATGATCCACTGTAGCTATAGGAACCTATGAATATTCATAAAATGCATCCAAGAATCAATAATTTTTCTTCCCAGATAGTCTCTCAAGAATTTGATCTATAAATGGGAGGGGGAAATGTTCCTTGGGATTTGTTTGATTTAGTTTCTTATAATCAATACACACTCGCCAACTGTTATGAACCCTCATTGGTACTAACTCCTCTTTATCATTTTTTACAACTGTAACACCACTTTTCATAGGAATAACCTAAATAGGACTTACCCACTGTGAATCTAAAATTGGATAAATTGTACCTGGATCAAGCAAATTTTCAACTTCTCTTTTGAAAACTTCCAGAAGGGTTGGATTCAATCACCTTTGTGGCTACCTAACAGGTTTATCCCCGTTGTTCAAAACAATCGTATACATGAAAATGGAGGGCCTAATACCTGATTTTCCACCCAAGGTCCACCCAATTTCCTTGATGTTCTCCCTCAAAATATTCAAAATTATTTCTTCATGTTCGAAATAGATATTTTTATCAATTATAAAAGGTAATATTTTACCACTCAACAAGTGTGAGTATTTAAGATTAGGTGGAAATATTTTGAGTTCCAATATGGGGGGGGTGGAATATGGATGGATATAGTGAAGGAACTGAAATATGTCCACAAAGAGCATCAATATCAGAATAGACATCATCACAATCAGATAATAGTTCATCAAATCCATCAGCATACTCAATAGCCATATCATAATCAGTGTTCACATGATCAAATGAATAATATGAATCCATTTCAAAATCAAATATAAGATACTATTGTTCATTATAAAAGGATGTGTAATTGCTCTTAAACATAAAAATAGAACCAACTATCATAATCTCTCTAAGCATATGACAATCAATTTCCATAGGGTTTTTACATGGTGGTTCAAAATGGGATATAACAAAAGCAGAATGGTCCTCTGAGTGGTACTTCATGGAATCCATAATATTAAATATCAAAACTTCATCTCCAAACTCCATGGAAAGTGTACCCTCATGGAAATTTATGATTGTTTTTTGTAGTTTTAAGGAAGGACCTATATAATATAATTTGGGCATGAGAACATACCTGATCATTCTCCATGTTAAGAATGAAGAAATATACTGGAAAGATCATGTCTCTTACCTGAACAAGTACATACTCAAGGACTCCCACTGGATATGTTGTAGCTCTATTTTACATCTCCACCACTACTGTTGTAGGCTTCAACTCACCAACCTATAAAAAAGGAAATATAGAGTGAGGCATCATTTTTATAGAAGCTCCTAAATCACATAAAGCATGAGAAAAGTGTAACTCCCCTATAGTGTATAGGATGGTGAATTTCCTTGGATCCCTGTACTTTGTTGGAATTTCTACAGTTTGTGTAATGAGTGCTACCACATTCCTTCCACGATTGATCCTCTCATTTCCCATAAGTCCTCTTCGATTGGTACAATGTTTTTTTAAGAATTTTTCATTCCTTGGGATTTGATTAATGTCTTTGATCAAGGGAAATTTTATCTCTATATGCATGAATATGTTCAAAACCTCCTTTTTATTGCCTCTTCCTCAATCTTCTTAGTTTGAACACCCCTATTTAGAAAGGAAAGGGGTTTAGAAGGAACATCACAAATCATTTTCTTACCATTATCTTTCTCCTTTGGTTTCCATTATGTTGGTATGGAATGGGAATTATTCGGAGTTGAGGTGAAACCCGATGGAACAACAGGTGCAGATGTATCAGTTGTTTGCTTCCCAATTCTTTATGTGATGGTACTGACATTACCCTTGGGATTTGGAGTAGGTTGGGAAGGATGATTTTCATAGTTATTTATTACCAGTTCATGTAGGGAAATGGCAATCCGGCTCATTTGAGTCTTTAACTCCCTCATCTCCAAACCTTGACTTGTTGAATTATTCTATTGATTAAGAACAATTTGTTTCAAAAGGTCATTGGTGTTATAATTTACCTTTGGTTGGGGATTCCCTTGTTTTTGGTTTATTGATGCTTGGGCTTTGAATTTCATTTGGGGTTGTTAGAAACCCTACTAGTAAGGATTAGGTTGTTAGAAGTTTTGTTGAAAGGGGGACTTTGTTGTTGTCCAGAGCCACACCTCATGTCTATTTTATCCTTCAATATGTTGTTATATGTTGGTACAAAGGGATCCTACTTCTTCTAGAGATGTGGTTGTTGCTGCGGCTGATACGCTCTCCCAGGAAACACTGTTGCACAATCTTCTATTTCTTGTAGTTGGGGGAAACAGTAAGTTGGGTGGATTTTCTTAGTGCAGATGCCACAAGGCCTTAAATGAGAGGTTTGGGATTTCATTCTTTTCTAAAGAAATATTCCTCATCATAGTGGTCAATTATTCCAACTTAGTATCAATTAAATTACTTTCTAGATAAGATGGACTTCCCTGATGTACTCCACTAACATGTGGTGCACCTCGATCTCCAAATTTGTTGAGAGTTTTGTGAAATCTTTTCGATAAATGCATTTTCAGGTATTGGTGGTTTTTTTACCAATGCTCCTCTAGTGGTAGCATCGACCATGTTCCTCTCTATAGGTGTTAGTTCTTCATAGAAGTACTGGATGAGGAGTTCCTCACTGATTTGGTGATCCAGGAAGTATGCACACAACTTCTTGAATCTTTCCCAATACTCATACATTGACTCCCCATATACCTACTTGATCCATGAGATATAATTTAGGATTTATGTTGTCCTTGATTATGGAAAAAATCTCTGTAAGAAAAGAAGTTTCAAATCATTCCAATATGTTACATCTTCTAGTTGTAAATAATACATCTAATCCTTAGTTGTTCCATCAAGTGAGAATGGGAATTCTCCATGTTTTATTTGATATTCAGAGACATTTCTTGGTTTCATTGTTTATCATACCACATTGAATTATTTAAGGTTTTTGTTGAGGTCCTAACAAGATAATCCATGAATCTTTTGAATTAGGTGAATTAATCCAAATTTCAACTCAATATCTGATTCAAGAGTTGGATATGTAATGCATGTAGGTTCATAATTAATATCAGGTGATGCCAACTATCTAATTGTCCTATTGGGTACATTGTTTTTATTTTTATCCATTGTATCTTTTTTAATATTTTTTAAGAGTTTCCAATTTCAAAATTCCCAGAGTGGAAGAATTCCCATGTTTGGTAAATGTTGACACTTCTCATAGACCGAGATTGTCTGATTCGAGCCCTAAGGTTACGCTCAATATCAGGGTCTAGAACAAGGATATCCTCAGGATGGTATCATTTCATAAATCAAATAAATTAGGGAAATAAATAATAATAGACCATAATATCAAGAGTATAATTTTCAATTGATGGTCCAAAAGATAAGAAAAGAGAGAGGAAAGAAAGAAATAAAAAAAGAAAAAAATGAGGGAAAGGGGGAATGTGAAATAAGAAGATAAAACAAAAGTATAAAATAAAAGAAAAAAATTACCACAAATTAGTTGAATAAAACACATTTTTCCCTGGTAATGGAGCCAATTTGAGGAGCATTGTCGCACATGCTCTCAAAAAACGAGTGTGATTTAACTAAGTTCAGTACAATGGATAACCTAGGTCATTCTATCAAGGATTAAGTTAATTAAACAACCCTTATTATGATTTAAGAGAAGAATAAAAAAAATTGAAAAAAAATTAAAAACAAGATTTGAGAGTTGTTTTGTGACTTTTAGACAACAAACTAAACAAAAAACAAGAATAATCTAAGACACAATTTATTTAAAAAACACTTATATATAAAGATTTAGTTGATATAATCTACCCCTTAATCATTCATTTATCCTTATACCATATGATTATAATTCATTCAATTTTAATCCCCAAACCTTGTTAACCCCCAAACCCTACGGAAATTAATATGACCAAAAATATTGAAAAATGTGATTTCGGTCATCTTTAGGACTTCCAATCACAGCACCCTACTTTTATTGTGATCCAAAAGACAACTTATGGTCAATGGTAAATTAGGTCATAATATCCAACCTATATTTGAGAATTAATTGTGCTTAGGTATGAGACTTGAATGCTATAATTCTATCCCATGTTGATTAGATTTTGTGACTGAGGTTTCAGTCACACGCTTTACACAAGCCCGGAAACGTAGTCAAGTGAAAGTCGATCGAGTAATCATAGAAATTAAAAATCAATTAATTGATCACTATTTATGAATTATGTATTTTATGGATTCAAAATAAATAAATTAAGTGAGTAGGGATTAGATTAACTGCGAAAGAAATCACTCTTCTATGGGTGGAGTTGTCATTGTGGTGACATTTTTCATAAGCAATGGATTGATTAGGGAACAACCAATATAGTCACCACTCGTATATTACAAACCAAGAATAAAAATAATATTGTGAAAAGGAAAAAACACAGAATATTAATAGAATAAAATTTCAAGATAAAAACATTAAAGTAAGGAAATACAAAGTTAATGTGGGAGAGGAGAGCCTTCTTGGAAGAGATTTTTTCACAAGGCCTTACTTCTTCCAAGTAATGTGAGAGGTTCCAAAGATCCACCATTTTGGAAACACCTTCCCAAATCCTCTACTAGCCCTCCCAAAGAGTGAAAACATTCTTTTAATAGAGTTGAGAATGGCTAGGGATACAAAACATTTTTTAATATAAAAGGGATATTCGGCGTAATGTTTTTTTAATCCCTCTTTCACCGCATAGTTGACCTCATAAATGCAAAAAATCATTGTCCTTTTAGAAATATGGTTTGTGAATAATCAATTTTATGATATTCCATTCAAATTTGGTCCCAATCAAAGCTCGGATGAAGAGGATATGACCCAAATGGTGAAGTGATGTCCAATCTAGATAGTTTTGTCTAACTTTGTATTCAGGGCCCATTTACACCACTCAACTTCACGATCCATCTCCAATGTCCAAAATAGAATTTTTCATTCATTAATTCAGAAACACAATTAAAAAATTTATGAAAAAATAATTTACATAAAAATATTTATGCCTGAAATACTATAGTTAATTTTAAAAGGGTAAAACTAGAATTTCCATCAAATTTCCAAATTAATGATCTAATCCCTAATATTCTATAAATTAACATATTTAGCACAATGTGAGGAAATTATTTCATTTACTATCAATAAAATATTCAATAAAATTATGTTTTATCATATTCTATTACCATGGGTTTCCTGGGAATCCTTTAGAGGTTCGAGTGATGGTTTCTTGTCAACACTGATTAGGTTGGTTGGTACCCCCTTAACTTGACAGGGCTTGGTGGGATGTGCCAAGGTATTGGTCATTTTAGGGATGCTATTAGGTTATAGATTATGGAGCTACACCATATAACAGAAGTGGAGTTTTACTTGAGTATGTTCATCGATCACACTAGGGATGTTTAGGAAATCCCCATGGTTACTATTTTTAGGTTCTTGTTTACTATCTATTGCAATTGTTTTACATATTCTACTTTTTATTTATTTTAATCATGTCATGTTATTTATTTTCACGGGTGTTTAGTTTTGGATTTTGGTTCTAAATTCAAATCATATTCTGAAAATAAGGGTTTGTGTGTATTGTCTTGAAAAGGGAAAGTTGTTTTGGTTTATTAAAATGAAAAAAATAAATATCTATATACATATATGTGTGTGTGTGTGTGTGTGTATTTAAAACTAGTGTTTGTGGATGGTTTTTTAAAAGGAAATGTATAGACTCTATGGTGGTTGCCCACTGAGCTTCTAATCTCACACTATACTTGTACCATTCGGTGTCGGTAGACCCGAGATATATTGTTGGTCCAGGTTTTTGGATCGAGTTATCACATTAGTGTAGTTTAGTCCAAAGGTTGGAGGGGACCCATAGCTCACATAGATATCATGGTAGTGTGGTTCAAATTTAGTTCTGTATTTATGTTTTTTTGTTCAGATATTGTGATTAAATTAGTTTTGTATGTTTATTTGATATTCAATTATGGTTGGCTCCTTCGCATATTAATTTAATTTAATTTTATCCTAGTTATTTATTAGGATAAATAATTACCTCTAGATTATCTTTGATTATCAGCACTAGTTTCCAACCTATGGGGATTGAAAATTCCCTTTGTGCATTTCCACGGACTGAGTTGGGTGTTTGGTCAGATAACATCCTGAACTGGTTCATGATACAATCCAAACTTCACTTTCAACCCCAAGAATAACCTTTAATCACAATTGAAGATTTAGGTGACTACCATGAATCCTTTTTAGAAGAATAATGAAGCCTCCATGGTGATAATAAGAGAAGATCACCCCCACTACCATTTAATACCCACTATGATACAGCCCAAGGTTATACGGCGTACTATCTAAGGGTGATAGAACCAAAAAAAGAAATCTATTATATTGATTCTATCAGTATTTTGGGGTCTTCTAGAGGCCTGAGTATAGAGAGGATGCTATAGCTTTAATAACACTCACTACACTGCATCCTTACACACTGATGGATTTAAGAAATAGGCTATAACGTCACCAACTCACTACATCGTGGCCTAAACCAAAGAAGAAGAATGAAGAACCCACTCCACCATGGGCATGCCACTACACTATGTAGGGGTATTATTTTGAAGAACTGTGGGTTGAAGGGAAAAATGGAGAAGAACTTTCTATGGCTTTGGATGAACCAGTGATCCCATATCCATGCAACCCATGCATGGGATGCACTGCATCCACAATACACATGTTATAGGGTTTCAATTACCGAATGTTTTATATACCACAGAAGTTTAGTATTTCATAGGTTATCCATGATATCCATGAGTAAGTTTAAAATGAAATGTTAAGTGGGGTATATAAACACTATGAAGGAGTCCAATTACTCCCTTAAATCATGGTAGATAATCATCGAGATAATTGAAGACCAAGTCAAATAGAATTTACAGCAGGGAAGAAATTTAAATTTCAAAATAGAGAACATTATATTTATAAATAGAATAACATATATGTTTTGTTAAAAAACCAAGAAAGATCATAGGACCCATGTTAAAATTTAAATAAACTCGAAAAGGTTTTCCACAGCTAACATTAGAGGTGATTGGGATATATGAATCCAGAATATAATGTGAGAGTGGAGGAGATCTCAATTATCAACTAGAAAGATACATAATATATGATTTTTTCTTTTACCTTTACACAATTTTAAAAAATATTTGGTGTTGATTACGAGAGTAAAAATCACATGTTTCCATTTTTACACTACAAAATTATTTTTGGACATTTTTTTTCTATTACACTCCCTCAAATTCATAATTAATTCATGGGAATTGTGAGGTTATCCATGAACAAATAAATGTTTGAGTAAGACTTGAGTTTGATAAAAATGATGAGTACATTTTATTAAATTAATATCATATGGAAGTTAATCAAATCTTATCCCCTAAATGAATAATGAAAGAAATGAAATTTAGAGGATGATTCGCTAATTAATAAAGGGAAGTGGGAAAGTGAGAGTTTAACTCAACTTTGTCTTCTGTCATTAGATAAAACTAAATTCACCTAATATAGTAATAGGAATCCTTGATATAGGAGTTGAACAACATAGGTTGTTCTATCCAAATTGTACAGGAAAGTATAGATACCTCAAAAAATCTCACAGTTAATGAATTTAATAAAAAAACTAAATATAAAACTCGCTAACATCCATCCTATTTTTTTTAAGTGAGTCTAATTCACCTCTCAGATTATTATAGTATTTTAGTTTTAGTTTAATATAATACAAGAAAACATTGAAACTATTTAAAACATTATAACCCATTTCCTCATTGGATTGAACCTATTCTAATCACTATTCTAGGTCTCAATTGATAGTATAGTTGGGTTATTAAATTTTTATTTTGAAATCACCATGAGAATTAACAATTCCATCATGTGATGTCAATAACTTAAACCTATGCTGGGGAACATGCATTTATAAATTAAATAGTTATAGAAGTCTTCTCTCTTTCACATTTCTATTTTATGATTTTATATTTCATTCTTTTTTGGTTTTATTCTTTTTACACACTGGGTGTTTTTGGTTTTCGGTTTTAGAATCAAGAAACATGAAATCCAACATCTAAAAGGAAATTTATCTTCCAATCCACTCACATATGATTAAATAACTCTTGAGGAAAATTTGAGAAAAATGATGGGAGAATAAAATAAGCCTAAGAGGAGCACAACTACACCCAAGTTTGGAAACAAAACTCTAAATCCTAGAAGCAAAGTTCAATTAGGGGATATGATTCCTAGAATGAATGGTTAAAAAAGTTAAATAATCGAATGAAAGAGCAAAGGATTAATCCCTCTATGAAGTTCCATTTAGAGACACAACTGAATCTGGTGTACATCACCTTTCTAATGATTCTTCTAACTTTTCCATGGAAGACACTTACTTGAGTTCTGAGGGGGGATGAAAAGGAAAAAGAAGAAGAAACCTCAACTGCTGAAATAGATGATAAAAAAGGAGTATTAATAAGAAGAGGATACTATCATTTGGAATGACATGTTTGATATCATGGAAGATTTTCCCCATAAGAAAAAGAGAATGTAGATTCTGAATTTTTATGGTCAATAGTAGAATTTGATTCATAATAACAGATAATAAAAGATAAAGAGGCACACTGAAATGTTAGGACAATCAAAGAGCTTTTACTTCAAGCATTGGGGTTGTCCACCACTGCTTGGTACATTCCACAATAAGAAGAAGTAGAGGTTTATAGGAGGAGGAACATTATAAGAGCTACACTAGACTTCCATCAAATAGAAAACTAATTCAATATGAGATGGTTGGCTCTGTACCCTAATCATATTATGTAACAAAATAGTTAATGATGAGATTTACAAACTTAATAAAAGTTATTTGTGAGAAGAAAAGACCAATTTTCATTTATTTTAATTAATAGATTATGATTTAATATTTAGAAGCAGTAGAACTCCTTTTATAATTTTAGGACTTTAAATAGATGGACCACGTACTTTAAGAACTTTTACTTCATTTGAAGGTCCATGATGATTTTGGGAAAAAGACCTAATGTAGAAATAAAAAAAGTGTGTGCATTAAATAAAAGGGGAGTATGATTTAATTTTCAGTGTTTGTAGTGATTTCCTCTTGTGTAAAATCTGTTTTTTATGATTTAATGAGAAGGATGCATGACATACTTAGATTTGTGCTTTACTTTTTGATTAATGATACTTAATGATTTTTTAGAAACCCTAATATTCCATGTTTTAATTTTTATGCTAATGGAATTGAACATGTAAAATGTGGAATTGGATGATTAGAGTGAAATATAGGAATTTGAAATCAACGAATCATGATTTTTCATTTGTAGTCACATGTTGCTGAAAATTACCTTCCATCTTTTGTGCTTTAATTTTCAAAAGTTAATATAAATGTATTTATTTATATGACACATTCCATGAGATATGTAATCTAATTACATGATCATATTCCCAAGATGTTTCTAAGATAATATTTCCAATATTTCTTAGTAAATATCTTGAGAAAAATTGGTACGTGTGACGTATTAGGATTTGTTTTTGAACCTGTACATGTGATGATTTTTTATATTCACTTGAAACATTATTGAGGCATTTTTTTGTTTTGACATCCTCCATGAGACCCAATTAACATTTAACCACTTTTTATCCTTTAGATAACATTAATGACCATTGACATGAATATACACATTTCAAGATGATTTATCTATTCCTACCATTAATATAATGATTTTCATGATTTATCAATTTTTATGTGTGGCTGAAAATGATTTCATGGAAAAAGGACATCATTCTTTGAGGGAATGTATCTTAGGAGTTTCTTTGGATTTTAGGATGATTTTTAATGTAACTTTTCATTGTTTTTATTGTAAACCCCTTAAAATGATAAAATATGGGTTGAGTTATGGAGGGTCAAAAATCACCACCAGGTGACTAATGATTTTTATCATTTGGGGTTGGGTGATGGATGTGAGATCTGTTCTGACTTGCTTTTTGAAAAAAATAAAAAAAAAATTGAAAATAAAGATATTTTAGGGGAATCTCATTCATTGTGTTTATATTGTTCAAGGACTTGCTCAAGAATGGGATGTGGGGAAATATGTCACTTTTACAAGAGTAAAATTTCATTAGGTTTATTTTTTATCCTGCAAATCATTTTTTTCCATTTTCTAAAGCCCAGTTTATGGGTTGCCGGTACCCAATACAAGACTACATCACTGCCAATTTGTCATTTCAAAACATCTAGATCAAAGTCAAAATTCAAATTTCCAAAACACAGATCAGGAGATAGCTGCCTCGAGCCACGCACCTACCATCGTATCGCGCACTGACCACAATCCGGAATCCATTACCACGCGCCACCATTCACAGCAGAACGCCGGTGGGACCAATAGTCATCGTCATCGCCAAAGCATTGTCAAACCACCAACTTCGTCCCGTCCATCGGGGATACAAACAAAGATGCACGATCCACAGACTACTTCGAACCAAACAACAGACAAATTCATCCGCAACAATCGAAGCGCGACTGAGCTCACCAATAACCGTCGTCACCAAACGACAAGAAAATGTCCAAGAACAGAAGATTGATAAAAAAACCGAATCACCCAAAACTGTAAAAATCTAAAATAAAATAGAACCTTCACCAGAATCATGCACTCACTGATGAAAAGAGGAAGTCGACCCTGCCTCCGCCGGATCGAAGCCCACAAATCGTCATACCAAAATCCAACCAAAATGGAATAAAAGATGCAAAAACGAAGAATAAATAAAACCTCCACAGAACACCGGAAGAGAACACAGAGGAAAACCGAATCAAGATCATGTCGCTGCCATCCATAACTCCCGTGGAGGCCACACCCAATTTTAATTTATATAATTTTCAAATTCATATGATTGGTGCATGTACTCAAGGTATGAGGAAATGTTCACATTAAAATTTAAAATTGAGTTATGAGAGAAGAAATAGATGGTGAAGTAAATAATTATTGACATTTTAATAATAATGAATTGAAAAACTTAGATTAAATATATGATAAGCGACACCATTTTTCTTTGGAAAATTAAAACAATTTGTGTTTTGTGCTTTTTTAGAATCATTCCCATTATATAACACTTGAAAATGTTTTCCTCCATTGATGATTGTTCTATTTAATTAATTTTTTAATTTTAAGAATTGTTAAAATGAGGGTTTTCTTTTAAATTCATTGTAGAGATATATTATTTAGGATAAGCATGATTTAAGTGTGGGGGATTTTATGAGTTCACATTTTATAAATAAATTTCAAAATTGTAATTTTTTAATGTCATTGCTTTTAATTTCTGTAAAAACCATTTATTAATTTAATTTATTCATTATTGTGTATTTTTTTTGGATGAAATTTTAGAAAACATCAAAAAAATGTTTTAAAAGAGATTCCTCTGGATGGTCTGCATTATTTTAGGGATTCCTCTGCCTCCAATCCAATTTATAGAAGAGAAAGGTGATGCGATAACTAATATAGAGGATTCCTGATAACTGATATTTTGATGTGGGATGCAGGATTCACCCAGTGCTCTATGTACTCTCTATGTCATCATCATTTTATCCTGGACGCACACAACCTTCCTAGGACATTCCAAATCCACTGCGTTTCAAGATCAATGTCATCAAACCATCATGGGATGAACCATAAATTCTATGCATGCCACAGAGGAACCTCCATCTTGAACTAAACTTCACTACTGATCTCATAAATCAATATGAACGGAAAATACATATTGAGATGAATTCCATAATGCCTTTTAATAAGAACCCACTTCATCGTGGGCATCTCACGATACTATAGAGGAGTCGTATTTTGAAGAACAATGATTTGGATAGAAAAATAGAGAAGAACCCGATGTGTCCATGGATGAACCAGCTTCCCCATGGCTATGTACCCATGCATGGGCTATGCCATAGCCACATGACCTATTCCATAGGGTTTTAATTTCTGTAAGTTTAAAATGCCAGATATGTTTAGGATTTTTTTAGGTTATCCATGTTATCCATGGGAATGTTTTAAATAGAAAAGTAAGTGGGGTACATGCCCAGCATGAAAGAATATAATTACACCCTTAAACCAAGGTAGATAATCATAGAGATAATTGAAGAGCAGGTCAAAGAGGATTCAAAGAGGGGAATAAATTCAAATTTCAAAAGAGTGAAAATCCTCTATATAAATAAAAGAGAACCAATGATGTAGAAAAAGAATGCCAACCCGAACTGGGGGACTCTTTAAAAACTTTACATAGACCAGAGCAGGGCCGGCCCTAGGGCAAGCCCAGAGAGCCCCCGGGCTAGGGCAACAGGCAATCAACGAAAAAAAAATACAAAATCAAGGGCAAAAAATTCACCATTTCACTGTAGCTCTTAATACATTTTAGGGCAAAATTTCATAGGCAGTCTTGGGAAACAGAATTTACCGGGCCGGTCCTGGACCAGAGGAGGTTATCCACTTCTAATGTTGGAGGATATCAAGATATACTAAACCAACATCTGAAGAGAGAGTGGAGGAGATTTATTTTGTAAACTAGTTTGATTCTTAATCTAGTATTTTCTTTTTTCTTTTTTCTTTTCACAATTCTAAATATGAGTTATGAATTTCTTAAATAGAGTAAAAAGAAGTTATCCCCATTTTTTACATTTCACTCATATTTTAAAACTAATTATTCTATTCCTCTCCTGAAAATGGATAGGCAACTCATGCAAATTGAGATATTAGCCTTGAATAACTATGTGTTAAGGGAGAGATGAGTTTGAGAAAAAGGATCAATACCACTATTTTTAAATTAATGTTTCTATGAATTTTTCCAAATCATATCCCATAAATGAATAGTGAAAGAGATTTCATTTAGGAGAGAACCTCAAAGTAAAAAATAGAAGTGGGAAAGAGAGAGTCAAACTCGACTTCACCTTCTATCATAAGATAGTACTAAATGAACCTAAGATGGTTATAGGATGCCTTGAAAGATGAGTCAACTAACATAAGAGGTTCAAGACAATACTAGAAGGCTAGTCTAGATACCTCGCAAAATCTAACTATTAAAAAATTTAGGAAAAACCATCCTCAATATCAAACCCATTTACCTTAATCCTATTTTCTTTGTTTTTGAGTTAGTATAATAATACTCTTAAAGTAGTTTAGTAATTTAGTTTAAGTTTAATTTTTGAAAAAAACCATCCAAACTATTGAAAACATTGTAACTATTTTATTTATGGTATTTCCCCTTTCACATCCATCCAAATCAAATTTTATTCAAAAAAATAAAAAAGAAGAATAACCAGAAGACCCTAGGATTTAGGGAGGCCTGAAATAGTGAAATATGAGGGCATCCCCTCTAATTAAATTAACACACTATGGTTTGAAACTATTGATAGGGAGTAAAAGAGTGATGTTGGAGCTCTGGACTGCTAAGGAAGCTATATGATTCGTGACCTTATTACCCTTTCACCAAGTGTGAGTCACTTGGATATTGTTCCCATGGATGGATCTGTATTTCATGAAGAAGTAAGCAATAGACGATGGGGGGATCCTTTACCAAGCATGGATACATAAAGTATCCTGGAATTAGTCTCGACCTGGGTTTTCTCTAGCTTCTCTTGGATGCATAGGGACAGACCCATGAATATGGTCTTGGCCATGTCCAAGAGTGAAGTTCCATTGTCAAAGAAGGCAGATAAGGACAACACCGCATCCCCCCAGGTCCACAAACCACCCCCTCTTTTCATCACCCCCATAGTATAGGACCCGTCCATGTTTAGTTTGAACCTAGAGTGAGGGGGTTTCCAGCACACCCATCTCCCCTGCTGTTTGACCCTGGAGGGTAGAGCCGAGAAACCACTAAGCTGGAGAATATTGAAAGAGGGGGCCTCCTTTAAGTACATGATGATCACAACCAAATCACTGAGAAGGAAACGGGTCCACGTGATGTTGAACCTTACTATAGGAGTAGATCCTTCGAACCTCTCTTGATTCCTGGATTTCCACAAGCTCCAGTATCTTGTACTGAGAACCAAGGATCAAATCATTTGATCCATCTCAGAACCATCCATACCATGGAACAAGCTCTCCACAAAAGATCAGTCATTCTTATCATGAGAAAAAAATCACTGACAAACCTCTAAAGCTAGACCACACCGCGCAAGCCCAATCCCCCTAAAAAAATAAGTATTTTGTGCTCTCATCTCGTCCATTGTAGCAACATTGGCACCAAGAGGCCAAGCTAATTCATAGCATTCTGATGGTATCATCAGTAGCTAATGAGGAGTTCCTGATGTGCCATGTATGGAAATTAAATTTTTTTGGAATCTTGTGACACCACACTGCACCGTTCTACACATCCTTAATATCCTACTCAAAAAGTAGCCTTTGAAAATATCTACTGGAGAAGACCCATGAGGAAGTAGGACTGAAAGCGCACTTGTCCATTTCATTATTGAAATCAATGGTCTCGAGAAGGGCTTGTTGTTGCTCATCCATAATTTCCATAGTGAACCTAGGATATTGCCAAGCTTCATTATCCATGATTAGTGGGGTTGGGAAACTACAGAAAATGAGAATAGAGACTGCCCAGTTCTTGTGCCAAAAGAGGAGATCCCCTGTGCCCACTATCCATCTAGAGTGTAATTGAAGAGTCTGATACATGGGATAAATTTTCTCCCACATAGGAGAAGCATATCCTCAGGCATCCTCCACACTTCCACCATAAAAAGAGACATAGAATTTCCCCATAAGGATCACTCCTCAAGGATTTCCTAGGTGAGCTTGGGGTGAATGCAGGGCATCGTGCTCCGTAGACTCTTAACGTTAATCCCACTATCCTGGACGGGCCTCACCATCCTTCCACATGAAGCCCAGTGTATCTTAACTTCAGTTATTTCATCCCCAACAAAGATACAAATGATCTTATCAATATTGCTAACCACTCATTGAGGATCATTGGAAGAAGCCAAATCATGGACATGGATGGCCGATAGAACACTATTCACCAGAGCTATACGACCCTCAAAGGATAGAAACTGGTTTTTATAGTTAAGGATGAGGCCATTGATTATACTAACAACGTGATCATAGTCTCTTATTCAATGTCTACCTGAAGAAATAAAATATCCCTAGTAGTCCATCAGAAAATAGCCATGCTACATGTCCATGCGGTTGCATAGAGAAGAAACCCACGTATGAGAGGTTTTATTTGAGATGTAAATACTACTTTTGGAAATAATAATGACTTTCCCACTACAGAAGAAGTATCCAACCATAATGTCCTTGATCCCACAAAAAGATCCTTAGACACTATTGATGCTGATTATTATATCACCGGCGAACATTAGATGAGACCCCATTTGACTGTTCATCTTCCTCATGAAAGGAAGAATAACACCTTGGGACCTACCCTATTGATAAGCTTGCTGAGGGTATCTTGTGCTTGCGTAAAGTTGCTAGGAGAGAGTGAGTATACCTCATGGAGACCTCTTGTTGCCTTGAAGAAACCACATGTCTTCCATCTGAACGAGACCAAGCTCCCCGATGAACTGAAGCTCTTGAAAAAAATGGCCACTGCCTTGTCCGAGAACCTAATACCCGATAGAAATATATTGATAAAACTCTATTCTATCCTATCATATTCCTTGATCATATCTAGTTTAATTTCCATGTTGGATCCCTGGGTTTTTATATTAATGTCCCTTATTATCTTTAGATCTATATCTATTTCTCCTTGGATGGTGAGACCTCTCACAGAGTCATGCTGCTCAACTGATATCCACCCAGGAAGAAGACTGGACAACCTCTAGTTTAACAGACATGCCATGATCTTATAGGGGAAGTATCATAGGCTCATTGTCCTATAGTGCGTGAGAGAAGAAGGATCCTTGATCTTAGAAATGTGAACCGGGGTAGTAACACTATCCACATGAGGAAGGAAACCTCCTCAAAAGTAGTCCTGAATTGCAGCGGTTATATCATGCTTTACAACATCCCATACCCCCTATAAAAGGATCTTGGAAAGCCGTCAGGGCCAGGAGTGCTCTCTTGATTGGACTTCTGCCTGGATGCATGAATCTATTTCTCACTGGGTATCACCTCTAAGACCCCGTTGTCCTGATTAGTCACAAAAGTGGGGATCGAATCCGACAGCGCTGCATTGACCCTGGGATACCTGCTAGGCATCCTCAGTTTTGGGCCAGCCAGAAGGTCCTTTAAGAAAGAGTGTGCCATACTCCCAACCAATTCACAGTTATCGGTTCAACATCCATACATGAGTAAGATGTTTTTTGTGTGAAAACGCCTCCTTTATCTGATGCACACATGAAAAAAGGTAGAGTTTTTATTTCCATCCTTCAACCACCCCAACCAAGAATAGTTCCGAGCCATCTAATCCTGTTTAAGAAGCTCTTCCTCCAAGCACATCTTTTTCCCCACAAGGTATTCAAACACCGAAGTGTCCCAATCCACCTCCAGGTTAGATTCTAATATTTTGATGCTCTGTTTAAGGACCTCCAAGTTATGATCTAAGATAGTTAACTTCCTATAAATTTTTTTAACCCCTGTTTCAGACTCCACAATTTATTGTGGAGATAAACCCACGTGTGCACCTGGGTGGGTGCCTCCCATATCTCCCTTACCAGCCACTGATAGCCTTGGATCCGAGACCACTATTAGCAGAACCTTAAGGACTGTGGAAAATATTGTTTGGGAAACATAGACACCAAAATATGAGAATGGTCAGATATACCTTGGGCTAAATGCTTCACCTTGGTCTCTAGGAAGGAGGTGATCACATTGTTATTTGGAAAGAAATGATACTCCAACAGCGCATTCCCCCTGTTTGGTTATTGCACCACGTATACCGATTTCCATAGTTCACCAAGTCGAGCACACCCTTGTCTGCCATGAAGAGGAAGAAGTCCAAACTGGCTTGACGAGGGAAAGAAACTATACCCTTCTTCTCCTCTGGATCAAGAATGGAGTTAAAGTACCCCACTACATACCACAGTAGGTCCTTCAGATCAAAGATCCATATCCCTTGCCACAACCTTTTTCGGACCTGAGCATCGTAGCTCCCATATACGAATGATACAAAAAATCATTCCCCCCATTCAACACTTTCATGATGAGGAATTGATCCCCCGCCTTAACCAGATGCAACGAAACCTCCTTATCCTAGAAGATCCAAATATGGTTGTTAGTCGGATCTGCGTGCATGGAGCCATGCAAATGGACTTTGGATCGAAGGACTTGATATTCTCCTTGTTTTTCTTTTGATCAAGAACCACAACAATACACACTTTATTTTTATTAACTTTTGAGGCTATAAGGTCTGTCTTCACTTGGGCACCCAGGCCGCAGGAGTTCCAGATTGACATTGATAACTTTTAGAACTGGGGAGCCCAGCTTTGGCCCCAAGCTGAATGGTATTCATGCTACGGGGAGAAAGACTTTACCTATGGTATCTCATTTGTGCTTGAGTACACACTTCTAGAATCTGAATAGAAGGAACTAAAGCTACAGGTGATCCAGGTATAGGAAACCCCACAGACCTCCCCTTCGCCACCTTTGAAGGGGAGAGGAAGAAGGGGTTCTGATCTTCCTACCCCTCTATGACAGATGTCTATGATAAACCACCTGAAACACCACTAATTTTTTCCAACACCCCTTCCTCAAAAATGAGGGGAATCTGAGGCATGCTACCCAAGGCCCCCTTCAACTCAAGAACATCAACAAAATTGACACACAACGGTTTCCACGACGCTCACAGTTCCCATATAGGAGACATAGTACCTGGGAACTTTTTCCATAACCACCGAGCTGAACGTAACTGGCCCTGGAAGAGAATACATTCCGAAAGGACACTGATCATCAAGGTAGATACCTTTCCCTTGAAAGGTACCAGAACCCAGAAAGAGGAGGCCTCGTTAACTAGTGGAGGGGTATGCCGAGGCTCGAGGGCTGAAACAACTAAAAGATCATGATCACCTTCCTATTGAACGACACCCTCTCTTGCGAGGTCAGACTCTGGGCCACCTGGACTGAGAGGAAAGATGTTCCCCCTCAGAGTAAACCTGATGTCCTAATGAAAACTGCCCCACTTTCAGTTTCTACACAGTTTCCTGGAATGGACCTGAAGGCCCCAAGAAGAATAGAACCTAGGGAACACTGAGGAAGATAAGACCTGCTCCTAGTCCATAACGTCCCTTACCTATAACAGTACCTTCTCTGGAAGCGGCAATGAAAGGTCCAACTAAAAATAGATTATTGGAACCAGAATGTCTTCATAAGAGAGGGTGAATTCTTCTTCGCACAAGAAACCACAAAGAGAGTCTCCAATCACCTCAGGAAAGCAAAATTTTGAAAAGGTAAAGGCATTCCAGGGATACCTATCCAAACCGTAGCACGATGGAATTCTTTCTCCTTATGATCCTCGAAAGACCAGAGAGCTAGAATGAACCTCCATCTCCCAAAATCTCTGTGTTCTTTTCACCACGAATAGATAAAATCCACCTCTGATTCCAACACCATACAAAAGGACTGGCGGTGAATCACAGAGAGGCGAACATGACCCAGCAACCCCAAAGATCCCATGAAGTACTTGAAATCCTTTAGGGAAGGTTTCTCTACCCAAAAAATGAGCTATTAAGGTCCACTAAAGATACAAAAACTCCTTTGAAAACGCCACCAGGGGAACCTACAAAGAAATGAAATCAATGTCCCTTGAAACCACCAGAGAAACCAGCCGCACATTCGGGAGACAAATCTTGAAAGGAGCTCGAGACAAGCCACACAGGGAATCACAAAAGGAACACACAAGCTTCCGAGGCTGAGGGAGATCCCTAGTCCTCTCAGGGTCAGAACCTGTGAAAGCACCGGGATCTAAGGTTAGAGGATTCAAGATCACAGCATGAGCCTCGCCGGTTGAAGGAGTAACGGTCAGGAGATTTTTTAAATCCAGTGCGTGAGGCACATACTCTTGAGTGAAGAAATCCATATTTTTTTTCTTCAAAAAAACTTTTTTCATGACTATTCTATACTTAGTAGTTTGTATAGATAGGTAATTAGTTTTTTATCTTGAAATTACTGAGATAATTAATGATTCTCTTGAGTGACGATAGTGATTTTAAATTAAAATAGACTTTGGAAATAGTTGAAGGTGTGAGAAACCATCCAAATAATTTTTAATGATGAATCAGATGAGATTTGAGGAGAAAGAACCTTTAGATGATCATTTTGAGTTGAATTGAGGCATTGGATAAGTCCCTCTATATATTTGAGTTAAGGTGAACCAATTTTTCTAATTATAGTTTTAATGTTATATTTGAAAAAGATGAACTGTATACGCTTTCTAAGGTTCCCAGACATTATAATATTGAACTACAGCACTTTTTTTGGTTTTAAGACTTAATAAGGTTTAGTACTTTTTTAAAAATCAACCTTTTAAGTTACATCTCAATAATAAAGGGACTTTATATTGTTTTGTAAAAGTTTTTGTAAGTTTATCATACATAATAAGGTTTTGTAGGTCAATATAACGATCAATATAGGACTTCTGAAAGTTATGTACATATTTTTATTAATAAAGTAATGTATTTAAATTATTGTTAGGAATTTTCATGACAGTTTTTAGAACTTTTTAAGGTTGATATGAAATTTTTTAAGGTTATGTAGATTGTATGATTGATTTTTTCAAAACTATAATATTCAACTAACCCTATGAAAAATAATAAATTTCATCAAACATTATGAAAACTTATAGGCTTTTCAATGAACATTTTCGGATTACCTCTATGAAGTTTTTTTGGGATAAACAAAGTAAGGTAAATTTTTGAGAACCCTTAGAAAGTTTGATTTCTATAATGAATTATTTCGAAGAGAATAATAAAATAAATTGATACTTTGTTATATATTCTTCATCAAAACAAATATCAAAATAAGTGTTTTTAATTCAATTTGAATTTTGAGAACTTCTCACAGCAAAGGAATGTTCCATATCATGACTGCATGATGCAATTCATATATGAAAGGATATCCAAGAGTTTAAATATAGTGGATTTTAATGATATTTTTTGAATGAACTAATACTGAATTCCATAAATATTTGAATTGAAAATATCAACTAAGATTTTGAGATTATTATGGGAGAATTTAAACTAGAAAATATATAGTAGTATAAATTAATAGGATATTTATTTAATAATGATTGAGGGGTTTCCAAAATTTAATCTCGAGAAAAAATATTAGTTGGGTAATATGAAAATCAAATTAAGAGAAGAAAAATAAAAAATATCTCAATAGCTTAAAGATAATATTATAATGCTTCCAAGAGAGAACAATTGTTAGTATTGAATAATAAGACCTCAATTACATTTCGGAATTACCTATGCATCAATGAAGAAGGAGAACAAAACTGATCAAGAGAATAAGGAGGCCAATAAAAAATCATCTATTTTAAATCCCCTGGTGAAGGTGAGAAGTTAGAACATCTTAATGTGACCTTTGATATCATGTTATCCCAAGGAGATCTAGAGAGTAAGGCCAAGAGATCCCATTGAATATCTAAATGTGAGAACATGAATGGGAAAAAGGCCGATGCACACGCTACACTAGGATATAAGATAATTTAAATACAAATTTAATAATGTATATAAGGACCTTTGAAACACAGGTGTGATGCAGTATAAAGAAACTGTCAGGAGACTAAAATAAAATATTTTTAGTATATATATTTATCTTGAGATATCCAATATAATGGTTTCCTCTAGAGGTGGATAATATATTCACTTGAGGTCTAAGAATTTTGTGATATTTTTAATCAATATTGTTTTGGAGATAACCTTTATTTATACTCACAGTGATTTATATTGTAAAATCTAGGTCATGGAACTAAAATCGATCCTAATAATGAGTATGATTCTATATTAAGGCCTAACCATATACGAACAATTGTGTCATGTTCATTTATTTCTTCAAATAATTAGTTAAGGTAGAGAGACACACAAAGAGTATCTATAGAACTTAAAAATTTATAGAGAATGGTTTAAATGAAAGAAAACATTAAAAGAAAAGGGATAACTAATTCACCCTTCCCACTCCCTGTGATCTACAAAAACCTATGAACTTTAACATATGAGATATCAATCATATAAATATTAGTGATTATACTGGTGATGATAAGGGGGTGATCATAAAACAAGAATATAAGTATGAAAACATAAATATAAAATCATTACCAAATTAAATATGTACAATGGAACGTAACATGAATCATATCGTAAGGACCATGGAATAAGATTGTTGTGTATGCAGAAGCATAGAAAATAATAACATATGTTAAGGATATTTTCCAAGACCATATTTATATGTTTGAAAAACATTTTTATATATTGGACTTGGATAACATACCATGTCCCATAACATATCATCTCATGAGATAAAATCATTACAAAATGAATTAGAGAACTATAACGTTTTAATCCCACCAATCATCTAATGATATAACAATAAATATTCATTCCACATGAAAATCAGTATAAATCCATAATATCGTAATTAAATTATGAGAATAAATCAAGTTACATAAAATATTTCAAAATATATAAAAGTAAACAATTAAAGAATGAAATTTGTCAATTATTTTAAAGAATATATCTATTGAAATATAAGTAGCATTAAGGGTTATTGAAATAGATTAAAATAACATTAAAAGATGAAACAAATTTTTGTAATAGTTAAGAATAAATATCCTCTGAATTTTAATATTTTTCTTGTAAAAAAATAAAATATCTATGAATGGGTTTAAAATGAGAAGAAGAAATTAAATAAAAACTATTTTAAAGAATCATATTATTTGAAAACATTAAATATAATCTTTTTTATGAAGATAAAATTAATTATTGTGAGAAAAGGATTGAGCAATAAATGTAAAGGAAGTAATAAAAATTGAATACATTCCCACATCTATAAGAATGTAAAATCTAATTTGAAAAGGACTTATCATATAAATAGTATTTTTTTCAAATAAACCAATGACGCAATTTAAAGAATATGGTCATTTACAAAAAGGATTCCAACTAAAAATAGATAGAAAGAAAATTACCCATACCTATACTTCTAACTTCCTCAATTACACACTAACTCCCTAGAAAATAAACATAAAATTCTTAATCACCAAATTTTGAATAGTATTAATATACATTATTTTTTATACTAATAAATTATTTCTATTTATTATATATATATATATATATATATATATATATATACATTAGTTACTTATAGTCCGATTTCATCATCATAAATTAATAGTATTGATTTTTTGTACTAGATTTAATATTGAAAGGTCAATAATAATTTATTATCAACAAGTACATCACTTAAATAATATTCAATGTATTTTAATCATAATTTTATAATAATATATATTTCCAAATTCATTTTTTGGAGGGTACAAATATAGTTCGTATAGATGAAATTCATAACATGAATTTTTCAGCTAATATTACAAAAAATAATTGGTTACTTTATAATGAATATTAAATTTAGTGTCACCATTTTCAAAATATAAATAAAAAATAAATTACTCATTAATTTCAAATATTACCAATTTTTATGTTTGGTATTCATCCATGATGAAAATAATGAATATGGTATAACATCGTTCATGCATGCAGTTAAACTGACCAAAACATGAACGTGTTGTACGAATGAGCCTGTAAGAATATAAAATTAATTTATTATTATATCATTTTTAAAGAATCATAAAAATACTAAAAATATTTTATTATATTTGTTAATAACATTTAAGGAGTGTGGAAATTTTAATACAAATGGAAAGGATATATGAAAACTCATTATTTACATTGATGGAATTAATTTTTCTAGTAATGAAGGATTTATCCATTGTTATTATGGCTTCATCCTATTATAAATTAGATAGAAAATTATAGGAGGGAGTTCAAGAATTAATTCAATTAAAAATAAAACTATAGGTGTTAGTATGAATGGGTATATTTGGTGTTATTTTATTAATGAGTTTGAGAGACATATTTCAAAAAAATCATTACATAATGATTAAGGAATTTCATTTTAACCTTAAAAGTGACGCATAAGTGAAATAAATCAAGTAATTACTTCATTCCATTAACAAGTAACATTTATATTGTTTTTCATAATTTTATAAAACATTTTTACCTAATATATTACTTTATCATTTTTATGGTTTACTGATGTAATTTATTATTCACCTAAGTAACTTATTTTCTTCACTAAGAATGAAATTGTATCACATATATATTTTTTATTCCCTAATTCAAAATTAAATTAAATTTTCTGAAAATAAATATATAAATATGATAATGTTTACTTTAAAATGAAAATAAATAATACTTTAGAAAAAATATTATTTCTTTAGTAAAATCAATTTCTTATATAATGGATGATAATAATTTAATTATCATTAATCATTAGTTAATTAATGGATATTAAAATTTTCTTATACATAATTAATAAATGATTTGTAATACACTTTATATTTCTAAAAAATATTATTTATTTGTTATAATAATTTTATTATTCCAATTTTTTATATGTATTGGACATAAGTCCAATGACCATATATCTAATGTCCATATTTCTAATGAACATATGACAGTTATATTACCATCATTGTTTCATATGTATAACCTTACATACCCTAAACTTAACTCATATTCATTTTTTATTTTTTTCTAAAAAATGTCTAGACCATTTCTATTTTTTATTATTTCCACGATTATAATCGGAGATATTCTCATTATGGGAGACCATGAGGATGAATACTTTAGGCTTTCCATATTATTATTTACCTGTGGTTTTATTCCTCTTGTAATTTTCTTAAATTTTTTTTATATATATTTCTTGTAATATTAATTTTTATTTAATTTAATATTAAAATGTTATACCTTAATGGAATAAATAATTTTCATATTAGTTCCTTATTATGCATGGAACATGTTCTTTAAAACATTTATGGAATATTCATAATAAATATGTGCGATTCTATAAGTATTTCATGAATTTATTATATTTTTATAAATTAAAAAATAATATTTTGATTTATTATTATTATTATTATCAATTTGGCGAGAAATTGATTAAAAATGTATAATTAATATTTTTGTTAAAATATGGATTTTTTTATAAGCCAACATAGTTAGTAAAAGGATTAAATAGCCAAAACATGTGTTTTCCTATTTAGTGAAACTTTTGAAATACTTATATATGATAAATTAGTATTTAAAAATAACAAATGACCATACATTTTGATTCTTAAAGAGTTATGATGGTGATGTGATATCATGTTTGTGGGATAATCCATTCTTCCACATATACCCCCCTTATATCCCACCCTATTCCTTAATGTTTATCATATTTTGGCCTTCTTTTTCCCCAAAAAAACTTATATCCTCCCTCTATCTTACTCTGAAATTTCCTCTTTATCCCAAGGAAATAGATTTTTATGATGGATTTGAATTTTCATCTTTGTATCTAATTGAGTTAAATATAAAATAACAACACCAAAATATCAATTTGGTGGAAAACTTTGTCTTCAAATTTCTATAATTTTATATTTTTGAATGATATTTGAAGATATATTGGGTTTTAACTTCACCAATTTCATTTGAATTACTTGATAATCACACACTTACCATTCATCTATTATTGGATAATGAATTTACTTATTCTTGATCTCACAAATGTTAACTCTATAATAATATAATATATATCTTATTCATGTGGATAATATAATTTTTCTAATTAAAGATCTTAAATTTATATCTATGTGTCTTAATCTTCTAGTGATTTCATTATATTTTTAGAACCCTTCCATACAT
Organism: Viscum album; assembly: GCA_963277665.1. NCBI lineage: Eukaryota > Viridiplantae > Streptophyta > Magnoliopsida > Santalales > Viscaceae > Viscum > Viscum album. The sequence continues at coordinate 579,735,601 of OY728129.1, read as the reverse complement.
GAAGGTATTAGAGATTATTTTGGACATTTTTTAGACGTTGATGTTTTCATGTTGTGTATGATGCTCAAAATGTATGTTCATACATATGTATAAATATATATCCTATATTATGTTCCTCACCATATGTAGCTAGTGTTATGTTAGAATGTGGAATTAACAGTAAAATTTTTTGGTAAGAAAAACAAACACAAATGAAAAAAATAATAAATAACACATAAATTTTATATATTTTTTCAATGTGCCTATGACCACATGAGAAGGGAGTCACAATATTTATTTGTCTTTCTATAATCATCATTTGATACAATACAATCAATTTATATGAGAAATAATCTCAATTTAAATGTGGGGAAAAATAATTATGGTCAAGGGTAATTGGGTGGTTCATCTCCCTTGAAATATAGTATGTAGTTATAATGTGTTGGTGACTAAACATTGAAGATATTCATTTAGGGATAGTTACTAAAAACTAAATATTACTCTTATAAATATAAACTTATATTAGTATTGACCCCCATAGATACACACCTCATGACTAATTCTGGGTAAAATCTACACCTACCATCTTTTTGAAATCTTCCAGATTCTCTCTTGGTTGAACCTCTATCATTATACTTACCCCATTTTCATTAGTTTATATCTTATCAATTTTCAATTTTTTTATTCAAATACATTTAGAATCAATTTATATCTAATATTTATGTTCATAGATAGATAATTAAATATTGGATTCTTCCTAAGATAAATGTTACTAGGACTATCATAAAAGTGAATATAATTCTTCAATATGTGATTCATATCCTATAGAAATTTAATTATCCATAAACATTTATTAAGATTTTAGGGATTTGATATATCTTTATTCTATGGTTGATGAGGTAAAGAAATCCTTTAAACAAAATTTTGAGGTAAAAACTACCCTTTCAAATGATATCATGTATCTAGAAACATATGTTCTTATTTCAATGTATTTAGTCATATCTTCATATGTATATCCTCACAAAATAGGTTTTTTCATTTTGAAAACATAAAAACTGACATGATGTACCTCAAGGATAATAAAAAATCCATGTTTCAACAATCTAATTCTCCTTTCCAAGAGTTTATAAAAATCAAGTCGTTATTCTATCCTTGTGAGAAATTTTTTGTCTAATTTACAATATAACATACAAGAGACTCTAGTATTTCTTTCTCCAAAAAATGACTTCTAAGAGGATTAATGACTTGTTTATAATTTATCATATTTAATCATTTATGAAATTTCTAGTTGTATCATTATTGAGATAACCAAATCATGTAATTCTCTTTCCATGGGTACTCTTCACATCATGATTTTTTTAGGATTCTCTTAAGTACATCATATTAATGGAAATGTTTAAATCCTTATTTAGATTGCTAATATTGGTAATATATATACAAATAACCAATATTTCGTCAATATTAATTAAAATAATAATGAAATAAATATCATAAAAACTTTTTATGAAGATATAATAATAAATAGTTATTTATTTGTACACATTTTTCTTTATGAATGTGTCAACTTTATTTTACCACTATCATAGTGCTTGTTTTAAACCATATAAAATTTTATAGTGTTTAAATTCCATATTTTATTTACCTATCCAAGAGAAAAAATGACTGTAATTTTTTTTTAAAAAGAGATAATATTTAATTAAATTTGATTGTTCAATTTTTTTACCACTTTATAATTTTCTTCGATTTGTAACATGGTTTGAAGGCCAATATTCAGTTTTGATTATATACACCCACATGATCTTGAGTTTATTCCTTCAATGTTATAAATCTACTAGGTAAAATATATAGTTCATGTGAAAAGATATCATCCCCTATTATAAATATATATATTTTCCATTCTATATTATAATGACTTGAAAACACAAGATCATAAATGTATAGTTCTCCCTCATCAATGTGAATTACATACTCACGCGGTGAGTATCTATAGATTGGTTTTTATTCATTAATGTATCTCCAAAAATATTCCTTTAGTGAGATATACTTTGGAATATTAGATGAGTAATTCATATCAGTATATAGAGATATATTATTTTGAAACTAATTAATTTTTTTGTGTGTGTGGCGATGTTCTTGGACTATACTATTTTAGATGCACTTGATGTACTCTTTGACAGTTTCACATAAAATTTATTAAAAAAAATTATTGCGAGAGAGGGAATATATTAAATGGTTGTGATTTATCATCAGTTTTAGGAACCATATCCCAATTATCAAAAATAAATAATGGCATTATTGGTTATTGGTCAACTAAAATTTATTTAGTTTGAGGGTCCTATAGCTTTTTAAAATATTTAATCATCTGATTTTCCAAAAAAAATTCATCAATTATTTTGATGATCCCCTTGTTGATAAGATCCCAAATTCTACGCCAATGATCCTATACCCAACTGGTAAAGGCTTTTTCTGGGCATCCAAAAGAACCAAGATTGAATCTGCAGAGGGATAAATTTATGGGGTACTGTTGAAGTGGTGACACTATAGCAACACAGACACTGTAGTAGGGACTATACCAGTGGAGATACTGTAACAACATGGTTACTATAGTAGTATTATTCACAGAATGGTCCTTTGGGAAAAAAATGGGTTTCAAGCCTTTTATTCTGGCCACTTGGCCTTGGGCCTACAGGCAATGTAATGTTTGTCCCTCTATCCAGACAAAAGTTATATTTGATTTAATAATAAAATGAGGCTTTGGACACAACCTTTAAAAAAAATAAGATCATAAAGTCTGTACCTAACCTCTATAAGATATTATCCCATAAATATATAATTATTTCCCTTTATATTCATCTTTATCTTTTAATCTTTAGGAATATATAAAAATTCAATGTGACTTTTACAAGTATAATATATTTTTAATACGATATAGTTCAATATAACTAATAGAGATATATTTTATGGATATATTATAATCCACATTGCCTTCCCCAATAAGATTTTGGAAACATTACATTTGTGATCATATACCTGACTCTCTCATAGATGGTATTGTTCATACACTCTACTGCACCATTAAGTTAAGTGTTTTGTACATTAATCTATTTTTTTTGTTTATTTGAACACTTCTATCAACTAGGATTTTAACTTTTAAGATTCAAATGAAACTTCTTGAAAATATCTTGTGCATAATATTTAGTGCTCAATGAAAATTATCACATTTCAATGGAATAAACAATGATAAAATTGTTAAAATTAATAACACCTCATGGTGAATTGGTTCTCCTAATATATACATTTATGTGTTTAAGATATAATATATCGTCATTTTTAGATTGAAAATAACCATGAAAATATACTCTATATTTCATTTATATGATACAATCAATAAACATATCCAAATGTGAAACTTTAATCCTAGAAAGTGATCCTTATTTGAATGAATTTTAATTCCCTTTTTAGTAATGTAGCCATGTCATTTATGATACCCCTATATAGATAATTCATATATGGTTATATTAATTTTTCAACTATATGGTTTGGACCTTGTAACACATAGAGACTTATCTTTTCCTGCCTCTAGAAATAATAATGGTACCTTAACAATATTCTTTTTCCCAACACCAAAGGTGCTGATATAGCTATCATAAATAATTTTTTTGGAGGATATTAAAATGAAGTGAATATCTAGAATTTTTATCAAATATTTTAATAATAACCAACATCCAATATTAGTGTTTAAAAAAATGTTACCAAAACCAAATATTTTGGATGAAGTGTCATTTCCTATAATAACATGTATAAAAATCACTGAATTATAATATGAAAATAAGTCTCATCAGGGAATAAAATTGTAGGTGGTTTCTAAATCAGTCACCCATGTTGAGTATTTATTTATAATATTGACATGTTTATCTTCATAAATAATAATCACATCACCATTAATAACTCAATCATCATTTGTTTGAGTTTTCCCTTCAAAATCATTCTACTAACCCTTATATTTTAAAACTCTTGAATAATGTTTTTGGGTATTACACAATGGTGGAACAAAAACCATATCTTGATTTAAATTTCAATTTCTTTCTCTTGTTTTTATTTTGTTCTTGCGGTTATTTTTCTCTTCTCTATACTTATTATTTTTTATGAACATTTTTTCAGTAATAACTGCCTCTATTTCAGGGGTATGTATAAAATCTTTCCAAGATGATTATTTATTAAAAATTATTTGCTTGACCATTTATAATTTGATAAATCCATTAGGGTTAATTTTTACCACTTATATGAAATGTGATTCCAAAATCATTGATAAATAAAATAACATCAAATGTTCATACAACTCATAATCAACCATTATTTTTATACAATTAAAACGATTAAAAATAGCTTGTAATATCCTCATGTGATTTAACACATTAATCCATTATTTATTATTTATATTTCAATTAATTTGTATAAGGTTTTATTGGTTCTGTGTAATTTTTCTCACTTATATATTTTTAAATTATCTCCAATGAATAAAAAAATCTGGTTAATTTGGAAATTTTTTGAAGATATTTTTTATATCCAAAATACGATTTGAGTAGCATGGTTTTTTGTGCCTAGATAACTCTTTAACAACTTGAGTAGTGTAGGAATATTTTATCCTATCCTCAAATAGGCTGGTCATTCAAGGATTATTTGATTTTTCTATAATAAATTGTTTCTATTCGGTTTTACAATGGGATTCTAAAATTCCTTAATATTAAAAAAGATATTTTATTTTGGTTTTCTAGATTTCATAATTAAATGAAAAAAATTTAATCAAATTACTGGTATTTTATCTATTAAATTAGTGTGAATAAAAAAAACTAACCATATGAACCGATTTGGCATTTCCAATTTAGTGGAAATTAACTATTGACTAAAAATTAAATTTGTATTTCCAAAAGCACTTTTGTGGAAAAGTGGGGAACCTCACAATAGAATTAAACAAGATCATTTAATATAGAATGAAATCAGAAAATCAATGAATACAAGTATAATTTTATAAGAACTAGCCACTCTATATAATCCCCATTGTAAATTAGAAACATTAGTTTTCAGGTCTTCCTAGATGATTTCTTCAAAGTGTGGGGCCATGTTATCCCACGTTTGAATACATTCATCTATATTGATCTTCTTTCCATAAAATCATCATTCCAGAATGAAGTATTTTTTATTTATTCATACCCTTTTTTTCTTGTTAATTTCAACATGGCACATTCTTTCATGTATTCGGTTATCCTTCTTCTTTTTAGCTTTTCTATGGAAGGATCCTTCAGGCATTTCTTATTTTGAGTGAAGGATGTGCTTGAGGCATTATTCTTTTTCTGCCTCTATAGTTTTAGAATTTCTCTTCAAGTATTGGATGGGTATTACTTCTTATGACACTAAATTATTGGGTAAATTTTCATTCTCTTTCTCCATAGAAGGTGAAAACTCTTTTTTTGCTGACATTGTCTCAATTGGCATAAGAATTTAAGAGTAATATTTAAGCCCTTTGGGATTTTCCACCTTGATCACTGTGTGTCCCTATGAGTCTCAAGTTAATTTCTTCCCCTTCCTCATACTTGGGATATAATGAACTCTACCATGGATGCACTCAACAATATATATTGAAAAATGATTGGATGTTCCATCTTCGATCATGTTACTTTCCTTCTTTCCATATGATACCGGTAAAGAATTAGTTTCTTCAACACCTTCTAATGCATCAACACAATTCTTGGGACCATTGATCCTACTTTTCCACATTGGTACCACTATATTATATCCTTAACATTGAGAGTTACTAACCCTGTGTTCTTCCAAGACTTGAAAATTGTTTCGAAGTTGGTCTGAGCTAGGGTCGGCCTACAGATCAGTATGCTCCTACAATGGACCTGAACATACATCCATCTATTCTGGCACATGACCAACTAGTGAAGAGGGAGTGAGAGCATTTAAACACTAATAGCCTTAATTTGTATTAAACACCATCCAACTACCATAATTTGATATAAGGAGAGGACATTGATTGAAAATCTTAGTCGAACCTCCCCCTCCATTGACACTGTCTGTTTTTCCCAACCAAATCGTAGCAATAAGAGTTCTCAACCCCCTTCAAAACAGGAAGAGTTACCCCAACATCCAACCAAAGAGAACCAAAGAGACCTGCATAACCCAGCATACCAACATAAAAGCTTATATTTGGTAATGAGATATGATACGAGTGAGAGTAAATCTATAAGTGACCCAGGAGATAACACGACAAGAAAAAATCAAACCAGTTTTCAAAACCATAATTTGATGGAAACAAATTTTTTCTCCAACATGAATCCATACTAAATCAACCAAGGGCTTTAATATGTCCACTCAAACACAGATTTTGGGTGTTATAGTATCTCTAATATTGCATTGTTTAGAAGTGAAATTCTGAAACATTATTTTTTTGGGAAGGAAAATTTACACACATAAACAAACTAAGAGATAACATTGAACTTTTACATGGGTTGACAATGTATCTATGCACATGAGATAAGGGATATAATATATTTCATTCTCTGTAGATAACAATTTAATTATAAAAAACATTTAACTTACATGATAAATGATAAATATTTAAAGGAGAAGATAGATAATTATGGTCAAGGGCCATTCGGTGGTTCTCCCCCTTGAAAAATCCTCAATTATCATTCCATGATATTTACTCATAATTTAAGGTAATAATTAATTATATATTACTGAAAATTGATTATTACATGTATAAATATATTCATAGATTGGGTTTGGTCTTATATAATGATAAGTAATGAAAATTTTGAGTATAAAATCCTCTATGTATATTTTTTAGTCTCATGTTTTATATTTCATCAGTAGGATCATGGGGTTGATTATTGAAACATCTATAATGAATACCCAACTAAAAAAATTATTTAATTCATTTATGAAAATAAATGAATAATTATCTTCTAATAAATATATGGTACATTTTTCAATCCATAATTCTTCTACCCCACACCCTTGTTATCCTCCTATAATTGTACATTCTCAACTTGCCTTAACATTTGAAGATACTATTTTGATGATGGAAAGGGTTGTTCAAAAGGGGTTGCTTCTAATTTAACTATTTATGTTATTACTAGTTGTTTAGATCCTTAAAAAGGCCTAAATATCAATATTCATATTTTTCCACCTAATAAGGCATGACATTCTATCAAGGGGTTGTGGTAGTGGAAACTCTTATTCCCCAACCTTCATTCATATTTTTATTCAATTTGGGCTATAAAGTAATTTTTTTTTGAGATCCATTCTCTACATCAGTTTCCTATGGATTCCATGATGAGATAAATTCTATTTTTATCTTCTTATTATATATAAAACCGTCAAAATTCCATTTTATGTAATTCTCATACTCCACTATTTCTTTAACTAGTTGTTTATACATAAGTTTAATATTATATTCACATATAAAAAAATAGAAAAATTATATTGGAACAAAAAACCATTGCTAATGGGGGAGTAAGGATTTGGTATTACATACCTAGTTACAATTCCTAATCAATTTGATATACTTATATTTAATATTTTAGGAGATAATTTTAGTGATAATTTTCATGTGATTATGTTAAAAAATAATAATAAATTAATAGAAAAAGTTGAGTATACTACAATTTCAGAGACATACCAAACAAAAATAATGAAAATGGTTTTTGAAAAACATTAATTTATAGGATGGATCTTGACCTCACACTGCATGCTCCTCTGCCTTTTTAAGGTTTTCCAACCCATTGCGATTGTTGCGCTTGGATCTGATATGGTGAAGAATCAATCTAGTTCAGCCTTGGATCCTTCTTTTCACGAAAAATATCAACCGACATGCATAGATTCCCCAGGAACTCCATCTTCCCAGTCAGATGTTGGTGCTACTGATGGACCCTCTCACAAGTAGGTTCTTCTTTGAGCGGCTCCTCCACTGCCTTCTCTCCCGCCAGTGCCAAAAATTCATATGGATCAGGTTAGGCCAAGTATGGTTTAGGGTTCAACCGAGATCATGTTATCAGTCTATTACTTATATATAATGATCAGATTTCCGTCATCTTCTTCGGGTCCCTAGCATGATTCCCCTGCCTCCATCCACCCTCTTGCTGAAATCCCCATTAGCATACTCACAAGGCATGACCAGGCGATCCCTCTCCATTCCCACTCTTATAATTTCTCTAAATCTTTATATGGCCCTCATCTTAGATCGTCCACATATGTCACTCCCAATACTCTACAGTTTTTTGAGAAAACTATGGTGATTTATCATCCACCTTGATCCCTAGTTTTGGTTCCCTCATTTAATCCTAAACTTCTTGCAAGCGATTCTATGATGATCAGTCATATATCTTCTATAAAAACTTTTGGGCATTCTGGCGGACCTCTTCTCCACTTATCTAACTATTTATACACTTTATCCAAATTAGCTCTAATTGATGATGAACCAGATTTATTGGAAACATATATGATCTTACCACATTACCCTAATAGTGGTGTCCAAACCTAAACTCAAAAGAAATAATCTAAAGCTTCATCAGAGTACAAAAAATAAACATCCTCATTGAAGGGTTCCAAATACTAAAAACTAGTTTTCTTATGTTTTCCTTCTTACTATAGAATGATCATGTCCTCAGAGTGTGGGTAAAAACTTACATCATTACCAATGAGCTATGAAACTCTAATTCCACCATGGTGGTTGTATTCATACCTTAGCCATCAGGCTTGCATAATTTCTCTATTTTTTTAAAAAATTATGTGTTCAAGAATATTTTCTTATTGATCCTTAGAATCTGAATATTTGGTTGTTAAGAAAATTTGATAGAAAATACAAGTATTCTATATAATATGAAAGAATAAGTACATTCAGTGTATTGGAAACTAACTTTTAAAGTGTAAAAGCAGAGGAAAAAAATAGTACAATTATAAAAAAAAAGAAAAATATAGGAGAACCTTCTTCTCCCACCCAAGCTCTATGGATGAAAATAGAATGAAATAGAGAATTCCATTTCCTCCCTCTCACCTTGCGTTTCTTGAAAATATGAGGGTTCACTTATAACAGACCCCCTATGAAATCACTAAACTTTCCTTCTACCTTTTAGTTTTAACAGATGGATTTTCCTTAACTGAATCTTCTAGTGTGGTTGGACCACCCAAAACTAAATTACCCTAAGAATTACCTACAATTCTAGATCTACCCCTACGTGTATAGATTATCTAGGGTCCCTCTTTACCACTCCCCCCATCTTGAGAGACAAGATTTCCACAATATGAAAAGAGGGAAACTAATTATGAAGGACACAACACTACCACAAAAACAGTTTTTCCCGGTGCCAACCTTTATCAGTACTAACGAAAAAGCGCTGATAAAGGGGGGTAAATTTATCAGCGCTAAAAAAAGAACTAATAAAGGTACCCCTTTATCAGTGCTTTTTTTAGCACTGATAAAGGTACCCCCTTTATCAGCACTTTTTTAGAGCTGATAAAGGGACCCCCTTTATCAGCAATTTTTTTAGTAGCGCTAATAAAGGGGGGCTTTATCAGTGCTTTTTCAAAAAGTGCTGATAAAGGGTCGAATTCAAGAAAAAATTAATTAAAAACAATATATAAATATAGTTATATAGTTATATAGTTATATTGATATAAATATAATATATAATTTTTAAATATATTTTAGATAAGTATAAATATACATTTACACTTAATATACTTAATATATAAGATATTTAGTGAAAATGGAATATAAAAATATTAAATTTTTTTAATTTAATAATTTGCTAATTATTATGGAGGAATAGTCATTTCATAACAATTTGAAGACCCAAAAAACAAAAAAAATTAAAAAAAGATCCAAAATATGTGGAAAACACAACTCGAACTTCAAACGGACATAACGTTTGATCTGGGTGTCCGTTTGAGCTCTACCACATATCAAATCGAATCCTGTGACGATCTCTACACCCCTATGACTGGGGGGACCTCAGTAAAGTTCTTTTGAGGCCAAAATAGGCCCATAAGGCCTCCAAAACTATGTTTTTAGCCGGGGTACCCTGATTTTTTAACATTTTGTGGATTTTCATCCTCGTTTAAGGGAGTATTATTGGATTTGTTTTGGTTGGGACTGAATTTATTCCAAGGTATTACATTCGTATTGAAATTATGTCTTTGAAATTTTATCATTTTTTATAATGCACTGCTATTTATAATCAAATATATATAAATATATACATATTGTTTATACATTCACACATAAAAATTTAATTATAAATATAAATAATAAAATATATTTACACATAAAATATATTAGCTTTATCTAAATAATAACTAATATCCATTTTATTTAAAATACAAATATATGAATATTTATATACCAATATATTAATCTAACTATATATATATTAATATAACTACATATATATATTAATATAACTATAAATATATATATTAATATAACTATAAATATATATATTAATATAACTATAAATATATATATTAATATAACTATATATATATTAATATAACTATATATATATATTAATATAAATATATATTACTATATGAATAAATATAAATAAATATATGTATATATATAAATAGAGACATCATGAAATAGAAAACAAATAAAAATAGAGTAGTGGTAAGGGATTAGGCGCGCGGGGGGGCGGGGGGTGGGGAGGTCTCAAGTTCAAAACATGGTGGAGGCAGTGGCGCACACACATGGGGGAATATGGTCACTAGCGCTGATAATGGGTGGGGGATAGCGCTGATAAAGGGTGGAGGGGGTGCGTGGGGGTGCTGAAGGTGTGGGAAGGCACTGATAAGGGGGGTGTGGGGGGGGGGGGGCTCAAGCGCTGTAAAAATCCCCCCCCCCCCGAGATTTCCATGATTTTTTTAAAAAACTAAATTTTAATTTTTTTAAACATTTATCAGTGCTTTGTTTTTGGGCTGATAAAAGCCCCCTTTTATCAGTGCTTTTTTTAGAACTGATAAAAGGGGTCTTTATCAGTGCTTTTTGGAGTGCTGATAAAGGGGACCCCCCCCCTTTATCTTCGCTGGATTTAACAGCGCTTTTCCTAGCGCTATTAAAGGCCATTTTTAGTGCTGATAAAAGCAGTATTTGTAGTAGTGTAGTCATCCTCCAAAGTAGCGTCCTCACTAGATTAGATGCACCTTTGAACAAGATATTGAGGAATATTATTGTTTCCCTACTACTGAAAATGTGTATCCATTATGGATTTGGGTTCAGAACAAACAACTAAATCAAGGGACAAATGTTCTGGTAAATAATGTTGTACGGTAATGTTTCCCACTATCTTTTTCAGTTGAGAATTGAGGAATACTCGGTAGAGGTAAGCATGGGAGTGTAACTTCAAATGGATTGTGATAGGTCCCATATGTTTTAAAATGTAGGAAGTGCCATAAAATTTGGGAGAGACTTTTGAATTAATCTATTGAGCCAGTGAAGTCTACTGATGAGGGTGCACTTTGAGATACACAAATTGTCCCACCAGAACTTCTATGTGGCAATGGTGTTAGTCATCCCACTATTTTATATATATCTGAGAGTGATGGAAATGATGTTGAAGTTGGCATAAGTCCTTATCTCAATCTCTTAAAGTAGTACCAACAATATCCACCTGAATTTACGAAGGTTGAGAACTGAGAAGAGTGGGGAGTGTGTGTTTATATACCACCTCAAAAGGATTCGTACTGATTGATGAATTATAAGAGGTTTTATAATTAAATTTAGCCCAAGGTATCCAAAAATACCATGATTTGGTCTACTCTCCAACAAAGAAATGGAGGTAGGTCTCAAGGAACCATTTGAAAACCTCCATTTGACCATTGGTTTGAGGATGATAGGATGAACTAAATTTTAGTTTATTATGGTGAATACAGAAAAGTTTAATCCAAAAAACAATAAGGAAAACTGAATTATGATCACTTGCAATGGACACCTGCATCCCATGCAACTGAACCACTTCTTGCACCAAAACTGCAACCACAGACTTGGCTATATATGGATTTTTCAATGAGATAAAATGATCATACTTTGATAAATGATCAACTAAAACCAAAATCACATTAAAGCTGTAAGATTTTGGTAAGCTTGAGATGAAATCCATAGATATATCTGACTAAATGAGTGTATGAATATCAAGGGGTTATAATAATCCTTCTATGTCCAACGTGATATATTTGAATTGTTGGAATATGTCACAAGTCTGAACAAAATCTAGCACATAGTAGTGCTTACGTATCCAGTTTAAATTAACATCCAACCTTCTAAAATACCATATAATCCAAAATGACCACCTTGAGGTGTGGCATGAAATTCAGTCAAAAGTTGGGGTATCCATGTAGGATAAGAATAAATAAAGAGATGAACTAACAATGGAGGATACCATTAGAATAAGTCCAATGAGGCTTAGAAGAACTATCCACTTGAAGAGCTTGAATAACCAGCTGTAGTGCATGGTTAGACTCGACTATAACAGTTAATGTAGAACTATCAACCCCCACAATATATAATTGAATAAAATGAGATTCAGTTGATTCTTACTTCCAGGACGAAGAATTTGCTACTGAATTAGCAGATCCCAACTGGAATTTAACATTAAATCAATAGCCAAGTAATTTTCAATACAGTTTTTTTGATCGACTGACATGACTCATTGATGAAGGAGGAATTGAAGGATATGGTGGTCTAAAAATACTATGAAAGTGATCCCCAATAAATAAGGGTCCCAATGTTGGATGGCTATGACTAAAACCATAATTTTCTTTTCATAAGTGGCCTTGGATAATGTTTTATCCTCAATGGCCTTGATGAAATAAGAAATTGTATAACGATTTTTCATATGTACCACGCCAACCCCCCATCCCGAAGAATCACATTCCACCCCAAAAGGTTTGGTAAAATCAGGTATGGCTATCCCTAGGGTGGTTGTGAAAAGGATATTTAAATGCTCAAAAGTATATTGAGTATTAAAATTCCAAAGGAAAGATGTTTTCCATGTCAAAACTATGAGTGGTTGAGAAATCTATCCATAAGTGCAGATAAAATTTCTATAATAGTGAGTGAGGCCAAGGAAAGCACACACCCCCTTGACGGAAAGAGGTTGGGTCCAATCAACCACATCCCGAACCTTGGCAGGATCAACCGACATGCCCTCATGAGAAATAATATGACCAACATAACCAATACAAGTTTGTGCAAAGAGACACTTATTGGGTTTGGAAACAAAAATAATGAAGCTGAAGTGACTGAAGATCTAATTGAAGATGTTGAAAATGCCATGGTGAATCCTTTCTATAAATAAGGATAGCATCAAAAAAAAAATTGTTGAGACTTGGGAAAATACATCATTCATGGAATCCTGAAACGTAGCTGGAGAATTGGACAATCCAAAAGAAATTACTAGATATTTATAGTGGCAGTTATGAGTATGAAATGAAATCTTTTCAATTTCAATTTCCCGCATTCTGATTTGAGGGTATCCATATTATAATTCCAAATTAGAAAAATATTTTGCACCACCCACTTCATCAAGAAATTCATCGAATAACATAATAAGAAATTTATCAGGGACAATAAATTGATTGAGGGATCTGTAATACCCACAAAGTCACCATGTCCCATAATTGTTTTACCAACAACACAGGGCTAGAAAATGCACTGGTTCTAGATCAAATAAATCTAAGTTATAGAAAATAATGAACCTGTTTAAAAATTTCATTTTTTTGAAAGTGTAGGTATTGATAATGGTACACTACCTTTGGTCCCTAGCCCTACTACAACCAAATGATATAATTCCATTGGAGAGGAGGTGGAAGTCCCTTATGGTCACTAAAAATAACAGGGAACTCCTGTAACAAACTATTCAAGGCTTGATGTTGCTGTATTGGCATAAGTGATGTAAGAGATTCATCATTTCTGCCTAAAAATATGTGATGTAGAACATGATATGTAAGATGTATAGAAGAGATGTTTAGACATGTTTTTATATGAAAGTAATGGGGAGAACCAGTAATATTGTAATCATGACCAGAAAATTGAAAAGGAATTGTCATTTTTGACAAAATTTTCATGAATTCACCTAAGGTGTGCAACCCTTAATTGCCCAAAATGAAGTCCGAACTGCCGAAATCCATCAAATAAGCATCCATGAAAGAGTAAAAATTTCCAATCATCAATTGATGTTGTAAACACAGTCCCTAAGTGTGAATATGATGACCATCTTCAAGTTTGACCCATAAGAGTGGTGATGCCAGAATAGATAACTGAAGTAGTTCAACCGCCGTAGGGGAAATAAAATTATGAGTTTCTCTACTCTCTAAAATAATCAGAATTGGGAGATCTATAAAGTGGCCCTAAAGCTTTAGAGAATTATCATTCATGTTAAGTGAAGTTGAAACTTAAAACATAGTACTATGATCCGGGGAAGAAACAACAAAGAATTCCCCCTCAATAGTAGGAGTAGAATCCTCGACTGGTGGTCCATAAAATTCATCCACTAGAACTTAATCATCTTCCCCCAATATATTGATACATAGCTTAGAATTAATACATTTATGAAGGGGATTATATATAAGACATCATTAAAAATATATTACACATTTTGGATGATCCTCTCACTACTGAAAGGATAAAAAGCGGGTGTGATGACTGCTCGGAACAAAATGTTTTGAATTGTTAGGATTGAATCTAGAAGTATGCTTGTTGTGTGGATGAGGAAGACAAGAAGAGGGACCAGATTGAAAAATGATTAGTGTTCTGGAATGCAGGGGTAACCAGTTATCAGGATCAAAGGTAGAAAAAACTGGGCGAGGTGAAAATGATTGAAAACAATAACTACCATTTCTAGAAACCACAAGCCTGACATGTCTGGCGATGCACTTGGCCTAGAGAAGAGTCTCTACATTTTGAATCCAAAACCAGCTGTGTATGTACTCATGCAAACCATGTAAAAAATATCCAACACATTGCATCTCTAGTTGATGTGGAACTAAGGAATCCAAGTATTCAAACATGTCAATGTAATAGGCAATTGATGTTTACTAATGTAGTGTAGCCAATTCCTCATACAAATTTTTAATGTCTAAGATACTAAAGTGCACCATCAATTTAGTTAAAAAAAAACTAAAAAAGGTGTGGCATTACCTCTTTCAGAATTATAAACTGGTGTACAACAATACCTTCCATGTAGACTTGAGAGAGAGAGATCTTAAAATCTTATGTAGTTTCCTAAACTTGAAAATAGTTCTCTGCTCGGGATAGACAACCCCATGGGTCTGAACCATCGAAGATAGAGAGCTCGATGTAATGAATCTAAAGGAGATGATCCAAGGTATTAGGAATGATAACCATAGGTATTGAGTGAAATCCGACATTGGAAAGAAGGGCGATACTTCAATTATACATGGTTCCAAAAAGATGAGGAAGTGGTTCATCGAATGAAGGGAGATCAGGTCAATGTGCTTATTTCTCCACGTGACAGGTCATTAAATAGTGAAATTCACCCGGATTTTCCCACTCATTCTACCAACACAAAGGATCAGCCTTCGTTTTCTGTAATATTTCCTAAATTTCCGAAAATTACACTTCCAAAGGTCCCAATATATGTTCGATTCTATCCATACAGAAGATTTGGTGGGTCTCCATAAAAGAAGAACCGAGGAGAAGAAAGAAATATTTTCTCTCTTCACAAGTAGTAGGTCAGACCAAATTGATAGAAATCACAAGTATTCCATATAATAAAAAGATGGATAAGTATAATCAGTATATTAAAAACCTACATTTGTAGTGTAAAAGAAGAGGAAAACAAAAATACGATTTTATAAAAAAAGAAAACTACAGAAGAACATGATTATCCCGCCCAAGATATATAGTCGAAAATAGACTTAATTAGAGAATTACCTCCCTCTAATTCTCTCCTTGTGGGTCACGAATATATGAGGTTTCACTTCTAACAGACTTCGTCCTATGAAATCTCTGAACGTCCCTTCTACCTTTCTGTTTTAATATCTATATTTGGCTTAACCAAATCTTCCTGTATAGTGGAACCACCCAAAATTAAATTCCCTTGAGCATTACCAATTATTATAGATCTACCCCAAAGTGTATAGACTATCCAAGGCCCCACCATAACATAATAAAACATTAAAAGTGACATGATAGTGGCTTCAAATCAGTTTATAAGCAGTAATATCTTCATGGGTTTTCACTATCCTTTATTCACCTTCATTTATACCAAATATGACTTATAGGAAAGAGAGGTTCCATAGAAGGACCTCATGATCATTAATATGGAGTTCACTCCATGGTTATAGGTGGAGAATTTAGTTTAGTTATGGAAGACTATGAAAAAAATTCATGACTCCTTCTATTTTAAGTCCAATCAAGACTTTTTTTAATTCTTATCTAGGTCTGGACCCTGGGACATGGGATATATAGGTTTCCACATCACCGTTTTTAACAACAAGAAGGGAACTAACCAAACAAGGTTTATTTTAGAATTATACCTTCGGAACATTAATTACACCTCTTCATATCTATACACCAAGGTTACACACCTTGTTAAAGCCCTCTCAGAACATTCCCCCATTGTTGTGGAATTTTCATGAAGAACAGATAAAGGGGGGAAATTCTTTCTCTCTCAATAGTGGAGCTTTTTTTAAATTACCACTAGGTTTTGTGAACATCACAAATCAAGATAGTTCATGAATGCCTTTGGATGATCCTACATAAAAATCTATAATGCCTCAAAATCATCCTTCAAGAATGGAACAACAACCAACACCTTCATTTCTTGTTGTTGGGATCGATCAAAACCGATATCAAGAACTGGAAATACATGCTGGAGGAAGATCAGAATGAGGATATTTTAAATGATAATTTCCATAAGAAGAATACCCCAGCAGAAATAATTCTTTAATAGGAATTAATGGTTTGTGACCAATAAAACAATATGTTATTGAAGGAATGTTATATAAATATGGCCTTATTTTAACATTTCATGAAGGAATGTAACCATTTTATCATGAAAAACATTATTTTGGAGGGCAGAACATACACTGATGACTAAGATATAGTGGGAAACACGACCAATCTTCATTTTATGTCTCATCTTATTGGTATGAACCATCTCAGGGAAAGAGGCTACCCGAGGAGTAGTTATGAGTTGTTTGATTCCATTCCATTCAAGGTGTCACCCCATGATAATTTATGTTTTGAGATGATACCTAATGAACAAGATATTTATGAAGTATTTCAGGGTCTTAAACCTGATAGTTTTGTTGGAATTAATGAGTTATTAGGGTCATTCTATAGGTCCTCATGGGACATAATCATGGGTGATATAGTTATTGCGGTGTAGGATTTCTTCAGGGGTGGATATCTCCCATGCATGGAGAGTGATACTACATTGGTTCTCCTCCCTAAGATCAAATATCAATCATTTTTTCATCATAACCATTCGATAAGAATGTGTAACTTCCCATTAAATTTGTTGGTAAGTGTCACTAAAAGGAGAATATCACTGCATTTACCAAGTTGGACCTCTGATGAGAATCGTAGATTTATTAAAGAAATACCAATTTAGGGTTATATCTAGTTGGAACAATAGAAGATAAGATATACCAACCATAAGTCTTTTAGATCAAATGTGGTGATCAAGATTGATATGGATAAATTCTATGATAGAATAAAATGTAAATTCATAATAAATGTTATTACTAGAATGGGATAATCTTCCAGGGCCTGAGAAGTCTTTTTACAGGTGATATAGTTAAACTTGGATTGCTATATAATATTTTGGTAGGAACTAAAGTTTCTTGAAAGTGGTGTGGGGTATCAGAAAAGGGGAACCACTCTTTCATAGTCTTCTCATTATCATACAATATATATTTTTTCAGCTCATCAATAGGAGGCTATCAGTTGATAGCATCCTCCCCTACCATTATGGATAGTCCTTCAGTGTCGTCTCTCACCTCATGTATGTCAAGAAACAATTATTTTTCTTAATTGAAGTAGACAATCAATTTTTGGAATTAATAATACCATTGAGTATTACTGTATTTTTAAAGGAAAATTTCTCAAAAAATTAAAGAGTAGCTTGTATATTTATGCAATTTGGGCCGATAAATGGGATTTTAATATTGAAATGTGTCTAGGAATCAATAGTATGAGATTCCCAATGAATTATATTATAACTCCCTTATCCTAAAATAGGATATTCATTAATAATTTCAAAAAAAAATAGCGGAAAATATCACCAGACATATCTACAACTGGAGAAATCAGTATCTATCCATCAGTGGCTACATAACACTGGTAAATAGATTTCTTACCTCAATTACCATGTGTATTTTATCTTCTATCTTCAACCCAAAATTGGTCACAATTGGTATTGATAACTTCTATCCTTCCATAATATGGGAAATTAAATTAGATCAAAAAAACCATTGGGAATTATGTTACAGGATTGAATGATCGATGCAATAAAGAGACAACAATGTTAGGGGATTTTTGGATGTGGTTAAAACATTTCATCCATGGATGGTGTGGGAAGTTATTTAAAGCCATATTTTTTGGGGTCATCTCATCACTAACAAATACCGAAAGACTATCGATCATACTAGAATGAGATCCTCTTCTTTATGGCATGAAATTCACCTACATTTCTTGGATATTCAATGGCATTATAGGTGGTTCTTCAGTAATGGATGCATTAACTTTTGGAACCTTAATTAGGCAGGTTCCACCCTTGGTTTTCATAGATGTCCAATTCTAGACATGTATTTTAGGTGTGAAAAAGAGTTTCTTGTATTCAATAACTCTATAATGAAAAAGGAGGAACACATGATTTTTGATCTCATTGAGTTGTCTTATGACTATAATAAATGATTTTTTTGGGTTCTCTATTGAGTTTTTTGTGGGATAGACAGTCGTCCACTGAAGATGATTCCATCCGAGCCAGATAGGTAGAGAGTCATGATCTGGTGCAATAAAATCACAGTGAAACACCACTTCCTAATTTAGTGAATTAGTAATAAATAAATACCCATAGATGTTCCTCTCAAGAGAACTGGTAACAATATTTCATTTATGTGTTCATGATATGGGATCTATCAAGAGGACTCTCTGACCAATTTATTATTTTGAATGAGACTGGATGCGGGTTCTGTGGTGTGAGTTTAGGGAGATAACTGGTTTTTCCACTCATATGACTTCATGCTCAATATTCTCAAATTTTGGTTTCATAGTGTCTAATGTAATAGTATTGAGAAGAAAAAAGGTCAGTTATCATTGTTTCAAGGTGTTTGTGTATGTGGAAGGCTAGAAAGAAAGGCCGATATAAAGGCCTTATATTTAAAAGTCTATACCTTACTTCTAAAATTAGTTTTCTACGGATCAATCTTTCCATTCTCCTCAAGTACTAGAGTGAGACCCCATATTTTGGGTTCCTCACTAACACTATCTTTATATGAATGACATCATCTAATGACCGCCAGGGGTAGAAGATTTTTTTTAAACCACACTTGCATTGGTATAAACTAAATATAGATTGTTCATGTAATATGGGGAACATGAGGGGTGGAGGCCTAGTTCATGATACAAGGGGGTATGTAATTTTTTATAACAATAATTTCTATTGGAATGGTGACTGTCTTCAGGTGGAAGAAAAGGATATGATTATGGGTTTTGAGCATTATAGTCAAAACAATATCTACCTGGATACATCTGAGACAGACTCAAAAATATTTTTTAACTCTATACATTAAATTTATGATATTCCATGGAGTATTAAATATTATATCCAAAAATTAAAGTGGTACATAAAAAGCTGTATGGATATTCTTCCCACTCGATGAGAGGGTAATAAAGTTGCAGATTATCTAGCATTTAAGTCCCCCCATGTAGTGTAAATTACTTTTTTAAGTAGTTTGGTTTATTATCCCATTTATAGGAATAATATTGTCTATGGGATCCCATAAGACTTAATTATTTTAGGCCCGCATAGCCCCTTGTTTTTTTACCTCATCCTCTGGATCTTTATATCGAATAATAATAATGATGATGAATTTATCATAAAATCATAGAATACATGGATTTAAATTTGTATCATGACACATTTTATCTATCTCATTTGAAGGGATGATCATTTTCTCGAGTTTCCATTTATTCTTTAATTTATTATTTCTAGTTTTTTTTTGACATTTACGACTCACCCATTATAAGGTAGCATCAAAATAATATTCATTTTCTCTGTGAATCACAGTGACTGGCCAAGGTTATCTCTCTTGTCCAGCCTTTTGGGGTAATCACTGAATGTAATAATTTACCTTATATTATTATTGGTATATTATATTTTATAAAAACAAAAGTGAAATAGGGGGAGGTTTGATTATAGTGAAGGAAAACATACAAAAAATAAATGAAAAAAATGAAAACATGTAATGAGTTAGTGGAAAAGAATGTAAATCCATGGTTAGTAGAAATGGCTTCCTTCATTATCCATTAAAAGAAAATGAAATTAATTCGATAACTAATCCTAGTATACATGATCTAATGACATTTAATAATGTTTTCAGAACTTGGACATATAGGATTAATTTATGAATGCAAATGATCACCTCCAAAATAGGAAAGAATGATAATCACATCTCTATTGAGAATTCATGAACATCTTAAAATAATATCCATCATTTTTCATTTAATACGTAAACCAAACCAACAACATCATATAAATTTCTTCCAAAGATAACATATGGACTGAATATTAGGTAGATAATTAAAAAAAGTATTGGATAATATGTCAGAAATACGGACAATCACTACATTAATCCTCAATACACCCACCTCATTATTTCAATGAATTAAAACGTTATGAAATGATGGATGGAGATATTAAACAACCATGAAAATCGACACTAGGTCATTCCTTACGTTAGAAACTCACTATCATTAGGGTTAGAGAGGTATAGTTACAGAACACTAGAAAATGAGAGAGTAGAAAGGTAAAAAAAAACTATTTCATAAAATGATGGAAATGATTATAGTAAAATTAAAACACAAAAAATAAAATTATAAGGAAATTAATCGATCCAAGAGGATTGGATTTTGGAATCTTTTATTTTCTTCTAAAAAGAGATATTCTTTTAAATATATGTTGAATTATTTTTAAAATAAAAATTTGTAGTTATCTTCTCATATAAATCAATCCTTTAAATGATAATAATTTGTAGACCCTAAAGATATTTTAATAATGAAAAATGATCTTCCACGAAGATGATTATCTATATATTATCTATCCACTCAAAATACTAAGAGTCTATTATAAATTCTTCAAAAATGTTATCATAGAATCACTAAATTTCTATTTGTTTTTCCAAAATATTATTCACATTCTCATGCTTCATCTTCTCAAGAAATTATTTCATCAGAAAATGGATAAATATCAAGATTTCATAGTTAATGAAACATTTCTCTATTCTATTGTATATATCCACCAGACTTTTGATCTCATTTAGACTATCACATTGGGAGATATGGGCCTAATATTAAAAGTCTTCTAAACACTTTTTATATTCCCTGTACCTAATTGTATACCTTATTTGGGTATTCTATGGTTGGATTCATAAATTAGTCCACATTAATGAAATTAAAACTATAAAAAATTTAATCATAAAAATAATTTTTATGCTTTGATTCATGTATTTAATATTATGGAAAAATACCAAACTAATGATATTCAATTAAAATATCAAAAATAGTGAAATTTTACCAATTTCAATTTATTTATATATAATGAAAAAAAATTAGGATTTATTTTAAAAATTATTAAATTATTTGCTAATAAAAGAAAATTTTAAACATAATTTTATGGGTGAAAATTTAAGATAATCTGATGCACGACCCGTGTCTCTACCTGCAATTTTATATAATGAAAATTATTGGTGAGATAATAAAGAGATATTTTTAAAGTTTGTAGTAAAAATAATTCTTATTTATTGAATAATATTATCAAAATGTAATTTACGATCTAAAAATATTAATATATTATCATTAATTAAGATAGAATTATTATTTTTAAGATATTTTTATTGTTTATGGTTTAAAATTAAATTTTAATTATTCAACAAAATTAATTGGAGAATTGTGAGTATTTTAATATTTATTGGTAAAATAATTGATGTTTTATTTATTTATAAATTATAATTATTGATTGAATAATATATTTATATAAATTAAATCATTATATATTTATAGTTCAATGGTATATTTTATTTTGAATAGATTATCTAGGTTAGATAAAATGATTTTTTTTTTCTATTCTTCCTTTGAGGATATCTTTCATCTTAAAATTTAAAATAACTTTTCCTTTCTATTTATAATATGTTTTTTATAAACCACTAGGGTGCCAATAACTAAAATATGAGGTGTATTATATCATGTTTCATTTCTCACTTATTTTTTTATATTAACAATAAATTTAGGAATTTTGAAATTTAAAGAAAATGAAGTGAAAAATAAAGAAAATGGAAAAAATAACAAGAATACCTAGATTTTACTTAGTTCACTTTAATGGTAAAAAATATGAGGATACACTAATTATGTATAGATCTACCAAGAATATAATAATACATTATTTAGCATATGGACTTGAGACACCCTAGGGGGGTGAATGAGGCTGTAGGTAAATTTAAACTTCTTTTAATGTTTTCCCTCTATAACATTTCATTTAAGATATTTTTACCTTATTTAAAGGAACATAATTTATCCTTGAATTTCTAATTCAAAAGAATCATGGAAATGTAGAAAAGAAAATTCCCATAATATGAATAATTGGCTTTGTTCATTTATAATATGGTTCATACAAGGAGCATAAACCCTATATTATAATAGTGTACCAAATCCAGTAGAACTCACTATTTTTATGAATACAATATTTAGGACAAGATCACTAATTTTTTAAGGTATAAATAATCTTCCTCTCTCTCAATCAATACATCCAATATGGTTACAAATTTCATTTTGTTGAATTATAGGTAAATTCACAGATTAAGGGCATGGAATTCACTCCATGATATATAACTAAAATCTATATCATAATTTATATATAATAATGATTTAGTCAATTATAAACTACTGATTATTTAATTAAATACTAGAAAAAAACTCACTGTGATAAGAGTTATATATTTGATATTCTTTTTAACTCCTCACTAAATCAATCAGTATCCTCCAATTATAAAAAATTCTAATCCAAAATTATTCATCAATGTATATTTCCTACCTTCAATTTAATTAGCCTATTACAACCTTATAAATTGTTAATAAATATTAATAACTCTTAAAAATATTATTTTCAATATATAATTATCTTCATAATTTTAAATAATTTAAAGAACACACCAGCTTACAATTAAAACTGATCTTTTATGAAATTCATGATAATAATACTTCTTTTGAACATGATATAAAATAAATTTTAATTCGGAAACAATACATATTCAACTATAGATTTTCAAAATATCCCAAGGTGAATCTTTTTCCTCGTGGGGAAAAAAATTACTTAATTTCATCTTCTCTATCTATTTTCTTTTTTCTATATATTTTTTATTCCACAAGAAAATACACGAAAATTCATAATGTTACATGTAATAATTTAAATTTGGAATTTTAAATTCAAATCTAACTTAAAACCAATATACATAATTTGAAATCTATCCTTTAGATAATTTATTATCAAATCATAACCATTGGAATTGAGTTAAGTAATTTAATGGTTAGAAAAAATTTCCAATAAACATATGAAGTTCCAACCCTTATAAAATTATCATATCTGTCAATTTTTCACAATACATTGTGTGGTCATCAAACGAGACAACACAGGTAAGATCTTCTCTAGAATTTAAATGACATATTACCCTAATAGTGCCACAGAATAAAGAAAATTCCAAGTGTAAATTCCATTCAAAATTCCTAAAAACATCCTTACTGCCCATGTAACTCATAATCTCTAGAAATAATGCTACACAACACACCATGATTTGTAAAATAGTTATTTTTACTTACATGATTTGATCAAACTAATATGATTTAAATATCATTCACATGAATGAAAATATGACATAAAAAACACCAATCAAAGGCCTTTACTTGAAACATAGCTATACTCTTGAGTCAATAAATGTATCTCCTTATTGTGGAGAACACATGCTCACTGTTTTAATTTAGTGATCATTACAACGGTCGTTAAAATTATCAGTTAAAATGATTTAATTTTGTTTCTAAAATTCTAGGTATTTCATAATTTAAAATTTTTACAACTTAATCCATATATTATTCTAAGACATATATATTTTGATAGTTTCTCATATGTAATCTTCTCATTTGAAACAATATATTATACTGCATGGAAAAATATACTTTTGAAACAAAAAATCTTAAAATTTTGAAAGGAATCCAAAAAACTATAGGAATTTATACTTTGGATATTTCTAAATAGAAAAAATAACTCTTGAATCATCATTATATTTTCTGGCAATTATATTTCCTCATTCACTGAATCACATTCAGCCACCTCTATATATTTCCAAAAAAAAAACATTGGGAATGACTAGAAAAATTTGTATAACATTTACAATATATAAAATACTATTATAACTTTATTCTATAATATATTATATGGTTTTCATACCATTAATAAATAATGTTTTCATTATGAGAATTTTTTTAAGCTTTTGAATTCTATTATAATGAAATGAATTAATTTTTTCATCAGAAGGAAAACACCCTCCCTTAATCATTATTTTATAGGTGGAAAAAAATTCATCAACCATTTAATTAGTGAATCCAACATCCTAGATTTAACAAAATTTTAATAAATATCATGGATATTATTATTATTAAATGACATGGTTTTTTATACATCCACTTATTTATTATAAACAAAATCCAACATACAACCTTAATTGTTGAAATAATATCCCCATTTAGATTTTATTGACAATACTTACATGTGTTTATATATCACAAAAATCATATTAGATAATTTTAAACTATGCACCTTACAGAAAAAATTAGTTATTCTTTATACATCTATATTTTCATGGGTTATTCTCCATCCACATTTCTATTCTCTCCCCTAGATGTATCCACAGTTCAACCCACATTTATAAGTAAAATTTACTAGGGTTATAGTCCTCCTCTTTGGAAAGGCACCATGGAATCAACACCGTCTTCACCCCAAAATTATCAACGGACCATTTAAAAAATATTTATAAGGGAATTCAATATATTTTAATAGATTCAAGATTTATTGATTCAGATATAATATTATTCTTTTTTTAATGAACACCTTATCAGATCATTTGGAACCATAATTTGATATATGAAATCCCCTTATCTTTATCAACCATTTCCAAATTTAACATGTAACTAATTGGGATATCTTATAAGAATCCAATTTAAATCATTTTAACTAATACTTATATTATTTCTGAGAAATACTAGTGAGTTTATTTCCCACTTAGTAATAAGGAATTAAAAAATTCCTTAATCCTACTGATTCAAAACATGATGTAAGAAAGAAGAGTGCTCATTATTAACATTAATTAATTACATTTAACTCACTAATTTACAATAAAATATTATAGGTTTAGGAATTACTTAATTGTGATCATAATAATCATGTTATCTAATTAACATTCACAAAAACCATTAGTTCATAAGAGAATAATCACATGTGTTTGAGATATTCAAAATGTGGAATCAATTGATACCACTTTTAAATAGGGTACTAGTGATACCAAAAGACATACATGAAACAAATTTCATCAAATGGATTTCTTTATTTCAAAATATGTCTAAAATTACAATAATATTCTTCATTATTTCTATTAAAACACATTAACTCAAGAAAAAATAAAATTCTAATCACTTTACATGGGGATCCACTTATCAGTTATAATATTTTCATCATTACTTAACTATCCAAAAATAAAAAAATATATGACACTACATTATTTGTTCCTAAATATATGAGTCAAATAGTCCTCCAGGAATATAGATACTACTTTAATAATCTATCCATTATTTTTTTCAAGAACTTCAACCTATTTTTAATGTCTTGATAACACATTCTAAAATTTTAAAATTTTGTTGATTCTAATTATAAAACATATACATGGATTTGAAACCTGTTTTACATAAAATCTAGTTTTACACCAAATTTAATTAATTATTTGAGAAATTATAACCATATTCATCATTTATAATTCTTGGAATTTACTTGATGTCACTACAGATACAACATATAGAACATATCTGACCTTTATATTACTTGAAACGTTTCAGCAAAAATTTATGTATCTATTGATTCTATCTAATTCTTACTTTAATGATTCTACCCAAATTTCATTTGAACCTTGGTCTCTGTTATGAATTATGATACACCTTATAGAAACAAATTACAACTTTCCCATCCAATAATATTCATCATTCAATGTACACATAGTACTAGTACCCTATATCAATTCATAAAATTTCTTAATTTGATTATTCCTTATTTGAATGCATATACCCCATAGATCATATATATCCCTTAATCCTACATCAATAAGAAAGATATATAAACTGAGGAAATAGGGGTAACCTAAAACATCCTTATGTAGAAGATTTTGGTTGTCTAAGATAAGACAAACCTTTACTTCCATTTTTCTTCTCATCCTTTCTCTTACCAATACAATTTATATAATCTTCTACACAATTTTTTAAATACAATTTATTCTTATTACACTGATTGGTATTAATATAACTTACGAGAAACATCTCATTTTTTCATGTTTCTTACATAAATCAATTATCTATACATTCTTTTCAATTCTCATTCCTTTAAATAATGATAAATCCATTAGTATTCACAGAGGTTACTACCTCTTTCTCTGTATGAATGGAGTCTTGCAGGAACCAGATCCATTTGTGATGCTACTGAGCTTCACAAAAAATGACCTTAATTTTCTTTTTTAATAATTTTTGGACAACATTTGCTTCAAAATTTGTTTCAAGTATTTTGGCATCAATAAATCACCCATATAATTTGATTTAACCAGTGAATAGAGGGTTATATTTTGAGGAAAAAACACTAAATTATTGTGATTGGTGAGCTATGTTTTCAAAACATGGTCTAAACCTAATCATAAAAATATGGGTGGGGGTCTTTGGGGGGGGGGGGTGATGAGGATTTTGTGAAATAAAATCTAGTTATATCATTTTTTTAAGAACAATAATTTCGTGAGTTCTTTGTGATATCCATCCTCATACCTTGTGAAAAATTCCTTTTATATGAACCATAGGTTCATGAATAAGATTTTGTGATATTTGAAACATTCATGAACTGGAACATCATGAATTGAACTTCATGAAATATTTCTATAAAATTTATTAGTCTCAGATAAAATGTCTACCAAATGTAATGATGATTTCACTGTTTAATGAAGAGAGATAGTTGGAAATGTCATTATTGGGT
Organism: Viscum album; assembly: GCA_963277665.1. Taxonomy (NCBI): domain Eukaryota; kingdom Viridiplantae; phylum Streptophyta; class Magnoliopsida; order Santalales; family Viscaceae; genus Viscum; species Viscum album. The sequence continues at coordinate 579,708,047 of OY728129.1, read as the reverse complement.
AGGGCTTCAGGAGAGAGTCATTTCATGAGACACCCACTGCATTGCTAAAATAGGATCTATAGAAATATAAATTATGATTGAGGCTACCTCTATATGTTTATGGCTTGAGGGAATATGTGCTCATCCCCAATATCGATTGAGATAAGAATTTCCACCAGTTCATGAGCATTCTTGGAAAGTACATGTTGAATATAGATTTGGGAGGTCACATTATGAAGGACTAAACATCTCTTACCACTCATTCTCTTTCAAACTAGGTGAATGATGTCAATGTGAAGACATTAGTTTATGGGATATATACGACACCATGGAAATATTTATAGATGGGGAAATGTATGATGTGTTTATCAAAGAAGAGTGAATATAGGATGACTAGGAGTAGATTCCAGAAATCAAAAAGGTGTTGCTTCACTTGGTGTAGGGGGAGAGAGACCAAAAACTAGGGATTTAGAACATAAATTTCATGTAATGGTTTGGTTTGGGTATTTTTTGAATGAAAAAGTGGAAAATGTATAAGGGAGGTTGTGTTAGTTTCCAAAGGATACTCAAAGAGAAAATAAGTAGTCGTATTGATTAATTTTGGAGGTGAGCAAGATTATGGGGAAATAGTTTGAAGCTTGAGGCTCCCATGGATAGGATAATAGTATTTATTGCTATGCTGATTAGTGGGTGGATTCACTAAGTTTGAATGTTCACAATGGGTATAGCTAAGAACCCTCATCACAGATGAGATGATGGAAATGGGAAAACACATTAACCAAGCTGTCCTGTTCTTGGAGATGTTTTACAAAGTGATTCACCACATCATTCATAGGAAAACCCCACTTTATAATTGTGGGACCTTACATTTTCTATATGGATAGATTCATGCATGAAATAAGGGATATGATTATATGAACTCTATCTCCTATCCTAGTATATATTTTAAACTTTTTGTCCTCAAACTTTCTGAGAGTCATCCTTTTGAATTGGGATTAGTGGATGTCTTAGTAGGGATTGAGCTAGAAGACTACTTCATTTTCCATCAGTTCCACCATTTCATGGTAACTGTGACTGATGATGGGATAGGGGTAATTGGTCAGCGGTCATACCCCTTGGACTTTTGAGGTCGGGTATTGGTGGCCAGAGTAGAATGTAAGATGTTGTGTTTTCCATACACATCATGTGGGTTTGCAAGGAAATTTTAGTTCCTTCAAAGGCTCACCACAAAGGTATACATGGGGGTATATAGAGAACACCACCCATAAATTATCAAGAAACTGTGGGACATATTTTTGTGTGAAGATGGATGGGGGAAAATGAGTTGTCATTACTCACTATTTCTTTTGGGATCATCCACAAATATCTATTATATTGGGAGAAAACATATCCTAGGGACATGATGAAGTGGAAAACCACTCAGGATGATGAGGAAGGTCGGGTCCCTTGATTGTAGGGACGAGGTATTGTAGTGGGGATTAAATACCATGAAGGTGGACTTAGTCTAGTGGGTGGAAAAGATGCTGCAAAGATAGAAATTCTTGGTCTTGCATAAGTGAAAAAAATTGGGAGGGGAGTAATAACAGGCCTGAAATTATCTAGAATGAAACATCAGGAGGAAGGTGGATGACCAGCCCAAATGGAATCATTATTTTACTACTTGACTAATCAAAATACAAAATTTATAAATACCAAATTAGTGTAATTAATTAATTATAAGGTATTATGCTGTAAGTCAAGATCAAACCCAAAGAGAGGGTGAAATTAGATTAAAAAGTGTTTTTTTAAAAAGTTATTTGATTTATCTATTAAAATAATTGGAAATAATCAAAAATAGGTTTGAAGAAATTTTTAGAAAAGTATTAAACAAAATGGAAGAAGATTTGTCTGTTTGAAATCGGATTTGAAGGCTTGCTAGAATTATGTAGTTTCAAGGTTTGAGTGCAATTGGATTTCAGAAATTAAATTTATTAATCCTTTTTTTGGCATCAGATTCAAGATTAGGTGGCTCCAATAGTCATGATATCCTCTCCCTAACCCTGAAATATCCCATTTCCCATGGTCAGATAGTTTAGGGAATTAACGAATTTAGTTTTCTTGATACCATATTTAAACCAAGTTTCACTGAATGTGAAAATGTTTATTACTCAATTCAGGGTAACTAGTTTCACAATTTTAAAGTTTCTTTTAGTTTAAAATATAAATGGACATGATAAAAATAAAAGAAAGGTGTTGTAACTGAATACAAAAAATATAGCAATCCAAAAAATGAATAAAAATATGTAACGGGTCTAACAACACCTTCCCCCATAAAATATATAACCATGGCACAAGGAATGGATTACCCCCTCATCCAAGTGAAGATGGATTAAGGGTAAAGAATTAAAATAATAAATCATAAATAAAACTAGAGAGGAATTGTGGAAGACCCTGCAGTAGTGAAACTTCTTACCCTAGACTTTGTTCTCCAAATCAATCTGGCAGCAGCAAAAAAAATCTCTATTTATAAAACTATGGGTGGATCGGGTTGTATTTATGTCATCATTAATATATCCCATAATAGAGTCACTGGTATTTCCCCATGTTTAATGGCCATATGGTTCATTATTTGACTGTCTATTGAAATTTCCTATCAAAATGATTCCCGATGTGAATTGGTTTCACATCATGAAAGTTTCAGGGTCTCATTTGATTATTTTTTATTAACTTCATGCTCTATATTCACTTATCAACATATAATGTATATAAATAATTATATTTTTACACTATATGAATCTTTTTTAAGCTCAAAGAGATCCATTTCTACAATGTCATGCTGTGTTTCTTCACATCATGGTGTGATGTTTCTTCAGCTTACAATAATCATATATTTTTATTACTTTTTAAAAATGGGTTCTACCCTACCAAAAATAAAAAAACAATTCAAACTATAAAAATGTTGTAAATAATATCATTTACATTTAAAAAATCAATGTATTAAAACACCCTAAAATATTTTCATGAAATAAACGTATCAGTGGACCCTCTTGAGTAGTTCCAAGGGAAAACTTCTATGGTATAAGGATGTATCTGTGGCACCCAGATGTTCCCAGTGATTTTTTTTCCATATCATCCAGGAGAGTAGGGGGATAAAAAATAAATAACCTCTATTCATGGGATATGGAAATTTCTCCACTCCAAGGGAATATTCCATATTTGGTTGGGTCATGTAAGGGAAGGCATCCATTTTCCACATGCCGAGGAGGTGAAATAAATGGAAGATATAAAAGACATGGTCCATGATCACGACATTGTGAACACAATTACTAGTTTAGTGAAGGTGTTTTTAGGAATTCATTATTCCCCAAAACTATTAGAATGTGAGATAGCTACGGGCACACCATTCTACAAAGGGTTGGAGATGGTGTCATGAAAAAGAAATTCTAATTAAGACTCCCCCATTGATGATAGTCTCATCATTGATCAAGAAAAAATTCCAATATTATGCATCATGGATATGTGAAAATCCTAGAGATCGCTTCCTAACTCCCTTTTCACTTGTGTAGGTTTCAAAAGGCATAGAGGAGGGGGAGGTTTGTGATGAACCTACAAAAGTGGAAGGGGGAGACCCAACCCTTGAGGGGGAGGGCGTGGGGCCTCTTCCCAATGTTGTGGTATTAGGTGGAAAACCACCAGTTGAAGTCATTCCTACAACCAAGGAAACAACTAATTAGTGGATGCCATAAACTGGGGAATTTCCTATGGATCTCTTTGAGTTACTGGACATATTTTACCATTTCTATAAGCCTTCTTAACTTTTTATCCCCCTTTTTGTTTTTTATCCTTATAAATTACACTTAGATAAACTAATACATTAAATGGATTCTCAAACCATGTTTAGGGATCATCCATCAGTGCCAATGCTTGATTTAACAATTCTCGAAGTTGATACATTTGTTGTTGTAATAGTGGGTTCCCCAGAACCGACTATAATAGTACATTTTGATTACTATTTAATGTATACAAGTATTTATGAAATATGTATACTTACCATTATTGTGTAGAAATTTACTTATCCACAATTTAAATGGAAATTTCCATATATTAATTATCATATCAAGAGGTTATAGTAGATCTTAGGATACAATGAGAACATTGAGATACTATGAAATTAATCTCAAAAAAATGTCCTATAGTCTTGATACGTCATATTATATTGACATAGTTGATGTCTGAATATCAGGTGCTAGGGGTTTTTAAGAATTGATACTTTTTTGCATGAAGTTCACACATGAAGATATCTGGTAGGTGAGATCATGGGGACTAACCTTCCAATTGGAACACCACAAGTTTCAGGTTTCATTGATTGTTCATATCTACCAACATGTGTATTGGTTTCCTAAAATGAGATTATTACTAGTGTGTTCTATTTGATCACATAATTTGATGTAATGAAAACAACAAGATAATAAAATTACAGTGAGGTATTTTGAGTTGGTTGTGTCATTGGTGGTATGACATTGTTTGAATGACCAAGATTGAATTTATCACATATGAGTTGAGGAAGTAATATATTGGGCCTCATTTAATAGGATGATAGTACCTTCATAAGTCCTTGTACAAGGACATCAAGGGTAAATCTGACTAGTTAGATCAACCAATAATAAAGAATGAAAAGAAGATGAAAAAGTGTGCATCCTACATTACGAGATATCTAAATACAAGGAGATTATATTACACAGTGCATGTTCATAGATTGGTTATCATTGATATGACTATTACATATATCATTAGGGGCCTTGATGAGTTTCTAGACTCCATCTTGGTATGTGAATATGATTCCCTGATATTGAGATAAGGTCCTAGAGGGTCACAAACAATTAGGTATTCAAGAATTGTCCTTATTCTATTGAATAGGTATATAGGACAAAGTGGCCCCATCAAGGGATCTAAGAGTTATCCAATTTTATTGATTTCCGATAAAAAAATAAATTCCTTAATATTCATTTAATGAATAATTGGATTAAATTTATTTATTAAAATTATTCCCAACTCATTTAGTGAATAGAGGAAAAATATTATTCGAATGAATGTTATTTTAATTTTCCTAGTTCAATTATTTTTTTGGGGAAATAAAGAGTCATGTTAAATGACTCAGTTTTATCACGTAATATGTTGAATTAATATTCTAATTATGTGATAAAATATAAATAATATTTTTGACAAAATCTTGTTCTTCAAAATTATTATTTATTACTCACTTGATGGATGTTAAATATATGGGGGCCGGGAAAATCAATACAGGTATTTGAGAGTCAACTATATATAAGAGGATAGAGGATATTGCATAAAAACTAGTAATTGTGAGTTCATTAGATCCTTTATCTAATATCCCCCTTTTTAGAGAGATAATATCTTGATCAAAGTGATTAGACTGAGCTCATCATTTTACATCAAAGGAAAACTGATGTGGTGATCATTCAGATGTCAAATACATCATTGGACCTCCATGCTAGCACCCAGAATTCGATGATCGGGACTCTGGTGGATTTTTGAAGTGTGTGTGGATGATATTGAAGTATTTTTATTTGGATACTTCATGAAACTATCACCAACGTTGAGAGATTCATGATAATTATTTGATAAGAATTAGGTAAACATTCAGATTTTATTTATGTGATCTGTTTAACTAATGTGAGATACTCAGACCATACTAGGGCTTAGATCCTTGAATATGAAAAGTTATTTCATCTCAACGATGATTTTTTTTTAAAAAATCTAGTGCAATGTCTTCCGCTGCATGCCCCGATACATTCAGTAGAAGCGGTAACTACTGTACTAGAAGAGATGGTCTAGGATACTTTGTTGGTTAGACCAACCAAGGAGGTTCCACATAAAAGAGATGTTGGGAGGAAGGTCTCAATTTAGTAGGTTGAAAATTTTACCTCTACATATGGTTGAGGAGGCCATGATGGACATTCCTACAACAGAAGCTTCATAGGGAGATGCTACTGTAGGTGATTCCTTGATGAAAGTGGTCAAAATGTTTCCCCTAAAGGAGGAGTTTGATGAGGTTATGGTGGCCTATCCTACCTCACAAGTTCTATAAAATGTAGTCAAATATCCAAATAAAGGTGAAGGGTCTAAGGATTATTTGTTTTCCATGTCATGGGGCTTAACCTTCTCAAGGACCTGCCTGTAACTGACCCTACTATAAATGTTTTAGAAGTATTCCCCCAATACAAGCCAAGACCACCATAGAAATTTAAGGATTTTGATTGAAAAATTTCTTAGGATAACTAAGTCGTCTAACACAAGTCATGGAGGAGCATTCATTATTTTATTACTCATACTACAATATCCAATTTTCCAAACTAGGTGGGATCTCTCCAACATCGGTTAGTCAGCATAGGGACTGGAAGGGAGTATTATAGTGTCCTTCATGCACCAGCTTATGATTTTCTTATCAAAGGTGGATGTAGTAAGGGGAAAGAGTTTGATTTGAACTATCACAAGAAGAATGAAAAGGGAACACATGAAATTCAGGTAGTTTATGAGGATATTACTCTTTTAGAGGTGTGGGAGAACAATCACACAAATTTCATCACTACCAATGATAATATCATCTTCCAAATGAGGGATATTTTTGTAGTGAATGAGTCTAGGTAATATGAGGTGGAATATCTAGTGGAATAGTTCCAATACAAGAATAATTAAGTGAAATTAGGTTCAAACATGTTATCCAATCCAATGATAAGTAGTCATCCGATCTGGAAGAGAGACAACAAAATCTATACTCTACCCAACACAAGATGGAAAGTATTGAGCACTCGATCACTAGGGATGAAACTTATGGAATCTTATGTTATTCAAAAATAATGGAGGTGGATGATCTAGTGGGGTGGAATTAGAATCTAGAGGCTACTCAACATAAAATGTATGAGATTGATCACATGATAAAAAGGTATTAACCTTAGTGAATTGTATCTTATACAGAAATAATTGAGAGGCTCTAACATGTGGATTACCCTCATAAACTTTTTGAATAGTATGATTCAAATTCCCCATGTTCCAAAATACATGGTTTGTTTTTTTGGTTTTTCTATTCTTCTCTATAACATAAACATGAAAACCAATAATGAATTGTTAGGACCGCATGAGTAATGCTCGGTGCAGTAAAAAATGTATGAACAAAATATTTATCATTCATATGAGATTTATATAAAAGGTTCGAACACTCAGGGATTAATATTGTTTTTTTCCATCAAGAGTGTCCTGATTGATAAATTTTTTGAAGGTGCATGATAACATCTATAAAATCAATTTTTTTTCTAGTGTGTGTTAGTTCAAAAATGATAAAATGAAATGAAAATTTAATTCCACCAAAAAAGGGGATTCCTGAAGAAAATGAATTAGGAATCCTTGGACATATAACACAATGGGGTGATAGGAATATATAGGATGACTGCTAACCATGTTAGAAAAATATATTCCACTAATGATTGATTAGGTATGAGTATTATGAATGGAGGTTCAACCATTGACAAGTTTGAAAGATAAGAAATTTCAATATTTTGTCGAAGGTCTTATGAAGAAAATGGCCAAGATGGTAGATGATCTAGTGTGTCCAGACACCACTTCTGTTTGGGGGCACATTCATATGTGCAGTATGATGGGGATCAATGTCCATGGAGAGATGAAGCATGATGATAAATTTAGGGAATATTTAGATATAGTCCAACACTCTCATAACTATTCCATCAAGGCATTATGTAAATTTGGAAAGCATGCCAGTGTGGATAAAGGTTAGGATCATATTCTATGGAAAGTGATATCCTGGATTCTAAGTGACTGAGGAAAATTATTGGTACAGTAGGTGAATGGAACCGATGAGATAAAAGAGAATTTTAAAAAAGAGACTTTAATTTTTTTATGTTTTTAATCATCCAGTGATCCATGATTGGAATTAAAAATAATGACTTGTATATATTTACCTTTGTTTCCAATGGACAACACAATAAGAGGCATATGTGACTGGAATGGGAAATTACTAAGAGGTGTCATCTTATTTGGTCACCATGTTCATGTGTGCATGGTGATGACTAACAGAGCACTGGGATCCCTACTAGAGCAAGTGGAGATGTAGGGGAAGTTATATTATGACTTACAAGACTAGTATAGTGAAAATGGTATGATTGATGGGTGGGGAACAAATACTAACCATGTTTGAAATGTTGGTTCCACACCCGCACTAATCAAGGATGATGAATTTTTTTTTTGGTTCAACTGTTGATTGAGTTAGAAGCACATGAACGATGATCTATTATTAAGGGTCCTCCAAGGCATGGTCCAAGAATTTTAGGTGATCAAACATGTCCAGACACCATTTAAATTATAGAGCATATCTAGATTTAAAGGATGATAATTTTCTGAATTAAAGAACGAATTAAATGTAGAAATTCAATTAGGGAATGTCCTAGAGGTAATGGTGAGTTCCCTGGGAACTATCCCACTACATTCTTAAATATGATGGATGAAGATTCCGGTTGGAAAAGAATAATTTTTTATTGGAGGGGAAACACCATTAAATGGGTCAATGGTAGGGATACACCTAGGACAAGAGATCTTGGTGTCATTATATATCCCTTGAGAATGGGAATCAAGTCACAAGTAGATTAAGAATGAGGTGAGGTAGAAGATCGATGTTAGAGGGGTGGTGTTCTCTCTAGCGTGGATATCGAATCATCTCATATTTCTCATATAGGGAATCCTTTTTTTTTCATAGTGAAAGGATACAATTAAAAATTATATAGTGATGAAATTGGTTTTATTCATCACATATATTTTATATGAGGAATCTTGATTTTATACAGGATAAATCTATAATTTAACTTCATGTGTTGAGGATGTTGGTTTTTGTTCATCTTATATTCTTCATAAGAGGCATACCAATTTTATATAGGGTAAGGCAATAGTTTAACATCTTATGTTGAGGAAATTTAGTTTTTTCATAATCTCATATTTTTTATATGAGGAATCAATGTTTCATATGGGGTAAGGATACAATTTAACATAGCATGTTGAGGACATTGGGATTTATATTTTAGAGTTATATAGATTGTTCTATGAATGATACTAGTTTCCGTTCATAGAGATTAGACTATGTAGTGTGCACATATTAAAGGATATGATGTAGAAAAGAGGAGTGATAACCTGACACGATATGAGTTATAAGGGTACCCTTTTACACAAAAACATCCAATAAAAACTACATCATGGTGCATAGAGAGTGAAGACCCCAAGATGAACTGATGGGGGGGGGTTGAATTAAGGAATGACATTCAGGTGTCACTATGTAACTCATGAGCATGGGAATCAAGAAAGACATAGTTCTAGAACACGGTGTGGTAGTATGAAAACTTATATAAGGGGTGTTTCTCTTGAGTGAGGATGATATGAAAAATATTAGGGGGTATTGGCTTATTAAATCACTAGGGGTGAAGAAAAATATGCGAATAAGGGGTCAAAAAGTGATGATTCACATAGTTTAAGGTTATAATGCTTAGTTATGAATTATTATAGGTACATTAAGGATTCTAGGGTGGATAAAAAGATTTATAACATGATTCGTGGAATGATCTAAGGAGTCATTACACCACACAAAGAAATCCTGAAACTAGGTTCACACAGTTTAAGGTAATACAGTTTGGACTATTGGATGGCTGAAAAATACTTTATTGTCGAGGATGGGTCTGGGATGTTGGATGTAGTCATCCCTATGTATCTAATCAATTAGGTACTCAATAAATAAATATTTATAGATAATGACATGGTAGGATACCAATGCCGTAAGTGGGGGACTATCCTCTCTAGTGAGGATATTGAGTCATACCATGATTGTTGTGGGGTATCTCGTGTTTATGAAACAATATTTTTTGGTCATCTCAAACATGATGCGTAAGGAATACTATTTTTATAGAATAGGGTAATCCTATAGTTTAACATCATGTGATAAGGAGAATGGAATTTTAATTATAATGATATATTACACAGAATATGGATGCTCTATGTATAAGGTCATGGAGCTCAGACCACACAACGTTGAAAAAAGTTTAATGTCATACTGCTTGGACTAGAGGGACTGAAAATAGTTCAAAGTCATAATTATTTGATGAAATGTATTTTAAGTAGTTTAAGGTCATAATTCTTAGAAAAAGGGGATTCCATTATATTGTGGTTGTATTACTTAGAAACCTGTTGCTACAGTTTATGGTAATGTAGCTTTGAACATAGTGTTCATGAGAAGTACTAATAAATAATCTTGGTGCTAGTGTGAGGTGTGATATTCTCTCCATCCAAGGTATGTAAGAAGTATGGACCATTAGAATAGAAATTATGGATAGTGTATGTTCTTTCAAATTTGGGATCCATCTTTGGAGGATTTTTTAGGTATCATCGGGGTTCTAAGATTCAATTCGATTCACCTTAGAGGAAGGAGTGGAGGTGTAACTTATTATTGAATGATCTCAATAATATGTTCTATTTCCTCTTAATGTTGTGAAAAAAATGAATCCTATTTTTCTGATGGGATTTTAACTTATCTATATGGACTTATTCCATTACTTCTATATTTTTTAGTCATAAAATACTTTTGAGAAAGATGACAAAAAAATCAATATGTATGGAAAGAATTGTTCTATACACTAGGGAGTATGGCATCTCCTAGGTGGAATTTTGAGTTTATATCCCATAGGACCAAAGGGAATTATGGATCTTTTCAGGCCAAATATTTTCCTTCTAGAATGAAATTTTCTTTATTATGATAGGGATTTTTGTTTTATACATCAGTTTTCCCATTTTATTATGCATAGTAGTGAGAAGTATGATTTTACATGATATTGTTCTTGCTGTATAATTTCATCAGCTTGACATCCTGGAAGTTAGTATCATTTTCTGTGTGGATAATTCAAGGCATCCTAAACTAATGGATGAGGTTCGAGATCAAAAATTTAATCATATACTGGGTTTTTAATTATTGGAGGGAACCACTTATACTATTTTTGAATATAATTATGTTGGGTTAAATTTAAACCTACACTATCGAGTTGTCACTGGTAGGTAGTGTCTCACAATATAGATTCCCCACAATAAAAATTTGAAAGAATATTTGGAAGTATAGAGAATCTCTAGCGGTTGGTGAAAAAAGTTAGCATGGATCTAAAATGTATGAAACCTCTCAGATAACTCAATGTAGTCTTGAACCTTGAGGGAAAACAATTATCCCAACCTCGGATCATAGTGGGAGAGCCTCGATCCTACTTTATGGGTACCAAAGGATTGATCATGAAGCTTCTGCATGACCTAAGGCATATTGTCTCTTTGAATGCAATGGTGGATAATTCCATTGAATCCACACAGGTAGATGGTTTTCTCAAGGTCAGGTCCACTTTAGAGGGTAAACTACACTGCTCTGTAGTGGATTCACTTTATATCAGCTTGATTTTGTGGGAGAGTGGCATATTGGTGATACTCGATAATGGGAGTTTTCCAGAAGGTGTTTACTCAACTATGGGGGGATTAGAGGATGCTATCACTGATGTAAAAACATCCAGATGATATACCTATTTGTTTTCGTCATCTGAGGGGGTAGGTGTAATGAATCTCTATTATACGACATGAATAATCAAGTCATTCTGGTTGGGTTCAATAAGAGGTTCAAAAAAGATTTCCAAACCATTGGCTCAACCATTCTACGATCGAGGAACATGGGTCACCTTTATCTAGGAAGGTAATCAGGCTATCATCTTATGGGTACATTATAGTAAGAGAATAATCTCTTTTATTCTATTAACACAGTCAAACATTATCTTTTTTGATAACTAACTGAACATCTACCTTCACAATTAAACAAGGGAAGTCAATTTCAAGGGCCAACTCAAGACCAATAATAAGAGCATTATATTACACATCATTTTTAGTGAATCCTTCTAACAACAAGAATGATCATGGAAAGATTGTCTCTTTTAGCGTGTTGAAATTGATCCCCAAGACTACCACGTTATGCTAGAGGTTGTTGATCCGTCAACTGGTCAGACTCTAGGAGGGACCATCAAAATGAATCTTCCAATATGATACAACCTGATCCACTGAGATAATAGCTTCATATAATAAATAAAATTCCATGGGTTGTTATTTAGGGGATAGATGCATGACCATGGATTCTTCCAATTCCTGGACTCTAAAAAAGTTTTTCTAAATAAAATACATTCTAAACTTATTGAAGATTACAAGCTAACGCACCAATAATCTCATCTTTATGGGATGACTGAGGATGTACATTAGTTGGTCTACTCAGTACACCATCTATATCTCATGGTTTTAATAATAATATCATAAATTTTGATCATTAGTGACTGGTATGAGGTGGGGGAATATATTTTATTTTCATTGAGTATCATGCGACTAAGTTAATATGGGATTTTTTCCATGACCTTATTTTTCTCTAGTCTAGAAGGGTAACGATAGAACATTCCAGAGTGGTCACTTAAAAGACTAAAATATTTCCTAATATGAAAAATATTAAAACTTTAGGCTATAGTAGGTACTAATTAATATTCTCAAAGGTAGTATGGAAGTCCTCATCTCACTGGTAAACAACACATTTTTCTATAAACCACAAGAAGAGATTACACTTTCTAGAAATATTTACAATAAATAGGTGTATGTTGGATTAGTGGAATTGGAGGTATTACAACTATAAAATATTTATTTGGGGTTGAATTGGATAGATATCCTTGAATTTCTTGGTGTCAATATCTCTAATGATGTATCTCCTGAAATAGTTGAGAAATGTTCTAGAGGTAACGAAAAATGCACACTTCAGGGGGTTTATCTTCCAGAATTAAGAGAATACGAAGATAAAACATTTCATGATATCATTGAGATGGTATTGAAATTGGTATGATTTTACCACGAAATGTTTCACATAATATTGAGGCAATTTCCTAAGGATAGACTTAAATATGTGGTGTATGACTCATTGGTATGTGGATCTAGAATTTCCTCAAGCTAAAAGGCACACCATAGTAGTAGAAAGTTCTTTGGGGTTTACTAAAGATGGTGGATTATACATACTTGGGGTCATCCAAATTTGATAGTACCCATTGTAAATGTACATGAAGGAGATCTAGAACATCAATAATTATCTCAATCATGGGAAGGGGAAATTCATCCATCAAATAAATGGTGTTTGAAGTCATGGAAGTTGATGTATACTCTAGTATGCCCATTTTTATTCATGAATGGGACAATTTTGGATACCCACCAAGGGTATTGGATATCCCTAAAAAAATTTTGATTTGGAAAGAACATCAACTTTTCCTTGACTACAGAATAGTGAGAAAGGTGTATCTTTATAGGAGGCTGTACAAATCTATGTTGAGCAATTGGTATACCACAGTGATGAATAGAAACATTAGGTTATAGCCTCGACATCTTTTCATAGCTACATGAGAACACATAACGATGCTATTTCAAGAATGGAACACACTACTACTACTTCTATAGGAAAAAAGGATGCACTAATTTTTGTCATCCTCAGATCGTCCCCAATACCAAGGTTTACTTGAGTTAGCTCATTAACAGTTGTGGAAACAACTACTTAAAATGTACTCCAGGCATCTACCAAATCATCTTTGTCATCTAAGACATGGGATAATAGGGAGGAGTAAAATTTTCCATGCTATGTTGACTAGGGGGAGCACTAGTGTCTTCTCTAATGTATGTGAAATATATGATGATGTGTTCCCATTCAGAAGATGTGGTGTCAAAAAAGCTGTTGATCTAATTGAGTTCGGTTTCCAGCTGTGAGGTCCACTCATGATATTAAAGAAATAGTTATGGGTTTAACCCCTTTTAATCATCCCTCCTTTGTGGAACATGAGAGAATGTTGTGTATTAGTGTCCAAGGGGGTGAAATTTTTGGTGCCTCACAAGAGTATTGTCTTACAGTCTCAACAAGTCTCATCCATTGTAGGAGTACAATGTAATTAGAGATAAATCCTTTTTTATAGGGATGTAACATTTGGTCACATTAGATAGTAACATTGGAAATTTATGTTAATTTTGGATGTTGGGTATTTTGGGTACATATAAATTCTTCCCTATGTAGAGGGCATATCATGTGTGAGTCATCTTAGGAGTAGAACCTATGGAATTCTAAATCATCGAGAAGGTAGTTGATGTTAGGGGTTTAAGTCTTCTGAGGATTTTTACCTTAAGAATCCCATGTTTATTGTGTGGGGTAGATATTTAGGATTGGTTCATAGATTTAAAGTCATTTGGGGATAAGACGTTTATAGTTTTAACATCTTATGGTAATTTATTGGTTAGAGGATTAACATCTTATAAGGATATTTGGATCATAGTTTTAACATCTTGTTGGGACATGTGGGTCATAGGTTTAAGGTCATATGGGGAAAGATGAATCAAAATATTAAAATATTTTGGGGATATTTGGATTATATTCATAACATGTCGTGGGGAAATGAGGATCACATGTTTAACATCTTCTAGGGAATGTTGGATCACATGTTTTACATTTTTGGGGATAGGTGGATGGTTAAGTGTATCCCTGAGGGGGGGGGGGAGATGATAACACTTTAGGATTTTTAAGTGCATCTTATGGGTGAAGATAATCACACAAGGGGATTTGGTAAGTATTGGGTAATTGGGGTCAAACATTAGGGAGGTACCCAAGACGTGTTGGTATGTTAGGATTATAACTCATGATGGTGTCCCACGTACAATGTTTAGAAATAGAGATCAAAACCCATGTAGTTTGATACCAAAATTTAAGGTTGCATGATAAGACTGGTCCATGTAGTTTAAAATAACATGGTGAGGATTCTCATGTCACAAAAGGAGAGTAAATGAGGGTTAGTGCAGAGATTACATGTGAAAAATTCCATAAGGATGAAGATTATCCCATTGAGAGGGATAAGGGTGTCATCACATGATTATAATACATAGGGAATCCCATGCTAATCACATAGGGTAAATCTATAGTTTAATGTCATGTTCTAAGGTTGTTTTCATTCATTTTAACTTCATATGACTTATACATAGAGATAGGATATTTTAGGACTTGCATCCCAGATGTAGTGTGGGATAAACTAGGGTATTTCATTTCTTTGTGGAAGGGGTTGATATAAAAAAGGACTATCTACTCAAAATAGTTGGTATTTTTCCATGATGATTCCACCATTAGGGATTATGTGTCTACTTCTCATTCACCAATAGGTGTGGGATGGAATAAACACTACTATAAGGGAGTGAAAAATGGAGGTACTGATGTTAGGGTGCATATGTCTAGGAAAAAAGCTAGGGTACCTATAATTATGGGAAAAAGGTAAGGTAATGGTCTAATATATTCATAAAACACAATAAAAGGACACGAGGGTTGATGACACTGACAGTATGTGAATTTAGGGTGTGAGTGAACCATATTTGAATGGGTATGGAGGCTAGTGGAACTCAAATTTTATGAAAGTTCTTTCGATGAAATGTGGAATCATGGAGAGGCATGGAAGACTATTTTCTTAAAATTTGGGGCTTCACAAAAGATAGTGGATTTATGAAGGAAAGGGATCTCATGAAAGTTAATATTTTGTGAAACTGAGTGACCCTACCTTAGAGTGAATTCTTGGTTCCCATGGGGTTGATTTCAAGAAGGATAATTATATGACAAAATACCATGAGATACAAATTGATTTATTCTTACATGAATTCCATGAACCTTCATGAAAGAAATATATATCATGGGTTGATTTTTACAAGAACCCATGGGATGAGGTTTTGAAAAAGATGGTTACCTTTGGAAATCCACCTCATATCTCACTCATGATGGTTTTTAGTATCGTGAATTTAGAGCTTTCTCAGAAGCTAAATGGTTTCCTCAAAAAAGTAGGACATTGGGAGTTATTTATAGGTCTTGTGGAGGAAAAGGAATTTATTTCAAGGATGATAGAATAATTTATGTAATATTAATAGCTCTGTGAAGTGATGGGGTTATGTGATTTAGAGTTACACAACACAGAGGTTACTGTCTCATAAACTGCATGATCAATGACTTATGTGAACTTGAGTTATGCTCTCTCGAGGTTATGACCTGAGGTTGCAAGTAGTGACAGACATTAAAAAACTAGAGTTATTCTACACAAAGGTTACTGTGTCATGCTCTGAGTGCCGAGTGACTTCTGTGAACCAAATCCATTCAGGAAGCTATTATCATTCATGAACGAATTCCTTAAGTGGACTTGTATATTGTTTTAGCTCAAATTTTCATCGAACCAGACAAGCCTTACTTGACCACTCTTGTGAAATATGTATTTTGGCATAATCTAATCTCAAATATAGTTATACAATATCTCTCTAAAATATTCTATCATTTTAGTACCATTACTCATACAAATATTTTCTATGAAAAATCATTTAAACCTCCACAATTCTCATCCAATGAAAATTCATTATTTTCACATACAAAGAAACAAATACTTCATAAGAATTATTTATATCATTCACCAAACCTATAAAAAATGTAATCAATAAATCCATCAACGTAAATCCAATATCTTTCTAATCAATCTCTTACTGATTTTCATTATTGAGACTCTAGGTTAATTTCACACGACCTCTTATTTGGTACTAACAAACCCAACATGAAACCTTCATGGTTGTAACGTTGAGTGAATATGAATTTTAATATCATCTCATTAATTAGTGAAAGGATTAACACCATGTTTATTTTTTCCAATAATAACATTTTGATAAGGTTATAATAAAATTGAATCATAATTCATTACAATGATAGAATCAATGTTAATAAATTCAACAACCTATTATAGCTATTTATTTTTATCTTAATCTTTAAGAATTAATCTAAAAATTCTATAATGTGTATGTTTTCTATACTTTTCACAAGATCCACTATATAAATATCACTATGTTTTAGTCCCTCACTTATTTTTTATATGTTATTTTTCAATTATATTCTGGACTCAAATTCTTTAATATTAATATTTGAAAAATATCTAATATGCTATGACACATGTCATCTCTTGATTTATCATTAAATGTATTCATAAAGGTCAAGATAAATCTCACATTAATAAATAAATTATACCCATATTTTTGTAAAATATCCTAATATTAAAAATTTATTGATATCCAAAAAATCTTGGTGAATAAACTATATTACAATGTGAAATTTTTTTGAGTAGGAAATATATATAAAACCATCACTTATAAAATGTATTATCTCAAATTCCATGGAATAATTTTTTTAGGAAATCCATTATATAAAAAACTATGAAATAATGAATAATATCATTGAATAATTACTTGTTATATGTAAAACTATGACTTAATACTATGGCATAATCTCCTTAAACATTCTACATTGTTTTGCTTACTACCCATGCAAAATAAATCCTGAAAAAAATTACATTCAATTATCACATAAAAAAAATTCTATTAGAAAATATGAACTCCTTTAACATTATGTCATAAAATAATACCCAAATATTTATATTTTCATATGGAATAACCCTATAAATATTATTTAACTATTACCTATTTACCACCAAAAAATACATAAAAATTTATCACTAATTTTTTTTATTTTTCTTTATAAAACAATTCATCAAAATATTAATATATTAACTAGGAGAAACCATCAAACATTACTATTTAATTTTAGTTTCCTTCACCAAATCAGCTGAAAAACTCTTAAAACTAACTCTATAATTATCCTATCTTTTAAAATTAACAAAAATTTATTCACTAGGATAAATTAAAAATAAAAACAACCTTTTTAGAATAATTTCCATCAATCGAAATTTTTGATCAAAATAGGTTTTAAAATTCTACCTATTTGGGTTCACATAAAATTATTAAGTTTATCATTCATTTAAAATGTATCATTGGAAATTCACATAAACTCTTGAAAATTCAAATAGACATTGAAAATTCATTTGATCACTCTAATAACACATACTTTATGATTCATGTATAAAAAAGTGTTATATTTAAAAGATAAATTTTTTATAATTTTGTTTTTCAGTATCATATATATAAATATGTAACTCCACATGTTGTATATATCTATATTTATCCATAAATTGCTTTCCATGATACCCCCTTGTATATAAAATTAATTATTCCCCTTGGAAAGAGTAAAGATTTTCCCTCCCACCACTTGTTAAAGTTGTTATAGTATATTATTTATCCCTCATTGTTAATAAAACCTAGTGGAGATTACATAGAAATTATATCATATATAAGAAACTACAATACGTAATAAAAACATATTGGGAGTGGAGATTTTTCAAGACAGATTTTGTTTTGAGATAGGTTTGAACACCAAGATTTAACCGATGCCTCTCAAATACCAGTGTAACCAATGGTTTTATGATAATTTCTTCCATTTTTTGATTTTTTATAATAATATCATTTTTGAAGATCTTTTATTACACCTATTATTTGATAATATTGTATGAAATATAAATTTTTTAGAGAATTATTGTTGTATTGGATTCATTATAAGCCCAATTTTACTTTTTTGACACTAAATAATTCCATGGGCATCTTCATTTAATATACTAGATATTTTAATTATTATTTCATCCAAATTTATTGGGTATATTATTTTCTTACTTAGATATAATTGACTTTAGTTCTAATAATTTATGTAATTTCTTACTTCTTTTTAGTCCAAACAATTCACTTTCTATTAACAATGAATGATCCTATAATATTGGATTTTTTATCTATAATATCTCCAGCCTAATCCTTATTCAAATATACCAATATATCACACTTTTTTATTCTTTATACATAAATATATAATTAAATGCTTCATGTAGATATATTATGGTTCCTTGTATATTTATAATATAAAATTACCTTTTATTAATTTGAAACAATAAAGCCTAACATTATTTATAATCAATATTAGGTCTTACATCCTTAAAATATGGAAACATTTTAATCATTATTAGAAATAATATTGGATGAACATATTTTTTTCTTCATGATTTCCATGTTTGGTTTCAAAATTGATTCATATTGAAACAATATCATAATATTTCATATTAAAAATTTTTAAAAGTTATTTTTCAAAACTTATCTTGAGAGATAGAAATGTTCTCATATTTATGATTTACTTATATTTTAAAAAAATTAGTGTCTTTTCAAATAAAATAAAATTCAAAGTCAGATCCCCTCATGTTTTAAATTTCATTCAGAAATTCCTTCATATTTTCACCAAATATTTAATGTTAAGTATAGACGATATTGAAAAATTATTATTCCTTCAATATCTATACATAGAGGTTGTGATCAATATAACATCTATTAAACTCAAATTTATTATGGAATGAATCCAATTTATCATAAAATGAATATAGTTCTTGGTTGAATATATATTAAAATTATATAATATTATGTACGATTCTTTCATTATCATCAAGTTAAAAAGCCACTAGTAGTTCATTGTATAATTATTCTCTATGTACTTCATTCAACGATATCATTTTTAATTCCACTTCATATATGATGAATTCTACTTGGAATACTACCCAATAAAATAATTTAACGGTCTCAAACCTCCCCAAATTTTTTTAATGTAACCTCAATATCGAATCCCCAAAATTTGAAAATAATATTTATATACCAGTCTTACAAATTTTTCAAATTACATTATCAGGAAATCATTTTTTGAACTCGCATTTTTTTTCCAATGATGACATGATCATTTTAAATATTTTAATTATCCTAAAAATTATTCATCACCATTTTATTATGTTCTCCAATCATGGATTTTTCCCAACAATATTCATTTTTTGTTTATTAAAAAACATTTTGGATCCTACTATGATAACAAATTATTTTTCCTAACACTTCCTATTCACCAATATTTGGTTAGACTAGTTTTTTCAAAAATAAAATTAGACTCTAAAATTTATAAGATTTTTCATATTTTATGATAGTGATTAACTCACTTTTTTATAATGACCCTGTCTTTTCATACATAGATATTACATATTTTTATATGAATATTCAATACATTACACAAAAAAATGCCCGAGGACCAAAAAAGTATAGTGTATTTGGAGAGTAGGTAAATAATCATCTAATTTGGTGAAATATTTCTAACATATCCCATATAGTTCATCTAATTTTTTACTATTGACAAATATACCCAACTTAAAACCCTTATTTAAACTTGGGGGAAGGAAAAATAAGAAAGGGTTAGCTCAGATGCCTAGAAAGGGTACTCAAGGGTGATATGTTAGAATAAAATGAATATAAGGGTATGAGAAGACAATCATTACATATGAAAAAAATATCTTACAAATAAATGATTACAATCTTGGGTCATGGTATAAAGAATGGATGTTCAAAAGACATGAATCATACAGAAATCAAAATACATGATCCATGAGAACATAACATTAGAAAGAGGCATGTAATTGTGGAATACACATAATTATATAAAATCCTATTTCAAGGACCCACCAAGACATTCGTAACAAGTTAGGCTTGGGATAACCACTCATATACTTACTTCGGACATGGGATGAACTCCCATATTCCCTCTTTTGGGAATGGGATAAACTCTTATGTACCCAATTCTGGGATTAGGATAACCTTCTATATACCATTTTATCTCATATAACATTAATCATTATCTAATGCATCAAATGGATATATAGGTCCCACTTATCAAAGAATCCATTAAATTATGTGCCAAAATATAAAAAAATATTAACCATATCAAAACCTAGGAAATAAAATTGGTTTCATGAAACATTTATTCATAGAATAAATCATGGAAAATAAATGGGTTTCATAATCATTTCAATATTTAACCATAACATAACACATGTAAAAGATATGGTATTCATAAGAATTTTATCATATCATAACTTTTTTTAAATGGTATTGGTTTCAAAATCATTTCATCATCTTATAAATGAATAACCCATGGAAAAAGATATGTGTTTCATTAGAAATTTTTCATGGTAAATCCCACAGAAGATAAATGGGTTTCATAAACATCATGTCATCATACAAATTCAGATACGAAATATGAATGGTATCCTTAGTTCATATCCCAAGTAAAACATATTTCATATCAATGGATGACATCTTAGATGGATAATGACTTTGAAGGAAAAATAACATGGAACTTCTCTTAAGGAAAATAAACTTTCTTTGAAAATAAATTTTTAAAACTAATCTTTATAAAATATTTTTTTCAATCCTTTTAATTAAAAATGAACTTGAAAACTTATAAAGTAGTATTTATAAATAATTTGAAATATTTCTTGAAAAAAATACCCTACCCACTTCATTTTTTTAAACATAAAACTTTTTTAATATCATTTTATCTTAATATAACCTTGAAAACATATAATGTAATCTTCAAAAAAATAATGTTCAGGATGAAATTATATTTCGTTCATGATGTAACAATTGTTACAAATATTTATTTACCATTTTTGGTAAATGTATAATAGGGAATTGTTTGGAAAATTACATGAATATTCCTTTCAATAATTTTATAAATATAAAAAAATGGGTAATGTTTTATTTAATTAGTTATTTGATGAATGTTAAAAATATATTTGAAAGCATTTTTAGAAAAACATGTTTTAGAATAAAAGGTGGTTTCTACCGAAGATAGAAATGAAGACATTTTTCCTTTAAAATATATTTCAAAAATATTGGGTGCTTAATGAGTGGAATGTGAAGGGAAAACATGTATTATATATAAATCACTATAGTAGAATAAAATAAACGAGATTCTTAGGAGGTAGATCATAATATTTCATTATTGGAAGCATAATCATGGAAAATCATGAGAAACAATGAGATTGTATCATTAAATCATTACCACTTTGGTCACATTGAATTATAAGCCCAATGAAAGAATAAGATTAAATGATACATGGAATATCATAATAATAAATAAATTCATGATATTTGTTTGTAAAATGGGAAGTATATACACTTCATTAAAAAAGATAGGTGCATAACATAACATATGTCTCGAAGAAGGAAAATTGATACAAAACCCATTATTAATTTTACACATTTTGAACTATAAACCTCTTGAAAGAGAAGTACACAAACACATTTGAAAATAAAAAAAATCAGGATGAGAATAATAAAATACATTAATGGTTAGTATAAATATCCCATAATAGAAATAGTCAGTGAATATGGAATATATCTCACAGTAGTAAAAACTGAGATGAAAATTTTTAACCACTTTAGTAGTCTTTTGAATATTAAGACCGCAAATATAATAGAATAAAATGAAACACTAAATATTTTTAAAATAATTAATACTTGATATATGATGTCAAAAAATAATTAAATACACCAAAAAAAAAATACTAGTGAATAACATATGCCTCCCACAAATAAAAGATAGCCTATAAATTATTTAACTTAAGTCTCGACATCCTTAATCTATGTTCATACATCCGATATAAAAATAAATTTATTATAAATAAATTAGTGAACTATATGTATATATATCATACCATATATGATTTAATATAAATGATGGAGACCATGGGTTGAAACCCATGACCCCAAGAAAATTTATTTTAAAAAATATAAGCATACAAAATAGAAATGAAAGAGAAGCATAAGAGGGACACACATATCACCATAACAACACCATTAAAAGTATCACAATATTTCTCTATAATACATACCACCACTTACATGAGTTCCACCAAAACCTCTCAGATGTCTACCTCTTCTCCATTTCTCTGGAATTTGGAAATCACCATATTGATTAGTGATATCTTGATATTTCTCACTAATAAGCTCATAAGTTTTATCGCCAACCTCAATATTGATCACATCTTGACACTCCGGTCTGGTATCCTTAGGAGTGTCTCGAGATTTTTCATCCCCAATTATTGGACCCCCAGAGGTTAAACCCACCTGGAGATCCACATTCTCAACCCGCATAAGAGATGAGGATAAATCAGTACCACCATCAAAAGAAACATAATGTGAGCCTTCCAATGTCCTTCTCATATTCATTACACCATTTTTTAGGGATATCAAGATAAAAAGCATCAAAATGAGGATTGTTAATTGGGTCCAAGATGGAAAAAATTGGGTAAGGCAACACACCCAGACTTCTTCACAGTAGCCTCTCCACTGGCAGAGATAACTACTTCATTAATAGATTTTCATTTGAGAGTTGTTTGGCCATAAGTTATAATACCAGGGTAGGAAACCATGGTGTTTGCTGATTCAGACTATGATGGACCTACCATAGACTGAATAGGTACAGTTGAACTAGAGGGATCTTGAATAGTTAAAATATCAGATGTCTTAAAAGGCATAAAAGCATCGCATGTATCCTTTGTCTGCATTGAGTCTAATGAATTGTCTGCTGCTTTAGAGAAATATGGAAGAGTATCCATAGAACATGATTCCCCTCTCTAATTACCTGTGTGAGGAGTTCCACTTAATGGAAATATAGAAACCTGAGTAGGTGTGAGTAAATCAGTGGGTGGCTGCGTCATGGACAGAGCATCCAACAGACTTTTAAGGCAAGGCCTTAGGTTCCTTTTCCCTCAACTTTAATTGGCTAATGTTAAAATCTATACCTTTTTGATTACCTTTAAAGAAGGTATCAATCATCCTCATGCATTTAATCATGAGAATCATCCTACAAACCTGATGGTAGACCTTTACATTGGAGCACTTTATCATCTTATTGGATGGAAGCATGAGAATAAAATGCCATTGGTTTTAAAGGTTGTGAAACCATAAAATCATTCAATTCATTCCCATCCCCTTGTCCAGGAGATCTTGAATTTGTCCAAAATTATAAAATAAATCCAGAGACCACCTTTATATAATCCTCAGTAGGCATTAAAATATTATCCTTTTAGGAAGGCCTAGAACCCTGCATATCTGATAAGACATCATGATCAGAAAGAGACTTATCCCAGCCCTTTAACGCACCTCTGGAGTCGCCTTCAGACATGCTGCCTATCATCCTTAGCCCCCGCATCAACCGAAGGTAACATAAATATACCTTAATTCATAAACTTGCAACAATGCTCTTGATCATGACCAATACCATAAAAATTTAGGCAGAAAGAGGGAACAAAATAATATTCAATGGATAATTCAAATTTTAATTGATTAGTGACTAAATAAATTGTTTCAATAAAAGGCGTAAAATGATAAAAAACAATAAGAAATAATGAAAAATTTCCAAAATAGACATACTCAGTCTCCTTATCATGTTTAATGGGTATTCCCACCATAGATGAAACATCCCACAAGATGTTGGGTTGCCAAAAGATCTAGTTAAGGCCATTGATCTTAATCCAGGACCGGGTTATAGAATTCCTCACATGAACTAGATCAAACCATGGATCTTGGTCCCATAATTGTAAGGTGAATAGATTTAATATATGTAGCTATAATTACATGCCTTTAATTGCATCTCAAAATAAGGAAATATTATGTGAAATAATCCCATACCAAGTAATACTATACGACAAACATCAAATTTGAAAACCTGAAGAAGGAGTGCCTTGAGATCATCAATCTTCCACGGACTGAAGAATCATTGAGGGTGTAACTGCAAAATAAAAAAGTGCTTGAAATCACCAAAAAGATCCGATAAAACCTTTTTATTTTCCTCAAAAAACAATAAAGATCCATTTCTCGTGATGTTGTGTGAATACCTCATAAGAAAATAGGATTCTGATAAAAATTTGTCACAAGTGAGATTCTATTATGAAGAAATTGTGTTCTTTAGATCATTAAGAAGTTCCAAAGGTGTAATCCTATTTTCATAAATTGACACCACACTATCCCCCTGCACATCCAAATCAGATGATTTTTGTGAATGAACACACCTGCATCTACAACTGCTACCGATTTCTTCTTTGAAGGGAATAAAAAAACCTCACAAGGATAAAAAAATCACTCAATATCCATAGAGACCAAAAAACCCTAAATGCTATGAGAGGATTTAGAGAGATTATTATGATATTCTCCCATTTTTCATCATACTAATCTATTTACTAATGTCCTTTTATGACTAGTTTATTAACAATTCCATGTTAAAGTCTGGTTTTAGGTAATAACTACTTTTTTTTTTGTGTATGTTTTGTTTTGGTATTCTAGGTCATAGAAAAATGATAATGGTCCTATAATATCTAAAATAATATTCATTAAATACTTATTATATTTATACAACAATTATAATTTTAATTCCAATCATGAAAATGGTTTCAATAAATGAAATAAGTGACGATCATATAGATGGTAGATCGTATATACGCTTGAGTAATGTTTCAATTTGTCAACAATCATTATGGAAAGAAGGTCTATAATATAATATATTTATATAATTATCATAATATCATATTATTTCCTTAAATATTTTAATACATATTATACATGTGGTGTGGTGATGAAAAAAGTGAGTCATATCATTTCCTAAAGGTAGCTGTTCACACATACATGGATGACATTATCATCTATTAGTGAGTGAAAAAGTAAGAAATAAAATTATATATTATCTTTATAGAATGATAAAAATGTCATAAATATCATAAATTTGTTATGTATTTAAAATAAATTCCTTAAATATATCCTTTTTATCTTTCATGTAAAGAGTTTGTGAAAAATGAATCACATCGCTTCACGAGGCGATTGTCCGCCATGCACATGAGAGATGTTATCATATACCCTAATGAATGGAAAGTAAAAAGTTATATATGATATAATTACTATATAGTTTTTATTAAGTTATATATATATATCTATCATTTATATACTTTATATTCGTCATCATAGATAACCATGATATTTGTTAATGGAAAAGTGAATGGCATCTATTTTCAAGGTGGTAGTCCATTATACACATGAATGATGATTTTATAAACCATTTAATTGATGTAGAGATGTTTGTAGGTTATTAAGTTAATATATAAACAACTAAATATATTTATGTTTTTTAATTTATTATATCCTCATGGTTCAATAATAATATTATTAGTTAGAGGAAAAAATAAAATGAAAATGCTCGTTGATGAAGGTTATATATTTTTTGGGTATCCTATTTAGGGTTTCCCCAAAAGCCACCATATGTTAGATTTATTAAAAAAAATATGGATTATATGATTATAAGAGAGAATTTTGGGTGTTTTTTGATCAGTTATTTTTTGAACTAAAATGTTTTGAAAGTGTGAAGAGAAGAGGAGAGAGGGTGGCTATTTATATGTGAGGTGAGTGGCACAACAGTTGAATTTTTTAAAAGAAAAGGTGTACAAAATTTATTTTCCTAAAAAAGGATCAATAATTGATTATTATAGATTCTTATATATTATAGGGTTGAAATATTTCTATATAATAGATTTTATAAAAGTCTTTAGTAATGTTAGCCCTTATCCTTTTTGTTTAACCTCTGGTAAACACAATACATTTAACTCATAAAATATTTTTTTCATTATGGTGAAAAATTAATTTGATATTATTTGATAATATAAAAAACGAAAATTCAAAATATAGAATCTATTTTTTTAATGTTTCATTCACAAATGTGGTAAAATTTAATTTAAAACTAATCCCGTAGACAAAATGAGATTGAAGGTGTTCAAAGAGAAAACAGTCAATAGTATGCAAGGTTTTTATATCAAAATTCAATATGAAAATTAATAAAATTAAATAAATTGAATTAATAAATATATAATATAAAAAATTTTACATTGAAACCAATTTAAAAAATAATTTAACATTATTAATAATTTAAATGGAAATTCAGGTTTCAATTAAAATTCAGTATTTTTCACAATTCAACAAAAAATTAATCTATTAAAAAAATTATAAAAAATTGACCTTAAGATAATTTTAAAATTCTTATTTAAAAAATTAATTTTATTTTTCAATAAATATTTTAAAATTTTCAACATTTATTTTTATAATAAGCGTGGAAAAGATGATAGAACTGGGTTTTAAATAAAATATTATTTTTAAGCCTAAAATTGTATTTATTCCCATCCCTTTTTTGAAAACACATAATTTGAATATTGAAACTTTTATTTAATATATAATTTATAAATTTCATTATAATAATTTTCTACAATATATTTATTCAATAAATTTAGATAAAATATGTATGTGTGCATAAAATTATTTTTTTTTCGAAAATGAATCCCTTTATTTTCAAATGGTTTCTTTTTTTCCTTTCAAATTATTTGTTCACCAAGGAATTAATTATATATATATATATATGTAAACCACATATTTTCATAATTTAGTTAATCATATTCATACCCAATACTCCAATTGCTTGGTAATTACTAATATATAATATGATTATAATAAAATGACATGTTTTGTTTAAAATCAATGTTTCATGTAACATGAGATAAACTCAGTGTTACATGTAACAAAATAAAAAAACATTGTTTAATTTAATTAATGAATAAATTAGTGTTATGTGAAATGAAAATTATCCAAAATATTTAATTTAATTGAAAAAATATTTCATAATTTCTTGAGGTGTTACATTGTACACGCCATAAAATGATTTCTCCCTCAAAATTCATCAGATTGGTACCATAAAATGATTATAATTCTTTCTTATTACATTCTATGTTTCCAACATATATACCTTAAGATGGAGGTTTCACTACAAAACATTGAATAAGTAAGTGGTCATGGTTTGTAGAACATTCACTAATTTATCCTGAATCTCTAATAGTTTTTCCTCAAAAGCAATATAATTTTCCAACCATACGACCCATGAGTTTAGTACATACGATGGATCATGAATTTACTTCTTCAAGATAGATACATAGAACACACCTTCAGCGATATATAGGTTTGGCAGATGAACTAATCGATACACTACTACCCCGATATGATGTATAATTTCAAAGGGACCAATATTCCTAGGTATTTGCTTTCCTTTATTTCATAAGAACAATTTCATACTTTGGATGTTATTTGATAAACATCCAATTCATTTCTTACTAAAAGAGAATAAGATGGATTTTTTATGCCTAATTCACTAACAGAAGACAAGATCTATAAAAGAATGGCATGTTATTCCTTCAATATCTAGGTAAAAAAAGTTTAATACTAGTTATCAAATACAGATAAAAATTCATTTGGTGAATTAATATATTAATCTATAAAACATCATCTAGGGTTAAAATTAATTTTTTTAGAAATGGTTAACCATATAACGCTTCCAAAATTCAAAATCTAAAATAAAGTTACAAATTTTATCAAAATCAACTTAATATTGATCCCCTATATATCATAAAGTATCTCCTGATTGTCACTTATGAAACATGTGAATACCTTCATCATTTATTCTCTTAGAACATGGTAATAAACTAAATTACCATAAAATATTATTTAAAAAAAACATGATTTCCTAATCCTTTAAAAAAACATAGATCATTGGATATATTCTTTAAATCCAAAAAATGGTGTAAAATCCATCTAGGAAACAATAAAATACTTTTTCAAAAAATCATTAATCATTTCCAAGGTAATAATTACTGCCCAATTTACTTATTCATATCCAACATCTCTTTATCCCAACTTAATTATCTCAACATTACTAACATATTATTGGTTATCTTTCATTTAATAAAAATATCATATTTCCCTTAATTCATTTTTCTAAGTCATAAGCACTGTTCAACAGTTTTATAAAAATCTATAATGAAAAACTTATATCAATCAAATACTTTTATATTTCATAATTATTGAATTATAATAATAGTACATAAATAATTATACTTTATTCTCAAACCATTGACTAGGTTTCATAAACTTATTCTTTAATACCTATTTCTTTTCATATCTCATTTGTAGTCTCTTAAATGTTAACATCAAAACCATTACTCATACAACCTTTATAATTCTCCTAAATAGATTTCTTCTGTAGACATACATTTTTATAATTTGAATAATTTCAATATTTAAAACATCAATACATTGAAATTACCTTAGGTATACCAATATTCCCTTTCATTAAATTAACCAAACATTTCATTTTTCCTCTGTAGTTACTTGATTTGAGTCCTTATTTACCACATTCAAAGCATAATATCTTCCCACTGAGACATTTCCTTGATTTCTTCTAAAATTCTCAAAATATATAAAATTTAATCTCTTTTCCTCCATGGTATCCACTACTCGAACATTATAAAAATATATCCTTCTATTATTTAGTAATTTTGATATTTACTTAAGGTGAACATTTTCAATCATGTTCCATGATAATAGATTAGGAATACTAAAAATATCATTTACTATAGTCATTATACCATTGGGATACTCATATGCTAATAATCCCTCGCATTCTAAGTTAACCAAATTCCATTTGTTTTTCACCATTTTCTAAAACCAAAAAATGTGTGAGACACACAAATCCTTGTGTAAAACCACATAATCATGAGAAAATCATTTATATAATGTCTAAATCATAACAAATTATTTTTAATCTAGGACAAAGTATATTTAACTTTTTCCTTTAATAATCATCATCTTTTTAAATATTTTATGAAGGTTCACAAAGAGTTTGTGAATTTCTAAAATATATCCCCTAGGAGTGTCAAAATAAATTTGGAAAATGGACCTTTGTCATGGACTAGGTGACGATTAAGTCCAACTCAATGTGCCATATTCTGTGTTATTAACCCAATGTACCTCAATACCAATGCCACATCCACTTATAGTATCCATACAAGGATGAATGTTTTGGGTTACCACTTTCAATATTCTTTATAAAAATGCTATGATATTTTCCTATATTTTGACTCATCATTAGATTTATCCTTAGATAAATTCTTATTAATATCCATAGAATATCCCTAGGGATATCACTAATGTATTATTATCGTAGTTTTAAAAGGATATATAATCATTCATTTTGATACCAAATACAGTGAACCAACCTTTTCATACATATATATTATATGTTTTTAGATTAATATTCAATATATTACTGAAAAATAGTCTTGTTGACCATAATATTTTAGTAACTTAGAATACTAGTTAGAAAATATTTTTATTTGGTAAAATATCATCATCATCTTCCTTAATGATTTCTCTTTTAATAGTCTTCAAAAACATATCCTATTTAATACCCTTGTTCATAACCTGGGGAAAGAAAACATAAGAAAGCGTGAGGTGAGATTATCACTAAGAGTAATAATGGGGGATATGTAAGAATAAAATGAACTTAAGGGTATTAGAACATGATAATAACATATGAAAACCATACAATAAAAATAAAATATTTGAATCTTGAGTTATGGAATACGTATTGACAGTTTATAACACATGAATCATAAGAAAATCTAACTACATGATCCATCAGAGCACAACATTTTCATAAGACATGGTGTTGTGGAATATAAAAAATCATAGAAAATATAATTTCCAGGATACCCAAGAAGACATAAACAACATGATAGGTTTGGGATAACAACTTGTGCACCTGATTTGGCATAGGATAGCCTCTAATGTACCCACTTCTAAGCAGTGGATAACCACCCGTGTACCCTTATTCAGAACTGGGATAACCTTCATTGTACCATTGGCGATCATATGATATTAATCATTACTTAATTCATTTCTATGAGATATAAGTCCCACAAACAAGATAATAAATACATTTAAGTTTCACCATATCATAGAACATTCATCATGTCAGAATCCTTGAAAACAAACAGGATCCATAAAACATTTCATTATACAATAAATCATGGATAAGAAATGGGATTCATAATAATTTCATAAAATCATCATAAAATATCCCATGTAAAATATATGGTGTTCATAAAAATTCAATCATATCATTACATGTGGAAAAGTTTCAGGTTTCATAATCATTTTATCATTTGATTAAATAATAATCCATGGAAAAATAAATGGGTTTCATAATAATTTTTTTACTATATAACCCATGGAAGAGGAATGAGTTTCATAAAATGTAATATACCAATTTCTATAGTGTAATAATATAGAATATTTCTGGAAATATTTCCGTATCCAGATAAGTAGATGGTGTAAGATTTTGAGGCCTCGTGAGCCCAAAATAATTTTTTGAAATATATTAAATATATTAATATAACACATGCACAATTTTCTTAAAAGAGTGAAATAAATCTGAAACAATTTCTTGGATTAGAAATATAGGGAAAAAATGAGTTCAAAATGTGTGGGGTTTATCCTAGGTATGATGTTATATTTAACAGTTTCAAACATTTTGATAAAGTGCTATTATGGGCATATATAATTATATAAAATAATTTTATTTATTTATTTAAATCTTATATTTATGAATGGTTATGCCTAATACCTCGGGTTATCTACATAACATAGGGATTTATATGGGGAATTGGAGAGTATACACTGCATGATCATTGGCAGAAGACATTAGATTGTGATCAGACTGATGATCATTCACCAATGCAGCTTGTGGATCTCATCAATGACAATGAAGTCAGACCATTATTCACTAGTGAGAGATCCAAATCAAATTTGGAAATTTGTTTTATGTCGATTTATCCCTTTTAATTTTTCTTATTATGAACATGAATCAATCAACTAATGAATTCATTTTTGGGTCATGCATATTATTGATAGGGGATAGATATAATCCAGGATTGGGAATTTCTTTTTTGATTATGTTATATCTATTAATTTTTCATTATAATTGAAAATAATCACGTAAAAAGGGAACATTAGAAGAATGAAGTTCCTCAATTTTTTGTTTTTTACATTTGTTTCCACATTTTATGTTCATATTGGACAATTCCTTAAACTCACAGTTCGAAGGATACCCGAAAATCAATTTTTTCACAACAAAATTTATACAACAGATTTTGGTTTAGATGGATGATGATATCAGGAAATGATGAATGATAGGAAGACTAAGACCACATTTTGTGTGTGAATTATTAATTAGGTGAGACAACTGTTGTTCCCAAGTACCAGATATGGCTATAATCTGGAAAAAAATGGAGAGGGAGGTTCAAGAAAACATAGATCTATGATGAATGACATATTCCATTAAGGAATCGAGGGGTTCAAGGCACATAGAATGACGTATGAAGAATCTCCTAGATTCTATGAAAAACCAAACTTGATTTTGTGTAGTTCTATGAATACATGCTGTGTATAGCCTTTTTTTTGGAGTGGTAGGGTTTTGGTGTATAGATAAGTATCAGACGCCATGTGACTCAAGTGACAGGTCGTAAGAACCTTAGATGACCAATTAGTGTGTATATAGAGCACACACCCAAGAGGATGGGATGGATAACATGGGGTGTGGGATATTTTATATTCCATGTATTCCTTGGATGATTGCTCATTGTGTATAGGGAGTACATTCCCTAGAGATCATGTGTCCCCACATGCCATGTGTGGAAGAATACAAGCCGCGTACTTAGGAAAGTGCACGTGCATATGTAGTGTAACACCCCGACCCCAATTACTTAGAATTGGTTCGTTATTAAATAACATTGACATGATCACAACAGATCAAATCCCGAAAGACCGATCAATTTAGTAGCCTTGGAAGTACTTGATACATACATAAGTTTTACATTACATTATGAAATGAAAAACAACAAAATTATATCCCCATTGAACACACTTATATCCCATATCCTATCCCTATAGTTCAATCATAATATACTTCTTCACATCCTAGGAAAAAAACATAAGAAAGTGGTGATCTCAGATGTTCAACAAGGATAAAAATATAGAGGAATCTATCATAAATACGAATAAACATTTAAGGCAATGTATAAGACTAAAAACAAGACTTTAAAACTTAAACTTCAGCATAATATGGAAATGATAAATCAAATAATTCCATTTACATATTCACATAGATATTCTACTAGTCGAATAATCACATTTAATATCAATATCTTATTTTATAATGATGGAATTCCTAATTCTGGACATCATAACCACAAATTCAAGGCCTCGTGCCAAGTATACAAATAAGATTTTGTCAAGGACTTGTTCCAAGACACTAGTTTGTCTCATGAGACCTACCGACGCATCAAGGAGCTATTGTAGGCTCCACTCGTCACTTACCTTTTCCAATGAATTCCTCATATGAAATGGTCAAAAAATAATCTAAACATTCATATTAAAACTAGAATATGAAATGTCAATATTTAACCACAAACCATGAATAGTATTCAAATAGCACTTCAATCGTCAAACATAACTCATTAAATACAATATGGAAGATTTTATTATAATAAATAAACCTAAATCAAGAATAATGAAGGATATTGACATAGATAAAAATACCCAGTAAAACTATTTGAGAGAAATATCCCATTTTTCTTGAAAACAATTAAAAGTCTCACTATTTATCATGAATTTATCTAAAATAGATTTTTGAGTTAAAGTGTCCCATACCACATTGAATATTTTAAAAGGAATTCAAATTATAAAACATTCTTGTCCATATAAATAAATTATTAACACCATTTTTTAAAACATGGACATGAATGAGAAATATTTAGAAGAATAAATCATTAAACACATATTTTAGTTAAAGAGTTCCTAACCAAATGAGAGAAACATGAATACAAATAATTGAGGAATAAAATTAATCAAAATTTTATAATATCATGAGAATAAATTGATTCATTATATAATATGTTAGAGGACAATATATACACCATATAAAAGTGAATTGGCAAATAACAACAAAGAAGTATCAATGGAATGTAAATTGAGATGAAATCCCATTAAAGATTGTATCCATAGATTAAGGATATTTAAATGACATAATATTGTGTTAAAAATATAAATACACTCAATATGATTGAATACTAAGTGTAAATCAATCAAAGTACATTCACACATGTTCTTTTAAAAACAAAACCAATGACTTGGATGTTCACCTCAATGAATAGAAATAGAGTTAAGATTACCCTTATCAAGTTAATATCAATGACTTTAGAATTTATCAATGGAGTGATTATATGTATCAAAAGTATATACACACAAAGGAGAGTGTAAATTAATACATACATAAATAAATAGTGATTCCACACATAATCTGGGAGTAAAATAATCAATGAAGTATGCATAAAACCAAATGAGTGGAAATTGAAATTTGAAATTCCCTTACCAATTTGGTAGATTAAGAAACATAAAACCCATTGAATAAATATCATATAATGAAGATTTAAATACATATAAATTAATGTATATTACACAAAGAATAAAATCATGGGTAATACATACACCACATAAAAGGAAATTGTTGCAATATATCATGAATCTCACGGGAATAAGAAGTGAGATGAAAACACCTTACCTTGTACTTTTCCTTAGTAAAAAGTCAGTTAATCTCATTTATAATGGTGAAATAATTTTTATTAAATTGTAAAATAACCATATACATAAATTTGATATCATATATGATCTTTTAATATTTCTTTGTTAATGATATTTCAGTAGTATCATTGTTTGGGGTGTTAACTGATTCATTTTACTTTATATTTTTTGTTATGTAAGTCATGTTTGTTAAGGATATGATGTATTTGGTTAATATCCAGAATGATGTTATCTTCTTAGAAAATATTTTTATTCATCAAATTAAAATTATTCTTTAATGGTTATGAGGGGGAATGGATGTCATCATGTTCGGGGATATGGTAATTCGTACGTACGCACGAGCAACAATATCATTCTATTGATAGTAAAATAATATATAATTGGATTGTATATCATATATACCAAAAATTAAAATTTTATATTTATTATTTACATCAATTATAATCATTATTATACCCATTCAAATAATGAAGTGTTTAATAACAAACTACACCACAACATGGAGACGGTAAGCCGTACGTACACATGTATTGTGACTTTGTCATTCATAAGATGGATAGAATAATGAATATTGATATACCATATTTATTATAACATCAATTTTTTTAGAAGTTACTGGATTTATTATTTTAGTATGCAAACAAAAAAGAAAGATTAAGTGGAAGAATAAATGAACATTGGAAGTGGTGATGAAATTATTACCTCTTCTTTGGGTGCTTCCATTTTGATTTGAAAAGAAGGGCTCCATAGAATGGATTTATGATCAATGTAATGACTCTAGATTTAAGTGAGGGTAGTTGGGAAGATATTTTGGAAGGAATTTTATGGGAGAAATGGCTTTGGAGGTGTGATTTTTAGATAAGGGGAAGTACCTTTTTATAAGAGTGGTGAGGGTCACTTTAGGAAAAACTTGAAATATTATTTTATTATAAAATAATTTTCGGTTTATAATTGATCCAAATAAATTTATTTCAATGATAAAGTGGGTATGGGTTGAAATTATCTCAAAAAATAGGTTTTTGACAAGTTTAGGTCACCATATTAACCTTATATTTTAGATTTAACTCTTAGTTAAATACTTTAACTTTTACAATGTCTTATTGAATTTTTATATTACATGGTTAATAAAAATACTATAAATTACCAATATAACCTCAAGTAGTAAATTAATGACATATCCATCATTATATATGTCCTTTGGCAGAACCTTTGATTTTTAGAATATTATATCATTTAATAATATAACATGTTTTTTAAAAACTCATTTATGTCAATTTTGACACTATTTAGTATTTGGTTTTTGAAAAACACAAAAAAACATGATAACTTCGAAAAAATACCTTAAATAAATACTAACATTTCATATTAACCTAGAAAATATTTGTAATGAATCTGAAGTCTCAATTTATATTTATTTTTATATTTATAATATCAATTATTTAAATCATTCATTAATAAGGTAATTACTGCATCATCATTGTGTCATAAATAAATTTAAATTTTTAATGTATAAAAATTATAAATAAAATACCATTATTTAGGTAATATTTTTATATTCCTAATGAATATTTATAGTTGAATTTATCTTATGTATAATGCTATATTAATAATATATTAGTTATTAAAATTTGAATTTAACACTGTTCACTATTCTTTAAATAAAATAATAATAACAGCCATAATTTAATACAAGTGGATCCAAGAGGATAATATTTTGTTCCAATGGTTGACTTTGGTTGAAATAAAATTATCTAATAGAATTAGGATATGTGTTAGGGTAATTATATGATCATTTTACCTTTAATTACCCTATTTACTTTTAACCGTGGTAAATAAAATTCAAAAGTTACTATTCACCAAAAATTATTTTCATCCTATTGAACCATATTTTACTTAATGATGTCAATTTTATATCTCATATTTTTTAAAATAAATTCACAGAAGTGGTAAAATTATTTTTTATGTGAATTTGCCAATGTACCTTGAAGGTGAGTAAAAGATGGTAAAAAGTTCAACAAAATTTTATATATCCATTATTATTATAAAATGACTTCAATGAACTAAATTGTACTAATATATGAATTTTGTATCTATTTTTACATTAAAATAAATTTAAATTAAAAATAATTATTGAAATAAAAAGTCAACTTTGAACAATAACGTAGTATTTTTCACTATTCACCAAAAAATGAAAGTTTTTAGAAAAAAACCATACATTCACACAAATCTAATTTTTATATCCCAAATTAAAAAATGATGTACATTTTTACAATTTCAAAACATAGAAATTGTATTAACTAATTTAAAAAAATATTTGTGTTTTGAGAACCAGAAAACATGTTTTTGAGAAGTAAAAACTATCAAAAGATTGATATGTGTTTGATCCAATTTAAATGTAAAATTACATTCAATGAATTTTTTTTATTAAATGATTAAAATATAATCTAATTATACTTGAAAACCAAAAAAATTATAATTTAACACTATAAATTAGTTTGATTAAAAAAGTTGTTTTCAATTAAAAATTAGGATTTTCACTATTCATCAAAATATGAAAGTTATCAGAAAAAAATTGAAAATTTATCCAAACTAAATTTTTATGTACCACTTATAAAGAAGAAGTTTATTTGATCAAATTTAATATATAAAACTTTCAAAAATTGGATTTAAAAAGGGTTCTCCATTAAAAGGTGGTAAAATTACATTTTTTGAAAAAAATATCTTTTATCTGAAAATTGAATTTGTTATTATATTTTGTCTAAGAGACACATATTATGTATTCTAAAATTATATGGAGTATATAAAATTTAAAATGCAGTTAATACTATTCATAACTGTTTTTTGAATGGTTAGCTTGGTATGTCGTGGTGCGCTCAAACTCGGTGTTGCGTGTAGCGCAAGCCAGTGAATTTCATTAAGGAAGATAAATTACTATAAAATCTTGGGGTGTTACAGGTAGGATATACATTGAGTTCCAACCCAGACACCTACACTCCATGTAACCCAATTCCATGCAATTTATTGTGGAAAAGTGTAGGCTATGTGAGTGAGAAACACGAGTAGTTACAGGCTTAGTGAGACATGCTGTGTACCCCCGGGGACATGATGTGTACTCTTTCGAGGATAGTTTGGATTACTATTTTTTTCTAATATTAGATTAATTATGAGATTGTGTGAGATTCCCTAGAATATTATTAGTTTAGTGTGATCCCTTGGTTTATTTTTATGAGGGTTCATTGTAGCATCACATTCCTATCATCGAGGGTGACCCCACTTCATCTTTCTAGTTATCTGTTTAGTGTGGGAAGGATACCTTATTATGGATTGAGTTTTTTCAATCTTATTCAATATATATCTTAGTTACATGAATCATGTATCCATAAGAGTGTCCTATAGTGATCCTCATGCCCTTCATGTTTACTTCGATGGGGTTTTTTGGAATTGCAATGACAAATATTTACATAGGGGCCAATCCTCTATATAGTAATACTTTTATAGTAGGGTCTAGTTCCCTTAGTGATCCATTGGCATTGATACCCTATTTTTATATTGATATATTATTTTTTATATGGGGTATTAGTCTAATGGAGTGTGTATCTAAAACAAAACCTACCAATTTTTCTATTTACTTCTTATCTGCTAGATCTGATGAGCGTGAACCCTGGGATGATTTTCATCAGTAGCAATATAGCTTGAGGAGTAGTTCCTCCCATACTAGTGTTATCTTGAATCCTTACAATCAAACTATTACATGCAGTGGATGATAAATTTGAGACACAAAGATTTTTATGTTTATATATGGATGATTTATTTTTTGTCTCACATTATGATTGACATATATTATTATGAGATGGCTAGTCTTGATGGTTTAGGATTAGTGATTTTGGGTATCCTATTTGGTATTATTATAGTCACCCTTATATGGGATCTGCCTACACATTTCATGTCTTATGAAAATGATAGATCTTTTATAGAGTCCTTGGAGGACTAGAAGAAGGGCGAGCTCAGTTGGGCTAGAAAGACTGAGGTATATACCATTTTCGCATTTGACAATGTTTGACTCCTTCTGAGTAGGTCAGACTTCATTTTCTAGGTATATATAGGCCTATATTTATCCCCTTTTTATGCTTTCCACTTGTTTATGTCATACTTTGAATATGAGATTATATATGTATGCATGCATTGTTATCAGTTGTTTTATACTTTATCATTGTATAGGATCAGAGATGTGTTCACGCATACATGTACATTATGCCATGTGTGCGATATGGATTCTTGGATATAGTCACCAGCCCCTAGCCTATTGGAGGAAGGCTTGGGGTAGTTGAGTCTTGGACCATAGTGGGTCAGGTTCTGACGCAAACATCTTGTCATCAAAAACCATTCAGGGAATGAATGAGAATGGTATCCTTGGTTTATATCCTATGAAAATAAAAATCGATACCAATAGGTTTAATCCTTGATAGAGAATTATTTATAAATAAAAATATATAATAACATTTCTTGAAGAAAATAATAGTTCATCGAAAATGGTTTTTTTTTGAACTAAAAATTAGAAAATGTTTGGGTAATCATTTTCTTAGAAAATAAAGTTTAAAACTTATAAAGGAAGATTTAAAAATAATTTAATGAATTTATTAAAGAAAATATCATTTCCACTTTGATTTTTTTTCAAAACATAAAAAATTTAAAAATTATTTTCAGTGAATATATCAGTGAAATATTATAAATGAAGCATTAAATAATTTTTTTTATGATGGTAGGAATATTTTTTATAACGTACACGTTAAAATATAAATTCCCGTCACATTTTCGGTAAAACCCAAATGAGAATTATTTTAGAAAATTACAGGAATATTAATTTTAAAAAAATTGTATATAAAAACATGGGTATAAATGTTTTTAATAAATAATTTAATAAACACTAAAAACATTGTTGAAAGCATGTTTATAAAATCAGGTATTGAAGAAAAAGGTTCTTCAAACGATGTGTGAAATAAAGATGTTTTCTCTTATAAAAAATCATTTAATATCTTGAGTATATAAAGAGTTGAAAATAGAGGAAAAATGTATTATATATAAATGACTATAGTATAATAAAATTTATGATTTTCTTGAGAGGTAGATCATAATATTTCTTCATTGGAATCATAATTATAAACAATCCTGATAAACAATGAGATTGTATCATAAAAATATTTCCACTTTGTCCATAAAAAATCATAAGACCCATGAAAAAATAATATTAAATTAAACTTATAATATCATAAAAATAAATAAATTCATGATATTATACTAAATAGGGTTTTTATATACACCTCAAAAAAGAATAAAGTTGCATAACATAACATATGTCTCAAAGTTGAAAAATTGAGACAAAAATTGATTACCCCTTTGGAACCTTTGGAATCATAAACCACTTGAAATAGAGGTCCTAAAATGGATATATAAATCAATATAATTTTTCATGAGGATAATCCTAAAATATAATTATTTCCATATAAAATCCACATAAAAGAGATAGTTGGTCAATATGGAATGTTTGTCATAGAAGTAAAAAGTTAGACGAAAACCCCTTACTACTTTAGTAATATTATCAATTGTAAGACCCAATATAGAAATATAAAAATGAAACATTAAATATATAGAAAATAATGATATTATTTATATATAATTTCGAAGGTAAATTATATTCCCCACAAAAAATAAATGAGCAGTGAATTTTCATATGTCTCCCAAAAATAAAAGAGAGACTAGAAATCCCTTACCTTAAGTTTCAACTTCCATCATACACATTAGAACCTTTTTCATAATAAATATAAGTATATTATACATCTATTACATAACTATAATAATATATATTATACCTTATATTATTTACTTATGGCCTTTTATTACCTGTTTATTAACAATTCCTTGTTAATGTCTCGTTTCGAGTACTATTTTCTATGTTTTTGGTATATGTTTGGATTTGGTAATCTCAGTGCTATAACTTTGGTCATCATACCATCATCTAAAAAATAATAATCATTAAATAATTATAATATTAATAAATAAATTATAATATTAATACTAAAAATGAATGATGGTTTCTTGAAATGAAATATGTTATGATCATAGAGACAGAATGTCGTACATATGCATTAGAAACGCTTCCATTTTTGAGTGATAATTATGGAAATAAGTTATGTAAAATTTTATATTTACATAATGATAATAATATAATATTATGTCTTTAAATATACTTGTACATATCATCCATGTGGTGTGGTGATAAAAATAGAGATTCACATCACTTCATGAAAGCGGTAGTCAACACGTACATGACCAACATTATCATCTTTCAGTGAGTGAAAAGGTAAGAAAGAAAATGATATTTTTTCTTTTCATAATGATTTTTATTCATTAATAACATAACAATTTCATGTATTTCAAGTATATTGATTATATATATCCTTATTATCTTCCATGTAATGTGTTAATAAAAAATTAATCACATCGCTTCGTATGGCAGTAGTCCTCCATACACACTAAAGACCTTATCGTATCCACTACAGAATAGAATGAAAAAAGGTATAAATGATATAATGTGTAAAGGGGTTTAATTTTTTACCAATATCATGGATATAGTTTTATTCATCATCATACCAAACTGTGATATTTGTTAATAGACAAATGAATGCCATCAGTTCATGAGGCGGTGGGCCACCATACCCATAAATGATGACTTCGTAACATAGATTTTTTAGGTCATTAATGTAACAAAAAAACCTATAAATATATGTAGTATACTAATAAAATCATATCAGGAAGGTTTAATTAGAATTTAAGTATGTGGTGGATGAAATAACCTAAAAAAGCTCATTGAAGAACACTACCTTTTATTTGGGTATCCTAATTAGACTTGCACCAAAATCCGTACATGGATACACTTCGTCAAAAAATAAGTATTCTATGAAGATAGGATCAATTTTGGAAAGTTATTTGGTCAGGTAATTGATGAACCAAAGGGTTTTACGGTGTGAATATAAGAGGAGAGTGGGTTTCCTTTTATATGTGAGGTGAGTGGCACACTTTTAATTATTTGAAAAGAAAAAAATGTACCCACATTTTTCTCATTCCAAATGTATCTAAAATATATTATTAAAAATAAAAAGAAATCATACAATGAAAATATGTTCATAAAATTTATTTTAGACAAGTTTTGATGTCATCATAACCCTTATATTTTTTGTTTTTTCCCTGATAAACCCATTTTTACCTTAACCATGGTAATTTTTTTAATGTTTTTACTGTTCATTATTGTGAAAAATTAATTTGATCTTATTAATAATTATAAATTATTATGATTCAAAATATGGATTCTATTTTTCGAAATTCCATTCATATAATTGGTGACACTTAATTGAAAATTAATCCTACAAACATGATGAGAAAAAAAGTTTTCAAAGAGAAAATATTCAAATGTTTACAAGGTTTTTTTATCACAATTCAATATTTTAATGATTAAAATGCCCTAAATATTATTAATTGATAAATATATTTACTAATTTTAATTTTTAACAAATTTGAAAATATAATTTAACATTATAAATAATTTTAAAAAGAGGTAGTTATCAATTAAAATGTAGTATTTTCACTATTCATAAAAAATTATTCTTTTCATAAAATTATCAATAATTAAACCTAATATAATTTTGATACTCTAATATAAAAAATGATATTTATTTTTTAAAATAAAATTTATATAATTTCCGAAAATTATTTTTAAAATAAGTGTGTAAAAAAGAAAAACCTAATTTTTTTGAAAAATACAGTTTTATGCATAAAATTAGATTTATTATTATCTATTGTCTATAAAAAAGATGATTATTAAATTTTTTATAGAATATATAATATATAAATTTCAGAATAATAATTTAACAAAACCAATTTTTTTGAATTCATTGTATTAAATATTGTTTGTGAATAAAAAATAGTTTTCCATAAAATACTAATTTTATTTTGAAATAGGTAAAAATTTTAATTTATAATTTATTATTTAAAAAATAATTAATTTTATATACATGTGAAAAACCTATTTTTTAATAATTTAATTAATCCTATTCATAAATTCCACTCCAATGTCTTTGTGATTACTATCATGTAATAATATTTTAATAATTTGACATATTTTGTTTAGACTCAGTGTTGTGTGTAATGCAAGATAAACAAAGTGTCACTTGTAGTTAAATTCAAAATAATTATTGCATGTAATGAAAGATAACCTTAGTGTTTCATGTATTGAAAAATATCAAAAATATTAAATATAATTGAAATAAATATTTCTTAATATCTTTGGGTGTTACACTTTTACTCCTACTTATTATTCTGACATAGTCATGGATTTTACACCATGAGGTGTGCATTGAGGTTATCTAAAAATTGTTTCATTATTGTCTCACCTATGGTTTCTCCACACATCCTCCTTATCAGATAGTAGTTATTTTCCTTTAGTGCTCTTAGTTGGGACTCCTTTCTCTTTTGATGCATATTGTATCAAATTTATTAGGGTCAGCACTAAAGGATTTGCAGATCTAGGACGATTTTTAGCTTCATTATGGTGGCGTGGGAGATGACACCTTTACATAGATTCTTCAATGTCGGAATTCATGTTAGATCCACATTTAGTAAGGCCTCAGATATGGTTTGTCAGCTTTCAGCTTCTCTCATGGTGGTGCAGGATGCAGTGGTTTTCACACTTCCTTTCAGATCATGATCTTGGTATTACTGTTACATATCTGGATTTTTTAGTTCATGTGGCATTACAGTTCCTTATGTGGATTAGGTTTTTTAGGTACCATTATTTTCAATATGGTTTCATCTCATGCAGAGTTCGATTTGGTGTTCATATGTTATTGAAAGAACAACAATGGTTGGATTGTTTGTTCTGATGGAGGTCTCGAGCTAGCTTCTTTTAAAGAATTCTGGAGGTAGGATGGTTTTTAGTTTTGGTATTGATAGAGATAATGTGGTTGAGAAAGTTTAGAGGGTCCATTTTTCCTGTTTCTTTTTGATCTGGCTAAATTGTTCATGTCTACAGGGAAGTGTTGGTTTGATTTTTTCTAGATCTATTGGTTTTATTGGGAGGTCGTGGAGACGAGCTATAATGAGGGCTTTGGTCGCGTATTAATCTTCTCTTACTCAAGAATTATGCCACTCTCTCTGAGGTGGATCTGAGTGGTGGTATTCATGGTGCTTTGGGATTTGAGATAGAGTGATCGCCTGTGTCTTGTGGTGGCTTCATCTCTGTTATCTCCCAGTAATGGGTCTCTAGTCTTTTAATTTTGAATTTTAATCC
Organism: Viscum album; assembly: GCA_963277665.1. NCBI lineage: Eukaryota > Viridiplantae > Streptophyta > Magnoliopsida > Santalales > Viscaceae > Viscum > Viscum album. The sequence continues at coordinate 579,664,288 of OY728129.1, read as the reverse complement.
TTCCTGTGAACAAATCTTCATGGATTATGACATCATGATTTTTCTTTGGTGATATTTTTATTCTAGAACATGAAAGATTCTAGAAAATCTGAATAGAATAGCTTGATATGAGGTTTAATAGAGGGAACCATTCACCATAACATGATCAACTGGATTTGGAAGAATGAGAGGGTATTACTTTTGTCATTGGTACTAGGCCAGTGCAACACTACATAAGACAGTTAACCGAATGGTCATGCATTAGTGGATTCTTAGCATAATGATATAGTTGTTGGGGAGGGGAATTTCTTATGGCCTTCATCTAGAATGTCTTTCCCTTTTATGTTTTTTATTTTCTAAATTTTTTAGGGTTTACACTTATCCTTTAAAAGTGTCATTTTAAAATAAAAAAATTGATTTGGAATAGATTCATGACCATTTCATTATTTATATATTTTATTTAAATTTTAAGTTAAATATTTTTTAAAAATATTTTTCTTCAATTAATTGTACATTGATTATTTCAAAAATATTATTAATCCTATTTGTAATGAGACTCTAGGATATACACTTGTTTATATAACCAAGAAATACTCCCTATAGCGGTGGAGGGACTATAGCAGTACTGTAGCAGCGGCGGGACTGTGGTAGTGGTGACACTGTATCGGTGGAGGGACTGTAGCAGGCACTGTAGTGGTGGGAGTACTGTAACAGGTACTATTGCAGTGTAGGTACTGTAGAAGTACTATTCACTGAGGGGTCATTTGGGCCAAAAAAATGGGCTTTAAAGCCTTGTATTCTGGCCACTTGGCCTTGGGACTTCGTGCTATGTAATTGGTCACCCTCTTCCCAGTCTAAAGAGGTCTTTGCTTTAAATAATAAATTGAGGCTTCAACCCAAACCATTGAAAAATAAATATTACACATATCATATGGAATCCTTTTATATTGGGAACTTATAGAATATATGGTTTTATAACATGATAAAACTTTTAATACTTCCTTAAAATAATTACTTGAGATAACACTATCATTGAGTGGAGTTTTATCTATATCATTGACCATGTTGTTCTTCCTTTAAACAACATTTTTTTTGTAATTCTCAGGGATGATACATATTATTAAATTTATGTTTCAATAACTAATTCTAAACATCAATGGAGGTGTATTCTATTCCATTATTCTGTCATAATGTTTTGATAATTCATGTAGTTTTGTTTTCTGTCCAGCTCCATTATCTTTTGATACATTCCATACAAACATTTATTGTCTGCAAGACCATAATGAATTCTATCCTACTATACTCATATAATAATATGATAAAATTTCATTATCCAATTGTTGCTATATTTTCATGGCACCAAAAACATCATTTTGAATCAAATCATGAAAGTTTGAATGTCATTTCTTCTTTTTACTAACTTTGAATCATATTACTTATCATAAATTTATCACTAATAACTTCATTATGACTATTTATATTAGTAATAACAATAAACACATTATTCTTAAAAATAATTTCAAAATATTTTTCAATGTATACAAATATGTTATTAAAACCTTAATATTATTCCTCTTCCACTATAAGAGATCATGAGTTTTCCATGATATCTATTAGGTATATAATTACCTTAGTCATCTTCCATACATCAATAAAACACTGTCCTTTACATTTATTGAAATTTTTTTTAATCAAATATAAGTAAATACCATAATTCAAAAAGATGAATTACACTCAAGAGATAAAATAGTAATCCATCTACAAAGATAATTGTTAGGTATCTATTCATGATCTAGATAGTTCTTCTTATGGAACCTCAAATGATGTACAATGTAAAAAAGAATGCAAGAAATTAAATATACTGTGAATAAATGTATCTTGTATTGATAATAATTTCACACATGCTATATATGGTTTTCACACGATTTATGAGAATTCATAAAACATAACCATAACATAAATAGGTGAAACCTTAAATAAAATCAATTATGAAAACATGGTTTTATTTATTTCAATGAATGTACTACTATATGAGAAATAAATAACATAAATTAATGAGAAGAAACAAGAGAATAGAATAATTAAACTATGTTTAAAGTTACCAAAGATAAGTACACTACTCAAGAGAAAAGGTTATAGAAGTACCTCCAAAGAATGAAATACATAGGAACCTAATAACTCTAACAAAATTCCTAGTCCATGTAACCCTACCCATAAATTTATTGATTCTCCTATATATAATCCAATAGGTTTAGTTGGCTCTATTACCATCAAAACATTTGGATAAAACTCTTTTGGAGCATGGAATCCTCCAACATCTTACAAACTACACCTACATAATGCTCATTTCATGTGGATAGTACATGAATATGAAACTCCTCCTCCCATATGGGTACATACAATTTTTTTTCCAATAATGATGGTTTTAGAATGTGGTTTCGTTCTACCTCTAATTTTCAAAAACATAATCCAGATCAATCATTTGGATTTTTCTGGATGGGTATGGAAATATGTTTTCATAAGACTTACATTCTGTCACATAAATGAATTTTACCAAGGTTTACCCACCAAATGTAACACCCCGAGCTTCCACGATACGCCTCTCTTTCAATAATGCAATAGCTTTCATTGTACGCAAGTTCGAGTTCTAAAACACTGAGACTAATCAAAGTAGTTGTTATGAATAGTAATACCCACTTTTTAAAATTATAGAAATTTTATATTTCAAAATAGACTTCATTTTTGTATTAGGAATATCAAAATTATCCTAAGTTGAATTTTTTGTAATTTTCTGAGAACTTCCATTTTTTTTATGAATAGTAAAAAATACTTAAAACAACTTTTTTAATCAAAATAATTTATAGTGATAAATTATACTATTGAGTGGTTTAAAAGTATAATTAGAATATATTTTTACCATTTTATCCAATGGTGTTCATTAGAATTAATTTCACTTTGAAATTGGACATAAACAATTGTCAATCTTTTGATATATATTGTTTCTTAAAAACACGCTATTTGTTGCGACAACGGGAATTAATTATAAAATTAATTAATGCAACTTATATTTTTGTAATTTTGTAAAATTGACATCATTTTTGAATTTGGAATATCAATTATAGCTTAGGGTGAAATTTTGGCATTGTTCTGAAAAACTTCAATTTTTGATGAATAGTAAAACCACTAAGTGCTAGTTAAAAAACTGATTTTTCGTTTAAATGAAACATTACCACTTCTGTGATTTTATTTTCCAAAATCCGACATAAATGGTTGTCATTAGAAAGTAAAATGTGGTTAAATAGGATTAAAATAATTTTTTGGTGAATAGTAACTTTTAAGTTTAATTAATCGCGATTAAAGGTAATTAGTGAAATTTAAGGTAAAAATGATATTATAAAAATATGAAATGACATTGAAACTTGTCCTAAACCTATTGGATGAGTCATGGCCGACCAATATAATACATGGGTCAACTTGGGGACCCCATGGAGCCACTTTGGTAGGAAAATGACATAAATTACTTTTATTTAAAGTTAAAATAAAAATGTCACAAACATAAGTTGTTTTACTAAAACAATTATTAAATGGGGTTATACTAGTCATATTTTTGACTATAAATATTAATTAGAAAGATAAAAATATTTCCTACATCATGATATTTTTTTTATAATTTTTAGACATTAAATAAATTAAATTATTTATGACACCATGATGATGCAGCGATTACCTCATTAATTAACGATTTAAATAAAATGAAAAGATAATGTAAAATCTAAGCATCACACTTGTCCAAAGACTATTGGATGAGAATATTTCGAACCCTTATCACCTTATCCTCGAATTATATAAGTGTGGGACCTTTAGAATCCGAAAATCATTGTATAATAAAGTAACATTTTATTACTTTCCAAGAGTGCCCCTCCTCTCCACTTATAAAAGGCCCCCACCACTACCACCTTACTCACACTTTCAAAGCCTTTTGGCTCGGCCAAACTCTACCCAAATACTCTCCCAACTTACCTCCCTTACTCCTAGAAGCCTCAACTTGGGCAGAAGTCTTCCCAAGGAAGCCTTTGGCTCAAATCAAAAAGAGTTACCCGATTTTAAGGTAATGTCTTCTCTAATGTTGTTTTGTTTTATTTTGCTTCTCCAACCACTTAAACTCTTTTTATTCCTTTATTTTGTAACAAAACCAGTATCTAAAATATACTAGTATGTTGTTATGATAAGGATTTGGTTTACACTTACACACACCTTCGTCTAATGGTTAAAGAACATACTGTTTCTGTGGGTGGCGAAATACTGCCTCACGAAATGATGATTGTTCAATATTCTTTTAACACCTCTAATGGTGGCCATTTTGATGAAACTATTTTCATATATGATATATATATTATGTTTATGTTTTCCTTATTCTTCTGTATTTCTCATTTATGGCATACTTTATGATTTCCATTATGGGTAAACGCGATAATTTCATTTTAGGAAGTGCGGACTACCGCCCCCTCAAAGTGATTTGAATCGTTAATGCCATATGTGGGATGTATAAAGGATTAAGTAAATGATATTTTATATGATATTATACTGGAATTATAATACACCTTTATACTATTATGATTTCATTTCATTAAATACGAAATAGAAATGAAAGTAGCGTTCATGCGTACGTACGGCTTATCGTCTCCATGAACGGTGCATTTCATTTCTTACCTCTAAATGTTATGTAATATTATAAATGAATGTATATACTGGATATATATTATATATATGATATCTAAATCATGAATATAATTCTGGATATAATGGATATTTCACCACATGAACAACTTGTAATTATAAGAAGTTTATTTTTGACTCAAGTACCTAAGATCAACAAAACGACCATTATAAACTTAAATAATTACATAATGTTCATGACATGGTAATAAGTGATATAAAAGGAATAATGAACTTGAATAAGGTTCTTAAGAAGGTAGAGATTATCTCTAGTTTATTATTCAGCAGATCAAAGAACGATCGAGTGAATTCGGACACGAGGTAAGGGAACTTGTTAACCCAATTTCCATTCTTTGGGTTAATCTCCTACTTTCAAATTATGTCATGATATTATTATGTCCTATCTTGTATTTGTACTTTATTTATGTGTACTTATAGTGAATATACATAATAGACCTACTTTATTTAAAAAAAATGATCTTTGCAAGGGTCTTCGTCTCAATATCCTTTCATTGAGGCATATTTTGTTTTATACACAACTTTCTTTTATACGGTTTATAAACCCCTTTAACTTTTACATTTATTCAAAAGGAATCTTTTTATACGAAGTGTTTTACTAAACGAAAAAAAGGAATGTTTTTCTTGTCGTACGTATGCGGCGACAACGACTTCTCCGCCGCCATGGCCATTATTTGGGTTTCGGCTTCCTCTACAAGCCATAACTTTTTTTTAATGAAAAATAAATACAAATTTTTAACTTTCTTTTATTTTGGTATTGAAAATGGTTTTGAAAGTCTTTTTATCAATGTGTTGTATTTATATCTTGTGATTGAAATGTGGAAATGTTATGTTTCCTTCATGCATATTTTATGTGATATGATTATGTTATGGTTTATGATATGTTTAAACCTATTCATATGAGGAATGCATTGGACTTAATAAGTGACGGGTGGAGCCCGCTATATCTCCTCTATGCATCGGTAGGTCTCATGAGACAAACTAGTGTCTTGGCACGAGGCATTGACAGAATCTTATTTGTGGTCTTGGCACGAGGCCTTGGCTACGTGGTTATGATAGTCTGGCATTATGAATTCCATCATTATGAAAGTGGTTATTGATATTGCATGTGATTATTCAACTAGTAGAATATCCATGTGAGTAAGTAAATGGCATTATTTAATTTTATTTTTCCATATTATACTGAAGTTCAAGTTTAAAAAGGCTTTTGTTTTAGTTATACATTGCCTTAAATGTTAATGTTTATTTATGAAAGCTTCTGCTATATTATTATCCTTACTGAGCATCTGAGCTCACCCCTTTCAATGTTTTAATTTTTCCAGGATGTGAAGAAGTATATTATGAATGACCTGCAGGGATAATATAAGGGGATATGAAGAGAAGATGTTGTAGTTTTGTTTTACTTTATGATATAATGTAAGACATACGAATATATCTAGTGTTTCCAAGGCTACTAAACTAATCGGTCTTTAGAGACTTGATTTTTTGTGATCATGACAATGTTACGAAGTAATTCATCGACTCTGGGTAACTGGGGTAGGGGCGTTACAGTTGGTATCAGAGGCAGTTTAGTACTAACCTTGGAAGATAGATTTAGATAAACTCTGATTAGAGCACATAGCCCAAAGATAGACTTTGAGGATTAGTATAGAAGAACTTCCTAGAATTTTGTTGTTGTAGAGATTTTGTGAGTTTTCCGAGCAATACATTCATTTCTGGATACGAGCAGGTAGAGGCGGCTCTAGCACAGATGTACCTAGGGGTAAAACCCAAAAACACCGCTTTGAGCTAGACTTGAATGGGAACTGGTGCACGACAATGGGCATTGCTGTACTCTTGGTTACGACACTCCTGGGGGATATTCTTAGGATAATTCTCGTTTTCTTTAAAAACCACTATGAAGGGTTATGAGTATATACTTCCTCAAGGAAAACATTTTTATGATTATGGATTATATCCATAAGCCATTCAATTTACATTAAGTATTTTACAAGTTTGTAATTATTCATTACAATTCATAAACTAACCTAGTTTATGCCATTGTATAGAAATGGTGCCCAGTGGAAGGAATGTGAACTCCAGCAATACGTATGATCCAAAACGTAAGAAGGATCATATCTTTCACAGTATTAATCCAACATTTAGAAGGGAAATAATCTCCCATGTGTTCTCAACATATGAAGAAATAGTATCACGTGTTAATAAGATAATTAAAGAATTCTCTGAGTCTTATGGCTTTGAAGGGAAGAAAGAGAAGAAAAGGATGGAAGAGAGAATGATGGAAAAAGGGACGTGGGAAAAGAAGAATTTTCCAATATGTGATAACTGTGGGAAGAAACACCTTGGAACTTGCCTGAAGGGAATGGGAGTTTGTTATAAGTGTGGAGAAAAAGGACACAAAGTGCGTGACTGCAAGGGTAAGAAAAAGGTTTCAAATGTACAATGCTTCATCTGCAAGGAGTGGGGACACTATGCAAACCAATGTCCAAATCATCAGAGTATGCCCCAAATGATGTTATTGGATAATAATCAAGTTATGATACTACCACATATGAGGAGGAATGATTAGAGTTCTTATGTTGTTATTAAATAATTTTTTCATTTGAGTGTCGTATCAATGATGTACTGGTTATAATAATTATGGAGTATATAAGGATTGTACTGCAGTACTATTTCATCAAGGACTTGAGATTGTGTGGAACCAAGAAAAGTGACTCCACAGCAGGTTAAAGTTTTGGAAAATATATGGTTGAGAGAAAGATAAACCATAATATGGTTCTGATACCGAGATAGTGATTTTGGAATAATACATGATTTATTTGGATAAATTATATTGGATATTCTTAACTTCCTTGAAACTGATTAATGATTTGTATACATTTTTGGATAGAAGGAGTATATCTAGTATTCTATAAGGAATAAGGGATCATTGGTAATTGCAGTGTTTTAAAATAATACATGATGAAGGTGTTCACATGTTGTTACGCAGAAAAAAAGATCTTCATTATGTTTACCTTCCTTATAAAATTTGGACTGTGAGTTGGACAAAAGTATTTTGGATAACTATAAAGGTTGGAATGGATTAAGTTGAACCTTGGATAGTATTGTTTAAGGTTAAAACATTTCTGAATATTATTTTTGGAATATTATAATAGTTTTAGAAAAAGGAAAACCTTCAGGTTGGGCGATAACCCGTCGCTTCGGACAAAGCTGCAGGAATCGAACCCACAACCATATTGCGACATGCCTTTATGACCTACCACTAGCATACAGGAAGTACCTGGTTATTAAAAAATAGTTTTCGTAATCTAAATGTTATGTGTTAATATTTTGAACCTTGTAAGATTAGGATAAATATAATATTTTTGAGTTCTATTATCTTTTTGAGTGAAAGATAAGTTTGTGGTAGAAATTAGTTGAAGGTTGAAACTCTACTTGCCCAGCATAAATATATATATATATATACCTATATCTTATTCTATGAATAAATTAATTCCTAAACTTTAGTAAAGGGATATTAAAACAAAAAAAATGTGTTGTCCTAATACCTTATGAACTGATGATATTTTAAATCAACATAGATTGAAGGCTTTGAGGCCCTCAATTTGACACTTGTTTGTGATTGATTACCTCAATCACTCCCTACAAATATTTACGTTTTTCCTCCAATTATTTGTCTCTAATTTCCACCAATGTTCTCCTAATCGAGATCATAATTGGGTGGTGACCTTTTTCATTTCCCTTTCCCTCTTATTAAAGCTAAATTTTATTAACCTTATTTCCGATGTGGGTTTTCTACAAAGGTATTTTCTATTTTCAACCTTTTATTTTCAAAGAAAAATTTCAAATTGCGAGGATGCAATTTATTGAAGGAGGGGAGAATGTAACACCCCGAGCTTCCACGATACACCTCTCTTTCAATAATGCAATAGCTTGCATTGTACGCAAGTTCGAGTTCTAAAACAGCGAGACTAATCAAAGTAGTCGTTATGAATAGTAATACCCACTTTCTAAAATTATAGAAATTTTATATTTCAAAATAGACTTCATTTTTGTATTCGGAATATCGAAATTATCCTAAGTTGAATTTTTTGTAATTTTCTGAGAACTTCCATTTTTTTTATGAATAGTGAAAAATACTTAAAAATTTTTTTTTAATCAAAATAATTTATAGTGATAAATTATACTATTGAGTGGTTTAAAAGTTTAATTAGAATATATTTTTACCATTTTATCCAATGGCGTTCATTAGAATTAATTTCACTTTGAAATTGGACATAAACAATTGTCAATCTTTTGATATATATTTTTTCTTAAAAACACGCTATTTTTTGCGACAGTGGGAATTAATTATAAAATTAATTAATGAAACTTATATGTTTGGAATTTTGTAAAATAGACATCATTTTTGAATTCGGAATATCAATTATATCTTAGGGTGAAATTTTGGCATTGTTCTGAAAAACTTCAATTTTTTGATGAATAGTAAAACCACTAAGTGGTAGTTAAAAAACTGATTTTTCGTTTAAATGAAACATTACCACTTCTGTGATTTGATTTTAAAAAATTTCACATACATTGTTGTCATTAGAAAGTAAAATGTGGTTCAATAGGATTAAAATAATTTGTTGGTGAATAGTAACTTTTAATTTTAATTAATCGCGATTAAAGGTAATTAGTGAAATTTAAGGTAAAAATGATATTATAAAAATATGAAATGATCTTGACACTTGTCCTAAACCTATTGGATGATTCATGGCCGACCAATACAATACATGGTTCAACTTGGGGACCCCATGGAACCACTTTGGTAGGAAAATGACATAAATTACTTTTATTTAAAGTTAAAATAAAAATGTCACAAACATAAGTTGTTTTACTAAAACAATTTTTAAATGGGGTTATAAAAGTTATATTTTTGACTACAAATATTCATTAGAAAGCTAAAAATATTTCCTACATCATGATAATTTTTTTATAATTTTTAGACATTAAATAAATTAAATTATTTATGACACCATGATGACGCAGCGATTACCTCATTAATTAACGATTTAAATAAAATGAAAAGATAATGTAAAATCTAAGCATCACACTTGTACAAAGCCTATTGGATGAGAATATTTCAAAACATTATCACCTTAGACTCGAATTATATAAGTTTGGGACCTTTATAATCCGAAAATCATTGTATAATAAAGTAACATTTTATTACTTTCCAAGAGTGCCCCTCCTCTCCACTTACAAAAGGCCCCCACCACTACCACCTTACTCACACTTTCAAAGCCTTTTGGCTCGGCCAACCTCTGCCCAAATACTCTCCCAACTTTCCTCCCTTGCTCCTAGAATCCTCAACTTGGTCATAAGTCTTCCCAAGGAAGCCTTTGGCTCAAATAAAAAAGAGTTACCCGATTTTAAGGTAATGTCTTCTCTAATGTTGTTTTGTTTTATTTTGCTTCTCCAACCCCTTAAACTCTTTTTATTCCTTTATTTTGTAACAACACCAATATCTAAAATATACTAGGATTTTTTTATGATAATTATTTGGTTTACACTTACACACACCTTCGTCTAATGGTTAAAGAACATACTGTTTCTGTGGGTGGCGAAATACTGCCTCACGAAACGATGATTGTTCAATATTCTTTTAACACCTCTAATGATGGCCATTTTGATGATAGTGTTTTCATATATGATATATATATTATGTTTATGTTTTACTTATGCTTCTGTATTTCTCATTTATGGCATAATTTATGATTTCCATTATGGGTAAACGCGATAATTTCATTTTAGGAAGTGCGGACTACCGCCCCCTCAAAGTGATTTGAATCGTTAATGACATATGTGGGATGGATAAAGGATGGCGTAAATGATATTTTATGTGATATTATACTGGAATTATAATACAACTTTATACTATTACGATTTCATTCCATTAAATATGAAATATAAATGAAAGTAGCATTCATGCGTACGTACGGCTTACCGTCTCCATGAATGGTGCATTTCATTTCTTACCTCTAAATGTTATGTAATGTTATAAATGAATGTATATAATGGATATATATGATATATATGATATCTAAATCATGAATATAATTCTGGATATAATGGATATTTCACCACATGAACAACTTGTAATTATAAGAAGTTTATTTTTGACTCAAGTACCTAAGATCGACAAAATGACCGTTATAAACTTAAATAATTACATAATGTTCATGACATGGTAATAAGTGATATAAAAGGAATAATTAACTTGAAAAATGTTCTTAAGAAGGTAGAGATTAACTCTAGTTTATTATTCAGGAGATCAAAGAACGGTCGAGTGAATTCGGACACGAGGTAAGGGAACTTCTTAACCCAATTTCTATTCTTTGGGTTAATCTCCTACTTTAAAATTATGTCATGATATTATTATGTCCTATCTTGTATTTGTACTTTATTTATGTGTACTTATAGTGAATACACATAATAGACCTACTTTATTTAAAAAAATGATCTTTGTAAGGGTCTTCGTCTCACTCTCCTTTCATTGAGGCATATTTTGTTTTATACACAACTTTCTTTCATACGGTGTATAAACCCCTTTGACTTTTACGTTTATTCAAAAGGAATATTTTTATATTAAGTGTTTTACTAAATGACAAAAAGGAATGTTTTTCTTGTCGTACGTATGCGGCGACAATGACTTCTCCGCCGCCATGGCCATTATTTGGGTTTCAGCTTCCTCTACAAGCCATAACTTTTTTTTAATGAAAAATAAATACAAAGTTTTAACTTTCTTTTATTTTGGTATTGAAAATGGTTTTGAAAGTCTTTTTATCAATGTGTTGTATTTATATATTATGATTGAAATGTGGAAATGTTATGTTTCCTTCATGCATATTTTATGTGATATGATTATGTTATGGTTTATGATATGTTTAAACCTATTCATATGAGGAATGAATTGGACTTAATAAGTGACAGGTGGAGCCCGCTATAGCTCCTCGATGCATCGGTAGGTCTCATGAGACAAACTAGTGTCTTGGCACGAGGCCTTGACAAAATCTTATTTGTGGTCTTGGCACGAGGCCTTGGCTACGTGGTTATGATAGTCTGGCATTATGCATTCCATCATTATGAAAGTGGTTATTGATATTGCATGTGATTATTCGACTAGTAGAATATCCATGTGAGTAAGTAAATGGAATTATTTAATTTTATTTTTCCATATTATGCTGAAGTTCAAGTTTAAAAAGGCTTTTGTTTTAGTTATACATTGCCTTAAATGTTAATGTTTATTTATGAAAGCTTCCGCTATATTGTTATCCTTACTGAGCATCTGAGCTCACCCCTTTCAATGTTTTAATTTTTCCAGGATGTGAAGAAGTATATTATGAATGACCTGCATGGATAATATAAGGGGATATGAAGAGAAGATGTTGTAGTTTTGTTTTACTTTATGATGTAATGTAAGACTTATGAATGTATCTAGTGTTTCCAAGGCTACTAAACTAATCGGTCTTTCGAGACTTAATCTTTTGTGATCATGCCAATGTTAAGAAGTAATTCATCGACTCTGGGTAACTGGGGTAGGGGCGTTACACCAAATCCACAAGGTCATAAGTCGTCATCTTTTTAAAAATATCTTTTATTCTAGTTTTTATCTATGATATTCCAATAAATTAATCATCTACACCCAAAATAAGTAAAAAACTACACAAAAATTTCCCAAAATATGACATCATTCATTATTTTTAAACGATTTTGACTCCCACTATACTTCTTATAGTTATATAATTCTATATTATACATAATTTCCTATGAAGATTAACTTTAGATAAATGTGATTCATCCATGAGTGAATCATTTTATTATTGTCCATGTGAATCCCATATTGTTTATTACATATTTTTTTACTTGTGTTCTTAAAATTTCCTCTAATATATCCTTCAACCAAACCAACTCCTATATTTCTTCTATAACTGAAATATAATCAGTTTCCTTGGTTGAAAATTATTCTATGGGTTGAATTCTTGACAAACATCTTATTATAGTTCCACTAAATGTATAAACAAACCTACTGCCACTTTACCTTGAGTATGTGTATCCTCAAAAGTTAGTGTACAAAAATCCATATAGTGGATCATCCATTCAAAATAGTGTGACCAATACTCCCAGACATTGAGATATTGAATAATACACTTAAAAACATCTTAGTTATTCTTTCCTAGATTCTACATGATTTACCCAACTGCACCAACCAAATTCAAAATATCACATATTGTACAAACAAAGATATACATGGGGCTTCCCACAACTGATGTATAAGTAATCGTCACTACATATTCATCTTCTTCATCCATCTTAGTTTCCTTCTCCTTTGATTGTATTAAATTTCTAGTCGAGGTTAAATGACTGGTTTTAATTTTCTCATTGCAATTCAGTCTAATACCTTCCAAAAAGGATCTAATTGAATGAGGAAATAAGTTTCAAACCTCAAACCCATTCAGATCACCATCCCTAATATTTTATTTTTAGGAACAAGATCCTTTATATATAATATTTTATATAAATCATACATTATATCTTTAATAATTTTCATTAATGTTCCATTTAATAGAATATCATTGACATAAAGAAGAATAGTAAAAAAAATCTTATCATTTGATTTTTTTGGTAGAAATAATGATCTATATTTCACTAGATGAAATTTTCTTAAACCATAGAGGCATCAATCTTCCAGTTCCAACGTCTTGGTAATTGATTAAGATAATACAAAATCAACTTGATCTTATACACCTGATATTCTATTTGAATTCATAAAAAACCATCTTGTTTCTCCAGAAAAATATATTTCTTTAAATATCAAATATAGAAGATAGTCATGAAATCTAATTGTTTATGAAGTATAAATTCCCTAAAAAAACATGATTGTGGTTTAAATAAATATTTGATTTAAAATATATTGAAAAATATCCCCAATATCAAATCCTTTTGATCATTTAATTCCCATTATAGCCATTAACACCTTGTACCATATCCCACTATAAATTTCCTACTTCAGATAATAAACCCATAGATTTTTTATTATATCCTTTCATAGTAGTTATTAAATTATATCCCATGTATCATAAAAATTAATGGAATAAAACTATACCCTAATTGATAACTCCAACTAAAATGAGTGGAAAACAATTGTTGTGTCATCTAGGATTTAATATTTTACACCAATTACATGTAGAAAAAAGTATATTCCAGATTCAAAATTTTTCAATAGAATTATACATCTAGAAAAACACCATAATAGATAAGTATTAGCTTTTTCTAGAAACTATATATATTAAACCATTCCATGATATTATACTTTTCTTAAACATTTTTATATATTAGGCCTTAGCACTTCCAAAACATGATCAACAAATTTTGTTCCAAAACATAGTTATTCCAATTTAACTCCCACACTCCTTAAAAAATATTGATCCACCCAACCATTATTTAGATTAACCTCTACATATTTATTATTTTCATTATCATTCCAAATGATATATATTTTGATGTGTACATGTTAGACTCTAATAACCTTTCACCAATTGTTTTCCTAAATCCAAAATCCAACCTTTTTGTTACCATAGACAAAAACGAAATATTTTATATACATAGAATCAAATTTACCCATTTCAATAGCATCAAAATAGACATATTGGATTGATCTAAAAAAATTTAGATAAAATTAATCAACTAATATTACATTCTAGAGTTAATTTGTAAAACATTTCCCCATTGGTTTAGAAGGAATCTAGTTTATTATATAATACATAGAACTAAATTTATTGGACCAAGACACCTTTGATAATACAATACTTAACCTCATTCCCTTAATAATTTTATTCAATTTTTGATTCATCCATTCCAAAAAAATATTTTCTTCAGGATTCGTAGGAATAATATTTTCTATCAAGATTCTATTCATCCAACATAATGTTTATAAATCATTCCATCTATAACTCTACCACTATTATAATGACATTATTTTAGATTCATTTTAGTCTTAACTTAATATATGCCCCCCAAATTATTAATACTATAATAAATTCATTTTTTTATGGAAGACACTCACACCTTCCATGTGTATTCATAGATGAAAGAAACATAGTACAATGCACCGCCAATGATCAATCCAGTGATGATACCTATACATACATATGAACCAATTATTTATTATTATTATTTGGTTATATTTCTAATATTTTGAAAGAAAACATCACGTGATTTTAAAAATGTGTACCCTTTACATGTTTTTTACAACATAATATTAAGTTTAAATAATAATTTTTGAGATGTGATCTATAATCTTTTATCACCTATGTGACTTGGGTTGTCTTGTTAAATTTTCCCTACTCTAAAATATGTTACTCAAGTATACAATATATCTTTGTAATACCTAGTAAGTTAAAATTTCACATACTCAACACCACATTACACCATCACATAACCACATGTGATCATCCACACACTATCAATAAAGATATTACAAAATACCACATTATCAACATGTATAACAAAAATTAATCACTTTAATAATCTTTGTATGTGATTTTTTTTGAAAATATATCATAAATTATTCATCTAAACATTCACATCACCTTTAACAACAATATTGAGTTATTATTAACACATAAATTTAACCTTATCCAAATATTTTATATGTATAATTTTTCCTAAATCCCCTTTTTAACATTGAGTGATTTTAGGATCCCAAGTCAAGAATCCACGTATCCATCAAACCCATGAAATATAATATAAATGTTGAATACCCTCCTAAATCATAATTTTTTCGTATAAAATTGAATCTTTTATAATGATTCTTACCTTTATTTCTTGCTATTATTTCCACAAGTGTGCCTTATTTTACCAGTTCTTGTATAAAAAATTAACATGACTATCTAATTTCCTAAAAATCTAATTCTTTATATTTTCACTATAAATTTTTTTATTTATTTTATGTGAAACTCCCACTTATTGTTTTTTTAGAAATAGTTTGGTTAGAACCAAATAATTTCAACATTTAGATCCATTAATTTAGAATCGAGCTTGGTATTTTCATGAATAGTAAGTCACTCTTGGCACTATAGTTTATTATAGTAATAATCATCACAGACCATGATTCTGAAAGTGATGTTCAAAGTATCACTTCTCAAATGCCACCACCTAACCTCACCCCAATAAACTCTACAAGACTCAAAGTCATGTTAAATTCATTAAAATTATCCTCTTTTAAAATTGCCTTTGATATCATAATGTAGAAATGTTTTTTACTAGAAATACCTTATTCATTATAAAAAGATTCTAATATATGTTTGAAAGTATCAAAATAAATTCATAAATGGTTTTTCATCATGTATTTTTAATGAAATTTTCTAGGAAAACAACATTTAGATCACACCCATTTCCATTATATTGAGAAATTCCCATCATTCCATTGACATTGATTCTGGATAAAATTTTAACAACAAAAGCTCCAAGACTCTATAGGACCCCAGAACACTTTGAGATGGGAGGGGAAAGTAAGGGTTTAAAATTATTTATTTTAAAGTTGTGAATCTTGTTCCCACGTTGGTATAAACTTGTGTAATATATATTAGAGAATCTTGTTGTAATCAAACATTCAAATGGAGAGAGACAACCCAACAATTTCACTTGGTTCAGCACTATATTCTAGTCCAAGGAGCATACACCAACATTGTGTTGGTCATAAATAAATCAAATAACCATAACTAGTTTTGGAATATATAATTTTATACATAGTCACTCTATGACAGGAACACTGCCATTACAAGGTTTTGGGGATAAAACACTCCCTCCCGTAGAACACTTCCATTGAATCCCCCTATATCACTACTTTTTGAGAAGTCTTACATAGTTTAACGAATTGGATGTTTCTTCAGTAGATTTGAATTTAAATTTTTTTCCTTGAAAATAAAAAGAATATACATTAATCTATTTCCTATGTTAATGAACTTAAAACAACCAGTGACTTAAATCCAATGTAAAAAAACTACTACTTGTGAGGATCCTTCACAAAGATCATATTCTTCAAGAAGCAACCTACCTTCACGGAGCACTAATTCATAGTGGAATAACTTTTTATGATGGAACTAATCTTTCTAGGATACCTAATCACTGGTCAAGTATAAGAAAGCCTTTTTGATATGGTCTATCTCATAATAAATTCATGATTATAGAAACTCCTAGCCTTCACAAATTCATATATATTTAACATTTTCTCTAATTATTTTCATGTCAAATGGAATGGGGTATCATCATATTTATGTGCTCAACATTTTGCGATGATCCATGCCTCCAGTGTATTTTTCATCAACCTCTTAACTCATGTATGCAAAGATGCTTCACTCCTGAAGCTGCAATGAAATTTTACTTACTCACAAAGATTCTCGTAGTTATGTATATTACTATCCACACTTCATTCATTAATAATGATCCACCTTTTAAGGTTACTAAGATTACCATTAACCCATCAAAATGTTCATGGTGCTTGTTCATGATGCTCTATATCTTCATGAATCTCATCCTTTGTGAAACATAGTCTTTATGAAACCATTTCCTTTAACATATTTAAGAAGAGTCAGTACCAAAAAACTAATGTTCTTGAATCTTATTTCCTCCTCCTAATTTTGATCATAAAAATTTGGAAATCACATGGAAATTAATCCACCTTCAATATAATAGTCATCTTGTATTGTATGTTCAGTTACCTTGCAATTCCCCAAAAAACCTAGAGCGAATTGAAACAAAACACAAACCAGACTCAATTTATGGAAGAGAACAAACTAGATTACAACTTCATCAATGGGATAAGTAATACCAAACTTATATCCTCAATATTATGAAATCTATTCTGTAAAATTTGTTTAATGAAACATGACCCTCTTCTTACACCATTTTTCTAAAATATAAATAATCTACTAAAATGAAAATACATAAAGGAAAATAAACACACATTTTATGGAAGAATCTTACTAAGATTCCCATATTACTAAAGAGTATATATGATACCACTTATTTTAGTTCTCCCCATGATTTCAACATCCATCCTATAAAACCTCAAATATATAAAATGTTAAAACAAAGGGTGTAAAATTCATGATGTGATTATTATATACTAAAACTTGTGATGGGAGGAGGAAAGTGGGGGTGACTTATCTATCTTTTAAACATAGGGAAATATAAATTAAACAAGTTTAAATAATAAATATAAAATATAATGGATAATATAAAAACAATTTAAACATAAACAATTAGATTAGAATATGTAAGAATATAGTATATAGAAAAGTATATAAGAGAACACAAGGGTGAAGAAACTAATGTATATTTATGGTGTATTTATTGTAAATAAATAATTCAATATATAAATGGAGATTTATGAAGAGGACAATGATTGATTACATTGAATAATCCTATGATAAATGAACTATTTCATGACAAAGAGATATTTAATAGTTAATAGGGGTTAATTTTATGGTTTGTAGTTACTATAGGGAAATTAAATTGATTTTTTCCCTTTTATCAGAAAACATTCATTAATATTCTACAAATAGAATATTAAATATGGCCATTAATAGTGGGCATGGGTCACTACCTCTATCACATATAATTTTTAAATAGAAAAATTCATGAATGAATTATACATATTTGATGATTATTTATATAGAATAAATGATTCAATAAAATTGATGACTATGGGGAAAGAATAATTTTCTAAAATTCATTAATAATGGAAGTTGAAAATATGACTGTTGAAAAAAATCAAGGACTTGTGGTTAAATATTTATGATTTCTACCATGATTTTTGAGAAAACATCCCTAGATTATCTGTCATTTTATATACTATAATATATATAGAATATGTAGTGGATTAATTTTTAAGTAAGATGAGTTGGATTCTGAATATAATAACAATGTAAATTTATATCATATAATTCAATAAGAATTATTATATGATACAAAAGGATTTTGGAATATGGTTTAGGGGCCTTTGAAATATTTTTGTTATTTCCAAAGTCATTTAAGTTTTTTTGATGATTTAGAGTTACTGATAATTTTAAAAAGATTCAAGAATATGTTCTAAGATAAATTTTTTATGTTCTAAAATTCTTACTAAAATCTATATTATCGATGGAGGTAGTGGATACATATGAATAATTTTATTATTGTATAAAAGTAACATTTTGCGAAGAACTGTTATATAAAAAAGGAATTGGATGTATAAGTTTTCATTAGAATCATGGATTTGACAAATTATTTGAGTATAGAGTGATATAGAAAATTTTAAATATTGGAAAAGTAATTTATTGATAGATTAAGATGAAATTAAAAAGTTAGAGTCCATAAATTTATGTGTAACTAATATAAATCATACAAAAAAATATACAAGAAAAAGGTAAGTCTAAAAGATTATAAAATATATAAGGAATTATGTATAATGTGTAATATTTTTATATATTTCACTATGATTCATAAGAAATTATTTTTCTTTCAAAACATTCAATAGTTAGAAAAAATGCAAGGATGATCAAGTTCCAAAAGAAAATCGAGTTGATTTTTCACCACACATAAAATCCCAAACATCATTGGATGGTAAAGAAGATGTGAATCCTGATGAAAATTGGAGATGATGATCTTCAAACCATGGACAAAAATAGTATACTATAAAGTATTATACGAATGAGATACTGTTATATGATGGTTTTGAGATTTGAGAGACATATATTTCGAAGAAAACAAGTCTATTCTATGGTGGTAGTGAAATGTGAAGATGATGATGCACATACTCTATTAGTTGGTGTTTTCATTAAGATATTCACTTATTAGAAATAGAGAGACTCGTTAATACTATGGGTGACTCTATGGTGGTGTGTACATTATTTATTTTAATAATGAAAATCCATGATAACTTTCAGGCATGAAAATAAGGACATATTAATAGCTTATAGTTTTTTTGGATGTTTTAGATAACGATTATCTCGATTATCTTAGAATATTGAAAATATTGAATGAGAATTGTATAGAATCCCATACTACCATAAATAAAGGTAGGTTTCATTATTAAAATATTGAATATTATTCATTCTATAGGAGGTATAAAAGGCTGATTAAGAATTAAAGAAAATAATAATTGATAACTGATACTAAATTCTAAAACAAGATCTAGAGTACCAAAGAGAGAATATGAAAATATTTCGGATGAAAAGAACCATTGTGTTTAGGTAAAATAATAATACATACAATATTACTATTTCATAGGATGATTCTGAATAAATAATTATATTTTATATAGGGATAAAAATGTTCATTTTTTCTATATATCTTCTATTTTGAGATTCATAGTAGTTGATGAACTACCTTCGTTATATATTATAGTGAGATGATGTTGATGAATAAGGATGATGTGAATGATACTATTTAATATCATATACTAGTAATAAATGACCAATTCATGATGTATAAGGTCTTATTTCCATGGTGTAGTGTGATATGGAGTATAATGAGGATCCTTTCGATGGAGTTCAAAATGGCCCACTTTACAGTAACATGAGTTAGTTTAATGAACTAATCGAGAGACTATAAACTAGTGGGAGTTATTATAAAAAAATATTTGGAGATAATTTGATATTTTCAATGGATTTCCCAGTGTATTCATTTAAGGAATTGATGGATATCTTTATCCCATACTTGAATTGAACATATCAAGGAGTGGGTACTAACTTCGGGAATGAGCCTTGTCAAAATACTCTATGTTGCACTTTCTTTCTTTCAATATTACATAATGTGAATGTAATGGGGGAAATAATAAGTAAACATGTATATTAATTTAAATAATACATATGTTCTGAATAATGAGAGGAAAATTTAAATTTTTATAAGAATTCTATAAATTCTCACATTGATTTAGTCTTTTATGTGGTTATTTCAAGATCCTTCATGGGGAAAAGTGATATAAGATAAAATCCATGTTTCCTCCATCTAGATCTAATTTCATAAACAGTTTTTTTTATTAAAATTACATGAACTTTATATTTAATTAAATTTGAAAATTTTCTTAGATGGATAATTTTGTTCCCTTCATTATATTACCAATATATAGGTTTTATACAAATCCTTAAAGAATATAATGAAAAAGAGAAAAATAATATAAATAGGAGTTCAAATAAAAAATTGGATTCACCATTACTTGAATGCAATAAATTTTTTAGTTTATCAGATAATTTTTTTAATTATAACCTTCTTAAATAATGAGCATCATCCTGTGAATATTATGAGGTGAGTGATTCTATTGATACATTTATGAACTCTACTTTTAAGTGAATAATTACTCAATTAAATTTTCTGTTTTGATTATAACATTCAATTTTGGTCAATAAGATGTTATAAATGTTCAAAACTCTTTCTCAACTTATTGATCCTAAGGTATGGAATTTAACATTTTTCAAAGAAAAAATATTCCTAGATGAAGAAGCATTGTAAAAGAATGGT
This sequence comes from Viscum album, assembly GCA_963277665.1. Taxonomy (NCBI): domain Eukaryota; kingdom Viridiplantae; phylum Streptophyta; class Magnoliopsida; order Santalales; family Viscaceae; genus Viscum; species Viscum album. Next base: position 579,643,030 of record OY728129.1, on the reverse strand, counting down.
TGTTAGAAAACTGAGTTTAAGAGAATCATATAAGATAATATCCATACATTGGAATAAGTACAATAATCCTATTTTATTTTCATATAATATAATTTGGAAATAAATTCAAAGAGAATACAGAAGCCTAAAAATAATTTACATGAATAATAAAAATTTATAAAGATAAAATCCATAAGATAAAAATAGAATGTGAAGAAATAATAAATCTATCTAAGTAGAGAATATTTTTCTCAGTATTAAGTGTTTTTAATTGTAGTATAAATTAAAAAAATCAGGAATCAACTCTTGATGACACATCCCAAGTAGATAATAAAAAATATACTTCCCTAAAAACATCAAATATGAGTGTCATTTCTAAAAATAATATTATTATTGGAAAGGAGGGACTGATTTTATTTAAGGATAAATCTATTACAAGCTCATGGGAAAAGGTATCCCATACATTATATATGTATATTTGTACCAATTATATTACATATGCTAGTACTAGTCATAAATAAAAATAATGACCAATAAAAGTGAAACATAGTGATAATAAATTACCCATAACAATAATGTATTATATGATCATGAGTAAGTATAGAAACTCCATATAAATATCCCAAAAGGATAATATTTCTATCCAAAAATATCAAAGTGTACATACTATCTAGTTTACAACAAAAGGAATAAAAAAAAGATATATTGTCCATTGATATTACTTTTGGAAGTTTGGTAATAGGGTCACTAAATATAGGAATAATATTTCATGATATAAATATTATATATTTCTTAAATTAAAGGGGACATGATTTTAAATCAATAATAATTACTATAGAATGACGTGAAACCAAAAAAATAAGATGAATCTATATTTTAATAATATATTTTTATCTCCTAATATTTTTTATGATAGCTACGATAATGGTTCCCCAATATAGAGGTATTTTGGTATAAATATATTAAATATCCACCATAAAATCTCGATATATAAAGAAAACAAAAGTAGATGTTGATGAAAGTTAAAGGTGAGTCTTCATTGGGGAAAAAATAAGAATGTTCTATAATGTACTCCCAAGAGGATAATTAAGAATGATGCCATACCAATAATAATGAGATGTTTATACTATGTATGAAAGTGAAAAATCATTGAGTATTTAAAATAATGAATTAATATTAGAGTTATGGAGGAAATATAGAACAAATAAGAGAATAAATTCAATAAATACATGAAAATATTAGTTTAATGAAGATATCACAATAAAGAAATTAAATAAGTTTCTTAAAAAGGGTAACCCAAAATATGACAAGAAACTTTGGGGAACATCGATGAAATAAAAAACTAATGGATGTGCTAAAATAAATAAATTTATTGTACATAAAGAATATAAATTTAATGGGAGGTTGTCAAGAAATTATGATGCAAGAGTTATTAAGTATCTATTCAGAAAATGAAAATAATCTGGTCACACACATAACAATTACATGAAATGGTTACCTAGAAGATGAAGATAATAAAAAGAATACAAATAACTATTGATGGAACAAAAGTTAGCATGATGGGGGGGGGGGGTAAATCGGGTTTAGATTAATATTTTTAACTTTTACATTTATGATCTTGTTCCTATGTTGTATGTAACATTCATTTAGCTTATTATTTCTTTTGAATACATATATTACAACATGAATATATTTAAAAAATAAATCATTTAGGGACACTAATATTTTACTCGGTTCAACCAATTTCCTTTTTCAAGAAGCACATACCAAAGATGTTTTAGTGTGTGAGGGGCTATAATACTCTAAATTAAGGATATAGTAATGGCTTGGAGAAGGGATCACTATTAATTCTAGGTGAATTCTTATTCTCTATCCTTGTGTATTTCTCAAGTGAGTAATATTATGTTTATAAAATTGAGGGTTTTTAAATTATTTTAGATACTTTTGTGTATATTTTTATTCACCAATATACACCACTTATATCAATATCTATAGGTAGATTCTATTTTATGATTCTCATTTGTTTCACTCCATTTCTCAAAGACCAAGTGAGACCTAATACTTATAAGAAGTTAGGTATTGTAACTTTATCTTAAAAAAATGGTTGATAGAATGTTATTTGAGTGAGGATTACACTTTGTCTTCCCAAAACCAATTATAAAGTAGCACTCATTATCTCCAAATAAAGATAATTCTCAGCTATAATTATTGGTTGATTCTTTCTTCTTCAGAATGAATATAGTAGTGTAATATTCTATTTTTCCTTTGGGCCTATTATTCATGGATAATCAGATATAGAAATTATATTATTTAGTGTCCCACCTCTTCCTTCTATTTTGATACCTATTATAGAAATATTTATAGGATCCTTCTTTCATCCTTAATGAAATATATTTATGAATAAGGTTCAAATATTTCCATCACCCCTCATTTCTGCATATAAAATGATTGAGCTCGTCACTTTTATTCTTTTTTTACTTGCATGTTTATATAGATTCATGAAATAGATCTCATTATACAAACTAGTCATAAAAAAATTAAATCTCTATAAATATAATACTTTAAATTATTTTAATACTATTACATTAAAATTATTCCATATTTTTAAATATTAAAACACTTGAGAGGCTTCATAATTTTGGTCCATTAAAACAAATTTCATAAATTCCATTATATTAAAAAAATATCTTCCAAGTTATCTTAGAATAACATATTTTAACTTTCATTTAAACCTCTTGAGAAAATATGTATTTAAATATCTAAGTACTTGGGAATTAAAAACATTATTTGAAACTCAGAATATTGAGGGATAAAATACCTAAATATACTCTTTCATGAATCCTTGATAATTATCTTGCAAGGAATCACATAGTTCAAAATATATTTCTCTGTTTAATGGATAAGAGATGGTAGAAAATATCTTAAGATGCTTTTCATATAATAGAGTAGGTTGGTAACATATAGTAGGTCCATGCCCAGGGTAAAATCCTATACATAATTACATCATCCATGAAATTTCAAGAAATTATGTGCTATAAGAGAAGGTTTAATATTGGGATTTCTCATGGATTGTAACTTAATTCCATCACTTTAGTTTTTGTTTCTATTTTTACTCTATTATTGAATTATATACATGAACATTGTAGGTTCAATTTAATGTAGTTGGTTATTTATGGTGTCATGCAATAGCTCACCCATAGTTGATTCATGCAGTAACATGGCCTATAATGTCATTATAACAGATCTGTTAACTATAGGTTATAGAAATTACTCATGAGGCTAGTTTATCCTATATGGTCAATTAAGATTATGATAAGTACATGTTTTGAATGTCCAATTACTCATGGTCTCTTAATCTATTCATGCGGATGACCAATACTGGAAACTTTTGGTTCGGTATGCATGCATGAACCCTCAAACTCTAGGTCTTCGATATATCACACTATGAATATTAGGACAAAAATGAACTTCTCGATGACCACTAAATCAACCACACTACTCTATGATCACTCCTTGTTAGTCCTCAATGGTAGAATACACATGGTTGGTTAATTAACTATGTAACTATAGTCGATCAGTACATTTATGTAGTTGTTCATTTTTTATTTCTCTCATATATCAGTCTACAGTGAAATTCATATATCTATTTTCATTTAGTTTTTCCAAAGATAAATAGTGAGAAGATGTAAACATCATTGAAGGCGGATAAAAAAATGTTCTTCATTTATGTAACAGATCAGGTGAAATGTTAAAAATGACACTCCATAATATGGTTTTAGGTGATTCACACATTTCTATGTTTTCAATGTGTGGATGAAAAATTAATATATTTACTCTTTCCGAAAATAAATTCTCCTTGATGCATTATATCATTCAATAATACATAAAAATAATTCTATGATATGAGTCAAATAAAATACCATATGAGTTTTTGTTTTATGTCCTCCCTACATACCATACCATATATGAATCTTCCTATTCCTATGCTTTAATAATACTACCACCAAGAATTGACCAGTGCCCAACATTTTTAATGTTCTCCAAATACATAGTAATAATAGATAATTCATCCTTTAATAGTATAATAATTTCAATATAAATCCTTCACCATGTTCCAATGATATATAAAACATAAATTTCTCATTAAGTCCTGAATATCTTCTTGTAGTACTTTAATTATCTATATTTTTAACAAATCTGACCAATCGAAACTTTTTCAAAAAAATATATCCATTTGGATTTAGTTTACTATATCCAAGAAATCCCAAAAAATCTATCATTACTCTCCCACTTTTTTAAAAATATGTTAAGGCTAATTTTCTCATCCGTTGGGGAATATCAAATCCATATATTAGTGATTTAGGTTAATCCTAACTTCCCCTTCTTCAATACACTTTTTACATATTTATTCAATATTGTTTAGTCATTCTATAAATTGTTTAATAATTATAGATTTTAAATATAAAACCCACTTAATATCTTCCTTCACATGCTATATAGATCCATTTTCAAAACACCATCAACTTTGTATTTGTTTATTTGTAAATTAACCTTTCAAATTCTAATATTCCATTACAAAAAATATGAATACCTCAATTTTATTTTGAGTGACTAAATTTCCACTTAACAATGTATTTTCAACAAATATTGTAAGCCATTTAGTTAAGGATTTGTATAGGAAACAAAAAATAGTTTTAACAATGTATATATTTACTACAAAAATCAGTAAAAGATCAAAAACTAATATATAACATGTTTTAGAAAAATTACAATAGACTAACACAACTTCTCAAAAAATATTTAGAAAAAACACTTTGAAGCACATGGGTTAGAAATATTCCATTTTCAACCCCAATAGATGCATATTTTAAATATCAACCATGTGATACATATTGAATCCATGATTTTAAGATGTTCCTGTGATATCTTTATATTCTTCATGTTAGGATAACTGGGTCATATTAATAAAACTCAATCGTTAAATTTTTATACCTTTAGACACAATTTTATGAAGTGATTTTAATTCATTTCGATTCACCTATTGACATTATAAATTATACAAGTTATTTTTAAGGGTTTGATGAAATAAAACAATAATAATACCATTTTTAGCATATAACTTGTTTATATAAAATGTTAAGGTTATTTATTATGGTAGAATGAAGGGGCCTCTCTCACGAGCATGGGGATCGTGCACAGATAAGATTTATGCTGGTTCAAATGGGATTAAGGTTGAATAAAATCTAATTCAATCTGATATCATCAGTCAAAAATAAATATTCCTATAATGTGCACCTCATAAAGTTTACTTAGGTAACAATACAGTTCATTTGGCCCCACACAGACCCAAGAATTTTTTTACGATGTTTTAAAATTCATTACGACTATTTCTTTTACTGAATTTTATAATCCTTATTCAGGATGATTAATTAAAAATGATGAGTTTCAAATGTATCTTATAATAAATAATTTATTTATGAGAGAATTAATCTTTGAAAATTCTCTATTATTGCATGTGTTATGGCTCCAAAGGGGGATACGATGTGGGCTTTTCATGATCTTATCAGTAGAATTTTTGTGGTTTGGGGCTTTGGGGATTGGTGTGTGATTTCCATGGGAAGAGGTTATTTTCATATCATATTCTTTCTAATGAAATGAAGAGGTGTGCAAATAGATTTGTTTCCATTCCATTGAAGCCTACTATCTTAAGGATACATGAGTGGGATTTGAACTTTAACCCCCCATAATGTGACAAACACTCATATGTAGATATGGATTTGCATATGTAGACTCAACTAATTTTATTAGCACCCATTTATCTTGTGGGATATTGATTCTTTAGTTGGAAATCCAATTTGGGTGGATAAAAAAACTAATAACACAGGATTTGGAATTTTTTTAAAGGGTATTAGTGGAAGTTGTTATGGAAAGAACATTGGTGGAGGAGGTGGTTCTTAGCATAAGAGATGACAATATGAATTGGAAAATCATGTTTGAAATAAATAAAACATTCTGTATGGATTGTTGTATCTTTGGACATATTTATTTGAAATGAAATATATATAAATATTGTAGTCAGTTCAAAATCAACGGGAATGTTGAATCTTCTTATAGAAGGGATTAGGAAAAGGTGAAAGGAAAGGTTCATCAGTCAAATGTTTATATAAGTGTAGTGCACTGCATTGTGAATGAGGAAGAACATGTCTCACATAGAACTGCATGTGTTTTTGATGATTACTATATCATAGATTCTGATATTGATGATCTTGTTGGTATTATTGGGGTATAGAGGGATGCTAAGGCTCTTAATCTTACACAATTTAATGATCATTCTATTGTGGTGAAAATGGATGTCTCATGTTTCAAGGAGGGGGGTGTATTTGGTCCCCACACTATCTCCTATAAAGAATTAGTGGCTGATAGGGAGAGTGATGAAACTAGTTGTGCAATGATAGTGAATAATTGAATTTATGTGGTTGCGATGAGTCAGATTAAGGATAAATCCTCACATGAATCTCTGAAGCATTATAATGTGTAGCTTTTATAAAACATTACAATGGAAAAATTTGATCCATTTGGTGATAATATTTCTAGCGATGACCAGAGGTTAGATGAATTCATTACTGCTTTAGGGAATGTTGATAAAATGTAAGATCAGTTGTAGCGGTCTCATACTCCACTAATTTTGGATGATCATCACATTGAAAGTGAGTTGGTCCCAATTTAGTTGCACATTTTATCTAGTGAAATGTATGACTATCCTATGGGAATTATTATTGGTTTCTAGTATGTTCTTGTGCCACTTCATCAAGACTTAATTCACTAAAACCCAGTTGATGAAGTCCTTATCATGGAATTGTATTCTTCAAACAATAAGATGGTGTTTTTTTTATACTTGAGGGAATGAGTTTATACATATGATTGATGATATGGAAATATCACATCACCTTCAAAAATCACCTGCTTCAACCGATAATAATTTTTATGGGGATGGTAAATCTCATAGGTCTGAAAATACATATGACATTATTTTTGGGGCACATGACGATATCAAAAAACATGGAAATACATGTGTTGTGTCTCCTTTTGAAAATTTTTATACCATCAAGATATAGGTGAGCCTTTCTCTCATGATTTAAGTGGGAAAAAATCCAAGAGGATGATTGTTCAGGATGAATCCAATGGAATCACTATCTCTCCCAACAAGTTGAATATTCTTAGTGATAAACATTGTGTTGTGGAACATGAAACATTTCCTCTAATATTTGCATCTACTGGACCACCAAAAGACATTCTGGAAGGCTGGGTTGGGAAACTAAGAGTCATAAGAAGGGGTAAGAGTAACCAATTGAAATTGAAAAAAGAGGGTGGGCCTTAGATCCAAGCCAAACAATCGGTTTTTAAATGAAGATATTCTTTTGGAATTACTACGGACATGCAGATTCTCCCACAGTAACAACCCTCAAGAATTTTAATGTGACTGATAAACCTCTAATGAATGGTATTTATGAACTAATATTGAATTTTGGGAATTGGAATAACTTCAATATGGGATTCTCTTGATTACTTGTTTATTCCAAAAAATTCAAATGGAAATGGGGATGAACATATTTGGGTCCCAAAGAATGAAAACATTTGAATTAAATACACCTTGAAGTCATCAAAATCAGTTTCAGTGAATATTAGAGTTCAAGGAATTTTTGACTCCTTAACTTTTGTGTACTCTTCTAAATTATATACCAAACAATTGGATTTATGGAAAACATTGGAAATGCTCTATGATTAGTTTTCTCAAAAATTGGTGATCATGGGTGATCTCAAAACCGTCCTTCAACTGGATGAATAAAAAAATAATCATTTCAATATATTGGATGCTTTTATTTCTCTTCTTTCATTGATAAATTTAGTTTAGTTTATGTCCCATTTGTGAGAGGTGATTAAACATAGGGAAGATACACTATAACGCCCAGACCCCTCTAGACCGGAGCTGGTGCATTACTTGTTATATTGGAATGGTTAGAATGAATGAAAATCTAAAAGGAATGACCAGTTTAGTAGCCTTAAAGAAACTAGATACATAGATGTGATTCAAATTTCATTGGAAAATGTTAAAAAATACAATACATAACAAAAACTAAAAACTACATACACAGAGCTCAATAAATAGTATCCTCTTCATAACCTATTGAAGGTAAAAAAATGAAAAGGGAGAGATCTAATGCTCAGTAAGGGTTATAAATGGCAAAATCATGAATCAATAATAACTGAATTGTAAACAATTTGACATAATCAATATGGCATGACGAATAAATGAAAAACTCACGCCATTAATAAATTGAGAATGAAACATCATCCCTAGATTTTTTCATAGTGAAAAAATCATAGATAGTAATAACTGATAATGAGTAAAGAGAATACTTATTAATTGGACGTCATGTATCTGGCACATGATACATTAATACCGTAAAAATGGTGTAGTTTAGAAACTCGTCTGATATTTGGAAACAAACTCGAAGGGTTTGTCGCAAACTGATTTGTCTCATGAGACCTACCAATGCATCGAGGGGCTTTAGTGGGCCCCAAACACCGATGAATGTCCAAATAATTATTTATACATAGACTCAACATAATATAGTTATGTATTTACATTATCTATATGGAATAGAGGATACAGATTCATCAATATTTCCACAGTCAAAACACTATTCAAAATAAATACCATATGTAGAATGGTATATGGATTAGACAATAATCATATCCATGATATGAGAATATGGAAATATAAATGGAATATAATTTCAATTGAAAAGTGATATAAAATGGGTAGTAGATACACCACATAATAAAGAGTAGGTGCACAATACTAAGCATGTCACAATGAATTGAAAATTGAGATGAAGCTCGTTACCACGTTGTAATCAATTGAGTCATATAACCAAAAGTTAATAACCATAAAATTAATCAATGAATACCTAGAATATAAATAGTATCATGATAATATATAACAAATGGAAGTACACCAATACCACATATAATAAATAATAGGTGAACAATTGAAATCACATAGAATTCAAAGTGAGATGAGAAAACCCCTTACAAACATTTTGGCATGGTAATGACTGTTCTTATGAGGGATTAATGAGAGGTAAAGGGGTATACCATTATTTATATATCATAAGGGATGTATGGGGGAGGTGTGAAAACATAACCCCTCATTAGGTATTAAAAATAAAAGAGGACAACATAGGGGAGATTCTTGACAAAAATGAGAGAGAGGATCCCTTACAAATATTCTATCATTAGAGTGAGGATAATTCAATGAAATATTTATGTGTGACAAATTAAAATCCCAAAAATATAAGTGTATATACAGTATAAAACAATAAAATGACATTCAAACATATTTTTGGAACAATGTAACCAATGAAATAAATGTTTAACTCAAAGAATGAAAACTGATTTAAGCAATCCCTTACCTTATGCTTGAAGGTTTTCTTGATTGTTCTTGAAAACATGAAAAATTAAATTTATATTAATTAATTAATAATTCTAGAACCTAATTAACATTTAATTGATATTTTATAACCTTATTATGTTCATTAATGGTCTTTTTGATGGGTTTAAGAGATTCAATTTTATTGTTTTGGTTTGATTTTCTTCTTTGGTATTCATGATCCGTTTACTTGTATTCATGAATAAATGTTTGTTTGAAATGTGGATAAACATACAGAATTGTTAATATACATTATTATTTAAATTAAATAGATATAAATGATCTTATAATGATTCTTGTTATATACAATGAGGATCACTCATTTGATGAGTTAAAAATAAACGATGGGATTTGGCTTGGCAGTTTTGTGCACAATAAACTTGTTTTGTATTGTTATTACATATTATTAATGTGTAAGGATTCTAGAACATTAAACAAGATAAAATATATAGATTATGATCTGGTTCAATAATTGAAAAGGTTTCATGACCAGCATTGAAGATAATAATGAAAATTGAAAACCCATCTTCCTTGAGTGTGATAAATTAACACCTCTAGGACGATGTTTGAATTTATTATATAAAAATAAAGGAAAAGGGATATTATGATGAAATATTCCATTAGAATAATGAAAATCTAGTACATGTATGGTACTTGAATTATAATGGAATTTGGATGAGGTTAGGGGAGAAGAGAGAACAAAATAATAGACCTTGTAAAAAGAATTTAAAGAAAAAGGAAGAGAGGTTCACCTCTGGAGTACTCTTCTTTGATAAACTCTTTAAGGACTTTTATTTTGGCCTTTTGTTGAGAACAGAAGGTCTTGTACGTGGGGGAGAAACTTAGGGATATTTTTGAGTCGAATTTAGGGAAGGTTTGAAGCGTGATAGGTGTGGGGGGAAGAGGGGGTGATGGGTGGTTTATATAGTGGAGGGGAAGAGAGTTTTCTTAATATTATAATCATTAATTTTTTATTTATTCTCAAGACAGAAAATAGTGAGTATTCCTTAACTTAGAATAGTAATAAGAGCATGTGAGTTCTGATTTTGGGTGCTTACATCACTCTTGAATCTAGGAATAGTTAATATAAATTATAATGTATTTATATGGTAAATTAATGTATTTTATAATTCACCAAAAATTCAAGTATTTCAGAAAAATACCAAAAATTCACCCTAATAATTTTCACTGTGTAGAATCAGAAAATGAAGTACATTTTTCAAAAATAATTTTCTAAATATTATTAATATAAATTTAATTAAAACCATTATTTAATCAAAAAATATAAACTCTTAAAATATTAATCTTCATTTTTAAGGTGCCTAAATTTATTTATACATTTATGGCTATGGATACCATTAATAAATGTAATATTACTATTAATAAGGGTATGTTACTATTCATAAGGTTAGGTTACTATTCATAAGGGTATGTAACTATTCAGAAAAAATTAAGTTAATTCTATGAGACTCTAAATATCATCTTAAACACATTCTTGAATGTAAGATTTTCAAATTTCAAAACACACAAGTGGACAATTTATGTTCAATGGCAATGATATGACTATCTTCTAAATAACTAAGTGCTGTTTCCATGAAACTCAGTTCTTTATGAAATATAGGATTTGACTCAAACATATTTAAGATAAACATAACATAATATGTCTGTGGTGCTAAAATATTCTCCCCTTTTGAAATTTCGTGCTCAAATTTTTTCATTTATAAAGCCCACCAAAATGATGTGGGTTGTTCTTCTTCATAACATTCTCAGGTTTCCATGTTGTTTCCTCTATATTCTAGTTTTTCCAAAGAACCTTTACTGAACGAGTCGTATGATTTCTCAATACCTTCTCCCTTGTGTCAAGGATCCCAAATGGCTCTTCACAGTATACAAAATAAGGTTTTAGTTCTATTACTTCAGAGGTGAGTACATGCATTAGGCATGACATGTATTTATTCAACAATGACACATGAAACACATCATGTACTTTGGAGAGACTTGGATGAATTTCTAAATGGTAAGATACAACTCCAATTCCTTCCAAAATCTCAAACGGTCCAATGTACTTGGGGCTCAGTTTCCCTTACTTACCGAACCATAAGACAACCTTCCATGGAGATACTTTGGAAAGACATGATCTCCCTCTTGGAATTCCAAATCCTTTTTCTGGTTGTCAGTATAACTCTTCTGCCTACTTTGGTCAGCTTTAATATGGGATTGAATTGTCTCCACCTTTTTTGTGGTCTCTTCAATATGTTTTGAGACTATATGTTTCCTCTCACCATCTTCGTCCCAACAATTTGGAGTTCAACATATCTTTCATTATAATGCTTCATATGGAGCCATTTGAATACTAGAATAGAAACTATTATTGTAGAAAAATTCCACCAAAGGAAAGTATTGGCCCCACATACCTTGGATTTCAAGAGAGCATGATATGAGCATGTCTTCTAGAGTTTGAGTTGTCCTTTCAGACTGTTCGTCGGTTTGGGGTGATAAGCAGTACTCATATGAAGCTCAGTATTCAAATCCTTCTAGAGACTTTTTCATAATTTTAATGTAAACCGGTGATCTTGATTGGACACAATCGATAGAGGTGCACCATGAAGTCTTAAAACTTCATTAATATAAAGTCTTTCTCAGTTATAAAGTGGTAAAACGTCTCTTATAAGAAGGAAATGTGTTAATTTTGTGAGACAATCAACAATTACCCATATTGCATCATTCCATCTAGGTGTCCTTGGTAGTCCGGTGAAAAAATCCATTGTATTTTTATCCAATATCCACATAGGAATAGGTAGAGGTTTCATCACTCATTTGAGATGTCATATCTTTGCCTTCACTTGTTGGAAAACTAAAGATCTTGACACATAATCAATAATTTACCTCTTCATATTATCTCACCAAAAATATTTCTTTAGATCTGTTTACATTATTGTGCTACCCGGGTGTATAGAGAATTTTGAGCTATGAGCATCATTTAATATTTCCCTTTTTTTCCCAGGTACTGATGGGACACATAACCTCTTCCAAAATTTCATAACTCCTTCTTCATACATGAAGTATGTCAATATTCCATCCATGACAGCATTGATTTTCTTTTGAAAATTATCATCCTCATATTGGAGGTTTATATCTTCTCAAATAAAGATGGTTTAACAATCATTTTAAAGAGTAAATATGTTTCCCTTTCCATAACAATTCCCATATCTATCTTCAATAGATCCCTGAATATAGGATCTATTTCAATCATCATTTGTGTTTGGAGTTAGTGATCATTCCTTCTTAATGCATCTTCCACCTTATTTACCTTTCCTTGGAGTTTTTGTATTGAATAATCATAATCTTTGAGTAACTTGAGCCATCTCCTTTGCCTCATGTTGAGTTATTTTTGGGTGAAAATGTATTTCAAACTCTTGTGGTTCGTATAAATCTCACAATTTTCTTGGCTGAGATAATGTCTCCATATTTTCGAAGCAATGTTTAAGGCTGCTAACTCAAGATCATGAGTTCGATAATTTTTCTCATGAGTCTTCAATTGTATTGATGCATAAGCAATAAATTTATCATTTTTTAGAAGGACACACCCCAGTCCATTCTTTGATGCATTAATGTATATCAGAAATCCCTAATTTCAAGATGGAAGAGTCAAAATTGGAGCATTAACTTATCTTATTTTCAATTCTTAATAGAATTATATACATTCTTTTGTCAATGAAAACTTAACCCCTTTACGTGTGAGCTTAGTTAGCGGGTTATCCAGTCAGGCAAAATTCTGAACGTAACACCAATAGTTACCTGATCAGACAATAAAACTGTGTACCTCAGTTATGTTTGTTGCATGGGTCATTATTGGATTTCCTTTTTCTTCATATGATCAACTAATATTCCATCATTGGAGACAATCAAAATAAGAAAAGAAACTAATTGAATCCAAAATTTTCACTTGCTAAACATCCCATATAATTCATTTCTTCTAAGAGTTTTTAGAATAATTTTCAAGTGATTCTCATGGTCTTCATAGCTTTTTTAGTATACTACGATATCATAGATGAATAACATAACATATATATCATGATATTCCTTGAAATCTCTATTCATTAAATCCATGAAAATAGAGGGTTCATTATTCAGTCCAAAAGGCATCACTATAAGCTCGTAATGCCCGTACCGTGTTTGAAATGTTGTCTTAGGAATATCTTCCTTCCTCACACACAACTGATGATATACATATCGAAGGTTAATCTTCAAAAATTATTGAGATCCATGAAGTTGATCAAATAAATCATCAATTTGAGACATGGGATACCTATTCTTTATTGTAATAACAATGATTTCCCTATAATCAATGCATAGCCTTCTAGATCCATCTTTCTTTGAGAAAAAGAGGATAGGGGCTCCCCATATAGAAACACTTGGTTGAATAAATCCCTTTTCACTGAAATCCTCTAGTTGATTCTTTAGCTCCACTAATTCCACAGTGGCCATTTTATAGAGAGTCTCTGATAATGGTCTTTCACCTGGAATTAAATCAATAGAGAACTCAACTTACCACTATTGAGGATTTCCAAGTAAATCCTCTAGAAATATATCAATGTATTATTTCACGATGTGCACATCTTCAATTTGATTATTTCTTTCCTCACCCATAGATATTGGTTTATCATCCTCTCTAAGTATTTCATTCAGTAAAGTTACTAGGTGTGGATCTAGATAAGAATAAGGTAGCGAGGTTTATTCTCTAAAGATAATGGATTCTAAATCATTTTAAAATATTGTAACTTCTTTTTTTTATAGTAATAAATATTCACATCATAGTTTGATAGCCAATTCATACCGATAATTATATCAAATTCAGTCATTGGTATGATGATAAGGTTAGCAACCAAATAACATTTTTGTGTCACGAGGGGGACTAGTTGACATGCCATTGTTGAAATGATGCATCCTCTAGAAGTTTTGACAGATAAGTCCTTTATTAAATCAAATTGGACATGTCTAATTTTCTTTGAAAATGAGGAAGATATCAATGAATGCGATGATCCAAAATTAAATAAATTGTGGGATAAGTTTCAATAAATAATTAACGTACCTACCACCACATCATTAGGAACTTTAACTTCTGTAGTTGTAATCGCATAAGCACCCCTTTTTATCTTGGCCTTTTCTGAGGCAATTTTCCTTGGCGCTTAGGACACTCATTTGAATAGTGTCCCATCTCTCTAAAATTGTAACATTGAAAATCATTTAATTTTTTCTTCCCCTGACATTCATTAGATCGATGACCCTTTTCTCCACACTTTTGGAAGACTCCCATGACTTTTAAGAATTTCCTAAGAATATTCCTTCCACAGTTCTCACAAAATGGGAATTTCTTTGTTCCCTTGTTCTTCTTTGGATCTTATCCTTTTCCTTGGTTATCATATTACCGCTTCTTGTCTTGGTTTCCTTTGAAAAAATATGATCTAGAAAATTCTTTCTCTGTTTTGATTGCACCTGATACAATGTCATCATATGATGAAAATGTTTGAGAAGCCAGAGCCCTTCGAAGACATGTCTTAAGACCATAAAATAAATGATGAATTTTTTCTGCCATGTCACGTATGTATTCTATGGAATACATGGTTAGCCTTGTGAGTGTAGCCTCATACTTTGAAACACTATCTTCTTCCCTTTGTTTTATCCTAAGGAATTTCCTCTTCATTCCAGTTTGTTTCTCATGAGGGAATTATTTTTCAAATAATATTTCCTTAAAAGTCCTCTATTCCATATATTCTATATCTTTTTCCTCTGTGGTATTATGGATCAAATACCACCATTGATATGCGTCACCCTTTAGACAATTTACTGCCAACACTACCTTCTCATTTTCATTGCATCTTAATTCCATGAATATCTTTTCAAATGAATTGATCTACTACTTAGCTACCATCATATTAGTAGTCCCACTAAAAGATGGGGGATTCTGTCACATGAAATGATCCAACACAGGTGTATCATGGTTATTTGTCACAACCTGAGTAAGTTGTCCTAATATGGTCATATTCTGATCTGCTCTGACATTGACTGTATTGAATTTCTCAGTGGGGAAATCCCATATTGTACACAAGTATTTATTCCCCCTCTTACATTAGGATTCATTTCTAAATAATGGCATACACTAGATTATTTTATGAATCTAAAATAGAAAATAACTTAATATAGATTGAAATTCTATACATAGCTAATCTCATCAATATGGTTTCTTTGAGGAATAATTTACATTTAAATCCTTCATAATGGCTTGTAATGAAAATATGAATTATCCCAAGAATATCCCCATGGAGTGTAATAACCAAGAGTGTAGTAAGGACCATTATCATGTACCAGGATACCCCTGGTCATGCCCAAAACTCCTTGTCAGAGCTTTCACTCCTAGGGTCATCTGTGCTAGAGCCACCTCTACCTACTCGTATCCAGATACGAATGTATTTCTTGAATGATCCACATAATATTTTACTTACCAAAATACCAGGATGTTCTTGTTTGTATGTCCTCAAATACTAAGATAGGGATTTGTTCCCTATTCTACATTTTCTAATCAAGTTTCCATGTTTTCTACTAAACTTCCTTTGATACCAACTATAACGCTCCGAACCATCTAGAATGGAGCTGGTGCATTAATTGTTATATTGGAATGGTTAGAAGGAATGAAAATCTTGAAGGATAATTTGGTTTAGTATTATTGAAGAAACTAGATACATTGATGTAACTCAAATTTCATTAGAAAAGGTGACAAAATACAATACATAACAAAAAGTAAAAACTACATCCACATAACTCAATAAATAGTATCCTCTATATAACCCATTGAAGGAAAACAAATGAAAGGGTTAATATATAATGCTCAGTAAGTATTAAAAATTTCATAATCCTGAATCAATAATAACTGAATTGTAAAAAATTTGACATAATCAATATGACATGGTTAATAAATGAAAAAACGCACGCCATTAATAAACGGAGAATGAAACTGCATCCATAGATTTTGTCATAGTGAAAACCTCTTAGATATTAATAATTGATAATGAATAAAAATAATGATTATTAATTGGATGTCATGTATATATAACCTGATACCATAATACCATAAAAACGGTTTAGTTCTATGGGTAGAAACCTGTTTGATATTCTGAAACAAACTCAAAAGGTTTGTCGCCAACTGATTTGTTTCATGAGACCAAGTGATGCATCGAGGGGATGTAGTGGTTCTCACATGGTGCTGCATGTCCAAATAATTATTTATATATATAATCAACACCAGATCAATATTCCCTTGCATTATCAGTATAGAATAGATGATACTGATTCATTAATATTTCCATAGTCAAAACAACATTCAAAATAAATACCGTATGTAAAATGGTATACGCCTTAGGCAAAATAATATCCATGATATGAGAATATGGAAATTAAAATGGAATATAATTTCAATTTAAAATATATCCCAAATGGGTCATAGGTTCCCCACATAATAAAGATTAGGTTCACAATACTAAGCAAGTCACAATGAAGTGAAAATTGAGGCAAAGCTCGTTACCACGTTATAATCAATTGAGTCGTATGACCAAAAGTTAATAACCAAAAAATAAATCATTGAATTACATGAATATAAAAAGAATTATTATAATATATATAAAATGGAATTACACCTATACCACATATATGAAATTAGAGGTGAACAATGGAAATCCCACAAAATTGAAAGTGAGATGAGAAAACCCCTTACATACATTTCAGCATGGTAACAAGTCTTCTCACTAGGGCTTAACGAGAGGTAAAGAGTTATCCAAATATTTCTATATCATAATTTAAGTATAGGGGAGGTTAAAAATATACCTCATCAATAGGTATCAAAAATAAAAGAGCACAACATAGGGGATATTCTTGAACAAAAGTGAGAGAGATGATCCCTTACAAATATTGTATCATTAGAGTGAGGATAAGTCAAAGAAAAATTTATGTGTGGCAAATAAAAAATCCGCAAAATATTAGTGGATATATAGTATAAAAAATAAAATGACATTAAAACAAATTCTTGGAACAATGTAACCAATGAAATAGATATTTAACTAAAAGAATGAAAACTGAGTTAAGCAATACCTAACCTTTTGCTTGAAGGTGTTCTTGATTGTTATTAACGTCCTTAATAATAAAATTCAACTTCATTAATTAATAATTAAAGAACCTCATCAACATTTAATTGACATTTTATAACATTATTAGGTTCATTAATGGAATTTTTATGGGTTTTAGAGATTCAATTTTATTGTTTTGGTTGAATTTTCTTCATTTGTTTTCATGATTCGTTTACTTGTATTCAAGAATGGATGTTTGTTTGAAGTGTGTTTAAACATCAAGAAATTTTAATATAAATTATTAGTGACATAAAATAGATATAAATTATTTTATAATGATTATAGTTATATACCATGAGGATGACTCATTCGATTAGTAAAAAATAAATGCTGGGATTTGGCTGGGCAGTTTTGTGCACAATAAACTTATTTTGTATTATTATTCCATATTATGAATATGTAAGAATTAAAAAATATTAAACAAGATAAAATATATATATTATGATCTGGTTCATCCATTGAAATGGTTTCATTAATAGTACTGAATATCATAATGCAAATTGAAAACCAGTCTTCCTTGAGTGTGATAAATTAACACATCTCGGACGGTGTTTTCATTTATTGTATAAAAAGAAAGGAAAATGAGATATTATGATAAAATATTCCATTAGCATAATTAAAATCTATTAAATGTTTGGTACTAGAATTATCATGGAATTTGGATGAGTTGAGGTGATAAGAGAGAACAAAATAATGGAACTTGTAGAAGGAATTGAAAGAAAAAGGAAGAGAGGTTCAACTCTTGAGTACTCCTCTTTGAGAAACTCGTTAAGGCCTTTGATTATGGACTTTTGGTGAGAATAATCAGTCTTGGAAGTGGGTGTGGAGGTTTGGGAGATATGTTTTCATAATGTAGGAAAGTATTGAAGCTTGAGTGGTGTGGGAGGAAGCGGGGTTGAGGGTTGGTTTATATAGTGGAGAGGAGGAGAGGTTTCTTAATATTATAATCGTTAATTTATTATTTCTTCTCAAGAAAAGAAATATTGAGTATTAATTGACATAAAATAGTAATATTAGCATGTGAGTTCTATATTTGGGTCCTTAAATCACCCATGATGCAAGAAATAGTTAATTTAATTTATAATATATCTATACGGTAAATTAATGTATTTTACTATTCACCAAAAATTCATGTATTTCGGAAAAATATCAAAAATTAACCCTAACTATTTTTTGACGTGTGGAATCCAAAAATAAATTTTATTTTTCAAAAATAATTTTCTAAATATGATTAATAAATTATTTAATTAAAATAATTATTTAATCAAAAAATATAGACTTAAAATATTAATCTTAATTTTTAAGGTGCCTAAATTTATTTATACATTCATGGGTATGGATACCATTCATAAAAGTCATATTAATATTCATAAGGGTAAGTTACTATTCATAACTGTAGGTTAATATTCATAAGGGTATGTTACTAATCATAAAAAATTAAGTTAATTCTATCAGACACTAAATATCATCCTAAACACAACCATGTATGTCAGATTTTTAAAATTCAAAACACAAAAGTGGAAAATTTAAGTTCATGGATAGGATATGACTGTCTCCTAAATAACCAAGTGTTGTTTTAAAGAAACTCAGTGATTTATGAAATATAGGTTATGATTCCAACTTATTTAATATAAACATACCATAAAATGTTTGCGGTGCTACATTGACTATCAATGAGAAGAAAGTGATCAAATTGGACAAGTGCCTTGTTCAAATTGATGAAAGAAATTATTCTTTTAGTGTGTCTAGTCAAATTCTATCAAGGTTTAACTATGCTCATAATCCTACTATGGGGGATATTTTCTCTACAAAAGTATTATAATCTTATATTCCATTTAAATTTGACAATCTTGGACTTTCTTACATTGATAAATTGATGTTTCCTCGTATTATTGGAATATTTTTTCTATTGGAAGTCCCCTCACAATTATGTCTAGAAAGTTTAATAAATGTCAAGAAAATGGATAGGAAATAGAGATAATAATCCATATCCCATTTGGATAGTGACAACAAGGTTTCTAAACTACGCCTCCTTAAATGTCAAAATGGATGTTGGAATCAATATATTACCTCTAGAGAATAGATTCAGGGTATTTAAAATATTTATAAACTTCTTTTACTTCAAGAAATATTGGATTAGAGCCAATATTAGGTGAAATGGTTACAAGAAGGGGATAGAAAATCAATACCATTTCTCTTCTGGTATAGGGAGAAAAATATTAGATGAGGGATAACCACCGTTAAAAATTAATGGATCATTATTTAGTTCAGAGATTGAGATATCCAAAGTTGTGGTTCAATATTTTTAGGGTCTATACTAAGAGATTTTTGGGATTCATATTCATAAAATGGATGAAAATATTGAATCCATAGTGTATTATTAGAAAAAAAAGCTACTGGTTTAGCCCTTATAGAGAAGGAAATTAAATATGAACTTTTTTCTCTAAATATTGATAATGTTGTAGGAACATATGGATTCACTAATAAAATTTTCATGTTCAACTGGGATATTGTATAAAATGAGCTCATTGATGTGGTAAGTGAATTTTTATCCATTCTTCCATTCCCTCTAGTCTAAAATAAACCTTTATTTCCTTGATTCCAAAGAAAAAAATGATTTGGATATTAAATATTTTAGGCTAGTTTCCGTTTGGAACATAGTACCCCAAATTCATGGTGAAATTATCACCTCTCAATAGGGGCTATTTTATAGGGGTTTGATTACTTATAATCATTTGTGTTTTACCTCGAGAAGGAGAATTCAAACCTGTCTCCTCACTGCTTCGGAAAATGTGAATAATATGAAGAATAAATATAGAAATGGGAGGTTTTCCCTAATGTTAGACATATCAAAGGCTTTTGATACAATAATTGGACATTTATCTTTGTTATTCTCAGGAAACATGGTTAATCTAATTATTTCATCTAGTTGGTCAGTATAATTATTAGTATTTTCTAACTATCCATTCTCATTAATGGATCTCCCAGATGACCTTTTTAGTGTTCTAAGGGGTCATACAAGGGGAAACCCTTTCTTGTGTTCTTTTTTCTATTATTGAGGACTATTTGAGTATTTTTTTAATTACATTGGTTTATATCAGAGAATTAAGGATAGAAGGGATCTATTTTCACCCTCCCACCTTCTCTATACTGATCATATTCTTCTCTTAGGTAAGCCTGATAAGGTAACCATTTGTTTCATTCAAAAATTTTCACTCATTATGAGATAATATCTAGTAATGTTTGTAGGTGGGATAAATAATTTGTGGTATTTTGAAAAGGAATTATTATCTTTAAGTAGAATAAGATTTATAGAAAGAATGGGGTAAATAAAGAGGTCCTCCCTTTCATTTATTTATGAATTCATATTTTCTATTTTAAATTTAAAAAGTTTTATCTTGAAGAAATTACTTCACGGATTATTTCTTAAATGGCCTCGTGGAAGGGGATGACAATGTATCATCTAGGGAGAATTTATATTGTTAACCTGGTGATAACCTATATATTTTTCAATTCCTTTTATATCTATAGATGGCCTAGGGCTATCATTAAGGAAATAAACATCTTGATAATGAACTTTATTTGGACCAGATCTATTAATGGAAAGAGGCTTCTCACGGTTGGTTGGAATAAATGTATCAAGACCATTAACATGGGGGATGGGAATTAAAGATTCATGGATGTTAAATAATGATATTCTCATCAAATTAATCTATAATTTGGTGAATTAAAATGAAATTTCTTTGGATTTTTTTCTCATAATATTCTATCAAAGTTTAAGAATGGATAATCCATGTATTTAACTTCTTCTATTTAGACCACTTTTATGTATGCCTCCCAGAAGATCATGTTCTGGTTAAAATGGTTGGTCTAAAAGGAATCTAATCTCAATGTATAGACCACATCATGGCTGTATAGGACTCTAAATTAAATAATGGAGGTGCCTCCTTATTTGAGGCATATCTCCATTGCCAATGCTCATTAAAACACTGATTTTTAGTCTTTCCTCTCTTCTCAAATTTGTTTGGAGATACAACATTACTGTAACTCCACGACCCCAGTTACCCATAGTCAATTAGTTATTACATAACACATATATCCCTTAGAATATCCATATAAGTCAATAATAATATACTTCTTCACATCTTGGGAAAATAAAACATAAGAAAGGGGTGAGATCAGATGCTCAGAAAGGATAAAAATATAGTGTAAACTAACCTAAATAAGAATAAAAATTTGAGGTAATGTATATGACTAAAACAGAATCCTTTTAATCTTAAAATTAAGTATAATAAGGTAAAGTTAAATCAAATAATTTCATTTAATTATTCACATAGAAATTCTAATTGTCTAATAATCACATGTAATATCAATAGAAAATTTCATAATTATAGAATGCATAATGCCATACATCATAACTAAATAGTCAAGGCCTCCTTCCAATTCAACAAATAAGATTTTGTCAAGGCCTTATGCCAAGATACTAGTTTGTCTCATGAGATGTATTGATG
Organism: Viscum album; assembly: GCA_963277665.1. Taxonomy (NCBI): domain Eukaryota; kingdom Viridiplantae; phylum Streptophyta; class Magnoliopsida; order Santalales; family Viscaceae; genus Viscum; species Viscum album. The sequence continues at coordinate 579,620,870 of OY728129.1, read as the reverse complement.
CATTGAGGAGCTGTAGGGGGATCCACCCGTCACTTACTAAGTCCAATTCATTCATCATATGAAATGGTTGAAACATTATCTAAACATTCACATTAAAACTAGAATATGAAATGTCAACATTTTTACCACACACCATGAATGGTATAAAAAAAACACATCCACAGTAAAACATACCTCATTAAATAAAATATGGAAGATTGTATTATAATAAATAAACCATAATCAGGAATAATAAAATATATTAATATAGATGAAAATAATCAGTAAAAATATATGAGAGAAATATCCCCTTTTTCTAGAAAACATTTAAAAGTCTCATTATTTATCAAGAATCCATTTAAAATAGATTTTTGAATCAATGTGTCCCATACCACTTTGATACTTTTAAAGGGAATTTTAATTTTTAAACATTCATGTCCCTATAAATAAATCCTTAATAGTATTTTTAAAACATATACATTAATGCGAAGTATTTAGATGAATAAATATTTAGAACTGTATTTAAGTTAAAGAGTTCTTAACCAAACGAGAGACAATTGAATGAAAATAATTTAGGAATAAAATTAATCAAAACTTTATAATATCATGAGAATAAAGTGACTCATAATATAATATTTTAATGGACAATATATACACCATATAAAAGTTAATTGCCTCATGACAACAAATAAGTATCAATGGAATGTAAATTGAGGTGAAATCTCTTGTAATAACCGTATATTTATATTAAGGATATATCAATGAAATAATTATGTGTGAAAAATATTAATACACTAAATATGTTTGAATATTTTCTGTAAATCAATCACAGGACATTCACTCATATTCTTGTAAAAACAAAACCAATGACTTGGATGTTTAACTCAATGAATGGAATTTGAGTTAAGATTACCCTTATCAAGTTCATATCAATGAATTGAGAATTTATTAATGGAGTGAATATGTGTATCAAAAGTATATATTCACAATGTATAGTGTAAATTACTAAATAAATAAATAAATATTGATTCCACACATAATCTTGGAGTAAAATAACCAATGAAGTATGCGTAAATCCCAATGAGTGGAAATTGAAATTTAAAATTCCTTTACTGATTTGGTAACTTACGAAACATACACACCATTAAATAAATATCATACACTGAATATTTAAATATCCATAAATTAAATTATATTACACAAATAATAAAATCATGGTCAATACACACATCCCACAAAAGAAAATAATGGCAATATAGCATGAATCTCACGGGAATAAGCAGTGAGATGAAAACCACTTACCTTTTACTTGTACTTAGTAGAGGGTAGTTTAAAAAATTATATAATGGTGAAATAATTGTTATTAAATTATAAAGGAACCATATACATAAATATTATATCATATATGTTCTTCTAATATTGCTTTGTTAATGATATTTTAATAGTATCATTGTTTTGAGTGTTAACTGATTCGTTTTCCATTATATGTTTTGTTACGTAAGTCATGTTAATTATAAATAAGATGTATTTGGTTTTTATAAAGAATTATATTATGTTATTATACATTATTTTGAATCATAAAATGAATATTATTCTATAATGGTTATGATGGGCAATGAATCTCATCGCGTTCGTGGAGACGATAATCCGTACGAACACACGAGTGAGAATATCATTCTATTGATACTAAAATCATATGTAATTGGATGGTATATCATATATATAGAATAATTATAATGCAATATTTATTATTTACATCAATTATAATCATTATTATACCTATCCAAATAATGAATTGTTGAATAACAAACTACACCACGACATGGAGAAGGTAAGCCGTACGCATGCATGTATGGTGACTTTGTCATTATAGGATGGATAGAATAATGAATATGGTTGTACCATATTTATAATAACATCACAGTATGTAGAAGGTAGTAGAGTTATTATTTTTGTACGGAAGTAACAAACAAATAGTAAGAGGAAGAAGAAAAAAACTTTGAAAGAGGTGATAAAATTATTACCTCTTCTTCAGGTGCTTCCATTTTATTTGACAAAAAAGGATTCATAGGTTGGATTTATGATCTAGGTAAGGCCTATAGGTTTATGTGAGGGTAGTTGGGAAGATATTTTAGTAGTTTTGGCCAATACAACGTTCTTTGGAGGTGTGATTTTGAGAGAAGTGGAAGTACCCTTTTATAAGATTGGTGAGAGTCACTTTAGGAAAATCTTGAAATAATATTTTACTATAAAATAATTTTCGGTTTTTAATGGCTACAAATGTATTTATTTATAAGATAAGGAGGGTATGGGTATACATCCTCTCAAAAAATAGTTTTTAGACAAATTTAGGTCACCATATTAACCTTATCTTTTATATTTAACTTTTAGTTAAATAGTTTATCCTTTACAATGTCTTCTTGTATTTCTATATAACATGGTTAATAAACTTATAATAAAATTAAAATCAAACCTCATGTGGTTATTTAATGAAATATATATTATTATATAAGTCCTTTTTCTGAATCTTAGTTTTTTAAGAATAATATATCATTTAATAATATAGTATTTGTTTTTAAAACTCATTTAGGTCAAATTTGAAAATGTTTAGTATTTGGTTTTTTTGAAATTCAAAAAAACTTGATTACTTGAAATAAAATAAATTAAATATATCCTAAAATGTCATATTAACCTAGAAAATTCGTGGAATTCATCAGATGTCTGAATTTAAATTTATTTTTATATTTATAATATCAATTATTTAAATCTTTCATTAATAAGGTAATTACTGCACCATCATTGTGTTATAAATAAATTTAATTATATAATGTCTAAAAATAATAAATAAAATAAAATTATGTAGGGAATATTTTTATCTTTAAAATGAAAATTTATAATCAATTTATCTTATGTATAACTCAATATTAGAAATTCTTTAGTTATTGAAATTTAAATTTAACACTTTTAACTCTTCTTTAAATAAAATAATAATAAATGTCTTAATCTAACCCAAGTGGATCAAAGAAGATCATATTTTATTACCAATGTTGATTTTGGTTGAAATAAAATTATCCAAGAGAATTAGGACATGTGTTAGGGTAATTATATTATCATTTTTACCTTTAATTACCCTATTTACTTTTAACCGTGGTAAATAAAATTCAAATGATACTATTCACCAAAAATTATTTTCATCATATCGAACCACATTTTACTTACTTATTTCAACTGAGTCTTTAGGAATTTTCAAATTTAATTCACAAAAGCAGTAAAATTATGTTTTATGCAAATTTGAAAGTGTGCCTAGAAGGTGAGTAAAAGACGATATAAAGTTTAGTAAAATTTTATATATCTAATATTATTATAACATGAATTCAAAGAATTAAATTTTAGTAATATACTTATTATGTATATATTTTTAATTTAAAATAAATTTAAATTAAATTAATAATTTAAATAAAATTTTGTCTTTAAACAATAACACAATATATTTCACTATTCATCAAAAAATTGTATCTTTTTAGAAAAATACCAAAAGTTCACCCATTGAAAATTTTGATCTTCCAAATTCAAAAATGATTTTTATTTTAACAAATTCAAAACATATAAATTTTATTAATTAATTTTGAAAAATATTCACGTTGTCAAAACGTGAAAGCATGTTTTTGAGAAGTAAAAACTATCAAAAGATTGATATGCGTTTATGTCCAATTCAAATGTAAAATTACTTCTAATGAAAAATGCTGGATTTAATGATTAAAATATATTCTAATTATACTTCAAAACCATTAAAATGTATAATTTAACACTATAAATTATTTTTATTAAAATGTTTTATTTAATTAAAATTTATTATTTTTAACTATTCATCAAAATATGAATGTCATCAGAAGTGTACCGAAATTTATCCAAACTAAAATTTTACATCCCACTTCTAAAGAAAAAGTTTATTTTGTCAAATTGAATACATAAAAGTGTCAAATATTGGAATCAAAAGGGTTCACCATTAAAACGTGGTAAATTTTCTATTTTTGAAAAATATTTCATTTATCAGAATATTGAATTTGTTGTTATATTATGTCTAAGAAACACAAAATATGGATGTTAAAATTATATGGAGTATATAAAATTCAAAATGAAGTTAATACTATTCAAAAATGTTTTTTTACAGTTAATTTGGTAAGTTGTGGTGCGCTCGAACTCAGTGTTGTGTGTAATGAAAGGTACTGAATTATATTAAAGAAAATAACTTATTATGAAATCTTGGGGTATTATATTCTTCCCCCATTTTAGAAATTGCATCCTCAAAATTTTTAAAATTGGGCTTGGGAACATAATTGAAAGTCCCACATTAAAAAATGAGCCAATAAAACTATCACTTTAAAAGAAAGAAAGAGAAGTATAAAGATCACCCAAGATAACCCATACTAAGATTCCATGTAGGAAAACATGGATATGGAAGATAAAATAAGTGTCATGTTTTGAGGGAGAGTGATAGAAAAATGATCATGAGAAAGTTAACAACATGAAAACCACACACTTGTGATGGGTTAAATGGTCATTAGTTTCCAAGTAAGAAAAGTGAACAAACAACATTTTTTGGTTTTAAGTTCCATTTCACAAAGTTGAGGAATTTAGTTATGAGATTTTCAAAGAACATAAATATATATACTTACTTTTTATGTAGAGTTTTACCCTTTAATAAATTTATACCAGTAACTCATCTTTTCTCCAAATGATGTGTATTCAAGATGACTTGGTCACACCTAAAGTGGTAGAATCACTTTCTAGAGAATCACATAACCCAAAAAGGATGAACTATATATTTCCCTTATCTTTAGAGATTATCCAAAACTAAATGGTTAGTAATAGATCAGATGATACCCAAAATGGATAATCCTTTATAGAAAGGAATACTAATCTTAATTTACAAAATTAAATAATCAATATCCAAAATTCAATAAAGAACATTCAATATAACATTGTCCTTAAAATACTTCAATATAATCAAAACTAAGATAGAAACCCAAAACTCAGAAGAATTTAATCACATAGTATTTCATAGTAATTCTTAACATTAATCTCCAAATGACACCAACTACTATTAAAGTATTATCCAGAAGTGTAATTAATGAAATCACATATTCTTTATGATACGTTAATCATTTCCATTAATAACCAGAATCTCTAAAAAACATAGATTCTTCCAAATTAAAAAAACCCACCATTACTCTTCAAATGAAATCCCATTGTATTCTATTTTCCTTATGCATATAGTGTTCCCAAGAGAGTGAACGTTTTCCAAAATAAAATTTATCACTTAATCACAAAATCATTTTCCTATACTAAGGAAATTCATTTGATAAAAAATAATATCCCAAATAAACTTATTATTGATCAATAAAATCATTTAACTAAAAAGATCTATTCACACTAACCAGAGACCTCACATAGTCTAGTGGTAGCAGATAAATCCCAGTTTCACATTGGTTGTGGGTTTTATTCTTGTATATTTGTCTAATGCGATGGGTTGTCACACGGTTTACATGTTCTTCCTTTTAAAAAACTATATTTTATAACATTTCCAAAATGTTATAAATTTCTCAAAATAACCATAACATAATTTATCCAAAAGATGTTATCATATACCTCACATTTTCATCCCAAAAATTAATAACCTATAATCTCCTAAAATTAAAGGATCATATAAACCCAAATGTTTCCTTATAACTATACACACAAAATAAAATACAATTCTTCCTCAAATAGCATTTTCACATAACAATCTACGGGGTTATACATACAAGAGAAAAGTATTCCAATGTAATCCCATAAACAAGGATCATTTATACTTTTAAGCATTTCTCCATCCATTTATTTCCACATAGGTTCTTCCTTGACCAATTGGTTATCCTATATAATAGAGCATTGACTCAAGTAATTCCAAGGTCCCCTAAATATATGGAAATTGACTATAAATGGATTCTTAGGACCATTTTTATTTTATTCCGCAATACTCTTCATTTTTCCGCTTTAATTTCTTTAGATTATGTCCTTTTTTTACAAACATAAAGAATTTCATTGTTCCATTGAGACAATTTCCTGGGTTTCTCCATCCACATTTTCGGAATGATGGAAATTGATATTTCTTTTCTCCATAGTCTCTACTGATGGAGCTCATATCATTCTTTTCTTTTCTCTTCTTTGTTCAGTTTCGGAGTTGGTTAATGTATATATTATTTATCATATTTATGGAAACTTTCTCCAGTATGAACAAAATATCTTTTACACCAATCAAAATTTCATTTAGATTCTCATTTTCACCATCATTCCCACCTTGTACATCATGTTCAATGTAACTATGAATTCTTTGGAATCCATTCATTAACTAAAACAATAAATAATAGTGTGATTAAAAATAGTCATAAAATAATTTATAGAATATAATTACACCTTATTTTCAATCTAAAACACCTTAGGATTAACCAAGATTATTTATTAAAATCTTATATTAAAATTATTTAAATCATTTTGTATAAAAAATTTGAATTATCTAAAGCATATCCCCTGGGAGTGTCATAACCAAGAGTGCAACAAGTCCCATTTTCATGCACCAGTTCAAGTTTGAGTCTAGATCAAAGCTGTGTTTTTGAGATTTACCCCTAGGTACATCTATGCCATAGCCACCTCTACCTACTCACATCCAGATAGAGATATATTTCTTAGAAAACCCACATAATATTTACATTTCCAAAAATTTTGGATGTTCTTTTGTACTAATCCTCAATGCCTATCTTAGGGTAGTGTTTTCTAATATGACTTTTTCTAAATCTATCTTCTAAGATTTGTACTAAACATTCTCTGATACCAAATTTAATACCCCAGCCATAGTTACCTAGAGTCGGTTCATTATTACATAACATTGGCATGATCATAAGGGATCAAATCCAGAAAGACCAATCACTTTAGTATCCTTGGAAGTACTAGATACATACACAAGTTTTTCATTAAATTATGTAAAAAAACAACAAAATTTTGTCCCATTTGAACACACTTATATACCATAGCCTATACCTCTAGGTTAATCAAAATATACTTATTCACATCATGGGAAAATAAAACAAAAGAAAGGGGTGATATCAGATGCTCAGTATGGATAAAGATATAGAGGAAACTATTATAAATAAGTATAAACATTTAAGGCAATGTATAAGACTAAAACAAAAGCCTTTAATCATAAATTTCAGTATAATATAGAAAAGATAAATCAAATAATTCATTTACGTTTTCACATGGATATACTATTTGTAAAATAATCAAATGTAATATCAATAATTAATTTCATAATGATGTAATGCATAATACGAGACATTATAACCACATAGTCAAGGCCTCGTGCCAAGTCTATAAATAAGATTTTGTAAAGGCCTTATGCCAAGACACTAGTTTTTCTCATGGGTCATACTGATGCATCAAAGATATAGAGAGGGTTCCACCTATAACTTACTACATTCAATGCATTCCTCACATTAAAAGGGTGAAATATAATCTAAACATTCATATTAAAAATAGCATAAAAAATGTTTATATTTTAACCAAAACCCATGAATGGTATAAAAATAACACATCAACATTAAAACATAACTCATTAAATTAAATATAAAATATTATATTATAATAAATCAACCTCAATCAAGAATAATGAAGGATATTGACATAGATAAAAATAAACAGTAAAACTAATTGATAGAAATATACCTTTTTTCATGAAATCATTTAAAAGTGTCACTATTTATCAAGAATACATTTAAAATAGATATTTGAATCAAATTTTCCCATACCAAATTGAAACATTTAAAAGTAATTTTAATTTTAAAACACTAATGTCTATATAAATAAATCCTTAACACCATTATTAAAACATGGACATTAATGAGAAATATTTAGAAGATTAAATTTTTAAAATTATATTTTAGTTAAAGAGTTCTTAAACAAATGAGATACAATTGAATAAAAATAAGTAATGAATAGATTTAATCAAAAAATTATAATATCATGAGAATAAAGTGATTCATGATTTATTATTATAAATTACAAAATATGCAACATACAAAAGTGAATTGGCGCATAACAACATAAAAGTATCAATGGAATGTAAATTGAGATAAAATCACTTATAAAGACCGTATCCTTATATTAAGGATATATAAATGACATAATTTTGTGTGAATAATATAAATACACTCAATATGGTTTAATATTCAGTGTAAATCAACCAGAGGACATTCACACATATTCTTGTAAAAACAAAACCAATGAATTGGATGTTTTACTCAATGAATGGAAATTGAGATAAGATTGCCCTTATATAGTTCATATCAATGACTTGAGAATTTATCAATGAAGTGATTATATGTATCCAAAGTAGATAAATGGAAAATAATATTAGAAATTACTACAAATTTAAATAAATAGTGATTACACGCATAATCTAGTAGTAAAATAATCAAGGAAGTATGTGTAGAACCCAATAAGTGGAAATTGATCTTTGAAAATCCCTTAAAAATTTGATAACATATAAATCATACAACCCATGAAATAAATATAATACAATGGATATGTAAATACTCATAAATTAAATTATATTACCCAAATAATACAATCATGGGTGTCACATACACCACACAATAGGAAATCGTGTCAATATAACATCAGTCTCACAGGAATAAGAAGTGAGAGGAAAACCCCTTACCCTATGATTTTCCTTTATAGAGTGTAGGTTAAACACCTGTATAATGGTGAAATAATTTTTATTAAATTATACGAGAACTATATACATATATATGTTGTCATATATTATCTTCTAACATTGATTTGTTAAATATATTTCCGTAGTATCATTGTTTGGGGTGTTAACTGATTCATTTTTCTTTATATGTTTTGTTATGTAAGTCAAGTATGTTATGGATAGAATATATTTGGTTCATATAAAAAAATTATATTAAGTTCTCAGAAATTATTTTTTATCCTCAAATGAAAATTATTCTGTAATGGTTACGTTGGGGAATGAATTTCATCTCATTCTTAGAGACAGTAATCCGTATGTACGGACGAGTGAAAATATCATTCTACTGATGGTAAACACAAATGTAATTGGATGGTATATCATATATACAGAATCAATAACATGTTATATTTATTATTTTCAATAATTATACTCATTATTATACAAATAGAAATAATGATGTGTTGAATAACAGACTACACCACAATGTGGAGACGATTATCCGTACATACGCACGTATGGTGACATTGTCATTCATAGGATGGATAGAATAATGAATATGGTTGTACCATATTTATAATAACATAAAACTATTTAGAAGGCACCAGATTTAATATTTTAGTTTGAAAAAAAAATAAATGGTAAGTGGAAGATGAAAAGAACTTTAAAAGAGGAGATGAAATTAATTCCTTTTCTTCGGGTGCTTCCTTTTTGATTTGATAAAATGGATTATTAGGATGGATTAATTATCAATTTAAAGACTTTAGATTGAAGTGAGGGTAGTTGAGAAGTTATTTTATCATGGGTTGTCCAAGCCAAATGGATTTGGAGGTGTGATTTGGAGATAAAGGAAAGTACCCTTTTATAAGAGAGGTGAGGGTCACTTTAGGAAAAGCTTGAAATATTATTTTATTATAAAATAATTATTGATATATAATGGATAAAAATTGATTTATTTATAGGATATGGTGGTGATGGTTCTAAATCCTCTAAAAAATAGTATTTAGAAAACTTTAGGCCACCATATTAACCTTATGTTTTTGATTTAACTCTTAGTTAAATAGTTTGTCTTTTACAATGTATTCTTGTATTTTTATATTACATGGTTAATAAACATACTATAAAATTACAATAGAACAAAAAGTGGTTCATTAATGAAATATATATCTTTATATAAGTCCATTGGACGAACCATATATTTTTCGAAATATTATAACATTTAATAATATAGTATTTGTCTTAAAAACTTATTTATGAAAATTTTGACACTATTTAGTATTTGGTTTTTGTGAAAGTCCAAAAAACATTATTACTTAGAAAAAATACATTAAATCAATAATAGCATGACATATTAACCTAGAAAATTCATGTAATTCATTATAAGTCTCCATTGACATTTATTTTTAGATTTATAATATATATTATTTAAATATTTATTTAATAAGGTAATTTCAGCATCATCATTTTGTCAAAATAAATCTAATTATATAATATCTAAAAAATGTAAATAAAATACCATTACATAGGAAATATTTTTATCTTTATAATGAATATTTATAGTCTAATTTATCTTTTATAAAACTCTATATTAAAAATGTTTTATTTATTAAAATTCAAATTTTAAACTTTTAACTATTCCTTAAATAAAATAATAATAAATGTCCTAATGTAATCCAAGTGGATCAAAGAGGATAATATTTTATCCCTAAAGTTTATTTTTGTCAAAATAAATGTATCCAATAGAATTAGGACATGTGTTAGGGTGATTATATTATCATTTTAACCATTAATTACCTTATTTACTTTTAACCATGGTAAATAAATTTCAAAAGTTACTATTCAAAAAATATTATTTTCATCCTATTAAACCAAATTTTACATACTGATGTCAACCCTGTCTCTTGGATTTTTGAAATCCAATTCACATAAGTGTTAAAATTATGTTTAATGAAAATTTGCGAATATGCCTAGAAGGTGACTAAAAGACGGTAAAAAGTTCAATAAAAATTTATATATCTAAACAAATTATAAAATTAATTCAATGTATTAAATTAGAAAAATATAGGTATTATGTATCTATTTCTACTTTATAATTAATTTAAATTAAAAATAATTATTTAAATAAAAAGTTGGATTTATACACTAACGAAGAATTTTTTACTATTCATCAAAATTTGAATGTTTTTAAAAAAATACCAAAAATTCACCTGAAGATAATTTTGATATTAAAAAATAAAAAATGATGTCTATTTTACCAAATTCCAAACATAGAAATTGTATTAATTAATTTTAAAAAAATATTTCCGTTGTCAAAACCAGAAAGTAGGTTTTTGAGAAGTAGAAATTATCTAAAGATTGATATGTGGTTATGTCCAATTTATATGTAAAATTACTTCAAATGACCAAAATTTTATTAAATGATAAAAATATAATCCAATTATACTTCAAAAAAATTAAAATTTATAATTTAACGCTATAAATTTTTTTATTAAAAAAGTTATTTTCAATTAAAATGTAATATTTTTCACTATTCCTCAAAATATTAAAGTTATCAAAAAAGCACTGAAAATTAATCCATACTAAATTTTTATTTCCCACTTCTAAAGAAGAATTTTATTTTGTCAAATTGAATATATAAAAGTTTCAAGTAATAGATTTAAAAGGGTTATCCATTAAAAGGTGGTAAAGTTTCAATTTTTGAAAAATACTTCTTTTATCTAAAAATTTAATTTGTTATTATATTATGTCTAAGAAACACATAATATGGATGTTAAAATTATATGGAGCATATAAAATTAAAAATGCATTTAATGCTATTCATAACTAATTTTTGAACAGCTATTTTGGTAAGTCGTGGTGCGCTCGAACTCGGTGTTGTGTGTAATAGAAGCTATTGAATTACATTTAAGAAAATAACTTACTATGAAATCATGGCATGTTAAGATTAATCTTAAATTTATTATGATACTCTGATTTGGATATAGAGATATACTAGAATCCTCATATCTTGAGAGTTTAATAGTAACCATTATGGTCTGACTGTTTCTATTCCATTAAGGATTAGGAATTTCAGGAATCCTTTTTTCCCATGCTAACTTCCTACTACTTTTCATAATTTGGAAAATAAGGCTGCTAATATGTGGGATACTCTAGAAAAATTAACTACATCTCGAATCTACCTTCTACTTATGTTCGTAGGATGGTGAATTGGGTAAACATGAATTCATCTCCTACAGATTTTCATAAAATCTATAGAAAAACCTCATAGGCATTCTTTGGTATTCAGTTGGATATGTCCAAATTTGATGATCTCATTCTCTCTATTCTCCACACTAGACATTGTGAATAGGTATAATCAATACTACTTACAATAGTTTCTAGTGTTGTCTCTTACATTTGGAAAGCACAGAATGGTTTAGTATTTGAGAATAAATAGCCCTCTTTTCACACTAATCTCATTTATGTCTACAATGATGTTATGACAACCTTAAAAATAATCTAATGGAGAATGAAAAATGAGAAGTTAAATTTTATTATTCTCAAATATTTTGGTTGAGTGGTATGTTCAAGTGAAAAATTATGCTCAAGTCCATCAGATGGATTCCACCTATCCCACATTGGTTGAAAGTGTCTATGTATGGAGTGGTTTCAGGTGCACCGGGACCCTCGGGATGTGGTGGTGTCCTTCATACTCATTGGGGCTTCATTAAAGGATGATTTTTCCATTATGTTGGAATTTTCTCCATCATTAAATCTGAAATATGGGTAATAATTAAAGCTATCTAATAAGCTATTCAACATGGATGTGATTATCTATGGGTGGAATTAGACTCTACCATAATGGTTCAAATTTTTAAGAATCGATCCAAAAAATTTCCATAGAGAATGATTCCTTTATAAATAAAATGTATCTCTCTCTCTCAGTGAGAATATTCATCTAGATGTCAATCATATTTTCAGTGAGGAAAATCAGGTTGATAATGCTTTATCTAGTAGGGATGTTATGGATACTTTCTTGCAATGGTCATTTGTTACTCCGAGCTTCTGCTCTTATTTTTTATGATTTTGATGCAAGTGGTGTTTTTCATTCTCTTCTTTGTAAGACCTAGTGTATATCCACTATTAATATTTTCTGATAAATTTTGTTAGGTACAGGACCCACATGGGTCTTGAACCTATTCAATTAATTTTATTTATTAGTCATTTATTTTCCACCAGCTAATTTGGTGGTCTACCACCATTTGATAAGGCCTAATACCATTTAAAAGGATTCCAAACAAGTCACGATTTTTTGGAAGACATGAACTTGATTTTTATATGTGGAATACCTTATAATAGCCATGATACCAACGTTTTCTTCTATATTTTAACATATATTCAGTGATTCCATCATAAAAAAGAAGATTCAATAGATTTATTCTTTTAATGCACAAATGTTCCAAATCACCCATTGATTATTTTCCCACTTTTATTCTCCATCACTTTAATAAACAGTTTTAAAAATGAAAAAAATTGGGAGAGGATTACATCAGAAAATCCTTATATTTAGGATTGAGTTTTTTCATATTGAAGTAAAATTACCACATCCACATAGTAAAAAATTTGAACAATAGATGAACTAGTTGGTGGAAAGGACTCAAGTATGACTCCTTATATGCGATAGGCTTCTAACAAGAAGTGAGGGACTATGGTGTGTCCATTGGGTGACTATTCCCTCATATCAAAGTAAAAAAATAGTGAAAATAAATAAATATCATCGATATAAGAAAATAATTAGAGTTTGGAAGAAATAAAAATAAACAAGGCTGTAATAAAGTGTTAAATACTATAAATTCCAAAAAGACCATGTCATTCAGAAAACCCTAACTTCCCATGGGGTCAACCACATATACAGAAGTAAATAAAATAAATATAAATAAGAGTATAAGGTTCTACTACCCACACTAAGAAGTACTAAATTCCCTTATTTATAATCATATCTGATTCATCCTACTCGATGAGTCCTAGGCCTCATCCTGTCATGTACCAATAACCAAGTGAACTCTTGATCATTTACCCTAGTGAAATGACAGACCAATCAGTGTGTGAGTGCATAACATATTAGAGAACCACCAATGCAGTCTCATACATAGATAGAAAATGCAGTATATATATATGTAAGAAGCTCATCAGGAATAATAATAATATCTAACTAACTAATGAAAATAATTAAAAAAAATTTGTGTCGAGGCCTACTGTCATAAGTGAATGCTCATGCAATGTGCCCATCCAAGCTAAGAAACAAGTCTAAATAAAAGTATAAAAAATCCATACTCGATACTTGGTTTCATGGCCTTGATTAACTAGATATCCTAAGAAAAATACATTTATTTGGTTTTCATGCCACTCAATTATAGTGTATTCTATTCAATTCTTGAGTCTATGATCTTGATTGACCATACATACTTCAACAAAGATCATAATGTATTGGAGAAAGATACATCACCATAGGAGGATATAAGTCCTAGAATTGGTAACAACTTTACTCTCCACAAATAAATTAAATGAAATATTATAGATATCAATTGGTCTTCCTACGAATATTAAATATAACTTGATGTCATACCACCAAAGCCATGTGTAATCCATTTTGATGTTTGTTTCATAGTTCCCAGTCCATAGGTAGTTATGAAATTGTAGCCTATATAATTCATAAGGGGGATAAACCATAGTTAATATATAAGGAATACTCTCTAGATTAGATATAATAACTAGATATTATTCAATAAATGGATCAATAGCTCATTAATAAAAATATATAGCCAATACAGTAACGGTGAGTCTAACTGATTATAGAGAGTGTCATGGGGCTTAAATCAACGATATTATCACCAATCCTTGGGGATGACATCAATATCCTATGTTTTGGGTAACTTTTATAAGTTAATAACCTATGATATCACCTAGAACATAGTGAGATAAACATCTTAGGAAACAAATAGTTTATGTGATGTTCTGAGGTGTACTGATCTAACTACCTTTATAATTCCAATACAGGGAGGAATCCCAATGGAAAATGGGACTTCCGATAATAATAAAATTCAATCAATAAGGCATATAATCTAGATCCTATGATATGCCTCTATGAATCCCCATTGTATCATCACATCATATATGACATAATGTGATGTGTTCTACAAAGTACATTTGGAAATCATAGTGGCATCAACACTAACAAATAGAATTTATAAATAAGAGAGTAGGGTTGGATGAATGTCTAAACCCATATCTATTACCACATTATCCAATGATTAAATGTTTGATACATGTTCTAGGGTGACACTTACTATCATATATACAGAGAACCATAATTAACTGGCTCAGGGTTGGTAAACTATCAAGTCCCCCATGGGGGGTCCCCTACGTCTGTACCAAGAGAGGTATCCCTTGTAAAACCCTTGAGCTCATTACCGAAGTAGAGATATCTAACTTGGGACCCCTATAAATAGTATATTAGTAGTGGAATCCCACTTAGGATGCTCTACGACAGAGTAATTATGTTGGGTAAACACCCATTGCACCCATGAATTATATCCCACCGCATCATAATAAGGGTAGTGAGACCCTTTTGACTATACAAGGTTATTGAACAACAAAAAATACCAGAAGATGGCTCTTGGATCATCTTGATGGTCCTAGTCATTATACATATCTAACCTAGTCCCAACCCACATATGGTCAATCCACCAAGTATTTCATGAGGGATTACATTCCTCATGAGGTACATCCTCACCTACAATGGTTTCTTGGGGATAATCAGGGTCTTAAGGTTCTATGTTTCAGCCTTTAGGGCCAAGCCATGTTTTTAGAACATAGGGGTTGTTAATGACCAATAAAACCATCCATTTTAATTGAAAATTTTATTTTAGTTGAACATTTCAATGAATAAATATAAAAGGGGGGAATATACCTCAGGTATGAGGTAAAAAATTCACATATTACCATAAACATGCATAAATTCCATAGGGAAAGTATGAAAAATAAATTATAACATAGAAAGATTTATATTTATTTTAAGGGCCGATAGTAGTGGTCAAGGATCATCAAATATCATCCGTAACATATTATGACCTATCTCAAAACAAAACAATCAAATATTAATTAATTATAATTAAATTATAATTAATTAATCAATCTAAAAAAATTATAAATTATTATAAAAAATAAATTATATAGGCATTATGATCAAAACCTCACTAGCTAACCCTATCACACTTGAAACAAAACGAGACCCTCCCCAAAAACCCACAATACACCCATAACCACAGAATGCGTATAACCCCTAATAAACAATGTTTGAAAAATTACCCAAAAAATTTACTTAAGATATAAAATTTGAATATTTTGTGGTGACATACCTAAACAAACCAATATGCGACAAAGTTCAGATGACCTCCTCGGTCACCCTCTTCCAAGGAAGAGAGAAAACACTATCACAATTATCTGATTCCACTATTCTCTAATAGAATCTAAATTAAAATACCAAAATAGGGAATTGAAAATTAAGAATAATGGGATGAGGAGAGAAAGAGTGGCTACTGAAGGAGAAATCATAGCTCAAAACACCACAAAAGGAACCCAAAACACCAACATGATGGTGTTTGAAGAAAGAAAAGAGATGAGTGGAGGGACGAATCATGTGAGGGAGGAAAAAATGAAGGAAAGTGGGGGATTTATTCATAAATAATGTAGGGTAAATGATATATTCTATATTTTTAACAGGCCACATGGATGGATCACATGTTTTTATGAACTATGTGCTAACTATGTGGTTGTGACTACTTCCAAACCCTCCACCTGACATGATTACGTTGAACAATTTGAATGAGAATGTTACAACTTTGAATAATTTTTGTAATTAAATTCAAACACCAGCATGGTTTACCTATAATTCCATATGGTTTCCCAACCCATGAGCCTATACATATTGGACCATATAGTTAAGGCACACAGTTACCACTAATTGTGCACCCTAGGATTCACTTTTCTGAAATGTCGACGTTGGGTCTTGAATCCACAAGACGATCATAAAACCTATAATACAATTATGAGCATCATTATATGTCTAAAACATCATTTAATGAATTACAAAATTGAGAATTATTTTCTAAATATCTGATCAAGATTTAGACGGTATAATAATTAAAAATTCTAATTTCTTCTGAAATTTCCAACTTGAAAAATAAGAAATCATAAAACCACCCACCTTAATACTTCTCTACCACGAGGCACCATATTGGGAATGAAAAGGAATATAATATCCTACTCCAATTATGAATTATTACTCAAATAGAGATGTTTCTTTATGAACACCCAATGATCCTCCAAATGATACTTTAAATATATAGAAACTAACCCACCAAACCCTATCGAATGATTATAACCATTATTGAAACATCAAGAAAAAACATACCAAAGATTTTGTAAGATAAACTATGATAATAATATGATCTAACTAATCAACCTTCTTATAGTGATCCTCAAACTATTTTCTTACTTTCAACAACCAATTTCGAGCCACGATACTTAAACCATAAATATTTATTACAAAAACACACTCCTAGAATCCTAATGATTCTCTCATCACATTCCTTGATGTAATACACCTTATCACAAGCGAGTAAGCTTCCTAGGTCCTTGATTTTATATAAATGGTCAAATTAAAACCAACCAAGATCAACCTAGTTAGGTCATATTTTCCTTTAGAATTTAGGACATACCTTTATACCACACCCATCTCATCCCATCAGCTAGCCAGATGTGGTTCGTCAATGACTATATCAAACTATTTGAGAGAAATAAATCCAATACACCTATTTTTGAGATTTCTCAAAATTATAAACATCTTTCACTATGGCATAAATCACACCTAATCGCAATTCCTTTATCACAAGGAATAACGAGATCATTAAAAGAACACCCATAATGACCATAATTGACTACCAGTAAAATTTCCTATCCAAAACATCTATGGTATATTTCAATCGTTGTGGGATAAGAAACACACTATAATATTCTTGAACCCACAACCTTGGACCAGAATAGGAATCACATCTCTAGAACCTATGCTCGAACTCCACCCATATTCATATTCAAACCTATACCTAGAATTTATTGTGAAAATTAGTTAAATAATGTTCAATTTTTCCATCATCATATAAAATCCAAAACAAATATCCAATGGCATGTATAATAATTACATGACCATTATCACATTACAGTTATACACAAGAGGATGATTTCCTACTCCCCACATTAGAATAATCCTCATCACCACACCATAAAAATGCGTTCCCATTAATTATATCCCATGCCCATCTATCTGTAGGAATAATGTCTTTCATGGATAGAAACTCACTCATTAATGAGTGCCAATTCATATGTCACCTATCAACCATTCCTAAATCATGAAAATAAAATCCATGGAATTATCTGAGTTTCAACTCATAACATGCCCACTACCATTGAGTTATTCCACATAAGGCTCTACCATTTGATACGTGTCACTCCTACCAAGACACACTCACTCCAGTCTAGGATTCGCTTTATTTTAACTAATTCTTGACCCCAAGTATCTGAATAGCATGTGTCAAGGTCCACCCTTAGGTGAACCATCACTTGAAACCAATTTTTGTTCCACATTATCACCTAAAATATGGAAATTTTCATAATTCAATCAAAACTCTAGGTCACCAAATCTTCAACAATTAGATTCAAAACCATTGATCCCATTGTCATACTCGACCACCCATATATATTCCATTTTCAAAACATACCACATGTAACTGGAATGAACAAAAATCACCTAAAGTAGTGGGTGTAAAATCCCATGAACCATGGCTCATTATCATTGGCGTGGAATGTTACTAGTCATAGATGATTATTCTACGTAATAAATCAGTATTAACATGCCAAATTCTCTCTTATAACTCCTCTTAAAAATTGGGAACCTCATATTTCCATGATTTATTCCATCACCACCCATAACATGATTTCATTTAATGAATTTAAATAATCAACCATAAAACCACTGGTTAATAGGTTCTCTATATGGACTATACTTACCAATAAAACCATTCTTGATAGCCAAGAACCCTAGGTGCTTATTCCTAAACAAAAGGCATCACCCATACTATAACACAAATATCTGAGCACCTCCCATGTATTGATCTCAAAAAGAGTGAACAACCAAGATCACTATCACCACAGAAATCCACAATCCTGATTTAATTCCTCCCACATTTTTCCCTTGATTAGAAAAAACATTGAATATAAAGGATCATTGTCAAAACTATGGGAATCTAGGTCTCCCACCAAACTCTACAAATCATATCTAATAATATGATATCTTACATGTCTGAAATCCTTCTCAAAAATAGATAAAAATAAATCCAAAGGTATAATCAACCTTTGAGGGTCAAAACCATTCACCATGAGTTCAATTTTATTGTTTTTTAATTATATGTTATAGAGGAAAAAATCATTTTGTTGTAATTGGAAACACATTTCTAAATAAAAAATGATGGAGAATTATAATTTGTTAATCATTTAATTGATCACCTAATAAGAATTGGCCAATCAAGAAATAATCCTCCATGAGTATTTTCATAGGGGTGTTATCTTAGGGGGACCATAATGTAAAGTATAAGGGTGATAATTAACTTATCATCACTGAGTATCCTTATATAGAAATATCCTCTTGAGGTTCTAGTTTATTATAAAGGTTTCAGTACCTATCAATATCACACTAGATTATCCTTTTAGATAATCATAAATGAAGGTTAGTTAAGTAAAATATTGTGTAAATCAAGATGGGAAAACATCATGTAGGTTTTTATGAATCCTTATTTAACCACACCAAAAAAAGATACACCCACCGATGGTCAACTTCAACGGAATTAGATAACTAGGTGAACATGGTTTTCCTACATTACCTCTCTAAGGAATCACAAGCACGTAAAACACTATTAGATTCACTAAAAACACAACGTAACAATTTTAACTGAATAAGGGTCACTTCACCAATTATATAGAAGGTAATGTTTCAAGGTGACCATCATCAAGTCACATAAAAAAATAGTCGACATAGAATTTTATAATGGAATGAAACAAGGTGCTCCAACTTGGTATAATTCAACCTAAAACCTATATTTGAAAATAAAATTTTGGTTGTTTTTCACAATTTAAAGAATTTACCATAGTCTTCTAAAGGATCACACTCTAGTTGGACTATAACCAATGGACCCTACACTCTAAATATGATGCATGAACAAATTCCCCTTTCCATTTCTGGTCAAGTGTCAAAATCGATAAACCACCTTTTTCTAATGCATCAAAAACCATAAATCCATAATAAATCATAAAATAATCACAAAATGTGGGTATCTCAAAGTGAAAATAATACTCAATTTTAACATCACACATCAAGAAAAAAAATCCCATAACCTTAGAAAATGATAATTGATTCAGGAAAAAGTGTTCTTGAAACCCTAATCCAATATCCATTATAGGTTCTGACACAATCCTAATACTCTTGTTTACCATGTCAAAAATAGCATGGTAACTGGAACGGAACTTCTCTAATAACAAGTTTTCTTGAAGTGACCCTGATCACTTGATGAATAAAAATAGAACCGGTTGGTGACAAGGCCTCAATCGCTTTTCCCCATACTCTATAAGCTGTCAACTTGTAGTGAGGGCCAATGTTGTGTTTTTAGGGAGACTATTACCAAATATTAGATTAATATAAATAATAAAAATAATGAAAATTTTTAAATATATTGATATAAAAAACATTATAATAAAGTATGAAATATAGTAAAGGCCCAAACAAACATGTCATACATACAACACTTACCACCCATAAGGGTGACCACATATATAGAAGTAAATAATAAAAAAATATAAAATTAGAAGGATCTACTTCCCACAATGAGTAGTACCACATACCAAAATACATGTACATATTCAATCCATCCTTCAAGATTAGTATTGGGCCTTAGCATATCCTACTCATGAAACCAAGTGAATGTCTACCAAAGTACCATAATGCAATTGAGGGTTGAGTTGGGTGTAAGTACAAGAATATCAGTAGGGAACCAACAATGTTATCCAATAAAAATAATGTAAATATAGTGTATGTATATATGATCTAGTCATCGGGATAAAAACAATACTACTAATAATAACTACATGGGGGCAATAACTAAACAAGAAAAGTCATATGAATGCTTGATTTCATACGTTCATACTTACGAAATGTGCCCAGACTAATCATGACATAATTTTAAACAAAAGAATTAAATAAATATGTAGTTTATCTTTCAGTTAATGATCTTTATCAACATAACCTCTTATGAAAAAGGCATTGAGATATATTTCATTCCCCTCGAACTGTGTGTAATATAGCTGTTCCTTGGGTATATGGTCTCGGTCGACAATAAATTCTTTGTAAAACGCCAGAATGTCTTCAAAAAAGCTAGATCAACATTGGGGGATATAAGTTCTGGCCCCTGGATCACTTATACCCACCTATAAAAAATATAATGGATGATTATAGGTATCAACAGTACATTCTATATATATGGAATTTATCAAGATGTTATGCCACTCATGTAATGTGTAATATTGTTCGATGTGTGCTTCTTAGGTCTAGGTTTATAGACAGTCATGACATTGGATCTTTGATAATCTCTAAGGGGTATGAACCATATGTGATATGTATGGAATTATATCAAAATATGAGAGAAAATATGAAATAATTCAATAAAAAGATCAATATCACATTCCCTTACTTGTATAGAAAATATCGTAATGGTATATCCTTTTTATCACAATGAGTATCCTTGGCATAAAATTGAAGATATCATAATCAATCGTTAGGGATGAAATTATAATCCAATGTTTGGGAGAAATTCACCCACCTAAAAACATCTAAAATCACCTGTATCCTAGAATGATATCCACCCCTATCGGTACACTATGTAAGAAGGGTTCTGAGGTGTAATCAATAAACAACCTCTGTAATCTCTCTACAGGGATGAATCTTAGTGAAAATGGGATCTATAGTAATGGTAAAATTCAATCCAGAAGGCTCATAAGTCATATATTAGGATGTACCTATGGGATTTTCCTATTATAAAATCACATCATATCAGTCTACATATAGTGAGTTCCAGGAAGTATTTATGAAACTCAAAACTATTTCTAAAATAACTATGTGAAAGTTTAAATATTAGAGTATGGTTAGTTGAATGATGTAACCTATCTCTACATCCATATGATATTAATATTAAATGTTTAGTGTAGGTTGCAGGTTGAAACCCACAACCATATCATCATAGACCCATGAAATAATCTAATAGGGCTCGAAAATGATTATAGCACCCATAAGGCCCCCCTAGGAAAATAACCTGGGACAAATACATTACAAGATCCCCAAGGTAAATATATATATATATATATATATATATATATATATATATATATATATATATATATGAATCCATCTTAGGACACCGAAAATTAGTATATGTGTGTAGGAATCCCTCTTGGGATAATCCAGGATAGAGTCACATCCTTGGGTCAATACCGATCACACCAAGGCATCACATCCCACAACATCATAATAAGGGTAGAAGATCCTTATTGATTAAATGAAGTGTTTCCACAACTATAAGGGTTATGAGTTATCTTACAGACCATATTAGTGATCATGGTCAGTCTAGGATGGTATTCTCATCCAACTAAGTTTTGGTCTCCCAAAGTTCTATCAATCTAGGATTCTATATGGGATGACATACCTCACCATGTTCCAGGGAATATTCAAAGGGATCTGGAGGCTACTTGGTGTCCTGAGTGTCTATGTCTCAGTGACATGGAATGATGCATGCACACATGCGTTGTTAGTTACCCCTAGCTCCATCAACATTAATTAATAATTTTAATTTAATTAGAAAATTCAATGAATGAATATAAATAGTGGGTGTTTTTCTCAGGGGTGAGCTATAAAATTAACAAACATATATAAACATGCATAAATTCCGTAGGGAATGTATGAAATACCACCTACCTAAAATAATGATTTCCCATTAATTTCCATGGGTCGATAGAAATTATCAAGTCCCTTCTAAGCTAATCCCAGACATATGATGTCCTACACCAGAACCACGAAATTGAAATTTAATTATAATAAAATTAAAAATAATTAATTAATCAATAAAAACAATAAAAAATTAATCAAAATAACCTATAAAAGAATAAATCATAAAACATCACTAACTATTCTCGTTACACTATAACCCTAACCAACCCCTCTCTTACAAACCATGACACATACCCAAACTTGAACTATGAATAATACCTAACAAAAGACATCAGAAAATATACCCAAAAAATTTGAGTTATGATTTAATGATATGAAATTATCCATGATGAAATAACTCAATGAAACGATACCCAAAAAACTATAGAATAACTCCCGGGTCACCCTCTAACTAGGTTGAGAAAAAGACTCATCACCAGGATCTGATTCCACCATGATCTAGTGGAATGAAAATTGAAATCAATAACTAGAGAATAAAATATTAATAATGAAGGGAGGGGATGATAAAGAGATGATACTAGAGGATAAATCATACATTAAATAGTAATGTAAGGAAAAAAATAATGCCCACATTCATGGGTTTGATAAGGGAAGGAGAGGAGAGTAGAGGTTGATCACTTGAGTGAAGAAAATGGGTTAAAAGAGGGGTATTACATATTAAATACTATAAGGGGAAACAGTTGAATTACCCAATTCTAATGGACCACATTGTCTGGATTTATGGTCAGAAAACTATTCACAACCATGCCTTTGCCACTGCCTCTAACCCCTCCACCATCCATAGTTAGGGAACATAGTTTAACAGATCATGCACCAATCATGAATTTTCTTTTGTAATTAACTGTATACACTCTCATGGATTCCCATAAATTTATGCATAGTTTCCCACCCTGTGCACCTATAAAATTTTGGATTTATGGATAGGAAATATGTTTATCTCTAACTATGTTCCAACCATGCACCAAATGTTACAATTTTGCAAACATCTACTTCAGGTTAAAAACCCCCTAGTATGATCTCAAAATATATAAAATATCTTTTCAAACTCATTCTACATCTAAAAACATCACATTGAGGCATTCCAATCTTTATAATTCCATTATGAATCTATGATCATGATTTAAACATCCAATTAATTGAAAATTAAAATTCATTCTGAAATTCACAACTAGTAAATAATTCTATCTTACATAAAAATTAATTTTCAATTTCCTCTATGAATTTTAAACACCACTTATATATGAATCATTCCATATTTTATTCTAGGATTCTTCAAGGTTTCAAGAAGATTAATTCCATTATTCTATTATTTTTTAATCATCCTTGGTCGTTCTAAATTAATTTTTCATATTATTAATCATTATTTAAGAATATATTAAATTTTCATTTGGTGTGTTTCCACCTTCTTAATAATGGTATTCTTTTATAATGAATAATTAACACCACCTATGAATGTCTTCACTGATGATGATGCACCAACTGTGCATTTTTAGAAAAACATCATCCACCATCAAAGGGATCTTCTACAATACTTATCTTCTTTAATTTCATGAGAACCTCCTTGAATTTATTCTTCTTGGGTGATTATTTTTCCTATCATATAATATATTTTTATCACAACTAGATCAACCACATGCTTTTGATTTAGTCTCTTGATTTTATCCCTTTCTCCCTAAGAGGGTTACTATGTGTGTAGCTTATTTAGTTCCCAAAGCACTATCTGAGGGGAATGAAGACTTTTATATAAAATAAGAATCATATTTTTTAGCTGAATTAGATTATTTAACATGAAAATCCTCTTATTATGTGTCATTATAATATAGGTATTCTTTATAAATACTTTATTCCTACTCTTGTTACAATTTTTTTCTATATTATAGTGTTATTACATATAAAAAATATCCCATAAAATTCATACATCATATTTTCATGTATTGGTTGAGATGTAGATGCAATAGTTATTCTTCAATCATCGTTCCCTTGAAATTATAGACACACACTAATTGTGTGTCCCGTGGTTCTATAATAGTATCACTACAAATCTAATTTCCATTGAGATCCTTTATGGCCATATTTAACATTATAATAATGTATACTTATATCTTAATGATTAAACAATTTTCATTCACTTTGAGGATTATAGATTTATCTCAAGCCCTTTAATAATCTTATATTAATATATTAAATTGTTATTCAACTCATTTAATCATAAGATGGAAGTATATATCGTCAATATTCACTCTTATTGAAGAGTAATTAGAGGAAAAATTGTTACCTTAAACTCTGTCTCCATATCCATTCTTTAATATAAATTTAATGTTCGTCCATATAATCATATTTTCAATTAATTCTTGTACCCATATTCTTGATATAAAAATTAAGTGATACCCCATATATTTTTTGTAATTTTTTTCATGAGTCATACAGATTTAAAAATCTGAAATACAATGAATAATTCTCTTCACACCTTAGTAGATATAGATATTTTCAAGACATTATATATAATTCAATTTCTAATCTATCATTATGCACTATCAAATCATAATCGTTAAGAACATATTAAAAATTATCCTTTAAAAAATACTCTATAAAGTAATTCATATCATTCTGGAAGGAATGAATGCTCGATAAATTAAAAATAGAGGCCTTAATATAATATTGACATGTAAAAAAATCAGAAAAAAATACATTTGTGTTAAATTTTAAAACCATTATTCTTCAATACAAATTGGTGAGCTAAATTGACTATAAATGAGAGGGGTGAATCAAGGTGGCATAATAATTTTTATCATGGAAATTCAAGATCATGTACTTCAGTTTTCAGGAAAATTCATTCAATTACTTCATTATTTTTAATTCATTCACACCAATTGATATACATCTATATAAAATGTAAATCATGTATGAACACATTGATTTTAAATGTTTCACAGGAATGTATAAGTCCAAGGAGAAACCCAAAAAAATATATTAGTGATCTAGGGGATACAATACTCTAAATTAACGAATTTAAATTTCTTTAAGAAGGGTTTATTTACTGATATTATAAACAATTCCACTTCTCTAATATATCAAACTTCCCATCAGAGGAATGTTATGTTTATAGCCATGATTGTATTTTTAATTATTTATTAACATTTGGGTTTGTATCCATTGAACATGAAATTATTCTTTCATTTTTATCTCTAGTTTTTTTCAAGTCTCTATGAAACCAACTCCTTGAATATAGATGATTATTTTATATTCCTCTTCTCACATTGGATGGTTTAATCCATTTTGAGTGAGTATAACTCTGGATCATCCAAAAACTATCTAATACCCAATACACTTATTCTGTAAAAAAGGATAATTCCAAATTATTATTATCATATTACTTGTTCTTTATAAGGAATATAGTAGTGAAATCCTTTATTCTTCATTTAATCCTATACTTCAATGGTCACCAATTATAGAAATTACATTCTTAAATATTTTTACTTGTTATTCTATTTGGAAACTAGAGATAACAATGTGTTTAGGATGTTTCGTTCTTCCTTGGAGGTCAAAATTTATTATTAGGGTTTATCAATTTGTATCACCTATATATTCATAATATTACATAATGGGGGATCCTCTCTTTTCTTATTCTCATTCATGAAAAAGAACACACACAATGAAACACAAATAAGTGTTTTAACCCTATCTTATTATAAAAATGGTTCTATGATACAACATTATATGTAAATTAATTTCAACTTTTAAAATATGTGAATATTATTGAATAGAAATATTCCCATATTTTATAATATGGAAATAGGTGAGAGACTCTAAAATTTTAATCCATTAAAAAACATTCTTCTCCTCTACTATAGTAAATAATTAAATCCAAGGTATCCAAGAATGCCTCTATTTAAAAATTATTTTAAACATAATGAGAATGTATCTATTTAAATATCCATGTGTAATGGGATTCAAAAAATTATTTGGAACTTTTAATATTAAAGAATGAAATACACAAAAATATTTATTTACACATCCTATATATTTTTCTTATAATGAATTTTATAGTTCACACATGTTCTTATATATTATGGTATAGAGTTTATAGCTTGTTCTACACATACTTATGAAATGACATACATAGTATGTTTATTCATAGTAGGTCCATTCATGAGGTGTCTCCCATTATGTTGTTATTTCATTCTTGTGGTTTCTTGACATATGATGCATTCAAGGTATGTTTACTATCTTTGTCACTCACAGATAGTCTATTCATTATCTCATGGTATGTTATTTTTTATACTGTTACTCCATGCTCATGGTAGATCCATTTAGATAGTATGTTCATGTTCAGGTATCTGGTTTATCAATGGTTCATACAATATATCATACATGGTTTATTCTTATGGTAAATTGGCCTAAATTTCTATTATGGTACATTAGTTCGTTATATGTTATGGTGATTACTCATGTGGATAGTTCATCCAACATAGCTGATTAATTATACATTAGGTTCACTATTCCTGAGGTTAATGAATCATGATATATGAACCTATTCATACAGTCAATTGATACTATAAACTTCTATTACAAAATTCATATAGATACCTTTAAAAATCAGGTCTTCTAAATATCACACTCCATATAGTTGGACAATCATCACAACCACTGAATTTTCCACACTTCTCAATATTAACTCATGGTTGTCATGTCATTTTAGGTTACTCATGGTGGGTGGAATTACTATACCCTCATGGTCAATCACTAAATTTATATAGATGATCAGTTTCTATCACTCTAATAAAATATATTAATATGAATCACATACTTACAAGTTCATTTCATTGATCCAATGTTAAATAGTATAAATATATGAACGTAAGTGAAGGATGATCCATGAATGGTTCTTTAAATATATATTAGCTTTGGTGAAAGGATAAATATAACCCTCAATGACATCAATTTTGATGATTTATAAATGTTCAATTTTTTATATCATGGATGAATAATGTCTATTTTAAGATTTCCCAACATTGATTTTTCCTTGGTGTGTTTTATATATTAATGAGGAACAACACTCCTACTATTCTTAGAGTTGAATGAAATAACATGCGAGTTTATGTGTTTTATCTTCCTTTTATACTATGTATCCCATAACTCTATCTATTCATATTCTTACCCAATCCTACCACTATGTGTCAAACAACAACCCATTTTTTAAACATTATTAAAAATTTTACAAGACTAAACAATCCATCATTAAACAATATATTCTTTTCCAAAAAGAAAAAACATAACCAACTTGTAAATCAATATTCAACATAAATTTAGTACTGAATTTGGATATATTTATGTGGTTATTTACTTCAATATATTGTCAAAAAATCCATCCAATGAATCATTATCTATAATAAGTATTGAAAATATTTTGTCAAATATAAAATATAAAAATTATATATCCTTATAAAGAAAAATATAGAGACAATAATAAGGATATACTACTGAATTATAATATATTTTGTAAGACTTAAGTGAGAGATAGCATTAAGAGATCTCATCATACAACAATACAATGGAAAAGTGTCTCTAGGATGAAAATAATATATCATCCCTATTTATATTAAAAAATATCTATTAGAGAACTAACATTATTCATAGCTAATTATTATATTTTCTTTTAATTCAAGAAATTTATAGTGATGTATAACATTGGAGAAATAGATCAGTTCTATAAGTAATATACATTATGATAAGTTAACCATCTTGGAATTATTGATGACTCATTATTTGTTTTCAAGTGTAATTAATCATGAAAAATATTTATAGACTTTATCCATATATAGGGTTCTTAAGAGATGAAAAATTTACTACAAAACCTTATTTTATTTAAATTTAAAATTAATAAATAGTCCTGAAGATGATATCTAACAACATACTTTTCCATCCTTGCTTTGAATTTAAACAATTTTGATAATTAAGGTTGATAGATTGATGAGATTGAATGTTTCTTTATGGGTAATTGATATTATTTCACTTTAATTATTTTAAAATATATTTTTAATATGAGTGCATGAATAAAAGTATTAAACAACTTTAATATCCCCTTCAATGTAAAAATAGAGATTAATATCACACATTGGACTATTTAATGAAAATTTGATATTTGAGTTTACCAATCATACTTTTTTATTCTGAGTATTACTCATATACACTTTTAATTGGTTAATTTATGGCTAATTGATAAGTTAAATGTAATTTCATCATTCTATCATGTGAATTAGATGTTAAATATCAAGAAAGGGGGAAATAAATGAGTGAAGATAAAATCCTAATTATAAAAAAAGTTATATATGGGAATGGATTTCCACTATATGTATATTTTTTTTACTATAAATAAAGAGGATATAAATAAAGAATGATTATATATATATTGAAATTAATCTATGTGAATTTTTTAAAGGTATTGATAATAAATCCAAAGAGTGAGTTTGTAGAGCCCAATAGATTATGATTGTTGTATTTTTTGTCAGTAAGTATGTTAATATTTCATGGGTGATGAAGGAAGATCCCATTTATTTAAGAGATTGAATAATCAAATGATTGCTTAAGTGTTTCATTAAAATGGGATATTGAAATTTTTATTGGGGTTGAGATATATCCTGGACGTTACTAACGAGGAAATGAGATTTTGTTCCAGAATATTGTATCATGATGATTTATTAATATAAAGGAAATGGAACATGTGATTCTACCTATTATAGTGGGATGTGATTGATACTACTATTGATTAGAATATATTGATAAAAAAATTCAAGATAATACTATTCTTATCTAATGATTATTGGTATAGATTTAATGATTCATGGAAATTACTAATTAAGGTGAAAGAATAACTTTCTAAAACATGTTTCTAATGGTATTTGATAAGTTAACTATGGAAAATTCCCTAGTAGAAACAATTAATGATTTACAGAGGCTTCATGGAAGTGTGATAAATCATCCCTAGATTAGTTGGATTTTTTACACTAAAATATAATGATAATAACTATTGAATTAATTTAGAAGATGTTTTTTTTCTAATGAGAAATATAATAATGTAGTGAGTATAAATTAGTGAATCAAATTTTAATTTTTATATAATAGAAATGGATTTTGAAATAAGGTTGAAAATACTTGGAAATATTCTGGTGATTTCCAAATGTATTTAAGTTGTAATGGATGATTTGGACTGATCAAGAATTCCCCAAGTATTTAATAACATCTTCTATGATAGTTTACATATATTATAGAATTATAAGTGAATACTAAAATATTTATGAAGGTATTCATAATGTATGAGTCATTTTCTTGACATATAAAAGTAACCATGTGATTGGATTAGAAATATATCAATGGCGTTGGATGATTAATATATTCTCAAAATAAAGGATTTGAATAAATCCTTAAGAATGAGGTCATAAGTAAATTTTTTTATGTTATGTAGGTTTTTATATTAAAATTTTATATGGAGATAAAATAATGTGCAAAAACACTATTCTAATGCATAAGTAATCTAAATAAAATGAAAGACACTTTAGAGTAAGAAAAACATAGTGAAAAACATACACAATAAATAAGAAGTACTATACTATTTGTAATTTTTTTGGATTATAATATGTTTCATAAAAAAGTATTTTTCATATATAAGATTAAATAGATTGGAATATTTGAGGATTACATATTTTTTAAATATTGTTTGGGAAGATAACCATGATGATGTTGTGAAAAACTTCAAATCCCAAATATCACTAGATGAAGAAGAAGTTTTAATTATTACTAAATAATGGAGGTTATGTTGTTTACATAGTAGAGAAGAAGATGATTCCCTAACGGATTTTGATAATGAGGTACTAGTGAACAACCGTTTTGAGAATTGAGATACAACCATGATGTTGATAATAAGGGTAGGTTATGGTTATTGTGCAATGTAAAAATGACGAATGAAACACCATGGTAATAATAATTTTAACGGAGAAATTATTATTTGATCAATTGTGTGACTCGTTCATTTCATGTTCAAATGTATGCTATATTATGCATGATTTATATGTATAATTAAATTCCTTGATATATGATTCTATACGTGGATAATATTCATGCATAGTTGTATGGAGTGATTAAATTCATGGGGTTTTTTAATTTTTGAAGAATGATTATCCTATGTCAATTTCTATAGTTAATGTAGGTCTTTAATAGGTATGGGATGTTAATTATAGAGAAGATCACACTACCACAAATTAATAGAGATTTATATATTCAAATATAGAAAATGAATTCACGCTATGTAGTATATTGATAACCGATTACTAAATTGAGAAAATATATAATGACAACTAATAATGAATTCAAAAATAACATATAGAGTATTAGAGATATAATTTAATGACATTTATGAAGAAAAGAAAATGTGTGCTAATAAAGAAAGATAAGCCCTTTGATATTATTATATTATAGAATATGATTATGATGAAAGAACGATATTTGATAGAGATACCGATTGGTGCTATTATATATATATATTCTATATTGAGACTCTTGTCTGTTCATAAATTTTTGTTATTTAAGATCATAATGAAATCCAGTCGAAGAATAAGTCCTGCATTCATGTAACTATTTAAAATCACATAATGGTAGTATAAAATCCATTTCTGATAAAGAAAAAATTACTTTAGAGATGTATCAATATCTATATCCACTTGAAGTTCCTTTTCAGGGAGTTTAATGAAACCCATTGTTCACTAGTGGGAACCAATCTAAATAAATTTTCAGGAGACTATAATCTTGTGGGATATAGTATAGAGAACCGTTTAGGAGACAATATGGGATATTTGGGAAATAACCCATTATATTCACCTGTTTTATATAGTGCATATATATTTCTATGTCTTGACCTAAATGCAGAAAAGAGTTGGTAGCCAAATTAGGATCAAACCATACAAAAAATACCTTATACTGCACATTATTAAATTCTTTCATTCTTATGGTGTGGATTCATTGAAGTAAATACTAATACTATCCACATATTATCTTAAAAAGTAATTGAGGTATGAATAATTGTTGTAAAACTAAAGTATTAGGTGAATGTATGATCTTATTGGGGACAAAAAAATGATTTAAATATAGATTATATCACACATATCCAACATCTACTCTCCATAATCTCCACATTGTGAGTATGGATCCCCACTAGAGATATCTCGATTTTGAATGGGAGGGATAGCTATTATAACTTACTTTATTATGTACCATGACACAACTAGAATAATACCTTTTACCTATTTTGAGGAACAACCTAATCATTATTATTTACCAGGGACAAGGCAAAACCATATTGATCCTTTTTATGTTAGAATAGGAAAACAACTGCCTTTCTTGGAGGCACAACTGTGTGTGAGTTCAACTTAATAAAACATTACAATATAATATCGTTTAGTATAACAAAATAACAAAACAATATAACCCATGCGTATAGATAAATGTGGATACTGGTGCAGAATAATGATCCTTGCAACTTTTATAGATATAGAAAAATTATATTCATTTTATCATGTAAAGCATCAATGAACCCAAATAGCATGTAGAAAAATATTTATTTTAAATTTTTTAATGATTGAGTATTTATTAATTGAATCATATCATGTTACAACCTTTCTTCAGCTTCATTTATATAGATAAATAACCAACAACTAACTGCATTAGAATAATATCTACAATTTTCTTACATAATTTCATTTAGGATTAATTCATGTGGGGGTTTTTGACATTCGTCCCAACGATCCAAAAATGAAAATGGTTAGATAATAAATAAAGAAGCACTACTATTTCCCTAGTTTAAACATTTTTAATATTATGATAATCATACATTTACAATTATTATTCATATTTTAATCACAAATTTATATAATGATGATCTTGGGAATGACTAAAGGAATAATTATATCACGATAGTTAGGGTTTTTCCAAGAATGACTCTTTAGGTAGCACAATTCTCAATGTTTTACTCATATTAAATAGTAATTCTACAATACATTTATTCTAATGCGAGATTGGACATATCTATATACAAAAACATAAAAATATAATATGTGGTGACCATATGATTCTAATGAAAAATCATTCTTTGAATAATTATGTATACATAGCTCTTCAAATCCATTATAAAAAACATATGTAATTGAAAAATATTTCATGTCGATATATCTTATACATATTTGATAAATGATGAACCATGTTTTATAAATAAAATAAATTAAATAAAATGATATATTGTATAAAATAAAAGAAGTAAAATTAAAAAAATAAATTCATACATGATTAATAAGAAAAATATAAAAAATTAAACATAATTGTCCATATGTTATTCACAAATACAAAATCAAAACATATATGTTAAAAAATAAAAACATATAAAATAATTATGAGAAAACTAAGAGGGGAATATTTTTAATTATTATAATATTAAACAAATGATAAGGAGGCACTCAACTTTCTCCCCATTTTTGAAAATTACAATACTTGAACATATCTCCCAATTTTTTAAAGAAAAAAATGAGTAGAAAATGTAGATCATACCACAAAAAGTAGTAGAAAAACTAACTGAAAATTATCAAGTGTGTGTAACATAAAAAAATAAGCATACCCCCTTTAGTTGGAAACTTAAGGTGTAACAAGACATATTTTTTCAATAAAAAATCATGAATAAAAATACTATCATGATTAAATATTAAATAATATAAACAATATAGGAAAACCATCAATAGGCAAGTCGATTCCTAAAAAATCAATGTATCCTAAAATTATGCATAATTTAAAGAGATCTAAACTACTAAAAGATAAAAGGGTAATACAAATGGTAATGTATACTCTCACATGATCAAATATTCCTATTAAAAATGACATGATAGTGAAACCTAATATTAGGAACTCCTCTTATATAAGAATATCTATTATATGGAGCCACCCAAGAGATAATTACATTTAATAAAGGATAAAATTTATTCAAATAATTAAAATAGAAATGAATAGTTAACTGTATGCCTGGAAGAATAGAAAGTACATACTCACTAGCTAAAACATTAATTAATAAAAAAATCATGCTGGGAAACCAGTAGTTAGAACAATAAGACTATTCCAAATAGAAACACTAAAAATTAATACCTAAGAATATAGACCATGTTAGTTTTAATTGGATTTGAATAAGATCCTTTGGGAACCTCTGATCTAGAAGGTTTTCTCAATTTAACATTGAAATTAGATTTAGAAATGAGTGTATTCATGTTAAGGAGATAATGTAAAAATATTAAATAATAAATAGGTTCATAAAATTTAATAAAACACAAATAAAATAAATAAAATAATAAATTCCTCCATATTTTTTTTCAAATTGTTATTCCTATGTATCTTTTTTTCAAGCATGCTATATCCAATAATTTTTTTCTTCCTCGTTTTAGTAATCTTTTTCAATATCATAAACTCATAATAGTTTTCTATTCTAATAATTAGTTTATTTAAATATTCCTTTAAACTTTTTATTTCATCCTTTTTCTTACCATTTTACTTTTGAATAGCTTCAAGATCATTAGATACTTCCCAATTAGCGATGAAACTAGTGTTGTTATTTCCATTATATCACTTAAGAATTTTATTTTCTCATCTACAATTTAAATTTTTTAAATCAAACTTATTTTTAACCATTATTACACTTTTAAAATACTATTTCATATTCATGTAATAATAACTAGAAGTAAAAAAACTATTTTATATCTCATTAACCTTTTATTCAAATACTTTAAAACTAGGATGATTACATCCAGAATCAATGTTGTAAACATAATTAGAATCATAACTAGAATGACTAAAATCATTCATTCTAACCATAAAACATACTTTTACATCATTCCATTCTAATTAATCCATACTACATTAATAACATGATATGGATGGTGAAAATTATACCTTACCATATTAATCCCTTGATCAAATATTACCAGTTTCCTTCCCACATAAAGATTAATAACTAGAATAATAATTTTTTTACTTCTCCATTTATCCATGTTTATTTTATATTATTCTTGAACTTATATTATTATTCTTAAGATTCAAATAATATGTTTTTATGTAGCCTTTATTATTTCACTCATAACAAGTATAATTTTAATTAATCAAATTCATATATAACCACCTTTCTTATCATTACAATCATCCATTATTGAGTTCTTTTTTGACCTCATAGAGTAATTTTTGTTCATAATTATTTGAATCCCACCTTTCAAAATACAATATAACATCTCTTCCAAGTCATTTGGGGATCCCAAATCATCATTAGAGGAACTAAAATAGGTGAAAACTATTTTAAATGAAATACCATTCTTTTTATCTTAGTTTAATTTTAAATGCTTTTAGCACAATCCCATACTGTAAAAGAGATCTAATGAGAACATAATTCTTATATTCATTGATATTGTTTATTTAATAAAACAAACAATTCCATATCATTCCACTTCTTGTGTAATAATTATATAATTCAATCAACCATGAAAATAGTGTCTAAATTTTCTCCATTTTTAGTTTATACACTCACAATGATTGTTATTCTATGGAACATTTGATTGATAATATAATTTTATCCTATTATGAAATCCTGATTCTCATCTTAAGGTATCACAAGATTCATTAGCACTAACTTGTGTGGGCTATAGTAAGTGACATGGAAAATTCTCAACATATGATGAGTATCCTTACATAAAGACACACAATGATTTTTTTACTAATAGGGAAATGTTGGATTTTCATATTCCTATAATTTAAAACATAATTTACCACATAGTTAAAAATAATTAAACCAAGGTTTTCCTCAAGAAATTTAAGAATCTTAACCATTGATGTCAATGACTTGATTCTTAACTATTTTAAGGAGGATTACATATATGTATTCTTGTAACCATAATCATTTACATCAATAAGGGGTCATTTCTGTGGAATCTGACCATCATTATATCCTAGAACTTCCTTCCTGAATAATCTTTCATGTATAATGTTAAGTCTAAAATATGTTTAGTAACACAAATATATCCAATAGATTTAATTAAATGATATCATTTTTTAGGACCCACAATAGGCGATGACAGAAAAAAGTGGTGGGGGATTTATATATTTAAAACTAACTAAATGATAAGCATAATCCTAATGGATAATAAATGTGGAATATGATAGATTATATAAACAAGTCAATCATATAATAATATAATCATGAGTGATTGAATAATGTAATACATAAAAAAGAATAATATAACATAAGGGATTTACTAATGATCTAGACACAAATATTCAAAGTACACTCTTGAAACTCTTAGTCTTGAGAGTATGGATCTGCACTTGAAATATATAACATAAGAACGTGGTTGATAAATATTATAACATATCTTTTAGATGAACAATGTGAAACTGAAATAATACCTTTTTCACATATAAATGCACAACAAAAATATGTCATTTATCTATGAACTAGGAACAAAATTGGTGGATGGAATTTTGATCAGGTTATAATAACCAAAAAACAACACTTTCTAGAATCCCAACCTTATGTGATTGAAAATTTATAAAAATTTACAATACAAGACTATTTTTAGTACAATAAAATAACAGAACAATAAAACCAATGAATTTATAATAATAATGATTCTTATATAGAAACATTGTCCTCAACCATTCTATAGTTGTATAGAAAGTAACTTTTGGAGATCCATAAAAGACCTAGTGAACTTGAACAATAGTTAAAAAATGTAGATTTTCAACATTGAAACACCTAGTAATGGAATCAAAACAAATTTACTACTTTAGCTAACTTCAACTATGTATAATAAATATTAATGCTTAATTCATTAAATGTTATCTAGATATCCTCACCAATTAATTTCATTGACAATTACTTCATGTGGGTGCTCACTTCACTTTTCCCAATGATCCAAATATCACATTGGTTAGATAATAAAAAAAGGAAATTATCTTGTTTCCCCAATTTAAACATCATGTGTGTTTATTTAATAATCTTCTCATGATTCTCCTTATTATTTCTATACCTAATTTATGTAATGTTGATCTTAGGTGAAACCTACTAAATATTTATAACTTGGTGAGTAAATTTTTTCATGGTTGGTCTCTTTACATATCACTATTCTTTCCATGTTATTTATACCTGGTTTCAAACCCATTAAAATTTGTTCTAATATGAGAGTGAATTTATCCAAATATGGTAGTAAAATATTCATATAAGATGAAAAAATGATATTTAAAAATCATTATAAATCAAGGTATTATCATTATATATCTCTTCCAAGCCTTTATAAAAAACCACTTATGATACTCTAAAATATCCAATATAGAAATACCTTATACAACATTTCTAAATAATAAAACTAAATTTCTAAATAAAATATATTAAAAAAATTAAATAATAAAGAAAATAAATCTAACAAAATTAAACACAATCAAAATTAATTCATCCATTCTTAATAAGTAAAACTAAAATCACTAAACATAATTACCCATATTTAATTCACATATACATAATTAATACAATGAACATAGAAAATAACAGTATATAAAATAACAGTAAATAAAATAATATAGTGATATTTATAATTATAAAAACACATATAAATTATTATAAGGATCCACAAAATAGATGTGAATGTTTGTATTAATAATTGGGAAGCCTTGCACCCAAAACACACAAGTTCTACAATCCTTTTATACCTACACATAGTATAAATCCATAATTTGATAAAAAATAGTGTAAAAAAATAAATAAATATAAAACTAATTTACATTGTTTAGAATAATTCATACACCATAGTAAATATAAAAGTTCAGTAGAATAGAAGAAACAAAAGAGTAATGTCACTCATCTGATTCAAAAGGGTCTAAATACAGGTTCACTACTTAAGTTGAATATAATTAGAATTTTTAGTCACTATAATTAATAAATATAATTGAATATTAGTCTCTCTGACAACATGTAAAATTAATTTGACCCTACCCAAATATCTATAAATACAATCTGAATATATCTATCCAATTTAGTATGTTCCACCACTATCCAAACATCGGAAATGACCCTTGCTTAATATTGGTCACCTCATCTAGCCCGATGAATGAACAAACTTATCCTCCTATTATGGTAAAAAATACACATATATAAAATAAATACACCTTGTTATACAATTATATAGATTTTAACTATGGGTAAATTTAAACTAGGGTTATATTCTTCCTCTATTGGGTTCTGACTCATTGAATCTAGAATTTCTCGTTTTGATTTATCAATCTAAAAACATAAAGAATATTTTATGAGCCTAAAATTAAAAAAAATATTTTAAAATTCATATCCACTTAATTTCATATTATAGATATATTTCATATTTAATGAGAAATAATATCAATAACTAATAGGTCAATCCACATGATTTGTTTTCCTATTTTTAACAAGATCACATTTCCCATCATATGGGATGAATACCCACTTTTATGTACCCACATGCTATCGTTATTTATATCATTAAGTTTTTTTCTAGGATTTAATTTTTATAATGACCCATTCCTTATTAATCCCATTAATAGATAAATTATAACAAATAGTTAAACTTTATTACATTTCTAGGATCTTTTTTATTTTTCTTTTTAGATAATTACATAAAATATTCTATAACAAAGTTCACATTATCATATAGTATACATGTTTCGACAAAAAAAGTAATTTATAATTTTAGAAATTCTTTTTTTCAAGGAAAAAATTATATATTCAATGAAATATATCATTAGAGTTTCTACTCTTCCTTAATCCATATGATTTTAAAAAAAATCTAGGATGTGAAAACATTACTCATTAACGGATATAAAAATAATTGGATCATATTAGTCAAGTTACAAATATTTAAACTCATAATAATGTCTATATTTTCATAATTAAACTTTAGAAACATAAATACGATATACCCACATGATAAAATCAACACTTTCTCAATTAATAACTTTTAAACATATTTATAAGATAGAAAATCATGAAGGTGACCTGATGGACATGAGAACTCATGAAAATATCTCTTTTCTAAATAAACCTTTCACCATTAAATCTTAATAATCATTTTATATCTTATAAAAAAATGATTCTAATAAACCCTTTTATAAATAATAATATAGTTATCCTAGATTATGATATTCATAACACATGTTTACTCATTTTAACCCATGTCAATATAGCTATTAACGGTTAATTCATTAGTAGTAACTTACTCACCTATCACCCTCATTTTTCTCCATTGAAGACAAGTCATTATCTAATGAATTTTAGAGATATATTAGGATTTCCCATCACTATGGGATATATCATGATCACCCATCATTATATATAACTATCAATTAACATATTATGAATTAAAAATTTATAATAATTCAATTTTTATCATGAAAACATTAAAAAAATCATTTAAAACCATGGGAAAATAACATTCCATTTTCACAAAGGGAGAAGTATATTTTTCTTTTGAAAACACATTGAAACGAAATATTCCCCAAAAAATAGGAATTGAATTTAATTTATAAAACCATTAAAATATTAATATTAAGATTTATAAAAAATAAATCACACATTTATGGGAAATTATTCACATTCAATTTATTTTAAAAAAACATCAAAAGTGTCCCATACAAGAAAATGTTGAAGACCATCATATATAAATATTTTTAATATAATTTAAAACCAGTTGAAAATGAAATTTTAAATCCCTTTGTTTGTAAATAATATTATTGTTGAAATATATTAAATAAAACTGATATATAGGGAATTTTTTAAACATTTAAAATAATGTTTCAAAGGAAAATCCCTCACCTCGAGTCTAAATAACAACATAAATTATTTAAATCCTATATTTTATACAAATATTAATTATTTAACTTCTTTAAAAAAATTTAGTTTTATTTTACATATAATAATATATTTTATTTCATTTATTACCATGTATTATATTGTTACCTAATCAATTAATTTCATTTTGGACATTTTCTGGATGCTCAATTGATAATCCAAAAACAACATCAATATGCCAACCAAGGTCAAAGAGTTCATTGCTCTATCATATACAAAATATTTATCATGAACTAATTATAATATTTATAGACCATATAAAATTGTAGAATCATCCTAGAATGGTGTAAAAGAAAAACAAATCACATCACTTCTTGGATGTTGTAGTCTACTCATACATATGAACGACTTTATCATTTTCCAAAAAATGGAAGGGTAACAATTTAAGAATTATATATAATATATATAATATAAATTATTTAATTAATATCATATATATTAATTTAATAAATAATAATAACTATCATAGTGATGAAAAAAAGAAGACATCGCTCCGTCAATGTGGCGGTGCACAAGTACGAACGAGTAGTGTTTTCATTTATGATAGGATGAAAAAGGAGATTGAAAAGGGTTATTAAATAATCATAATAAAATTTAAATATATAGAATATACTAATGTTTTTATATCTGTATGTGTAGTATATAATTTATGTGGGTGGATAAATAAATAAAATGAATAAAATCAGTTATGATTTATACCTATTCTTTGAAAAACCCTCCTTTAGCTTGGACTGTAAGGATTTTAGGTTCGTCTTTTGGTGAGAAAAAAATCAAATAGTTAATTGGTAGGATGTTTAGGAAGTTATTTTTGGAGATATTGGTCAATATAAATGGTTAAAATGGCATGGGAATATGAGGAGAGTATGTTTCCTTTTATAAGTTAGGGGAGTGAGACACTTTTAAATATTAAGAAATTAAAAAACAAATAAATATCATAATAATGTAATGTGGAAAATATATAAATACCTTTTATTTTATGACATGATATGGCCTAAATAACTTCAACCAAGAATATTTATATAGGCTTAAGTGATATTTGAAACCATATGTTTTGGTTTTACCCCATCGTTAACCCTTTTAACCAAAATTATAGTGACACATTTTTCACTAATTAAGGATCATAAACATACTTGTAAGGGGGAATATCCCAAAAATATTATCCTTGGATAGTATTGTAGTCCATTTAGAAATTCAATTTCATCTTAAAATAAGTTTTGTTTTCATGTAATTTAATAAAATATTGGTCATCATAAAATATCTTTAATATCGTTTTTGGGACTAATCATTTATTTTGAATTTAAAATCATAAAAATAAAAATAAAATAAAAATATAAACACATGTAATATTAGTTGTACTAATTATTTTTATATTAAATTATTTTAACACTAGAAATATTCCATAAAATTTTACTTTTAATGTTTTTCAAATGATTTACCTTGATTTTTTAGCATTTATAGAAACTTTATCGATGTTGTGTAAGAATTCTAGGTAATCAAACCATCACTGATATTTAAAAATAAACTACCAAAATATTTTTTATTGATATCGAATATAAATTTTTTTAACAGAGAATAACTTATTTTTTTTCTCTATTAAAAAATATTATAGTCATAAAAAAAGACAATGAAATTTTGAATTTAATATTTACGTAAAACAATATAAAGCACAAAATCAAAGGAAAAAAAGGAAACATGTTTCAATAGATTATAATATTGGCTAATTTTGTATAAAATTGACTAATAATATAGGATAAAGGGAAACACATGAAGGGACACACATCATCCACATGCATTGACATCTCTTGAGGTAATAATGGAGGAGGAAGACACCCCTGCTCAGCACCCCAACACGATCCACGATCCTCTACACCTTAGATTCCATAGTTTTACCTGATCCCTATTAAGGTTTATCACCTCTGACTATTTATCAGGAAGAAGGCTGCCTAATTACATATAAAACATCTATAGATTTTATCCTATTTAACTTTTTTTCATGGAATTTTATATCCATCCAAACTCAAATGAATCCTTAAATAAATAAATTCAAATGAAAATATCCAAAAATATTTTTTAATTTAATTTAAATATAAATTATGTTTTGTGAATGTCAATCTCAGGTTCTTAGATTCAAAATGATGATCTTAAAAGAATTAATTTACTCTATGAACACATATTTTTTTATATAAAGTAGTTTTATTATTTTTAAAGTATATATAACATAAATATGATGGAATAAAAGTTATGATATACTTAAAAATGATATTTTATCTATTCACCAATACAATAACCTTTTCAGAAAAATCAAAAAAATTCACCATATGCTCTTTATTACATAATGAATTTAAAAATTATTTTGATTTGATACGTTTCCAAGTATAAAAATGGGAGAAATTAATTACTAATATCAATACAAAAAATGAAATTAAATCCATTTTTGAATCATAAGATAACATGTTAAGAAATACTACATTAATATTTAATGACTCAATAATAACACCCATTGGTTAAATTAACTCATTCAATAAACAACTATACTAAATAATATAGAAAATATTTTAGACCAAAATTGAGACCAAAAAATCAAAAATATTTGATCATATATTATTCCCAGATCCACTTAACATTTATCTATAAAAAACGTCAATCACTAACGAGTTCAAATACTAAAAATATATATGTAATAATCATATAATCTAAAAAATGTGATATTATTTTCTATAAATATCCCTAATCACCATAAAGCTAAAATAAAATAATATATGATTGTAATATATAATTCAAATTCTATTCTTCAATTAAACTCCCATACGAAAAAAATGTTTCCATTATCCACAATCATATAATGTTTCTATAATAGGGATATTATTTAAAAAAATTATTCACTTAGTCAGCAAATCGATTTTACATATCATGTTTTCCAATATGTTAAATCCTGTGTTATTAAAACTCAATAACCCTTGTTTTACAATTAACTATAATTACCTCAACATCAAATTTCATTTTAACCTCAATGGTTATCAATATATTTAATCTTATGTCCAAAAAATAGAAAATCATTCTTTCTCAAAAAACATTTTTCATTATAAAATATGCTAAACATAATGGTTACATATACCTCAAAATGATATTAAAACCCAATAAATGAATCCCAATGTTCCCCCATAACATTAAAAACCGAAGGGGTATCTATGTAATTGAAACTTATGATCAACATAGACTTATTAACCCAAAATGGGATTTAAAAATATTTAATTATCCATATATGAATCAACCTAAACTCTAAAGTATTATAAATCTATTATGTAATACCAAAAATAATGACCCATACCATATTCCAAAAATTAATACATTATTTATAAAAAGGGTTTCACTTTATTATTTTTCAATGTTATTTTTGTTTTAGAGTATTATAAAATAGGTAAAACATTACATAGAATGGTTTATATTTCCATACAGTATCCATTTCTACAGAAAAGATTTTATTTATAAAGATACAATTTATTTGTTCAAGTAAAATAATCTATAGTCAATGTTAGAAATAAAAATATTTTATACTCTTTTTTAATACCACTGAAAAACATTTTAAAAATGTGGTTTGATAAAAAGAAACATTGATAAGGGAAATTAAAATAATATATTCCTATTAGTCATGTGACAAACATGGAAACCCATGGATATGTCTAACTTTTTCATATTATAACATTGAGCACAGAAATATGACATATCCAAATAACAAAAGTCAACATTTTTTGATGAAAAAATTTAAAACACATTAAAAACATATAAAATCATAATAGAAATAAGATGAAAACATGAGATCATTAAAACATCTATTTGAAAAAAAAATTCACCTTTTAAAGATCATTAACTTTACTTACATCATGAAATTAAAATATTTTCATCAAAAAACTTTTTTATTTAATAATATAAGACAATTGGAGCATGATATTCATAAACAATGTTATCCT
This sequence comes from Viscum album, assembly GCA_963277665.1. NCBI lineage: Eukaryota > Viridiplantae > Streptophyta > Magnoliopsida > Santalales > Viscaceae > Viscum > Viscum album. The sequence continues at coordinate 579,577,056 of OY728129.1, read as the reverse complement.
ATTTTTAACCCATGTGAGAATAATGAAATCCTAGTTAATTTTGTAGGAGTAACCTCTCCCTTATCTTCCCCCCTTTTCACCTTCAAATACAATTCATTACTAATTACATTGGAGATATATATCATGATCACCCATCATCATGCACAATATCTAGATAAAACATCATCATATATAATTCTAAAGTACTATATCATAAATAATAAATTATAATCATGTATTTTAAACATAAATTCATAAAATACTCTTTTTAATCCTTAGGAAACGATCTTTCCTTCTTTGTATCGATAGATTTATCCCCTTATATTTAAAAAAAGTTGTAATGAAATTTTCCCGAATAAAGTCGGAATTTTATTTAGCTTTTAAAACCATGAAAATTTAATGATTATTCTTTATAAAAAAATAAAGGGCATGATGGATGGAAAATATTTTTATATCATATATGTTAATAAAACACTCTTTTTTCTATTTGTAAAAAAATATTTAGAGTAACATATACAACTTTTTATATAAATCCATTTTTAAAAAAACTGAGATTAAAATAAAAATTAGTTGAAAATAAAATTTTATAGTATTCAAATAGTTTAGAGAACATTGAAATAGGGTAACAATAGATAAAAATATTTAAAACAATGTTTTACATGATAATTATATACATTGAGTCTGACTTGCTATGTATATTCTTTAAATCCTACAGTATAAACTTATTTTAATTAGTTAATATCTCAAAAACCATTTTTAGGATTTAATACATTATTATATTATATTTACTTAATTATTACCACGTCTTATATAGTTACAAATTTATTAAGTCTATGTAAAATACTTTGAGGATGTTTAGTTAATAATCCAAAAACAACAACTATAGGATGACTATGGTCAAATAGGTAGTTTTTATATTTATTTATAGTATTACTAGTTATATTATTTTTGTATTTACACATTAAATATAATTTTATAATCATCCATGAAAGGTGTATAATAAAAATGACTCACATCCCTTTATGGAAGTGGTAGTCCAAACATATGCATAGACGATATTATCATTTTCCCACGAAAGTTTCGTTAATAAGGTAAGTAATATATTATACATATATAATCATATTTATGTAATTAATATTATATATATGAATTAAATCCATCATAATAATGATCATTTTTAGGTGGTGATGAACGAAACATATCGCCTTGTGGAGGTGGTAGTCCACACATACACACTAGAAATGTTTTATTTTCCTATATAATTTAAAAGGAGATAAAAAAGTTATTTTATAACAATAATTACATTTAATTAAATTTAAGACACTTATTTTACTAAATCATCATGAATATAAATTAATTTGTTGATGTGGAAGATGAAATAATATAAAATAACTCAGTTTTTAGTTATACATCTTATTTAGAAAATATCCTTTGGCATACAAGTGTTGCATTCTTGGATGGTATTTTAGTGAGGAAAGAGACTCTAGACCATGGGTATAATGTTTGGGATGTTATTTATGAATATATTGGTAAATATAAACAGATCCAATAGTGTGGGAAATAGAGGAGATGAGAAACCATATTATAAGTGAGGGGAGTGATAAACATGTAAATATTAAAAAACTTAAAAAATAATAAATATCATAATAATGTTAAGTTTAACCAAATTGAAATAATATAGATTTTATGAAATTATAAGCTAAAAAAAATTCAACCAATGATATTTATATAAGTTTTTGTGTCATTTTAAACATTATATTTTTGTTTAACCCCATCGTTTAACCTTTTTTAGCATTAATTGTGGTAACACAATTTTCACCCATTAATGACTATAAATTTTATTCTAATGTGTAATGTCGAACTATAATTGTTATGGATGAAATTTATGACCATAGAACATAAAAAATATCTTATTGAATTTTTTTCTGTTAATAAAACATTTAATAAAATATTATTTGTAATAAACTTTCATTAATTCAATTTTTGAGACTACTCATTTACCTTTAAATTAAAGATACCATGATATCATTGTAAGTAAAATATAGGTACATATACCATTGATTATAATATATAATTACATATTATATTAATTTAATACCATAATTGATATTAAATACATTAATTTTAATGTTTTTAAATTGATTTACCATGACTATTCTATAGCTTTCACACACACGACATTGAATAAGCGTTCTAGGTTTTTATAATATAACTAAAAATTAAAAATAAAATAGAAATTAAAAATAATCAATTCATATTCCAAGTAAGAATGTATAAATTACATACAATTTTTTATCTGTATGAATAATATAATAGTTATTAAAAGAAATATAATATTATTTTGTATGTAATATTTACATAAAATAATATAGAGAATAAAATCAAAGGAAAATGAGACCAAGTTGTGATATTTTAGAATCCAGATTGAGTATGGATGAAACAAACAAATAAAATATGATAAAAGAACATTTTAGAGAGATTTTTAGGAATTGTAGCATAGTGTTAAACCCATTTAACCCATTTCTCTCTTATATATTTGACACATATCTACCATGATTACCATTCAAAATGACCAAAAAAAGAAATATTTTCCATATTTTATCCTCTAAATTATAAATATGTAATAAATTTTTTAGATTAAATTTATTACATTTTCATGAATTTAATTCAATATAAATGAATAAACACATTGAAAATAGTTTTTTAGAAAAATACTGGATTTTAGTTTAAAAATAATTTCTTATAAAAATATTGTATATATTTGATTACTATGATTTTTTTGTTATAATATAAAAGTATTATTTTTTATTTTATATTTGTAAAAAATTGAATGTAACCTTCCAACCATACCATTAAATATAGAGATCCAAAATAGTTTTTTTATTTTAATAAAATATAACTTATGTTCATAAAAGTCAACCACGGGTTCCCAAATTCATAATAATGTTTTCAATAGCATTAATGTTATCCTAAAACACATATTTATTGGAGAAAAAGGCTATATACTTTTTTAAAGAAAATATAACATCATAATTTTGTCCAAAAATGTATGGTATATATACAAAATCTATTTTAACTTTACCAGAAAAATAACCATTTTATTAAAATAAGAAAATTATTCTAAGATAATTTTGACATCCTAAATTAACAAATGAAGTTAATTTTATAAAATAAAAGTTCTAAGGTGTTATAAATTAATTATAATATATACACACAAAATGAAATAATTTTTTTTCTGATAAAGATAAATTTTAAAATTATAAAATAACATTATGAAAAACGGTTTTCATATTTCCTAAGAATCAATTAATGAATTTGTATTTTTGAAAAAAATAATAAATATATTTTATTATTTTGTTATCAATAAAAATACCCACCAATAAAAATAATATCTTATGATGTTAACTTTTATATAATGAAATTTAAATATTATATTATAGTTCCCTTTAATCTTGGTGTTTTGTGTTAAGAAATATATCAAATATATTATAGTTTTAAACTAAATTCTCAGGTCCTTAAAAATTTACATTCAATTATTTTCATGTCTAAGAAATTATCTAATGAGTTAATATGTTAATGGGTCTCTCCTCATTACATTTCACATGAGATGTAATGAAAACCTCCTCCGTAATTAAGGGAGAGAAGTTATATACTTGTAAAATAATGGTTAAGGATTGCCTTTATATTTTATTAATAATCCAATGGGAATATTTACCAACCTAATTTACATGTAATCATATGTTTTATGTCCAATATTAGATAATTAAAAATTATAACCGTTAAAAGATACTATCCTTTGATATATAGGACATGGTTTCATTCTTTTTTTAATACTAATTAGAGTCATAACTCTTAGGTATCTATTTGACTCATTATAATATCTCATGGTGTTACCAAGGTTTCCATAAAATTAAAACCACATCAATAATAATTAATTTTTTTATTTATCAATTGAAATATTCATATAATATGTGTAATAGTTTGGTTTTTTTAACCAGTCATAGAATGGGTTGTAGAGGTTCTTCTAAAATAATCTCATTCATTTCAGCTCAATATAAAATAGTAATCCTCCACTATATCAATTTATAATCCTAATTAGAGGCTACAAACTTTATTAATTTATGAAATTTTTAAAAAAACTTATAACTTTTTTAAATCTCTATTTTTTTTCTTGATGATAATTATTTTTCCCTTTTCATAAATATCAAGTATCTTTTTATTCATTTCATTTATTGATATCTCTGTAATATTATTTATACTAATTCCATGTATAAAAATTAATTATAAATCCTCCATTGAAATTAGATATTAAATATTTTTTTTTTATTATTTCATATGTTCTAATTTTATCAATAATATAGTGGATCTCTATTTGAGTTTCCAATTTTGTCTATGTTAAAAACATCATTCTATCAGATGTTTTAGATAATAAATTTTTTGATTTGATACCAATTATTACAACCAACATCAAAAAAATATATCTATAAGTAGAATTTAATTTAGGATGATGTAACACCATAATATTTAATGATATAGTTGTCCATAAATAAATTTTATTTCCTAGATATCTTTCTTTATATGTGACACTGAGTTTAATTGAACCTTGATAATCTACTGAAATATTATTATTTAATGCGACATTCATAGCCTAGCCATTGGATTAGAGGATATATAAATGAATAACTAAATTATGAATGTTCTACGATTTAAATAATTAAAAAATAAATTCACTAGTTATAAATTAATTATTTTTAAAAGTAAAAATCATTTGAAGGTAAAAGAGATATTTTTATAAAAAATAGTTTTTTTGCATGCAATGTTTTTTATAGTTATAAATTAAATTAGAAATTAATTTTTAGGGATTTTAAATAAAAATATATATTATATTTTGAAGAATTTTTTTTAATATTCATCAAATTTTTATTTTATATGCATGGGTTTGGAATAAATTCAATTTTCTTCTAAAATTAGATATTTTTTAAAACAAATGAGTTTTATCACATTTTTTGCACATAATTTATAATTAATTACTTTAAATAAAATAAAGAGAATCATTAAATGTTGGGCCAAAATTACTCAAGGTATCATTGAAGCATTTTTGAGGTGATTGTGTTTGATGACAAAGTGGACATCTGTATGGTGATTATTGAAAAAGCAAAACATTGACATAAAAATTTGTTGAAAATGGGGATTTCATTGTGGAATGTCGAGCTCAAGTGTTGTGGTCAACGATCTATGTTTTATTCAAGAACTCCGACAAAGTAATGGATGATCTAGAGGTGTTACAAAAAGAACAGATACAAGGTGGAGCCGTTTTCGAGTGTTTGCCAAATTTTTGGACATGAAAATCGACAAATGAAGAAAAGTGGTTTTTGGCAAAGGGACTTGCGCACCATGCACTTGATGGAGATGAAACTTGCGCGCCTAATGTTTTTCAAGATCATAAGGTCAAAATATGGAAAAGGAAAGATGGTCATGCAGGTATTGGTGTGGTCGCGCAGGTGACATGCGCGCCGTGAAAGGACTTGCACGCCGGTGCCTAAAAGGGATGTAAAGTTGCGCTCCATATGTTTTTCAAGATCAGATCTTGGAAATATGGAAAAGGAAATAGGGTTGCATAGGTGTCCTATAGGGGAAGAAACCTATGAGCTGGGACTTGGGCACTGAGGGGAGACTTGCACGCTACCGCGTAGGTTGACCAAATGCCTATAAATACAGGACCACCCCTCATCATTTTCAACGGAGTTCAACACGTTGAAAAATCATAGCTCCCATTGTGCTCGTGTGGTGGTCGCGTAGGTGGTGTGAGGTTGCGTAGGTAGACTTGCATGCCAGTGTTTGAAGTTGTGCTCTGGTTGGTAGTTGCGCACCAATATTGGTTTGGGCATTAAAGGAGTTACTATGTGCATGTTTGGAGTAGCAGAGGATTGTGTCACACATTTAGTTGAGGTGGACATGTGCTCCAGTGTTGACCTGTGCATTGATACTTGCACACTGGGTTAGACTTGCGCACTAAGTAAGGTTGATTTAAGGGGTTCATTCAAGGCTGCATGAAATCTGGAATATTCCCCGACACCTTCAGTGAAAAGTGAGTTTCATCTACAGGTAAAAGTTGGACTTCAACAGAGCATCTACTTACAACTGAGGATGAATTCATTATTGATAATGAAGATACCTATAAGCCTATAAACTGTTAGTGGATACTTTCCAGATCAGTCAGCAAAGAAAGAGGAACAAGGTGATCCTCTCCATCGGTAGTGATCCAGAGAGAGAGAAATAGGGAGTAACCCTTTGGAAATTAGTGAGCTGACCCTAATCCTTGTAAAGGTAGTGAGCCTGGGAATAGAAGTGATCTAGCCCGAGCCTTGTAAACAATAGTGTGCTTATAATGGATTTGGTACATCGGCACATTGCCGGTGTATGCTCCTTGGACGTAGCCCAGTGAGGGTGAACCAAGTAAGAGTTGTTGTGTCCTGTGCATTCTTTACTTTCTGTTTATATTGTGCAACAAGAAAAAGATAGAAGAGTTCTTTTCTTAACAGCGAAACAGGATCAGAACATGCTTTAATTTTAAATTTTTCATACCCTGATTCACCCCCCTCTCAGGGTATTCAGCCTTGTGGACCTAACAATTGGTATCATAGAAAAAAGGTTGATATTTTTTTCTCTTAATGGAGGTCACCAATCATAAAGGGATTTCGATCTTTGACGGGAAAAACTATCAGCTATTGAAGAATCAAATACAACACTACTTCCGATCTTTGGTAATGGATGTATTCACAGTAGCAATGCATGTTATAATAGCTGATATTAATAGTGGATCATTATTAGAAGATGAACGTAGAGAGTTGGATGCAGATGCCAAAACAATTAATTCCTTAGGGGGATCCCTATCCAATCCTATCTATACAAAGGTGATGTCATAAAAAACATCACATGCCATGTGGGAAAAGATTTTGAATACATATGAAGGGGATACAAAGGTCAGAGAAGCAAAGTTGAAAGTGTTGTGGAATAAGTATGATGATCTGAGAATGAACCCGAATGAGTCTGTTGATGCATTCTTTGATAGGGTAAATGTTGTAGTGGAAGACATGCGAGGTCTTGGAGAAGTTATTGAAGACATAAAAAATGTGAATAGCATCTTTAAGAAACTTCCACCTCGGTTCAATCCAAAAGTTTCATTGCTAAAAGATAAATATCCAAAAGAGATGACATTGGATAACCTACACAACACCCTTGTTGCATATGAAATGAGAAATGATGATAATGATTTAGTGGAAAAGGGGAAATCCAAAAAGGTGGCATTCAAGGCCTTGAAAAAGCTCACCATTGAAGAATCTCTGGAAGATGAAGAGACAGATGAGGTAATGTCATTCATCTCCTCAAATATTTGAAGAGGAAAATAAAGATACAAGGGAAACTACCTCTTGCATGATTTATATTTGGAAAGGTTAGACATCTCACAACAAGATGCCTCAAAGAGTTTCAAGAAGAAAACGATGAAGATGATGTTGAAATTCCCAAGAAGAAATCTTCAACCTATGTGAAAGGGAAGAAGCAGTTCAAGAGAAATTTCTTCAAGAAGAATAATCTTCTTTCACAAGAAATAGACAGTTCAGATGACTCTGAGGTTGAAGAGGTTTAGAAAATAGAGAACTGCCAAGATCAAAGAGAAAATGCTATGGTGGCGGTCGTCGGTAGTTCTCAGGAAAAGGAAGAAACTGACGCTGGAGAAGAAGAAGAAGAAGTTGAAGGAAGAGTTGATATAGAAGCCGAATTGGAAGTATCTATTGAGGAGATAGATGTTTGGAGATCCAAAACAAAGAAATCCAATAAAGTTGTCCATGATGAAAAACTCTATATGAAACAGTAGGAAGAAGAGAAGTCTGAGTTGATGGAAGAAATTGAAAAACTCAAGTTATCGACACCAGAGAACTCAGAATCAGTTAGTCAGTATAAGCTCATGATTGAAGAATAGAAAAGGGAGATCTATGGCTTGAACAGAAAAGTGAAAGATCACGTCAAGAGTATTGAAGAGCTTAAAGACGAAGTTATTGGTCTGTGGAGAAGAGTAAAATACCAAGAAAAACCCTTTATTTTCAAAACATTCTTGGGAAAGAAGGTCATTCCGAAGATGAAAAAAATGAAAGAGGAGCCTAATAGTTAAACAGTAAAGAAGAAGAAATTGAGCTCAAACGTTAAGGCTGATTTAGGGCTTGATTAAAAGCAAAACTCTATGGCAATTGAAGTCATACTGACAACACTTGTCCTGAGATTGAAGGCTGATCTGGGCATAAAGCATAATCAAAATATTCAGAGATCCCAAGGGGAAATTTGTTGTGCTGATGTAACACGAAGGAATACACCTTATAGCAGGTGTTATTATTGTGGAAATATGGGACATTCACAGTATGTGTGTTCCATAGCCAAGAGATATCAAAGGTAACGAGAACAGAGGTGGAATCCAAACAGAGAACAATTTTCCAGAACATATTTTGAAGGACACTATTTTTGGTGTAGAGGATTTGGGTACATGGCTAGGTACTGCACTTCACACATACAGAGAAATGCGCTGAAGAAGAATCAAAACATATGCAAGCAACAGATCAATAAACCAACAGGTGAGTTAAAAATGCAGAATAGATTTTGCGGCTTTGCAAGATGATGCTGGTCCATCATAATCTGAGAAAGAACAGAAGTCTCAATCTATGCCGAGTTTGAAGGAAAATGTATGGACCAAGAAGAAGAAAATTGAGAAGGCTGTTGTGGCAGAAATTTACCTTAAGGCATCAGATCGATCTGGTGTATGGATCCTGGATAGAGGTTACACATCTCACATGGTAGGAAATAAGGATCTTGTTACAGGAATAAAATATGACAAATAAAAAGTTTTCAAATTTGGAAACGATGAAGGCCTGAAGATTGTTGGCTCATGAAAATTCAAGTTTGGGGGCAAAGAAATGAAACATGTCGATGTATTGGTAGTAGAGGGTCTTAGTCATAACTTGCTCAGTGTTAGTCAACTATGTGACTTTGGGAACTCTATCCAATTTACCAAGAAGATGTGTGTTGTTAAAGGAAAATATTGAGCAGTTGTTCTACAGGGAAAAAGGATGAAGGGAAATCTTTACCTTGTAGGTGGGGAAGAAGATACGTGCCTTTTATCCAGAGAGGAAGAAAACCATCTATGGCATAAGTGACTTGGTCATCTATTCCAACCATCCATGGAAGATCTGGTAAAGTGTGATGCTTCTAGAGACCTTCCCAAACTATCATGTGATCTCACTCATACATGTGATGCTTTCCAATTAGGGAAGATCATCAGAAAGACATACAGGACAAATGAAAAGAAATCAAATAGAGTGCTCAAATTGGTGCATGCTGATGTATGTGAACCTATCTTACCATGAGCTATAAATGGGAAAAGGTACTATGTTATTTTCATTGGTGATTATAGAATAATGTCCTGGGTATTTGTCATTACTCATAAGACAGAGGTGTTCAGTTGCATAAAGAAGTATAGGAGGGAATCAGAAATGATTCTTTGGCAGAAAATTCTGAAGTTTCGTATTGATAACGGTACAAAATTCACAAATAGTCAAGTCGAATACTATCTCAAGAAACATGGGATAAGGAATCAAGTTTCATCAGTGATAACTCCCCAAAAAAATGGAGTTGTTGTGAGGAGAAATCGAATCATCAAAAACATGGCTAGAATGATTCTTATTGAAAAGGACCTACAGAAGAAATTTTGGAAGGAAGTAGTTTTGACATCGATCTATATTTCGAACAGGTCTCTGTTGTGTCCAAAGGAAGGGAATACTTTTTATGAAATGTGGTATGGAAAGAATCCAACATTGAGATACTTTCAAATCTTTGAGAGTAAGTGTTTCATTCTCAATAAAGAAAATCACAGGAAGTTTGAGTCATGAGGAGATGAGGGGATATTCCTTGTCTACGCAGGTAAAAGCGAAGCAAATAAATGTTTCAAGAAAAGGATGAGAAAAATTGTTGAGAGAAATGATGTCACTATAGTTGAAAATGAACTGAATGGTCAATGACCTAGTGAATAGTTTCTAGATAAAAGTGATGATGAGGTAAGCAACACAGGGAGAGTAGAAGTGGAAGAGGCTGACTTAGAAGAAGATACTTATGATGAAAAAGAATGTGTCAAGTCTGTGTCTGCAAGGAAGCCACAGAGTCGAGATGAAATTGATATAAAAAATATCATTGGTGATCATATAGCTCCATTTCAGACTCTAAGAATGAAATCAGTATAGAAAACATCATTTTTATCTCAAGTGGAGCATAAATGATTTTCCAATGCAGCTGAAGATGAAAACAGGGTTCAAGATATGAATGAAGAGCTTGATCAGATTGAGAAGAACCAGACATGGGAGATATTTTTGAGGCCAGCAGATAAGAATGTCATCGAGACTAAATGGGTCTATCGCAAAAAGATGAATGAAAATGACACAGTGATTTGGAATAAAGTACGACTAGTGTGCAATGGATACTCCCAGATAGAGGCAATTGATGTTGATGAGACATTTGAACCGATTGAAAGGCTGGATAAAATCAGTTTTTTTGCCATAGCAGTGCAAAGAAAGTTTAAAGTGTTCCAGATGGATGTCAAATATTCATTCTTGAATGGAGTTCTGGAAGAGGAGGTGTATATTGAGAAGCCAAAAGGTTTTCTCATTCATGAGGATGAGAACAAGTTTTCAGGCTAAAGAAGGCACTGTATGGGCTGAAACAACCACCAAGATCATTGTACTCAAGGCTTGATCAGTACTTGAAGAAGCTTGGTTTCCAGCGTGGTGGAGTTGATTACAATCACTATTTCAGCAACAACAGTAATCGAAGGATGATAGTGTTGGTGTATGTCTATGACATAATATTTGGCAGATTAGATGAAGCTTAGTGCATACAGTTTTCAGAATTCATGAAAAATGAGTTTTAAATGTCAATGATTGGAGATATAACATTTTTCCTTGGTTTACAAGTGACACAAGGATGTAATGGCACTTTCATTTCTAAATACAAATATGCCAAAGAGGTTCTAAGAAGGTTTGTATTGGAGAATTACAAGGAGATGAAGACTCTGATTGCAACCTGGATGAAATTATCAAAAGATTAGGAAGGCAAGGGAGAAAATATCAAATAATACATGAAAGTTATTGGAAGTTTTCTATACTTGACCATAACAAGGTATGACATTGTTTTTGTCACATGCCAAGCAGTGAGATATCAAAGTGATCCCAAGGAAAGCAACATGATTGTAGTGAAAATAATACTTCGGTATATCAAAGGCATTATGGATTTTGGTCTGCTGTATAATGAAAAATCTCAATCAGTATTATTGGGTTACACAGATGCAGACTGGGCTGGATCAGCAGATGACAGAAAATCAACATCAGGAGGTGCATTCTATCTTGGTGGATTCTGTATTTCTTGGCTAAGCAAGAAGTAAGATTTCATTTCATTGAGCACCACAGAATCTGAGTATATTGCGGCCACTCAATCTTGCACACAATTATTATGGATGGAGAAGTATCTTGAAGATATGAGAGTTGAAGTAAAGTCTCCGATCGGAATCCAGTGCGATAACTCATGTTCTATCAATCTTAGAAAAAATCCCATACATAATTCAAGGACAAAGAACATTGAAATAAAGTATCATTTTATCAAGGAGAAGGTTGTGCAGGGAATCGTGAAGTTGGAGTATGTTCCTATAGAGCTACAGGTTGCAGACATTCTGACAAAGGCCTTACCCAAGGAATCATTTGAGAGACATCAACTGGATCTGGGAGTTCAGTCGACTGCCCGCACTTAAAATAGTGTGGTTGTGGAACACCCCCTCTCCTCGAGCTATGATGTGTTTTTCCATAATGTGCTGATATGTGTTCTCTACTCTGTTAGAGACTGCAAAGGAGTGATATTTGGGTTCATTGACAAAGGGGGAGAAAATTGTGATTGTTCAAGGGGGAGAGAGTGTGTCTATTTGAGAAATTATGATAGATATGGGGAGAAGCTAGCAGGTGTGGCAGTGAGATAGGGGGAGCAATAAGAAAGGGGAAGCATTTTTAAATCTGACGATGCTAGAAGTGATCGATCAAAGAATAGATATCACGATAGCTGAGGATCTTGATAAAAGAAAAATATTGGTTTGGGAATGAGGTAAGAATATTTTAAACAAATTGGTATCAGTTTGGTGTCAATAGTGATTAATTGATGAACTTTTCATTTACTCTTGTTTCTCACACCGAGCATTGCTCATGTGGGCTTAGAGTATGTGTTGAGTAAATCCTTGATCGCTATCAGAATCGCAAAAGGAAAATGGTGGATGAAGAATTAATGATGTATATTTTTATGGAAGAGTTGTGAACAAACCCAAAGTGGGATATTGTTGGGTAAAAATTTCTCAAGGTATCATTGAAGCATTTTTGAGGTGATTTTGTTTGTTGATAAAGTGGATATATGTATGGTGATTGTTGATAAAGCAAAACAATGACATAAAAATTTGTTGAAAAAGAGGATTTCATGGTGGAATGTTGAGCTCAAGTGCTGTGGTCAACGATCCATGTTTGATTCAAGAATGTTGACAAAGGAATGGATGATCTGGAGGCGGTACAAAAAGAACAGATACAAGGTGGTGCCATTTTCAGTGTTTGCCAAATTTTTGGGCCTGAAAATCGACAAATGATGAAAAGTGGCTTTTGGAGAAGGGACTTGTGCACCATGTACTTGAAGGAGAAGAAAATTTAACATCTAATGTTTTTCAAGATCAGAAGGTCAAAATTTGAAAAAGGAAAGAGGGTTGTGCAGGTATTGGTGTGGTTGCACAGGTGACTTGTGCGCCATGAAAGGGCCTACGCGCCGGTGCGTAGGAGGGTTGGAAAGTTGTGCACCATATGTTTTCAAGATCAGTTCTTTGAAATATGTAAAAGGAAATAGGGTTGCGTAGGTGTCTTGCAGGGAAAGAAACCTGCGCGCCGGGACTTGCATGCCGAGGGGAGACTTGCACACCATATGTTTTTCAAGATCAGATATTCGAAATATGGCAAAGGAAACAGGGTCGCATAGGTGTCTTGTTGGGGAAGAAACCTGTGCGCCGGGACTTGCACGCCGAGGGGAGAATTGCGCGCCACCACGTAGGTTGGACAAATGCCTATAAATATAGGACCAATCCTCCTCATTTTTAACAGAGTTAAACACTTTGAAAAACTAGAGCTCCCGTCGCGCTCGTGTGGTGGTCGTGTAGGTGGTGTGAAGTCACGCAGGTGGACTTGAGTGCCAGTGTTTGAAGTTGTGCTCTGGTTGGTAGTGGCTCACAAATATTGGTTTGGGAATTAAAGAAGTTTCATCACGCAAGTTTGGAGTAGCAGAGGCTTGTGTCATGCAGGTAGTTGAGGTGGACCTGCACACCATTGTTGACCTGCGTGCTGATACTTTCACGCCGGGAGAGTTTCACGCCATGTAAGTGTGATTTATGGAATTTATTCTGGGCTGCAAGAAAGATGGAAGATTTCCCGATACCTTTGGTGCAAAGTGAATTTCATCTACAGGTGAAATTTTGACTTCAACAGCGCATCTATGTACAACTGAGGATGCATTCATTAGTGATAATGAAGAGACCTACAAGTCTATAAACTGTGAGTGGATCCTTTCTAAAGCAGTGAGAAAAGGAAGAGGAAGAAGGTGATCCTCTCCATCAGAAGTAATCCAGAGAGAGAGAAATAGGGAGTGACCCTTGGGAAATCAGTGAGATGACCCTAAACCTTGTAAAGGCAGTGAGCATGGGCATATAAGTGATCTAGCCCGAAACTTGTAAAAATCAGTGTGCCTATAGTGGATTTGGTACATCGTCACATTGCCGGTGTATGCTCCTTGGACATAGCCCAGTGAGGGTGAACCACGTAAAAGTTGCTATGTACTGTGCATGCTTTACTCTCTGTTTATATTGTGCAACAGGAAAGAGAGAGAAGAGTGTTTTTCTTAACAGCAAAACAAGATCATAATGGGCTTTAATTTTAAATTTTTCATACCCTGATTCACCCCCCTCTCAGATTATTTAGTCTTGTGGACCTAACATTAAAAATGGATACCAAATTTATTATTTTTTAATTTTATTTTGTATAATACTTTCGTTATTTTTTGTCATAATGAATAGTAACATTGGTAATTTTTGTCCCCTTAGTGAGGTAAAAATAGGCAAAATATTGTTAAATCATTGGGTTAAGGCTTTAAAATTCCTATAACATGTGAATTTATCCTACTGTATGAGTGGAGTTAGACCATTATCATCCACATCCTGAAAACACAACCACTTGGTTCCATTTGTTATTTGATTGTGAACATTATATTATTTTATGAAAAGGATAAAAAAATGTCACTCCCTTAAATTTAATAACTCTAATGTTTTATAATAATGATAATAAGTAGATATGTTTGGTTCTAAATGGGTATTTGAAAGAATAAATATTTTTTATTGTCATGATAATTAATTTCTACTTTTTTGTAATTTAATAATTACCTTAAATATTTACGCATTGTTGGAACAATATTTATTCCATTAATTGAAAAATTATATAAATTATTTTAAAAATAATAAAAGTAATAAAAAATTGTGAATTATTTTATTACTTGATTTTACAGATAAATATAATGTATTTTTAATTTTTAAATGTTTTATTTTCAAATTCCATTGCTGTCATGTAGTATTTGATGACAAATTAAATGTATAGTGTTAAAAATGAAATTATTGATATTTCTTGTTAATATATATTTTATTAAATTATTCAAAAATCATAAAAAATTAAATAAATCAAGTATATTGGGAAATGATTTAAAATTTTATCCATTTTCATTCATAAGATAACCATTTCCTTAAAATTTAAATTATGACCTCTTATTTTTAAAAATAAAATTGACTTGGTTATGATTAAAATGGGTTAACCAAGGGGTTAAACAGAAAGATATATTTTATAATGATACCAAAACATATATAAATTTAATTTTAAGATGGTTTGTCAAACTTATTATATTTTTTGTTGAATTTAGGTTTATTTTGAATAATTTGTATTGAGAATGAATTAATTATAAATTAATGTTTTTAGTAATTTCATGTGCATATTTCCCCTACCATATAAAAGGACACCCTATGTATCATTTCATGACACCACATATATCCATATAACTCAGAAAAATAGATAAAATTATCTTATCAAATTATTTCTACATAATTTAATTTTTATTATTAAAATACTATTCCAATGGTCATTAGGAAAGGATCAACAACAGCTCTCTTAAAGAATATGTAATCACCATACCCAACCTATATCAATTAAATTATTCATATACCTCATACAATTTTTTGGTATTCATCAGGAAGTAATAAATTTAGAATAATAAATATAAAACAATGTAATTATTATTATTTAACTACTATTATCCATTATCGTTTCCATCAAATGGGACGTGAAAATATCACTTTGGAGTACGTGTGGACTACCTCCACCACATAGCTATTCAATTAATTTTTCATCACCATATTCCATGGATGGTTAATACAATGTTTTTAAAATTTATACATTATATTTATGAAATTATTATTATTTTGAAATTATAATATCATATATAACCTCTTACATTTCTATTATTTCAAACATGATAATGTCGCTTCTGCGTATTTGTGGAACACCACCTCCATGAAGTGATGTGAATTATTTTTCATATATTATTTATTTTGATGGTAATAAAGATGTATTTAATGAATATATATCATGTATATTATATATAAATTATTTTTTAAGGTGAATTATTATTTACCTTTCTTTTGTTTAATCTACCAAAATGTGAAAATAATGTTCATGCGTTTGTATGACCCACCGTCTCCATGAATGGTGTAATTCATTTTTATATCACTAAATTTTGTGGATTATTATAATAATACATATAATTAATATATATGATATTTATATTTTAAATAAAACTATTATGATTATGTATCAACGATTAGATTTTGAGGACAAAATCTACAAAACAAAAATTATAATGAAAAACAGAACACCTAACACCCACAATTGATGATTTGATAAGAAATTGTAAATTAATGGATGTTTAAATGTTTTAAGTGGATAATATATGAAATTATATGTGTTGAAATAAATATTTTATACAATAAAAATATGTTTATATTTGTTATATAAGATAATATAATTCCTTCAAAGGAAGTAAAATTTGTTGTAATGGATTTAGGTTTTAATTTCATTTTAATCAACAATGTTTATGCTTGAATTCCAATTAAATAAAATTATAGAATACTTTATTGAAAAAAAACTTTAATTTTAAGCTCTTATGGTTATTTATTTAGAATACATGTTTTTTATTCATTTTTACCACTTTAAATAGTCATGATATTTAAAGTATTGTTATGGAAAAAAGACATTATTTCTCTCTTAAGTTAAAAATCATTTTCTTTCCATGTCTATGTTTTTAAAAAATATTTTCAAGAATGTTTTTAATATTCCCATATAATTTTAATGTAATTATTTTCCATATTTTAATTTTAAAAAAAATTATTTTAAAAAGAATATTATTATCAATTTTTGAATGAGGAAAATTTAACTATTAACCAAAAATATGAAAGGAACAATTATTTTAATATAGAAGACATGAACATAAATTCATACCTTTACATCTACTCAAATATTCTATGCTTTCAATTAAAAGTTTAAAAGGTTATTTAAATTTTTTGAAATTATTTAAATTTTTAGATTTTAAATAAATGATTAAAATGTGAAAAATGTATTTTCCATAAGAAATATTACTCACAATTTTCTGGGGATATTATCCAATGATACAATATTCATTATTCCATGAGATGATTTATGGTTATGATGTTCAAATATCGATAGAGCCCATTTTATTTTCCATGGGTTAAGTTAGAATTAAAATTTTATGATATTGTGACATACATATGAAAGTATTATTGATTATGTAATGGTTGGGACCAAAATTATAGATCACACCAAGGATTTAGTTAAATATTAATATTCAATGAGGTCAAAGGGTACATAGGTAGTTCTCCCAATACTAAAAAATATCATAAATGAGAGGCTATACCATGCACAAAAGATGGTACATGGGAGGTTATCGAAAGACCAATAAAGGAACAAGGGTGATCATTACAAGATTATCATGTTAATAATTCTTTAGTTGGTATATTTGACATAATATTTCAATGATTATGATTATTACACAATTTATGTATCTTTTTTATGACATGTTCATATGCCGATGTTTTGTTCTCATGTATCATGTTATTTGAAAGCTTTATGATTCATGTCATATGAAATTCTATGATTTTAAAAAAGAATCATGTTTATGATATAATAATTGTTGTATAGGATTTTCATAGGTTAATCTCATGGTATTATATCCATTATGATCATGATATATTTAAATGATCATTGGTATCTCCCTTATTTTTCTTTATAGAGAATCCGAGATCAGCCTTTATTATGTTTTATTTTCTAAAAGATATAGATAAATTTTTTATTTATGATGTGTATATGAAGGGTTATATTTATGAAGAACTAAGTTAGATATGGTATACATATTTTTGAACTAGTTTTTTATGTATCCATGTTTCCAAACACACTACAATAATATTATTTTTGCATGGATTTTAATATTCCTTAATGATTATTAATATAATAAGATGTGATATCTATGTATGAAATGTATGGGTCCTTATAGTAGGTTTCAGATCATAGTTTATTTACCTTTGGAAACTAGGATGATATAAAAACATTTAATATCTCAAAATTTACATGTATAAATTCTAAATATTATAAGGAATTATTACGAGACTAGGAGATGAGATGGTGTGTGATTATGAGGCCTAGAGTCCCCAGAACAATTTCTTGAAAAATATTAAAATATTAAATAGGTCATGTGTACAATATTCCAGAAGCAGTGGAATAACCTCTAAATAGGTTCTTGGATCAGAAATCCAAGGACACCATTGAATTTAGAGTAGTGAATTTACATAAGACTTGGCCTAACATTGACCGGTGTGGGTTAACTGTGAAAAGTAATTTTAGACATTTAAATAAATAGAATAAATTATTTTTTATTTATTTAATGTTACAGGGAGACACAAAAATAGTTTCCTTTTTAATATACTTTATCAGAGAATTTAGGGTTGTCATAATAGCTGTTGAATTCATCTAAAAGGTAGAGAAAGTGCTCTCTCCAACGAACACTGGAGGATTGATGATTGATGATGATGTGACCAACATTATTCATCAAAAAAATATCCAAAATCTAGGTAGGGAGTATTTTTATCTGGGATCTTTCCTATTTCAAATTTTGACGAAAAACATAGACCAACCCATTAAGTGGTTGATCCACAGTTCAAAAACGTATAGGATGAGTGTTATGTTGTGGGGTTTTAAAAGGGGAGACAATCTATTTGATTTATTAATTCTTCATTCCTAATTATAATGGGAATGAATCGAGGCCAACACGAACAAAAGCTGAGGTTCATTCCTTAGTGTTTTTTTATTCTTCTCTATTCCCCTATTCTTGGCGTTCTTCACCATTAGACCTTCTTGGTCACGACTCGACTTGGTCAAAGGCTCAAAAAATAATCAGATCCTAGAGAAATGGGAATATGGATCAATGCCCAAGACCATGAAGATCACGACCCGAGGATCATGGATGTATCCCCATTTCAAAAAACAGATCTGTAGATAAAGGTGGGAGACCTGCAAAACCAGGGGTTCCAGAGGTGCATGACGGAGTAGTGATTGGAACCCTATGGGAGGCCACTCAGGTGCATAGAGGGAGAGAAAAGAACAAGGCGAATGTGGGTTTAGAGGATTAACAGTGTGGGGCACGACACAATGCTATGTTGATTGGGGGCACGCGGTCGGGATATAGCAGACTGGCACAAATGCGTTCATGTAAGACTGGAGGTTTCAGGTTACTCCAGCTGGATATCGGGCTGGACTAAGTGGCTCGGTGGGCTAGGCTAAATAGGCATGGGTGGGTCAGCCTATGGGTCAGGCCAAGTCTACTGGGTCGAATCGGACCTGTGCGTACCTGGATCAGATTTTTTTTACAAAAACTGCATTAACATTAAAATCGTGTGTCCGTTTGATGAGCCATTTGTGGAGTTGGTACCATTGTGATGAGAAGTTCATTTTGAGATACTCTAAGTGAGTTTTTGGGGATGTTTTCATATGACCTAATTGCATGAGGTGTAGGTTATCCCAGAATGAGCTCGCAATGATCGAAATCCAATGTTTGGATGTGACTTTGAGACTATGTGACTTAATGAGACTATGTGACTTACCGATACTATGTGTCTTTCCATGAAAACATGTCTTACAGAGACTTTGTGTCTTATCAAGACTGGGTGTCTCATCAAAATTATGTTTTTTATTGATACTGAGTGTTTTGTGGATTATATCAGATAATGTTTTTTTTCAAACTATATACCTATACCTATGTGTGCTAATTATGAATATTATTTGTGGTATAATTCATATATTTATTTGTGGTATACTTTTTTTATTTATTTTTTTGTATAATTGATTTATTTCCTTTTTTTATACATCAAGTATTTCTTTGTGAAATTATTTATGTACTTCCATTATGGTTTCACCGTTTTCTACTTGGTATTGTTTAACTCACCCCTACACGATCTTTTCCCACAGATGTCGTGTCTTGTGTATAAAATCTACGATTTGAAGAATTCCTAAGTGGAACAGGACTAGGTTGTTCTTAGAGAGATGAGATAGTTGAGGTGTTCTCATAAAACATCAGATAGTTGTCTAGTACCTTCCCCTTAAGGTAGGGTTTTCTACGAATGAGTTTCTGGAACATTTCTATACACTTTTATAGGCACTTTCATTTGGTGGGATTGTATTCTAGCCCAATTTACCTTCTAGTTTTCTACTTTCATACCCAATTTTTTGTATCTTAGTATATTCATGCATTGTATACTTAGTGTTTTCAAATTTCATCATTTTGGGCTTGTAGATGTGTGCATGTGTACATGTACTTCAGAAAATTCATCCCATTTGTGGGTTATGACTACTTAGTGCTAGTAACCAGCCACTATCCTATTGGAGGTAGTCTTGGGGTATCCATGGAATGGGCCCCTATGGGATGGGTCATGATAGGGTGGTATCAATGGCGGGTCAGTTTTAATTAAGCAACAGGAGTCTGTGAGGTTGGTTTTAGAAATTGTGTTAAGTGTTTCGAGTTCAGATTTCCAGCCAGGGTTTCTAGTGATGGTGTGGAGACTAACGTATCCATACACCAGGAATCTAGACACCTATTTTTTTGACTTGGTACATGAAAAAATTGATGGCAGGAAAAAATGGTACATTAATTATATAGTATCTGGGGTTGTCCTCTTTTACTTCTTGAATCAACTCACTATGTATACTCTATTGACTATGGAATATGTTGTTCTATTTTAGGATTCCACCATGTATCCTTTCATCAAGGATTCCATTTTGTGATCATGAGGATTAAATTTTTAGCAACGAGGAATTCGTACAGGGGAATGTACCAGAGATAGCACATTCGAGTGGTTTACTAGTGATACAACCAACCATTGAGAAATAGACATTACCAGCGTTATTGGTTGAGGATGTACACCGTCTAAGTGAATTTCACGAGTTCCATAGGTAGAAAACTTCCAGGTTTTGGGGTGAGACATACCCCCAGGTAGTTGAGGATTGGAAGGATCTAGTTATATGTGTCTTCCGCCTTGCGAGGATGCCATCCGACCAGATTTCAGTCCTAGTCGCAAGTCTTCTATATGGATCATTGCGGGAGTGGGTCTATCTTTATTAAATAGACACATGATAAAACGACTCCCTCTCAAGAATAAATTGATAATATCTTCAAAAAATTGTTCATTCTAGAAACATTATTCTTAGTTCATATACTGGATGTTCATCATCTGTAGCAAGGCAGTCAGAGAGTGGCAGAGTTCTCAAAGATATTTACTTATCCCTCCAGCAACTTCAAAGATATGGTTAGAGACCCATTCTTTAGAGATCTATCCTTGAATCAGGGCTTACACCTGGAGATTAGGGAATCCAAGATATTCCTTAGTATTCCATCATTTTCTGGGGTATTAGAGCAGGCTCTTCCAGTGGAGAGATTTCAATCAAAGAATACACAGGATGTGGGAGCTGCAACCGGGCACCAGGTAGCTGAGACTTTATTAGTAGGTAGCTGACATCATTTGTAGGGACCCAAGAGGGCCATGAACTATAGGGGATGAGTCTTGGACACAGGATAAGTGGTGTAGGGAACCCAGGGAAGTGCGAGTCAGCTGAAGGACATACTCCATCACTCATGCGGCAGTCTAGAAAATCTAGATTGAGATTGCATGATCTATCTTACAATCGATTAAGAGATGGTTGGGGGACCACCAAAACTGTGGTGGAAGAAATATCATGGTGGTCCATAGGGAAAGAGATGTGGAAGAGGAGTAGGTAGTGTAATTGGACGTGGGAGGAGGTTTGGTATATTACCACCACCACCCCAGGTGGTCCAAGACAGGATCAGGGAGCTCATGGATAGAGATGAGGCCAGCTTCAGGTGATAGAGTCTTATGACCCCACGACTCTAGGAATGATTATACGTATGATCTGTTCCTTTTCCCTTGTAGTTAATTTTTTTTACACATTTTCCAGTTATTCTTTTCTTTCCATGATCCTTGTTCAAGACTCAGAGATTCCTCTGGAATTGCTAACTCAAACATTACATTTTAAGACTCTTACAGGAGGGGATTCGATGATCACACATTGGTGACAACAGTGTGACCATAATATTGTATGTGAGAGTTTCGATTGGGATATCTTAGTAGTGGAATTGAGGCCTTACGACACAATTATCTGTGTGGACTTGTAATCTATAGTCTATGATTATATTGACTATTTTAGGCACAGAGTGTAGTGTGTTCACAACATTAAGAGAATGATTTCCTTTTCCGGTGAAAAGGAAACCCAAACATCGTAGTATGTACAAACATTTATGAGGGTGTATCCAATCACTCATCATTTGGAGAAAATAGTCCTTATTTCAGTGGATGAAATGAGTCCCCATTTTCCTGTAGTGGTGTAGGAATATGGGAAAATATTTTCTGAGGATGTTCCAAGATTATCTCCTCACAGGGAGGTATACTTTTCCATTGATTCATACCTAGGTATGATGCCAATATCCACACCTGCATATTGGATGGCTCCCGCAGAGCTTTGTGATCCGAGGGTATAGTTGGAGGACTTACAGAGGAAGGTCCTCGTGAGACCCTGTGTTTCACACTAGATATCCCATGTTTTGTTTTCCAATAAGTTAAAAATCATCTTAAGGTTATGTCTAGAATTACATCTCTTAAGTTGGGTGATCGTGAAGAACATGTATCTACTACCTAGGATCGATGACCCCTTCAATCAGTTGAAAAAAGACATGGTAGTTCTCGAAGATAGACCCCATATCAGGCTATCACCAGATTCGAGTATGGGATGAGGATATACCGAAGTCGGTTTTCAGATATCGTTATGACTACTAAAATTACTTGGATATTCTATTTGGTCTGAAAAACTCTCAAACAGTGTTCATGGGACTCATGAACATGATATTTTTTCCTTACTAAGACTAGTTTGTGGTGGTCTTCATTGATGTCATCTTAGTGTACTTGACGTCTGAGGAGGAGCACTAGATACACTTGAGGATGTTTCTAGACTCACTTTGATAGCACCATATTTACAAGAAACTCTTGAAGTATAAATTATTTAAACAAAACATCCATTTTCTAGGAAATTTCACTTTAGACGCTTGGGTTATAGTGGATCCAGAAAAGATATAGGCGATGCTTTCTTAGGAACAAAAAATAAGTGTTACCAAGGTGAAAAGTTTCCTTTGTTTAGTTTGGTACTATTGAAGGATTGTACCTGAATTTTCTAGATTAGTATCACCCATGATAGTTTTGACCTGAAAGGGGGAGCCTTCTATGTGGATGAAGAATTTCTAAGAGAGTTTTCAGTAGTTGATGTGGATATTGACAGACACTCTGATCTTGAGATTTCCAAAGGAGGGTGCTGAGTATTTGGTGTTCTACGATGCATTATGAATTGAGATTAGTTATGTCTGGATTCAAGGGAATGTGGGGATTGTATATTGTTAATGATAGTTGAGACTACTTGAGAATATCTACACAACCCATTATCTTGAGTAAGCAGTGTTAGTCTTCACATTGAATAAGTGGTGATACTAATTGAAGTGTGAGTGATATATATTCTACTCTGGCCACAAGAGTATCAAGTATATATTCTCTCATAAGAATATAAACTAGATATAGAGGTTAGGGCTATATTTCCTCCATGAATATTAATTTTAAATTTTCTATACTCTTGGGAAGGGGAACATGGTGGAAGATGCTCTTAGCATGAGATTCAGTTTATAGTTGCTGAGTGAGGTGTTAGAGGAGTTTGCCTCATTGAAGATATCTCTTATGGATGGAGATAGAAAAAATTACATCAGGTTAATGATTGTCACCCATCCACTCTTATAATGAGATAGGGAGGCACAAATCATAGATAAAGACTTTGATACTTTACATTCTTAGTTGTCCATAGGGAAATACCCTAATTGATATTCGAAAGGTATGAAAAATGTAATTATTTTTAGATGACTGATAGTGGTACTAGTGGTGTTATGGGAGGTGGTATTGAGGGGGTTCTACACATCCCATTTTACAACACATCCTGGTGTGGAAAATATGTACCAGGACCTATAACATCATTTCTGGTGGATGGGGATGAAGAAGGTAGTGGATAAGTTTGTTTCTAGATTCCTCACTTATCTGTAAGGGAAGGATAAGCACCAGGTTCTAGAAGGTTGACTCAACAACTTTATGGGACATAGTTGAAGAGGGATGGGATATTGATGGACTTAGTGACATGGTTACCACATACTTCTAGGGGGAATGATACCATCTTGGCGACCATTGACAAACTCTCCATGCCGACCCACTTCAGAGTGACTCGAGTGAAGGGTTTATTATAGAGTTTGGGATGCCTCAACGTGTAAGAGATAGTTTGACTCAATGGAGTTCCATAGACAACAGTTTTAGATCATGATGATCACTTTACATTTCTATTTTAGAAGGGATTTCAGGAGGTGTTTGGGGATCTACTATGCTTGAGCACAACTTTTCACCCATATACGGATGACTAGACTGAGTAGAACAAATTGGTTCTGAGGACAGGATATGTGCTAGCCTTTTAGAATTTTTCTACAGTTGGTATGACCACCTACCCATGGTGTATTTTTCATAAAACAATAGAAACCATCAAACCATTGGTATGTCATTGTTTGAGGCCTTGTACGGGTGACCCTATAGGTCACCACTTTTTTGGACGGACCCAGGAGAGTTAGAACTCATGGGCCTAGAGTTGGTGAAGGTGACTATAGAGAAGGCGCAGATCATGAAAGATTGGATGAAGATTAAAAAGTGCTATTATAATTCATATAATGACTAGTAATAGAGGCCTTTGAAGTATGAGGAAGGATACCATGTGTTTCTTGAGGTCTCTCCTCGACATGTGATAAATAGATTTGGTCAGGGTGGAAATATATCTTCGAGGTTTATCATCCCTTTCTAGATACTAAGTAGTATTGGAAAGGTGGTGTACTGCTTAGCTCCACCACCATAGTTAAATCTGGTCACGATGTATTCCACATGTCACATCTGGAGAGATATGTACATGATCCACCATATGTCATTGTTCTGGGAGAGCTAGACATTGATGATGGGGTGACTTTTGAGGAGTACTTTGTGGAGATTTAGGATCAAGAGAATATGATCCTTTATGGGATGTTTATTCCTTTAATGCACGTTCAATGGAAACATGATAATATCATGGAGAGCACATGATAGAGTGAGGTTATGATTCGTGCTCAGTACCATCAATGGTTTGTATTGTCTTTTGTTTTGGATTTTGAGGATGTAATGTCCTAAGGTGGTGAGGATGTAACATCCTGTAATTTGAATGAATAATTTTTAAATATTATATGACATTATTACATGACTAGGCATAAATAAGTTATGTCATTTAGAGGTCTAGAGTTCCCAAAAAAATTTCATGAAAAATATTAAAATATAAAATATAAAATTCATTTTTTATTCCTAAAAAGTAGAATAACATCCAAATGGGTACCTGGATTATAAATCTGAGGGAATCATTACGTTAAAAGCAACAAAATTACCTATAGTGGGGCTAACATTGGCCAGCACAGGTAGACTATGAAAAGTAATTTTTGGGAATTTAGATAAATAAAATAAATGAGGTTTTATTTTATTTACGTTATGCAGAGTAGAACAATAGTTTTATTTTTAATAAAATTGTTAGATGATTAAGGTTTATCTTTATAACCTTTGAATTTCTATGAAATATGGAGAAGGATCTCTGTCCAACGAACACCAGCGGATTGAGGATCGATGATGATCTGAACTTTTTTTCATCAACAAAGGATCTGGACTCCATTTAGGGTGTATTTTTCTTTGGGATATTTACCTTTTTATGAATTTGATGAAAAAATTCAACCAACCCACAAACAGGTTGATCCGTAAGTCAATCGCATACGGGATAGGTATTATGTTGCATTGTTTTAAAAAGGGAGATAATCTGTGTGATTTCAGAGTTCATATTTCCTCAATCTAATGAGAAAAAATTGTGGCCGACATGAACAAAGGATGAGGTTAATTCATCTGAGAGTTATTTTGCCTCTCCCTTCCCCTGTTCTTGGTGTTCTTGACTATTGGACCCTCATGGTCAATTCATGACTTTTCAAGAGGCTCCAAACGTGATCGAACCCCAAGTGTAATGGGAAGATTGATCAGTCCTAAGGTAGTGATGATCACAAATTGAGGATCATAGATGTGTCTCTATTTTGAAAAATGGAGTTGCTGAGCATGGTGGGATGCCTATGAAACCAGGGGCTCCAGTAGCTTGCGATGCACTGTGAGACATAGAGGTGCACATCAGCAGGATGACCATCACCGCATAGAGGGAGGCTCCACCACATGAGTGGCCCATAGTGGTGGAGAAGCTACGGGGAACACATAGCACCTGGGGTGCACATGAACATAGAGGACCAACCATGTTGGATTTGGCCTAGTGCCTTGTTGACTAGGGGAACACAGTCGAGGAAGGTCTCATGTGGCTGGCTAGACTGGCCTGTGTGCATGAGGGCTGGACCAGGGGCCCCAGACCGCTCCAGGAGCCCAGCGGGCTGCGGTCCAGTAGACACTGCGGGCTAGGCCAAATCGACTGGACATGGTTAGGTCGACCATCAGGTCGGGTCAGGTTTGGCGGGTCGGATCAGACCCAGAGCATACCTAGGTCAGAATGTTTTATGACAATATCCATAAAATTCAAACCGTGTGTTTGTTTTGTGATCTGTTTGTTGCATTGTGACCCTTCAAACAAGGACTTACTTTTGAGATACTCTATGTATGTTTTTGTGGAAGGATGAATATGACCCAACCACTTAAAGAGTAGGTTATTCCAGAATGATCATTCTATGAGCAGAATCCTGTGGCTGGATGTGACTTTTAGACTATGTGACTTTACAAGAATACATGACTTAACAAGACTACATGTCTTACTGAGGCTACATGCCTTACTGAGACTATGTGTCTTAGTGAGAAAATGTGACTTATTAGGACTAAGTTCCACATTGAGACAATGTGTCTTATCAATACTGGGTGTTTTGTGGATTATTTTTTATAATCCTATTTTTGTGTATTATTGACCTATACCAATGTAAGATGACTATGCATCTTATTTGTGTAATACATTGTGTATTTAATTGTGGTATAATTAATGTATTTATTTGTGGTAAAATTAATATATTTCACTATTCTATACTTCTGGTATTTTTTTATAGAATTCTTCATATACTTCCTTTTTTGTTTTGGGGTGCCCTACAAAGAATTGTTTTACTCACCCCAGCATGGGATTTGCCTACATGTGTCATGTATTATAATGACGATGGACACTTTGATAGATTATTTGGTGGAATAGGACCATGTGGTTATTAGAGACACCAGATGTTTGAGGTGTGACCTTATAGCTTTAAACAGTTATCTCGTACCTTTCCCTTCTGGTAGGGTATTCTGCGGATGAGTTTTAGTAACCTTTACATTCACTTTTATAGATGTGATCTTTGTATGGGATTGTATTATTGCCTTATTTACCTTCTTGTTTTCTACTATTATAAACATTCATAGGTATATTATTTTATGTATGCATTCTTTACTTAGTGTTTTTACATTTCATTATTTTGGGCATAGAGATGTGTGCGTGGTTGTAGGTACTTAGGAAAATGAATCTCATTTGTGGGATATTCCTTCTCTGTGCTAGTCAGCATCCCCAAACCTATTAGAGGAAGGATTGGGGTAGTCACAACATAGTACCCTCTATGATGGGTCATGAAAAATTTTGTGTGAAACCATAGGATAATCATATTAATAGGAGAACATCCTAAATTATGGAAAATAAAGGAGTGTGGTTTTCCTATAAAAACATCCCTACCAGGATAATACATATGGATGTGGTTTTTCGACATATTCATTTATGGGTAATAAAATTGAAGGGAGTTCTTCGAGTATATCTTGACCATCCTTCTGGCGAATGGTGGGTGTGTCATTACTCTGAACCTAGTTTGAAAATCAAGAGGGATATTCTTAGGTAGAATCACATTTTCATTATAAACCATCATGAAGGATTTGAATAGATGATGATCATGTATAACCTAGGTTAAAAAAATGGTTTCATAGTTTGAAAAAAAGTTGGAATTATTTACACATCGTAAAAATTATCTTTTATTATTATGTGGTTTCCAAATATGATTATAGTTGCTCACCGTAGGATATTTTGGTCAATTGATTAAACCTAAATGAACTGTTTTAATGATTAATGTGAAAAAATGCTATGATATTACTCCTGAGAAATAGAATATTGAAGGATATAGAATTAAATGTCTCATTTTTTTTATTCCACAGTATACTCAATCCATGAATCATTTTGAGCTTCCAAAAGTGAAAAGGAGGGAATAATATTTTTTTGACTCCTTTATAAGGAAACATCCACCTTGTCTTAGTGAATCTAATGATATAATAATTTTTGAGTAATAAACCAGTACCTTTGAAATGATTTTTTTTGTTATCCAGTACTTATATCTTTAAAAATTCATTTTTCTATATATGATTTTTGGCATAAAATTATAAATTATGAACTCTCATCAGTAACATGAGGGAATGAAATGAAATTGACTCCATAGAGTGAGATGCGTTTAGTAGTTTTTTATCAAGTATCTTTTCATTTTTAATATGAAAATGGTGACTTTATCCCTTAAGACAAAGAATATAGATGATGAATCCATTAGTAAAAATTAGTAAAATCTTACAGTACATGGAAGGTATGATTAGGGTTTTATCATTACACTAGAAAGTAAAATTGGCCAATCATGAACTCGATTAAAACTATGTCTCTGAATAGCTTTACCTATAAAGGACATTAATAGTTATGAAGAAATTGTTATACCAACAACCAAGTTAAAAATTAATATTATATTTACCCATAAATCCATTGGTTTTGATAAAAAAATAAATATGGAATTCATATGAAATTCTATATTCAATAGATATAAGAAGATGAGCCTTACATTATGCTTGAAATGTGGAAGTAAAAATCAATGAAATTATCTTAATTGGACTAGTAAATTATGTAAGTGTATAAAATAAGGTTTTTGGTAAAATGAATAATGAAGTTGTGGAGAATGTTTTTCCAATAATGGAGGGAAATAACTACAGAATGAAACACCCACACTCTGGTGTTTCAAATGTATATCTTATGGGAATTATTCTAACTAGTGATCAAATATGAAGTCTGATGATGATGAATGACATCAAAAACCTCTATAGACTAGGGAAAAAGAGAAATTTCATTAGATATTTTTTGATGATGAGGGTATGATAATGACATTTTGAAAGGTACACTCATTATTCACTTTAGAACCATTAATTTCTTATTTGACTCAAGATCTACCTACTATTTTATATATGATGAATTTTATAAGGGTATCACAATACATCCTCAATTATTGGATGTTTAATTATATGTGAAATCCCCTAATGGTATTATGATTGAATTAAATGTATTTTCTTCATCATATATTTATTTTTATGGTAATGTGTTTCATTTAAATCTCATTATTCTCTATCTAGTGGAATTTGAAGTTATCTTAGGAATGGTTTGGATTTATATACATAAAGCCCACATTAATTTATAGGGAGGGAATTCCGTATCTGATACTATAAAATAAAAAATGATCATCTATTAGTTTGACGATATATATGAACTTTTTATGGAAATCACATCCATTATATGGGTCTTGATTCATATTAAAAGGGGGTGTTTATGTAAGATGTTAAGAGAAAACTCAGTATTGAGGGTATTGATATTGTTTGATAGTTTTTTGAAACTTTTTTTCTATAATATTTTCTTTGTATTACTTGAAATCATATGGTTGATATTTCAATAGATCTCATACTTGGAACTATACCAATTTTAAAGACTCAATATAGAATGATCTCAATTCATTTTTAGGAAATAAATAAGTGAATCTAGTATAATGTTGATAATATATTAATTCTGCTAAGTGTGTCACCTTGGAGTGTACCTGTTTATTTTTTAAGATGAAAGATGAATCAAGGAGAATCTGAGTCTATTTTTAAGAACTTACCAAGATTACTATAAAAAATATGTATCCTATACCATTTATTGATGATTTTTTTGATAAACTATGTAGAGATCAATAATTTTCCATGATTTATGTTCATTATGAGTATCATTAATTAATGGTTAACAAAGAGGGTATTCCCATGAAAACCTTCCATAAAAGTTACATACACTATGACTTTATAGAGGCACTATTTTTCCTCACTTTTTCCCACATTGTCTTCATGTATTTAATTAATAGAGTCTTTAGAGATTACCCTGACCAATTTTTGGTAGTGTATATTGAGGATATACTTACATATTAAAAGAGAAAATAAGATCATCAAGGTCTCTTCAGTATTTCATGGATGTACCTATTGAAGGAGAAGTTGTATGTAAAATGTAATATTGTGAATTTTGGCTAGACAAAGTTTCATCTATAGGCCATATAATCTCGAGATAGGGTGTATCAGTGGACCAAAAAAATAATAAAGTTATTGAACATTGGATCACACCAAGTACCACAACTAAGATCCATAGTTTTCATGTTTTGGATGGATATTATCAGTGATTTTTGGATAATTTATCATTTTTATATAATAAATCACCATGTTAACTCAGATGAGAGATAAGTACCTATATATAAATGAATGTGTATAAAATTTCAAGGAATTTAAGTGACGATTACTTTGTGCACCTATTCTTACATTAACCTATAATAGAGAAGGGTTTTTTATATATCACAATGAATCAAAGAAGGTAATGTTATGTATCCTTATGATGAATTATATAGTGATATATTATTACTCACAAAAAGTTAAGGTTCTTGATAAAAATAACCAAAATCATGTATGGAGTTAGTAGTCATATTCTTTTCATTAAATACATGGATGAATAATAATTTTGGAGAAATTTGTGATTTATATAAAAAAAAAATATAAAGTATATATTCAATAAAAAATAAATGAATACGGATTATATTAGATTTTTGGATTTGATTAATCATTATGAATGCTCAATACATTAACACCCTATTAAATAAAACAAGGTTTACAATGCTTTGAGTCAAAAGGTCTATTCCCACTTATCTACAATGAGGATAGAAAATATACAATATTTATGTATTTGAATAAAAGGAACTTGAATTCTTGAATGAATGAGATAAATATTATCTTTCTTAATTAAATGTTCAACCATCTATTGATGTGAGGATTATAGAGACACAAAATGATGATGTGGAACTGTAGAAGAAGATCAGAAATATTTCACAGTTTAAACATGAATATTTTGGAATGATATGGTTCAGAAACCATGTATATTTTTCATGAATAATAGATTTAATTGATTTATTGGATGAGGAACATAGTTCATCATTCTTTATTCATTATTTATGTACAAAAATTTAAATATATTTGATATTGTATTTCTATTGGGACAACATGAAGAGAGATATTGAAGAATATGTATCTTGGTGCTTAGTTCTTTTATAAGATAATGATGTGATACATATTTATAAGGTTATGTTATAACCATTACCCCATACCATAATAGAAATTGAAAACCATCACCATTGATTTTGTTATCTAACTCACAAAAAGTATAAAGGTGATAATTCTATATGGGTTCTAATCGATAACATTTCAAAGTCCACACACTACATTACTATAAAATAATATTTATATCTTTATCATATTTCCTTAATATACAAAAAAATAAGTGTTAAAGTATCAGGATGTACTACATTATATTATATCCGATCGAGATATGAGGAAAAAATCAATGTTCTCGCGATGTCATTAGACGGACCAAGACAAAGAGTTCAGTTTTGTAACTACTTATCATCCTCAGATAGATGTTCAGTTTATGAGGGAACTTAAAACCATATAAGATATTCTAATATCTTTTTATATGGTTTTTAATGTAGTTTGGGATGAATACCTACGTCTAATCATATTTTCTTATGATAAGTGTTTTCAATCGAGCATTTAGATGGCTACTTATGATGATCCTTAGAGAAGGAGGTGTAGAAATCCAATGTGATGTGATGATGTAAGATAAAAAAAGATATTAGGACCTTTACTAGATTATTTTATGGTATAGAATTCTAGAGTCAATCAAAAACATATTAAGGTAGCTCAAAGTTGATAGAAAAGTTAAGTGGACAATGAAATTCGATATCGGTGAGAAGAAATTCCTATGAATTTCTCTATGTAATAAGGTTATGAGATTACAAAATAAGGGAAAGATAATACCTATGTATATTTTTTACTTTAATATTCTTGATCGAGCAGGGATGTTAGTTTACCGCATGACACTTTCAATATACCTCTCTTAATATTACGATTCATTCTCTGTATCTATCTTGAAGAAGTTCACACATATTCCATAACATGTATAAAACTCATAGGGTCTACCCATATAGAATGATATTTCCCACAAATAAAAAATGGTATAAATATTAGACTATAGATAAAATTCTATATAAAAAGTATACTTACTTGAATAATGTTTTTTTTGAATCACAAATTCGAAGAAGAAACTTGGGAACCTAAGGATATGATGAAACCTATATATTATAATTTTTTTGTACTAAAGTGATGGAATTTAATAGGTGAAATTAATTTCAAGGGGGTAAAAATTTGTCACCGTAATATTTTATGATATTTTTCTCAATAAATAAATTCATTTTCTTTGATTTTTTTACTTTACATGCAACACTGAGCTTAAACGAATAGTGATATACTATTAAGATATTATTATTTAATGTGAAAGTTATCACATACACATTGAAATTATATAGTATTAATAAGACTAATGAAGTAATGAATATTTTTTATTTTAAACATGTATAAAATGAAGTCATTCGTTACAAATTTAAAAAAATAAAAATAAAAAACACATGACTCTAAAAGGGTTGTTTTTCTAAAAAACTATTTTTTTTGCGTTTAATGATTTTGTATAAATAAATTTAATTAATAACTATTTATGAGTTTTGTAGATAATATATATATATATCTATCATATTTTGAATCAAATATTTTTTTAATCTGTATAATGTTTTTTCTTAGTATTAGATAAAAATAAATAGGGGATTATGCTTAAAAATGTATTTTTTTTTAAAATAGTGTTTCTTGAGTTTTGAAAACATATTTTATAATGAATTTATTATATGTATAGAAATTGAATCATGAAAAATGGATACATTTTTTTAATTTGGGGAATCAAATTTTTTTATAATTCCCTTTTATTTTTGGTAATTATGAATTGTAATATTGGTAAATTTATTTCACATCAACAAGGGTAATATGAGTCCAACAGGGATAAATCATATAGTTAAGGATTTATAATTCACATCAAATATTCATTTATGCTATTGGATTTTATATCACTACCATTCTCATCCAATTCACAATAATATTTCCACTTCGGTCCATTTGTATTTTATTATGATATTTATATTATTTTAGGAAAATGATAAATAAAAAATGTTACTCTCTTGACATTGATAAATATGAAATTTTATTATAATTAAAAAATAAGAAAATTGATGTTCTAAATGTATATTTTGAATATGAATTACTTTTTTAATAATTTTAATTTTTTTTAAATTTTTGTAAATTTAATAATTCACTTAAATTATTACCCAACACTAACATAATATTTTTTCAATTAATTAAAAAATATAAAATATTATTTTAAAAATAATTAAAATAATATGAATTTTATAAATTATTTCACTCTATAAATTATATAAAAAAATATAACATATTATTAAAGTTTTAATGTTTTAGATTTTTATTCCTTTTATGCCATGTTATCTTTAATTTAAAATTAAACCAATCATGTCAAAAATAAAATTAATGATCTTTTATGTTAAATAATTATATATAAAATTTTTCAAAAATAATAAATTTATTTAAAAGGGACATGTTTGATGATAAATGCCCTAAAATTATTCTATTTTATATTTTTGATCAATTTTTACCTTATATGTAAAATTATATCAATTTACTATTTAAAAATTCCTTACCAACATTGAGATAAAAATTGGATTACCATGGGGTTATGAAAAACCATATTGTTTAATATGACACCCAAAACAATCAAAATTTCATTGGTTGAAAATATTTATACCTTAACTAATTTTTTATTTTAAACTCCTTCCTTTTGGAAGCATTTTTTGGAGAATTAATTAATTATATTTTATAATATTATATAATATGAAGAGTTTCCGTTCCCTCATTAAAATTTCACCCATTCTCAATTTTCATTACAAAAATTTATGCCAAATAGATAAAAAATCATATAAAATTATCTTCTCATCTCCCATATAGTTAATTTATAGGATTTGGTGTTCTTAAAAGAAAATTTCAAGGGTCTTTTAGAAAGGATCTCATGGGGGTCTCTCAAAGAAGGGGTACTCTTCATACCCAAATTCTTTTAATTTTATTCATCTTATAATTACAGAAAAAATGATTATTCTTCATAAAATGAAAAATTAATTATTATAAATAAAATAAAATGTAATTATTATAATTCATGTATCATTATCCAATATATTTTCCATCAAATGGGAATTGAATGTATCCTTCGTGCATATGGGTGGAGTACCACCTCCAAGTAGGGATACAATTCATTTTTCATCACCAATTTATTGGATGGGTATTATGATGTGTTTAATTTTTGGAAATGATATTGATGAGATTATTATTATTATTCAGTTAAATTATCATTTCAACTATTTTACCTTCATATATTTTGGAAAATGATATTTATGGTCATGAATACATGTGGACTACCACCTCCATGAAGTGATGTGAGTTATTTTTTATTTCCATATTTTTATGGATAGTAACAATTATGTAACTAATTAAAATATATTATATAGATGTGATATAATAATTATTATATAAATATAAATTATGATATAAATTTATTTCATTCCATCTATTGAAAAGTGAAAATAACGTTTATGCATACATATGTGTTTCTGTCTACATGAATAGAATAATTCATCCTCTATATTTACCATTTATAGATTATTATAAATAGATATATAAAAAATTTAAATGATATTTATATCATAAATAAATTCTTTATATGATTAAACTAGGAAAAATATACCAGGATCAGAACTACCAAACATAAATTATTCTGAAAAACAAAATGAAAAACACCCAAAAATGAAACATTTTATAAGTAATAATTAATAAATGTATTACTAAATGTTATAAGTGGAAAATATATGATATTATAAGTATTTAAATGACTCTGTTATAGTCATGATAAATTAATTTTTTTTATACATGATATTATATCACATTTAAAGAATGTCAAACAGAAGTTACAATATTTTTCTTTTAATTTGGTTTTAATTAGGATTATTTATGATTGGATTTACATTGAAGTAAATTATATGATCCTTTTATAACAAATAACTTTTAACTTATTTTTCACTGGTTATTTATTTATAATACATTTTTTATTTTCAGTTTCCTCTTTTTACGTAGTTAAGATATCGAGAGAATGTTTTTAAAGAAATAATTACTACATTTCTCACTTAAATCGAAAATATTTTATCACCAAGGTATATTTTTTATAAAAAAATTTAGATAATATTTTTAATATTATTATATGATTTTTCAAATTCATATTTATTAATGTTTTAATTTATAAAAATTAGATTAAATGGAATATTTTTTTAATTTTTTGAATGAGGTCGTTTTGAATTTTTATAAAAAATATGAATGAAATCATTATTTTGACTTACATTTCATGAATATAATTTACCAGATTAATGACCGCTAAATGATTTTTATATTTCATTAAAAGTTTCCAAGGATATTTTTAAAGAACTTTCTTTTAATAATAGGATAATTTGGAGATTTTATATAATTGGTTTCAAAGAGAAATGGGTATATTCCTCATGAAATGTTCTATCAATTTTCTAAAGTAATATCCCATCAATGATATAACCTTTTATGTTACTCAATAATTTTTTAGGGATATCATCTAATTATAGTATAATTCATCTTCCTTGGGATGGTTTATGGTTATGATGATGAAATATTAATGTAACCCATTTTATTTTCTACGTGGTAAGTTATAATGAATGTTTTTATGATCCCGTTGAATAAATATGAATTCATTTGTGATCATGTGATGGGTGAGCCCAAAATTATATAGACCACCAATGAATTGGATAAATATTCATGTTATATGATCTCAAATAGAACACATGAAGTTATCACAATATCAAAAAATAGAGTACATAGTATTTTATCCCATTCCTAAAATGCTATATATGAGGTTATCATAAGCCTGAAGCAGGTACACAATAAGTTTTCTCAATCCTAACATGTTATGAATGTATTAGTGGATAACACTTACATAATATTTCTATAATTATTATTATGCCATATTTTATTCCACTATTTTTAAAATGATACTATGCAAATGATATTTTCCCTTGGCTAAAATTCTTTGATCTCATTATGATTCATGTATTATGAATTTTCATTATCTATTCCATAAATCATGCTTATTTTCAAAAAAATAGGAATAATTTTCAAAGATTAATATCATGTAATCTGATCCATTATTCTCATGCAACGTTTAAATAATAATTGATATCTCTCTTGATTACACATTATAAGAAACTGATATAATGTTTTATTATGTTTTCCTTTTATAAGACATGATTTTTTTATGTATGATATTTCTATGAAGGGTTCTAGTTATGAAGAACTAAGTGGGAGATTATCACAGTATTTCATGAATCCGTTTTTTATGTATCAAAATTCCAAAAGACACTAAACCTGTATGATTATAGAATGATTTTATGTGCTAAATATTCATATAATAAGATGTGATATTTATGTATGTGAAGTACATATCATTATATATTATTTTTATTCCTTACTAAACATATATAGTTCTTTTCAAATTAAAATTCATTCATTCACGTTATATTAAAAAGAAACATAATGTTTAAGGATATAAATATTCTATATGGAATACACAAACGTGACAAATCTATAGAGAATACACCAGTGATTCTTTGATGTATTATGTTACACCCCAACATCCACTTAAATTTTTATTAGTTTTTGTTTATGAGTTTTATCATTTTGTTCATCATTTAATGAATTTCGTAGAGATTTAAGTGATATTGTGGAACCTATTTTTTTTGATACAATAGGTTTCCCTATGAATAAGGGAGGTCATTAAAAAAGAACCCCCTATAGAATTTATGGGATCTTGGGTTTGATTTATATAATGTTCTCACCAGGAGGGGTCACAATCTGACTAAACAATCACACTTGTCTATAGTTATGGGTTTTTATAGATAATGACCTAAAATTTAAGGTTAAATTGTGATGTGGACCTAAATAGAATCACCCTATCTTTTAGGGGGTTCTATCATTCCATGATGGTGGGAGGTCACTCTGTGATGGGGTCTGCCCAGATTTATTAAAGTGTAGTTTCAAATATTCCCATTTTCAATCTTAAACACATTAGGGGGGACATTTATCATCTAATTTGATCCTATCAACTCCATGGTGAACCCATTATTGTTTCTCTTCTATCCAGGGAATAATCAATCAATTTAATACACCTTTTTTTGGTAATTTCATATAGTCATTTACATTTTCGTCCTTTTCTCATCATTAATAATAATAATAATATAGTCCTAATTAAATTGGGGTCCCTATGGATTGAGTTTTATTTAATGGGTTTCCATGTTTTACAGTCCTTTTGGCATATAATGGTTTATTTTTTCCTTTTTAGGAGGATTGATTCCACAAATAGTTAAAGTGATTAAATTAGGGTTGGTTTCAACATGCCTGACTATTGAAATTTGAAACCATGGTAACATGGATTTCTAACATTATTTTGAACATCTTACGAGTCCCCCAAGTAAGGTGTTGTAAGAACCCAAGTAATTTTAGAATAAATCATTTTCATGTCTGATTACTATTCATTGATTATACTTAATTTAGTCTTATTCAGGTTAAAAGTATTTTTTAATATTTTAGTTAAAAGGAAAACAAAATGATTTCTAACCAAATTGGGTATTCATACATGATATGGTTTTATATAAAATATCAATTTTCAAAATATTAGATTTTAATTAAATTAAATATACATTATTTTTTAATTTAGTATGTACAAATTATCTTAGGATGAATTTTTGAGAAATTTATGAAAAGTTTTATTATTCAATGAATAGTAAAAAATACTCAATTTTATTGGAAAGTATTTTTTATTTTTAGGTATTTACAAATGCACTGTCAATTTTAGATTAGTTTTAAAATTTTAATATTTCATTTAGAATAAAAATACAAATATATACATTTTACTGAATTTATGCATGAATTTTTTATATAATTTTTTTAAAATATAAATGGGGTTTTCTCTAAAAAATAATTTTGGATCATTTTATATAATCAATATTAAATTAAAATGTTCACATTCTATAAATTGAATACTGAAAAAGGGATTTCATAGTTGGAATAATGAAGTCTAAATTGGGTAAATAGGTCCCCATTATTTGTGGTTAGTATGAATAGAAACCCTATAAAATTTTCTTTACCATGGTAATGGTAAAATGTGTTAGTTACAATTAAAAATAACATCATAACGCATTAAATTAATTTAAAAAATAGAATTTATTTCATTTTATGATCCTATTTTTTCCATAAGAATCCAAACTTAAAAAATATGTCATTATTTCCATTTATCTTTGTTTTTAAAAATTTATAACATTTAATAAGAGGTTAATGTCAAAATATCAGTTTCTAGTTTTTTATATCTTTATATATTTTTGACAAGGATAATAAAAAATTATATAATATCCTTAGATTTTAAAAGAAAGACTCTATTCAATAGAGTACAAGATAAAAAACACTGAGTATAAATATACTATGAATAGTAATTATTTATTTATGAAAACTGTAACCTAACCATTGAATTGGTGGGTATAAATATGAAAAAAATTATGAAATATATATAGGTCTTAATAAAAAAATTTATTGATAAATTCTTAGTAAATAATAAATCACTTTTTTTAAAGTCATTTTATTCGTTAAAAAATATATATTTTTGACCAAATATTTTTATTAATTTTCAAGATAAAATATATAAATAACATAATGAAATTTTAGAAAATTTATCTTATAAAATGAAATTATTTTTTGAAATTATCTTACAGTGAAATTTTCATATTTTTCAGATATGTTTATTTTTAATGAACTATGAAAAATAATTAGATATATTGAAAACAATATTTTCATTAGAAGTATTTATTATGTAAAATTATATTTTAGAATGGTTTTAAAATTTTATTAGTCCATTTTATTTTAAAAAATCCAATTATTTATTTAATTTATATTTATTTTTTAATTAAGTATAATTTTTTTATTAAAAAGGGATTTTTCTGGGAAACCATTTTATCACCATTTTATAGTTTAATTTCAAATTAAATTATTAATGTTATGAGTTTCATATTTTTTTTAAATAGATTCTGTATATGGAATCATAATTAAAAAATATGGTAAATCAGACCCTTTTATATTTTGAAAATATTAATAATAATCATAGTAATTTTTTTTACCATAGTAAGGGGTAAATCAGCTAATAAAAGATAAAAATAAAATGATAAGGGATTAAAAATGACCCAAATACATGAATTAATATTATTATATGGCTATATATAATCTATAATCAACAAAAATTCATTTAATTGTTTGGAATGATTTTTACCTTTTTAACATTTAAGG
This sequence comes from Viscum album, assembly GCA_963277665.1. Classification (NCBI taxonomy): domain Eukaryota; kingdom Viridiplantae; phylum Streptophyta; class Magnoliopsida; order Santalales; family Viscaceae; genus Viscum; species Viscum album. The sequence goes on along the minus strand of OY728129.1, from coordinate 579,537,470 downwards.
GATTATAATTCCAAAAATATCACTCTTGATTTTAATAATAATAATATATTTAATATAGATACCAATGGAGGATATGTTTTGTTGTAAATATTATTTTTTAATATAAATAATTTTTTATCATTTCAATTTAATTTCAATTTTTTTGAGGAAATAATTACATTAGAAGCATACACAACCCTGATGCAAAAATTATTCAATTAATAATAAAATTAAATAAATTATTTTAAACATGATTAAAACAATATGATTTTAATGGATATCTATGTTATAATATTTTATAGAGATAAAAATTACTTATTATAGAGGTTTGATTTCATTGGATTTTAATTTCTTTATTTTCATGTTGTTATTAAAGACAAAGTAAATGAATAGTTCTACAATTGACATTAACGATACTTTATAATAAATAATAATATATTAAATTATTTAAAATTCTAAAAAATAGTATATTAATCTATGTTTATGGGATATGGTTGATGAAATAAACCATTATACATTTGTGGTATGGGTTTTTATTTTTTTAAATCCATATTGACCACTTAAAAGGTAAAAAATATTGATATAACCGTAATTGTCAAAAGGGTTACCGAATGGTTAAAACAAAAATATAAAGATAAAAAATTGATCCAGACGAGTAAAAATTTTATTTTCAGTTATGATATAGTTTAATACTCATATTATCTTCTAATATTATCAATTTTGATCCATTTATACTTCAAAAATAATTTATATTATTTTAATATTTTTTGAAATCCCAAAAGTTCCCCTCCCCTCTATTTTGAAAGGGAACCTCTTCTTCACATTTATTAATAACTAAAGAATTTTTTTTCCAATACATACCAAAATAAAATTATAAAATAACTATAATTATTCTATAGGCCTTGTTTGTGAAATAATACAAATATTGGAGGTCTTAATGTGTAAAGAAAAAGTGATTTTCAGAAGAAGAGGTATAATGTTTAATAGATTGTTTTTGTATTATTTCTTCTTCCACATCAATAAAATATTATTAAATCAAAAATATATAATAAAATATGTATCTCATATATTATTATATGTTATTATTTTAATGGAACAACAAATATCTATATTTAACCTCCATCAAATGGGAATAGAATCGATTGTTCATGTGTATGGTGGACTACTGCCTTGCAGACCAATTTAATTTGATATCCATCTCAACCCCTTAAATATTGTTAATATGATAGAATTAATGTTTATATATGGTATTAATGAAAAATTAATCATTCTTTAAAAATAAAATGACACCTATTTTCTAAAATTTTCAGTCACAGAAAAATGAAAACCTCATTCCTACACACATGTGGTATGCCACCTCTATAAAGTGAAGTGATTAATTCTTTATCACCCCACCAGATAGATTATATATATTTGTAAATTAATAGAAATATAATGGTATTTATTATATTATTGTCAATATTAATAGATAAAATAATACTTACCTCTTTTCCACAACGATTCATGAAAATATGAAATGTTAGTCATACATACCTATGATCTACCATCTCCATGATTATATCATAATTAAATTTTCATAGCCATATTTTATTATTGGTTATAAAATTATATTATATGTATATAAATTATAATTATTTCATGATTATTATTATATAGATGATGCAGTAATGACCCCCCAAATCGATTTTGGACATATGAGATGAATATCATTAAACCACCTAAAATGAAATTAAATGATTAAGTAATTAAACATGAAATGTTAATAAGTGAAATAAAAGGAATAATAAAATTGATAATGGTTACAAAGAAATAAAATAATTGAAATAAATTTATTATTTCAGAAGATAAAAAATACACTTTACTAGTTATATTTAAGGTAACAGACTTTCTTTAAAAACATCCCCTTATAAGGTCCACATGAAAAATCTTTTTATTCCATGTTCAAATTTCATGAAAATATTTTATGGATTAGTTTATATGGGAATAAAATAATTATAAATTAAATTTATATCAATTTGGACATTTTTTCCTTTTTTTAAAAAATCATTTTAGAATTTTTATACGGGACATTTTGGTAAAAAGACATAAAGAGTGTTTTATTTTAAAATATAAAAAACGATCTTCCTACAATGAAAACCATTATTTTAAGTGTTGACTAATTTAATGGGTGTTATTTTTTATTCACAGCTAAACCCAAATCCCTTTTTTTTTGTATTTTGGTATTTAAAATGGGTTAAAAAAGTAATTCTAATATCTGAAATTTCTTTTCCTTTCGGTTAAAAATAATTTTTAAATGTTTTATGATGAAAAAACCAAGAATAAATTTTTTATTCATGATATTGTACTTAAGAATTATATGTGAGAAATGGGTGATCCTGATAGTGTTTATTTTATTGGTTGACCCCCATTATAGATCATGAAAAGTAGGGGATGCCGATATATCTTATACCATGGTTGAACACCATTATAGCTCTCCAATGCAATGCATATTATTTAGGTCTTATAAGTTGAACTTGAAGAACTTTATAGGTATCACCAAGATGGTTATTTAGTGTCACATTGATGGTTACTCCATTTATAACCATGATGGTTATTTCAATTGAAACTTTGATGGTCACTCTGACTATGAAAATGATGGTTATTTAAAATGTAACAATATTGGTTACTCCAAGTAAAACTGTGATTTTCATTCTATGTGAAATGGTGAGGGTTAATCCATATTTTAAGGATTCATGAAAATGATTCCAAAGTTTTCCTAAATGTATTATCGAGTCTTTTTTGGGGTTCAAAGGCTTTAATTGAGAATAATATCTCTATTATTTTCATGTGGAAATTATTTCTTTCATCCACTTAATTAATATAAAGATATAGGTAAACGTTTCTTGGTTTTTCATGATTTCAACTAAAAAATTTCATTATTTTTATGTGTTATATTGTGTTTTTTTTTCTCATCCAATATTTGAAATATTTTTCATAGGGATTAAGGATCAGTCAATGGAAATAAGAATCCAAGTTTACATTCGTGAATATTTTTCATGAAAAGTAAACATGTTTTATTTTAAAAGTTTTATTTTGTAGGAAAATGGATATGAAGTAGACGTGTCAACACTGTAGTATATATGTTTTCATGTAAGAGTTATGAATTAACTATCTAAATATATAAACTATAAATGAAACTCAAATGTAAGTGAATTAATTCTTGAGTTATGAACCATGATTAATAATATTTATGATCAGGTCCTTAGGGTTGGTATCAAATGATATGATTATATAAATTTAGAGGTTTGGATTTAATTTAACATAAGTTTAAAGACTTGAATAAGAAAAAAGGATTTAATGTTTGTGAGAATTATTTATTTATGTAAATATAAAGTGTTATATATAATATGGTTAAAGATATCTTAGTGTTTATCCTCTTCACAAGAAAGATTATTACAATTTTAATAATATGATTACACTAACCATTTTTGGGTTTAGTAAATTGATTGATATATAAGGAACCAAAGTAAAAAATCAATGTGATGGAAAATGTTGTTGTTTCAAGAATGAGAAACTCAAAAATGAGAGATTTATTGAAAAATCTTATGGTTATTCTCAACTAGATGTCAGAAGTTATGATTAACAATATGAACCTAGGTGAGTGTCTAAAACCATCATAGAAATTAGAAATGTTGATCCATGGATTTTTAAGTGAGAATGATCATAAAGGTAATAATACTTGATAACCAATGTTTAATGAACTAGGTAAGAAGAACCCAAGAAAATTTCATAAAATAATCGGATGATATTTTGTATGTGGTAAAAGAGGGAATAAAGTAATAATATACTATGAAAAAAATGAGGCATTTTGTTAACACTAAAAATGAATAATGTTCTTCCCAAATAATATATTGAATGATTTCATTGTGGGGAGTATTAAAATTATGAAAATTAATATCCTAAGGGGGAATCTAAATAGTAGAATTAGCTAAACCATATAGATAAATTTTTATCAATGCCTAATTCCCTTACAGTTGAAGATGAAAAAACTAAAAATTACATATGAATGATATGGATTATATTTTGGATTGTGTTTCGATATTATAAATATTATGACATGATTAATTTTTTATAAAAAGGGAGTATTATAGGATAATATATAAAAATCAGGTTAATAAAGAATATTAAATGATTTATCTTTCTACATATATAAACTCAAGACTTATGATGTAGTGGTATATTTAAGTTTTTTCATAAGTTTATTGGACTGGACACCATTATTGAGTATTTTTTTTTGATATAAATAATTTTGGAGAATTTTATGGAGTTTTGGTAGATGTGTGAGGTATAAGTAACCTTTAAGATTAACATGTGATTTTTGTAAAGAAGACTTGTATATTCATTTTTTTGAGATAAGTTAAAGGTATTGATTATTAATAGTGTTTATATAATATTTTATAATTAAGGTTATCTTGGAGGGTGTTCATAATATATTTGGGAATGTTATATGAATAATATTAATATAGTATTATAAAAAGGATAACCCACATGTCAGGAAGTAACCCCTTATATCTGATAGGGCAATAAAGCCTAACCTAACAATTGATGGGCAACATGGTTAGATCACTTAACATTAGTCTACGTGATGTATTGATTAGTATGAATTAATTTAATTTCTTAAAAGGTTTTATAGATAATGATTATGTTGATTTGTGGAACATATGTTTTATTAGAGAGATAACCACAGGATTGAAAGGGGTTTTATTGATTAGGTGATTAATATTATATTGTAATAAGTATAATATTTTGGAACCATATTTTATATAGGTAAATAAAATATTCTGGGATTTCATTTTAGTATTTTATATTTAATTATATTTTGGAAATAAATTTGATTTTAATGAGGCTTTATGGTAATTATTGTTGTTTATGGAATTGATTAACATATATTGTTATCTATTTTTTATGAGACATTAATACTTATTGATGTTATTTAGAGATAACAATTAAATTAATTTTGGATTAATATGTGATTTAATCATTCTAATATTTGGTTTTCAATATCTACCTTGAATATTTTGAACAATATTAATATTAGTTATTTATTTAATGATCAATGTTCAAATTTGGGTAGGATTTGGAGATTAATATTATATTTATTCATATGAAGGTTTTTTATTTTGGGAATTATCCCATTTTTTAACCATTTTGGAATTTCATAATGTATAAACACCATAAGGATAACTTGTTATAATTTGTGGATTATATGATCTATTAGATGTTTATTTTAATTTTTTAGGCATAAAGAAAATCATTATTAATAGTAATTATTTGGGGAAAGATAGGAGACAATAGTGGAAATTGATAAAATGATAAATTTTTACTTGTTATTTAAATAAACTAACTTATATTTTTAGTCTAGAGGAAAAATAAATTTCTAGAAAATAGGAACAATGATATTTAAAATTTTTTATTCTGTACCTTCATCTCTGATGAATTTATGTTCTCCCCACCCATCATAGATTTTGTATTTTATGGTCATTATATTTATCCTGAACATTTTATATATTAATAAGTATTATCCCTTAGAAATTATGTTTATCATACATTTCTAAATTTTTACATCCAAATTTTTATCCTACTTATAATCCTGGTTAAGAGTTATTTAATATTTCAATCATACATTCTTTTCTCTCTTTTAATATGAAGCTTCTTGGAATATTTTTACGATGTGTTATTTCAACAATGGTATTTAAAAATGTCAAACCACTTACTTCATAGAATATTTTAAAATTAAAAGGAAAATATTTATTAAATGTGGGATAATGTAATATAATATTATTTTAAAATAAGACTATATTCTATAATATATATTATTAGCAACATCGAGTGTAAAGGAACCACAAAATATTATTATTTAATTATCACCATAATTAAAAATCCATTGAATTGTAGTTTATGAATATGAATATATATATATATATATATAGGTCCTAATAACCAAAAGGTTTCAATTAATTATTGGCAAATAAAAAATAATTTTTTTGTAAAGTCATTTTATTAATAGAAAACATGTTTTCCTCAATAATGGTTTTTATTGTTTTCTGTGAGAAAAATTTATGGTTAGTTTTTATAAATTTTTTAAAATTTATTTTATAAAATTAACTTCATTTTTAATTAGTCACATAAAAATAACCTTATGGTGAAAGTTATAGATTCTTTGGAATTTTTTTTTCTGTGAAAAGTTAAAATACAATTTTTTATTTAAAATATTATTATATTTGAAATTTGTTATAATGTAAAATTAAATTTTGAATAGTTTTATAATTTAATTATTTATTTTTTAGAATAATACAATTATGATTTAAAATTAATTTTACACTTGAAATTAGTATAAAACAATTAAAAATGTAAAGGGAAGTTTTTTTAAACAACATTTTTTCAATTTTTTAATGGTTTAATTTTTAAATAAAAATTTTCAATTCCCTATTTTTAATTTTGAAAAATAGATTTTTAGATTTCAATTTTGGAGGTATTTTTTTTTAAATTGGTCTATTTTAGGTTTGATTGTTATGAATCATGACATTAGTTATTTTTGTTACCACGACAATTAGAAACTTTGGTAATTAAAGTTAAAAAAATATAAGGACTAAATTAAGACCCCATCACTTGAAATAATTTTATTAGATGAGTATTCCATGTCCATAATCATCCAAAAGTATATTATATGTGTTTTTTTCATTTGGAAATGATTTTTTCCTTTATAATATTTATGTAAATACATATCTAAAAATTTCACACTATTTCTTTTAATAACTATAATATTTTTAACATAGGGATGAAGATAGGATATTTTCCGTGATAAAGTAGAAAATTTCAACAAAAATTATTATTTTTATCATGGTAAATTAATTTTTATATTTGTATAATAAATAATTGCATTAAAATATTATGTAACACAAATAGAGTAATTATTTATTTAATAGAAAAGTAAAATAAATTATATTAATATTTTTTAAAATAAATGATTTAAATGAATTTTTATGTTACATTCTTTTTGAGAAAAATATAAAATATTTGATAGGTTTGGATAAAGGGTATTCTAATTCCTTTATTTTCATTATTTTATTAATGTCAAAGTAAATTAGTAGTTCTAAAATTAACATAAATTATATTTTATAATAAAAAATAATTTATTAAATGATTTAAAATTCATAAAAAAATAGATTTAGTCATGTGAATGGGATATAGTATATTAGATCAAACAAGGTCCATTTATGAGACTTTTTTTCTTTTATTTTAATTATATTATCCCATTAAGTGTTAAAACCATTGATATCACTCTATTTGTGAAATGGTTTAACGATTGATTAAAACAAACAAATAAGGGTAAAAATGTGATCCAAACGTTTCCAAATTTTATGGAAGGATTTTATTTTTACTGATAATAATATTTAATTATAATATTATCAATTTTAATCCATTTATACAACAAAATTAACTTATATAAATTTATATTTTAGGAAATTCCAAAAGTGCCCATCCACGCTCTTATAAAAGGGGACTTCTTATTCTCATTCATTCACACCTCAAAAACAATTTGATTATTCCAATACAAACTAAAATACATTTATATAATCCCTATACATGTTCTTTAAGCATTAGTTTTTTCATAATTCCAAAATTATAGGTATTAAGGCGTAAAAAAAGAGAGATTGTTCAAAGAAGAGGAATAGTGTTTAAATGAAAACTTTTGTTTTATTTCTTCTAATAGAACATTTAAATGATCATAAACCATGAATATATAATACAATAAGCACATATAATATAATTATATGTTATTATGTTAATTTAATAACCTATATCTTTCTCCAACATCTATAAAATGGGAATGGACTCCATCGTTCGTGTGTATAGCGGACTATCGTCACACAGATCAATGTAATTTGATTTCCATAACCAAATCTTACGAAAGCTTGTAATAATAGAATTAATATTTATATATGAAATTAATGACAAAATTTTACTTCTATTTATATAATATAAATTCTATTTTATTATATTTTTTTCATTAATAAAATATAACATTGTTCTTGCGTATGTGTGGAATACCACCTCCACAATGTGATGTGAATCGTTATTCATGAAAACATATCATAGATTATATATATGTTTATTTAATGAAAAAATATGGTATATATGATATTATTATAATTATATAATGATAAAATAATAGTTATCTCATTTCTAAATTGATCAAAAATAATACTTACCTTCTTTCTGAAATGATCACTAAAAAATGGAAGCGTTATTCATGCGTACACCTTCCATCTCCATGATAAAAATAAAGCATATATTTTATAAAAATATTTAATGATATATTATAAAATTATAATTGATATATAAAGATATTAATTATTTTATGTTTATGATTATGGATATGATTGAGTAATGACCACTTTGACATTAGTCAACATACTGCAGCTATTTTGGACATATGAGCCGAATATCAGCACAATATGTAATGCCAACATAAATGATTACGTAATTTTATTAAGTGTTAATAAGTGAAGTAAAAGGTATAAATAACATGAAAAATTTTCTTGAAAAATTAAATAATTAACATTTGTTTATTATTCTGTAAGATAAGGACCACATTTGACGACTCAGACTCAAGGTAAGGGACATTCTTTTAGAATTCCTATTGTAAAATCTACCTTCAATATTATTTCCATCAATGTACATATTTAATAAAATTATTTTATGGTTATATTTAATATTAAATAATATAATTATAACTTTCTATATTTTATTTCGTCAAAAAAAATTCAATAGGATCCTTTTTATGTGTTTTATATGGTCTTTTTTGATAAAAAGGAAAATGCATTGTTCAATTTAAACATATAATGTTTCAATAGATTTTAATAATTATAAAAAAGTTATTTTAATATTTAATTTCTTTAAAAACTTTCATGTGCTATTTAACGAAAAACCATATTTTTCTTTTTCTCGGTATTTTATTATTGAAAATGGGTTAATAAAATTTAATATTAATATATGACTTTTTTTCATAAATGTAATTTTATTTAGGGTTTTATGATTAAAATTAAATGAATAAAAGGTTTTATTAACGATATGGTACATGATAAGTATATATGATAATATAGTTTTCTTGATATAGCTTATGTAATGGCTTGAACCCCATTAAAGATCATAAAAATGTGGGAGCCCAATATAGCTAATGCGAAAGGTGAGCCCCAATATTTCCCTCCAATGAATTAGGAAAGATTTATGTTTGGAAGTTAACCATGAGCTTTATTATATGTACACCAATTATGTTTACTTCAAGTGCAATTATGATGGTTACTCCATGTATAATTGTGATGGTTATTTCATGTTTAACATTGATAGTTACTCCATGTATAACTGTGATGGTAATTTTAAGTGTAACAGTGATGGTTACTCTAAGTATTGCTGTGATGGTTATTCCATGTGCAATATAAAGGGATAATCCATATATAATACTCATATTAAAATGATTCCTGAAGTTTCTTACATTTATTATATATGCATGATATGGGTTTTAAGAGTTTTCATAGAGAAAAATGTGTGTGTTATTTTCATGTGGAAATGATTTCTTACATCTATGAAATAATATTAATATTAAGGTAAAACTTTCATGGGTTTTCATATTTTTCACTGGAATAATTGATTTATTTAATTTTATGTCACTTAGTGATATTTTTTTCTCATCCCAATTTATTAGTTTTTTCCATAGTGTCAATGGATGGGTAATGGAAAATAAGAAGTTATGTTGGATGTTATGATGATTTTCCATGAATTTAATACAAGTTTAATTTTAATTATTATATTTTTTTTTTGGTAAAAATGGATACTAATTCAAATGTTCACCAATGTATATATGGGTTTTTATGTATGATTTATTACATAATTATCTAAAACTATAAACATTTAAATATTCTCAAAAGTAATATAATGAATTCTTGATTTAAAACTGATGATTTATAATGTTTAAGGTCAAGTCCTTAAAAATTATTTTTAGTAATACATGGATATTTTAATGATGAATTATTTTTATATCATGATAATTCATTATAAATATTTAGTTATGATTAAATTACCTAAATTATTTAACCAATGGTGAAAGAATTTGTGGGAAAGTAGTGGAAAAATGATGTCAAGGATTTTAAGAACACAAAATGTAATATTTTTTTGGTTCAGTTATAGTTATAAAAGAATTTAATAAATAAAAATAAAATATTATCTATTTTTTAATAGAGTAGATTATAATAATTTTTTTTGTTTTTTACAGTCAAATTAAATGAATTTCTCCAAAAATGACATTATTATATTTGATAATAAAAATTATTTCATTTATTTTTAAATTTGTAAAAAATAATTTATTTATTAAATTTTATTTTATATAGTTTAAAATATCAAAAAAAATTATTTTTTGGGTAAATTTTCATTTTATTTTAAGTTTATATACACATAATAAAAAAATTAGTGATATCACTATATTTTTCAAAATGGTAATTAAGGTTTTAAAATTAAAATATAACGGTAAAAACATAATCCAAACTTGTAAAAAATTAATTGGATGAGATTATTTTAACAAATACACATCTTCGATTCTTTTTATATAAATTTTAATTCACTTGAACATGGAAATTAAATTATTTTAATTTAATTCATTAAGTAATTCCATGACTGCCCATACCCTCACTCATAAAAGGGAAACTCCTATAAAATTTTATTCAAACATAAAATCCTTTTTTTATTTGAAAAATACTTACCCAAACCCATTAATTACGTACCTACCAATTTCTTAGAGTCTATAGTTTTATCATAAAACTAGCCAAGGAATGATTAAGGTATAAACATAATGTGGTTGTCCAAAAAAGATCTACAGTCCATAACCAAGTATTTTAATTTTATTTCTTCTTCAATCTCATTAAATTTTTTTAAACCAATGAAAAATAATAAAATTGTTGTATTTTATATACTAACATGTTATTTTTTTAATGGTATTAAATACATCCATATCAACTTCTTTCAAATTGGTAATGAAACTATAATTAATTTGTATAGAGAGCTACCGCCACATGAACTGATGTAATTTCATTTACATCACCACCTCTCACAAATGGTTATAATGACAGATTTAGTGTATATATAAATATGATATTAATGATATATTTATCATTATAAAATTATAATATTTCATCTAATTTCTTATCTTTCCATGATGTTCATGAATAAGTTTGGATTACTACCTACACGAACTGATGTGATTCATTTTTAATAATCAGATCACATTGATTATGTATATATATTTGTTGAAATAAATAACTTGATATTTATTATATAAGGATAATTATTGAATGATAAAATAATACTTACCTTATTTCCATAATGATCATAATAAAATATAATCATTACTCATGTGTACATATGTCTTACCATCTCTATGATTGTAACATAGTTAATTTTTCATAACCAAATTTCATTATTGTTTTCAAAAGTATAATTAATTTATTAAAATTATAATAATGACATGATTATTATTTTAATTTGATGAAAAAATGAATTCTATGAATATAGTCAACATACTAAAATCATTTTTGACTTATGAGTTGAATACCATAAAACAACTAACTTTAATTTCATTGATTATGTAATTAACTATAACATGGTTATAGATTAAATAAATGGAATAATAAACATGCGAAATTTTATTAATTAATTAAATGTTTAACTTAAATATATTATTTAGGAGGATAAATAATTTATGTGTCAAGTAAGACTTGAGTAAATGGATACTTTAACTTAAAACAACATTTTAAATGTTTTAATGATTTATTTTCTAATTTATTTAAGAGAATAAGAACTTTCCCAAAATGGAAAATATCCTTTATTAAAATAAAAAAGTTACAAAATTCTGAAAAATACATATACAAAAGTATCTTTGAAAAAATAGGAAACATCATCAGGTGCATCATTAAGCCAAATAAAATCCAAATCAACAACCCCTTTATTGACCAACTCATTTAATAAGTAATTTTCATGCCAATATGCATGTGTGATGTTATAATTACTGGGAAAAAGTGATTCTATGAATTTCATCCACTTAACATCTAGCTACCATGATATCTGAAAAATTCCATTTTTATATCCTTCACAACATTGGTGGTGTCGCATTTAAGACACAAGTTATTCCATCCTCATTGATTTTCCATTTCAACTGCACTGATTATAGCCATCATCTACACAAAAAGAGATGTATTGATACAACCTAGACTGTATAATAATTCGATTTCCTCACTTTTTTTTTTCAAAATTTCACAATATTTATAAGTTCCTGGATTCCATCTAGAATCTTCATATGTGTTACATTTAATCCATCTCATGGGTGGATAAGTCAACATTACTTATAAAGTTTCAGATGGTGGATGAAAATTTCTTCAAATTCCATGTCACTTAAGAAAAATAAAATCATGTATACAATTATCAAAAAATATATTTTAGAGGTAATTGGTATTATTCACAGTCAAAATAATTTGATAATGAGTTGATAATTATAAAGAGGTGGTATTTCCATGAAGAATATTATTTCAGATCGACCATAAAATGTATTTTACATCCAAAATTATAGCTATAAAGGCATTTATAATCATATTTGTGAGGTGAAGTGTCATGCATGCAGTGAGGTGTTCCTGAATATAGGCTGTGCGGGGTATCCCCACTTTGAATAGATTAGAAAAAACTACCCATAAGGTTCTATCTGTAGTAAAACTAAGGATTAAATAGTCAATATCATCCCTATTTTGATTACATAAGACACATTTTTAGCCTAATTAAATTTCGATATAATGAATAAATTCATTAGTTGACATTTTATAATGCATCACACTCAAAGTAAGATAGAATATAGATAGAGTAATCCATTTTTTACTCATAATCACAACCCAACTAATTTTATTTTCTTGAATTTCTTATCAGTAAAATGATTTAGAGAAGATAATTCCAATTGTGAAAGGTTCCCAAATAAATAAGTCCTCACAATTTAAAAAAAAATTATTAATAACAATTTATTTGACATCAATAGGACTGATATCTAAGGAGGACTCCATTTTCAATTCGATTGAAATATTTGTATCTATATCTAGATCAATAGAATCTAAAATATTAAGAAGAGGCATGTATTTTCAGTTATCTTCCCAAAAAGTCAAAGATGATTTGATATTATCTATCTAGTAAGAATTCAATGAAATAATATAATAAGAATCCTTAAGGGAAGGATATATAAAAGAATCAACAAGATTTAAATCCCTAGATCACCTTAGAAATTAAATTCCCTCTGACTTTCCAATAACGTGCCTCGATGTAAAATTATATTATAAACATTTACTAAATTTGTAGTGTTTCTTTTTATTCCAAGGTTTCTATAATCAATAGTTTGATAACAATACCCCCTTGGTCATTAGCATGTGTTCTATGAAGGATTCTTCCACTCTAGAAAATGTTTTTAATAGATATGCCTATACTATTAATGATAGAATCCAACGATTTATAAATTATAATCAAATAAAAAAATTAGACACAATAACAACTTTCACATGTATAATCCTACATACCATTAACATAGTTTTTCATTTCCAGGTGGATAATTGATTTCAAATTTTGACCACAATACCAACAAAATGAGTAACACGTGGTTTTACCCAAAATATAGGAACACCTAAAGATGTGAATGGAAGATGATAGAATCTGGTTCCCATCTCTTTAATGATTTAAATTTTTATGGTTGTAGAAATATGTTCTAGAAGTATAAGAATTATTTCATCCAAATGATCTTCTATCCTGAGAGATTTTCATAACTATGAATAGAATTTTTAATGTTCTTGAAATTTATCTTATCAAATTTAGTGAAAATAATAATATCATTTACAAATAATAAATAAGTAGGATTATCAAGACCTATGGAAGCTTTAATAGGTTTTATATTTCAAGTATCATCCATGTTGAGAAAAATCTGGCTCAAAATATTTTCTAAAATAGATAAAATAATGGTTGAAAGGGGATAACATATTCTAACACCTCTAAGACAAGTGAAGTGTCCCTTGGGAGATCCATTTATGAGAACTAATATATGTGTTGAGATACTAAGCATTTTGACTAATTTAATAAAATCCACATCAAATGTAGAACAAGATAGAACATTGAAAAAACTCCCCAATCATACGTATCAAATTCAGTATTAATATCGTGCCTAAGTGAAATATTTATGTCCTTATTGGAAATACTATGAAAATTATCACACTAAATGGAAGTTAGATGGAAATATTGAATTGTGTTTCCTTTGATGAAACCAAACTAATTTGGGGAGACAACCATATTTTCAATGTTAGCTATCATGTTAGCATATATGTTCCTAATTATATTGTATATTCTATTGAAAAGAGACACAATATTGGAAAGATAAATCCCCTTTTTATTTTCCAATTTCAGAATATGGGATAGAAATTGAGTATTGACGCCCTGTGTGAAGTGAACACATTTGAAAAAAAACTATCATGTTTTGAAATATCACTATGTATGATCTCCTAGAATATAATAATGAAATGGTTTGTAAACCTAACCATTTGAGGAGATAAATATATATTTATACCAAACAAATATTCTTTAATTGAAAAATAGAGATGAATTGCAGTGATACATAGTTTATCCTTATTATAAATAATTATGGTAATGGTATATTTCCATAGATAAATTCTAGTGGTTGGACCATTAATGAGTTTTATTTAATAATAGAAAACATGAGTAGAGAAATCCGATGTATTCTGATAAAATCTCCATTATCAGTAAGAATAACCAACAATATCTTCATTTTCCTCATGTTTTAAAGAGTATTGAATTATTTTATGTTCCTATCATCCTCCTTGAGCCATTTAACAAATAAGGGTTTTCATTTCGTACATTCTTTGATGTTAATAATGATATTGAGATCATGTGTGATCACATTTTCCTACTGATGATATATGGGAAAATCACACCAATTATTTTCATCTTGAATAGAGTGAAGTAAGGATTATATCAAGGAAATATTTTCATAATTGTGACTGAAACACTATCGACTCCAAATTTTAATAATTTTATATGAACTTTATAATGAAATACACAATCGAAGGAATAATCCATATAACTAAAATTATTCCACGTGACTTGAACCAGTTTTCAGTAATCAGTTCGAAAATTCTATGAATTGTTAGATATGAAATGAAAGGGTGGTTTAACCTCTCTAGTGAAAATATTTTTAAAAATATGGTGATAGTCTGAGTGAACTCTAGTAGGAGTAGTTCAGAAAAGAGAGTCCCAATGATTGAGGGTTTCATTATTTACAAAATCTCTATTCTATTTTTTGGCCATCGTTTTTTATGTTGCTTTATGTACTATGTGTATTTTTAACTCACAAAGATAATTTCATATGGATTAGTATTATCAATAAAAGATCTGAAGTCTCTAACTTATGTAGTGGAGTTGACCATGACAATCCTCTCATATAGGTTACAAATATTATTTCATTACCATAAAATAATGACTAATAGTAAATAAATTATCTATCGAAATTATTTTTGAAATATCATCTAGCCTCAAATATTTTTGGACCTAACGAATTTTATTAAAATTACTAGAATGAAATCTGTATATTAGTTTGTATCTGATACTATTTAGACAAGAAAATATATCAAGAAACTTTCTTGGGTTAAAAAATGTCAAGGAGATCGAGTTTATGACATCTTATGAAAGTCCTAAGAGAATTTTTTATTCTGGGTTAGAATGGCCCCGATAGATCCAAAAAAGGATCCTCAATTAAACTTATTCCTGGAACAAGTGCCCAATTTTTTATTCCCACCAAATTTTTTATTCATGGATGATTTCCTAGTAGGAATAGATTTCTTATAACCATTTGAAGTGATTTCAGCCTTTTCTTTACATTGTGTATCTGGACTAGAGTATCCACTAACCTTAATTTTCTCTAAAATTATTATGGAAGGGCATTATACATCATCTAAAATAGCCTCTTTACTGCCCACATGGTTCAATGATGCATGATCTATTACTACTTAAAAATTAGATACATTCTAGATAGACATTAGAGTATATGATGTTAGGGGTTCCCTTCCTTTTATACAATATATATTATTTTACTTCGTTAAAAAATTTCTAACGATAGAGGAATCATTACTAGAGTGAGTAGTAATATCTATAATATTTTCAACATTTACTAAGAGATATATATAATTTTAAAGAATAGATTTGATATCATTGTGATCATAATTACAATTAATATATCCCTGAACAAAATATACCTTTTGTGCATTATCAATTTGAGGGGAGGTTATATTTACTTTTCCATAATTATCATTTATTTCCATCTAAGAAGATGATTGTTTTGATAAAATCGAAATTTAAGGCAATGTGTCATTGTAACTATTATATTACGTAGGTTTCATGGATGTTATAGTAGTATGTCAGTTAAGGTACCTATTTTGTAATATATTGGAGGTATATTCTTTAAAATAGGTTGACTCTAATCATCTATAATATCAATATGTATACCCCCATCATAATCCTTAAAAGGATTAATGGAAGAATCATTAATTCTATTTTGATTTTGATTAGTAGGATAATGAACCCTATTCTTCAGATTAGGTGAAGCATCCTTATATTGATCAGGTACGTCCTGATGAAAATCCATTATCAAAGGAAACATTCCACACATATTAAATGGAACATTTTTTACTTTTTTTATTAAATGAAAAAAGGAATCTTCTATTTTAATGTTTATTCCATCAATGTATTTTCCTTCCACCATTGAAATTATTTGAAATTTTTCTTCCTTTATAATATTCCACGTTTTATTAAAATAAATACACATTATTCATATATTATGGGTATTTTAGTTTTCAAAATGGGGTTTTAAATATAAAGGGTGTTCCGATATCTGATGAGGTTTTTTATAAGGGATCCAAAGTGTTTTTCAAGTGTTTTAAGATGAAATAGTGTAATATTGAAATTCTTTTTTCATTATATGGTAATTAATCATTATAGATGATAACAATTAAGATTGATATAACTCATATGATAGATGACCATGAAACAACATATACGATAGGTAAGCCTGATACATCTTATACAACTTGTGAGGCCGATATGGCTTATATGATTGGTGAGCTCGATATAACTCTCAAATAAATTGGGTAACTTTCCTTGTCTTCAAAGGATATAAATATGGAGATAACCATAAATTATTATCTTTTGGATATTAATTGGTTCTAGTCATTTTTAACATGGATTTTGAATATAATGATATAATTTTCCTAAAAAAGATTTATTTTTCTTACTCTAGTTTTTTTATTCTATTTGAAAAAGAAATTGTTTTTTTCTTTTGGATCTGATTTATTCTATATTCTAAAACAACACATGTTTAATGGTAAAAATTATCACAATTTTCTAGGTTTTATCACTATAATAATATATTTTTTACTTTTATTTCCCTAACTATGTTTTTTGTGCTCATCATATGTTTTTAAATGTTTTTACAAGGATGAATGATTAGAAAGAATAATGAAGAAGTCAATTTGAAACTCATGAATATTTTTCGTGAAAATAAAAAATGTTCCCATTTAATGGTTTTATATTTCTTGAAAAAATGGATATTGAGTAGTAGGGTCAACCTATTAATATATGGGTTTCATATTCAAAATTTATGACCAAATTCTCTAACACTCTAAACTGTAAAGATACTAGAAATACCTGGAAGTGAATTATTGTTTTAAAAATGAAATCATGGAGTAAATAAAGATCAAATACTTATATTTTATATCATTGGATGGTTTAAATAATTTTATAGGTTTATATAATTTTAGTAAGTATCCTTATGAGATTGTAATTTATGGTTATCCTGATATATGATTTCAAGATTACCAGGATACTTCATCAAAACTATGTTTGATTAGAATGATTTTTCCTAATGGAAATAGATAAGGTGAAATTAGAAGACATTAGGAAGACAATTTCCATTTGAATCAGCAACCTATAATGGTTGGAATTTGAATTGATGAATTTATTTTAGAGATGAATTGGATAACATATGCTATAAATGGTGGTTAAATCCATGTTAGAGATAAATTAGATCTACCGCAAAAGAACATGTCGATAGTTAAAGATTTTATGAAATAAAACCCTCAGGATTTCAGTGAAACCTCAGATCTAGTAGTATCTGAAGGATGGATCAATGATCACGAAAAGATATTTGATGTCATGGGATGTTCGGAAAATTAATATTTAACTCTTTACATTGATCATTTTTACATTGGATCTTGTCATTGGTGGTCATTAGTTAAGAATAACAGAGAGGGTGATGATTTTTATGTCATGAAATAAGATACATATAAGGATATTTTTTTGATAAGAATTTCCTTGTGGTTTCAAAACACTTAATGGTCATACAATTATTGTAATTATAGTAAAAATGTTATGATTTAGAAGCCATATAAGATGAAAATTTTACAAGATTTTCTATGTACACACCAACTATTATTTGGGACTTAGACAGTAAAATTACAAGGTTATAATCAATATTGTAGTCAATTTTACAATGTGATTTGGCTACATGAGAATTTAAAAGTTATGAGATTTTTTCTGTTGAGAATGTTGATATGAATATATTTGACAGTTATGTTCTATAAGATTACAAGAGTATGTAGTTATTATGGTTGAAATAAATGTATAATAAACCAACTAAAAATTCTAGATGAAAGGAAAAAACATGTTCCCAGTTTGGTATATTTATTTAAGGAATGTTTTATTGGTTTTCTAAATAATTATCAATATTGAAATTTTGGTCAAATGAAGCATGTATATAATGAAATACGTCCAATACAATCCAAAAATTAGGTAACCGATATCCAACCAATGGTGACATGTTTTAGTCATAATGATTTGTGGAATTATAATAACATGTAATGGACCAAACCATTACAGTCTATTACATTGTGGGAAATATGGTGATTGAGGTGTCCTGGGAAGTCAATGTGACTCATTTCAACACTTTACAAAAATTATATATTTTCCATTTTTTCCAATGGTTACTCTCTCAATGGTGTCTCATGCCGACGATGTCTTAGCACAATGGTGTCTCACGCCTATGGTGTCTCACCCTAGTGGTGTCTCACCCTACCAGGTTCTCACCACGATAGTGTCACACTATGTTAGTGTATCACCTTGGAAGTGAATCGCCAGTGGAAACTCACTCTAGTAGTGGCTCACTAGTGGTATCTCACCCCGACGGTTTCTTGACGGATGACGTCTCGTCTGGAGGTTCATTTTTCTTAGAGATAGGTGTCCCTAGAGGTGTCTCATATTGATGTGTCTTTATTGGTGGTGTTTACCATGGTGGTGTCTCATTGATAGTGGTAGGTGGGTCATCTTGACAGTGCATCATCTATTTGTTCATTAGCTGGTGGTTTCTTGTTAATGATGCCTTGTCCAATGGTGCCCTATCTGGTGGTGTGTCATTGGTAGTGCCTTGTGATCAGTGTTTCCAATTCTTTTAGTTTCACCATTTATCATAACTTTCATGGACATAAGATGGATTTAATGACAAATTTTAATGGTTTTAAGGCCTATTAAAAGGCCATAAATTATATCATTATTTTCCATATGGTTATGAGGATTTGAAATGATTAAACCATGTAGTCTTGGTCAGATCCGCCTTTAATGTAAATATCAAAACTGTATCTAATCTGATACATAGATCAGATCTTCCTAAAGATGAATTATCTTTACCCTTGTTCATCAATTCCTACATTATCTTGAGACTGAACATCCCCAAAGCCCTATTATTTGGATATTTTTTCCATTTTGGTTCAGTATTCCATAGAGAGTGACAAGATATATGCGCAACCCTATTTGTTTTTGCAACTACGAAGTGTCGATTTTTCTACTTCTAGGTTATTTTCTCCATAATCGTTCTAAACTTTGCATCATGTGGGATGGATATATAGATTTTTTTCCATTGATATAATAGTCGATTATAGATTAATAATGAAAATTTAATTAGATTAAGATTAAATATACATGGTATGGGGACATGTGATACATGATCTTGATGTAAATTTGATTTTGTTATTTAATGTGATTTTTATGGGCTAAAAACCCACAAAAAAATCATGTATTTTGGGGGTCCTTGTTTTCATACTGTATGGTTATGGAATGCATCTTTTTTGGATCCTTATTGATTGATTATAAAAAAATGTTGGTTAAACACATATATTTTTATAATAAAGGGATGCATTAGGATCATACAGTTTTTGTGAAAACCCCAAAAATAACAAGTGGAATTAAATAAGGGATGCCTTATAAATCTAAAAAGCTGTTTTTCCTTGGTACATGAGATGATGTGATGTGTGGGTTTGTAATGGATTGGGTGCGTGGGGGAAGTGGATGAAATGTGGTTATACAGTGGGGCTATGATGGTTGTTGTGTGATGATGTAGAAGGGATGTATAATTTGGTAGTGATGTAACTTGTTAATGGATGTAGTTGTGAGTTCAGAGTTGGTTTTGTGAGTATAATGAACTGGACCGATGAGTTTTAATAAGGATATTAGTTTTAGTGTTAGTAATTTCCAGATTCATCTCCATTAATAACTTTCAGAATGATTTACCCCATATATATAGCTTATGGTATGATGTTTAATTAATGTAAAGTGTGTCAATTTACCATGGTTTATCTCCTCCAAAATGACTGTAACTATGTTTCATAATGTGTGTAGTGTTTGATAATTTCCTAGGTAGTGATGGAATAAATGAATAAATGTGTAAATGTTTTTATAGGTACTTGTGATGGTTTGGTTAATGAGATCAAATTGATTAAGGAAATATTAAATGATGGTTGTGTGATTAAATTTGGCTGATGCTAAATAATGAATTTTTTTTGTTGAACATAGAGGGAATGTGAATCCATTTTAATGATGGTTGTGAGATGGTTTTTTCATTTATGGACCCATAGGTTGGTTTGGAGTGTGATACTATACAAATATTTGTATATTATTGTGATTTATATATGTTCCCCACCCATATTGAGCACTATGTGCTGAACACCCACATAGTCATGTAGAGGGTGTTTTTTCCAACATCTAGTGAGGACACCAGATGCCTAGGAACCCAATATTTTCCACTATCTCTTCTAGGAAAGGTTGGTATGACATATCTTGTGATAGCCAAAGATATATTAGTGCTTTAGATGGTGGTTTTTATGGAACAAGAGTTTTTATTCGAAGGGGTTTTTGGCCTAGGTGTGTTCGAGCAAGATGTGATAGACCAAGTGTTTACGGGCACAATGGTTGTTTCCCTACTATCTTCAGGATGCGTTTTGATGAGTTTTCCCATGTGTCCTCAGTATGAGATGTGATGTGATGTGTTTTGAGGCCAAGGATTGTGTGAGTAGGATGTTAGGGATAGGTGTGTGTTTGCAGGAAGTGATATGAGGAATAGGTATGTGTGGGAAGGATGAGATGTGGTATATAAAATGGAAGGTGGCATCAGGATGTACGGCGTTGGGAAAGAGAAGCATACTAGTGAGAAAGTGGTGTGTGGTTACCAATTATCAATGTTCTGTATAACATATTATATAACATGACATGTGTTACTTGGTGAGCGTGTCTTAGTGAGGTTGGGTTTGCACAAGAAACCTGTTTAGGTGTTTGGTTTTTTATTTTCTCATGGGGGAATTGTTATGGTTCTTTCATATGTGCATGAGATACAATGGATTTCTTACTGAGTATAATTATATTTTCATCCTAATATATAAAATTGTTTTCAGGTTTCTAGTTGGAATATGTAGACCGTGTTGGGCGTTACTAGCTCGGGCCATGAGACAATTGATGTGTCGCTATATTAGCTTACATTTGGGTATTCAATTTGGATAATTTAATATTTTTTTACCAGTTATACTTTTTATGCATATGAGATGGTTTTTGGATTCCTCTTTTATATATGTAATTGAGTTTTGTGGATGATTCATCTTTTCTCTCGATCACATTTTTATAATGTGTAATGCCTCCCATATTTTGAGATTTATACACACATTGTTCTATTAACCAACCCTAGGCCTACTGGATGTGGGACTCGTGGGTTAATTATCTATTATTATTCATTACCTTCTTGGGAGGGGTACCTTTGGGGGGAAGGGGTCATGATAGAGTGGTATCTAAGGTGATGGTTGATAGACATGATGGATTTTTGTGTTTAGAACAATAGGGATTGCATGATGTGGTATGGAAATAGTTCAAGTTGACCATGGTGCATTATATAAGCTAGGGAGACTGGTTAGTAAACATGATTCTGTCCCCCATATCTTGTCAGAAACTCGGATCTTATTGAATGGCCAATTGAGATGGACCGACTTATAGGGTAGAGACCTAGGAGAGTTACATGCATCATGATGACTTGTGTTCTTGATTGAATCGGGTTGTTTTGGAAAGATTAAAATTAGTTAAAACAAATATTAATAATAATTTCATACTACTCAAGTGTATGAAATTCTTGTTTTCATCTCAACTATGGATCCTATTCATCATTGGCATGTGGCTTAGGAAGTTGAGGTTTAGAAGTCTAATTCAGTTGATCACAGTAAGGTTGATCCTATTGAGAAGGATGATAAGTGGAAGAAGACATTGTGCGCTTTCTAGTGACAACCTTTTGGGAAGTATAAGGGAAGTGTTTTAGATGTGGAGAAAGAGGGCTGGTAGGAGGAGCTCAAGATTTCTTTCAATTTTATCTAAGCCTCGACAGAGTACTAGGTCTAATTCACAGTCAGTCAGAAGTGGGGTGCTACACATCAGTGGTGGAAACTGTATCTGGGAGAGTTGAGGAAGGGGTTCATTTGGTAGGATGACTTGTAAAAGGAGTTTGGGGAAGAGATCCTTTCTTTGAACATGAAGGATGAGATGAGGCATGATCTACTATCCCTTTATTAGGGGAGTATGTCTATGTAGGATCTTGGAATCAATCTCAACGACCTTATCCATTTTTCCTTATATCTTATTCCAGATGAGAATTCACATGTGAGATTTCTTGATGAGGAACTTCATCCTTCTATCCAGTATGTTGTTACTTCTATCATGTTACTAATGTATTTGGATGTTCATAATAAAGAATAGGTAGTCATGTAGATTCCATCATGTGGATGAATACCATGAGATGGGGGCCAATAGAGTTCCATGAGAGGCATAGTTGTTTGTGAAAGTTATAAGGTTCGAAGACATTCCAGGTTTCGACCGGAAGGGAGTCGGCCTCGACAGATTCCTTTCTAGCTTTCTTGTGGCAGTGGTTTATGTAAATTTCCTGGGAGTTTTTCATCGATGTGTTTCATTTGTGGGGTTCATGGCCATCTCTAGAGTTAGTCTCTAATAGTTCCTCGAGCTCAGTTTAGTGTAGGTGGATAGGATTAGCACCAGCCTCAACAACAGTTACCAGTGAGATCATTTCAGTAGCAGAAGAATCAGGCTTTTTCCCCATCAAGGGGAGATAGAGTGGGTAGAGGCTGAACTTAGGATGTTCCTCATGTCCTAGGACCACAACCCAATCATGGTCGTAGATGTGGTCATCAGTAGTGTGGTTGAGTTTCTGGACATTTTTAGTTTCACGCCGTGGATGTAGTAGTTCCACTGGGGTGAGAGATTTTCAAAGGTATGATTAGTTTGTTTAGTACCATTGTTTGTCACTTGTTCGATTAAGGATATTCACACACTTTTTTTCACCAGCTCTAGCCCATTCTTTAGGGCCAGACATAGCTAGGATCTCCATGACCTAGGTGATGATGACTCCAGTCAATGGCTAGAAAAAATTATTTGATGTGTGCTAAGGGGGTAGACTGATGATGGGACCCCATCAGTCCACTGTGTTTATTTTCATGATATAGGTTCAACCATATGATTTCATCATGGACATCAACCGTTTGTATTCAATACATGCTGTTATAAATTTCTTCTAGAGGAGAGGCATTTTTTTGGATGTGCATGGACAACATATTATTTTCATTCAAGAGTAGATTAGTTAGGTGGAAAGTCAGCATATGGATCCCTTTATATATATTTTGTTTGGGTTGTTAGTGGAATCAATGGATGGCGAAACTGTAGAGGCTCTTAGGGTCATTGGGGAGTTCTTGAATGTTTTCCCCAAGGAGGTTGTGATGCTACCCCCTCGAAGTGATGTTGAGTTTGGGATATACTTGTAGCCGGATGATTCTATGCTTTTGATGGACCATTATTGGAAAGAAAATTTTGAGTTACGGGTGTTGTAGATTTAGATTGATGATCTGATATAGTAGGTTTTCATCCAGACTAGTGTGTCTCCGTGGGGTGATCTAGTGTTGTTCGCAAAAAGGAGGATGCTGGTATGAGGTTTTGTATAAAATAACAAAGTTTAAATAAAGTGATAGTAAAAAACTCTTACACACTTCCAAGGATATAATATCTTTAAAAAGGCTAATAAGGGAGTGTTGGATTTCTAAGATTGACCAGCGGTCTAGATATCCCTAGTTGAGGGTGGAGGAGGGAAAGATCTTGATGATTGCCTTACATTGTAGGTAAGGGCACTTTGAATTTTTAGTTATTCTGTTCTGTGTAAGGAATGAACTATAATGTTCATAGGGCTTATGAACTCTATGTTTTATGAGTTCCTAGATCATTTCATCATCATATTCATTGATGATACCTTAATCTACTGATATTTAGAGGATGAGCATGTTGAGAATCTCATAACCTCTTTGCATGTTCTTCAACAACACCATCTCTAGGGGAATATGTACAAGTGTATGTTCTAAACACATGAGGTGCATTTATTGGCATGTAGTGTCTCGGCTAGGTGTGGTAGTAGAATCATCTAAGGTTGTAGTAGTTTTTTATTGGTAAGCTCTGAAGAATGTGGTAGAGGTTTAGAATTTCCTTGTTCTCACGAGCTATTATTGGAATTTTGTACCCGATTTATCTCGAGTTTCATCCCCATTGAAAACCTTGACTAGGAAAGACTAAGATTTTGTTTAGATTGATCAATGAAATGAAACTTTTTATTAACTGAAAATGTTTTTATTCAGTGATCCAGTGTTCTAGTTTCTATTGGAAGGGGTAATGTTTGATGTTTTTAGTGAAGCTTTCCATCTGGGCTTGGGATGCATGTAGATTCAGTAGAAGGAAATGATATATTATGGGTCTAGATAGTTATTCCATCAATAATATAACCATTTCATCCATCATAAAGAGCTTATAGTAGTTGCGTTTGTACTGAATTTTTGGTGGAACTACCTTATTGGGGAGATCATTGTGGTCTTCACAAATCACAAGAGCTTGAGGTATATCTTTTCACAGTGTGATTTTATCTTGTATCTGTGTAGGTGGATAGTTTTTTTTCAGATTTTGATTTGATATCTCCTAAATGTTTGGATAGGGGAATGTAATGGCCGATTCTTAAGAAGAAAGTCGCAAAAGAATGTTGTTCAAGAATCTATGGATGATTGGATAGTAACATAGGAGTTAGTATCCTTGTACTTAAATGTAGGGGTAGATAGAGATAAAGGTCATTTCTTTGAGATTATGGTGAAATATCCTCTGATATAGTAGGTGGATGACTCTTAGTGGGGAGACTAGGAGGTAGAGGTGATGCATGATCATGTTGGCCATAGTGATGATATAGTGGGATAACCATAGGATGGATGAAACCAGGTTTTGTTTCATGGAATTTTTTTCAGATGGTGATTCATAATGTTTTCATTAGGGAGGTTCATAACTCACTTTTGGCAGTGCACTCGGGAATTTTTGAGATGTACCATTACTTGAGGATTCAGTTTTGGTTTCCTCTTATAAAATAAAATGTGGTGGAGTTTGTGGAGAATTTTTTTTTACAGTAATTAAAGGATGAGAATCATGTTCCTGGTGGATTTTTCATCCCTTGGATATTACCATGTGTAAATTATCAATGAATTTCATCACAGGGTTACCTAGATCTCTGGGAGGTTGTGATACCCTCTGAGTTATTGTGAATCAATTGATAAAATCTAACCACTTCCTAGTGATCAGGGATTTGGGCATAGTGGATTTTTTATATAATAAGTACATGTATGAGGTAATGTGGTTTCATTGATTTTTAAGGTCCATTATCTTGGATCATTAAACACGCAGTTCCTCACATGTCTGGATGGGATTTTAGTTTTCTTTTTGAATTAGTTACATATCTACCATACATTCTACCCTTAGATATATGGGTAGATAGAACTAACTATCTAGCTAAAGGAGGATATGATGTGTGTGTGTGTCATGGAATTTGGTTGATCTTGAAAACAAAAGCTGACTTTGGTAGAGTTTTATTATAATAATAGATTCCAATAATCCATTGGCATGGATCCATTTAAGTATTTGTATGTGATACAGTTTCATTCCCTATTTTTTTGAAAGTGGTTGGGGAGACAGCCAATCTTGGTCCCGATGTGGGAAAAAACCTGATAGAAAAAATTTAGCTTTCTCATGAGGGGATGAAAGTAGCACAAGAAAGAAATAGGTATTATACCAATCGTAGATGGAGGCCCATGTATTCTGAGGATGACGAATATGTATTTTTGAAGGTATCCCCACTATGTGGGTAGAAGATATTTGGTATAAGGAGTAAGATTTCTTTTAGGGGTTTTAGGCCCATTAAGGTGTTGTGGCGAGTTGGAGAGGTTGCATATTGGTCGGCGTTTCCTCTGTGGTTTGATAGGATCCCTGATGTCTTTCAAATCACTCAGATTTGTCAGTATCTTCACGGTGACTCCCATTCCATTGACTGGGGAGATCCAAATATGAAGAATGATGTGACATTTGTGGAGCAGCCCTTAGAGATCCAGGATCGTCAGAAGAATGTGTTGTGTGGATGGACCATTCTTTTGGTTCGTGTTTTGTGGAGGCATGGTGGCCAGGAGGAGAGTACATAAGAGTGGGAGACATAGGTTCTTGCCTAATTATTTTAGTTCTTGTAATGAATTTCCTTGTTCTATTT
This sequence comes from Viscum album, assembly GCA_963277665.1. NCBI lineage: Eukaryota > Viridiplantae > Streptophyta > Magnoliopsida > Santalales > Viscaceae > Viscum > Viscum album. The sequence continues at coordinate 579,510,394 of OY728129.1, read as the reverse complement.
TTCCTTGTGATGTGTTGTTTAAACCTTTTTTATTATGAGATGAACGAATTTTCATTAGATTGTGATGTGTGATAAAGACATGAGATATGGAAAGGGGAAGATCTAATTCTTAATCGAGACACATTATCTATGATACAATTAAACCCATGAGGGTGAGTCAATTCCACCTATAATATATATGATATTTACATGGAGGATAAAATTCCCAGATTCATGTGTTTGGATGGTGTGGTTTGTTGCGGATGTGAAAATGTGTTCTGTGGAATTTTGGGAAAATGTGTTGAAAACCATGATGATAAGGCCTTTTTATAAGATATAGGAGGGGTGATCAGGGGTGTATAGTATTTTGATCTAGTTTTTGAACAAAAAAGGTGGTTTATCATTGAAAATTGACATGTTATGTTGATAGAAGTGTTTGAAGTGTGGCAAGATCTTGGAGTGGTATCTCAAGGGATGGTTGTTTGAACCCTTCCTCACTTTTCCAGAAGGTTGGTTTTAAATTATCATGGGTGAGAATAGATTGAGGGGTTTTTGATGTAATGTCCTAAATAATTCTAGTCCATTAAATTGAGGGAACTCTTGTGTTTGAGGTGTCCTAGGAGCTCAAGGAGACTCATTTCATCACTTTTTAAAAATTCCCAATTTCCTATGTTTTCCAACAGTGCCTCACCCAATGTTGTCTCACCCTAATTATGTCTCACACCAATAGTGTCTCATTCCAATGATGCCTCACCCTGGCAGTGTCTCACCCTGGAAATGGATCACTGGAGGCATATCACCCTAGGAGTGGCTTGCTGGTGGTGTATCACCCTATCAGTCTCCCAACTGATGGTGTCTCATCTAGAGGTGCCTCGTGCTTGGATGTAGGTCACCCTGGTGGTGTCTCATCTAATAGTGTCCCACATAGTAGTGTATCGCATGGAGGTGTCACACTAATGGTTGCAGATAGTTTATCCTGAAAATTCCACATTTGGTGAATCCTCATCAAGTAGTGTCTTTCTTATGGTTCCTTGTCTAGAGGTTCCTTTTATAGTGGTGCCTCCTTATCATTGCTTCATTAGCTGTGCTTCCAATTCATCCAATTTTTCCATTTTTGACATCTTTCTTTGATGCAAAATGTATTTAATTCAAAATTAAATTTTTTGGGGACATTTAAAAGGCCATAAATTATAACTTTATCTTCCCTAAGGGTATAGAGGCCATGAAATGAACAAACCTCATGGTCTTGGTCAGATGCACCATTGGCACTATAAAAATGGTATCAAATCCGCAACTCAGATCAAATATTCCTTATGAAAAAATATATTTCCACTTGTTCATTCCTTTTTTTATTTATCTTGAGATTTAACGTCCACAAATATTTATTCCATGGATATTTTTCTTGATTTTGGTTCATGATTCCTTAGAGAGTCACCTGCTGTATGTGCGCCCATGTTTCTGCCACAACTAAGAAGTTCCAATCATTATTCTTCTAGTAAGGTTTCTAATTCATCTTTCTAAATTGCTCATCATGTGGGACATGTATATAAACATAATCCCATATTATGATAGATGATTCTTAATTAATAAAGATAATCTAATTGGTTTAAGAATCAATTTATACTGGATGGGGAAAAGTGATGCATGATATTGCTATCTGTTTTATGTTTTTTATTTCTTGTGATTTGTATGGGCTAAAAAACCACTAAAAATCATGGCTATTGGGGGTATATGGTTGTGAAATAGATGGTTTCATAATTCATGTTGTTTGGAAACTTTTTGAGATATTATATATAAAATTTGGTTAACCTCATATATTCAGATAATTAATGGATGCCCCCAAATCAAGTAGTTTCTGTGATAACCCCAAAATTAATAAGTAGAATTAAATAAGGGACTCCATATTAAACATGGAAGGGTATTTTCCATGGTATGTGAGGTGGTTTGATGAGTGGGGTTGATGTGGATTGTATGTATAGGGGAAGGGGATGGCATGTGATTGTACATTGGGGTTGTGATGGGTGTGTTGTGATTATGTAGTCGGGATACATAATTTGGTTGTGCTATAACAAGTTGAGGGATGTGGTTGTGAGTTGGGGGTTGGTTTTGTTAGTATTATGAACACATTGGATGTGTTTTAAGAATAATATTGGTGTTTTGGTGGGAAATTTCTGGATTCTTGTCCACAAATACATTCAAAAATCTTTACCCATTATCTAGAGGTCATGCAATAGAGTGTCATTAAAGTGAAGCGAATCAATTTTCAACGGTTCATAACCTATTGAATTACAGTTAATGATTTCTTTATATGTTTTCCATGATATTTAACCTGATAGTTTTGTAATAAATGAATAATTATTTAATAAAGTTTGTAGGGATATGGGTCAGTTTTGTTAATGAGATGAAAGTGGCCAGTTAAATATTAATTAATGCTTATGTGAATAAATATAGTTAATGAAAAATTACAAAATAAATATTTTTTGAACAAATATCAAATTTAAATCCTCTTTAATTCATCTGTGAGCTTAACACTCGATAATGATTGTTTTAGGTACTAAAAAATTCATTTTGAGGATGCTACAGAAGTAATGTTGTTGTGAGATGGTTTGTTCATTTTTAAACCCATAGGTTGGGTTGGACTGTGTGATACTATACATATATTTTTATATTCTTGTTATTTCTATATGATCCCCACCCATGTTTAGAATTGTGTTCCGAATACCCGCATAGTCATGCTGGGGGTGTCTCTCCCTACATCTATTGAGGAGTACAAATGGATAGTTACCCACTATTTTCCACCCTCATTTCTAGTTGATGTAGGTATGGAATTGGATGTGATGGTAAGATATTTTTAGTGATTTAAATTACTATTTGGGTGGCCCATGTGATTACAAGATTGGTGGTTTTTAGCCTAGGTGCCTTCGGGTGATATGTGATAGCGCATATTTTTGTGGGAGAGGTGGTTGGGTCCCTGGTGTCTTTTAGATGAGTTGTGATGTTCCTTCCTAGGTTTCTTTGGGAGGATATGTGATTAGATGTGTTGTGAGGCCCTGGTGTGTGTGGGTATGATGATATGTGGTATATGGGAGGGATGAGAGTGCCATGATGAACAATGTTGGGAGACAGTGGCATACCAATTGGAAAGTGGTGCAGGGTATGCTATAATTGCGATTTATAACATATTATGTTACATTATGTGAGTTAAATGGTGAGAATACCTTGGTTATGTTGCGTTTAGTTTGTATAACTAATTACGTGCTGTTTGGTTCTTATTCTTTTTTCAGGGGGGAAGTAGTATACTTGTTTTAAATGTTCACAAGTGAATTTATATTCCCCAATGAGAATACATGTATGATCCCCATACATATATAAAACTTTTTTTTTATGTTTCTAGGAGGAAAATATAGACAGTTATGGGTGTTACTAGCTTGGGAATTGTGTTTTTTTCTATTTCAGTACATTATCTTACTTTTGGGAATCTAATTTGGGAACATTACTATGATTGTTCCATTTATACTTTTTATATGATTGTGGGATTGTTCTTAGATTCTTATTTTATATATTCCTTGGAGTTGTTGTGGATGATTGATATTATCTCTTGATATTGTTTCTTATAATGGGTAATTACTCCCATATTGTGAGATATGTACACCCTTGGTGCTATTATCTCACACGGGGCCTACTGGAGAAATGACTTGTGGATTATTATCTCCCATTATTTATTCCAATCCTAAGAGGGGTATCTTTGTCGGGAGGAAGTTGTGATATAACATGTATTGTAAGGTAGTTACATAGGGATTAAATCATCAAGATCAATATCAAAAAGTTTTGAAAATATAATTTTCTACCAATATGATTAATGTTGAGACACAAAATAAAGTGGCGACACATATGTTTATAATTTATTTGAATTATTCTGAACACACAACTTGACTCTAGTTCTTAATTTTATATCATTTATGAAAATGTTCATGTAAAATGGAAATATAAATTCATGAAAATGAGAGATAATTTTTGGATAATACTCAAGTATTAAATATTAATGAGACCATGATTTATAAGAATTTTTATATTATTATAAGTGAGATGGTTTTTCCATTAAATCTTATTGAGGTACCCATAGCAGAGTTTCATATTATTATGAGAATGGATTGGAATTACGTTTTTCATGATAAGATATATTTTAGATATAATATTGTTATAGTCAATGATTTCATACATTTAATAACATATTAAAAACATGATAAATTGATTATAGATGACAGTGAAAGTTACAATGAACATGTTTTTTAAAAGAAAACAAATTGTTCAAATTAGTGATGTTATTATAGTGAATGAATATATAGATGTTTTCTTAATTATTTTCCCTCTACCATTCCTAATCAATAGGATGGGTTTATTTTTAACTTAGTTCCTTATTCTAATCCTTTTATAAAAAACCTTATCAAAAGTATAAAGTATAACATTTGGAATTGAAAATCTTTTAAAAGACTTTCTGAATAATGGATTAATTTGTCCCAGTACTTCAATAGGGTTCCTTATATTTTATTTTTTGAAAATAATTGTATTTTAATGAGGCTTTTCCTTGATTATGGAGTCTTGAATAAAATTAATCTTTAGAGCAAGTATCATTTTCCTTATATTTATGATTTGTTTGATAATATTCATGGAGTGTAGTATTTATTGAAGATTGATGTTAGGTATGGGTACCATCAATTAAAGGTAGAGGAGGAATATATTGAAAATATATCATTCAAGAATAGATATATGAATTATGATTATATATTTATTCCCTTTGGGTTATCTAGTGCACCAACTATGTTTATTGATCTTAGGAATAGAGTTTTCCATGAAAATTTAGACAAGTTTTAGGTTTTTATTATTGATGATATATTGGAATATTCTAAAAATCATGAAGATCATGAAAGAAATCTTTATATTGTTTTCGAACTTTAAAATAGAATAAGGTATAAGGAAAATTTATTAAGTGGGAATTTTGGTTATAAGAAATTTCTTTCCATAGAAATATTGTTTTAAAGATGTTATAATTGTTGAACCCAATAAAAATAAAGTTGATTAAGAATAAAATGGATGTTAAAAAGTCACAATTATTTGTAGTTTTATTTGGTTTATAGGTTGATATCTATTATTGAAAAATTTGATTGATTATCTATCCTATAATTTAAGTTAACATGAAAAAGAGTATTATTTTTCTAAAAAAAGAGTGAGATGATTATTTACAATAATTAAAAATAAGACAAGTGAATTTTATAGTTTTGTTATTTTTATATATAAATGGTTATGTTTTCATCTAAAAATATGATTCTATAATAGAAGTTGGTTGTTACATGATGAAAAATGATCATGAAATTTTTTATGCCTCACATAAATTGCAACCTCATTAGTTAAATTATCCTACACATGATCTGGAATTAACTGTTTTGGTTTTTTTAATAAAATATTTATTGGCATAATTTATATGAATTAAAGTGTGAAATACATGTTGATGATAAAATTTTGAAGTATATATTCACTGAGAAAGAGTTAAATATTAGATAGATAAGTTGGATGGAAATAATTAACGGTTACATATAAAAGATTCATTACCATCCTAAAAAATAAAATAGTGTATATGATGATTTGAGTTAGAAATATAATTCAATATCAATATTTTTATGTTTATAAAATATCCATTTGGATAATATTATGATGATTTTTTTTTCAGAAATATTAACATGTAGGAACATCAACTATTTTATTCTAGTGTTACTATAATTATCTCTATCAGAATGAATTAAGGATGCATAGAAATAGGATCCTAATTTACAAGTAATGGTGGAACTAGAAAGGAACGGTATTTTACCTGAATTTAATATTAACAAGGAAGGTGTTTTGAGATTATGAAAAAGGTCATGTGTTCCTTTTATCTTTTTATTGGAAAGTAATTATTGATTAAAGTTCATAGAAATACCAATTTTTTTGATCATTATTATACTAAAATGTATAAAGTCTATCTATGGTCTTAATAGTGGGATTGAATAAAGAAATATATTGTAGAGTTTACCATGAAATGTTTGACTTTTCAACTTGGTATAGATGACCAAAAATTACTGAATGGTATAATTTAGAATTTTTCAATGTTCAAGTAGATATGAGAAATTATATCCTTGGATTTCGTGGTCGGATTACCGAGTAAATCATGAGGTAATAATGATATTTTTGTTATCGTTGATCAAAAAACTAAATGTACAAATTTTATTCTGATTCAAGATAATATGTCTTTAGATGATATTTTCTGACTGCATCTTAAGGAGACAATTAGGTTATATAGAGTTCATCTCAACATATTCTATAACCATGATCCATGATTTATTCTAATTCTTTTAATTTCCTTCATAAGTTAGTGGGTACTAAATTGAATATCATTACATATTTTCATCCTCAATCTTATAAAGAGTCAAAGAACACAATTCAATCCTCAAAAGACATGATTCGTTCTTATGAAATAGATTGTTATAAAAGTTGGGATCAATGTATTTTATTAGTTATGTTTCTTTATAATATAATTTTTTATTCCCACATAAAAATGTCACTTTTGAGGAATTATATGGATAGTGGTTCCACAGTCAAGCTTACTGGGATGAAGTAGGATAAAGGAAGTTGATGGTACCCTTTTTGGATGAGGAAAAATTTAAAAATGTGAAGATAACTCTGATACATATGTTGATGGATCAGCTTAGGAAGAAACGTTATGTGGCTAACTAGTGGAAATAACATTATTTCATGGTAGGTCATCATTTTTTCTTAATGTACATCCATTTAAATTTGTAATGCATGTAGGTAAAAATGGATTGTTAAGTCCATAATTCATTGAGATGTATGAAATATTATATAAAGTTGAATTATATTATTATTTAGTGGCACTTAATCTAAATTAATATTAGTTACATGACATATTTAATGTTATTTTTTACGAAAATATGTTCTAGATACATCACATGATTTGAGCACTTAAGTAGTTTAGCTATATGATAATATTTCTCATGAGGCATAACTAGTATTGATTATTGACTACATAGAGATTTTTTTTAGAATCTAATTCATCAACATATTTTTTTTTATTAAAAACCATATGGTTGAAAAAGAAACATGGGAATCTAAAAAACATATAAAGGAAAAATATCCCACTTGTTTGAGTAATGTATAAAATCACAAGGATGTAAATTTCAAAAAGGGGAATAATGTAACAATAAGGAATTTATAGAATAAATCATTTTCATATAATTTTAATAAAAATTTATTAAATTTTATAGATTTATATTCGTTTTAAATTTTATGTATTTTTCTAGCCAAAAGGAAGAATCATTATTTCTAAAAAAATTGTGTTCTCATACATTATATGGTTTTATTTTAAAGATTTAATTTTAAATTAAGGTATTTTAATTTTAAAAAATAAACATAATTTGTGAATTCATCATCAAAAAATTATCTTACAGAAGGATTTTGAGAATATTGTGAAAGTATAAATTTTTAATGAATAGTGAAGATTCTGCTTTTTATTGGAAACATTACATTCCTTCAACGTATTTACAAAATAATTATATGTTTTAGATTAATTAAAATATTTCATTAGTTAAATTTAAATAAAAATATCCATTTATGGTCCTTTTAACGAATTTTATACATTAATTTGGTATAAAAACAATTTTATACTTAAAAGACATTTTTTAAATAACTATTTTTCATTGATTTTGGTCGGATTGAATAATAATTTAATTATACCACTTCAAAAAATTGAATATTGAAAAATGTATTCCATATTTGGAAATAGAAGATAAAAATTATTTAAATAGTTTTTATTTATTTTTGGTCATTATGAATAGAAACCATAGTACATTTTTGATACCACAATAAATGCTAAAATAGTTAATTAGGGTTAAAATTAATATGATAAGGGATAAAATTAATTAAAAAACATGTATTTATTTAATATGATGAGTTTAATTTTTCCATAGTGATGCAATATTCTAAAATATGTTATTTTGTACAAAAATTTCTTGAATTTTAACAGTTATGATATTTATGTGAATGATAATGTCAAAAATGTCACTTTGTTGATTTTAATATCTATAATATTTTGTGATAGGGATAAAAAAAATGATGTCATATTCGATATGTTTATTTGAAATATGAATGATTTTATTATTATTTATTTTTAATTTTTAGTGATGATATAATTACCTTAAATTCTTACAAAAAACAAACAATGTTCTTGCACATGGAGCAGAAAAATCATGTAAATGATATTAAAATCACTTAATGTAATATTATTTTGGTGAGATATAATTACCGAGTAATAATATATATATATAAATAAAATATTATGGATTTTTTATTGGATTATATTCGAATTTCATGATTTTATTTGGTATGAAATTACAATTAAATGAATTGTTCCCAAAATTACATTATTGATAATTAATAATAAATGATTTAAAAATAGAAAAATACCATTTTAACTGATTTAAAAGGATATGGTTTAAAATATAAAATGGTCTATTTTTTTCAATTTCACTGTTACAGAATCTTTTTAGACCCCTATAGTATAATAAATTGTGATATCATTGTTATTATAAAATGTATTATTGGGGGGGGGGTAGAACAAAAAAATAAAGGTAAATTATAATATAAACATATATAAAAATTATTTTTCTAGGAGGATCTATATTCATAGTCATCTAATATTCTAATTGTATCAATTTTGAATAACATGAACATGAGTATTAATTTATATTAATTTAAAAATTTAATTAATTACAAATCTTCCCCTCCCCTCACTTTAAAAGGGAACATATTTTCCTCTTTTATTCACAAATAAAAATACTTTTAGTTTAGAAAATCCAGGGTAAAATATTTTTCTTAAATACTTACACATGTTCAAGATGCCATGTTCTAATAATAAAACCAACCAAGAACGGATTTATTTATAAACCTAATGAGGTTGTCTAAGGAAGAGTTATAGACTTTAACCAAGCATATTCAATTTATTTATAGTTTTTCCTACTTATAATTTTCATAAATCATAGTTAAATAATACTATCAATAACTTACATATATTGGAAAAATATTTTGATAAAATAATAACACATAATTATCTCTTTTTCCATCAAATGGGAAACAAAACCATTGTTTGTGAATACGATAGACTGCCACCTCATGGACTGATGTAATTCATTTAAAATTATTGCATATAAAATTTGGTTATAATGAATTATTTAATTTATATATACATGATATTCATTAAATATTTATGTTTTTAATGATAATATTTCATCTACTTTCATACCTTTCCATCTATTAAAAAATGATATCAGAGTTTCTGCGTACATGTGGATTTCTACTTATACAAAGAATTGTAATTTTTTTCATGAACACATCCCATCGACTCTATATAAAATTGTATTTAAGTAAATTATATTATATTTAAAATATAATAATTATTTTGTAGTTATAAAATTATACCTTCCTTATTTCCATCATAATATTTGAAAAATGGAAATGTTAATCATGATTACATATGAAAAATAACTCCATGATTATTACATAGTTTATTTTTCAAAACCCCATTTTACGGTTGGTTTCAAAAGTATAATTAATGAATAATAAGGATAATAATTACATTATTATTATTCTATATATTATGGAATAATGAAATCATTCCCCATTGTCAACATACAAATTTCATTTTCAACATATGTCCTGAATTCAAAACATCTTATATGACATTAATTAATTATGTAATTAAATATAGCTTGAATATAAATAAAATATGTTGATTATTAAACAAGAAAATTTTTATTAAACAAGTAAATATTTGGCAGAATTTAAATATTCAGAAAGTTAATGAACATACATGATGATTCAGACAAGAGGTCAGGGTCACTTTAACTTAAAACCTTGTTTTAAATGTTTTATAGAATTATTTTATTAATATTTTTCTTCTAGGGACATATTCATAATATTTTTTTTATATATTTATTTATATCGATATAAATCAATTATAAATTAAATTTTATGTCTATTTTTTTATTTTAAATGGATTCAAAATTAATCATTTTATGTTTTTTATATTGAACATTTTGAATTTCACTATGAAAGGAAAAATGATGTTATATTTTAATGTATATAATTTCAATGAATTTTATAGATGATGCAACAATTATTTAAAGGTTTTACTCCATTACAAGATTCTATATTTTGTTCAAATAAAAACCCTTCTTTCTATTTTATGTGTAATTTAGGTTTTATCAGGGGTTTTTAAATGGAAAGGCAATTTTGAAAATAGATTTTTTTAATAAGGGTTCATAAGAGTTTTTTAAGGTTTTTAAGATGAGATAGTGAAAAATTAAGATGTTTTATTTATGATATGTTAATTTATAATTATAAACTATATCCATTTATCCAAATACAAATTATACATTGGGTGATCCTGATAGAACTTATATGATGAATGAGCCCTATATAACATATATGACGGGTTAGATTGATATAGCTCTCTAATGAATTGGGTAATGTTCTATGTATCCAATAAAAATAATGAGGGAGTAAATTCAGGAGGGTTTTTAATGGATTTTACTAGTATCTAGTTAATACTAACATAGGTTAGGAATATAGTGATATAATCATCCAAAAATTGATTCTATTTCCCTTCAATGGGTTTTAATGTTTTTCTACAGAAAACCATGATTTTGTGGGTATGAATTATTTAATATGCTCAATGTATATTGTGATATAGGTAAAAAATTTATGGGTTTGAATGTTATATAATCAGAATAATGGATTTATTATTTTTATGTCTCTCACATAACTTTTTTTTATCATACTGAATTTTTAATGTTTTTATTGGGTATTATGATGAGTTAGAATAAAGATGATTTAGATTTGGAAGTATATAATTTCTTTTTAAAAGTATTATATTGTGGGAAATATTGATGTTGAGTCGAAGTGTACATTTTTTTAATAAATGGGTTTGTTTTTAAGAGTTATAACCTAATTCTTTAAAAATCTAAACCCTAATGATCCTCAAAATTCCTGAAAGTGAATTCTTATTTTTAAATGTGAAATTAGATTAAATAATGGTCTTGTTCATATATTTGGAATTAGGGTAAAGGTTGAGATAATTTGAGTGGTTAGGATAATGTAAGTAAGTAACCATAAGATATTATAATTTAAATTTATTAGTATATAGAAATTTCATATTACCATTTTTGTTAATCAAAACATTATTTGTTTTGAATGGCATTCTATAGGGGAAACAAGTAAGTTATAGTTGGAGGACACAATGATGACAATATCATTTGGTACCAGTAACTTGGACTAGTTGAAATTGGAATTGAGTAATTTTTTAAATTGAGTTATTATTTAATGTTAATTTTAAATTGCAGTTCCATCCAAATTAGAGAGTATATATATCTAGTACAAATGAATAAGTCAATAGTTTGAAAATTTATGAAATAGAACCATCTTGTTTTTTGTGGAAACTTAGATCAAGTTATAGCTGATGGATGAATCAGTTCTCTAGAAATGATATTTAATGTCATGGGATGTTAACAGGGAAAAAGGTGACTCTTTATATTTATAATTTTGAAGATGAAGTATATCAGTGTTGGTAATTAGTCTAGAATACTAGATAAATGTTGGCGTGTTTTCATGGATTGAGATAAATCGAAGTATCTATTTATGGAGAAATGTTTCCATATGGTTTTTTGAATCAAAATATATAAAAAATTATTGTAATTTAGGCAAGAATTTGAAGATTTAGTAGCCATGTATGAATAAAATTTTAGAATATTTCCCATGTATGACCTGAATTTTATTCGGGACCATGATTTTACAATTACTAGATTTTACATTACAAATACTTTTTAACAGATTTCTTTAGATAAAAGAGAATTAAAAAGTTATGGTAAAGTTTTTGATTATGCTGAGAAATTTGATATGGATTCTATAGAAACCAATGTTACTTGATATAACAATATTCATAATCAAATAAGGTGAAAACCAATAGAAAAGCATGAAATCTTGATGTCTATATTTAAGTCCATAACATATTCTGTGTGGAGTAGAAACCATGTAGGAAATGTTTGATATGGTATAGTAATTGCATCTTATGTGGTATGTTTATTCATAGTGCTCATAAATTATAATAAAGGTTTTATAAACAATCCAAGAATAGGATAATAGCCAATGGTGATATGTTTTAATGGCAATGAAATGGGTAATTATGCTAATGTGTGTATGAAGTTAGTTACACAAGGTCAAAACATCAAGATCCAAATAAAAAATGACTAGAAAAATAATTTTCTACTACTATGGTATGTTATAGGTTATATAATGAAGTGGTTATTTGTTCCTAACTTTTTTATTCAAATTATTCCAATGCCCTGTTTGACTCTGGATTTTCACATTACCTCAGTTCTGATAAAATTTCAAGTAAATTGGGAATATCACCTCAGGAAAGAAGGTATATATTTTAGTGAATATTATAGAAATAAATATTAATGTTACCAAGATTTATTGGAATATTAATATTGTTATTAGTATTATGGATTTTCCCACAAATCAAGTTGAACTTCCCATAGAAGTGTTTTATATTTATTTTATGGATTAGATTTTAGTTTATCATTATATGTTTTTTTATGAAAAAGGGATGCCTTGGAATGAGAATCGAAGATAATTTATTAAAGAATAAAAAAGTGGATACATGAATCTAAAATAAATAACTATATTAGAATATTTATCAAAAAAGGGGTTAGTTCAGAGAGTAAATACATTAACTTTGTGAGCTCAAGGTTGATTCCCTTCTTAGCAAGTCCGTTTCCACTACGTTAGCTATATGATATGAATTAGTAATTATATAGTAGAGTTAAGAGATGAAAAAGATATATATCTTCTATATTGCTGAATGTTCTAATGATAAGAGAATTATTTGATTCAAAATAGCTGAAATATAGTGGTATAGTTGCTTTATAGACAAATATTATCCCGCCCCTTACGCCATGGAAAATATACTACATGAATAACGTTGAGCATCTCAGCCTTTTGAGAGGAGGAAGTACCAAAAGAGCCAAAGAATCATCTGAGGACTCCACCATTGTTTTCTTAAAAATGGAACAACATCCCATGTGGATCAATTTACCTTTTAAGGCCCCATCAATATTAATATTTATCTATACACAAAAGGTAACTTGTTACAATACTTCAAAAAAGCCTACCAACTTCTTAGAATTACTTACCACACTCTGTTTTCATAGAACCCTAAAATTCTACACCATGTTTTAGTAGTGGTATTTGGGATTTTTGTTTACTTATTTGGATGTTTTAAAGAGAAATATGATGACAGACTACATGGAGATGGTGTGATTCTTATATACGATTGAGTATTGGATACTCTAAATAATGTGAATAACTTTATTTTTAGTGGTGAGAAATTGATTCTTGAGTTGAGGGGAATATTCAATTTATCTTTTGTTCTATAACATACTAGTTGGGATTGATATTTCAAGTAGTTAAATCTCAAAAATATCATACAAGGCCCTCTAGAGTGTAGAAGTAATGGCACATGGTAAGAAGCTAAGAAATCTATTAGATATGGAAGTGAATCTTACCCATATATTGTTATTAAAAAGAATGAAATTGTTCTAATTAGTAAATTTCCAATAGTTAATAAATATATTGATTGTTTTTATAAGGACTGTCGACATTTTATTCCTAATCCATATGTTTAGTTTACTATTGAATTTGTACCTGATGGTAATCCCATTTTATAACCCCTAATTGAGTTACTAAAGTGAAAATTTTAGAGTTGTAATAGTTGTTACAAGTGTTACATGATTTCATTTATCATAGCACATCGCTATGGGGTGATCCTATATTATTTTTTAAAAATAATGATGGTTCAATAGGGCATGTTATAGATTATAGAGCCCCAAATGAAATCATTAGTAATAACATGTTTCCTTTTCATCATAACAATGATTTATTTTATCTACTATAGGGAGTGAAATATATTTTGTATATTGATATTAGGTTAGGCTACGACTAGTTTATTGTGAGAGAGGAAGATATTTTTATGACAACATTCTAGAATATATACATGCATTATGAGTTTGTAGTTATCCACTTTGATTTTCCTAATGCACCAATTGTATTCATGAATATTATGATTATAGTTTAACATAACTATTTAGATATTTTTGGGGTTGTGTTTATTAGTGATATATTTGTATATTCTAATTGTATTTAGGACCATTAATTAAAACAAACTAATGTTTTTAAATCTTTAAAATAAGATACTCTTTAGGGAAAAATTATTATGTATGAATTTTGGGTGCAAAAAAAATTGTTTTATCTGGAATTGTTTTTCTAATGATAACATAAATACTGACCCTAATAAAACTAATTTTTTTGAAGTATGTCCTAGGCCTATAAATCTCTCAAATATTTGATGTTTTCTTGGAATATCGCTCTACTACTAGCGGGTTGTTGAAAATTTTTCTCAGTTATCTAGCCCAATGACTAAGTAAACACAAAGAGGAGTTACATTCATTTAAGTAGCAGAGTGTGATGTTTGTTTATAGAAATTGACTAGTTTTGACCTCCTATCTTGAAATTGTAAATTTTTCATCCATAATAATGATTATTTTAAAGTACATGATTGAGTTTTGATGCAAAATAATAAGGTAATTGTTTACGAATCAAGTCAATTGAAAACTATTATTAAATTATCATATACATGATCTAGAAATTACTACAGTGGTTTTAGTATTGTAAATTTAGATGAATAATTTATCTTGAGTAATGTGTGAAATATATACTAATAAAAAAATAAATATGAAAATATTCACTCAGGCAGAGTGTAATTTGAATCAGAGAATATTTATAAAACTAATTAAGTAATAATAATACCCAATTTATTACCATATTGAAATAAATCAGTATAACTGATTGTTTGATCCAAAAAGATAATGGTACATTAACAATGTTATGGTTGAAACTGGACACTTTGGTTAATGATTTTATGATTTTTTACCAAGATATTTTCATACAAGTAATTCCTCTATTTTTTAGGTATCTACACAATAATCTCTATCAGGGAAAATTATGAAACCTAAAAAGTGGACAATGATTTACAAGGAAATGTGGAATTATTATGGAATGAAATGTTCCCTAAATTAAACATTGAAAAAGAGTTTTTTTGAAATTTGTAAAAAGGTGGTCTTTTAATGATATCTCCCCCTTCATAAATGAATTGTTGAGAGAATATTACAACACAACCTTCTTTATTCACCTTTATTAAAATACCATACATCTTGAAGGGTCTCTAATTTTAGAAGAGTTTTTATTTTTCATTTACTATATGGGTCCAATTTTGGATCAATATTCATAATGGGATTCCAAGATTTGGAATTCCTTAATATAATGTTTTGATACAAGGAGTGATTCTCAAGAGGCATCCCTATTATTTGGATGACCATTAAAGGATTCAGGTTATGTTTTATAAGTTTCATCATATTTTCCCTTGTTAATAGTGTAAGAGAAACCATGTTACACCTTGAATATTTAGAGGATTTCTTTTCATTTTTAACTATGAACTATTATGTTTCATGATTTGAACATAGGTTTTGTTAAAAATTTATAGAAAAATGAGAAACCATGCTAGGTTGACAAGGGTATGAAGCATGCCATAAGAAATGCACACAGTTTTAGAAAAAATGTGTTCCTTTCTATACAGGGGTGGTATTTTTAACTCCATGGTCAACACATGGATTGTCTCACTGTATGACTCAACTATACAGGGTATGGGTGTTGTATAGTAGGTTAAACATGGTTTGTTCATATATTGGGAAATATCTTGTCCAAACCATGAAGATACCTATAATTTTTTAAAACTATTAAATTAAAAAATACACTATTTTTATTTTATCAAATCCACACCATTTCTTCCCTCATATAGGAACATAGACCAGAAACTCTTCAAACCAATTCTTCCTTATAGAATTATATTTGGGGTATGTTCATGGTATTTATTTTTCTTTAAATGTGGGATTTATCTTCTTTCACATTCCCTTTCTCCCTTTCCATTTTTCTTCCTATGTTTGGATGTGCATGTTTAGGGATGATATTTTGATTCCACCATATAATGGTGGAATTGGAATAATATTAAGAGAAATCAAGTTAGTTTGGGTAGAAGGGATCTTGATATGGATTTTGTACATCATTTCATGGAGTTTCGTTAAGGTAAGTGTTCATGGTGAATTTTATTAACTGTTTCCAAATAAATTTAGATATTTAAGTGTTGAAATGGCATAACCTCTTAATGTTTTTTTTTCAGGGAATGGTGTTGTGAGTCCGCTGTAGACCCTCCATGTAGGTATCTTAGAGTTTCAATAAGATTTGATCGACCTATTTAGGTTTTAGGTGTTATTCCATGTTGGGGATTAATTTCATAAATAATTATATTTGTTATAATTAATTAATTTTGGTCTCTCAATATGTGGTTAGTGATTGGATTTTTGAGATTAGAGTGATTATGTACCGAGGGGATAGAAAAATGATTTTAAGAGAGTTAGTAAGGCCATCATACTTTGGAATCATTTTCAAAAGCTTCAAAAATGATTTTCAAAAGCTTCCTTGGATTATGTAATTTTTCTATGGGATCTAGATTGTTAACATGGACCTCCCACAGAGCCCACTGGATCGAATAGTGATTTTAGGACTGAACCTACATCTACCGATGGGTTTTTCATTTTCCAGAAATTGTAAAATGAAATAGTAATGGGAAAAGTAAGTGGATTATAATCTAAGATAGGTAAATTTAATTTCTTGGTTTAAATTAATTATTTTGTGATACTTTGTGGAGATTTAAAATATTGTATTTATAACATATTATATGTATGGATTGAAATCTTTTATATATTGGGTTGTTGTGAAATGACTATAATTCCTCTAAAATGGTTTTAAACACATGAATTAGGTTATGAATTATTTTTGGGTGAAATTGGGAAAGAATATGTTTTGAAATGATTCTATTTGTTTGAAATGAGGTGTTAATGTACATGTTATTTATAAAAATGTATTTTAAAATGACTCCAAATGTTTATTTTAAATGAGTGTGTGGTTCTATTTTTTGTGAATATTTTATGATGAAACTTGTGTGTGGTTCCTTAAAAAGTAGTGTATATCGATAAATATAGGTAATCTGGATAAATCATATCTTGAAATAAACATTTTTCTATATTAAACATTTATCATTAGAATTTTTTTAATTTGGGTTCCATTGGGTCACCCAATCAGGTTTTCACTACAAATGGGTACCCAAGTATGTCTCAAATTTTTATTATAGGCACATGTTTGGGATGAAAATCATGTTGATTTTTTCATGGTCAATTGGGATAGCTAAGAATGTTGTAGGTGATTGGATTGGTTTGTCTTAGAGATTCCGTGGAGCCTATTTTTAGTTTATTTATTTTTTCTATATTAAAAAACTATCCCAGTTGGAGTTTGTTTATACACATGACATGGAAATTTAGGCCTTTAATACATTTCATTTCATTGTAGAATGATCTTTTTGGAGTGTATTTATTCTTTCAACATTCTTTAATGTGTATGATATTATGTTATTTCATTCTATTTATGGGGACAGATATGGGAGTATAGTCTCCTACCGGTACCATATTAGACCCCACACTTCTAGTAAACATCATCAAGTGTATGAGAAAGAATGTTTGAGGTAATGTAGAGAACTAAATTAATGAACCAGTTATGTGGAACCCATTCCAATATAATAAAAAGTGTTACCAAAGGTATTTACTTTCCTTTTAAATTTATATTTGGGATTTGATTGATAAGAGATATAATAAGGTGTCAAATATTTTGATGGATATTATGTTGGTGCATAATTAACACCTAATCATGTTATATTTCTAGGTTACCAGAGGATGGGATTGTCATTATGTTTTGTGATGTAATGATTATATATGAATTTTTCTCTGGAAATTCACTTGTTTTTTTGTTTGATGACTTATGATGTATTTATGGTTATTGTGATATTGGAATGTAACCTCTTCTTTGGGTCTTACACTCGGACTAAAAAATAAAGAGGCATCTCATGAATCATGATTATCATATGGTATCTACATCTTTTAGGTCTTATAGTGTGTGATTTTATGGATTTACATTAATGGAAGGTTTTTTGATCTATGGTGAGATGATGGATGAGGAAGATGATAGTGTGGTACTTATTCAATGTTTGTTTAGTGTCCCTAGTGGGATAGAATAATATAAGAATTTGATCATTGGATCCCTTGTGAGTAGTTATATTTTGGGATCTGTTACACGTTTAGGTTTTCTAGGGAACAGTCAGATGTACAGATGCTCAGAGAGGATGGGCACCCTTGTTGAGGGATGTTAGTTGGTATATGATTCCATTATTGTGTGAGACCATATGTGTGTGGGTTTTTAATTATTAATGGTGTGTGATGATAAATAGGAAACATGTTTTACTACTCATGAGTATTGGCCTTTCATGGTATGACTCTTACCATTGGTGGTTGGTCCCAATGGCCATTTTATTTTACTCTAGTTTTGTGAGTGGTTCTGTATGGATTACTAGAGTAAAATATGGGAGAGGTAATATGAGTTATGTGTTCTTTGGGGTTCATGAGGTAAAGGTGCATTTTAGACTCTTCAAAACAATGCATGAAGGGTAAAACATAGTATAGGGTTTTTTCGCATATGATGCCTTTGATTTTGAGAAATAGTACATGAGTAATTATTTTTTATCCTTGTGGTAATTTTATAGAGGGGAAGGATTTATTGGGTGACCCTATATGGTTATTTTTTTAATGGAATGATGTTCATGGTGGATTTTAGGTGGATTAGAAATTCATATTTACATTGCATGATGATTGTACATATTATATTGATCTGAAATGCTTACAGAACGAGACAGGAGAAGGTGTATGGTTTTAAATAGGGTGAAAATCACTAAATATAAATAATATTTCGTATTGCATGTGGTTGTAGAAGGTATGACCTGTTAGTCTCTTGTATTGGTTATATCTATATACATCTACAGGAACTTGGTGAGAAAATATAAGAACATAGTAGATCTTTTGAATGATAGTAATGTCATGAGTGTTTATGTGGGTGGTTTTGGATCAGTGAATTTCCTTTGGTTTTGGGAAGAACCATGGGTTATCTATGTTGCGTGAGATGGTAATGTAAGGTAATCATGGATAATTTATAGTAATTAGGATTTTAGTTTTCATGATACATGACTCACTGAGGTTGTAAATAGGTTTTGTGGTTTGGTTACACAAGAGCAGTTAATAATTGAGCCCTATTGGGACGTCAAAGGCTTGAGTGAGGGTGATGTGTTTAGTCATTAACTTGTTGATTGAATCTCATGAGATCGAGAATTGAGATTCATGGATTAATTAAGAAGCCATGATTAGGTTGAGAAATGATATTGGTATGATGTGACACATTCAAGAAAGGAAGTACGAGACCTTTGGATGGGTTTGACATGTCCTTATAATGAGAGGTGACATCTATAATGAATGTGATTATTGTTTTATTAGTCGATAACATGTTATTGTGCTCTTCATTAGTGATGAAGATTACTAATATATTGACATCATCTAGGGTACACTAAGGGAGAAATGGATATACACCTAGCTACATACATACATATATATTTTTGTTTTGATGAGAGGCATCCCCTGAGTTTCGCTCATGGAGAAATTTATGTGGAGCTATACTATGGGAAGTGCACCATCATCCATCGGTGAGTGTGGTGCTTGTGAGGGATTGGATTTCAGTGAATAATATCAGTGGTGTTCTTGAATTATAATAATAAATTTTTATTTTTGATTTATTTGATCCCTAAGGAGTGGGAAAGATGACCAAATCTGATTCTTGGACTAGTAGGGGTTAGATCATGGGTTGAGGCAGGTGGGGTTTTTAGGATAGTCCACGATGAGGACACTCTAATATTGGAATGTTATGTATCTATTTTGGAGATAAAACTATCAGGTTGGAAGGGTTGCATGCATGTCAGATTGGTCATTGATTGTTCATAGTGAAATTTTTTTTCTAATGAAAAATAATTAAGGTGAATGCTTAAATTTCATAGGGAATGTTAAAAAGAAATCAGGTGTGGTAGATTATTTAGCCAATCAATTTAGGGTATTAATATAGTTATGAAGAGTAGTTTGTGGGGCTTGTGTTGGAGTATAGTCACTATTATAGTAGGTTTTAATGATTATTTTAGTTTAGTGGGGAATATCACTATGGAATTGAATTAAGAGTTAGGTATGGATACGATTTGGTGTGTTTGTATGTCCATTGAATCCCTTAGGGAGTGAATTCATCATAATTAGGTGAGGTATAAATGTGTCTATGATTGAGGATGGGTGTTCTGAGGGTATATTTGTTAAAGATAATCTGACTAAAATTAGTTTATAATTTGGGTTTGATAATTTAAAAATCATACCTAACTTTTCATTTCGGTACCAATGGGTGAATTTTGGAAATTGGACCAAGATTTTTTGGAAAATCTATTTGTTCATAGTTTATTTACAAGTGATATTGGTGTATATAATCTTATAGGGGTTTAATATCAAATATGTGTACAAATGAAGATTTGGGTTCTCATGGGTGTTGGGGTTATGTAATTTTTGAACCATTTAAGGTGCTTGGTGGGAGCATGAGTTCTGGTTCTATTGGGATTTACTGATTATAATGGTGTTATGTATCAGATGTTAGTGGTTATAATATGATGCTTATAGTGGGAAGAAAAATTTATCAATGGATAACCAAGTTATTCTCCTATGATAGTTTTCATTAGTTGGGCTTGAGTAAGTGTCATCATGGTGTTTTAGTTTTTGAAGTGGGTGTTATCTCATGGTTTTTGGTCAGCCGAGGCCAGTGTGTTGGAGGTTATTCCATGGCAGTTTTTTAGGCTATCTAAATGTTAATGAGTATGTTGGATAAAATCTTATAACCAACATAGGTTGGATGGTGTAGATGGATAATAGTAGTGTCTTATTAAGGATAAGAAATCATATGGTGTGGTAGTTTAAATATCCCACATCTAGTAGGGTCAAAAGTTTTGTGAGGATTTGGAATTTTTGTTTACTTTATGATTGAAATATTAGTTCAAGACTCAAAATTAAATTCAGAGAGTTGGAATGACTCAATATAATGTTTTGATATGGGGATTTTTGTTCAAGAGGTATCTTGGGTTCTAAATTATCTGTAGAGGGTTCATTTTATTTACTGGAAAGTTTCATCTTCTTTTTCCAAGGTGCATGGTTTAATGTGCGTTGTTTTGAAAAAAATGTGTTACACCTTGATGCCCTAGATGTTTTTAGTTTATTTTTAACTATTCACAGTTAAGTTTCATAGTTTGGGCATGGTTTTCCGTAAACCATGCAAGAAAAATGAGAAACCATGTGAGGTTGAAAATGGTTTGAAGTATGAAACATGAGATACACATGGTTTCAGGCAAACCATGTGTCTGGTTATAAATGGGAGGCAATACTGACCACATAGTTAGTATATAGTTTATCTAACCATGAAACCTAACAATTAAGGTTATAGGGTTTGGAAATTAGGGGGTTAATGGGTGGAAAATGGTTTGTCAAAACATGTGTATAAACCATGTGACTTCTTAGAATTTAAGTAAAAGTTTGAAATGATCAAAATACCCCTTAAGAGTTTTAGCCATTCCACCCACTTTCCTCTCTAGATGGGGAACAAGATCCAAGGGCTACCCAAACCTCTACCTCATTCTCCCACCATTATATCTAGGGTGTGTTCATAGTATTTAATCAATCTTTAAGGTAATATTTCTCTTCCTCCTCCTTCACATTATCTGTTTCAAAGGTTATTCCAAATTTTTCTTCTGCTTATTTAGGGATTTGATTCTAATTCCACCCAATCACACATGAACCGTCTTCTCATTTTTTGGAATTTACTCATCTCTCATAGATAAGATATCAAGATGGATTTCTCTCATCATTACATTTCATTTTGTTGAGGTTTTTGTTCACAAATTTTTTTATTCTGTTATTCATAATGGATTGTTTTATTTAAGTGTTGAAATGGTATTTCCTTCATGGGTTTGACCAGTAATGAGGTTGGGAATCTATTTTTGACCTTTGGTGGAGGTTTCTGGGATTCTCAAGTATAGGTGATCAAACCAATGAGTTTTTATACATTATTCAATGTTGGGGTTTAATTTATTTATTAATTAAAGATTTTATTGAAGTTACCCAATTAGGATCCAAGTATTTCTGAGAGGTGGAAGGGATGAATTAGTGATATCTTTTTCTTTTACGTTTTCTTCTTTTGAAACAACCATTGCCTCATGTTAAATAGTTATTTCCCCACTTAACACACACCACCACATGAATACAATATTTACAAGGTTCACTACTCAACAAGAGTAGCTATGTCCTTGGTATGGTACATAAATAATCCAGTACCACAAAATCAACTAAAAGAAAAACCTTTAATGTGGAATATAATGAGTAGCAAATTCCCTTACACTCATGTAGCACTTATAAGGCAATCCACAAGTGCATGTGAATCCTCTTAGCAAAAATAGATAAATACAATGTTTTAGTGCTTCTTTACAATTCATCAAGTGTATTCTCTAAAGTACAATGGTTCACTTTCCTACCCAAAATGTAGTTGTAAATCCCTTATTCACAACTAAATATGTGCGAAGACCCCAAATCTTTCACTCACCATTGTATGTGTCTTGTGTGAAACTATTATGTTGCACACACAATATTTTACTTTTATTGCGAATCCCTTCTTGCGCGCAACTTCAACATTTCTTGAAACTCTATTATTTCACACAACTCTATTTCTTTCGTGCACTCCTATTTTCTTAATATTATTTCTCACCTCAAAGATTGGGATTTCTCTAAGTGTCGAGCATTTAAAATGTGAGGGGGTCACATCTTATTTAAAATCCTCATCGACCCTGCGTGCAAAAACCTTGACGCATCACTCAAAACCCTGATGCATCTCGCAAAACCCCATTTGATGTCGCATTGGGCACATAATTATCTTTTTTTCCAACCTCAATTTTTATGAACTTCTTTAATCTTTTGAGAACTTCATTCCTTTTCCATTTTTCGATGTATGGACCTCAAATAATTCCTTGTGCGCAACATTGCCAACTCTATTCAATCTTGCGTGCAAAAACCAATATTTCATGCATGTACCAATCTTTCACACTAGCCTCTCCTTTATTATTGTTAGATTCTCAAATGAAAGTACTGAACCTTCCACTTCTTCCAATATAATATTTCCTTCCAATTAAAAATGACTATGACTAGTATAACTTTTACTCCCCATTTTCTTCATGTGTTTTACATCACAAGTACTCCTATCTTATGATATTTGTGATATACAATTCAGCAAAGAATCTTCTGGTTTTCACGTCCACTACAAAGTGATTTGATTTATCTTCTCTGATAACAAAAGACAACACTCTATAGCAGAAAATTCTTCTTACATCCTTCTATATCCAAATTGGTCCCAATAGTTATAATAAATTAATTATTATTTCTTGGGATGAG
The DNA here is from genome assembly GCA_963277665.1 of Viscum album. NCBI lineage: Eukaryota > Viridiplantae > Streptophyta > Magnoliopsida > Santalales > Viscaceae > Viscum > Viscum album. Next base: position 579,486,755 of record OY728129.1, on the reverse strand, counting down.
CTTATTGTGTGGGTGTTTTAAATGGGATTGTTTGGGTTCCATGGGTTTTGATAAAGCTTGAATGAGCTTAGGCAGGGCTTCCATGATTTAGAAATATTTTTGAATGATTTGAAAATGAGGTATGTTGTCTAAGAGATTTACCCATAGCATTGATAATTGTTTGTCATGTCTATATAGGTTTTCTATTAATGTACATGTGTTATGTACTTGATTCATTATCTTATGTAATCATGCTATGATATTTGTATTGATACCTTTAACCACCCACAAAACTCATTAGATACATTTGTGATCTTATGAATGAATGTATGACCACCCTTTTGGTGTTCTATTTTTTTGGAAATGGTTAAAAAATTATTGGGTAATGTAAATGAGTTATGAGATTCATTGGATTTGGATCGTTGGTTTTTTTGAATAAATGATTAATGGAAACATGATGAATCTTTAAAATAAATGATTTTATTAAATTTTTGATGGATGAATTAAAATGTTTTTGGTATAATAATTTTTTTTAAATACATATGAGGCCATTGAAATGGTTTTAAATATGTGAATTGTGTATTGAATAAGTTTTTAGTGAAAATGGAGAAAGATATGTTTTGAAATTATTATTATTTTGAAATGATCTGTTGACCTCCAAGTGGTTCATTAAAGGGATTTTAAATAGAATTCAAATGACAGCATGAAATGAGTATGAAATTTCCTTGTTTTTATTATTCTATGATTAATATTGCGAGTGTTTAAATGTAAACGAAGACCTTTGACATTTTTTAATTTAAAAGAGAAAGACCCATGTTATAAAGAGTAGTTTTAAAAATATGGAAGTAGGATGTTTGATTAAAATATTTTATGACGTATGCATTGGGTTGGGCCTTTTTGAATCATTTGTTGTGTTTTGAAGGCCCACTAAGACCTTATTATTTATGGAATGATAAATAGTAAAGAATATTGATAAATTAATGGAAGTTCCCCCATTGATTTTAATATGTTAAAAAGTTTAAGCATGTTTAACCTTAAATAATGGAAATGACTAATTATGGAATAGATTCGAATGTTGAAAATTGTATTTATCATCCATGGTATTAGATCTAGACTAATGTTCAAGGAACCACTATTATTATATATGGTTTAGGATGTCATACAATGTTTTTGTCATCTGCAATTTTGGGTGGGCCAGATTGATGCTCTAGGAGCCTTTTTTTACCATAGTTTTCAATCAATGGATTAATTATATTGACTAAAAGGGTATATACGTATAGTTACATATTAGTTATTAGGATGTTGGACATAGAATTCCTCATCGATGGTATTAGTGCTAGACTGATGATCGTGGAACCATTAACATTATCTATGATTGAGATTGCTAGACAAGGAGTTCCAAATCCCCGATTTGTGTAATTAGACTGGTGATCCCATGTTTGATATATTAAATTAATTGAGAAATGAATCTCCCTTGTGGATTATTATTTGTAAACTCTATGGTATTTGGTTTGGACTCTCATCATGGATGGAGTAGGGTTGGTTGATTGGGTGACCCGGTGGAACATGAATGATAAAAATGATAGTGATAAAATTTTAGTGGTGAAACTTGTTATTGTATTATTTGTTCATTGAACATATTTTTATATTTATACAGTACTGTTTAGACTAGTATTTTATTTTGGAAACATTGGTCATGGCCTACAACATTTTACTCACACAGTGCACATTCGTCCATTGCACATGGGCACCCAATCATATCTCACATTTTTGTTATTGGAACATGATTGTGATAAGGCACATGTCGAGTTTCACATGGTTGAGAAAGATAAATTAGATAGTTTAAAGTGTCTGGATGGCTTTGGCCCATATATTCATTGGAGCCTTCTTGTAGTTTATTTTATTTTCGGTATTTCATGTAACCAAAATAGTGGGTAGTTTCTTTTATATGAAATGGCTTTTTGTCCTTTACTGAATTTCATTTTATTATGGCATCCCTTGTTTCAATGTATTTATACATTCCACTTACTCTGATGTGTATGATATATTTTTTATTTAATTATGGATTTTCACCCAGATATAGGGGTATAATATCCTCTCAATACCATCTCAGACCCCACCATTAATTGGATTCCTATAGAATATGTGGGGTAATTATTGAGTTCATGTGGTGAACCAGCTTGGGGCATTGATTTAGTGGCACTCAGGATGGGATGTTACACCATTAGAACTAAAATGTATAGATACCATTAAGGGAATTACTAGGAGGATGTTATGAAGAAAGATATTATATATTCAAAGAGGAAATATTTTACTTTTAAGTAGGTTATATCCAAGAAAAGAATATAAAAAGGGATGATTCTATATTTATTAGTTCGGGAGTGGGAATGGAAAAACATATCCATGAATTTTGTGGTGGGATTACTAAATACATCACAAGGTAATAATGTAATTTTGGGAATAATTGATTGCATAACTAAATTTGATAATTATATTTTCATTTGAGACACATTGTATTTAGATATTCTTTTTTGATTGTTTCATAAGAAGGTAATTAGGTTTCATGGTCTTCCTATCTCTATTTTAGCTAACCATGATCCCAATATTACTTCTAAATTCTTGAAATTCATTCAAAATTTGCTGGGTACTAAATTACATTTCATTACATATTTTCATCCTTAATATGATGGATAATCATAGAGAATGATTCAGTCCATGAAGGAAAATATTTATTCATGTTAAATGGATTACCGATGATTTGGGGATATATATATTTCATTTATTGTGTTTTATTATAATTAACTTTTTCAATTTTATTTGGAGATGTAATATTTTGAGGCATTATATGGAAAGTTGTTTCAAACTCTGGGATGTTTATTTTGAAGTGGGTAAATGAATTTTTTGATACTAAATTTGGTAGATGAAATGTTTAAAAATATGATTTTTATTTAGTAGCATATGAGGATTGATTAAAATAGGAAGAAAATTTATATAGATAAGAAAAATGGAGACCTTTGTTTTGAGGTAGGTGGTTATATTTTTCTTAAAGCATCTCCATAGAAAATTCATATGCATTTCAGAAGAATGTGAATGTTATGTCCATGAATCACCAGGGAGTATGAATCATGCATAATTATGGATATCATTATTATCAGGTGGTATTTTATTTTATTAGATATTGGTTATATGACACATTTAATTTTTTTGTTATGAAAATATATTCTGGATGAATCTAATGTTTTTGATCCCTAATGTAGTTCAACTATAAGATAATATTTATTCTGATGAATATCTAGTGAATATTATTGAAGATAGAAAGAATATTTTGTGTAATGATTTAATTCATCATGTTAAGGTTTTTTAAAAAACCATATGTTTGAAGTAGAAACATGTGAATCAAAAAATGATACCTCAAAAAAATATGATCACTTGTAAGAGTAATGAATAAAATTACAAGGATATAATTTCCAAAATGTAGAGGAATGTAACAACCATGTTAATTTTAAAATTAATAAATTTCATATCTTATTAATATTAATTAATTATATTTTATAGAGTTATATTCACTATATGAATATTAGTTATTTTTTTAATTAAAAGGAAAAATGCAATATTTCTAAGCAAATTGGGATTTTCGGCATTATATGGTGTTATTTAAAATCTCAATTTAAAAATTATATGACCTTAATTTTACAAAATAAACATCATTTTTGAATTAAATTTTCAAAATTATCTTAGGATAATTATTTGATAATTTTATGGATTGTTTAATTTGTCAATGAATAGTAAAAAATACTGATTTTTAATGGAAATTGTATTTTATTTTATAGTAGGCAGAATATAATACTATATTTTGGATTAGTTTCCTAATTTCATTAGTTATTTAAAAAAAATTATAAAATTATGGTCTTTAGACTGAAATTTATACTTTAATTTGGTATAGAAATATTTTTATAATTCAAAAGCATTTTAATGAAAAACAAATTTTCATCTTGTTTTGCGATATTAATATGAAAATAAATTCTTCCACTTCTAAAAAATTAATATTGAAAAATAGATTCTATATTAGGAACCCAAAGGTGTAAATTTTGAAAATAGGCCTCTTTAAATTGTGGTCATTATGAATAGAATATGATGTAATTGTTTTCTACCACAATATTGAAAAATGAGTTAATTATGTTTAAAACTAATGTGATAAGGCTTAAAATTCATTCAAACACTTTCTATTATTTAATTGGTTGAGTCGATTTTTTCTATAATCATTAAAAACTATAAAATATGACTACATTTACATTTAAATATTATTTCTACCAATATAATATTTATGTAAAAGTTAATGTAAAAAATATTACTTTTTTACCATAATGGTTTATAATATTTAGTTAAGGGGATACAAAAATTATGTTAACATGTAATTGTTTATATAAAGTATAAAATATTTTTTTATTGTTGTAATTAATTTTATTTTAATGTGTTGATAAAATTAACGTAAATGCATATACAATGCCTATAGAGTGCATGTACAAGCAAGTAGAAAAATCTGGTAAATGATTTCCAAAACTCCCAAAGTAATATATTTTATGGATTAAAATTTAACGATTATTTTTTATGAAATAAAATAACATATTATTGATTTATATATATAAAATATTTTAATTCTATTTTTTTATGTTGTTTTCAATGAATAATTAAATAAGTATTTTGAAAAATGATAGTAAATATAATTCAAAATGAAAAATATATTATTAATTAATTTTAAACTCATAAAAATTCTATATTTTCACAAAGAAATGAAATATGGTTTTTAATATCAACCATAATTCATTTATCGGCAAATTTTCCATTTTAGGTATCTTTCATTCCCGCTAATTAAGATTAAAGAGTTATGTCGCCGTAATCGTGAAATGGATTAAAGGGGGTTGAAATAAAGAGGTAAAGGTAAAAACCAAATCAAAATATTTAAAAAATTTATTTGATTTTTTTATTTAGACCCATAGCCATTATGACCACTAATTATATCAATTCTAGTTAATTTTACAAGGAAATTAGTTTATATTATTTTAATTCTTTATTTAATTCCATGGGTGACCCTCCCCTCACATATAAATGGGGAAATTCTATCCTATTTTATTAATAATTGAAATTCCTTTGGGATTATAAAATTCCAAAAAATTTCTTATATATATCTCTACCCATTTACTAAAAGAAATTTTTTAATCAAAATCATACCTATGAAGGATTTATGTATAAACCTGAAGAGGTTATCCGAAGAAGAGATATAATTCTTAAATATGTCATTTCATTTCATTTCATCATATACCTACATAAAATCTTATTAATACATTCTAAAATAAATGAATAATTTTAATTCATATACATAGATGTTATTATATTAATTTCATAAACTATATCCATATCCTCTTCTATTAAATGGGAAACGAAACCATTGTTCGTGTATATGGAAAACTACCACCTCATGAACTATTGTAATTCATTTTACATCACTTTCAATAAAAAATGGGTTTAATGATGAATTTTATTTATATATATACGATATTAATGACATATTAATGATTATGTAATGATAATATATCATCTAATTTCATAACATGCAATACATTGAAAAATGATAATGTTGTTCTTGCGTAGGTGTGGATTACCACCACCATGAAGCATTGCCATTAATTTTTCATGAACACATCACATGTTATATATATAATTGTATTTAAATAAATAATATAATATTTATGATATTATTACAATTTTAAAAATATAAAATAATAATTACCTTATTTCCAATGTGATCATTGAAAAATGGAAATTCTATGCATGCGTACGTATTCCATACCATCTCTATTATTATAATGTAGTTTATTTCTCTCAACCATATTTGAGGGTTGTATTTAAAAGTATAATTAATGTATCAAAATTATATTTATGACGTAATTATTATTTTGGGGATTATTTAATAATTACCCCTTTGAGCATAGTCATCCTACTGATGTCATTTAGGATATATGAGGTGAATACCATCAAAACAACCCAATGTGAAATTAATTTATTAATTAATAAAATATAAAATTTCTATAAATAAAATAAAAATAACAAAAAAATTGATTTTTTTGATAATAATATAAATATTTAACATAATTTCATTATTCTATAAGGGAAATTACATACGTGAGGAATTAGACCTGAGGTATGTGACCTTTTAACATTACATCTTTTTGAATGTTTTAATGATTTATTTTCTAAATCTTACCTTCCATGTACATATTCAGAAGTTTATTTTATTGATGTATTTATATGGAAATAAATGAATTATAAATGTTATTTTATATCGTTTTTAATTTCGTTATATTTTTTTAAAGGAATATTTTTTAATATTATATATAGTAATTTGAACTTATTTATGAATGGAAAAATGAATGTTATATTGTCATGTATATAGCCTCAAAGAATTTTACCACTACCAAAATAGTTGTTTGATTTTTTTATTCCATTAAAATAAAATATTTTTACCTCAACATAAACCCTTGTTTTATTTTTTATAGGTAATTCTATTTCCATAATAAGGGTTAGCCTGATACAACTTTTATGATCGTTGATCTTGATATAACGTATACGATGTGTGGTCCAGATACATCTTATACGGCGAGAGAGCCCAATACAACATATATGATATATGAGCCCAATATCTATGTATAATGCATTGGGTAATGTTCTTTATCATGAATATAAATAAGGGGGCGTTAAATGGAGAGGTTTCTCTTATAGATTTAACTTGTATACAGCTACATCTAACATGGGTTATGATTATAATGATCTATGTTTTTTAAATGGGTCTCTATTTTAATACTCTGGGGTTTAGTGATTTTATATGAAAAAAGTTGGTGTTTTACATGTGGTGATGATTTATTTCATTCAAATAAACTATATTTTGATAAATATAAATTTTATGGATTTTCATGATTTATCACTGGATTAACATATTTCTTTCTTTTATTTTCCTTAATAACATTTTTTGTGATCATCACAATTTTATAAATGTTTCTTATATGGTTTAAGGATGATTAAGAACAATAAAGAAGTAAAGATGAAGGTCATGACGATTTTTTATGAAGGGAAACCACATTTCATTTTAAATTATTTATATTATGGAAAAATAGATAATGAGTAAAAGATTAAACTTTCTCATATACTAATTTGTTATGTAACAATTTTTACACAAATTATCCAAAACCATAAAATATAATTATACGTGAAATAAATGAAAGATAATTATTGTTTTAAAAATAAAATTTTGGATTTAATTAATATCATGTCATTATTAATGTATGACTTAATAAAAATTAGTTAGTTATCTTTTAGTTTTATTGAATGTGAACGTGGTTTCTCTTTGGATTAAGGGGATAAATATTTTTCTAATATATGTGTACATCTAGTTTTTATAATGATTAATTATCTCTTGAAATTTAGTTCCCTAAATTGTGATGTGAGTTTTGGTTTCTAAACTAATAAAAATAGTGTAGTTCTATAACTATGGGTGTGTTTGGGTCAATTAAAGTATTTTCCAATATTTTTTTATTTTTTTTTCAATTTCAATAGTGTTTACATGTAATAATTTTTTATGTGGATTTACATCTTTTTTAATGTTAAATTCACTTAAATTAGGTGGGACTTTCTAAATTTATTTTCCTACAATTGGTAAAACTATTAATCATTCCCCTCTTGGGTTATTAGAAATGGAATTTGTATGTTGGCCTATATGGTTTCCCAATTCAGGGGCTTAGTTATTATTAATTTATCCAGGAGAGAAAGAGGAAATTTATGTTATGAATTATTGGACATGAGTATGGATTAGGTTTCGTCTTTTGTATACTTTTATATTGTACATTTGATGTATCACCTCAATTTTTAAATATCATTAGCTATAAAGAGTATCTAGTTGTAATATCTGTGATAAAATGTTATACTAGTGAATGAATTTTCTTTATTAGTGGCCACAAATTATAGTACACCCTACTTTGAGGATTCTCAACCATGATTAGGCTTGGTAAAGTAAGATCGAGCGTTAGGGTGGTTGGATCACAACCGAAACAAATAAAATAGATTCTATTTTAGTAATTTCATAGGTTATCCATAGATCTCATAGGTGTTCCCATGATTGTTCATTATTGAATATATTATAATTACTATGATTTTATTACTATTAATATAGTTATTTTTTAGATAATGTTTCCTTTTATCATATTTATGGTATTACTGAAAGTGTTTCCCTTATCTCATTTTTCTTTGTGTATTTCTAATATTATTTTCAACTTGATTTCCCTTGTATCTAATGAATAATTTTATTAAAAAGTCATAAGGATTATGTTAATGAAAGTTATTAATAAAATTATTTAAAATATTGGATTTTAGGGGATCCTATACTGATACTTATATTATGTGAAAATTAAAAGCTTATTTTTCAACATATATTTCCAACAGTTAGGAAATAGATTTAATTTTTAAGGATATGTGTGGAGTGTGTTAAGGATATCCAATGGGAGAATGTTTCTCATGAGAATAATATTACCAATATAGTAGGCTGTGGTTATATACAATGGGTTTATCCTATATTCTATTTTGAGGTTATGGGAGTCCGTTAGTGAAGTTTCTTCACTTATGCATTGAGATGGGTAGTTTTAGTTTTATTTTTATTTTAGTGTGCATTTCATTTTGTGTATATATATTTTCAACCAATTATTTAATGTTTCATTACCTTGTATTTAAGTTAAATGTATATTTTTTGGCTTTTATTTTCTATTTGTTTTATATTTTTGTTTTTTTGTTTTATTATTGAGTAGTGTTTATTATATTATCTCTTTATAGGTTTATAATTTTCTTTTAAGTGATTATTTAAATTAAAGGGCCCTTCAACATATGGAATTGTCATGTTATAATTTCATGTGTAATTATTTTTCTTAATATTTACTTATCATGATAATTATTTTCAATGTAGTATTTTTGATCCACAAAAATAATTTCTAACATATGAGGATCTGAAATTCCATTTTACCTTTCCACGGAATGAATCAATTACCCAGTCTTGATTCAGGGTTATCCTAAGCCATTTCATAAAAAAAAATATTAATGACTGGTTGTTATTTAAGAGTACATGGTATATGGGATATAAGAATATATATATTTAAAATGTAGGTATAATTAACTGTGTGCCCAACAATTTTGTAACAAAAACATGAGTTACTAGGGTTTTATGTGATGCACGTATTGAATTATATATTATTTCTTAGTTTCTTTTAAGATGTGTTTTATTAATCTTAGTGTTCATTATTTTCTATGAAATGTTTTAATTTTTATGGTAATATACATTATTATAATTTCAATTGAGATGGATTTAGTGGTAAATATTTACGTTTAAGGACTTAAAAACTAAATGCATAATATATGAAATGAACAAGGGTAATTAAAGTGGAGTTCATGTGGTTGGCATTCAGTTTTGTAGACCTTGAACAATTGTGAATATTTTAGTTTTTTAATATTTCTAAACATAGTGGATTTTGAGATGTCTAATTCATAATTTTGAGGCATTTAATGTGATTTATGGATTTTTAATATAGTTTTTGAAAATACCAAAGAAATAATAATTTGGGACAAATATTGATATTCGTTGTATTGTTTCTTAAAGATGAAGTATTATATATGTTGAGAGATAATTCCAAATGTTTTGGTGGACTAATATTCAACTTTTTTGGAACTATTTTACTATATTTAAACATATTAGAACATTAAAATGATAATGTGTATATTTATTTAATATTTTAAATGTTTTTTATTTTTCATTTCTTTAGTCTTGGATTTAGAAAGTCTGAGTATTTAATGTAGTTTCTCCATATAATATAAATTTTGATTAAAAGTTGATTAAGATAATGACAATTCATTCACTAAATAATTTCATGATTTTTTTGATGAAGTGTTAGATTCATTAGACAATTTGAATTTGATTTATTGATAAATATACTTGATATCCTAATGTATTTTAAATTATGGATCCTATTTGATTATGTTTTGACTTATTTATTTATAGAGTACACCCCCACCATGTCTATGTGGATCCTTATGGGGGATCTGAAAGTGGTTCTACACCCGTACACTTTCTGGTTAATCTTAATCTATATGAGTTTGTTGATCCATTTTCTATAGTTACGAAGCATAAAAAAATCCTCTTATATACCATCATAGGTATCACAATTGAGTGTTTTGGATCTTGAACCCTACTATCAACATAAAAAAATAATATTCAATGGATGTATAAGAGTAATTGTGGGATGTTGATTGGATCTAAATACAACATGATAAGCATGATTTTACTAAGATCAATCTTGTAAAATCCATTTTTGTAGTATTGATATGGAATTGGTAGAAATTCATTAACTAGACTAATCCAAAAAGGACCCTTATGTGAAGGTTTCAATGAATTATCTATTTTTCAATACTTTCTTGAATAAAGGATGGATTCTAATGTTGGGGACTAGTAATTCATTTAGAATGGTGATATATATTTGTTAGAGTATTTTTTTTAAAAAAAAATTTGTTCTATTTTCATGATATTTTTATGGTTAATTAAATAAAATATTTTATGTGATGAAATCGTCATTAAAATCTTATAATTGGTGAGTTATCTCTTGTCCGTGAATCCTTTGGGGAGGTGGTTAAGTAGGCTATCAAAATTGAGGATGGAATGTTAGAGATGTGGGATTATTCCAATTTTCTTGGGGTAACAAAAGAAATTATTGTAGTAGAAGGGTGAACTAGATTATATCTAATCATATGGTTGTATGTATCAAATGATATCATGTTCCTTCATGTTAAAATCTTCAAGGAGTAAGACATTACAATTCCATCAGTGTGGGAAGACATGTAATATGAATCCTTCATGTCATGATGCTCCCAAGACCTATTGTAGTATTGGTGGTCTAGGTTATCTGAAAGGGTTCTACAGAATAGATGTATAAAATAAAGGTGAAACTAGAACAATCTCTTTAGAATATTATTAGGTTCAACATGTTGGACCCGATTTTAATGTGGTGAAATTTTAATGCATTATTTATTATATTTTCCCCTATTATTTGATCACTTTTAGCTATATGTATTTTATGTGATAGAGAATGTGGAATTTTTAAAGCCTTTTAATGATCATATTGTTCCATCGATAACATAAAATACATATAATGATATACAGAGTCCATTTTGGGTATCTTTATGTTGAATTTCATCTTGTATTGATTATATGGGTGTTTATTGCAATTTTATAGTGATCTAGAATTTTTTAGATTAATTTTTTATATATGTTAGGAATATTTTTCCTAACCATGAGTGTGATTATTTTCTTATTAAGAAGAAAAAATATTTTTTCATAGACTCGCCATTTTAATTCCCACTCACCCTATCCCACCTGAACTAGGAATATTAGAATTTTTTTATCGATTTTACTTTTGACGTTTCTTCTATAACTATGATTATAAATTCACCAAAATTATTTATTTTACTTATCATCAGGTTATGGTGTTTATCTGTTTTTGGAAAAATACTTTATATAATTAATCATTCTTTTATATAATATAATATTTTATTAGTTTTTAATTATTTGGTGATATGATCTTTGGTCTTTAATGATTACCTATATATGAGGAATGCTGGGTTCTTATATTATATTTTTTTATATTTAAGATTGAGTATCTAGTTTCGGGTGGTTGTATTACTTGATCTTTATATTCATCAATTTTTAAATCGTATCTCTGAAGAGGAATTGTACCATATTTTAATTCTTAGATCAATCATTTATATTAAGTTTGTCTATGAATTGAATGTTTTATAGTGGGGAGAAAAATTTCACTTTGACATCCACTTATTTAATTATTATATTTATTTAATATTTTTATCTGTGTAATCATCATTTTTGATATTTATGGGAGTTCTAGTATTTTGGTGTCACTACTAAAAATATTAAATAAATATAACATCGAATCACTGTGCTATATATTAAAAAAAATATTCACATATATACTATTAAATACAATATTTTAAATATATATATATATATAATATATTTTAAATGTTTTAATATATATAATATTAAATATATGTATAATATCAAATCATTGTGCTATAATAATTTAAAACCCCCGATTTAAGAAATGCTATCATTTCAGGTTTTTCGGAGCATGTTTGCTCCGAATTCGACCGCCACACGCCGTTTTGGTGTTTTATGACTCTGGAAACACGTTTCCAGCCGCCGCGGTAAAACAGAACCTCCGATTGACATGCCGTCTCTCCGACCATTTTACAATTCACGCAACGGATGTTGTCGTGCGATTTCGTGGCATTCGGAGGTCGTTCGGGTGGTTTTGACCCCCCAACGTGCCATTTCAGCGCGCACCGTGCTGCTGAAAACGACGCATTCGGTCCTGCCGCGCGCACCGCACGTCCGATGGATGTGCTGCCTCCTCCTGCATCTCAGGAATAATATTCCTATCATTCTCGTGTGGTTTCAGGTTTTTCGGAGCACGTTTGCTCCGAATTCGACCGCCGCACGCCGTTTTGGGGTTTTATGACTCCGGAAACGCGTTTCCGGCCGCCGCGGTCAAACGACACCTCCGATTGACGTGCCGTCTGTCCGACCATTTCACAATTTACGCAACGGATGTTTTCGTGCGGTTTCGTGGCATTCGTAGGTCGTTCGGGTGGTTTTGACCCCCCAACGCGCCATTTCAGCGCGCGCCGAGCTGCTAAAAACGACGCATTCGGTCGTACCGCGCGCACCGCACGTTCGATGGACGTTCCGCATCCTCCTACATCTCAGGAATAATATTTCTATCGTTCTTGTGCGGTTTCAGGTCGTTCGGAGCACCTTTTCTCCGAATTCGACCGCCACACACCGTTTTGGTGTTTTATGACTCCGGAAACGCGTTTCCGGCCGCCGCGGTCAAACGACACCTCCGATTGACGTGCCATCTATCCGACCATTTCACAATTCACGCAACGGATGTTGTCGTGCGGTTTCGTGGCATTCAGAGGTCGTTCGGGTGGTTTTGACCCCCCAACGCGCCATTTCAGCGCGCACTGAGCTGCTGAAAACGACGCATTCGGTCGTGCCGCACACACCGCATGTCCGATGGACGTGCCGCCTCCTCCTGAATCTCAAAAATAATATTACTATCGTTCTCGTGCGGTTTCAGGTTTTTCGGAGCACGTTTGCTCTGAATTGGATGGCCGCACGCCGTTTTGGTGTTTTATGGCTCTGGAAACGCGTTTCCGGCCTCCGCGGTCAAACGGCACCTCCGATTGATGTGCCGTCTGCCCGTCCATTTCACAATTCATGCAACAGATGTTGTCGTGCGGTTTCGTGGCATTCGGAGGTCGTTCGGGTGGTTTTGACCCCTCAACACGCCATTTCAGCGTGCGCCGAGCTGCTGAAAACGACGCATTTGGTCGTGCCGCGTGGACCGCACGTCCGATGGACGTGCCACCTCCTCCTGCATCTCAGGAATAATATTCCTATCGTTCTCATGCGGTTTCAGGTCATTCGGAGCACGTTTTCTCCGAATTCGACCGCCGCACGCCGTTTTGGTGTTTTATGACTCCGGAAACGCGTTTCCGGCCGCCGCGGTCAAACGACACCTCTAATTGACGTGCCGTCTGCCCGAGCATTTCACAACTCACGCAACGGATGTTGTCGTGCGGTTTAGTGGTATTTAGAGGTCGTTCGGGTGATTTTGACCCCCCAACGCGCCATTTCAGCGCGCGCCGAGATGCTGAAAACGACGCATTCGGTCGTGCCGCGCGCACTGCACGTCCGATGGACGTGCTGCCATATTTTGCATCTTAGGAATAATATTCCTGTCGTTATCGTGCGGTTTCAGGTCGTTCGGAGCACGTTTGCTCCGAATTCGTCCGCCGCACGCCGTTTTGGTGTTTTATGACTCCAGAAACGCGTTTCCTGCCGCTGCGGTCAAACGGCACCTCCGATTGATGTGCCGTCTGCCCGACCATTTCAAAATTCACGCAACGGATGTTTTCGTGCGGTTTTGTGATATTCGGAGGTCGTTCGGGTGGTTTTGACCCCCCAACGCGCCATTTCAGCGCGCGCCGAGCTGCTGAAAACGACACATTCGGACGTGCTGCGCGCACCGCACGTCCTATGGACGTGCCGCCTCCCCCTGCATCTCAGGAATAATATTTCTATCATTCCTGTGCGGTTTCAGGTCATTCGGAGCACGTTTGCTCCAAATTGGACCGCCGCACGCCGTTTTGGTGTTTTATGGCGTCAGAAACGCGTTTCCGGCCGCCGCGGTCAAACGGAACGTCTGAATGAAGTGCCGTCTAGCCGACCATTTCAGAATTCACGCACCGGCTATTGTTGTACGGTTTCGTGGCATTCGGACGTTGTTCGGGTGGTTTTGACCACCCAACGCGGCATTTCAGCGCGCGTCGCGCTACTGAAAATGGCACATTCGGTCGTGCCGCGCGCACTGCACGTCTGATGGACGTGCCACCTCCTCCTACATCTCAGGAATAATATTTCTATTGTTCTCGTGCGGTTTCAGGTCGTTCGGAGCACGTTTTCTCCGAATTGGACCGCTGCACACCGTTTTGGTGTTTTTTGGCGCCAAAAACGCGTATCCGGCCGCCGCGGTCAAACGGCACCTTGAAATGACGTGCCGTCTGGCCGACCATTTCACAATTCACGCACTGGCTGTTGTCATACGGTTTCGTGGCATTCGGAGGTTGTTTGGGTGGTTTTGACCACCCAACGCGGCATTTCAGAGCGCGCCGCGCTGCTGAAAACGACACATTCGGTCGTGCCGCACGCACCACACGTCCGATGGATGTGCCGCCTCCTCCTGCATCTCAGGAATAATATTTATATCGTTCTCGTGCGGTTTTAGGTCGTTCGGAGCACGTTTTCTCCGAATTGGACCGCCGCACGCCGTTTTGGTGTTTTTTGGCGTCGGAAACGCGTTTCTGGCCGCCGCGGTCAAACGGCACCTCCGAATGACATGCCGTCTAGTTGACCATTTCACAATTCACGCACCGGCTATTGTCGTACGGTTTCGTGGCATTCGGAGGTCGTTCGGGTGGTTTTGACCCCCCGACGCGCAATTTCAGCGCGCGCCGCGCTGCTAAAAACGACACATTCGGTCGTGCCGCGCGCACCGCACGTCCGATGGACGTGCCACCTCTTCCTGCATCTTAGGAATAATATTTCTATCATTCTCATGCGGTTTCAGGTCGTTCGGAGTACGTTTGCTCCGAATTGGACCGCCGCACGCCATTTTGGTGTTCTATGTTGCCGGAAACGCGTTTCCAGCCGCCGCAGTCAAACGGAACATCCGAATGACGTGTCGTCTAGCCGACCATTTCAAAATTCACGCACCGGCTGCAATCGTACAGTTTCGGGGCATTCAGACGTCGTTCGGGTGGTTTTGACCACCCAACGCGGCATTTCAGCGCCCGCCGCGCTGCTGAAAACGACGCATTCGGTCGTGCCGTGCGCACCGCACGTTCGATGGGCGTGCCGCCACATCCTGCATCTCAGGAATAATATTTCTATCGTTCTCGTGTGGTTTCAGGTCGTTCGGAGCACGTTTTCTCTGAATTGGACCGCCGCACGCCGTTTTGGTGTTTTGTGGCGCCGGAAACGCGTTTCCGGCCGCCGCGGTCAAAAGGAACCTCCGAATGACACGCCGTTTGGCTGAACATTTTACAATTCACGCACCGGCTATTGTCGTACGATTTCGTGGCATACAGAGGTCGTTCGTGTGGTTTTGACCAACCAACGCGGCATTTCAGCGCGCGTTGCGCTGCTGAAAATGACAAATTCAGTCGTGCCACGCGCACCGCACGTCCGATGGACATGCCGCCTCTTTCTGCATCTAAGGAATAATATTTCTATCGATATCGTGTGGTTTCAGGTCGTTCGGAGCACGTTTTCTCTGAATTGGACCGCCGCACGCCGTTTTGGTGTTTTATGGCGCTGGAAACGCGTTTCTGGCCGCCGCGTTCAAACGGAACCTACGAATGACGTTCCGTCTGGCCGACTATTTCACAATTCACGCACCGGATGTTTTCGTACGGTTTTGTGGCATTCGGAGGTCGTTCGGGTGGTTTTGACCACCCAACGCGGCATTTCAGCGCGCGCCGCGCTGCTTAAAACGACACATTCGGACGTGCCGCGCGCACCGCACGTCCGATGGACGTGATGCCTCCTCCTACATCTCAGGAATAATATTTCTATCGTTCTCGTGCGGTTTCAGGTCGTTCGGAGCACGTTTGCTCCAAATTGGACCGCTGCACGCCGTTTTGGTGTTTTATAGCGCCTGAAACGCGTTTCCGGCCGCCGCGGTCAAACGGCTCCTCCGAATGACGTGCCGTCTAGCCGACCATTTCAAAATTCATGCACCTGATGTTTTTGTATGGTTTCGTGGCATTTAGAGGTTGTTCGGGTGGTTTTGACCCCCCAACGCGCCATTTTAGCGCGCGCCGCGCTGCTGAAAACGACACATTCGGTCGTGCCACGCGCACCGCACGTATGATGGATGTGCTGCCTCCTCCTGCATCTCAGGAATAATATTTCTATCGTTCTCCTGCGGTTTCAGGTCATTCGGAGAAAGTTTGCTCCGAATTGGACCGTCGCACGCCGTTTTGGTTTTTTATGGCGCCGGAAACGCGTTTCCGGCCGCTGCGGTCAAACATCACCTCCGAATGACATGCCGTATGGCCGACCATTTCACAATTCACACACCGGCTGTTGTCGTACGGTTTCGTGGAATTCAGAGGTCGTTCGAGTGGTGCAGGGGTGCGGGGAGCTGTTCGGGGGTGCGGGGGAGGGGGGGGGCTGTACGGGGGGGGGGGGGGGGGCAGGGGAGTGTATGGGGGTGAGGGGGGCTGTACGGGGGTGCGGGGGGCTGTACGGGGGTGAAGGGGGGCTGTCCGGGGGTGCGGGGGGCTGTACGTGGGTACCGGGGGGGGGGGGGGGGGGGCTGTACGGGGGGGCGGGAGGGTGTACGGGGGGCTGTGCGGGGGTGCGGGGGGCTGTACGGGGGTGAAGGGGGGCTGTACGGGGGTGCGGGGGGCTGTACGGGGGTGCGGGGCGGCTGTACGGGGGTGCGGGCGGCTGTACGGGGGTGCGGGGGGCTGTACGGGGGTGCCGGGGGGGCTGTACGGGGGTGCGGGGGGTTGTAAGGGGGTGCGGGGGGGGGGGGGGGGGCTGTACGGGGGTGCGGGGGGGGGGGGGGTGTACGGGGGTGGGGGGGGGATGTACGTGGGTGCGGGGGGGCTGTCCGGGGGTGCGGGGGGCTGTACGGGGGTGCGGGGGGGCTGTACGGGGGTGCGGGGGGGGGGGGGGGGGGCTGTCCGGGGGTGCGGGGGGCTGTACGGGGGTGCCGGGGGGGGGGGGGGGGCTGTACGGAGGTGCGGGGGGCTGTACGGGGGTGCGGGGGGCTGTACGGGGGTGCAAGGGGGGGGGGTGCTGTACGGGGGTCGGGGGGTTGTACGGTTGTGTGGGGGGCTGTTCGGGGGTGCGGGGGGGCTGTACGGGGGTGCGAGGGGTTAGAGTTTTTAAATGCACGCCTTAGATAATATTAGCTATCATATAATAAACAAGAAAAGAAAGAAATTATAAGTACACAACCTTCTGATTTAAATTAAATGAATAAATACAGTACATCAATGTCAACCCCACCAGTAAAAACAAAAAACATATCTCGTGAATATATGATGTGTCACGCGTTGTCATCACGGCTACCTCCTTCTGGTGGGCCAGGGGCCTACAAAAAATAAACATTATAAATATTTTAATAAAAAAAATAATTTAAATTAAATAAATAAATACGGTATATACCTGCGTCGTATGATCTCCTGCACCATCAGCTCGACGCACATATTCCCGCAGTGCTCTAACCTCAGCTGTCAATTGCGCATTTGTCTCCTCAGAAGCGTGCAGCCGTGCCTCAAAATCTGACATCTGCTGTGTCATATGAGCAACAGCAGGACCGACAACCGCAGTGCCTGACACTACAGAACAAGGAATCCCTGCTCCATAGGTCAAACTATAGCCATGCCCATCCCGACCGATAATGCGATGAAAGATCTCATCCCGTCGCATGGGAAGCTGTCACTGGTCCTCTGGCAGATGTTCTAACTCAGCTTCAAATTGAGCCTGTGAAATATTTAAATACATGTAAATATATATATATATATATATATATATATATATTAATATATAGATTTATGTAATTATTGGTAAGTACAGAGACTTACTATCAATGCTGCAACCTCTGGATCATTGCGATCACGAGTCCTCATCCACACCAACATTTTATCAGTTGCTGCACCTTGCTCTCACAACTGTATATTAAAAGAATATAAACACAAAACCATATTAATTAATAAATTAAAAAATGAATAATATATACCTCATATCGGATATGAGACACGTGACAAGTCCCGAGCCTGTGAGGTGGTCCCTGCAACGCTCGATTCTCAGAATGGCGTGTTGACACCTCCTACATTCAATTCATTCAAATTTCAAACAAATCACATATTCTTGAAAATATATATACACCAAAATAATTAATATACAAACCGCAACACCCTCAGTAGACCAATATGCAACCAAGTCACGCCACTGAGCCGGGAGGACACCTCTCGGGACTTTTTCCAAAATGTCTAGGGCACCCACATTTGGTACCCAGTGGTCCCTCTTCACTTTGCCTTTATAATATTTCCACATCTTACGGCATTTGCTCATACACACGGGCCGAAACTCTTCAGGGCATACTTTCAAATTTTTCTATAAAGAAAATAATCAAACATATTAGTATTCTTTATACATAGAAAATAAAGTAAAATGATTTTCTTACCTGAACCTCCCTCCATAGACGATCTAATGTGTCCTGAGGGATAGAAGCCCAGTCACGCGTGGTCAATGGAAATCGATGTGGGTCACGTATGATATGACCCGGCTGACGAATAAATGCCGGGGCATTCGGTCCCACAGGATGAAAAACCTCATCAAATGAAACATCTATCGTCGTGTCGAAATTCCATGATAATATGCCACGACCAGGGCCTCTCCTGCGAGAGGAATAAGCAGCCGAGTCTGATCCTGTTGAAAACAATTATATATATAAATTGACAAATGTTATATATATATATATATGTATGTCAATTACATAAAAAATATAGATAATGACATTCAAACATACCTCGACCCTAAGACGTAGATGCCTCAGATGGATGATGTGGATCTTCTGCCTCTTCCCCTGACATATCTACAGTCATATAAAACATCAGTAATGAGTCCAAAGTGTTTAAAAGATAAATTGGATTGTTCTTAAAAAATCAAACTTGTACAACTATTAATCAAACAAAAAATGGATTGAATAATTAGTTGTGAATGAATTTTAAAAAATCATAAAGTTAACAAAACAGATATACAAATAATGTACAAAACTAGTCAATGCATAGCCAAATTTCAGATAGAACTAATAAAAATTCAAGCAGCACATGAATCAGATGAAGAATACCTCAAAGGGATGATACACCGACCATAACATCAATAAATCAAGAGTAAAAACAACCTAAATATTTATGATTTAATTAACTTACAAAAGCTAGGATTAAAACTTATAAAGATTTATAAAATGATTAGATAATTTATGATATCCTAGGACATTCTACTGAATAGCAGGAAAACAATTATACCTTTCATTAAGCATGAAAATCGACCGTTTCTCCTTCAACAGCCGCTCTGACCCAATAAATATTTTCTTCACGTTGAACTACGATATGTTGATCAAGTTGTTGGTAAACAAATAGAACAGTCTCGAGTTCATCTTCTTCAAATAAAAACACTCCTCACCGAGACATTTTGACAACAACTTGCCAACTTGGATCCGAAGGCAAAGTAATGAAGAATACTTGTTCTGCTTGTGATGTCAAAATGAAAGGTTCATTCTCAACTCGTTCATTATTTTTGTATATCATATAGTTAAAATTCACCAATGAAAACTGATATTGATCGACTTTACATCCACGCACTGGATCAACCCAATTACACTTTAACAATATGTACTTCATACCGTGTGTGTATACAACTTCAATGATGTCTATCAATTAACCATAGTAATAACCAGAATCGACAAAGGGACAACCGATGCCACTGTTTTGTGTTTCTCGTTTGTCATCAACATCTTTAATGCGAAATCGAAAACCATTAGCATCAATAGCTTTATAATGACGAGCCGTTATAGATAGACCCTCAGCCAGTTGGATAAATACTTCAGGTAGCGTGGGGTCCCCTAACTCCCTCAGCTTATGAACCTACATAATTTATAAAAATCAATACTGATATATGCAGAAAGAATTAGTATAATACTTCACTCATAATGAAAATCAATTTATACATACATAATCCTTGAACCAATCATGAAATGACGCATAATGAGATTGTTGAATTTGCAACTCAGTCGCACGATGTATCTCTTCTTTTATCTCATTAATGTGTTTCCTGCAAATGATAACGCGATGTTTAAAAGATCATCTTATGCAAAAAAACACGTAAAAGTTATACAAGCACATTGATAAGATACTTAATGCATTAATGGTGCAACTGATAGAGTATTGAACAAGATATATCGATGTGCTTGTATCCACTCGATGTTGTCCATATCAAATGTGGTTCCTTCTCCAACTGGACCATCATGAATCCGAGAGGGCTTATCTAATTTTGTTTCAACATCCATAAGATATTCTGCACAAAAGGTAGTACACTCATCCATCAAATAACCATTGGCTATTGATGCCTCTGGACGAGCTCTGTTGCATACAAATCTTTTCAATGTACTGAAATACCGTTCAATAGGATACATCCACCTTAATTGCACTAGACTAGTAGCCATTACTTCATCAGTTAGGTGCACTGTCAAGTGGACCATAACATCGAAAAATGAGGGGGGGAAAAGTTTCTCAAAGTGACAAAGCGTAAGTACAATTCGGTCCTGCAAAATTTTTAAATGACTCATTCGTTGATTTCTTAAACAAAGCTGTCTAAAAAAATTACTCATCTCAATCAAGGGCTGAACAACATTGGAGGATAAATAATCACAAATTGCGAATGGAATAAACTGCTGAAGTAATATGTGATTTTCATGAATTTTCAACCCTTGCAATGTCTTGCTCGTCAGATTCACACACTTTGAAATATTAGAAGAATAAACATCAGGCACCTTGACCATCTTCAAAATGGAAAGAAATGTCTCTTTCTCCTCTGTAGTCATCGTATACTATGCAGCATGCATATATGCCTTGTTTCCCTCAGCTAACTATAAATGCAACTGTTTCCTTAAACCCATTTCTTCCAAATCACGACGTGCATTAACATGGTCCTTTGATTTTCCACTGACACCTAAAATGGTCCACAATATGTTATCACAAACATTTTTTTCAATGTGCGTGACATCCAAATTATGCCTCAACATGTTAGTTTTCCAATACGGAAGACTATAAAAAATACTTTTCTTTTTCCAATTGTGACTGCACTGCCTACCCGCAGCACGAATATTACGTACTGGATGAGCCACCAAATCCTGAATTTCATATACCGTGCAGATGTTTTCTTCCTCAATCTGCGATAACATTTCGACTCCTGTCATGATCTTTGGTGCTGGGCTGAACTCTCTAGAACCATCAAATGCCACTCTGTCCTTTCTGAATCTGTGCTGAGGAGGGAGAAAATGCCGGTGACCCATGTATGCCCATTTTTTGGAATGTTTAAGCCATACAGATTTTTTACTTTTATTGCAACAAGGGAAAGAAAATTCCCCTTTCGTACTCCAGCCTGATAAATTTTCATTAGCTGGGAAGTCATTGATTGTCCACAATAAAGCAGCATGCATTTTTAACATTTCATTCGTTTCACAGTCATAAGTCATCACACCATCGCCCCAAAATTCATTCAACTCATCAATCAATGGCTGAAGGTAAACATAAATATTATCCCCCAGACTTTTAGGTCCATCAATAAGAGTGGAAAGTAATATAAATTGTTGCATCATACAAAGCCACGGAGGAAGATTATATGAAACCAACACCACATTCCATGTGCTATGAGTTGCACCAACGATAGAATTGAATGGACTGAAACCATCTACTGCCAATCCCAATCGGACATTACGAACATATTTAGCAAAGTCGGGATGTCTCTTATCAAAATCCTTTCATGCATGAGAGTCTGCTGGGTGGGTTAACATATCACTTTCATGAACTCTTTCTGCATGCCATCTCATTAAATTAGAAACTTTAGATGACATAAAAAATCTTTTCAACCTCGTTTTAAGGGGAAAGTAATGCATTTGCTTTACGACAATCGGTTTCCCATGTATCACAATCTGACTTTGATGAGTATTATTTCCCCTGTTCTCTTTCCACCTGGAAGCACCACAAACCGTACAAATATCCAAATGGGTAGTTTGTTTTCTAAACAACATACAGTTGTTTGCACATGCATCTATGGTCTCATATGTAAAACCTAAGTTCTCTATCAACTTACGAGCATAGTAATACGACTCAGGAATCTTAGCGTTGACAGGAAGAACTTTTTTCAATAAAACCAAAAGCATGTCGAATGATGTGTCTGACCAATTATTCAAAGTCTTCAAATGCAAAAACTCCACGATAAACGACAGTTTATTATAAGAAGTACATCCAGGATATAATTCTGTTTTCGCATCATCAAGTGCTTCATAAAACCTCCTCGAATCACGATCTACACCAGAGCGAATATTTATCTCACCGGTCTCAAGATTCTGGATGTCAATGCCTTCAGGATCAAACCCACGTACCATTTCAGTAAGCATTTCATGCATTGGATCAGTCATCCTTGCATCAACATCCATCTGAGCTGCATCTTTATTTTGACAACGAACATATTTTTCTCCATGACGAGTCCAAATCTTATAATTTTTCAGAAATCCATTAAAGAAAAGGTGCTCCCTCACAGTATCTCGTGTCAATTGATATATGTTAGCACATTTTCTACATGGACAACTAATATAGTTACTTTCAAATCCTCTCGTGAAGTCAATAAACTGCATAATACCATTGAAATATTCTCTAGACGTTCGATTTGGAAGATCAATCAAACTCTTATCCATAATTATATATGTATAACAAAAATTTACACAATACTTATTACATTTACATTTTTCAAATCAACTATATTTAAAATAAATATTAATCATTTGTTTATGAACCATTGATAAAATAATAATGTAACTAAAAGCCCATGTTACCTGATTGAGCTACAAACCTGAAAAGGAGGGGAGCCGAAGGCGGTGCAGCGAGAGAGAGGAGGCAGTGAAGGGGAGCCGGAGCCAAGGGTGGTGCAGCAAGGGAGGGGATGGGCGGCGGCAGCATCGGGGAGCTGGAGGAGAGGAGGCGGTGAGGGGATGGGGGACGGGCAGCGAGGGGGGGGGGGGGGGCTGTCCGCGGTCAGGGGGGGCTGTTTGAGGTGCGGGGGGGCGTCCGGGGTGCGGGGGGGGGGGGGGGGGGGGCTGTTCGGGGTGCCGGAGCCGTCCGGGGTGGGGGGGGGGGGGAGGGATGAGGGGGCGGAGGTCGGAGGGCGGATGGCGGATGGCGGAGGGCGTGTGGCGGGGGAGGCCGGGCGGCAGGGGAGGTCGGACGGCGGGGGAGGCCGGGAGGCGGGGGGGGGGGGGGGGGGGGCGTTGGGGGGGGGGCGACGGGGGAAGGGGGGGAGGCCGAGAGGCGGGGGGGGGGGGGGGATGACGGGGGGGAGAGGGGGAGGCCGGGAGGCGGGGGGGGAGGGCAGTGTCGGGGGGGGGGGGGGGCGACGACGGGGGGGGGGGGGAGGCCGGGCGGTGGGGGAGGCCGGGAGGCAGGGGGGAGGGCGGCGTCGGGGGGGGGACCGGGGGGGGGGGAGCAGGGTTCGATCGAGAGGGGGGCGCGGGGGGGGGGGGGGGGGGGCGCAAAAAGACTCGGGTTTTTTTATCAAGGCCAGCGACCGCCATTGGCGGTCTCTATTAGATATCTATAGAGACCGCCAATGGCGGTCGCCCGATTATGGGGGGCTTTAATGCCCCCTTTTCTAGTAGTGTGTGAACCTGTAGTTTTTAATTTCATTAGTAAATGTAGTTACTATAGGTGGTTACATCAGGACTAATCCCTTCTGATTTTTTACAATCTCATTATGGATGTATGTTTTTCTAAGACCAGGATGGGTTATGATTTGACCTGACTATCTCTAAGGCCTATAGTTTTGAAATGTAGACATGTTCTACCCTGATGATCAGGGTTAAACCATGACTTAAACATGGAATGTGGTAGCCCATCATTGGGGTGGGCCATAAAACCATGACAGGGGAGGGGGAATGCCAGAACAAAGTTATCACTAAATCAATATAGTATTGTTTTACTATTTACCCCTTTTATTATTAAAAAATTTTGAGGTAGTTTTATCATTATATTAAACCTATCGACTCCCAAACACACCCTTTCCTCTTTAACTTATTTTGTGTTATTATTTTATGTGATTTATCAAATTTTGGTGGTTATTTCTTATAGAAAAATTATTAGAATCTCCCACACTCTCCATTTGTTTTCTTTTCACATCATTTATTACCTTAATATGGACACTAATGTCAAGGAGTTCATATGAATCAATTTTATTATGACTGAAAATTTAATTGTTTATTTCAAAAAAAAATTTCAGGAAAAAGTGTGAAACTACACAAGAACCACATACGAAACAACCTACCCAAGGGGATCCACCATTGTAGACACGAGTCAAAACAAACCCATAGAGAACTTTAATGGTTCAATGAGAACCGCCAGTTAAACCCAAAAATCATCCACAAAAAAACCTTCAGAATCATCATGTTCCCTCTCAGAATCAAGAGATGACTCAGACACGAGACCAGATTGGCGGCTGATGGAGCGAGTGCGCATCCTACCCAGCCTGCCTCCCACCTCCTGTCTGCCAATGACCTGTGAGGAAACACCCAAGTTAAAGAGTTCCCTTGCCCTCCCCCGTATTTTTGGATTTATTTATGGTTGATTGATGTTAAAAAGGATATCAAACTTGTTATGGATGGCCAATGAGGTATCTAATCAAGCTTGAATCCTCACACCACCAAACCACCCATCATTAAGCAAGTGGGTCATAGAGACAGCCACCACTTGATCCCCAGCCGAACCAACAGTAGCAGTGACACTCTCCTTGGCTCCATCGACCATTAGGATACTCTACAATGTTGGGAAATCCCTTCTCCCATCAGGACTAGCCATCACACCACGAACAACATTCGCATAAGAAGGACCAGAACATCTTGAAACCATAGCAGCGATGCCCTTAAATTTCTTGTCTCCCCTTGACTCGATCACCTTCGGCACAAAGGGAAGTGCAAGTGCGGTAGAACTTGGTATGCCAGAAGCAGATGAGGAGGGTTTTCTATAGCTTGAAGTGGAAGCCTATTGGACACCCGAAGGGGAGTGATGACCAGCCCACAGAGATCTTGGACTCATCCTAGCCCCAGACTGAGGTATTCCAATAATAACCTGAGGGACTATGGGAGCAAGGGTATCATTAGGCTGAGTCTAATCATTTTTTATGAGTTTCCATGTTTTTGGGTTCATCTTGGTCTTCCAAGTGTTTATTTGGCCTTATTGAAGTTGACTAACACCATAGTATTTTAATGATATAAGATTAAGGTATCATGAATCAATATTTAACATGGAAATCATTATTTTTTGTGATATATAACGAAGTTATTAAATTTTTTATGAGTCATATCATGTATTTGTAACATTTGTATATAAAAGATGATTGTTTAAATTAAAATTTATAAAGTGTAAAAGGGTATCATATTTTGTTTATAGGATTAATAATGATTTCTATTATCCATGTAACTCTAGTTTTTTTTTCAAATTACTTATTGGATCTATAAAGTTAGAAACCTAATCCATGATGTGTGTTTTGGTTTTTAATATAATATAAAATATTAACTTTGAAAACTGTGGGAGTGTTTGGTTACATTATATAATGATTCCTTTATTTTCAAGATATAATCAATGATACTTGTGTGGCTTTTTTTATATTGGATTTATTACTTGGTTTTAAACAATAATTTATGATTCTCTATTAGGACATTCAAAATGTATTTTTCCTTAAAATGATAAAATTTTGAATCTTTTTTGCACTTATATTATGATTAATTATAATGGTGATCTGTAAGTGGATGGTTTCTTAGTTTGGGAACTTATGTATTATTTATTTATTATTTATCACATCTATTTTATTATATGATTAACATGTTCCATTTAGTTCTGGAATATTTATCATAATATCACATTTGATGTGATTGGTGGGGATAAGTAATGATGTTTCACTTGGACATGAAGACATATAATTATCATTTAATTTTAATTTTGGTGCACGGTTAATTTGATGTATCAAAATTATCATTAAAATATTCATTAAAATCCCTTTACCATGTATCAACATTGGATGTATAGTATTAGTCCTATTATTAATGGATATTTGGATATATACATTGGATTTATTTTTTATAGTGTGTTGTTTATTATATTCTTCCATATTTGATTTTCACTTTATTATTAAACTGTATAATTTTTTTGGTGGCACTCCAACATATGGAATGATCATACTAAACTTATGGGTGGATGTATTTTCCTTATTATGTATTTATTATGAGAATCAATCACAATAAATCATTTTTTGAATATGTAAAACATTTTTTCAACATTTATGAATTGGGAAACCCCATTGAGTGTTAGAATAGGGCAACTCATGCACCTTGGCCCCTATTAGAGGTTTCCCAATATGGTTTTTTACATTCTATAAATCCAATTATACACTATCAAATGAATTTTCTTGGATTGGTTCACTACATAGTAAACATATCCAAACCTCTTATTATCTATCCATACATTTCCTCATGATATGGTTAAAATAAAATAAAATAAAATTTCATTATTAATATATAATAAATATAATTATATATACCAATCTCTTATAGGTGTTCCTCTTTAGAACCATTTATCTGAATTGATATAAATATTAAAAAATATGTCCATTCTTTAGCATTGAAATAAAAACCTCATTATTGTTATAGATAACGATTCGTCTTCCTCTTCTCCCATGTCTTGATTATTCTGAATTACAATCAAATCTCAACATATCTAATATTGTTTCAATAGGAATACCTATAATATTATTCCACATTTCACCACTGAATTGGTTCACAAAACCATCTATAAAAGTTAACTTAAATATTTTATAAAATATTTAATGTTCTCCATATTTGACTTTTTTAAAAAATATATAAATATCCCCCAACACCAAAAGGTTGAATTTCATAAAGACCTTTATTTATTTATTTATTTTAGATAATCTAATTTTCCCACTGCATGAGAGGGAACCTTAACATAATCCATAAGAAAAGAGGCACAAGGACTAGTACATGACCAAAAGCCCCATAGAAACATATCCCAACAAATGACCCAAAGGCCCGATGAGTAGACTATATTTGAACCACCCCTCTTTAACATATTCTTCATTAATGGTTCTTATCCCCCAACCATTTATGGAAAATAGGATATAATTTTAAAATATAGTGTTTCAGGGTTCCTAGTATTATTAGATATTTACATACCATCTTTTAATTTTCAATTTTGATAGATATACCCTAGTGGTTTCTACCTGCTCTAATTCCTCTTTTAGGACCTGCTCTAGTGTGTTTTATTAAGAATGATCTAGGGCCTAGTGGACCAATGGCCCAAAATAATATTACCTAAAGTCCTAAGGTGTCATAAAGTCCCTATGGATCAAATTAATATGGTATCTTGAAGGTTTAGTGGCCCAAAAGTAAAAAATAGGTGTTAGGTAGGCCAAAATTGGGAGAGTAGTTATGAAATTACAACTACTAATACAATGAACACTATAGTTACTACTATATTAACAAAAAAAGTCACTATTTCCCAGTTTTGAACATGCGACTTTTGGATGTGGGAATTTGGGTTTTTCCACTCAGTAACCACCAAAAATGAAACAAAATAAATATGAAATAATCTATATAATGACTTTACTATCATTGAACACCAATCCTATAGAAAAATAACATCTTACAAAATCTTTTATCTTTAGACTCATGGAGAATTGATTTTATAATATTTTAATAATAAACATATAAAGTATAGTGAATAATATGACAATGTTCTAACTTATTATAGTAATAATATTATATCTATATATATCCTAATAATTTTAAGCATATTACCTAATCCTTGTTTAATTTGCAAAAAATATTTTTTTTAACGAAAGATGAATTTAAATTATGGTTTAATCTAAAAAAGATTTTGGATAGCATAAAATCATTCCTCTCTATGACTTATCGTTATGCTCTAAACTACATTTCCACAATGAATAATCTTATATAAAATCATAAAATTTACAACTTAGACCACCAAATAAAGTTATATAAATTTATCAACATGCATGGTATTTTATTTTCATGATAATAAGAATATTTAAAATACTCACAAAATAACCACATTATAACATTTAATATTACAACATTATTTTATATTCTATCACCAAATCAACAACAAAACATTCTTAAAACATATCTAAAATTAATTTACACTTCCAAAAA
This sequence comes from Viscum album, assembly GCA_963277665.1. Taxonomy (NCBI): domain Eukaryota; kingdom Viridiplantae; phylum Streptophyta; class Magnoliopsida; order Santalales; family Viscaceae; genus Viscum; species Viscum album. The sequence continues at coordinate 579,458,022 of OY728129.1, read as the reverse complement.
ACATCCCATTACAACTAATTAGAAAACATCTTTTTTATAATTGTTTTTAGAAATCTACTCTTTTGATTATCCGGGCGATTAAAAATGATCTATATTAATTAAATATTTCTTATCCTAGTGACATGATAAAATTTTACTAATTATAAAAATTAATATTTTTAGTGAATCATAGGTTAGTGTTAACTATCATAAAGTAGATTATTTTTATAAGTTTCCATTAAACATTAAATTTACATGTTTTTATTAAATAAGAAATTATTAATACAAATACTATAGTCTAATAAATTATGATCATTTTCATATTAAAAAAAATTTAATTTAGGATTTTATATAATGCAATTTTTAAGAGTTTTGGTTGTAATGAGATTAAAAAATAAATATGAGAATATGGATTGATTATCCAAGATTTTTTAGGAAAGAAAATGACTTTTATTATTAGGTGATATTGTAATGTTATGAAATGATAATGGGGATATTTAAGAAGATATTTTGGTAGTTATGAAAATTGAATTATGATTAATTAATTAATGTATTATGGGGATGATATATTAATGAAAAATAATTATTTTTAAAAAAATAATTAAGGATAGTTGATATATTAATAAATGATTAGTTTTTATATTATATTGTCCAACCCCTTTATTAATAATGAGGAATCACATTCTATTGGTAAACTTCTTTAGTTAGTAGAAAATGGTTTTGGATATAATGTTATGGGTTTATATTTTTGTCATTTGATAATTATTAATATTTTTGATATCTTTGTTATTTTTTAATGATATTATTGAGAATTATATTGGGTTTGAGGTATCTAAGTTTTGTGATTTTATAATGAATTAGTTTATTTTGGGAATTATTGGTGAATGTGGTGTTGTTTGAATTTTCATGATGGTGTTGTGTTTAGTTAGTGTTATGATATTTTATTTCTATTAATTATTTATTTCCTATTTTTTGTAACTTTTCTCCTTACTATATTATTTATATAGTGAAATTTTTAGATTCTAGGAAATGGTTTTTTAAAAAGGCCTGCATAGACCACCCCTAATGTCTAGGGAGGATAATTATCCTTATCATCCTTTTACATTGAGAATGTATATGGATCTTAAATTTTAGAATATTGATACTAGTATCAATTATTTTATGTCAATTTATGTTGGGGATCTGGTGGTGTTCTACCTTTTAAATTTTAAATAGATTATTGATAGATCAAATATAGATTAGTGGAGAGATTCATATGTCAATATTCCTCAAACCTTTATTTTAAAATATATATCAACAAAGATTGGTGAATTAGTTGATTACTTATTTTTTGACCACATAGACACCCTCTATATGAAAATTCATGTTTAATGTGACTACTAATTTTCCTAGGCCTAGTCCAAGGTCTCTTATATCTTCAATTTAATGATTTTTTACTCTTTGTAGAGATGATCAAAGTTAATTTCACAGTGATGCACCTCCCATGATGCTTTAGGTTAGGAATTTATAAAACTACATTAATTTGAAAAGTACATTAATATTGAAACTTATATAACATATTAATAGGTTATATATGGGTACTATTTCATGTAATTATGTAGACTCTATACATTCGAGGCTTTTTTGGAAGGAAAAGGGATAGAGGAAGTTGTGAATCAAAAGTTAATTGAGTTAGAGTAGAGGGGAATATCCTGATCCAATCTTGAAATAATCTAGTGTTTTGGAGTAATTGGATATTGATTATGATTCATAGTGTGACTTTAATATAGTGTAGATTTATTGGGGTTTTCTATTTTAAATTATGAATTTTCCCCTCATGAGATGATGGTTTATCCCATCATGCATTAGAGTATGATTTTTTTAATATATATGGCATATAATGTTTTGGTTCAAATTCCACAAAAGATGATATTTGTTTTCTATGTATGTTAAAATATATTAAAATAGGGAATACAATGTAATTTAAAATAAAGGAAAAAGTAGAAATGGGAAATTGAACACTATTAATTACTCATCTAAATATTGAACTAGAAATAAGAAATGGGAATAACACCAAAGAAAATTATATGAAATTGAAATATAACATCGTTTTGAGGAAGAGATCCCTATAAACATTAATGTAATGTTTTCATAAATTTTGGAGTTAAAAAATCATTGGTCATTGACAGAAGTTTTATTTTATTTTATTTCTCTATGATGGAATTCATAGTGATGATAAGCTCATATGGTAATAGGGATTTGTGAATGAATTTTTACATAAAGTGAATTTTAGATTTATAGGAAAATATATGTTACAAGACTTTAATTATAATTTATATTATCATTATGAGGCCATTGAGTTTGATTATATATTTTATATTTAAAATTATTTTGAATATATTTAGGTGGCTAAAAAACAAAATATAAAGAAAACTAAATTTATGAATAAAAAGAAATGAATAATAAGAGGTTGAAAAAGTAGGGTTAGTTTGGTATTAAAATTGAGTAAATATAAACATGATGTAATATAGATAATAATAAAGAGGATCTATATTTCAATATGGTCAAAGGAACTTGTGATGTTCTAAAACAGGTGTATTTTTTTACTTAGTTTGGTTGTGTTTTTTATCCTTTTATTCATTAAGTTAAATGGATCACCACAAAACATTATGAAACATTTTTAAAAATATTATGTGAATAAAAATCAAATTAAATACATATAGTTTCCACTCATCCATAGTTCACTAAGATGTGTTAATTTGTTAGATATTTGTGTTTTTAAGAAACATCTAGCTAGAGTGGATTTTAAGGGTTTAATTAGTAGTGATAGATTTTCAAAATATGAATTAATGTTTCTTGAAGGTGTTTTTGTGTTTATTTAGAAGTATTCCATTATTTTTAGTAAATGTAATTTGAAAAAATAGTTATGGTAGATGCTATCAAAAACTAGAAGCATATTTATGGATTTGAATTATGATAAATTTCTATTTTTTATTTGAATCAAATGATATAGATTTTTCATATTGTTTTGATATCTAAATAGAGGGTTTAAAAAGAAAAGCTACAATGGAAATAATCAAAGATACATCTTGGGATTCATATAAGGGGATGTGAATTAGTGGGCTATAATTGACCCCATTAGGATCCTTGTGGTATCCCACCATTAGTTTGGTGGGTTGGGTAGTGGTGTAGTTCTTACTCTCTTTCCAGAAAGAGAGAGATACCATTCCATTGATATTTTGAGAACTATATAAGCATATGGGATGATTTTTAGAGTTTGGATAAATAAAATTAGACATATAGTGTAATGAAATGATATTTTAGTGGAGCTAATTGATAACAAGGATGATATAATATGAAATTTAAAAAATAAATCTATGGTTTATCTTTCCTATACATAACTTTTATAAATATATTATAGAGTATTTAGGAGGTAATAAATTTATTAAGGAAGGAAATAATTTATACTTTTATATTTTATTTCATTTTACATAAATTTATATTTTATGGTTATTATTATTTTTTAAACATAATAGAATATATTTACTTATTGAGTAAAAAAAATTAATACTCATGAAGGAATTAAAGAAGAAAATGTGTTGTTTTCCATGTAATAAGACACCATCATCTATGGAAGGGATTTTCATCATAATAAACCACACTTATAAACTAAAAAACCCTAACTACAAACCCAAATTATTGGTATAGTCGTTTCATAAAACACTATAAAACCACTAGACATAATTATTCTACTTTGGGATTAATAGAAAACACTTATAGAGACCTACTATTTTTTATAAGTCCTTGTATTATATTAAGATAAAAATCTATGAAATAAAGAAGTTTTTTCTCAATACATAACCATGAACATAAAGAAATTTATTTGGACTTATTTATTCTCTATTTTCACTTAAATTAGTAATCCAATCACGTATACATTATATTATTGGACTAAAATTTTTGGATAGGGAAATGTCCTCTCTATTTTATATTCTAACCAAAACCATACACATCCTCTATTAACATATTTCTTATAAATCCAGTAGAATATCATAAGATCAAAAACATATAACCATTGATAAAATAACTGGTACACAATCTGATTGACCCTATGCACCTTAAGCGAGTTTGTATTTTTCACTACTACAAATTCACTTCATGAAATTTTTGCAATATATCTTGGTATTGGTTAGTGGGTTTACATGTTTTTTAGAATGATTATCCAAGAAAAAACTGAAAATAAAAAAAATAAAATAATAAGAATATAAATAAAAATAATATTTCATTATTTCATATCAATTTTATGAAAATCATATTTATACCACACAGATATAATGCACTAGTAATTATTATTTTTCTAATAAATATAATTTCCAAATCACATATTTTATTATGAAATAATTTGGTTTTTAATAATGGAATAAAAATGGATAAGAGATAATTTGAATAATATATAAATCATATATGGTTACATTGGACAACCATTTTTTTTAATTATTATACAATATGGATGAGGAAAACCCCACATGATGAGACCACCGAGCATAAGCTACTCATAAAGGAGGATTTATAGCGGCAAAAAGATGTAAATGAATTTATATCCATAAATATAGTGGAAATTGGTTATAAGATCCCAAAATAACCTAAGAAGTTAACCCAAAACTTAGTTTCACCCACTATTGACTTAAAAAAAATTATGTATACAAATGAGGAGGAGAATATATATTTAAACATCATTGGTTATTAGGTAATCTAAGAATATATGTAGTAATTCATATTCAGTTTGATACCATTGATCATTAAAAAATTCTAGTTATTATATTCATTTTAAGAATAAATTAGAAACCCATAATTGGTGGTTTCTTCTATTATAGAATATCCCCCTTCGGATTGGGGATAGTTTTGAATTTTTTTTATAAAGGGATAAATTTTACGTGTTGGTTGAGTGGTAATCAAATATTTTAAAAATGTTTTTTTTATTTTCATTTAGTTTTAATTTATATTCTTTTTTTATTTTATTCAAAATAAAAATCCATAATTTTTAGGCTCTTTATGGAGTTTTAGGATACAGAAGTCACTATATCCATGTGTGGAAGCATAACCCATTATTTGAGGAGGGGATATTTTAACATCTGAGGAGATTTTTTCTTCCAGTTGAAATTTAATAATTTTTATTTATATTATATTAATTATTAATTTATTTAGTTGTTATTCATGAAAAATTCAAATAAATTAAGTATATATTTTCGGCCATGTGTGGCAGAACTAGTAATATGGATACTCATTAAATCATGCAAGTTTACTGACCAAAGATACATGTTACTCTATCATATCTCTAATAAATTTATTTTCAAATCATAATTATTTTTAATCATTAAATAAAATGGGAAATGAAGATTAATAAATAAATATAATGTATTAGATTATGAAATTTCATGTAGTGAAATAGTTAGAATTTAAAATGATATTTACCCATCTTGTAATTTAATATGATCTTTATATAGAGAAAGATAATATTTTCCAAATATCTCATTGAATTCAACAAAATGAATAATAAATAGATTTATATGAATTATAATTTAAAAAAAAAATTAGATACTAGTTTTATACTTCTTCTGAAATAATTATAACAATAAGAACATTCATTTTTATTTCTATGTATAATCATTGTGGTGGTGAAAAAGGCACTTAAAAACATGCAAGATATGAAGGTCTATATAATATTTGGATGAAACCAGTTTTTTTCAATTCATGAGTGGATTATATGTTTATATTTAACCACTTAAATTTCATAATCAACTTTGGTTTTAGTGATTAAAATAACATTCTCCTTCTTTATAGGATTTTTAGGTTGTAAACACTCAATGTCATTATTGTATGTTATATTGGATCATAATATTTTATAATTCCCAAACGATATAAAATTGAAATATTGAAGTTCTAGAGATTCATTAAATTGGGATATTATCTTTTTTAAATCATGGATCAACCACCTATTATCTTGTCAGTACTCATATACTTAATATAATATTATAACAAGCTTAAAACCTATTTTAATTACGTTGAAAAAAAATTCCTTGATTGCTGTAAGCCACATTTGGAATATTTTTTATTAAATAATCATTCTCTATGATATTTATCATTTAAATATGATGATGAAAATATTTTATATTAGCGTCTTCATATAAATTATTATAATAATAGTCTACAATTTTTAGTTTGAAATTGAGGGAACATCAAGATATTTCTTCATAGATACCAATTTATATTATATGGAATGATTTTTAGATATATTGGTTTAATCCAAAAAATAAATGATTGATTTTAATTTCAAGGTTAATAATTAAATTGGAGGTATAAATTTTTGACTTTTTAATATTATATCATTTAAAACCATGTATTAATAACCTATTTGATTTAGCTAAAGGTATTATTTCAATATTTTTTTGTTAACGGTGAATAATGTTTTTTTGAATTGGTTCTTAAAATCCACTTATTCTATACTGTAAATTTCATATATTATCCTTGTATTCTTGATGGTAGTTAAAAAATGATATAATTCAAATTCCTAAGGATAAGTAGATAAAACCATCTTCTAATGGAATGAACACTGAAGAACAAAGAAATTATATTTTTTATTTTGTTGACCCATTTATCAATAATTTGTACATGAGAAGACCCATTAAAGGATGGTGGTAAATGTATCATTAAGGACCTAATGATGAGGGTTTTCAATATTTTGTTAATTTTCAAGTTTTATATAGTTCATTATATAATTAATAACTTTTTATAACCATGTAAGTATATCCATGGGATTTGTTTCTCCAATTTAAATACCATTTAGTTACTCATTAGATGTATCATTTCATTAAGCAATGTATTAATTATTTACATGATTACTACTATGACCTTCCATTGAATAAGAAAAATGGTTAGTGTGAGTAATAAAGAAAAAATCCATAATAATAAACTATATAGATATGAAAATGAGTAGTAAGATGAAATAACCCATGAAACATTCATTTAAAATTATGAAACAACAAGTTTAATATATATTTTAAGGTTATATCCTTTTATACACCATAAAATAATCCAAAAAATGACTAATTTTTTTTTATACTAACTTATTTTTTTCCAATTATAACATACATAAATATCACATCATTATATTGATTATCGATTACAATAGATAAATAAATAGAAAACCCAATAACTAAAAGATTTAGCTTCTTTGGTAATTATCTATATAAACAACTTATTTTATAATAGAGTGTGCATTTATTTTAAAAAATAAGTAAAATTGACTCCATTATAGAGTTATCAAAAATTATATTCTTTTTAATTTCATCAATAATGGTCAGAATAATAAAAATTTTAAATCAATTAATCTCTAAAGGGTTAAAATATAATGTATACCAGTTAAATAATAATATCTGATTATAAAATTTTTTCAAAATGAGTAATATGACACTATAAAATATGTATTAGAATATAATCATAAAATCATACCCAGAGAAATATTATCCATGAATCATTTTATATATCACAATATCATATTTTTGAAAAAGATAGGAAATTTTAACATATATAGTCATAGAAAATGATAACATATGTCAAGTATCACAACTATGTCCATCATCACATAGTAAGAAAACATGTCTTATAACCTATTGGAAATTGATAACCTCCCATGTCACATAAAATTACAAATAATGAGATGTAATATTTGACTAAAATGTTATAGGTAAATATAATTATAGGACCACCCATCAAATAATTATATAACGATAAATCTGTTTTACCTAGGGACACTGATAAATTATAAATCCATTAAAAGATGGAAAACATAACCATTGAGAATAGAATGTGTTATGTTAATGTTTTTAAAGTCCATAATCATAAATAAAACATAAAATAAAATTAGATAATTTATTGATATAATATCCCCACATAAAATATAAGAAATGTAAAAGGAGTATAACATATAAGGGTTTTAGTGTAGAAGAAAAATTCTATAGAAAAAAAGAGAGATTGAAAAAATAAAGTTGTGATATACTTTATATTTTAACATCAGTCTTTTAGAAAAAAATATGATTAATAAGTTTTATTAAAATGGAAATGATATGGGAAATAAAATTTATTTCAAATAGACATTAAATAAGAAAAATATTAATAGTAGACTCAAAATACAGATATAAAAATTAGGAAGGAGAAAATGACTCAGTGGGAAACAAAAAAAATACAAGATAGAATGATTCCATTCTCACCATAAAAATTAATTCAAATTAAATGTATACTAACATTAATAAATCAAAATAATAAATAAAACTAAATAAAATAAACAAATGATATAATATAATGAAAATTAATATGGATGGAAAATAATCCAATAAAAAAGAGATATAAAGGAAATTCCCATTAAAAACATTGTAATAGGTGGAATATGCATCACTAAAAATGAAAATAATAAAAGGATATGTGAATATATAAAATAATTTGAGGGGAAGAAAAAGTTTGATTTATAAGAAAATTATATATAAATTCTTTAACTTTAGTTTAGATATTGTTAATTTCAAATAAGACGGGTGATTTGGAAAGAATCTCTTGACCTTCCCTCCATACTTTGTAAAGCTAACTTTAACAAATTATATGGTAATAAAATAATTATATGAAGACTATATATGTTAATTATTCTTATTTAATAATATTTATTATAATCAATAATATAAATTTATTAAATATATATTATTTAGTAACATTTCTTCATTAATGGATAGTTTTTTTTGTTTCTTATGTATTTCATCATTGATATTTTGAATATAATTATTTAAAAGTAAGTACATCATATAAAAATAATAATGTTCCTAAAATATTAATTTTATAATAATTTATAAATCCACATTTATATTTTTATGATTTTTTCATACCATCTTTGTGGAAAAAATTCAAAGCATGCATTTTTATGATAACATAATTAATAATAATGGTTTTGTTTGAAATGAAGATTTATTTGAGTGAAACAATTTTAAGATCACAACCACTGTATAAATTAATCATTAATATCTACCATTACCTATATTTACATTTTATACTCATACATTATGAAATGTTGATGATAATAAAACATTATTTATGTGGGTTGTTGGACTATCCCAAACAATAAAATTCCATAAATATGAGTGAGAGAAAGTATATAAATTTAATACAGTTACACTGTCATTTATTTAGAGAAATAATCATATTGATAATACATTATTATACTATAGGTTACTATTTAATAAGGGGTTATGTGAGAATTTAAATTAAAAATGTATTGGAAATATTTTACATTGGTGGAATCACCACTTATCATAACATATTCATTCATAATAAATGATTTAAAACTCATTAAAATTAGAAGATCTTAAGAATTTAAATTTTAAATTGTGAAATAATAAATATGATGAAAAACTAGATAATTTTATTTGGAATCGATAGAGGAGAGATAATATTATAGAGCATTTATAGTGGATGATTTTCAAATATACATTCATTAATTATTAAGGATGGAAAATCTGACCTGGAATGTTGTGCTTTAGTGGAAGAAAAGCAGACATTCCATATCTTTTAATACATTGACTTTAAATATATATTTTTGAATAATTTAAACAATAAACAAATAGATTCTTAAATATCGTACTAGTCTACTACCTTTAGAATCTTGGAAACATAAACACTGATACGTAATTGAGCTCCATTATATGTGACTATGTTCTTCATGACTATCTATCTTCTTATACACTTAATTCATAATACATATCTTCATAACATGGGGAAGGAAACATAAAAAATGGTGAGTTCATATGATCAGTAAGGGTAATCAAGGGATAATGTAATAATAAACATGAGAACAAGGGTATGACAACATGTTCATAACCTTGGAAGATCACACCCAAAAAATCATAACATCTTACACAATAATCATGTCATAAATCATGGTATCTATTAAGTTAGGAATCATACATAAATAATTAACATTGGCCATGAAATCATAACATATGAATAAAACATGGAATTTTGGAAAACAAAAAATCATATAATATGATTTCCATAGTAGCCAAGGCATTGCTGCTGAGACCATCTTATTGTTACGAGTTCATTCCCCATACCATGTTGGAAGTCATGCTTCACTCCCATTCACAATTTTTTAGCATTTTTTCACTCCTCATACCATATTTGTTGTCATGGTTCACTCCCATGGAAATCTTAGTAGTCAATGTTTAATCTTGATACTATCTTATTCAATATTAAGAGATATAAATCTTTACCCAATTAATTAGATGGAGATATAGTTACCCCCATTTCATAATGATGTTATACATACATGTTCCACAAGAAAATTAAAAATCATATCATAACCAATGAAATTAAATGCGTATCACAAACATTAAATCATATCAAAACACATGAAAAAACATACAGGTTTTATAATCATTTAATCAAAATAAAAACAAATTAAAGGGAAAAATATTTAATAAACACATAACACATGAAAGATAAATGAGTTTCATAAATACCAAGAAATTAATAATGACACATTTATTTAAATAATATTAATTTAAACTTTATAAAATTTCCTAGAAAGGCATGAGTAACATCAATAGATGTCATCTTAGAAGGAAAATAATTTTGTAATATATTTCAAAAAAATTTCTTGAGAAAAAAAACCATTCTTATTTGGAATTTTTTTTAATCCAAAAAAACATTTTAATAAATTTATTCACTGAAAATACCTTTAAAATTTATGAATAAATCCTGAAGTTATGTTCGAAACCATTATATTAAAAATACATTGAAAACATATATGAAAATCTTGAAAATGTTTTAAATTAAATTTATTTGAAAATAAATTAAAAGCTTATAAAAAATCATGAAATATTTTTGAAAAAAGAATTATTCAAAATAATTTTAGAACATATAAATACTGCTTGAAATATTTTTGAAAACCATTTATTGAAAATACATTGAAATAAAAAAAAGAAGGATTTAATTTTTTTTTGAAAAAAAATTCTTTGAAAATGATTTCAAAACATATTAATAGGAATTAAAATTCTGTTGAAAACATTTTTCATTGAAAACTTCTAAAATAATCTTGAATGTTTTTTGAAAATATTTTTGAAATCCCGGTTTTTGATATAAAATAGGTTTCCAACCAAATTGATAAATCAAATCGGAGTTTTCTTAAAATAATTATTAAATATATTTTGTACCATAGAGTGAAAAAATGGTAATACAAGGAAATATATTTAGTAAATAGAGGATAATAATAATCATTAGTGTTATTGAGATATGTATCATAATATTTCATCAATGGATGGATAATCATAAACAATCCTTAGGAACAATGGGATTGGTTCAATTAACTCTTATCACATGGTAACTTTAGATCATATTACACATGTTTGAAAATGGAATTAAATTAATATTAAAATATCATTAAAATAATTACATTCATTATAATACATTTCAAATATACCTCAATAAATATTGTAAGTGCATAACAAAATAAGTGTATCAATGGAGGTAAATTGCGACAAAACCACCTTACTGATATGGTTACACTTGAAACATAAAACACATGAAAAAAAGATCATTAATTGGATTGTAAATAACAATAATTTCAAGAAAAATAATCAAAAAATACATTCATAGTATGTATAAAGACCATGAAAATGTAAATAGTGGCGAACATGGTATGTATCTAAAAGATATAAAAAGTGAGACGAGATTACCTTAACAAGTGTCTTGACTATTATCGTGCTCATTCAGAACTCCAGTATTATAAATATAAATTTATTATACATATATAATAGATCCATATTATTAGATCTAATTCCTTATATGGTCTTATTATTACCTCATATAACACTATTGTTAACAATCTTATGTTATGGTTTCACTAAGGGTAATATTCTCTTTGTTCTCTGCATGTGAGTTAATTTTTAACATATTTTGTCCTTATACATATAACATGATTTGAATAATGTAAATAATTATATAAATATAATTTATAATCCCTATAAGTGTTTTTTATAATGTATAGAAAAAATAAGTATGAAATGGAATACACTATTCATTGATACAGTCGTCCATACATATGCATAAACACTGTTTAAGTTTTTATTATCCTATTGAAAGAGAGAAGGTAAATGAAATTTGTGTATATATATATGTATATATAAAATTATATATCATAATTAAATTAGAATTATTATATAATATATATCATATAATTTTAGTAAACCCATCCTTAATACATTCTATATAGTTTGTGAGATAATCACATCACATCGAGGGAGTGGTAGTCCACACTTCCTCAAATGAAATAATCATATTTACAAAAATGTAAAGTATAAATATATGTGTTTAAAATAATTAAAGAATACTAAATTCATAATAAATATAATATATATAACATATAATCATAGTTTACATCACAATTTCATCCATGATATATGGAAAGGAAATATGAACAAGTATCATTCTGTGAGGTGGTAGTTCGCCGAACACATAATCATTATGTCCATTACCCATTAGATAGAGGTGTGTCTAAGTATAGGTTGAATACTTAATATAATAAAATCCTAGTATATTTATGATATTGTATTTCTATATAATTATGTGATAAATATTTTTGAGGGGGGGGGGGGGGTAATAAAAAAATAAAGGAGCATGAGATAAGTTGTTACCTCATAATCGGGTAACTCCTTTTTTTAAGTGAAAGGAATTACTTGAACTTGATTTCTAACTAATGGGAGGATTATAGGAGTTAGGGAGGGATGTTGGTAAGTGTATTTGTAAGATCTTGGGTAAACCTAGGTTGTTTGAGAGGAATAAAGAAGAGGGAGATACGGTGGACTCTTATAGAAAAGGGAAAGGAAACACTTGGGATTTGTGAAAACAAGTTAGGTGTACCCATGTTTTTACCTAAAAAACATATAAAAACCATAAAATATAAATTATTTAAGGTTAATGGTAGAAAAAGGTCATAAAATGGGGGTTTTAAATGTGTCTATGTCGTTTTTGTTCCTAAATGTAATCTTTAGTACTTTGTTAATCAAATGTTTCTCTAAATTATTCTATTTAATTTTAATCACTTTTACTAATATTTTTGTTAAAAAAAGTTGAAAATATTAGAATGTATATATTATACTGATTCATAATATGGAGTCTACTTTTCCATATTCTAATCAAATAATCGGTAGAAATTATTTTAAAAATAATCCCACTGATGGGTTGACACCGCAGGTTTTTAATGTAAAGATGTCCAAAAGGTTGCTAATTTTTTATAAACAATTTTAAAGTGAAATTGATTCCAATGAACTAAATTGGATTAATTTATAATATTAATATCTAAATAAACTTCACAATATATTTTAATTATAATTTAACCTTATAAATGAATTAGTTGAAAAACAAGTTTTGAATTTATAATTAATTTTTTTAATTCTTGATTAAAAAATGAAACCTTATAGAAAAATACCAAAAATTTATCCTACCCTATTTTATATGTTTTGTTATTCAAATATGAAGTATATTTTCACATATTAAATCAATACATGATAAGAAAATTGGATTTCAAAAGGGTTCTCCATTAAAAGGTAGTAAAACCACTTTTATTAAAATATAGGTTTTAAGAATAAAACTGGGTTTATTATTATTTATATCTATCAAATCTATTGAATAATTTTCATAAATATTGGTTTGAATATATAAAATATATATTTTATTAACATCATTCAATATTAGAAATTAATTTATCTTGTTAATATACATAATTTTTTTCCATAAAAGTATACTTTTATAAAACTATCCCCTTTATATTAACTTGGTTTAAATATTATTTTTTAATTAATGGGTAACAAATAAATAAAACTATATATATTCATAAGTTAGATAATCATATAGTCTTTAAATTAATGGACAATTTATATTCAATTAAATAATAATACATTTATAATGAACTATTATTTGGTAACACCCAATCATGCTTGTTACATAATCCATTGAGTAAAGTCAGTATTGCATGTAAAAAAATCTTACCTCAGTGTTATAGGTAGAGAAAACAAATATTTATTTTGTGTTTGGTTCATGATTAACCTTATATAGTGTATAAATGATGCCTTAAATAGTTCTTTAATATAAAATAAACTATTTAACGTGTTTTGTGAAATGAAAAATATCAAAAGAGGTTTTTTTTTTTGAAAACAGACATTCCACAAAATCTTGGGTTTTTTCATTCAACCCCCATTAAAATGAATTTCACCCAAGAAATTATTCTGGGTTATCAGAGGTTTAGTAAAATGAGGGTTTTTTTATAAAAACCAACATCATAAAAATGAATACAAAAACTTCCCTTAAAAAGTGAATGTCGTAAAAAAAATAGTTACACAATGGAACTCATAACAGTTACCCAATGGACCTCATAACTAGATTCCCACATAGGAAAAATTTGGTGGGAATTTAAAAATGGACATGGAAGAGAAATATTACCGCTATGTTCTGATGGAGAGTTATAGAGAACAAATACATGAGAAATTTAACAATCACAAGTCCAATAATCTCTGATGAACTGAGGGACCTTTTAATTTCTTGAAAATGATGGTAATAGGACAACAATTTTTTTTCAGAATCATTTATCCATAAGTTGATGAATTTTCTTGAAAATATGCACATTCATGATTTCAGGACAATGTCACCCCTTGTTGTTCATTGATCCACTTCACTTATTTCCTTAAAATGAAATGCTACCTTTTAATTCCTAAAGTACTAATAGATCATGAGATACATGATAATCCATCCCATTTGTCATCAATTATCGGTAACTCATGTTATTTTGAGTATGCTATCAAATATACATAATTACTCATATGGAGAGAAAACACTTTAAACTTACTGGCTTTTTATAATTGTAACATAAAATTTCCATAAATGGTTAACCATATAATACTTATCTAAGTTATAAATTCAATGATTTGGAAATAATTTCCAGTAATATTATTAAAAATCACCCCCATATATGAAAATGGAAATCTTGGATTACACATTACAAACAAATTAATTCCATCATTTTATATTCCCATGAAAAATGTAACCACTTTAATTACCATAAATAATTTTGGAAAACATGTATGCTTAATGGATATATTATTTAAATCCAAGATGTTTTAAACTTTATCCATGATGAAATTGAACATTTTGTCAATAATTAGTTTTAGGGTTATCAGTATCATCCAATTAACTAATTCTGATCTAGAAAATCATAATCCCGATGGCATTATCTCATCACCTGACATTAATTAAGGGTTATCTTCCCCTAATAAAATATCACATTTTCATAAAATCACATTTTCATAAAATCACATTTCCATGTCTTCATAATTTTTCAAAATATTACTTTAAATATGTAATGAAATATTATACTGAAAATGGGTATGTATTTCATGATTCGTATAACATAATCTTGGAATTCCAAAACACAAATACATAATTAGTCCAACCTTATTATTAATGTATTACATAGACATCATCAAAAAATTCTTTAATACATATTTTGTTGAATATAAAATTTGAATAGTTCTAAAGTTTCATAAACCTCAATCGAATCATAATTTATATGTTTAATATAAAAAAACTAGAAACACATCACATACCATTCACATGTCATTTACTATCTCATTATCATAAGATGTATAACCAATACTCATACAACATTCTTTATTTTATTTAAGATATTTTCTCTTGGGAAATCTATTATCATAATTATTATACTTTTCATATCATAAATAATAAATTTTTACCATGTTCCTTCTATTTTTATCCATTTACTAAAATGAGAAAGCATAGTGTGGGAAATATTTATCATATTTAGATAACAATTTATTATGAAAAATTTCTTATATGGTTATTAAATCATGAAACATACTTATTTAATCTATGAAACCTTGGGTTTTTCCTAGGTTCTTCATTGTCATCCTATATATTAATATTTCATTATGGTTCATAAATAGTTTGAGAAATTCCAAAGCCTATCCCCCTAGAGTATCAATCTAGTTGTGTAGGTAGGCCAATTTTCATGTACAATATTTCCCCGAATTAGGCTCGAGACACCATGTTGGAGTTGTTACCCCTAAGTACATCAGTTCTAGAGACACATCCACTTATAGTATCATTAAAGAAATTTATTTATACGAAACCACTCACTCTATCCTTCACCAAAATTCTAGGACATTTTCTAAATTCTTGACTCATCTATATACATATCCTTTGAGAAGTCTCAAGACATATACTTAGAAATATACCTGGGGATCTCACTAAAGTTTTATGATCCTAGTTTCAAAAGTTTAACTAAACCTTTTCTATAATCTCAACTATATAGACCCTATATTTTCATACATTAACATTACATAACATTTGCGGAATACATAAAACATTAAAAAAATATATGCCCAAATACCATACTAGTCTAGTACATTTGAAAAAATGAAAAAATAATCCACATAACATAAGCGAGCTACATTATCTTCCACTATATTCTTCCTAAATATCACCCTTTTGATAAACAAATTATCTAATACATATGTTTATAACATGGGGAACAAAACATCCAAAGGGGTTAGGTCAGATTTTCTCCATGGGAAAACAAGGAAGACATGTAATTATAATTATGAGAATAAGGGTACGAGAACATGATCCTAACACTAGAAGATCATAAAATGTAAATCAGAAGATCCTAAATATGAATCATGGAAAAATTATTGGATTTTTATATGAAATTAATCAGAAGGAAATAAATAACATAATCTATAAAATATATCATTAGAGTAAAACATGGAATTATTGAAAACACATAAGAATATGATAGCATTTCCATAGTATCCAAAGAATATATTTTGAGACCATCTTAGTAGTACAAGTTATCTCTCTATACCAGCTTGGTAGTCATTTTTCACTCCCATGGCCATCTTAGTTGCGTGAGTTTACTCTTCATACCATCTTGGTGGTCATGGTTCACTCTAATGTCCCTATTAGTTGTCAATGTTTTCTCCCAAGACCATTTTAGTCTATCTAATGAGGAAAAAATATTTACCCAATGCATTGAAGGGAGATACAGGTATGAACCATCACATATTAAAATATTACATACATGTTACACAAGTTCATCAAAAATCATATCGTAACCTATGAAATAGAATGAGTTTTATAAACATGTAATCACATCATAACCTATGAAAACAGATAAAGGTTCCGAAATCATTTCATCAAAATAATAACTTTTGAATGAGAAATGGATTTCATAAAAACATAACTTGTGAAAAAGAAACATGTTTCATAAATATAGTGACATTAATTATAAACCATTAATAGAAAGTATATGAATTGAACATTTAGATCATTTCATAAGAAGGATTGATTACCACCAACATATGTCAATTTTTATGGAAAATAATTTTGAAATTTATTTCAAAAAAATTTATTAAAGAAAATATCCATTCTTATTTGAAAAATAATTTTCTAATTTGTAAATCCGTTTGAAAATCATGTTTTATAAAATAGCTTGAAAAATAATATTTTAATACAAAAAATGGTTTGAAAACAATTTCATTGAAGATACATTAAAAATTTATATAGAAGCCTTGAATTTTTTTTAAAAAAAAATTAGTTTGAAAATACATTTAAAATATATAAATATATCATGAAAATGTTTTGAAAACCATTTCATTGAAAATAATTTGAAAACTCATAATGATTGTTTTAAAACGTTTTGAAAACATTTTCCTTAAAAATACATTGATAACCTATAAAGAATGCTTGGATTTTTTTAAATCCATATATTTGAAGATAAATTTAATATTTATAAAGTGGACTTGAATTAATATTGAATAACTATTTCCTTTATATCGTATAATATAAGTTCCAAGTCATTTTGAATACTTTTTTGGAAACACAGGGTTTGAAAAAAACATGTTTTAGACCAAAAAGAGAAATAAAATTAGACTTTTCTTAAAAATATTTTATTAATTATCACATGAAACAAAAAGAAGAAAATGGTAATAATACATGGAAATATATAGAGTAAATAGAGGAGAGTAAAATCATTATTTTACTTGATATATGGATTATATGACTTTATCAATGGAATCATAATCATAATCAATCCCAACAAACAATGAGATTGTTTCAATTAACTCTTACCACCTAGTAAATTGGGAACATAATATCCATTTAATAAAATAGAATTACCTAAATCTTAAAATATTATTTAAATAACAAGATGTGTGATATAACAAGTCACATACACCTTTGGAATGATTGTAGGTGCATAAAAACATGTGTCTCAAAGAAGGATAATTGAGACAAAACTATCATAAAAATTTGACAACTCTTAAATCATAAACCCCATTATTAAACAACCATAAAGTAGATATGTAAATAAATATAAATTTAATAGTAATAATAATATAATAAATTCATGGGAAGTATATACAATGCAAAAAAGAAAAGAGTGGTGAACATGGAATTTATCTCACAGATATAAAATTTGAGATGACATTCCATTACTTTGGGTCATCACTCTTTTCATACACATTCAAAAATAATATATAAAAAATATAAGTTTACTATACATATATAAAAGAACTATATTAGTATATATAATACATTATATGTTTTTATTATGACCACATATTCCCCTCTTGTTAACAATTAATATTCGTTTTGTTCTTTCCATGTGTCTGAATGTATTATATATTTGGTTCTTATAATTATCTAATGATTTTCAGAATATATATAATTATATAAAAATAATTAATATTAATTATATTTATTTATAATAATATATATAATATTGAATTATGAAACATTATACACCATTCAAGGAGATGGTAAGTTGTACATACACATGAATGTTGTTTCCATTTTTATTATCGTATTGAAATAAAAAATGTAAATGAAATTTGAGTATATATATCTACCTATAATTATTCCAGAATTATTATTATATCATAAAAATCTTATGATTTTACTAAACCCATCTTTAATACAATCCATGTATCATTTGAATGAATGACAACGCTTTGAGGGGTCTGTTGGCCACACTTCTTTAAATGAAATTATCATATTTACACAAAATAAAAATTATAATGATATGAATTTTAAAAAAATTACAAAAGATTAAATACATAAAAAATAAATTATATATCATATATAAATATAGTTTCAATCATAATTTCCCCCATGATAGGTTTCAAGAAAAAATAAACAATCATCATTTTGTGAGGCGATAGTTTACCACACACATAAATATTATGTTCATTACCCATTAGATAGAGGTGTGTGTATGTGTAGGTTGAAACATAAGAATAACATATCATAGTATATTGAAGAAACTATTTTTTTATAAAATCATGGAATCAATATAGTATAGGGGGTGGAGAATGAAAATTAAAGAAAGGATGTTGAGATAATTCGTAACCTATTAATCGGGTAACTCCTTTGTTTATTCCAAAAGGGTTCAATAGATAATTTTTTAGTGGAGGGGAGGATTCTTGAAGTAAGGTATAGATGTTAAAATGTTTATTGGTAAGATCATGGCTGATATTAGGTGGTTTGATAGGTGTGAAGAAAATGGGGAGGTGGTTTTCTATTATAGGGAAGGGATATGACACACTTGGAATTTTGGAAAACAAGTTGGTTGTTCCCATGTTTTTACCACAAAATTCATAAAAATACAAATATAATCAATAATGGAAGGTTAAGTTCTGATTAATTTCCATCCAATTTGTTTATTATTAGTTTTTAGCCTGTTTTGGGTTCTAAATTTACGTTTTGTACATTGTTAACCTAATTTTTCTCTTATTTGTTTTAAATTATTTTAACAACTTTCACAAATATTTTCAGTCAAATTTTTTTTTGAACTTATTAGAAATTATAAATTTTGATTATTACAAATATGGAATCCATTTTTCCGAATTATAATCACTTAATTGGTATAAATTAATTTAAAAATAATCCCTTTAATGAGATGACATAGTGGGTTTTTAAAGTTCAAACATCCAAAAGATTACTAGGTTTTTAAAACCATGTTCAATGTAAGATTGATTACAATGATCTTAAATGTATTAATTTATAAAATTATAATCTAATTACACTTTACATCCAATTTAAAATATAATTTATCCAAATAAATGAATTAAAATATAAAGAAAATTTGAATTTAAATTTAGTATTCTTAACTAATCATTAAAAATAACACCATGTAGAAAAATACCAAAATTTATCATAACATAAATATTATTTTTCAACTCTAAATATGATGTTTATTTTGAAATATTATATCTATAAAAGTTAAAAAATTGGATTTAAAATTTTTTCACCACTAAAAGGTGGTAAAACTACCTTTATAAAAATATATGTTTCTAAAAAAAATTGGGGTTGTTCTTTTTTATATATATCAAATATGTTGGATGATTATAAATAATAATTGATTGAGTATATTAAATATAAATTTAATTAATATCATTCACTATTATTAATTAATTTAACTTATTAATATAAATTTTCTTTTCACATAAAAATATAATTTTATATAATCAGTCCCTTTATTGATTTTGTTTCTATATTATTTTCTAATTAAAAGGTAACTAATTAATTGAAAGATATATATTTATATGTTATTTACACATAAATCGTTCAATTTAATGGCCATTTTATATCTTATTAAACAACAATATTTTAATAATTATTTTTGTTTGGTAACACATGGTCTTGTGTGCAACATAAGCCCTTGAGGAAGGTCAGTATTGCAAGTAACGTAAGATGAACACGACGTTCTTTGTAGTGAAAGATAGAATATATATTTTTTGTAGTGCACAATTAACTTGCTGGTGCATATAACAAATGGAATACATAGTTCTTTAATATAAAATATACTATTTTCAATGTTGTGAGAAATGAAGAATATCAAAGAGATTAAATTAATTTTAAAAAATATTTCACAAAATCTAACATGTTATAAAATTGATATCTCTAATTTCCAACAATATTAACATGTATTTTTATGTTACTAAAATTTATATTTTAATTTTACCATATAATTCACTTTTGTATTTACAAACAAAAATTTTCATTCTCCTAGATAGCTTATATTCCCACCGAAAATGAAATTACTCATGTTATGTAACAACAAAATCTAAAATCAAAATATGGAATAAATTTTATCAAATTCAAATTATATATCTAAAAAATTTAACATTTAAATTAAATTATATATAATAATTTAAAAAATAATTTCCTTGAATGAAAATAACTTCATTTGTAATGAATGCCTTTATTTTACTTATTTTTATTCCAAAGATAATTAATCATTTTGAAATAATTATTATACATTTTAAACCTTTTATTTATAATATGTTTTTCATGTTTTCGAAAGTATTATATTCCCATTATAATTTTCTTTTAATATTCACAATATTATTAATTATTTTTAAAGGCCATATATATTCCCAATTGTCATATTAGAGTCATATTTCCCCTTTTCATTCATATATACGTCTTTATACACATTTATAAAATTAAATAACTTTTTTAATTCCATTTATTTTAATAAATATTTTATCACATTTCTATTTTTTTAATTCCTTCTATTATTAGATATTTTGTTGTGGATTTCATTAGATACATCGTTGATGAACACTTTAGGACCATAATATTTTTATTTACTAATTGTTTCATTCCAAGTCTAATTTTATAAATTAAGTTTCATTTAACTTTCTTGTGATATTATTTTTTATTTAATATAATGTTATAATATTATACAATAATGAATATTTTTTTGATTTTATGTGTGAATCATGTTTTATAAAACATTAAAGGAAAAAATATATAGTGATGTTACTAACTTATTATGAAGATTAAAACAAAACAAGGAAACATGATTCAGATTTACCTTATGGTGATCAATTTTATGGAATTATATGAATGGGTGATACTCCACAGTTAAGTGTGTTTCAAATACTAGGTCGAATCTGTTAATTTATTGTTTATCTTGGCTCAAAATGAAAGTCGAGCTATTGGAAGGCGATATCATTATTAGAAGACATGTAATCACTTGAGATATAATCATGGATCATGATGAAATATTCATGGTCAGGCTATGTTCAACATGATTTTATGGGAAAAATATATTCAAGGTATACATTAAATACAATCATATTTCATATATGACTATGTTGAGGTGTGATATGCTAGTGATGAATTGGTTCACATCTAAGTGCAAAGGGTGGGAGTATGATGCCTTAATTTGAAGTTTGTTTTTATATTTGTTATATACTTACAGGGATTTACTATGATTTCATAGTACCATCCTATTTTGTTTGTTGATTCCCTAGAATGTATAATATTGAATGTAAGAAGTTGTACCATTACTAATCTATGGAATGGTCAGGATTACATGTATAGTAGGGAAACATTGTAAGTCTATTCCATGGTCCCACAAACATATACATTATTCAGGAATGGATGGATCATTTAATGGTAAATATGAAATGTGTACCTAAACTATATTTCTTTAATGTGGAATGGTTATACCAAAATATTAACTAATGAACCATTTCTAGTCTCTTTAATGATTAAAATAAAATTTAGATTAGGAATCCATATATAGTTAGTTGCATGATTATACCAACATATAGATTGGGGTTGCATTGTTTGTCTATGGAATATTTGGAATAACATAATGTCTAGGGTTCCATTACGTGTTTTTGAGATGGTTACATCAATATGTATACTGAGGTAACATTACTAGTGTGTGGATGGTTAGATTGACATGGAGATATTGGGACCAATTTTGTAAAACATGACATGACTTGGATTATTCACTAGTAATAGATGAATAAGGATTATCCAGGTGTTGTGGAGGTCCTAATTATATTATTATGGATTAACATATATGTTTCATTATAAGTATTATCATGGGTTAATTTCTTAGTAAATGCAATTTCATATATTCATTATTTGTAATAAAACTACAATAAGGAACATTTTAATTTTTATGTATACTATTTAATCTAATGAAATTAAAGATCGAGTAAAATTCCTAGTATATTATGAATGATTCAAAGAAGAAACCTAGTGTACTATGTCATCTATACTGTTAAATTTTTTTTATCATAAATAAGATCCATGAATAGTTAATCTTCAGGTCCACTTTTTTCTCAATGCATATACATTATAAAAAGTGTAAAACCTCTCATTGTATTCTAATAATGGAGATGATAATAAATAAGAAATGTAATGTATTGAATGTTTAATTCAAAAAAACCAAAAATATTAAATTAAAAAATTCATCAAAATAATACTCTAATTTAGATAGTAAATTTTAAAAACATTCAACTTTATTCTATTATAACTTTTAAATTTTAATTGGAAATGAATTCAAAATGGTTCTTAAAATAAATGTTCTAATTGATAGTATTATGAATTTTAATGTTACCGTGGTTGGTACTCCCATTCTATATGATATCAAAGAAATAAATATTAATTTTGACAACCATATCATTATAAAATGATTAATTATTAACTTATAACAATTTATAATAATGGATGATTAAGTAAAAGTGTTTAAAAAATTATACTATATTATAATATAACCCAAAAAAACATATTTAGCTATTTGAAAAAATATTTATTAGAATATAAAATATATATTAAATTTTATAAATCAAATTTATCACATTCTATTGATACACCTCATGACTAATATATAAATGGATGAAAAAATCAATCAATCCTCAATCTATAAGGCATTGTAATGACAAAAAAAATGATATGAGACATCATAATCAAAAAAAAACTTATACTCCACCATTAAAAATTCAAATTATGAAATAAAAGCCTTAGATATCCTTATAAATAACCACTTTTAATATAGATTACAAAACAAGTAATTAACACACCAAAAAATTCCATGAAAAAAACTAAATTTTCATCCAAATATAGGATATATTTTTAAAACATTAAAAATATCACTACTAAAAATTGTGATAGATTCTAAAAACTTCATTTCATAGTCTAATAATTCCCCCCATTCAACACTATTAAATTATTAACATGACACACAAAAAATAATTAATGTCATGTTTTTTTACAAAAAGACATCAAATATTATCCTTAAATGACATTCAATAGATAAAAAAACATGATCATAAATAATAGTGAAGGAAAACTTTCATGGAATAACTACACTATCATGAAAACTACTATGATAATATAAAAACAAAATAATACATGATAATTCAGCCATTAATTTGAGGGCACTAAAAACTAATTGAAATAAATAATGGTTTATCATGGTATTTTGTTACATTTAAATCACTTCTTTAACCCCACATCTAATTTTGTAGTTCCAACTTTAGAAATTTTATTTAAAGGGATATCATATAACTTATCAATGGAAAAAGTGAACATAACATTATAGTAAAATAATAGGAGTGATTCATCTTATTAACAATTATACATGAAAAGGATATAGAACACAATAATTACCCATGAAAAATTTAAATAAAAAAATCATGAATGAAAATTTCAATTGTTTCATCAGTACCTTTACAACATTGTACAAAACATATCATTTCATGACATATCACTAAAATATAGTGAGAAAATGTATCCCATCTTCAAGGTATTCTATTAATTTTCTTCCAAAAATCATTTTTGAATACCACAACACACTGAGTTTCATTAATTGGGTAAATATTGTTAAAATATGACAATGAATCTAGGTCATTAACACATTATCATCATATAGTGATATTAACTCTTTTCCAAGATCATTACAACCATTTATCATCACTCATTTTAAATGAGCATATAAAATTCACTAATATCCATGGTAATAAAACTAAATAACTAATCTATTCATTCTAAAAAGTAATTTCACACATACATTTATGAACTCTAATTTCACTTCCACTTTATCTAGGTCAAACATTAAAAACTTTATATTCTACGATGTTATATTAGTCATGATTTCATCAAATATAAAAAGATGTGTTCTTAACAAAATTTCCATTTCACTAGTGAAACTATTATCAATGAGTCCTTGTATCTAATAAGTGTACTTAAACCTCTATAAAATAATATCAATAATGGTTAATATAATATCAAGGACCCATATTTTCATACATGATATTGATGAACCTTCACACACAGACACTAAATATTGATTTGTTTATCCATGATCCATGAATAACATATGAAAAAACTGAAGCGTCTCTAACATGAATAACAGAATCACTCATCATAACTACATTAAATTAACCATCACTAAAAACTATTGGTCTCTATAATGAAATTATTATATAATATCCTATTAATTCTAATCTGTATTAGATAACTATAATAATTTTTTCCCAAGCTGTCTACATTGGAGTTGTGTTTAATTAAAACATTAAAGACATAGTTTTTTAATCATAATAAAATAATAATTGATTGACTATTAATATAATCCCTATTGAGTTAATATTGATTATATCCATCACTACTAGTTCTCAAAGAAAATTTCAAATGTGGAATCACAATTTAATTCATTTATTTGGTATCCATACTAATGTGTCATTAAAATGATATCATTCATATTCTCAAGAAAATACCATTTCTCCCCTTAGATTATTAATAATAAATATATGATCCAACATATATAAATATTCATGTACTAAATAATAATAGTATTAACTGTGTGGTTCCCTAATCTAGAAATATGAAAATATTTTCACTAGTAATCTTTTCATTCATAAGATTACAACTCTCTAATAACCAAAAAGTAATATAATTAGAGAATATTTTTCATAAATATTTATGAATTATAAGGATAAAATGTAACAAATTCTCATTCATTATAATTATACCACATTTCATCCGACCAACTCAATAATGTATATAATGTATAATTCTAAGTAATCATAAAACATCCTATTAACATGGGTTGTATCTATTTGAGGACTTGATTTATACTCAACCCATAATTTCGTTATTTAAGAAAGAAAATATTTTCCTAAATTCCAGAAGATAGTTTTTAATTTAGTGATTTAGATAATTATGTTAGAAATATTACAAAAAATACCTTTTGAATATAATTTGGAAAATTTGAATCAATACCCATTTTTTTCAAAATAAAATAATTTTAAAATGAAACACATTTTCATTTCAAGAAATATCTTTTTGATTTTAAAATTGAATTTATAATTCTTCCTATTCATCTTTAAAGTCTCTAGAATATATTTTAAAATGGGTGTTGATCACCGAAATCTCATTAAGGTACATATAAAAAGATGATAAAACCTCATTCTTTCATCTCAAAACCATATGATCTTATAAGACAATTTTCAATTAACTTAATAAAACATACTTCAAATTATTTTTTACTTAGACGTAAAATAAGATTTATTTTCTAATATTTTTTTATTAAAACACATTATATGTAATTATAATGTAAAATTCAGAATAATCATTTTTTCATAAAAAATATGATAACCAATGGAAAATATTTTCTAAAAGATATACAGTTTTATACTTAAAGGGAATAATCATTTCTTAAATCCAACGATCTTTATTACACATTTTAAAATCAAAAAATTTCATTTAAAACATATTATAAATCATATAAAAATAATGTATGTTCTTTTGGAAATCATCTTCATATAACCCTTATAAGAACCCTGAAAAATTTAACAATATACCTTGATATTTCCTATTTAATTCTATAGAGAGAATACAAAATACCCAAAGAATTGGAGAGATATATCAGGCTCTCCCATTATATTAAAGAATATCTAAGAACCATAACATACATGAAGAACACCAAATATTTCATTCCCAATATAAAATAAAATAAAATATTTGATAAACATATGTAGAAGCACATTCAGATGCTAAGAAGAAATAAGTATAAAAACCATTTTTATATTAAAACTAATTATTTTTTTAGAATAGTGAGAAATAGGATATTATTTTGGAAAACCAAGAAAAATTAAAGACGATTATTCTTAATGAATAACATTTAGGATGGTGCAAAATTCCAACAATCTATTATATGTTAAAAAAGATTCCTTTCTCACATTTTTAAAAATTCCAAATATAAATTGTTTGACAAATAATAATAATAATTTTTTTATAAAACCTTCATAATGATAGTAAAACATGGTTTAAAATAACTTTTAACATATATTTTTTATTTTAATAACATAGTTAAAACATTTTAACTAACATGTATATTGAGGAAAATTATTTAAAAAATTAATCATTAAATTATTTAAAATGAGGTTTAATGGTAATGTGCACCATAACACGATTTTGACTTGTCACTTACATTACTTAACATCATAAATAATAAAATTATGTTAATTATATGCATTATTAATATAACACCCCATTGAAATTTTACCAGGTATATTTTATTCACTGATTTTGGATTATTTTTTATTTGGATGAGTGATGTCAAAAAGGAGATTATGTAGATACCAATGATGGTGTATTCAGGGATTTGATGGAATTTTGTTGTTAAATGTAATATTTTTCTAAATTTATGAAAAATTAGACATCATTTAATGAGAGTAAATGATGTGTAATGTCCATTGGGAAGGAGTTGGGAACTGGAAACACAACATGATAGGGTTTCCCTCTATGTAAAGGGTTCACGATGTATAATGGAAAATATCACATATTTAATAAAAAGGATATGCGTTTTTTAGAAATACCATCCTTCATTGATTACATGACATTTAATTAAATTATATTCCCAATAAATGTAACTAGATGGGATTTTTAGTGTTATGCACAATAGCTTTACATTTCATTGCGCCTCCAGCCATACCACTCTTGACCAAGAGCTCACCCTATGTGATTTTGTTTGACTCAATCACTTCTGGATCACGTCATTTAATGATTGATCATAGTTGTAGTTGGATTTTATTTCTTAGTTTATAAAATCCTTATCTTATTTGGTAGTGGATGTGGTTTAATCATGGATAGGTTTATATTATTAATTAGATAGTGTTTTATATTTATTATTTTAGTTTTTTTATTATTATTTGTATTTTGAAGTCTGTTCTCTAGGTTTCTGGTCACTGTTGTTGAAGCCAACTAGGTTTATAACATGTTGAGGTTGGTATTTATAGAAAATGGGTTAATTTTATGAATTTCATATTGTTACTGATACATTCCTTTGGGGTTTTATTTTAATAGAAGTTGTATTTAGTTATAATTGATATCTTGTAAATGAAAATATTTTTCAAAAAGGGGTTTTTTATTTGAGAATTAAAATTCTTGATATAAAAATTGGGTTTCAAACATTGAAATGGATCATCATGGATTTCAAAATATTTAATGAAATTAATAAGATGTTTTCGAAATAAAATCATGGAAAATTGACATTAGGAACCTTGGGTGTATCGATAAAAAGACATGGGTAGATTTAGTGTGTGTATAACACTATTAGAAGGCAGCCTTTTCTGTTATAGACTCGCACAACTCGATATCAGTTATGATATCGGCTAGTAGGACTCGATATTAGTGGAATCTATTTCTGTGAATATTTTGGATGTATTTTTTTGTTCTTATTCTGTAGTTTCCCAGAGGATAGGTCCCAATATGCGAGGTTATTTTTCATTTATGGTTATTTATCATATGATCATTTTAATCATGAATTGTTTCTCACATGGTTTTAATTGAGATCACAGAACATATAATTCCATGATAATTTATTTCATGGATATGTGTACCTAATATTTCAGGTTATTATTTTTTTATTTTATCACATATTATTATCAAATTCTAGGTTTGACAAAATTAAAAGGGTTTTTTGAATATCAATTGATGAAATAATGGAAAATTATTTTTAAATTGTTTGGATTTATGAGTATTAATTGTAAATCTATTTTTCAAAAATCTATAATTATTTCATTCTTGATATTAAACCTTGTGTAGAGGATTTTGTTGTATACATATAGGTTTTGATCACACCCAACATGTGCCTTTGGTCATTTTTTAATGTTTAATTAAAGGATTTAGGTAAAGGGAAGAGAATCTTATAGTAAAGTAGATTCTATTATTGCTTCTGATTTCCGATCTGGTTGGACTAAATGTGACTATTTGGTACATAGAAATTTTAATTACATTATTATTTATCCTATTTTGGTGTATATTTTATTTTTTATTGTATCATATATGTTTCCTCTTGGTACTCTAGTTGTGTGTCTTTTTTTGATGATACTCAAGACTAGTTTATGTTATACTGTTTCACTTGTATTTTATGACTGGCTAGTTTTGGTAGATGGTCTAGTTGAACCTGGTCAGTTTGTTATAATTTGGTATAAATGGGATGCTCACTGAGTTGTGTTTTAACACATCCTATGTTTAGTTTTGATTCTGGGGTAGACATGAATTAGGACCATCAAAATTCGAATAGTAGATACAAAAAAGTGTCCCCACCATCTCACATCTCTGACTAAAACTGAGCTACCATGTGTGGTCGGGGACTTTTACCAGGTCCAAGGCTTAGAGTTTTATGTCATTTGAATAATCTATATGGGATATTTATTTAAATTGACATATTTTATTATAAGTAATTTATTTCTTGTTTTCTTTAAATTCTAATTGTTTTAAATATTTTTTATCTGTACCATAATTTTCTCCAATGATTTTGGGAATATTGCATGAATTAATGGGGTTTTTATTTTTATTTTTAAAAATTATTCTACGGAGAGATCATACAAATCTGAAAGAGAAATCTATGTGATAGTTTCCATAGGGGAATCCTCTAATAGACACAACTTGGGAAGAATCTATTATATGGAACATTTAGAATTTGGTTCAAGTTGGTGTTGGGAACCAAGGATGTGTGGTGTATCATGGATCAAAAATTACAAAGAAGAATCCACCCATATTTTTTGGGGAAAAATTAAACCATGGATTTGAGGTGTGTATTGAGTATATAGAGAGTATATTTTACTTATTGAAGACACCTAAAGACTCTAATGTGTTTTTTATATGTATTTTCTTGAGGAAGCATGAATTAGATTGTGGGAATATATTGTGAAATCTAAGATGCACAAGGATATTAAATAGGATTATTTCATGATTTTTTTAACTATTTATTTTACTCTGAAAAATTATGTATAGAAAAGACCCAAGAATTCCGGACATTAGATCTAGGGGACCATACTATTCTGAAGTATTCTTACCATTTTTCTAGGTTGGTGGAACTAGCACTAAATCTTTTCACTAATGTGTAATTGAAGGATATGAGGCATTGGTTAGGACTAAGGCCTAATATTTAGTTTATTTTGATTCTCATGTGCCTTCATAACTTTATGGAGGTTGTTGATAATGCCTCTTTGGATTAGGTAGACATATATATGATTAAGCGTTGGGATGGAGCGGTAGTTTCTTCAATTGTAAGCCATGGTGTATCTTTTCGAAGGAAAAGGAAGTGTAAGGGTGGGAAGTATTCATAAACAAATGTTTTAGGGGATTTGATAGGGAAACAATAGAGGTTATATGAACATTATAGAAGGTGAGGACATACCAACCCTAACTCTATGGATACACCTATGACTTATCATCTTTGGGGATGATCTGACCATCAAAAATATTTTTTTTGAAAAGATACCTCATGGTTGTTGGGAAAGATAAACACTTACCAAGGGATTTTAGGATCATTAATATGTATCCAAATGTGGTGGTCTAAATCATCATGCCAAGGGAGAGGTTCATGTGGCTATGATTTTATGAATTTATACATGAGAGTATGAACCATTTGAATCTGAATTAGGGATAACTACTATTAAAGGTGCAAACTTTATCTCATCTTCTATGGTGCTAAAATTATTTGTCATAGATTATAATAATTATTTTATATCATAAAAGTTAGTTATATTGTTGAGTTTTCATATGGATATTATTCCATTCTTGTGGGATCTTTCTATGCCTTTGGGAAAGAGGTAAAAACATGGTTTCAGATATCCCCAGTGCCGGGTGACAATAGTCGCCTTTAAGATGGAGTGGGAATTTTTATTTCTTGATATTGACATATTAAAATTGATTATCAACATGAATTTTATGATCATTATTAAGGTCTATATAGACTATTATCACTGTTGGGTTCAATTATTATCTTTTTATGGGGTCACTCATGTTTTCTTAGGAGATTGATACTCTAGACCAGGAAGGGAAGGGTATGTTGTTTCTTATGCTAGGGTAATATCATGCTAGTTTTCAGAGATGTTTCTTGAATTGGTTTAACCTTTTTTGGTTTTTTGAATTTTTCATTTATGTTGTCAAAACACGATGTCTATTTAGATTATTTTAATGGTATAATTCCTTAGATAGAGGCTGATTTTTCTATAGTTCTTTTCCCTAGTACAATTCCCATTTCAATGTTGTCCTACCATATATCACCTGACGAGTCATTGTAACATATGGTCCAACCTGATAAAATAGTGGAAAATGTATTTATTCATATTAGTTTCACCTTGGGATTCCCTTAGTATATTTTCTAAAAAGTTATATGGGAGACTCATGCATTTTGTTGAGTATCAATAGTTAAATCGGGTGACTATTAAGAAAAAATATCATTTTCTATGTATTGATGATATATTGGATCATATTTGAGTGGCTCATTGGTTTTATATGGTTTTCATATTGTTAGGGTATCACTAATTGATAGTATTAGTATATGATATTCCTTTGACATTATTTAAGATTCAATATGGAAATTTTGAGTTTCTTGTTATGATAATCGATATCAATAATTCTCCGACAATGTTTATTGGTTTGATTAACCAACTATTTCATTGGTTCAATGAATCATTTGTTGTTGTGTTTGTAGATGATATTTTGGTGTACTCTATGTTATAGAAGGATCACATGGACTATTTAGATATTAATTTTAGAACATTAAAATATCATTATCAACATGTAATTATTTCCAAGTGTGATTTTTGGATTCTAGACATGATGGTTCTAAGGCATGTTATATCTGAGAGGGGAATCATAAATGATACTAAAAACATATTGGCACTTTTATGATGGGAGAATACCAAAAATGTGTTTGAGAACAAATGATAAATGGGTTTTCTATGTTACTATAGATTTTTTATTTAGGCCTTCCCTAGGATCGCATCATCGATGATATCCTTAAATGACAAGGGTGTAAAGATTGAATAAAATGAAAATCTCAAGGTATTTTTTTAGGAGATGAAGGTAAGGATGAATTCATCACCTGTTTTGATTATTAGGGAACCTAGATTATCTTATACTATTTTTTACAATTCTTTTAGTATGATTTTTGGATATTTAATGATGATGGAGAAACATGATATTTCTTATGGCTTACACTAGTTACTCACTCATGAGAAGAAGTAACATACCCATGATCTCCAGTTTTTTATAGTTATGCATGCACTCAAAACATGGTGTCACTATCTATCTAGATAGGGGTTTATAATGTATTTAGATCATAATATCTTAGAATATCTTTTTACCCATAGGGGTCTGAATTTTTGATAGAGACACTGCGTATTTTATTTTTAAACATTTTATTTTGATATATTGTATACACCTAGAAATGTAAATGTTGTTACTGATGTATTGAGTAGAAGATTACCGACAAATGTCATGAAGCAATAAGTTGAGCAATGTTCTTTAAAGAGTTTTTTTTGTCTAGATGATCTCGGGAGAGGAAAAGGTTGGTGTTTAGGTGTTCTCAAAACCAAAGAAAGATGAATCATCCTTTTATGAGAAAGTTAAACTCGAGTAGGTTGAGGACATCATGTGTCAATGAATTAGTGAAAGTGTTTATGTAGGGGAGACCTTGAGTGAGGGGTCTTGGTCTTGTAGCCGAGCTTTGTGATTTCTTAGTAGGTTGGTTGTTCTGTTTTTCATAAGGTATGAGTTTTTAGAAGGTGGACACCATTCTTGTTGGTTCGTGAATCCATGTAATACAATGATGTATCATTATTTGATAGGTTGATATTGTTATACTGGGATGAGAGAGTCGATTGCAGGTTTTTTTTCATTATGTCTTACTTATTAGAGAATTATGGTACACCAACATAGGCCTACAAGGTTTTTATATGCTTTACCGATTATGATATGGAAGTTGGATGGGATTTCCATGGATTTCATCATCAGTTTTCTACAGACCCAAGTTAGAAGGATGTGATTTGTGTGATCATTGATCAACTCATGAAATATGTTTTTTCTACTAACTCAGAAGATGAAGAATGTATAATAGCTTGGGGACTTGTTTGTCCAAGATTTTCTAGGACATTAAGGTGTTACCTTTGTAGTTGTTTTAAGATGTATTTCAAGATCACATCAATGTTTTGGAATGATTTATTGGAGATGATAGCTTCCCATATTAAATTAAGCACAACATAACATCTAAATATTGATGGAAAGATATAAAGGACTATCATAGTTCTTGAGGATATGCTCCATGGATGTTTTCCTTTTTTTGGGGATCATTGTAAAATCAATTTCCATTTGTTAATTTCTACTATAAAAATTGTTAGCAGGATTTGATAATGAGGGATACCTTCAATGCTTTGTATGGGTGGTCGTGTAGGCCTCCCTCATGATGGGTATAGTTATAAGAGTTGTACTTGGTTGGGAAGAGTATTAATGAGGATAATAAGGAGATTATGAATTTAATTTTTTGGTGATAATCATAGAACAAAGTTTTCAGAAATATTATACATAATGTCTTAATTTACCTAAGGATTTTGAGGTTATTGATCAAGTCATTCTAATAGCTTCACCTTGAATGGTACATCATTAGCTGGGTAAAAAGGGTATGTTTTCAAGGATGTTCGTGGCCCCTTTTTAATTATTAGATGGCTAGGGAGTGTGGAATTTTTATTGGAATTGATATCTATCTTCAAAACTATCCACAATCTGTTTTATGATTCCTAGTTTTGGATTTATATTCCAGATTCTAGCAATGTTAGTAGATGGAAGGATGTTCATCTTAAGCCAGATACCACTTTGGCTGCGTATCCCATCTATATTGTGGATTTACAAGATAATTTTCTTTATTGTAAAAGGTCCCCCCCCATTCGGGTAATATTAATGTGCATACATGACTACCATGAGACATTAGATCACGAGTCATTGATGAGGTAGCAGTGGAATTCTCTTTTTTCAGATCCTGAATCGTGAGAGATTTCTAGTGGTAGAATGAATTTATGGTTGGGAGATTATAAATTCCCATTAACTTTTGATCAGGTATGTTTTAATAATTTATTAGTTTCAATTTTTTGGGTGATTAATGTCAAAAAAAATTTATAGAATACCTATCATAGTGAAGTCATGGTTTTGTTGTAATTTTCAATATAAACAGGGAATTTTTGGATATTTTCAGGGTAATTACATGCCGTGTAATGAGATTAAATGAAATGTAACAAAAACTAGGAATAATCCATGAACTAGATACATAGAATGAAACTTTTACATGCTATATATTGGGTAAGAAACTTTTCATTGAAAATATCACGTTTTTAATAAAAATGAAATGTCTTTTCTTGTGATTCCTACCTTTGTGGATCAGGAGAAATATTTGGGTATTACATTCCATGTAAATGTCATTAGTTATGATTTTCAATGATATGAATGGATAATTCTCATATCATTCTAGCTGCATCCTTTTCTATCTCGACCGAGAGATTGCCCTATGGGATTTAGGGTGACTCCTCCTATTCTAGAACACTTTTTTCAGAAATTGATCACCATTTTAGTTGGATTTATTCTCCAAAATTACATTATCCCCTTGGATTTTAATTTTTTTGTAGGGGATATGTTTTTGGCCCTGGTTGTGTTTGTATTTGTTATCAGATAGTGTTTTTTATCACTACCTTTCAGTTTCCTGGTGTGCCTTGCCTTTTGATGGTTATCCTCATTATTTATGATAATAGTTGTCAAAGGAACCCAAGTTTCTACTATGATGAGTAAGGTGTTTCAATAAAAATGGTTAATTTGATGAACTATATATTTTTTGATAAATTCTTTTGGGTTATTATTATTATAAGTGATACACTATCACAAATTATTTATTTTAAAATAAATGGTTTTCCAAAAATGGGGGTTTTCTTTGAAAATGGATTTCATGATATGGAAATGGGTTTTCTATCTTTGATTTTGTTAGACATGGATTTAAAAACGTTTTATAAATTTTGGATTTTTTTTTGAAATGAGATTATGACAAATTAAAATTGGTAACATTGGGTGTGTTGGGAAAGGGACATGTGTAGCCTTAGTGTGTGTTTAAAACCACTAGGAGGTAACCTTTTGTGATATTGACCAACATTGCTCGATATAAACTATGATATTGACTGGTAGGCCTAAATATAAGTGGGATCCAAAATTATGAATTTTCCATCATTTAATTTTAGTGTCTAGTAATAAGTTTCTTAGAGGCTAGATTATAATAAGTGCGGTTTTTTATGGAAATTTATCGTATGAATATTTTTATAAGGGATTGTTGTTTCTAGGTTTTTAAATGAGTTTGTATCACATAGCTTTATACAATATGATATTTCAATAATATATTTACTTCTTGTGGAATATATTATCTATGATTTATCACTTCTATTAATAATATTTTTGGTATGAGAATATGAAAATATTTTATGAAAATCAAAAGGGGAAAAAAGAAGAAAATGATTTATTAATGGTTTGGTTATTTGAAAATTATTTGGAAAACTATTTTTTTAAAAGTTATATTTTCTCATTCTTTATATATATACTTATATATAAAATATTGTGACACAATACTTGGATTTTTATCACACCGTACTTGTGAATTTGGGTGTTTTTAGATTTTTTATTACGAGATTTAGGTAATGGGAAGAACATGTTGTAGCATGTTGTCTTCCCTTGTTGTTTCTTATTTTATTTTTGGTTGGTATGAAGGTGACTGTTGGTCAAGTAGATAATTGAAATAATAAATATTTTACTCTATTTTTTATTAGATTTTTTTTCCGGGTATCTCATCTATTTCTTCTCTGTACTCTTGGTGTATGTCCTGTTTTAATGATATTCCCGACTGGTTTCTAATATCCTTTTATACATTTATCATGTAAAGGGATAGTTTGGGTGTCTTGTCTACTTGACTTGGTCTAGTTTAATATAATTAATATCATTTAATTTATTATTAATCCTTTTATTTCACTTATTTCCACTCTACAGATAATTACTTTATTGATTATGTTCATGACATATGTTTTGAGAATATTTGGATTCTCTGTCCAAAAATACATTGATAGGTTGAATTTGGTCAAAAGGACCATGTTAGTATCATTTAAAAAATCTTAATATATATATAATTATAAATTATATATATCAAATATAATTTAATAAAAAATAAAATAAATTTCTTGTGATAAATGTATTAAGTTACATCATGAAGATGATAGTTTGCACGACTAGATAAGTTCCCTTTTATTTTATCAATTAGTATAGGGGAAAGAAGGAATGTATCATATGATCATCAAAAAATGATGATTATATTATAAATATCATATTTTATCTTTTACTACACTTATATATACCATACATTTTAGAAGATGATGAAAAATGAATCACATCATTAGGTGGATATGGTAATCCGCACATATAGACGAACAACACAACTATTTTTCAATAAAAGAGATGTTATGAAAATAGATGATATAAAAAACTCAAAAGATTGAATATTAATTAATTAATAATATATATACATATACATTAAATCTATAATTATGACCACTTGTTAGAGGAGGTGATGGAAAATGTATGACATTAGTTTGTGATGAGGTAGTCCGCAAAAGACACAAATGAAGGTTTTATTTCCCATTTGATGACAGGGGAGATTGAAGTAGGTTACTATCGAAAGTTAACAAGATTTATATATATGGAATATTCAAATTTTATTTTATTTTAATGGTTCATCTACGTTTTAGGGAGATTACATATGAAATAAAATAAAAAAACTCAGTAAGCGCATTACATATTATTTAGAAAACCTCCTTGGGTTTATGTCGTTAGACAACTGAAGTGGGTATTATTATTAAAAAAATAACTCAATGATATTGTTAGTTATAATAATAAGGTGTTTTTAGGGATTTTCAGATATAATAGGCTCTCTATATGTTGATAAAATAGGGGAGGGGTTTGTTTTATAAGTTATGGATATTATACACCTGGAGATTTTAAAAATATTTAACTATAATTAAGACTTATTCATGGAAACGCATCCCATAAAATAATTTAGAAACTAAGGTGATAATTTTAAAAATAAATTCATTTGATAAGAATTATATTGAAATTCTTTGTTCTTACCACTTAGTTTTAACCATGGATAACCTGATTTACCATTTTATGTTAGAGACACATTTGTACCAAGGTTACTATTCATAATGAACAAAATTGGATTTTAAATCATCCCTAAATATTGAAATACTAATTGAATGTCATGAATCCATTTTATCAAATATATTTTCTATACATGGATGAAATTAATTTTATATAACTATACAGAACATAATGAAGATATGTTTTTAGAAAAAATATTTAAGCATAAAATGGAATTTACTTTTATTCCCAGCCATGTAAAAACCATAAACTGGAAGTTTAAATATTTACTAAATATATAATATATAAATTAAATTAAAAAATAAATCAATATATATTACAATGATTTATTGAGATAAAAACATCTTGCGAATATAAAAATAATGTTTAGAAAAAATCTGTTTCAAATAACAAAAATTAACTTATACCAAAATCAAGTATAATTATGATTAATATGTAATTAAATAGATTATTTATAATTAGTATATACTTATTTTTATATTAATATCTTATTTTAGACATAAATTAACCCTTAAATTACTTTATTTATTAATAAAAATGTCAATTTTATGAAATTTTATTTTTTCACTTTTCATTAAATATAAAATATTTTTAAAAAATATTAAACATTAACCATAATATAATATTAAAATGATGTTTTCTACATAGATTTTAATTTTTATCTAATAAAATTTTAGAAAATTTATAAATTAACCAAATAATCTGTTTTAATTAATTTTATTAGATATATATAATCTATATATATATATATATATAATTTCAACCATTTTTCAATACTGATAAATATAATATATCAATATTAAAGTAAATCACACTCAAATTTTTTTTATGAGAAATATCTATTTTACATTAATACAATTTTTTATTTATTTATGACCAATTGATAATAAATAAATTCTTGATTATTCATTTAATAATTAAAATAGTTTTTATAAAAATATTATTATATTCTTGTTTTTATTCATACTCACTTAAAAAATGTATATTTTATAATGTAAATATTTAAATAAGAGTATATCACAGTTCATTTAAGAATGATGTTTCCCATTCCAATGGTATTAAAAATATTAAAATAAATGCTATATCTTGGGGTGTTTAAATAGAACCAAAATTATCATACAAAATTTTAACTTCTTAAAAAAATATATTCAATACATAATATAATGATCCATTCTAGAATGGTTTATGTATTGTGCTTTTGGAAACATAGACACATAAAAAACTAGGGAATAAGTGATCTATGTCGTCCCTCACTATGACCATCATAAGAAGAACATTTTTAGTCATAACTTGAATAGTAAATTTATTAATAACCCTGGGAAATTAGACATAAATATTTGTGAGATCAAAGGATAATTAAGGTTAAAAAAGAAAGATAGAAATATATAATGATAATAAGGGTATCTGAACATGTGAATAACATTTAAAAACCATACCTTATAAATCATATATCATAAACATAATTATTCAAATAAATCATAGAAATTATTAATACATGAAGCATAATTGAATGAATAAAAATGAACCCTGAAAACATAATATATTATCAATGAAAATGTTGGGGGAACACACATAAGCCTAAAAATTATTTCCATAGTTGATCAAGGCCTGATTCCCTGACTAACAAAGTGTAATGGGTTTACTTCCCAAACCAACATTGAAGTCATGGTGCACTCCCAAGAATATCATAGTGGATATAGTTCCTTACAAAAATTGGTTTAATCCACATTCCATTTCTTTTTATTCTCATGAAATATGAATCTTTACCTAAAACAATGGAGGGAGATATCATTCATATGCATCACATATTGAAAATCATACAAATGTGTTCCACAAGATCATTAAAAATATATCTTATCAGAACCCATTAAATGAAATTGGTTTCATAATAATTTAATCAAAACATAACCTATGGAAGTTAAATAGGATTCATAATCATTTCATAATTTTATCAAAGCATAACTCAAGGAAAGATAAGCTGCTTCCCTAAGCATTTTATCATTGCATAACCTGTTGAATAGAAATGAGCTTCATAAAAATATTTACAGTATAAAAAAACCATTCAAATAAGGAATAAATATTGTATCATTTTATAATATAACTAGTAATGATTAAGTAACATTGAATGATATTTAGAATGAAATATCAATGGAACATTTTTTTTGGAAAATATCCTCTCAATGAATGTAACATATTTATGATTTAAAATTAATAATATATTTTGGAAATTATATTCATTTATAATAACCATGAAAACATATAAATGAATATTTATTGAAAATAATTTTCATTATATCTATAAATTTTGTTCATTTCATACACATAAAAATAAATATTCATTTCATATTTTTGAGAATAACCAAAGAAGCATTTTTTGGAAAATGAAATTAAAAATTATTTAAAAAAATATCTAATAATACTTGAATGGAAAAAAAATAAAACAATAATTTAAATAATGTTAAATTGTTTTCTTTTTTTTAAAATTACATTCTTTTGGAAGAAAAATGATTTTCGACTGAAGGGATATATAAAGCCAATTTTTTTTTAAAAAATTATTTTTTACTCTTGAGTTCATAAATAATGAAAAATAAAGGTAAAACATGAATTCTCATGAAGTAAAACTATCATAATAATATTAATTAGCTTCTTAGTTGATATATAATAATATTTCATCATTGAAGAAATAATCATTAATAATCTTGATAAATGATAGGATTGTATCAAACAACTAATTACACTATGGTAACATAGATCCATTAGCACCAAAAAGAATTAACTTAAATAAAACTAATAATATCATGAGAATAAATAGATATATAATATTTCCAATAAAATGGTATCTATACACATTTAAAAAAAATATAGGTGCATACAATTAAGTATGTCCCAAAGAAGAAAAATTGAGACAGAAAATATCTTACCTTATATTTCTAATTTCATGATACACATTTGATACTCTTATATAATAAATATAAGATTAATTTTAATCTATTATATAAACAAAATTTTATATATTATTCAATAAATGGTTTTCTTATGACTATTTGTTACCCATATAATAACAATTCCAGGTTAAAATCATGGTTCAGGCAATAACGACTCTATTTTTCATATAGGTTTTGAATTAATATTTTTGGTACTAATATGCTGATAAAGGTTTCGTAACCCCAATAATTTTAAGAATTATATAAAGGTCATATGTATTCATTATATATTTATTTTTTTAATCATTAATTATTATAAATAAAAAATGAAATACATTATTCATGAAGATGGTAGGTTATACGTACACATGAAAATTGATTCAATTTTCTTAACTAATTGAAATAAATATAGATATATTATATATTACATTTATTTTTCTGAATTCATCTATATCACATATTTTCAATAGACAAATCCATGTTTCCTTCTATGTATATCGTGAATGAATCACATCGCTTCGTGAGGTTGAAGTCAGTTATAGACATGAGTGAGACTATAATATTCCTGTATAATAGAAAGTAAGAAGATATATATGATATAATAAATATATAATAATAATAATAAAATAAATATTATTTATAAATATTTAATCCATAATTATTTATATAAATGAGAGGCGGTGATGTAAATAATTAACAATAGTTTGTGAGGAGATAGTTTGTTATTCACATGAATAATGATTTAGAATACCATTTGGTAGAGGTTGATAAGGATACACATTATTAAATTAAAACAATAATATATATATATATATATATATATATAATACTAGGATTATTATATCATAATAGTTGAATAATATTTTAATGAGTTATAAGTAGTATTGAAACAAAAACAAATAGTTAAAAACCTTACGTCTTATTCTGATAACCACTTTCGGATTAATGTAAAGTCTTCCAAGATTGGATTTGTAATACCAAAAATAAATCTAATATATTATAAGGTATTTAAGGAATATATATTTCATGGAAAAACTAAAATAAATAGTTTTATATGCGTGAATTGGAGAGGAGAATCGGTGGCCCATTATAAATGTGGGAGAGGACATAGTTGGTATTTTTGAAAAGAAAAACATATATCCACATTTTTCACATTCCAAAAGGATCCAAAATGGATAAATAAAACATTTATATGTGATAATTTATAAATATATCTATAAAATGGGAATGAGAAATGTTTATTGTTGATTTTATGCTTATATTTTTAGTTTAACCACTGGTAAACCCATTTTAACCTTAACAGTAATAAATAATTTTTACTATTTTCAATATAAATTTTTAATTAAATTATGTTATAATTAATAGAAAATATAAATTATTATGATTTCAAATATGAAATAATTTCTTCAAAATTCAATTTATGTATGTGTAAAAAATTAATTTAAAATTAGACTACATATACGATGAGAACGTTGTTTCCCAATAATAAAATACTTAAACATTTAAAAGGTTTTTATATAAAAATTCTTTATCAAAATTATTTAAATGACCTAAATTAGATTAATATAAATTTAATTTAACTAATAATAATTTCAAACCCATTTTAAAAGAAAAATACCATACAAAATCATCATATAAAATGCTATTTTTCCATAAAAACCTATATTTTTCACTATTCATCAAAAATTTATCTTTTTTAAAAAAACTCTAATATTCTGCCTAATAGAATTTTGAAATTATTATTTAAGAAAATTAATTTCATTTTATATAAGTCATTTTTTATAATAATGAAAAATTTTTGTTATTATTTTTCACAAAAATAAATAAAAAACTTTTTTTGAGAAACTAATATTTGAAACATATAAGTACATAACCAAATATTAATTACATTTTTATAAATATGTTTTAATTATATAAAACCACTATGGTTAATATTTTAAATGTTGTTATTCCTATTAATTCTATAATTTTTAACGACTATATAATAATAGTTGTGTTTAAATAATAATATTAACAGTGTTTCAAAATTTGTTTAAACTCAGTGTTGCGTGTTGTAGAAGGTATCAATAAAATTAAAAAAATTTAATTTTTTTTTCATAAAATATAAAGGTGTCATATTATAACCCCATTGAAATTACTTTCAACCTTCAAATTATATCACTTTGATATAAATATATGAGAATACTTATGATTCCTTATATCCTTAAGTTACCACAAAGCTTTTTCAAACAGGTGGGTTTGCCACAAAACTTTGACTATGTGAGTGGTCTTGTTTGGATGATATTTCTCTATTAGATCTAGAATATCCACCATTTTTACTCATATGGAATAAATTTTCTAGTTATATGGCTATTTATTTTAATACATGTGAAGGTTTAGGTATTTACATCATCAAGAGAGATTCTAGGAACAAATCGTAAACTTGAGAGTGGTTTGGTGGAATCACCAAATGATTATCCACCATCCTTATAAGATCAAGAATTTAAAAGAGAATGATATAACAAGGGAATAATTTTATATTCTATCCATAAATAATTTCCTTATTCTATTTATAAATATTTTAAAACATCTTTTCAATAACTTCAAATTCCAAATCACATTGGTGATTGTCAGTTTAACATTTCTATCATCATAATATCCCACTTATGTTATTTTGAATGTCTCTAACATTATCTTCCATTTATTAAGATATCTGTTGTTAAAATTGATTTATTTCTCCATCTTAATTATATATTGTTGTATTTATACATTTATTTCCATAGAGGGCTTCACAAGGAGCCATATTAATGCTTAAGTGAAAGCTATTGTTGTTTAAAAACACAACTAGAGGTAGGTGTTGATTCCAAACACCTATAAAATCTAGAGACCAAGATCCCAACATATCCAATATGTTTTGAATTTTTATATG
The DNA here is from genome assembly GCA_963277665.1 of Viscum album. NCBI lineage: Eukaryota > Viridiplantae > Streptophyta > Magnoliopsida > Santalales > Viscaceae > Viscum > Viscum album. Next base: position 579,414,789 of record OY728129.1, on the reverse strand, counting down.
AGAGAGGTCATCTGTTTGAGGATGATACTTAGTAATGAAACTCAACTTCGTATCAAGACATTGCTAATGAATTTTCCAGATCATTGAGGTAAATGCCATATATTGATTAGATAAAATTGAATGTATTAATAAATGTTACCATTTAAATTCAATAATATATATCCTTGAAATATGATATGGAGAGAAAATATATTTTATAGAGATGTTGTGTTATTATATTTCAAGGATTTCGACTAAAATCCATATAACATTATTCCCTTTAGACATTTTTAGGTGTCCAATAACAAACTACTTAGTGATGTTTTCCTATTTTCTTTCTAGTTTTTGTAAGGTATGTAACATCTTGTTATAATTTTGTCTCATAGACATAACATTAAAATATACCAATAACATATATATAAACTCTACAATATCTCTCATAATTAAATTCCACTTGAAACACTCCTTCAAATATCCATACATCTTCATGATTCTAAGATGAATCGAGAATGAAGAACTATGATCTTTCTCTAACAACACCATCTTCAAATCTATTATGGACAGAACAAGATCACTATTTCAAAACATTTTTATTCAATTATGATAATGGTTAAACATAGAAACATTTCTATGGTTCATTTATAGCTTCACATTTTTATTATTAACCTATTTAATATTAACTTATACAAATGGTTGAACATTCAATTGTGAAATATAAGATTTATCCTATTCCTTTTGGACTTAATGATCTATCCTTTTCATATCCTTAAATATTAGATTATTTTTAATCTTCATCATGGATAATATATCATTACCCTTTTAACTCAATGAATTGGAAACCTTGTTTTCTTCCTAGGGTGTAATGTATTGAACTGTCGTGATCTATAGTCAGTTATAACCATCTTCAATGGTTCATATTTAACTCATTTTGTTTGAATTTATATTCTAAACTTCCTTGATTGGTGTATATTATTAAATTTTATTTATCAGGATAATACCCCTATGTATTTTATGAAAAATTACTGCATCTAACTCTAAATCACGAGTTAGGTAATATTTCTCATAAAACATAAATTTTCATGAGGCTTAGTCAGTAACCATGGATGTTATCATAATAACACATCCTAATATCTTCATGGATTAATTAATATATATTAGAAACCATTCTCTAATATAGGGTAATGTATGAATATGTGAACTAAATAATTTTGTAACACCATGGGATTTTATGAGATATATTCTTATTAATTCCATTGAAGTCATGCGTTGAATGATACACCAAGATTAGCCTACAGTATTTACAACACAATATTAGATTGAAATATACGCAACACCATACGTGGCTTGTCATGCACACAATTTCAAGTTATTTTGATGAAATTTATTTCATGAAACATTGGGAAATTTTTTTTTCAATGTATAAAATAACTATATTGGGATTATGTTATACACAACACCAAGAGAAGATTTCATTACACGCAACATGGACTTGTCTTTTGTTACAAATAAAAGCGACCTTTCTCGATTGTTTGTGTTGTATACAATACTAAGATTCACTAAAAATGAAATATTATTCATTAATGGGATATAAAATATCCATTATGAATATTATTAATTTTTTTAATTTTATATAACATTAAAATTCATATTATGTATTTTCTACTGCCTGATATGAGAACAAATTTAATTTTTTTGATAAAATAAGCATTTTAAAAAAGCATTTTTGTTTCCTTTTGATGGAACACATATTTTAAATATATTATTTAAAAAAAATTTATTACAATTGAAAAAATAAATTTCTTCATTTGATGTGTGACATTAAAATTACCTTTGGTTGAATTTGTTGTACTTTATTTGATAACATTTATATTTTAATGAATAGTGAAAAATAATGCATTGGAATTGAAAACTACCATTTCATATAATTAATTTATATGTTTATATTATCTTTTTAATTGGGTTTAATGTGTAATTTTGTAATTTTTTATCATTTAATACAATTTTTGTCATTGGAAGTAATTTTACATTTAAAATGGACATAAACACAGGTCAATCTTTTGATAACTTTTACTTATTGAAAACCCACTTTTTGGATTTGAAAAAGAGATTTAATTTTAAATTATTTACTGAAACTTTTTTGTTTTGAATTTTGAAAAATAAATTCCATAATTTGAATTATTGGGTCAAAATTATATTAATATGTTGCTTTTATTTTTTTTGGATATTTTTTATAGTAACTACTGTAATTTTTATTTACCTCGATTAAAGGTAAATCGAGTAAATTAGGGTAACAATCAATATGATTTAGATAACAAAATTACCCCAAAACCTAAAACAATTATATTGGATAAATTAATTATGACCAATAACACATATGGGTCATAATTTATACGTTTAATAGAGCCCTTTCCCATTAAATTAATGTAATTATAATTATAAAAAATGGAGGTGACAACATGTCACTCTAATATATATTATAAGTATATTAATATTAATATATTGATAAACATGATAAAAAATTGAACATAAACTGTCTCTAGAAATCTACTAAAACTATATATATCATGTGAATAGAATTTTTAAAGATTAAATATTTATCATTAATAATGACACAATAGCGATGTAGAGATTATTTGATTGATAGAAATATCTAATAAATGGTTTTAAAAATATTAAAATAAATAACATATGAACTCATTTACTATGATCCATGAATTTTATAGGTTACTATGATATGTTAGGAGTGTATTAAATATTATTTTTTGAATTTAACTTATATGTGAATTCTATTTAAATTAAAATAAATGAATAATATCAAAATTGACACTATTGATATTTTAAAAAAATAACATAATATCAAACAATTTAAAAACTACAAAAATATTTAAGATTACAGAGTGAAAATTATATGGTCTAAAAACTAATAAAGTATCTAATTATGGACAATTCACAACACATAAGTAAATATTTATAAACATTTAATATTTAGAATATTATTACAACCCATAAAATTAAATAGATTAAATATGGATAAATCAGAATTATAAGGTTTAAAATAAAAACAAAACATATTTAAATTTTATTGGTTGAATGGATTTAGACCCATACTCATCTTATATTCTATTTAAATGTTTTTGAGATCATTATAAACTGAAAATGAATTTATAATAAATTAATATTTCAAGACATTCCAAAGGTTCCCATCTCCTCCATTATAAAAGGTCACCTATCATTATCTTTTAATAACAGATCCAAAGCCCTTTTTATCTTCCTAACCTACCCAAATCTACACCCAAATTCTCTCAATTCATCCTAGAGGTCACCCATTGGGCAGAAAGCCATCTAAATGAGTCATTTTGTATATAACAAAAAGAGATACTCGAAAAAGAGGTAATTGTTTTGTCACCTCTTTGAAAATTATTTTCTTAAGATACTTAAAATTAATAGGTTATATACATAATAAATTAATAAATCTATTATCTTATTCGTTATGAGATGTTATTATAATTATGGGAAAACCTTATACCCCAGTCATTCGATCCTACGAATAACAATATACCATACGTGCATACATACGGCTTATCATCACCATGTCGTGGTGTAATGGTTTCAATAATTAATATTTATGGGTATATTTATGAGTATAATAGATTTAAATAATGAATAAAAAAATAAATATTCAATATTATTAATATAACATCCAATTCCATGTTATTTAACCATTAAGATAATAACATCTTCGCTCGTAAATACGTATGACTTACCGTCACCACACCACGATGAGATTCATTCCCCACATTAACAATTGAAAAATGATTATAAAGTATTTGTAATACATAATCATGAAATATATGACATAATAATGCTAATATATTTATCATATATATATATGTCATTTACTTTATTTCATTCAATTCTAGGAGGAAATAGAAAAAACGTTCATGCGTATGTATGGCCTTTTATCTATATGATCATTTTATTCCATTTCATTTATCGATCTATTATATATATTTATATACTCAATTTATATGATATATAAATCATGTTTTACATTATATAAGTAATTAAATCACAATCTATGTTATAATATCAAGAATAACAAGTCAAAACACACATGATAACTAAAATGATTATAACCCAAACTGTTGCTTTAACATGGAATTAATCAATGAACTGGTAATATAAATACATTGGAGAATCATATATGATGTAATAAATATTATTATGGTAAATTTACAAGAATAAAATATGTTTAAAAACACTATACATGAGTTTCAGAAACATATTGATGAAATCAGACATATGGTAAGGGATAATTCTGTAATCTCATTATTTTTCTAGATTGTTTATATATAAGAATTTACTGAGGTATATTTATCATATGCATCCATGTTTCATAAATATATAATATTATTCCTACCATTATACTATTATTTAATGTTGATTTTACCCATTGGATAATTTTTATTAAACGTTATGGAAGGAATCTTTCTTTTGACTTCTATATGAGGAACTTTTTGGATTTTATGGAAAGAGTATGAGAATAATGCTTTTTACCTTATATGACATGAATAGATTTTTATGTCATAATAATTCTGTATATCCATGAAGCTTCCTCTACACGATTTAATTTTTATTTTTAACTAAATTATTTACCATTCAAATTGTATGGAATTTTGATAATATAAAATGTTTTTGTATTAGAAAGGATATTTTTCTCAAGAATTAAGCTTAAGAGTTTTTTCAAAATTAATTTACATGTAAGATGACATAGGGTTATGTTTCTATCTATATTATTACATTTAATTGATCATTTCAATGATGTAATTATTTTTATGAAATCCATTTATATTATATAGATTATGTTATGATGGAATGATATTTAAGAAACCCATTTTTTGTTTATTGGGTAATGCTATGGTGAATGGGTTATATTTTATCACACATGTGATAATTATTTAATTATAAGATGGGTGAGACCAATATCTACCTCCAATGCATTGGGTAAAGATTTATATCTAATTATATAGACATTAACAAAATTAGAAGTAAATATGATTTAGTAATACATGGCTAGAACGACATGTAAATCCGGTTTAGTAACATAGGGAATGAAAGGAAATTTTATCTAGTTCTATAATATATGGCTGGAATGACTTGTAATCCCAGTTCAGTAATGGGAATTTTCTACAATGATGGTATTGGAATAAATTAATTGGAAACTATAAAAATCATATTATGTGCATATTTTATTCCCTAATTCGATGTTTTATTCCAATTCCATTTTATCATGGTTGATTCCTATTTATGATCTGTCCCTTACGTACTACAAATATTTATTTCATAACTCACTATTTTGATTTTAAATTTTTTTGTTTTTTATTTCACATTCTATTTTTTGTGTTTTGTTTTATTTTATTCATATTCACCCATACAAAGAACTTGAGCTCACCATTTTTATGTTTATTTTTCCCTAGGATTTAAAGAATAGTTTTAGGTAAGAAGACTAAAGGGGAAAATCTTTATGAGAGATATTAAAGATCATTCACCAAGTTAGAAGATTATGTTATTTGCTACCAAAGGCACTAAACTTGTAGATACCCAAAGCTTAACGTACATAGACATTACATTACTTTTTCGGAATACTTAGTACATAACAAAAACACACACACAAGGACCGTAATAGTTTAGTGTCTTTGGAAACTCGGAATATAATCTTCTAATCGTGGTGAAAGATCTTCAACATCTCCCATAACGATATTATTTTTTTAAACCGAAATCCTTTCTTTATATCCTAGGGAAAAGAAAACATAAAAGGGTGAGCTCAAATCCTCAGTAAGGGTAAACAAAAGAAATATCAATCAAATCATATTCATAGGAACATATCTTTTGGAAATCTTAACCTGCAAAAGAGATCACAATTTCATAACATGGGATAAATCATAGTAGTGAAATGCAATACCAATAATCATAACTTAAAACATTAAACTTTGTGGCATACACACATAATCATAGAGAATCATTTCTTATTAGTCAAGACTCTTTGCCAAGACTATCTTAGTAGACAAAGTCCCTTTCTGAACCGAGTTCACTCCTCGTTACAGTCCTGTTTCACTGAACCGGTATAACCTACCATTCAAGCCATGTCTATCTCATGAGATATAAAATCTTTACCCACTTCATTTGAGGGAGATATAGGTCCCACCCATCTCATAATGATACCATTTTTATTTGTGCCACAAAATCATAAATCATACATCATTGCATAACCCATGTAATAAAAATGGGATTCCTAAACAACATGACATCATACAATAATTCATATAAGATAAATGAATTCATAAAAGTAATTACACCACAACATAATAAAATCAATGTAACAATAGGGATAGAAACAGAACCCTATATTATCTTAGATGGAAAATAATTTTGATAAAACACTTGAACTCCCTTCTTGAGGAAAATATCCTTTCTACTTCAAAAACACTTTTCCTTTCTTAACATGTCATACAATTATAAACTAAAAGAAGTTGATTAAAAATAAACTTGAAAACTTGTAAAGGAAGATTCATGGAAATAATGTTTTAAAAATCCATTCATGCCGTATAAGTTAAATGAAAACATTCTTCTCGTACTTTTTTTGGAAAAGTCAAAAAGTACCTCGTACGAAAAACGACAGAAGATTCCTTTCATATATTTTACTAAAAACTCACCAAAGGTTAAAATTAGATATAAAATATTGTAGAAGGATGTAAATATTACATATTGAGGAAACATGGATTTGGATGATAAAATACACCCCAGTAAATACCAAAGTATAAACAATCTCAGATAAAAATGAGATTGTGATATTTTCCCTTACCTTAGGTCCAATTTGCTTCGTAAGTGTCCGAACCTCCTGTATAATGATTTAAATAATGTCATTGACTTATTCCAGAATCATACTCATTGTTATGATATCATATATGGTTCACTTATGACTTTATATTACCCGTTCTTTTGTAAATTCCATGTTAAAGAGCGTTTTAGGTAAAATCGTTTCATTTTTCGTCCGTGTTTTGACTTGTAATTATTCATATGATTACTTAGATCATTATTACTTAATTACAGAATATAAAACATGATTTATATATAATATATATTCAGAATATACATATATATAATAAATCAGTAAATGGAAAGAAATACACCGTTCATGGAGACGGTAGGCCGTACGTACGCATGAACGCTGTTTTCGTTTCCTTATTGAGTTGAATGGAATTAAGTAGATGACATACATATATATACACATAAATCCAGTATCATTATTATGTCATATATTTAATTATTACTTATTATATATACTTTATAATCATTAATGAATGGTTAACGTGGAGAATGAATCTCATCGCGTCGTGGAGACGGTAGTCGGTACGTACGCACGAGCGATGATATCGTTCTCATGATCGTGGAATTGTATTGGAGTGTATGTATACTATTTAAGAATCAATATAACTTTACAATAATAATATATAGTCATTATTTACACCATTATACCCATCCAAGTAAGGTGGTGGTGGAAAATAGATTACACCACGGCGTGGAGACGGTATTCCGTACGTACGCACGCGTGGTGATTTCATTTTCCGTAGGATGGATAGATGGTGAAATAGGGTTGTTTCATACTTATAATTACATATCATTATATGAGTGATACTGATGTTATTACTTCATAATGAAACAACCTAAGAAGAAGAAGTGGAAGAAGAAATAAATTTGAAAGAATCGGTAACAGACATTACCTCTTCTTTGAAACACCTCTTTGATATATCCTTTTAGGGAACTAAAATTGGTCTTTGAGGAAGACAAGAACCTCTAGGATGTTTCTATGGAAGTGGAGAAGAGAATTTGGCAGGGGTTGGCCGAGCTTGAAGGATCAAAGTTGTGTGAGGAAGAGGGGGAGGAGGTTCCCTTTTATAAGGGAGGAGAGGGGTACCTTTGGAATAACAAAAACTATTATTTTATTATAAAGTCAAATTCGGTTTTAAATAGCTAAAAATTGATTTATTTCTAAGATAAGGTGGGTATGGGTCTAAATACTCTCATCCAATAGAATTTACACAAGTTTAGGTTCCTAGTTTAACCTTATCATTTAGATTTACCATTAAGTTAAATAATTTTACTTTTACCATGTCTTCTTGTGTTCTTACACTATAAGGTTAATAAACTTACTATAACAAGCCAAAAGAACCCCAAGTTGTTTATTATATATATATATAACCTTATCTAAGTCATTTGGCCGATCCTTAGATTTTTAGGAATAAAATAACAATTAATAATATAATATTTGTTTTAAAAACTATTTTATGTCAATTTTGAATCTATTTAGTAATTGATTTTTGTGAAAATTATAACATAATGATTAGTTCGAAAAAAGTTAATTAACTCAATAATAACATGTCATATTAACCTAGAAAATTAGTGGAATTCATAAAAAGTCTAAAATTACATTTATTTTGGTATTTATAACATCAATTATGTCAATATTTTATTAATAAGATAATTACTGCATCATCATTGTGTCATAAATAAATTAAATTATTTAATGTCTAAAAATTAAAAATAAAATACCATTATGTAGGAAATATTTTTATCTTTCTAATGAGTATTTATAGTCTAATTTATCTTATGTATAACCCTATATTAAAAATGATTTACTTACTAAACTTTGATTTTAACTATTTTAACCCTTCTTTAAATAAATTAATAATAAATGTCATAATCTAATCCAAGTGGGACTAAATGATCATATTTTATTCCTAAGGTTGTTTTTGGTCGAATTACACTTATCCAATAGAATTAGGACATGTGTTAGGGTAATAATAATAACATTTTTACCCTTAATTACGCTATTTACTTTTAACCGTGGTAAAAAAAGTAAAAAGTTACTATTCACCAAAAATTATTTTCATCTTATTGAACCACATTTTACTTACTAACATCAACCGTGTCTCTCAGATTTTTAAAATTCCACTCACAGAAGTGGTAAAATTAAGTTTTATGAAAAATTCATTTTTTTTAACAACCACTTAGTGGTTTCACTATTCATCAAAAAATGAATGTTTCCAGAAAAATACCAAAAATTAGGCCTAAGCTATATTTGATATTATGAACTCAAAAATGATGTCTATTTTACTAAATTCAAAACATATTATTTGCATTAATTAATTTAAAAATTAATTCCCATCGTCAAAACAAATAGCGTGTTCTTAAGAGATAATGACTATCAAAAGTTTGACACTTGTTTATGTCTGGTTTAAATGTAGAATTACATCCAATGACCAAAATTGTATTAAATTGTAAAAATATATTCTAAATATACTTTAAAACCACTCAAATTAATAATTTATCACTATTAATTATTTCAATTAAAAAAGTTGTTTTTAATTAAAATTTAGTAATTTTCACTATTCATCAGAATATGAAAGTTATCCGAAAAGTACCAAAATTTCACCTTAGGCTAAATTCGATACTCCGAATCCAAAAATGAATTCCATTTTGAGAGATAAAATTTCTAAAATATTAAAAAGTGGTTATTACTATTCATAACGGCGAGTTTTAATAATATTTTAATAGCATATCGTTGTTTAGTGAAACTCGGTATTGCGTACTACACACGCTATCGAGGAAGGTAGTGATTGCGTGTAATGAAAGGAAAGTCAAGGATGCGTGTTGTGAAAGCTTCTTTTGGTGTAGCGTACAACACAAGACGTTAATGAAATTAAAAAGAATATTTTTCATAAAATCTCGGGGTGTTACAAAACTAATATGGTAAATTGGTGTCTTTTAGTGTCATGTATTAAGTATTGTGAAAAATAAATGAAATGACTATGTATGTAATTTTTGGGTTATTTCTAATATTCATTTCAATTAATTAAATTTGTCCTTATATTCATATGTCCAGAGGAACATGTCTCCCGTCTCAGTTATATTATTGAGTGGATTATAAATTTCTGAGAAACCATAAATAATATCTACCTAGACCACAAAAACTATAGATCTCAATAACTATGGTTGGTTTGGGAAAACATTCAATATCCTCCACCTTTTATGTATCAACTAAAATACCCTCTAATGAGATTATGTAACCATAAAATTAAACACTTTGTAGCCAAAATACAATCATTGTAATTTATTCATATAGTTTCTTCTTCTTGAGGGTTTTTAGTACAATTATAAGGTGATATTAATTATATAAACATTCATTTGAATAAATGAGAATTTAATCTATAGAGAATACCAAAAAAATCAAGGCAATATCTAAGGACTCTATTTATTGGATACATGAATATAACAAGGGAATTAATAAGACTGATTGGAATCACTATATCTTTATAGTGTCCATACCTTTGCTGGAATGATGTCTTACGTACATCCTTATTCATGAACATAAGTTGAGGATATCTATAATGATGTTTAATCATGTAAAAGTAGTGATCTTTACATAGTTGATCTAATAGGTCATCAAAATATGGTAGATGATACATGTTATTGATTTTGATATTGTACAGCTCCCAATAATTAATGTTGATCCACATCAAATGATATTTATTCTTAATAAAAAGAATAGGTTCAACCCAAGGTGACACACATGGCCTAATAAATCATTTGGAAAGGTTCTCAGGGAGTTTTTTTATTTAATTTCAACAACTCAATCTGGGCCATTCTATAGAGTCATCGAAATAGTCATAGCACCAGGTATGAGTTTTATTAAGAAATCAACCTCATGATTTGGTTTATTTATAGTAAAGTCTTTTTGAAAGACACAATAAAGATACTAAATAATAGGCACAATATAGATGTTTTCCCAAACCATCGATGATAAGGGCCCCACCTCATTAGGAATAAAAACTTATACAATGGATGTGATTTTTAGGGAAATTTCATATTTATTGTCACACTGATATATTATCATAGGATGGTTTTTATTATAAAATTTCAGTTAACTTCCTTAGTAATTAATGTGTAATTTTTATGGTGAAATAAAATACATACCTATGATAACATAGAATTCAACCATAGGAAGAATGAAAATATTTGTAAGTGAAAAATTCATACAAAATAAAATAAAAAATGAAACATTATCTTGATATATGATCATTATACCATTTATGGTCTTCAAATATAATTTCATATCTAATAATTTGGGTGAAATATTTATAAAAATATAAAATTATTCACATATGAATGAATGGGTATATCCATATTCAAATAAGACATTATCTGTTCTATAGTTGATGGCTAGTGTACATTTCACCACATCATTATCACACACCCTTTTAGAAATATTGATCCCATGGAATTTCCAATTATATCTTATCTTAAGAGGTTTTTTTTTATCATCATTGTTAACATTTTGATTTGGGAACTTGAAAGTATAATTCCCACACACCATTCACTTGAAACACTGGATTGTGGGTGGTGTATTATGTAGAAGACTCTCTATTTTAATAATTATCCAACTTCTTCTCATTATATCGAAATTTTACTACCTGATAACCATTATTTCCACACTTAACAGACTTACCAATCAACATAATAATATTTATCATTGTTTTCTTCCACACTTAGATCATGAATGAATTCTCATCTACTACACTCCATAGTTTTTAGAGTTTCCTTAGAACACTATGAATATTTGTCTATTAAATTGATGAGATTGATGGGTAACTCTGATATCAATTTCCCCCTCAAGGGAACATAAAATGATTTCTTTATAGATAATAAAGTCCCTTATTTTTACTCCCTTTAGAGTATTAGTTTTATGCCACTGGATAACCAATCAACATTACATTAATGTTAGATGACAAAGCCAGAAGAATACCACTTATGTCTTGTAAATGATTCCCCATAGGTACCAATAGTTTCATTATCCATGTAATTTAATTAAAGGAACTGATTATATTTTTTTATGAGGAATATAAGTTATGTACTTATTAAAAAACTATTAAACACATACCAATTGATAGGTCAAATCTTATAATTATCCCCATTATTCTTGGTGAGAGTCCACCATTGATATAATTTTCCCTACAAATGATATATAACCAAAATTACAAATTCTTGTTTTGAAAAATTGAGGAAGGAAAATATATATTTTGTGGTATTTATCCTCTCCTCAGCAACTAGAGTATTAACAGAACACCTAAAGAAGGTATACATTACCCCATTAAAGACTTAACATAATGTTGTCTCCAAATTTTCTAGTTTGAAAGTTCATTATGGTCCATGAATTGATGAAGTTGTGTATGAATATAAATAATGTCATTCATTACAGATCAAAAAATTCTCCTTGGGAGTAAAATCCTAACACTGATTATAAATCTCAAAATTATCATGGTTCCTTTGAATTATATCCACTGACTAAAACCCAAAATCACAGTGTTATGAATAATTATTATAATGTGGACCCAAATTATTTTATAAAATCACATATTGAATATTTAAATTATTAAACCGTATTTTTTATAAAGGAAACCTTTCCTTAATCTCAAGACCTTCATAATAGTCATCAATTGAAATCCATTATGATTATTTATAATGTGTTTATTAATTTCCAAAACATATACCCCCTAAATGTCAGACCATGTGATTAACACGACCCATTATTGTGCACTGGGTCACTGTTGAGTCTAGATCAATGAACCATTTTTAATTTATTACCCCAAAGTACCTCTATTCTAGATATACATCCTATTATAGTAAATATAAAGGGATGTAATTTCCTTGAAACCACTCACTCTATCATTAACAAAATTACACAAAATTTCACTTTAGATCACATCATCCTTTGAATTATCCTTAAACTTATCCACATAGATCTCACTATTGTTTTCTCATCATAGTCTCTAAAGGGTACCAAAACCATACTCTAAAACCAACTAAAAAGGCAGAAAACATCTCATACAAAATATATTACATCATAATATATTAATATACAATATATAATATAATTATAAAAGATAAAATCATTTGTGTATAATATAATTGGGAACTTGGAGAAATAAATAGTTTGTCCATAAGGGATCTATATAATCACAAATTATGCTATTAATAAACACAATCCTTCATAGAAATATCATACCTAATTCCTTTCATCATTACTGAGGGAAGGGCAACATAATAAATGGCGATCTCAGATTCTCAGTAAGGGTAATAAATGGATATTACAATATATCATGTTTTTGAGGATAATATAACATGATAATAAATTTTTGATAAACATTCCATGCATAAGATATATTATAAACAATGGTCCTAGAATGAATCATTGTAGTTCATAATAAGAGAATAAAAATAGAATTAAATAGTATGCACCATGAGATCATAAAATTGGAATTATGACATTATATTTTTCATAAAAATAAGAATAGAAAATCAATTCCTTAGTATTTCAAGGGTAATTTCTATGACAATAATAGTAGAATGGGTTAACTGCCAAAACCATAATAGTAGAAATGGTTTAATCTGAAGAATATCATAATAGACGATGTCCCTTACTAAATTGGGTTAACTCTTTATTCTAGTCCTGTTTATCTCATGAAATATCAATCTTTACCCAATGCATTGGAAGTAGATATAAGTTCGTGCCATAACATATTATAAATAATGAATATGTGTGCCAAAAAATCAAAAAACATTTATCATACAAGAAACAATGAATGGAAGTGGGTTTCATAAAAATTTCCAGGAAACATAACTTAAAGAAATGAAGTAGGTTTCCTAATGATTTCATCATTTCATTAAATTATAACCTGTGCTAAAAGAAGCAGGTTTCCATGGTATTTATTTATGGTATAAAAATGTAAGGGAAAAAGATTTCATAAAAATAAATTCATCATAAATATAAAACACACAAATAAATAAAAAATATGGTATCATTGGATCATATCCATAGTAAATATTGAGTACAAAAAAATTGATATATCTTCTATAGAAAATGTTTTTGAAAGAATAATCACCTTAAACGTTTCAGGAGGAAAATATCCAATCATTCAAAATCGTGTTTTTAAATTCATTGATTAATAAAATATTGTATAAATCCTTTTATTTTAAAATAACATTGAACACTTACAAAGGTAACTTAAAAAATGATAATGATATCAGAAAATTCTATTCATACTGTACACATTAAAAAAAATATTCTTTTCAATTTTTCCTCAAAATATAAACATGAATTTTTCCGAAAATTAGATGAATAATACTTTTAATTTTTTTAATATTAAAGAAAATCATAAAAATTTCTCTAAAAATTAATTTTTACAATGTTAGAAATTTATTTGAATTTTTTTAGAAAACATGGGTTTTATAGAAAAATGGAATTCAACTGAAGAGGGAAACAAAGTAAGTTTTTCATAAAAACATTATTTTTAACTCTTGAGTAAATAAAGAGAGGAAAATAAAAGGAATTTTTTTTAGGAAATAACTACAGTATATGATAATTTGTGAGCTTATTAATATATAGATCATAATATTTTATCATTGGAATCGTAATCATAAATTATCCCGACAAACGGTGAGATTATATCAAAAAACCATTATAATATTAGTTACATTGAATCAGTATCCTCATGATAGAATAGAATAAAATTAAATATACAATATCATGAAATCAAATAAATTCATGATATTTTATGTCACATAGATTGTATATATGTCTCAAATAATAAGATATGTTTATAACATAATGCATGTCCTAAAGAAGAAAAATTGAGACAAAAAATCACACGATAACTCTCAAATTCAGTCATACATGTTTGAACCTCCTTTATTATAAATATTTATCATTATAAATATATAAAAAACAGTATTTTTATATAGTACCTTCAAATATTTTATTAGGCCCTTTTATTATCTTTTATCTACAATATTATGTTAAAATCATCTTTCGAGTAATAAGTGCTTTGTTTTTAGTGTATCATTTTATTTTATATTTTTAGTCCTCATACATTGATAATTAAATAATTTTATGATTGATGATGATCATATAAATATAATATATATTCAGTATATATGTATTTATAGTAATCTATATAAGCTAGTGATAGAAAATCAATTCCATCGCACTTGGAGATGGTAGGTCGTACAAACGCATGAATGTTAATTCCATTTTATTGAAGGATTTAATTAAATAAAGGAAAATAATATATTATCATTAATGAATCATATTTATTTCATATATATATATATATATAATATGTTAATTAAACCCATCTTTATCACCATCATGTAAAGCATCAATATATAGTTTACAGTACAAATGAACGACATTATCGTATTTTCACAGAATAGAATGTATGAATGTATATCTGATATAATAATTTTAGAATTATAATAATATTGTAAATTTTATTTATAAATCATTAATCTATCATTACATCTAGACATGATATGTGTCGATGGAAAAAATAACATCTGTGCGTGAGGCATTAGTACACTGTACACATGAATTTTGATTTTGAATACCATTCTATGGAGGTAGAGATAGATATAGATTATGCCACTAACATAATAAAATAAAAGTTTATGGTAGATACTATCTTTATTATATTATCATAATTGAAAAATATTTTATGGATTTATAAAAATATGTAAATAAAAAACACATAGTTAAAAATTGTACCTCTTATTCGGAGAACCTCTTAAGTCTAACCAAAAGAATTAATAGATTTGATTATCATCTTATAAAGGAATCTAGAATATGAGGAGGGATTAAAGGAATATATTATTTAGGTATTGGACATAACAAATGGTTTTTGAAGTGTGAATCAGAGAGGATAATGGTTGGCCTTTTATAAGTTGGAGAGAGGAGAGATATGATATTTTGGAAAAGAATAAAGCATACACACATTTTGGACTTGGCACAAGGATCCAAAATAAATAATCATTTAACATTATATGTGTATAGTACTTAATATATAGGTATAATATTATCTAGAAAATATTAGAGGTGATTTTAACCCTTATAATTTTATTTTAACCTCTCAGTACAACCATTTTAACAATAGCTATGTTAATTATTTTTTAATTTTTATATGTTAAATTTTCTGAAAAATTAAGATTAAATTATTATATAATATAATTTTTTATTATTTAAAATATTTAATAAATTTTTACTAATTAAATTCAGAAAATTTAATTTTTATTTGAAAAAAACCTATAGGCATGATGAGAATGCCATATTAGAAAGAAAAAATGTTCCAAAGTTTAGAAGGCATTTTTATCAAAATTCAATATAATTTTTTTTATTAAGATTAAAATTGAATATATAGACATAAAATTGAACTAATTTTCCTCTTAAACCAAATTTAAGAAAAAAATAAACATTATAATGTATTTAAATCAAAAGGTAGTTTTATATATAAACCAGTAATTTTAACTATTCATCAAAAAATTAATCTTTTAAGAAAATCCCAAAAATTCAACCTATGATAATTTTGACATTATGACATAAAAAATAAAGTATATTTTATAGAATTAATTTTATAATTTTTTTAAGAATTAATTTTATTATTTTTAACAAAATATAATAAAAAATCTATTTTTGAGAAAATAGTATTTTCAAAACATATAAAGACTTTATAAAAAATTATGTTTCATTTTATAAATATATTTTATTCAAATAAAACTATTATAAAAACTATTATAAATTTTGTTACTCCTATTCATAAACCCCAGTTTATGGTTTATTAAGTAAAACTTGTGTTTAAATAATAATAATAATATTTTTTCATGGTTCATTAAAAGTTAATGTTGAATGTAAAGAAATCTGTCAAAGTATTAAAATTTGTGAAAAAAAACATTTCATAAAAACATGGGTTTTTATAGGTGTAACATTACAAACCCTTAAGGATGTTGAATCCTTATAATTTTATATCATTACTGATGAAAAGGGTTTAAAAACATCTATAGATCTTAAGATAAAACATATGATTTTTCAATATTTTTATAATATTTAAAAGTAAATTTTGTTAAAAATAGACATAAAAAAGGTCTCTAAAAATTAAATTATAAAATAGGGAAGTAAAATTAAAATGATCATATAGAATTATAAAAAACTAGGTTTCCATATTAGGATAACATTTGATGGAAGTGAAAACATCTACTTTGAAGGAAAATCCATTTAAGAGATAATTTTATTTTTTATTAATGATAAGAGAGGAGAGATAATTTTCAAAATAAATGATCAATAAAATATAAAATGTATATTTCAATATGAATTTACTACATTTGAAGGATTCTTTTAAAATTAGGTGATAGAACATGCACTATTGTAAATTTGAGCAATACTAATGGTTTGAAAAACATTCTGTATGTGCACCCTATACCAATATTTTGGGAAAACCATTATTATAGGTATGGTATACGGAAACTATAACAAATTTTTAACCAAATAATTATTATAGTAATTATTTTTTTGCAATATATACCAACAGTTTGACCAAACCATTGGTGTAAGTATTGTTTATAGCCACATATAACAATTGTTTGACCAAACTATTAATATATGTGATCCTTAGAGCCACATATGTGGGGCCATAAATTTTTCTAAATAATAAAAATAATATTAAATAATTCACTAAAAATACTTTTTTTAAACACACACGCACACACATATCAATATATGAAAATATAAAATGTTATAGAATAGTGGTATAGACTTTATATTATAAGAAGAAGGTTCTGGGATCAATACCTCATGCTGGAATTTTCATTCAGTATGATAAATTTACCAATGGTATAATAACCATTGTCATAGGAGTTCAATACTAGCAGTTTAGTGAAACCATCAGTATAGATCTTTATTGATAGAAAATAATCCAACAAACCCTAAAACAATTGGCATAAGCTATACCAATAGTTTAAGGGGGGAAATACCAATGGATTGAAACCATTTTTATATCATTTTCCAATTATTATGTGAAAATATACTTAATTTATTTTATTTTATATTATATAGAATATTTCATTAATTAGTTATGATTTGATCAATTATTACTTTGATTTCATATCTTACTCCATGAAATAAATATTTGAGTTGATTTTTTTTCTTGAGGCACTACATGAACTTATAAAATATCACATGATCCATAATATAACAAAAATTCCCCCCTGTAATATCCTAATATTTTTTCTATAATATATTCTATGTTCAATTGTACATAAAATACCCAACACTGAGTATAAAACGAAATAAGAATTATTATTATTTAAATGTTACCTTTATAAAATAATCATAATATTTGAGGGTTATAAATAAAATTATTTTTTTTGAAATATATTGTTAAAAATTTTCTTATAAATATAATTTTTTTTATTTATTAAAAAATATAGTCAAAATATTTATTAAATCAATTTTATTCCTCAAATATATGTTTTCTTCAAAAATGTTACTTTTTAATTTTTTAGAAAATGATACAATTAATTAATGGAAAGTTTAGTAATAATATTTTAAAATATAATTACAATTTTTTAAATAAAAATATCAAAATTACATCATGGTAAAATTTTTAATTTTTTCTAAAATTTTTGAATCTGCACTAAATACTGAATAATTCTGGTCATTATTAATTTTTTTTGAAAGTATTTAATAAGTAAAATAATTATTGATTATATTTAAATTTTAAATAAATAATTTTAATTTGAAATATTTCTATTTTTTTTATGGAATTTAATTTTATAATCAAATATTTCATAAATTTTTTTTATAATAAATGGGTATTTTTATAGAAAAATATTTTCATTATGTGTTTATAATGTAAATTTAAATTATATTTTTGTACTTATATTTTTATAATTTTTGGAAATAGATTCTTTAATTTAAATAAGATAAAAATTTTACTAAATAGTACCATTTTATTCTTTGTGTATATAAATATTGACCTTAATTATTTTTGAACTAAGGTAAAGGTTAAATCAAGTAATTGAAGATAAAATTTAAATGATAAGAATTATAAAATGACCCTAAAAGTTAATTTAATTATTTTAAAATTAAATTTCATTCATAAATATACAAGATTAAGTTACATGGTATTTTCATGTCATTTTTATGTAATTATAACCATTGTAATATTTCATTTAAAGAAAATAAGAAAATGGAACACTCTTATTTTTAATAAATATAATATTTTTAACGAGCGTATAGCAAAATAATATGCTACACTATAAATATTTTTTTTAATTTTTAATGGTTTATCACAATCATGTTATTTTTTTTAATTTTTGGTAATAAATAATTACCTTAAATATTTACACAATATTGATAGAGTAATTATACTATAAATAGAAAAATATAATAAAGGACATTGAAAAAATTAAAAGTATTATAATTTTATATAATTAATGTGATACACGAAGTTTAAATTCTAAAATGAAAATTTTAGGATATAGTTGAATATTTTCTATAATTTTACTTATTTTTTGATGTTATTAATATCAATGTAATGAATACTTTTAAAAATTTATATTAATGATATATTATAAAAAACAATATTTTATTATATGATATAAAATTAATTAATATTATAAATCACGAAATTATTATTATATTGTTTATAATATATAAAATGGTCCATTCATGGTCATTTTTTAAATTTATCGTAACTAATTTAACCCTCGAAGCATAACAAACATTATTATCATGGTAAATATAAAAGGTATTATGATGGTATTAAAAAAACTGATAAGGGTAAAAATATGACGAAAACAAGAATAATTTTTATTTTATGACATTATTTAGATATATAATTATTGTATATTGAAAAGAAATTAGTTCAATTCTATTTAGAAGTGAAAAAATTTATTTCAATTTATTATTTTGAAAAATTCCAAGTGTACCCCTCTTGCCTCTTATAAAAGGGATTCGCTTCATTCCTTTACCTATAAAATAAAAAATATTTTTATTATGAATTATCTACCCTAATACCATACTAACATACCATTTAAAATTATAAATCTCTTATTGGGGGAATAATATTTACCTTCGTGGTCTTAAGGTGTTAACTAAAGGATATTTTCTGATGAATTGGTATCATTTTTAATCCAGTGTTTCCATTTTATTTCTCTCACACCACTTTGAAATGTTTCTTAAATAATTTTATATAATATAAATAGTATATTAAATTTAGATATGTATAAATTTGTTAGTTTCAAAACCTATATTAATCTCCTCTTCCATAAAATGGGACAAAAAACCATCGTTTGTGTGTATGGAGGACAACCACCTCACAGACCGATGTAATTATTTTCCATCACTGCCTCTCAAGAATGGTTATAATTATGTAATTAATTCTTATACATGATATTTATGACAAATTTAACATTTTTAAAAGATTACATATCATTTAATTTCTTACCATTCCATTCACTAAAAATTGATAATGTCGTTTGTGTGTATTTACAGACTACCACCTCCTCGAAGTGCTGCGATTAATTTTTCATAACCACATAACATATATATAATATAAATATATATATAGATTTAATGAAATAATATGATATTTATTATATAATTATCATTATTTTATGATAAAATCATACCTAATTTTTTCCACATTTATCGTTGGAAAATTAGAAATGTTTCTCAGGTGTACGTATGACCTACCGTATCAATGAATGATATAAATTTAGTTTTTAATAAAAATATTTGATAATTTTTTTCAAAAGAAAAGATTATATATAAAATTTTTAATAATGTGATGATTATCAATCTTGAGGTGATGAAATAATGACCTCTTGGACCTCATACAACCTACAAAATTCATTTTAAAATTATAAACCATATATCATCAAAACATATGACATAGACTTTACTACTTGAGTAATTAAAAATGTTATTAATATAAATAAAACAATTTTTTTAAGAAAAAGTGATTAAACCTAGAAAATTTTATTCAGAACTCAAATCATTTATTTGAGTTTATTATATAGGAGTTGAAGAAAATACAAGGATTATTTGGACTCAAGGTAAATGATTTATTCTCAATTTACTTTCATTGAGTATTATTTCAATGTTACACACATAATTTATTTAATATGGTGGATATATATATTTCTCCATTTTCATGTAATATCATTAATACTGTATACATCATGGTATTTTAATTTTCAATATTAATTAATTCTTCAAAGGTGTTTTGAATTGATAATTTACCTAAGGGGAAAACGAATTATGATAAAGTCTACCTTCCTTTTGAGATTTTTTATGTTCAAGTTTCATTAGGTGAAATCATACAATATTATTTTACTAAAACCCATCTCTTTTATAATCTTTTTTGCAAATGTGGTTTAAATGTTTGGTTTTCATTTTCCCCTTACTTAATATATAATCACCATAAAAGTTCTTTTTTTTCCAATAAATATTATATATTATTTTAGATCATCAATATTTCTCATTCAAATCAATGTTTTCTAAGTTCTTTTAAGAAATTTTCTTCTGTAAACATAAATTATTTCATAATTTTATTTTACATTATCTTAGAAAATATTTTTAAAAGGTTTTAAAAAGTAATTTTCTTAAATGTTTTCAAAATGGGCCAATTTAGACATGTTTTACGCTATATTTGAAAGGAATATTTATTTTTAATGTTTACAAGAAGGAATAATTTTTCCTCTTTGATTACTATTAATTTATTTGAATATTCCATTATATGTTTCTAGTTTTATTTTCAAAAAAATAAAATTTTCATGAAATTTTATAAATTTTTAGTTTTTAAAATTTCTTTTCATTATGAAGAAATATTTTACTCGTTTATTTTTTAATGAACCTCTAATGTTATGACATTCATTGATTCCATAAACACTTGTTTTTACACATGACCCACTTACGATAATTTTTAATGATACCATCTTCATTCTTTCTCTAAATGTATTATTATTGTTTAAATTAAAATTTCATAGAATCTAATTCTTTGACACATATTAATCATGTTATTAATGGAATAACTTATTCTAATATACATGGAAACATTAAAATTTTCCACTACAATAAAACTTATTTTAGGGTCTTAATCCCTTATAATATTTCATGTTTTCTTTTATTAAGACCATCTTTTTCTCATTCTTGGTGATTTATGTTTTCCAAATGGGGTATTAAAAAAATGGTATTTTGATATGTTAATGTTTTCTTTAACTTGGGTTTAAAAGATTTTTTTAATGTTATATTCATGATGTTGTCCATGTACATTTTTTATGAATGTTGAGGCCCATTATAGCACATGGACGAGCGTGATATAGATTATAAGGTGGGTGTTCCATGTTAGAAATATTTGAGCATGATATAGATTATATGATGGGTGGGTCTAGATAGTGCTCTAATGCATTGAGTAATGATTATGTTTTGTATGGAATTATATTGTATGTTATCTATATGGTTATCATAATTCAGAGGGTTAAGTATGTTTTATATAATGATAATGTCATAAGGTATCAACATGTTTTATTTGCCATTTCTCTGGGTTATAAACTTTTTGTATGATCAAATATGGTGTTATATTGCTAATAATAATTTATTCATATGAATGTTTCCCTATGGTAAATATTTATAACATGTTTTATGATTGATGATAAAGGTATTAATTGGTATAAATTATCTTATTTTATGATAATTTACTATTATTATGTCATTATACACATATTCTCACCTTTATATCACTAATGAATTGATATTTTTTCTAATATTTACCTAACATAGTATTTGATAACAACCATATTTTTTTCCTGTCCCCAATGATTATGAAGTGTAATAAAATATTATTTGATTCCAAAAAGGTTTTATATAGGGATATTTTTATGGGAGATTTCGATGAATTAACAAGGAATGTGAAAATATGGTTATAATAGGAGATGATACAGATCCCTATGAATAAGTTGTTTATGAATCAAGGTTTCTAAGAGTTTATATTAATTAGATTAAAAAATTAATATAAAAGGCCATTTGGTATGTAAGTGAACCAATATTTTCTATTTTATGTTTATTGTTTTTGAGGGAAAAAATTGGTTATCATTTGTAAGATTCAATCCTAGAAAGGTAATGTTTATGTTTTTATCACTATATCCAATAACATGGTTTTTCCATTACACTCTCTATCTTTATAAATTAACAAAAACCCCTATTGGTTTTCATAAGGTAAGATAATATCTAATATTACAAAATACTACATTAATCATAAAATACTCCTTAATGTCCTCGAATGTTAAAGTTTAAATATTTTATAAATAACCATTAATAATATTCTTGAGCATTTTAAAAATCCAAAAATCATAGCTTAATGAACAAATATTCTTATAAGAAAAATTTTAAAATTTTCTTTAATAAACATTAGTTACTCATAATTTGAATCACCTAAATATTTTGAAGGAGAAGCTTCAGAAAAGTTTGGTTGAGAGTGTTTTCCTAGTGTTATGTGATAAACAAGCTTACATGGCCGGTAGGCTGCTGGACATTAAAAGAGGATATAGTGAGTTTTCTAGGATCAAATGGATTAAATATAGGGATCGTAATACCGCCTTTTTTATACCTGTTTGAAGGAGCACCAGAATATGAAAATCAACATCAAAATTGAGGATGGATCTTACAATTATGATATTATGGTTTCTTTAAGGGTGGAATTGGAGCACTTCGAGTGCTTACTGGCAGACGTTAGCTTAGAAAACATGATGAATAGTGTTTTAGAGGAGGAGAATGAACTCTTCTTGGATTGTATTCCCAACAAGATTGTATCCAAGGACAAAAATAGCCTCATGGTTGTTTCGGAGGGAGTTGAGGTTTGGGACACTGTCCGTAGCATTCCTCTGGACTGCGTACCAGGACAAGATGTTTTTCCAGGGAGTTTCTATGTGGTGGATTGGGAGTTTGTGGGGGTTCATGTGATTGAATCTATTCATGAATCTTTCAGGGGTGGAGCCATTGGTAGGAGTACCTGCTCTTCTAGAGTTATTTTTCTTCCTAAAATCAAAGATCATTCATCTATTGATCATTTTAGGCCCATCTGTCTGTGTAATGTGTCTTACAAAATACTGGCTACCTTGCTTTCTAGGAGGTTAAACATGGTGATCCAAAAGGGGATCTTTCAGGAACAACATGGATTTATCAAGAGGAGGGGTATACAATGTGTGATTGGAATTACAAAGGAATTTGTGGAAGATATTAATAAAAATGTGATCAGATCCTATCCTATTGTTTAAGTGGATATGAATAAGGAACGTGATAAGATCAATTGGAGATTTATTATTTGAGTCATGAAGAAACTTGGCTTTCACGAATGGGTATGTGATATTTTATTACGGTGTTATTCTTCACTATGGATCTCCATCTCTCTATTGGGTAAAGGAATTGGCTATTTCAAAAGTGTGCAGGGGGTGAGACAAGGTGATCTGCTATCACCCTTATTGTTTATCATTTCCCAAGAGGCACTCTCCCATAATTTCCTCCATGAAATTGAGGAAAAAAGAATTTGTCCATATCAATCCAAAGTCTCAGATGGCACATTTTCACATCTCATGTTTGCAGATGAAATTCATGTCCTCTTAAATAGTAGAAGATCTTCTATTCTTAACATTGCAAAGACTATGGAGATCTATGGCAGCCTTAGCAGTCAGAGTTCCTATTTCTAATGATCGGGTCAAAAAAATATTTTTCGATGATCTCATCAACAAATTACTTGGGTGGGTTCTCAGCTGAAAAAACAGGTTCCTTTCATTTGGGGGACATGTTTCACTCATCAACAATGTACTTTACTCAATTCTGATTCATGCCTTATCCATCATTACTCCCCATAAAGAAGATATTTCATTGATATAAAAACTCATTAACTAATTTCATTAGGATGCCAATGCTACGGGAAGGGCTCATTGGGATGCATGGATCCATCTGGAGAAACCTGTTGTGGAAGGAGGAGTCAGCTTAAAAAATGTGTCCTTATCAATGTTGAAAATGCAAGGCCGTCTGGCATGGAAGTTCATGGAAGGGAAGTCACAATGGGCCAAAATACACAGAACAAAATATGGCCAGTACTAGGAGGAGTGGTACAGATGGAAACTATCCATTTTGAAAAAAACCATATAGTTCCATTTTGATATCCTTCAGGATGTGTTCTGTTGGGTGATAGGGAGAGGGGATATCATCTTGTGGAGGGACATCTAGATGGGTGAGAAGATGTTTTTTCCATGCTGTCCTATGATGGGGATGACAGTGAAGGAGGTGAAATGATTCCCTAGTCTACTTGAGGAAATTTTAAGCACAAAGAAGTTTTCCACCTATAAAGAAATGGTGTTTTGAGTGGAGCCTGATCGGTGCTGTTTCACAGGTGCACTGTCAGGTCACTTCAGCGGGTACGACTACCGGGTGTTGTTAATACATGGGGAAGAGGGCAACGTTTGGCCCACATGACTCCGGTGGAGGATGGTTCCTACTAAGATGAGTTTCTTTGTATGGAGGGTGCGCAACCATGTGTTACCAATAGTGGATAATATCCAAAGGAAAGAGATTTCCATGGGTTCCCGTTGCGTTTGTTGTTCCAATCCCCAAGCAGAGTCAATCTTTTATCTATTTCATAATAGTGAATAGGCCTATAGTATTTGGTCTGCTGTGGGAATTTGGGGACGTTTCTACATTGCATGCACCTCCATGCATGATTTTATCGTGAGCTAGTTCTAGGGTTCAGAACGACTTGAACTGGATGTCAAGATTCATAGCATCATTATCAGTGCTCTATTTTGGACATTATGGGAGGTAAGGAACAATGAGAGGAATGGTACGCAGCCTTCGCAGACTTATCTACATGTGAGGATGAAGTCACTAATCCACAAGGTGGGTTCCTTGATCAGAGGCGGACTGTAGTCTCTTATTTGTTGCAGACTGCTCAACAGGCCTTTGGTACAAAACAGTCCCCAGGGTTGCTGGATCAAATAGAGTCTGCCTCTGTCAGGGTTCAAACAAAATGTTGATGGCTCGTTTATGCATGGGAAAATTCATGGGGGAGGTTTGATGAGGGATAGGTTTGGTTTGGTGCTATTATATTTCAATAGTTTTTAAGTTCTGGGGAGCTCTTTGGGTGAATAAATGAAAACAATTCACACTGGTGTCACCCTTTGCAGGAATCTTTCGTTGAGTTTTTCAAAAGTGGAGTCAGATTCTGAGATGGCTGTTCAGGTGTTAAAAGGGCATGTGGAGGCCCCTTGGAACCTGAACTACCCTGTTCGAAGTTACTTTTTGGAAATAAGACATGGCTGCTTGGTTCGCCACAACCTTAGAGATGCTTATTTTTCTACGGACTCCCTATCATGGGGGAGTAGTTTGGAGGATCCTTTGTTGGTGTTTGATATCCTAAGATCACTGCCCAAAGAATATGGTAATTTTATACAAGGAGATTCCCTTGGGATCCACCACTTCAGGCCACCGTGACTCCTGTTGGTTCTTGGGTTTCACACCATTATTTGAATAAAAAAGTACCTTTTTATCATAAATCAGTATACATCCAAAATAAAATCATATATAATTTCAAAATATAATTCAATTTTTTTAGCTCACGTAAAATACATTCTCTGAAAAAAGTATTTTTATTTAAGAAATTCAAATAATATTCCCGAAATTTTATAACTTCTTCAAAAATAATTTTAACCCCTTACTAAAAAAATTAATTTTTAATTCCATGGATATCTATATGAAAAAAAAAATATTATCCCAAGACATAATAATTCATTTATACTAGTTAACCATAATTACCTCGACATCAAAGATACTATTAACTCTAATTGTGATCAACAATGTTAAACTTATTTCCAAAAAATATAAAATCATTATTCAATAAATAACCATTTAATTATGACATATGTTAAACATTAAGGTCACATATACGTCAAAGGTTTATTAATACCCATTAAATATATCCTAAATTACTAAAATGACAAAAAAACCTAAAAAGTAATCATGCCTATACACTTATGATCATTCTGAAATTAATTACCACCACATCAAATGTTTTGAAGTGAAATATATAGATACTTTCAATCATTCAATTTTCTTCAAAATTTATTATCAAATATTATTCATCTTATATCACTAAACATTATTCCTATAATAAAAACAATATTAATTAAGTACTATGATTTATCAATGTAAATAGATTTATTTTTTCTAATTTAAACATAAATAACTCATACCATTAAAATAATGATTAATATTCTTTCCAATTCTAATTTCATTGAAAGGTTCCCCATGGAATACTTGGTTGAGTCCATACATTATTATAATGCCTCAAAACCATAACAAGTCATTTTTCTTACATTAACCATGTATATTAATTAAATCCATGTCAAAATGGACATTAGTAGAGATTCAAATTTTTAACCAATACAATGTTATGGATATATATCTTTGAGATTTAGTCATGAATGTAACGCCCTGACCCCAGTTACCCAGATTCGGTGCATTATTACATAACATTGGCATGATCACAAGAAAGATCATGTCTCGAAAGACTGAATAGTTTAGTAGCCTTGGAATAACTAGATACATTAATAAAGTTTACATTACATCATAAACTAAAAAAACAACAACATAGTCTCCATATTCCACACTCATACTATCCCTACAGGTCATTCATAATTAACTTCTAAAAAATCATGGGAAAAATAAAACATTGAAAGGGGTGAGCTCAGATGCTTAGTAAGGATAATAATATAGCAGAAGCTTTCATAGATAAGCATAAACACTTAGGGAAATTTATAACTAAAACAAAAGCCTTTTAAACATGAACTTCAATATAAAATGGAAAAGATAAAATGAAATTATGCCATTTACTTAATTACACGGATATTCTACTAGTCAAATAATCACATGCAATATCAATAACCACTTTTATAATGATGGAATGCATAAATCAGACTATCATAACCACATATCCAAGTCCTCGTGCCAAGACTACAAATAAGATTTTGTAAAGGCCTTGTGCCAAGACACTAGTTTGTCTCATGAGACCTACCAATGCATCGAGGAGCTATAACGGGCTCCACCCATCACTTACTAAGTCCAATACATTCCTCATATGAAAAGTTTTAAACATAACATAAACATTCGTATTAAAACTAGCATACGAAATGTCAATACTTTATCCACAAACCATGAATGGTATAAAAATAGCACATCCATAGTCAAACATAACTCATTCGATACAATATGGAAGATTTTATTGTATCATATTATCCTCAATCGAGAATAATGAAGTATATTGACATAGATGAAAATAATCATCAAAACTATTTGTGAGAAATATCCCCCGTTTTCTTGAATTCATTTAATGTCACACTATTTGTCAAGAAGCCATTTAAAAATAGATTTTTGAATCAAAGTGTCCCATACCACTTTGAAACTTTTAAAAGGAGTTTTAATTCTAAAACTTTAATGTCCATATAAATAAATCCTTAAAACCATTTTTTAAAACAAGGACATTAATGAGCAAGATTTAGAAGAATAAGTCTTTAAAACATTTAAAAATGTTATTTTAGTTAGAGTTTCTAACCAAAAGAGAGACACTTGAATACAAATAATTGAGGTAATAAAAACTTTGTAATATCATGAGAATAAAGGAATTCATGATATACTATGTCAAAGTAAATTATACACACCATATAAAAGTGATTTGGTGTATAACAACAAGGAAGTCTCAATGGAACGTAAATTGAGATGAAATCTCTCATGAAGGCCGTATCCTTAGGTTAAGGATAAATCACCGACATAGTTATGTTTGAAAAATATAAATACACTAAATATGATTGGATATTTACTGTAAAACAATCAAAAGACTTTCACACATAATCTTGTAAAAACAACACCAATGAATTGGATGTTTAACTCAACAAATGGAGAATGAGTTAAAATTACTCTTATCAAATTGATATCGATGACTTGAGAAATTATCAATGGAGTTATTATGTGTATCAAAAGTATATCCAAAGAAAGGGGAGTGGAAATTATGACATAATCAAATGAATAGTGATTCCACACATAATCTTGGAGTAATATAATCAATGAAATATGCGTAAATCCAAATGAGTGGAAATTGAAATTTCAAATTATCTTATTGATTAGGTAACTTACGAAACATACACCCATGAAAGAAGGATAATACTATGATGATGTAAATATCCATAAATTAAAGTATATTACACAATTAATACAATCATGGGCAGTACACACACCACATGCAATAAATAAGTGGCGAACAATGGAATTCTCACAGAATTAAAAGTGAGATAAAAACCCCTTACTTTGTACTTTTTCCTTGGTTGAAGGTTGGTTAACCTTCTGTATAATGGTGAAATAATTGTTATTAAATTATTAAATAATCATATACATTAATATGATATCATATATGATCTTTTAATATTTCTTTGTTAATAATATCTTATAATTATCGTCGTTTCGGGTGTTAACTTACTCATTTTCTTATATATGTTTTGTTATGTAAGCTGTGGTTGTCATGGATAGGTTGTATCTTATTCATATCCAGAATTATATCAAGTACTTAAAAATTATTTTTAAATCATCAAATGATAATTATACTTTAATGGATACGATAGAGAATGAATCTCATCGCGTTCCTGGAGACGGTAGTCCGTACGTACGCACGAGCGAAAATATCATTCTTTTGATATTAAAATAATATATAATTAAATGGTATATCATATATAAAGAATAATTATCCTGTTATATTTATTGTTTACATGAATTACACATCATTATTATACTCATGAAAATAATAATTTATTGAATGACAATTACACCACGACGTGGAGATGGTAAGCCGTACATACGCACGTATGGTGACATGCGATTCAAAGGATTGATAGAATACTGAATATGGTTGTACCATATTTATAATAACATCACAGTATATAGAATATATTAGAGTTATTATTTTATAATATAAATAACAAATAAAGAATAAGTGGAAGAAGAAAAGAACTTGAAAAAGGGTGGTGAAAACATTACCTCTTCTTCGGGTTCTTCCTTTTGTTTTGATCCAAAGGGCTCCTTAGGTTGGATTTATGATCAAACTAATGCCTCTAAGTTGTAGTGAGGGAAGTTGGGAGAGTATTTGGGTAGAGTTTGGCCGAACCAAAAGGATTTGAAGGTGTGAAGAAATGAGAAATAGGAGTGCCCTTTTATAAGATGGGTGAGGGGCACCTTTGGAAAAGTTAGAAATATTAATTTATAATAAATTCATATTCGGTTTCTAATGGCAAAAAAGTAGATTCTTTAAATTTTAAGGTGGTTATAGGTCTAAAACCATTCAACCAATAGAATTTATACAGGTTTGGGTCATTATATTAACCTTATCCTTTAGTTTTAACTCTTAGTTAATTAGTTTGACATTTACCATGTCACTTTGTATTTTTATATTATATAGTTAATAAACTTACTATATACATCCAAGAGACCCCAAAGTGGTCCATTAATGATACACCTATCATGATATAAGTCTCTTGGCAGAACCTTATATTTTTAGGAATTTAAGATCAATTAATAATATAATATTTGTTTTAAAAACTCTTTTATGTCAATTTTGACACTATTCAATAGTTGATTTTTTTGAAGCTCATAATAGAATTATTACTTCGAAAAAAGTCAATTAAATAAATAATAATATGTCATATTATCCTATAAAATTAGTGTAATTAATTAAAAGTCTCAAATTATATTTATTTGGGTATTTATAATATCAATTATTTTAATTTGTCACTATTATGGTAATTACTGTATCATCATTGTGTCATAAATAAATTAAATTATTTAAAGTATAAAAATTATAAATAAAATATCATCATGTAGGAAATCGTTTTAGCGTTCTAATTAATATTTATAGTCGAAAATCCAACATATATAACCCTATGTAAAAATTGTTTTTATAAAATATATATGCTTGTATCATTTTTGTATTCATTTTAACTTAATTAAAATAAAGTGTCCCTATCACTTACAAGTGGATCCATGGGGTCCCAAAATCGATCGAAAGATTCCCATGGTCGGAAATGTATCAACCAATAGGGATAAGACACGTTTTAGGGTAATTTAGTATTATTATAATGTTATTTTTTAACCCTTATTTACCAGATTTACCCTTAACCATGGTAAATAAAATACTTACCGAAGTAATTTTTTAAAATGTCTAAAAATAAGAGTTACCTATTTACACAATTTTCACATCATGATTCCAAATATTGAATCCATTTTTCCAAATTCAAAACACAGAAGTGGATGAAATTAATTTAAAATTAATTCCCGTTGTTAAAACAAAAGCGTGTTTTTAAGAGATAATAACTATCAAAAGATTGACACTTGTTTATGTCTGTTTTAATTGTGAAATTATGTCCAATGACAAAAATTTAATTAAATGGTAAAAATATATTCTAAATATACTTTAAAACCACTCAAATTCATAATTTATAAATATTAATTATTTCAATTAAAAAAGTTGTTTTTAATTAAAATTTAGTAATTTTCACTATTCATCAAAATATGAAAGTTATCCGAAAAGTACCAAAATTTCACCCTAGGCTAATTTCTATATACCGAATCCAAAAATGAAGTCCATTTTGAGAGATAGAATTTATAAAATTTAAAAAAGTAGGTATTACTATTCATAACGGCTAGTTTGATTGGTTGTGGTGTGTTAGAATCTCAAAGATGCGTACAATGCACGCCATTGCATTATTCAAAGGGAAACATTCCGTGGAAGCTTAGGGTGTTACATTCTCCCCTACTTCAATAAATTGTGTCCTCACAAGTTTTTAAAATTGGGCTTGAGAATATAATGGAAAGTCCCACATCAGAAAGAGAGTCAATAAAACTATCACTTTAAAAGAAAGGAAGAGAGGTATAAAGGTCACCCAAGATAACCCATACTAGGATTCAATGTAGGAAAACGTGGATATGGAAAATAAACTAAGTGTTCAGTTCTGATGAAGAGGGATAGAAAACATGATCAGGAGAAAGTTAACAATAAGAAAATCACAAACTTGTGTTGGGACAAACGGTCCTTAGTCTCCCAGTAGGAAAAGTAAACGGACAACATTTTTTTTTTTGTTTTAAGTTACATTACATAAGGACGAGGAATTCATTTATGATATTGACTAAGAACATAAAGAGATATACTTAATTTTTAAGTAGAGTTTCATTATTTAATAACTTTTTACCACTAACTTATTTTTTTTGAACAATGAGTATTCAAGAAGACTTGTTCACAATGAAAGAGCTAGAATAAACTTCTATAGAAATACATGATCCATGTAGGATAAACTATATATTTAACTTGTCTTTAGAGATTAATCAAAACCAAAATATTTAGTATAATATCTAATGACCCCCAAAATGGATATTCCATTAGAGAAAAAAAACTAATCTTAATTTCTAAAATTAAACCATCAATACCCCAAAGTTAAATAAATATCATTCAATAATCAATTGTCCTTAAAATCATTCAATATAATCCAAACTAATATTGAAACTCAAAACTTATAAGAATGTAGTCTTCCACGTTAAATTGTATCTCCAAATGACATTAATTACTCTTAAAGTCACATACTTAAAAGTAATTAACCTAATCATTTCCATAAACAACCCAAATCACTCTAAATCCATAATAAAAACATAGATAAAAATCCACCATTACTCTTCAAATGAAATCCCATACTATTCTATTTTCCTTGGGCATATAGTGTTCACAACAAAGCAAACGACTTCCAAAATAACATCTATCACTTAATCACCAAATCATTTTCCTATACCAAGTGTATTCATTTAATAAGACATAAGAACCCAAATCAACTTATTATTGATCAATAAAATCATTTAACTAAAAATAATTAGTCACACTATCCAGGGACTTCACGTAGTCCAGTGGTAGGCGATAAATCCCAATCGCACTTTGGTTGTGGGTTCGATTCCCACAGCTTTGTCCGACGCGACAGGTTTTCACACGGTCTGCATGTTGTCCTTTTTCAAAAACTATATTTTATAATATTACCAAAATGAAATAAATTCCTCAAAATAACCATAACATAATTTAACCACAAATCTTATCTCATACCTTGTATTTTCATCCCAAATTATGATAACTTATAATTTCCTCAAACCCAACGATCATATAAAACCAAATGGTTATTTATAACTATATCCACAAGAGAAGAGATAATTCTTCCTCAAATATCAATCTCACATGGCAAACTACGGGGTTACAAATACAAGAGAAAATTATTTCAAAGTAAACCCATCAACAAGGAGCACTAATACTTTTTAAACATTTCTCCAACCATTTATTTCCACATAGCTTCTTCTTTAACCAAGAAAATATCCTATAGAATAGGGCATTCACTCGGGTAATGGCCAGGTCCCCTACATTTACGGCAAATGACTCTAAATGGACTCTTGGGACCATTTTTATCTTCTTCCATAGTACTCTTCATTTTTCTTCAGCAATTCTTCACTTTATGTCCTTCCTTCCCGCATGTAAATCATTTCTTTGTCTCATTGAGACACTTTCCTGGGTGTCTCCTTCCACATTTCCTGCATGATGAAAATTGAGGATTCTTTTCTCTATGGTCTCCACTGCTGGAGCTCTTATCATTCATCACCTTTCTCTTCTTTTTTGAGTCCGAGAATTGGTTAATATATATATTGTTGATCATATTTTTGGAAAATTGATTTAGCATAAAGACAATATATTTTACGCCTATCATCATTCCATTTTTATGCTCATTTCCACCACCATTCCCACCTTTTACATCATTCCCAAAGTCACTATGCCTTCTTTGGAATCCATCCATTGACTAAAACCATAAATCATTTTGTGAGTAACAGTAGTCATAAAATCATTTAGAGATTAACATGCCATCATATTATCAATTTGAAACACATTAGGATTAACCAAGGTCATTTACTCTCATCTTATATATTTAATATTTCCAATCGGTTAGTAAAGAAAATGTAAATTATCCTATGAATATCCCCCGGGAATGTCGTAACCAAGAGTGCAACAAGGCCCATTATCATGCACCAGTTCCCGTTCGAGTCTAGCTCAAAGAGGTGTTTTCGGGTTTTACCCCTAGGTACATCTGTGCCAGATCCGCCTCTACCTACTCGTATCCATACAGGGATGTATTGCTCGGAAAACTCACAAAATATCTACAATACCAAAATTCTAGGAAGTTCTTCTATACTAATCCTCAAAGTTCTTCTTAGGTCTACGTGCTCTAATCAGAGTTTATCTAAATCTATCTTCCAAGGTTTGTACTAAACTTCCTCTGATACCAACTGTAACGCTCCGACCCTAGTTACCCAGAGTCGGTGCATTATTACATAACATTGGCATGATCACAAGAAAGATCAAGTCTCGAAAGACTGAATAGTTTAGTAGCCTTGGAATAACTAGATACATTAATAAAGTTTACATTATATCATAAACTAAAAACAACAACAACATAGTCTCCATAGTCCACACTCATACTATCCCTGCAGGTCATTCATAATTTACTTCTTCACAATCTTGGAAAAAATAAAACATTGAATGGGGTGAGATCAGATGCTCAGTAAGGATAATAATATAGCAGAAGCTTTCATAAATAAGCATAAACACTTAAGGCAATTTATAACTAAAACAAAAGCCTTTTAAACTTGAACTTCAATATAAAATGGAAAAGATAAAATGAAATTATGCCATTTACTTAATTACATGGATATTCTACCAGCCGAATAATCACATTAAATATCAATAACCACTTTCATAATGATGGAATGCATAATGACAGACTATCATAACCACATAGCCAAGGCCTCGTGCCAAGACTACAAATAAGATTTTGTCAAAGCATTGTGCCAAGACACTAGTTTGTCTCATGAGACCTACCGATGCGTCGAGGAGCTATAGCGGGCTCCACCCGTCAGTTACTAAGTCCAATGAATTCCTCATATGAAATTTTTTAAACATAACATAAACATTCGT
This sequence comes from Viscum album, assembly GCA_963277665.1. Taxonomy (NCBI): domain Eukaryota; kingdom Viridiplantae; phylum Streptophyta; class Magnoliopsida; order Santalales; family Viscaceae; genus Viscum; species Viscum album. The sequence continues at coordinate 579,379,774 of OY728129.1, read as the reverse complement.
ATTAAAACTAGCATAAAAAATGTCAATACTTTATCCACAAACCATGAATGGTATAAAAATAGCACATCCACAGTAAAAAATCACTCATTCGATACAATATGGAAGATTGTATTGTATCATATTATCCTCAATCGAGAATAATGATGTATATTTACATAGATGAAAATAATCATCAAAACTATTTGTGAGAAATATCCCCCGTTTTCTTGAAATCATTTAAAGTGACACTATTTGTCAAGAATCCATTTAAAAATAGATTTTTGAATCAAAGTTTTCCATATCACTTTGAAACTTTTAAAAGGATTTTTAATTCTAAAACTTTAATATCCATATAAATAAATATTTAAAACCATTTTTTAAAACATGGACATTAATGAGCAAGATTTAGAAGAATAAGTCTTTAAAACATTTAAAAATGGTATTTTAGTTAGAGTTTATAACCAAAAGAGAGACACTTGAATACAAATAATTGAGGTAATCAAAACTTTGTAATATCATGAGAATAAAGGAATTCATGATATACTATGTCAAAGTACATTATACACACCATATAAAAGTGATTTGGTGTATAACAAAAAGGAAGTCTCAATGGAACGTAAATTGAGATGAAATCTCTCATAAAGGCCATATCCTTAGGTTAAGGATAAATCAACGACATAGTTATGTGTGAAAAATATAAATACACTAAATATGATTGGATATTTAGTGTAAAACAATCAAAGGAAATTCACACATAATCTTGTAAAAACAACACCAATGAATTGGATGTTTAACTAAACAAATGGAGAATGAGTTAAAATTACTCTTATCAAATGCATATCGATGACTTGAGAAATTATCAATGGAGTGATTATGTATATCAAAAGTATATCCATAGAAATGGTAGTGGAAATTATGACATAATTAAATGAATATTGATTCCACACATAATCTTGGAGTAATATAATCAATGAAATATGCGTAAAGCCAAATGAGTGGAAACTGAAATTTCAAATTCTCTTATCAATTAGGTAACTTACGAAAAATACACCCATGAAAGAAGGATTATACCATGATGATGTAAATATCCAAAAATTAAAGTATATTACACAATGAATATAATAATGTCCAGTACACACACCACATAAAATAAATAAGTTGTGAACAATGGAATTCTCACAGAATTAAAAGTGAGATAAGAAACCCCTTACTTTGTACATTTTCCTTGGTCGACGGTAGGTTAACCTCCTGTATAATGGTGAAATAATTTTTATTAAATTATTCAATAATAATATACTTTAATATGATATCATATATGATCTTTTAACATTGCTATGTTAATAATATCTTAGAATTATCGTCGTTTTGCGTGTTAACTTACTAGTTTTCTTATATATGTTTTTTTACGTAAGCTGTGGTTATCATGGATATGTTGTATCTTATTCATATACAGAATGATATCAATTCCTTAAACATTATTTTTAAATCATCAAATGATAATTATACTTGAATGGATACGATAGAGAATGAATCTCATCGCGTTCGTGGAGACGGTAGTCCGTACGTACGCACGAGCGACAATATCATTCTTTTGATATTAAAATAATATTTAATTGGATGGTATATCATATATAAAGAATAATAATTATTTTATATTTATTATTTACATGAATTACACATCATTATTATACTCATCCAAATAATAATTTATTGAATGACAATTACACCACGACGTGGAGACGGTAAGCCGTACGTACGCACGTATGGTGACATGCCATTCAAATGATTGATAAAATACTGAATATGGTTGTAACATATTTATAATAACATCACAGTATATATAATATACTGGAGTTATTATTTCAGAATAGAAATAACAAAGAAAGAATAAGTGGAAGAAGAAAAGAACTTGAAAAAGGGTGGTGAAAACATTACCCCTTCATCGGGTTCTTCCTTTTGTTTTGATCCAAAGGGCTCCTTAGGTTGGATTTCTGATCAGACTAAGGCCTCTAGGTTGTAGTGAGGTAATTTGGGAGAGTATGTGGGCAGAGTTTGGCCGAACCAAAAGGCTTTTAAGGTGTTAAGAAATGAGAAGGAGGAGTGCCCTTTTATAAGAAAGGTGAGGGGCACCTTTGGAAAAGCTAGAAATATTAATTTATAATAAATTCATATTCTGTTTATTATGGCTCAAAAGTGGACTATTTAAATTCTAAGGTGGGGATAGGTCGAAAACCATTCAAACAATATAATTTAGACAGGTTTGGGTCATTATATAAACCGTATATTTTAGTTTTAACTCTTAGTTAATTAGTTTGACATTTACCATGTCACTTTGTATTTTTATATTATATAGTTAATAAACTTACTATATACATCCAAGAGACCCCCAAGTGGTCCATTAATGATACACCTATCATGATATAAGTATCTAGGCCGAACCTTAGATTTTTAGGAATTTAATATCAATTAATAATATAATATTTGTTTTAAAAACTCTTTTATGTCAATTTTGACACTATTCAATAGTTGATATTTGTGAAACTGATAACAGAATTATTACTTCTAAAAAAGTCAATTAAATAAATAATAATATGTCATATTATCCTATAAAATTAGTTTAATTCATTAAAAGTCTTAAATTATATTTATTTGGGTATTTATAATATTAATTATTTTAATTTTTCACTATTGTGGTAATTACTACATCATCATTGTGTCATAAATAAATTAAATTATTTAAAGTCTAAAAATTATAAATAAAATATCATTATGTAGGAAATAGTTTTATCTTTCTAATTAATATTGATAGTCGAAATTACAACATATAAAACCTTATGTAAAAATTGTTTTTCTAAAAGATATATGCTTGTGTCATTTTTGTATTCATTTTAATTTAATTAAAATAAAGTGTCCCTATCACTTAAAAGTGGATCCATGAGGTCCCAAAATCAACCCAAAGATGCAAATGGTCGTCCATGTATCAACCAATAGGGTTAAGAAACGTTTTAGGATAATTTAGTATTATTATAATATTATTTTTTAACCCTTATTTACCAGATTTACCCTTAACCATGGTATATAAAATATTTACCAAAGTAATTTTTCAAAATGTCTAAAAATAAAAGTTACCTATTTAAACAATTTGAACATCCTGATTCCAAATATGGAATCCATTTTTCCAAATTCCAAACACAGAAGTGGCAGAAATTAATTTAAAATTAATTCCCGTTGTTAAAACAAAAAGCGTGTTTTTAAGAGATAATAACTATCAAAAGATTGGCACTTGTTTATGTCTATTTTAATTGTGAAATTATGTCCAATATCAAACATTGAATTAAATGGTAAAAATATATTCTAAATATACTTTAAAACCACTAAAATTCATAATTTATCAATATTAATTATTTCGATTAAAAAAGTTGTTTTTAATTAAAATTTAGTAATTTTAACTATTCATCAAAATATGAAAGTTATCTGAAAAGTACAAAAATTTCACCCTAGGATAATTTCGATATTCAGAATCCAAAAATTAAGTCCATTTTGAGAGATAAAATTTATAAAATTTAAAAAAGTAGGTATTACTATTCATAACGGATAATTTGATTGGTTGTGGTGTGTTAGAATCTCGAAGATGCGTACAATGCACGCCATTGCATTATTCAAAGGGAAATGTACCGTGGAAGCTTGGGGTGTTACAATGAATATGTTTTCCCATAATAAATTTTGATATGTTTTGAATTGAATTTTAAAAATAATGGATGGTGAATCTAAAAATAAAAAATCCAGATAAAAAGTTTAAGAAATTTCATGCTCAATGTTCACCCTTCGTTATAGCCAAGTAGATGGTTGGAAATCTGTTTTTGTGTCATCCATTTCATAAATTTGATAATGTCCCATTTGGTATTTTAGAAAATTTGTGTGATAAGATATTTATCATTTCAAAACAGAGTAAAATGTATCCCAATATCCTTAATGATATTATAATATAGATGTTTATTAGGATACATTATATAAGTGTTTTATAGTTAAGATGAAAACTATTGGTGGTGTCCAAATCCTAGAATTTTTAGATTATTATTTCAGGGGATTCATCTAGAAGAGAATTAAGGTATGTGTTTTATTTCTATAAACCTATCTCGTGGTAGTGTTTCTACCCTAATGAATGAAATTTTGTATTTATAATCCAATAATTACAATTTTGACATCATAGTGAATAGATTAATAGAGCTTTTTGAAAAAGAATTATGGTGTTTTTAATAATGTTTTTTAATTGATAAAAACTAACTCTCTTTGTAAAATAATTTTTCAGTTTTCCTAGAATTAGACCCATCCCATTGTAATGAGGTAATTTTCCAAACACAAGTTTTTTATCCTATGTTTTCGTATTGTGTTAAACCAGAAAGTGATGATTCCAAGAAGATGATTTTTTTAATATGTCAGTATATCATATTCATGTCCATTACAATATATTGAAAATAATCAAATTCAAATGAATCAGAGAAAGAATGAAGTTGTTTATTTTTTTTGAAATATGAAATTTAAGTCAAAATTTAGAATATTTTCTTTCTAAAAAAATCTAAGAATGATTTTCTGAACAAGAATTTTTTCAGAAATCATGAATAAACTATGGATAAAATCCATTGAAGAAATGGGGGAGAGGTTTGAATAATTTCATAGTTGAAAATTTAATTTCTGTCGTAATGGGTATCAAACTGTAATGAGATGAGAAAGGAAAAGATGTTATTGATCTCAAGGAACAATAGAATCATATTAATATTTTCATAATCTGATTTTAATATTTGGAAAATCATACTAAGAATTTTGAACTCATAATATTGTATATGGTCTTTCATACATTGAAAATTGTAACGATATTTTCACACTCATATTTCTGTACTAAGATTTCCTTATTATGATTTTCATACGAGGAAAATCTAACTGATATTTTCATACGATGAATTCCATATAGAGATTTTAGTAAAGAGAAATCATATTTAGATTTTCGTACTCAGATTTATGTAATGAAATTTTCAAACTGGTAAAATCATCTTGAGATTTTTTTACATAGATTTTCGTACTTGTGTTTTCATATCAATAAAATTTTACAAAATTATTCATGATTAAATATTTTTTATGAGAAAGAAAGAGATTTTAAGGATGATAAGAAATAAAAATATATTAATAAGATTAGAAATAAAAATATCGTAATGATATGAGAAAGAAATAGATATTAATGAGGTTGAGAAAAAAATATATTGTAATAATTTAAGAAAGGTATTAAGATTTGAAGTGTCCAACATGAATTTTAATTTTGTGTAAATATCATAGAAACCTTAGTATGTTTGAATAATTCAATGTTGATGTTTTAAATGTGAGGGATTTATAGAGATTTTGAGATTTGAAAAAGAAAGGAATGTTTCCATGTTTCCTACCTTTATTTTTTAAGTCTCTAAAAAATACAACCTCAGATCATTTGTTCATTCATAACATTAGAACATGCACAAATGGTGGAGTGATGGAGAATTCTATAATTTATGTTACTATTTGATTGAATTAGAATTTAATTGATCATTCTATAAGAGTTTGAGTTTTTCATAATGAGATTGAGTTTATCGTTTTCCGAAAATCAGATCCAACAACATTGTTTTAAGAGAATCAGATCCAACATTATCATATTTAGAGAATTAGATCCTACTTAATATCATTTTGAAAATCATATCCATCAATATCATATTCAGCGAATTAGATCTAACCTTATCACTTTTAGAAAACCAGAATAGTATTATCATATTCAAAGAATTATATCCAACAATATCTTTTTTCAGAGGATTGGATCCTCCCAAATCAGATAGAGGATTTAGACTAATCAATTGTGGAGTTGATTCAACAATGTATTTATTATTTTTAGTCTTAATTGTTTTATAAGAGAACATTAAAATATGATGGGTTCCAGTATTATCATTATTATCATGAGATAGTTATTTTTAACGAGAGTTGGCCCAAGTTGTAGTCACTTCTTCTTAATATTGTACTTCTATAGACCCACGAGAGTGGCTATAGAAAGGATGTATGTTCTCACACTGATGTTGAAATTATAAATCTTATGTTTTTTACATTATTTACTACTTTTTCATGTATTATTATTTACTAAAATTTGATAAGGAAATAAATCTTAATAAGTTGTATGGGTTATGTTTCTAAATGTTTTGAAACATATAAAATATGAAAAACTAATTCAAACCCCCTTCTTAGTTTTTATTAGATCCATTATAACATCATTTAGTATAATAAGTAAGGTTCCCTTATTTTATACTTATCATGAATAATATCAGTTATATCAATAGTAGAGTAATACCGATATTTAATAGAAAAAATAATTATAGATGGAAAATTAGGATGATTTCTTTTCACTCGTATCTTGGCCTTGAAGTTTATGTTGCTGCTATTATTCATTTTCCCCTAATTGAGAAAGACACTCCTTTGATGTTTCATAATAAGAGAAATATATAATTTTATGGAAAGGATAGAAATGCATTCTTTATATCCTTATAAGAGAAATTTTATCAGAAGGTGGTGGGCCTCAAAACATCAAAAAGTATGTATGAAAATCTAGAATGTGATTTTGATGGGAATACAAAAGTCAAGGAAACAATGCTACAAATATGGCATAGTATGTATGAAGACATCAAAATGAGAGATGAAAAAATGATATATGAATACTTCACTATAGTAAATTATTTTGTTTCAACATCAACTTATTCAGAGATGTCTTGGATGTCACTAAAATAGTGAGGAAACTTACGAGAAACTGTCCGGATTTGTTTGATTCTAAAATTTCTTCCTTTGAAGATAAATACTATTTATCTCTTGATGAATTGAATAAATTTATCATTTCTTATAAAATGAGAAAATCCAAAATTAATAATAATAAGATGAAAGATGAAATGAATTTTGATGTTATGAGAAAGTTGAAAATTCAAGATACATGTGATGTTGATCCTTAGGACTCAAATCATAAATATGATGATGGGTATATGAAAAAAAATCATGTCTTTTATATCCAAGAACTATCAATGTGGAAGAGGAAAGTATAGTGGTAAAATTATTCACAACCGTTTTGAGTGTGGTAGAATTAGAAAATTTCCTTTGAATTTCCATATGAAGAAATTTAGAGAATACAGAGATGAGTTTAATGTAAAATATCAATGGAAGAAGTTGGAAAAAAATATTAAAGAATAAAATTCTTCCAAAAAATAAAAGAAGTTGTTTACTGGAAACAAAACAAGTTTTTTGAGTAAGAATTTTGAATCAAACTCAATCAAAATAATTTTATGGAAGTAGATTGTTCAGAATAATTCATATCCTTCATTACAGAAATCGAAAAAACAAAATATTACTTAGTGAGTGAAAAAGGTGGTAAGGAATCATATAGAGAGTATCAGATCAAAACTAAACATGTTTCATGTATTAATAAAACAAATATCTCAATAAATAAATTATTGTTATGAAGAAATACTGTCAATAAGTTGCTGATGGAAGAAAATATGTTATCAAGTAGGAGGACAAATACATTGAGGACATTTCAGGTAAAAAAATGAATTGATGAATAAGTAATGATGATTTAATATCTTATTTAGAATTAGGAAACTAAGGATGAAAATGTTAACATGTTTAGAAAAAACTTCTTGAGTCGAAAAGAACCTTGAGGAAGATGAATGAAAACTTCAACAAAGCATTGGAAGTAAAATATGAGACTTATAATTTTGCTGAGAATGGTTAATATGATAATTAGGTGAAATATTCTTTTACCAAAAACAATCTTTCATTCAATTATTTTAACATTTCATGTTCTAAAAAAGTATCTGAAAATATTGGATGAAAAAGGGATGGGAGTAACATATCAAATATATTAAAGTTTGAAACTCACTCAAAATTATAGTTATCCTCATTCATAATATTTTAGAGATGAAATATGTTACCAACCTCATCAATGAATCAATAGAAAAAGATCTTATTTCAATAAAAAAATCATTATTTGATGGTTATTTATGGTGTTGCTGAATCTATGGGTACATTTATTATAATTATTGGAACAACTTATCCTTACCTGTAATAAGGTTTTCCAAAAGATAAATAAATAGTGAAAGTATGATGAGAAACATTCCTTAATTACAAAAAGTTGAAAAATTGAATTCTTATGATGTTAGAAATTTTCCCACATGAAATATATTTTAATGTATGGAATAAGACTATGGAAGATGTGATGATGCTGGTCATTGTACTAAAATATGTATGAAACTTCTTCCAGAATAGGTATATTTTGATCGAAAATAAATTAAAAATGAAAAGAAAAAAGTCGGGGTATGAGCTTTTAATGTTGAAGCAGCATTGAAAGCATGTAAAAGAAAAATATGATGGATACTAGATAGTGGTATTTTTTTACAAACGATAAGTGATATAAAAAACATGAAACTTGTTGAATGCAGTGATGAAGGAGAAGTTACCTTTGGTAATGATAGATCTATAAATATTAGAGGAATCAGAATGAATGAGATGGATGCCAAAAATTTTAAATCAAAGGATGTTTTATTTTTTGATGTGATAAAACATAAATTACATAGTTTAAGTCAACATTGTGAAGATAGAAAATAATATGTTTTTAGAATATATATTATTTATCATCAAAAGTAGCAAATATGGAAAAGTCATTACAAATGGAGAAAGGGCCAGTGAGAATCTCTCTCAAATATGAGAATTCAACAACTTATGTTACATGATTGTTGAAGATGAAAACAAATTGTGGCACTATTGTAAGGGCTAACATTGGTAGAAATTCATCAATATACATTCTAAAGCTGATGCTGTTTGAAATTTTAAATAATTTGAAAGAAGAGATGAATATGATTTTATTACTTGGGAGAAGGGAAAGATGACTTACAAAAGTCATAAGAGAATTTAGATTGAATTTAATTGACCACTTAAACTTATTCATTCTGATTTATATGGGCTGATGGTACATAAATCATAAAAAGTATATTTAAAATTTATCACCTTTATTGATGAACTCACTTGGATGAAAAACGTCATGTTTATGAAGCACATGGAAGAGGCTGTTTAAATCTTTGAATTCTTCAGAATGGATGTTGAGAAAAAATTAGGGGTTTCCATAAAGTTGTTGAGAACAGAATATCGCTCCAAATTCACAATCAATACTTTTCAAACTTATCTAATAAATCAGGACATAAAACATCAATATAGTTCTCCTTAAACTCTATAAAAGAAATAGAGTAGCGTAAAGAAATAATATATGCTTGGTGGAAATGGGTTGTAGTATTTTAGCTAAATATAGACATTAAAAATTCTATTTGATAGAATGTACGAGTACTTGTGTACATGTTCAAAATAGATAAATGTTGAAGATGGAAACTAACATAATACCTTATGAAATGTGTTATAACCAAAAACCATCATTGAAATATTTTAAAGTTTTTGAGAGTCCATATTGGATCAAAAGAAAACATATGGATTCTGGGAAGTTTTATAAGAAAGATTTGGAATGAAAATTTATGGGTTATGTACAAAATAAAATATGTTAAAAATGTTAAAATAAAAGTTTAAAAAAGTTAGTGGACTCATATTATGTGATGGTAATTGAATGAAAATGTTTCTTAACCAAATTTGTTGAGAATGTTCTGGAGGATAAACAGGAGAATTCCAATATTGGTAAATGTAATTAAAAACATCCTTATCAAGACCCTAAAGAGTTGTTTGATGAGAAAATTTCTTTTAGGAAGGAAACTTTTAAATTTCCTACCTTATTGAAACATGATTAAACTGAAAAAATTAGTAGGAATCTGAAGGCTCTATTTTAGAAAATAATAATATTGAGATTAGATAATCAGACTTCAATTACCTCAAAATATGAACTGAAATTAGTTTCAGAAGCTATTAAATACAAAGAATGGGTAGATTTTATTACTGAATAATTGGATTAGATCAAAAAGAGTGAAACATGGGAACTTGTTTCACGGATAGAAAAAAATGTTATCAGAACCATGTAGGATTACAAAAACAAGTACAATGAACACATAAAAGTTTCAAGAAACGAAGATAAGATTGTTTATAAAGGCTATTAATAGGTTTTAGGTGTGTATTTTAAAAAAAACACTTGCAATTGTTGAAAGAATATAATATATTATAATATTTTCTATTGTGGTGTTACATCAGAATTAAATAGTTTATAAGATGGATGTAAAGTAATATTTCAAAAATGGTGAGATTGATGAAGAAGTTTATATTAAAAACCCATTTTTGTTTATACCTGATGAGAACGAAAAAATGATTGTAAATTGAAGAAAGAATTATATGGGCAGAAAAATCACCACATCCATGGTATCCTAATCATGATTTTTTTGAGAATGTTGAATTTTGCTAAAGGAAAATCTTATAGAATCTTTTATGTGAATATTATTGACTTTGGAAATCTAATTTTAATTTTTTATATAGATTATATATTTTATTAATGGGTATAGAGAATATTTTAAAAAAAACATGTTGAGGAAATGAATAATTATTTTGATATGTCAATATTTAGATAATTATCCTTCTTCTATATCTTACTTGTTAACAAAAATAAAAAATACATTTCTTTATCACCAGAAAAGAATGTTAGAGAATTGATACAATGTATTAGGATAGAAGCATCCAAATAAGTTTAAACACCTATATAAATGACAATAATGTTGAGAAAATATGGATACCAAACATGTGTGAATCATAAATACTTTTAGAAGCTGAAATGAAGTCACATATACCTTATATCCTCAAGGACTGAAATTTATTATGTTGTAACTTGGTGTTCTATGTATCAAATTAATTCAAAAGACTCACATATGTTGTAAGTAAAAATAATACTGAGATATGTCAAAGGAACAAATTCAAATGTATTTTTATACAAAAGAAATTGTGAAATGATTTTTAATGGTTATACTGATGTCGATTGGCTTGGATATTGTAGTTATTGAAAATCAACCCCCAGTGGAAGATTTTTCTTTGGTTAATGTTGTGTGAATTGGAAGAGTAATAAACAATGTTTGGTAAAATTGATCACATATGAATATAAATTTATTGTATCCTCTCAATCTTGTACTCAAATGTTTTGGATGATTGTTAAACATGGATATTTGAAAGTAAATGTTTGTAACCCATTTAATGTACATTATGATAATCAAAGGGCAACTGATCTTTCTAATAATCATATCCAACATTTACAATCAAACCCAATTGATATAAATTTTCACTTTAGAAAAGAGATAGTTGCCACTAGAGATGTTTTTCTTGAATACATTACAATAATGTATCAAATTTATGACATCTTTAAAAAAGAGATACTGAAAGAAAGGTTTGTGGAATTGAGGCTAAAACTTTATGTTTAGCCTCCTCCCATGTATTAATAATTCACATAAGGAATAACTGACACAATTATTTGTATTACGTTGACAAAGGGGGATATAAAGTAACAAATTTTTTACATTGTAAAAATAATTTACTTATAATTATTTTATGAACATGAAGCTATGGCTACCATGTAATAGAGATGAGAAAAAGAAAGTGGGAAAAGAAATATGAGCGGAGAGGAAAAGGAAGTGTGAAAACAATGTGAAAAGAAAAGTGAGGAGAGTTTATCTTTACAAGGGAATAAAATTTTCATGGAACCAAGGGATGAAATTCATTGAGAAAAATAATTTATCCAGTAGTTTGGTGTTTGTAAACTCTATTTTGGGAAGGGCTATGTTTTGATAAAATTCAAAAGCTTGAGTTTTGAAAAATTCAGAGAGTTGGAAAATTTGTTAATGAGGGTTTTCACCAAATTCAAAGGGGGAGATTGAGGAACCATTATGGTGATTTTTTAATAATGTTTTGTATTTTTTGACAACTAACTACATTTTTAAATGAATATTTTTTCCTTCTAGGAATCATGCCAGTATATTGTAATTATTTTACTCCCTGAACATACGTTTCTGGACCCATGTTTTTATATTATACAGCACCATACAATGATTATGTTAGAAAGATGAAGTTTTTGATCATAAATTTTATCATATTTAGGACAATTAAAATAACACTAGAAAAAATTTAATTGAAAATAATCATAAATAGAATGATGTTGCTGATGTGCTTTTAAATATGAGGGAGAATTTATGAGTTAGAATGTCTTGATTCATTGTTAATAAAATCTGATGATGCTTTTCTAATTAAGATGTTTTCCCAAATCATGAAAGAACTTATGATAAAATCCTAGGATGAAATTGTGGAGAGGTTTGAATAATTTCATTGTTGAAAAATGGGATTTCCATCCTAATGAGAATTAAACTATAATGAGACGAGAAAGAAAAATATGTTGTAATGCTTGAGGAAGGAGAAAATCATACTCATATTTTCATATAATTATTTTTGTATAGGGATTTTCATACTGGGAAAATCATACTGAGATTTTCATTCTATGATTTTTGTACTTAGATTTTTGTACTTATAATTTTTACTGGGAAAATTGTTCTAGGATTTTCATAATTAGAATTTTGTATTGAGATTTTTATATAAGGAAAATTGTACTAAGATTTTCCGACTCATATTTCTGGATTGTTATTTTCATATTAGGAAAATAATACTAATATTTTCTTTCTCATATTTTCATACATATATTTTTATACTTAGAAAATAGTACTAGGACTTTCATACTCAAATTTTAGTACTCAAATTTTCATGATAAGGAAATCATACTAAATTATTCATAGTGAAGGTTTCATGCTGAGAAAAAATTAATTATAACGAAGGTGAAAAAGAAGATTATCATAATGAGCTGAGGATGATAAAGATCATAATGAACTAGGAAAGAAATATATATCAATTAAGTTTATAATGAAACATATTGAAATAAGTTGAGAAATTTATAAATATTTGAGGTGATAAAAAATGAATGTTCTTTTTTTCATAAATCTTGTTTAAATATAAGGATGTTTGAAGAATTAAAACTTGTAGTTTTAAATGTGGGAAAATTTTGTAGATTTTGAGATTTGTGGAAGCGTGGAATGTTTCCAAGTTTCCAGATATTTATTTTTGAGTCACCTATAAATACATCATCAGATCTATTGTTAATTCAAAACATTTACACTCATGCAAAAGGAAGAGCACTGGAGAATTCATAAGTGAATTTTCCCATCTGATTGATGAAGAATTTAATTTAGCATTCTATCAAGATTTTAGTTTTTCTGATTGAGAGTGATTTTATCATTTTCTGAAAATCAGATCCAATATCACAACTTTGAGAGAATCTAGACTAGCATTATCATATTCATAGAATTAGTTCTATCTTTATCGAACTGATAAAATTGGATCCTACATTATTGTTTTCAGATAATCATATATAGCTTTATCGTAATGAGAAAAGAAAATCCATCATTATAATACTTAGAGAATAAAATCCCACAGTACTATATTGAGAGAATCAGATCCATCCAAATCAGACTGAGGACAAAAACTGAGAAATTGTGAAGAATAGATAACAAATATTTTCTTCTACTTTTTCTATTTTTTATAAGTTATCATTATTATCTAACATGATACATTATAATCATTCATATCAAGAGGTAGAATGTTCCTAATGGGAGTCTTCACATGTTTTATTCACTTCTGGTTAAAATAGTATTTCCATAAACCCATGATAGTGGATATGAAAATGTTTTATGTTCTTACACTAAGGTTAAACCTTCTAAATATTGTGTGCTTTACATTCTTTCATACTATTTCATGAAAGAGTATTTACATAATTTTTATATGGTAATAAATCATAAAAGGTTATAGTGGTTGTGTTTCTAGATGTTTTCAAACATATGAAATGTAAAAAAATGATTGACCCCCACATTAGTTATTATTTGATCATTTGGGACTCCACATTGAATGTATTTTCTATTATACACATCATTTAATTGACAACACTATAGGCTGATCCTCGGATATACATGATTTTTATTCAATTCTATAACCATATACTCAAATCCATCATAATGGTTATAGAAAATATTTTAATTAACCTAGGAATAACCACTAGGAGTGTCTAGGTATCTGTGATATCTTAATATGAAATATTGCGCACTGGTTGATGATTGAGTTTACAACCAATTAACCCCTTTCAGATTTATTACCCATATTTGCAACTCTACCAAAACAACATGAAATTCCATGTGTCAAAAAAAAATTTTTATTAAGAAAACCAAAAAATATATTTTCATTACAAAAACCATAATATATTATCTTTTATGTAGAATTATTGACACCTAATGGTATCTAAAAATATTAAAATTTACATATATGAGTCATCCAAACATCAAAAGTTATTTATAGATTTTCTCTAATACCAACATTAAGGACCTGATCCTTATTCAACTGATAATTTAATAATTTTAATAATAACTAAATTAATTTATGTTTCTAAAGGTCCTCACATGTTTATATATATATATATATAGAAATAGATAATAACATTTATAAAATAGGCCCAATCATTATAATTTAGATAGTTCCATAGTGTTTCAATTTTTTAATCATACAATACATTTTAAATGAAAAAAATAATAATTTCATGAAAAACCTTCATTATTTTCAACCTGATTTCATCATTTTGAATACTCATCCTTAATCCTTGTAAAAAATCAAAATGTGTTAGGATAAAAAAATGCTTTGTAGGAGAAATAAAAAAATAAACTCATTAGTCCATTTCAAAATCATGTGATCACATAAGAGTTTTTTCCTTTAATATAATAAAACTTAACCTCAAATTATCAAATACTTACACATGAAATAATATTAAATTATCAAAATTTGTTTTATATAAATAATTTATATATTTTAAATGAAAAATAATAATCAATAGTGTTTCTTAGAACATGTAATATCCTTATAAAATCATTTTAATAAAATCATTTTGCTGAAAAAGATTACTTTATTACCCCTAAAATGGATAATCACTCTTTAAAAAATCATTAAATTACATTTAAAAAAAATATTTCAAGGAATGATCATTATGAATAATACAAAATTCATTTAGGCAACTTGGTACATCATACTTATAGAACCCTTATAAATGGAATAACCTTCTTGTTTAATTTCAATATAATTATCTAGAGAACGTATTAATTACCCATATTTAAGAGATATATCATGTTCTGTAGTAATTATAAATAATGTACAATGACCCTAAAATAAAAAAAATAATATGTTTCATTAAAATAATAATATTTCAATTTTTTTGGTTTTCCTCATTTGGGGAAGCACTTTCATGCATTAAGAAAAAAATGATAGAAATAATTTTTCATCGAAAAAGATTTTAATAAATTTCGCAAAACAATATGTAATTTGATATTATTCTGAATTGACCTGGAATATTTTATAGGAACATTCTTCAAGAATAAGAGGTTTGGTGGTAGGAAATTTTCTTAATTCCATATAATTTGGAAAATATATTTCTTTCACACTATTTTAAAAATATAAAATATAATATTATTGAAACAATTTTAAATATTTATTTTAATAACATAATAATAAATAAAAAAAGGTTTAAAATTAATTTTAAAATAAATTTTATTATATTAATGACATATTTTAAACTTTTTGAAGAACATAGATTTGTATGAAAATTGTTTAGACAAAAAATATTTAAGTCATTTTAAATAATGATATAAGTTAAAGTGATCTCATCCCATGTTTGACTTGTTACACACATTCATTATCATCATGAATAAAAATATTTTGTAAATTATTTAAATTATTAAAGAAAATTTATAGGTTAATTATTATTATTGTTTTAATATTTCCATTTTAAACCTATATATTTAGTTGATTCAGATCATGTAAAATTTATGATGAAAAATTAACTGATATATCAATAATTAAGCTGGTAGGTTGACTATAGTAAAATTTATTACTAATATATCATTTAGAGATTCATAATTAGGATATAATTACCAATTTTATAAAATAAATATAATTTTATAATCATTTATATAATGGTTTTATGAAAAATAAATTATGTTTCATCATGTAGATGGTTGTCCATATGTGCAAATGAATTACGTGTCCATTTTTTATCGATCACGGGGAAAATGGTATGTATCATTTTATATTCCAAGAATTATTATTTTATGAAAAATTTCTGATTATCAATTTCAATGAACTTATATACCATCAATGTGAGTTAGTGAACAAAATTGAATCACATTGCTTCATAGAGGTGGTAATCCACACGTATGCGTGAACGATGATATCACTTCTTAATGGGTTGAAAGGTAAAGAAAGATGATATTTTAATATTAAAGAGTTAAAATTATGTCATATAACTATTATTTATTCATTAAATCCGTCATAATAACTATCTATAATAGGAGGTGATGGAAAAAATTAAATCGGTTCACTAAACGGTGGTCTACAGTACACATGAATGGTGACTTCATTTCCAATTTGATGGAAGAGGATTTGGATAATGGTTATTCCATAAAAATAATAAAATATACATATATGGATGTTTATTATTTTTTATATCAAAATGGTTGGTAGAGTTTTGAAGGTGATAAAATAATAAATAATATGAAATCACATAGTTAAGTGGTTTACCACTTCTTCGGAAAACATCATTATGTTAACACTTTTGTAATTCTATGGTGGTATTATGAAGAGAAATGGACCCATATGAAAAGGGAATTGATTCTAATAAGTTATTTTGGTATTTATTAGAAGATATGTGTAGCTAGTTATGTGTGGATAAAGAAGGATTAGCAGTTTCATTTTATATGTGAGGGTGAGGAAACACTTGGAATTTGATAAAAAATATAATTCTCATTAAGTAATTTTCACAGAATAATGACCCATTAATATAAAAATCAATAATAAATAGATTTTTTTAAATAAAAACATCCATCAAGTTTTAATATAAAATTTTATAGCCTTATAACCATGTTTTAATCTACGTATTCTCGGTTTGTACTTTTACTATTCTGACAAATATTTACAGAAGTTACTATTTATAATGACTAAAAATGAAA
Organism: Viscum album; assembly: GCA_963277665.1. Lineage (NCBI taxonomy): Eukaryota > Viridiplantae > Streptophyta > Magnoliopsida > Santalales > Viscaceae > Viscum > Viscum album. The sequence continues at coordinate 579,362,702 of OY728129.1, read as the reverse complement.
TTTACCTCATCAATTAATTTTAAAATTATGATAAAAAGGTTTTAATTATTTTTATTAAATTAAATTCCTACAAGTAGATGAAATTAATTTTCTATAATAATGGAAAACACAATGAAAACTTAGTTTCAGAAAAATGCATTTTTATGTGTAAAACTGAATTTACTTTCATTTCATGCTGAGTAAAAAATCCCAAAAATGATGAAATATTTTTTTGAATATATAATAAATATTTTTTTAAATATTTTATAAATTTTGATTATATTAATTTATTAATATAAAAATACATTGTGCACATAAAAAATTATTTTTGAAAAATTTATTTTTTTAACCAAAAATGAATTTATACAAAAATAATGTATTATGATGATTATAATGTAATTTATTATATTAATTATAATTAAATTAGGATTATATTTAATTAATACAGACTTAAAATACTTTTAATTTTTTTCAATTATTTTATTTAAGGAATTGAAATGAATGTTTTACAAAATTGGTATTTTTCATTATTTGCTGGAAAATAAATATTTTGAAAAAAAAACAATTAACACATTGATTGTATTGAAATTAATATATCAAAAAATTTATTAATTAAATAAAATTGTATTTTGAAAAATTATATAAATTATTTATAAATTTCATGAACAAAATGCAATAAAAACATTTTTTACGAAAATGTATTTTTGAGGCATAAAATGATATTTTTCTCATTCCATTCTGAATAGACATAGTTAAATTAGTTTTAATTAATTATATTGGATATATATAATATATATATAAATAATTATAATAATTAATAAATAGTAAAAAAATAATTTATTAATATATGAAATGTTGTACAAACAAAAAAAAGTTTTATAAACACATATATTTTACTGTCAAATGATTTTATGTATTCTTTTCAACCTATTTATTACATATAAATGATTTTATAATAATTTTACTATGTCAATAATTGATACACATATTTCTTAACATGGTTATTCTTATCCATACAGAAAAACAACAAATGAGTAAAAATGGTGATATTTAAATAATATCTTGTCACGATTTGTTTAATCTTGGTGATGTATATATAACTCACTATTGAAAATATTAAAATTAATTATAAAATATTTTAGAGGTACACTTGACCTCTATTAAGAGTTATTTTTTTGAATAAATGTAGGTAGGAGTCAATCATACTCAATCCAAAAAATATTCAAATTGACATGATATACAATATATATAAATCTTATTGATGAATTCATACTACCCCTAACTCTCGAATTCATGTATTATTCCATGAAATTAGAAACTAACAGAATTATGAAAATCCAAATTTATTTATTTTCACATATAATAAAATAATTAAATTAAAATAGTATACTAATATATATATATATATATATATATATATATATCCATAAGAAATCATTAAAAACCACAAAACAATAATAATATATGAGTATCTATATTTTTATTCCAAAAATATATTTCATGGAATATACAATAGTGTTATATAAAATCATCGCAAATAATATCTTTTTAATTACATGATATTTTAGTATTAATTTGTTCCATTTAAAATTAAAAATATTATTAATATATTTCCTCGCAAAAAACACCCGTCTATAATTAAATTGTCATAATTTATAATGGAATTAATAATTTGGGCAATTATAATATAAACATTAAGTTATAAGGTATAAATGACAGTAACCACATGAGGAAAACAATGTAAAAAATAGAGGTGATGACATCGAGTATATGAGTATTTTAAAGGTATCAAATTTCTTAACATGGAAAATAGGTGGTGTCACTAGGGTTTTCTCTAGATCAAGACCAATAATAATTACAAAAATAATGATAGGAGAGTAATTAAATTTTAGGGATGTACAAGATTGATAAAATTTCAATATAATCTATGTTATCTGAGCTACCAGATATTATTTCGATTATGACCATAAATTAAAATATCTTAATAGAAAATAAGACAATTTTATACTAAAAAATTATCTTTTAGATAATTTAATTTTTAAGCACATAATTTTGATGAAATTGATATATTATAGATAAAATATGCCATTAATATGAGGAATATATAAACACAATATAATTGGAATTTAATAGAAAATTAGAATAAGAAATATTGAAATTAAAAAAAAATATAAAGAAAATAGTTTTTGTTATATATTTTTATTTTTATATTAAATTGAAATTCTATAATTTCATAATTATTGTTTCACCAAACCAATTAATATTATGAAAAAGGGAACATCGATAATTATATCCAATATATAAATTATTTTTATAAAAACAAACATTATCTAAAAATATTTTTTTCTTATTAGGTGTGACTATTTTTGAATTATCTTTTCTCAACTATAGATTTTTTTTATATAATGAATCAAATATTATAGATAAATTTTTTCCATTTTTGAATCAATTCGAATTTAAATTTAATTCATTAAAAATAATTACCATATTAAATTTTAGTTATCTAAAAAATTTAAAATAATTGGGGAACTAAAATCAATCAAATTTGAATTGAAAATGTATTTTTGAGAGGATATGAGACTGTATTTTTTCAGTAATATCATTATTTACCAATTTTAGTACCTTGAAGATTGAATAGTTTCATTCCATCATTGAAATGTAATAGGTATTTATGGAAATTCTATTCCCTTAAATAAAAATTGGTGATCACCTCTACCAAATTTCCCTATTGATTCCAATAAATAATATTAGAAAATAATATACCATGGAATATTCTCAAATCTATACCCATGTTCTAGATGAGTTTTTTACTTTTTAAAAACCATGAAAATGATCATTAAAATGTTACCCAAGAGAGAACAACCAAAGGGAGAGGTAATTTTATTTACCAAGCTCTCTTAATTATTTTCTTATCTACCCCACCAAACTAAACCAATTCAATCAATGAATGTATGATAATGTCAGTATTTTTAATATTTTCAATTTTTATTATACTAATATTATATATATTTTCCACCCTCCCCCAAAATTATTTATGAAGTGAAGATGACATCATGCATACGTTCAGACTAATACCTCCATGAATGTTGAAATCTATTTTTCATCATCATTTAACCTGGATGAATTGAAAAATATAATATGATAATAAAAATTATATTTAATACACTATTAACATATTTTAATATTAATATTTTACACTCTATATGTTATATTTACATAAGAAAATTTTATAAAATTTAACAGCCTTAAATGACATATCATGTATCCATTGTTTGTTTGAGTCTATCTTGTGAAATCCTATGAAACCTTATCAATTTTCTGTTAATTTTTTAATAAAATTAATAAAAAATATATGCGTTATGATGAATTTTTAAAACACATTTTAACATGGTCTATATATTTAGTAATGTTTAGAGGAATATTATAAACCACCTCTGGTAATCAGCACAAGCCAAAACTATTTATTAAATAAAAAATATAGAACAATGTATAAACTATTAAAATATACAAGTATATTTTTTTAATAAAGTTTTTTGTAAATTTTTTATTATTATTTATATTTTAAGCCCATTCACATAATGGATCAAGAGCCAAGGTAAGTTTTTTTCATCTCTATTTAGAATCAATGAGATATTAAAAAAATTAAACTCTTTCTTCCTTTTGATGGTTTATATATTTTCTAGGTATTATTAAAAAAAATTCTATTAAATATAATATATTTAAAATCCAACTCATGTTTTACTATTAATGGGGTTTCAATTTATATTTTAATGATGTTTTAAGGGTTTTTGTTAGAACAATTTCCATTCATGGAGTTTTGATTATTCTTCAAAAAAATTATTATCATAATTTGGGTATGTTATGATATAAGATTATGTTATATTTAATTTATTCATTATTTACAAGGTATATTTATATATATATATTCTTTAATTAATTCTTTTAATTATTTGGGTTAAACTATTAACAATTCTGTAATATTGTTTCATCTCAATTTATTTTCATTGAGACACATTTTTTTTATACACACAATTTCATTTTGATGGTTTTTATTGTTCCTATTAGATATATTATATCAGTAATTATATTTTATTAATTGTAATTTTAGTTTAATATCAATTATAGGAGGGTACATGGGATATTAGAACAATCTCAATTGGGTACACTGATAGTTATCACCTGTGAAACAATGTACACTAGTAGTATCCCATGCCTAAGATGGTGCGCAAGTTGTTATCCCAAAACTAAGAGGATATACAGGTAGTAAACCATTAATATAGTGTATAAAAGGTGTTACCAAATTCCAAGATGGTATATGGGAAGTATCCATAGACCAGGAGGGTTTATGGGTTGTTAGCCCCATCCTAAGAGGGTATATAGTTAGTAGCCAAATCCTAAGCAGGACAAGGTTTGTTATCCCAAACCAAAATTATTAAGTGAATAAGGTAGAAATACCTACTCTAACAATTTATAATTTCCTATTAGGTTTCCCAAAAAAAATTATATATTATAAGGTTATGTTATTCTAACACAAATCATGTTTATTATCTCATTTTTATATACTTACATTTCTTGGGATAAGTTTGATAATTTGAGACTACTTTCCATTTTATTTTGTCTTATAGACAACTATTATTATTCGATGTTATTTTTAAAAAGATATTTATCTCATTCCTATGATTTTTTATATGTGAATTATCCTGTTTTAGATGAAATGTTCTAATTTTTTTACCTTATTATTTGGTCTGACCCATTTCTCATATTTTTAATCCCCATATTATAATGATGAGTATAAAAAATGAGAAGTCTTGAAGGGGGTATAATGCATCTGGAAAATGAAAAAATATTCATTATTATATTAAAACATTATTATTATATATATTATCTTTAAATAAAATAAAACATTTTTTCCATGGGATTGTGTGAACATTTTTTTGTTATATTATTGTGTATATAATAATTATTTAAAAATAATTATGGTCTCATCTCACTTTGTATAAAAGCAAATTGTAATTTATGTGTTCTTTGAACATGAACTGGGAGTGTGAGTTAGGGGTTACTTAGTTGTTATCAGAGTAGGTTTTAGTTATATTTGTGGATATATATAGTTACTCTCTAATTTTATGAGGAGAAATTTTTTATAAAAACATTAATGATGATCTATGTACAAGAAAACATCTTGATGCATTTGTAATTTAAAATATATGTGATTTTATAGAAATGAAACTCCCTTATGGATACTATAATTTGGATTTATATATGACATATATTATAATAGTGGTAAACGCCTTGAAAATGGTTATTTTCTAACAACATGATATCCAATTAGTGCATGATGAGTGGGACTAATATTTTAAACATATTTAGACACACTTTTAGGATATACACTGGTTAATTCATATTTTCTTTATTAATCATTATGAAGGGTTTAATTAAATTTCAATTCAATGATGTGCTATGTTAGAAAAAATAACAGTAACATTCCTATATAAATCCTAGGTTACAATGAACGAGTGATAATTTGATCTAACTATGACATAGTTGAAATGAATGAATAATAGTTTAAAATGAATGTGTCATTAGAGAAGGCATATTAGAATAGATTTATCATAAATAATTCATTATTAAGTAGTAATTAATTTTTTTGATATAATATATTTAAGAGTGAGGGGATGTAACGACATGGGATTTTAGTTTTAATTTTTTTTCCTTAAAAAGAAATGATATGATAGATAATTTATTTACAATCAATACTGAACTAATATTACATCATTATAATTTTAAATAAAATTATAATTTTTTTGCATTATAATGTACCTATTAAATTATTTGATATAATGACAGTATCAAAACAAAGAAAGCTATATAGTAATAGGAAATGATGGAACTATGTAGTTTGAGACTTCTATATGAGGAAAGCATGTCTTAACATGTAAGAGAAGTGGAATCATTAGAGTTTTATGTTTACAAATCCCAATCCGAATAACCAGAATTAATTTATGATTGAAATGAAATGTGAGATATGTTCATGCTTGAGAAAAATTATATCATATCTATGATAGTTGAACCACTACTAACGACCCCCAATAGAGCACATATTTTTCTTAGATCTCATAATGGTGTTCTTGATTCCACTATTTTTTAAAATCATAACTTCCATGACTCTGATTAGAGTTTTAGTTAGTTGAAATCTTTTAGAAAGCCTTGGATTAAGCCCTCGATACTAAGTCTTATTTGGCGTCTTGTATATAACAGAGGCCCCACTGAAGTTTGTCTGCAATCATTTGGCATCCAACTCTGCTCAAAATGTCTCCTTTGAAACCTACACAGAGAAGATGCTAATCATATCATTCTTTCTCATTCTACAACTTCATCTATTTGGAATTAGGTTTTGTACATCTTTGGTTACAGATGATTACATCTTGAATTAATTATCTCACAACTGCAACATTGTGTTGAATTTGAAGCTTCTCACCAAATCAAGAATCTTTTTTTCCACCGTGGATGAGCATCTCCACATGATCTATTATGATATAAATAATATTATTCATAATACTTGCTCATCTAGGATTAATGCAGGTTGGACACGGATTCTCATAGCCATTTGTGATACTGCCACGACTCAAAAATCTTTTTGCAACAACTGCATTGGAGATTTTGAGATCCTACACCATCTTCATATTTCTGGGCACTATAGACTGCCTAGACATACTTTTAAGGTATTCTGGAAAGATCTTCTTCTGGGATGCATCAAAGTGAATATCGATGGCACATATAAAGGCATCCCGGGACCAGTAGATTGCAGTGCTATCCTCAGAGACTTTCATGGTCATTGACATGGATGTTTCTTTGGAGGTTACAGTACAACCTCGTCACCGGAAGCAGAGATGCATAAAGTGATCCATACGGTTTACTTTTCCAAAAAAGGATGAATCAATATTTTTATTGAAATTGATTCAACCACTATTTTCCAGGCTATTTAGAAAGGGTTGATGCACCTTACATGGCCTCTCACTACCTGTTGGATCTGGTGTCTTACCTTGATCTTGGGAATCAACTACATCATCACCCATGCCTTCTATGAGAAAAATATGATTCATGATGCCCTTGAAAATAGGAAAGTCACCTAGAATATTACTTGGCAGGACGATCTATTTGGCGATCTACTTCCTTTTTATGAGAATGTCTGTAATAAAGTTCTATATTTTAGACTCATGCAACCCCTTTTTTTCAATAAATTGTGCCTTTGTCTCTAACTGAGGCACCACATTCTTAAATAAAAGAAAATAAGATCATTTTATGGTAAAATTATATTTTTTCTAAATTTAGGGTTTTATATGAGAAATTTTAAAGAACTGGATATGTTATAGATAAAATATATTTCTGATACAAATATTATATTAACACTAATTTAATTGTAAATTGATAAGAAATAAGAATAAAAATTGTTAATATTTGAAAAATTATATTTTTTATGGAAAATTTTTTAATCATATTTTTATATTTTTATTTGAAATTTATATTATCAAATTTCATAATTTTAATTTGAAAAAAAATCACTTCATTTTTTTCTTCAAAATATAAAATTCAACTTAATATGAAATTTAAATATTTTATAAAAATAATTTAATTTTTGTTAAAAGTGAAAAATATTGTTTTTTTAACCATATATTTTCGAAGTATATATTGAATAATTTATATATTGAACATTGTTTTTTTTCAAAAATTTACTTAAGAATAAAATTGTTCATTTAAAAAATCTATGATAAATTTAAAAAATGCATGATAAAAATTTAATGGGAGTTTATAATATTTTCTAATAAATTACAATTTTAGTTATTATAGTTTAATTAAAATTTTTTTTTGAAATTAAGATTAGGATTTATTTAGAAGATGAATAAAATTTATTTTCTTGATAAAAATCAAATTTCTGCCATATAAATTAATAAAATTGACTCTTTTTTCTAATACACAAATTTTAATATAAGACCCCACTTATCGTAAAAACTATATTTACACTCTATGATATTTTTTAAAATTCACATTTCTCAATATATATTTATATTATAAAGTGAATAATATATAAGATGTCATAATTATTAAAGTAGTTAATAATTAGAATTTTTATATTATTCATTAAAACTAATTATCGTCATGAAAAATTAATCACCATGGTCAATGTTACATTCGTAAAAAGATTACAAATAATAAGGAAAATACAAAAATCATTCAATGTTAACTCCCAATTTTATCTACGATAGGATTATAGAAGATATCTTTTCCCAAAAAACATTATTTACCACTTTAGTTGTAATTAAACCTTTAATAGTATCAATCCATCATTAAATACGTAACGAGTATTGAAGAAAATTTTATTTTCATTACATATAAAATTGGTTCCCTTACACCAAATTTATCCACCCATTGAAATGATTATGATTCAAAATAATATATTCAATTCTATCTTCCAGACTATCTTTATATTTAATAGGTTACTTTTCCTCTCAAAAAAACCAATCTAAGGAGCTATATGGTGTTAACCCATGGAAAATATCTAAAAAGAGAGGTAATGTTAACAACTGAGCTCTCTAAAATTTTTTCTATTCTACCTGAAAAAAATTATTAATGAATGTAAAGACCCAGAATTTCCATGTAATATTATTAAAATATTTGAAAATTTTACAAGTCCACGAAAATTTATGGCACTTGATTCCGAGGCCCAGAGTGCCCAGAATTAATTTATGAACATTTTTTCAGGTACATTTAGTAAATGTGCAAGCTGGTTTTTCTAACTTTTGAACTGGTGATAAGAATTGAAATATGAGAGCATCTTTGAACTCGCAACACAAGTATTCTATTAAGGAGACTTTCACCTCGGTAGAAGATGGTCAGGGGGGGTGAAAGTTATTTTTTGGTGTTTTCGTGGAAATTATAAATAAAATAAACACACGATTTATTTTATTTTTGTTGTAAGCACTTGAGTTTTCAATAACCTCCCAAATTGAATTTAGGGGTGCGGACCACCAGAGCCCTATTAATGGGGGGATAAGAAATCACTCAAACCCCCTCTTTAATTCATAGGAGCCTCTTGAGCTTCTTCCACATTAATTACGCCAATCCACCTTAATTAAATGTGTTTGCTTAGGTGTTTAATTAGGCTATTTTGAATTTGTGCCAATGATTAATGTTAGGGGAAACATATTAGTTAGCCATTTCCTATTTTTTTGAGCATTGGGAGAGGATCTCTCCAACAAAGAACTATTTCTCTGAATGAAGAACACATTCTTCCAACGAAGAACACTGATGAAGAACGCTGACCCCGACTTCGACCTTTTTCTTCGAGACTTCCTCAGATGTAGGACGTCTTCGACTATGAAGAACCGACACACAAAATCGATTATCGAGGAAAACATTGATTACAATGACATCCGTCTTTTTCCTAATGATTCGTTTTCATCCATGCGACTCTATTGACATATCAACCCAAGGTAGGGTTTTAATGCTTTATGATTATCACTTCATTGGTACACCCCCTTATATTAATTTTTTAGGATGGGAAGAATCATTTCAGAAAGGATTGATGTGCTTCGTTCATGAGAACCTCTTGCTACCGCTCTAATGTAGAGAGTTTGGGCCATACTAACATGGCATGTACTCTCCATAACCCTCATGTTGTTTTATGGTGTTCTTCGAAACAGTGGAATGCGACGAAGGCGACGAAAGAGACAAAAGCCATTGGTGCTGGCACCCACGGCCTTCACCGCCCGCGCCAGCCCCATAGCCTCCAAGACCCATGCTTCCCCTATGGTGCTCTAGCCCCTGAGTCAAACCGGCCATGTGCTGCCACCGACTGAAACGGCCCTGGGACACGCAGTGCCTCGGCCGTGCCGCATCCCGGCCGAACGGACCCCATGTCGCTATCGACCGCCGACCACCTCGACCTCTCTGCCGAACTGGACCCCGACCACCTGGCTGAGCTTCCCTAGCCGCGCAATCCACCGTCTGAGCCCCCTGGCCACTACGACCTCCTGGATGAACCATCCCCGACCGCTCCTCCCTGGCCCCCAGGCTGATCTGCCCCAAGCCGCGCCCCAGCGACCCTTCTAGCCGAACCGACCCCATGTCTCCATTAAGCCGCCCTTATAGTGCCCTCCTGGCTAAGATGCCCACGTGGCACCCTCCGGGCTGAACCGCCATCGCGCCGAACCATGGACGGTCTGCACTCTCCCGGCCGGTCCGCACCATCACGGCTTTCCGCGGCCCCTCGTGGCCTACAGGGCTGGGGCCGACGATGCAGGCCGAACCCAGCAGGTTGGCCTGCCCAACGGGCCGGGCCAAACACAATGGGTCAAGCCAAGTAAACCCGAACTGGGTCAGCCCACAATGGGTCTGATGAAGCGTGGAGACAACTTGCCGCCTCGGCCAAATATCTGTATACCACGTCGAGGTGAGACCCTCAAGAAGATGTGGTCGTGATCCTCGAACTCCAGTGGCCTCTGCCTCCTGTCAGCATAAGACTTATGCTGGCTCTGAGCTGTCCTCATCCACTCCTAGATGACCTGGACCTTCTCTGTCGTGGCCTGGACCATCTCCGGTCCCACAAGTGCTGACTCCCCAGGGTCTGTCCAGCATAGAGGTGATCTTCAAGGTTGGTTGTACAATGCCTCGTATGGTGCCATCCCGATGGTAGAGTGGTAGATGTTGTTGTACGCGAACTCCACCAAGGGTATGTGGTCCTCCCAGCTACGACCAAAGTTGAGGACACATGCACGGAGCATGTCCTCGGGAGTCTGAATGGTCCTCTCCGTATGACTATCCGTTTGAGGGTGAAAGGCAGTTCTCAGATGTAGCTGCGTCCCGAATGCCTCCTGCAACCCCTTCCAAATATGGGAAATAAGGCGAGCATCTCGATCAGAGACGATAGACGATGGCACAACATGAAGCCTCACAATCTCCTGAACGTAGACATGTCCCAATATCTCCACTGAGCCCTGCTCTCTGATGGGTAAGAAGTGTGCCGACTTGGTGTGTCGGTCGACAATCACCCAAATAGAGTCATGACCTTTGGAAGTGCGTGGAATTCCAGTCACGAAGTCCATAGATATGTTGTCTCACATCCACTCCGGGACCTCCAAGGGTTGTACCAAGCCTGCTGGTACCTGGTGCTCTGCCTTCACTTGCTGGCAAGTGAGGCATCGAGAAACGAACTCTGCCCCATCCTTCTTCATGCTCGGCCAACAGTGCTGTCATCTGAGATCCTGGTACATCTTCTCTATGCCAGGATGTACCGCCAAAGGGGAAGTGTGAAACTCTCTCAGCACCTCCTCCCGTAAAGCAACTGGTACCAAGGTACGTCCTCTGAAAAGGATGCCGTGCTTCCTCCTATAGAGAAACCATCAGGTGCCTGTCCTGAGGATATCTGTGCACGCCATGTCTCACAGTTAGCGTCCCCACGCTGTGCCTCTCTGACCCGCTGCAGTAGTGGAGGAGTGACTGTGAGTGGCTGAAGAAAGGCTGCTCCATCTCCATCCACGAAGGATATCTACAAAGCGGGTAGCTGCTCTGTCGCCTCCCCATGTAGTTGAATGCTCATCCTCCTGCTGAGAGCATCGCCTACTAGGTTCCCCTTACAAGGAGTATAGACTATCTCAAAGTCATAGTCCTAGAGGAACTCGAGCCATCGCCGCTATCTTAGGTTCATGTCCTTCTAAGAGAAGATATACCTGAGACTCTGATGGTTAGAATAGACTGTAAAGCGCTCACCCATCAGATAGTGTCGCCACATATTCAGAGCGAAGACCACTGCTGCTAATTCTAGGTCATGGGTAGCGTAGTTCTACTCATGCGGCCTCAACTGGCGTGATCCATAGGTGATCACTACCCGCTCCTATATCAGGACACATCCGAGTCCAGTCCCTGATGCGTTGTAGTAGACTACGTACCCAACTCCCTCCTCCGACAACCTTAAGATATGTGCGCTGGTCTATCTCTGTCTTAGCTCTTGGAAGCTCTGCTGACATCTGTCTGACCACAAAAAGGGTTTCCCCTTATTTTTCAAAGCTGAGAGTGGTGCCGCAACTCTGGAGAAGCCTGGCACAAATCTCCGGTAGTAACCAGCTATTCCCAAGAAACTCCACACCTCTGTCACGCTCCTGGGTGGCTCCCAAGCTAGCATTTCCTCGATCTTCACAGGATCCACCACAACTCCCACCTCAGAGATGACATGTCCCAAGAAGTGGACCTCGTGTATCCAGAACTGACACTTTGAGAGCTTTCCATAAAGCTAGTGCTCTCAGAGTGTGTCGAGTACAACCCGGAAGTGGTAGGCGTGCTCCTCCTCAGTGGTCGAGTAAATCAAAATGCCGTCGATGAAGACCGTGAAAAATCGATCGAGGTATGGCTGAAAGATCCTGTTCATGAGGTCCATGAACACTACTAGAGCATTGGTTATGCCGAATGGCATAACCAAGAACTCATAGTGGCCATACCGACATCTGAAGGCCATCTTCTGCACGTCCTCGTCCCGAACACCGAGCTGATGATAGACTGACCAGAGGTCTATCTTCAAGAACCACCGTGCTCCCTTGAGCTAATCGAAGAGGTCATCAATCCTTGGTAGCAGATACTTGTTCCTCACTGTCACCTGGTTCAGGCGACGATAGTCGACAGAAAGTCTTAAGCTCCCGTCTGCCTTCTTGGAGAACAAAATTGGGGAAGGCCAGGGTAAAACACTGGGTCAGATGAATCCCTTGCCCTGCAAGTCCTCCAACTATACCCGTAGCTCTCAAAGCTCAGCGAGGGCCATCCGATATGCTGGAGTGGATATCGGGGCTATCCCAGGGTATAGGTCAACATAAAAGTCTACCTCTCTGCGAGGATGTAGTCCTGGAACGTCATCAGGGAAAACGTCTGCATACTGATCCACCACTGTAGGAAAACTAGGACTACGCATGTCAACTACTCCTAGGATGAGGCTAGCCAACTGATGAGTTATGGTCTGTCCTCTCCTCTGCGTGAGTCCATCCTGTGCTGTGAAGGCTCCCTTCTCACCGGTGAAGGTGAACCTGCTCCTGTCGGTGTGTACACATCGCACCTTGCGCCTAATACAGTCAATATGGGCATGGACTGTAGATAACCAATCCATGCCCAAGATATCGTCGTAAGGCCTCGATGCCGCTACAACAAGATCCCAGATGAAGCTCTCGCCTCCTAGAGTAATCTCACACTGCCAGCACCAGTGCGTAATCATCGAGTCTTCTTCCGTAGGAGTCTCTAGCCGTAAGGATCCAGCCAACGGCTCTGTCAGAATCTCCGAGCTCAGAACAAGGGTAGAATCTATGAAAGAATAACACGCTCCTATGTCTATAAGAACTGCAGAAAGGGTGGAATTGACACAGGTAGTACCTGAAATCATCTCGGGTGCGCCGTGGTCATAGGCCTCCGCTGCCTGGAGCTGTGCCTGTCTCTGTCTGCCGGATCTCAGTGGTCGGGGTGGACCTCTTGGTGGTGGTGGTGGTAGAGCCTAAAAGCATCGCCCAACACCTGCTGCTCGGCCAACTCCTCTTCCTCATCCACCTGCTCCCTGCGGACCACCACGGTCGACCCTCTGCCTCTGCCTGGGTGGCCCCTCAACCGTCTGCTTCTCCTCGGCACGACGGGTCGGGCAGTCATGAGCCATGTGGCCCTGGCTGACGCATGTGTAGCACTGTTTGCCTCTCGAAAGACTGGCTCCGCGCTGAGTGCCCCGCACTACTGAGCTAGTGTCCTGAGGTCATCTACCTGAGGGTCTGGTCTACCTAGACCCATGAGTCATCCGTCAACTGCCTGCTGCAGAAGACTCTGCTACATGCCGCCCTGCGGTGGGTCTCGCCGCTGATGTAGGCTCAGCAAGGAAGCTCTCGATGAGAAGGGCTCGCTCCAGAACCCCTGCCTGTGTTGGAATGCTGAGGAAGATCAGCAATGCCCTGATTTCCTTCCTCAATCCCTGCTCAAAGGTCTGGGCCAAGAAGAATGGGTCACGTACCATATCTGTCGAGTAGCGCGAGAGATCTTTGAATCTCGCCGAGTACTGGGCGACCATCAAGCTGCCCTGCCGCAGCTGTAGAAGCTCCTGGATTCACACCGCACGGAGGTTGGCTAGGACGAACTCCGAGCGGAAGAGGTTCTCAAAGTCCATCCAGAGGAGAGATTCCTCATCGTGCACCTGGAGCATCAAGCTCCACCATCTACCTGCTTCCGCGTGAAGGAGTCTCGCTGCGAGGATCAACATGAGGTCTGCTGGTGTCCTCACTAACTTGAAAACCCGTATAACTGCCTCTAGCCAGTCCTCGGCTACCTGGGGGTCCATCTCCCTGCAGAACCTGGGCGGTCACTGGTGCGGAAAATCGTGCAGTGCACTAAGGCGACGTGCATCATCAGCGGCTGGGGCTGTAAGCATCGGTGTCTCGGTGGGTAGAGGTACCGCCGGTGCCTCTACTGTCAAACGGCCCTGTACCGAGGCCTCGTCGCTCGGTGGGCTGTCGTCACGCACAACTCACGGAACCCTAGCTGGCTGCCGTTGTGGGGACATATTGAAAAGAAACAGGTGCGCCATGGTCAAACAGTATACCTGGTGAGCTGACACAAAGTAATCACAAAGAAAACTTGAAACACACATGCAATCAATGTTTTCGTGCATTGAGTTGAAAATCAGAAGTCAGGGTCCTGGTGTATGGATACGTCGGCCGCCACACCAACACTGGACTCCCTGGACTGGTAACCACACTCAATACTCTTAACACTATTGCTTCACATAGAAAAAGATCAGAGTCCTGAGTTCTATGGTAGAACCGAACTCATCTGATACCAATTTGTCACGAACCATCCTCGGGCCCCGTGTCGTGACTACCCCAAGCCCACCTTCCATAGGCCAGGTGCTGGAGACTAACACCAAGGCGTAATTCCCAGTAAGAAGGGAATACATTGCCTTTGTAAAGTAAATAAACACCATAGAGCAAGCAAGCACAAGTAGCACTAAGTAAAAACTGGGTACAAAAGTAAGTGCGGAAAAGTATGTGGGCCAGAATACAAACCCAAACTGAAAGTAAAGTACAATTGGAAAGGTAAAATAGCAACTGAAAGTAAAGCCCCAGCCTCGAGCCGTCCACTGGAAGTCCCACCTGAAGGGTGGGTACAGATAGCCTCCACAGCTCCTCAGGTCTAGCTGTCCGCTCTGTGTAAGTCCCGCCCAGTGATCCACCTCCGGGTACCGACCTGCTCATCGTACCTCAACCATGATTAGTGTTGTCCATCATCTGCAACCAACACAACGTAGTGCAGGCATAGCCCGTGCAGGGGTGAGTATAATCTACTCAGTAGGGACCCTGAGACCCCCGAAGGTCTCCCAGAATCCACAAAGGATAATCCACAAAGGAAAGATACAGTCTCAAAGTAACATCCAACTCTACTTAGGTATATGCACATACATATACCTAAGTCATCAATTCCATTTCGCTCCAACCTCCGAGCCCAAGTTTGATCACATCCACACAGGAAATCATAACCTGATCCACACAAGAAAGCATAACATAATCCACATAGGAAAGCAAGTCAAGATTCAGCTCACACAGGTATACTTCTTTGTATGAAGATAGAGATGATCAGATATTACCACTGATTCATCTAAGCTGTCGGACCAACAAAAGATCGATAGGTACTAACCCCCACAATGACCCACATAGGATCGGACCCACACAGGATCGATAGGTAACTAACCCTCGTAATGACCCACACAGGATTAGACCCACATAGGATCTGTAGGCACTGGCCCTCACAGGACTGCTGAGCGCTGACCCACACAGGATCGGTAGAACTGATCCACGTAGGATCGCTGAGTGATGTAGTCATCTCCGTCGAATCCACGGAGGATTTCTGCACATTTGTCATCGTCGTCGAAGTCACAGCCAGCTCTAGGGTTCCCGCACACAGCAAGCTCGTTCGGGAGGGTCCGCTCCACGAGGCGAGGGGCTGAAACATCAACTGACACATAGTCCAGAGTTGATGTATCCAAAAGTTATGTATCATCAATAGGAACTCAACGTGACAGACGACGCGTCGATCAGACGCCCGGTCTGAGAGTTATTGGTTTTTTCGTCCCAGGGGCCCGGTTGGTTTTTAAGTCAAAACCAACTCGAACATACTCCAACTGTGTCCAAACCTCGAGAAGAGTAAGCCAAAAGGTCCGTCTCACTTAGAGGAATCCAACAAAGTCGACGGCACGTTAATCAGATGTCCGGAGCTCAAGTTATAAGCGTTTCTGCTCCGAGGGCCCGGTTGGTTTCGTGTACGAACCAACCCGGACGAACTCAAAGTACTCCAAAACCTTGAGTGTAATATACCAAAATGACCTTCCCGATCCAAGGATCGCATTGCCACTTACGGTGCATCGATCGGAGGTCTTTAGGCCATGTTATGGGAAAAAGACCGAAAGAGGTTCGGTATTAGGGGGTTCGGGCCCGGTCCGACCCGGCCCGATACCCCCAAGGTCGGCCCGAACCGGGTCTGGGTATTTCCCTCTTGGGTGCGGTGCGGCGCGGCATGGCCCGGCCCGGCCTGACGGCCCGGTCTGGCGGACCGGCCAGGGCAGCCGGCCCGGTGCGCTGGCGCCATCCAGGGGCTCGGCCGTTTTGGCCGAGCGAAGGGACGCGGGGGGGGGGGGGGGGGGGGGGGGCTGCTTCCCATTTTTTTGAAGACGTGGACCCACGTGGGGGACACTTTGCTGGCCAGCTGGGGGTCGTAACCCCCGGCTCTCCCCCTGATCGGCCGACCCGATCCGGCCTGCCGGCTTCTGCCGCAATGGGACAGGTGACGGCCGGTCCCCCCTGCTCCGACGCTGGCGGCCCGGAACCGGCTGCCAGTCTCCCTGCTCCACCATGGCCCAGAACCGGCCGCAACCTTTGTTCGTCCGGCGTCATGCCCCTCCGCCGTGGCCCCCACTCCGGTCGTGGTACTTTTGTGGTTCTCTGGCACGGCGCGACGACGCCGCGTCTTTGGTTCGTCTACAATGGCACGACGCAACGGTGCTGCGCTTCTTCCCCTTTCCTTAATAATTTTCAATGCGGTGCTTCATCACCACGTTGCTTTGTTCCTGCCGCATCAATATCAAAAACCAAAAAGGGGAGGAGAGTTGGCCGTGTTCGTGCGGTCCAACCTCCTCCCATTATTGCGATAACAGGCTGCCCCAAATAGACGATAAACCAACGATTAAGTAATCAGGAACAAACGAAATAATAATTAACCCCTACCTTGACGAAACGTTGAGAGAGGGTTCATCATGGAAAAAAGCGTCATTGAGGGAGGATCATCGCATCGCGGAGAAGCGTCGCAGAAGATACGTTGCAGAAGAAGCGGTACACGGCGTCGCGTAGTCGATCTCCAAGGGTTTGGTGTTCTTCATCGGAGGTCAGCTCATTCTTCGCGTTCTCCGCGTTCTTCGCATTCTTCGTCGAAGAAGAAGGTTTTTCTCCAAATACTCTCCACGCAACAAGTTCCAACAGAAATAAAATAAGATTTGTCTTATTTTATTAATGCACAAGACAACGTTTGAATTTCAAAAGAAACGAAACGAACAATTAATCGAGGAGTTTAAAACCGCCCAATTAATGAGGCATTTCTTAACCTGAATAAACACATGGGTTGACTTCATTAATAGGGGGTGCGGGCACGTTACTTAGAAGAAAAGAAATAGTGGGGCTTATGTGGGCCCCACCTCACAAATATCCTACCAAGTTGGTAGGATATGGTGGGTCCCACATCATCCACTTAACTTAAGTTAAGAAAAATAAAATAAAAACCGGTTATACCACTTTTATTTTATTTCTTAACTTAACCCCAAAAATTAAAAACCACACCCGAGAAAACACAACTTCGAAAAAGGTGTTTCTAAGCAATTATCGGCGCTGCGATTCCATCGGTGCCCTCGGAATTTGATTCTGAGCTCTGGTTCAAAAGTTAGAAAAACCCGCTTGTTCGTTCACTGAACGTACCTGAGCTAAACTTCGGAAAATGATTCCGGGCACACCGGGCCTCAGAATCAGGTGCCGTCAGAAACTGCGTTCTTGTAAAATTCCAAAGAAAATTAAGAAAAAAATTTACTTGAATTTTTTGGGTATTTACAAGATTCATAGTTTTCATGGTTTGGTAGGTTATTACCGGAGGTTTGTTGAAAATTTTGCATGGTTTTCTAGTCCAATGACTAAGTTAACTAGAAATGGTGTTATGTTCATTTGGACAAAAGAATGTGATGATTTTTTTCAGGAATTAAAAAGAATATTGGTGAATGCTCCGGTTTTGGCACTGCCAGCCAGAAATGGTGAGTTTGTTATCTACAATGATGCTTCGTAAAAAGGACTTGGTTGTGTCCTAATGCAAGATGATCAGGTAATTTCTCATACTTCACGTCAGTTGAAACATCATGAGTTAAATTACCCTACACATGATTTGGAATTAGCTACTATTGTTTTTTCTTAATAAATTTGGAGGCATCATTTGTGTGGATTAAAGTGTGAAATATATACTCATCACAAAAGTTTTAAGTATATATTCATTCAGAATGAATTGAACATGAGACAGAGGAGATGGCTAGAATTAATCAAGGATTATGATTTCACGATCCATTACCATCCTAGAAAAGAAAATAAAGTGGCTGATGCTTTAAGTATAAAAAGTAATGTCTCATTAGCCAGGCTATGTTTGGAATGAAATCCTTTGGTTTTTTATTTGTTGAACTTTGGAATAGAAGTTGTTGGTTCCAGAAATTCTTCTATTTTGTATGAGGTGTCAGTGAGATCATCTCTATCAGACAAAATAAAGTAAGAAAAGAATGAAGATAGTTAGTTGTGGAAAAAGGTTGAATTGGTCTTGAAGGGTATGTTTCCTGATTTTAACATTGACAATGATTGCGTTTTGAGGTTTGGGAA
This sequence comes from Viscum album, assembly GCA_963277665.1. NCBI lineage: Eukaryota > Viridiplantae > Streptophyta > Magnoliopsida > Santalales > Viscaceae > Viscum > Viscum album. The sequence continues at coordinate 579,343,767 of OY728129.1, read as the reverse complement.
GAGAATATGTGTGCCTTGTGATTCACAGTTGAAGAATGAGTTTTTATGTGAAGCTCATAGTTCCCCGTTTTCAGTTCATCCTGGAAGTACTAAGATGTAATGAGATATTTGGGAGTATTACTGGTGGGATGGAATGAAAAGCGATATTGCTGATTTTACTCTGAAGTGTTTGACTTTTTAGTAGGTTAAAGTAGAGTGACAGTTACTGAAAGGAATGCTTCAGCCTTTACTGGTTCCAGAGTGTAAATGGTAAAATATATCCATGGACTTCATTGTGGGATTACCAAAAACATCTCGAGGTAATAATGAAATCTGGGTTATAGTTGATCGATTGACTAAATCGGCTCATTTAATTCCTATTAGAGATACTTTGTCTTTAGATCAACTTGGTTGGTTGTATGTTAAATAGATAGTCAGGTTTCATAGAGTTCCCCTCTCCATTGTATCTTATCGTGATCCCGGGTTTACTTCTAACTTTTGGAAAGGCCTTCAGAAATCATTGGGTACAGATTTAAATTTTAGTACAACTTTTCATCCGAAATCAGATGGGAAGTCAGAATGAACAATACAAACCTTGGAGGATATTCTACCTGCTTGTTCACTAGATTATCAGGGATGTTGGGACCAACATCTATCTTTGGTTGAATTTTCTTATAATAACAGCTTTCATTCCAGTATACAGATGTCTCCATTTGAGGCATTATATGGAAACAATTTTTGAACTCCAACATTCTAGGATGAAGTAGGTGAATGGAAGGTGATGGGACCAAAATTGGTAAAAGAAATGGTATAGAATGTTCAGATGATTCGAAAGCACATGAGAACAGCTTAGAGCAGACAGAAAAGTTATGCAGATAACCGGAGGAAGGATCTTTCCTTTGAGGTAGGTGATCATGTCTTTCTCAATGTTTCTCCATGGAAAAGTGTGATGTGTTTTGGTAAGAAGGGAAAGTTGATTCCGAGTTTCATTGGACCTTATGAAATTCTGGAGAAAGTTGGATCAGTTTCAGATAGAGTGGATTTACCTCCATTTTATCCCAGGTACACATTGTGATTCATGTTTCGATGTTGAGAAAGTATATTCCAGATCCATCTCATGTTTTGAGCCCAGAGGTAGTTCAGTTGGAAGAGAATCTCTCTTATGAACAACAACCAGTCCAGATTCTTGACTGTAGAGAACAAGTATTACGGAATAAGGTAATTCACCAGGTAAAGATTTTTTTGGAAAAACCAAATTGTTGAGGAGGCAACGTGGGAATCTAAAAATTCTATGAGGGATAAATACTCACACTTATTTTTATAAGTGAATAAAAATTATGAGGATGAAATTTCCAAAATAGAGGAAGGATGTAACATCCCAGGTAAATAAAGAATAATACATATTTCATATTTATTAATATTTTTATAATAAATATTAATTTTACTCTAAAGGGGTTGTTATGTTCGATAGCGTACCCAATATGCAACAGTGGGTTTCTTTGAAATCTTACATTGCACACTAATAATATAATATTGTTATTTTAATTAGTAGTTAACTCCTAGCCGTTGTATTGGAGGGAATGAATGAAACTAACTACAATATGATTATACATGTTTATTAAATTTATTTACATTATCCAATAAAAAGTTAGAGGCTTAAAATTTGAATGAATCTAATTTTAAGCGTAATTTACATTAAAAGGTCGATTTACAGCCTTTTAATGGCGAACTCTCTTTAAATATAGTTTTGGTCATGATTATATGTTCTATATGACCAAAAAAAATTCTTCTTTAAATTTTGGACATCATATATTACTTTGGGTAATTTTTTGGTATTTTTCTAATAAAGTTCATTTTTTAATGAATACTGAAAAATATTTTATTTTAATTCAAAAGTGCCTTTTAATATAATTTATTTATATGGGTAGATTTTCTTTTTAGTTTATTTTAAAGTGAAATTAAAATATATTTTTACCATTTAATCCAATTTTGGTCATTGGAACTAATTTCACTTTTAAATTGGACATTAACAAATGTCAATCTTTTGATAGTTTTTGTTTCTTAAAAACACACTATTTGTTTTGATAACATGAATTAATTTTAAAATTAATTAATGCCACTTATATGTTTTGAATTTGGAAAAATTAACATCATTTTTGAATTCATAATATCAAATTTAGATTAAGCTGAATTTTTGGTATTTTTCTGAAAAACTTCATTTTTTTGATGAATAGTGAAACCACTTAGTGATAGTTAAAAAAACTGACCTTTTCATTTAAATAAAATTTTACCACTTATGTTAATTGAATTTTGAAAATCCGACATACCTGGTTGTTATCGAGAAGTAAAATGTTGTTCAATAAGATGAAAATAATTTTTGGTGAATAGTAACTTTTGACTTTTATTTACCACGGTTAAAGGTAAAAAGTGTAATTAAAGGTTAAAATAATATTATAATAATTCTAAATTACCTTAACACTTGTCCAAACCTTATTGGATGAGTAATTTACAACCATGGGCATCTTTGGGTCGATTTTGGGACCCCTTTGATACACTTTGAGGTGATAATGACAATTTAGATTAATTAACTTAAAGTAATGACAAAATTGACATTAACAAAAATCTTTTAGTATTTAATTTTTATATGGTGTTATATAATTTTTATTTTCGACTATAAATACTCATTGGAAAGATAAAATTATTTCCTACATTATAGTAGTTTTTTTATATTTTTTAGACATCAAATAAATTAAATTATTTATGACGCAATAATGATCCAGTATTTATCTAATTAATAAATGATTTAAATAAGTAAGATTATAATGATTAAAATATAATAAAAAACTTGTCCAATTCTGATTGGATGATTTTATTTGGACCATGAATCATATTATATTCTGCTATTATGATTTTTGGACCATTATAAACTGAATAACGTTATATTATAAAATAATATTTTCACACTTTTTTAAAGAGCCCCTCCTCCCCCTTATAAAAGGAGACCACTTCTAACCAATTCTTCAAACCAGTCAAGCCATTTGGATCATCCAAACTCTATCCCAATTAAGCTACCTACATCCCTATAAACCCCTTAGAAGCCTTACATTAGGTATAAGGAACTTCAAGAAATCTGTTTGGTTCAAACCAATGGAAGTTGCCTAAATTAAAGGTAACGATTTCTCTAAAATTATTTTCTATTATTTTACTTCTCAAACCCCTAAAATCTTTTTTATTCCATTCTTTTGTAACAAAACCAGTATCCCCAATATACTAGGATGTTTTTATGAGAAGGATTCTAACTACGCATACACACACCTCCATCTAATGGGTGAAAAACATAATGTTTCTTTGGATGGAAAACTAACGCCTCCCGAAATGATGATTGTTCGATTATCTCTTATTGTCTCTCATGGTGGCAATTATGATGGAACTGTATTTATATATGATATATATTATGTTTATGTTTTATTTATGGTTCTGTATTTTCCATTTATAGCATGCCTTTATGGTTTCCATAGTGGGTAAATACGATAATCTCATTTGAGGAAGTGCAGACTACTGCCCCCTCAATGTGATGTTACTCGTTAATGCCTTATGTGGGATGTATAAAGAATGGAGTTAATGATATTATATATGATATTATACTGTAATTATAATATACCTATGTATAATTATGTTTTATTTCCATTAAAAAAGGAAATAGAAATGAAAGTAGTGTTCACGCATACGCATGGCTGACCGTCTCAATGAACGGTGCTTTTCATTTGTTATCTCCAAATGTTATGTATTTATTATAAATACATGTATATACTAAATATATATGATATATATGATATCTAAATCATGAATACCTTTCTAGATATAATGGACTATTGACCACATGGACAACTTGTAAATATAAGGTGTTCATTTTTAACTCAAGTACCAAATATCGACAAAATAAACGTTATTAACTTAAATGATTACATAATGTTTATAACACAGTAATAAGTGACATAAAAGTAATAATAAACTTAAAAAAGGTTATTAAGAAAGTATAAATTAACTTTAGTTTATCATTTAGGATATTAAAGAACGAACGGGTCAAGTCGGACACGAGGTAACATAATTAGTCTCAATCTCCTTTCATTGAGGCATATTTTGTTTTAATACAAGACTTTATTTTATATGATATATAAACAACCTTGACATTTAAAAGGGAATATTTTTCTAAAATGATTTTTACTAAATGACAAAAAGAATGTTCCTTTTTAACGTAAGCGGTGAAAACGACCTTTCCCGCCTCCGCAAGTATTATTTGATCATTGGCTTCCTCAACAAGCCGTACTATTTTTAAAAGAAAATAAACACCATATACTCTTTTATGTATTTTTGGTATCAAAAATGGATTTGAAAATGGATTTTTTATGTCAATATATTTTTAAGTGATATATTTTGATTGAAATGTGGAAATTTTTTATTTCCTTTATGTTTGCTGTATGTGTTATGATTTTATAATGGTACTTGGACATTTGACGGGTGGTTTCATGATAAACCAAATGACGGGTGGTGTTGTGAATACCAGGATGGGTGGTTACATTATAACCTCCAATTCATTGGGTATGAAAGTAGGCCGTATGGCTATTCCATTTAGTGATATGTGTGGAAGTCGACCGTATGGTTATTTTATTTAAGTATGATTATGTCCCAAGTTACCATTATTGTGTTATGTGTTCTTTATATGGGTTTTATTGTTATCTTTTGGTTATAAAAAGGGTAAGTAATGATCTTTTATTCAGTGAATAGTATTTACTACTTCATAAAGGTGAAAATTATTACTTATGTTAAAGTATTCATGGTTTACTTATTGTTTTGAAAAACTAAATGTTTATCCTTCTTTGTGTATCCCTTACTGAGATTCTTATGCTCATCCCAAGTTTTTGAATTTTTTTTCACAGGATATAATGTGGAATAGGGTCAAGGATGGGATCAAGGAAAATTCAGGTTGTCTTAAACATGGAACTAGACATGACTCTTTTTTTCAAGAGTTCATGTTTTGTAAAAAAAGAAATGGAAACTGTGTATAATTGTCAACCTTGTAAATCTTTTGAGATGTAATAGTTATGGCCTAACTCTCTAAAACTCTAAACCTAAAAAGATCCACAATGTGAATTATTCATTTAATTCAATATTATGTAAGGTTGAATGCCATGTCCTTATAAAAAAGATCTTCTCGATAGTGATGATCAACTTTTCATAAATAAATGGGTTGGTAGATACACTAAATGTTGGTGGTCATTGATGAATAAAGGACTCAACATAATGTCATTCCCTTCATGGTGAGACCATTCACTCAGCTTGATTCATGTTATTCCCAATAACATGAGTCAGTGGGTTCATCATTCGCATGAATGATTCCATTCCGACTTCCATCAGAAGGTCGTCAGCGCAGGGTCCATTGTGGTCATCATTTTCATGGTTCCTCTTATTTCACACCATATTCATAAATAATAAAACCATAGTGAGAAGATTATTTCATTTATGAATCTTTTAAATATAAATTATTTTATGTCTTAAAACATAGTGCTTCAAATAATTACATTTCTCTACAAATCCTTCATAATAATTCATAAACTCTTATGATTATCCAAACATATCCCCTGGGAGTGTCAATTCAGGAGTGAACCAAGGCCCGTTGTCATGTAATGGATACCCGAGGTTAAGACTGAAACTCCATGTCAGTGTTATCAGTCCAAGGTACATCTATTCAAGATTCAAATCCACTTGTTTGTATCCAGACATTGATTTATTAGTTCTGAATCCACTTACTTTATATTTCACAAAAATACCAAGAAGTTTTCCTATAAATATAAATTTATATAGGGTTATTCCTAATGTTTTCATATCCTAATTTATATAAATAAATGAACTATTTTTTGATACCAACAATGGCGTCTTTCCTTTTTTATTATAAAAATTTTCCTTACATTTTACAAACAGATGATCTTTAAATTCTAGTGTCTTGGAAATCAGGAAAAATAACACATGTAAACATCAAAAATGATTTTAAATCCCTTTGAAAAGCTTTATGAAAAGGTAATCTTATGTAAAATTACTACATCTCATAGCCTCGATACATAAATCAAGGGAAAGGGTGAGATGACGACCTTTTAAAGAAAGAAAATAAATCTGTTTACTTGTGATATAAATAAGAACTTGATGAAAACCATATGACATGAGCAACAAAAAAAGAGGAATATCATAATAAATAAATAAATCATAACATGAATATGCGGCTAAAAAAATTCATTTATACATTCATGAACATATCACCAAGGTTCATTCCTAATGTTTAATCATAATTTACCAAGGTTATTCACCAAGGTATCGTGAAACTTGTAATCTCCAGAGATTAAATTTTTTTACCCAATGAATTAGAGCGCTATCTCAGCGCACCATCAATATGTATTTATTTTCAAGTGATCCACATAGATCTTAATAAAAAATTTCACAAATATCCCATAGAGAATAAAATAAATTGGTTTCACTTCAAAATAATGGAGTTTTAAATGTTCTTAAAAACCATGATCGTTATGTCATTTATAACCTATGGAAAGGGAGTGATGGATATATGTATTATAATTACAGAATCCAAAAGATCAATTTGATATCTTGATGAATACCCTTTTAAATTAAAATATATTTTGTTATTCACATAAATAAAATAAAATAATTTCTTGAGAGAAAGAGAGAAATTATGAGATAAAAATTCTGCAACATAATGGATATATAAACATGGTTTTAGAATATATTGTAATGTGTGGGGCCAAGGGTCACCCACACATAAATATCTCATAATACAGAATGGTTACAAACTAAAAATAAATAATAATATGGTATGTATATTTTAATGACTTACCACATGCAAAGGAACCATGAATGAAAAGAGAAGATGAGATTTCTTTTATGAAAAATTTGGCAGCCCAACTACGTCACTTAAAAATTAAGAACATAAATTAATGAGAAAACAAAGGGTATCTAATAATTTTTCTGTAAAAATGAATGTAATAATAATATATAAGAATATACCCCCACATATGAAGATGGAAACTAGAAGACACAACTTAAAGGAAATCATGACTAAAAGAGGTGCGTGGAAGGATCCCTTACCATGAAGAGTGATTTTGAATGCATGATGGTAGAGACCTTGGGGGCTTGAAGGAACCTTGTAAGGACTCCTTGGGAGGTTAAAAGACCAGAACTTTGTTGAAGAGGATTTAGGTATTAAAGGAATGAGGGAATGGCTTGGTATTTTATAGCAAAATTGGGGGAATATTTAATAAATTTAGAAGGGACACATCATCGGTGTTATTGGCAAAACCATGGGATTTCCCATGGTATTGGTCTCTTGGGAAACCTCATAAAATATCTTAATATTAAAAATTTTACTAGATATATCACATCATGGTTACATTATTAATGATGTCATTAAACACACTGAAACCAAAAACTATATTTTTACTATTCAATAAAAAATAAAACATTTTATTAGAATATCATAAATTCACCCAAACATAATATAGATACTCTGAATTAAAAATTGAACTCCATTTTATAAAAATAATTTTCTAAATATTTTTATTTTTATTTTTAAATAAAATCATAATTTGTTTAAAAAACAACCTTAAAGCTATAACATATTTTATAACACATTGAGTAATTAATAATGGTCACATAATATTATAATATAAACATAAGTCAATAAAGTAATATTTTAGGATTAAATTTTATGAAAATAAATTTTCATTTTAAATTGTTAAATAAATCATGAAATTGTCATTAAAATATTAATGGCATACCACAGAAACAAATATTTATATTATAAACTTTTTTTCACATTTAAGATATCTATATAATATTTATGCATTCATGGGTAATGTTCTTATTTTTTGGAAGATTTACTATTAGTTACTATTCATAAAGGTAATATTACTATTTATAATTTACTATTCACTAAAAATTAAGTTGATCTTATTATATTCTAAATTTCATTATGATCACAACTGTAGAAGACTATTTTTTGAAAATCATTTCACATTATTAATTATTTAAAGTATACAAGAATATTTTAAAATACACTTTTTCCAAAATTCATCAATAACATTAATCCTATATTTATCCTGACAATTGAACATTTGAAATTTTACCATAATAAATAAGAATTTTATTTATACCAAGTTATTAAAAAATTTATCTAAGGCCATGTTACATATCCCATTATAACACATTCATATGTCTTAATTGTAAGGTGTTATATTGTGATAGAATCTGGGGGCGGCTCAGACAACATTACTAGAGTGGTGATTTCTATTAGCATGAACTTCTTCCTTAGGCAATTCTATTGAAGCTTTACATGTTGAATACTAGCTTGGTCTTGGTCGATTGTAAATCCCATAGATGCTACCTCCTTTCAATGCTTTGACAGATGGACTTTATATGGCTCGAGTCTATTAGACGAGGCCATCGACTCTTCATTGTGAATTAATTAACAAAGAACACATATATTTATAAACCATAATTTTAACATTAAGAGTTTCATTTCTAATGGTCATATTGACCAACTGTCATACAATAGTAGAAATACAGAAGTCTCATTTAGTTATACTCATTTAATTAATTAAATTATATAGTTTTGTTGAGTATTAAATAAAATAAGAAAAAAATTTAGGAATTTGTTTTTAAAAAGTTCAGGTCGTTACACACTTTGTTTTCGATGAAAATAGAGACCTCTCTGGTGTAGCAGTTGGAGGATTCTTAATTGGGGTCTCAGAGGAATAGGTGATACATGATTGTGTTGGCCATGATGATGCTCTAGAGTAATGGTCAGAGAATAGTCTGAACTAGATGTTATTTAGAGGAAGGATATTTGTTCCAGAAGAAATGCACAAGGTAATTCTTCATGATTTTCATTAAATCACCCTTGGATGGACACCATGGAGTTTCTAAGATGTACCCTAGCTTCAGGGTGTAGTATTTGTGGCTTATGCTGAAATAGGAAGTGTAATTGTTTGTGGAAATGATCATTGTTTTCCAGTAAGTAATGGTCGAGTATCATGTTCTTGGTGGTTTGTTGCATCCCTTTAATGTTCCCGAGTGGATAAGGGCTAAAATGTCGATGGATTTAATAACATGGTTACCCAGAACATAGAGAGGTTGTGATGTTACCTAGGTGATAATAAATCGATTAATGAAATCATCCCACTTCTTAGTGACCAAGGAGTTGGATGGAGTCGAAGCAAGGGATGAGAGGTATATGGATGAGCTGGTGTCACTAAATAGTGTTTTGAAGTTTTTTGTCTCATATTGGGACACATGTTTCACTAAATGAGTTTGGAGGGGATTTCCTCAAGCTTTTGGAACTCAATTACACCTCAAAACTTCTTTCCACCATCAGAAATATGGGTAGACATAGAGGAATATCAAGACACTGGATGATATAATGTTGTAATGTGTCTTGGAATTCAGTGGGTAAGGGTCCCAACACATTCCCAATGTTGAGTTTTCATATAATAATATTCACCACTCATCTATTTGTATGGCCCCATTATAGGATTTGTATATATGACTCTATTGTTAACCGTTGTGATAAATAAAGCGGAAAAGGCAACATTTTGTTCCCTCGTGGTGGTGCAGAGCACAATAGAGAAGGTTTATTTAGTTCAAGGAATGATTAATGAAACAAAAACTAATATAAGACTTATGTTGATTATAGAAGGATACCCCTATATTTCAATGTTTGAGACCACATTTTCATAATGGTTTCCCTTTTATGTGGGTAGTAATGGTTTGGAAATGGATGTAAACTCCCTCCAATTTTTGTTAGACCCATCATGGTGCTGGTGGGTGATGAAGAGGTAGCATACTAGTTGGCACTTCCACATCGGCTGGACCGAGTCCATGATATCTTCCATGTATGTCAACTCCTTCAATATCTTCATTATAAACCCCGATTCAATTGACTAGGGAGAGTGGGATATTAAGGACAAATCAATCATTGTGGAGAATATATTGGAGATACAAGACCGTCATGGGAAGTTTCTGTGAGGAAGAACCATTCCCTTAGTTTGGGTGTATGAAGGCATGGGGGATAGAAGAGAGTACCTGGGAGAATGGGATGAATATGCGAGCCCTATTCCGATAGATGTTTTTTCTATACTATTCCCTTTATTTCATTTTAAAATGATTTTTGGATGCAATTATTTTATTAGATGAACATTTTTTATCGATGTGATATGTGTGGTGTGATGTTTGATAACGTAGAAACATTTGGAAAGGGGAGGACCCGATTCCTACTTGAGAAACATTAAATGCAATATGATTAATCCCATGTGGGTGAGTATGTGCCACCCGGAGTGGATGGTAACTTGCCATGGAAGATGGAATTTCTCAGTTTGTGTGTTAGAGAAGGTGTGGTTCATTTGATTTAGCTATGGTTGATTTGGGTGGCACTGATGATTGTTAGTTGTGAAATTTTTGTGTAAGTGGAGACAATTTATAGTTGTTGTTTCATCATAATAAGGTTGTACAAAATTCTTATGGTCATTTTTTTGGAGGTGTTCCAGATTTATTGGGATTTTGGAGGGGTATCTCAAAGGATTTTTCTTCAGACCCTTCCACTATTTCCCTCTAGGTTGTTTTAAAATTCTCGATGATGATAATAGATTTAGTGGTATCTGATAAAATATTATGAATCTTTTAGTCCATTAATTTATATTAAATAGATGATAATTAAGGAGCTAGGGTTTGTTTTGGGTGTTTGAAGACATCTGAGTCATTCACATGGTGACTTGTTTCAAGAGTTTTCCAAATTTTCTATATTCCAACGGTAGCTCATTCTAGTGGTAGGTCATTTTGAGAGTTTCTCATTCTGGTGGTTTCTCATCATTTCGGTAGCTCGTTTGTGGTTACTTATTATGTGGTGACTTGTCTGGTGGTGAATTGATGTTGGTGACTCAATTTTGTTGACTCGTATGGTGATGAATCGTTGGTGTGACTCACCTGGAGGTGACTCATCTAGAGGTTAATTGACTAGAGGTGAATCAAATGGTGGTGACTCACTAATGGTCACTCACTGGTGCCGACACGTTTGGTGGTGAATCATCATGGCAGTGGCGGTGACTCTTCTAGTGGTGAATCATCCTGGTGTTAGGGGTGGTGGTGCCTCTATTGATGGTGACTCATCCTAGTGATAACACATTGTAGTGCAATCTCACTAGCAGTGATTCATCTTGTGGTGAATCAATATCAGTGACTCAACAGATGTGACTCATATGGTATTGAATCGATGGTGGTTACTCATATGGTGGGGACTCACTGAGGGTGACTCATCATGTAGTGACTCACTGGTGATGCATCTTCATGTAGTGACTCATTTTATAGTGGGTATTCTGGACAGGACTCACTGGCAGTGATTTAGTGGAATTGAATTTTAAGAAAATGACATATCTCAGGGGTGGAGGTGACTCATTTCAAGACTTTTCAAAATCTAAAAAATTTTCAAGTGTTTCTAGTTTTATAATTTGACATCATTCCTTGACATAAAATTAGTTTTATTACATATTTAAGTGGATTTGAAGGTATTTCAAAGGATATCAATCATATCATTAATTTTATAAAATTTCAGAGTCTTTTAAATGGTTCAAACATAGGGTATTGGTTAGATCCACATTTAACAACAATTTAGACTATAGAAAATCCTTGTGTCTCAAATATGATAATTCTAATGACATTATATCCAAAATTACCTTTCATTATTTAATTCTAGTTTTCCCTTAAGATTAGATGTCCCCAAAACCATATTCCATGGAGGGTTTTCCTATCTTTGGATTCTGTTTACCTAGAGAGATTCCTATTTCACAGGATCCTATATTTTCAGTTCAATAAGGCAGTGCCAATATTCTCTCTTATAAGTAGCATTTCCATTATAATTATTAATTTTGTATCATGTTGGATGGGTATATACATTTTTATCCCGGTAGAGACAATTGATTCAAGATTAAAAAAGACCATTTAATTGGTTAAAATTCTATATAACGGGGTTGGGGAATGTGAATCATGATCATACAACTTTTATTTGATTTTATTTTGTTTTAACTAATGTTATACATTTTACCAGATAAATTACCCTTTGAAAATTTTTGTTGTTATTGGTCCCTTCTTCTTATTATGATAATGTAAAAAATACAAAACATGAATCATATATGGATATTGAAGTCACATATTATATAATTGGTTAACCATGTTCATTTGGTTAAAATAAATTGATTCCCTAGGATTATACGACAATTATGAAAAAACTAAATTAAGTTAAATTGAATACGGGATGCCCTACAAAATCTTGAAGTATCTTTTTCTATATTATATGGTGTAATATGTTAATGGTTGAGTCTAGTGATACAATGGTTGGAATAAGAATATGTTATGATATATGGGGGTAGTGGATGAGACATTTTATACATAGGGGCTAAAATGATGGTTGTTGTGTAGCTAGGCTCTAGTGGAAGATGGAATTGGTTTGGGATGTGGGGTTTCTTCTTTTATAGTGATTCTTGATATGTGGTGTGATATGATAGTTTACTTGTTGGTATGGATGAAGAAATGAAAAATAATAACGAACAAGAATTAATATATGATAAATATTTAAACTATATGTTTAAAAGAACTTTATAGAAATGTAGAATATAGATAACAGAAAAATATTAATGAAATACTGAAAATGAAATGTGTGATGTGTTTTTTAATTATGGTGTTACACATTTAGAGATGGTAGTGAAGTGGGGAAGTCATGATTAGGTTGGTGTTTGTTTTCTAAACGTATAGGTTGGGATGGTGTGACTTTCTATATAAACATATATATATAAACACTATATGTTCCTATGGATTCTATATGCACCCCACCCTTGTCAACACTATGTGAAGACAACCTCACAGTCATGTGGGAGGGTTTCCTTCCAAATATCTTGGTTGGAATATGGATATATTGACACATAATCTTTCATGCTCCCTCATCTAGGAGATGATGAACCAAGGTTCTTCAGGTTAGTTGTGATGTGTTGTCCCATGTGTTGGAGATGGGTTGTGATGTGGTGTCTCAAATTTCATTGGGATGATTTTCGATGTGCTTTCCTAGGTGTATTTGAGATGATATGTGATGATACTTAAGGTGGTGTGATGTGTTGTGTGTCCCATGTTCTTGTGTTTGGGATGTGTTGTGAGGTCAATATGTTGGAGAGAGGGAATTGTGGTGAGGCCCAGGTGCGTGTGGGTGGGATTAAATGTGGTATATTCAGAAGATGTGGGAGAGTAAGGACATATACCATGGGGGTGTGAGATCATCTAATTTGGGAGAAAGTGGTATAGGGTAGACTATCATTGATATGATTTATATTATGTTATATTCCATGGATTTTGTTTTTTGGTATGTGTGTCATAGTGATGTTGTGGTTACAATTAGTCTACCTATTAGGTTCTGCTATTTTCACACAAGTGCATCAATATTCCAATTCCACATAAGCATGAGAGAGTTTGGGTTTCCCTCTGAGTATAACAATATGCTCACCCAAAATATATAAAAACCATTTTCTTGTTTCTAGGATGATTACATGGACCGTGTTGGGCACTACTAGATCAGACTGTGGGACAGTTTCTGCATTGCTTCTATAGTTTGAGTTTGGGTATTTACATTGGATATTATTATTTAAATTAGTTCAATTTGAACAAGCATTGTGGGAAGGTTTTGAGATTTTATTACATATATTTTATCTATTTTTATTTTTTTGATATATCTTATATTCATATCTTGTTTCCTAATAATGGGTATTTCTTCTCATTCTACGATATTTTTACATCCTTGTTGATGGTCTCGATCTCGGGTCCCATTAGAGGTGGGACTCAGGCGGTCATTATCTCCATTTATTCATTCCCAGCCCAAGAGGTGTATCTATGGAGGGTGGGGAGATGAATGATTTAATATTAATATATTATATTAATGAAATATTAATAATTCTGATAAATTAATTTATTATATGCATTATAACATTAAAATATTTGAAAAAATGATGATATTATTCGTCTGTATATCAGACTACATATTTGTTAATCGATATGATTCATTTTCACAACCACATCAAATGGGTGTTATATGTAAGTGTTTTTTACTAAAAATTGGTATATTTATGATATTATTATCTTTATTGTACAATAAAATACCTAACACAACTTTTATATAATGATTATTAAAAAATGGAAATGTTACACATGCGTACTTACAATTTACCATCTCTATGATTTTAACATAGTTCCTTTTCCATAACCATATTTCATGGTTTGTTTTAAATGTTTAATTTATATATAAAATTTATAATTATTCCTTTAATATTTATCAAGATAGTATGGGGTAATAAAAATTTCTACCACTGTCAACACACTAATTCCATTTTTGAAATTATGATCCATGCATCCGCAAAACTCCCAATGTTGATATAACTGATTATTTAATTAAATATGTAATTAAATTAAATTAATTATAGATCTTATGTATAAATTATTAATCCTAGTAATGGTTCTCATGAAAAATATATAATTTATATATATTTATTATACATGATATAAAAGAAAAATTATATAATGAATCCCTTATAATTCATTGTATTTTAAGATAAAATTAGCATACATTATTCATGTGTGTTATTATTCTAAGGTTTTAAAAGTGATAAGGGTTTCTATTTCAATATCATTTTATTCAGGATTTTTTATAATTGAATTTTAATTATTGAAATTTATTTGATAATAATATAATAAAACCCTTTCATTATATAATACATTAGGTTTAACACCCTTATTTTTTTCAATTATTATTATTTTTAATAAATTAAATTTCCTTGGTAGCTAGTATTATACAGAACACCGTGTCTAGATTTTTTACACATGACATCGAATTTTAAAAATCCGTGATATATTACTAATATTTTTATTTAAATGAAGATATTATAAACATGATGATATAACTAGTCATTTTAATAGTATTAATTTTTTTTAAAAATATTATCTATATTTTTTATATTAAAACAACATTTTTATAAAACAATTATTAGTTTTCATTAAATTCTTTACATGTTTTGAAAATAATAT
Organism: Viscum album; assembly: GCA_963277665.1. Taxonomy (NCBI): domain Eukaryota; kingdom Viridiplantae; phylum Streptophyta; class Magnoliopsida; order Santalales; family Viscaceae; genus Viscum; species Viscum album. Next base: position 579,328,620 of record OY728129.1, on the reverse strand, counting down.
TTTTGAAAACAAAATTATCGTTATTTGTTTTGTAAAAAATAATAAAATTATTCATTAATATTTTAGAAAATATATTTAATAAAATGAAAAATATTTTTTAAAAATACCATGTCAAATTTTTCATAGCATATTTTTTTTGGATATTTCTAAAAATATTAATTATTCTTGGAATATTTAAAATTTATGATTTTTTATTTAAAACTACCTTTTCATATTTAGAATTTATATGATTAATCTTCATTTTATAATGGATTTAAAAGTAATTATTTTTCAATTATATATAAATTAATCTAATTTAGTTCATTTTATTCTTTTTCATATTTAATATTTATTAAAGTATTATGATAGTTTTGAACATTTTGTCTTCTAAAAATTGTTATCTCATCAATTCTGTAGGTTTATTTTTAAATTATACTTCTCCACTTATGTGAACATAATATTGAAAAATTTATTCCTTATTTTAAATAAAAATAATTTATATTATTTAAAAATTTCAGCTTATTTTTACTGTAATGAATAGTGAAAAAAATATGGACCATAGTGAATGTGAAATTTTGTTTAACACGGGGTTAAGCTAAAATGATAAGTTTTCAAATTGAAAAATGGACATATCCAATAACAATTATTTTGCCATATTATGAAATTATATCATCTCAAATCAACAATGGGCGATTTTGGATCCTTGTGGCTTGTGAAAAATGTGGGTACCCTATTTTGTTCCCCCAAATGATAAATATGCCAATCACCTGGCTTATAAATGGACACCACTTATAATCTCTAATTCACACTTAAATACCCCATTGCATATATAATTAAAAACAAAATTAAATTCATTAATTCTTTTATATCATCATATAAATTATATTTTATGTATAAATCTAATCAATTTAAGATTTTGGTCAATCTATTGCAGTTTATCTAAAGAAGAGGCAATTCTTTTCAACATGCATTTTCATTTTATTTCATCCACCATCTACATACAACAATATTTTTCAGTCTTGATATAAGATACAGAGTAAATAACATATACTAATATGTTTTTATTTTATGGGAATGACCTACAACTATATCTAAATCCATTAAATGGGTTACAAAATCATCATTTGGGTGTACAACAGACTACCTCCTTACGAAATGATGTCATTCGATTTTCCAGTACCACCTCTCAATTTTATATATACTTATGCATTAAATATTTATATATTATATTTAAAATATTATTATTCTTATCAAATCATGATATCATATGGGACATTTTACATTCCATTCCATGCAAATATTATGACATCGTTTGTGTGTCTGAAAAACTACCACCTCACGAAATGATGTGATTCATTCATGATTTAAATGAATGGTAAGAAAGATGGTTTTACATAAAACATTTAATATATATGACATGAAAATTATTATAATGTGATATATTATTTTACATTATTTCTTTCAATCTATCATGAAAAAGGAAACAAACATCACGAATACGTATATCATGCCATATCTATGAACAATGTATTTCGTTTTCTATCTATAATTATTATTAATTTACTTAAAACATATATTATTAATATGAATTATATTTTTGTAATGGTAATTTTTTTTTCAGATTATGGAATCATGAGAAATGTTAGAAGAAAAATTATAATAAATCCAAAAATAAATGAAAACAACATAGTTATTTCTAGAAACACAACATAAGCATGGAATTGTTAATAAATAAGTAATAAAATATCAGAAAATAATCATATATGATATGATAGATAGATATATATTTATGGTTTATTATTAAATTCAAAATAAACCAATATTTATTTTACATGAGGTTAAAATATGTATGATGAAAATGAATACTTAATGTATGGGATTTCCATCTCACATTTTACTTATATGAGACATATGAAACATTCACCTCTAATTTCATTTATGTGGTTTATATAATAGACTTTAATTTTTAATGACTATTTTCAACAAAAATATTTTTTGGATTTAAATATCTATTTTTTAATATATCTTTTATGGGTTTTATAGTTCAAAAGATACTAATGTTGAATGTGATTTATGTCTCAAATTACTTTCTCAGGGAACTAAGTTATGTTCTACACATATCTTCTTATATGAGGTGTATATACTAACCCATTAACATGTTATATCACAAATATAATTTCTATGATAATCTATGCTTAATATAATGTTATTGAATCTTGTGGATTACGATTTAATGACATGAATGTTGCTAGAGTTTTACATTACTATCTCAACATTTGTTAAAATTAAATGTGATTATTCTTACAGTGATAAAATATTATGACCTACCTCTGAAGAAACGAATGACTTTTCTTCTCATATGGTCACTTTTTTAATACATGTTTTTCTGATAATTTATTCCCTTTATTATCTCAATTGTTAAAAATTATGTTTTATAAAATTTTATATTTCCACATCTCTTCATTCAAAAAAAAATTTCTTCCAAAACCATGTTTTGAAAAATATGGTTATTAAAATGAGTTTTCAAATATATTTTTGTCCATGTATTTAATATCAATAATTTTCATAAGGAATCATCTTTCCCTTTTCATATCAATACGCATTTGCGTTTTTTCACAAATCTAAATGGAATATGTGTTTTATAATGTATGACATAAAAAAAATTTCCCACCATTAAGAACATTATTTTCCATCATGATAAATTAATATTTTTTAATGGTTATTTAGATATAAAATCATTTCAAAAATATTTTATGAATTTTTAGTTATAAAAATTTGGGTTTCAAAGAAAGGATATTTTACTTATGAAATGTTTGATGTGAATTTTTTTAAAATGATTTTATATTCAATATGACATCCTTAGATGATACATAAGATTTACTAGTGATAAGACATAATGGTACCATTCTTACTCTATATCTATATGGTTTATATTTTTGATAAAAAGTTGTTATGGAACTTATTTTTATTTTATGGGTTATTTAATGATAAAATGATTACGAAACTCATTTCTCTATATGTAATTATTTGAGGAAATAATGAAATTATTATAGAAACCATTTATTTTTATTGGGTTTGATATAATAAGTATTTTATAAAACATTTCACATGTATATATGCTTTTCATCATGTAATAGTCTTGATATATGTAACCACAAAATTCTTTTTTTATTGATTAAAGACATATATTCACAAATAGTTAAGAATGAGGTTATATCTAGCATGAATGTGGGTACACAAGTGATTTTTCCAATAATCAATTAGGGAACATGGGAATTTATCTATATCTCGATACATGGGAGTTTAATCCTATCCTAAATAAGGCACATTTGTGTTTATCCCAAAACTAATAAATTTTGAATGTCTTCGTGGGTTTCACTGACATAATATATTTAACAACTAGGTATATAGATCAAATCCATGTCTTATGAAAATTTTATTCTCTCATAGATCATATTTTTTTATTCCCTTATGATCCATGCCTTATACACTACCAATATTAAGTCGAGGAATCATTTTTATGATCTAGGATTTGTAGTGTCTGGTTTTCATTTATTATTTCACATTCAAATACCCATATTATCTTGTTATATGGATATATCTGTTATTTATCTTTACTGAGAATTTGAGCTCACCTCGTCTTGTTTTTTCTCTCCCCATGATATTAAAAAAGGTATTATCTATGATATGACCAATAAGGATTCTTATTATGAATAATAAAGTGGTATATGATGTAACTCACTTATGTACATGTTATTTATCTGTCCTAGTTTGTAAATGAAATATACACTACTAAACCCAATGCGTGTGTTTCTAAAATGTAATGATTATTCATCTAAAAATATATAAGATATATGTTTGAATAACACGGGTTGTTGGGGTTGGTATCATAGGAAATGTTTAGTTATACACTGGAAGATAGGAAGAGAAAACCATAATGGTTTTTCAAGGGAAATTTATATGTATATTTCTGGGATCTCTCTTAGGATAATTCAAAGGATGTTTTATTGTTTAGTTAAATGTACATGAATTTTTGTAAAGGATATACTTTGTGGTGTCTAAGAAATTACCCACATATATGGATACTAAAAGTGGAGGAGGATCAATCATAGAGGTACATAGGGATGATAACTCTGAAAATGGTGCATTTAGAGAGACTTGATCATCACCTTGTGCATGAAAATGTTCCTTTATGCACACCTGGTTTGAAACTCCCATGGGATCTGATTTTGAAAATTTAAAAATCGCTATGAACCATCATAAATGATTGGAATAATGACTGTGATGACTTAGGTTATGCATAAGGTGATATAGGTGGAAAAGGCAGTTCCATTATTTAGACATCCTAGAAGTTATTTTACATGGATACAAGGATCCCTAATATGAAAACAATTTCTTATATTTTTTTTAGTCAATGGATGTAACCTAAAGGATCTGTGTTTTTATTGAATTCGATGTAAAATTTTATGATTATTCTAATGAGAAACAATATTTTGTGGGGTTTAAATAATGTCATGTTCTTATAGACAAAGATCTTTCTCATGCTATTAATAATGCATAACATTCAAAAGAGAAAATGAAAGAACAATTATCTATTGATTTATTCATTATTGAATCTATACCATCTCTTACTGGTTATACTATCCCACCAGAAATTGGAAAATTCATAAAAATAATTGAAATGATATTTTATTTTCTCTAGCATTTATAGCATAAAAAATTCATTTTGTTTGACAATTATTTAAAAGGTGTACTAGAAAAATGGTGGAAACATATCAAGAATACATGTCTAATATTATAAATTAACACCATTGTGGGTGATGAGTTTGAAATATTACTTTTCAAATATTAAATCCCTCCCATTCTTCATATGAAATGTTAAAATTAATCCCAGGAGTTAAAAATTTGATGATAAATCTATTGGTATATATGAGGAAAATATGATATTACATTCATGGTATGAATTTGGTATTCTCATACAACCTTAAATTATAGTTCATTGATTATTAATTGGATTAAAACCATGTCATTGAAGGGAGATATCCATAAGTGAATTCAATTTCCTTTAATAAATTTATTATTATTCTATCAAGGAGGAAAAATCATTTGAGAGACCCATAAATCATTGGGTATTGATAAGAAAATAAGTACGGTGTTCAAGGGAAACTCTAAAAACAATATTGGGAAGATGATGAGATTTCCCTCAAGCTCGATGTGTGTATGGAATAATTGATGAAATTATGTTGAGGGGGGGGGGTAATATATTATTTATGTATGGAAAGAAAGGTCATCGAGATTCAAATTATTGACGTGATGGGAAGAAGATAGCTAATGATATGAATAATGATGGAGATTCACATAATGGACCAGCCAAAACCCAGTGTTATGGAATGATTTTGGGAATTATGCACAAAATATCCAAAATACAATGGTTTATGACAATGATAGATGATTCCAAAATTTTATGTTGAGGTGTAATGGGAAATCCCATACAAAACTTATTAATGATGAGTGGTTCTTGAATGATTTGGTCAAATTTAAACATACCATTAACCATGGAACTAATAATTGTGTACTTCGTATTGGATAATCCTATTCATTTACAAATGGCTATTTTGATAAGGATATCAGGTTTACATTTAAACTATTTAATGTAATATTAGTAAGGAAAACACCTAATGGTGTGATAATCGCATCCCAAATATATGATTCATCTCTTGTCAAATATTGTTAAAATCTTTTTCCTAAAAAATATATTTATTCATCCTCTGGTATAATTGTTTCTTATCTAAGGAATAAATTGGCTTTATCTATAAAAATATCACATCATTTATTGTGGAATGAATGTCACATATGAAATTACAAATAAACCTACAAATGACTCTCAATGTCGAAGTAATTATGAAATAATTATGGAGATAACATCCACTTTATGAGTCCTAAATCCCATTCAAGAATGGTTTTTATCTCAAATGGCTAGTTTGAAACCTAACATTGATGATATGATTTTTTTGGGAATTTATTGACCTCAATCTAGAATTTTTTTAGTCCTATACCAAATCGTGATGTTCAGTATTCATTACTAATAGTCTATATACATGGTTTCAATCCTATTTATCATAGTATAAATACTAATAATGTCATAGGTATTTATGAAGCAACTCTAGTAGAATATTCACAGTGGTATTATTCCTCTAATTGAGTCACCTTCGGTTACACATAAACTTTTTATTAAAAATAAATATGGATTGATGCTACTTCGCCTTTCTTATCAAAAGATGAAAATGATCACAATCTCAAAAAAGTATCAACTACCCCCTATTGATGTACTATTTGGTTAGTTGCATGGACCACACTACTTTTCAAATGTTTTCCTTATTTCCAAATATCATCTATTGAGGATAAATAACAAAAAATATACTCAGAAGAAAATTTTCATAAAAGTTAAAAAACTATAAATATATAGTGAAGTGATTTTTTAAACTTATTACCTATCTATATTCATGGATTTATTGAATATTTTTTTAGAGAATACCTTGATCAATATATGGTAGTCTTTATTGATGATATTACTATCTATTCAAAGAGAGAGTAAGAGCATCAAGATAACTTGATAATTTCCATAAGGACACTATGGAAGGACAATGTATATGAAAAAGATAAAATGAGTAAAATTTTTCTACATCTTTGAATCACATATTCTTAATAGAGTATTTATCGACATATACATCAAAAATTGAGGTCATTGAGTGTTTTTAATGAACAACCATGTTGACTGATATATAATTTTGTAGGGATTAGAATCACAATATTTAAAACATAGAGATAATTTCTAATAACTATCTAATTAACACACCATGTTAACTCTAATGGGATCAAAGATCCTCTAGATTGATTAATGTGTGAAAAATTTCATGGAACATAAGAAAACATTAGTCAATACTCATGTGCTGAATGTACCTTGTATTGAAGAAGGGTTTTTAATCTATAATATTATACCCAATAAGGGATTGGGATATATTATCATGAAAACATTAATGGTTATTTATTATAAATCATGATAATTGAGTATTCTTGAGGAAAATAACCCAAGTCCTGATTTGGAGTAAGCTATGGTAAATTTTTCATTATAGATAAGGATTTTTTATCATTATAGATAAAACTATGATATATATATATATATATAATATTAACATATAAATTAATAAATAAAGAGTTTAACATGAAAAAAATAGAATGGTAAGTAGAGATTCAAAATTACAACCGCTTAATGCATTAGCTCTATTTGAAAGAGAACAAGGTGGAAAATTCCTCAAGTTGAAATGATTATGCTAGTGTATACATGACATGGATAAAAATTGATCCAATAATCTTATTTCTAGAGTAATATATTTATAATATGGAATAAACTATGTAGAATAAATATCTTATATATAAAATTCTATAAACCAAGTGCACTGACCTAGTAAATGTTTTGTGCTCAAACCAGTATTTTGGGAAAGCTATGTGTGAACATGAGGGTACGATGAGGCATAAGTATCCTAAATTTTTTATATCAGAGTATTTTATTTATAAGAATAAATTCATATTATAGAGGTACATTTTAACACCGATATTTTAAATTAATTTCTTTTTAATAAATTAAATTTCTTTCTATATCATTCATTACACGCAACACCGGTTTTACCATGCGTTACTCGCAACACTAAATTTTAACATACCATGGTTTGTTAATAATATTATAATTTAAACCTGGCTAGTGTATCATAGAATAAAAAAATAGTTATGAATTATAATAAATACATTATAAATATTTTTTATAATGGTTCTATATAAAATAACATTTCTATAAAAAAATACTTTTTTTGGTAATGTCGTTATTTGTTTCAGAAATACTTTTTTTTTGTTAAAAGGTACCTTTTTATCTTTTTAACTAACAGTGATAAATTTAATTAATTTGAACATTTTTGAAATTAATGTTATTAAATATACACATATTGTTAAATAATCAGGTCAAAATTTTCCAAGGGTGAATTTTTTGGTTAATATGAAAAGATTAATTTCTTAGTGAATTGTTAAAAATAATGGGTTTTATTAAAAACATCCATCTCATTTAAAATATTTATAATGTTGGTTTACAAAAAAATGGAGTTAACAGAAACATTATATAATTATATATCAGTAAATCCAATTTATGTCATTGGAATTATTGTTATTATGAGATTTGATATATAATTTGTTTAAATAGTTGATCATTATCTCTTAGGAAAATTGTTATTTCATCGAGTCTATGGGTTAAATTTAATATTAAAATTTTAAAAATATGTTAAATTAATTTGTAGTAATGTATTTAATATTTTTAATCAGAATTATATATATTATATAGTAATATCAATAGTTTTTTTACTTTAATTAATTGAAAAAAATTTAAATTTATTTACATTGGTTAAGGTAAAAAGGATTTACAAGGGGGTTAAAAAATGATAAGGGTTAAAAATAAATAATTACTTTCCAAAAATTAATTTATAACTATATTATTACCTTATAGATTTTTAATTGATAATGGTCAATTATGGAGTGATTTATAGTGTGATGAACATAGACACACCTTTTTCATTCAAAAATTTAAAATTATTCCACTCACCTAACATTTAAAAGGACATCACCACTACTCCCATATTAAAACTTAAAAACCCTATTAGATCATCCATTACCTTCCCATTTAAATTAATTTAATCTTTCCACATATCCTGGAAGCCTTATTCTGGGAAAACGTCTGAACTAGGAAGGATTTTGGAGAATACATAATGAGCTTACATGAAGAAGTGGTAATTTTATTGATGTGCATCTTTATTTTAAACATTCCTCTACATCCTTAAATTCATATCAATTCAATAATATATAATTACATATGCATATTACATATAGTTATATATTATTGTGTTTAGGTAATAACCAAACACCATCTCAACATTCATCAAATGATTTATGAAATCACCATTCGTGTGTACAACTGACTACCTCCTCACAAACCTATGCCATTCATATTTCAATTACAACCTCTCACGTATGGATATAATGTGAAAATATATTATTATATAAGATATTTAGGATATTATTATTCTTATTTAATGATCATTTCACATGTAACTTATTTAATTCCTTTCTTAGAGAATAAGATATCATTATTTGTGTGCGCAATAAACTACCACTTTGTTATGCGATGTGATTCAGTAATCATTTTTGTATAAAGTTATAAGGATGTGTTAGATAAAAATATTATATATATAACATAAAAATAATTCTCTAATGGTAAATATTGCTATGAATTGTTCTTTCAATCATTCATGAAAATGGAATCAACATTCACATTTATGTATGGCCTACCGTCTTCATAAACTGTGTATATCATTTTCTATCTATAAATATTATGGATTACTAAAAAAAATTTATAATTAATATATATAATATTTATATCATGGTTATTATTTGAATGATTTTGTAACCATGATCAATTTAATCATGAAAAATTGAAAACATACATGTGAAACAAAGAAGTTGTTACCCAAAACATGACTTTAACAAGTAATTATTAACAAATAAGTAATAAAAGTTCCTAATAAAATCATATATGATATGATATTTATAATTTTTTTGGTTATATATTTTTAATAAAATTATATTTATCATCCAAAATATCTAGATGTGAATGGCGTAAGTCAGGACTTATGGTAAGTGATTTTAGTCTCACATTTTTACTTCTGTGAGAGACATGCAATATTTTCATACTATTTATTTTATATGGTTTATATAATGACCATGAATGAATTTTATTATTATCCTCTTGAAATTTAATAGGATTTAAATATATTTTTTATGATAATTCTTTCTTGAGATTTAATTTTGAAATGTTACCAATGCAGTAGGGGATTTTATCTCAAATATCATTCATAGAGACCTAACTTATATTATTTTACAATCTTATTATATGAAGTGTATATAATTCCCATTTAAAATTTTGTATCATGAATATTAATCTTTTTTTATATTATAGGTTATTTTTAATTTTTTTAATTCATGATAATTCTGATTCAATTTTGTAAAAGTGGTATAATATTTTTGTTATAATCTCATGGTTTAATGGGATTGTTTTGAATATGTTTTATGTGATTAAATTTTATGATCAATGACTCATATAACTAATTAAAATTTTTATCCACTTGTTATTTATGGTTAATACTCATTTTCCCATCATTTTCATATCATTATGTACTCAATATTATAGAATGATGTTTCTATGAAAAATCATATTTATTTCACTCTTCGGGTGAAAAATTTTTTTATTTCAGGACTGTATTTTATGAAAATATTTTCTATTTTTTTAATTTATTATATTGATTTATTGGGGAAATTTTACCCCTTTTTTAATGTTTATATATTTTTTTGATTTAATATTCATATTGTTTTTCAAACAAGACCGAATTATATTTAAGAGAAAATGTTATTAAATTAATTATTCTATCATGTATGGATTTAATGGAATTCACCACCATCATGAAAATTATTTTCATTGAATATTAATTTATATGTCTTTAAGGTTATTTATTTATGAAATTAGTTTCAAAAATATTTTATGAATTTTTAGTTTTATAAATATAATTTTCATAGAAATGATATTTTCCTGAAGAAATCATTCATGTGATATTCCATTCGAAATCATTTTCCATCTAAGATGAGATTATTTTATATTACGTATGATTTACTAGGTATATTAACTGTGCATACCATTATTACTCTTTATATTAATTGTTAATGTTTATGACGACAAGTCATGAATTAATATAGTTTCTCTTCCAAGGGAGAAATGTTAAAATATCTATGAAACACTATTACTTTTATAGGGTTTATTCATTGAAAATATGAAGAAGTGATTCTGAATCCAATTTTTTATATGGGTTCTAATAGTGGAATGATTTTAATCTTGTGTAACATGTCTGTATTATTTTCATTATGTGATTGGTCGGACAGATATCACCCTCTAATATATTGGGTAATGAATAATGTTATATAATATTAAAGGGTATACAAGAGGTTATCCCTTGTGTGATATAGGGTAGAATAGATGTTATCCAAATACTAAAACATGGTATATAAGAGGTTCTCCCAAGACCAAATGATTGTACATGATACGTTATTCATTGCTCTAATCAGGTACACTTTTTGTTAGCCTTATATAAACATATTATGAATGTCTTAGAGGGTATCACTGACATAATATTTTATGTTATTATTTATATTCCATAAATATGTGTCTTATTATAATGCCATTATCTCATAGATCATATTGTTTTATTACATTTTGATTAATTTATTATGAACTTCTAATATTTATACCATGACTCAAGTTTGTGATCTATTATATACGAATTATAGTGTTCTTATATTATTCTAATGTTCTCAAGCCCATAAAATCATTTTACATTGATATCTCTCAAGTTTACCCCTAACGAACACCATATCTCACTCCTTCATATGTTTTATTTCCCTATAAAATGGAGAATGTTTTTTTGTATAACATGAATAATAACTGAAATAGTTAAGAGAAACAGAGTGGGAAATGACATAGGCTTTTTATAGAACATTTGGTCATGTGTCCATGCTTCCAAAGGTACTATACCTTTATAATCCTTAGGCATGTTTTTGTGTAATGAAATGACTATTTATCTCAAAATATAAATAATATTTTAATGAAAATACTAGGTTGTTAAAAAAGTTATTCATGAAATTTTTTAATATATGGTTCCCCTTTCCACTCTTTAGTACTTATAATTAATGAAAAAAATTTCTTAATAAAATATGACTTCATTTATCTCATTAGTCAAAAGTCTTTTATTGTTAATATAAATGTCATTAAAAAATATTTATAAATATTTTTGTCATGTCCCCAAATATATATTAATTTCATTTATACCCACATTTTACTTTGTATAATACAATATCAAAGGAATCTTCTTACTATTTTCTGAATGAGGAACTATTTTAACAATATTACAATAGTGTGAAAAGAATGTATCTTTTATCTTATAGAACATGTACCTAATTAACCACCATCATAATCAATATACTTAATTTTCCATTATATGTTTTCATGGTTCTCTTATATAATACATTTCCCATTATAGTTTGGGAAATTTATATATTTAATAGATATGATTTCAATGTAAAAATGGTATTTTTATTGTCATATCTTTCATGTAATCTTGTAATGGTATTTTCAACATCAATGGAAACCATTGATGCTATGGTTACTTCAAAATTATGTATAGATGAATCTCGCAAATATAGATATCATATTCTCCCTTAATGTTATGGGTTAAAACATGTCTTATTATCATCTCTCAAAACCATTAATTGTTATTTTTTATTAGAATATGACACAAGATTATGAAACCCATTTTATTACCGGGATTATTCTTATGTCCTTCTCTTATGATTGATTTCTATTTTTTAGATCACATTATCATGAATAAGTTTTAATGGGTGAAACCAGATAGAACTCCAATTAATTGGTTATTTTTTTAGACATATGAAAAATTATGTATGATATTAGGGATTAAACCTAATACATTACATTATATTGTACAAATTATGATATTTTCTATCCAATTACCCTGACTCATATATTTGACACGTTATATATTACCACCAATTTTTTTTGATTCCATGATCTTTTGATATCATTATCATTATAGTTTTATCATATATGATTACTATTTAGCAATCTCTTTTATGATACTATGTTATACTTTGGACTCAAAATTTTTGATTCCTTATCATGACTATTCCATTTTTGGAATTTTTAGAACACCCCATTACTTTTTGAATTTCCCCTGTTTTCCCAAATAGTTTAGGAGATCTAATGGATTTATTATATCATTATGTAAAATCAAATAAAATGTTTTATATATGTATCATATAGATAAATTAAGAACATGGTCTTAAAAAACACTTGGACTTGTGATATTTGGGATGTAATTAACGGATTTTTTTTGTGAAAAATCATGCAATAATATGTCTAAATGGCTCGAGTCACTCTAGGAAGAACTTAAAGAGTGGTTATGATTCCATTTTCAATAAAAAAAATTATATTGTAATACATTTGGTAGTTGTTACACAATAAATATGAATATCATTTCATAATATCAAAGCATGCCTCAATGAATGGTGTATGTGACAAAAACACTTACCTTTTACTTGATGTCATTTAATGTTCTCTATCATCTTGGATAATAACATAACTAGGAAAATTACATAATTCATTACCATAATCATTAAAAATTAAATTTATAAATATCATTTTTATATTTCCCATACATTCATATTATTTTGCTTTTATCTATATTCAGAATTTGGTGACAGTAATATAGTTTCATAAAAGTGGTGTCAATATTTATTACATTCATAAATATTATCGTTCCTTAAACATTCAGTGTAATAAAATTGCATATTTATAATTATCATAAAATATAAAATTTAACTCACTGGATATTTTGGCTACTATACATGAATTTGAAGTAGATGATAAGTGTGTTTTAAGGAATTTTTTTTAAATAAATAGTGGTATCTTAATTAGTTAGTTTAATTTCAATTTTATTATTCTAGAACCAAAGTAAATCATTATTTATTCATTTTTTTATATATTCAATATTAATATTCTCATGTTCATCCATGACATTATTTTATGTATTTTTTATGTGGGTGGTCAAACCAACCCAAAAAAACACACCATAATTTGATTTATGGATATGAATTAGTTAAACAGTAATATCACTATTCTATATGTAAAATTTTCTCAATTTGTTTTTATAAATGAAATATATGTAATGATATAAATAATTATATGATTAAAATAATTTATATTAATCCATTACTTAGAATAAAAATATCATTTTACTCTTAGTGTGATTTATTTAATGTGGTTAATTTTATATTGATTTGTTATTGTTTATATAATTCATATCATATCATGTATAAATTAACATATCCATAAAAATTAAAATAACATCATATTTAACATTTTAAATAATTAATAAATTCTCCCATTGAAATAAATATATAAAACTGAAGACTTTGTTCCCTGGAGGATGTAATCTATAAGAAACCAAGATATTTTAAAAGAACATTATGTTTAATAGGGTATACAACATGAAATACTGATCATTAATAAACCATGAAATATTATTATTTTATGACCATTAAAACATATCTATGTAATTAGTAGGTGTTAATATATTCATCCATATTATGTAATATATGAAAATTTCGAAATCATTAAAAAATATGGGATTTTTCTTCTAAATAAGATGTAAAGTTTCTATAATGCTATTTTATTTATCAAAAAGCATTAATATTTAAACATGTGGCAAGATATTATAAATTTAAAAAGGAATATTTAAAAAAATTATTACATTTAAATAATATTTTTTCAAAATCTGTATATCAAAATTGTCATTTGGATTTTTTTGATATTTTAATGAAAATATTGATATTCCACTGAATAGAAGAAACACTGATTTTAAATGAAAACTAAATTTTTGTTTCAATATTTTCATAATTTTTTTCAAATGATAAAAAATTATTTTTATTTCACATGTATTTTTGATAATCCAATTATTTTTTTGGTAATATTTTTTATTTTTTATTTTTTTAAATAATTTTTATTCATAAGAAATCATTTTAATGAAAAGTAAGCATGATAATTTTTAATTACCACTATAAAGGGTAAATGGGTATATTTATGTTAAATCACATGTGATGAGGATATAAAATAAATAATAAAATATTTATTATTTCATTGGTATATGAAGTCTACTATCATAAAAAATTCTAGAATATGATAGTTTATTTTCATTTAATATTGATTGTGTCATTTATAATATTTGTGTAAAGGATAAAGTCTAAATTTCCACTTTACATCTTTTATAATATATAATATTTTTTTCTAGGTATTAAAAAAATTTATTTTGGGATAAAAATAGTTAATTGTATAATTTAAAAGTTATTCATATCATGGTAATATATTTTTTAATTTTAATGAAGAAATAATTTCCTTAAGTTTTTATCGAATCATGACACAACCCTTATGTAAGGAGTAAACAAATCCAGTGAATGATTTATAAAAAACTAAAAGTAATATTTTTTTCATTAGATAAACTGTCCCATTTATTTTAAAGGCATATATAACTTATTTCAGTTGTGTTATTGTTTAATTTTCTAATTCCATTACTATTATGTCATTTTATGCATAAAAACATATATAAAGTTCTGAAAATTAAAATAAAATTATTTTATAATAAATAAATTTTATTAAATTATTCAAAATCATTAAAATAATGATAAATGGAAAGGGGTGAGAAATGGTATTAAATTTCAGAACATTTCTACTAATTATCAAATTTTCCACATATAACTAAAATTATAATATTTTAATATTGAATAATACATTAACATTATTAACGTTAAAATTGGGTAATAAAGGGGTTTGACTTCTTGATATGTTTTCAAGTGATACCTAAATCAGTATAAATTTGTTTTATTGATTATATAAAGATCATATCTTCCTTATATTATATTTTATATAATTTTTAATAATTTTACATGAGTCGACCCATTATATTACAATATTCCATATATTTAGAAAAATGACATTAATGGTATTTTATAAAAAATAAAACCTTATTAAAGTAATTTTAATAAATAAAATCCTATATAAAATTTTTAAAGGGATATGGATATTATGAGTTTATGTTTTTTTATAGTTTCTTTTTAAACCCCATAAAGAATAAAAAACATACATATCAGGGTAATAGACAAAAATGATTACATAGTGGTAAACTAAGTGATAATCATACCAACATTACCAAAACCTAATAAAATTTCATTCTATAATAAAATAATAACTTTTAATCATATTTTATTATAATTATATCAAATTCTAAACATTTTACTATTAAAATTAATTTATATTAATTTAACACTATGTAATTCCATGACTTCCCCCCTCACTTACAAAATGGGACCACCTCTCCAAAATTATCCATAATGTTTGAGCCATCTATTTTAGATAATACCTACTTTAATATAATCATATATTCAATAATTGGATTATTGATATTAATTTATCTTCAAAAGAAAACTCCATCAATGAATAAGGTGCATGATAAAATGGGTTCTCAATTGAGAGTTATAACTATTAACTAAGAATTTTCAATTTTATTTCTTCACCTTCCTACTCTTACTTGAAGGTGTCATGACCCCCTACCCACAATGTGTTCCCCTTTGGCGATGGAAAATGATAAAGATAGATAGTGACACCCAGAGTCTCGACTTTAGTATCTCCCGTGTTAGCAACTAGAACCGATGGTATAATAAACATGTAGATGGGAGGTATTAACATCATAGAGAAATTAATGCAGAAGAGATAGATAAGATTGACACAAACCAACTCTTTCTCAGGAAACAATATAAAAAAACCAATGTAAAAAAATATAATGTCATTCAATAACTGCTACAAATAAATGGGAAAACTGTATATACCAATATAAAGGATAATATAGTAGTGACCACAAATCCAAAACAACTCCTTCAACCCACAAGCTAGTAGTAACCAGCCTACTCTCCAACATAAACCAACTAACCTTATAAATAGTATATTAATACCTAGGTTTAGTATAATAGTATACTAATTAGGATCCTTAGTGGAGAATCTCATGCAAATGTAATGAAAGCATTCTATATCCCTGTGAACAATAAGAATAACTTAATCATCACCTAAGCAGGTATACTATGTTCCCTGCCTCACCATGGCTACTCTCACCAAGTAACACATAGAAGGGAATGAAATATAATAAATAATATTAAGGGTACCCCGATACCACTTCCTCAATGGTTTCCCTCTTTCTCCCAATATCGAACGTCCTAACCATCTCTCTCCAAAAGAATAACCCGAATAAATCTTGGAGAAGCACCACAAAATGCCCCTCATTTGGCACCCCACCATGTCCACATACCCAAAGTAACCTGGTTGTTTTTGAGAGTGAACACATTTCATATGCTGTATATCAAACATCATGTACTATACCATTATCTATCACATCCCATACACTGTGTAAGTATTCTAAAGCCATCACAACATATACATGGTACACCTATAGAAGTATATAGAAAATTGTATCCTGAATATATGTTTGTGAAATAACCAAAATCAATTACATCCCTCTACCCACATATTTGAGGAAACTGGCCTTCTTGCATACCGACATGAGTAACTACCAAGATAAGTGTGTGGGGTCAAAGGGGGTATCCAACCAAACATCATCCCATTAAGATGTTATAGAAAACACCCCCAGGGCTCAGAATCCCCATGGTTATAGTTTCCCAGTCTAAATGGGTTGAGTAACATATAGTATTTCAAAAATTATAAGATATAATATATCTCACAAAGACATTCAAAAAATATCCTAGTCACATACTAAACTGCATCTCATGGCACACATGCTCTCAAATACCACTAATAAGACTCGATATCCCATAAGCACAAAAACAATTAAAGAACTACAATAATTTACTTATCCCATTTTATCAATTTAAATTATTTTAATTAATTCTATGACAATTAATTAGCCATTATCATTTTCCACATTAAATTTTATTAGTATCAAAAAATTCATCATGCCCTCCTCGCATAATAAAACAAAGTCAATGTATTATTTGAAATATACCCTCAACATTTCGTCCTAGATAGCTTTAACCCCATGGGTGAAACAATTATTCATTTATTAACTACAATACAACTACATATATTTCAATATTTTTATATTTATAGGTATTATAAAAAATATTCAATGCTACAAAACCTAAGGGGATCAACATGGTTAGTAGAAGAGCTACCCATTGAGTCTCTTCCACCTATAGTAGGGGTGTACACCCATCCATCCATGAGACGATAAACACAAAAAGAAAGTGTAATATCCTAAATCTCTTCACCTCATTTGGTATTAGATTTATAAAAAACCAATAAGACAAGCAGTGGGGAATGTAAACTAGATAAATAAGTAACAGATTCAACAAGAAATCTGTATTCTTAACAATAGGTAAGCCACACTTCATTATATTCCATCATCTTTTGTGTCCTCCCCATAACATACATTCATAAACCGATTCATCAAACCGCTCTAATAATCAACTTATTCACCAATAAATGGTCCTCCCTACCCCACATACCACAACAACCCTCCATGTAATGCTATCCCAGGCTCACGTCACACTGGGCCCCTCTATCCCATATTCCACAAGTCTCATATCTAGAGCACATCACAATCAGTATGAACAAAAATAAAAATGGGATATCGACCCCAAATCAAGGAATTAAAACTTTATATACAATGAGGTCTCAAGGATCAATGTTTAAGGCACATGGACTTTACACGAAATCTGGAAACTCATTCCATATTGAGGTATAATAATTTATCAGACAACCGGTTCTTATTCTATATATAATTAACTAAATCATTTTTCATGTTCCAAATACAAGAAACCTAATAAAAAAGATTTGTATGCTATCAAAAAATAATGAAAAAAATAATTTAACATGCCTTTAAAACTTTTATCAACAAGCATCAACATTCTTTCGATTCATTAACAAATTACATGTAATATGGATATTGTATCAATTTTATTAAAATAAAATTAATATAACTACCAGATTCATTAACCAACATCATAAATCCTAATACAATTTACTATAAATTAATTCTAACTTTTTGTTCTTTACCCATTTCTATAAATAACGGCATGATAAACAAGAGAAGCATTGATATCACACTATCTAGTAAATTAATAGTCAATAACATTGCGAAGAAATTGATACCAATTCTTTAATCAATTTCAAACAATTATTTTTTCAATCACATTTTGATCAATGGACAAAATCAGGACATCTATACGTATTCACATAAATATATAGAGAATATGTGAATCCCCTACCTTGAAATATTTTCAACATTAATTGAATAAGGATGGTACAACATAATGGATCATGATCACCCTCCCGTAATGACTACTTCAACCCGAGGATGCCACATCACCACTATACAAACCAACAACATTGAAATATCTATTAGAACTATAGGATGTCACACACCAATACATATAAATGATAAACATAGAGAAAAAGATCAATGAAATCAACACAAATGGTTGTATATCGCACTTTCAATTTAATATAGATTGGTAAGGACTGAAAGAGGGTGTTAGAGATTTGTCATTGATGAGGGAATCCCAAATATTATAAGGAGAGGGTTGTTGGGTCACCTGGGGTCAAGTGAGAGGTACTAGGACCATTGGTTATGAATATAAATAGATGATGGAAAACACATAAAACATAAAACATCGAGGTATTACATGGAATAAATGACCCATTCAAGTCATATAACCCTCAGGTTTTTGGTATCTCCAAAATAAACATCACCTTAGTGCATTATTTTAATTTTATGACCCAAAGTATTTCATGCCATTAATACCTCTTTAATGCTATGTAAAAATACTCACATCATGATTCTATCCAGGATAACATGTGAAATGAGATTTTAGATCTTGTAATATAGTTACATGCCATGTAATCTCCCCTTTCCAACCTTTACTTAATAGAACTTCTTCAAACATCATTTGAGCCTCCTCTACGCACTATTATCTTCAAAAAATGCTAAGGGTCAATCCATGTGGATCTGGGAACCTACCTTAGATACCTCTAAAAACATTATCGTCCCCTACAATCCAATGTCATACTAGAGATAATTTAGAAAAGAGTTCATCTGAAAAATCCACCCTCTGAGATACCTATCACTGATTTCTGCAACATAAGAGGTCACCACCTTAGTTTATGAACAAGTGAAAAATTTGAAATAACCATAACCAAATCATGAACAAAGTCTAGGGGGATATACCACTCCAAAGAGATCATGATATGTTATAAAACAAGGAAAATAAATATCATAAACAAAAAGGGTATACATCCACCAAAAAATTGTTTCTACAAGAGAATATCTATTAATCAAATGGCTTAGGGTACTGAGCGTATATCTGTGACTCATGATCTTAGGTAATCTACTCCACACCACCATTCATATATATGAAATGAACCTTGGGGAATGTATTATCACACAACCATATTCTTATTGATGTCCTGGATATATATAAGAAACTCTTTAAATGGTCTCATAATCATCATCATCGATATCTTCCTAATAGATTATGTGAGTGTCATCATGCAGATACCGACAGAGTAGGGACATGTGAAAAACATTTTTTATCCAACTCATTTTTGGTGGGAGTGATAAATGATACGCCATGTCTCCAACATGAGAAAATCCCTTGAATGTCCCAAAAATGAAGAAGAAGGTTACTCCGATAAAAAATCCTTCACTTCCCTCGAATGGGAGTCACCTTCAAAATTATGTGTTCCACAATGCCAAACTCCAAAGGTCTCCTCCTATGATTGTAATTGATATTATGATTATCTTTAACTTACTTCATCCACTCACAAATCACCTGAACCATCTCCATCATTTTATATACCAGTACTGGCCTTAGAATTCTTAGCTCTCTGAGCCCAATCTAACACAATGGTGAATGGAAAGATTACCAATACAAGGTTCAAACAGCATCATACTAATGGTGGAATGAATTTTTTTATAGAACTCTACCAAACCTTGGGGCCTCGTCCATGAACTTCAAAAATCTAGTACACAAGAGCACAATATGGCTTCAAGAGTCTGGATGGTCCGTTTTGTCTGACCGTCCATCTGTTGATGAAAATTAGTTCTAAGGAAAAGTAGAGAACCATAATAATTTTAGAGACCTCTCTACACCCTCTAGGTAAAATGAGGATCATGATAAGAATTGATTCTCCTAGAAACCCTAGGGATTCAAACCACCACCTCAAGATACTTTTTTATCAAAAAATCTACTGATATAGACTCTTTGGTTTCTATGAAGTCAGATGATTTTATCAAATGATCCAATAACACCCATATAGTGTCATAGACCCGCTTCAGCTCGAAGAAAATTGGTAAAAAAGTCCATCTAGATGTCTTCCCAATTCCAATGATGAATATCTAACAGATGGAGTAAAGATAAAAGAACATGGTGCTCCACCTTCACCTTCTGGCAGACCAAAAACCGAGATACAAACTAGAAAATACATGCTTCAAACCAGGACACTATAACTGACCTCGCAAAGGTATGTACATCTTTTTTAGGCTGAGGTGTACCACTAAGAGTGAACTATTGAACTATATAATAACCATATCATGCAACTACAATGTAATAAAAATCCTTCCCTGATTCAACCCCTAGTGTTGTTCATGCATAGACCAACCATCAGGGGCCTCACCAAAAACAACTCGGTCTCTCTTGACCTCTCAAACTCTAGATCCACCTATCAGGACACTTCTACCTTCTACACCAGTGATGAAAACACCCTATTAAGGAAATAAAATCTACAC
The DNA here is from genome assembly GCA_963277665.1 of Viscum album. NCBI lineage: Eukaryota > Viridiplantae > Streptophyta > Magnoliopsida > Santalales > Viscaceae > Viscum > Viscum album. The sequence goes on along the minus strand of OY728129.1, from coordinate 579,307,078 downwards.
TAACATCTCCCATATCTTAATGTAATGCAGAAATCACTTCATTTAATCTCTAAGAACAACCTGATTCACGCACTGCATCACTACATGACTTCCTACTCAGTAAATTAGCTAAAACATTCCCCTTTCTAGGTGTATAATAAATATTGATTCTATTATACAATAAGAAATCCATCAACTGATATTGTCTCATGTTCAATCCATGTTGGTATAGACCATAACCTAGGACCTTTTGATCGATGAAGACCACAAAATTAACCCAAATGAGGTATTATCTCCACAATGTCAGGGAAAACACCACGGCCACCATCTCGAGATCATGGGTAACATTATTAAACTCATGGGAATATAACTATAGAGACCCATAATAATGGATTGATTTATGCTACATAATAACATATCCCAACCCAAGATGTGAAGCATCAAATAAAACCTCTAAGCTACACCTTTTATTGGAAATCATAGAAATGGAGCACTAACCAACATCCCCTATAGATACTAAAAAGAATCCTAACATAGATCAGTCTATAATAATGTGAGATCCTTTTCATTCAATGTTATTATAGGAGTCACAACCTAAGATAAATTATCTAAAAACCTCTTGTAATAGCCTTCAAGACCAAAGAAACATCTAATTTATGCCTCTAGATTTGGGGATACACATGGAAAAATGCTTTTATGTTCAATTGATCCACATGTACTCTCAAATGGTAACATGCTCTATGAAAAATACTTCTCAAGCTCAAAATTTGTAATTCAAAATCTTCCCAAATAGCTTTTGTTGTTGAAGAACACCTAAAAATGAATGTAGATTTTATTCATGCTTCACCTCATATGTTGAGTACACAAGGATGTTGTCAATTAAAACAACCATGAATTTATATATGAACTAATATATCACATATTTCATTAAACCCATGAAAAAAATGGATAATCAATCACACTGAATGGTATCACAGTGACCTCATAATTCCCTTGACGACTACATAAAGAATTCTTTGGGATATCTATCTTCATCAAAAACATCTAATGATATGCTGACTGAAAATAGATCTTGGAGATCCAAATTTCACACATTAGTTGATCGAATAAATAATAAATCTGTTGAAGAGGATAGAGGTTGTTCAATATCACTTGGTTCAAGATATTATAATCGATACCCAACTATATAATGAATTTATCAATCTTCATGAAAAAAACTGGTGCACCCTAAGGTGGGACACATGGCTGAACAAATCCTTGCCACAACAGACCATCAAGTAATATACAGAGATATCACAACTCAAAAGGTTCTATATTATACAAATGCATCGATATAAGAGACGTGGCTAGCTATAGCTCGATGCAGAACGTGATCTCTCATCGAAGGGGTAACACTATAAACTTCTTTAGAAGTACATAAGGGTACACATATATGATCCTGAATAAACAAACTAATTAACCTTGAACAAACTCAGCATCATATCATTCATCATGGATGAAAAGGTAGAAAAATGACACTGACCCATATGAGGGTCATTCTCTTCAACAAATAGTATTGTATCTCCATCATCATTGATAAATAATACTAATCCTAAAGTAATCGATGGAATCCTTCAAAAAACAAAACAAATCTATGATGAAGTTAAAATCATATAGTTGTATCTATAAACATATGAAATATCCCCTAGAGAAGTGTTTCCATAGAACTTGCTCATAGTCTCCACCTACTTCATACATGTCTTCTCGACCTCCAACTAGCAAAGTTTACACCAAGAAAAATGGAATACTCTCGACCTCAATTCCCAATTCATGGAAATTAGTAGGTGATATGAAATATTGACTCTCTCCAGAATTAACCATGGCATGAATCCAAGTAGAAAAAAAGATAAGGGTACTTCTAACATTGATTGGATTGCCAAGAGAAAGAAAAGATAATGGCTGAAGCAGGCCATGACCTTCTCCGTGACCTCTATGACCCTACTGAAGACTACCTACATGGACACGCTCTACTCTTAGAGGACATGGGGCTTCATAGGTATTTCTTCTACCTACCTCATCTTGTCTCTGCAGATCCCAAACTATAGAAACCTAATGCTACTGCCTTGGTCAGAACTGTCGAAATGGAGGAACCTGGAGTGGAACACCTAACACACGTTGATTTCTCAAAAATGCTTGGGCACTCTTGCTGCTGATGAACATGGCCTCCATAAGAAATAAATATGTCTAATTCTTGAGAGATAAATCCCCAAGATAAACCATATTATGAGGGATGAAACATACAACTAGCTGACTAAATGAACTTTTCCCTCAAAACAGATAACCCTAAACTGAACCTATCATTCAATATGAATCTTGATGAATCCCCTCTCATTACGATCTGGTTCTGGAAAATATTCTCTCGATGAACTCTTGTCTCTCTATTAGCTCGAGATATGTCTTCATTAGGAAAGGGGTGACCTGGCGCTGGATCTCTATATGTAAAGCCTCCTTGAAATGCCTCTCACTGGAATCCTCAAAAAGTAACAAGTCCGATGAATATGATAAAAAGTTCATGAAATGGTTATCAAACATTTGAATTCTGAAGATTCCCTACTGAAGTGTAAGAAGATCCTAATGACTGGTTGTCTTCTCAGTTGATGAAAGAAAATATAGGTTAAATCAATCTCAAATCTTCTCCCATGAGAAATATAACTCCTTGTGATCCCTGAGGAACATGAACCACCATAGACTCACATCTCCACGAAGCATTAACACAATGAAAAATAGCAAGTGATCTTTCTTAGAATGAATCATACTGAAGAATATATCACCCTTCTTCAACCTGTCTTTTCTGAATAAATCTGAAAAAAAAATCTCTCATACATCATTAGATTCTAGAATTGAACATCTTGGTGTTTCCTCCTCCTTGAGTCATTGTCCTCAACGTCTACACAATGGCGATCTGTTGGGGAAAAATGTTGGACATCCTTTGTGTGAACTTGATGAGGATGTTGACATGGAGACGTACCTATAAAACTTAAAACAAATAGATATCCTAAACCTAGAATATGCAAGACTTAAAATTAATTAATTTTTCTTTTTGATTTAATTTTAGGATAACATATCCCAATTTTTACCCACTCAAACACAGGTTAAATGAAGAATGGTGGTTGATCCATTTCTGGGTCTAAACCATATAATGTGTATCACCTCATTTAGAATCCACTGTTTTCTCATGGGTCCCTATATCAAATCACATGCGCCCCTAAATACCCCTATCTTAGTTAGTCTACGATTTATTCAACACTTTCTAAACACAGCGGACACAATTTCCCTACCAACCCATGCAACTTCACTTATGCCTAACTCCAATCTCCATCCAATACCTCAACCAATACTCCGTTACCAGTCATTCATGACACCATCCCCATAATGTATACCCCTATTGAGATTGAAATGGGAGAATAGCGATAGTGACCCTTGATTCCCCCACTAGTAGTCTTAGGGTGGGCGACTAGCAGCAATGGTATAATAATCATGCTGATGGGAAACATTAACCTCTTAACGGAACATATACAAAAGAGATATATAAGATAATAAATTACCAAATCCTTCCAAGACTTTAATATAAAAAAACGATGTTTAAAAATGTAATGTCTATAAAGAACTACTACAATTGAAAGAAACATAAGAAGTGCCAAATGAAATGTAAATACGACAGCGACCATGAATTCCATATATCTCTTAGAACCCACATGCTATTAGTAACCACCCTGATCTCCAACCTTCTCCAACTGTCTAGAAAAGAGATTTCACATATATATATGTTAGAATAATAGTTTACTCAGCAGGATCCAGCTCGACGCTTAACATCCAAATGAATAGAAATCCTGCTATAGCATAATAAACATGAAGCGATACTAAATCGTCATCTAAACATGTAAAATATGTTCCAAATTCACCATGGATACTCTAATCAGGTATCAAATATAAGATAATAAAATATAATAATGAATATAATGTTTAATCCATAATCTCTTCCCCACAGGTTTCTTGTTTTGCCCCAATGTCGCACGTCCTAAGCATATCTCTCCCAAAGGAAATCTTGGAGACACCTGGGTGAAGAAAAACAACATGTACCTCTTGCAACACAACACCAAATCCACATACCCTAATGCAAATAAGTAAATTTCTGGAGCCACCGCAGCTCATATAATGTATATCATATGTCATGTATTATAACGCAAGCCATCAAAACCCATACACTTCATAAGGATCATCAATCCATCAAACCATTTATATGTTACAACAATAGTATTATATAGGAAATTATATCTAGAATATAATTGTGTTAAATAAACCAAAGACATTACAACCCTCTACAAACATATTTTTGAAAAAATAATATTTATTCTACTCGTACATGTAACTACCATGAGATGAGTGCAGTGTCAAATGGAGTAGTCATACATCCATCCTCCCACTGAGATGTTGGTGAAAACTCCCCTAGGGAATAGAATCCTTGGGGTGTCTGTTTCTATAACTGACTAGGTGTAGTAATGTATAAAAATCGAATATTTATAGGATATAATATAGAACACAACCACACTATCGTCATAACCTAGTCATAGTCCCAACTATAGGTCATGTCTCTTGTACTCCCAACTGACACAACTAAGACAAGATATAAAATAAGAACACAACCAAATAAAGATATAAAATCAGATAATTATACATTTTTTCGATTTTCACTTTACATTAATAAATTTGTTAACCATTAATAAACCAATATCATTTTCCATATTACATTTCTTTAGTATCAAAAAATGTCTCATGCCCTACTGGCATAACCAAACCAGGTCCATGACTTCTTAAAAATTCGACCTCAGCATTGCATCCCAGAAAGCTCCAAGAACATGGGTGAGACAATTATTCCTTTATTAATAACATTAGAAAATTACATATTTCCATATTTAAAAATTTACATATATCTAGGAAAAAAATTTGTGCTTCCGAATATAAGGTGCTCAATAGGGTGAGTAGATGAGCTACCCATTGATTAATTTCCACATATAGTAGGAGTGTAGACTCATCCTTCATCGACAAGCTAAACATGGAAAACATATGGAATACCCCATGTGTATTCTCTTCTTTCATAAGGAGAGTAATAAAAAAACACATACACCAAGTAGTGAGGAATTTAAAGAAGATGAATAACCAATAAGTTCTATAAGAATCTACTTACATAGCAATGGGATTGCCCTACTTCAACCCATTCAATTGTCTCTAGTTACCTCCCTAAAACCCAAAACCATAAAATAATGCACCTCACAACTCTAGGCTGCAACTGTTGCAACAAAAACTGGACCTCCCTGCACCACATACCATAACAGCCCTGTAGGCTTATCCATCCCAGGCTCACATCACATCTGGGCCTCCCTTCCCGGAAAAGCACTAGTGTGTATCCATAGAAAATCATAAGATATAATAACTTACATAGAAAAGGGATATATATCCCAAAGTAAAGAGTTTACCCTTTTCACACAACGAGCACTCCAAATCCAAAGAATAATAAACTTAGCCTTTAAAAGGAAGTGAGAGACTCATGACCTACAAAGGAATTATATATTATCACACAAATGGTTTTTATTCCATATTGAATTAACAAATTAATTATTCTGCTTCCATCTATAGGGAACCTATGAAACAAGTTTCTCAAGATGTATAAAAATTAATTAAACAACTAATTTAGCATGACTTTAATACTTTTATCAATATGCATAAACATCCTTCCGGATAAATAAACAATTACATTAAACATTAATACTGCATCCTTTTGATTATAATCAAATTACATTAACAACTAGATTCATTAACATGCCTCATTAATCTTAAAATAATTAATTATAAAATAATTATGACATTACTTTCTTGACTAATTTCGAACAATAATGATATTCTAAACAATAAAATCATAGATATTACACGATCTACCAAATCAAGAGGAAGTAACATTGACAAGAAATCAATACCAATAATTTAATCTGGTTTAAATAATTATTATGTCAATTTCATTATGATACATGGGATAAGTAATGCTATCACTATGGTAACAAGTAAATAAATATGGAATTATTGAATCCCCTGCCTTAGAAGGTTTTTAACATTCATTGCATGATAACATCCAAACGCAACAAATCACAATCACCTCCCATGCATCAAATGCATTCCCCATAGGATGTTGCAACAACAAAACACCAACCACCAACTGCAAAATATCTATTATAACCATAGAAGATCATGTGACATTACATGGAATGGAGGAAATGGGAGAAATGAATCGAATAAACAAAAAGACCAATTGTAGATTATACCTTAGGCTAAAAATGGATTGATATGGATTGAAGGAGGGATTTGGGAATCGATCCTTCATGATGAAATCCCCAAATAATAGTAGAGCAGGTCATTGGGTTGGTTGAGGTCGAGGGAGAGTTGCTATAGACATATTTTTTAACAAAAACATTGTGGAGGGAAAAAATTTAAACATACATCATCAAGGTATTGTGAAATCTCATTTCACATCATCTAACCCTCATGTTTTGGGTTTCATTGAAAAAATCATCACCTTAGGGCTTTATTTTATTTTTTAGAACCCGATGTATTTCACAATATGAATCTCTCTTCCACACCATGTAAAATTATGCATGTCATGGATCAATCCAAGAAAACCCATGATATATTATTTTAGGTCATTTAGGGTAGTTACATGATGTGTAGTATCCCATTATAGATTTTACTTATTGGAACTTCTCCAAATATCTTTTGTGCCTCCTCCGAGCACTTCGATCCTCAAAAACACAGAAATGGTCAATCCACATAGATCTGAGCCCTTTAAAAAGGTATATATTAAAAAATAATAAGATAGTTATCTTAATGATACTAATTAATTATTATGTATATGAAACAAAAATTATCCATCTTATTTTCATCCTATAGAAAGAATTAACATTGCTCATATGTTCGTATGACAAACCAACTTCACGAAGTGTTGTAATTTTTTTCATATCCCCATTTACATGGATGTTTATAATGATTGATTTAGTAATATATATGTTATTTATAATATTGACAATATTATTTTATGATTAAATATTATTTACTTATCCCTAATTCTATCCATAAATAAATAGAATCAATATTCATTAATATGAATGAACTACTATCTCTAAAGAAAATATAAATAATTATTATAAATTTTATAAATATTAATATATATAATGAATATAAATGATATTTATATAATGTTTAATACTATATAGATTTTGTAAACATGATTAATGAACAAGTATAATAACAATATAACTGAAACAGTAACAAAGAAAGTTGAAATAGTTAAAACTGTGAAAGAATAAAAGAAATAAAGAATTATTAATAAATAGATATTAAAATTCTATAGGTGTCTCATATATGATATAAAAATTATTTAAATTAATATAGTAAACAATTCTAACAAAATAATATTTATTATAAACTACGTTAGATCACATTTGATTCATGCATATCTTGAGGTAAGTGGTTTATGAAATAATCACATTGTAAACCAGCATTATTTATGATTTAGATTATGATGATGAACTTTCAAGATCTACCTCTCTATAATCCAAGGATTATTCATCTACAAAATTTCTAACTATGTATTACATTTTTTTTCTTTTATATTTCTCACTTTATAAACTCAATATACTGAAATAAAATTTTTGTTAAAATTTAATTTATTTCAGTCTTCATTCAAAATACTTTTTCAAACATATCAATGTTTTCTAGAAATGATTATAGGAATATTATTATGATCTTAATAAATTTTTTTAAATTAATTTGAATTTTTTTTAACAAAATAGGTTAAAAATAATCTTCATGTCATTTTCAAAATGAGTTACTTTTCATATTTACAAATTACATATAATAAATATTTCTTTTAATGTATATGGGATTAAAAGAATTTAATTCCTCTATGAACACTCAATTCATCAAAGTGTACTTAAAAAATATACAATGTTGTTTCCAATAAAAAAATTTCCTCAAATATATCAGCAATTTTTATAATTTAAATAAGTAATTTAATGTATAAAAGTATATTTTCCTAAATAAATGTTCCAATGATATTTTGGAATCATTTAATATTTCTAATAACTTATTTGATATTACATGTGATTTATTCAGTATATAGTCCAATGATATCAGCCTTATTATTTTTTCATGATCTTTAATGTTTATTTTGATAATATATTTATGAAAACCATAAATGTTCACAATGTTATTTTATGAGAAAGCATTGATTTTTTTATGAAAACCATTTAATTTCTATGGGTTATGATATATAATTAACAATTTATGATCTTTTGGAAGACATATATTTGTTTTACATTTTATGATACGTCGACCATGAATTATATATATTTATAATGAATTTGGTATGTCATGATATATAATGGGTACTTATTGGAGTGGCAGTAAATAAGAAAATATTTTAAATCGAGAAAAATTCATTAAAGTAGGTCCTGATTTGTCTATATAGAGGGAAATGATGTAGTTGTGTTAAAATATTGTTTAATGAATTTTAATCTTTTGAATATTAGACAACATTAATTAGTTTTAATATCAATATAAAGAATAGTGGTGGATATATAGATCATTTCCATATTCTCCTGTAATATAATTATTTAAATTGTTCCACAAACATCCTCAATTCAACTGATATCTCATTGATTATTATAATGTAGTTATATTATTTCAAATAGAATTATAAAAATACTATAGTATCTGCTATAAATTCTTATATTGAAAATTGAATATCTATAATCACCATTAAATTATCATAATACATTATGTCACATTGAGTGATTTAAAACTATGTGGATTGTGTGTGGAATCCTAATTGTGAGAATTAAACAATGTAAAATCATAAACTAGAAGAAATACCTAACATACTAATACCATTGACGTCTCTATTGTTTGTAATAATTTAATTTTGCAATTAGGATATATTAATTAGAGGAATGAGGGAATTATCCATGAAATAATCAGAAATGGCATAAAAGTCCATCATCATTGTTTTTCTAAATTGAAACGAATGGATGCAAGAACATTAGTATTGAGTGATTCTACAAGAATGAATAAACATGATAAAGAATACTTAATATAGTAAAACCCTAATATATTTAATTAATAATTATCAAGAATACCTAGTGAAATTTAAGATTCTCTATGATAGGGTAATGGTATACTTAAACAACATTAGGAATGTTCCTCAAATTTCCATCATTAGTTGGGGACATATTTTTTTGTTAGATAATCGACACGTGTGTAATATTGAGGGCCCCAAAAATAATTCACTAGAATCGAATGTATTCTCCAAATAATTCAAGATCCACTTGTGATCAACCACTATAGATATTAATTGCAAATAAAATCAATGAAACAAATCATAGTGGATGTCATCCTCTTTTTTAAGGATGAAGATTATGAATTTGTGATTCTGATTGGATTTTGGGATATGAAATGTGGGTATCCATATTGGGTTTGCTTCCATAGAACATAGATAATATAAGCGTATTCTCGAATCCACAAGCTTAAAATAAGAGTCAAACGACGTCCCCATTAGACTACAAAATAAAATATAATGTAATAATAAATATGAAAAGTATGAATATTAGATATTTAGATTTATAATTGGATTTCAACCATATATTTTGGATTGGTTCAAGGAATTATGAATATCCAATCATTGAATTCGAATTAATTGGTTCATATCAAGTAGTGATTATTAATCTATTCATACATGGTATCTCTACTCATCATTCATACATGGAATGTTGTTCAACAAACACAAAAGGTATAGAGTACTAAATGGTAGATATCACATGTAGGATTAAATAACTAAGACAATGCAGAGATTTTAGTGTCTTCAACTATGTTGGTGTGGGGATAAATCCATTAACCTGAATTGGATTTATTCTAGTCATACAATGTATCAACCATCCATTAGAGGTTATTATTATCATTATTGTGTTTCATCTCTATATCAAGTGGTGTCGACATCAAATATAAATATTTGTGGTGGTTTGACTGATTGAACATGAATTTGTGTAGTGCATCTTGATTTGAGTTGGTAAATAATGTATCATGTTATCCTCATGAGGAATTTTATATTTGATGTTAGTGGTCTCAGATATTGTTTTAATGGACACTCATATTCTACCTACGTGTAATGAAGGCTCAGTATCGTCCATCAATAAAAAAAATATTATATGTGTTGGTCATCATGGGTGCATATCATATTGATGTTTGTATTTAGGTATTCCACTTTGGACTTAGTTTCATGGGGTGGCATGGTAGGTTACATATGTAATCTTAACCTATCGTGATGTAGAAGGGTGGTGCATAATCATTTGGAATGTGATGTAATGTTAGGATGATGTGGGTAAGTGTTTATGGGTAAGAACAATGAAGGACCCCGGGACACCCTAAGAGGGGAGGGGTGAATCAGGGTGACCACTTTTTCTTTTAATGTGATGGATATTTTTCCCACGTTGGTAGGAACTCGTTGAACCTGTATGATGATTATGATTAGAAAGCAAACATTCACATGCACAGAGGAGACACAACCCTTTTTACTTGGTTCACCACTAAGGGCTACGTCCAAGGAGCATACGCCGACAGGATGTCGGTCGTACCAAAATCCACTACGCTTCACTAGCTGTAGATTATAAAGGTTCGGGTACAGACTCTCTGTCCCAGGCTCACTGCCTTTACAATTGTTCAGGGATAGCTCACTGCGTCCCTCGGGTCACTCCTGTTGACTCCCCTAGCTCACTGTCGTTGGTGAAGTCTCACTCAGTTTATAGACCTGAAGGTCTCTTCATCATTTGCATAAGAATGCATCCTTTGTTGTATGTAGATGCTCTATTGAAGTCTGATTCTCACCAGAAGCAGAATATCACTTTTCCTCGAATGTATCGGGTAGTCTCCTGGCTTTCGTGCAGCTCCAAACAGGCCGGCGGGCTTCAGCAAAACCTGGCGTGCTTCTCCAAGCCGGACGCGTAAGTCCCAATACGGCACGCAAGTCCAGACTGGCGCGCAAGTTTCACCAACGCACCTGCACGACGCTTCCTTCCCCGACAACAAACTTGCGCGGTCCACTTCCTTTCTCTCCCAAACCGCCTTGGGCGCTCAGCAGACAACTGGCGCGCAAGCTCTACTTGCGCGACTAAACTACCACCTGCGCGGCTCAACCACCTACACGACGAGAGCTCGAACAATCTCCAAGTCTTGAACTCCGTGGTAAAAGAGGAGGGTTGGTCCAGTATTTATAGTCAAACTGGACCCCCTGCGCGGAGGCGCGCAAGTCCCTCAGCGGCGCGCAAGTCTTGTCTCCAGTAACCTCTGTCGCGCAACTCACTTGTGCGACCCAACCAATACTTGCGCGACCTTATTTCCTTAGCCAAATTTTTAAGTTCTGATCCTCAAAAACATATGGCGTTCAATTCTTTTATCCTCCAAGAGCTCGGCGCGCAAGTACCTTTGCCAAAAACACTTTACTTTATTGGCCGATTTTCAGGCCCAAGAATTTGGCAAACACTAGGAAACGGTGCCACCTTCACTACTATTTTCTGCTTGAACTGTATGATCTCTTTGTTGGTACACATCCTGAAATTCCACTGAGGATTGACAACAAACACAAACCATACTCCAAATCATGCTTTGAAGACCCTGGTTCCAAAAATCTCCCCCTTTGGGTTTGTTGGCAATCAGAATAAATTCAATAGATCTCCAACCATGAGCAAACCCAAAACGCAAGAATCAAATCAGCCAACACTCTAAGTCTACGTGAGCAATGCTAGGTGTAGAAGACAAGAGAGGAAGCTTTAATTCGGTTCCGATGTTTTGAAATTCTCCATGACACCCGATTGTATCCTTCTTATACTTCTCATCACAGAAGCATAGCTTGAATTGGGTTCCGGTGTTCTGAAATTCTCCATGACGCCCGATTGTATCCTTTTTATACTTCTCATCACAGAAGCATTTCTTGCCTTGAATTTATTCCTTTCTCCCCCATTGACAATAAAACCAAAGACCGATAAGTTGTTCAATGTTCAGCTCAAGCCATACTCCCCCTGGATAGTATCTCCCCCAAAAACCTGCATCACAGCCATAAGCAGATAAAAACATTTATAACAAATGGGGAGAGGGGATTTCCGGAGCCTCCTTATGCAGTAGGAGGTGGTTGAACACCGAGGTTCAACCGATGCTTCTCAAACACAGCCGTAGACAATGGCTTGGTCAGAATATCAGCCACTTTCTCTTCAGTTCCAACATGATCCATTCTAATCACGCCTTGTTCAACCTTTTCTTTGATAAAATGATACCATATTTCAATATGTTTTGTACGAGAATGCTGAACCGGATTCTTCATAAGATCAATTGCGCTTTTGTTATCACAGTAAATCACCATTGGTTGCTTCACCTTATCACCAATATCTATTAATTACTGCTTCATCCAAAGCAGTTGAGTGCATGCCTTTGTGGCAGAGATATACTTAGCTTCAGCAGTACTAAGAGATGTACTTTCTTGTTTCTTGCTCAACCAGCCAACACATTTCTGCCCAATATAGAAAGCTCCACCACTAGTGGACTTTCTGTCTACCACATCACCAGTCCAGTCAACATCAGAAAATGTGGATAATTCACTGTCCCTGCCTGCAGCAAAAAATAACCGGAAATTATGTGTACCTTGAATGTACCTCATGATTGTTTTTTACTTCCGCCATATGTTCCTATTTTGGATTACTCTGAAAGCGGGCCGCAAGGCATGTGGCAAAGACAATATCTGGCCTTGTCGCTGTCAGATACAGTAGGATTCCAATGATCCTCCTGTACATGGTTGGATCAACAGAGTCCCCATCCTCATGCTTTCCAAGTTTAGTTCCAACTGCAATTGGAGTTGACATTGGTTTGGAGTCTTGCATATTGAACTTCTTCAGTAGCTCTCTTGCATATTTTTTCCTGAGAAATGAAATTGTATTCCTTCTTTTGAATCATCTACAGCCCCAAGAAATATGTGAGCTCCCCAATCATAGACATTTCAAATTCTTATTTCATGTGGTTGACAAATTCATCCACTGATTTCTGCCTATTGCCACCAAATATGATATCATCAACGTAGACAAGAACCATGAATTGATCTTTTGGAGAATTCTTCACATAGAGATTGTGATCAACTCCTCCTCTTTTGAATTCCAACTTATTGAGATAATAATCCAGCCGTGAGTACCACGCCCGTGGTGCCTGCTTCAAACCATAAAGAGCTTTCTTCAGTTTGCAGACCTTTGATTCATCAGTATCCAAAACAAAGCCCATTGGCTGTTCAATATAGACTTCCTCTTCGAGTACACCATTCAAGAATGTTGTCTTGACATCCATTTGATATACTTTATATCCTCTTTGGAGTGTCATGGCAAGGAAAAGCCTGATTGACTCCAGTCTAGCTACTGGAGAAAAGGTTTCTTCAACATCAATCCCTTCAATCAGGGAGTATCCTTTACATACCAGTCTTGCCTTGTTTCTGATGACACTTCCATGCTCATCAAACTTATTTTTGAAGATCCATTTGGTACCAATCACATTGTGACCTTCGGGTCTCTGGACAAGATCCCATGTCCGATTCTTGTCAATCTGATCTAACTCTTCATTCATGGCTTTTACCCAGGATTCATCCTTTGCAGCTTCTTCAAATGAGGATGGATCCACAACAGAAAGAAATGCAGATTGCGTGTTATTCCTAATCCTCCTTGTTTGAGTGGGTGCAATCCTGTCCCCAATTATGTTGGATGGATCAATCTCAGCTCTTAGAACTCTCCTGCGAGGTTCAGTAGCATTTTCTTCATCCATAGTTTCTTCTTCAGATTCTTCTTCTAAGTCAACATCATGATGTGACTGCTGAGTGTTTTGAACAACTTCATCTATTTCTGCACTTGTATTTTCTTCACGTTCACATTCTTCCTGACTTTCCATCACATCAGCATATGACGTCCTTGAAGAATTTGTGGTTTTCTCTTCAATTATCTTAACATCACTACTTTCCACAATTCTTCCCAAATGCTTGTTGAAACATTTGTAGGCTTTGCTGTTCATTGAGTAACCATGGAAAATTCTTCCATCTGCATTGTCGCCATATTTCCCTTGATTTCCTTCTTTGTTCCTGATGAAGCATTTACTTCCAAAGACACGAAAGTATTTTAGAGAAGGCTTCCGTCTATGCCACAATTCATACGGTGTCTTCATCTCACCCATATAAAGTCCTGTTCAATTCTGAATGTACACTGCAGCTTGAACATCCTCTTTCCAGTAATGTCGTGGAATACGACTCTCAATCAGCATAGTTCGTGCCATGTTGTTCACCTGTCGATTCCTACGTTCAACAACTCCATTTTGTTGTGGAGTTCTCACAGCAGCTACCTCATGCTGTATCCCATGATTCTCCAGATAACTCTCAAATTCAATAGACGTGTATTCTCCTCCATTGTCAGATCGCAACACTTTGATTGTTTGTCTAATATCATTCTCGGCGATTCGCCGATATGTTTTCATGCAGTCAAGGACTTGTCGTTTCCTGTGAATGACCATCACACATGCCATTCTACTGTAATCATCTATGAAAAGGACAAAGTACCTTTCTCCATGTGTTCCGGCAACATTTATTAGACCACAAACATCTGTATGAATCAGATCAAGAAGGTGAGACGCCCTTTTCTTCTTTGGCCGATATGAACTGCAGACCAGCTTCCCACGAATACAAGCATCACAAGATTTTTCACGCTCACGCTTCAAGTTGGGAATGTCTATGACAATTCTCAATTTTGATATTTTCTCCATGTCTTGTTGATTGATGTGTCCCAATATCCGATGCCACGAATTGTTTTCTTCTTCAACAGTCATGTAACATACATTTTCTTCACTATCAACCTGATACAAGTTGCCTTCTGTTCTGCATCCCTTCATAAGTGAATTATCGGTTTTTCCCTTGATAGTGCAGCCTTTCTGATTAAAAGTAACTATAAGTCCTGAGTCACAGAGTTGACTCACACTGAGGAGATTATGACGTAGGCCATCTATATAAAGGACTTCAGTATTCTTCAGTTCTCCATTAGCTAATTTGGTACTTCCACTCCCTTTGATCTTCAGAGCCCCATCATTACCAAATATTACTGTACCATCAACATTTTTTATGATGTTCGTTAGTAGACCGGCATTATCGATCATATGAGATGAAAAACCGCTATCCAGAATCCAGGTACTGTTGTTCTTTGTAGCTTTGAGGGCTACCTCTGCAAGGTTCTATTTCTCAATCTTCTTCCTTTCCTTCCATGAGACATTAGATTGAGTATATAGAACTGATGGTCTTTCCACTATCTCTTCCGCATACTCAGGTTCTTCATAGTCAAAGTCTTCTTTGAGAGGTGATACCCTGTTTGAAAGAGCAACACTGTCTTGCTGACGAGACTTGACCTGTCTTGAACTTCGGTATGAGGTGTCTATGTCCCTTCTCTTCCTGCAATTAACGGCCTTGTGACCAAAGTTAGAACAATGAAAACAATATCCATAGAAATTATTTCTTCTATAAGAATTAGGATATGAAATTGTTCTCCTTTGTTGAGAATATATATCTTCTCCATTCAGATAGCTTCTTGCCTCTTCACAATAAGACATGGTATGGCCCAGATAGCCACAGAACTGAAACTTCATGAGAGGAAATGTCTTCTCACTTGAATTTCTCCTTATTCTTTCTTCCTTGGGAGAATAGTAAGACTGTCTGTCATTTTTGAAAGTTTGAGGATAATTTTCAGGTCTCCTTTTAGTTTGGATTGAGGGTTCCTTTTTCAGCACTCTAGGCAATATTTCAACATGTTCAACTTTCATCTTATCTTTCTTTTTGATCTTTTCACTTCCAGCATATGATGTCTCAGCCTCACAGCCAATTCCACTCTTTCCCATGCAAGCGGGTCTTTGATCACTCAAGATTTTTCCAACCTCATCTGAACCACACTTGGATCTTGCTAGTAATTATGCATCTGAGAATCTTCCAAACTTTATTTTCTTCCGTGATTCTTTTGGAACTGATTCAGTCTCCAGTTTACTCCTTAGAGTAACTACTTCCTCCTCAAGACCCTCAGCAGTCTTGGATTTTTCATCCAGTCTGGATGTGAGGTCATTGATGACCTTTGCATGCTCTTCAATTATCAGCTTCAGATCAACTACATCATCATTGCTTTCAATTATTTTAGACTGTACCTTCACAAATTCTTCCAGTCGTTCAATTTCAGCTTCAAGATGATCAACGTATTCAATTGATTCTTCTACAATTGATTTCCACTTATTGCAGCTCTTACATTTAATCTTAAGCTTACTAACCGCATCCTTAAGCTTCACCTCAGGATCTACACAAGTTCTCAATTGTTTTTCTCCATCAGTATCTTCTGACTTTTCAACAGTGGCCATCATAGAAGCATGGTTCCCAGTTTTGAATTCTGGTTCTTCTTCATCACAGAATTCATTATCATCTTCTTCCTCTTCACATAAAAAACTCTTCCTTTGCATTTTTTTTACCAGATTTGAAGTCTCCCTTTTTGAAGAACCTTCTATAAGGCTTCATGATGTTTTCATCTTCACTGTCATCTTCATTGATATTCTTCAAGCACTGAGAGGCAATGTGCCCAACTTTTCCACAACGGAAACATGCGAGAGGTAACTTCCTTTTGAATTTCCCTTTCCCCTTCTGGAACTTCTTTGAAATAAGAGAAAGAATTTATTTCTCTTCGTCATCATCACCGCTACTATCCTTTGATATTTTCAATTTATCCATGGCCTTGAATGTCATTTCCTTGCTCACCCGAGTCATAGCATCTTCTGGTTTGACTCTCATTTCATATGCTACCAAGCTGCTCAGTAGATCATCTAGAGAAAGTTTGGAAAGATCTATTTCCTCAAGGTCTGACACCTTCGCATTATACAGAGGTGGAAGTCTTCTTAATATTTTCTTTACAATATCAATATCTTTGATTTCTTCTCGTAGACCCCGAACTACTCCAACCACTTCAGTAATTCAATTGAAGAAAGAGTCTGCATTCTCGTCTGGATGCATCTTCAGATCATCAAACCGATTGTGTAGCACTTGTAGTTTCGCCTCCTTCACTTTGCTATCTCCTTCATAAATATTCTCAAGTTTATCCCACATGGATTTTTCTGAGGTGAAATTAATAACCTTCAGGTAGATCTGACCAGAAAGGGGTGCAGTGAGAGCATTCTGTGCTTTAGCATCTACATCAAGAAGTTTCCTGTTTGTTTCAGTCATAGCCAGGCCTGTTGGATCAGTGACTTATATTCCTTGCACGGTAGAAAAAAGAACTTCCATTCCAAGAGATATTAGATGAGATATCATTCTGTTCTTCCATATCTATAAATTGTTTCCATCAAAGTGAGGGACTCCCATGATATTGACCGCATTTTCTATGAAAAAAATGGTCAGATTCAACACCAGCAACCTTTACGCTCTGATACCACTTGAAGGACCCCGGGACACCCTGAGAGGGGAGGGGTGAATCAGGGTGACCACTTTTTCTTTTAATGTGATGGACTTGTTCCCACGTTGGTAGGAACTCATTGAACCTGTATGATGATTATGATTAGAAAGAAAAAATTCACATGCACAGAGGAGACACAACCCTTTTTACATGGTTCACAACTAAGGGCTACGTCCAAGGAGAATACGCCGACAGGCTGTCGGTCATACCAAAATCCACTATGCTTCACTAGCTGTAGATTACAAAGGTTTGGGTACAGACACTCTGTCCCAGGCTCACTGCCTTTACAATTGTTCAGGGATAGTTCACTGTGTCCCTCGGGTCACTCCCGTTGACTCCCCTAGCTCACTGCCGTTGGTGAAGTCTCACTCAGTTTATAGACGTGAAGGTCTCTTCATCATTTGCATAAGAATGCATACTTTATTGTATGTAGATGCTCTATTGAAGTCTGATTCTCACCAGAAGCACAATATCACTTTTCCTCGAATGTATCGGGTAGTCTCCTGGCTTTCGTGCAGCTCCAAACAGGCCGGCAGGCTTCAGCAAAACCTGGCGCGCTTCTCCAAGCCGGACGCACAAGTCCCAATACGGCGCGCAAGTCCAGACTGGCACGCAAGTGTCACCAACGCACCTGCGTGATGCTTCCTTCCCCGACAACAAACTTGCGCGGTCCACTTCCTTTCTCTCCCAAACCGCCTTGGGCGCTCAGCAGACAACTGGCGCGCAAGCTCTACTTGCGCGACCAAACTACCACCTGCGCGGCTCAACCACCTGCGCGACGAGAGCTCGAACAATCTACAAGTCTCGAAATCCATGGTAAAAGAGGAGGGGTGGTCCAGTATTTATAGGAAAACTGGACCCCCGGCGCGGAGGCACACAAGTCCCTCAGCGGTGCGCAAGTCTTGTTTCCAGTAACCTCTGTCGCGCAACTCACTTGCGCGACCCAACCAATACTTGCGTGACCTTCTTTCCTTATCCAAATTTTTAAGTTCTGATCCTCAAAAACATATGGCACGCAAGTCTTTTATCCTCCAAGATCTCGGCGCGCAAGTACCTTTTCCAAAAACACTTTACTTTATTGGACGATTTTCAGGCCCAAAAATTTGGCAAACACTGGGAAATGGCACCACCTTCACTACTGTTTTCTCCTTGAACGGTATGATCTCTTTGTTGGTACACATCCTGAACTTCCACTGAGGATTGACAACAAACACAAACCATATTCCAAATCATGCTTTGAAGACCCTGGTTCCAACAAAGTAGGTTGGTAATGATTGCAAGGAGGCATGTTTTGTTATGTTCTGATTTAGATCACCTAGTTTGTTTACAGGTGACCATGAAAAAGGATCATGATAAGTATTCTGTTACACATGAAACTTGTTATAGCAGTGACCATGAGAAGGGGTTCTTATTTTTCTAATGAACACTGACCCTGAAATTATTTATTATAGTCACTTATATATTCTTAGAGTGCACAGACAGTTTCAAATTTTTAAATTTGGTCTCTTGAACTCATTACTCTTATTGTACCTTTCAAAACACATGACCACATGGATATAAAACAAATGACCAAATTGGTAACATATATCTCATAGCATGGTCACTTTCAATATTTTCATTTTTTGACCAACATTTCAATGTATAAAATTTCATTTTAGTATAGTACATTATAATAACATTTTCAATCAAAAATTAAATTTTGAATTTATATATTCTAAATTTGTTCCATTATTAATATCATATTCCTAAAAAATGGTGAGTACATTTAAAATTCATTGTTTATATAAATAAATTTAATTTTTAATTTCAATTTCAATTTATGGACTAACTTTATTTGAAAAAAAAATTTCACAAAATTAACATTAAATAATTAATCCTTTTTAGAATATGAGTTCTATAATAAATGAAAAAAAATTAATCTTCAAATTTTTAAATTAAAATTTTTATTCAATCTTTTGATTCTAATAATAAATAAATCAATCAAAATTATCAAAATAATCCAATAACAAATTAAGATGAAATTTCAAAAATTTAGTAACTACCAAAATTTACCTAGAAATACTATTTATTTAGATGTTATTTTCAATGAGTAATAGATAAATGTTTTAAGAAATTAGGCCCCCCTAACTCCCCAAGACATAAATTTTAACTCCATAAGGGAAATTTTAACATTGAATTCGACGATATTGGCCAATCTTCCTAACATTAAATATATATCATTAAGTAAATGATATCAAATAATTAAACCACAAAAATCCATACCTTATAGTTTTTTAACACAATGTATTAAATTATTTATATTCTTGTACCAATTCTATGATAAATTCTGAAAGATTTAGCAGTATTAAATGTTATAACAAGAATCCCCTCAATTTTTTATAACCATTTAACATCTTACACAAATGTTCATTTTAAAACCTCACTGATACATAATAAATTATATTGTTATATCTTTGTTTCCTGAAATCATGGGTTCAATAATTAGATTAACTAAATTAATTCATTTTTTACATATGTGATTTTTTTCTTTTTTAGAATTTCTACAGACCATGTATGTGTGGAATACTATGAAAAATTAAATTTTTAAATTTGTATAAAGATAAAAAAATAAACCTAGGTGAATTGTCTCATATATTCATTGGGTGATCCAAATTTACCACTTTACAACATCAAAATTTATTTATATGTCTGTTTTTTAAAGGATACAAGAGGTTTTACCAAATTAAAAAATAGAGGTCACTCTATGTTGAGTTAATAATTATAGTTATCACATTTTATAATTACTATTTTTCAATTAAATATATATATATATATATATATATTTAAATATATTTCTCTATTATTGAAACATCATTTTATTTTATTACAGTATTTTCACAAAAAAATATTCATAATCGGTAATAGAGAGTGAATGTAATCCTTAGATCATATCATTGAATATAAATTAGGTAGAACACCATTTATGTACAGTTATATAGTTCTCTCTCATATATATATATATATATATATATATATATATATTTACACTAAAAAATAGAAAAATAAAACCTCTAAAAAATTCAGAGTCTGCTAGAAAAAATTTGTGATTTTTAATTGTTTATTATTGGATCGAATATAAATTGAATATAAAAAAGAGGTATTTAAATATTTAAACATATTTGTACTAATACCCCAGTCATGGTTAAATAATTAATCTAATTGATTAATTATATGAAAATTTTAAAGAAAAGAAAGATCAAAATAAATTAAGAAACAAGACTAATAAGATTGAAAGTGACAACCTGATAGTGCCCAATTTATCTTTACTAGAGAGGAGTCTGGATTTCTATATAGATTCTTTCAATAAATATCTCAATACTTTATTATTATTTTTTCATTTATCATTAATGGATATATTATTTCATCTCTTTTAATCTCTACTATACCAATATCAAAGGAATTATTTATTGTGTATGGCCAAAACTACTTTCAATGAAGCTAACTAGGGAATAGATTAATACTTGGTGAAAACAATAACATTTTGTCTCTAACATGGAATTATTTTCATTGATTAATTTATCATGATAATATTTAGTTTTATCTATATAAGTAAGTGGTTTATCATATTATTCACTTATCAACTCTTTAAGATCTATCATTTTTAGTATCATTTGTTCTCCATCAATTCCAAATTATAGGTAAACTCTTTTCTTAACCTAGTCGGTTTTTGTGAAACAACCCTATAGGAATGTGAAAATATTTAACACAATCAATTATGTAATGTGACATACAATAAGTGGTTTTTAGGAATATTTTCATACCAATATGACATATTTCATTTTTACTCCATCCTTTTTAGTCAAGATTATCTGGTTTTTGCATAATTAATTTAACTTTTTTACTAGACACCTCCGTGTGCTCATTTTCCTCTATGTGGTAGGAAGTGGATCATTTATTGAAGAACACATATTTTTATATAGTTTATTTAATGTTATTGTAACATAATTATGTTTACTTGTATCTTATTATAAGTCTAGGTATGTAAGAAACCAGTTTTTTCTATGAATGACTTTGTAATATTCTTGATGATATTCTAGAGTAGCACCTTCAGACGACGTGCGATTCCGAGCCCTAGAGTGGCCGGAATTAAATTTTCAGTGCGTTCACACTGGACTCACCAAATTAATGGGATAACTCCTAAACAATGATCCGGATCAGAGATCTGAGTGTACGGGTTGGTTCGGAATAGGGTGTTTACCCTAGGAACGACATAAAACATGTCGGCGCGGGATGTTTGGACCACTCGCCTGCTCCCGGAACGTTAAACGGAAAAATTCATTAATTAATTAATTTGTTTAATGGCTTAACTCAAGTATCTCTTAAACGGTGGCACAGATTGGAATTCGGAGATCAACGTTGTGCTAGGGAGGTGGTGTTTACTCTAGGGGAGGCTTAACCTCGACCCCGTCAGAGTTTTGGATGCGGGTTAAAAATTAAAGATTAAATTAATTAAAATGTTAATTAATTTATTTAACCCAACCCCCCTTTCCTTCTCCTTTGCACCCCCCAGCGGAAGGAACACACCAAGGAGCTTCCCCCTCCCTCTCCTCCATCTCTGGCGATGCCGCTCTGGAGAGGAAGATCCGGGGAACCCTGCATGAAGCTTTGGGCTACGCCCTTCGGGGTAAGAGGTTTTTGTTGCGTTTTTATTTCCGAACCTATCTTTCACTTCAATTATAGCATCGAATTGCCGTCAATTTTGCAATCAAAGCCCACGGTCATGTAGTATTAATTTTGATCTTTCTGATGCTTGTTTCAGACTCGAAATCCTAGTTCTGTGGTGTTGGCAATTGTCTGGTGAAAGTTGCGGGTTTTTAATTTGTTTCCGGCCGGTTTTGGGTTGTTCTGGCGATTTCCGGCGGTCCAGCGAGTTCCCAGGGCGGCGCGGCTCCGCTCTGAGGAGGCGGCGGTGGCGTCGAATCCATCTGGCAGTGGAGGCAGGTGAATCTAGTGGTGGCGGAGGAGGCTGGCCATCCGATTGGCCGGGCGGCGCCTCGCCGGTGCAAGCGAGGTGGGGTTGCGGTGCGCGACCCCGGCGGGAGACCAAGACTCGCCTATGGCGGGTCTTTCCGTGGAAGGATCGGTAGTGTCGGTCGGTCG
The DNA here is from genome assembly GCA_963277665.1 of Viscum album. Taxonomy (NCBI): domain Eukaryota; kingdom Viridiplantae; phylum Streptophyta; class Magnoliopsida; order Santalales; family Viscaceae; genus Viscum; species Viscum album. The sequence goes on along the minus strand of OY728129.1, from coordinate 579,284,345 downwards.
GCGGTGGCGTGCCGCGGCCAACGGGCCGCGGTGGAGTGAACCGGACCCACGGCTGGGCCACGACCCGGCGGTGTGGGCTGGGCCGTGGTTCTGAGGGCCGACCCGAGCGGGGCAGACCGGCCGGACCGGGCTGGTCCGGCCCATGGGTAAACCCCCTTAAAAATTTGGACGACCGTAACTTTTGCTACGGGCGTCCGTTTTGTGTGCCGTCTGCGGAAGTACGGACCTGACGCAGAGGCGGACCTTTTGAGGTGGTTTCAGGAGTTTTAAATTCCGAGAAGAGGGGCTCGGGGGCATGGCACATGCGTAAAGCACCTTAGGAGGCTTCTCGGGAATTCTTGTTTTGGGTGTCACAGACACGTCCAGAGTCCGTTTTGCACACCGTCAGTGGCGTGACGACCCTGGCACCGAGGAGGAGTTTTCCGTGACGGTTTCAGGCATTGACACCAGAGTTGAGGCATGGACCCCACAGCCCGTCCTTCGAGCTGCGAGCAGTGTTTGACACCTTTCTCACCGGACGTCCATTTGGGGATTGCGAGTAGTCGATTCTGGGTGTTTTTTCAAGGGCATTTCAATGGCGCAATCCGCCCGCTCTAGTTCTGCATGGAGGTACAAGACCCATGTGGGATGTTTTGGGAGTTGACGGTGAATTCCAACTCCTTCACCAGGTGTCCGATTCGAACGAGTGGTTAGCCAAACTTGTGTACTTTTTCGAGAGGATCGCAACGGTGTGATCCATTCGATGTGTTTCGGGACCGGGTTGTAGGTCCCACGAAGCACCGCTCGCCTTTGGTGCGCCGGAATGTACCTTTTTTTCAGATATCCGTTGCACTCAAGTGAGTAGTGCTTTGAAGTGTTTTCCTAAGGGGATCGCCATGGGGCGATACGCCCGACTGTTTTCGTGGTCGAGGCTCGGGATCACGGGACGTCGTTCGGGCGTGAAGCAATGTTGGTGACCTTTCCATCGGATATCCGTTTGAGGTGAGTATGTAGTCTATCTCGCGTGTTTTTTCACGAGGATTACAACGGTATGATCTGTTTGGTTGTGCGGAGCCTCATACGATGTCTTATTAAATGTGGAATTATGAAAGGTGCCCTGGTGGTGGTTCTTCTACCGTGTTTGTAGCAGACCTTTGGCGTGTTATCACGTGCACTCCTGGGAGAGTGAGGTTGTTGTTTAAAGAGATGTGGTTGACTGTGCCTTAGCCGTTGAGGTGGCAGGTTGGAGTTGATATGTTATGCCTTCACGTTGACGTTGGGTGTCATGTGCACGATAGCCTTTGGGATGGAATGTGGTATACTCTGGGAGTATACGGGAACGCTGTGAGGTACATTTGGATGTTGGTACTTGAGAACGTTTGTGCTCTTCATTGAGGTTGACTTGGGGCCACACGTCGTGTGGGCCCCATGTGCGTGATATGTTCTTCTTTGTGTACTTTTGACCTCTCATGGCGTAGAGGGTCCCTTTTTTCTCATTTGTTGACCAGTGGGGTTGAGTTTTTCCCCTGGCTCTGTGCTCGATGGATTAGATTAGCAGGGTTGTGTGGATTCCCCTAGATTTGTTCCGGAGTCGGGTGGTTGCATGATACCCACTCCGTGTTCGGTTGTACAGCGTTGCACCATCTAGTAGAGATGGCCAGAGCAGTTCTGGGTTTACCCTCCAGTGGGGATGGGCAGTGGGTTACTCATCGACTTCATAGGGTTTACCCTCCAGCAGGCCTGAGCAGTGGGTTGCTCATAGACTTGTCAGGGTTTACCCTCTAGCAGAGACTAGGCAGTGGGTCACCTGACGAATCTTGAGGGCCTACCCTCCAGCAAATATTGGGAAATGGGTCGCTTGTCGTCTTGATTTAGGTCTACCCTCCAGCAGAGTTGGGCAGTGGGTTGCCTATCGACTTGTTCTGGGTTTACTTTCCAGTAGGGCTGGGCAGTGGGTCACCTGTCAACTTATTCCAGGTCTACACTCCAGCGGGGCTGGGCAGTGGGTCGCCTGATGATGTAATAGGGTTTACCCTTCAGCAGAGGTGGGAAGTGGGTCACCTGTCGACTTCTTCCAGGTCTACCCACCAACAAGGCTGGGCAGTGGGTCGCCTGATGACTTATTCTAGGTTTACCCTCTAGCAGGGCTGGGTAGTGGGTCGCCTGATGATGTATTAGGGTTTACCCTCCAACAGGGCTGGGTAGTGGGTCACCCGATATCATATTATGAATTATCCTCTAGCAGGGTTGGGCAGTGGGACACCTGTTGACATTTCAGACTCATCCCTTTATACTAGGATATTCTGTGGATTTACTCTATTACTACTGGAGCGGGACCCTCATTTGTACGGGTCAGTGATGTGTAAGCTTTGACTTTGAGCAGACCTCTCGACTGTGTGATAGTGACGGCGTGTGGTTTGACTTAACCCGGAATACTAACGAACGAGGGGTGTTTTCCCCACTGAGACCTGTCCTTGTGACGCTACCTAAAACCGTGTGGGCGAGTCGGTTCCACCCAAAGAAGATAGTGTCAAGGTGCGATGATTTGAGCCCTTTGACTTGCAGTTCGGGGCAGATGTGTGGGATGCTAGGCATCGATGATGATTACTTCTAAGACTATTGGCGACTTACTTTCTTGGGATAAGCTACGGGATGAAGATCCCCTTACAACCTTGTTCGGGCTTCTTATCGAGCATATTTATTTTTATATACCTTGTTCCAGTACCCACATCTTGGGTTTGGTTACTCTCCTTCTAGGAGAGGCGAAGACGCGCAGGGTATGCCACGTTATTTCCGTGTCTAGCTTCTCGTGGTTGGATGAGTCTACTCTCCTACTATAGTTAGTGAAGACTCGACAGGAAGTTTATCTTCTCACCGTTTCCAGCACCGTGTGTCTGCACAAGTCTACTTTCTTCCTCTTGATGGGTTGAGCTGGACTCTTTACTGTACTCATTACTTCACTATCAGTTGTACCTTTCTATTTTCCCTATTATTTCTACTGCTCACCCGTCGGTACCTCCTTTGTTGCTCCCTAGAGCCTTCAGGGTATCCTACTGAGTATTTTTTATACTCACCCCTTCTTGGGATTTTCCCGCACTTGTTTTTCTCTTGTAGACAACGGACAGGTTAGTCATGACTTCAAGGGAGCTTAGGAGTTCGAGAGCTTGGACCGCGTGTGGTGGTCGTAGCCGGGTTCCAGGTGGGAGACTCGTCAGCTGTTTCTTTTTGTTTACATGTTGCTGGGTTGTGGCACCTTTTTTGGTTGGGCGTGTGTTTTTCCCCTTTATTCTTTTCGACACTTTACTTGTACTGTTTAGAGGTTGATGCACATTTTTGGTATACATATAGCAGTTTCCCTTTTCTTTACTTGTATTTTCTTTTACTCTGCACTTTTTCATTGAGTGTGTTGTGTGTGTGTGTGTGTACAGGTACTTAGGCAAAGGCCTTCCTGAGTTATTGTTCCTTCGGTGCTGGTCACCAGCCCCTGGCCTATGGAGGCGGGCTTGGGGTTGTTGCGGCTCGAGCCCTGGTAGGGTCGGGGACGTGACAAAGTGGTATCAGAGTTGGTTTGTTCCTTCGGACGTTGTTCGGACGTCCATAAAAAGGAATTGTTTGGGATTTAGGGCAACAGTTTCAACGTGTCTCGAGAGCGGATCTCAGGACAGGGAGTCCAGTGATGGTGTGGCGGCAGGCGTATCCATTCACTAGGACCCTGATAACCCGCTAGTCGACTCAGCATTCTGAGACACTCGTTGCCGGGAAAATTGGTTTGGGCATCACATAGGATTGAGTCTTTGACTGTCCTTCTTGAGTCAACTCCCCATCGTTGTTATTGGTATATACATATATGCTCATCTGACTGAAGCACTCCTTGATAATATTCAGGATGTCTCCGTGAAGACAACAAGCCAGGATACCAGCTTTGGTTCGTGAGGACGACCCAATGAGCTACGAGGCTACATTTCAGGACCCATCATGCGAGCCCCTTTCTCCGGGTGGGCCGATAGCAGCACCCCCACCTGTTGAGCAGCAGACAGCTCCAGTAGAGCATGCTGAGTTTGAACGCCGGTTGAGCGCACTCCGCGAGTTCCAGCTGTAAGGACTACTGAGGTTCAGTGGTGAGCCAGACCCTTAGGTAGTATAGGTTTGTATAGAGACAGTGGTTCGCCTTTTCACGCTTGTGCAGACGCCGAAAGATCAGAGAGTGGCTTTGGAAGAAAACCTTTTTCGTGGAGAATCTTGACGTTGGTGGAGTCTAGTGTCTTAGTTTCTTGATGAGTCATCGCTTTCGTGGGGTGACTTTCTATTGTTGTTCCATGAGGAGTTTTGGCCCTCCTACTTGCACTCTATTCAGGTTCAGAAGCTCATGTAGTTTCATTTGGGAGGGATGACGATGGCCGAGTATGCTACTAGTTTTGCAGACCATGCACCCTTTTATGCGGACTTGGTCCACGACGACAACACCCGAGCGTGGAAGATTAAGCAGGGTCTCCACTGAGTGATTTGTGCTACCACAGTACCCTTGAGAATTCCCACTTATGCCAAAGTGGTAGAGCAGAAATTGGTGACAGAGAGCTACCTGTCACGTTTTGCGGTTGGTAGTGGCAGTGGGCATGACAGAGTTGAGAGGTCTGTCATAGCTAGTAGGTGTCGGAGGATAGGTCCTCAACGTAGGTGGCCTTCCCCCTGCCGGTTTCGGAGACGTGGTCATGTACCACTGTGGCGGAAAAGTGTAGGGCCTCAGACGAGGGTGCCCTTCTGTGAGTGGGCTCCGGGACGTGGTCGTACACCACAGTGGCACTGGAGGGCACTAGGAAAGCTCAGGGAGCGGTGGTGTTATGCTTGTGATGGGTGAGATCACTTGGCACGAGACTGCCCGACCAGAGATGCTGAAAACTTCAGGCAGGCAGCAGGTGCACCACCATGGTAGGGGAAGCACCGTGATCGAAGTAGTACCTAGGGAGGTGGTGCTAGTAGAGGAGCGGGAGGAGATGGAAGTGGAGGACGACCTTATGAGGTATTCCCTTCACCACTAGGCGGTCCACGCAAGGCGCCGAGAGATGACAGTTAGGACCACATACATCCGCGAGCTTTGGATGTCTACGATCCTGCAATGCATGAGTTTATAAGAGGTACGCTCTACAGCTCTTCTACTTTATGCAGTAGAATTGTTAGACTCTTCCTGGGAAATTCTTTTCTCCCCGCTCCTTGCATGGGTTGTTACCAGGGTGACGCAGGGCGTCGAGTGTAACCCTATGTTGGTAGAGTATAAGATGTGAAACCTTCCTCTTTATTCGATGGCATCGACTCCATCGCTCCTCAAGCGTGTAAGAGAGTGTTGGTTGAGAGACATCGACTGTGGAACCTTGCGTGACCAGATATCCTTGGGTGATTCACCATATGGGTAATCTGAAGGAGGGAATCATCGGGGTTTGTTGCTGGTGAGGGCGGTGATTCCTATCGCAGCGTGCGACGTAGGGGCTCAGTCGGGGATGTGAGATACCCTTGAGAGCCTTTGGTCCGTTTGAGACTTTGTGAAGGGATGGTGAGGTTCCCTACCTCCTTGCCCTAACCCTAGGGTCTAGAGTGGGTGCACGATGTCTCCCATGTGGTTTACCTGAAGAGATGTGTGCGTGCTCCTATACACGCCATCGACAAGGGAAGACCTTGCGTGAACAGATGAAACCCTTTGGTCTATGTGCGGTGACACGAGACTGTGTAAAAGTTCTTCTAGGTACGGGAGAGCCAGGTGTGAGCTTAGTACCCTGTGTTATTCCCTGGTTTTTCTTTTCAGGGATGAAAATCTTGAAGGATGGAATGATTTAAGGACCCTCTTTTTTCTGTGAAAGACTTTGGAATATTCCTGATGATATTCTAGAGCAGCGCCTTCAAACGACATACGATTTCGAGCCCCAGAGTGGCCGAAATTAAATTTTCAGTGCGTTCACAGTGGACTCGCAAAATAAATGGGATCACTCATAAATGACGATCCGAATCAGTGATCTAAGTGTACGTATGGGTCCGAAATGGGGTGTTTACCCTAGGAACGACATAAAACATGTCGGCGCGGGATGTTTGGACCCCTCGCCCGCTCCTGGAACGTTAAACATAAAAATTAATTAATTAATTAATTAGTTTAATAGATTAACTCAAGTATCTCTTAAACATTAGCTCGGATTGGAATTATGAGACCACTGTTGTGCTCGAGAGGTGGTTTATACCCTAGGGGAGGCTTAACCTCGACTTCGTTGAGAGTTTCGGATGCGGGTTAAAAATTAAAGATTAAATTAATTAAAATGTTAATTAATTTATTTAAACCAACCCCCCTTCCCTTCTCTTTTACACCCCCTGGAATAAGGAACACACCAAGGAGCTTCCCCCTCCCTCTCCTCAATATCCGGCAAGGCGGCTCCGGCGAGGCAGCTCCGGCGTACCCTGCGTGAAGCTTCGGGCTATGCCCTTCGAGGTAGGAAGTTTTTGTTGCATTTTTTTCCTAACCTTTATTTCTCTTCTATTATAGCATCGAATTGCCGTCGATTTTGCAATCAAAGCCCACAGTCATGTAGTATAAATTTTGAGCTTTTTGACGCTTGTTTCGGACTCTAAATCCAAGTTCTGTGGTGTCCGGAATCGTCCGGTGAAAGTTGTGGGTTTTTAATTTGTTTCCGGCCGGTTTTGGGTTGTTCCGGCGGTTTCTGGCGGTCCGGTGAGTTCCCAGGGCAGTGCGGCTCCGGTCCGAGGAGGCGGCGGTGGCGAAGACTCCATCTGGCGGTGGCGGTAGGTGCATCTGGTGGTGGCGGAGGAGGCCTGCCATCCGGTCGGCCGGGCGGCGCCTCGCCGGTGCAGGCGAGGTGGGTTCGCGGTGCGCGACCCCAGTGGGAGACGAAGACCCGCCTACGAAGGGTCTTTGCATGGAAGGACCGGCCGTGTCGGCCGGTTGGTGGCAGCGTCCCATGTCTAGAGGGACACGAAAGAGTGACCTAGACCCACGGCTGGGCCGCGGGCTAACTGTGCGGGCTAGGTCGCGGTTCCGCGGGCCGGCCAGAGCGTGTCGGCCCGAGCGGGGCAGACCGGTCCGGCCCAGGGGTAAACCCCCTTAAAAATTTGGGTGCCCATAAATTTTGCTACGAGCGCCCGTTTTGCGCGCCGTCTATGGCGGCACGGACCTGACATAGAGGCAGACCTTTTTTGGTGGTTTTGGGAGTTTTAACTTTTGAGACAAGGGGCTCGGGGGTATGACACGTGCGTAAAGCAGCTTAGCGGGCTTCTTGGGAATTCTTGTTTTGGGCGGCACGGACGCGTCTGGAGTCTGTTTTGCAGGCTGTCAGTGGTGTTGCGACCTTGGCCCTGAGGCGGAGTTTTCCAGGGCAGTTTCGGGCATTGAGACCGGAGTTGAGGCGTGGCCCCCACGGCCCGTCCTTCGAGCTGTGAGTAGCGTTTGACACCGTTCTCACTTGACGTCTGTTTGGGGCATGCGAGCAGTCGATTCTGGGTGTTTTTCCAAGCGCATTGTAATGGACCAATTCGCCCGCTTTAATTCTGCATGGAGGTTCAGGCCCCACGTGGGCCATTTTGGGAGTTGACGGTGAATTCCAACTCTTTCACCAGGTGTCCGATTCGGACGAGTGGTTAGCCAAACTTGTGTACTTTTTCGAGAGGATCGCAACAATGTGATCCGTTCGTTGTGTTTCAGGACCGGTTTTCGAGTCCCACGAAGCACTGCTCATGTGCAGTGCGCGAAAATGCACCTTTTACTCCGGATATCCATTGCACTCAAGTGAGTAGTGCTTTTGACGTGTTTTCCTAAGGGGATCGTAATGGGGCGATGTGCCCGACTGTTTTCGAGGCTGAGGCTCGGGATCATGGCACACTGTTCGGGCGTGAAGCGGGGTTGGAGACCTTTCCGCTAGATATCCGTTTTAGGCGAGTAAGTAGTCTATCTCGCATGTTTTTTTCACGAGGATTACAACGGTACAATCCGTTTGGTTGTGTAGAGCCTCATACGCGGTCTTATTAAATGTGGAAATATGAAAGGTGCCCCGGTGGCAGTTCTTCTACCATGTTTGTAGCGGACCTTTGGCGTGTTATCGCGTGCACTCCTGGGAGAGTGAGGTTGGTGTTTAAGGAGATGTGGTTGAATGTGCCTCAGCCGTTGAGGTGGAAGGTTGGAGTTGATACGTTACGCCTTCACGTTGACGTTGGGTGCCGTGAGCATGATAGCATTTGGGCTAGAACGTGGTATACTCTGGGAGTATACGGGAACACTAGGAGGTACATGTGTATGTGGGTACCTGAGAACATTTTTGCTCTTAGTTGAGGTTGACTTGGGGACACACGTCGTGTGTTCCCCATGTGCGTGACATGTTCTAATTTTCGTACTTTTGACCTCTCATGTCGTGGCGAGTCCCTTTGTTCTCATTTTTTGACTAGCAGGGTTGAGTTTTTCCCCTGGCTCTGTGCTCGATGGTTTAGATCAGCAGGGTTGAGTGGATTCTTCGGGTTTTGTTCCGGAGTCGGGTGGATGCACAATACCCACTCTGTGTTCGGTTGGCCAGCGTTGCACCATCTAGTAGAGATGGGCAGAGCAGTTCTGGGTTTACCCTCCAGCGGGACTGGGTAGTGGGTTACTCATCAGATTCTTAGGGTTTACCCTCCATCAGGGCTGAGAAGTAGGTTGCCCATGGACTTCTAAGAGTTTACCCTCTAGAAGAGACTAGGCAGTGGGTCACCCGACGACTCCTAAGGGTCTACCCTCTAGCAATGACTGGGCAGTGGGTCGCTCGTCGTCTTGATTCAGGTCTACCCTCCAGTAGGGCTCGGTAGTGGGTCACCTGTCAACATGTTCCGGGATTACCCTCGAGCAGGGCTGGGTAGTGGGTCACTCATCCACTTCTTCTAGGTCTACCCTTCAGCGGGGCCGGGAAGTGGGTCGCCTGATGATGTAATAGGGTTTACCCTCTAGTAGGGCTATGCAGTGGGTCACCCGTCGACTTCTTCCAGGTCTACCCTCCAGCAAGGCTGGGTAGTGGGTCACCAGATAACTTATTCTAGGTTTACCCTCCAGCAGGGCTGGGCAGTGGGTCACCCGATATCATATATGAATTACCCCCCAGTAGGGATGGGTAGTGGGATACCCATTGACATTTCAAACTCAGCCCTTTATACTAGGCTAGTCTGTGGCTTTACTCCATGACTACCGAAGTGGGACCCTAGTTTTTACGGGTCAGTGAAGTGACAACTTTGACTTTGAGAAGACCTCTCGACTGTGTGACATTGATGGGGTGTGGTTTAACTTAACCCGTAACTCTAATTTATGAGGGGGGCTTTCCCCACCGAGATGCGCCCTTATAACGCGACCTAAAACAGTGTGGGCGAGTCAGTGCCACCCAAAGCGGATAGTGTCAAGGTGCTGTGATTTGAGCCCTTTGACTTGCAGTTCGGGGCAGACGTGTGGGATGCTAGGCATCGACGATGGTTACTTTTGAGACTGTTGGCGACCTACTTTCTTGGGCTAAGCTATGGGATGAAGATACCCTTATGACCTTGTTCGGGCTTCTTATCGATCATATGTATTCGTATATACCTTGTTCCAGTACCCACCTCTTGGGTTTGGTTACTCTCTCTCCAGGAGAGGCGAAGACGCGTAGGGTATGCCACACGCTTTCCGTGTCTAGATTCTCGTGGTTGGACAAGTCTACTCTCCTAGTATTGGTAGCAAAGACATGACGGTATGTTCATCTTCTCACCGTTTCCAACTCCTTGTGTCTAGAAGAGTCTACTTCTTTCCTCTTGTTGGGTTGAGCTAGACTCTTTACTGTACTCCTTACTTCAAATTCAGTTGTACCGTTCTACTTTCCATGTTCGATCTACTGCTCACCCGTCGGTACCTCCTTTGTTGCTCCCTCGAGCCTTCGTGGTATCCTAATGATTATTTTTACTCACCCTTGCTTGGGATTTTCCCGCACTTGGTGTGCCCTTACAGACGACAGACATGTTAGTCATGACTTCATATGAGCTTAGGAGTTTGAGAGCTTGGACCACATGCGGTGGTCGTAGCCGGGTTCCAGGTGGGAGACACATCATCTGTTTCTTTTTGTTTACCTGTTTTCCAGGTTGTGGAGCCTTTTTTGGTTGGGTGTGTGTTATGCCCCTTTTTCATTTTCAACACTTTACTTGAACTGTTTAGAGGTCGATGGACATCTGTGGTATATATATATAGCAGTTTCCCTTTTCTTTACTTGTCTTTTCTTTTACTCTGCACTTTTGCATTAAGTGTGCTGCATGTGTGTGTGTACAGGTACTTAGGCAAGGCCTCCCCGATTTATTGTGCCTTCGGCGTTGGTCTCTAGCCCCTGGCCTATGGAGGCGGGCTTGGGGTAGTTGCGGCTCAAGCCTGGGTAGGGTCGTGTCGTGACATGGTACTCTAAATATTAAAAAATATATAGATATTCGAAAATCAATTAAAATTTTAATCATCAGTTTGAGCATGTAACTCTTAAATACACTTATTATCATACTATATTTATTTAAATAATATAGTAAAACAAAAATGAGACAACAAATTTACCCATGGATTAAATTATAAATATATCAAATACCTAATGGTAAATAAATAATTTATGTATCATCTCATGTTTTTTAATAATTACAGGAGTAAATTGGTAATTGGAGATTTTCTTTCAAAAAAAATCGTTAAAACATTTAAAAATTTAGGGTAAAATAAATCTAGCTCAAAATGATTAAAGCATATATTCAAGGTAAAAAAATGGCCTCCACATTAAATTGTATGGACAAAATAAATAATATATTTCATTTCACTTTCATGTCTGCACGTTTTAATATCCTTTTTAATGTTAATTTTCAACAAATAAGGTTCCTTCAACATGTAATATTTTGATTTAGATTTTATTTTGGTTGTTTCATGTTTATAAATGAGTTTGGGTTCCATAAACATGAGATTCAAATTTATTATTTTCATATACTAATGGAAGGGAATGAGGCCTTACAGTACCTCAATAGGGAGTGACTAATCTATATAGGTCTTGTGTATTGATTTTACCTAGATAGTTTGAGGTATCTGAATCATTTAGACTACAACTATATTATCACAACCCAACTTATCCTTAATATCCATGTCAAAATATTTCTAGATAAATAACCAAAAAACACGTTTTACACTTTTTATCATCATTATTGATCAAATATATCAATGTTTCGTGAATACAAAAAATAACCACTTTACAGGATAATATATAATAATGGAATTTTCCATAAACTACAAAAATATACAAGAAATTATTATATGTTATTTTGTAGGTTATTTGTAATTTTTATATGGCATTTGTACTTTTAGATATTACATTAAAAAATTAGTGAATCAATTGGGATATCCCATCTCTTAAAATTTATTTTAAAAAATCAAAAAAGATCTCAAAGTGGAAACTCTCGGTTACCAAAATGAAAATTGAGAAGTAGTTAAGAAGTATAAAAACCTATCAAAAGATGTTAGGCATGAATCATAAAAAAATAATTCCCTTTTAGAGTAGGTTAGTTTGGGGAAATTTTAATTAATGACCCTAATAAAAATTTAATAAATTCTTTGATTTCATAGAAATGATCTAACATTATAGGCAGTAGTGGGGTAATAATGTGTGAAATAACTATATCATTGGTATTGTCCATATCAATTGTGTTTTTAAATCATAAATAGACCAAAAAATTTCCTTTTTATAAAATGAAATGATATTTTTCAAAATTAAAAATAGATATTTTCTCAATAAATATTTTTAAATCCTTATCTATACTCCCTTGATATCTTTGAAAACAAGTTCTATAAGCAGTGAATTCATTATGTAATTCTTCAATGTGGTTTGACATGGGGTCTAAGAAAATAAAAAAACATACAGTTATAAAATAAAAATGGGGAATTTAAAGTATTGAGTATAATCCTAGAGTATTTAAACATACCAATGGGACATAGGAATGTGGTTTCAATGGTCCTAAATATTTATTTGAAACATAAAATTCCAAAAACAATCTTTATTGGAAGCAATAATGACATTTCCTAGCTATTATTTCCATGATTTTGTACAAAAAGTGTAATAGAGTCTTGTTTCTTGTAATCAAAAGGTTTAAAACACTATAATTTATTCATACTATACATCTATTTAAAATTCTTGTGGGAACTAACTCATTATTCTAATTTTATGAAGTTGTGGGACTAGTCTTGATTAGGACTCTTTGGATGGTCTCTCCCATTTTGATTTCAATATAGGGTAGCCTATTCCTATTCTTAAAATCCTTCCTACAAAATTCGTACAACTTACAAAAGGATCAGGTTTGGCCTCCATTGGTGTTGTGTTCCTAGTTTGTATTCATCTTCTAGTAATATCTTATCACTGAATATGGAATTCAAAATCATTGAAAACACATTAAATTATAACCTATTAACATAACATTAGGATTCAGTATTTTTTGTAATTTATTTTATTGGATATTATATAAATTATTTTGGATTGTAACAAGAAGTTTTGAAATTTTCATTAAATATAAATATTTTCTATTTGGAAAAAGATACTTATGATTCTATTTTTTGGGATTCAAATATGATATTATTTTAGAGTTCTCTATGTTAGAGACATCCACCTATAATGATGAAATATTAATAGCATATTTGAGTACATATGATGAGATAGTATCATCTTATAATAAGAATGATAAATATTTTTCTATGTATTATGGCATTAGAGGAAATTGAGATAATAATATTAAAAATAGGAAAAATCTAGATAAAAGGAGAGAAAGATGCTTTTTTTACATTTGAGGACAGCTGAAATAATCACCCTGGTACATACATAAAAATAATGAGGGTTTTCTAAATGTGTGGAGAGAAAGTCTACGATGCATGTCATTTCATGGTCTAGGAAATTTTATTAATGTAAAATGATTTATCTACAAGGAGATGGGCCACTAATCAATTTAATGTCTCAATCATCAAAGTAGTATATGCAAAAATAGGATAATGGATCATGGTCAAACTTTTTCTAATTCAATAGACGATAAATAATGAGTAATATGATTTTTTAGATTTAGGGATTACATTTGGTTATAATAATCATGAGATATAAAACAATTTTAATGAAATACCACTCCATTTAAGAATTTTATGCATGTGATGAACATAACCAATAATGTAACACCCTAAGCTTCCATGGTACGCTTCTCTTTGAATAATGTGATAGTGTGTGTTGTATGCAACATCGAGTTATAACACACCACAACCGATCAAACTAACCGTTATGAATAGTAATACCTACTTTTTGAAATTATATATATTTTATATTTCAAAATAGACTTCATTTTTGGATTCGGAATATCGAATTTAGCCTAGGGTGAAATTTTGGAACTTTTCGGATAACACTTATATTTTGATGAATAGTGAAAATTACTAAATTTTAATTAAAAACAACTTTTTTAATCGAAATAATTTATATTGATAAATTATGAATTTTAGTTGTTTTAAAGTATATTTAGAATATATTTTTACCATTTAATATAATTTTGGTCATTGTACATAATTTTATAATTAAACAGGACATAAACAAGTGTCAATCTTTTGATAGTTATTATCTCTTAAAAACACGCTTTTTGTATTAACAACGAGAATTAATTTTAAATTAATTTCTTCCACTTATGTGTTTTGAATTTGGAAAAATGGATTCCATATTTCTAATCAGGATGTTCATATTGTGTGAATAGTTATCTTTTATTTTTAGACATTTTGAATAATTACTGCGGTAAATATTTTATTTACCATGGTTAAGGGTAAATCCGGTAAATAAGGATTAAAAAATAATATTATAATAATAATAAATTACACTAAAACGTGTCCTAACCTTATTGGTGGATACATTTCCGACCATGAGAATCTTTGGGTCGATTTTGGGACCCCATGGAGCCACTTGTAAGTGACAGGGAAACTTTATTTTAATTAAGTTAAAATGAATACAAAAATGACATAAGCATATATCTTTTAGAAAAACAATTTTTACATAGGGTTATATATGTTGGATTTTCGACTATAAATATTCATTAGAAATATAAAAAGATTTCCTAAATAATTATATTTTATTTATAATTTTTAGACATTATATAATTTAATTTATTTATGACACAATGGTGATGTAGTAATTACCATAATAGTGAAATATTAGAATAATTGAAATTATAAATACCCAAATAAATATAATTTGAGACTTTTTATGAATTAAACTAATTTTATAGGTTAATATGACATGTTAGGATTTATTTAATTAACTTTATTAGAAGTAATCATTCTGTTATAATTTTTACAAAAAACAATTATTGAATAGTATCAAAATTGACATAAAAGAGTTTTTAAAACAAATATTATATTATTAATTGATATTAAATTCTTAAAAATATAATGTTCGGCCAAGAGACTTATATAATGATAGATGTATCATTAATGGACCAATTTGGGGTCTCTTGGATGTATATATCAAGTTTATTAACTATATAATATAAAAATACAAAGTGACATGGTAAATATCAAACTAATTAACTAAGAGTTAAAACTAAAAGATAAGGTTAATATAATGACCCAAACCTATCTAAATTATATTGGTTGAATTTATTTATACCTATCCCCACCTTAACCATTAAATAATCAACTTTGGAGCCATTATAAACTGAATATGAATTTATTATAAATTAATATTTCTATCTTTTCCAAAGGTGACCCTCACCCCTCTTATAAAAGGGCACTCCTCCTTCTCATTTCTTCACACCATAAAAGCCTTTTGGTTCGGCCAAACTCTGACCAAATACTCTATCAACTTCCCTCAATACAACATAGAGGCATTAGTTTGATCAGAAAGCCATCCTAAGGAGCCATTTTGATCAAATCAAAAGGAAGAACCCGAAGAAGAGGTAATGTTTTCACCCCCCATTTCAAGTTCCTTTCTTCTTCCACTTCTTGTTTATTTGTTATTACCATTCTAAAATAATAACTACAGTATATTATATATATTGTGATGTTATTATAAATATGGCACAACCATATTCAGTATTCTATCCACCCTTTTAATAACATGTCACCATACGTGCGTACGTACGGCTGACCGTCTCCACGTCGTGGTGTAATTGTTATTCAATATATTATTATTTGGATGGGTATAATAATGATGTATAATTCATGTAAAAAATAAATATAACATGATAATTATTCTTTATATATAATATACCATCCATATATATATTATTTTAATATCAAAAAATGATATTGTCGCTCGTGCGTACGTACGGACTACCGTCTCCACGAACCCGATGAGATTCATTCTCCATCATATCCATTCAAGTATAATTATCATTTTATGATTAAAAATAATGTTTAAGGACTTGATATAATTATGTATATGAATTATATACATCCCATTAACAACAAATATGGCTCACATAACAAAGAATATAAAGTAAAATGAACCTGTTAACACCTGAAATGACGATAATTCTGAGATATTATTAACAAATCAATGTTAAAAGATCATATATGATATCATATTAATGCATGTGATTATTTTATAATTAAATAACAATTATTTACCAATTATAAAGGAGGTTAACCTACCTTCGACCAAGGAAAAAGTACAAAGTAAGGGGTTTCTTATCTCACTTTTAATTTCGTGAGAATTCCACTGTTCACCACTTATTTATTGCATGTGGTGTATGTGTACTATCCATAATTGTATTCATTGTGTATTATACTTGAATTTATGGGTATTTACATCATCATTGTATGATCCTTCTTTCATGGGTGTTTGTTTCATAAGTTACCAAATCGATAAGGGAATTTAAAATTTCAATTCCCATTTATTCGGCTTTACGCAAACTCCATTGATTATTTTACTTCGAGATTATGTGTGGAATCACTATAAATTTGATTATGTCATAATTTAAACTCCCATTTTTTTTGGATATACTTTTGATACACATAATCAATCCATTGATAATTTCTCAAGTCATCGATATGAATTTGATAATAGTGGTTTTAACTCATTCTCCATTTGTTGAGTTAAACATCCAATTCATTGGTGTTGTTTTTACAAGATTATGTGTGAATCTTCTTTGATTGTTTTACACTGAATATACAATAATATTTAGTGTATTTATATTTTTCACACATAACTATGTCGTTTATTTATCCTTAACCTAAGAATACGACCTTTATGAGAGATTTCATCTCAATTTACATTCCATTGAGACTTCTTTGTTGTTATACACCAAATCACTTTTATGTGGTGTATATAATGTACTTTGACATAGTATATCATGAATCCCTTTATTCTCATGATATTATAAAGTTTTGATTACCCCAATTATTTTTATTCATGTGTCTCTCTTTTGTTTAGAAACTCTAACTAACATACATTTTTAAGTGTTTTGAGGACTTATTCATCTAAATCTTGCTCATTAATGTCCATGTTTTAAAAATGGTTTTAAGGATTTATTTATATGGAAATTAAAGTTTTAAAATTAAAACTCCTTTTAAAAGTTTCAAAGTTGTATGGGACACTTTTATTCAAACATATATTTTTAAATGGCTTCTTGACAAATAGTGTGACTTTTAAATGATTTCAAGAAAAAGAGGGATATTTCTCTCAAATAGTTTTGATGATTATTTTCATCTATGTCAATATCCTTCATTATTCTTTATTAAGGTTAATGTGATACAATAAAATCTTCCATATTGTATCGAATGAGTTATGTTTGACTGTGGATGTGCTATTTTTTATACCATTCATGGTTTGTGGTTAAAGTATTGACATTTCGTATGCTAGTTTTAATGCGAATGATTATGTTATGTTTAAACATGTTCATATGAGGAATGCATTGTACTTAATTAGTGACGGGTGGATCCTGCTATAGCTCCTCGATGCATCGGTAGGTCTCATGAGACAAACTAGTGTCTTGGCACAAGGCCTTGGCAAAATCTTATTTTTAGTCTTGGCACGAGGCCTTGGCTATGTGGTTATGATAGTCTGAAATTATGCATTACATCATTATGAAAGAGGTTATTGATATTGCATGTGATCATTCGACTAGTATAATATCTACGTGAGTAAGTAAATGGCATTACTTCATTTTATCTTTTTCATTTTATGCTGAATTTAAAGTTTAAAAGGCGTTTGTTTTAGTTATAAATTCCCTTAAGTGTTTATGCTTATCTATGAAAGCTTCTTCTATAATGTTATCCTTACTAAGCATCTAAGCTCACCCCTTTCAATGTTTTATTTTTCCCAGGATTATGAAGAAATAATTTATGAATGAACTGCAGGGATAATATGAGGGGATATAAAGACAAGATGTTTTTTTTGATGTAATGTAAAACTTTATGAATGTATCTAGTGTTTCCAAGGCTACTAAACTAATCGGTCTTTCGAGACTTGATCTTTCTTGTGATCATGAAAATATTATGTAATAATGCACCGACTCTGGGTAACTGGGGTCGGGGCGTTACAGTTGGTATCAGAGGAAGTTTAGTACAAACCTTGGGAGCTAGATTTAGATAAAATCTGATTAGAGCACGTAGACCCAAGATAAACTTTGAGGATTAGTATAGAAGAAATTCCTAGAATTTTGGAATTGTAGAGATTTTGTGAGTTTTCCGAGCAATACATCCCTGTCTCGATACGAGCAGGTAGAGGAGGCTCTGTAAAAGATGTACCTAGGGGTAAAACCCGAAAACACCGCTTTGATCTAGACTCAAACGGGAACTGGTGCACGACAACGGGCCTTTCTACACTCTTGGTTACGACACACCCGGGGGATATGCTTAGGATAATTTACATTTTATTTACAAACCAATTTGAAGTATTATATATATAAGATCAGAGTAAATGACCTTGGTTAATCCTAATATGTTTCAAATTGAGAATATGGTGACATGTTAATCTCTAAATGATTTTAAGACTACTGTTACTCACACAATGCTTTCTGGTTTTAGTCAATGGCTGTATTCCAAGGAAGTCATAGTGACTTTTAGAATTATGTACAAGGTGGGAACGGTGGTGGCAATGAGCAACAAAATGGAATGTTGATAGGCGTAAAATATACCGTCTTTATGCCAAATCAGTTTTCCAAAAATATGATCAACAACATATATATTAACCAACTCCCAGACTCAAAAAGGAAGAGAAAGGTGATGAATGATAAGAGCTCTAGCAATGAAGACCATGGAGAAAAGAACCCTCAATTTCCATCATGCAAGAAATGTGGTAGGAGACACCCGGGAAAGTGTCTCAATGGGACCAAGAAATGCTTTACATGTGGGAAGGAAGGACATAAAGTGAAGAATTGCCAAAGAAAAATGAAGAGTACTATGGAAGAAGATAAAAATGGTCCCAAGAGTCCATTTAGAGTCATTTTCCGTAAATGTAGGGGACCTGGTCATTACCCAAGTGAATGGCCTATTCTATAGGATATTTTCTTAGTCAAAGAAGAAGCTATGTGGAAATAAATGGTTGGAGAAATGCTTAAAAAGTATTAGTACTCCTTGTTGATGGGTTTACTTTGGAATAATTTTCTCCTGTATTTGTAACCCTGCAGTTTGCCATGTGAGAATGATATTTGAGGAATAATTGTCTCTTCTCTTGTGGATATAGGTATAAATAACCATTTGGTTTTATATGATCATTGGGGTTTGAGAGAATTATAAGTTATTATAATTTGGGATGAAAATGCAAGGTATGATATAACATTTGTGGTTAAATTATGTTATGGTAATATTATAAAATATATTTTTTGAAAAAGGACAACACATAGACCATGTGACAACCCGTCACGTCGGATAAAGCTGTGGGAATCGAACCAACAACCAAAGTGCGATTTCGATTTATTGCCTACAACTGGACTACGTGAAGTCCCTGGTTAGTGTGACTATTATTTTTAGTTAAATGATTTTATTGATCAATAATAAGTTGATTTGGGTTCTTATGTCTTATCAAATGAATACCCTTAGTATAGGAAAATGATTTGGTGATTAAGTGATAAATGTTATTTTGGAAGATGTTCACTTTGTTGGGAACACTATATATCCACGGAAAATAGAATACTATGGGATTTCATTAAAGGAGTAATGGTGGATTTTTATCTATGTTTTTATTGCGGATTTATAGTGATTTGGGTTATTTATGGAAATGATTAACCTATAATAAAGAATATGTGATTAGGTTAATTACTTTTAAGTATGTGACTTTAAGAGTAGATGATGTCATTTGGAGATACAATTTAACGTGGAAGACTACATTCTTATAATTTTTGGGTTTCAATATTAGTTTGGATTATATTGAAGGATTTTAAGGACAATTTATTATTGAATGGTATTTATTTAACTTTAGGGTATTGTTGGTTTAATTTTAGAAATTAAGATTAGTATTTTTTTCTCTAATGGAATATACATTTGGGGGATCATAAGATCTTATACTAACCATTTTGGTTTTGATTAATCTCTAAAGAAAAGATAAATATATAGTTCATCCTGCATGGATCACGTGATTCTATAGAAGTTTATTCTAGCTCTTCCAGTGTGACCAAGTCTTCTTGAAAACTCATCGTTTAAAAAAAATGAGTTAGTGGTGGAAATTTATTAAAGAATGAAAATATACTTAAAATGTATGTATATATCTTTATATTCTTAGTCAATATCATAAATGAATTCCTCATCCTTATGTAATGTGACTTAAAATAAAAAAATGTTGTCTGTTTACTTTCCTACTAGGAGACTAATGGTCGTTTGTCCCAACACAAGTTTGTGGTTTTCTTATTGTTAAATTTCTCCTGAACATGATTTCTATCCCTCTATATTAGAACTTGACACTTAGTTTATCATCCATATCCATGTTTTCCTGCATGGAATCTGAGCATGGGTTATCATGGTTGACCTTTGTACCTCTCTTTCTTTCTTTTGGAGTGATAGTTTTATTGACTCTTTTTCTGATGTGAGACTTTCCATTATATTCCCAAGCACAATTTTAAAAATTGAGAGGATGTAATTTATTGACGGAGGGGAGAATGTAACACCCCAAGATTCCACGCTATGCTTCTCTTTGAATAAAGGGATAGTGTGTGTTGTATGCAACATCGAGTTCTAACACACCACAACCGATCAAACTAACCGTTATGAATAGTAATTTCTACCTTTTGAAATTATATATATTTTATATTTCAAAATATACTTCATTTTTGGATTCAGAATCTCAAATTTATCCTAGGGTGCAATTTTGGAACTTTTCGGATGACACTTATATTTTGATGAATAGTGAAAATTACTAAATTTTAATTAAAAAAAACTTTTTTAATCGAAATAATTTATATTGATAAATTATGAATTTGAGTGGTTTTAAAGTATATTTAGAATATATTTTTACCATTTAATATAATTTTGTTCATTGTACATAATTTTACAATTAAACCGGACATAGACAAGTGTCAATCTTTTGATAGTTATTATCTCTTAAAAACACGCTTTTTTGTTTTAACAACGGGAATTAATTTTAAATTAATTTCTGCCACTTATGTGTTTTGAATTTGAAAAAATGGATTCCATATTTGGAATCAGGATGTTCATATTGTTTGAATATGTAACTTTTATTTTTAGACATTTTGAATAATTACTGCGGTAAATATTTTATTTACCATGGTTAAGGGTAAATCCAGTAAATAAGGTTTAAAAAATAATATTATAATAATACTAAATTACCCTAAAACGTGTCCTAACCTTATTTTTGGATACATTTCCAACCATTTACATATTTGGGTCGATTTAGGGACCCCATGGAGCCACATGTAAGTGATAGGGACACTTTATTTTAATTAAGTTAAAATGAATACAAAAATGACACAAGCATATATCTTTTAGAAAAACAATTTTTACATAGGGTTATATATGTTTTAATTTCGACTATAAATATTCATTAGAAAGATAAAACGATTTACTACATAATGATATTTTATTTATAATTGTTAGACATTAAATAATTTAATTTATTTATGACACAATGGTGATGCAGTAATTACCATAATAGTGAAATATTAGAATAATTGATATTATAAATACCAAAAAAAATATAATTTGAGACTTTTTATGAATTAAACTAATTTTATAGGTTAATATGACATGTTAGGATTGATTTAATTAACTTTTGTCTAAGTAATCATTCTTCTATGATTTTTAAAAAAAAATCAATTATTGAATAGTATCAAAATTGACACAAAAGAGTTTTTAAAACAAATATTATATTATTAATTGATATTAAATTCTTAAAAATCTAATTGTAGGCCAAGAGACTTATATAATGATATTTTTATCATTAATGGACCACTTGGGGGTCTCTTGGATCTATATAGTATGTTTATTAACAATATAATATAAAAATACAAAGTGACATGGTAAATGTCAAACTAATTAACTAAGAGTTAAAACTAAAAGATAAGGTTAATATAATGACCCAAAACTCTATAAATTCTATTGGTTGAATGTATTTAGACATATCCCCACCTTAAACTTTTAATAATCATCTTTTGAGCCATTAGAAACCGAATATGAATTTATTATAAATTAATATTTCTAGCTTTTCCAAAGGTGCCCATCACCCCTCTTATAAAAGGGCACTCTTCCTTCTCATTTCTTCACACCTTCAAAGCCTTTTGGTTCGGCCAAACCCTGACCAAATACTATCTAAAAATCCCTCACTACAACATAGAGGCCTTAGTTTGATCAGAAAGCCATCCTAAAGAGCCCTTTTGATCAAATAAAAAGGAAGAACCCAAAGAATAGGTAATGTTTTCACCACCCCTTTTCAAGTTCCTTTCTTCTTCCACTTCTTCTTTATTTGTTATTACCATTCTAAAATAATAACTCCAGTATCTTATATATACTGTGATGTTATTATAAATATTTCACAACCATATTCAGTATTCTATCCACCCTTTGAATAACATGTCACCATACGTGCGTACGTAAGACTTACTGTCTCCACATCGTGGTGTAATTGTTATTCAATATATTATTATTTTGATGGGTATAATAATGATATATAATTCATTTAAAAAATAAATATAACATGACAATGATTCTGTATATATAATATACCATCCTTTTTATATATTATTTTAATATCAAAAGAATGATATTGTCGCTCGTGCGTACGTACGGACTACCGTCTCCACGAACGCGATGAGATTCATTCTCCATCATATCCATTCATGTATAATTATCATTTGATGGTTAAAAATAATGTTTAAGGATTTGATATAATTCTCTATATTAATAATATACATCCCATTAATAACAAATAAGGCTCACATAACAAGGAATATAAAGTAAAATGAACCCGTTAACACCTGAAATGACGATAATTCTAAGATATTATTAACAAATCAATGTTAAAAGATCATATATGATATCATATTAATGCATATGATTCTTTTATAGTTAAATAAAAATTATTTCACCATTATGCAAGAGGTTAACCTACCATCGACTAAGGAAAAATTACAAAGTAAGGGGTTTCTTATCTCACTTTTAATTTCGTGAGAATTCCATTATTCACCACTTATTTATTGCATGTGCTGTATGTGTACTACCCATAATTGTATTCATTGTGTATTATACTTTAATTTATGGGTATTTACATCATCATTGTATGATCCTTCTTTCATGGGTGTATGTTTCATAAGTTACCAAATCAATAAGGGAATTTGAAATTTCAATTCCCATTTATTCGGCTTTACGCAAACTCCATTGATTATTTTACTCCGAGATAATGTGTGGAATCACTATTCATTTGCTTATGTCATAATTTCTACTCCCCTTTTTTGTGGATATACTTTTGATACACATAATCACTCCATTGATAATTTCTCAAGTCATCCATATGAATTTGATAAGAGTAATTTTAACTCATTCTCCATTTGTTGAGTTAAACATCCAATTCATTGGTGTTGTTTTTACATGATTATGTGTGAATGTTCTTTGATTGTTTTACACTGAATATCCAATAATATTTAGTGTATTTATATTTTTCACACATAAATATGTCGTCGATTTATCCTTAACCTAATAATACGACCTTTATGAGAGATTTCATCTCAATTTACATTCCATTGAGACTTCTTTGTTGTTATACACCAAATCACTTTTATTTGGTGTATATAATGTACTTTGACATAGTATATCATGAATCCCTTTATTCTCATGATATTATAAAGTTTTTATTACCTCAAGTATTTGTATTCAAATGTCTCTCTTTTGGTTAGAAACTCTAACTAAAATACATTTTTAAGTGTTTTGAAGACTTATTCATCAAAATCATGCTCATTAATGTCCATGTTTTAAAAATGGTTTTAAGGATTTATTTATATGGAAATTAAAGTTTTAAAATTAAAACTCCTTTTAAAAGTTTCAAAGTGGTATGGGACACTTTGACTAAAAAATCTATTTTAAATGGCTTCTTGACAAATAGTGTGACTTTTAAATGATTTCAAGAAAAAGGGGGATATTTCTCTCAAATAGTTTTGATGATTATTTTCATCTATGTCAATATTCTTCATTATTCTTGATTGAGGTTAATGTGATACAATACAATCTTCCATATTATATCGAATGAGTTATGTTTGACTGTGGATGTGCTAATTTTTATACCAATAATGGTTTGTGGTTAAAGTATTGACATTTTGTATGCTAGTTTTAATATGAATGTTTATGTTATGTTTAAACCTGTTCATATGAGGAATGCATTGGACTTAATAAGTGACGGGTGGAGCCCGCTATAGCTCCTCGATGCATCAGTAGGTCTCATGAGATAAACTAGTGTCTTGGCACAAGGCCTTGGCAAAATATTATTTCTAGTCTTGGCACGAGGCCTTGGCTATGTGGTTATGATAGTCTGGCATTATGCATTCCATCATTATGAAAGTGGTTATTGATATTTCATGTGATCATTTGACTATTAGAATATCCATGTGAGTAAGTAAATGGAATTATTTCATTTTATCTCTTCTATTTTATGCTGATGTTCAAGTTTAAAAGGATTTTGTTTTAGTTATAAATTGCCTTAAGTGTTTATGCTTATCTATGAAAGCTTTTGCTATAATGTTATCCTTAATGAGCATCTGAGATCACCCCTTTCAATGTTTTATTTTTCCCAGGATTATGAAGAAATAATTTATGAATGACCTGTAGGGATAGTATGAGGGGATATGAAGACATGATGTTTTTTTATGATGTAATGTAAAACTTTATGAATGTATCTAGTGTTTCCAAGGCTACTAAACTAATCGGCCTTTCGAGACTTGATCTTTATTGTGATCATGCAAATGTTATGTAATAATGCACCGACTCTGGGTAACTGGGGTCAGGGCGTTACAAATAATAATGAAAAGTTATTCTATTGTAATTTTATCTTATTTAAGGCACATGACTTTGGAAATATAATAGTTAATATATTAATTATTTTGAAATAATAATAAATATATGGTTTTATGATTATATTGGTGAACATGAAGGTGGTTACTAATATGATGGTTTACATTATTCTATAATTAATATATCATTTGATTTAATGAATATATTTAAAAAACATTGTACTGTTGCAAGCATGCATTTTTTGTAATGGAGAATAAGGTATTCATATATATGGTATGTGAAAAAAAGATTCATTATATTGGGAATATTACATCAATTCTATATTGGAAATCTATTTTTTATTCCTTATATATTTTGAAATATTGAATGTATACATAATTGTTTAAAATGATTCATAATGTTAACTTCTTATAGAATGGATCAAGATAAAATTTTAATTATTCTTCATTAATAACATATGATAACATTCTTAGTTTCAGCAATATTTTGATAGTCGAAGGAATGCCTTGAGGAAAATATGATTCATTAAAAGTTCTTCAAGTATGAAACAATCAGCATAAACATTCATTTTCATGTGTAAGGGATGAATCAAAAATAGATCAAAGATTATCCAATGGATGAGATTATTATTATGACATGGAAAGTAACAATAAATGTTTTTTATTATGTTCCTAAATTAATTTTTAATGGATCCATCAACTCTAAGAAATTTATTTTTGAAATAATTGTTATATGTTTAAATTTCTTCTTGAAAAATCAATGGATTTATAACTGATCCAAATATTTATAGTTTTGAAATGGTTAACTTTTTTATGATCATGTTTTTTATCACATTCTATCAGAAAATACATGATAGATTATTCTTCCCTGTCTATTTTTTTATTTTCACTATTTTTATCCTATATGAATACCAAGATTTGTGGTAACGTCTATATTTACCTTTCCCACTTATTATTAGGATATTTTATATAAGTTAATTTTTATGGGGGTTCCCATACTATAATTTTTAAGTATTAACATTTAATGTTTGATGTACAGCTTTAAATTTTGAGGGACAATTATTTTTGAAGGAGGGTAAAATTCAACACTATATGATTTTATGGAATAAATCTTTAAAAATTTAATATCATTGATAGTTTATGATTCACATAACACTGAGTTTAAAAACAAAATAAACTATTAAACAAGACCATTGGAATAGTAATGTGACCATTGTGAATATTAATATGAGAAATATAATATTAATTTCACCCGTTAATGTATATATAAAATTTTGGTATCTTATAGAAACAAATATGGTATATTTATATCAAGGAATAAGTAAATAATGTTTTATGAAAGATAAATTATGTTTTTGAATTATTTTAAATCACTTATATTTAATTAAAAAATAATAATTAAAATAACAATTTCAGTGAAAATATATTTTAATAATATTGTCTCAATAATTATCAATTTTTTATTATTATTATATGATAAACATAAAGACTGTAATTAATTTGTGACAGTGTTATAAAATATGTTATATTTTTAAAATATTTATTTTATGTAAATTGTTTTTTATTTTAATAATAAATTTTTCATATTTAGTAAATTATTTCCATAAAATAGAGTTTTTTAAATTATAGATGTTGAAAATGGTTAGTGTATGTTTTTTGGATTTTTCTAAAATAGTTAAATATTCGGTGATTAATAAAATACGAAAATTTGTTGTATTTAATAAATACATGAATTGTTGTGACCTAAAATATATGGCTGATTCAAGTGAATCATATTAGAAATAGGAAACACCTGGATTAAGGATGAGAGAGAATGATGTTTTTTCACAAGTGATGATTTTTGAAAGAATCACACTCGTACTTACTTAAAAAATGATAATTTACTAAATGTGTGGAGAGAACGACCACTATGCATGGGATTTCGTGGTTTAGGGTGTGTTTTTTAATGTAAAATTATTTATTTACAAGGATATGGGCCAATAATCAAGTTAATGTCTCATGCGTCAAATTAATATACATAAAAATTTATAATGGATCATAGTCATGCTTATGATACTACCGTAGACGATAAGTAGTGATTAATATGATTTTTTGGGATTTAGGAAGTATATTTTAGTTATAATAATCACGAGATATAAAAGGATTGTAATGAAATATATCTTCATTAATGAGTTTGATGCATGTGATTATCATAACCAATGAAATTGTGAAGTTATTCTATTGAAATTTGGTCCTCATGAAGGAAAATGACTTGGGGAATGTAACATTTAATATATTAATGATTTTGAAATAATAATAAATATATTTTTATATTATTGTATCAGTGACCATGAAGGTGGTTACTAATCCGAGGGTTTACATTATGCAATAACTAACAGATCTTCATATTTAAGGATTATATTAAAAACCTAATATTTTACTATGAGAACCATGCATTTTTTATAAAGGACATTAAGGTATAAATATATATGGACTATGATAATAAAATATACATTATATAGAGAATATTAACTTAACTCTATATTGGAAATTTATTTTCATTCCTTTTATATTTTGAAATGTTCAATGTAGACATACATGTTTTAAATGATTCATAAGATTAACTTATGTTGGAATGGATCAAGTTAAAATTTTGAATTCCTGTTCACTAATAACAGATGATAACATTTATAGTTTTAGTAAAATTTTAATAGTCGAAGGAATTCCATGAGGACCATATGTTTCATTAAAAGTGCTTTAGGAATACAAAAATCATCTTAAACATTCATTTCCATGTTTAAGGGATGAATTGAAAATAGATCAATGAAGAACCAATGGTTGATATTATTATTATGACATGAAAATTAATCAATAAATTAAACTCTATTGAGTTTTTATCTAAATATTAAACGAATCTCTCAACTATAGGAAAATGTTTTTTGAACAAATTTTTTTCCGTTTACATTTCATTCAAAAAAAAGAAATAGAATTATTACCGATCAAAAGATTTATAGTTTTGTTATGGTTACCTTTCTAATGACAATGTTCCTTATCCCTTTCTATCAGAACATATTGGATAGATAATTTTTTCATGTCCATTTTTTTAATTTTCACTATTGTTATCGTATATGAATACATAGTTTTGTGGTAACATATGAATATCCCATTCCCTCTTATTAATATTATATATTATAGAACATATATTTGATTGGGGGTTTCACATAATGTAATTTTATTGTATGAACCTATGATTTTCGATGTAAGATTTTAAATTATGAGGGAAAACGTTTTTTTGAAGGAGGGTAGAATTTAACACCCTACTATTTTATGGAATTCCACTTTTAAAATTTAATATCATCGATAGTTTATGCTTGACACACCACATATTTTAAAACCATAATATAATATTATACAATACTATTGGAATAGTAATGTGACAATTAGGAATAGTAATATGACCAATATAATATTAACTTCACCCATTAATGTATATTCAAAATTTAGGTATCTTATAGATGAAAATATTATAAATTAAAATCATAGAATAAGTAAATAATTTTTTTATGAATGATAAATTAAGTGATTTAATTTTTTCAAATCATTAACCTTTAATTAAAATTTTATAATTAATATAACGATTTCAAAGAAAATATATTACAATAAAATTGCCTCATTAATTATTATTATTATTTATTATTATAAGTTAAATTATATGAACCTAATTAATTTTTCATAGTGTTATAAAATCAGTTATATTTTTAAAATATGTATTTCATGAATAAAAGATGATTTTACATAAATATTAAATTTTTCATATTAAAAAAATTATTTTCATAATATGGATTTGTTTTTATTTTCGCATGTCGAAAAATGGTTAGGGTTAATTTTTGGTATATTTCTAAAAATGATAAATATTTGGTGAATAATAATATACACTGATGTGCTATATATAATAAATACACAAATTATTGAGAAATAAATGATATGACATATTTAAGACAATAATAATGAACAATCCCAAAATATTTTAAATTATTTAGTTATAATTCTAAAAATATTCATATTCATGAATTAAAATAACAAACAAATGAATAATGTATTAAAAAACACTACTATCCTCCAGTATAAATACCACCCTCACCACATCTTCTCCTCAAATTTCAAAATTCATGAATATTTTTATATTATAGATATTTATGCTCCCAAATATCTCCCATAAATTTTGGAATTTTTGGTATCACAAAATGAGACATCAAGTTTCTTATGGAGCTCCTGAAAGAGAATAATTCAAAAGGAAAAATCACATTCCATTATTTTAGTTTTCATTCAATTTCTTTTTATTTTCACATCTTTTCCATTTCTCTTATATCTAAACATTCATTATAAATCCATTATCATAAATATTTTATAATTTTGTTATGTAAATGTAAAACCCACCAAAATGTTTATTTTCCTCTTTATTTTATTCTAAAAATTAAATCATCATCTATGAGGTTCCGATTTACCACGTTCGTGGAAGACATGTTTTCATTTTTCAATTCATCCTTCATGTATATTTATAAACCATTTTAATTTTTAAAAATATTATTTCACACTAATTACATATAATTTAATTTTCTATAAGAAATATATATACATAATTTTAATCATTGATAATTAACTAGTTTTTAATATAAAAAAACATCAAAATAATATAAAAGGTTATCATTAATATATTATATAATGATTCATCCTCAACGAAAATGACAAAATTGAATATATATATATATATATGTTTAGTAATATAGATGTTAATCAATATCATATAATTTTTATTTTTGATAACTATTCCCTTTTTCCGTGATCTTTCGTACAAGTACACATGTAAACCAATCATGAAAACCATAGAAACCTAAACTCTATAACAAAAAAATTAAATCTGACGACCCATTAAAAAGACCATAAATGATTCAAATAAAATTTTAATAAATAAAATACAGTTTAAATAGGTTTGAAGAAAATTTATTATCAAATCTAATTTCATTATTTAGGAAATTATGTATATGTTCAATACTTCATCATACATAAGGTAGGGGTTTTACATCTAACTTTTATTTCAATAAGATATGCCTAATTGACAACATATATATTTTTGTGGTTAATTTAAACATCCCATTTATGTAATTATTTACATTATAAACATGTAATTCTTGGAATAATTCAATTATTGTTGATTATATTTGGAATTAAATTCAATTTTATACAATGTTGTAAGGGATTTTACCAAAAACTCCATTTTTCATTAAGGTTAGGTTTTCTCTCCCTTATTCCCAATGTAATTATTATTTATTTTTATATACATATTATAAAATATATTTATATGTTATAAAACCAGGTATTAAGATAATTTCATCTTTCTTTGAAGAATAAATACATGTTTTATAAAGTTCTCTTTTAAATTCATACAGATAAGAAAGCCCGGTTTAGGGAATTTTTCCAATTTCGTAATCATTTTAAATTACACTCCATAATATATTATAATCCACCCATGTTTTTATTAAATGAAACTTTTTATCATAAAAACTTACCTTATTTCATTTATGTTTTTATGATAACTGTTTATCCTTTTTCCCTTTTAAATTCCCTTTAATATTTTTCCTTAAAGCGCACCAAAGTGTCTCATTTTTAAGGTATCATAAAAAACGTAATATATTATGTCACTTTGGAGACACATAATTTATTCCTAAAACATAATTCCATAGTCCTTATATCTTCATTTAAATTATATTCATGTTTAAAATCTTATTTTTTGAAAAATTCAAATGATTTTCCAAAATAACTATTCTTTCTCATGTGAAAAGTTATTTCTCTAAAAAATTTATCAATTAATTTTTGAGGATTTATATATATAGTTATAACTCTAATATTTAAAAGTGATATCAATAACTTTATGTTATATAAATATTTTTAAATTTATTATTTGACATATGAGGAAATAATTTTATATAGTAAGGGATATGTAGTGCTCGCTATATTCAATCAATGTGTCAATATGTATCATGAGACCAACAATACATGTTTTTACCCATTTATATATGATGGCTTTCGAAAAGGTTTTTATAGTATGTTTATGATGTTTGTATTTAATAATTACCTCATTATTATATTAGTAAATTATAATCCATGTGATTATTTTATTAATATAATATATCCGGTAAG
This sequence comes from Viscum album, assembly GCA_963277665.1. NCBI lineage: Eukaryota > Viridiplantae > Streptophyta > Magnoliopsida > Santalales > Viscaceae > Viscum > Viscum album. Next base: position 579,253,745 of record OY728129.1, on the reverse strand, counting down.
GTTTCATTCAAATATAATTATTTATTTCATTATTTAGTTATGTTTTATTACATCTATATTACGCTAAATTTTTTGTTTTAGTGGAATTTGTTCATAGTCAATCACCATGGAATATATTTTATGTTTATTTAGGAAATATTCCTCTCCATTTCTCACGCATGTTGGGAATCTAGGCTTACCCCTTTTTTTATTTATTTTTCTCTAGGATGAAAAGATGTATATTACCTATGACTTCTAGAGATAATCATGGAGTTTATAGGGGGTTCCAATGGAGTTGTTTTGTTGTTTTTCCTTTTATGATTCAATTTAAATTTCATGTCTATAATCTGGATTCCAAAACAAATAAAAATAATAGACCATTGGTATTCTAGTTTTGTATATATTTCAATGATGTAATGTAAGGGACCCACTATAAGCTACTGTGGTTAAGGTATTTATATTTTGGATGTTTATCTACAAAGGGGAAATAGTCCACTAATTGTATATAAAGCCCTTGGAATTTATATCCATCCTTTGGTTTAAGGTGGATGTTACTGATGTCATATTAAAACCTCCCACTTATTCCTAATCCAATGGGGGAGGGGCGAGATATTGTTATTTTTTTTAATTAAATAATTAAAACATAAAAATTTGGTGTTTTAATTTAATTTAAAATATGGATTCTATGTTATATAAAATAATTTTATATAATCATATATCATGGATCTGTTTTCTCTTAATATTTAAAATATCATCCAATTTCTATTGAAAACATGTTCTATATTTCTAGGATACTTATTCTGGTGAGCTGATTATCCCTCCCTAGAAAAGTTTATTATATTTTCACTAAAATCATTAGTTTCTGATTTATTATAAAATAATATTAATGGAGATTAATTTTGAGGGGATATTGAAATTTCAATGAGAATGATTTTTCAATATCCAAGATTAATTAGGATATATTTGTTTATATGTATGTGGTTATAAAGGAATGTATAAAATGATTAATGGGATAGAAAATTATTGATGAAGATTTAAACAAATATTGTCAAAAAATGATAATTTTTTATAAAAAGGTAAATAAATTGTCTCTTATAGTTAAAACATAGAAATTTAATAATTAACATCACTTTCTTTAATACATTATAGATATTTAAAAGTATTTTTACAATCCCTTGGATCAGTATAGAGGAATCTCATTCACCTGGATAACAACTATTTTATGAGGAGCATGCCATTTTAAGAATGTATTTTTGGTGGTCATACTTTTAGGGAATAACGACTCTTATGGCTAAATACATTTTAAAAACTATTTTTTCATAGTGATATTATTGAAATAATGATATTTTGTTTAGGTAATTATGATATTTGATTCCATAGGAAATGTGATTTAAATTTAATGATTGGTGAATGTGGTAATATTATTTTTTCGTGGTAGTATTGGTATTAGTTAGTTTTAATATATTTTATTAATATTCATCATTGATATGTTTAATTTTTACATATATTAATTTGTATATAAATTTCACACTAAAAGTGTACATTCTAGCGAAATGATTCCATTTAGTGGGTAGAGTGGTCACCCCACCTAAGATTCCTATGTTTTATATAGGATCATATCATAGATTATTGAATATATTTTTATGAATTTAGAGAGGATTCTAAGAGGTTATTATATATTAAATAATTTTTATATTGTATTAAAGATTATTAGGGGATTAATTTAGGTTTACACCATTGTATGTTAGGTTTTTATGATAAAATATATGATTCTAATTTTTATATTGTTGTATTTTAGGTTTTTTTCATATTAAATGTAATTATTCCCATAGTATTTTGTTAATATCATTTTTATTTTTACCATACCATAATTAACAAGATAAAATACTCAAGAGTCATATCATAGTGTTTTATTTTATAAATAGAGTTTTAATTGGAATGATTCATGGAAGTCATCCATTCTTTTTAACTAGTGTCGTATCTTATCATTAGAGGGTTGAGATGGGATTGAAGTCTGATTTATTATTTATTATTGAGATATGAGTATAATGAAATTTTATTTAATTTATGAAGACCCCATTTAATTATAACCACAATAAGATTCAAGTAGGGGTGAATTATTTAATGATTTTTTACTTATGTTATTCAAAAAGAACATTTTTATATTTTGTTAATATATTTTTTTATTTATAAATTATTCATGACTTTATTATGTGTTGAATGTGGAAAAAAATAATAGGAATGGAAAAACCAATTACTAGATTTATTGATCAAACTGGTACTAGAACATCCTTAGCATGGCATAGATAAATCCATCACTAAATAATCCACTCATAAATCATTATCAATAGAAAAATTAAAGTATACTCAAATATAAATCACAAATGAAGTATCCCTTTTTATTATATACAAATTAAATATAGATAGATAAAGATATGTTAATATTTATTTAACATTTTCTCTAAACAATTATTTTCAATGTAACTACTTTATTTGAATGTGTATTCACTTCTTAAAACATCAAATATGATTGAAGCTAGTTAGTACAGAAAATATAAAAAAAAATTAACAATAATAAATCTATGTAAAAATTGGATTTGCATATTCCTTGGTGTAGAAACTCAATTACTAATCTAATGATATCATTATCCAATAATATATATAATGATCCTCATAAACCATGATCATTTTTATATCTTATATATTATCATTAATATGTTATTTCTATATTCCTTATATATCATTAAAAATGAAATATAATTCTCTCAATTATTCATTCTATGAAATATAAAATAAAAGAAATGTTATATAGTTAGTATTAAAACAAATATTTGATTACCTAAAATATGATATATTTATTTTTAGTTCCATATATTTTACTCCAAAATATTATGAATATCAATTAAATAAGAATATAATTCTAATTTTTTTATTAATAACATGATATTTTTTCTTCATCTCTTATAAAATTTCCAATTTAATCGATGTATTGAATTCTTGAAGTGAAAAAAATATTAATCTTCACCTTATCATAATATATAGTGTTTTATAAAAAATATAGAAATTCAAAAAATTATTCCAAACCACAAGTTTTTATGAAATGATTTTATTTTTATAATCAAATAAATATATGAAATTTAATACCTTATTATTTCATATGATTCATTTTATATATTATGTCAACGAACTAAATCATTATAATCTTTTAACTATAAAAACACGAATCATTGATTTAAACAATGAAACATTATTATGATATTATGTTCTTAAAAGGCTAAATCATTACACTTATGTATATAAATACTTATATGATATTTATTTCACTAGATAATTTGTATTTATTTATCACTATTATATACATAATTTATATTATAATTGTTTTTATAATTTCTTATATAAGTAAACAATTGTTTTAAATATTCATCTAGTCATCATTCTGTTCCCATTTTAGTTGAAATCAGAAGATATCATAATTTCAAAATGAGTCAATATCATATTAGTAACATGAATTAAAAAACATCCTAGTTAAAAGTTTTCGAATCATGATTTCATCAAACTTGAAACCATTTCAACTAGATGATATATGGCCTTAACAAACCCACTTGTTATTTTTTCCTACCAAAAAATTTGATGTGATAAAAAATTAAAAATTAAAATATTAATTATTTTGAATCTTATAAAAAACATTTCAATTTTTGAAAGAATCACTAGAAAATACCAATTTCCAAAAATGATCATTTTCAAAATATATGTAGTTTTTTACATTCCACTCATGCTAATGAAAATATACCTCATAATCAAATTAATAAAATTCAAGTTGGAAAAATAATTGGAAATGTCACCCAACTGATAACATTAGAAATGTAATTTTATTTTTCTTGTTGTGTGAAATAATTATAAACATAATAATGTGTTACCTATAAAAATATGTAATTTACAAGAAAATAAATAAATGAGGGTGTCCATGTAACTCTAATAATCCATACCACGAGTCCCCGTAAAAATATATTATATGTATCTACATTACCACATATGAATTATAACATCTCTTATATATTTTCAAATTAAACCATTTTTTTATTCAAGAAAAACACCACTGTATAATTTAAAAATCAATAACATCCAAACATAGATCAAAATATAATCATTCTAAATATATTTTTACAAATACATGTTTTCCGTAATGACCACAACATAATTAATGTATGGTTTCTAACCAAATATGAAATTAATGATTTACGTGCTGGAAATTAATTACCAAACATAACGAGATTATCTAATATTATATATATAAATTGTATCCATTGATAGAGATATTAATTTTCTAGAGTGTCGATATTTTCTAAATATATAATCATTACATGAAGACTAAACAATTCATATCAGCCAGTATCTCTATAAATCAAATTTTCTATTCTAAGTTAATATATATCCCATTCAATGTAGTTTACTATATTTGTAATAACTTCTCATATATATTCTCAACAGGTCAAAAAAATTTGTAATACATCCAATCTTCATTTCCATATTGTTATACCAGAACTTTATTTAGTGGAACAATCCTCATACAACTCGGATTTGACCTCATGAAACCTTCTTGTTTATATTATTGATGTATAAAGTCTGTGGGAGTAAAATAAAATTTATATGATGACCAACATACCATTTTTATTACTTTATATGTTTATTAGTACAAATAAAATAAAACCAATAAAATGAGAATATATAAATTAAGAGGAATAATGTATTTGTATTTCATTGATAACTCTGAATAAATCATATAAAAGACATTGAATATTTTTTTATATATTCCTTGGTAAATTTCTAGAATATATTTCTTTTTACCAACTTCATTACAAATATACACTACCACATAATATTATAGTGTCATATACATGTGGGTAGTACAATGAAAAAAATCCTCTTATTTTTTATTATTCCTAACAGTCCCATAGTAATTATACAATATGAAACTATTATAAATATATTATTCAATTATCTATTTCTCTATCATTCATCAAACGTTTGATCTATAATACATTAATTCTCATTAATTTGTAAAAAACCATTTTATTACTGTTAGTTATAGGAAGAAATTTTTATTTTACCCAATGACTCCAGTGATTGATTCCTCCTATTCTAGATTGTTGACCACAATATATTTGAAACTCAGTATATACAAATAAAAAACATATCAAATACATTAATAAGTTCTCATAAATATTTTTACCTCCCATTAATATTATATCTATATGGAATATACCATAAAATTTAGGAATGCAATTCACTTTTCTCATGGTATATAGATTTTAAAAAATGGACTCGGTTTATTCTATACATCATTTATATAAAATCAGAAATATCAATACTGCACAAAATTATATGTTATAAATACTAAGAATGTATAGGTCATGAAATACTTATTGAACTATTTTAATAGTATTTATAAAATTATTCCCCCACAATGATATTTGTAACCAAATATATTTTCAAAATTATTAGATAAATAATTGTATGATTTCATAAAACATTTATATAAGGTGCCATGTTTAAAAAATTTAAAATCTAAATTTATTAAATTTTTATTTTTAATATATATGAAAAATTTTATAACAAACTTCAGTAAAATAAAAATCTTCTGACTTAAAATGATCCTGAATATATTGCATTATATCCCTAATCCATTTTTATTTTATGTATTCCCACTTATTTTTCAAGAAATTAATATAAAAACATAGGAATCCTTCATATTCTATTACAAGTTTCTTATAAATAGTGTGTTTTAAGAGAAATAATCATTTTATTATATTGATTATAAACTAGTAATAGTTATGATGCTTCATAATATGTAATTATTAATTCATTATAAATCATTGTGAAACAAGAAATAAATAAATTTTATTTCATAAAGCCTTTACTTAGGCATAGATAAAAATCTCTATTTCTTAACAACCAAGGAACCATTATAATTGTTAGAATATTAAAGATAACAAGGTAGCATCTTTTATCTCAACTATATATGAAGAACAAAATATTATCAATGAAGTATTTAAAAATATATATAACGATTTCTTAATAATTATCATATATGTATTGTTATATACATGATAATATTATCACTATTAAACTGAAAATTAGAGAAGAACAACCCCATTTCTGTTTAAATTCTCATTAACATATTTATAAAAATAATATCTTCGTTTACTTTAATTTTTTCTGAAAATGAGTTATTATTTCACACATTTTATAAAAATATAGTTCTATAATATATCATAACTAAATTTCTTTATATCTTCTCAATATTGTGTTTATAAATCCTTAAATATTTCATAGAAAAAGTTAAATAAAATCTCCTTGAAACTATCTTCATTAATTTTATATTTCCTTTAAAATATACTAAAAATATATCCTAAATATATAATCAAATAGTCTTGTAAAATAATAAAAATTCAAATAGATAAAACTGATATAAATTAATATTATTAGTTATTAAATTATTTTAACACTTACATAGATTTGTAAAATATTCAATGACCATTATATATATATAAATCTCATCCATTTTAATTAAATTGAAATTTCATCCCTCACTTACATGTCATCTATAAACCCTAGAGAATGTACTCTGTAACACACAAAAAGAATATTTAAATTGAATTTCACTATTACATAAGTTTTATAAATTACCATCTGTGATTAACAAATAGAAACATAATATTATGAATTTATAACCCATTTTTATATAGAATCTTAAATCTTGGTAAATTTCTAGTATAATTCAAATCATACTTATATTGTTAGTTATCAGTACATTTAACTCTTATTTTTTTCTAAATACTATTACATCTAAAATACATGTATTATATAGTATTATTCAACATAAATATTCATGAATTATCATTTCAAATGATATAACTTTGTTATATAAGAATTCTATATTTTTAATTATATCTAAAATATAGGAATAATCATTGTGGATTTTATATTATTATTATTTTTACTTTATTTTATGATGACCAATGCTTTAATTTTTAATGTTTATCATTGAATTTACTAACATCATATTTTTAAATAATTTATTATATTTATTAATCATTGTATTCATATCTATTTAAAATAATGAATACAAAAATATTCTAGTAATAAATCACATTCAATTCAATCTACACATTACTTCAATATCATTGATAGTTAAGGTAAGACTGATATCCTGTAATGGGTTTTTAATAAAATGAAATCAATATTATAATTAATTTTTCTTATATTTAGATATTTATATAATAATTCATATAAAAAAAAGTGAAAAAATATCTCTATAAAAATAGTATTATCCCTTTTAAGGTTAAAAAATTAAAAAGTGATGAAATAAAAATGGAGAATGGTTATGGATAATCATATCGTATATTCTATTTTATGCCACTATAAATAAACATTGGTAGAAAATGATGCCTGATTAAATTTTTAGAATAAAATCTACATTTCAATAGAGAACCACTAGAGATAAAAAACCAATATAAGGTAAATAATAATTATATAACATATATCCTACATGTGTAAATTCAACATAAAAATAATATAAATTAATAAAGTATAATTTTTTTATTTAATTACAATTTTAATAATTAAAATATATTCCAAAAAACTCATGACATCCTACATATAATCCTATAAATATTCAACTTTTACTATCCTAATTTTTATTAAATTTACACATAACATTAAACATCAATGAAAACTTATGGGATGCCTTATCACTAATTATATCATAAATAAAAAATTAAGGATGTTACTACCTGACCATATTCAAATATCATTCTTCAATTATAGTGTATTATCTACCAAATACCTATAATAATCATCTTGAAATTTATCCATTTTCTTGAACATCAACCCTATACTATCATTGTTTATACAAATAAACATGTCCAATATTGAATCCCAAAACATATTAATAACCCGATATATCTCATTATAGATATATTACTCGTGTTATTTTATAATATGATGATAATATAAGAGGCACCTTCTTCTATGTCATTATTTTTAAATATTATTGGAAATAATATAAAAATTGAATGTAATAAATACTTTACTTAATCATCAAATAATAATTTCAAATAAATTTTTTAGACACCAATATTCATTATGAATAATCAATATAACTCTGGATATAAGATATTTTCATTTTATATTATTCATAATATGATATAATAAATTTTAACGATCCTGAATTCTTATTCTTTGTTCCAAAACCATACTTACATGTTCGTCTCTTGAAATTATTATTTTTTATCTAGAATAATATAATTATGTACCTGTTAATATTATTTAGTATCAAATTATTTTTACATTGTTTAATTTTATCCGTATTTTATAATTTACTTATCCATATTTTTTAGGTTTCTTTAGCATTTAAAATTATTAATGATTCATTGTGAGATTGTTTTTAATGAACAAACATGGATCACACAACAATCTAGGCTCATGAACCAGATTGAAAAAAAAAATTATACGAGTATTTATTCATCATAGGCTGATGAATAGTTTTTGGGAATAGATTAATGGATTTCAGGATGATATTTCCCACCAAAGACAATAGATATAAAAACATTCATGTAGCATATAATATAACTATGAAAAAATAAAATAGGAATTAAAAAACATGTCATGTAATATAAGGGAGATTAAAATAAGCTGATTAAATGAATAACACAATGATACAACTCAAATTCTCAAATCTAATGAATAAGAGGATTTACATCCCACAATGAAAAAACATATCCCACAACCTCGAGCATACATACACGTCATCATAATGATTTTCCTTGCCATAACTACTTCTCAAAAAGACCAATATATCATATACCCTATAATATATGTATGGTGTGATCAAAATAGATATAGCAGGGTCCTATAAAGTATTACATAAGTTTACCACAATAAATCTATAATCTTTACTCATTTAATATATGAAAAAACAAAGATAACTCACTTTGGATGGTTATATATATATATATTAGGGGCAATACACATTTTACTATCATTCTCAAATGCATGTTTCAAAAAATCAATTACAAAATAATGAATGAAAAAAATAATTTGAAGCATATTTTAATGTTCCAAATTTCAATAAGAACACCCATAAATCCTTTTTAAAGGCATAAATAGTTAATAATTTTACCACAATAGCACCACTAGGTAAATCCCTCAATTAAGTTAGATCATAGTTAAATAGAATCACCATACATTGAAAATTGGAGACATATTATGTTCATTAACAAAACCCTTTAGGTAGAGAAACCCTGAGGAATGGGGAAGGGTAACACATGGGCTAATGGATTCCTATAATATCTAATCTATTATTAGTTAGAGTTGTAATGTGAAAAAAATTTAGGTCGGGGCAAACCATCATAGCAGGATTTTATAACCATTCTAATCTAAAAACGTTGGTTCTTGGGTCCTATTATCATCACATATTATAAAAATTATTTTGAGTTATATCATAAAAAAATGAAACTTATCTTGTCATAAAACAACAACCCCAAAAACCATTTCACATTACATTTTATGTCAATTAATAACCATTATCAAGGAAAAGTTCTACAAATATTTTTATCATTACAATATAATATCATATAACCGTAAGATTCTTGAATAATCATTTATAGAAGACCAGTAAAACCTATTTATGAATCATATGAGTATTGAGAAATTCCCACATTCAAAACCACCTACCTCATCATTCATCTTCACGATGTAAACACACCAGATCTAAGAAAAATTGGATTGTATTTCCCTCTAATTAAATTTTTCTAAATTAATAGCTATTATATTATTCTAAAAATAATATATATTTTCATTAATATATATGTCTAAAAATTTTAATAGAGAAGTGCATATCATGAAACATAACGAAGAACAATAGTTTTAAAATGAAAACCTTTATTTTCATAGATCGACCAATCTCACAATAAATGAAATAAATATCTAGAGATGATGATATCAAAAAAAAATCAAGGGGGAGATTTAGTTTCAATATCCTATGACACATTGGAGAGATAGAGGTATTTTTTTTAAAAAACGATAATAATCTATTTTTTGAATTATTAAAAATGGTTATCTAGATTTGGATGCATAGTTAGATTAAATAAGTTACAAATGTTTGGGGATTATATTGTTTTTAGGTAACCACATGGTTTGGTCAATCTATTAGATAAAATGTGTACCAAACTGGAATGATTTATCAACACCAATATTCACAGTCTCTAGAGAAGGCCACATTGTTTTTACAAACCCTATTATACATGGGGGCCCCCTCTGAGATAACCTCAAATTCCTTTATAGTTTACTTGAAAATCCACATGGTTTCTACAAAATATGGTTCAACAATATAACTAACCAATCACACCAAAAATATTATTTCTTATGAAATACTAGAAACAAAATTTGGTTAAAAAGATAATACCCATGTGACTGAAGGTAACAATAAGGTGCGGTAATTATCCAAAAAATGACATTTTATTCCCTAATAAATATGATATAATAATGTATGATATTGGAGTGTTTGGTTTATTGATTCTAGTTTTTTTGTGATTCCCAAATCCTATTCTACTATATTCCATTATAAAAAATTTGTTGAATCATTAGGGTATACTTCCACTCATAAGATATTTTCATATGAATCAACAACTTGAACAAATTTCATAATCATTGATAAATATTGTTCAACTTAATTACCATTAAAATATAGAATGTTAGAGTGGTGTAGATGACAATTCTTTAGATGAGACACATTAAATATGTGTAGTATTGAATTAGAATAAGATGTAAATTCTAAATAATAAACCATCATTACCATTTTCACAATGATATTAATAGGTTTCACATGTCATGGAGCCTACATTCCATACATTCCCAACCACTGGAGACCCTAATGGGAAGATAATTTTATGAAGATATGATCACAACCTATAAAACAAAAAGGTTAATACTGGAAATCCCCCCATGACTTATCCAATCAGTATGTTATAACCATACTTTAAAATATATCCTAGGTATTTACAAATATAACCTGAAGACCCTGAGACTATGACGTAAAACAATGATATATATATGATATGATAGATAATGTAACTTCGTTTAAGATCATAATCTATTGCATGTAAAACATAATCAGCAATTAAACTCTATCAGTATTTTACATTGGAAGCATATTAGATCATATTTTGAGTTATTAAATCTTCATACATATAGCATTACTCATTTGTGTCACCCAGATCAATAATAAAATCAATGAACACCTCATCATATTTTCATATTGTCTTAATGAGTGCGTTAAGTAACCAAAATGGTCATGAGTGTTTATTAATTTATTTACAGAAATAACAAGGAGACAAACAATGAGATAAATCTCATCTCAAACAAAAAAATCATAATTGATGAAACATATCAGAGAATTTTTTTTATATAAATTATGAAAAACCTTATATGAACAATGATAGGAATCGAATATAGTTTTTCTCAATGATGAGACAACTACCAACTAGAATTTTTAAATAATTAATGATATTCAAGGAGGGAAATAACTCATGAAACATCTCCCCACCATATAATGAATCGTTAAGAATCAATAATTAATTTTCTAATAGTTACCCATTATAAACAAATTTAATGAGAGATGGTGAAAAATTAAATCTAATAAAAATGAAACTAGTTCCTTCCACTTTTTAATCCGTGTAATTCCTTGTACAGAGGCACATGTTATTGCACAAATACATATATTTTTTATACTTTTTTGGAAAAAAATCAAAAGTATACAACCTACAATAATATTATCCTTTCCTAGGGTATAGATGATGTCAACACCAAATGACTGAAAATAATCCATGCATTACCTCTACATGAGGTCCATGTCATTATGAGATATTTGGTAACTAAAAATATTATGATTTTGGTATAAAATGCTCAATTTTCTAAAAAATATAATGTCTTTATGAAATGACTGTTTTTATAAAATCCAGTTTTCTAAATAAAAAAATCATATATTTGGACTTCTTTGAGAAAAGTACTAGGGATCTAACAGGTGACTCACTTGATATGAAAAAAACCCTTAACATTCAAATCATCCAATTGTATATTCACGTAATTTACTCTACAAACTCTATTCAATACTAATGAATAAATATATGAAAAGTTCCAAACATCACATATATCATGAACTCCACATCCATCATTAGAGGCAGTGTACATAATTCAGTTTAAAAAACATTAGGAAATTATTTGAAAGCTATAAAATGTTTATGAACTAATGGTCTCTCTTAAATTTAGACTTCAAAAAAAGATACTAATTCTCCAAAAATGAAAAAGGATGGTCCATCTTTGCAAGATATCAGTTCTAATTCCCAACGAATTGCCTGATAAATCTGATTGGGGCTAGTAAATGTAACCCAACAATGGTAATAACCAATCAGATATACATAAAAAAACAGTTCGATGCCAAGGAACTATTTATAAAGATAAATATGAATATATCAATGATATCATACTATAATTGTGTCATATTCATAGTAGTTAAAATAATGAAATCAAAATCATAATTCCTTTCTCGTTATATGTGTGGTTTCATGTTCCATATCATAAAGTGTGATCTATATTATAATTCTTGGGAAAAATTTCCTTGACATCCATATAAAAGTTATTTATTAGAGGTTCCACATAGTTTTTCTCATCACCTAATTTTTCCACAATGATAGTAGGTATAAAATCTTATAATATATAATGAAAATTTGTGTTCAAAAAAAATGCTCGGTGCCCTTACCACTTCATTTATAAAACTCACAATTCTTCATTATCATTCAATCAGTGATTATTAAACATACAAAATGCATAAGAGGAACAATAGGTAGGCATTTATTACAAATTTAATCAATATTAAAAAATAATGATATATACACTGTATGAGATATGTGGATAATATGTAGTATGAATTTATTAGAATAGATATCGAGTTATGTTCTATTCAGTAAAATCATAGCCTGTATATATTTGTTCAATTCAGATCCATGTGAGAACTATGCATGTTGAATAAATATGGTGGAATAATTCATCACCATATGGTCACCTTATTAAAGAGTCAGTACTATATGTAATTTTCCAATGTAAAAATATCTTAAAAATCTATTGAGTAAATATGACCTTGATGTATTTCAACCCCAATCCCTCATGTATTTTGACAAAAACTATTCTATGAAATCATCTCTTACTAAGGAATTCATGTATCAAAACAAAAATCCTCACCATAATTGAGTAAAGGTTTTCCACTAAATTGAATATAATTTTATAATTTTATAAAAAATATCCTTTTAGCATTAATCATCCCTTTAAAATAATGTAAATTATTGATGAAAAAAATGAGGATAAATATCTTCCACCTTCAGTTCCTAATACAACAACTATAGTTGGAATTTGAAAGGGGTAGGAACCACGGTCAATGCAATGAACCACATATATTAGAACATTATATAATTATACCAGGGGATACTATAGAACATTATTCGCAACACCGTCATGAGTATCTGTGAGATGTAATATAGGAGGCATTATCCTATAAAAAATCACAATAAATGTGTAAAAAATCCACAAGAATTAAAATCCATGATTTTATGGACCACCATTAATGATGTATTTTTTTGAATCAATTAAATTGAACAAAATTAATTAAATTATTCAGGGAATTTTTTTTAATATCGCACAGTATCTCAAATATAATTAAAAAAATATGTCTAGTCACTCACCCATACTCTACCCCTTAAATCCCAATAGTATTATCAATAATCTAAAAATACCAAGAACAAGAAAACACTTAACCTCTCCACTGATACAAATTTTCAGGTAATCACATTGTTTATCCAACAATATAAGGACCTCATCGGGTTTTATAAAAAGTTTTGATGGGATTACCTGATCTCAAGGTGATAGAAACTGTTGTTTCACATAGATAAACACATTTGAGAATTATTTTTTACCACATGATATAATAGATTTAGAACATCCATATGATATATAACAAACATATGAATATATATAAAATAGTATGTTACATTAACATGCATTTAATACAATAATATATAAAAATATATTGATTCCTTGAATAACCCCACCCGAAAAATGGAAATCCCAACATAGTTTTACATCGCGCTTGCATCCCACCACATAAATTAGAATATCCTTCACTCTCTGGACAACATACCTACCATAAAAAAAGTCAAACCATGCCATTAACGATACATAAAAAACAGTGACTATAAATAACCAAATATATATATATATATTGTTTTGGAAATAAAATCCCTTTAGCCTCCCCCAAAAGTTTATAAAATTATCCTTTAAGAAATAAATAAATAATTATAATTTTAAGTAGAAAAATTCATAGAAAATAGGATTTGAATAGTTTTATATTTATTAGTGGAAAATAACCATTATGATTTTATTCAAAAAAATTTGTATCAAATAAGAATTTTCAAAACCAGGATTGAATAAATATTTTTAAGAAAATAATTATTTTCTTCATTTTAATAGAAAAAACATAAAATAGTTTATAAAAGGATTATATAGTTAAACACTTAATATATGTAGTACCATTATGTAATGACCTTAGGTATGTTATGTATTGGTTAACTAGGATCTTCACACCATAGTGATCAATTTTATTTCAAGTGCATATGAAAACCACCCTAGGGAATGAAACCCAAATATCTAGAGAATGATACCACATTGGATAGTGGCTTTCTATAAAAACTAATACACATCTAGTTAGAGTTATAATGTGAATTCGTTTCTAGGTATCTTCAAACCATAATAAAATTTTTATACTAGGATTCCTACATAAATTATTTGGTTCCAATAATCTATCATGATCAGATAATCCAATATTTTTGTTAATAAATTTCATTATACATATGATGTCCATCAATTATAGAATAATGACCCAATCCCCTTTCACATGTGTTTCAATTTTAATTATTACCCATTGTTATGTAAAATTTCATCAAATATAATCATTATTTAGAACCAATTTAATAAAAAGATAACATGAATCATATATAATTTATGAAAAACAATTATTAAATTTAAAAAAAACCATATATTTATAGAGAAAATATTATTTATAAAACCACCAACCATATCATTTAAATTCTACAAGGGAATGAAAAAGATCTAAGAAAACTTGGATTTTGCCTCACTATCCATCAATCAATATATAATAATTTTCATTATACCATGAAAAAAACATCGATAACGTCTAGAATATCTTGATGTATTGTAAATTTTGGGGATATAAATGATATCTTGAATCATTATGAAAAACAAGTAATGAAAGAGAACAACCATTAATTTACTGGACCCACTACTAAAAAAATCAATGAAATCGATATCTATAGAGTAATAAATAACCACATTTATCATGCGAGATCCTGTAATGACCCAACTTTTAATTAAAGGAAATTCCATTCTTATAATTATGCCATTCAATAAAAAAAATGAACTAATTAGTACTATGTTTCCTTTAAACATAATATTTTCACTTCTGTGGTTTGAATTTTTTATATATGGCATATACTGTTACGATCAGTAATTTATTTTGAGTCTAATAGGATCAATGCAATTTTTTGTGAATAGTTACCTACACTAATATTTAGTCATGTACCATTATGAATAGTAAATCATCCATGTGAATAAGTAACCAAACTAATGAAAGTAAAAATAAAATTTGTCCTTCTTATATGTGACAATATGATAGTATTAGAATAGTAAAATATTATTATTTACTATAAATTCTAAATAAATGAATTTTCGGATCATTCTTCAGTCAAGAATGATATAAATAGGCATTGACTCGAAAATATATGTACCTATTACAATATTGGGTCTTCATATTCCATTCTATTTCTTGTCATGATAAAAATAATAAAATAATAAATAAAATATTGGGAAAACTATCCTCTCCTCCTTTATAAATTCCACCATCACCCCCTCTTCTCTTCACTGATCTCAATCATCGTGCCTCTTATAAAATTTTCACAAATATATCCATAATCCTCTATCTTATTTACAGAAGCCATAAGTCTTTTTAATAGACCAAATGATCTCCCCTAAATAGGTATTGAAGAAATATTTTTCCAATTGGTAAATTCCACTTTCGATTCCTTTTATTTTCTTTGTAATTATTTAATTTTATTTTTTCCCCAACCCCATTAATACAAAAGTTATGATAACTCATATAATATACATATACAGGAATATAGGTATGATAAATGAATAATTTATAATCATCTCTCATTTCCCCTTCTTTTATATCTAGAATCAAAACACTATCCAAGATTTTTTAATTTATCATATCCATGGATGAGAGGTTTTCAAATTATTTTACCGTATAAAATTCTATACATGAAACCATTTTTATATTTAAACTAGAAAATGATATATTTATTACCTATAATTTATGTTTCTAGAATCTTTTGTATACAAGATATTAATTTATAATGTAAAAAGTGTTTTATTTCATAAAAAAATCTCCCATTTTACCAAAAGTGATATCATTAATATTTTATATAATGATTCATCTTCAATCCAGACAACCAAAAAAAATTTATGAACATTTTATCATTTTGATTTTCACTAATAACAAACATATTGAATTCTAAAAAACCATTCTCATCATATAAGTTTATCCTAACATGTATATTAGTAAACCAAACATGAAAACCAAGGAAACGAATGATCCCAAACAATTAAATTGAACCTCTTAACACATAAAAAAGGTCATTTATTAACATAATAAGGCTATACTAAATAAATTTCGCAAATAAGAGGATTTAGGAATATTAACCAATGATTTTAATTCAGTTATCAAGTACATTAAGAGCATGTGAAGGACTCCGTCAGAATTAAGGTAAGGGATTCTATATGAACCCCCATTATTCAATCAGGATTCTCTATATTTATTTTTACCCAAATGATGTGAGATGAAATTTTTATATAAATATTATAAAATCTATTTAAATGGTAAAATATAATGTATCAAGGCCCATTAATCATTCACTTTTAGGTATATTTATGTTCTTAAATGGACCCCCTCACTACATACCGAAATTCTAAATAGTTTTAATGGAACTTCACGAATTTATATCCAATTTCAAGTGCACTAAATCATAGGTTTTATAAAACTTCTTTTTTGTAAAATTATAATTTTTATGAGGATAAAATTCTTGGTTAAATTATATTTTTATATAAAATATTATTCTTTATCCATTTTAAATGATCTTTAGTATTTTCCTTCAAACTACACAAAAATGTTTTCAAGGTAAATATTCATAATTTTTTTCTTATATGTTGTCAATTATATTTGATATCACATACAATTATATATTCTTATTTTTCCCATTTTAAATTCTACGAATATTAAAATTCCTATTTTTTCATGGGCACTTGTATGATACGCACATTCATTGTGTTTTGTGACAGGGTTATGATACCCATTTATTTTCCTGGGTTCCCTTATGTTTATGAATGATTGATTATGTAATATTTTTAATGTGAATAACATATTCATGAACATTTTATAATGGGTTCACCTAGATAGCACTACAATACATTGGGTACGGTTGAGTCTCATGAAAATTTTTGTGAAATGGTCTTGGCGGTTATCCTTGACTCATGCTATCATGTTCAACATTCATATGTGGTTAACATTGACTTGTGATTCTTTATGTGAAACAAGCCTTGAATTGTTTAAGAGTTTTTTATGTTGATTTCACATTATAATGACTCCATGATTATATGATCCCATATTTATATATTATTATTCAATATATTCCATGTTTTTTATATCATTATGCCATGATTTCGAAAACCTGTTCAATAGCTTTATTATAATCCATATTCCCTTACTGGTCTTTTAGCTCATCCATTTGTTAATGTTATCCCCATTTTATTAGATGAGGATATATGATCATTTTGGAATTTAGATCTCCTAATGGAGATAAAATAATGAAATGTTTTATTTAGTCTCATGTTTTTCAGTTATAGGTACCTAGTATTCCAAGACACTAGACATTATGATCCATGGCATGTAAAATGATTCTTAATTAGTTTTAAAATAATGAAATGATATGTGTAAATGTCTAGGATCTCTATAGTTGGTATTAGAGGTTGGTATAGTTACTTTTAGATATTAGGAATAGAGAACTTTAGCAATAACCAAACTAACAAGATTATGTATAATAAAAAATACTTATTTTTTGGTAAGTATAAGGTTAGAGGTTTATTAAGAAAATAGATCCCTGTTTGGATATGAACAAGTGGATGTAGATCTGGAACAAATGTATCTGGGGGTAAAACCTACAAAAACTACTTTGAGATAGACTCTAACCAGAACTACTGCACAACAAAGGGCCTTGTTGCACTCATAGTTTGACACCCCTCGTTGATTTTTATTTGGTAAATTCTTAATCTTTGTATGAACAATTATTAATGGAAAAAATGAAAAAATAGGCCATAAGAATATATGTTAAGAAAAAAAACAAGGATAACCTAGATTAAACATATGGAATCACAAGTTAGAATACTTTTTTAGGTAAAAGTTTATCCTTTTATGTAAAATTTATATTTTTATGATCATTTTCTTAGTATTTAATCCCCCTAATATCACATTAATTTTCTTAGTTATTGGCAGGAAATAGAAGAACACATGACAATAGCTAATGAGATAAGAAATGATAAGATTTCCCTATTGATAATCCTGATTTGATAGAAATGGGTAATCAAAATATCACGATAGTACATTCTCTGTTGGATCATATTATGAATAATAACTTGAATAATGTGGACTTCCCTCCTCCTATAAGGAAAGATAATGTTTCTATTGAATCCTTAATGTGGAAAAGGCCTCTCATGTTTAGTGGATATTCTAATAACCTCCGAATAGAACAGTGGATTAATACTATTGAAAATATATTCTCTATCCTAATATGCTTTGAAGAATAAGAATTTTTACTATCATTCAATTTTTTTGATGGGGAAGTTAATCAGTGGTAGACACTAATCATGCATAAGAAGTCCCAAGAAGAAATTGACTACATTTATTGGATGGAATTTAGGAATTTTTTTTCAATAATTAATTTCTTTAAACCCTCTGCATAATGATGGAAAGAGAGTTCCTCATACTCAATCCTAGGGAACATGATTCTATAGGGTCATATGAAGAAAACAACCCAAATATTTCAATATATGTATCCAACGTTTTCATGAACACTGAAAGTAAGGTGGATATCTTATTTATTAGACTAATGTTGAATCTACGAAAATCATTGGTGATTGAAGACATTGATAGTTATGAGGTGATTACCCTTGTTTCCCTCATGATTGATATGGTTGTTAGAGAATCCTAGTGGTCTCGTGGGACCAAGGACAAAAATCTTAGGATGGTGTCTAATATGGGTGGTTCAGAAATTAAATACCATGATGGAAAGATGATCGAACATCCCATGTGTCCAAATTGTGGTAACAATCATCCTGGTAAATATTTAATAGAAACCGATAATTGCTTTAAATGTGGAAATATGGGACATATAACAAAGAACAGTTGAAGGGAAATGAAGAATCCCACTAATGTGGGAGAATAAATGAAGGTTCAAGTCAATTCTCAGCCTATAGTGTAGTGTTGCAACTACAAGGATCTTGGGAATTATGAGAAAAAATTTCCTAAGTGAAGTGTTTTTTATGGAAATCAATAAGGACCTCTATTTCTACAAGATAGTGATTATGCTATCACTAAAATTGAGGAAGATCTAGAAAACTATGTAGATATTGTTATACCAGTTATTCATTCATGAATAGATAATGTACTATTTGATTCTGTTTCAACACATTATTTAATATCTTGCATGTTTAGTAGAAATATTCAAACACCAATTGAAAATTTGGTGGATAAGTTATCTGTGAAAATAGTAAATTGAGAATTTACTAAATACATGGATTATAACTCCCCCTGGGAAATATTTTTGGATTGAACCTCCAAAAAAATCTTGTCAATCATCATTTAGTTGATTATGATGTTATCTTGGGCATGTATTGTATATCATTATACAGATCCAACATCAACTATTGTGAATGGTAGATCACTCTTCACATCCCAAATCAATGTCTAATTATTTACAACAACAAGTTGGAAGATGAATCTCCATTAGAATTGTTCCTTCAATTGTAGATATTTCAACCTTGTGAGAAAGAAGGTTAGCTCAAATGATTGATACAAAAGAGATGATAATTCTCAATGATATTCCCATCGTGTGGGATTACACTAATGTATTCCCTGATTAATTTTTTGGTCTTCCTACAGATGGAGAGGTTGAGTTTTCAATGGAACTTATTTTTGTATCACTTCTTATATCAAATAAATATTATAGAATAACCATTATAGATCTAAAAGTTCTAAAGAATTAGTTACAAGATAATATGGAGAAATGTTATATATTCCCAAGTGTTACTCCATGGGGTGTGCTAGTACTTTTCTTAACAAAGAAAAATGGTTCATGTAAGAACCCATGTTTTTTGGAATGGGACAAAATCCCGACACTGCTTAAAATTTTGACTTGTTTTTCAGAAAACTGTGAAAACATATGGAGTTCTAGAAATTTCTAGATTAGACGTCGTGTATAAATTAGGCATGTACCAGCTGTGTGCTCACCATGTACATGTTGTGTAATGGTCGGGTAATAATTTCCCCTTACACGGTGTATAATGTTTCTTTAAATACCGTTTATTTTCCTGTCCATATACCGAATGAATTCTAGATGTGTGTTGAACCGCATGGTACATCTATGCCATGTGGATACCTCCGCTTAAGTTGGAGTACTAATAGAGAAACTACATAGCGTGTAGTCCATTGTACATGTATTGTAATTTTATTTTTATTCTATTAAATGAAGGAGTGTAGTCTATTATTTAGTAAAACATAATCTTCTTCCCAACCTATAGAATAGTTTTGTTATTAAAACCCAGAGAACATACCTTTCCCTATATTCTTCTATTGGAGTTCGTTCTTCAATCCGTTGGTAGCTGTGGGATCGCATCAGCAAGGATAAACCTACACAACCTATTTTGTTCCAATTCCTTTTTAGCATAAACTGTAGATTTAATCTGAGTGTGATTTCTAGTATTTTGCGGAAACATATATCTAGAATGATGAGATTAAAAATAGAGATCTATATCGGATGTGCCTATGTCTATGATTCTCAGGTAGGTGGTGTATAAATTCATTCATGTTTTCTCGAACTTTTATGGGGCACAACTCTCAGCCCATATTTTGGTATTTTGAGTGTGAATCATTTTTCTTGTTTGTTTCATATTAAATAGATTAGTAGACCCATGATATTCCTCTGGGTATGCTCTTTTACATGTTTTTCTTGAGTGAGGGAATGCGAGGGGTTGTTTCTAAATTGGGTCATTTTTTGTTGAGTATGCAAAGATGTGTTAAAATGAATTTCTTTTATTAATCTTATGAGTTCAATTTGTTTTGTGATGATTTTAATTTTTATAAACATCAAAGACCATGGTGTAGGATGGAACAAGATATATTTAGTGAAATTAATTTTTTTAGTTGTTTTTCTTATTTAATATATTACTTTTTATTATATATATGTGTTCTGAGATATTTCATATGCTAGAACATTCGGGTTGTACTAGGAATTACTTGGGTATTGTTGAGTGACGCTGATCACATGTTGTTCTTGAACAAGATTACTTGGGGGGGGGGGGGTTGACAACGATATTGGGTGTCATGGATACTAGACATGAGGTAGTGTGACTCTCAGGTTGGGCATGGCTCGAGTTAATTGGATGGCGAGGTCGTCAGACTTGAGAAACATGGTCACAAGGGGACGAAGTGTTAAAGATGTTCTGGATTGGGTTTTATTTTGGTGTTTAAAACTCACCAGGAGCATGAGTAGTGTGAAAAAGGGACTCTATGATGATGTTGTTTTGAACACTCTAATGGGTTAGGGCCCCCTTTAGTTGAAGTTTAGGTACTGTTGCACAAGGGGTGCTTGCTATAGGAAGCCACATGGAATGTGAGGATACCTCAGGGTATAGCATTGAGACTATCAGGCAGGGGGTAGAGGCTTACCATGGTTTTAGGTCAAACATCGTTGTCCCTCCAGTTAAATTATTGGGGGTAGACATCATTGTCCCATCGGTTACTTATTTGTGGACTTATATCAGTGATCCTCTTAGTTACAACTTCTCGGGCATGCCTTCGGGATGTCAATACTTGAAGAATGTGTTGTCATGGGGAACATGGTGCTAGGTTACATGATAGATATTTCGACATTGGCCGAAGCAGGTGACACTCCATGGTGGCTACTGAGCAATAATGAAGTTTATGTTTATTAGTGCATCATACTATTTACTATTTTCCTTATAAATGTATTCCTAATTAAACACTTATGTTAGGTATTCATCGTTGGGTGGTATCCTACTGAGATTCATCTCACACCCTACATAGGCCCTTCGGGATGTGTATAGAATTTATGAATTTATGTGCAAGAAATATACCATATTCCGGATTCGGACTATTTTAGATGTCGCATGGAGATGGTAGGGACCTTGAGATATTTCTTATCTAGAGTTTACACTATTTTGATTTCCATCCGGAATCAACATGTTACCTTGTTTATTGTAGCTACTATTAGTTATCCACTACCACCTCTATTGTGTACTGACCTACTATTGATGCATGTTTGGTTGTTTAGCAGGTATAAGTGGTGTTATGAATGTTGTTCTGTTTAATTCTACTACACTTGTTAATATATTGATGCCATTGTTTGTTGATATTGGATATGATTCTGTTATGTGGGTCTGGTTGGATTCTATTAAGTCATTTATTTCTGCTTCATGTTTTATATTATTGCTCGGACCAGTACAATTATTATCCTTCGAGAGGGTATAACCTCCCCACTATACCTATCAGAGCCTCACTACTAATCAGAAGTCATTGGAGTTCGGGGAGGTGCGCCTATGGTAGTAACACCCAACCTGTTTAGCACAGTTTGAGTTGGTGTTTGGGTTCGGGATGTCACAAAGTTGTATCAGAAGGGTTCCTAATAGGGATTTAGTAGCAGTTTTGTTGCAAAATACTAATGATATTGAGACTTCACTTTTTTATTTATATAGTTTTAGTATTTGGGATATGGTAGAGTGGAGAAATGTTATAATTGGAATTGGGTTTCTAGCTTGTTCTTGGGTGCCTGCAGCCCTAGGTACGAGGGATGGACCATGTTACTTTGGGTGGGAATTGCTGTTTTTCATCAACTCTGATGTCAGTTTATATGATATCCACCATGGTGGCTAACATGGTGTGTGATGTTATTGATTATAATATCTGGACCTTGGCCCGGTATGTAAAGGATTAGTTACATGGTTTTGGATATGAATATTTTTAGGGAATTTCAATTTCTAAAATTCAATAATTCTTTGCGAATTAATAATTCCATGTGAATAATATCTAATGGCATGCTTTTAATGCTTTTGAAATGTGATAGGTTAAATTCCTAATAGAATTGGTTGTTTATTCTAATGTACTATAAACAATTTATTTATGGTAAATTTCATGTGGAAAGAGATTTGGGTTTGGATCATGTATAAGAAGGTATGTACCATGATTTAGGTGATTTGGACCACCAAGATTGGGTGACTAGGTCATCGGTTAGAGGTAACATTGGCTATCAGAACGGGCATGTCCCGAGGTACTTCTGATATCTTTATATGTTTGGGGTGTGTAAAGAGGTCATGAGGCCTGCATGCTGTGGCTCATAGTTTCCATAGTGGAGAGTAAGGTAAGTTGTTATGCACTACCTTTTTAGTTCTTTTTTTTTGCTTTGAATATATAGTTATATATATGGGCTATTTAAACATTTACGGTATTCAGTTGGTTCATCCTAGATGGCTCGATGGAGAATTAGGGGGTGGTGGTATAGTGTCAGAGAAGCACGATCAGGTTCTAAACCCTGAGGGGAAGGAATAGCAAGAGCCGCAAGTAGAGACTTTGATACATGATCAGGTTCGGGATCCGGTGGAGACAAGGTAGTAGTCGGGTTTGGCAGTGTTCGGGCCATGTTTTGGCGAGAAACTCTGAACTAGCCTGCTATCTGTATTGTAGGGGATCGAGAGAGGCACACATGGTACAGATCCATCTATGTATTTTCTAACAAGAGAGATCTAGTCATAGCATTCACCGCTATTTCAGGGTGAGGGTGGTCCACAGGAAGGTGAGAACTTGATAGAGAGAATGAAAATGATCTTCGAGTTGATCGAGATACCTCCAGGGTGGAGGGTCAAGCTGGCCACACACATACTGCGAGGACCGAAAATGCATTAGTGGGATGTGTAGGTTCAGGATTTTAGACACAAAGGAATGACATGGAATAACATTGAGGATTGGTTCTTCGAGTACTTTTATCTAGAGATATTGAGGCCTAAGTGGACTCCGTAGTCTTGAGCCTTCAGTAGGGAGACATTCTCATCATGGACAAAGTTGCTACATTCATTGAGTTGTCTCATTTTCTACTTGACATGGTAAGCGATGACTCAGAAAGGGTGAGGTTCTTCGAGGATGGCCTACAACACGCCTTTCAGATCTAGTAAAATATCATTAGGATGGGTTATTTCTTAGAGGTGGTGAATTAGGAAATCATAGAGGAGGGAAACTAGAGGGATATTCCCCAGGTTGTCTAGTCGACAACTTCAGGTAATGTTTCAGATAGCATGAAGTGAGGATGTGATGAGGTCCCACAAATCAGTTAGGAGATGAACTCTGATAGACCACGTCGTAGTAGTTCTTTAGTGGTTTTCATTCATTGTGGAAAACCAGGGCATGTACAGACATAGTGATATAGTCCTCAAAAGGAGTGTCGGGCATGTGAACAGGTTAGAAATCTGAATAGGTTCTGCAGGTAGCCTTCTTAAAGAGCCAATAGGCACGGACCATGACATAATTAAGTGTTTGTAGTTTGTTCTGGTTTAGTTCTAGGAGATGGTAGCCATGATTCAGCTACACTTAAAAGACAAAAATGAAATAGTGGGACACAACTGAGGGTATATTGGCTGCCTACTAGAACATCACTGTAGGGATTATAGGCTTCAAGCATCCGTGTGTGAGGTTAGGTGCACGTTGTGGAGCTGCCGGGGGCTGAGTAGGCTGGTGAGCTGACGATGGATAGTGGTACACCATAGGTGTGGTCGTGGCTTACTTGTTTTATTTTTTGGGCATGACCTGTTGAGGCATGTCCGTTTTGAATGCACAAGGTGAATAGTATATATGTGAACTGAATAGATACTGGTCTGTGTGATTAACACCATTTTAGGTGTGTGATATATTTATATATATGTTTGTGTGAGTGTAATAGCATCAGGATCATTGAAGATGCAGGTTACATGAGTTGTCGTGGGAATTAGGGCATCAAGGATGCAGGTTACATGAGGTGTTGTGGGCCTTGAACCATTAAGGATGAGGGTTACAAGAGGTTTAAGGCACAATGTTTTTTTTTCTGAGTATCCACGAGATGTAGGACCTCATAGAGGCATACACCTATGTGTTTTGAGAAGAATTTGGGTGTCAAAAACAATACGGGAGCACCGATGAGGTCATTGATGAAGATGATTCATGAGAGGGCCTTATGTCTTTGAATAGGTTAGTGAACCTTATCTTGGTTTGAGTTTTTTTGTGTGTTAAGACTGAGTTAGGCAATTTCTATAGCAGGGAGCCATTGAAGAATTTTATCATAACCATTAAGACCAAGGATGTTTTGGTGACTTTGATCGGGGTGGTATGTTCGGTGCCAACTTTGGGTTTCATTTAACAGCTTGTGGATGAGCTATGTTATGGCGGGGAGATGGTAAGAACCCGGGTTTTTGGAACATGTAAAAATCCCGAACCTGTTGAAAATTTTGATTTTTTTTAGAAAACTGGGAAAATATGGGGAGTTCTGAAAATTTCATGATTGAACGTTGTGTACTCCAAAGTACATGATGTGTATGAGTTAGGTGTGTACTAGCCCCGTGCTCTCTAATTACATGTCATGTGATTCCTTGTTAAGAATTTCATATAACACATCATGTAGTTTTACTTGACACACTGTGTATTCTATTTTCCACATACAAGCTAAATTGTAGCCATGTGTTGACCCGTGTGGTGTGTCCAAGCCATGTAGATACCTCCACTTAAGTCAGAGTATGGACAAGGAAACAAAATGGCAAGTATTTATTTATACAGACCTTGTATTTTAATTTTTATTCATTTAAATGATAGAAAGTCATGTCTTATTTTGGAAAACATCTTCTTGTTCCCCAACATTGGAACCGTCCAATTTTAAAATCATAAAGAACATACCTTGGACTAGATTCTTCATCTAGAGTCCGTTCTTCAATCCGTCATTGATTGTGGGATCACATCAGCAGGTAAAAGGCCACACACCTTATTTTGTTCCAGTTTTATTTCCTCATACACCATAGATTACATCAAAGTGGAATTGCTGGGATATTGAGGAAACTTAGATCCACGGAGATTAGAATTTAATTAGAGCTCAATATCAGATGTGGCTACATATAGGTGTCTCATGTAGGTTGTGCATACCTTCTTTCTGGTTTTCTAAATCTTTTGGGTGGCATGACATTGAGCGTGTATATGGGTATTTTTAAAGAGACCTGGTTTTATCTATTTTTGAATATTAGAATGATTATTAGACCCATGGGATGACTCATGGTATGCCCTTTATGCTATTTTTATTTAGAGGGTCTAGGAAAGGGGTCGTTGCTGAATTGGGGAATTTTGGTTGGGTATGACCAGATGCATTAAAATTAATTTCTTTGATAAAACTACTGAGATCAATTTGTTATATGCTGATTTGAATTGTTTAATGCTTCCAAGACCATGGTGCTAGATGTGACATCACATAGTTAGTGACATTCAACGGATTACTTGTTTTTACTTTTTAAAGTATTACATTTGAATATATATACGTTATATGTGCTATTGAAACTGCTAGAACCTATGGGTTTTACTAGGCATGGTTGGGGTATTTCTGAGTGATGCTGATCATAGTTTGGGCTTGACTTGGATTAATTTGGGTTGTTTTGACCACTGTATTGGGCTTCATGGATGTCAGTCTTGAGTAAGTGTGACTGTAAGGTTGGGCATGACTCGTGTTACATGGATGGCGTGGCCGTCAGACTTGAGCGACATGGTCACATGGGGCCTAAGGTGTTAGAGATGTTGTGGATTGGGTAATATTTTAGTGATTAATTCCCACTTAGAACTAGAGTAGAGTGAACACTAATAGACTCTGTAATGAAGTGTTTTTGACCAACCGTGTTGGTAGAGGCCCTCGTTAGTTGGGATTTTGGTACTATTGGTTTGGGGGTTCTTTTTGTACGAAGTCACATGGATGACGGGTATCCATTAGTGGAGAGCATTGGGACTATGAGGTTTGGGCATAGGCTCATCATGGTTTGAGGGAAAACATCGTTGTCCCTTTGGTAACATAATTGAGGGAAGACATGAATTCCCCTCTAATAACATATATTAGGATAGACATTGATGTTCCTATTAGTTACTACTTCATGGTCATGCCTTCAGGATGTCAGTACTTGAGACCCATGGTGATAGGGGCACATGGTGCTTGGATACATGATAGAGATTTTGGTGTTTACTAAAGCGGGTGACACTCCATGGTGGCTACTAATCAATAGTGGAGTTTGTGTTTATTTTTACATCATACTATTTACTATTTTTCTTATAAATGCATGCCTTCCTAAACACTTGTGTTAGGTATGAACTATTGGGTGGTATCCTACTGAGATTCATCTCACAACCTGATCGTTCCCATCAAGATGTGTTTAGACATTATGGGGTTACGAGGAGAGAAGATACTGAATTTAGGAGTTGGACTATTTTATCTATTTCATGGAGATGGTCGGGACATTTAGGTCTTTCATATCTAGATTTTACTTTGTTTTTCTTTCTTTCCTATATCATAATGATACATTGTCAAATATATCTACTGTTGGTTAGCCATTAGAACGTATTTTGTGTACATAACATCTATGGATGTATATTTGGTTGTTTAGTTGTTACAAGTGGTGTTCGATATTCTATTTTGTTTACATCTTCTATATTTCAATATATATTGCATCCACAGTTTATTTATATTGGATAAGCTTCTACTATGCGGGTCTAGTTTGAGTCTGTTGAGTCCTTTATTTCCACACTATGTGTTATACTATTTCTCGAACCAATACCATTATTATCCTCTGTGATGGTATAGCCTCCCTACTTTACCTATTAGACCCACAGTGCTAGTCAGCATCCTTTGGCATTGATGGAGGTTCACCTAGGATAGTAACACCCGAAACTTTTAGCATTTTTCGGGTGGCAGTTCATGTCCAGGATGTTATAGTTCAATACACCTATGCATTTATTTTCATTAGATTAATAAAATAATAAAAAAAATTATCCACTTATTGGATGGATGACTCATTCGATCAGCTTTGTGGGGCATGTTTATTCTCTAAGGTGATCTTCGGTCATGATAACACCAATTAAAGGTGATAAAAGAAGATATTCTCAATATTTCCTTTTGAAGGAGGTATGGACACTATAAATTCCCAATGATTCCCTTCGGACTCACTAATGCTCTAGAATTATTCATGGATATAATGAATAGAGTATTTAGAGATTACGTAATCAAATTTGAAGAAGTATTTATCGATGATATTATGATATAATCTAAATGAAAGGAGGAACATGGGGGGAATTTGAAAACTATTATGATTTATTTACATAGGGAGAAACATTATGAAAAGTAGAATAAATTTATGTTCTCGATGGAATAAGTATCATTCTGTTTCATGTTATCACTGGTAAAGGAATATTTATGGACCCTTCCATGATAAGGGAAATTGAAGAGTGTTTGAGGCCAACATCTATAATATATATCCCCTATATTCTTGGTCTTGAAGATTATTATTGACAATTTTTGAAGAACTTATAATTATTGTAAAACCCAATGAACAATCTGACAATGAATGGAGTGATGTCCTTATATACTCAAGAATGTGAGGAAAGTATTAAAGAGATCAAAAAGGGGCTTATCACTACACCAGTACTCACACTCCAAACAAGTGGAGAACTCCTTGTGGTGTATAGTGATACTTCAAAGAAGGTATTAGGCTATGTGATGATGAAAAATTATAATGTTATAGACTGTACCTCAAGGCATATGAAAATCCATTAGTAAAACTACCCTACACATGATCTTCAATTGGAATATTTGATATACACAATAAAAATATGGTGGTACTATCTCTATGTGTACAAGTGTGATATATATACTCATCACAAGAGACTCAAATATATATTCACATAGAAAGAGATTAATATGTTCAGAAAAAGATCGTTATAGATAATCCTGGATTATTATTCTCATGTCACAACCATTCTTTTATGGAAAATAAGTTGGAATATGGTCTACGTATAAAGTATCATGCATCTTTATCAATGATCGTAATTGGAAAAGATTCAATCCTATTAGATTAGAAGAGGATGGACAAGGGAATCCTTAAGGGTGGAACATCATCAATAATTTCTAAAATAATTTCTCAACCATCCCTCATGGAGAAAATAAATGATGCTCACATAAAATATGTGTAAATTCAGAATTTGGTGGATGATATTATAAATGATAAATCCTCTATGTTCCTAGTTGATGAAGAAGGAGTTGTAAGATTTGGGTCATGATTATGTGGACCATATGATCCAATGATAAAGAAGGAGATTTGGAATGACACAGATAACTCAACCTTTTCTATTCACTGAGGGAGGAAAAAGATGTATCGAGACATCCGAGAAAACATTTTTTGGGACAATATGAAGAATGATATTGCTAAGTGTACATCCAAGTGCCTAGTATGTCAACTAGGGAAGGCTGAAATAAAGGATTTTATGGGGATGATAAAACCACAAACAATACCAATATAGAAGTGGAATAACTTCACAATGGACATTGTCATTGGAAGTCCAATGACATCCTACAGAAACAATGCTATATGTGTCATTGTGGATCATCTTACAATGACATCTCACATTATAACAATTCAAGAGTTATTATCATTAGACTAAATTCAACATATATATATCAATCATGTTGTAATGCATCCTATAGTACTACTATCAATTATATCTGATTGAGATATGAGACTCTCCTCAATTTCTGGAAAAGTCTCAAACATGATCTAAGAACTGAACTGAAATTTAGTATGAACATTCATATATAAACTGATAACTAATTTGATTTGACTATTTTGAAAGATGATGTCATGTTGAGATAATTTTCTTTGTATTTCAACGAAGGGTGGGAACGACATCTTATACTTGTCAAATTCTCCTTCCATAATAGTTTCAACTCTAGCATCTAAATGACACCATATAAATCACTATTTTAGAATGTTACATAACACCAACATGTTAGGATTGAGTTAGTGGGAAAAAGTTTATAGGACTAGAAATTGTCGAAGAAAAGGTGGAGAAGGACAAAACCATTCAGTAGCACATCAAGGAATCCCAAAGTTGACATAAGAGTTATGTAGACAATCGTCGATGGGACCATGAGTTCAAATTTCGATACATGGAATTCCTCTTCATAACATAAATGAATAAGGTCTTGTGATTTGGGAATAAAGGAAAGCTATGTACTAGGTACATCAGCCCCTTTGAGATTCTCAATCATGTTGGATCTTTGGAAAATTGGATAGTAGTTCCACCTACCATGTACAATGCACCTGATATCTACCTTGTACCTTTATTAAATAAGTACATACAAAACCCTTCCCATGTACACTTTTTAGAGGTAGTACAGGTGGAGTATGATATTTATTATGAGGAGTAGCCAGATATAATCTTGGATCATAGAGATAAAGTTCTACATAACAAAACTACTCACCTAGAGAAGTACTATGGTGGAACCATAAGTATGAAGAGGCAACATGGGAGCTGGAGGAGGTAATGAAGGAAAAGTACCCACAACTGTCCACGACATAGAATGTAAAATAAAATTTTGAGGCTGAAACATCATAAGGAGGAAGAATGTTATTACCTAAGTTTAATCAATGAAATTGTACTTATTATAATTTTGTCATGAAATCAACAGACATTGAACTACTAAGTACTATTTCACCCATAAACAAAATATTTTCACTTCTGTGATTGGAATATCGAAACTCTGGCATACACGGTTGTGATAAGTACATTTTTTGGTGTCTGATAAGATTAACATAATTTTTGATGAATATTAACTTACCCTTATGTATAATAACGCACCCTTATGAATAGTAAATCATCAAAGTGAATATGTAACCTTACCAATGACTGTATAAATAACATTTTTCTATCTTATATTTAAAAATATGATTGTTTTGGTATTTTTATAAGTCATAATTATTTAATAAAAAATTTATGAATAATATAATAATATTAAGAAGAAAATGTATTCTCAATAAATTTATACATAAATTATTGTTTTGATGTCTTATGACTAAAATATAATTTTATGAGACCCAAATAAAATTTTCATGTTATTAAAAAATCAGTGATAGTTTTAAAATTTGTATTTTTCAAGTAAGTAATGATTTTTATTAAAAATTTAATTTCACATAGTTAGAATATTATATTAAAAACTGGGGTTTATTTATTGATTATAAATATTAAAAATGTTTTGGTTAATATTTTATGTTTTTTATATACTAATATAATTTTTGGTGAGAAGTAAAATATTATAATTTATGATAAAGGCTAAATTATGGATTTTTTGCATCATGCTTGAGTCATGGATGATGTAAATGGCAGCTGGTTCGAACACAAATTCTCATATTACTATTTTTGGTCGTAATAATCAGTAATATTAGCGGTCTTTATAAAAATAATAAAATAATAAATAAAATATTGGGAAAACCTTCATCTCATTCACAATAAAAACAACCCTCACCCCCTCTACTATTCTTTCTTCTCAAGCAATATGCCTTGTCTATATTCAGAACAAATATTCCACTAAGCCCCTCTAAAATATCCAAAATACCTTGGCCTCTATAAAAGAACAAATCCTCTCCCCTACTGAGGTTTTTAAGGAATATATATTAATGTGGATAAATTCCTCTTTTATTTTCATTTATTTTATTTCATGTTTATTTATTTATGTTTTCATTCCTCAGCTCATTTCCTCCAATTTTTATATTGAACTACTAAATTACATGTACTGGAATGTTATTATTATAATTTAATAATTTATCATCATCTCTCATTCCCACCCCTTTTATACTTGGAGTGAAAACACATCAGACATGTGTTAATTTATCAAATTCAAGGACGAAGAGTTTTCAATTTCATCTCCCTTCTTAAATTCTAGACATGAAACCATTTTTATGGTTTATACATAATATAGAATATATATAAAATATATTTTATGGTTTTGGAATCATTTTTACACATGATAATAATTTTTAAATAAATTTTTTTTCGATGTGAAAAAAAACTGACATTTAACCAATATAGTTATCATTAACATTTTATATAATGATTCATCTTCAATCCAAACAGCCGAATAAATTTTATAAACATGTAATCATCTTGATTTTCAATGGTAACATAAAACATTAATTATAGTTACCACAATAATGTTAAATTTTTATCCTTACATGTATATATGTAATCCAATCATCAACACCAAGGAAACATATACCCCCAAACAATGAAGTTGAACCCTTTAACCCATGAGAAAAGATAATTATTGAACTTAATTAGGATATAATTAATCAATTTCATAAATAATTGGTTCTAGGAATATTAATTAAAGAATTTAATTTAATTAAACAGGTCATTTATATCATGTAAAGGGAACCATCAAACTTAAGGTAAGATATTCTACTTGATCCCCCATTATTCTTTCAGGATACTCTATATTTCTTTTTACTCAAGTAATATTAGTTTTTATTTTTATGTACATATTTTTAAAGATGTGTAATTGATCCCAAATAATATTACACAGTCCATTAATCATTCTCCTTTAGTTATATGTATGTTTTTAAATGGTTCCCTCCTCAATACTTTGTGAAAAGAAAAACCGTTTTAATGGAACTTTCTGAATTAATACCCAATTTCAAGTGCACTCCCTCATAAATTTTTTGCTACAATTGTTTTTATAAAATCATAATTTTTATTATTAAAAAATTATTTTTTTATATGTATTTTTTATAAAAAATATTATTCCATTTTCTTTTTAAAATTATCTTTAGTATTGTCCTTAAAACTGCAATAAAATGTTTTGATGATAAAATTTCTGGAAGACATTAATTATATGTTGTCAATTATGTTTGAAATAACTTACTAAGGTATATTCTTATTTTCTCTTATGAAGTTCCAGGTATGTTTTAATTCATTTAATTTATGGATAGTTTTATGATACACTCATTCATTAGGCTTTGTGACATGATTATGATACAATTTTCATTCCATGGGTTCCCTTATGTTTATATATGAGATATTATGTATGATTATTAATGTGTAAAAATTATTCATGAATATATTAAGATGAGTGAAAATAGATAGGACTATGAATAATTTAGTAATTTTTTGTCTAATGATATGTTATGTACCATGGTCTTGGCAACTATCCTTGACTCGTACAACCAGGTGCAATAGTCAAGGTGGTTATCCTTGACTTGTTATCCTTTATGTGAAATGATCCTTCACTCATGAAAAAATAATTTTTGTCGTTTCAAAATTATTATGAATCCATTATTATATAATCCAATGTTTATATTTTATGATTCCATATGTTACATGTTTTTTTATATCATTATGACATGCTTTCTAACTCATGTGATAAAGCATTATTATTTTTCTTATCCCCTTACTCAGATTTTAGATCATCCCTTTGTTCATGTTATCACCATGTTATCCAATGAGGATGTATGGGCACACTGGATGTTAATATCTCCTTATGAAAATTAAATATATAAAATGTTATATTTATTCACATGTTTTTAAGTTTTATGTATCTAATCTTTCAATATACTAGAATTTCTTATCCTTGGATTTTAAGGTGAAGATTTGTTGTGTTTAAAATCATGTAATGATATTTGTAAAAGGCTAGGGTCTCTATAGGGCCTTAGTTTTAAGACCTTATGATATGTGATAAATTATATGGGATTTAGGTGGAAAATTGGAATAAAAATTGAATTTTTTGGATCACTAAAATCCTTCAACATTACAAAGATATGTTGTCTCAAAAACAAGAATCAACCATTTGATACTTATCACTTATCTAGATACACACATTTTTTTCTTACACGTGTTGATAATTGATTCACCAACCATTATAAACACCACTATCCCTAGATGTAATTTTTTTTCAATATAATATGGTTATCCCAAACCATTTGCTGCCTATGAGCCCCCACCGGGATATCCATAACATACCACATAGATTATTGATAAAACTACATCGTCTCAATAAACCATGATTGAACCATACCATTCCCAATTACCTCAAAAACATTATATATTACCCAAAAAGACCATAGAAAATCAATAAATAGAAAGGCATTAATAGTAAGAGTCGTAAGTATATGAATGTGATAGCAACAGGTGACACTAGCCTACAAAACTATAGAATAATTATCTACACCATTCACCAAACATTTAAATAAAATAATATAATATATTTTTATTTTATTAATATTAAAATTATATAAATAAAATTTGTTTTCTGTTTCCCTCAAAATTTTCTTTATTTCTTTATCACACATTCTTGTACAACATTC
Organism: Viscum album; assembly: GCA_963277665.1. Classification (NCBI taxonomy): domain Eukaryota; kingdom Viridiplantae; phylum Streptophyta; class Magnoliopsida; order Santalales; family Viscaceae; genus Viscum; species Viscum album. Next base: position 579,218,843 of record OY728129.1, on the reverse strand, counting down.
TCTTTATATTTGAAATGACCAAAATTCGTATAACTCATCCATAAAATTTTCATTGCCTATTTTTTTCTTTTCACCATAAATTTAATGGGGAATTAAAATGGGTAATATTTCTCAATTGAATTATCTTTATATATATATATTCAATCAATTTTATTAAATTAAAATAGTAAATAAATTCAACATTCTTCATCTCATGTGACCCCATTAATTAAATTATAGATTTAACTTTGTTGTTAATAATGTGCTTATATATGTTAACTTCATAAAAATCTTTATTTTATTCCACACATATATTAAAATAATAAAATATTATAAAAAAATATAGAATAATAATTTTAAAATTGTTTATTCCAACTAGATTTTTATACATCATTGGTAGAATTATCAAATATTTTCTATTATATATTATCCTTAATATTAAATATTGTTTTATAATATATTCAATATATTCTAAAATTCTTTATAATAGTATGTTATCATCAAAATAATTTTATCATGTTTTTAGATAATTTATATCTAGAATATAAAGTATTTGATTATATAGAAACAATAATAATGTTAAAGCATCCTTTGGGATTATTTTAACATACATAAATTACCACATCCATTTATAAAATAAAGAATTTTAAAAATTATTCATTTTATTAATCAAACAGATAAATATATTTTAAAACCAATTATTTTTATGAAAATAGGTTTATAACCTTTTAAATAATTATAATCCAATTTTACATTTTTTTAATTAAGTTGATGGCCCACATTCATCTCCAAAAAATCAAGACTATTTCATTCTTTTAAAGAGTAATCATTGAATATCACAAAAAAAATCATATTCTACATGAATATATTTTCTCACCCATTGATGTTTTGGAAATAAATTTATAAGATTATTTTAAATAATTATTCATCTTATTCAATGAATTAATTGAATCGAGTAACATTGAAAAGGTATCTATGGATGTATTCTCCTTAATAGTACACACATATTTGATCTCTTTGTTCATATTGAAAACTTTTTTAGTTTAAAACTATTGATATAGATATTATATAATTTAAATTATTATTTTTATTGATGTACAAACATATATTACAAGATAATTATATTCTATTTATTAAAATTTTCAATCTACATATTTATATTACTATTTTGATCAATGAAAAATAAATTAATTATTTTCACTTGGAGTTCCACACACCAATTATTATATTTATTAATAATTAAGTATCCAATATATTCATAGTATGAAAAATATTCATCTTATTCATTATGGGAAATTAACGCTAAATTATTGTCCTGATAACTTACACGTCATATGAAAGTGGAAATAGTTATATTTAAATCATCTATATTCCGTCAAAACGAATATTCATCACTTATAAAATATTATTCATTTTTTTGTCTTTTCATTCCTTTTGTAGAATCAAATACTTTAACCTAAATATTTATAGAAATATAAATAATGATATTAATTATAAAAATAAATATTTTATTCTTCATCAATTCTATTTTATCCACATCTTTTTGGAATGTATGTAATTTCACTAAATAAAACATATTTCTGGGAAATTTTAATTGAAGTTGTTATGTTTTTTCTACATTTAATGAAATAAATAATATTTCCTTATGTAACTCATCCATATAATTGTCATACATCACACTTTTAGGGGCATCATATTCCATATCCTTGATCTTTAGTATTTTCATATACCTAATGCATATCTCCTACTCCATTTAATTATTATTAATTTATAAAATATTCCCATTTAATTGGAATTAGTATGACACATAAATATTTTATTTTACGATAATTAGAAGGAAATAATTAATATAAGAATATTTAGACTCATTCCTTTTTGGATGTATCCTCAGAAACTTGTGGAAAATAGTGAAATCCTTTTTCTTACCTATAAATTGTTGATGCCTTTTTATAATTAATTCATCACATTTATAAAATTCAGCAATAGATTTTTCATATACATATTTATACCTTAGTGTATTTATATAAAGGTTTTTTTATCTTCATCCATATAATAATTTGAAATATAAATATTTGAAATCTTATTTCATGTTTCATTATATGCTCATTAAAAATCACATTATCTATGATTGAATCAAATGTTCCTTCATATTATTTTTCAAAATTATAATTATTACTTTTATTTATATACATTAAATGTTTTTTTATGAAAGAGTTAAACTCTAATAAATGTATCATCAAGCACATAAAAACCATGAGATAAATGATAGGGTGAAATTCTTTTCTTCCAAGGGTGATAATCCACCCTATATTATATATGCATTCATAGACACTATAATTTAGTCAATATATTTAAATCCCTTGATGAAAAATAAAGGAATCTAAATTGAAAATATTATATATGAATTCAAATATTATATTGTGTACCAAATAACTTTTAAAAAATGTAAACGTGATTAAATATATTTTTTGGGGAATATAGATGCATGATACAACTCCTAATTACCAAATTAATAGATACTAAATATTGAAAACATGGAGTTCAATATTTAATGATATATTTTCACCTTTTTTTGTAATGTAAACCCTTATACTTATTAGAGTGAGTATCACATTGCTAATAAAACATAAGTGAGTGACTGTATATAAATATAAAACATTCAAAAAAGTAAAAAAAACATATTTATTCAAGGTTTTTATCTTCTTCAATATGACTAAATTCTTATTGTACATGGAAAATTTTCTAATGTAGAAATTAATGATATGAATCATGTGATTATCAATATTTTCAGTATGGTGGATGTAATGCTTTGAAACATTTTAAAAGATAGTAATATCCCAAAGTTTATATTAATATCATGATAGAGATGGTTCCGTAAATAAAAATTTACTTTACAATATATATATGTTAATTTTTTTGATTATTAATAAACCTATTATCACTTCATGATTCTCCTTCTGTATAACATTGCATGTGATAATGTCCTAAGAGTGGTTGCCACAAAAAAAGGTCATTGCAGTTCTCTCCTAATATGAGAACCTGAAACTGCTATAACAAAATTATTGAATCTATTTTCCATACCCATATGATATAATTTGAGAGAGAAAATGATACATGTTATTATGGGTGGAAATCATCAGACATTGAGGAACCTTCTCATGTTGTAAACCCTTGGTAATATATAGTATCGATATTTTTAGAATGAGATCCTCCAATAAGAATTCCAAATTTCTAAGAGTAATTGGATGTTTCTATTTTCAGACGTGGGTATTGGTCCTTATAATTATTCATAAGTATTATGAGTCATGAAATTCAATGTATTGATGAAAATGTTGATGATAGATTTTCATGGTGAGGTAGGATATATTGGGTGCGTTGTGATAAATATTTAATTATTGAATAATTCAAGAAAGGATTTATCCCTTCTGTTATTTATCAAAAGTTAATATCTTAGGAAAATTTATGGAAATTATATATACTAAATAAATTTGTGCTGGTGGTGATAAATATGAATGCTCTATTTACAGAATGCCATAGAAAGTGATATTGAGTATATAGGTTTATGTCCCTACCTTGAAACCTACTCAGAATAAGATAATTTTAAAAATGGATTATTTTACATTGTAATCATTTATACGAGGTGACATGTCATTGAGTCATTAACTTATTTTTATATGGGTGCACTTGAGGGTTTCTAGATGATAACCTTGGACTTTATGTTATTTCACCTAATACCCTAGAGAATGAATCCTAGAGGTTCACACATTATGTGTATCTAGAATCATAGAAAAATAATGTATAAATTATATAATATTTGATAAGTTCAATGAATATTATTCCCATAATTTAATAATTATTCTAGTATACATGATCTTTTTTTATACGCAAATAATTAATCAAGTGAATATATTGTGAGGGGAAACATAAACAATATTTTTTTTCTATTTAGTGAATAATATATATATATATATATATATATTTATTTGAAAATAGTGTCGTTATATTTATATAATAAATAAATAGTCTGTATCAAGGCCCAATATATATGGTGGAGGAATTGTGGACAACGTATAAAGTTTCAGTGGGAAATAATATATATATATATAATGTTATTTAAATTAATAATATTAAATTATAATTGACAAGTAAATAGGATGATGTGAAATAATAATATCTTCATTATTTGACATGGGGTTTTTCTAGGATTAAATAAAATATTAATGGAACTTGTGTAATTATTTTGTTTTTTAGTAATATAAAGACCCAAATATATTATTTTATCAATAAGCCAATTCATTTGTGCATAAAATCATATAGATCCTTTCAATACTAGAGATTTCCTTTCTCTAAGAATGCTTTTACGAACGGTGAGAAATAATCTTCCCCTGGATGAAAGAGAATGATTTTGAAGTGATTCTCTTGATGTTTAAGGCAGATGATGCAAGAATAATGGTTTTCTATACTATCTCTCAGGAAATCCTTCGATGATATATATAGAATTATCAAAACAAGTGTGGATCATCGTTTAAGAAAATCTAAGCATGGTTTCCACAACATAACGATGGTGCACTGAAGATATATCACTAATTTATAAATAAATAAATAATTCACTTGGGGAAATTCTTTATAAAATTAAATTATTATAATAAAACCGTATTGATCTCTTCCCTACTTGTACAAAGTCAATTACATAATTTGTATTTACTTGACTCAATTGAATGGATCCTGGAATTCATCATCGTATATATCTAATAATGATCATCAATTATGGAAAACATATAGTTATTCACCACCCATCGTATGATTATATTGTTGATGGATCCTACAAGTGTTATAAAATGGGGAACATTATTATTTATAACAATAAAAATGACATTTGTAATTTATGAATTTTTAATTTAGTTTCTCAATTCAATATTAATCAATTTTTAAGATGAATTTCTAGATCTATATCTTCCTAATTTGTTTCTCATAGATCTAAAAAGGATGTTTAATTTTCTATTAATATAAAATTGAGGAAATCATCTAGTGGATCTAGGTATTCTACCCAGATAACACAGAAGTACATACCATGTAACAGGTGTTACACACTGTTCAGTTGTTTTCAATGCATCAGGAGTTAATTCACAATTAAGTTAAAAATGTGAATTAATTACACATATTGTATTTAATTATTACACCAGATATTGACCAGGATAAAGAGGAAAATGTTCATTCCATGTATAAGAACTATAGACCATGTAAATGGTGTGTAGTCACTTTGAGTTATGGACTGACAGTGTATTCAATACATAACATACCTGACGGGTGACCTTATAACCCAGAGCCGACGTGGCATGTGGACTATTGGAAACACCATGTACTCTATTTCTATAGAGAACATACTACATTATGAGACCTTAGGTGTGTGTTTCAGAAAGATTATGAGAGGTGTATACACCGTGTTGGTAAGATCGACACACCATGTACTTATAACACATTATTCAGACATAAAATTTATTTATTATATGATCATAACCATGGGAAATATTTTTTCTTGGGAGAATAAAGATAGGAAATTCCACATGATATGTTTTGATGAATATAAATATTTTAAATTTTATTTAATATTTGTATAGTGTTTAGATTATCATATCATGTATGAGTTGTATTACAAGTTTCCACACTATGTACATTTAATCATAACACATTCCTGAAAATTCATGTAATTAATTTAATAATTCGTGATGTAAACATTTTGAATGTAAATGATAATTCATGTATACCATATGACACAAGAGTAAAGCAATATAAAACTGTAATACATGTTTGGCATAATCATACATGTATTCACTATGTTTCCTCCAAGGTACATTTTTATACACGGTTAATTTTTAATTAATTTATTTAATTTATTTAAAAATATAATGGATGATAATCTCAAGGATGTTTAGATAAGGATTATGATAAATGGATGGATTAATTATTTGTAATAATTAATTGATTTGATTTTGAATGATCTTAAATAAGTATTATTAAAAATTGAATGCTATTTTAATTAAATATGTAATTTGATACATGATAGTGGATGATCATGAGCATGGCTAGACCATTTGTATATAATTGGTTTAATTTATTTTATTATTAAATTAAATTATTTTAATTAGTTACTTATCATATCATTATTATGTTTGTCATGTATTCCCATGGATTCTTTCATGTAGACCCCCTTTTCCCCCACTTGAATTTGAGTTAATGGATTATGTAAAGGGAAGAGCTCTCAAGATAGAGGAGGCAGTTAAATTTTTGAACCAAGTTGAAACTGATATAAGGAGATATAATGTTGTATTGGTGGAAAGTAATAATCATGAAACTCAATTGTTTCCATGTGTTTCTCCAATAGTTCAACAGTTTGTTTAGCAACATCCAGATAAACTAACCACTAGTATAATCTCATGATCATACACTTTATTATACTTCTTTCATTTAAATCTATATATAATTATGTATTTATTTTTAGGATCGCATAATTAATTAATTAACCAGCATGAAAGAGGGATCTAAAATAATCTATCTTACACATAAATGGTAACTAATACATGGTTAATAACTTGAGTAATCACACATAATATTAACAAGACCATGATAAAGATAATAATTGTTAATTTACATATAAAAGGATAAAATCCAAAAATAAAATATTAAGTCTGTATAGACATCCATTACATCGGTTATAATCAAACCATAGTTCAATGTTCTTGAATATCCAATGTTTATGTGATTTCAATTATTGTGGAATTCTAATATGATGATTTGGGTGGAAATAAATTGGTTCAAATCAAGGAATGAATTCTAAAAATGGAATTGGTGTAATTGAGAGGAAAAGGATAAGGAAATAAAAAATAATGATTTCATGATTGTGGAGTCCACACAGAAGAACATGGAAATATGAGTTAATGCAGTTGGCATTTGTAATTCCTATAAAAAACCATTCATGTTTTTTAACCAACTAATGTATAGGTAATGAGAAAAGGGATATGGATACTTGCCACTAGAATATCCAAGAAGAAAAGATATTTTGAATCTAATAGTAATATATATTGGGATTTGAGAAAATATTAGGAGACTAATAAATATAATATTAATTTATTTGTCTAAATTTTATCAAATAATGTAATAAAAATAGGCCTATATTATTTTGTAGAAAAAAAAATAAAATGACATCAAACTTATCATTCTTATCCATAATTGATTGGGAAAATTGTCTCTCAAGTACTAATTTCCAAGAGTAGAAAAAGAATCTACTTGTCCTCCTTCTCCATGAAAAGAAATTGTATGTGCTAGAAGAACCTTTACCAATTCTACATGGAAATGAGGTAAGTGATGAAGATCTATATCTCTATGAGAATCCTGAGAATAATGCAAGATATGTTCACAGTTTCGTGCTATCATTAATGTCCAAACCTATTTTTAATAAAAAATAGATTTGGATTCCCATATCATGATTTATTACATATAGGATCTGTATGAAGAGAAGGTGGGAGAAAGGTGGTATGAGATCTCCAATGCATTGTTCACAACTAATCATAGAGAGTCTACACCAGCTAGGATATATGAAGTCAAGATTATTGAAATCATAGAATGCCTAGATATCATTAAGAGTAAATTCATATATGAGATGTGTACATATCTCGTAATTTTAATCACTACCATAGACTTTCTCCAGAAATATTATGAATTATAATATGAGAAATAATGAGAAGAGTCTTTTTGTAACATCCCCAAATGATAAAGGGTTAAATGGCTAAATGATATGACTTATGTCAACAAGGTGCACCTTCCTTTTCGGGAGCCTACCTGATTAGAACTCCATAGTTAAGCATGTTTGGCCTGGAGTAGTGATCAGGATGGGTGACCTCCTGGGAAGTTTTCCAGGGTGTGTGGGAGTGAGGACAAAGCCCACTGGAAAGGACATGTGTTGGCCTGTGGGGACTGTCATTAGTCAGATGACCCGTTCAGGCATGTGGGTGGACCCTGGGGTGGGCCCCACGTGTCTGCGGAGCAACTGGGTGTACCTGGTAGGCCAGAACCCGATGGCCATGTTAAGGCGGGGTGTATGTGCTGTCACTGGGACCCAGTTGCCACATTTGGTAACAGAGGTGGGATCGAGCCTTAAGTGCGGTGTACTGTCTAGGTTGAGATGTAGGGCCCACAATGAGGGCATTGTGCTTTAAAGGAGGGGTCATTGTAACATCCTAAAATGATAAAGGGTTAAATGGCTAAATGATATGACTCATGTCAACAAGGTGCACCTTACTTTTTGGGAGCCTACCTGATTAGAACTCCACAGTTAAGCGTTCTTGTTCTGGAGTAGTGATCAGGATGGGTGACCTCCTGGGAAGATTCTCAGGGTGTGTGTGAGTGAGGAAAAAGCACACTGGAAAGGACATGTGTTGGCATGTGGGAACTGTCATTAGTCAGATGACCCGTTCAGGCATGTGGGTGGACCCTGGGGTGGGCCCCACATGTCTGTGGGGAAACTCGGGGTACCTGGTAGGCCAGAACCCGATGGCCATGTTAAGGCAGGGTGTCTGTGTTGTCATCAGGACCCGGTTGTCACACTTTTAGAATATTTGATCATGATTCACTGAGTTGATAAGGAAATGGGTTGTGATAAACTCACATTACTTATGGTGAATAGGAAAAGGAAGAACATGGAAAAGGGTCCCAGGACCTATAAATAGTTTCATGTTCTTGAGCACTGTCCTTCCAATAATGGGATGTTTAAGAGGTAGGGAAAGGAAAAAGGGGTAGTGTGTTTTTCATGTGGATAGTGAGTCCACTGGAAAAGGAACTACACCCATAAGAAAGGGGATGCTAATTGTGCATTTCTTATCGACTTAAATCTTTCCATTTCTGATAATTGGTTATTAGATATAACTTGTTTTGCACAAATATATATCCAAATTCAAGAAAAAAGTATATTTCGAAATATTTTCAGAGGATTGGTGGATCTACAAGCTGTCAATGGTGAAAGGTATGCCTCTTTGGCTCTTGGTGACTACCACCTTCCATTTACCACATGAACGATTTTGGATTTAATATTTTTTATTATGTACCTACAGTTACCAAGATAAAATGATTTGTGTCAGTTTTAGAAAAATATGGGTTTATCTTAAAATTTGGCAATAAAGTTATTTAATTTATAATTAAAACATTTTTTATGGTTTGGTACATTTAAATAACAGTCAGTATGTATTAAATTAGGGAAAAAATAGTGCTGGAAATAATTAACGAACCATGTTCTCATGAATCATCTAACACACAGGTGTGGCATTACCATCTTGGCCAGGTAAATAAAAATTATTTAACAAATCATTTCCATGATTATTATTTAGATTCTTTTTAGCTAAAACCACTTGATAGATGTCATACATGTTTACAATAGAACATGAAAAAACACCATTCTGTTGAAAGGGTAAACATGCTATAGTTATTCAAGGATATCTACACACTAATGTGTATGGACCATTTCCAGTAGAAGATATAAGTTGATATTATTACTTCATTACTTTTACTAATGAATTGAGTAGATATGGATATATCCGATGGATGATGTATAATCCCAATTCCCTTGATAAATTCAAGGAATTCAATAATTATTTATAGAATAACCTTGGAAAGAAGATAAATATGAATTGATCAATTAAAGAAGGATAATATTGAAACCAATATTTCATTGACATTCTATGGGTGTTTGTGATTTTTCAAAACCCCATCCAACTTATACACCATAGTGATGTGTTGTTAGTGAGAGGAGAAAAAAAACATTCATATGCATGGTAAGGTCAAGGATGAGTCATGCATATCATCCCTTATCATTTTGGGGATATGCATTACAATCTATCACATTCAAAATAAACAAAGTACCAAATAAATTTTAAAATGGATTCTACTTTGTGACATGGTTCTAAAAGAAACCCATTTTATCACATATGTGTCTGTGGGGTTGTTCAGGTTTTTTAGGGACATAATAGGAAAAAATATATCACCCATGGCATATAATGTATCTTTATCGGGTATCTCATAGAAATAAATGGATACTACATGTAAAACCCATAAAACAAGAATGTGACTATCTCCAGACAAGACATTTTACATGAGAGGGGGTACCTATTTAAAAGGGATAGGGGGAATGATTGACTCTGAAGAATTTGATGCCCATGATAAACAACAGTTGGTATAGGAATAGATTCTACAAGTCCATGTGGAAGAAGTAGTTCCTGAAATACAAGTAATGCATAGGTTTATATGAAAGGTAAGAGAACCATAGTGATATGGTTTTCTTGACATTGATGATGGTGAATCATTATTTTTTAAAAATGAAAAACCTCTATCATACAAAGAGGTTGTTGAAAGATCCTGATATTCAAGATAGATAGAATCTAAGAATTCTTAGATGGATTCCCTATATCAGAACCAACATTGGGTTCTTATCAAGGAACCTATTATGTAAAGCTTTTGGGATGGAAATGGGTATACAATATGACACTAGACAAGGAAAGAAATGTATGTACCTATAAATATTGTCTAGTGGCTAAAGGGTTTAAAAACCTCAATGAAATGACTACTATGAAAACTTTTATGTAGTTACCATGTTTACATCCCTTAGAATCCTACATGCTATAACAGCTTACCATGACTATGTGATTTGGTAGACTGATTTCCAAACTACATTGCTTAAATGCAACATTTATGAATATTTATATATGACACAAGGATAATGGTTTCTGACATCAGCTGATTCCAAAAGGATTTAAATGTTTGAGTTATCCATTTATTGATTGATGAAATAATATTGGACATTGTTCATTAGGTTCGATTAATACTTAAAAGATTTTGGTTTCATTAGGATTGTATGTGAGTTGTGTGTTTACAATAGGTTTAGTGGGAATGATGTTATTTTCATAGTAGTATATTTTGATGATATATTAATTATTAGAAATGACATACCATTCTTATAATCTATTAAGGATTGGTTAAACAAGTGATTATCTATGATGGGATTTAGTGAAGAAGCCTATATTCTAGGGATAATGAACATACATGATATATCAAAGAAGCTTCTTGGACTATGTCAATGTATATATATGGACCAGATACTACAAATATTTAGTATAGAAACATCCAAGAGGGGATTTGTTCTAGTGTCACATGGTTTAAATATTTCCTTGAAAATGTGTCCCCAGACACAATAATTGAATGAGAGAATGAGTAACATCTCATATTATTGTTGATAGGATCAATAATTTTGGCCATGTTATGTACTAGACATGATGTTTCCTATGCATTGAGCATTGTACGAATATATCAAGACGATCCATGAGAATTTCATTGGATTGATGTTAAGGTTATTCTTATGTCTCATAGAATAAATAAGGAAAATTCTCCCATGTTTGGAGGAGATGAAGAGCTGGTCATCATGGGTTATACTAATTATGGTATTCATACAGATAAAAATGATCTAACTTCCGAATCCGGATATGTTTTCAATCAAAAAATAGGATCCATGAGCTTGACGAATTTAAAGAATCTAGTTTTCATTAATTCTACCGAAGAGTCTGAGTATATAGCATCTTCTAATGTAGAAAAGGACTCCATTTTTATTCGAAACATTTTCAATTATTATGATTTTGTGCCTATTTTTAAAGACCCTATCACATAGTATTATGATAATACTACAATAGTGGCTCTTTTAAAAGAGCCAAGGTCACACAAATGGAAAAAGAATATACTATTAAATTATAACCTATTGATGGTTTTCTAACATAAGGGCGATGTTTCAATTAGTAGAGTATGAATGGAAGAGAGTGTAGTGGACCCCTTGACTAAATGTATATCTTAGCGTTTTCAGGAATATCATGTGAGAGCTAGTAGAGTTAGGTTGTTATTAGTTGGATCTAGTGAAATTGGGATTCGTTTGGAGTAGGTTCCCTAGAACCCACATATTTTTTCTTTATGATAAACTTGTATCCATTTTTTAATATTAATAAACTTTTTATAACATTTTGACTGTGCTTCTGTCTAACATAACATGTGATAATGTCTTAAGAGTAGTTTTCACACTAAAGGGTCATAAAATTTCCCTACTATGATGAGACCATGAATGTGCTAAGACAATATTCATGAAAATAAGTTCTACAGTTTGATGATATCATTTGAGGGACACAAATGATACACAATATTAGGGGTGGTGAATCAAATGAATTAGACGCCACTTCTCATGGTGTATGCCTTTTGATATATCAAGTATGATTTTTATGAGAACGATACCCATAAGTTGGAAATCCACATTTCTATGTGTCATTGGATGTTCCTATCTGAAGATGAGTGTATTGGTCTTTATACTATATTATTACTATTAATGACTATTATGAGTCACACAAATAGATGTATTGATGAAAACCAGGATGATCGATGTTCACAATGAGGTAGGATATGTTGGGTGCATTCTGAATAATATTGTATTAAAGAATAATGTGAGAAAGTATTTATCCCATCTATTCTTTAAAATAAGTTAATATATTTAAACATTTATGTTCGGTATGTATTGTCTCAACAATACTCAATAAATTTCAATGATTTTGAGGCGCACAAAAACCCTTGTTTGTTTTCTAATGATGTTTTATAGACTAAATTATAATGAATTTATATACATGTTAAATTAATTTAATGTTAAGGGAAATAATCTATAAACACTATTTCAAACCCAATATTCAGTAAATGAACGTTTGGTATCAACCCTATGTTATATTATAAAAGTGAAATTATTTTCGGTATGATATCAACACTATATTGTATTGGAAAACTGAAATGATTCCATATAGTATCAACCCTACATTATGCAAAACAGTTTTCATTTGGTTATACATACCTACATTCAGAGAATTATTAAATGTATGGATCAACAATCCTACATTTGATGTTTATATTACTATTCATCAACCATATTTTTAGGAATTTGAACGTATGGTTAATAAATGATATGTTTGGGATATTGTGATTAAAAGATGAATGTATGGATTATCATATATATGCTACTTTTTATCCCTACATTATGTGTAGATTAATGTATCATTAATAAATCATTCATTGGAAGGAACCCTATGCTACATGAAGTAACCCAATGCTATGATGTACAACCCTATAATATGATTAGAATTGCAATGCTTTTAAGCATCATTTTCAATCCAATATTGCTACAATAGACAAGATAGAATTTACAAATGAATCAAGGATTGTTATGATTGTTTTGAAGAACTGTAATCATCAGAGAAAATTAGTCATGTTTCTAAGGGAATATTCGACTCCCAGGGTCAATTAGAATTTGAATTCCCACTATCAATCAGGATATTATTTTTGTTCTGGAATACCAAATAAAGATATCTTTTCTATATATACTTTCATATTTTCTTGGGAATATTATATGAGTGTGATAATCAATTCACATATGTGACTATATTTTTGAGATTATATTTTACGGTGCTACTAAAACGAATTATCAATTCAGAAAGAAGTTACACTTTTGATATAAACATGTTCAACCTTTTACTGTTATACGATTACTACTCTTATTTAACTACTACATTATTAATGATATTTTTACAACAAGGACAAGTTCAAACAATTTCATTCTAGAAGTTAATAATAGTTGAATATGAGGATCTATAAATTATTAAATTCTACTAATGTTACTATAAAGAAAAACCCAAATAAAAAAATCATACTCTTTTAATTTATTAGAGTTTTCAACTGATCGTACTCAGTTATAGAGGAGTATCAGCTTCTCGTTCTATGATGTGGATTACTAGTTCCCTTTTGTAGAAAAAGAAGAGGTTTTCATTAGTCTTGTTCTAAAAGTGTTAACTACCTATGGTCATTTGTGAAAGATAGTTACCGTGATAAGAAGAAAATTCTAGTGGAATATATGAATCTCATAGAGAGAGTTATTGGATGGGGGACTATTGGATATTTGTCTCCCAAACCACTATAAAAATCTATGTTCTTTATTTATGTTTATTTACTGCATATTTTTCTTATTTAGATGAAAATAGTTATTATCTTCATTAACCATAGTGTTTTTCAAAATCCAAAATTGTGGATGATTTTTAAAAATACACATTTTACCCCCTCTTATGTTACATTGTATTTTGAAACATAACAAATGGTATCACATAAGAGATTATTCGATAAATCCATAGAAATATACATGTATAAGGTTTATACAAATATTAAAATGGATGACCCGAGAGAAGGAATTTCAATGGTACATGCCCCATATTTTATTGGTTAAAATTAGCAATGGTAGAAATCTCAAAATATTATCTATCTGAAAATTCTAGGATTCAAAATCTACCCAAAAATCATTACTTCATATGAAAATATTGAGAAACCAAAATCATAGGATGCTGCAAGAGAAGTAGAGTATGTTATCAATTCTAATGCAATGAATGCTATTATTTGTGGTGTTAGACCAGATGAATTTAGTCATGTAATAGAATGTCCAACTACCCATGGGATATAGAAAACAATTAAATTTTCGAATAAAGGCTCATACAATGTTACAAAATTGATATATTCTATATGTAAGAGAAAATTTGACACATTTATAATGACTGATAGTGAAAGGATTACATAGATTAATGGAATTATTTTAAAAAAATTCAACAATATTGAATCCTTAGGTAACCCCATCAAAGAAATCTATTCAATATTTGAACGTACTAAGAGTTCTACCTTATAAATGGAGTGGATTATCTTCTATAATTTTCCAATCATCACATATAAAGGATATGAAAATTAAGAAAAAAATTGGAACACCAATGATGTATGAAGAAGAAATGAAGTGTGAATTTGAAGATTATAAAATTATAGTGGAGATGGAAAATACTACTTTGAAGGTGTCATCTCAGAGGAATAGATTAATATCAAAGCAAGAAGTCAAAGAAGAGTAAAATTCAAATTCCTTTGATTCTGAAAGAGCATTATTTCAACTAGCTAGAATGTTCAGAATGTTTTATAATAATATAATAGGATTCAAACAACCATCATGAAGGATGAAAAATAACCAATAGAAGATTGATGATATGAATGTTTGAAATTGGGTCATATAATACCTGATTTTCCTCAACTGATAGATGAAAAGAAAGGACTAGAAAAGAGATATCATATGAATATTCATTATGAAAAATATGAAAAAAACAATGAATCCTACTTGGAGTGCATCTGAAGACTCCAATATCCCTTCAATATATGATTTAGAAAAGGGGAAATATAATATAATATACAATATGTGCTTTATGGAAGTAGAGGAAAATGTAAAAACCTATTACTCATCTTATATTGAATCTAGTAGATTCTGAAATAGTTAACTGGAAAAAAATTTCTCAATGTTAGAAGGAAAATATGATTCTTTGTTAAAGAATAATAAATATTTGAAAACAATTCATAATGTTATTATAGGTGAAAGAGAACCCATTATAAAAAAATATTGAGAGAAATTAGAAAAATTCCATTCCACTACATCTAGTATTATAAATCATGAAATGAAAATGGAGGATCTTTAGGATGATCTAGAATCCTATAAGGGAGATACTCATGATTTTACTCAGGGAGAAAATATATTAAATGAGATTCTTGGAAAAATATAATTAAATGGTAAATATTTTGAAAAGGAAGTGAGGGTGAGAAATCAACATTGTATAAAACATATTTTGTTCCCAACTCTAAAAATCCTAAATGTTATTACAATGGAAAAAAAGGTAATGTAACTAGTAATTACTATTGAAAAAATACTCAAATTAGTGGTATTAAAAGAGCCTTTATTTATAATTTTTTATAAATAAACTGATATGAATTATGGAAAAATAATACAGATCACTAATCATATCCTGTTAACATTAATGGACCCAATAAGATATGGGTATCAAAATAAACATTTTTTAATTTCTTTTACAGAAAACATGTCAAATAAAAATAAAACCATATAATATATGAATAGTGGATATTGTAGTCACAGGAGTAGGTACACAAAAAACATTCATACACTAAATCAAATGGATGGTGGATTAGACACCAATGGTGATAATTACAATGGAATAATTGTTGGAGTTGGATCCATTAAATATCCAAAGACACTATTAATCAATAAATTACTGTATGTATGGGGGATAAAGCACAACCAGATAAGTATCTTTCAACTATATGATGATAGATTTTGTATTATTTTTTCTAACAATTCTTGATATGTGTTTTAAGTGTAGGATTGAAATAATGATGTAGATGCTCAATATACAAGAGAGGGGGTGAATTGTACACTTTAAAAATTTCCTTAAACAAGGAAAGATCTAAGTTTAACGAAGTTAAAATATGAAAATTCACAACACCTCTAACACCAAATGAATGATTGGGATTAAGAATGAAGTTACAAACTTCTAGTTCTATACACTTTCTTAAATCTGGAAAGTGATTCTGAAAAACTGATTCTGTAAATATGGATATAGAAATTGAATATTAACCAAAGTATACAATATGAGATTCTACCTTAAAGAATATTGAATCTAAATTAATTAGAGTAAAAGTGTAAGGAAATATAAGAAGGTTATAAATTCCTTACAATACGAAATGCAACAGAAAATAAAGTAGTAAAACTACAAGTAACAAGACATAAGTCTTTTAACCCAAAGAGAAGGGTATCCAACAACCTTGGATAAAGGTCCCTTGATTTATAATTTCAAGCAAGTCTATCCTACCCACACCAAGGTAAGCCCTCGATATGAAGATCAGAATCTTTTCCTTGCTACCCCTGCAACCCCTTAACTTCAAGGTAGTTGGAACCTCTGTCTTCCTCAGCAAGGAAGCCCTAAAAACTCAAGGTATTCGGAATCTCTGTCTTCATATCCTCGGAAGCCCTCAAATGTAATCACCAAAATTCGGAGTCGCACGAAGAAATCTGAACGGGCTGTTCAGTATGGACAAGGCATGAAAAGATTATCTCTCTAGAAATCACCATAACAGTGTGTGGTCTCTCGAGTGATCAACTTGTTTCCTATTTTTTATCTCTTTCAAATGATCTCATATTTATAGTATCGGTTCGAACGGTCGGCTCCATCCTCCAATGGTCATATTTTCGTTAAAATTTGGAGGGACCTATACACGTGTCAATTAAACAATGGTTAGTTAGAATCAAAAAGGACAACATCGTTTTATAACAAAACATGTGTAACTGAATGCATGACATCGTTCTGTAATGAAACAAGTACAAGAAAAACTGATGTTCAGAATGTATGAAAATACAAGTTCAGAGTCTAACCAAAATGGAATTCTGAGTCTATAATAAAGAGATATTCAGATTCTGTTTTATAGGATTTCAGAACCTTAATTCTGTAGAAATCCAGATCCTAAATTTCTAAGGAAATTCAGAGTCTGGTTTCACCAGAGTTCAAAATCTGATCTTGCAGAGTTCGGAGTCGAACTTATAAAAGTTCAGAGTAAAACTAGTAAAAGTTTGGAGTCGAACTCATAGATGTTCGGAGTTGAACTTTTATAAGTTCAGAGTCGAAATAATAAATGTTTAGAGTCCAGAATTCAGAGTTGAACTATATGAGAGTTTGTATCCAGAATTCGGAGTCGAACGTCATTAGAGTTCATATTCAGAATTCGGAATGGAACTTCATTATAATTTGAATCCAGAATTCAGAATGGAACTTCATTAGAGTTCATATCCAGAATTCGGAGTGGAAATTCATTACAGTTCAAATCCAGAATTTGGATCCTAAAACAGAATGCTTCATATCTATGTATTATATTATTCTAAGGTTTTAGGTTTGAATTCGGTTTTTATACTTAAGAAAATATTGATATGTGTAAGGAAAACTAGGTGAGGGTAAATTTCCTTAATGAAAGAAATTTTTCTTATAGATGTAAAATATTTATTTGCTTAAGTGTAAGGTGTTTGTGATTTTCTAAACAAGAGGAATGGAAAATTCATAAGAAAAACCTTATTGACTCAAAAATCTCCCCATTTTTGGAAAGCACAAACAACCTTTCGAAAAAGAATATAAGGAATTTGAAAATTTTCATTAGACATTGAAATTAAAACTTATCTCCCTTTTTTCATGGATGATGATGAATATAATTAACTCCCCCTTAGGCATTGAAACTCTAAGGATTGTATTCTTAATTTCTAGAGTGGAGTTTTCATTATTTGGGGTATAAAAAACATCGTAATGAGAAACCCCCCTTACTTTAAGGATATCTTCACTTAGAAAATTTTCCATCTCCTTTTTAAATTTTCCTTCTCACCTTTAGATTAGTTCTTTTTTCCTTATCCCCCTTTGTGATTTTCCAAAAGAACTTAAGGGAATGTAAAAGAAATAAAGTATCTGAAACATTATTATATAATAGCACAAGATACAACTAACCAAAAATTTCATTAGAGTTGAAAAAAAAATTACAAGACAAATGAAAAAAATGATCGGATTTGTCTATTTGTCCTCCTTTTCCTTCAGAATAAGAAACTTCAACCATATTTTCAGCTGCTTCAAGTCTTTTTGATCCACCTCAGCTTGCTTCTCCAAAGTTGTTATCCTTTCTTGTTGATCTTTCAACACCTATGCTTGAGCCTCCATGGCCTCTTCCTACATCTTCACTAACTCATCTTTCTTTACAAGTTTTTCTTCAAGCTCAATCTGAAGATCTCTATCCCTTTTAAAATTCTGAGCAAGAGAGTTAACCTTCCCATTCAAATTGTTTACTGGTTAATTCTGAAAAATTTTCTCAATGATTATCTCTTCTTGAAGATTATTAATCTTGGAGTCCTTGGTGTCAAAATCATCTTTTACCTCATTCTGAAAATTCTCAAACTAGGCCAAGTCTTCTTCAACATTCTTAGACCACAACGTGATTTTGCTGCATGATTTCATGTGTACATCATAATTAATAACGAAATTTCTATGGTCGGCCTCAATATTCACACACATATCCATCACTATGGATAAGGATTCCAACTTCAGATTCAATCTATGTTGCAGTATCTGGCATTTGCAGTCAATAGTGGGGAAAATCAGAATGGTGTCCACCAAATTTTTCAAAGAATCGACAAAAAAGTCATGACTGTGTGCTGATGACTTGGAATCAGACACTTTTCTTGGGGATTTTTCTTTCAATTTGCACCAGCTTCCTTTTAGATGAACCACCAAATTCTTTTTTCATGATGATATATTTTGTTGGTGTATCCATGAGCACTTGTTTACCTTTATCAATTTTTGGATTGGGTTCCTCATTAGGAGATTCGTCCTCACTCTTTGATAGTTGAACAATTTTGTCTTCATAAATTTTCTCCTTCTCTGTTCCTTCTTCATGATAATGTTTCTCCTAAATTACTTACTCATCAGATAAATCATTATCTTTTTCTTCTTCCTAAAATTCATCTCTCTGACCTTCTTTCTCAACTCCCTTTCCCGAAGTGACTAATTTTGAAGATTCAGCCTTTTATTGATAATCTTCTACTTGTTTTATCAAGTCATTTAGATCATCACTTCCTTCTTCTTCTTCTTCAATAACCTCTTCCTCTACTTATTCACCAACTGTTTTCTCTACTTCTTCAAAAATCTATTTTCCTTTGGAATTCTCTGGTGTGGATTACTTCTTCCCTGGAGTCTCTGGTAATGGTTGGACATCAAAGGTTTCCAGAATGGGAATCTTCTCAGAGGCTATTTCAGTGGATTTCAAGAGAGATTGAAAAATCTCTTCCTCAGACAACTTCTTCTTCATCTTTTTCTCATTTTCTTGCTTTTCTAAATCATCAACTGCTCTTTCTTTTAAGGCCTTAGCCTCAGCAGGGTCCAGTCCAAACTGTGGATCCCCTTCTATCCTCTTCTCTTTGTCTTCTCTCCATTTAGCAGCTACCTCATCTGGATAGGCTTTCTCTTTTTTCGGAATGGGAGGTGTGTATTGAGTTTCCATTGATTTGGGGGTTTTGTCTTCAGCAACCACGTCCTTAAGCTTCCTCTTCTTAGTAACTTTCTTCACTAGTTCAGCATTCTTCTCATTTTCTGGAATGGTTTCAGCCTCTGCCTCTGGAAAACTATAAAACTCACTTGTTTCCTTAAAAAAAGACATATTCATTATTTTCAGCATATCATCACTAAAAAGCATAATCATGCAATCCTGAACTTTAGACTTACATGTAACCTTGAAAGAATATAAGCACCGAACTATCAGCTTTGATAGTAAGGTAGGTTACGTGATGATTTGAGCTCTTAAGATTCCTTCCTTGTTATTATTGATCGTCACAAAGACATGCCTCATCAGATTTATTTTTCTTAGATTCACCAAGAAGTCTAAGAAATATATGTCACTTTTCTTTAGGGTATCTTTATCACCCTTTCTCGAAACCAGAAACCCTAGTACCAAAAGGTGAAGAATCCGATTATTAAGAGATAGGTGAGCTATATTTTCTATCTTGAAATCATAAAGTCCAAGACTTTGTAAGGCCTTAACCTTAACAAAACTACCTTGAGAATACAGGATTTTGTGTGAACAAAATTCAGCTTCTCCTTCGTAAGATATCCCCCACCAAGATTGTCATCGTTGTGTAAGTAAGTTTGTAATTCCTGCCATAAGAATTGAAAGAAACCTTTTCTCTTCCATATTCCTCATAAAAGCTTGCTGATTCATAGAATTCTACATGTAACTCCGGATAGACAGCATCTTGATCACCTGTCTTGAATACACATGCTCTTCCCAACCATTCAACTTGATATTGTTGGAGATGATAGAATCATATAAGTAAAAGTTCGGATGGACCAATCTTTCTCTGTACACTTTCCATTTTGAAATTGGCTTTGAGGTAGACATATTCTGGGATGTAGCTTCAATAGACATTCGGAATGGAGAGTTCTGGAAGATTCATAATGGCCTTTATAAATATCAGAACGTCCTTAAGAAGAGAGACAAGGCTTCGAGACGTGAGAGCTTTGAAATACCGATGTGGGAAAACCCTCGGGGGTCCCCTTTATATAAGTGATAAAGTTGACCTTTGAACTTTCAAAAACCATCTAATGGTTGAAAACCCCTTTGATATGATCTGACGGTTGAAAACATATCTGCAAGAAAATCTTGAAAATGATCTTTTGAGGTTTTAAGGAAAAAAATCGTATTTGAGAAAATTAGAATCTAAGAAATTTTAAAACTCATAGGAAAATACCCGTAAGTAAAATACGATTAAAAAAACTTAATTAAGGAAGTCATACCTTTCGGATTGGCCAAAAAATTTATTTGTAATAGATAATATTCTTCTTGAAAAAACAATTTGACTCCAAAAAACTAACTATGAAAAACTTAAACTTGAAAAGACATTGACTACCAAAACTCCAGTATGAAAAGTATAAGTACGAAAATACCAGTTCGAAAAGTTTGAGTACGAAAAAAAATTTCAGTATGAAAAGTTTAAGGATGAAAATTTTTGAGTTTGAAAATTCTCATTATGAAAGTTTCAGTTCCGAAAGTTTTCATTACGAGAATTTTCGTTCCAAAAAATTCATTACGAAACATTCCAGTTCTGAAAAATTCATTACGAATACTTTAGTTACAAAAGTTTAAAAAACTGATTATGAAAAATTTTATTACAAAAGCCTTAAAAAATATGAAAATTTTGATTACAAAAGCTTTTTTTTATTTAAAAAAACTGACTCTGAATATTTTGATTATGCTAACAAGAAAATGTACTCCCCCTATGAAAAAGAGTTTATTACTGTAAAGATAATTGTTCAACAAGAAGTTAATAAAGAAGGATCATCTTACAGTTATCATTCCTATCTTCTGTTTAATGTATTCAAATCTATCGGAAGGTAAATATTTTGTGAAAATGTGAGAAAGTTGATCTTGAGTTATGATAAATTGGAGAATAATATCTTTTTTAGTGTGTGATCCCTAAGAAAGTGATGCCTAATATCTATGTTCATTACACGGGAGTGATGTGTAGGGTTTTTACAAAGGGAAATGGAACTTGTGTTATCACACAAAATTTGAGTCTTATTAAAACTCGAGCCATAATCTGTGAGTGTGTGTTGCATCCACAACACTTGAGAACAATAACTTCCAGTTACTTCATATTCAGCTTCCACAGTGGAGAGTGCTACTGAGTGTTTCTTCTTGCATGACCAAGAAACTAATGAATCTCCAAAGAAATTAAAAGTTCCTAATGTACTTTTTCTATCCATTATACATCCACCAAAGTCAGCATCCAAAAAACTCTTCAAAATTAAATCATTTCCATAAGTATAAAATAATCCAATATCCATGGTTCCCTTTAAGTATCGAAATTTTTATTCACTACCATTAAATGAGATTTCTTAGGATTGGATTGATATCTTTCACATAAGAATATTGAAAAAATCAACTCTAGTCGACTAGCTGTTATGTAAAGTAGACTTCCTATCAAACCTCTAAAATATGTTTGATCTACTGGTTTCCCAGCTTCATCAAGATCAAGTGTGTTTGAGGTACCAATAAGAGTACTTATACACTTAGTGTTGTCATAACCATAATTTTTAAGAAGATATTTAATATACTTATGTTGGGATATGTAGATTCCTTCTGGTTTTTGAGAAATTTGAAAACCAAGGAAAATGTTAACTCACCCATCATACTCATTTCAAACTCATATTTCATTAGATCCACAGAGGAATCAGTTATAGATCACTGAGTTAAACCAAATATAATGTCATCAACATAAATTTGAACAATCAAAACATTTTTCTTATCTTTCATTATAAAAATGGTTGGATATACATTTCCCTTAACATAGTTATTTTGAAGAAAAAATCTTGGCAGTTTATAATACCATGCTTGTGGGGCTTGTTTAAAGCCATACAAAGCTTTGGTAAGTCTACAAAAAAGATCAGGATGTTTTGTATCTTCAAATCCATGAGGTTGTTCAAAAAAAATCGTCTTCTTAAACATAACCGTTATGAAAATCACATTTCACATCCATTTGAAAAAGTTTAAAATTGAAGAATGTTGTAAATGCAAGTAAAATACGAATAGATTCAAGTCTATCTACTGGAGCATAGGTTTCATCATAGTCTATTCCCTCTTGCTGATTATAGCCTTTATCAACTAGTCTATCATTATTTCTAATGATGACTCCGTTTTCATCACACTTATTTCCGAAGACCCACTTTGCTCCAATAATAGAGGTTTCCTTAGGTCTTTCAACCAAGGTCCAGGCTTTATTCATTTTGAATTCATTTAGCTCATCTTGCATTGCTTTAATCCAATCATCATCACCTAAAGCTTCATCGGTGCTTTTTGGTTCTAATTGGGAAATAAATGATAGATGTTCTACTTCATTTCTTAAGGAACTTCTAGTCCTTACAGGTTGATTGACATCACCAATGATACTATCACTGAGATGATTTTTAAGAAACAACTGATTTGGGTTTTGAAAACCTTTTCATCAACATAGGGTAGAAAGTCTTCTGGGGTAAATGTTTCAGTTTCATCTTCTTTAACATTTTCCTTATCAGAAGGATCTTATATAAAAGGTTGATAATCAGTTTTTAAAAACACATCTGAAGATGTAGGTTGGGATGGTTTAAAAACAAAAGGGTCGGACTCATCAAATTTTACATGTACTATTTCCTCAAAAGTACAAGTGTTTTTATTGAAAACTCTATAAGCCTTAGAATTTGTGGAGTTGCCTAGGAAAATTCCTTCATCATATTTTGGTGCGAATTTTTGAAGATTATCTTTAGTATTCAGGATGAATACCTTGAAACCAAAAACCTTGATGTAGGAAAGTCTAGGTTTTCTACCATTCCATAACTCATAAGGAGTTTTATTAAGAAAAGGTATAATCAAAACTTGATTTATAGTATAACAAGCAGTACTTACAGCTTTAGCCCAAAAATGTTTATCTATAGAATATTTACTCAACATGGTTTTAGTTATCTCTTGAAGAATTCTATTTATTCTTTCAACTACACCATTTTTTTGACGAGTTCTAGGTGACGAAAAGTTGTGATTAATACCTTTTTTACTACAAAAAATTTCAAAATCATAATTTTGAAATTCTCTTCCATGATCACTATGAATAGTTTTCACTAAAAGGTTTTTCTTATTTTTAATTTGGGTTCTAAAACATTTGAAAAAAGAAAAATCTTCATACTTATTTGCTAGAAAATAGACCCATGTAAATCTAGTGTAATCATAAACTAAAACAAACACATAGTATTTTCCTCCAATGCTTCTGGTTTGTGATGGACCAAAAAGATCCATGTGCACCAACTGTAATGAATCAGATATTGAGACTTCACTGATTGATTTAAAACTAGATTTATGTTTCTATCCATATTTACAAGGATCACAATCTTTAGAAGAATAAAATCTATGCTCCAGTAGATCCTTAACTAAACCATTCATAGAGTGTTTTCATATATTCCTAAGGTTACAGTGACCTACCCTTCTATTCCATAACCAAGAATGATATTCCATTACACTAAGAAAAGGTATGTCTTGGCTCCTAAGGTCTTCTAGGTTCAAAGTGTAAACATTCTCTTGCCTATGGGAAGATAGAATAAACTCCTCCTCGTAATTGTGTACTAAGAACTTATCCTTCCTAAAATTCACAAGGTATCCTTCATCACATAATTGAATTATGCTAATGAGGTCGTGCTTAAGACCCTTAACAAACAAAACATTTGAAATCAATGTTTTACCAAGAAGAACAATATTACCTATACCAACAATTTCTCCCTGAGCATTATCTATGAATGTTACTTTCCCTCCTTTCGTCTTGATAATATTTTCAAAATAGTTTTGGTTACCAGCCATGTGCCGGGAAAATCCACTATCCATGTACCAAATATTGTTTTTGGTACTTCCGTTATCTTCCTGAAAATAATTAGTCTTTAGGAATCCAAACTTGTTTGGATCTAAGATTTTCAGATAAAAAAATTTTCGGTGTCCACATTTGTTTAGAGAAATATGCTTTATGAAACCTAAGAGATTGAACTTTATTCAACGAAAATTTTTTCATTCAATTCCCACCATATTGACACTTAGTGAAAAAAAGAGTTTTAGAAGGAACAAAATAGTTGTTTTTGAGAACTGGTATTTGGTGAGTATAACCTATTCCAGCTGTGTTTCCTTTAGGTTTAATTTGAGAGTAGATCTTGTCAAAAATTTCCTTCCCAGAGGTAAATTTTATAAGAATCTTCTTAAGAGAAAATATTTCAGATTTCAGTATAATGAATAAATTCTTGTCCTCAAATATCATTTCCTTAGAGTTATATTTTTCCTCAAAAACTTTCAACTTTAAAATATAATTCTTAAGATCATTAGAATGTTCTTCCTTATCAGAATTTGCTTTCTCAAGGTCTTTAGAATGTTTTTTTAAAAGATCTTCTTTATCTTTAAGATCTGACAAAAGATCTGAAATATCTATTGAAAGAATTTCTTCCCTAGTGTTTTCCTTGTCTAATTGCATATAAATTTTAAATTTTTTTGCCTCTAGTAACTTAGAAAATCTAGATACTTTTTCATATGAGGGTTCTTCATTTACTGAGGATGAAGTATCTTCATTAGAAGTACTATTTCTGGAATAGTAATTCTTATCAAGAGGTAAATTTGTTAAAGCCTTGGCAGAGTGTACCTTAGCCATAAGAAATGTATGTGGAAAAAGTGTATTAGCAATGAATACCATATTCTTCTGAGCTGATGAATCATATTTTGAGGATTCACTTTCTGAAGAGTCCCCACAGCTAGCACTCCAAGTAGTATTAGATTTCAGACTTTTCTTAGCTTTGGCTTTATAGAACTTTTTCTTGTTCCTTTTAGAATGCCTCTCTTTTCTTTATTTCTTTTTAAGAATAGGGAAATTAGGTAGTTTGTGTCCACTTATCTTGCATTCATAGTATCTAACCTCTAAATCATTATTATCTTTCCTTTCCCTTATCTTATACTTGGATTGGATATTTCTTTGACCAGCTATCTTGTTCATTCTTCAAGCAAGATTAGCTAAATCATTTTCTGAGACTTCACTCTCACTTGATTCGGATTGTATAGTAACATTCTTAGACTTCGATCTGGTCACTCTCTCAGGAGTCTTCGCTTTCATGTGATTTGATGTAGTAGTAAAAGCAACAGTACCATTCCCATTCTTCTTTTTGATGTTGTCAGCATCCCTTTTCATCCTTGTTTCATGTTGGAGAAGAGTTCCAAACAGCTCATCTAAGGAAATTTGAGTAACCTTTCTGTTCTTATCAATAACTATTCTCTTTGATTTCCACTCAATGGGAATAATATCAATAATCTTATCTACAAGAGCTTCATCATCTAGACATTTCTCTCCCATAGATTGTAGGATATTCACAATAGTCATAAACCTTTGTGGTATTTTTCTTATAGGTTCTCTATAAAGAAAGTTAAAACCATGATACTCAGCTCTCAACATAACTCTTCTGGTCTCAATCACTTTAGATGTACCAAAATGTGTAACTTCAAGTTTCTTCCATATACAGTTATCTATATCACAAAAAGAAATTTGGATATATATGTTCTTATTCATTGAACATAGTAGAGTATTGTGTACCTTATAGTTTAATTTATAATGATGCTTCTCGTGGTTTGTGAAAGAACTAGCTTCTTTATCATGAATTTTATAACTTCCAGTAATCATACCAAAGTTATCTACCCCAGTATTGATAACGAAAGTCTTCATTTGGTCTCCCCAATACTCATAATCATTTCCATCAAAAATTGGTGGTCTTGTTGGATTTAGGTTGTCGATGGTGCCAACATTTAAACCTACCATCTTAAAAATCAATTTACACAAAAACTTGTTAAAAACAAAAGTTCGGATTCAAGGAACTAAGCATGAAAAATATTGAACAATGATAAACTGAGCAAGGAAAAATTATATTTGAGTATAAGTATTTCAGAGACCACCTTTGATACCAATTGTTGGATCGAAATAACAATGTAGATTCTCAATATACAAGAGGGGGGGTGAATTGTACACTTTAAAAATTTCCTTAAACAAGGAAATATCTATGTTTAACAATGTTAAACTAAGAAAATTCACAAACCCTCTAACACCAAATAAAATATTGGGATAAAGTATGAAGTTACAAACTTTACTTCCTTAAATCAAGAAAGTGTTTCTGAAAAACTGATTCAGGAAATATGGATATGGAAATTAAAATTTAACTAAAGTTTATAATATGATATTCTACCTTAAAGTGTATAGAATCTAAATTTAACAGAGTATAAGTTTAAGGAAATATTAGAAGGTTGTACTTTCCTTACAATATGAAATGCAGTGAAAAAACAAGTAGTAAAACTACATGTAACAAGATATAATTCTTTTAACCCAAAGAGAAGGGTATCCAACAACCTTGGATAAAGGTCCCCAAATTTATAATTTCAAGAAATTCTGTCTTACCCACACTAGGGTAATCCCTCGATACAACGATCATAATCTTTGTCTTGCTATCCCCACAAGCCCTCAACTTCAGGGTAGTTGGAACCTCTGTCTTCCTTAGTAAGGAAGCCCTTGAACCTCAAGGTAGTCATCACCTCTGTCTTCCTATCCCCGGAAGCCCTCAAATGTAATCACCAACATTCGGAGTCACATGAAGCAATCTGAACGAGCAGTTCAGTATTCATAAGGAATGAAAAGCTTATCTCTATAGAAATCACCTTAATAGTGTGTGGTCTCTAGAGTGTTAAACTTGTTTCTTATATTTGAGCTCTTTCAAATGACCTCCTACTTATAGGCTCGATTGGAACCGTCGGCTCCCTCCTCCAATGGTCATATTTTTCTTAAAATTCGTAGGGACATGTACATGTGTCACTTAAACAATGGTTAGTTAGAAACTGAAAGGACAACATCGTTTTATAAAAAAACATGTGTAACTAAATGCACGACATCGTTTTGTAATAAAACAAGTATAAGAAAAACTAAAGTTCGGAATGTAAGAAAATAAAATTTCATAGTATAACCAAAATTGAATTCAAAGTTTATAATAAATAGATATTCGGATTCTGTTTTATAGTATTTCAGAACCTGAATTATGTATAAATCCAGAGATTGAATTTCTAAGGAAATTCTGGGTGTGGTTTCACCAGAGTTTAGAATCTGAACTTACAGAGTTCGGAGTAAAATTTATAAAATTTCGGATTCGAACTTGTAAAAGTTCGGAGTCGAAATCATAGAAGATCAGAGTAGAACTTTTAGATGTTCGGAGTTGAAATAATAAAAGTTCGGAGTCCAGAATTCAGAGTGGAAATATATGACAGTTCGTATCAGAATTTAGAGTTGAACTTCATTAGAGTTCTTATTCAGAATTTGGAACGGAACTTCATTTGAATTCGTATCCAGAATTCGGAATGGAACTTCATTAGAGTTTATATCCAGAATTCAGAGAGTAACTTCATTACAGTTCATATCCAGAATTCGGATCCTAAAACGGAATGTTTCATATCTAAGTATTATATGATTCCAAGGTTTTAGGTATGAATTTGGTTTTTATACTTAAGAAAATATTGATATGTGTAAGGAAAACTAGGGTATGGTATGTTTCCTTAAAGAAGGAAATTTTCTTTATAGAAGTAAAATATCCATTTTCTTAAGTGTAAGGTGTTTGTAATTTTCAAAACAAGAGGAATGGAAAAGTCATAAGGAAAACCATATTGACTAAACAATAAGAAAAGATGAATAAATTTAGCTCACCTAGAACTGATAATGTTTATAATTTGGATTTAAATTCCATCTATGAACAAAAAAAGGGAATATTTTAACTACTAAGAAAAATGAATCAAATATTTTTCATAAAATACATGGAAACTATAATATATATGCTTTAAATAAATTATCTTTGTAATAGTTACATTCTAATATTCCAGAAGACCCAGGATTGAATTTGGGAAAGGATGAAATTATAGGGACTGTTGCAGCACTATAGTAGGGCACTGTAGCAATACTACAGCAGTGGCAGACTGTAGTGATGTAGCCACAGTAGTAGGAACTGGTGCGGTGGTGGAACTGTAGTAGGTGTTGTAGTAGCATGGGGACTGTAGTAATACTATTCACTAAAGGGACCTTTTGGCCAAACAATGTGCATTCATTCCTAGTCTGCAGGCCACTTGGCCACAGGCCTTTGGGATATATAATGAGTCTATATCTACCCAGACAAAAGAGGTTCTTTATCTAATAATAAAATGAGTCTTCATCCCCAACCATTAAGAAAATGACAGATTCCGTGATACATAACAAATTGGAAATCCAAACAAATCTTCTTTCAAATCCATTAACAAAATTGCTACATACAAACCGTTATAACTTATCAATATAGATTTGTTTGGACCCTCAAGATGATAATGTTTAGCTAGTAAATTATATTGTCATGTGTTAGTAGATGATTATTCTATATTTACATGGGTTTATTTTATAAATATAAAAAGTGATTTTTTCATTGTTTCTAGAATTTTTTGAAAAAATTGATCAAAATTAAAATGGTTTTAAAATAATTTAATTGAGAATTGAGCTTGGTAGAGATTTTTAGAATCAAGGATTTAATTCTTTTTTCTAAAATGTAGTTATTAGACACACCTTTTTTCACCAAGAACACCTCAATAAAATGAAATTGTTGAAAGGATAAATAGAACAAATCATGAAATGTGTTTGACTATATTGAATGATTACAGTTTTTTTATCTTTAGGTAGATTCTGTAAGAGAAACATGCTATATCATGAATAGAGTTTTAACAGTATTATTTTCAAAAATAGACCCTAATACCATTGGAATAACAAAAAACATAACATAAAATACATTACAGTTTTTTGATGCATGGTTTAGATAATGAAAACAAAGGATACTATGGGTATGTTTGATCAAAATTTTGATGACGAGATAATATTGGGATTTTTTAATACCCTTTAAGCTTATAAGGTGTTTAATAAAAAGTCAGGTATTGTTAAAGAATTTTTTCACATGATGTTTGATGAAGCAAGACCTTTTATTTAAGAAAAATATCAAGATCATGAAGTCACCAACACTATTTACAACTTGAGACTTGAAACCCCTAATAATGATTTTGAATATAATATAATTAAAATTGTATCCAGTTCAGAAAAACATTATACTGATGATCCTAAAATTTCCTTTCCATGATTGTCAATAACATAAAAGAAATGTTATTTAAAAACTGTAATAGGAGACATAGACATAGAAATTACAACTACAATAAATGTATGAAACCTAGGATATTTTTCTACATTTCTATCTAAATACGAACATAAGACTGTTGAATAATACTTAGAAGATGTGAGTCGAATGATATCAATAAATGTGGAGCTAAACCAATTCAAAAGGAATCAATTTTCAAAACTAGTAGAAAGACCAACCAATTATCCATTTATAAGAACTAGGAGGGTATTTAAAAATAAATATGATTGTCAAGGAATCATAACCATAAATAAAGAAACTTTATTGGATAAAAAATATATTTTGGAAGAAGGTATTGATTATGATGATCAGTTTTCCCCAGTCTCTAGAATATATGACATGAAAATCCTTTTATAATATGCCTATTAAATGAGTTTAATATTATATTAGAATGTTGTCCTGTGTTTCTATTTAAATAGATATTTAACGTAAGACATTTATTTCGAACAACCCGTACTTTTAAATATCCTTAAAAACTAAACTCTAATTTTAATCATATTAAATATCTCTATGGACTCCAACAAGCACATAGAGATTGTCCTAAAATATTGTGCTATTTTATTTTAAAAAATAGATTTACTGTTTGATTAAAATAAATGACACATTTTATGAAAACGGTTTTTTCTAATTTTTTATTAGTTCAAATTTTTGATGATGATGTTATTTTTAGTAGAACTAATAAAAATAATTGTAATTAATATTCAAAATTAATGAAAAAAGGATTTGAAATGTGAATGATGGGAGAACTGAATTTCTTTTTAGGATTTTAGATTAATCAAAAATATAATGGAAATGTTTTAAATAAAAGTAAATATTTTATTGATTTACTGAAAATATTTAGACTTGAAAACAACATGACATATGCTACTCCCTTATGTACCAATATAAAATTGGATTTTCATGAAACTAGGAAACTATTAGATAACATGTTATATGAAGGTATGATTGTATATTGGTTATATCTTACTACTAGCTATCCAAAAGTTATGTTTTTTGAATGTCTTCATACTAGTTTTCAATCAAAACCAAATTTGTAACATATTTCTACTATTAAAAAAATTTAGATATCTAAAGGGAACTATTTTTCAATATCTTCTTTAACACAATACTTCTGATATTAATTTAATTTCATATCAAGTTTTTGATTTTGGAGGTTGTAGATTATATTGAAAAATCACTTCAAGAACATGTCACATTTTACAAAAAATAATTTGTTTCATTGTCAAGTAAGAAACAACACCCATTTTCCCTATCAACCACTGAGGCATAATATGTGTATGCTCGTAGTTGTTGTAATCATGTATTGTGGAGGTAAAACAACCTAATTTAATTTTGACTAATGTTTGCTAGAATTCCTATTTTATGTTATAATACTGGTTCAATAATTATACCAAAAATATCATATAGGTTATTATAAAAATAAGCACATTGATATAAAGCATACTTTTGTAATATATCATATCCACAAGAAAGATATATAATTAGAATATTTTAATATTGAATATCAATTAGCCGATATTTTCACTAAACCACTTCTTATGGCATGATTTATTTTTGTTAAGGGGGATTAATGATTATTTAATTTCAAAGTAATCATTTATACAATTTATTTTATTGTATTATCACAATTTATATTGTATGTACTATAGATACAATATATAAAAATTTATCATTCTTTATTTTTATTAGATATGAGTTAGTTAGATTTTAAAATTAATTATATTTTATTATAATTTTAAATTGAAATCTTAATGAGTACAATTTCCAGCGGTGCATGAAAACTGCTTGACTTCTTAAATTCTATTTCTCTTATTTTATATGTCTTGTAAATTTATAGAGTATCTTTCTCACTCTTTCGGTTTTCATTTATTGAAACCCTAAACTGCAAATCCATTAAACATCGAAACCATAGAGATGGAAACTTCTCAATGATTTGAAGATACTAATTTTTATGCAGCAACATATTCATTAGAGAAAGCTTGCAAAGTCGTCCAAGGAGAGGTAATCGAATTTTAATATTTAGATTCTACAAATATTTGACTCAAATAATCGTTGAGATTTCAGTTTTTGGTTATTTTTTTGGATAACATGACACACCTGTATTTTATGATAATGTAGTAAAGTAATTTAGCAGAAATGGTTTATTTAATCATGGATTTGATCAAGATACTATTGTATATCTGTTTAACAATTCAAAATTTCTATCTCTTCTAAGGAAATGGTTGAGTTGTTGCATTGTCTATAATGTCCCATACTTTACATACATTTTTATTACATCAGAATGGAAGCACACTTATTACAACAAATAACAAAACCATGAAAGGACTGTATAGGTATAGTGTCTTTATAAACTGGGAAACATAAACAACTAGTTCATAAAGCATCTACATTGTCTCCCATTTATTTCATCATATCTAGAATCTCTTTTTGGCATATCTAACTTAATAACCTTCTTCTTGAACTGGGGAAAAGAAAACATATAAAAGGTTGAGCTCAAATGCTTGGTAAGGTTAAACAAAAGAAATATCGATCATATCATATTCATAAGAACATATCATTTTGGAAATATTAACCTGCAAAATAGATCATAATTTCATAACATGGGATAAATCATAGTAGTGAAATGTAATCCCAATAATCATAACTTAAAAGATGAAACTTTGTGGAATACACACATAATCATAGAGAATCATTTCTTTGTAGTCAATACTTATTTCCAAAACTATCTTAGTGGACAAAGTCCATTTCTGAAACATGTTCACTCCTCATTTCAGTCCTGTATCACTGAACCAGATTAACATGTTGTTCTAGCCATGTCTATCTCATGAGATATAAATATTTACCCAATTCATTGTAAGGAGTTATAGGTCCCACCCATCTAATAATGATACCATTCTTATGTGTGCCACAAAATCATAAATCATAGCATAACCCATGTAATAAAAATTGAATTCTTAAACATCATTCCATCATAACATAATCCATATAAGATAAAAGGACTTCATAAAATTAATTCCATTATAACATAATCAAATCAATTTAAAAATAGGGATATAAACAAAACCTTATATTATCTTATATGAAAAATAATTTTGATAAAACACATGAACTCCATTATTGAAAAAAATATCATTTCTACTTAAAAAAACATTTTACTTTCTTAACATGTCATAAAATTTTAAACTAAAAGAAGTTGATTGAAAATAAACATGAAAATTTGTAAATGAAGGTTCATGGAAATAATGTTGTATGAAATAATAAAAATACATTCATGCCATATAATTTAGAAAAACATTATTCTCGTACTTTGGCTGAAAAAGTAAAAAAGTACCTCGTACCGAAAACGAAAAAATATTCCTTTCATATATTTTAATAAAAACTCACCAATGGTTAAAATTGGATTTAAAAAATAGTATGAGGATAGTAATATTACATATTGACGAAACAAGGATGTGGATGATAAATATTCCCCAGTAATTACCGAAGTATAAATAATCTCGCATAAAAATTGAGATTACGAGATTTTCCCTTACTTTAGGTCTGATTTTCTTCGTACGTGTCTGAACCTCCTGTATAATGATTTAAATAATGTTATTGAATTTTTTCAGAATCATAATCATTGTTATGATATCATATATGGTAATATTATTAGCTTCTTATTAGTAATATATCATTGCTACTTGTTATTCGGGTTTTTATTGCTTTTTGTTCTTATGCGTGTTTTGTCGAATAAATTCTTATTCTTATTTTTAGGGTATATATAACTCATTTCCAGAATATTATTAATGTAATATATATCATATTTATTCATTAAATTAATTTATATAATCATTATGCAATGAAGATCATGTAGAATGAGTTGCATCACATCGTGGAGACGGTAGGCCGTACGTACGCACGAGCGATGATATTGTTCCCATGATCGTGAAATTGTATTTAAGTGTATGTATACTATTTAAGAATAAATATCACTTTACAATAATCATATATATTTATTATTTACACCATTTTACCCATCCAAGTAAGGTGGTGGTGGAAAACAGATTCCACCACGACGTGGAGACGATATTCTGTACGTACTCACACGCGTTGATTTCATTTTCCATAGGATGGATAGAAGGTGAAATATGATTTTTTCATATTTATAATAAAATATCAGTATATTAGTGATAATAATGTTATTAATTAATTTTTAAACAACTAAAGAATAATATGTAGAAGAAGCAATAAATTTAAAAGAATCCGTAACAGATATTACCTCTTCTTCGACACGCCTCTTTGAAAACTCCACTTAGGGCACTATGATTGGTCTTTGAATAAGACCATGACCTCTAGTATGTTTCTAGGGAAGTGGAGAAGAGAACTTGGAAGGGTTTGGTCGATCTTGAAGGCTCAAAGTTGTGTAAAGAGGAGAGGGAGGAGGTTCCCTTTTATAAGGGAGGAGAAAGGCACTTTAGGAAAAACGTAAAATATTATTTTATAATAAAGTCATATTTAGTTTTTAATATCTCCAAATTGATTTATTTAAAAGATATGGTGGGGATGGGTAGAAATAATCTCAACAAATATAATTTAGACATGTTTAGGTTACTATTTTAACCTTATCATTTAGATTTAACTCTAAGTTAAATAATTTAACTTTTATTGTGTTTTCTTGTTTTCTTACACTATATGGTTAATAAACATACACTACTAGAAAAGGGGGCAGTGGAGGCCCCTGACTCGGGCGACCGCCATTGGCGGTCGCTATAGCCCACCATTAGCGACCGCCAATGGCGGTCGCTAACCTCCCTAAAAATATCCGGGGGGTTTCTGCACCCCCCCCCCCCCCCGCGCCCTCTCGCCCTAACCCCTCGCCGCCCTCCCTCGCGCCGCCCTCCCCTCCCCCGCCGCCCGGCCTCCCCCCGCCGCCCGGCCTCCCCCGCCGCCCGGCCTCCCCCGCCGCCCGGGCTCCCCCTCCGCCCGCCCTCCCCCGCCGCCCGCCCTCCCCCGCCGCCCGCCCTCCCCCGCCGCCCGTCCTCCCCCGCCGCCTGCCTTCCGGCCTCCGGCCGCCGCCCTCCGCCTTCGGGCCTCCGGCCGCCGCCCTCCGGCCTCTCGGCCCTCCCCCCCCCCACCCCGGACGGCACCCGCACCCCGGACAGCCCCCGACGCGCACTCCGGACCGCCCCCCGCACCCCGGACGCCTCCCCGCACCCCGGACAGCACCCCCCCGCGCACTCCGGACCGCCCCCCGCACCCCGGACGCCTCCCCGCACCCCGTACAGCACCCCCTCGCGCACTCCGGACCGCCCCCCGCACCCCGGACGCCTCCCCGCACCCCGGACAGCCCCCCCTGCACTCGGACACCCCCCTCCGAACCCGGACAGCCCCCCCGCACCCCGGACAGCCCCCCCCCCCCCCCCCCCGCACTCGGACACCCCCCCTCCGAACCCAGACAGCCCCCCCCCCCCCCCCCCCCGCACCCCGGACAGGCCCCCCGCACCCCGGACACCCCACCCCGCACCCCCGACAGCCCCCCTGCACCCCAGACAGCCCCCCCTCCCCCGCACCTCGGACACCCCCGCACCCCGAACACCCCTGCCCGCACCCCTGACAGGCCCCCGACACCCCGGACACCCCTCCCCGCACCTCGGACAGCCCCCCCCCCCCCCCAACCCCGGACACCCCCCCCCCCTCGCTGCCCATCCCCCGTCCCCTCACCGCCTCCTCTCCTCCAGCTCCCTGCCGCCGCCGCCGCGCCCGTCCCCTCCCTTGCCGCACCGCCTTTGGCTCCGGCTCCCCTTCGCTGCTCCTCTCCCTCGCAGCACCGCCTTCGGCTCCCCTCCCTTTCAGGTTTGTAGCTCAATCAGGTAACATGAGCTTTCAGTTACATTATTATTTTATCAATGGTTCATAAACAAATGATTAATATTTATTTTGAATATAGTTGATTTGAAAAATGTAAATGTAATAAGTATTGTGTAAATGTTTGTTATACAGATATTATTATGGATAAGAGTTGGATTGATCTTCCAAATCGAACGTCTAGAGAATATTTCAATGGCATTATGCAGTTTATTGACTTCACGAGAGGATTTGAAAGTGACTATATTAGTTGTCCATGTAGAAAATGTGCTAACAGATATCAATTCACACGAGATACTGTGAGGGAGCACCTTTTCTTTAATGGATTTCTGAAAAATTATAAGAGTTGGACTCGTCATGGAGAAGAATATGTTCGTTGTCAAAATACAGATGCAGCTCAGATGGATGTTGATGCAAGGATGACTGATCCAATGCATGAAATGCTTACTGAAATGGTACGTGGGTTTGATCCTGAAGGCATTGACATCCAGAATCTTGAGACCGGTGAGATAAATCTTCTCTCTGGTGCAGATCGTGATTCGAGGAGGTTTTATGAAGTACTTGATGATGCGAAAACAGAATTATATCCTGGATGTACTTCTTACAATAAACTGTCGTTCATCGTGGAGTTGTTGCATTTGAAGACTTTGAACAATTGGTCAGACACATCATTCGACATGCTTTTGGTTTTATTGAAAAAAGTTCTTCCTGTCGACGCTAAGATTCCTGAGTCGTATTACTATGCTCGTAAGTTGACAGAGAACTTAGGTTTTACATATGAGACTATAGATGCATGTGCAAACAACTGTATGTTGTTTAGAAATGAAACTGCTCATTTGGATATCTGTACGGTTTGTGGCGCTTCCAGGTGGAAAGAGAACAGGGGAAATAAGACTCATCAAAGTCAGATTGCGATACAGGGGAAACCGATTGCCATAAAGCAAATGCGTTACTTTCCCCTTAAACCGAGATTGAAAAGATTTTTTATGTCATCTAAAGTTTCTAATTTAATGAGATGGCATGCAGAAAGAGTTCATGAAAGTGACATGTTAACCCACCCGGCAGACTCTCATGCATGGAAGGATTTTGATAAGAGACATCCCGACTTTGGTAAAGATGTTCGTAATGTCCGATTGGGATTGGCAGCAGATGGTTTCAATCCATTCAAGTCTATGGTTGGTGCAACTCATAGCACATGGCCCGTGGTGTTGGTTCCATATAATCTTCCTCCGTGGCTTTGTATGAAGCAACAATTTATATTACTTTCCACTCTTATTGATGGACCTAAAAGTCCGGGGGATAAGATTGATGTTTACCTTCAGCCATTGATTGATGAGTTGAATGAATTTTGGGGCGATGGTGTGATGACTTATGACTGCGAAACGAATGAAATGTTCAAACTACATGCAGCTTTATTGTGGACAATCAATGACTTCCCAGCTTATGCAAATTTATCAGGCTGGAGTACGAAAGGGGAATTTTCTTGCCCTTGTTGCAATAAAAGTAAAAAATCTGTATGGCTTAAACATTCCAAAAAATGGGCATACATGGGTCACAGGCGTTTTCTCCCTCCCCAGCACAGGTTCAGAAAGGACAGAGTGGCATTTGATGGTTCTAGAGAGTTCAGCCCAGCACCAAAGATCATGACAGGAGTCGAAATGTTATCGCAGATTGAGGAAGAAAACATCCGCATGGTATATGAAATTCAGGATTTGGTGGCTCCTCCAGTACGTAATATTCGTGCTGCGGGTAGGCAGCGCAGTCACAATTGGAAAAAGAAAAGTATTTTTTATAGTCTTCCGTATTGGAAAACTAACATGTTGAGGCATAATTTGGATGTCATGCACATTGAAAAAAAAATGTTTGTGATAACATATTGTGGACCATTTTAGGTGTCAGTGGAAAGTCAAAGGACCATGTTAATGCACGCCGTGATTTGGAAGAAATGGGTTTAAGGAAACAGTTGCATTTACAGTTAGCTGAGGGAAACAAGGCATATATGCCTGCTGCACAGTATTCGATGACTACAGAGGAGAAAGAGACATTTCTTTCCATTTTGAAGATGGTCAAGGTGCCTGATGGTTACTCTTCTAATATTTCAAAGTGTGTGAATCTGACGAGCAAGACATTGCAAGGGTTGAAAAGTCATGACAATCACATATTACTTCAGCAGTTGATTCCAATCGCAATTTGTGATTGTTTATCCCCCAATGTTGTTCAGCCCTTGATTGAGATGAGTAATTTTTTTAGACAGCTTTGTTTAAGAAATCAACGAATGAGTGATTTAAAAAGTTTGCAGGACCGAATTGTACTTACGCTTTGTCACTTTGAGAAACTTTTCCCCCCCTCATTTTTCGATGTTATGGTCCACTTAACAGTGCACCTAACTGATGAAGTAATGGCTGCTGGTCCAGTGCAATTCAGGTGGATGTATCCTATTGAACGGTATTTGAGTACATTGAAAAGATTTGTACGCAACAGAGCTCGTCCAGAGGCATCAATAGCCAATGGTTATTTGATGGACGAGTGTACTACCTTTTGTGAAGAATATCTTACGGATGTTGAAACAAAATTAGATAAGCCCTCTCGGATTCATGATGGTCCAGTTGGAGAAGGAACCACATTTGATATGGACAACATCGAGTGGATACAAGCACATCGATATATCTTGTTCAATACTCCATCAGTTGCACCATTAATGCAGTAAGTATCTTATCAATGTGCTTGTATAACTTTTACATGTTTTCTTTGCATAAGTTGATCTTTTAAACATCGCGTAATCATTTGCAGGAAACACATTAATGAGATAAAAGAAGAGATGCATCGTGCGACTGAGTTGCAAATTCAACAATCTCATTATGCGGCATTT
Organism: Viscum album; assembly: GCA_963277665.1. Taxonomy (NCBI): domain Eukaryota; kingdom Viridiplantae; phylum Streptophyta; class Magnoliopsida; order Santalales; family Viscaceae; genus Viscum; species Viscum album. The sequence goes on along the minus strand of OY728129.1, from coordinate 579,179,879 downwards.
CATGATTGGTTCAAGGATTATGTATGTATAAATTGATTTTCATTATGAGTGAAGTATTAAACTAATTCTTTCTGCATATATCAGTATTGATTTTTATAAATTATGTAGGTTCGTAAGCTGAGGGAGTTAGGGGACCCCACGTTACCTGAAGTATTTATCCAACTGGCTGAGGGTCCATCTATAACCGCTCGTCGTTATAAAGCTATTGATGCTAATGGTTTTCGATTTCGCATTAAAGATGTTGATGACAAACGAGCAACACAAAACAGTGGAATCGGTTGTCCCTTTTTCGATTCTGGTTATTACTATGGTCAATTGATAGACATCATTGAAGTTGTATACACACACGGTTTGAAGTACATATTGTTAAAGTGTAATTGGGTTGATCCAGTGCGTGGATGTAAAGTCGATCAATATCAGTTTTCATTGGTGAATTTTAACTACATGTTATACAGAAATAATGAACGAGTTGAGAATGAACCTTTCATCTTGACATCACAAGCGGAACAAGTATTCTTCGTTACTTTGCCTTCGGATCCAAGTTGGCAAGTTGTTGTCAAAATGTCTCGGCGAGGAGTGTTTTTATTTGAAGAAGATGAACCCGAGACTGTTCCGTTTGTTTACCAACAACTTGATCAACATACCGTAGTTCAACGTGAAGAAGATATTTATTGGGTCAGAGCGGCTGTTGAAGGAGAAACGGTCGATTTTCATGCTTAATGAAAGGTATAATTGTTTTCCCGCTATTCAGTAGAATGTCCTAGGATATCATAAATTATCTAATCATTTTATAAATCCTTATAAGTTTTAATCCTCACTTTTGTAAGTTAATTCAGTCATAAATATTTAGGTTGATTAACTTTCTGATTTTTTAAAATTCATTCACAACTAATTATTCAATCCATTTTTTGTTTGATTAACAGTTGTACAAGTTTGATTTATTAAGAACAATCCAATTTATCTTTTAAACACTTTGGACTCATTACTGATATTTTGTATGATTGCAGACATGTCAGGGGAAGAGGCAGAAAATCCACATCATCCATCTGAGGCATCTACGTCTCAGGGTCGAGGTATGTTTGACAGTCATTATCTATATTATTTATGTAATTAACATATATATATATATATATAACATTTGTCAATTTATATATAAAATTGTTTTCAACAGGATCAGACTCGGCTGCTTCTTCCTCTCGCAGGAGAGGCCCTGGTCGTGGCATATTAGCATGGAATTCCGACACGACGATAGATGTTTCATTTGATGAGGTATTTCATCCCGTGGGACCGAATGCCCCGGCATTTATTCGTCAGCTGGGTCATATCATACGTGACCCACATCGATTTCCATTGACCACGCGTGATTGGGATTCTATCCCTCAGGACACATTAGATCGTCTATGGAGGGAGGTTCAGGTAAGAAAATAATTTTACTTTATTTTCTATTTATAAATAATACTAATATGTTTGATTATTTTCATTATAGCAAAATTTGAAAGTATGCCCTGAAGAGTTTCGGCCCGTGTGTATGAGCAAATGCCGTAAGCTGTGGAAAGATTATAAAGGCAAAGTGAAGAGGGACCACTGGGTACCAAATGTGGGTGCCCCTGACATTTTGGAAAAAGTCCCGAGAGGTGTCCTCCCGGCTCAGTGGCGTGACTTGGTTGCATATTGGTCTACTGAGGGTGTTGCGGTTTGTATATTAATTATTTTGCTGTATATATATTTTCAAGAATATGTGATTTGTTTGAAATTTGAATGAATTGAATGTAGGAGGTGTCAACACGCCATTCGGAGAATCGAGCGTTGCAGGGACCAGCTCACAGGCTCGGGACTCGTCACGTGTCTCAGATCCGACATGAGGTATATATTATTCACCTTTTAATTAATTAATTAATATGGTTTTGTGTTTATATTCTTTTAATATACAGTTGCGAGGGCAAGGTGCAGCAACTGATAAAATGTCGGTGTGGATAAGGACTCGTGATCGCAATGATCCAGAGGTTGCAGCATTGATAGTAAGTGTCTGTACTTACCAATAATTACATAAATCTTTATATTAACATATATATATTTATATATATTTAAATATTTCACAGGATCAATTTGAAGCTGAGTTAGAACATCTGCCAGAGGACCAGCGACAGCTTCCCATGCGACGGGATGAGATCTTTCATCGCATTATTGGTCAGGACGGGCATGGCTATAGTTTGACCTATGGAGCAGGGATTCCTCGTTCTGTAGTGTCACGCGCTGCGGTTGTCGGTCCTGCTGTTGCTCATATGACACAGCAGATGTCAGATTTTGAGGCACGGCTGCGCGCTTCCGAGGAGACAAATGCGCAATTGACAGCTGAGGTAAGAGCACTGCGGGAATATGTGCGTCGAGCTGATGGTACAGGGGATCATACGACGCAGGTATATACTGTATTTATTTATTTAATTTAAATTATTTTTGTTATTAAAATATTTATAATGTTTATTTTTTGTAGGCACCTGGTCCACCAGAAGGAGGTAACAGTGATGGCAACGCGTGACGCACCATATATTCACGAGATATGTTTTTTGTTTTTACTGGTAGGGTTGACATTGATGTACTGTATTTATTCATTTAAGTAATGCATTATTACCATCCATGGTGGTTTTTTAAATATTTTATACACATATTGAGTTTTTGATCAGATAATCTTGAATGATTCTACATTTGAAAAAGTCGAACTAATTCCAACAGATCAATAAATCTGATATTATAGATTATGTATTATCCAATATATTTTTTATAAATTTTTGTATGGTATCGATAAAAGAAATATGTATTAATTAGATGTTATCACTTTTATTTTTCACTTTTGTAATCAATGGGATGGCCTTTGCACCCCCGGAGAGCCCCCCGCACCGCCGTACAGCCCCCCGCACCCCCGTACAGCCACCCGCGCACCCCCGTACGGCCCCCCGCACCCCCGTACAGCCCCCCCGCACCCCCGTACAGCCCCCCCTGCACCCCCGTACAGCCCCCCGCACCCCCGTACAACCCCCCGCACCCCCGTACAACCCCCCCCCCCCCCCCCCCCGCACCCCCGTACAGCCCCCCGCACCCCCGTACACCCCCCCCCCCCCCGAACCCCCGTACTGCCCCCCGCCACCCCCGTACAGCCCCCCCCCCCCCCCCCCCCGCACCCCCGTACAGCCCCCCGCACCCCCGTACAGCCCCCCGCACCCCCGTACTGCCCCCCCGCACCCCCGTACAGCCCCCCGAAGCCCCGTACAGCCCCCCTCGCACCCCCGTACAGCCCCCCCGCACCCCCGTACAGCCCCCCCGATTGTGTCATTTTCAGCAGCGCGGCGCGCGCTGAAATGGCGCGTTGGGGGGTCAAAACCACCCGAACGACCTCTGAATGCCACGAAACCGTACGACAACATCCGGGGCGTCAATTGTGAAATGGTCGGCCAGACGGCACCTCATTCGGAGGTGCCGTGCGACCGCGGCGGCCGGAAACGCGTTTCCGGCGCCGTTAAACACCAAAACGGCGTGCGGCGGTCCGATTCGGAGCAAACGTGCTCCGGACGACCTGAAACCGCACGGGGACGAGAGGAATATTATTCCTGAGATGCAGGAGGAGGCCGCACGTCCATCGGACGTGCGGTGCGCGCGGCACGCCCGATTGTGTCGTTTTCAGCAGCGCGGCGCGCGCTGAAATGACGCGTTGGGGGGTCAAAACCACCCGAACGACCTCCGAATGCCACGAAACCGTACGACAACATCCGGGGCGTCAATTGTGAAATGGTCGGCCAGACGGCACCTCATTCGGAGGTGCCGTGCGACCGCGGCGGCCGGAAACGCGTTTCTGGCGCCGTTAAACACCAAAACGGCGTGCGGCGGTCCGATTCGGAGCAAACGTGCTCCGGACGACCTGAAACCGCACGGGGACGAGAGAAATATTATTCCTGAGATGCAGGAGGAGGCCGCACGTCCATCAGACGTGCGGTGCGCGCGGCGCGCGCTGAAATGGCGCGTTGGGGGGTCAAAACCACCCGAACGACCTCCGAATGCCACGAAACCGTACGACAACATCCGGGGCGTCAATTGTGAAATGGTCGGCCAGACGGCACCTCATTCGGAGGTGCCGTGCGACCGCGGCGGCCGGAAACGCGTTTCCGGCGCCGTTAAACACCAAAACGGCGTGCGGCGGTCCGATTCGGAGCAAACGTGCTCCGAACGACCTGAAACCGCACGGGGACGAGAGGAATATTATTCCTGAGATGCAGGAGGAGGCCGCACGTCCATCGGACGTGCGGTGCGCGCGGCACGCCCGATTGTGTCGTTTTCAGCAGCGCGGCGCGCGCTGAAATGGCGCGTTGGGGGGTCAAAACCACCCGAACGACCTCCGAATGTCACGAAACCGTACGACAACATCCGGGGCGTCAATTGTGAAATGGTCGGCCAGACGGCACCTCATTCGGAAGTGCCGTGCGACCGCGGCGGCCGGAAACGCGTTTCCAGCGCCGTTAAACACCAAAACGGCGTGCGGCGGCCCGATTCAGAGCAAACGTGCTCCGAACGACCTGAAACCGCACGGGGACGAGAGGAATATTATTCCTGAGATGCAGGAGGAGGCCGCACGTCCATCGGACGTGCGGTGCGCGCGGCACGCCCGATTGTGTCGTTTTCAGCAGCGCGGCGCGCGCTTAAATGGCGCGTTGGGGGGTCAAAACCACCCGAACGACCTCTGAATGCCACGAAACCGTACGAAAACATCCGGGGCGTCAATTGTGAAATGGTCGGCCAGACGGCACCTCATTCGGAGGTGCCTTGCGACCGCGGCGGCCGGAAACGCGTTTCCGGCGCCGTTAAACACCAAAACGGCGTGCGGCGGTCCGATTCGGAGCAAACGTGCTCCGGACGACCTGAAACCGCACGGGGACGACATGAATATTATTCCTGAGATGCAGGAGGAGGCCGCACGTCCATCGGACGTGCGGTGCGCGCGGCACGCCCGATTGTGTCGTTTTCAGCAGCGCGGCGCGCGCTGAAATGGCGCGTTGGGGGGTCAAAACCACCCGAACGACCTCCGAATGCCACGAAACCGTACGACAACATCCGGGGCGTCAATTGTGAAATGGTCGGCCAGACGGAACCTCATTCGGAGGTGCCGTGCGACCGCGGCGGCCGGAAACGCGTTTCCGGCGCCGTTAAACACCAAAACGGCGTGCGGCGGTCCGATTCGGAGCAAACGTGCTCCGGACGACCTGAAACCGCACGGGGACGAGAGGAATATTATTCCTGAGATGCAGGAGGAGGCCGCACGTCCATCGGACGTGCGGTGCGCGCGGCACGCCCGATTGTGTCGTTTTCAGCAGCGCGGCGCGCGCTGAAATGGCGCGTTGGGGGGTCAAAACCACCCGAACGACCTCCGAATGCCACGAAACCGTACGACAACATCCGGGGCGTCAATTGTGAAATGGTCGGCCAGACGGCACCTCATTCGGAGGTGTCGTGCGACCGCGGCGGCCGGAAACGCGTTTCCGGCGCCGTTAAACACCAAAACGGCGTGCGGCGGTCCGATTCGGAGCAAACGTGCTCCGAACGACCTGAAACCGCACGGGGACGAGAGGAATATTATTCCTGAGATGCAGGAGGAGGCCGCACGTCCATCGGACGTGCGGTACGCGCGGCACGCCCGATTGTGTCGTTTTCAGCAGCGCGGCTAGCGCTGAAATGGCGCGTTGGGGGGTCAAAACCACCCGAACGACCTCCGAATGCCACGAAACCGTACGACAACATCCGGGGCGTCAATTGTGAAATGGTCGGCCAGACGGAACCTCATTCGGAGGTGCCGTGCGACCGCGGCGGCCGGAAACGCGTTTCCGGCGCCGTTAAACACCAAAACGGCGTGCGGCGGTCCGATTCGGAGCAAACATGCTCCGGACGACCTGAAACCGCACGGGGACGACAGGAATATTATTCCTGAGATGCAGGAGGAGGCCGCACGTCCATCGGACGTGCGGTGCGCGCGGCACGCCCGATTGTGTCGTTTTCAGTAGCGCGGCGCGCGCTGAAATGGCGCGTTGGGGGGTCAAAACCACCCGAACGACCTCCGAATGCCACGAAACCGTACGACAACATCCGGGGCGTCAATTGTGAAATGGTCGGCCAGACGGCACCTCATTTGGAGGTGCCGTGCGACCGCGGCGGCCGGGAAACGCGTTTCCGGCGCCGTTAAACAACAAAACGGCGTGCGGCGGTCCGATTCGGAACAAACGTGCTACGAACGACCTGAAACCGCACGGGGACGAGAGGAATATTATTCCTGAGATGCAGGAGGAGGCCGCACATCCATCGGACGTGCGGTGCGCGCGGAACTCCCGATTGTGTCGTTTTCAGCAGCGCGGCGCGCGCTGAAATGGCGCGTTGGGGGGTCAAAACCACCCGAACGACCTCCGAATGCCACGAAACCGTACGACAACATCTGGGGCGTCAATTGTGAAATGGTCGGCCAGACGACACCTCATTCGGAGGTTCCGTGCGACCGCGGCGGCCGGAAACGCGTTTCCGGTGCCGTTAAACACCAAAACGGCGTGCGGCGGTCCGATTCGGAGAAAACGTGCTCTGGACGACCTGAAACCGCACGGGGACGACAGGAATATTATTCCTGAGATGCAGGAGGAGGCCGCACGTCCATCGGACGTGCGGTGCGCGCGGCACGCCCGATTGTGTCGTTTTCAGCAGCGCGGGTCGCACTGAAATGGCGCGTTGGGGGGTCAAAACCACCCGAACGACCTCCGAATGCCACGAAACCATACGACAACGTCCGGGGCGTCAATTGTGAAATGGTCGGCTAAACGGCACCTCATTCGGAGGTGTCGTGCGACCGCGGCGGCCGGAAACGCGTTTCCGGCGCCGTTAAACACCAAAACGGCGTGCGGCGGTCCGATTCGGAGCAAACGTGCTCCGAACGACCTGAAACGGCACGGGGACGAGAGGAATATTATTCCTGAGATGCAGGAGGAGGCCGCACGTCCATCGGACGTGCGGTGCGCGCGGCACGCCCGATTGTGTCGTTTTCAGCAGCGCGGCGCGCGCTGAAATGGCGCGTTGGGGGGTCAAAACCACCCGAACGACCTCCGAATGCCACGAAACCGTACGACAACATCCGGGGCGTCAATTGTGAAATGGTCGGCCAGACGGCACCTCATTCGGAGGTGCCGTGCGACCGCGGCGGCCGGAAACGCGTTTCCGGCGCCGTTAAACACCAAAACGGCGTGCGGCGGTCCGATTCGGAGCAAACGTGCTCCGAACGACCTGAAACCGCACGGGGAGGAGAGGAATATTATTCCTGAGATGCAGGAGGAGGCCGCACGTCCATCGGACGTGCGGTGCGCGCGGCACGCCCGATTGTGTCGTTTTCAGCAGCGCGGCGCGCGCTGAAATGGCGCGTTGGGGGGTCAAAACCACACGAACGACCTCCGAATGCCACGAAACCGTACGACAACATCCGGGGCGTCAATTGTGAAATGGTCGGCCAGACGGCACCTCATTCGGAGGTGCCGTGCGACCGCGGCGGCCGGAAACGCGTTTCCGGCGCCGTTAAACACCAAAACGGCGTGCGGCGGTCCGATTCGGAGCAAACGTGCTCCGAACGACCTGAAACCGCACGGGGACGAGAGGAATATTATTACTGAGATGCAGAAGGAGGCCGCACGTCCATCGGACGTGCGGTGCGTGCAGCACGCCCGATTGTGTCGTTTTCAGCAGCGCGGCGCGCGCTGAAATGGCGCGTTGGGGGGTCAAAACCACCCGAACGACCTCCGAATGCCCCGAAACCGTACGAAAACATCCGGGGAGTCAATTGGGAAATGGTCGGCCAGACGGCACCTCATTCGGAGGTGCCGTGCGACCGCGGCGGCCGGAAACGCGTTTCCGGCGCCGTTAAACACCAAAACGGCGTGCGGCGGTCCGATTCGGAGCAAACGTGCTCCGAACGACCTGAAACCGCACGGGGACGACAGGAATATTATTCCTGAGATGCAGGAGGAGGCCGCACGTCCATCGGACGTGCGGTGCGCGCGGCACGCCCGATTGTGTCGTTTTCAGCAGTGCGGCGCGCGCTGAAATGGCGCGTTGGGGGGTCAAAACCACCCGAACGACCTCCGAATGCCACGAAACCGTACGACAACATCCGGGGCGTCAATTGTGAAATGGTCGGCCAGACGGCACCTCATTCGGAGGTGCCGTGCGACCGCGGCGGCCGGAAACGCGTTTCCGGCGCCGTTAAACACCAAAACGGCGTGCGGCGGTCCGATTCGGAGCAAACGTGCTCCGAACGACCTGAAATGAGATTATTTCTTGAATCGAAGTTTTTAAATTATTATAGCACAATGATTTGATATTATATATATATTAAATATATATTAAATATATATTAAAACATTTAAAATATATTATATATATATATATATTTAAAATATTGTATTTAATAGTATATATATATATATTTAAAATATTGTATTTAATAGTATATATATATATATATTTATAGCACAGTGATTTGTATTTAAAATATTGTATTTAATAGTATATATATATTATAGCACAATGATTTGATATTATATATATATATTAAATATATATTAAAACATTTAAAATATATTATATATATATATATATTTATATTTATATTCAATTCAATAAGAATTTTTTTTAAAAAAAAAATTTTTTAGAATAGCGACCGCCAATGGCGGTCGCTACAGGGGACCGGGCTGAGGGCCTTCAGCGACCGCCAAGCGGTCGCTGAAGGCCGACCTGCGGGGCACCTATAGCGACCGCCATTGGAGGTCGCTAAAGGCCTCTAGCGACGAGGCAACAGCGACCGCCATTGGCGGTCGCTGAGCGGCCGCTAAAGCCCTTTAGCGACCGCCAATGGCGGTCGCTAATGGCCTTATATATAGTAGTGATACAATAACAAGCCAAAAAAACCTCAAGTTATTCATTATTAATATATATAACCTTATATAAGTCATTTGGTCGATCCTTATATTTTTAGGAATAATATAACAATTAGTAATATAATATTTGTTTTAAAAACTATTTTATGTCAATTTTTTCACTATTTGGTAATTTATTTTTGTGAAAATCATAACAACATGTTTAGTTTGAAAAAAGTTAATTAAATAAAAAATAACATGTTATATTAATCTATCAAATTATTGGAATTCATAAAAAGTCTAAAATTGCATTTATTTGGGTATTTATAACATCAATTATGTTAATATTTGATTAATAAGGTAATTACTGCATCATCATTGTGTCATAAATAAATTAAATTATTTAAAGTCTAAAAAATATAAATAAAATACCATTATGTATTAAATATTTTTATATTTGTAATGAATATTTGTAGTTGAATTTATCTTATGTATAACCTTATATTAAAAATGTTTTAGTTATTAAACATTGATTTTTAATACATAATCAAACAAAATAATATTAAATAAAATAATATTAAATGTTCTAATCAAATCCAAGTGGACCAAAATGGAAATATTTTATTCCTAAGGCTGTTTTTGGTCGATTTAAACTTAACCAATGAAATTATGACATGTGTTAGGGTAATAATAATACCATTTTTACCCTTAATTACCCTATTTACTTTTAACCATGGTAAATAAAATTAAAAATTTACCATTCACCAAAAATTATTTTTATCTTATTGAACCACATTTTACGCCTTGATATTAACCGTGTCTCTCAGATTTTCTAAATTCCACTCACAAAAGTGGTAAAATTATGTTTTATGTAAATTTTCAAATTCTCCTAAGAGGTGGAAAAAACGGTGAAAATATCAATAAAATTTTTATATGTTTAAAATTATTATAAAATGAGTCAAAAGAATTAAATTGAATATATATAGGTATTATGTATCTATTTTCAGATAAAATAAATTAAAATAAAATAATTAATTATTTAAATAAAAAGTCAGTTTTTAAATATTAACCTTGTGTTTTCACTATTCATCAAAAATTGAATGTTTTCATAAAAATAAAAAAATTTCACCCTAGGCTAATTTCAATATTCCGAATCCAAAAATGAAGTCCATTTTGAAAAATTAAATTTATAAAATTTCAAAAATTGGGTATTAATATTCATAATGGCTAGTTTTAATAATATTTTAATAGCATATCGTTGTTTAGTGAAACTCGGTATTGCGTACAACGCAAGCTATTGAGGAAGGTCGCAATTGCGTGTAAATCAAGCCAAGCTAGTGTTGTGTGTAGTGAAAGATTCGTTTGATGCTGTATATAACATAAAAACAAAATATATCTCCTAAAAATCTCAGGTGTTAAATTCTACCCCCCTTAAAATGAATTTCACCCTCAAAATTCGTCACTTTGTAACAAACAGATGAGTATACCTCTCCCTCACCATATCCTCAAGCTCCCAAGTAGCTTCTTTTAATTTGTGGTTCCTCCATAAAACATTCACCAAGAGAGTGGTCTTGTTCCATAAGACTCTTTCGCTACGATCTAGAATCTCTATCGGTTGTTCTTCATAAGAAAGATCTTGCTCCAGTGGTACAACCTCTGAGCAGAGTAAATGTAAAGGATCGGGGATGTAATTTCTCAGGAGAGATACATGGAACACATCTTGAACTTGAGAGAGATTCGGTGGAAGCGCCAATCGGTATTCTACCTTCCCAACATGATCCAGTATTTCCAAAGGACTGATATACATAGGGCTCATCTTTCCCTTCTTTATAAATCTCATTACTCTCTTCCAAGGAGTTATTAGTAAGAACACTTTATCACCCACTTCAAAATATAGGTCTTTTCTTCGGTTATCGACATAACTTTTTTGTCGAATCTGAGCTTCTCTTATGTGTTGTTGAATTGATCAGACCTTTTTGTCCATCTCATCAACATGATCATGTCCTAATAGCTTTCTTTCCCCAACTTCATCCCAGCAAATTGGAGTTCGGCATTTCTTTCCATAGAGAGCTTCATAAGAAGACATCTAAATACTTGAGTGAAAGCTATTATTATAAGAAAATTTCACCAAAAGTTGGTGTTGATCCCAACCACCTTTGAAATACATAGAGCATTCTCTTAACATATCTTCTAGAGTTTGAATTGTTTTCTCATACTGCCCGTCTATCTGAGGATGATAAGCAGTGCTGAAACTCAACTCTGTATCCAGAGTATGCTGAAGACTTCGCCAGAACTTTGAGGTAAACCTCGGATCCTGATCAGATATAATGAAAAGTGGTACTCCATGAAATCTTACCACTTTCTTTACATATGTCCTGGAAAGTTGATCCAAAGAGAAATCCACTCTAATATCAATGAAGTGTGAAGACTTTGTATGATGATAAACTATGACCCAGATAACATTATTTCCTTCGGATGTTTTAGGAAGTCCAGTGACAAAGTCCATAGTGATGTTTTCTCATTTCCATTTGGGTATGGGTAATTGTTGTAACATCCCCTTAGGCTTCTGTCTCTTAGCTTTAACTTGCTGACAAACCAAGCATCAAGAGACATATTCTACAACATCTCTTTTAATGCCATCCCACAAGAAGTACTCTTTCAGGTCCCTATACATATTCGTGCTTCCAGGATGAATAGAGAATGAATAACTATGAGCCTCATCTAGAAGCTCCTTCTTTAATTCGGGGATGGGAGGAACACAAACCTGATTCCTTAACTTTATTATCCCATCACAATCAAGGTTGAATTCAGTAACATTTCTCACCTTCTTTTGTAACTCTACATCTTCTTTCTGTTCCTCTTTAATCTTCGAATGTATAGATGGTTGAAAATTAATTTGAGAAAGATAAGATTTTTTCCCTTCCATTATAATTCCATGATCCATCCTTTGTAAATCCTTAAATATTGGATATTTTGTGATCCTCATCATGGATAAGCTATCATGGTCTTGTCGACTTAATGCATCTGCCACCTTGTTTGCTTTCCCAGGGTGGTAATGAATTGAGCAGTCGTAATCCTTAATCAACTCCAACCATCTTCTTTGGCGCATATTCAGCACCTTTTGTGTGAAAATATACATTAAACTTTTATGATCAGTATAAATACCACACCTTTCACCATAAAGATAATGCCTCCAAGTCATTAATGCAAAGAATATCGCATCTAACTCCAAATCATGATTTGGGTAATTTTTCTCATGGATTTTCAACTGTCGTGAGGCATAAGCTATCATCATATCATTTTGCATGAGAACACACCCCAGCGCCTTCTTGGATGCATCACTGTAGATCACAAACCTTTCTCCACTACAAGGAAGTGTGAGCACAGGTGCACGGGATAACCTTCTTTTCAACTCCTTGAAATTATCTTCACATTCCTCCGTCCAAACAAACAGAACTCCTTTTCGAGTCAACCTAGTGAGTGGATTAGATAATCATGAAAAATCTTCACAAAACATCGATAATATCCAGCCAAACCAAGAAAACATCAGATCTCATTTACTTTTGTTGGTCTTGGCCATCTTTTGATAACCTCTGTTTTTACTGGATCCACGGATATCCCCTCTTTTGAGATTATGTGACCCAAAAATGTATCTTTTTGAAGCCAAAATTCTTACTTGGTAAATTTGGCATAATGATTCTCCTTTCTCTGGGTCTTCAATACAATTCTCAAGTGATCTTCATGTTATTCCTTTCTCTCTGAATAGACAAGAATATCATCTATAAAGACTACCAAAAACTGATCAAGATAGTATTTAAAGACTCTATTCATTAGATCTGTGAAGATAGTAGGGAAATTAGTAAGACCAAATGGCATCACTATAAATTCATAGTGTTTAGAAATGTTTAGGTTTCTATTTTAACCTTATCATTTATATTTAACTCTAAGTTAAATAATTTCTCTTTTACCAGATCTTCTTGGTTTATTACACTATATGGTTAATAAACATAATATAACATTCCAAAAGAACCTCAAGTTGTTAATTATTAAAATATATAACCTTATCTAAGTCATTTTTCTAAACCCTGCATTTTTAGGAATAAATAACAATTAATAATATAACATTTTTTTTAAAAAGTATTTTATGTCAATTTTGACACTATTTGGTAATTGATTTTTGTGAAAATTATAACAGCATGATTAGTTCAAAAAAAGTTAATTAAATAAATACTAACATGTCATATTAGCCTATAATATTAGTGGAATTCATAAAAAGTCTAAAATTACATTTATTTGGGTATTTATAACATCAATTATGTTAATATTTCATTAATAAGGTAATTACTACATCATCATTGTTTCACAAATAAATTAACTTATTTAAAGTCTAAAATTTATAAATAAAATACCATTATGTAGGAAATATTTTTATCTATCTAATGTATATTTATAGTCTAATTTATCTTATGTATAACCCTATATTAAAAATGTTTTAGTTATTAAACATTGATTTTAACTATTTTAACTTTTCTATAAATAAAATAATATCTAATGTCCTAATCTAATCCAAGTGGACCTAAATGGTAATATTTTATTCCTAAGGTTGTTTTTGGTCGAATTAAACTTATCCAATTGAATTAGGACATGTGTTAGGGTAATAATAATACAATTTTTACCCTGAATTACACTATTTACTTTTAACCGTGGTAAATAAAAGTAAAAAGTTACTATTTACAGAAAAATTATTTTTATCTTATTGAAACACATTTTACACCTTGATATTAATCGTTTCTCTCAGATTTTTGAAATTCCACTCACAAAAGTGGTAAAATTAAGTTTTATGTAAATTTTCAAATTCTCCTAGGAAGTGGATAAAAGACGGTGAAAAGTTCAATAAAATTTTTATATGTCTAAATTTTTTATAAAATGACTCCAATGAATTACATTGAACATATATAGGTATTATTTAACAATTTTTACATAAAATAAATTTATATAAAATAAATAATTATTTAAATAAAAAGTCTGTTTTAAAAAGTAACCTAGTGTTTTCCCTATTCATCAAAAATTGAATGTTTTCAGAAAAATACCAAAATTTCACCCAAGGATAATTTCGATATTCCGAATCCAAAAATGAAGTCCATTTTGAAGAATAAAATTTATAAAATTTAAAAAATTGGGTATTACTATTCCTAACAGCTAGTTTTAATATTATTTTAATAGCATCTGGTTGTTTAGTGAAACTCGGTAATGCGTACAACACAAGCTATCGAGGAAGGTCGCGATTGCTTGTAAAGTAAGCTAAGCTAGTGTTGTGTGTAGTGAAATATTCCTTTGATAATGTATATAACATAAAAATAAAATATTTCTCATAAAAATCTCGGGTGTTACATTGTCCCTATGAGGGGAAGTTTCATTATAATTTAAATAATAGAAAAAAGGAAAAAAATGTTTTAGAGGATGTTATGTAATTTGGTTTGGAACAAGAACTATCAAGATGGTAATGACAAAGGATATTACTCCTGATTTCTGAGTAATGATGAAATTCATTCAATCTGTAATTTTGGAAAGGACTGTTAAGCTCAATAATGTATTGTATTTTTACATATATGTTATGTTTTTGTTTTTGAAACATATCAAGTTCAATTTACCTTGGTTAATGATACTGTTTCAAATAAAATTATTTTACGAGGATTCCAAGAATTAATATTATCTGTATGGGAGGAATATTACCTTTTTTTCAATAAAAATTATAAATTTTCAATATGTTTTTTTTGGTAAAACATGTCAATAGAAAAATGTATTTAATGTTGGGACTATTAAAATGTTTGGATTTATTTGGATTAATAATGGAAATAGAATTCAACATATTGGTGCAGAACAAAATAAAAGGCTTTTGATAGATGTTCAAGGGGAGAAAGAATGACTATTTTGGTTGGATCAGTCAGACAATGTCCTGATAAAGAGGATACACCTAGACCAAAATGACGTTTTTCAAAGAAGAAGGATTATATATGATTTTTTAGAAATTATGGATGAAGAACTAGGATAAGCTATGTTTGAGGCTCTAGTAGAAGATAATGTTGAGAAATAGGCTCATAGTCACGAATATCTTAGGGTTGATGATCATGATCTGACAAAAAAATCTTTTATTGTCTCTAATTCTGATGTTATTTGGAGACCGACCTTTGGAGAAACATTTAAAGGAAATGGTGAGCCATGTTTGGATTTTGTAGGAGTTGGAAAAGCTATAACTCAATATATTAAATATAATGATTCTTAAATTGAAGCCTTAGTTTTAATGATAAATATGTTGGAGGATCATGATTTTTTAAAAGTTATAATTAGAAGATAATAAAATAATGTTAAAAGGGTTAAAAAGTTTTAAAGTATCGAGATCTGAGTTTGAGGCTCTAATGATTTATTATAGGTATATCAAGGAATTTTTTATAATATTTTTATATCATCATGTGTTTATAATAAAAATGTCTACAATGTTCAACTTATTGAGAGATGAATCTATCATGATCTTAGATTTTGATGAGCATAAGCTGATGATAGAGGGAAAATTTCAGTCTCTCGGGGAATGAAATAAAGATTCAAACACTCTCATCAGAATCCTCTAGACCGGATTAGATGTTTTGATGCAATTAATTTAGTAATTTCTAATTTTAATGATTGGATATACATTCTTTAGTGTGATAGTTTTTCTTTAGTTGTTTTGTTCAATAATCAAAGGCATCTGGTTAGTCAACATTATTCAAATGAATCCAGTTTTGGATTACTTATTTATAATGTTATGGAGAATTTTACTTCATATATTCAGTCATAAGAAGCTTTTAATGAGTTTATAAAGGATAATTTTGATGAAAATTTGAATATCGGTAATTATTCCAAGAAGCTACTTCAAAAGCGGTCAAAGTATTCAACAATCATTTCTAGATCTTGCTGTTAAATCTCATTGATATAAATAGTTCCTTCTAACACATTACTCATCCTGATGATCCTTCTGAACCTGTTGAGTTTGATCAAAATATTTTATTTTTAAATAACATTTATTGGATGTGTATTGAAATATATTATATTTTCACAAAATTTTAATTAATTTTAAATAGATTTTTTATTCTTATTTATTTTTATTTTCAATCAATATTAATACCTTGCTACAAATCATAAATTTATTTCTCTTATCAGTTTATTTAACAATTAATTTTATTGTTTTGTGTTATATAAACTATGGTTTAAATAATTTTTTCATTCAAACCATCTTTTTTGATATATTAAAATAAGGATAATATTTGTAAGAATGGGTATAATATTTTTTAATATCTATGTGGGAGAATATTTTCAAACCACAACATTTCATTATAGAAAATTATTAATTTACCCAGATCTATTTTTATTTTATTGAAATTACATTGGGAAATCAAAATATTTAAATATTTTCTATATCTATTTTAGTATGATTAGAAATCATACATATTCTTAAAGAAATTCATGGATTATGTTATCGTCATTGTTATAATAAAAAAGGTGGATATTTTTTTCATTTATTATCTCAACAATACTCATTAAATTATGATGATTTTGATGCTCAGAAGTACCCTTATTTGTTTTCTAAAGATTTTTTCTTGAGTTATTTTATTGGAATTTATATCCTGGTGAAATTAATTTAATTTTACAAGAATTATTCTTGAATCACTATTTCCAAACCTACATTTGGTAAATGAATGTATGGTATCAACCCTACATTACGCTAGAAATTAAACTACTTCTGTATGGTATCAACCCTACATTGTAATGGAAAATTGAAATACTTGCATATGTTATAAAAATTAAATTAATATAAATAGATTTTGTTTTCATCTAAATCCTTATGTTCATAGATTCATTAAAGGTATAGATCAAGAACCCTATTTTGGATCTTGGGATTACTATTCATCAACCCTATGTTTATGAATTGGAACATATTGTTAATCAGTGCTATGTTTGGGGTATTATGATAAAATTTTGAATTTACATATTATCATCCCTACACTACTTTTGTTCCTTAAATTACATGAATATAATATTTTGGTTAAGAAACCATACGTTGGAAGGAAACCTATGCTGTACAGTTCCACCCAATGTTGTGCTTGCAACATTGATGTTTTTAATATGCCTTTTCTATATGGGATTGATGCAAAATTCAAGTCTAAATTGATGACCGATTCAAGGATAGTTATCCATTTTTTATATAACCATATTCATCAATGAAAATAACTCTTTTTCAATAA
This sequence comes from Viscum album, assembly GCA_963277665.1. Classification (NCBI taxonomy): domain Eukaryota; kingdom Viridiplantae; phylum Streptophyta; class Magnoliopsida; order Santalales; family Viscaceae; genus Viscum; species Viscum album. The sequence continues at coordinate 579,162,682 of OY728129.1, read as the reverse complement.
GAAAGATAAAACTCCCCTGGTCAATTGGAATTTTAATTTCTGTGATCAATCAGTCTATTCTTTTAGATTGGGAATATCGAAGCAAACTATATGTTCTATATATATTCATTCATAGTTTCTTTTAAAAAATATGGCCTTGTTATAATAAATTAACATATGAGACTCTATTATGGAAATTAGATTTTACAGTGCTATATAAATGAACGGCCAATTCAGAAAGAAGCTACAGTTTGGATATATATACATTTAATCATTAATTCTCTATGATTACTACAGTTCTTTAGTTTTTAACTTATTGAAGACCATTTTTCAACATGGTTCAGTTAAGAATATTTCATTGTTGATGATATTCTATAATGAATAAAAAGATCCTTAAATTTTCAGTTTCCACTACTGCAATGAAAAAAAACACGAAGAAAGAAATCAAACACTTGATTTATTAAAGTTTTTGACTACATGTACTCAGTTGTTGTGGAGTATCAGCTTCTCAATATAAGTTATGGATTGCAGGTTCTCATTAACAAAATCACCTGGATTATTTATTATTATTTTTATAATGGTGTCAACTTCTTAAACCTAGTTGTGGAATTTTGGTTATTGAATAATAGGAATATTCTAGTGAAATGTACTAAATATACAAAGAGAGAGTGATTGGTAGAGTGGAATATGGGCATTGTTTTCCCAAATACACTATCAAAATTTGTGTTAATTAATTTTTTATTCAATGAATATTATTTTCATATAGAATAAAACAATTCATAACTTCATAAATCATAGTTGTGTAAAAATATATAATTATGGATGATTTTTGAAAAGAAACAATCCACCCCCTCTTGTGTTACTTTGTATATTTTGACATAGATCATTGATGGAAATGATATATTCAAAATAAATCCATGTCCATGATGTTCATTCGGAATGTTCTATTTCTAGAAATTCAATGAAATGGATATTGAGAATATAGGTTTATGGAACTGGCATGCAACATGATTGATTTGAGATATTATGATTAAGGTATTATATTACAATGTAAGTGTTCATATGAGTTGACATGTTTTTGGGTCATTAACATGCTTTTCTATGGGTTCTTTAATATGGTTCTAGATCATAACCTTGTGCTTTAAGAAACATTGCCAAATTCAACTCACATAAATGCCTAGAGGTTCACACACGAAGTGTATCCATAATCTTAAATAATATATTATTATTTATTATTTTACAATTTGAATACAAATTATTCTCATATGTGGCTTAATAATTATTTATTTATTCATGATCAAATTTATTTTATCACTAGGTATTTTAGAGAATATATTATTAGTGGGTCATTTTATAAAAATTTATTTTCTATTTAGGGAATTTAATTTTTATTTAATTATTGGAAATCATTGTAGTGCTATTTATTTAATAAATAAATATAAGTTACTCAAGTCCTGATAAATATTATAGAGAAATCATAGATAATGTTTTAATCTCTGGTGATAAATAATGTATAATAATTTTTTTTTAATTAAATAATATTTAATTATACCTCACATGTTAAGATTATGTCAATAAATAATAATACTATTATTTTTAAGTATGGAACATTTCATGGAATAAGAAAGAGAACATGTGTAATTATTTTCTTCTAACCCTGGTAATATAAACACCCAATTAAATTATTTTCTCAATAACCCTATTCGGTTGAGCACAAAAATCATATAAAATACTCTAAACCCTATATATCTCCCTTCTCTAGGAATACTCCCGAGAACAGTGAGCAATCCTAATCCACCAAATCAAGAAGAAATCATTGGTAGTGATTATTGAGATGCTCAGGGAAAAAATGCAAGCATAAGGATCATCTATTCTATCACTAGGGGAATCCTTTGGTGATGACTTGAGATTCCCAAAACATGTTTGTATTACCGCTAGAGAAAATCTATACATAGTTTCTTCAGCTCAGTATTGGTACACAGTAGATCTTCCAATGATACATTAATGAAGAATTAATTTCATTGAGGTAATTATTAATCCAATTGAATTTATTATAAAATTTATGTGTGGATCAATATCTTTTTTCTAAAAAAATTCTTTATTGTCTATTTTTTAAAATCAAATTCGTGGATGAAGACATTAATTTTCATGTAGATCTCAGATTGACTATCGAGTATAGAAAAATTTAAGTTGAAAACTACCCATCATGAACTTTTTCTATGTCTAAAAGCTATATATCCATCATGAAATCACTGAAATACCTCACATACACCTTCCAAATGATAGCGGTCATCAATGATATTTTTTTAGAAATATTTTATGAATAGATGATAATACCTAACCAAACCCAATAATCTCTAAATAATGATAACACTATTTGGTAGATCTCATTTCATATCAACTTTCAAAATTTTATGATCAATTAAAATTCTATATTATGAGAGCGAAAATATAAAGATATTCCCTACCAACTCTATAAATTACATTTCAATAAATTGGCATAGATTCCTTGATTCTAAAAAATTCTAGATATAATCTCAAATAAAAAAGATGACCCTCATCAAACAGAGAGTAAAAATGTTTTTCATCCATAAACAATGAGATGAATGTATCATGTTACTCATGGAATGTTCTATTTATTAATTACATAAAGTCTTTAAGAGAATTAGTTAGACCTAATAGAATGAAAAGGTACTAATAATGGACATAAAAACCATGGATGTTATTTTTATGTATGGAAAATTCTTTTATTCTCAACCACCACATAGAAGGTAAATTTTTAAAAACCACATATTTCCTTTTATCTCGTCAAATAGATCATGATTCCATTGAAAAAAGTACTTGTGATTTATGATAACTCTTATTATTCAATAATCTATGAGATGGTGAACTAACCCATATTCTTTCTTTTCATAGAGGATAAGACACACTGATGGTAACACCATTGGTCATATAAAACCTTTTTATAAAAGATAATCCAACTAAGTCTTCAAATTATTCCTTTAATCTAGCTCAATACAATAATAGGGAATAAATTATGGGTGCATTCTCGACTATTATTCAATAGGGAAGTCCACCTCTCTCATTGATGGAAAACTAGAGATGTCATAAGGAAAAATGTAGGATAAACCAGGAAAACTAGAGGTGTATTATAAATAAAATATTCCCACTACATATCAAAACAAAACCCAAATACTGCATTCCCTAAATAGGGATAAGAATGTACAGAGTGGCTTCACCTCAAGTCTCATTCTCTCCGAATTATATGACACACCCCATCAAGATTAGTAAAAGAGACTAGTCATAGATAAAATAAAATCGGGGCATTATTAGGGATGATCCAATAGATCCAAAAAATGCTATCAATGTGTCTAATATTAATATGAAGAGAATCATATGTAGTATAAATCTTGGATAAAGAAAAAAACAAGTTAAAAAATAGAGCCACTATTCCCTCTTTGTTCCAAGAGTTGTGGTTATATCTATCACATAAGATAATGTCTTCGTTGGAAGATTTAGACTATTACCAATACTAAATGAAATGAAATGAATGAGATGTATTATTATTAAATAAAGAAGTAACTAAAGATGAAACAACATTGATGGTACCTCTCACACTATCTGGAACTGCATATAATTCTCATATAGAATCGTAGGAATTGTAAATTACCATAACTACAGATAACTTTGGCTAAAACCCATTATATCATGAAGCATCTGATTAAAAAATAAAAAATTTTGGTATTGATGATCTTGTTCCACGATGTGGAAAATAATAGAAATGAAAAAAGTTATTCATGTGTCGAGAGTGTATACAAGAACCACATATCTTGGGGCCCTTAGTAAAAACCTATTTCGAGTACCCATGATTTCCACACATGAATCAAATCAAAGGACCCCTTCTTAAAATTAAACAGGGATAAATGAACCATGCTATAAAGAACCACCATGAGAATAATCACGCATTTCATTTAGTTTATAGTAACCCATAAAACTAACACTAGAAAAATGATAACTCTTATCAACCTAAATTTACCATTCAGATAATGTTAAATTATCAACACTCTAACCGAAACATCAATATTAAAAGAGAGCTACAAATATAAAAACATATAATGGATATCTTCTCAATGTCCCAACTCAAACTGTTCAGTCTTCATCATCTAATTCAATATAATATCAATGGAAAAAATGAATGTTAAGTAAATCTGTTTTAATATTTTATTACGTTCATTCCAGTCTTCTAGTGCTTAAAAAATATATATTAGTTTACAACACTATAGTTTCTATGTAGAAATTGACAGTGAAAATTACATTAAAGTCATTCCACTCAATTAGAACATGCTTCTATTCTGTAACATTCATGTCCCACCATCTTCTATTATGTTCTTTTTGTTTAATGTTTCCACATATCACCTTGATTGAATCACGTGTTTCTATGAACTCAATAAATATTAACCACACTAGACCAATACTTAACATCCTAAGAAACATTTGAGCCTTAAAACTCTATTGGACTTTACATATAGAAATCATTATCATGATTCAGATATGCATCCCTCTGATGTTCCACATCCGGATCCTAAATGAGAATTAGTATATGTGCATGTCATAGAGCATAGACAAAATGTACCACCACCTTATCAAGATTCTAATCCATGTGAAGATTTTATCAATGTTTTTCAATTGTAGATTCCTCTTGGAACTTACTCACACGTATTCTCATAAACATAATGGTACAAAACATTGCAAAACAACAAGGAAGTCATCATAATATTACTCGGAGCAGTACTCAAACAAGAGCAGTAGTGAAATTAATCCAATCAGATAAGGATACCAAATAAGGATTTCAACAATTCAAATAAAAAAACAAAATATAATAGAACTAATACTAATGATTATATTATTAAACCACCCAGGGAGTTTTAAAGATCATTACGATGAAAGATAGATAGTAACACACTCAAAACTACCACCAATGTCCCAAAAACATTACACAACTGTATAATGTCATCAGGGCATAATGCAAAACCTACACCTTTGATACCACCTTTTAAAGAACCATAAAGTATATCCAGGTACCCTAATAACTGATATGATATTGACATATCCTAAATGTCATTCCCAATTCCCTTGGGTTGGTAAAAAACACCTACAAAAGACGTGTTTTCCCAGAAAACTATGGAAGAAATAGATACACATATCAGTATTAAGAAAATAAAAAACTATAGGGAGAGCATTACAAGAAATTCAAATAGGTATATCAAAAACCAATTTAGTACATCATAAGATTACTAAAAACATGAAGATAAACAATCCTTGTCCCAAAAGACAATAAAATCAAAGACTAGGAGATCAACAACAGGCACAACCTCTAAGAGCCGGTATCCCAATTCCTGAACCTAGAAGAATAAGATATACAAATACATAAATTTAATGGTAGAGTGTGAGACAGAATACCATTACGATATCACTATGTGTTCCATAATATTATTCAAAAATATAAAACCAATCACTCATTCAATTAAAAATAATGGTGGAACGGATGTAAAATTGCATATTTAAATTACAACATGATTTTCAATTACATTGATAGAAACTTTTCAAACTATGGCATATGTAAATAGTTTAGATAAAATAGTTTGTATAAATAACCCAATATAGTTATGTTAGTTCTCAAAAAATGGTATTTATAATTATATATCATTATAATCAAACCATTTAACATGGTCATCTACCATGTGGTACAACATTTTCTTTTTATGATATCTTCACACATTCAACCATGTTATTATGGAAATGTTCACACACACCCCTTGGTTTTTGGACAAATATAACCCATTGATATGCCACTAGAGATATGATCCACTAAACTAGGTTTATGCTAGAGTTACAATTCATGAAACAATTTCTAGATAATTACTATCCTAGTATGTTTTCTCAAATAACTTAGTAACTACCGAGGATTGAATCTTCTCAGTCGATATTAAATAATGGGAAAATAATTTCAAAAGAGTTTAATATAAAATTACACCTTTTTAGAATCATTCTTCCAATTTCCCTCTAAAAAATAAGGACTTTTAATAAATTCTTTTCCTTTTCAATATAAAAATAATCACAATTTAATATAAAATCAATTTTATCCATTTTTCTCAAATACCAATCTCACGAATGAATTTCACAATTTCCATCAAATTCAGGTGACACCCTATTTTTCAGTTCCATTAGAATTTTGGTTTTTTTACCAAATTCTATAATGAATCAATTAATTTTCCAAAAAACATCGAAATTGGTCTTTACAATTTCATTGATAACAATTTTGAAATAATATAGAAATTAATGGTTTATACAATATGCCAATTTTAGGGGGAACAACCTATCATTTTCATGGAGATCATGTATCCCAAAACTTTCCACAAGATTTAAAAACAAATAACATCAAGATTGGAGATCGAGGAATAAATCCTAGTTTAATGATACATCATAAAATAATTTAGATCCATTTTTAACTAGATGATCTAATAATGAAAATGGAGGAAAGATATAGATATTGTTATATTTGGAACTAAAGAATATCATTTACCATAAAAAAATTCAATGTTGTTCACCAAGCTTTGATCCTCCTTGGAAGGGGTTAAGAGGATCGAAAATGTGTCCTTGAGAGCACTATCAACCTTGAATCATGATATTTGATGAGTTAGGGTTGAGTGTGAGGATATATGAGGGTTCATGAAATTTCAAAATAAATTTTTAAATTAAAAGAACCCCTATTCATGGATAGATTTTTGGGGATGAATGTTTTCCCAAAACGTGTTGCCTAATCTTATGCCACTGAAATGTGGTGTATGGTTTCTCCTAACTAGGAGCATGTCATCAGAAACGATGCACCACCAAATCATTCCTCACTATCTAGGAGATGCACAGTTTCACTGGTGGTGTAAAATTTTAGAAAACCATACGATAACCATGAAAAACCTAGAAAAATTCACAACCTAAAGAGTTTCACCCGAAGCAACCTGATACAAACCCCATTCATTGAAACAAAAAAATATGGATCAAGGAGTACCTAAAAACAATAAGAGGATGTTACAACGTCAATGAAATGTATACTCATATATACCTATATAATAAATGTTCATTTCCCTCATTGTAATAGTAGACCGAAATAGTATGCACACACACACACGCTATGATTTACATGTATGATGTGAGTATAAACAAAACAGCAAACAACTAATGAATCCTTATCATGAATCTAGTAGTTCATATAAAATTATATGACATTATGGATAATAATTACATAAACATACATCCATCACAATAAAACACAGTTCTCTAATAAGTCCACTAAAATGTTAGCCCTACCTACTAATGCTCTTTATCTTAATGAATTTTTTGTCAGAAACAAATTCACACATACATCCCACGACCCATTCATATCACTTAGGATACTACCTCGTCACGTTACATTAGAAATACTTATTTATTCTGGGAGGTACATCAAGTCAACTCATCCCACCCCTTCATGTTCTATATTGATTAAAAAAAATCGCATAATTTCATTCCTATATATTCTAGGGATTACATAGTCAATCACATCGTTACATCCATAAAGACACCTTGGAAGACACATTCAAGCATATTTGACTGTCACCAAAGACTATAGGGAGGCATGGAAATGTCACAATATCCTATTACAAAAGGTTATGAGGAGACCATATACATTCACAATGGCCCGTCCAAGAGTCCACATATAATTAGCAAGCTTAATAATTACATACACATAGCCACACATGAATGGAAAACTCACCTAACACAAACCCAACCAAATGTCACACTCAAAATGTAAACCTTCAATCATCTGAAAAGTGACAAATGTTATTCAATATCTATCTCAAATTACATTTCTTGATATACACTATCACTCATAGTTAGCTTACATCGTTTGAAACATCATCTCACCACTTCATTTTATCCCCTTTAAATAAAAATGAAAAAATCGAAGACCATTTACCAAAATAGAAAACCCTAAAATTATTGAATGTTCAAGGATACCATTTATAAATTTCATGGAGTATTATCATGGGTATTAACTAAAAAACCAATATTATACTTAACCAAGAAATGATAGCCTTAATCAAGCTTAAATATCAACCTTACCACCAAAACCCTTGAAAAAATCCCTACACACATACCTATCATGAGGATCTCATTATCTTTTTCACATGGTACACATCACCCCCCCCCCCTTAAGGGAAAAATACATTAATATGGATCAAAAAACCTATTTTAATCCAAAAACTATTTGTATGAAACCACAAATATCATACCCATGTTAAATCAAAGAATATTATTTCATATTAGTGAATTAAAAAGGAAAATACATTATACCTCATGCATAATGGATCTAAACCACCAAAAATCACCAAATAAATTAATATCAATATGTAAAAGTCTAAAAAATCCTCTATGGAATTTGGTTATATGGTTTTTCCTCAATGGAACTAAGATACAGGGGACACAAATATTTAGGTCATTTATTGTATTAGACTCACTAAAATAATTAAATCTAATTGGAAGACATTATAAAACCCAAAGAGATGAGGATATGGGATTACAATTTACAAAAGGTGTATCAACCATGGAAGTATAATCATGTTCACATCAAGGGAGAGTACATATGGATAAATTAGGGGGTATGGAGGGGAAAAAATTTCCCCCTAAAAACTACTCAAAAGAATTTCAGTATGAGAACATATAGTACCCCATTTAAACATCCCATGCCAGAACGCCTCGATAGCCAGTCCTAAAAATTCTTGCATTCACATATCAAGTATCAACAAGAATATTTTCTATATCTCTCTTAATATGTATATATCTAACTCCCATTCATTCCAAATTATCTCCAAAACTATCCTAACACCCTATAACATCAAAAAACATATGATATACAACCATGTCATCCCAAAACATATACAGTATGGTGCCCTAAAATTAGAGTGGAATCCCAAACATTACATAAAAAGATATATCATTCATGAAAAGTATCTATATGTTTCTCTCATAAACACCAATTCTTCTAGCTCTGAGTCACCCGAATTCCACTACTAGATCCCTCCCCAAATACGTCCATGAAAACATATCACTCAATAAATAGGTTCTACCATTTATACATATCCCATTACTTGTTTTATTCTCAAAAAAATATTAGATATTACTACTAAAATTAACCTCTTTAAACCAATATTTTCCCAATTAAAACACTTACATGGGACCACCAAAATGAATGAGAAAGAGTTCCAACATTTTGTGCTTCTTAAATAATTAAAAAGAAAAAATTTCACATTATGGTATTTTTTCAAATGGATCACCTTCGAATTAGCTAAAAAATGATGGCTCACTCCATGATTTTGGTCACAAAACATGATTCCCCCATGAATTATTTTACAATTGAACTTTCCCCCATTATAAGCTTTCTTAGTGACTTAATTATCATCCCACTTCTCAAAATAACATTCTCACACCAAACCACCTATGAATAATACATACACACAGTTATCCCCATCTATTAACGGTAGGGTTCACATACACATAACTACAAACATGGACTAGGCAAAATCAATTTTCCCTAGTACATGAGCATAGACTCACATCATTTTCATCCAAACACTAAAACTTTTGAGCCCCAAAAACACTTTTTCAAATAGGAACTCTTATATATTTTGAAAACCCTAAGCATTTCATATACCTCATTCACATTTCAATTCATTTTTTATATTCATAAACCATCATGCATTGATAAAATTGTTAAAAAATCACAATAAACATAACCGGTAAAAAGACACATAGGTAACATTCACCTACATCCCCAAACCACTGACCATTAAATTATTTATATATTCAAATTACTATAATCAACATTATTTATAAAATCAACATCACACAAATCAATGATAATTTCCATCCATTTTATTAAATAGATATTATCAACATGTTCGGTTCCCAATAGACCTATAGACTACATCCCAAGTCTCTAAACATGGTTCTTAGAAAGACTATGAAAAAGTAGACCTTATGTAAGTTGGGAGATCCCCAGTCATAGTTATTAACCTACAGAAAGATGAAATCCAAATGAACAATAATATCCACCAAGATGAATAATCCAAAACTCTATTTTAGTCCCTAAATACCAACTTATGCATCTCTAGGACTCAAAACCCTAAACCACACTCCACTAATGGAAGCATAAACTACCATTTTTATTGCCTAATCCACCCTCAATTCAGAACTGAAACTTAAACCATCATAAAATTATGAGAATTTGCAACATGGAGGCCACATATTATATTTTTATAATCACCACCACATAAATTTTCCTTCTATTGAGACACCAAAAGAGAATGAATTTTATCGACGATCATCATGTTCTTCCAACACGATTCCTCGAACAGTTCACAAGTACCACGAAAACACAAAATTATTACACCACATAACTATGGGTGAACACTACACAAAGAGGTCTACATATCCACAACATTCCAACTCTGAGGGTATTTTTACAAGTAACTACTCATCATAGAATCATTCAACTATACTAACCAATCAATAAAAACATTTCATTTTTCAGTGAACACAAATGCCAATTTTTTCACACAAGGACAATTCTCTAGATGAACCTTACATGAACATAATTTTCAATGAAAAAATAATCACATTTATAATGAAAATATAAACATAAATTTACAGTAAAAAAACATATAACATAATAAGAACACCATATCTCATGTGGTCTCGAAAACAATAGAGAACCACTAGCAAGCCCGTATCTCTCTAATCACTATATTGGCATCCATGATGAAAAAAACAATTTAATCCTTAAACATTAACCGTATTGGCCATCTAAAAAGTGATTTTACTAGTTTATATTCAAGTTTTTGAAGCATGTTTGTTGGTGTGAACCACTCTTGGAAGAAACACATCAACTGCAGACCATTCCAAACTCCCAAAATTTACCTCTAAACTTCTCCCATGTCATAAAACATACAAAAACAAGAAAAATTATTATTGTGATATCGATTTAGCACTACCACAAATGGTTAACACAAAAATTTTTATGCACTACAACACACACATATCAATAATGACCAACTCTCATTCTTCTAATGGAAAAAATATCCTTGTTGTTGTTGAAATTTCACACAAAACATCAGGAGGCCTATTTTTGATGAAACAGTCAGGTATCCAAACCCAAAGGACCATACTATGGTCAATGATCATGGTTCATTTAATGTTAACTATCAACATATAGAATATCATTTACTGATCATTGTTATTTTACACCAAAGTTGACTATTTTTTTCAAGGCATCCACCAGGGATGGAAGGATGGAAAAGACCATCATGCATAATAAAGTAGGAAATAACTCATAAAATTAACACTATGTGTAATAGAGACCCGTGTGTTAAAAAGGTGATATCATTTGAAGAATTTTTCAGGGTCGAGATCCCATTTAAAAGGAACTAACCAAGAGAAAATCCCCTTCCTTTCCCAAGGAAATATGCACCCAAGGATAATGATTTCATCTATAAATAGAATCTATGTCCCCTCCTTAGAGGATTTTCGTTGAGATATGAAATTATGATCTCGTGAACACAACAACTCCTCTTCCACGATACCAAAAAACATTGACCTCCTAAGGTAGAGAATATTCTGCAATATGCCTCTTGTGGGACCAAACAAAAAATTACCCATAATTGAATAAAATGTTATAAACTCCACATAATGTAGTTGGGTTATGTGAAAGAGAAACAACTTACATGAAACCCTGATTTGTGTGCAAACCCAAATATTTTGTTCACCTACCCCATAAACACTCCAAGTACTTCCCTTGTGCTAATGAATCCTACTCATGAATCTATTGTGTGAATATATAAAAACATGCATGCAAAAATATTTTAGTTCCCCATATGATGTTTCCCCATTCCTATAGTGCAAAAGTTACCATACCTAATTCTTTTGATCATGGGCACTCTAACACCTTTTCTTTTATGCATGAGGAATCTAAGATGGAACACATGATTATCCACTCCTCTAAGGAAATTACAAATATATTCCCTTCCCCAAGGGGCATGGGCAATTGTCACGTGTTCTCAATGAGTAATGAGTGAGCCCCCCCCCCAACAACCATGATTTATGAAATAAATATGCCATGTCAAAACACGAATAAACACAATATTCAACATCATGAAAACTTCCACAACAGATGACATAAAACTATATTATTACCCATGGTAATACAGATAAGATTCCTCAAGTATAATTGGGATGGATTGACAAGTACAAATGCTACCAATAGGATGCCCTTTGTACCACTAAAATGGAATGATATTCCTTTAAAATAATCCATAAATATTCCCCACACCATTCCAACAAAGATAAAACCATTTGGGAAGGGAATATTCAATACATAGTACCCTCATCAACCATCATCATTACTCATTTTGAGAGATGGGTGTCCTTACAACATAATGTCAAACTACATGAAACTGTCCTATCACATTTTCTTAAACGGTGACATCAAAATACAAGGATTTTGATCGTTGTCTTCTAAGTATGGTACATATGAAGCCTCCTTGAGATTCAATCTCAACCAATGGTAAATTAATTAGTGCACTATTCTAGAGACAAACCACATAGATCCTCCTGCATAGGGTGTTCTGATCTATTGGTAAACAATCCAGGTGTGACACCTTTCATCATAGGGTCACACATCCCATACTCATGTCAAGGAGAAATCAGATAAACCTTCCATATCTACAACAAGGGGAATTTAGATCCATCCTTGGATAATTTCAAAGTGTTTTGTAATAGGTGAACACCTTCTAGGTCTACAACATTGACCATTATGATCCATTGGAAAACTATAAATGTGTGACACCATCCCCCTTAGGGACACACCTCCATGGTCCACCTCTTTTAGGATTCTAATTAATGTATTTTTCTGGCATAATGGGTGATCTAATATGACCAATAGAAAAGAGAAAGTGTTTTTTACTATGAACACTCCTCTATGATATTCCTTACTGGATTTTTTCTATTCATTAGAAAACAATCTTGTTGTGACACATATTCTTATAGGGACACAGTTCACCAATACACCTCAATGGGAATTCGAATCACCCTTATAGATCTACCTTAAGGGGAATTATAATAGATCCATAAAAACCCATAGTATTCCTTCATATGGACACACCTCTTTTATTTTCCTCCTTCATGAATCATATTCAATTGGTAAACTATCTAGGCGTGACACATATGCTCAGTTGGACACACCTGCCCAATCCACCTCAAGGTGAGATCTGATCAAGCTTTTGGAACCACAACAATGGGAATTCTGATCCATCCATTAGTAATATTATGGAATTATTTCCCAAGTAAACACCTCATGGATTAACCAACATGGGGTGTATTTATCCATTGGTAAAATATCAAGGTTTTACACCTTTCTCTTAGAGACATACCTCTCTAATCCGCCTTAAGGGGTATTCTAATCATCCGTATGGATCTACATCAATGGGTGTTCTTCACTATACATCAATAAACTCATAATGTTACCTCATAAAGACACGCCTCCCAAATCCAACACCATGATGTTTTATAATCCATTAGTTAACTATCCATGTTTGTATTCTTCCCTACTAGTGACACGCCTCCCTTTTCATCCCTTAAGGGGATTTTGGATCCAAAACATTATGTCCTCTACCATGGGGTTTTCTGAACCATACATGATTTCCCCAAAAAAAATTATCATGTTCATGTCTCCACAAGTCATTAAAATCATGCCCTGACCCATCTCATTCAGTCATTCTGATCCATCTCCATACGACGTAAAATGTGTGAAGGTACCCAAAACACATACTTCATGAAAAACATGGGTTTCCTTAGTTAAAAATCAATGGAATACTCTCTCACATTGAATTATTATGTTTTTATCTTCATTATATTCCTTGGGTTACATGCCTAAGGCACCTCATATGAGATTCCCTCCCAATATGAAGAAGACAAGTGACCCATGAACCCAATGTTAGTACATTAAAAAATATTCACCACGTGACTATTATAATTACCGAACGTTTCTACCCTATAGAGAATAAAAAATAATTTCAAGAAAGAAGAATTGAAATGAATAGGCATTCAACAAGATATGTCCCCACGAATGAGTTACACAAACATGAATTAAATTTATTTGGGAGACCCAGATATCGCACAGAACATTAATGAGTAAATAATTGATTGAGGAATAGATATCCAATCATCCTATATTAATCCTGGAGATGGAATATTTATTTAATAAAGTGGAAATTTATCTCATTAAGAATGTGGTAATGTAGGTTAAGAACCTCACTATTGTATATAATATATGAAAATGTCATGTTGGGTCATGGTGATAGTGTCAGAAATATAATAGGCGAACCTGATATGAAACACTTCTCCACAAAATGGGGGTTAGTAACATTTGGTTCATTAGTAGATTGATAAGTCAGTAGATACAAATATTCGGGACCATCACCCACTATGAAAATTTTGGGCCCATCATAGAACTCACCTGAAAATTGCGTCAGTAATCAATTTGGCATCACCAATCTACAAAATTGTCAAGTTGTACAATTTTGTAATTTAGTAGATTGCATGATGTTGGGGTTGATGAATCATATTACATGGACATGTTCGGGATCCTAAATACATATACCATTATATAATCAAGATAGAGTAAATCAACTACCCAACACCTATTAAAACAAGGGAATGAGAAGTAATGATGTGTCAATACCAAATGACATAAACACTTTTGTAACTTCCACCTGGCCTTTGAATATTTGGTATTGATGCCCCATATCACATTTAGTGATCGTCCAATGGAGGGTGATCATTTAACATGTTCATCAATTTGAATATGATGGTGTAATTACCACAAGGGAAAACTCCTTCAAGAACCTAGAGGAATAATGACTTCATTGACACCACAACACCTAAGGGTTAAGATAGGGAAACAACCCTCATTCCCAAATCAAACCGCTTTGGGTGTCTCTCATCATAGTGATCTTATGACTTGATCACCTACCCAAAGGAGGTTGAGGATTTATATGAACCCTAAGAAAATTACTACTCAGGATCCAACACAGAGTCATCTTACTAGGATCCTTCATCCTCATAAATGGAGAGTCCATCAAGGTGAAGGATAGATGGACATTACCTCTACTCTACCATCCACAGTCTGAACCAGTCAACACTAACATCAGGTACATGCTCAAGAGAATTCTTGGCAATAGGAATTGTCTTCCATATTTACAATTTTCTTTCAAACTATCGATGCGTCGTTCTAGGTCAATTTTTTACCTGCAACAAGTGGAAATGATATATATCACTCAATTAGGATTAAGGACACATCCGTCTCATTGGTAGGATGAGTTTACCCGTTCAATAACTAAAGACTTCGACATTTGTTACAGGAAAACCAATAATTATGATACTCAGTGTATTGGAATTCCCACCCAATTGTCTACCAATGAAAGGGTCCTTCCTACTATTTCAACAACCACTATGGAGTTTTTCTCCATACTCTCACATTTCAAAATAGACATCCTCCTTGTGTCCATTTCATCCAGCATGAAGGCCTTCCCCGTGCTTTGACCAACCAATGAAGATTAAATCTGCACATTTTTACTCACTATTGTGGATGTCATCCCAAAATTTAATAGGTTCCCTACCTGGAAAAAAACTATCATGGTATTTTTAGAACCCTCACCACATATTTCAAAATCATAGGAATATCCAAGCCTTCTTCAGCATCATTGACATATCTGAATTTTGGAAAAGAGAGGTCTCAGTAATGGGTTTTCCACCATAACTTCTAGATTCTTATTAAGGGACCCAATAGTTTAATTTTTGCCATCCCAGAAGGTGAAACGAATTATATCTTCAGATCTCTTAATAGGTACATACTGGTGGAAAATGTTCTAGACCCCTTTTATAGTCTCATAATAAAACATTATTTTTCACATCAGTGTCCCACCACTCTACCAATAACCTTGAAATTTAAGAGTTATTATAGTCATTGATGAATCCTATAGATGGGGAGAATACTATTGGGAAACAGATGTGAACTTCTTTAATGTACATGAGGTATTTGTAAACCCCCAGGCGTATAAATATGTGATGATTCAGTTGGTTCCACCCATGAGAGATGCCCAATGAGGGGTGAGAAATTTAGTCATTTAGAAACTCATCTATTGATCAAATTTATGAAACATAGATCCACATTGATACCACCAAACATATATTTGTCTGTGATGACTAGAGCTTGGGAAGACAAAAAATAGGTCCCTTCCTCTGGGCAAGAGTACCTATGAGATGTTCTAGTTGAAGACAAATTTTATGTCGTATTGTTTTCCTTATAAAACTAAAAACATCAACATCGTGGAGTCCCATACAAATGGATAGTCAATTTATGTCTTCCATATATTCTAGAAGAAACTTAATAACTTCCATTATCATTATTTCTGATATTGAGGAATCCATGGGACCATTGAGGGGATCAATCCTCATTAGTGATGAGTTGAGTTGTGTGAACTCTTAGTGGATCAGCACCATGAGTTGTCTTGATTCTTCCAGAACATTCATTAGAGATGTCTCAAGAGCCTTATAGTGCTCCAATAAATCATTGAAGAGGTATATATGCATGTTAATATTGGAGGATAGGAATAAAATGATTCTCTCCACTTAAACCCTATAATTAGACAGCCCAATTTACCCATCGACGAAGTCAATTTTACTCTTGTTATAGTTTCTATAAACAGTGTAATTAGGGAAAATATTTCATGGGGAATAGAAAAAAAATTATTACCTTGTATAGTATAGTATTTATCCTAGGTAGTCTATAGAATATGATTGCACAAAACAATGGGTTTGTCAATTATGGTCGATTTTTTAAAAGTAGATTTTTTGATTGTCTTAAGGATTTTAAAACATAACTTCATTTAAATTAATTAATTTATGATAAATGATTGATGTGGGAAGATTATTAGGCATGACTGGACTGTAAAAAAATGTTATCACATCTTAAAATTCATTCCCAATTATCCTTCTACTAAATGTGTATGTGGGATTGTCATATTTTTATTCCCTTATCTCCCGCAATAGATGGTGATGGTGAGATTATATGTGAGAAAGTCTCAATCAGCCTACCATTATTCCTATGTGTTTTGTATTGTAACACTTCTTTAGATTAATTAAGGCACCCCTTATTGGGAAATGTTATTCCATAATTAAAAATACATCACGTCACAATTCATCACATGTGATGGTGATTGTCGAACACTCATAACCAAAACCTAGTTCATTATGATGAAAAAAAGATATGAATAATGTTGGGAAAGATTTTGGAACATTGACCAAGGAAAATATAAATAATGAATCACACCAAAACAAAGTTTCATTTCTTATGAGAAAACTAAATTATAAATTGATACCATAAAAAAATAAAATTATGTATTTAATTTATATATGGTGAAAAACAAAAACAAAGGTCAATGGTTAAACCTCTCCCTTTTTAAATCACCAAAAAGAAGTAACCCTCTATTGATGAGGGAATTTGAGTTGATTCTTGAGAGGGGAGGTATCACAAAATAATGAATATAGATGAAAATAAAACTAAGAATGTAAATCTACTCTAGGACACCATCTAGAAAATCCTTCCCCTGATAGATACACATAAATTCAACCATATCCCCTTATTTATTGGCACAAATGTTTCCTATGGATGTCATAACAGTCCATTAATGGGACCCCACTCATAATGGGTTGTTACAAGGAATATTTATAAATTTTTCATTAACAACGCGTCATAAATTTGTGTTTTGGGACTCTATACAATAATTTTCACATTATGTAATAGGTTTACACGATGTTTAATGTGTGTGGCCATGGAATTAATCCAGGATATCCAATTCTTAATGCAATGAAAATATAACCACCTAATTGATGTTTATGTGACATACATAATGTTTAATTTTGATTTTTAATAGGTTTCACCCACATTTAATTTGGTTCCCCAATTCTATGATTCTATTTTTTTACATGACTATATTTAATTAATAATACATATTCCAACATCTAGGGTAACACTAAGAATCATTATGGGGTGGTGTGAAGTGGTTTTTAGGTCATAATATGTTTCTATTTTTTCTCATATATGGTCAACCATCTATATCCTTCCATCAAATAATCAAACAATCAATTATTGGAAATTTAATTGATTAATTCACACAAAAATGCCATTTTATATCAAAAAAATACATGCATAATGTATTTTGGAAAATTATTCCACACGCATACTTTTCCTTAATCTTGTAATATCAACATAAATAAAAGAAGAAAAAATGTTATAAATAGTTAAATTATATAAAAATAGAATGATTATCATTTGGGGTTAAATGTTCAATATTTGAAAAAAAATCCACTTCACACACTTCAAATAAACTAATCAACTCATGTGTCTTATATATTCGCTTTTAGAGTCTATTGGGATTATCCTCTCTTTCATTCAATATCCAAATTCATTATTATCAATCATTCAAATTCATGATTTACCTCATAATAGAATCTTTTCTATCATCACTCAGGATAAAATATTCACATAATGTTATGCTCATATCATGAGTACATGACACTTTTACATACTCTTGTAAAATAAATTAATTTCCCACCATGTAAATAAAAAATTCATATTAAATCATTAGGTATTTCCAAAATGTTTAGGCTTAATATGAGGCTTAATGTTGGTAGGATTTATATTCAAAAAATATGGCTAAAAGGATGTGTTCCTATAATGAATATATAATGATATAAAAATTAAATTTTAATGAATTTTTCTCATGTATAATGATAACTCAAACATCCTAAAACTCTGTGCAAGGTCATGATCAATGTAATTGTTATGAAAGATTTTCACGCTCTTGATTTTTTATTTTTTTTCTGAAATTTTATGCTATTAAAAAACTCACATCTACCACCTAACCACATATGATTAAATGGTAATGTTGATTAATGATTTCCCAAAATAGAATCTATTTTTTTATTTTTTGTTTCTTTTCCATTTTTCCCTTTTTATAAAAAGAAAAATAATCATTGCAGTGCATGAAATATTTCCTAATAACCACATTAAGACCCCCAAATGTTTTCCATACAATGTAATATATACCTTCTGCCAAAAATTACTACACAACAAATCATAAAACATAAAACATCATTCAATATAAATAGATTTATGTGGGAATGGATAAAATTGGCTTGTGATGTGTCTAATTCCTAGTGGGGCCATTATTGGATTCTATGGGTAAACAAGGATTAATTAAACGGTAGTTCCAAGGAATGGGACATAAAAAAATTTCCTCATTACTTCTAAATGTGTTTTAGAACAATCACAGATTTAAAAATTTTCAGTTCATGTTCTAGTATGTGTAATGCCTTATGATCACTCAAGAAATAAAGTTACTGAAAAAATAAGATGTTTTTGGTCTAGTTTTCTTATTGTAAATGGATAATACATTTTGGTAAAATTGATCATAGAATGAAATTATAACAAAAAATCAACCCCAATAAATATTATATTTTCAAATTGTAATTTTTTAGGATATTTAATTTTCATGTATAAACTAATTTAAGAAAATCACGAGTCATTAATTCAATATCCATGCTTCACTCTAAATAATAAATTCCACATTTTACTTATTAAATATTATTTAAAATTAATTCTAAAACATAACATAATTTAGTTCCTATGAAATTCATATATCCTAGTTCATTCAACTAAAGGAAAAATAGAAAATTTGGGGATTGAAAATTTCTTTGAATGATCAAGAATAGATTTTCCCAAAAACGATTAATTCAAAACATATTGAAAATAAAATTAAACATCCCTTAAAAATAATTCATCCACCGAGAGGTGCATTCCATTCATTTTCATTCACCCATTATATGTAATGGTATAATGTTTCACCCATAGTTAACCTTCATTGTAAAAAAAATCTCTCACCACTACATTTCATACCCATTCAATTAAAATGGAACTTTACAAGTCCATATTCCCAAAAAAGAAAACCCTGCCATTATTTCATGTTCAAGGCTTCTATTCATTAATTCTATGGATAATTCTCATATGGATTATCTATATAATCATATATTCTATTTAAACAAGAAATGATATCCTCAATCAATATTGCAGGATCATAAATTTCACCCAAACACATACATAAATCTCTACACACATACATATCATGCAGATCTCAATAACCATCTCACACTGTAAACATCACACTCCTCCACAAAGGGAGAAAATAAATTAATAAGGACCTCCACAATAATTTGAAACCAAAATTAGAAGAATAAAAAAACTAAGTGCACAAGCACATAAAATCATGGAATAAATTTTTATATTAGTGATTTAAAAGGATAAATACTTCCTACCCCACTCATAATGGATCAAAAACACAAAGAATATCTAAATTAATTGATCTCAACATGAAAAAATTAAAAAAAACAGCTATATAACATGGATATACGAATATTCCTCAATGGAACTATGATAAATAAAAAAACTTATATAGATTTTGGATTGAATTAGACACACAGAATGAATTAAATATCAATGAATGATATTTTAAACACACAAGTGATGAGGAGATATGAAGATAGTTTAAATATTAGGGGTCACCCTATTTCTTTCGATCATGTTCACATCAAGGGAGAACTAATATTGAGAAATTAGGTGGTATGGGAAAAGAAAGAAAATATTCCCCATATAAAATACCCAGAATACATTCAAATTGAGAAAATATAGTTCCCCTTTCATCTACTAATGTAAGAGAGCCTTAATAGCCAATCCTGATTATTAGTTCCATCACATATCTTGTAGTACATGAATATTTCACATATATTTATTTATATCAATAGAGCTTACTACCCATAAAAAATGCAATCAAAAAATCCTAATACCCTATAACATCCATAAACGTCTAATAAGAACCCATGTCATCCCATTACATAAGTCGTAGGGTGAAATCAAATCTAATTGGAATCCCAAATCGCCATCAAATGATATATCATTTATGAGAACTCTTTATAGGGTTTTATCCAAAATAATAATTCATCTAGGTCTGAGTCCCTTGAATTTTACTCCTAGATCCTTCCCCTTGAGATGTCCATGCAAAAAAATCCCTCGATAAAGAGGTTCTACAATTTCTGCAAATCCTGTTACTTATTTCAACAACAAAACACATACTAGTTAATACTAATACTATTCATTACTTTTAACCATACTTTTCACTATTTAAAATAAACATGGTCCCAGTAACATGATTGAGACACAATGAAAATTAATTATTCTTTCTTAAAAATTTTCACAAAAAATGGAATATTACTGCATTTTTTGACATAATTCAACCCCAAAATTATGTCATAATTGAGGGTTCAGTCATAGATTCATGTAATAGATCATGATTCACCCCATGAATAATGTCACTATTGATCTCTATCCCACTATAAACATTATTAATGATTTAATTATTATCCCACTAGATGACCTTACTTTATTACACCCAACCACCTGTGAATAGTACTTACACATAGTTATCCTACCCATATTAATGTTTATGTTCATATACACATAACTCCCTACATGGACTTGGGAACTTCCATTATCCCTAGTCCACAATTATTGGATCATATCACTATCATCCAAACACTAATACTTTTGATCCCCACAAACCATTTTCTAAATAGGCACAACTATTTATAATAATAACCATAAGAATTTCATGTGCCTCATTCACATTTCTATTCATTTTTTTAATTCCCAAACCATCATGATTAGATAAAATTGTCACAAAAAATCATTATAAATGTCATTGTTAGCAAGATACAATGGTTAACTTCACCTACATCTCCAAAACACTAACCATGAAATTCTATATATATTAAAATGACTATAATCATCATTCTTTCTGAAATTAACATCAAGAAACTCAATGATAATAACCATCCATTTTATACAAGGGATACTATAAACAAGGTCCTTTCCAAATTGACCTAGAGACTTCTACCTATGTCTCTTACTAGGGTACTTAGAAAGGAAATGGTTAGGTAGAACATAAATAATTTGAGAGATCCCTATTCATTTTCATTTACTATCAAATAGACCATGTCCCAATGAAAGACATACTTTATCTAGATGACCAATCTTAATCTCCAATTTAGTCATTTACTACCAACTCATGCATCCTGAGGACCCATATCAATAAACTACACTCGACCTATAGAAGCATCAACAACCATTTTCACCAATTAATAGTTGAAACGTAAACCATCATCAACTGATGATACTCATCCCCATGGAGGCCTCCATTTATATTTCTAAACCACCACCATAAATTGTTTTTGTCTATAGGGCCACCAAATGAACTTGAATTTCATTGATGATCATCATGTTCTTCCAATAAACCTCTATGAACATTTCAAAAGTTCACTGAAAAAATCATTATTCCACCACATACATATATTTTAACACTCAACAAAGAGGCCCGTATTTACCTAACATTCCCACTACTGGGTATTTTTCCAAGGAACTATACATCAATGAAACATTCAACCATAATAACTGCTCTAAAAGAAAATTTCACCTTGTAGTGAACACAAATGAATATTTTTTTAACTCAAGGGCCATTCTTTAGATGAAACATACATGAAACAAAGGTTATTAGAAACAATCACCCCAAATTCGAAATAATTATTAAAAATACTTCTCCAAGATAAAATACTTAAAACATAATAAGAAAACCACATCTCATGTGGCCTCCTAAATTCTAGATAACAACTAAAGAACCCATCACTATTTAATCCCTACATTGGATTCCCTGTGGAAATTTTTTTAAACCTTACAAATTTCTTATATTGATCATCTTAAATGTTATTTTCATGGTTTCATATTCTCGGTGTGACAACATATGTTTTGGTGCAAAACACTACATGATTAAACAAATCATCTACAAACCATTCCAAACTCCAAAATATCATCTCTCAGCTACGCCAAGTCATAGAACAACCAACAATAAGAAATATTACTAGTATTATATCAATTAAGCACTATCACCTAGGGTTACCACAACCTTCTTCATTAACTACAACACACCCATTATCATAATGACCATCTCTCATTCCTCTCATAAGACAAAGATCATTTTTGGGGTTGAAATTTAATCTTAAACCTCAAGTGGCAGGTTTTGGATGAACCAAAATTGGTATCCCAACCCAAATGGCCAATACATGGTTAATTTTAATGGTTTATAGAAGGTTCAGTATCACCTGAAAGAATCCTTTTTCTGCACACAATGTTCTGCATACCAAAGGTGACCGGTATTTTTCATGTCTCCCACTAGGGCCAAAAGTATTGATAAGCCCGTCATGTACCCCAGAGTAGGACATCACTCATGAAATAATCACAATGTCAATAGTTCTCATTATGTCTCCAAGGTGATGTCATGATGTTCATGATACATTTATGAGCTACAATGGAAAAATGAAGAAATCATGCACAAAGTCCCTTCCATTCCCAAAGTCTTTTGTACCAATGTCCAAGGATTTCAGCTACAAATGAGTGATCGGCCCCCTCCTTAGAGGAGGATCCCTATGAGATGAAACACTCATACCAAACAAACATGCACTACTCATATGTCATAGCACAAGACCTGGACCTCACAAGGTATATAATCAAGAGCAACAATTTTCATGTGGTCCCGAACATAACTTGGACAATAATTGAGTATTCCTTGTGAAACTCTATTTAATATAGTCTAGGTGTTTGCAAGAAAAACTACCTAATAAAAACCAATATTTTTCGCAATCTCAAATATTTTTTTCAACATCCCTGTAAAGTCTTCACGTACTACCTTTGTGATAGATACCCCAACTCATACAAATAGTGTGTACAAACCTACAAACAATCATGAAATAATTTCATCTTCTCCAAATGGATGTCCTTCATCCCTCAATTGCATCAGTTACCTTACCTACTACTTTTGAGAATGGGTTCTCTAACACCATTTTCTTTTATTCATGGGTAATCTAACATAGACCACATGATTATCCACTCCACCGTGGTAGTTCCATCACCATGACCTCCCCAAAGGTGTTTGATTGATTGTCTTGTATGACCAATTCATAATGATTCAGTCCCCCAACTGCCATTCTGCATGAAATATATCTTCCACACCCAAACGCAAAGATGTACAACATTAAACTACACGAAAATTTCCTCATCACATGACATAAAGATATAGTCTTACCATATGAAATATGTACAAGTTTCACATGTAAGATTGTGATGGAATGACCTTCACACATCCAAGAAATAGGATTCCCTATGTTCCACTTATATGGAATGAGATCCCCTAGACACCTTCCATACATAATCCTTACACTATTTAAACATAGAGAAATCCTTTTGAGAAGGGAAAATTCATAAATAAAACCCAAACCACCCCTCATTGATGATCATTTCGAGATACATCTGTCCTTAAAACATTATGTTGTCCTCCATGAATCAAGAATGTCACTTGAGCTTAAGCTATGAACTCAAACAACATGTATTTTCATCCCAATATTCTAAAAATGATATGTATGAAACCTCCTTGAGGTTAAATCTTAACCATTGGTAAATTTTATGGTTATCCATCCTATGGAACAACTACCTAGATCATCCTCCATTTGGTGTTTTTATCCATTGGTAAACAATACATGTGTGAAACCTCTAATCCTAGAGACATACATCACATACTCATCTCAAGGGGTATTTAGACAATCCATATATATATGAATCAAGTGGAATTCTTATCCATCCATCAATAAACTCATGGTGTTCTTTCCTAGGGACACACCTCCAAGATCAACCTACATTGAGAATTATTGTCCATTGGTAAACTATTAATGTGTGAAACCTTCCCTCTTAGGGACACCCCCCAATCCAACTTTATAGGCACTCTGGTTAAACATATAAATCTAGATCATGGGGTGATATGATATGAACAACATTAATCTGAAATTTTTACCTACTAGGGAAACTCCTCTTTGATCTGCCTCTATAGGGTGTTTTTATCCGTTGAAAAACTATCTAGGTGTGAATCTTACCCATATAGGGGCACGCTTCATCAATTAACCTCAAGGGTAATTCTGATCAACCATCTGGATCAACCTCAAGGTGAATTATAATAGATCCATTAGTAAACCCATGGTTTTCCCTAATAGGGACACCCCTCCTCGATCTACATCCATGGGGAATTCTATTACATTTGTAAACTATCCAGGTGTGACACCTTCTCTCTTGGGGAAACACCTCCCTAATCCACCTCAAGGATAGTTCTTATCATCCTTGGTGATTTTCCTCAATAGGATTTCTGATCCATCCTTTAGTAAAATCATGGTATTATGTTTTATGTAAAAACCTCATGGATTTACCGACAAGAGGTTCTCTGATACATTTGTAAGATATGCATGTGTGACACCTTCCTTCCTAAGAATATACCTCCACAATCCTCTTCAAGGGTCATTCTAATGAACCTTATGGATCTGTATCAGGGGGTGTTTTTATCCATCTATAATCAAAATAATTATGTTACCTCAAAGGGACACACCTCTTAAATCCCCCTCTAGGGGGTGTTAGGATCCATTGGTAAACAATCAATGTGTGACATCATCCCTCCTTGTGACAAAACTCTCTAGTCATCCCTTGTGGGGATTTCTAATTCACAACAGGGTTTCAACCTCCTTAGGGCATTTTGATCCATCCATGTTTTCCCCACATGAAATTTACCATGTTCTAGTCTCCATTTTTTGTTGAAACCAATCCCCGACCCACCTCATCCAAACATTAATATCCATATTCATAGGACATAAAAAGTGTGATGGTACCCCAAACACATACTGCTTGATAAATGTAAGTTTCATGGGTAAAAAATATATAGAAGACTAACTCTCTGTGAATTATTACATTGGGATATTAATGAGATGACTTGGGTTCCATGCCTAATATTCCTCATATGAGATTTCCTACAAAGAGGATGAATACATTTGAATCATACACCCAATGTACACACCTGGAAACTGATTACCAATGTGAATACTATCATCATCGATGGTTTCTTCTCTGTCAATAAGAAAAATGAATTTCAAGACATAATCATGAAATTAACATTTGTCCATAATGATATGTCACCGTGAATGAGTTACATGAACACTAATTAAATCTATGAGGGAGACCCAGACATAAAAAAAATCTACAATTTGTAATCCATGAAAGGAAGAATTTACATCACATCCTCTTATTTCAATCAAAGAGTATAATTTCTCAACAAAAGTGATAAAAATTGATCACCTTATTAAAGTGTGAATGTGGGTTATAAACCAAACTATTTCACATCATGCATTAAAATCAAAAGATGTGTCTTGGTGAAATAATTATAAATAGAAATAGGGAACCCCATATGAAACAATTCTCCTCAACATGGGGGCTAGTAATATTTGAGTCAGCAATAGATTAACATGGAACCAGATTGAAATATCTAGTACTATCTCTCAATAGGAAAATGATTGTCCCAACATAGAATTCACAAAAACATTGGGGTAGTAATCTGTTGGGTCTCCTCAAATTGTATAATTTCCAATGTGGATCATCTTATATTTTAAGAGATTGTATGATTTTGGGGAATTGTGAATCATTTTCTTTTACATGTTATGGAGGATGGATCAAACTACCTTACTAGACCCATGATATTGGAATTCATCCACCCAACAAATTTTGGAACCGGGGATGGATATGTAATTATGTGTCAATCCTACATGATTCCAAAAGATCTGTAACTTACTCTCGACCTTCAATTGTTGGGTACCCACACACCATCTCAACATTGGAGATTTTCGAATGTAGGTTGATCAATTACCATGTTATTTTATTTTAACAGGATGGGGTCATGTACACATGGGAAAAGGCCCTGCTAGGTACTATAGGAATCATCACCTCACCGACAACACCATGTTTTAGGGTAATGCTAAGGAAACCACCCTCCTACCAACATCAAACCGCTTTAGTTATCTATCCTCAGAGTGATCCTATGACTCACTCATACATTAAAGAGGTGGAGGAAATACAGTCACCCTGACCAATACAAAAACTCAAAATACATAATAAAGGGTTCCCACTAGGATTCTTCATCATCAGAAATGGTATGTCCGTCAAGCCCAATAATATGTAATCTTTACCCCTACTCTGCCAACTGAAGTCTGAACAACCTGATGCTAACATCGAGTACATGATTTGGCGAAATGCTGGCAAGGGGTATATTAATCAAGGTCTATTGTTTCCCTTTATACTTCTAGAAAATTATTCTAGTTCAATATAGTAACCACAACATAAAAAAATTCATCTATTTTCATTTGATTTGGATCATGGCCCCAACTGTGTCACAGGTAGGCTGGGTTGACCCTTGAAATCAAGGAAACCACTGACATCCATTATAGGAAAACCCATAATTTTGGGACCAAAGGTAGAGG
This sequence comes from Viscum album, assembly GCA_963277665.1. Classification (NCBI taxonomy): domain Eukaryota; kingdom Viridiplantae; phylum Streptophyta; class Magnoliopsida; order Santalales; family Viscaceae; genus Viscum; species Viscum album. The sequence continues at coordinate 579,135,049 of OY728129.1, read as the reverse complement.
TCATTCTTACCACATCATTGACCATAGAAAAAATCATGATTACTATTTCAAAAACCACTATAGAGGTATTCTCTGCACTCCCACTTTTAAACATGGTGGTCCTCTATGTGTCCATTTTGTACATCATGAAGGTCTTAATCATGATCTGATGAAGCAATACATAGGAATTCCTTGCATTCCTATTCAATAGTGTGGAGGTCCCCCACAATGCTGCAGAAGATCCCTACACTAAATAATCATCCCATGGTATAAGGGATAACACTCACTATTGAAGTCAAAATCATTTGAAACTCAATGTCATGTTCGGCCACATTGACCTATCTGATTTTTAGAAAAGAGATAACTTGGTAATGGAGTTTCCACCATGATCACTAGAGTCATGGGAAAGATCCAAATAATTGATCATTTAAATCATAGAAGGTGATATATATTATATCCCTATATCACTCCATAGGTACAAGCTAGTGGAGGATATTGCGGCTCCCAATTAGGGGATCACAGTTCAATATTCTCTGTCACCTATAGTATCCCACCACTCTACCTCTATCCATGAAATTGTAGGGGTTTTTAGTCTTACATGACTTTTTTAGATGGAGAGAATACTACCGTTTGGCAGATGAGAACTATTGCACATTCACAGGATGTAGTTGTAAACACCCAGTCCTATATAGTCAAGATGATGCGGTTGGTACCACCCTAGAGATATGCCCAGTGAAAAGTGAGAAATTGAGTCACAAAGATAATCCATTATTGGTCAACCATCAGCAACATTTATCAATGTTGATACCACCACCTTTATATCAGTCTACAATGATCGAAGCTTGGAATGATAAAAAACAGTTTCCTTTCTCTAAGCAAGAGGACCTATGAGATGTTATAGTTGTAAACCAATTGTATGTTGTATTTTTTCTACATAAAACCGCCAACATAAACATAATGGAGTCCCTCACCAAGGAAAATTTCATGTGTTTCTGCCATACCATATGGAAAACACTTCATCACACTCTTGATCATTAGATTCCCAACTAAGGAATAAATGGCCACATCAATGAAATAAATCTGCATTAGTGAAAGTTTGTGAGGTCATAACTACGAGTAGATCATAAACTCGAGTTTCTTGGATTCAACTAGAACCTCTATTAGAGATGTGTTAATAGCCTCATAGTGTTCTATTGAATCATAGAAGAGGCATTTATACATGTTGAGATTAGAGGCAAGGGATAGAATGCAGCTCTGCACTTCACCCCTATAATGTGATTGCCTGACTTACCCATCAATGATGTTAATTATACTCTTGTTATAGTTATGAAAAATAGTGTGATGGGGGAATATATTTCATTGGGAATAGAAAATACATTATTATTACCACATATATTATTGTATTTAACCTACGTATTCTCTTGAATATGATTGCATATGAAAATAGGTTTTTCACTTTTGGATTATTTTTTAAAAATGGAATCTTGATTGGTTATGTGAATTTAAAATAGAAATAAATTAAAATAAATATATATACATCAGATGATGTAAGAGAGGAGATGATAGGTTTGAACTAGAACTTATGAAATTTTATCACAATTTAAAATTAATTCCAAAATTTTACTTCTAATAAACAAGTAAGAGGGATAGTCAAATGTTTATTCTCATATCTCCTTTGATAGTTAGGGATAGAGAGGGTATCCCAAGTCAAGTCTCAATTAGTCTACCATCATTCCTAGTTTTTTTGTATTTTAATAAGTACATATGATAAAGTAAGGTAATACCATATTGGGAATTTTTATTCCATAATTAACAATAGATCTCATCAAAATTCCTCACACGTGTTAGCGGTCACCTAACACTCATAATCCAAAACTAATATACTATGAAAAAAATAGATATGAATAAGGTAGAGGTATGTTTTGGATTGTTAACCAAATAGAATCAAAATAATAAATATATCCCTAATGCATTTTCATTTGGTATGAAAAACTAATGTTTGTATTGATATCATAAATAAAATAAAAATAATGATTTAATCTCATTATGATACAAAACACAAACAAAGGTAAATGGTCCAACCTATCCCTTTACCTATCACTCAAAGGAAGTATACCTCTATAGATGTAGGAATTCATATTGATTTTGGAGAGGGGAGACATCGCAGAATAAATAAATGAAAAGAAATAAATGGAATGTAAATCTGTAGTGGGACACCATATATAGAATCTTTACCCTAATAGATTCTAATCAATCCACACCTAGAATATTATTTAGGGAATGAAAGAGGCTTAGAGGTTTTATAATGGTAGATTGATAGGTACACTCTCATAATGGGTTGTTATGAGGCTTATTTATGAATTTTCCATGAAAATCCCATTATAAATTAGTATTTTTGAAATCTCTACCAGAATATAGAAAACATGTATTTGTTTTACACGATGTGTAATGTGTTTGGACATGACATTACTCAATGGGATTAAATTATTCACATACTACAATGATCTATCATTAAACGATGTGTAAATGACATATATGAAATGTAATTTTGATTACTATTTGGTTTCACCCACTTGTTGTTTGGTTCCATATTTCCAAACATTGGGTTTTATGATTGACAATGTTGAATCATTAATATATAATAAAAAACCTATTGTCACTCCCAGCCACTTCATGGGAAGGAAAGAAGTTGTTTTAGGGTCATAATATTTATTTCTTTTTTATAATTTAGGATAAATTTTTTCATCCTATAATTAAATATTTAAACAATCATTTTTTGGGATGTATAATCAATTATTCCACATAAACATTAAATTTTATATCAAAAAACACATGCATTAAATGGTAATTTAGTCTGTACATTAGACCAACTTTTACTCATACATGTAATATCAACATAAATAAAATAATAAAATCATATTATAAATGATAAATTTTAAACAAAATAGAAAGATTATCAATGGGAGTCAAATTTTCAATATTCATATAAAACATCAACTAAAATTCAATGTATTCCAATAAAATAATCAACCAATGTATTTTTCATATTCCCATTTTGAATTGGTGGGCCAGATCCTCTCATATATTCATATATAAAAAATAATAATATTCAAACATCCCATGTCATGATTTACCACACAATGTACTCTTCTCTCCTATCACTCATGATAAAAATTCATGTATAGATATGCTCATATCATGAGTACATGCCACTTTTCCATAGAAATGTAATGGAACTAATTTTTAATATAAATATTAATTCACATTAAATGATGTGGGATTTACAAAAAGGTATAGTTTAATATTAGGATTAGGGTTGATAAGATTTATGTTGAAAAATTTAAGGCTAAAAAAGAGGGTTATCTATAATGAATATTGAAAGATTCCAAAATTAAATTGATATGAATGTTTCCCCAATAAAATGAAATCTCCAACTTCTTAAAACATAGTATAAGGTCATGATAAGTGTATATATGATGACATAGTTCCACCTTCATGATTTTTTCTTTTATTTCCATCTAAATCATTATGCTTCAAAAAAATCACATCCACCACCTAACCACATACGATTGACATGTAATGGAGATTTATGATGTTTCAAAAACATAATTCATTTTTCATTTTTTTTGATTTTTTCATTTTTTATGAAGGAAAAATAATAATTAAATTTTATGAAACATTATATCTTCCATATAACAACATTATAATACCCACATGTTTTCAATATAATGCAATATATACCATCTTCCCTGAATTCCAACTCACCCACACTTTAATCATAAAACACCATGCAATATAAATAGTGCCACATGGGAATATATAAAAACATTTTTTTGATTTTGCTCATTCCATGTGACATCATTATTAGAATCATTGGGTGATCATGGATAAATTTCATTGTGGGTCCAACGATATGGGAATATAAAACATTTCATCACTTATTTTAAATGTGATTTAGCGCAATCATGACTTTGAAAAGTTCAACTAAATGTTCTAGTAGGATGAATGATGCAAGATCATTAAAAAATATAGTTAATTAAAAAAGAAGTATTTTTCAATAGAGATACACTAAGGAATGGAATTATTTTTGTAAAATTAGTTATTTTATAAAATTATAATAGAAAATCAGCCCAAATAAATTTTTTATTTTCATATTGTAAAAATTGTTTGGATATTTCACTTGTTTATATCAACTAATCTAATAAAATAAAGAGTAATTAATTAAATATCCATGAATCACTCTAAATTTTCAATTCCATAATTTACTTATTCAATATTGTTTACATTGAAATATAAAATTTGACATCATGTGGTTACTATGAAATTCAGGTCCCCTAGATCAGTCATGTTAAAAAAAATAGATGACTCTTAGCATGAATATTTATTTTAATGTTCATTAGTATATTTTCAATAAATTAACATATTTAATTAGTAATATAATGAATGTAAAATAAAACACCCCTTAACAAAGATGCTTCCACTGAGTTGTGCATGTCATATTCATTCAGTTATGTTTTATATCACTATCATGAAATGTAAACATTTCATGATTTCTGTTCTATTTAGTTTCAACATTTTTTAGCCTTTAAAATTATTCAATAATTGTCCTAAAAATAATAATAAAAAACAAAATTTAACATAGGAATGTTCAATCATTCTATAATTAGACTGATGGGAGGAGTGGACAAAGGAAGAAAGTGTGTGTTGCCTCCCAAATGTGATATTGTATAACATCATGGTATCGACATAGAAGTTGAATTTAAAAAAATACAAGATAAGAATAATCCATCCCCCAAACATAAATAATGTATTGTTCTTAATGTATTGAAATTTATGGTTCATGTAACATGATAAAAAATTGAATTTTTTTATTTAGTCAATGGTAATAAAAATAAGAAACATGACGGGTTATTAGTGGTAATGATGGTGAAGGAGTGTAATATTCTCTACTAGTTCATGAAGTATGGTCCCATGTAATGTTTTCACCATTTTTTCATTTATAATTTATGTGATTCTTCCTCATATTTCATTCCCATTGGAATGAAATTTCCCATTCATCAATTTGAGTTTGGAGTTGTATAGTAGTAGTGGTTCTTTGGGATTGATGGTTTTGGATGAATTATTTTATCAAAGGAAGTCCTTGTTTTATATTTGTAAATATTTTTTTTTCAAAATATTCTCCCTTTTATAACTCTAAGACATGTACCTGCAATTTCATTTCATATAAATTCTATCGAGGTCTAGATTCATCTGCCACAATGCCCTATAGTCATTTTATTGAAATTATTTTGGGTGGTGGTATCTATTCCCATAAATTAATCTAAAGGGGCACGTTCATATGGATTTTGTATTGGGAGTACTATATGTCCAAATTTTTTATTCAAAATATGTTCTCCAGTCTTTCCTATTAGTATTTACAATATTTTTTACATATTTTTGTTTAATTATCTATTGGAAACTTATGCTTGCCCATATTTCTAATGATGATACATGGTTGATGTCTTTTGGTTCATACCATATAGTTTTATTAATTCTTACAACTTCCTATTTGATAAGTGGGTCCCTTGGACATTAATTATGGCACGTTTTACCCCTTACTTACAAAATATGTTAGTCCTGACAAAATGAAAAAATAATTTTCATTGTAAGAACTAGTGGATTTTTCTTCAACCCATTTTGAAATATAATATACACCAAGTAGAACATATGAATAACCAAATGACACATGAAATGGTGTGATGATCTATATTCCAATTCCTTCAAAAAATTTATAGTGTAATTCGGTTTTGGGTTGTCTCTTTTCTCTTGGACATATTTCTAGAAAATAAACATTATTCACATTTTTATCAAAATTCATGTGCATATTTAAATAATATGGGACATTTAATTCTAGATTCAAATACATTCTTATATGTCCTCTATGATCTAAAATGGACTCCATAAGCTAATTTATGGTATAATTTCAAAACTTATGCAATTTCAATTTCAGGTAAACCCCTTCTAATTTCATGATTATTGAATATATTCCAGAGAATTGGTTCATAGAAAATATAAAATAATGAGTGAGGGTTATATTTTTTTACTATTTAGAGTAAATGATATATGGTACCTAAGAATAAACCATAAAATTTACCATTTTTTTGTACCATGTCACTATTAGTTATATGATTTCATGTTTTCCTCCTCAGAGATGATCATTGAGTGGGATCTAAAATGTTGTCTCTAATTTAGTGATGTGAGGAAGTCTAGTTAGATGATTTTCCACATGATTTTTGGTTCCCTTTCTATCCTTGATCCCATAGTGAAACACTTTTTATCTCGACATCCATGTCAACAATTGTCTTAATTATATAACTGTGCGATGAAGGATTAGAAAAACACAATTTTAGTTCCCCATAGATATGATAGGAATTTATCTAGTGAAAATACAACGTCAAGGAACTACTTTACAATAGTTGTGTAGTTTATCGATGTGTAATATGATTTCCTTGATGTCTATTGAATGACTTGAGGATAATATAATTTATTATGGAAAATGAATCTCCCTCAACATGATTTGATGTTTTGCAATGTAACTTGAAAGGGCTGTCCATGATGGGTGGTTTCATTATTGGAGGTTTGACTAACATTTTCTTCAATTCATCAAGTTCATTAGTTTATGAATAATCCATATTAAATTCGGTTACCATCAGAAAAAATCATGAGATAGGGAGAGAAATATTACTAAAATATGTTATGACTCTTATGTGAAAAAATGACCAAACTAAATAAGAACGAACAATTATTACATAGACTGAATTTTGAAAAGAATTTATTACATAAATTTTTATATATCAACCTAAACCCATTTCTATGAATTTTTTTTCCACAACAAAAGTTCCTCTACATCCATGAAATAACTTTTTTAAAAATTTAATACAAGACTCTTCTAAATAAATTTTTTAAATACTTTTTACAAATTTCCTATGAAATGGTCTAATAAATTACTTAATAATTGGAAATCATCAATAAGTACCTCCAACAAGTCATCAATAAGATCTATGAAAATACTCACAACACAACATTGAAATTTAAGCAGTGTGTTTAATAGCCTAAAATTAATCCTCATTTAGGTTAAGGACACAAAATTATAATTGGTGGCCATCTTTTCGCGGTCTTTGGGTTCTGTTGGTACCTAAATATATCCTCATAAACTATATAAAAATATGTAATGGTGTATTATAAGAAATATTTTTGTCATTTCTTCTGTGAATGGGATAGGGATGTGGTCCCCCTGACTAAAATGATTCTACAGTCATTAATATATACACACTGTTTAGATATTTTAAACTCTCATGGGGATAAGTTCATTGTATTAATTTTAAAAAATGGTAAAGAAAATTTTCTTTGGGACCACATGAATAGGGATGGAAACATAAGAATGTGAGATTTGGTGAATGATATCAACTGCAAGTAATTTATATATTTATTTGTTAAAACCCTAGAATATGGTGGTATTAATCATTCAATAAGGAATTTTAACTAGTTGGGAATCAAATTATAAAAAAACAATGAGAGGAATATTTGGGATTGTCTCTAGGTATATCACCTAAGATTCATCCTTTTTCTTGGACATTTCTTTTGAGAAGATCAATCAGTGTTTGTTATTTGGAATGGGAAGGATATTTTAAATAAAAACTATTAATTTATGTCTATAAAAATTATAGGAGTACTTCAAGTCATTTGAAAACTGTTTTATCTCTATACTCAAGGGTTGTTTAAGGGATGATGTTTCATTGAGTTTTCCTAAAAAAAGGTTGGATTCTATGGTATCATGAAATCCTCGCATAATAGATCATCAAAATATTTATAATTTACCAATTCCTCTAACATTTGATTATGATTTTTTCTATGGGAATTGGAATTTTCAAATGAAAATTACTCTCATAATGATAAGAAGTCAGGAATAAAACATAAATATTCAATTTGTTATATACCTTCTTCATAGGATATCACAATAAGTAAGTGACTATTAGATGTATATTTTATTACATAACTAGTTTTGTAGTTCATTAAACAATATCCATGTTCCATATTGAGTTTTCCTTTATAGACATTGATGATGGTCTGCACTGTTTAAAAAAATGTCTCCCCAAGATGATGGGAGAGTCACTCAGTATTCTACATCTTTCATTGTGAGGAAATAAAAGTCTACTATAATGATCAATCTACATACTTTTATGAGTCAATCTTAAGAAACTCAATCTACTTTCACAGTAGATCTGTTTTCTAACTGTAACACCAATAAATTTGGATTTAGTTCTCTAATCTACAAATATGGAAATACTATGTGAGGAATATATTTTATTGAGGCTCCCAAATTTCATAATTCCTCAGTAAAAATAAAAACACCAATGTTATAAGATATATTTAATTTCCCAGATCATGACATTTTTTCGGTACTGGGGGTGTTATCTGTGCTAGGTTGCTTTTACGTAAGCTGATTCTATCATTTCCTTCCACTTACCTTCTTTTTTTCATATCTCTTTAATCAACATCGTATGTGTTTGGACTTTTTAGGTACAATCTAGATGTAATTTTGTTGATTTAAACATTCTCAAAGGTTCCCTGAATTTCCTAATAAATTATATCATCTTCACCATTCCTCGAAAAAACCAATGTAGAAGGTAATGGTTCTTGGATGTCATTTTTCTCCCTTTGTTATTTCAAAAAAGAAGTTTTTTTACTTTTCTTTCAGAACCACAGATTTTTATATTCATGCTACTTATCCACATATATTTTTATATATCAGTGTATCTTAATTAATCTTCTTAGATTCGTAATAATTGTGTGGTTCAGGTGGTGGTAGCTCCTTACTACTATATGTTGTAATTACTGTATTGTTTTCCTTAATATTTTGAACTATATGTGTGGTTATTTTTTCTTGATAATGTCTATAAAAGTTCGAAAATGATTTTTTATCTTGTTAATTTTATTTACCAGTCCTAAAAATTTGGTCTTTAGATGACACTCTTCAGTTTCTAGTAATCTTGTGTAGGTATGACTATAATTTTTTCATAGGAAAAGTTGTGTTTAAAATCTTTTTTTATTGGAAGGGTTATTTGTATGATTCTTATAATGGCGGGGGTTCAAGTGTTAATATTGAAAATGAGTTATATATCAGTATAATTGGATTTCATATCCCTTTTGGGTTTGGGGTAGATATGTATTATTTATTTGGGATTTCATTTTATGATACCTTTCAACACAAGTTTCTACACCCTAAACTACTAGGCACTAGTCAGTGTAATGATAAGTAGAAAATTATTAACCACCTACCTGAGTCATGACTTATTTTTACTGTATTTGTTTCATAACTATTTTTTCACTAACCTACTAATTTTTTCCACATTATTTTTTAATTATATCTTTTGAATGTTTTGTCCTCACCTTTAGGGATTCCCCTTGTTCCTGAACTTCTTGATCCAAATTATTTTTTATTTTATGCAATTGTCTCAATATGAAACATGGATACTTCCTAGTGAATTCATAATTAGTTCTCCTATAGATGAGGTGTATAACATATATTGGTCATTTTGGGCTGTCCTTATTATAAAAACACAAGGAATTGGTTCTCTTTAATTTCATGGTGTCAGGAGATTGCAAATAGATTATGAAAATGTTCTTAGTATTAGTAGAGAGTATCTTGAGTCGATTGATGTATGATGTAATTTTTTTTATTTTTTAGGCTCTATGATGTGGGGAAGAATATTTATAAGAAGAATATTTTATGATTTACCTAATTTCTTATATTCCCCAATTATATATTTTACAACCTTTCCATATCATATTATAAATGTAAGAAGCAGAATTCCTTCCACTTTATGTTCTTATCCACAATGCATTAGGGATTAAGGATGTAGAAGACACTGGTGACCTCTTGGATTTGTTTATTTTAGTCTTTATATATTGGTCTATGAAATATTGGATGAACATGGATGATGGTAATTCAAATTTCAAAACCATCTTCTATGGTTTGGATAGAGAGTTGGTTAATTTTAATAGAAAATTGAGGTGCAAATATGTCAGCTGATGTGTGGGCAGAATTTCTATTCATTTTTTTATATTACAAGTAAAAAATGAAAGTTTTAATTGAATTCAAAAGTTTGATTTCTTAAAATTCTTCTTCTTTATTTGTTATTATGAGTAGATAAAGTGTTATTCTATTTCTGGATCAAAATCAATTAAATTGTTAGTTGAATTATGATTCATTTAATTTTTTTATTTTAGATGTTTTGATGAACTACATCTCCAAAAATTGTGATATGTTTGACACATTCTTATCATGGAGCTTGAAAAATCACAAATATATTATTATTAATTATAGTGTATCAGTTTTCCAAGGTAGTCTTTTGAATGGGAGTGTACAGATAAACCAGTTTTACAATTTTTGTTGATTAAAAAAAATTATATTTGATTGGTTTAAGAAATTAATCACAGAAAAAAATTTAAATATATTGATTTAATATAGATTATGAATGTTATGGTAAATTTAGTATTTTCATGACCTTATGAAATTTTTTAATAGCTTAAATTTAATTCCCTGGTAACTCTCCACTAAATTGTTAAAAGGTAGAGTCATATTTTGATTCATACCTCTCCATTTGAATCTGAGGATGGTGAGGGTATCCCAAATCAAGTATCTATCGATATGACCATATTCAGAAATTTTTAGAAATGGAAATATTCCTTTTTATTAATTATATAAATCCTAAACTATGAATTGTTATTCCCTAATTAACAATAGATCCCATTACAATATCCCTCACATGTTGGCAATCATCGAACACTCACAGTGAAACCATAAAATATTCTAAAGGTAATATATAAGTATAGAGTGGAGTGATATTTCAAACCATTATACCAGTAAAATATAAATATTGAACCTAACCCTAAGGAAATAACATTCAATATTGAAAAATGAATTGAGATTTCATACCTAAACAGAAATAATAAAAAATTTAATATCATTAAGGTAAAAAATTAAAACAATGACCAAAGGTAATAGTTAACCCATTTTAGATCACTCGATAGAACAACCAATCCATGTATGTGGTTATTTAGTTGATTAAAGAGATGGGGGACATCAAGAAATAGTAAAAATATAAAATAAATGAAGGAATGTAAATCTGTAGTAGCCGATTGTCCATAACCTTTTTTCCTAATTGATACTCTTCAGTCGACCCCTGCCATTTTATTTAGAGTCATGGAAGAGGATTTGAGGTTTTATAATGTTCCATTAATGGATAACCCCTCATAATGGGTCATTGAATTACATATTTAAATATATGTTTATCAAAATCATGTCATAAATTAGTATTTCAGTAATTATTATGAGAATTTATAGGTCTCATAATATTTTTACAAGCTGTGTAATGTTTGGGGCCATTACCATTTTCCATGTAGCGGGATTTCCAAATCACACAATCCCCTATAGTTATGAATCATGTAAATTACTTAAACATTTTGTAGTGTTTCTTCAAATTAGCTTTCACCATATTTTAGTCCAGTTCCACATTTTCGAGCTTTGTGTTTGGAATATGACTATGTTGTATCTTCACTATATGTTAAAAAATATAGTGTCACACCCTACCACATTGTGGGGTGGAACCCAGTGGTTATTGAGTACAAATATCAATCCATTTTTCACCTATCTAATAAATCTTTTTCATCCACCTCAATATATAAAAAATCAAATTTTAGAAATATTAATCATGGAATTTATAGAATGTACTGTTTCATTTCCAGCAATACATGTATGAAATGGATTTTTCAGTAATCCCAAACCCACCAGAGGATCAATGTTTTAAGGACACTAATGATGAGTGTGATGGGTAAAACACACCCCATAGGGAATGAAAGAACCAACAAGACCCTCGTATTGTTATATAAACATGTGTAGAATATGTAGGCACCCAGCGTTGAGGATCCCTTGAATGAGACACATTCAACCTGACCACCCCATGTTCAAGGAAAAAATAATTAAAAGACCTCTAATATTTCTGAAAATGAATCAAAATAATACTCAGATACCACTGTAGCCAGATTTCACTAAAAGTTCAATAAGAATAGAATGATAAAAAAATGAACACCTTACAAATCGATTACTTAATTACGACATAGTTCGACGAGACAAGATTTCTATTCTAGTGGGGAAGCATGTTATCAATGGAAATCTACCACCATCCATGCTTGGTAAACCAACATATCCCAAAAGATATAATGTGAGAGTACATATAAGGTGACCAATGTATGAGTCACAAAACATTCTCAATCAGTATAATTACCTTCCTTGGGATCCAGATCATGTGGCATAAACAAGTTATGAGTCTTCTTACTGATTTGATAATCCTTTCAACTGATTGTTGGTTCGTAATAATTTTCATGAAATAGGACCCTTCTGTGATGATTTTATAGAAACTCTCACCGCTCTTCATAATTTCATAAGGGCATGATAATTGTAATCCCACCCAATGGAATGTCGTATCCTGAGTGGATGGATGACATGCGAGCATGATGAGACATTGGAAACCATAGTTTTTCCCCATTCAATGGGATGGGTGTCCTATTACCGCATTTTTACCACTATCTATGAATGTGTGGACCCATTTATGGAACCCTATATTAGAGAGAGAGACTATGAATCTTCGGAATTTCCTTATATAATTTGAAGGACATAAATTTATATGGTACAATCAGTTTCATATAGGGTTCGTCACTGGTTGGACAAAACATTTCAGAATGTTCAATTACTAGTTCACGTATACCACGAACAGTAATATTTTTCATGAACTCTTTAATTGAATCAAAAAAGACTAATGAGTGCGTCACATATGTTGTCACCCGGTGGAGAGTCCTCACAAACAAACTCGACATGCCGCTGACTCAAGAAGAGATGCTAACAATGTTCATGGTGAATGAAAATGCTACATTATTCCCTAAACATATCACCCGCAATATTCTATGAGGGTTATATTTTTTTTTGATAATCCCATTATCTAGATAAATCCTTTCAACAAGATAATAAAGTGTGCAAACTACATCTTCTATCTTCAGGGAGAAGACATGAGTTCAAATAGAGGACCCCAATCATTTTTAATTGACATAAGTTTTCTAGAAGATCATTTTCATATAAAGTATCCCTACCATTTGCATCCATCTATATAACATAATCATACAAAACTGCCATTCCTAGAACAGCTGCCTATAGAATAAAATGTGGCTCTAGAACCTCATTATGTCAAGGCTCCCAGATCTCCCATCTTGGGTATAAGGAACAAGACATATTCTTTCAAGTATGAATAGGCCTCATGTTATCTCATTTGTTCCCTGAATAAAAATATTCTAATTCTCAATGAGTTAATGAGGACTGTAGAATCCAGACACATTGACCACCATGACCATTACACTTACCCCATGATCTTTTGACATAGCACAATAGAATGACATGCATTTTCGAATTACCTTCATGATAATGTGGATAATTTTTTGTTTAAGTAATGTAATGTCTTCAAACATGTGTCACATATCAATTTTGAGATTTTTATAAAAAATTATTGTTTATTTTAATGGAATAAGGACTGTTGTAGTGGGACTAATAATTATGATGACTGGAAGGTTCATAGTAAATTCACTCACTCCCGCAGTGTCATCCTCACATGCTTGGGTAGGCATGAACATCATAATGACAGCATTACATCACTAGATATTGTGTCCTCGTCTACATTATAGCCCTCTATATCCCAATATAATAGGTTCTTCAGGGAATGGTATACGTGATTCCCCCACCAAAATTGATTCCTTGTCATACTGTCATAGATTTTGTTCCTTTTTTAGTTGGTTTTCACACCTAGAATATTCCCTATATTAAAATACCCATATATTAATGAAAATAATTATTCCTCTAAAAACACCATCAAGTTAGTAGGTCACTTCCCAGTTCCTGATAGTGTGGAATTCCCAAAGGACCCCCTGAGGGCCTTCAACCAACTCCAACAATATAGAGGTTGAGGAAACCATTGCCACTAGAAGTCATAGGAGGTCACCTCAAACCAAACTATTCAAAAAATTGAGACTGTGTAGTATGATGTGAATAGAGATCAATGGGAATTTTCCATATATAATGTTCAATTAGATACACTACTTTTGTAGTCCCAGTTAACTGATTGAGAAGATAATTTGTATTTGACCTTTTTAACAAAATGAAAATATCATCCACGACCACATCATGATTGGCCATGTATAGCTAATGTCAATACTTATCCATCCATTAGTTAGCTAATAGTTCTTTAGGATGAACTATCCAATTAGAATAATTATATTTATTATACCATACATGACCCATTTTTAGAACCATTAAGATCTAGAAGGCATCCCTCCAAGGATAATCCACATACTAGTAGAATCAAGACATTGGTGAGCATGTAAGACATACTGAATCACCTTACCAAAATACTTACATGAAGATTCATCTTCAATGACCCTCTATGGTTGAATGAAATGTGTGATTCCATTTCCATTTTATTTTAATACCCCATCCTATTTTAGTGGAGGTTTCTACCAATAAATCCAACTACATAAAAGAGATCAAGAAAGAATAATTCCAAGCTATCATCTCATTATCTAGAGAGTATGAGGGAGCCATCATGTAGGGGTATATTTTTCCATTGTACACCAAAAGAAATTTTAGTAACATTGATATATGTAATTTACTATTTAAAATAGGTTCTATGATTAAACACAACCCAATCCAGATGCACCACAAGCTATGTATAACTGATAAAGAGTATACTTCCTCCATCATGAAGATTTACTGTTTTGATAGGACTAAGAAATGACCATGTGGAAAGATTCAATTGATTTCATAGTTCTGAGACATGATATAAATCACTAAATAAATTGTGTTCTCATAGAAAATAGCCTACAACACTCTATTGGATATTCCCTTCCTTGATCATCATGCGACAGTACCCTACCCATATCACCAGTTCCAAAAATACACCCTCAGGGATCGAGTAGGGGTATTTCAGGGTGATTCATACCCCTTTAACATATATTAAGCCACTAAATGAACATCATATATTAAAATAGTGAGAGGGAAAAATTAGTTTAATGGGGTTGAGCTCAAAACCACTACTACCAGTCCATGTGTTGATCTAGATGATGACTTCATTATCCCAATTCATCAGTTGGAAGCCAAAATGTCAGAATTTGGAGGTTTCATCATTATTTAAGATAAATGTAAATAGAATACCTAAAAAAGAACCATATGAAAACTATCTATTATTATTAAATTGGATATTCCTTTCTTATACCTGAACCCCATACCTTTATGTGGTATTGAGAGGTTTTCCCCATGGACATAATTTCATGATATTCCTGCATGTTACATAGGGTAGTGTTGAACCAATGGAATCTAACTCCCCACCATCATATTGACATCAAGAATGGATCTTTTGGTAAAAGGCTTGATGGAATTGGATCCATGACCATTTTCACAATGGTTTTAAAATGGAAGGAGTCCCTTGGATGAGCTTTTGTGCATACCAATATAGGATCCAATGCTCCCATCGAATCAGTTGTCTTAGATAATCCTCATAACACTGATTCACCTCTCTTGGATGAAAGAAAAGATTTTGAAGATGATATATTGGTATTCAAAGGGGGAAAATCCACCACCATTGATGAGTTGATTCAGGTGAAATTTTGAATTGATGAATATATGGGGCCAACACTCATCAATGAATCCATACACCTAAAGGAGAAGACGTTGAGCATGACTTTACTAAAATATTATCATGATTTCTTTTATTGGATACATAATTATAGGGTAATACTAGACCCTTAGGTTTACTTTTAAGAATATTGGTCTCCTAGGAAGTCATCATAGATTCCCCCCTTGAAACATAACCCTTCCAAAGGTGTTATGGACGATGTGGAGGTTAACAAGGTTATCCTAGAAGACATCATTTGGGAGGCTTAGTACGGAAAGTGGATAACTAATATCATACAAATCATGAATAAGATTACAAATATCATTTTCTATATCAAAATTTGGGATCTCATCTGCCATTGTCTGAAGTATAATTTTTTGTTTCCAGTGACAGAGATGTTGATCGATGAAACAGATAAGATCCATGATATCTCTTCGATGGAGGGAGATTTCATGTTTCAAAAAATATATATGGCCCCTAAGTATGAAGAATATACAAATTTATTTGTGAAATAATTGATATTATTATATCAGGTGATTATATTTTCCTTGAGGAATGTATGACCCACTAACCATTTCGCCATGCACCACATCTTATAACTGGTTCATGGGGTGTTGGTGGATTGCTACATGGACAACATTATTGTAAAATTCCACCAGTGTCAAGATCTTCTCAAAGACCAGGTGAAAGTATTTGGACTTCTTCACTCACAACATTTGAAGATGAACACTTTGAATTATTTATTTAGGGATACCTCAAATTTCTTTCTTGTCTTCATTGTCATATAGAGAGGAATCAAAATAAACCTAGAGAAGATCAAATAAATCATTGATATTCTTCCTCTATAATTGTCCTCTAGTTGATTTGTGGCCATGAAGACCACAAATCCAACATATTCAGATTCATTGTGAATTTGGAATAAAGTTATAGGTCATTTTCAAGGATCATATAGAATGGAAAAATCTACTAGTTTGATAAAGAGTGATAGAATATCTTTATGGAAATAAAGTAACAACTTCTATAGAGTTTGGTAATGATTCCACCTATCTCATAAAAATCATACAGTACTCTATGTGACTACCTAAGAATATCCCATTATATCCCTTATCTCTTAGTAGAATAATGTGTGTAGAGAAAATAATTTATACTATCTAAGTTGCATTCTCTAGGACAGAGAGACTAGACACTCCTCTATTGAGAAGTGATGCATCACACTAGTTTTTTTAGTTCATGGGATATGGCATTATTTTTAGCATCATGTCATATTTCTAGTGTCACTTGTGGATCTGATGAAGTACATCCTTGAATACCCCATGCTGATGGGACTATTTTCATGTTGGGTAGTGATCCTTTTTTATTTTGACATCAGCTTCATTCTAGAGTAATATTTCATGTTTTAGGCTATGTAAGATATTCTGGTAAACCATACGACACATAAATAACTACCCCTAGATTTTGATTTTCTATATAAAGATATCCTCTCAGTAAACAATTTCATTTCATGATGGTGGATTCATTTTGAATGATCCTAAATGAGCCTAACTTGTATAATTTTTAATAACCCCAAACTCAATGGAGTATTCCTCGAGATAATCTTTAACATGCAGTCATAGGTTGCCCTTCTATACACATTTCTTCTATCATAAGGCTACCAAAAAATATAATGAAGTGTATGGGGTTCTAATTATATTTATTGATCTATCCCTTGATATTGATTTTCCCCACATTCATGTGAAGGAAGCCTCTAAATAGGTCATCAAATATAATTATGGTGACTATATCATTAAAAAACTAGATCTTGTCCCCTTTATAGAGCACAATCATCAGTTGATGGCCATGTTCTATTCTCTCCCAAAGGTGATTCATGCCCCTAAGTCTTCAATTTGAAGATTTGATTCTTCAAATAGCTTATCCATGTAATAGGATGTTCGCAAATATGATGCATAGTTTATTCATGTGGAACATTAAAGATTCACGCTCTATTTATTCCATTTTATGATGATAAGTATATGTTAGACCCATTGATTGTATGTTATCCTACATCATGAATGTTAGGTTCCCCTATTTCATAGGAATCTTTCATCTAGACAACTCATTCGATTTAGTATGTCTACTATTTAATTATCCCCCAAGATAGGTCTACGAATGAGCTAATATATGGTTGTAAATAAAATTTCATCTTTGAGGGAGGGATTCTCCTTGATTAGACTCTCTAAAAACATAGGTTTGATGGAGATATGATCTATTATGTACAAGAATATGTGATTCACAAGGTTACAAAGTATGTTTTTGTTAGGTATTATAGGGATCATCAAGTGTATTTAAAGATCCCCAAACATATTTGGAGGTTGGGTAAATTCAATCCAAACATGGTCCATTACTACAATGAGTTTTCCAAGAGGGTCCCCATATTTAGGATCCATGATAACATTATGCCACAAATTATACATTTACACCATATGAAAAAGTATTTTGGACCCTATTTGGTATAGGGGCTTGAAGTTGTGGGCCCTTATCCACTACAGACAATTCAACGTAGCTTGTTAATTCATTAAATTATTGATTTATTCATCATGTTGGATGATCTTCTTCCCCTCAAGGAAGCCATGAATCAATCAAATATCGAATTCAAGATCACCCACATTATCTCTCAGTTTTAATTCCCTCAAACAATTCTTACCCACAACAACACCAACTTACATTGTATATAGTTGAAAAGGTTGTATCCCAAGTACTACATCTAGTCAAAGTATAGCTCACACTACCAAATGTGAAAAAATGAATATATTTAGGTATTAAACATGACTATATCTAATATTTTGCAGAAGATAGTGGGAAATAACATGAAGGTTTTTTTTGGAAAATCTATCCAATGCCCTTTGGGATTATTGGAAACTGACTCAAACTCCATCAAGGTGAACCTATATTGTGTAGTATTAAGAATATAAGATACTATTTCCATCAAGTTCTAGTTTCCATCAATCTTAATAGTTTTCTATGATAAGAAGACTCCATAAAAACTGAAGAGGTCCATCTAGAGGTGATGTAATCCATTAAATAAAATAGGCTCCAGGACATGAAAAATACTAATAGGTAATAGAAAATAATAGAAAGAGAATTCAGAAATATTGTCTTTCTCTCATCTTTTCTTCAGGGTAACATAGTATTAGCTCTCAGAACACTGATTGTACCCTGTAAGAAGTTTCCAATGTAATAGCCTATATAGGAAGGGCCTCACATCACTCATTATTCCATTTCCTATAGTTCATACTCATTGATCACCATGGATTGATAGTGTATTACAACTCAAAAAAATTCCCAGTTCCTTTATAAGTACATCACATAAAAAGAGAAAAATCTCAAAACTATATGAACTCAAATTGAGAGCCTAGGGAAAACCATCACAAATTTATACTATTTTTGTGTCAACATAGTGAATATGTTTTGATGATTAGTAACTAGAATCCCATTTCCTAGAAGAAGGAATATAATCTATGTGGTAGTTCATCCTGGGAATGTGTTGTGTAGTGTTAGCCACCATGGTTATCATTCATGTCTGGTTATTCCTGTTGGGCCCATATATCACTTTGGGTTTGAATACTCACCCTCTAGTAAAAACATAATGACCTTATACAAATATCACCAAATATCAAAACACTATGATCTTAAACATGGTGCCAAAGTATAGTCACAATGACATTTAACTATATGTTGGTCTGCCATGGGAACATGTTGTGCGGTGCAAGACACCTTGGTCCTCATTCACATCATGTTTTTTCTTATTATACAACTCATATCACTTTAGTTTGGAATACCAAACCCCTGAAAAAAATATATGACCACAAACTAATATCACTATGTGCCAAACATTTATACCTTAATTCAAGATCCCAAAGTCCACACATTGTCGCGTTATATTGTTTGCGGGTCTCCATATGAATTTATTGTTTGGTGAGGGGATTATTTGGTCCTTATTCATGTTGGTAATGAAACTTTTCTATATTAAACAAATTCACTTGGGATGCCCATAAATGGTCTAAGCTCTAGGAACATTAAATAAAATCCCATGGTCTAATACTTATGACATTAAAAAGATATACACATTATGGTCTGTGAAGCATGACATTAAACTATCAAAAATAGATCCATACGTTATGAGATTAAACTATTTTCATTCCCTATATATATAATTATATGAATTTAACTAGTAAATCATGATGTCTTCAATACATGATGTTAAAACAATAATTATACCTCCTATGAAATCATGATTCCTTTTAGTAAGAGATATTTTTACACCATGTCAAATCGGGATGCCTCATACGATATTTATGTGATGGGAAAAATCATACCCTATTCTCGAAACATGGTATTCAACATAATAACCACATCATTTTTTATATTCCCTCTCGATATAGGATCTCCTCTACTAGAGTCATTTTTCTACCATGTAACAATATGGTATCTATGGTTAAATATCCCTTAAATGTCTCATAGGGTTCGTTCCATGTATAATACCATGAAACTACCTTGTCC
Organism: Viscum album; assembly: GCA_963277665.1. Taxonomy (NCBI): domain Eukaryota; kingdom Viridiplantae; phylum Streptophyta; class Magnoliopsida; order Santalales; family Viscaceae; genus Viscum; species Viscum album. The sequence continues at coordinate 579,114,782 of OY728129.1, read as the reverse complement.
CATTAGAGGGAGATGATTCCCTCAGATCATGATAGGACGATGAAAACAAAATTCTTTATATGTATAGGACCAACAACATCCTCAGTGCTTGAAGATAAATTGCAGTCTTGCACTAGCCAAGCCAAGAATACATCCAAATAAGTGATGATTTTACCATGTATAAAATAAGGCTTCCCATTATTTAAAATATAGGATGATAAAACAATTACATCATCTTCAAATGCTGTTAGAATATTTCTTTACTATATATAAATTCTATATTACTGAAATCCATTTATGAGAAGATCCAATACCCCCATTTGAGAGGGTATCTCTCAACCAACAATCGATTTATACCAAGATATGTTTCAAAACAAATAGTGGATTGATTATCAAACTCTTGGGATGTATAGTACTACCTAGATATATTATCAAGGGTCCTTCACCTTAGCCAAATCATCATGATACTTTTTCCTTCCATAATATTAGGGACCAAACATTATGTACACAAACTAAATCCATGGTCGAAGATGTATGACCCTAAATATTATTCAAGAAGCTCCTTAAATTTTCATTGATGGAATGAATTTTCATTCCCTCACTCGCATAGGGTAAATACTATTTTTTGCAACAAAAAACACTTTCTAGGATACCATGATCTGAAATATATGACTGTAAACTAATAGAAAAGACTAAATCCAATCATAATGACCTTTAATTATGTCTGGAATATTTCATGATTGTTTTGTGAATCATCATGTGTCATCCAAGTCTCCTTCATTCAGACTAGGTAATAATAATTTTTTTCCACACACATTCCTTTGAGACACACCCCATTTATCCAATAATTATGGAATTAAAATAATAACAATAGGTCCTTGATTGAAGAAAATATACTAAAATCCAATTTCCAAGAATTATGAAAATAAAATAGTTTCAATGGGACTGTGATTTATGAACTTTATCAATTTGGTACTGTCAAATCATCAAGATCGTAAAAGATGTTCATTCAAAGTGATTTTGTGATATGATGTGTGATAGGTCCTCATAGACATCTTATACATTGAATCCATTTTACATGATGTTAAACTATGACCATTCCAATTAAAATGGACACACAATTCTATCATGTACTAACATGATGAAAACATTGGGTATCCAAGGGTATAAGCCATGCACACTCCGTGTCTGTATCACATGTCATTAAGCAAAAATATGCCTTTGGATCACATCAAATTAAATTATAAATTTAATCTTCCATATAATATTCCACTAAAATATGTGTTTAATTTCCTCACTGAACACATTAAATTACATATATACTATCCTCATTGTGTGATGTAAAATTCCAAGGAATGGTACGACCTCACTCGATAAGTCCATCCCATTGGTACTATCCACATACCAATTGATTTATGTTCATTGAATATCACTCAACATCTTGGTGAATAATATGTTTTAAGAATTTTCAAAATGGTTCCAGACCAAAATGTCTCACAGAGTATCCTAGTACATTTCCCTAAATATATTTGGAAAATATACATAGGTAGGTTATTTTTTTCTATCATGGTCAATGGTCAATGCTCGTTTATTTTTCTCCATTCTTTGTTTATCAATGTGAATACAATGTTTCATGAATGGTCAAAAGTTGTCATTTATCATCATTAAACTCACATTATGGTATTGATTTTTGGTGACATGAATCACAAACTCCATTCCTCTTTGTTCAGGTAGTATTGAACTTCCATGGTGTTTTCTCATTTGGAACAAGATGACATTGAAAAAGAAAGAAGTCATGTTATCCATCCACAACCTCTCTCAACCTAAACACATTCTGAGGTTAGTCAATATAATCTGACCACCTTGTGTTTGATGTTTGTATGACATTCTCTTTATAATTCACTATCACATGGAAATCATTTTTTTCTCATACTTTTATGACTCACATGAGAATATGAATTGGTTGTTGGTTGTCTCTAAAATATGACTGATGCATGGAAAAAATGAAATATTTAAATACAGGAAGAAGGCATAAAATAAGTAAAATGTAGAATTTGGTGATGGTTATCCACATAATAGAGTTCATATGATGTCTAGGAAAAATTTCCCCTATGTATCTATCCTTGAAATTGAGCGACTCATCTCCCCCAGCCTCTATCGTGTGGCCTCAAGAACCTATTACTACCTCCTGATCTTTGTTTCATCATCTTCAGTTACTCAATAGAGAACATCATCCCAAAACTGCACTTAGTCCTACTTAGTATTATACATGGATATCTGTTATATCACATACCTCATTTTATTTTCTTCCATCACCAGCTAAGACCCCAGTTGGATGATAACCTATGATTGAGCATTAATAATGGAAGCATATCCGTTGACTTTTTCTTCTAGATTTGGATATACTTATTGGCACTTTAATGATATTATGTGTTATCTGACCTATTCTAGTGCAATTATTCTTCTAAATGTTCGATTAATTCTCACATATTCTAATAAATTATGTCATAGACCATTGATTAGAGGTCATGATAATCCACCACTCATGTTTTTAGGTTGTGTAGAAAATGGAGGTTGGGCCCCATTAAACCCAATATATATGGTTCTAGAGTCTGGATGGTGAAACCATGTATGATCCTCCATGCCATGTCGTAGATAATGAAATTCTCCATAGAAAATATAGATCCTGAGTCTAATGGCTCCTTAGGTGGTGCATGATCATATTTGGGATTGGGCTCAAGGAAAACAACACAAGAGACATATTCTGGGATCCTCTCAATTGATTCAGGATTCACATCATGTGTTGTGTCATCCTCACATGACCCATAATTAGAGGAACTATCTATGTTGGCCTAATGATCTAATATAGTAGTGCCATTACCTATTACAAAAGATTACATTTCTCCTAAGACAAAGACTAGACATGGTTGAGGACTAGGTCCTAATGGACTGGTGTGGCCTTCAAAGAATGATCCTAGATTTTCTAGCCACAACCACCTGTTGGGAACATAATATTTTGATCACTACAAAAATATGAAATGAGTTAATATGTTATGATAGTGAAAATATAGACTCAAATGAGGAAAACTAACATACGTAGGCTATGTAGTTGATGATTTACTCATTGTACCTCAAAAAGGAGTTACATTATAAGAGAAATATCAAATTTAACTGGCACCTTGTTATCTTACCACTAATGTCTCATCCTTTTTTAATTCGAAGAGTCAAAAAATATGTAACAATAATTGATGAAAATGATACATGAAAATTTGTTATATGCCCAAGTGATTTGGTATGAGATCATAACATGATGTATGATGATTTTATTGATGATCTACCCTAATCACATCACATCACTAGTGGGAACCATTGTTGGAATACTTGGGCATGCCCCCATAAATGATGAAGAGGATCTATGAATTCGATTTCATCAGTCTGACTTCCTCGAATGTCCCACTATCCACTTCATCCTAACACATGGTCCCAAGAGTGTGCTATAAATCACCTTATAATCCACCTCTATCCCTGCCAACAGGGAACCATTTCTCATTTCCATGCATCCCTTGTACAAAAAATTATTCATATAGAGCCTCTTGATAATGTATCTTATAGATCATGGGAGGTATATATGCTATTAGAATTACTATTAAAAGTGTAACAAAATTTTCCCCAATGGCTGTTGTTTTATTGATCTCACTTGGACCCCTTGATTGGCAGATGTTCCCCAATATTCTTCAACATTGAAGCCATATGAGTCATCATCCTTGGAATACTACTCTGATAAGTCGATTGAATCTACTTCCTTCTCCCATCATGAATCTCCAAAAAACATCACATTCACTATGGTGAATGGGAGACCATACACCCCCTCATGGTATCAATATTTTCCATGGAGTGCAGGCAATCATTCATTTAACATAAGCTCACCATTATTTTAATCCAAGAGATCCGAGCCTTTGGCTGCTCCACACCATATTAGATTATCTTACACCATAGATCTTTTGTTGACATGGATGTTCACAGTTTACTCCAAGCCATACAGAGAGATGAATATTCAACATAAGAAGATGTTTGTTACATGTATAATATCTTCCTCATAGGTTCTTAACATATCTACTCATCCTAGCCTCATATTACACTAATTTCTCAAATGATAACTTTTGGGATCCCTACATCCTAGTGTTTGAGGTGAAATACTGCATTTTTCTTTCCCCACTATGGATCTAGCATAATATCCCCCCGTTGAATGGAAAAAATCCTAGAGAGTAGTGTGTTGACCACCCTAATTTATTTTAACAATTCTCAATTAATCGATCACACAAATGAGGTTATGAAAAATTATTCATGTATATTTTTCAACAATATTTTTATCATAATATATAGACCCTAATGAATGGGAAATTTTTATTTATATCATAATAGTCTCCCCTCATTCCACATATATTAGCATCATACATAGATATATAAGGTAATATGAATTTCATTCCACATGAAACCCCTTGTAGAATCTATTAGCCACCTCCTAGAAGAATATGAACTCTCATAAAAATTGAAAAGGGGTAAATTGTTTGTAGTAGATGTGGACATAGATCATGGACACCACCAATCTAACTTAAATCCTTATAGGTACTCCATCTATCCACATGTCCCCTATAGGCTTTCCACCATCACACTATATAAGGTATGGAAGGGGTGGTATAAGGCCCCAGCCTTAAACCTTACTTAATAATGAATTAAATTGATAATTCACATTGAGGATCTTTTCAGGTTTAGAGTTTTAGAGAATTAGAACATAACTATTACATCTTAAAAGATTACAAAGTAGACACTTCTACTAAGTCTCCATAAAATAAAAACTCTTAAAAAGAAAGATGTCTAGATTCCATGTTTTAGATAGCATGAAATTCCCTTGATCCCATCCTTGACCTTATTCCACTTTAAGTCCTGTGAAAAACATTTCGAAAAACTTGGGGTGAGCATAAAAAGCTCAGTAAGGGATACAAAAATAATGAAAACTGTTAGTTTTTCAAACATCAAGTAAACCATGTATACTATATCAAAGTAATACCTTCACCTTCATGAAGTAGTAAAAAAAAAATCTTCACTGAATAAAGTATCATTACTTACCTTTTTGTAACCAAAGGATTACCATAAAACCCATATAAAGAACACATAGAATATATAAAGGTAACTTGGGACATAAACATACTTAAGTGGAATAACCATACGGTTGACTTCCACACATATCACTTAATGGAATAGCCATACAACCAATTTACATACATACTTAATGGAATAGCCATACGGCCGACTTCCATACCCAATGCATTGGAGGTTATAACGTAACCACCTGTCCTGGTATTCACGGCACCACCCGTCATATGGTTTATAATGTAACCACCCGTTAAAATGTCCAAGTACCAGTATAAAATCATAAAACATAAAACCAATATAAAGGAATGATAACATTTCCACATTTCAATCAAAATATATCATAATAGAATCCTTTATCAAAACCATTTTCAATACCAAAATACATAAAAGAGTATATGGTATTTATTTTATTTTAAAAACATTACGGCTTGTTGAGGAAGCCAAAGATCAAATAATACTCGCGGCGGCGGAAAAGGCCGTTGTCACCGCGTACGTTAAAAAAAACATTCCTTTTTGTCGTTTAGTAAAATGCTTCATAGAAGAAGATTCCTTCTGTATAAAAGTAAAAGTCAAAGGATTTTATACACCGTATAAAAGAAAGTTGTGTATAAAACGAAATATGCCTCAATGAAAGGAGATTGAGACGAAGTCCCTTACCTCGGGTCCGACTTGACTCGATCGTTCTTTTACGTCCTGAATAATAAACTTGAGTTAATTTATACTTGATTAAGAACCTTTCTAAACTTCATTATTCCTTTTATATCACTTATTGCCATTTTATAAACATTATGTAACCATTTAAGTTAATAATGTTTGTTTTGTCAATATTTGGTTCTTATGTCGAAAGTTGACTTCTTACAATTACATGTTGTTCATGTGGTCAAAAGTTCTTTATATACAGAATGAAATTCCTGATTTGGATATCATATATATCATATATATACAGCATATACATGTATTTATAATATTACATAATAATTTAGAGGTAAGAAATGAAATGCACCGTTCATGGAGACGGTAAGCCGTACGTACGCATGAACGCTACTTTCATTTCTTTTTCATAGTAGTGGAATTAAAACTAAATGAGAGGTATGTATATTTTAATTCCAGAATTATATTCATCATTTAGATATATCATTAATTATATATATACATTATATACATTTAATTTTAATAGTACATTACATTTGGGGATAAGAAATGAAATGCACCGTTCATGGAGACGGTAAGCCGTACGTACGCATGAACGCTACTTTCATTTCTATCTCATGCTTTAATGGAAAGAAATAATAATGATATAGAGGTATATTATAATTCCAGTATAACATCATATATAATAACTTTAAATCCATCCTTTACACGTCCCACATATGGCATTAACGAATCACATCACTTTTAGGGGGTGGTAGTCCGCACTTCCTTAAATGAAGATATCGTGTTTAACCATAATGGAAACCATAAAGGTATGCCAAAAATGAAAAATACAGAAGCTTAAAGAAAACATAAACATATTATATATCATATATAAAAATAGTGACATCATAATGGCCACCCTTGAAGGTGTTAAATGAGTATTGAACAATCATCGTTTCGGGAGGCAGAATTTCGCCATCCGCGGAAACCGTATGTTCTTTAACCATTTGATGTAGTTGTGTGAGAGTGTAGCTCAAATAAATATTATAACAACATCCTAGTATATTGAAGATACTGGTGTTGTTACAAAATAAGTAAATAAAAAGAGTTTAGGGGGTTGGAGAAGCAAAATAAAACAAATGAACAAGAGAGAATGAATTACCTTTAAAAGTGTAACTCCCTTTTGATTTGAGCCTAAAGGCTTCCTTTGAAAGGATTCTTCCCAAAGGGAATCCTCTAGGATGAGGAGAGGGATGTGGAGAGAGTAAATGGGCAGGGTTTGGCCGATCCAAAGGCTTGAGAAGTGTGTGAAATGAGGTAGAGATGGGGGCCTTTTATAAGAGGAGAGGAGGGGCACTTTTGGAAAGTAAAGACATATTACATTATTTGAAAATGTGTTTCGGTTTTAAAAGGTCCCACATTGATATAATTCGTGGATAAGGTGATAAGGGTTCGAAATCCACTCATCCAATTGGTTTTGGACATGTTTAGGTTTTAGATTTTTCATTATCTTTCCATTTTATTTAAATCGTCAAATAATGATGTTATCGCTGCATCATTATTAAGTCATATATAATTTAATTTATTTAATGTCTAAAAATTATAAACAAAATACTATGATGTATTAAATCTTTTTAGCTTTCCAATTACTATCTATAATCAAAATTTGGACTTGTATAACCCCACTCAAAAATTATTTTAGTAAAAACAATTTATGTTAGTGTCAATTTCACTTTAACATTAAATAAAAATATATTAATGTCATTTTCCAACTAAAGTAGATCCATGGGGTCCCCAAGTTGGCCCATGGCTTTTCTTGGTCGGAAATGACACAACCAATATGGTTGGGACATGTGTCTAGGTCATTTCATATTATTAAAGCATTATTTATACATTAAACTACCCTAATTACCAGTAATCGCGATTAAGAACTTAATAAGTTACTATTCACCAAAAAATTATTTTAATCTCATTGAACCACATTTTACTTCTTAATGACAACCATGTATGTCGGATTTTCAAAATTCAATACACATTAGTGGTAAACTTTCATTTAACTGAAAAATCAGTTTGCTTGATTACCACTTAGTGGTTTCACTATTCATCAAAAATTGAAGTTTTTCAGAAAATTACCAAAAATTCACCCTAAGCTATATTTGATATTCCGAATTCAAAAATGAAGTCCATTTTAAAAAATTCAAAACATATAAGTCAAATTAATTAATTTAATAATTAATTCCCGCTGTCATGACAAATAGCGTGTTTTTTGTGAAACAATAAGTATCAAAAGATTGACACCAGTTTAAGTCCAATTTCAAAGTGAAATTGATTCCAATGACCACCATTGGATTAACTGGTAAAAATATTTTCTAATTTCACTTTAAAACTAATTAAAATAATAATCTAATCATATAAATAATTTATATTAAAAAGATGTTTTGAATTAAAATACAACATTTTACACTATTCATAAAAAAAAGAACTTTATCAGAAAGGTACCAAAAATTTACACAAAGTAAATTTTGATGTCCCGATTCTAAAGAAGAGTTATATTTTGTCCAAAATAAAGTATAAGAGTGATCAAAACTATATTTAATGACGGTTCCCCATTAAAAGGTGATAAGTGTACCTTTAGTGAAAATTAGAGTATATATGCCCTAAAATTGAACTCTTTCCGTATTTTAAGCCTTTATCTTTTATTGGGTAAATGTATAAACATTTAAAAACATATCTAATCATATTTTAGTTATTTCTATCCATTCCCGCCAGTACAATGGCTACTTGTTAACTAACATTTAAAATAATATTATTTTATTACTAGTGTACTACGTAAGTTTCAAAGAAACTCATCGTTGCGTATCGGGTACGCTATCGAACATAGCAACCCCTTTAAAATAAAATTAATATTTAATTCGTAAATATTAATAAATATGAAAATTCTTTATTCTTTATTTACCTGGGATGTTACACCCTTCCCCCCTTTTGGGAATTGCGTCCTCACAATTTTATTCACTTATCAAAATAAGTGAGGGTATATATCCCTCATAGCATTTTCAGATTCCCACGTTGCCTCTTCAATCACATGGTTTTTCCACAAAACCTTTACCTGATGAATCACCTTATTCCGTAACACTTGCTCCCTGTGGTCAAGAATCTGGACCGGTTTTTCCTCATAAGATAGGTTCTCTTCCAGCTGAACTACCTCTGGGCTCAAAACATGAGATGGATCTGGCATATACTTTCTCAACATTGAAACATGAAAAACATTGTGTACCTGAGATAAACTCGGAGGTAAATCCACTCGGTAAGCAACTGATCCAACTTTCTCTAGAATTTTGTATGGTCCAACGAACCTTGGACTCAACTTTCCTTTCTTACCAAATCTCGTCACACTTTTCCAATGAGAAACCTTGAGAAAAACATGATCACCTACCTCGAAAGATAGATCCTTCCTCAGGTTATCTGCATAACTCTTCTGCCTGCTCTGAGCTGTTCTCAGGTGCTTCTGAATCAACTGAACTTTTTCTGTCATCTCTTCTACCAATTCTGGTCCCATCAACTTCCTTCCACCCACTTCATCCCAGAAAGTTGGAGTTCGACACCGCTTCCCATATAATGCCTCAAATGGTGCCATCTGTATACTGGAATGAAAACTGTTATTATAAGAAAATTCAACCAAAGAAAGATGTTGGTCCCAACTTCCCTGATAATCCATAGAACAAGCTCGTAGCATATCCTCCAATGTCTGGATTGTTTGTTCTGACTGCCCATCTGATTGAGGTTGAAAAACTGTACTAAAATTTAATTCAGTACCCAACGACTTCTGAAGGCCTTTCCAAAATTTAAAAGTAAACCTGGGATCACGATCCAATACAATGGAGAGAGGAACTCCATGTAACCTGACTATCTCTTTAAGATACAAACGGGAAAGTTGATCAAGAGAGAAAGTATCTCGTATAGTAAGGAAATGAGCATATTTGGTCAAGTGATCAACAATAACCCAGATTGCATTATTACCTCGAGATGTCTTCGGTAATCCAACAACAAAGTCCATGGATATATTCTCCCATGTCCACTCTGGCACTAGTAAAGGCTGAAGCATCCCTTTCGGTAACTGCCTCTCTGCTTTAACCTGTTGACATGTTAAACACTTCACAGTAAAATCAGCAATGTCTCTTTTCATTCCATCCCACCAGTAATACTCCCGCAGACCTCTGTACATCTTAGTATGGCCAGGATGAAAAAACAACTCATTCTTCAACTGTGAATCACAAGGAACACATAACCTCTTCACAAACCTCAAAACACAAACACAAAATTATCCAAGAACTCATGGAAAATTTTATTCATAATGTCCATGAATACAGCAGGTGCATTGGTTAACCCAAAAGGCATAACTACAAATTCATAATGGCCATATCTAGTACGAAACGCAGTCTTCGGAACGTCTACTTCTTTTACTTTCAACTAATGGTACCCCGACCTCAAGTCAATCTTCGAAAAATACTGAGCTCCCTGGAGCTGATACCACTTCATTCGATGGCCCAACATCTGCTGAAGTTGTTGTAAAGGATTTCACCACCCCTTTCTGCTTGTAGTCTGGCTGCATTCCCCCAGTTGAGTTCTTCGTTGGACACTCGTTTTCATAATGAACCATTTCATTACACTTAAAACATCTTACCGTTGGCTTTTCATTTCCTACTTGATCATCTTCCTTACAATTACGAGCAATATGACCAGACTTAACACACCGAAAGCACTTACTAGACTTGGATAAACATTCTCCAGGATGCATTTTACCACACTTCTCACAGGATGGATATTTGGTTTTCTTACCTCCTTGCTTCTTTGATGAATTCTTCCCCTTTTCCTGCCAACTAGATCTCTTATTCTGTTGTTTGTCATAGAACACCTGATCATCGACAAACTCCATTTCCACCTTCTCCGTACATCGAACAAGTTTTTCATAACTTTTGAACTCATGAGAAGCTAAAGCCCTTCGATACTTTGGCTTTAACCTTGAGTAAAAACGGTTTATTTTACTATCAAGATCTCGTATGAAGTTTGGAGCATACCTTGCCAATCGAGTGAACTTTTCTTCATAAGTAGCCACTGAATCATCCTCCTGCCTCAATTCTAGGAACTGGTTTCCATCCTAAGACGAACCACCTTAGGAAAATATTTCTAAAGAAACATACCTTTGAATTCGTCCTAGTGAAGATCCTCAATCTCATCACTATCCCTTATATTTTTCACCATCGACCACCACTGATCAGCTTCACCTTCAAAACGGTAAACAGCAAGACTAACCTTTTGATGTTCTGAACACCCCATGACATCAAAAATCTTCTCCAGTGCTTTAATCCACCCTTCAGCTTGCACAGGGTCAGATGATCCTCTGAATGATGGGGGATGTTGCCTCATGAAATGTTCCACCACTGACATGTTCCTCTGCGGTTCATCTGGCCGATCTCGTGCATGGATACCACTACCATTTATAGCCTGAGTCAACTGTGCCATCACTGCAACAAACTGTTCAGTTCCGATTCCGACCATCTCAGGTTGCTGATTTGGAAGGTTATCTTTCTCCTGATGTCGTCCCAACATAGCTGCTTTGTTTCCTCTGCGGAAAACCATTCTGAACACAGAAATATCTTAGGCGAAGCAACATGGTAATCCGTAAATGCTATATCATTTCAATCATATTATAATTTAACACTTTTCTAATTCCTAAAGTTGTCTAAACCGACCTCTGATACCAACTATAAGGCCCCAGCCTTAAACCTTACTTAATAATGAATTAAATTAATAATTCACATTGAGGATCTTTTCAGGTTTATAGTTTTAGAGAATTAGAACATAACTATTACATCTTAAAAGATTACAAAGTAGACACTTCTACTAAGTCTCCATAAAATAAAAACTCTTAAAAAGAAAGATGTCTAGATTCCATGTTTTAGATAGCATGAAATTCCCTTGATCCCATCCTTGACCTTATTCCACTTTAAGTCCTGTGAAAAACATTTCGAAAAACTTGGGGTGAGCATAAAAAGCTCAGTAAGGGATACAAAAATAATGAAAACTGTTAGTTTTTCAAACATCAAGTAAACCATGTATACTATATCAAAGTAATACCTTCACCTTCATGAAGTAGTAAAAAAAATCTTCATTGAATAAAGTATCATTACTTACCTTTTTGTAACCAAAGGATTACCATAAAACCCATATAAAGAACACATAGAATATATAAAGGTAACTTGGGACATAAACACACTTAAGTGGAATAACCATACGGTTGACTTCCACACATATCACTTAATGGAATATCCATACGGCCAATTTCCATACATACTTAATGGAATAGCCATACGGCCGACTTCCATACCCAATGCATTGGAGGTTATAACGTAACCACCCGTCCTGGTATTCACGACACCACCCGTCATATGGTTTATAACGTAACCACCCGTTAAAATGTCCAAGTACCAGTATAAAATCATAAAACATAAAACCAATATAAAGGAATGATAACATTTCCACATTTCAATAAAAATATATCATAATAGAATCCTTTATCAAAACCATTTTCAATACCAAAATACATAAAAGAGTATATGGTATTTATTTTATTTTAAAAACATTACGGCTTGTTGAGGAAGCCAAAGATCAAATAATACTCGCGGCGGCGGAAAAGGTCGTTGTCACCGCGTACGTTAAAAAAAACATTCCTTTTTTTCGTTTAGTAAAACACTTTATAGAAAAAGATTCCTTTTGTATAAAAGTAAAAGTCAAAGGATTTTATACACCGTATAAAATAAAGTTGTGTATAAAACAAAATATGCCTCAATTAAAGGAGATTGAGACGAAGTCCCTTACCTCGGGTCCGACTTGACTCGATCGTTCTTTTACGTCCTGAATAATAAACTTGAGTTAATTTATACTTGATTAAGAACCTTTTTAAACTTCATTAGTCCTTTTATATCACTTATTTCCATGTTATAAAAATTATGTAACCATTTAAGTTAATAATGTTTGTTTTGTCAATATTTGGTTCTTAAGTCGAATGTTGACTTCTTACAATTACATGTTGTTCATGTGGTCAAAAGTTCTTTATATCCAAAATGAAATTCCTGATTTGGATATCATATATATCATATATATCCAGCATATACATGTATTTATAATATTACATAATCATTTAGAGGTAAGAAATGAAATTCACCGTTCATGGAGACGGTAATCCGTACGTACGCATGAACGCTACTTTCATTTCTTTGTCATATTAGTGGAATTAAAACTAAATGAGAGGTATGTATATTTTAATTCCAGAATTATATTCATCATTTAGATATATCATTAATTATATATATACATTATATACATGTAATTTTAATAGTACATTACATTTGGGGATAAGAAATGAAATGCACCGTTCATGGAGACGGTAAGCCGTACGTACGCATGAACGCTACTTTCATTTCTATCTCATACTTTAATGGAAAAAAATAATAATGATATAGAGGTATATTATAATTCCAGTATAACATCATATATAATAACTTTAAATCCATCCTTTACACATCCCACATATGGCATTAACGAATCACATCACTTTTAGGGGGCGGTAGTCCACACTTCCTTAAATGAAGATATCGTGTTTACCCATAATGGAAACCATAAAGGTATGCCAAAAATGAAAAATACAGAAGCTTAAAGAAAACATAAACATATTATATATCATATATAAAAATAGTGACATCATAATGGCCACCCTTGAAGGTGTTAAATGAGTATTGAACAATCATCGTTTCGGGAGGCAGAATTTCGCCATCCACGGAAACCGTATGTTCTTTAACCATTTGATGTAGTTGTGTGAGAGTGTAGCTCAAATAAATATTATAACAACATCCTAGTATATTTAAGATACTGGTGTTGTTACAAAAGAAGTAAATAAAAAGAGTTTAGAGGGTTGGAGAAGCAAAATAAAACAAATGAACAAGAGAGAATGAATTACCTTTAAAAGTGTAACTCCCTTTTGATTTGAGCCTAAAGGCTTCCTTTGAAAGGATTATGCCCAAAGGGAATCCTCTAGGATGAGGAGAGGGATGTGGAGAGATTAAATGGGCATGGGTTGGCCGAGCCAAAGGCTTGAGAAGTGTGTGAAATGAGGTAGAGGTGGGGGCCTTTTATAAGAGGAGAGGAGGGGCACTTTTGGAAAGTAAAGACATATTACATTATTTGAAAATGTTTTTCGGTTTGAAAAGGTCCCACATTGATATAATTCGTGGATAAGGTGATAAGGGTTCGAAATCCAGTCATCCAATTGGTTTTGGACATGTTTAGGTTTTATATTTTTCATTATCTTTCCATTTTATTTAAATCGTCAAATAATGATGTCATCGCTGCATCATTATTATGTCATATATAATTTAATTTATTTAATGTCTAAAAATTATAAAAAAAATACTATGATGTAGGAAAGCTTTTTAGCTTTCCAATGATTATCTATAATCAAAATTAGGACTTGTATAACCCCACTCAAAAATTATTTTAGTAAAACAATTTATGTTAGTGTCATTTTCACTTTAACATTAAATAAAAATATATTAATGTCATTTTCCAACTAAAGTAGCACCATGGGGTCCCCAAGTTGGCCCATGGCTTGTCTTGGTCGGCCATGACACAAACAATAAGGTTGGGACATGTGTCTAGGTCATTTCATATTATTAAAGCATTATTTATACCTTAAACTACCCTAATTACCACTAATCGCGATTAAGAACTTAATAAGTTACTATTCACCAAAAAATTATTTTAATCTCATTGAACCACATTTTACTTCTTAATGACAACCATGTATGTCGGATTTTAAAAATTCAATACACATTAGTGGTAAACTTTCATTTAACTGAAAAATCAGTTTGCTTGATTACCACTTAGTGGTTTCACTATTCATCAAAAATTGATGTTTTTCAGAAAATTACCAAAAATTCACCCTAAGCTATATTTGATATTCCGAATTCAAAAATGAAGTCCATTTTACAAAACTCAAAACATATAAGTCAAATTAATTAATTTAATAATTAATTCCCGTTGTCATGACAAATAGCGTGTTTTTGTGAAACAATAAGTATCAAAAGATTGACCCTAGTTTAAGTCCAATTTCAAAGTGAAATTGATTCCAATGACCACCATTGGATTAACTGGTAAAAATATTTTCTAATTTCACTTTAAAACCAATTAAAATAATAATCTAATCATATAAATAATTTATATTAAAAATAGGTTTTGAATTAAAATACAACATTTTACACTATTCATAAAAAAAGAACTTTATCAGAAAGGTACCAAAAATTTACACAAAGTAAATTTTGATGTCCCGATTCTAAGGAAGAGTTATATTTTGTCCAAAATAAAGTATAAGAGTGATCAAAACTATATTTAATGACGGTTCACCATTAAAAGGTGATAAGTGAACCTTTAGTGAAAATTAGAGTATATATGCCCTAAAATTGAACTCTTTCCGTATTTTAAGCCTTTATCTTTTATTGGGTAAATGTATAAACATTTAAAAACATATCTAATCATATTTTAGTTATTTCTATCCATTCCCGCCAGTACAATGGCTACTTGTTAACTAACATTTAAAATAATATTATTTTATTACTAGTGTGCTACGTAAGTTTCAAAGAAACTCATCGTTGCGTATCGGGTACGCTATCGAACATAGAAACCCCTTTAAAATAAAATTAATATTTAATTCGTAAATATTAATAAATATGAAAATTCTTTATTATTTATTTACCTGGGATGTTACAGGTGGAATTTGGAATTCACATTATTAAAAATTCCAATTGTGATACTGGTCTAATTGAGAGTTTTTGGTTACAATAAAACATTTTTGAGAAGTTGGTGCCTCTGACTATCATTTGGAAGCCGGATGGAATTTAGGAACCCATTATCACTAATGTTCACTGTGATCCCATCATGCATGAAGTGGAACATGACAATGATAGTTTTTTTTATGTATCCTATCACAATGTGTCATTGTATGCAATAGAGATGGCCTATTATGGGTACCCCCAGGCCAACCCTGTGGTTGGATACCAAAAATATTTTCTATCACTAGTATACTAGAGTTCATTTTTATCTACATGTCATTGAAATGAAGAATATAAAGAATGGGGAATACCATAAAAAATGTAGTGGAGCATACCAATCGCTCCAATCCATGCACCTTAATATTCCTCCACTACCCAAACAACCCATCTTTTAGGAGAAGACAATATTATATTGGCCTCCATTATAAAATGTCTTTGTGCACACATTCTATATCCTAAAATCCTCATGGTTAGATCCATCTTCAAGAACATTTCAAACAACCAATTGAATGGTATATTCATTTGAATTATGGGGGGAAAACCCAATTTCCCTTGATTAAATGCAGAATGTTTTGTGATGGGAGTGGAATTCACTGCCTATCATAATAGGTGTTCGGAAATGGAATAAACACATCATTCTAGTACCGTATATGTGGGATACCATCTATGTAGTGAAAATCCAACAAGAACACGATCACCTCTCTGTAGTAGAGGTGTGGGGTGTTGGTCTCAAGGGACCACATTATGAGGATCTCAACTAGTTGACGGTACATGTTGAACTGTAATGTCCAAACATACTTGTACTATCCAACCTAGAATAACTGATCCCTAAAATCTAAGAGATTATAGCATACTAAGTATGCATAAAAAAATTCTCTGGTAAAATTATCTCTATAAATAAACTCCAAGTCCTTCCACAAGTCCTTGTTATTGAAATTCATGCTTCTTTAAAATATATTTGTGTTGTGGGATGTGAGTTCTTCATCCTCTGGCTCCTCCACCATGATCATCCCTGTATACGCATTCAATAGATAGTTTTGGACCCATGATCACTGAAATGATGACCCCCAGGAGTACGTTTCTAAAGGCTGATCATGTCCTCATGCGTGATCCAATCTCACTATATGACCCCAAAGGCTGGATCATTCACCTCATCATTAAACATTAAATTACATAGTGTAATGTGTTTTCTCAATGGATTAGTCCTACTCTCCAAGTTTAGATGATCTCAATCATTTTTTTGGGAACAAACCACCATGAAAACAAGAATTTAAGGTTTTCAAACAATTACAGCTTTCTCGATGGTGTTAGAAAGCTCGATATCATCTTGGATTTATTGATTGGAAATTTCAGATGATTTTCATAGGTTCAAGGAAGGTGAGTGAATGATATGGATTTTCGAGTAAAAAAGGAAAATATAGTGGTAATGTTTGGAATGTTCATAAAAAATGTGTTCTTATTCAACGAATGGTATTCAAAAAATTAGTTTCAAGTGAATGAGATGGTTTAATCATAGGTTTTCATTCAAGAGAATTACTTATAGATACGAGGGAGACAATTCTAATAGCTCAATTATTCATTATATGATACATAGAGAAACACCACCAATTTATTGGTTTTGATGACAAGATTTCATGCATGTGGAATTTCATTTCATGGAAAACAATAAAATTTGAATTCACTCAAAAGAAATAACCAATGACTTCAATGTTTTACTTGGAACTGAACTATTAATCCTTTGTCTTCATAGATTAGGATGGTGAATTAAATGTCAATAGAATTTCATCTGAAGTCTCAAGTGGATTTTTTTTGGATAAAACAATAATGAAGGCCACCATTAAGGTGTATTTCTAGTTCAATGAGCATCATATAGTCATAGTTAAATGTTTTCATGAAGAATCACTATATGTGTTCAAAGGACTTTCAAGCCAAAGGAAATGATATTTTATAACAGATTCCATCGAATCCAACTAGATTGTTATGTCTAGATTACACACTATTTTGATACTAGAAACATGAAAGGAAAACTACTTTCCACAGTTCCCATTATGTGTCAAATATGATGTCTTTTCGGGAATGTTGTGTGGCCACATTCTAGAAGCATTGGAAAAAACCACCCACAATGTCCCTTCCTATCCCAATTACATACTCACCGAAGGATACAAATTTTGGATATAAATATAATCTCAACCCTCTTTATAGGAGACTCTTTAGAAGATAAAGCACTACTACCATGTGCACAAACACTCCTCTTCTACAACAATACAGAACATGTACCACTAAATTTATAAAATATTACATGATAAGCCTCATGTTGGTCCAAATATGACATGGACCATAGTTTTGTAATACTAATGCAACTCATAATAACATAATTCATGTGATTTTATGAAAATTTTCTTGTGAATAATCAGGATCTATGATCAAATACATATCTTAAGTGATCCTACCCCTTAAAGATACCATGTCTTTCCTTTGTGGGAGTGCACACTTCTCATAGAATTGTTGTGCACAACACCTAAAACGTGCTTGAAAATTTTTCATTATCCTCCACTAGACATCCCCATAACTTTAGAACACCCATCTCCTAACATACTTCTTCAAATAACTGGAACACTAACCACTATTATATTGTGGATGAGGACTCTAACATGGCCCTTGTGATTAACTACTCATTTTGGGCAGTTCCAATTCAATGCCCCACACCAAATGTGCCTATGTGGCGGTCACCAAGGCCCAAGGGGTGAAGAGTGAGTGACCCCACATCTGGGATACATGACATAAAACTAAATTGTCCAACATCATAGTCATAAAATGTTAAACTGGACAATAATTTCCTCAACACATGACATTATATTTAGTATTTTACTTTACAATATGAAACGAATACACTATGTATTAATGTCATGGTATGACCCACACACCTCCTACCAACATTATTCTCATGTACAAATCACATAGAATGTGATATTCTGATAATTATCCATACATAAGACCAACACCAATCCATCTAAGAGAAATCCTCTTGTAAAGGGCATATTGAATTTGTAATCCCCACACCAACCCTCATCAATTCCCCTTTCACGGCATGAGAATAATTATACATCTTGTTAAACTGCTTTGATTTTTAATGTCACATGACATTAATGCATGATATTGAATTATGTGGATTTTTTATACTGTTTTGTAAACATGGTAAATTAGAAACCTAAATTAGGTTTAATAATAAAAAATAGTAAACACATTATACTTTCTCAAAAGTACACACCACACAGATCCCCCACCACAGAACATTTAGATCCATTTGTAAAAATCTCAGGTATGCTACCTATCCTAATAGGGAAAAACATCCATGATACTCATCCAATGGAATTCGTATTATCCTTAAAGATCAACCTTATGGGGAGTTCTAATCCATCCATTATTAAACTAATTTTTTCCCTCTGAGGGTTACACATCCAGGATCCACCTCCACTGGCTGTTTGGATCCATTGATAAACTTTCAAGGCATGAAAACTTCCCTCATAGGGAGACACATCCCTTATCCCTATCATGGGGAATTCTAATCAATCTTCTCGATCCACCTCAATGGGCGTTCTAGTTTGAACAACATTAAATCATGGTTTTCCCCTTATAGAAACTCCTCTAGGATCCACCTCCAAAAGGAATTCTAATCTATTGTTAAACATTCCATTTGTGATACATTACCTCTTAGGGAAACACCTTAGTAATTATCCATATGAGGTGTTCAGATCAATCATCAAGATCAAACTCAAGGTTAATTTTGATCCATCCTTATGTAAACACGTGGTGTTCCCTCATAGCGACACAACTCCTTGATCTTCCTCCACTAGGAATTATGATCCATTAGTAATCTATCTAGGTGTGAAGCCTTCCCGCATTGGTACACACCTCCATGATCCACCAAAATGGGTGTTCTTGTCAACCATTTAGGTCATCATCAAGGGGTTTTTATTTTGATCCATCTATAAATTCATGGTGTTAACTCATAGGGACAAACATTAGAGTTTTCTATCAATGGGGTGTTTTGATCTATTGGTAATCTGTCCATCTCTGACAACTTCCTCATAGGGAAACACCTCCTTGATCCACCTTACAAGGGATTCTGATCAAACTTCATGATCCTTCTCAATGGGTGTTCTTATCCATACATTGGTAAACTCATAGTGTTATTTCCTTGGGAAACACCTCACACAGTTGCCTCAAAGGGATGTTCTAATCCATTGGTATAATATAATATTATGACATCTTCCCTCCCTAGGACATAGATCCCAAATCCGTATCCACCATGCACTCTGATCTATAACTCGATGCCCTCTGGTAGATGGTGTTATGATACATCCATCCTACCCACCTTTGTAGTTAATCATATTCATGTCTCCACATTACATTAAACTTATTCCCCAAATCATCTAATCCAGTCATTCCAATCCATCTTTACAAGATGTAGAACATTTGAAGTCACCCATAACAAATAATCTATGAAAACATAGGGTTCATGAGGTAAAAAATCCTTGGTAGACTCATGCCTCGTGGATTTTTACGCCATGATTGACTCACGATTATTTTAATTCCATTCCTAATATTTCTCATATGATATTCCATCCCATGGGGAAGAATACTGGTGACCAATATGCCCAATGTCCAACATGTTTGGAATTTCTCAATATGAATACTCACTTGACTGAATGATGCTTCACTATCATGAAAAAATGTATATATTCAAGCCAAAAGAATTGTAATTAATATGTGTACACAAAGAGACAAATCCAAAAAAGTGATCCATTATATGGAACTAAATAAATGTGGGAGGTATGGCCATGGATACCGACTCCACGGGGGACAAAATTTATGGAGGAAATGATAACACATCATCCTGTTTTTGTAAATGAATAGACAACACCATTGAATGTGATGAACCCTATCCATCATTGGAAAACTAGAATATGGGTTGTGAATCATTCTATAACACATCACACATAAAATTCATAGGAAGGGCCCCAATGAATTAATATCAACCAATTATAACATTTCTATTCCACTCAATGTCTATGAAAAATGAACATATCACAAATTGTAATATAGGTGATGGTCCATATAAAAAACATTTTTTCTAAAATTCTATCTACAATCCCACATAGTTCTACATCTCAAAAGTCTAGAATGTCACCAGAAAATAATACATCTATCTTTTGGTTTTATACCAGGAGTAACACACCATTATTCCAACCATTGGAGGGTTCACATCCAGAGTTGGTGCACATTGCCACATACAACCCCAACCTTGACTCTCCTCTCTATAGAGAGAGCCAGACATTCATCATATGGTTTCAAAATAAGCCATTGTTTCCCTTAAAAGGTTAAATTTATAACAAGGCATACATGACCGACTAGTCAACCACCTATGATCTCATACCATAATGGTTGGATACATACAAAACAAAAACTTCATAACAACATGAAATTGTCCAAGAGAAAACAAAAAGGGTCACCATAACCCATGAGTCATATAAAATAAAAAAAATTATGGATATCTAGAGCTGTCACCCATGAACATCATAATAACATAAATTTACTATGAAAAATGTGTCTCACTAAAATTAAATCCTATTACATAGAGACACTTATAACCTTTGAAATCCACATTCAGGATTCATGTTCAAAAAACATTTACTAATCTACCTTCATATCATTTTAAAAAAAATTAATAAATAGACTATGTTCAATTTAAATCCACTTGATAAAATTGCCACCATTTTCCAAATTTAGATATCTATATTAAAATTAGCATTATCCCGGTTCATGGCCCATACTAGGCTAAATACCAATTAAAATTACCAATTCTATTTAAAAGAACATGTTGAAATATTTAAACAATAACTTATCATTGCAAATCCCCTTTGAAAAAATTATGTTGGAAAATGTCTTAAAACATCAAACATGAATTCTATTTTTCATTTTCAATATAATTTTGAACACACAAGAAATAATAAAAGTCCACTAAAAAAAATAAGAAATACTATATAGCTTCATAATAAAGGTTATAGTCCATTCCATTAATACCTTTATGTTAGTGAATGTGATACATAAGTATAAAATTATTACATGATTAATATAAATTAATTAAATTTCACCAAGAATGTATGTTGGGGAAATTGAATTTATTATTTTATGCCAATTACAAAAAAATTAAACCTATATCGGACACTTGAAACAAAGAACATGAAATGTGAACCAATGTGCCTCTACAAGAAATATGAACTCACCCAATCCTTCTAATCTAGAATAATGAAAATTCTCCACCCTTATAATATTAAAATCATGTTCATCACTTGATGATAAATAACTGAACAGTAAAATAACAAGCTAAAAGAGAAAACTCACCCCCAGAAATATGGGCATCCCTCTTAAATGGGTTAGGTACTTGAACAAATTATATCTATAAAATTACCAGATCATGTCATATATTTTGTCAACCATTCCCTTAAACAATAAGAATAGTAATTTAATAGCCTTCTATGAAACCATATCCTAGATCACCTGCATTGCGCTGAGGTAAACGGCATGAACTCATCCTTACCTCATCGTATTCAAGAGGATATTGACTAGTATTTGAGGACTAAGTAAAAACTGTGGAATACTATATGCTTAGTAACATAAAACTAATTAATGTATGAAATAATGTAAAAAATAACAGGATTAAATCTTATAAATAAAATACTATTTTAAAAACAATATTAGTTTCCCACACTATAACAATATTACATAAACATCTCGAACATTGAGATCTACATATATGAATAAATGATATACAATAAACAAAAGGAAAAAAAGAATCTCCATAATTGATCCAGGACACTCTTCGGTCATTTCCTTAATGAACCCCCTCCTCATATATAACTTTATTAAGAATGATAATCTCCCTTATATAAATATTATAGGAAAATGGTTTATATGTGAACAATGATACCCCTATAGGTTATGAGTATAAACCGTGTAGGAAACCATCAATGTGTCAATAGATTAAATGTTTATTTTCTTATAAATGGTTATGCAATGTTCAAACATAAATACATAAATAAAAATCTATCTCTCATGGTCCTTTTGCGCTATCCATGAGACCACAAACCATATTCCTAAATTATTTGAATCACTACCGGAATGAATATATATTAGAATAAAAGAAAGAAAAAATACAATGAAACAGACATATCATTCATTTACCATCCTCATATTGTTCCCCAACCATCCCTACATACTTAGGGAGGTCCATATAATCATCCTGATACTTCTAAGGTTTTTATACGAAGGTCCCATTCAATCCCATTAGACCATACAAATGACTATATAAAGGAAATAATCAATCACACCATCCCATCTCGACAAACACTAGGGAGACCAAAATCATACACACTTGTCCTGTCATATAGAATTTAATATAGAAAAATTTAATCACATAGTTCCTTCACCACTAGATCAGAGGATACAAATAACAATCAATATTTCATATCATGTTACACACTAATATTTTAGAATATATTTTTCATTAAATAAATTTCATGTGTTGGATATCATTATTTACACATAACCCCTACTGAAAATGACCCCTGAAATTATTAACATTAAAAACTAACAATTTAACATGAAGGTATGGATATTAATAATCACATTGTGAAAATTTGATATCTTTATATTAATTCTTTATAATATGGTAGCCATTTTTATTAAATTCATTTCAATCTTCAATGAAATGTTTTCTTCAAATATGATTTTATTTTCATTTTGTTCCTAAAAATTAAAAATACTAACTAACGTATTTATAAATTTATGTTTTGTAAAATAATTTAATTTTTAAAATATAAAAGAATATAATATATTATATATATATTTGTATTTTTTTAAAGGATTTTTTTCTGTGAGTATAGAAAAATACATTTAAAAAAATATTCAAAAGTAAATATCCCATATTTTTTATTTAATATTAAATTAACACAATTATCATTTCATAATAAGTAATATAATTTAAAACATTGGAAACATTATAATAATTGTATTTTTTATATGTTAATTTTTAGAGATTATTTTTCTTCTAGATAATTATTCTTCTGTGCGTAATATTTTTTATTTTAAAATTTTATTTAATAAATGTTGGCTAATTTTTTAACTGAAATTTATATATAATTTATAAAATAATATATATATATATATAAGAAAAAATTATTTTTTATATGGAATCAAATGTATATAAATTAATTTTTATTATTAAGGATTAATTTTTCGAAAACATGTTTAGGTTGTACATTGCAGGCTTATTTATTCATATATTCTACCACTTGATGAAATAGAATCTCGTAAAATGGACTCCATATTTTGAATCAAAATATAATATATAATCTAATAAGTTCAACTATATTTATGGTCTTAGTGAATAGTAATAACAGTAAAATTTTGTTACAACAGTTAAGTCTAAAATAGTTTTATATCGGATGTTAATGCAAGAGAAAAGGGTAGAATTTCCACCCAAATCAGATTAATTATTACTAGTTGAAGATATATTGACCATATCCTATAATAAAGAATAATATCTTGAAATTTTTATCCACATTCCCATAAACATGACCTTATATAACTGAAATCTTTTAAGAAATTCTTTGTGTGTCCCTCCCCTCATGTACTAAAGGGATCCTTTCTTTATCAATTATTCATACCATTTGACCCCTATAGATCAAACCATAGACAATTAAAAACCATCATATAGTCTTTAAATTTAACCTATATATTTTTATTTTTTTATGACCATTCCTTTAATGCTTAATTTTTAATTCAATGAATGTCTCTTAAAGAAGATGTTTAGATCTTAACCAAGAGAATTCAAATTTATTTATTCGTATACTTTAGTTAAACTTTTTTCCTTATAAAATAATTAATATTGTATAATGTGTATAATGATATGATATTAGGATTATGTAACAACCATTTACCACTATTTCTCTATCAAATGTAAAATAAATGTATCACTCGCGCGTATAAATGGATTACCAACTCCCCACAATATTACAGATAATTTTCCACAACATCATTCATTTGTGTTAATAATTATAGATACATATTTATATATTATTTTCATAATATAGTTTTTCTTCTAGAATATTAATATCTCATATAATTATTTCCTATCTGACAAATTGGTAAATGATAACATCAGTTATGCATACGTGTGGACTACCAACTCCATGAAGTGATGAGATTCTTTTATCAGTTCTTCATTAATTATAGGGTAAAAAGGATATTGTTAATAAAAAGTATATATTTTTTTAGTATATAATAATTATCTATCAGGGATGTGTTATCATTTATATTTATTAATTTCTATCCATCAAAAAGTGGAAACATCACTCATGTGCACGTATGGATTATGATCTCCTGGAAGTGATCTTGTTATGATTTCATACCCACATAACATGAACAGTTATAAATATATATATAATGAATATATATTTCATTAATGATATTATTAAAAAAAATTAGATCAAGGATTTATTATCAACATGAATGTACCATGAATGTTGAATTAAAACAAACATTAAAATGACATAACTAACATAAAAAATGATGAAATTAATATAGAATTTTTAATAATATGGTGTTGAAATTATATAACTAGATAATATATGATATTATATAAAGGAATATTATTCTTATATAGATTTATAATAAATATAAATTTATTATTCTTTATTTTAGGAGGGATACAAATCTTATCTGTTATTATGTAAGAGTTCTTTTACAATTTATCTTCATCGAAAAATGTTTTAATGTTATGAACTAATTATAGAATTTTATTATATAAATTCATCCCATGAGATTATATTTTAATATAAAATGATATATTTTGGATACTTATTAAACCATATTATTTTAATTATTCAAATAAATTTATATAAAAAATATCTAAATTTTCAATTTTCCTTCATCTCAATTTTCTTTCACTGAAATAAGATCAAATTATATGAATATATAAATGATTATAAATATTATATAATGTTTATATGATATTTTATTACATTTATATTTCTTTAATTAGTTTTATATAAATTTATAATTCAAATTATTTCTTTCATGGTGTTTTTTTGAAAGTTAACAAATTGGTATGGGCTTGTCATCTCAATTTTCCTTCTTTGGGACATATGTAATATTCTACAACTGTATTATTTAATGAGAAATATCTAGTACCCATTTGGCATGATTTTTCACTAATATAATTAAATTAAATATATTTATTTTCATATTTCATATTATTTTGTTCATTGTGTTTATGATTCAAAAGACTCAAAGTTAGTAAGGTATCTATGTTTTAATGTCATTTTTTCACTAAGATTGTTTTTGATTAATTTATGATGTTTAAATTATATAATATATCTTTAAAAAGTTATTTGAATTTCATTATCATCTAGTTATATCAATATATTACATATTTTTTTTCATTTTCCTCTATTTAAGTAATCAAGAGGCTGAAGGAACATTTTTAATGTAAATTGGATTATTTACCTCTTAGGCTAAGAATATTACCATAAATGATGATATTTTCTTTCATTTTTTTAATAATATAAAAATAGTTATAAAATAAATTTTTACCCATGTTTTCCTTTCCATAAAAATTTTCTAATTTTATCTTCTTTTCAAATTATTAATAAGGTACATTTTATTTTTACTGAAAATGTTAATGGAACATTTATTTTATGAACCCCACAAGAATTTATTTTCTTTCCCACATGTTTCTCTTCACATTAAATATTCTTATCAAGTATCTATTCTTACCTTCTATGATATTTTTTTGATCATTTATTTGGAATTTTTTTAATTTAAATAATTTACTTCAATATAAAATGTTTTTTTTACCAATGATATGTTTTAGTGATTTTTTAAAAGGTATATTCATCTATAAAAAACATCCATTGATGTTTATTAAGATTTTAACACTAGAATTATTTTTTAAAATATTTTCTTTAACTAATTTAAATTTTTTATTAGTTTTCAATGCACACAATCAAGATTTTATGAGAACCACTACACACCCTTAGTATAAAATGAAAATTTAAACCTATCCAATAGGTTAGTAGGAATAAATATAACTAACATATGAAAATTTGTAGTGAAGTCATTCTATAAGAATTATTTATGAAAAATATAAATCAATTATCTATTTGAATTTTTGTATATATAAATTTAGTTAAGTACTATTATAAAATGAAATTAATGAAATATATATTTTATATACATAATAAAATATTTTTTAAGTTAATCAAATAGATATTCTATCATAAGGGTATGAATAATTTTGATTTGATTTATAAAAACTAATATTTTTGAAACGTGTAATTTTAAACCTTTTAATGGAGAAAACATTTTAAATTTTGATTTTGATATATTAATAATTTTAATAAGAAAATATAATAATTTCAATTGGATGTATGATATAAAAATAGACATTGGAGGAAATTTTGGGATTTTTCTGATAACTTTAAAACATTGATGAATAGTAAAAAATAGTAAATTTTAATTAAAAATAGATTTTTAATAAAAATAATTTAAATAGTTAAATTATATTTCTAAATAGTGTTAAATTGTAAATATAATATATTTTTGTCATTAAATATAATTTAGCTCTTTATATTTAATTTTATATTGAATTCATATATAAAAACATTTCAATCTTTCGAAATGTTTATACTTTTAATACCCCTTCCCTCTTTCCAAATATATGGTTAATTTTAAATTAATTACATAAAATTATGTGTTTTGAATTTTCACAAATGGATTAAATAAATAAAATAAGTAGATCCAAATTATTTAAATATTTTAATTTAATTTTGGGACATTGTGAAATATAAATTCAGTAATATTTTATTAATACCGTAAAAGGGTAAACTAGGTAATTAATTATTAGAATAAATTTTAAAAATTACCATATCTCTTTCCTCTATATCCTTTTATGATTTCATTAAACCTAAACAACCTTGGGTCAAAATGGTGTTTTTTCTAAGCCACATGCATGAGATTAGGATATTTATTTTAATTCGATGGAAGAAAAGTTTAATAGGTCTCACTCATGTTTTAATAACTAAAAAATTTATTTATTTAAGGTTATATAGATGATAAATATGCTTATAACTAATAATTTTAATGATAAATTTGTTTTATTTATCATAGAAATTTATTTTTAATTTTTAGGAAATAAATAATTACCTTAAATACTTATACTTTGATGATGTAAAAATTTATTAATTGATGAGAAATCAATAAAACAATTTTTATTGAAATACTATTAAAATAAAAAGACCCAAAAACTTGAAAAAATCATATTTTTAGAGTATATATAGAACAAAAACATCCAAGGGGCTAGTTATATACTATTTTGATCCTCATAGAAGATATTGTGACACTTATATTATTATATTTAAGGTGATGTTAAAGATGTCACATTCAAAATATAGGAAGTATAACATTTCAAATTTTGGATTTCCCAGATGATACAGTCCACTAAAAAATTCCATGGAATTAAAGTTGATTTATCTTCATCATAATATTTATTTTTTAATTTTTATTTATGAAAATATTATATTAAATAATTTCAAAAAAATGATGTGGTAATTATTTTATTAATAGAGATAAATAATAAATGTATTAAAAATATAAACATAAATAAAAATTTGAATAATAAATTTATCTACTAAATTTACTATATTAAATTCTCCTCTTAGGAATAAAATAAAATATATATTTTTTTGAATAAAACATGTTATTTAATATTTTTAAAAAACAATGAGTGGAATAGTGAAAAAATTTACAGTACTGATTATTTATCAATATAATGTATTATTAAATTATTTAAAAACTATAGTTTTTTATTAATATATATATTAATTATTATATGGTGTAAAATGTTCTAAGATATTTATTTATGGTCATGTTGACGTCATATCGGTAAATATTTCATCTTTTTTATTATTTAAATATCTATTACCCTATTCAAAAATTAAATAGAATAACTAAGAGTGAATTAAAATGAAAAGAATTAATTGATATTAAAAATGTTTAAAATTTAGTGAATAATGATATTAAATACTTATATCATATCCTCTTATAAATTGGGACATTTTAGGGTTTTTATTATAGGGTTTGATTTTATTCTAAATTAATATTTTTTGAGCTCCCAAAAGTGCTACACAACTCAATTATAAAAGGGAACCTCCTCCATATCCACCTCATTTAACATCGAGCTTTAAAACACTGTCATGCATACCCTTTTCCCTTATATAAATCCCTATTTATATAATAGTTGTTTTGGCCTTTTCAATGACCAACTATAGAGCTATAAGAGGAGATTTAGAGAAATCATGTTGAAGAAGAGGCAATCTCAAATACTGATTTGTTCATAGTTCATTATACTTCTACATTCACATCATGAGTTTTTTCTAATATAATGTAATTAATACAATATAAATTATATAATAATATGTTATTATGATTGTTAAACAACAATATAACACTTTCTATCTATCTACAAAAAATGAAATCACCATGCGTGCTTACATATGACTTACCGTCTCCACGTCATGGTGTAATATATTTTTATCCACCACCATACTTATATGGGTATAATGATGTAAATAGTAACTATATATGATTATTATAAAATTATATTGATTTTAAAATATTATAAATCATTATCTTCAATACCATTCATCAATTATTGGAATGAAATCATCACTCGTGCGTACAGACAACCTACCATCTACACTATGCGATGCGATTCATTATAAAATATCTTCATTAAACTAGGATTATATAAATCAATAAAATGAATAAATATGACATATATAATGTTAATACCATTTTATAATGATGTAACTATGACATATAAAGGAGAACTACATCTTAGTCAACAAAACATGAATAATAAATTGAAGAAGTTAATACCTGAAGAACAAGTAACAAAAAAATGTTATTAAAAAAAGGATCATAATATGTTAGTTTATGATTTCATAAAAATGAATATGATTATAAAATAAGTTAATGAATTTCTTTAAATAATTATATAGGTGATTTTGATAAATACAAATTAAATCAGACCTAATAAGTAATGGATATTTTCACAATCACATTATTATCCGATATTTTTTATACATAAGTATTAACTGGGGTTATAATTATCACCCACAACTATGTTTCCTAAATATGTAATATTATTTATATTCTTATAAAATATGTTAATGTAAATTTTACCCATTTCGTGTTTTTTTATTAAATTATACGACAGGAATATTTTGTTGTTATTTGACACATGACACTTTTATACTTTTCCTGAAAAAGTATAAGGAAATTGTTTTTTAATTATTTGGAATGAAATATTTTATTTGTCAACATAACACTATATTTCCATGACTCTTACTATACATTATTTTATGTTTATTTTCCAATAAATTCATTTCTATTAAAATTGAACGATATTTTGAGAAAATAATTTGTTTTTGAAGAAGAAAGTTTATTTTCCTCAAGAAGTAATTTCATTTATTATATCAAAATTATTTTCCATATAAGATGGAATTATTTACTAGGGTTATTTTTTAGGTAAAAAATCCTTATTTATTATATTATATTATTTTGTTTTTGATGGAATTATATTTTTGGAATCTATTTGTTTTATATGGATTATGTTATGGTGGATTGATGTTTAAAGAGAATGATTTTATTCCTTGGGATATGATGAATGATTTATGTTACAGTGGAACATATATGAATTATTTCATTATAAATTGGATGGAAGCTATATCTCCATCCAATTAACTGGGTGAAGATTTGTATCTCCTGAGAAAGTCATTGATGTAACAATAAATGATCCAGTTTGAGGAACATTGGGATGAAATGAGGATTGGACTCAGTTTAGTAATGGAATTTTTATGCTCTGATGGTCTTGGAAGTGGAATTTAACTAATATGAAATGGTTTAATGATTATTTTGTATTAAAAAAATCATGTTTTATGTTAAGACTTTTTTTATTTCTTTAATTGATTCTTATGAACATTCATGATTTATCACGTGGCATGATATCATAAT
The DNA here is from genome assembly GCA_963277665.1 of Viscum album. Classification (NCBI taxonomy): domain Eukaryota; kingdom Viridiplantae; phylum Streptophyta; class Magnoliopsida; order Santalales; family Viscaceae; genus Viscum; species Viscum album. The sequence continues at coordinate 579,083,997 of OY728129.1, read as the reverse complement.
CATTCATATGCAGGATAATATTTTCAAATGTTATATTCTTATGTATTATGATTATGATATGATTGATATATCCATTTTTTTCCCTTAATGAAAATCTTATATAACCCTTTTATATGTTTCTTTTCCACTGGTCATGAATATGGGTGTTATGTATGATATGATAAAAGAGTTCTAGTTCTGAAAAAATAAGTGGAAGACAATAAAAATTTCATATGATCCAGTTATTTCAGTTTCCCAGTTTCTAAAGACATTATACCTATATATTCCTATTGTGTATTTGTTATATTTTTTAAGGAATACTATTTACATCTTAATAATAATAAATGTATGTATAGTATGAGTTGTTATTGTTTTTCATAGGATATGTATAGTTATCATTTGGAAACTGGGATGAGAAATCCTTAGAAAGAACCCAAAGGATATGTCGATGTATATGTCATGATTATAATATGTTTAATTGGTCATTAATAACATAGTATAAATCTCTATGCATTCTATGTTGAAATATTATTCTTGATTATATGGGTTTTATTTTATGATTAGTGTTTTTCCCACTATGATTCTTGATTTTAGTAAATGGATAGAACCGGAAAGAAACACATTAATGTGGAATGTGATGGAAAATGATATGATTGTCCTCTTATTAAAGTAAATGTTATAGGATATGGAATAAAAAAACTTTTAGATATCATCACACAAATTTTTCAAACTATTAATCATATAGTACATCCAAAATAGAAAAGGACGGAACCTTATTATGTTGAGTCTTTCATGATATATAGTCCACCATCTTTATGTGGGTATTCTAATTCATTTGTTGATGAACAATGGGTCAATTCCATGAAAAATATATTTTTAGTTCTTCAATGTTCAAAATATGACAAATTCATCTTAGAAGTATATTGTTTGGAATGTGAAGCTGATCAATGGTTAAACCATATCAAGAATATGAGGGAAACATGTGAAATTGTATCAAAGGAACGAGACAAGTTCTAGGACATATTTTTTAATAGGTAATGTCATCGTATTCATTAAAAAAAATAATTAAATATCTCCTAAAACATAAGAAATTGGGTGAATAACTTGTTAGTATATATGACCCAAATTTTACAAGACATTCATGGTATGATTTTGTAATTATCATATAACCTGAGAGTAAAATTGGTAAATTCTTTTTTGACTTTATACCAAGTCTCTAAATGGTAATTAGACCTATGGGAGTTCAATAGATATGATGAAATCATTCTATGTGTTCTCCTGGTTTATATGGATATTTTCTTAACCCATTAGTCCTATGGGTTTGATAAGAAGAGAAAAATAGAATTCCAGGGAAAATAAAAACACCACAATGAAAGGATGATGAGTTTTCCCTTATGGTTAAAGTATGGATAGAAACAAGGTGTAAATTTTATTAATGTGACTTATAAATGATTTAAGTGTGGAAATGAAGGTTATCGGGTAGTTTAATGCCGATGTGATGGGGAAAAGATATCTACTGATGTGAATAGGGAAAAGAATACATAGAATCAACATCTTAAATTTAAATGTTATATGTGAATGGAAATGTTGTATTATGCCATTAAATGACCTAATCCAAGGGTTATCGATGATGATCTATGGATGAAAACTCTTAAGGCCAAAGAAAAATAGATATCCCATGTGATCACTTTCATAAATGTGGAGTATGGTAATGATGTTGTGAATGGTAAACATATCATCCACCTTAAAGAAGAAAATTTAAAATTTTATTCTGGATCAACCCAATCTTTTCTTTCTAAATAATTTTTTAAGGGTATCATCATATTTACGTAGAAATTAGATGCTCAGTTATCTGTGACAACTGATAATGGGACAATTATTACATGAAAATATTATAATTCATCTCTAGTTAATGTTGGTGGGAATGGGATTCCTAAAAATATTCATCCTACCTATAATAGAATTTAATGTGATTATTTCCTAGAAATGGATTTCCTTGTATGGAGGTCATATCAACTTTCATGGAATGGAATTCACATTTCATTTTCCAGATCAATCTATGATCATATATCAATGCAAGGATGAATATTACCTTTTAGTGAAAATTTAGTCTATCTTATAGGTCTTGAAAACTATAAATGATGGTTAGCAATCTCAAATGGTTGGGGAGAGAAAAAATTATGAATACACCCATTTTATAAGAGTTTGATTTTGTCTTTATGGATGAATTACCAAGTCTTCCACAAAATCGTGACTTTTTGTTTTCAATAGAACAAATACTGGCTTCTATTCCTATTTCAAACACACCTTATAAAATGTACCCAATTGATTTTCATGAACTATATAAGAAACTCAATGAGTATCAAGGTATTTATACACCCTAGTGAGTCACCTTAGGGATCACATGTTCTATTTGTTAAAAAGAAAGATGGATCAATGAGACTCTGCATTGATTTTCGAGAACATAACAATATCACTGTCAAAAAGATATCCCCTCCCATACCTTTATGATTTATTCGACCAACTACATGGAGATAAATAATTTATCATGATTGATCATTATTTAGGATTTCACTAATTAAGGGTCGATAAAGAGGATATACCAATGATGGCATTTCATACATGTGTAGACACTAGGAATTTATAATGAATAATTTTCTCGTTAGTAATTTCCCTTATATATTAATGAAAATAATTAATAGAGTCTTTAGATACTATCATAATAATTTAGTAGTTTTATTTATGGAAGATATATTTTTATATTCAAAGGTTAAGGAAATACCTAAATATCACATGATAATTATACTGAAGTCCTTAAGAAATGAAAATATTTATGAAAAATTTACCAAGAGTGAATTTTGGATTCAGAATTTTTCATTTTTTGGTCACATAACCTCATGAGAGGGGATATCGTTGTATCTAGAAACATAAATGTTATTGAATGTTGGTGAAAACCATCAATTTTAACTGAGATCTAATTTTTTCTTGGTTCTGATAGATATTATTAGGGTTTTGTGAAATATATTTTAGTATTATCTAATCCACTATCCAAGATTAATCAGAAAGGGGTTAAATTTGTGTGAACGGAGGAATGTGAAGTGAATTATAAAGAGATAAAAAAAACTTATCAAGTGCACCATTTCTCACCCTGCCTTATTGTGGAGAATGGTTTGTTATCTATAGTGATGAATTCGAGAAAGGGTTGGTCTGTGTTCTCAGAAAAAATGATATAGTGATAGCTTATTCCTCAAAATAATTTAAAATCAATGGAAAAAATTACCTAACTCAAGAATTTTAGTTAGATGTGGTAACCATTAAACTAAATATATAGAGGTATTATCTTTATGGTGAAAGGTGTGATATTTATAATGATCATAAATGTGTAAAGTATTTTTTAGACTAATAGATCTAAATATGTTTCAATGAAGTCTCTTAATGTTGATAAATGAATGGGACTAAAAAATAAATTACCACAATGGGAAAGAGATGAATGTGTAGATTCTTCAAGTTGAAGGGACCATGCAAGCCTATCTATAATAAGGAACACAAAAGATAAAATATTTATGGATTTCAAAATGATGATTCTGGAAATTTTAAGTGTGAGGATAAATCTTACCATTCTCAATTGAATGTTCAATCATCTTTACAAATGATGATTAAGGAGGTGTAGAAGGAATATGGAGAGATATAAATAAAGGTGGAAAATGTAACCGAATTATATATTGATTATGATGGAATAATAATGTTTTGGAATAGAGTTTGTATTTTTTCCAAACCGGAATTATAGAAGGAGATACTAGATGAGCTGTATAGTTCGCCTTTATCTATTCATCAGGCAAGCACAAAGATTAATAGGGACCAGAAATATTATTTATAGTGGGATGACAAGAAAATAAATCTTTCCAAATATGTCCCTCATTTCTTTGTCTATCAAAAGGATAAGGATGAAATATAGAAGTCTAATTAGATGATACAACCATTACCTATACAATAATAGAAATGGGAAAACATTATTACTGACTTTTTCGTTAGTCTTCCCAAAACATATAAATTTTATAATGATATATGGGTTATAGTTGATCACTTTATGAAGATGGAATAGATCATTTCTATTAGATATGATTTCCCCATTGATCATATTTCTAGGATATTTGTAATGGATGTTGTAAGATTTCATGGAGTACCACATTCTACTAAATCTAACCAATATATGATATTTCCCTCGAAGGTCTAGTGAATTATTAAGCAATATAGGGATACAGAGTTATGTTTCAATGCTTCTTATCATCCTCTGATAGATGGCCATTCTTAGAGTACAGTTCAATCTCTAGATGATATGGTGAGATCATACTATATATAATTCAAAGGTTGTTAGGATCAACAGCTTCCATTGGTGGAATTTTCTTACAATAATAGTTTTTGTATATTATTTAGATGAATCCTTATGAAATCTTCAATAGAAATAAGTACAGAACTCTAACATTGTAGGATGATGTTGGGGGAATGAATTCCCTTAGGACCTAATCATGTTGATGAATTGTCAAAAAATATAAGATCTATTAATCAAAAAATAATGTTATCTCGGAGTTAAAAAAATGATATGATGATAATTGGAGAAAAATCCTTGAGTTTGAAGTTGGTAACAAGGTGTTTCTATGAATATATCTCTGGAAAAGAGTAATGATATTTAGAAATAATGGGAAGCTGAGCTATATGTATATTAGTACTTTTGAAATTCTAGACCCTGTTGGGATAATAGTATAATGATTGACACATCCATCGAATCTCACTTAAGTCTAGGATGTGTTCCATGTATCTCACATGAGAATATACATACCTAATCCGTAAAATGTACTAAACTATCAATTCATATCATTTGATCAATATCTTTCTTATAAAGAACAACTAATGTAGATTTTAGATCTTAGTGAAATTGTTTTTTGAAACAAGACCACTCACTTGGAAAAAGAATTTTGGTGGAACCATCAATTTGAGAAAGCTGTGAGGGAACTTGAGGATATGATAAGAGATATATTTCTTCATCTCTTTTTATCCATGTGATTAATTACAAGGTAAATATTCAGTTTAAGGGGGTTAAATATAACACCCAGATGCTTTTATTAATTATTTTCTTTAAACAATTTTAATTCTTCAATAGACTACATAACATGAAATCATTAGTTTAATAAAACTATAAGACACCCTTAGAATAAAATTACCATTTTAATGTAGAAATTAGGTTAGTGGGATTAATTATAACTAAATTATAATCTTTTGTGGTGAAATCATTTGCTAACAATTGTTTATAAAAAATATAAATAAATTGTATATTTTTATTTTTGTATTAATTAATTTAGTAAATTACTATTATGAAGTGAAATTAATGAAATAAATATATGTTATATACTAAATAATACACGTTTAATATTCATCCATTATATATTTTTATTATATGGTATGCATAAACCATTTTTTATTTATAGAAAAAAATATTATTCAAAATGGTATTTTTCCACCTTTTAATTGATAACCCCTTTTAGATTAATATTTTGAAACAATAATAATTTAATATGAAATTGTTAATATGTTCTTTTTAACTGGGATACATAAATTTTCTTTCAATGAAATTTTAATATTTTCCCGATAACATTCAAACATTGATGATTAGTGAAAATATACTAAATTTGAATTTAAAACTTTTTTCATCAAAAAAATTTATATGGTTTAATTAAAATGTTGAATGGTTTTAAAGTATAAATATAATATATTTAAATCATTAAATTTAATTTCGGTCATTATCATCAGTTTTACATTGATTTTAGAAGTAAAAAAAATCATTCTTGTGCAATGTAAACATTTAAAACTCATCTTGTCATTCAGAAAATGTGATTTATATTACATTCATTAAAATAATATATTTGTTTTTAATTTTAATAAAAGTTTTACATGTTTGGAATTATTTGGAATAAATTATGTAAATATCTATATTTTATTATTAGGAATTATGAATAGTAACATCAACAATTTTTTATTAATAAGGTAAAATGGAAATCGAGGTAATTAAGGGTAAGAATACATTTATAAAATTATCCTAACACTTTATTTATATGATTTGATGAGTTTATTTCTACATAAATCATCCTTGGTTATAAATGGTGTCCTTTAGAAGCCATTTGGATGATATTAGGACACTCGATTTATTTCATTTAAAGAAAAGTAAAATATGCCTCACTCAAATATTAACAACTAAATAAAATTTTAATATATGGTTATGTAGATGATAAATTCTATTATAAATACTCATTTTAAATTTAATTTTCTATCTTTACCATGGTAAATTTTTTTATTTTTATAGAATAAAAAATTAGAATAATGAATTAAAATTTTATGATTTAAAAATTAATTAATTGATGAGAAATCAATAATTTTTTAATTAAAATACTAATAACCATCAGATGACCCAAACACTAGACCAAATAATATTGGTAGAGTATATATTGACCTTTAACATCTAAGGGTCGAGTTAGTGATCATTTAGATCCTTATAATAGATATTTTGAAACTAATATTATTTTATTTAATGTGATGTTAAAGTGATCACTTTCATAATATAATAATTATAACATTTTAATTGATGGATTTTAAAGAAGATACAACTGACTATAAATATTATACTAAATAATAGTAGATTTATATTAATCATAATATTTTATTTTAAATAATTATTTAGCAAAAAAGTATACTAAATAATTACACAAAAATAATGTAGTGATTATTTTATTAATAGAGTTAAAAAATAAATGTTATGAAAATAATAAGATAAATATAATTTCGGATAATTAAAATATCTATTGATTTTATAGATGACTTTATCCTCTTGTTAATATAATATAATATTTTGTTCGATCTTAAATTTTTATCTTCAAATTTTTAAAAATAAATGAATTGAATAGTGTCAAAATTGACACTTTTGATATCAAACTATTGATTTATTAAATAAATTAAAAATAATAAACCATTATTTAAAAATATATATTAATTATTATATGGTCTTAAATTTTAAAATTTATTTATTTATTGTCTAATTTAAATCAAATAAGTAAATATTTCACCCCTTTTAATATTGAAATATGTATTACCCCAGATAAAAATAAAATAGAATAACAATGTTATAATTAAAATGATATTGTTTAAATTGTGGAGAAAACCTATCAAAAATATATTAGTTGGTGTTATTAAAATCCTATCTCATTTCATCTATGTAACATAGATATTTTGGAGTTTTTAATGGTGTATGATTATATTATAAATTAATATTTATGTGGATCTCAAAAGTGCCCCTCACTATAATTATGAATTGGAACCTCATATATCAACTCTTCACTTCACATTGATCCTCAAAAGATAGAGATTTCCAGCCCTTTTACCTTATCAACTTCTATAGTTACATAATAGTGGTTTTGGTTTTCATCAATGAACAACTCTAGTTCTCCAAAATATGATTCAGAGGAAACATGTCGAAGAAGAGGTAATCTCCTCTAACGATTAGTTCAAACTTATTTCTTCTTATACTTCATCTTAACATGTTTTTTCATTTAAGGAAATAAAATTATTATCACCTATATACTGAAACTTTAATATTGTTATTTTTTTCAACAATATTCATCTTTTTACACATCCTATGACAAAACAAAGTCATCACACATGAGTACATACGACATACCGTCTCCACGTTGCTGTGTAATATGATTTTCATCACAACCTTACAAGGATGGTTATAATAGTGGAAATAATAACTATAAAGGATTATTATAACATTATATACATTCTAAAAAATTATACACCATTAACATCAATACCATTATATAATTATGGGAATATTATTGTCACTCGTGTGTATGTACGACCTACTGTGTCCACTATGCTACACGATTCATTCTACAGTATCTTCATTAATGAATGATTATATAAATGTATATAATGAATAAATATGATATATATATTTTTAATATCATTATTTAATGATTTAAACCTGACCAATAAATTAGAACCAAATTTTATTTGACAAACCCTGCATCAGTTAACGACGTAGCTAATACCCGAATAACAAGTAATATTGAAATATTATTAACAAAGAGATGATAATATGATCATATATATATATATCATAAAAATGAATATAATTATAAAATAAGTCAATTAAATTATTAAATACATTATACATGAGGTTTGGATACATATAAATGAAATCCTACTTAAAAGGTGAGAGATAATTTAAGAATCTAATAATTTTCTGAGATTTTTATTCATAAGTATTTAATTAAGTAAATTTATCATCCACGTCCATGATTACTTAATATGTAATATTATTTCTATTTTTGTATAAAATTTTAAACTAAAATTTACCCATTAGTGAATTTTTATTGAATGATATGATAGGAATATTTTTTTGTTATTCGATATGTGGTACTTTATTTATTTTCTAGAAAATGTATGAGGAGAATGTTTTTTAATGTATAAAGCATGAATGGATTGTTACATCTTCATAATGATTTATTTAAATTTATATTACTCTAAAAAATTTATTTTTATTATAAAATAAATTATTTTCTTTAAATATGAGTGAAATTTTTAGAAAATAAAACATTTTTTAAGATGAAATGATATTCTCCACAAGAATTAAATTGATTGTTATATAAAAATTATTTTCTATCTATGTTGAAATTATTTAATAGGGTTATGTTTCAAGTATTATATAATTATTGTTTTTATGATTTTATTATATTCATGATGGAATTGTATTTATGAAATCAATTTGGTTTACATGGAATATGTTATGGTTGAATGATTTTTAATAAAACCCATTTAATGACTTAGGATATGATTTATGAATTATAATATTGTGGCACACGTAAGAATGATTTCATTATGAGATGTACATGACCAATATCTCCCACAAATTTATTACATGAAGACTTATATCTCATGAGACAGTCATTCACGGAATGAGAAATGATATTGGTTTAATAATACAAGGCTAGAACGAGGAGTGAACTCAGTTCAATAATGAACCTTATATTCAGTGATTGTTTTGTAAATAAGCCATGACTAAAATGAAATTATTTTATATGATTTTTTTTATGAAACAAAAATTAATTTCTAATGTCTTGAAATTTTTGATTTCATTCCTTGATTCTTACGAAATTTCATAATTTATCTCATGGTAGGATATCATAAGCTTTCATTTACAGGATATGATTTTCAATTGTTTTGTCCATATGTACTATGATTATGATATGATTGATATCTCTATTTTTTACACATAATGATCAACTGATCGCACCATTTCAATTTTTTCTTTTCCCATTTTAATGAATAAGGTTTTTATGTAAGATAAGTAAAAATTTGTCTAGTTAGGATGAAACAAGTGGGAGATAATGAAGATGTTCTGTGAACCGATTATTTACCCTTCCAACTTTATATGGACACTATACCTATATAGTCCTTTAAAGGAATTGCTATATTTTTTAAACAATATTCTTCACGTTTTATGTAATATAAATATATTTAATTTGTTGGTCATTATAATGTTATACTACTGTGGTGATCCAATGGTACCATCGTTATTCATTCTATATATTCTTTTTTATTATGATGATAAAATATTATTGAAATCTGAATTTTTTTCACATGTTAAAAATTGATGTAATGATGATGGTTTTCAAAATTTTGATGAATAACTATTAAAATAATATGATTCTGTGAAGGGTGGGTTAATTATAAAACATGTAATAGTGGTTATTTTATGAAAAAAGGAATGGTGTGTCTATTATTTCTATATAATTCATTTGGTAAATATTATAGAGCTGAGAATATCATAAGAGAATATAGATTTAATGAAACTATTAGAGGTGATTGAGTTAACTGGATGGAAGTTACTCCTAAGAGAATGTTGGAAATGACATAGAAAGAATTTATATTTTGGTAAATTGTATAAAATGATAGTATTGTGGTGATACTAGACTAAGTTAGTTGTTTTCTTGTCTTACATAAATTTCAAAAGAATATTTCTTATGTTTAGACATGTTCTCGTTGGTTATGATAGGTTATTTATGATTCTTTACTCTTGAATCATATGACTCGTGATTGATAGAAAATTATTCAATGATTACTAATTACGATATAAAATTTGTAGGAATGATTTTATTATTATATTGATAATGTTATAACACATTTATTTATATATAATATAATGTAATGATCATTGATTGATATCTCAAATGTATATACTTATAAGGAACCTAAGCTCACCTTTCTTTTATGATTCTATTCCATACATTATGAAGGAATGTTTTATTTTGGTTATGTTTAAGATATGTACTATGTCAGAAGATGATTATGGGAGATGAAGAAGATCCTTGATATAAAAATTGTTTAAGTATCCAATTTTATAAATTCTCTAATTTTTTATGGTTCTATATTGAATCATAATGGTATACCAATAATATTACTCTAAAAATATGTTTTATTCTTTTATGAATTTTTTTACCCACTATATTTGAAATCAAAGAATCATTTATTAACATTGGGAATCATAGATGAAGAATCATTGTTCAGGGACTTAAGAATAATAGTATATATAGGATAACATCCTAATGATTTGTTACAATAGAGATTATGTTGTTTTTCATGTATTATATCCATGTTAGGATACTATAATTGGATGCAGTTTTGGCATAGATGCATCTAAGGGTGATAACCTTGAAGAATGTATGTCATGTATATCTCATCCATTATTATGGTTATTAGTAAACGATCTCTTAATATACATCTATTTTTTAATTCAAGAGGGATATGATTTTATTACCATATATTTTAACTATGAACCATTATGAATTATTTAGATAGATAATGACCATGGATGAACTGGGTTAATCTAATGGTATTATACATTGAAAATAGGTTCCTTTATTTAAACATACAATAAATTTGTTTTATGATTATAGGATTTTGCACTATAATTATTATTTCAATAAAAATTATTTTGGGTTTTAGTTAATGGATGAACTATAAAAAATAATGTTAATGTGAAATGCAAATGAAAATGGAATGATTTTTTCTTATGAGAAACAAAATGAAATGAGAGATGGAATAATTAATAATTTTATAATGCTTAATCATCTATATTGATATAATATTAATGAACTCAGCATGGTATTGAATCCCAACACAACAAATAAAAGAAATATGGGTTTACAAGAAGACTATGGGAGAAAGATGATTCATCATCCCAAATTCCATGAATGGGGCAAGCTGTTGTTGTTGAAATTTCTCAATTGAATATAGATATTTTTTGTGTGTGAAAGGATAGAGTTAGTGAATGTAATTTCTAGTGAAAAATGAAATTTTCAATGAAGATAAATGGTCTATCTCCCATGATAACATTTATAGTTTACTGTATTATTTGTAAGTAATATGAGAATTATCTAATCACGTTCCCAAATTCTTGGGATGAATCCTAGATCATAAAGAGGAATATTTATTTAATGTAATTGAAGGGTTATAATTAAAGTGTTAATGTGTTAGGATTTAATAATTATGTCATATTAGTTCTTTATTAATGATTTTATCATTACAATAATAATGAAACATATATGGGTTGTTCCATAATAATTTTCCATTAAGGATTTATAATCATACATATAATGGTATCAATATCCTAGAAAAGTTATTCTTTGTTTAGGTGGTATTTTAGGAAAACACATGATTAAGGGATACATAATACTTAATATTTGACTTATGTTCATATAATAAATTTTTGTGTGAATAATGAGTTGATAGATATAGATAATGTAAATTGGGTAGTATTGGAGACCATGAAATTGATTATTATTATTTTATGTAAATCTAGTTAACGTTATCATTGATGATTTTATTAAATTTTTATATTAATGAAATATATTTGAATGTCACTAGTTTTAATGAAAGAAAAAAATATATTTTTTCTTTGAAACTATAAGAACCTAGATTTTTTTTTTCAGGTAAGGATTTTTTTAGGTTTTTTTAAGAAAAATGGGTGTTTTTTGGAAATATTAAATATACATGCCATGTACTTCAGAGTACATGTTGGGTACTAGGTTGAAATGGGTATCCATGTACAGGCCATGTAACGGATGAGACACGACCGTGTGAGGTGACCTGAAAACCACCTAATGTGGGGGTCGGTTGAGGCATGTACCCAGCATGAACATTTAATGAACATGCTTTGTAAATTTTTTTATTTGATTAAATTGGAAGAGGTCCTGTCTAGTCACTAGATTCATCTTCTTATAGTCTTAGTTTTTATAAGAGCGACCCAGAGTGATGAATCTTCTTTAAGACACTATTTTTCTATCCGTGTTAAGATTCAAACTATTGTGGGTGTGCTGGAATCCCACTAGGGATTCCATCCTTCTTCTTGAATCTCCTTTCCTTATTTCACCTCCCTCTTGAGTTATTCAAGGTTTAGAGTTTTTGAAATTTTTGTAGATTGATATAGTTCTAGGAAAATTCAAGGGGAAACGTTCAAGGGTGATCACCGTACATTATTGAGGTACATGGTTTGTGGCATTTTGTTGTTTTTCATTGGTTTTTATTTTCCAAAGTGCTGATTACCCATGTTTCGGGTATTCGAAGTTAAGGAAATTGAACCCCATATTATCATCATTAGATTTATTGTTGGATTAAGGGTTGTTTGGTGTGATGTTATGTGAAATTTCATGTTTCAGGAACACCGCATGGGTGATATTATTTGTTTCATTGTTTTGGGCAATTTGGTCTAGGTTGCCTATGAGGAAAACCTTGTTTCATTACCTGGATTCATAAGATGGAAATTTTATACTATTTATACTATTTAAATGATTGTGATATGCATTGGAATTATTTATCCATGTAGTAGTTGATATTACATTGGGTTGCTTGATATCTTTTATGCAAGATTGAATTACACAGGGTTGTCAGAACCTACTGTATTTAGACAACATGGGGAATTGATGTTAAGTGCTTCCTAAAAGTATCTGTTATATTTCACACTATGAGGCCACATGGGGGATTGTTGGTTAGTCCTCCATTAAAGTTTTTATATATTATTTTATGAGACCACATGGGCAATTGATATTGATTTCTTCTTCATAGTGCCTATAGTTATTCTAGAAAGATTATAGAGGTAATTGATTATGAGTGCTTCCTCAGAGTGTCCCTTCCCTTTTATTTCTTTATATGGAGTGAGGTTTTAGAATGTGTGAGCTACCTAGAGGGTTAATTAAAATATAAATGTTTTTGATGTGTCTTCCAATAAATTCACAAGCTTGGATTCAGTCATGTTAGGTAGTTCTCTGAGATATCTATTTATGAAAATTACTTGATTAAATGATGAACATTAAAAGCTAATGAATGTAAATGGAAACTGTAGGATTTGGTTACTATTGTGTACTCTTAGTTTCATTATTTTTATTCCATTATTACCGTCTATATAAAATCATAGATATTTAGGATCTAAAATTGTGGTGGTTACCTAATGGTATTCTCCTCACAACCTATCTAGGTCATGCGTTTGGACCCAAAAAGATAATATGGTTTAAGGTATAGATAAGGGAAACATCACTTCGTCATCAGGTAGTTTATTGATGTGTAGTATGAGACCATGGGACATAATCTAGGCCTGAAATGCAGTTAGAGTTTATTTGTTTTGTTTTTGTACTTTGGTTTTGTACTGTATTTCTAGGATTGTGACTTGTTTGGCTATTTTCATTGACATATTTTGAACTGCATCATTTATATATGTGCTACAGTTGTTTGTTTATTCCTAGTATTCTACTATTTTCTTATTTTTTGGTATTATTGCATCTGCTAATATTTATTATCTATTATTATACTATACATACTCTACCAATGAGGGAATAGTTCCCCCACTATCACACCCAAGGCCCATGCAGCAAGTCAGTAGCCTCTCATGTTCGGGTAAATTCTCTTGAGGCCATGTGAAAAATGGGTATAGGGAACCATTGGAAGGCACCAGGAACATGTAAGTTAAAAAGTTGTATCAGAGGAGATATTTTCTACTTTGTCTCAATTTTTGGAGCCTATTGACAGGGATAGAAAGTAATAGGTAGTTTTTAATAGAGCTGTGTCTGGGAGCAGTTAACTGTTGTTCATGTAAAAGCCAATTTACCGCAATTATTACAATTTTTTGGTTTTAAAATTATTATAGTTGATTTTATTTCACCGTTGGGTGATTGACATGTATATTGTTGTTCTCATTGATGTAATTGAGGTTCTATTTATATTGAAACTCTATGAGATGAGGGTAATCCAACTCGATTTATCATATAGGCACTTGATATGGATCACACGTCATCCATTCATGTCATGCCATTTAGGGTGTACTACTAATTGAATTATATTTTGATAGATGTTATTCTAGGTATGAATGGAAGTTTTCTAGATGTCATGATTTAATACCTTCTATTTTGATAGGGTATTTTAAAATTTAACGTTTCATTTTAATGGGTGCCAAACTTTGGTCCCTCAAGTGTTATGGACCCTCTTCGATCAGAATTTGGTGGATCATATAGAACTGTAACTGAATTCTGTAATGATTTGACAAGAATATAATTCCAATATTTTATTCTTAGTGAGTATAGGCCCCCTCAAATCGAAATTTGACACATTAATTCTTACTTCAATGTTTTTATGGGCTTCCATAATATTTTTTAAGACTTGCTGTCTGGAAAAAAAACTAGAATACACAGCATGTGATGATAAATTCACATCAGGTTTCCTTTTGTTTGGGTAGAAAATTTTAATCTTAAGTAAACGTTGTGTACTATATGTACACTCCATGTATTCTTTATCTATGTGATTATCTTTGTGAGAAGAGACACGGGGTTAGAAAAATGTTGGGTGACACATGTTGTGTACTTGGAGTACATTCCGTCTTGTAAGAGTCGTGCATCCAACCTCGTGACCAATGACACGAGTGGATAAAACATAGATTTTACACACCATCTTCTGTTCTTCCACACTGTGTATTGTTTATTATGCCACCGACCATGTGAAAAACCACATTGGTGGTTTTAACATAAGGGTTACACGTTGTGTCGAGGGTGAACATGTGGTGTTGTGTTACCCAAGGAAGAACCTTTTTTCCATGTAGAGGAAATTGGGTAGGGGAAAATTATTCAATTACATGTCATGTATCAATGAGAACAATCCATCTGTAGGGGTGTTACACAACCAGGTTTTCGAGTGGTACACGCCATGTTAAATGTAGAAGGGAATATGTTGTGTATGGGTTGTTCACGTAGTGTAGCCATGTTCTATAAAACTTGATGGTTTTATTCCCCATATATCTTCAATCACTTCAACGTTTCTATCCATGATAATAATGAACTGGGATTTTCACTTGACATTGCTGAGTCATGCCATCGAGATGTCCCCCAGTTGTATGCCAGATATATAGCAATGAACAGTCACAAGAAATGGTAGATCAGTGACTACTAGCTAATCCTACCATCATGTCCGTATTGGAACCAATGTTTATATTAGACACAGCTAATAATACATAGTTCTAGGAATGCTTAATTAGGATGATTCATACCTTCCAGGGAGCACAACATCCTACCCCATCTATTGTATAAGTGATGAAGGGTTTTCAGCATTAGTATCCTCTCACATTCTCATGGGATGGGAGTCCTCATGCTGTAGTGGAATGGTACTAATACATGTTTTCTATCATCCAGCATCTCGAGACTCCTCCAGAGATGTGGGTGAAGCTCTCGATGTACATGCTATGTGATTCTGCCATGATATGGTGGGGTGTGATATCACAGGTGGGATGCCATCGAGTTCTGGAATTGGATGAGTTCTGTCGTACATTATATGACTACTTCTACATGGATACCTTGAGAGATGATCGAGCCCAAGAGTTCCTAAGTTTTTAGAAGGGTAATCTATCAGTCATTGAGTATTCTTATCACTACCCAGATCTGCATCACTTCACACCCATTATAGGGTGATTATTTTTTTCTGATAAGGAAGTTCAAGGATGCTCTCAGGATAGACATCTGATCCTAGGAGAAAATATTCTGGTTGACATACATATCTTCTATAGTCAAATTGGATCTGATCACTAAGTAAATCCTAAGGGATTCAAAAGTTGTGGGCCAGGGTAGTTCAACATCTATAGTTGGTAGTCTCCCTACAAATAACAGGATGCGCCATAGGGATTCTATGCCTAGAGATCCAGATATTCAGTATTTTCCATCACGTGGCCAAAAGGTGTGCAACCAGTTCCGAAAGGGTTGACATAAGAAACAACAGTTCCCAAAAGACTGGGTAGAATGCTGATCTTGAAGCAATATGGGACATCATCAGCATTTCTGCAGCACCCTCCTTATAGCAGTTAGTAAGGGAGGATCTATTTTTACTCATTGTACTGGAAGAGGACCACCAACTCCAGAACAGATTGAGGGTTGGATTTTTTAAAGCTGTTTCGACCAAGGTGGTGGTCGTCGATACAATGGTCAGACACAATGTTTTCGATAGCCATAGGGTGGATTAGATTTGGGATCTTAGACATCTTCACAAGGCTATGGTGCAGGTCAAGCATTTGCACTGGAGGAGATACAACTAGAGCAGGATACCAAACACTCTTAGGTCAGAGGTACATTTTTTTCCTATATTATAGCTTATTCCCTTTACGATATAGGGGATTTCCATATCTTTATATATTTTCATATTGTGGAGAGACATAAGATTTGTATCGTTACTTTTGCTGATATCAGGATGCTGGACACTCCATTGGATATTAGAACGGCTAGTGTACATCAGTGCAAGGAATGCACTCTTGTGGTTGGTGGGTGTCACATCTTATGGTACCTTTATTTCTTAGAGATCGTGGGTTGTGAAGTCATTCACCAAAAGTACTAGTTAGTTTTCTTCCCGGATGTTGATAATTGATATCACCTTAGAGTGAGTTTCAAATCACCAGAGGTAAGGGAGTTTCTACATAAGGGAGAATGGGATGTCCTTGTGAGCATATCTGGACCCGAGCATCACGAGTTGAGAGGTGTTACAAACCAGATTGCTAGTCTGTATTTTCATCACTAGGAGACTTCATGAAAAGGCTTTCCTATAGTAGTGGATCATTTTAGGGATGTCTTTATAGTTGACTTTTTTGGATTGCCTCTAATTTATAGTTATAATTTTCTATTATGATTTTTCTAGGGGAATCACTGGTGTTCATTCCTCTTTATTTTATGGCTACAGATGTGTTGTAGGTTCTCACGAAGCAGTTGGAGGAGTTATAGAAAAAGTGTTTTACATGGAATAGTACTTCTCCTTAGGGTTCACCTATCATATTTGAGATGAATGTAGATGGTACCCTATGGATTTTTAAGGGTAATCAGAAGATGAACTATTTTACAGTCAAGAACCAATTTCACTTTGGAAGTATTGATTATCTCATTGATCGAATTTGAGGACACTAGCGGTTCTCAGATATTGAATTGAGATCGGGTTATCATAAGTTACCCATTATACCATCATATATACCACTTAAAGCCTTTCGTAGAAGGTATACTCTATAAGAGTATGTGGTTATGCATTTTGGTATCACAAACCTGCTAGTAGATTTCATGTAGCTGATGAACGAAGTGTTTCGTCCATACTTGGACTCCTTTGTTGTGGTATTTGTGGACGATATCTTGTTGTAATCTCACACTCTAAACGACCTTTCCACCCTTCTTAAGATCATTTTTAGTACACATAGGTAGCATCAGTTGTATGTTAATCACTCAAAATGCCACTTTTGGATGAACCAAATTCACATCTTGGTTCATGTTATCTGAGAGATAGTCGTATAAGTAGATCAAAAATAAAGTCAAAGCCATAGTTTCATAGGATAATCCAAATAATGTATTTGTGATATGTAGTTTTCTAGGGTTGGATACATGGAATGTCATTTTATAAAGTTATTTTTAAACTTAACAATGCCACTGACAAGCCTGACTAAAAAGGGTTCAATGTACATGTGGACAAATTCTTGTGATTCAGCCTTTCAAGAGAAGAATGGGAGGTTGACAGCAACACCGATACTAGTTCTTCCAGAACTAGGAAAGAGTTACACAGTATACTATGATGTGTCAGGTATCTGGCTGGGAGAAATGCTTATGCAAGGGTAAGGAGTCATTATTTATGGGTCTTAGTAGGTGTTGACACATGAGATGAATTACCCGACACATGATCTCAAGTTAGATACAGTGGTTTATGCATTAAATTATTGGAGAGATTAGCATTTCTTCATGGAATTGTGTGGTCTTCACAGTCCAAAAAAGACTCAAGTATATGTTTACTCAGCGTGATCTGAATTCTGGAAATAGAATTTGGGTTGAGTACCTTTAGTGTTTTTTCATTGAGATTACCTACACACCCATGAAAGGCAACACAGTGGCTGATGCATTGAGTAGGAAGACTTAGATACAGGGAGTTCTGGAGGTTATCCATGAGTGGTGGGGGATGGAAATGTTCTCTAAGAAGAATTTGGAGTTCACGACATACATGGGTAGTCATTTTTTTATTCTGTAGTGTTAACTCTACTATTTTTGGATCAGGTGTGAATGAGGCGGCTGGTAGACTCCAAAGGCCTAGACCTGTGGGAGAGTGTTTCAAGAGAAGAAACTACTCATGGGTGAACCATAGGTGAGTATGAGGTATTATGATTTTATGGACATGTATGGGTGTCAGTAGAAATATGTGAGGATTTGATGTGGAATATGCATTCCCCATCATTGGTGGTTCATCCTGGTCTTACCATGATACATCAAGATTTACACCGTCAGTATTGGTGTCCAGGTATGAAGTGGGATGTTTCCTATTTTTTATGAGGTGTTCCACCTACCAATAGTTAAAGGTAGAGAATTAGTGATCAGGGGTGATTTTACAGTAGTTAACCATTCCTAAGTAGAATTGGAATAATGTTTCAATGGATTCCGTGAAAGGTTTACCGAGATCGCCTCGAAGAAATGATGTGGTCTGGGTTGTTTTCCACAGACTTTCATATGTTACATACTTCTTACCGATCAAGGATACCTTATGTTATGAAAGGATTGTATGGTTTTACATCCATGATATTGTAAGTTTTTATGGTTTTCTACACTTTGTTTTTTTTTTGACACAGATGTATGTTTTACTACTAGTGTCTAGCAGGGGTTACACAGGGCTTTAGGTATATAGGTACTTATGAGTATATCTTATCATTCCCAGACAGATGGCTAGTCCTACAGCACAATTCAGGTGTTGGAGGACAAGATTCAAGCATGCATCCTAGATTTTGGAGGTTCTCGGGAGGATAACTTTCATATAGTGATGTTTCAATACAATAATAGATTTTAGGAAACTATACAGGTGGAACCTTATAAGGATTTGAATGGTAGGCCATTCCGATCACCTCTATGTTGGATGGATCCATGATTGTTAGCTATAATGGGACCTCACCTTTCCCAGGAGACCACTGAGTAGGTGGAGATGATTCGAAAAAGGATGGATACCAAATAGTCTCAATAGAAATATTATTTAGATTGATGGAGACATCCTCTGGAGTTCGAGGTCAAAGATCACATTTTCTTGCATGTCACACCGATGTTAGTACATAGAAGGATTAAGAGATATGGAAATCATTAACCAAGATATGTAGGGCTATTTGATGTTTTTTATAGATTTGGAGTAGTTTCATATCAATTGTAGTTGCCTCAGAGTTACCGAGATATGCACTTCTCCCACATTTCTTAGCTATGACGTTACTTCTCAAAACTCTCACACATTTTACAACTGAAGGAGGATGAGTTGGAGATGGATTCATTTTTAAAGGATAATATTATCTAAATTATTCATTGAAGCGCAAAGGTTCTCCATGGTTGTTCGGTTCCTCTGGTATGGGTGTTGTGACAGCATATCCGAGTGCAGGATGAGACATGGAAGAGAAATACAGATATGTAATCCATGTGTCTAGAGCTATTCAATGATTCTTCTTCAGTTCCATGTTGGTGAAATTGAAGGAAAAATTACTTTAAGGGTGGATGTATGTAAGAACCCAGATGTTTTTTCGGTTTAGAATTTTTTTCAGTTTTTTTTGTAAAAAAAGTAGAGTTTTGGAAATTTTAGAAGTACATGTCTTGTACTTGGAAGTACATATTGTGTACCAGGTGGATATGGGTAATCGTGTACTGACCGTGTAATGGACAAGACATTTCTGAGTAAGGTGACCTAGAGACAGCCTAAATTGGTGGTCGGTTGAGACATGTACATTGTGTTTACCTTAAATGAACACACTATGTTCCTTTTATTATATATGATGAAGCATACCAGGGTATTTTCTAATCACCAGATTCATCTTCTTCTTTCCTTTGATCATCTAGGAGTGACTGATAGCAAATAATCATCTACGAGACACCATATCTCCATCCAATATCTGATTCAAACATTAGCATGTGTGTTGTAATCCCACCTGTGAGTCATTCCTTCTTCTTTAATCTCTTCTCCTAATTTATCCCCTCTCTTGAGTAATTTAAGGATGAGTGTCTTTGATGTTTTTGTAGATCTAATTCATTCTAAGACAAATCAAGGGTCGACGTTCAATGTTGATCACTGTATAACATTGAGGTAGGTGGTTTTGTTCTTTTTGTTGTCTGCCTTCGTGTTTTATATTCATAAGTGCATATTACCCGTGTTTCGAGTATTTCGGGTTAAGTATATAAACCTTATTTCATCTTCCTTAGATTGATTATTGGATTAAGGTTTGTATAATGTGATATTAGGTGAAATTGTATGCTTCAAAAACACCCCATAGGTTTTTTTGGAATGGTTTGGGCTGTTTGGTCCAGGTTACCTATAAGGCAGACCTAGTTTCCTTTTTTGGCATGATAGGATGGAACTATTAGACTCCTTCTTCTTGTTAAATTATTGTGATATGCATTTGAATTGTTTAGCCACATGGTATTTGAGATTACTTTTGGCCTATTGACGTTGTCTATGGATGTTTGAATTTCACATGCCTATGAGAACCAGGTGTAACACCCCAAGATTTCATAGTGTGTTATTTCTTCAAAATAATTCAATAACTTGCACTACACGCAACACCGAGTTCCATCACACCATGAATTACAAAAAAAAAGTCATTAAAAGAGGTCATGAATAGCATTAACTACATTTTTAACTTTATATAATCCTTATAATTTTAGAATCCATATTATGAGTTTCTTAGTCATAATGCAAGAACAGATTCATTTTCAGTATTGCACTTTTATCACCTTTTAATAGTGAAACCTTTTTAAATACAATATTTTAAACTTTTTGACTAAATGGGGACATCAAAAAATTTAAAATGAAACATCCCAAGCTTACACGGTACGCTTTCCTTTGAATAAAACAGTAGCGTGTGTTGTACGCAACTTCGAGTTTTAACACACACCACAACCGATCAAACTAGCCGTTATGAATAGTAATACATAATTTTTGAAATTATATATATTTTATATTTTAAAATGGACTTCATTTTTGGATTCTTAATATCGAATTTAGCCTAAGGTGAAATTTTGGTACTTTTCGGATAACTTTAATATTTTGATGAATAGTGAAAATTACTAAATTTTAATTAAAAACAACTTTTTTAATCAAAATAATTAATAGTGATAAATTATGAATTTGTGTGGTTTTAAATTATATTTAGAATATATTTTTACAATTTAATATAATTTTGGTCATTGAACATAATTTTACAATTAAACCGAACATAAACATATGTCAATCTTTTGATAGTTATTATCTCTTAAAAACACGCTTTTTGTTTTGACAGCGGGAATTAATTTTAAATTAATTTCTGCCACTTCTATGTTTTGAATTTAGAAAAATGGATTCAAAATTTGGAATCAGGATGCCCAAATTGTGTAAATAGGTAACTTTTATTTTTATACATTTTGAATAATTACTGTGGTAAATATTTTATTTACCATGGTTAAGGGTAAATCTGGTAAATAAGGGTTAAAAAATAATATTATAATAATACTAAATTACCCTAAAACGTGTCCTAGCCTTATTGGTTGATACATTTTCGACCATAGGCATCTTGGGATCGATTTGGGGACCCCATGGTGCCACTTGTAAGTGATAGGGACACTTTATTTTAATTAAGTTAAAATGAATACAAAAATGACACAAGCATATATCTTTTAGAAAAACAATTATTACATAAGGTTATATATGTTGGATTTTAGATTATAAATATTCATTAGAATGATTAAAATATTTCCGACATAATTATATTTTATTTATAATTTTTAGACATTAAATAATGTATTTTATTTATGACACAATGATGATGCAGTAATTACTAAAATAGTGAAAAATTAAAATAATTGATATTATAAATACCCAAATAATTATAATATGAAACTTTTAATGAATTAAACTAATTTTATAAGATAATATGATATATTAGTATTTATTTAATTGACTTTTTTAGAAGTAATCAATCTGTTATGAGTTTCACAAAAATCAATTATTGAATAGTGTCAAAATTGACATAAAAGAGTTCTTAAAACAAATATTATATTATTAATTGATATTAAATTCCTAAAAATATAATGTTCGGCCAAGAGACTTATATAATGATAGGTTCATAATTAATGGACCACTTGGGGGTCGCTTGGATGTATATAGTAAGTTTATTAACCATATTATATAAAAATACAAAGAGACATTGTAAAAGTGAAACTAATTAACTTAGAGTTAATACTTAAAGATAAGGTTAATATAAGTACCCAAACCTGTCTAAATTCTATTGTATGAGTTGTTTTCGACCCATCCCCACCTTAAACTTTGAATAGTCAACTTTGGAGCCATTAGAAATAGAATATGAATTTATTATAAATTAATATTTCTAGCTTTTCCAAAGGTGCCCCTCACCCCTCTTATTAAAGGGCACTCCTCCTTCTCATTTCTTCACACCTTCAAAGCCTTTTTGTTCGGCCAAACTCTTCCCAAATACTCTCCCAACATCCCTCAATACAACCTAGAGGCCTTAGTTTGATCAGAAAGCCAACCTAAGGAGCCCTTTTTATCAAATCAAAAGGAAGAAACCGAAGAAGAGGTAATGATTTCACCACCCTTTTCCAAGTTCATTTCTTCTTCCACTTCTTCTTCCTTTGTTGTTACCATTATAAAATAATAACTCCAGTATCATATATATACTGTGATGTTATTATAAATATGGTACAACCATATTCAGTGTTCTATCCACCCTTTGAATAACATGTCACCATACGTGCGTACGTACGGTTTACCGTCTCCACGTCGTGGTGTAATTGTTATTCAATATATTATTATTTGGATGGGTATAATAATGATGTGTAACTCATGTAAATAATAAATATAACATGTTAATGATTCTATATATATGATATACCATCCATTTATATATTATTTTAATATCAAAAAAATGATATTGTCGCTCGTGCGTACGTACGGACTACCGTCTCCACGAACGCGATGAGATTCATTCTCCATCATATCCATTCAAGTATAATTATCATTTGCTGATTTAAAAATGATGTTTAAGGACATGATATCATTCTGGATATGAATAATACACAACCTATCCATTACAAACATGGATTACGTAATAAAACATATAAAAGAAAATGAGTAAGTTAACACCCGAAACAATGATAATACTAAGACATTATTAACAAAGCAAAGTTAAAAGATCATATATGATATGATATTAATATATATGATTCTTGTATAATTTAATAACAATTATTTCAATATTATACAGGAGGTTAACCTACCCCAACCAAGTAAAAGTACAAGGTAAGGGATTTTCTTATCTCACATTCAATTCCGTGAGATTTCCATTATTCACCACTAAATTTTTGAAAGTGGTGTATTGTGTACTGGAATTTGATATATATTATCATGATTATCTTTATATTCATGTTATTATGTAAATAATTTGGTGGTTATTAACTTTTGGCCATATGACTGAGTTGATTAACGTGGTAAGGGGTTTTCATCTCACTCTTTATTTCCGTGAGATTCATGCCATATTTCCACTATTATCTTTTGTGTGGTGTATGTACTGCCCATAATTGTATTCTTTGTGTAATACACTTTACCTTATGTGTATTTACATTTTCATTGTATGATACCTATTTCATGGGTTGTATGTTTCATAAGTTACCAAATTGATAAGGGTTTACTTCACAATCTCTTTAATATCCGAGGTTGTCTTTACATAAGTATCTACAGGGACATATTTACTATCCATGTCCATATTTCATTAAAGTGTTTTCAAAGGGATTATTTCTAAGGGAACTTTTACTAAAACATCATTTTAAATGTTTTAAATATTTATTCTTCTAAATCATCCTCATTTATGTCCACGTTTTCAAAATGGTTTGTAAGGATTTATTTATATGAAAATGAATGTTTTAAAAGTGTTAATTCCATTCAAAAGTTTCAAAGTGGTATGGGACACTTTGATTCAAAAATGTATTTAAATGACTTACTTTCTAAATAGTGTAACATTAAAATGTTTTCATGAAAAAGGGATATTTCTCTCAATAATTTTAAAAAAAACATTTTCATCTATGTCAACATCCTTTGATGGATTTTAAGATTATTTGAAGTTGATTTATTATGATTTAAAACTTCCATATTGTAATGAAGTTTTGTGATATGTTTGACTGTAGATGTGTCATTTATATAGCATTCATGGTTTATGAGTAAAGTATTGACATTTCGTATGCTAGTTCCAATAAGAATGTTTATGTTATATTTCAACCTTTACTTCATATGAATGTGTTGGACAAGTATGTTCCAGGTTGGGGACTGGTTAAAGTAAGCCCTCCAGGTTAGGGACTGGTAAAAGTAAGCCCTCCGGTTTGGTCTCCGGTTATTAGAGGCACTCCGGGTTGGTGTCCGGTTATTAGAGGCACTCCGGGTTGGTGTCCAGTTATTAGAGGCACTCTGGGTTGGGTTCCGGTTACAGTTAGCCCCAAGGTCTTGGGACGAGTCCTTGAAAAGAAATTAAAGTTTAGCATTATGCATTCCATCATTATGAAAGTGGTTATTGATTTTGCATGTGATTATTCGATTAGTAGAATATCCATGTGAATAAGTAAATGGAATTATTTCATTTTACTTTTTCCATACTATGTTGAAGTTCAAGTTTAAAAGGCTTTTGTTTTAGTAATGCATTGCCTTAAATGTTTATGCTTATTTTGAATGTTCTGCTATATTGTTATCCTTACTGGGCATTTGAGATCACCCCTTTTCTATGTTTTATTTTCCCCAGGATGTGAAGAAGTAAGTTATGAATGACCTTCAGGGATATTATGAGGGGATAATAGTGTGGACTGTGGAGACTTTATGTTGTTGTAGTAGTTTTTCATTTTATGATGTAATGTAAAACTTATGAATATATCTAGTGTTTCCAAGGCTACTAAACCAATCGGTCTTTCGAGATTTGATCTTTCTTGTGATCATGCCAATGTTATGTAATAATGCACCGACTCTAGGTAACTGGGGTCGGGGCGTTACAGTTGGTATCAGAGGGAGGTTTAGTACAAACCTTGGAAGCTAGATTTAGATAAACTCTGATTAGAGCACGTAGACCTAAGATGAACTTTGAGGATTAGTAAAGAAGAACTTCCTATAATTTTGGTATTGTAGAGATTTTGTGAGTTTTCCGAGCAATACATCCCTGTCTGGATACAAGCAGGTAGAGGCGGCTCTGGCACAGATGTACCTAGGGGTAAAACCCGAAAACACCGCTTTGAGCTAGACTCGAATAGGAACTGGTGCACGACAACGGGCCTTGCTGCACTCTTGGTTACGACACTCCCAGGGGATATGCTTAGGATAACTCTCATTTTCTTTACAAATCATTATGAAGGATTTATGAGTATATACTTCCTCAAAGGAGACATTTTTATGATTATGGATTATATCCATAAACTATTTAATTTATGTTATGTGTTTTAAAAGTTTGGGATTAGGTATTGTTATTCATAAACTGATCTAGTGTATGCCAATGTTTAGAAATGGCACCTAGTAGAAGGAATGAGAACTCCAGCAATGCACATGATACAAAGAGAAAGAAGGATCATATATTTTATGGTCTTAAGCCAGAATTTACAAGAGAAATAGTCTCGCATGTATTATCATCATATGAAGAAATAATATCATGTGTTGATAAGATAAGTAAAGAGTTTACTGAGTCCTATGGCTTTGAAGGGAAGCAAGAGAAGAAAAGTATGGAAGAGAGAAAGATGGATAAAGGGAAGAGGGAAAAGAAGAATTTTCCCATAGGTGATAACTGTAGAAAGAAACACCCTGGAACTTTCCTGAAAGGAATGGGAGTTTGTTATAAGTGTGGAGGAAAAGGGCACAAAGTACGTGACTGCAAGGGTAAGAAAATGGTTTCAAATGTACAATGCTTCATTTGCAAGGAGTTTGGACACTACACGAACCTATGTCCCAGTCATCAGACTATGCCGCAAATGATGTTATTGGATAATAATCAAGTTATGATACTACCACAGATGAAGTGGAATGATTAGAGTTCTTATGTTGATTATGTCAATTGAGTGTTGTATCAACAATGTACTTGTTATAATAATTATGGAGTATATAAGGATTGTACTGCAGTACTATTTCATTAAGGACTTGAGATTGTGTGGAACAATGAAAAGTGACTCAATAGCAGGATAATTTTTTGGAAAATATATGGTTGAGAGAATCATAAATCATAATATAGTTCTGATACTGAGGTAGTGATTTTGGAATAATATGTGATTGTTTTGGATAAATTATATTGGATATTCTTGACTACCTTGGAACTGATTAATGATTTGTATATTCCATCATTGTTGGGGTTTAAAACATTTTTGGATTAATGAAGTATATCCAGCATTCTATATGGAATAAGGGATCATGAATGTAATCAATAAGGAATATGGTAATACATGATGAAGGTATTCATATGCTATTATGGGGTAAAAAGGATCTATATTATGTTTAAATTCCTTATAAATGTTGGACTGTGAGTTTGGACAGAAGTATTTTGGATAGTTCTAGTTTGGATTATTTTGGATTGCCATAAAAGGACAACCCGGAGGTCGGGCGGCAACCCGTCGCGTCCGGCAAGGCTGCGAGACTTGAACCCGCAACCGAAGGGCGACAAGGGTGTATCACCTACCACTGGCCCACGAGATGTCCTGGATTAAATAATGTAGTTTTTATTAAAAGATCTTGTAGATGAATTATAAATTCGTTTATTTTGGAACCCTATACGAATAGTGTAAATAGAATTTTTTTTACATTCTATTATCTTTTAGAGTGAAAGATGAGTTTGTGGTAGAAATTTATTAATGGATAAAACTCTAATTATAAAGTAAGTATATCTCCTTATTATCTTAGCCAATCTCATAAATAAATTCCTAAATATTAAGAAAATCAACTTGGAACAAAAAATTTTTCCTAGATGGTACCTTAAATCATCACTAATTTATGGCTTTGGGATTGTTGGCCTTTTCATAGCCATGTTCTCTACCACTCTCCATCAGATAATTGATGGTTAGATTTTTCTTCCATATCCATATTTTCCTACATGGAACCCTAGTATGTGTTATTTTCGGTAATCTTCATACTTTCGACTCTTTATTTTAAATAGAGGCCTCATTAATTCATTTTTCGATGTGGGATTTCAACTAAGATATTTTGAAACGTCAAAAATATGTTATCATAATACCCTATGTTTTGTTGAACCGATGGTATTTCAAATCATCATAGATTGATGAATTTAAGGACCTCAATTTTATACTTGTTTGTGATTGATGACCTCAATCACTAACTATAAATATTTACATTTTTCCTCTAATTATATGTCTCTAATTGCCACCAATGTTCTCCTAATCGAGATCATAATTTGGTGGTGACCCTTTCATTTCTCTTTTCCTCATATTAAGAATAAATTTTAGTAACCCAATTTCCGATGTGGGTTTTCCCACAAATATATTATCTATTTTCAACCTTTTATTTTCGAAGAACAATTTCAAATTGCGAGGACGCAATTTATTGAAGGAGGGGAGAATGTAACACCCCAAGATTTTATAGTGTGTTATTTCTTCAAAATAATTCAATAACTTGCACTACACGCAACACCGAGTTCAATCACACCATGACTTACAAAAAAAAATCCATTAAAAGAGGTCATGAATAGCATTAACTACATTTTTAACTTTATATAATCCTTATAATTTTAGAATCCATATTATGAGTTTCTTAGCCATAATGCAAGAACAGATTCATTTTCAGTATTGCACTTTTATCAACTTTTAATAGTGAAACCTTTTTAAATACAATATTTTAAACTTTTTGACTAAATGGGGACATCAAATAATTTAAAATGAAACATCCCAAGCTTACACGGTACGCTTTCCTTTGAATAAAACAGTAGCGTGTGTTGTACGCAACTTCGAGTTTTAACACACACCACAACCGATCAAACTAGCCGTTATGAATAGTAATACCTAATTTTTGAAATTATATATATTTTATATTTTAAAATGGACTTCATTTTTGGATTCGGAATATCGAATTTATCCTAAGGTGAAATTTTGGTACTTTTCGGATAACTTTAATATTTTGATGAATAGTGAAAATTACTAAATTTTAATTAAAAACAACTTTTTTAATCAAAATAATTAATAGTGATAAATTATGAATTTGAGTGGTTTTAAAGTATATTTAGAATATATTTTTACAATTTAATATAATGTTGGTCATTGGACATAATTTTACAATTAAACCGAACATAAATAAGTGTCAATCTTTTGATAGTTATTATCTCTTAAAAACACGCTTTTTGTTTTGACAGCGGGAATTAATTTTAAGTTAATTTCTGCCACTTATGTATTTTGAATTTAGAAAAATGGATTCCATATTTGGAATAAGGATTTCCAAATTGTGTAAATAGGTAACTTTTATTTTTAGACATT
Organism: Viscum album; assembly: GCA_963277665.1. Classification (NCBI taxonomy): domain Eukaryota; kingdom Viridiplantae; phylum Streptophyta; class Magnoliopsida; order Santalales; family Viscaceae; genus Viscum; species Viscum album. The sequence goes on along the minus strand of OY728129.1, from coordinate 579,054,922 downwards.
TTGAATAATTACTGTGGTAAATATTTTATTTACCATGGTTAAGGGTAAATCTGGTAAATAAGGGTAAAAAAATAATATTATAATAATACTAAATTACCCTAAAACGTGTCCTAGACTTATTGGTTGATACATGTTCGACCATATGCATCTTTGGGTCGATATGGGGACCCCATGGTGCCACTTGTAAGTGATAGGGACACTTTATTTTAATTAAGTTAAAATGAATACAAAAATGACACAAGCATATATCTTTTAGAAAAACAATTATTACATAAGGTTATATAAGTTGGATTTTAGATTATAAATATTCATTAGAAAGATAATCAGATTTACTACATAATGATATTTTATTTATAATTTTTAGACATTAAATAATGTATTTTATTTATTATACAATGATGATGCAGTAATTACTGAAATAGTGAAAAATTAAAATAATTGATATTATAAATACCCAAATAATTATAATATGAAACTTTTAATGAATTAAACTAATTTTATAGGATAATATGATATATTAGGATTGATTTAATTGACTTTGTTCGAAGTAATAAATCTGTTATGAGTTTCACAAAAATCAACTATTGAATAGTGTCAAAATTGACATAAAAGAGTTCTTAAAAAAAATATTATATTATTAATTGATATTAAATTCCTAAAAATCTAAGGTTAGGCCAAGAGACTTATATCATGATATTTTCATCATTAATGGACCACTTGGGGGTCTCTTGGATGTATATAGTAAGTTTATTAACCATATTATATAAAAATACAAAGAGACATTGTAAAAGTGAAACTAATTAACGTAGAGTTAATACTTAAATATAAGGTTAATATAAGTACCCAAACCTATCTAAATTCTATTGGATGAGTGGTTTTCGACCCATCCCCACCTTAACCTTTGAATAGTCAACTTTGGAGCCATTAGAAATCGAATATGAATTTATTATAAATTAATATTTCTAGCTTTTCCAAAGGTGCCCCTCACCCCTCTTATAAAAGGGCACTCCTCCTTCTCATTTCTTAACACCTTCAAAGCCTTTTGGTTCGGCCAAACTCTGCCCAAATACTCTCCCAACTTCCCTCACTACAACCTATATGCCTTAGTTTGATCATAAAGCCAACCTAATGAGCCCTTTTTATCAAATCAAAAGGAAGAAACCGAAGAAGAGGTAATGATTTCACCACCCTTTTCCAAGTTCATTTCTTCTTCCACTTCTTCTTCCTTTGTTGTTACCATTATAAAATAATAACTCCAGTATCATATATATACTGTGATGTTATTATAAAAATGGTACAACCATATTCAGTGTTCTATCCACCCTTTGAATAACATGTCACCATACGTGCGTACGTACGGCTTACCGTCTCCACGTCGTGGTGTAATTGTTATTCAATATATTATTATTTGGATGAGTATAATAATGATGTGTAACTCATGCAAATAATAAATATAACATGTTAATGATTCTATATATATGATATACCATCCATTTATATATTATTTTAATATCAAAAAAATGATATTGTCGCTCGTGCGTACGTACGGACTACCGTCTCCACGAACGCGATGAGATTCATTCTCCATCATATCAATTCAAGTATAATTATCATTTGCTGATTTAAAAATGATGTTTAAGGACTTGATATCATTCTGGATATGAATAATATACAACTTATCCATTACAAACATGGATTACGTAATAAAACATATAAAAGAAAATGAGTAAGTTAACACCCGAAACAACGATAATACTAAGTCATTATTAACAAAGAAAAGTTAAAAGATCATATATGATATGATATTAATATATATGATTCTTGTATAATTTAATAACAATTATTTCAATATTATATAGGAGGTTAACCTACCCCAACCAAGTAAAAGTACAAGGTAAGGGATTTTCTTATCTCACAGTCAATTCCGCGAGATTTCCATTATTCGCCACTAAATTATTGAAAGTGGTGTATTGTGTACTGGCATTTGATATATATTATCATGATTATCTTTATATTCATGTTATTCTGTAAATAATTTGGTGGTTATTAACTTTTGGCCATACGACTCAGTTGATTAACGTGGTAAGGGGTTTTCATCTCACTCTTTATTTCCGTGAGATTCATGCCATATTTCCACTATTATCTTTTTTGTGGTGTATGTACTGCCCATAATTGTATTCTTTGTGTAATACACTTTACCTTATGTGTATTTACATTTTCATTGTATGATACCTCTTTCATGGGTTGTATGTTTCATAAGTTACCAAATTGATAAGGGTTTACTTCACAATCTCTTTAATATCTGAGGTTGTCTTTACATAAGTATCTATAGGGACATATTTACTATCCATGTCCATATTTCATAAAAGAGTTTTCAAAGGGATTATTTCTAAGGGAACTTTTACTAAAACATCATTTTAAAAGTTTTAAATATTTATTCTTCTAAATCATCCTCATTTATGTCCACGTTTTCAAAATGGTTTGTAAGGATTTATTTATATGAAAATGAATGTTTTAAAAAGGGTTAATTCCATTCAAAAGTTTCAAAGTGGTATGGGACACTTTGATTCAAAAATGTATTTAAATGCCTTACTTTCTAAATTGTGTAACATTAAAATGTTTTCATGAAAAAGGGATATTTCTCTCAATAATTTTTAAAAAAACATTTTCATCTATGTCAACATCCTTTGATGGATTTTAAGATTATTTAAAGTTGATTTATTATGATTTAAAACTTCCATATTGTAATGAAGTTTTGTGATATGTTTGACTGTAGATGTGTCATTTATATAGCATTCATGGTTTATGAGTAAAGTATTGACATTTCTTATGCTAGTTCCAATAAGAATGTTTATGTTATATTTCAACCTTTACTTCATATGAATGTGTTGGAAAAGTATGTTCCAGGTTGGGGACTGGTTAAAGTAAGCCCTCCAGGTTTGGGACTGGTAAAAGTAAGTCCTCCGGTTTGGTCTCCGGTTATTAGAGGCACTCCGGGTTGGTGTCCGTTTATTAGAGGCACTCCGGGTTGGTGTCCGGTTATTAGAGGCACTCCGGGTTGGGTTCTGGTTACAGTTAGCCCCAAGGTCTTGGGATGAGTCCTTGAAAAGAAATTAAAGTTTAGCATTATGCATTCCATCATTATGAAAGTGGTTATTGATTTTGCATGTGATTATTCGATTAGTAGAATATCCATGTGAATAAGTAAATGGCATTATTTCATTTTACTTTTTCCATACTATGTTGAAGTTCAAGTTTAAAAGGCTTTTGTTTTAGTAATGCATTGCCTTAAATGTTTATGCTTATTTTGAATGTTCCGCTATATTGTTATCCTTACTGGGCATTTGAGCTCACCCCTTTTCTATGTTTTATTTTCCCCAAGATGTGAAGAAGTAAGTTATGAATGACCTGCAGGGATATTATGAGGGGATAATAGTGTGGACTGTGGAGACTTTATGTTGTTGTAGTAGTTTTTCATTTTATGATGTAATGTAAAACTTATGAATATATCTAGTGTTTTCAAGGCTACTAAACCAATCAGTCTTTCGAGATTTGATCTTTCTTGTGATCATGCCAATGTTATGTAATAATGCACCGACTCTAGGTAACTGGGGTCGGGGCGTTACACCAGGTGTCATTAGACCACAGGGGGGTTTATGTTGAGTTCCTCCTCATAGTGTTTGTTATATTAAACATTGTGAGACTGCATAGGTGATTCAAGATGAATGCCTTGTCAAAGTGTCTATAGATTATGTTACGAGACCACATGGGGAATTTATGTTGAGTTCTTCCCCATAGAGTCTGCAGTTATTCTGGAAAGACCATAGGAGGAATTGATGGTGATTACTCACTCAGAGTGTCTTTTATATATTATTACATTATTTTGTTAGAGGGGTTAGACTATGTGATATACCAAGATGGTTAATAAAAATATTTATTTTTTGTGACTCTTCTACGAAGACAAAGCACAATATTAGATTCGGTTTTGTTAGGTAATCCTCTAAGATACCTATTTGTGATACTTTCATGATTAAATGATGAAGATTAAATACTAATGAATATAAATGGAAACTGTAGGATGTGGTTACTTTTATGTATTTCTATTTCTTTAATACTTTTCCATTATTACCTACTATATACTCACTGATAGTTAGGAACATATATTTTGGTGATTTCCTACTAGGATTTATCTCACACACTATTTGGGTCGTGATTTTGGAAAAAAATATATGTTATGGTTGCGGGTATATTAGAGGGAAAGTGAACTTCTTCATCTAGTACTTGATTACTAGGAGCTGGAGAGTATGGGACCATGCTGAGGCTTTTGATTCTACTAGAGTTTAATTTTTTCTATATTACATTGGTTTAGAAATATATTTCTAGAATTTTATCTTGTTTGGCTATTTTCCTAGACTTATGTGAGATTAATCATTTATATTTTTGCTTGAGTTATTTTTTTATTCTGAGTCTTCAACTTTTTTCTTATTGTTTGTATTATTTTTTCCACTAATGTTTATTAATTCTTATTAAATCTTGTATACTCATCCAATAAGGGCACAATTTCCCATCTTTAACACCAAAGTCACTTACTGTTAGTCAGCATCCTATGGCCTTCGGGGAAATGCACTTGAGGCCATGTGACCAACCAGGTACGAGGCAGCTTTTCTCGGCACCAGGTATTGGGATGTTAGAGTAACCATTTTTTTCAGAGATAATGTATGGTAATTGTGGTTATTAGAATATATGAGGATAATATATGATCATTGTTTGGACCTTTTTTTATGAGGCATTAAGAGATAATTTATATTGTGTAGGGATAGAATTAAACTTGATTTTGGAAAATTTTATTACCTTTTTTATAAATTATTGGTATTTTTATTTCAAAAAACATATTTTTGAATAGTATTTAGTCAAAAAAAAATTTAAATGGTTTATTCTCATCATTGGGTTTTATTTGATGATTTGTTAGACATAAATTTATTATTTGATCATATCATGATTTATCCAAATATGATATCTTGTGATAACAATATTGGTTTTTATAAATTTATAGAGATCTAAGTAATTACTTGTTGTTATTTAGTGGACCTTATGAATTATTAAAATGTAATTTTATTTATTCAGGCATGAAATATTCATATTGATTATTCATTTCATAGAGTTTGAGATGAGATAGATGGGTAAATAGATAATATAAATTACAAAGGATGAAATTAAGATTATAAAATAGAAATATGTCATGTAATCATATTTCCTCATGTTCTGTGGTTAATAAATTCCAATAAATTAGGAACAATGATCTTCTAAATGAAAATTTATTCATTATTACATCCATTTTTAATTAGGTGTGGGTTTTTAACCCCTAACTAATTAATGGACTTTTGGTCATTAACATTATAATGTTCATGTCCTCTATTAGTCTGTAATAGGCTTTTTGGATTACGTATATCATTAATTACAAGAAATACACTTCCCATTAATGTTCTATTTATGTGGGAACTGAGTTATGTTTTTTTAATTTAACAGTTACATTTCCAACATCCACTTTCAGAGAATGTATTATTATTGAATTTCATGATATTTGTATCCAACGAATGTATTTTCAAACATATAACCATTATAGCATGATAGAATATTATGATGATGTAATTTAATAATGTGGGGAGATTATAAAACTACAATATTATAGAATATTTTTTTCTTCCTAAAAATTACATTTGTTCCATAGATTAATTTATGTAAAACCCAATGTATAACTAAAATATGATATTATAACTCTTTATAAACATGAAATTTAATTGAAATAAAAGAATATAAATAACCCCATTATGAAAAATATGTTTTTTTGCAATGATTTTGTCGGGGAATGCAACTATCCATGGGGACACGCAACTTGTTGCCCCACATTCCCGCTTTCCCAAGGTGGGCGACATCTGTCACTTATTCAGGGATGTTTTCTAAAAATCTAAATGGGATGATGGGATGTCAGTTCCGCTATCCATGGATTCCTCCTCAGAATTCTTCACTGAGTCCAGCTCTCCCTTAATAATTAAGACATTTTTCATTAAAATCTTCGTTGTCCATATCATTTTGGACACCAGTTAATAACCCTAATTCTATTTTGACATTTCAAGGGGTCATGTCAAGGCATCAAACTTCGATTAGGGGAGTTTTCATGTTAGACATCACTGGCATGTATGGAAATTGAAACATTAATGTATCTAGTTTTCTTCCTCTTATGATAGGGAATCTTGAGGGTGCGGAATCACGAGGAATCCCACATTGAATGCGTGAAATTATATTCTCTAGGCATGTCCCTTAGGTTTTTCTCAGAATCCCTTGTTTAAACAAGATCTTGTCGCGAGTTTAACATTTATCGGAGATGGGATGGACTGATTGGAACACTAATAGGATTAGATCAGATAGGTATATCCCCAAGAGGGAGGACCTATGGCATTTACCAGATGATTGGATCAAACATACAATAAAAACGGATCTGAGGATGCTTTTTTCCCTATAATGGGGCTTTGTTGGTTTACTGTTTTCTAGGATTGAACCTCAAATAGGTTTCCTACATACCTTTTCCTGAGATACAAGGATCAAAACACTTGTAGTTCGAAGGGTGATACATTGGATCTGGGTGTAAAAAAAATAAAATTACACAGAGGCATGCTGAGGATTACGTATGTATAGCGGCCCATCGCAAGATGGACACTATTGGTTGTATGGTAATGGTTTGTGTGGGGGATTTTGCGTAGTTATCTTCCAAAAGTAATGACATTATTTAACCAGGATGTGGTGGCATGAGTAGGAATGAGGATGGTTGAATAATGTGGAAGAGAGGAATGGGATGGAACTGTTGTGATGATGATGTTGATGTTTTTCTTGAGCATCATGGAGAATCCTACATATCCCCATGGTAAGGAATCGATGTCCACATTGTTTGGATTGGTGATGGGAGACATGAGGAGGTGGCCCGAGAGAATGGACACATGGGTGGGACTTCAAGGAAGTAAAACTTTGGTTTGGGAAATGACCTTCCCAGAATTTAAATAATAAAGGGAGAGATAATGATGATATATGTTTTATGGGAATGATCCTCATGGAGTCTTCATACTTATACCTATTGAAAGGAATAAAATTCCATTTAGTTCATGATGGGGCATGGAATTGAGGTGTTCCTGAATGATAGATGGTTACCCTCCCCTGTGCATGGATGTAGAAAGGAGGAGCAAGGATTCTATATCCTGCACGAAGGGTATGGGCTTACACAAAGATGGTTACCCTTCCCTGTGGATAGATGGTGTTCCTTGCAAGGAGGATCTCATTCCATGTTTGTAATATATCACTATTGTGGATACTAGTGGTCTTGGAATATGTCTGAGGTGGGTCCCCCCGTGTATATTTCATGGGGTGAGGCAATTGCATAATGTTATTTTCTAAGGATGATGATACTTTGTATTTTAATTTTCCTACAGCTCGGATTGTGATGATTCACTCCCCACACCTAGAAATTGCATAACCGGCACACATTAACCCTTGGGGAAGGTTAGGAACTGGAAATGGTGTGTTTGGATAAGGTTGTGGAGTGATCCATTGAGGGGATCATGTTAGAATGGATATTGGAAGAAGCAATTACTGTTAGCATTCGTATGCGAAGTAGCGTGGGGATGAGCAATGAAATATGAAGCACCCCCAAGGGATCTTTAAATGAATTCATACTAACATGGATGGTCATACATGGGAAGGTTTTACGAAGAAATGGGGTCCACTAGAAGGGAATTTGTGAGTCTTTGGTTCTCCACAGAGTGGAGAGACTCTGCGAAGGGTAATGCTTCATGATGTGGACTAGCATATCCATGGTGTGTGGTATACATGCATATAAAGGGTCCTTGGTGATATAGAAATTCTTTCATGGAGTAGGAATAAATGAAACATGGGATCCTTGCAAAGTGTTATACTGCAAAGGGATGCACTTTGGGAGTCATAGTGATCACACATTTTCACGTGGTCTATGTGTTAATGGATGATACTTCGTGAAGTATGAGTGATTTGAAAAGTCTTGAGTTCCTTTAAGGATCTCCTTCTTTTGCGATGTCATGTGAGCTTCATAAAGGGAATCCCTACATGAAGAGGGGTTATATTTGAGCTAAAGAATAGGTATTTCATGTTTCTCAAATACCTTGAAGTGCTAATTTTATCAATGCTTCAAAGAGTAGAGGGTGCTTCTCGATTTGAGAGATGAGAAGGTCAATGTTCAGGGTATCTTTTCCTTAGTTTAGAGGGAAGCCTTGTATTTATTGGAGAGAGGAAGCGTGAAGCTCTAACAACATGTGAAAAATCCTCTTGATCATTTCCATTTTATGATAATTGCTTCATGGTTTTATTAACTGTAGAGTCAACCATTATCCACTTAGTGTCTTAGAGGCCTCCTTCATTCTATATATGGTGCACGTAGAAACATCTGTCAATTTACAAGGAATCATTAAGGCTATCCTGTACCCTCAATGGAATGAATATTTCCATAAATTGAATTAAAACCAAAGTGTATTCCACCAATTATCTTTGCGTCGATCACGAATGGTTCCATGACCGGCACCAGTTATGTTGGTGAAGGGATTCACACTAGCCACATTACTGAAGTGTTTTGCGAAGCAGCCCTTATGGAATTGGTGTGATCATTGCATATTTTTTCTTATGCAGACATTTTGGAAACAAAAAATAAACCCCTCCAACATAGAGTTGAGGATAAAACGATGGTAAAATTATATTGGTAGATCACCAAAATATTTAGGATAATCACAAATCAATATCACGAAGCAGTGTCGCGATGCAGATAACTAATGCACATGTTGATAATGTTGTGAAGATCACTACAGCCAGGATCCTTATGAAACATGGAGGTATTAGCCTATAAATAGGGGAGGATGACCCCTATTTTGTCCTTACTTATCCCCACATTTTCATCCTTGGGATCTCGATTCGCAATTCATCGCACACACCATGAACACTCTTTATGAATTGATCCCTCTTTTGTTATGTGGTGCACATGAGTTTTCTGAATCCGTGATTGTGCACTCTGTGTCTTGTTCTAGAGAAGTCTGTGGCAGGGCTCTGTGACATGTCACTATGATTGTGCTCTGTGATTGAGCTTCGCGATCAAGATCTGCGATCTAGGAAAAAAACTTCTAATTTGTTTAGACTAAATGACCCTCCAGGAAGCTTCTAGGGACACTATAAATATTATGCCTGGATGGAATAGATGGGGGAAAACCAAGATATTAGGGAATTTTTGTAGATCCATTAGGACCACGAATCCCTGATGAAGCTATTTTAGGACATCTATTAGAACTACCCCATGTGTAAAAGACTTCCTCTATACAATTTCGGTCGAAGGGATGATTCTTGAAGGACCCCGGGACACCCTGAGAGGGGAGGGGTGAATCAGGGTGAAAACTTTTTCTTTTAATGTGATAGATCTTGTTCCCACGTTGGTAGGAACTTGTTGAATTTGTATGATGAATATGATTAGATAGAAAACATTCACATGCACAGAGAAGGTACAACACTTTTTACTTGGATCACCACTAAGGGCTACATCCAAGTAGCATACGCTGAAAAGTTTTCAGTTGTACCCAATTCCACTAATCTTCACTAGATGTGGATTACAAATGTTTGGGAATAGTCACTCTGTCCCAGGCTCACTACCTTTACAAAGGTTCAGGGATAGCTCACTGCTTCCCTCGAGTCACTTTCGTTCACTCCCCCTGGCTCACTGCCCTTGGTGAAGTCACACTTAGTTTATAGACATTAAGGTCTCTTCATCATTTCATAAGAATGCATCCTCTGTTGTATGTAGATGCTCTATTAAGTCCAATTCTCACCAGAAGATGAATCTCACTTTGCACTGAGGGTACCGGTCAATCATTCCGCTTTTGTGCAGCTTCAGGAGGATAAATGTACTTTAACAACCCTGGCATGCTTCTCCAAGCCCGACATGCAAGTTTCAATCCCAGCACGCAAGTCACTTGCGCGGTACAAATTCGGCGCACAGGTGACACCAAACTACTTGCGCAACACTGCCTCTTTCAACTCCGAACTTGCGCGATGTTGCACCTTTTACTCCCCAACCGCCTTGGTCACGCAACCAAAAATCGGCGCGCAGCCTCTACTTGCGCGCCCCAATAACCACTTGAGCGACTCCACTACTTGTACGACGAGAGCTCAAAAAATCTCTAAGTCTTGAACTCCGTTGCAAATGTGGAGGGGGTCCTCTATCTATAGGCAAACTGGACCACCTGCGCTGTGACGCGCAAGTCTTCCCTCGGCGCGCAGGTTCCGACGTGCAGCTCATCCTCCCTACCATCTGTCACGCTACTCACTTGTGAGACCACACAAATACTAGCGTGACCTTCTTTCTTTTTCCATATTTTGATGTTATAATCTTGAAAAACAAAAGACGCGCAAGTTTCCAATCTTCCTAGGCATCGGCACGCACGTCTCTTCACGGTGGGCAGGTCACTTGCGCGACCAGCCCAAAACTTGCGCGGACCTTATCACTTTGCCATTTTCTCATGTTCTGTTCTTGAAAAACATATGGTGCGCAAGTTTCCTCTCCTTCCAGTACATGGCACGTAAGTCTCTTTGCCAAAAACACTTTTCTCCATTTGTCGATTTTCGGGCCCAAAAATTTGGCAAACACTAGGAAACGGTGCCACCTTCAATACTGTAGTCTGCTTGAACTGTATGATCTCTTTGCTGGTACACATTCTGAACTTCCACTAAGGATTGACAAAAAACACAAACCATACGCCAAATCATGCTTATAAGACCATGGTTCCAACAATCTCCCCCTTTGGGTTTGTTGGAAATCAAAAAAATAAATTCAATAGTTCTCCATCCATGTGCAAACCAAAAATGCAAGAATCAACTCAGCCAACACTCTAAGTCTACGTGAGCAATGCTCAGTGTAGAAAACAAGAGAGGAAGCTTGAATTGGGTTCCAGTGTTTTGGAATTATTCATGATGCCCGATGTTTTCCTTCTAATACTTCTCATCATAGAAGCATTACTTGCATTGAATTTATTCCTTTCTCCCCCATTGACAATAAATCCAAAGACCGATAAGTTGTTCAACGTTCAGCTCAAACCATACTCACCCTGTATAGTATCTCCCCCATAAACCTTCATCACATCCATAAGCATATAAAAACAGTTATAAAAAATAGGGAGAGGGGTTTTCCGTAACCTATTTATGCACTAGGAGGTGGCTGAACACCGATGTTCAACCGATGCTTCTCAAACACAGCCGCTGACAGTGGCTTGGTCAGGATATCAGCCACTTCCTCATCAGTTCCAACATGGTCCATTCTAATCACTCCTTGTTCAACCTTTTCTTTGATAAAATGATACCGAATTTCAATATGTTTTGTACGAGAATGATGAACCAGATTCTTCGTAAGATCAATTGCACTTTTGTTGTCATAGTAAATCACCATTGGTTGCTGCACCTTATCACCAATATCTGTTAGTTGCTACTTCATCCAAAGCAGATGAGTGCATGCCTTTGTGGAGGAGATATACTCAGCTTTAGCAGTACTAAGAGAAGTACTTTCTTGTTTCTTGATCAACCAACCAACACATTTCTTCCCAATATAGAAGGCTCCACCACTAGTGGACTTTCTGTCTACAACATCACCAGTCCAGTCAGCATCAGAAAATGATGATAATTCACTGTCCCTGCTTGCAGCAAAAAATAACCCAAATTTATGTGTACCTTGAATGTACCTCATGATTCTTTTTACTGCTTCCATATGTTCCTCCTTCGGATTACTCTGAAATCAGGCCGCACGACATGTGTCAGAGACAATATATAGCCGTGTCGCTGTCAGGTACAGTAGGCTCCCAATGATCCTTCTATACAAGGTGGGATCTACAAAGGTCTCATCCTCATGCTTTACAAGTTTAGTTCCAACTGCAATTGGAGTTGACATTGGTTTGAAGTCATGCATATTAAACTTCTTCAACATCTATCTTACATACTTTTCCTGAGAAATGAATGTATATTCCTTCTTTTGAATCACTTGTAGCCCCATGAAATATGCGAGCTCCCCAATCATAGACATTTCAAATTCTGATTTCATGTGATTGGAAAATTCGTCCACCAATTTCTGCCTTCTTCCACCAAAAATTATATCATCAACATAGACTAGAACCACGAATTGATCTTTTAGATAATTCTTCACATAGAGATTGTGATCTACTCCTCCTCTTTTAAATTCCAGCTTCTTATGATACGAATCCAGCCGTGAGTACCACACCCATGGTGCCTACTTCAAACCATATAGAGCTTTCATCAATTTTCAGACCTTTATTTCATCAGTACCTAGAACAAAACCCACTGGTTGTTCAATGTAGACTTCTTCTTCAAGTAATCCATTCATGAATATTGTCTTGACATCCATTTGATACACTTTATATCCTCTTTGGAGTGCCATGGAAAGGAAAAGCCTTATTGACTCCAGTCTAGAAACTGGAGCAAAGGTTTCTTCAACATCAATGCCTTTAATCTGGGAGTATCCTTTACATACCAGTCATGCCTTGATTCTGATGACACTTCCATGGTCATCAAAATTATTTTTAAAGATCCATTTGGTACCAATCACATTGTGACCTTCTGGTCTCTGGACAAGATCCCATGTCTGATTCTTGTCAACATAATCTAATTCATCATTCATGGATTTCACCCAAGATTCATCATTTGCAGCTTCTTTGAATGAGGATGGCACTACAACTGACAGAAATGCAGATTGTGTGTTATTACTCATCCTTCTTGTTTGAGTGGGTGCACTCTTGTCCCCAATTATGTTGGATGGATCAATCTCAGCTCTTAGATTTCTCTTGCGAGGTTTAGTTTCATTCTCTTCAGCCAGAGTTTCTTCTTCAGCTTCATCTTCTGAGTCAAATCATGATGTGACTGCTGAGTGTTTTGTACAACATCCTCTATTTCTTCATTTGTATTTCCTTCACGTTCAATTTCTTCCGGACATTCTATCACATCATCATATGACGTACTTGATGCATTTGTGGTTTTCTATTCAATTATCATAACATCAATGCTTTCCAAAATCCATCTGAAACGCTTGTTGAAGAATTTGTAGGCTTTGCTGTTCATTGAGTAACTGAGGAAAATTCCTGTATTTGCATTGTCGCCATATTTCCCTTGATTTCCTTCTTTGTTCCTGATGAAGCATTTACATCCAAAGACACGAAAGTATTTTAAAGAAGGCTTCCGTCCATGCCACAATTCATATGGTGTCTTCGTCTCACCCATATAAAGTCTTGTTCGATTCTGAAAGTACACTGCAGCTTGAACAACATCTTTCAAGTAATGTCGTGGAATACGACTCTCAATCAGCATAGTTTGTGCCATGTTGTTCACCTGTCAATTCCTACGTTCAACAACTCCATTTTGTTGTGGAGTTCTCACAGCAGCTACCTCAGGATGTATCCCATGCTTCTCTAGATAATTTTCAAATTTAATATATGTGTATTCTCCTCCATTGTCAGATCACAACACTTTGATTGTTCGTCCAGTATCATTCTCAGCGATACGCCGATATGTTTTCATGTAGTCAAGGACTTGTCGTTTCCTGTTAATGACCATCGCACATGCCATTCTACTGTAATCATCTATGAAAAGGATAAAGTACCTTTCTCCATGAGTTCCAACAACATTAATCGGCCCACAAACATCTGTATGAATCAGATCAAGAAGGTGAGATGCCCTTTTCTTCTTTGGCTGATATGAACTGCAAACCAGCTTCCCACGAATGCAAGCATCACAAATTTTTTCACGATCACGCTTCAGGTTGGGAATGTCCATGACAATTCCCAATTTTGATATTTTCTCTGTGACTTTTTGATTGATGTGTGCCAGTCTCCGATGCCACAAATTATTTTCTTCTTCAACATTCATGTAACAGACATTTTCTTCACTATCAACCTGATACAAGTTGCCTTCTATTCTGCATCCCTTCATAAGTGAATTGTCTGTCTTTCCCTTGATAGTGAAGCCTTTCTGATTAAAAGTAACTATAATTCCGGAGTCACAAAGTTGACTCACGCTGAGAAGATTATGACGTAGGCCATCTACATAAAGGACTTCAGTCTTCTTTAGTTCACAATTTGATAATTTGGTACTTCCACTCCCTTTGATTTTCAGAGCTCCATCATTACCAAATCCTACTGTACCATCAACCATTCTCTTGATATCCTTTAATAGGCCGGCATTACCTGTCATATGAGATGAACAACCGCTATCCAGAATCCACGTACCGTTGTTCTTCATAGCATTGAGGGACACCTCTGTAAGGTTGGATTTCTCAATCTTCTTTCTTTCCTTCCAAGAGACATTGGATTTAGTATATAGTACTGATGGCCTTTCAATTATCTCTTCCGCATACCTAGGTTCTTCATATTCGAAATCTTCTTTGAGAGGAGAAACCCTGTTTGAAAGAGCAACACTTTCTTGCTGACGAGACATGACTTGTCTTAAACTTTGGTATGAGGTGTCCATGTCCCATCTCTACCTGCAATTAGCGGCCTTATGACCAAAGTTAGAACAACGATAACAATATCCATAGAAATTGTTTCATCTATAATAATTAGGATATGAAATTGTTCTCCTTTTTTGAACTTCTATATCTTCTCCATTCAGATAGCTTCTTAACTCTTCGTAATAAGACATGGTATGGCCCACATAGTCATAGAACTGACACTTCATGAGAGGAAATGTATTCTCATTTGAATTTCTCCTCATACCTTCTTCCTTGGGAGAATAGTTAGACTATCTGTCATTTCTAAATGTTTGAGGATAATTTTCAGTTCTCCTTTTAGTTTGGATTGAGGGTTCCTTTTTCGGCACATTAGGTAACATTTCAACATGTTCAACTTTCATCTTATCTTTATTTTTGGATCTTTTCACTTCCAGCATTTTATTTCTCAGCCTCACAACCAATTCCACTCTTTCCCATGCAAGTAGGTCTTTGATCCCTCAAGATTTTTCCAACCCCATCTGAACCACAGTTGGCTCTTTCTAGTAATTTTGTATCTGAGAATCTTCCAAACTGTATTTTCTTCCTCGATTCTTTTGGAATTGATTCAGTCTCCAGTTTACTCCTTTGAGTAACAACTTCCTCCTCAAGACCCTCAGCAGTCTTGGATTTTTCATCCAGTCTGGAGGTGAAGTCATTAATGACCTTTTCCTGCTCTTCAATTCTCAGCTTCAGATCTACTACATCATCATTGATTTCAATTATTTTAGACTGTATCTTCACAAATTATTACAGTCGTTCAATTTCAGCTTCAAGTTTATCAACATATTCAGTTGATTCTTCTACAATTGATTTCCACTTATTGAAAATCTTACATTTAATCTTAAGCTTACTAACTGCATCCTTAAGTTGCATCTCGGGATCTACACAAGTTCTCAGTTGTTTTTCTCCACCAGTATCTTCTGACTTTTCAACAGTGTCCATCATAGAATCATGGTTCCCAGTTTTGAATTCTGGTTCTTCTTCATCACATAATTCATTATCATCTTCTTCCTCTTCACAGACAAAACTCTTCCTTTGCATTTTCTTACCAGACTTGAAGTCTCCGTTTTTGAAGAACCTTCTACAAGGCTTCTGAAATCTTTCATCTTCACTATCTTCATCATTGATCTTTCTTAAGCACTGAGATGCAATGTACCCAACTTTTTGACAACGGAAACATGCAAGAGGTAACTTCCCTTTGAATTTCTCTTTCCCCTTATGGAACTTCTTTGTAATGAGAGAAAGAATTTCTTTTTCATTGTCATCTTCACCACTACTATCTTTTGATATTTTCAGTTTATCCATGGCCTTGAATGCCATTTACTTGCTCACACAAGTCGTAGTATCTTCTGGTTTGACTCTCATTTCATATGCTACCAAGCTGCTCAGTAGATCATCTAGATAAAGTTTGGAAAGATCTCTTTCCTCAAGGGCTGACACCTTTGCATTGTACAGAGGTGGAAGTATTCTTAATATTTTCTTTACAATATCAATGTCTTTTATTTCATTGCCTAGACCCTGAATTTCTCCAACCACTTCAGTAATTCGATTAAAGAAAGAGTCTGCATTCTTGTCTGGATGCATCTTCAGATCATCGAACCGATTGTGCAGCACTTGTAGTTTTTCCTCCTTCACATTGCTCTCTACTTCATAAATATTCTCGTGTTTATCCCACATGGATTTTTCTGAGGTTAAATTCATTACCTTTAGGTAGATATGATCAAAAAGGGCTACAATGAGTGCATTTTGTGCTTTAGCATCTGCATTAAGAATTTTCCTCTCTGTTTCAGTCATAGCCAGGCCTATTGGATCAATGACTTGTATTCCTTGCACAGTATAAAAGAGAACTTCCATTCCAAGAGATCTTAGATGAGATATCATTCTGTTCGTCTAGATCTAGAAATTACTTCCATCGAAGTGAGGGACTCCTCTGACATTGACTGCATTCTCCATGACGATAAAGGACAGATTCAACACCAACAACCTTTACCCTCTGATACCACTTGAAGGACCTCGGGACACCCTAAGAGGGGAGGGGTGAATCAGGTCGACAACTTTTTCTTTAAATGTGATGGATCTTGTTCCCACGTTGGTAGGAACTTGTTGAACCTGTATGATTAATATGATTAGAAAGCAAACATTCACATGCACAGAGAAGGCACATCCCTTTTTACTTGGTTCACCACTAAGGGCTACATCCAAGGAGCATACGCCGACAAGTTGTCGGTCATACCCAATTCCACTAATCTTCACCAGCTGTGGATTACAAATTTTTGGGCATAGTCACTCTGTCCCAGGCTCACTACCTTTACAAAGGTTCAGGGATAGCTCACTACTTCCCTCGGGTCACTCTCGTTGACTCCCCCTGGCTCACTGCCCTTGGTGAAGTCCCACTCATCTTTTGGACGTGAAGGTCTCATCATCATTGCATAAGAATGCATCCTCTGTTGTATGTAGATGCTCTATTTAAGTCCAATTCTCACCAGAAGATGAATCTCACTTTGCGTTGAGGGTACCGGGCAATCATTCAGCTTTTTTGCAGCTTCAGGGGGACATATGTACTTTTACAACCCTAGCACGCTTCTCCAAGCCCGGCGCACAAGTTTCAATCCCAGCGCACAAGTCACATGCGCAGTACAAATTCGAAACGCAGGTGACACCAAACTACTTGTGCGACACTACCTCTTTCAACTCTGAACTTGCGCGATGTTGCGCCTTTAACTCCCCAACTACCTTGGTCACGTAACCAACAATCGGCGTGCGGCCTCTACGTGCGCGCCCCAATAACCACTTGTGCGACTCCAATACTTGCACAACGAGAGCTCAAAAAATCTCTAAATCTTGAACTTCATTACAAATGTGGAGGGGGGTCCTCTATTTATAGGCAAACTGGACCACCTGCGCGCTGACGCGCACTTCTTCCCTCGGTGTGCAGGTTCCGGCGTGCAGCTCATCCTCCATCGCCTCTGTCACGCTACTCACTTGTGTGACCACACAAATACTAGAGAGACCTTCTTTACTTTTCCATATTTTGATGTTATAATCTTGAAAACAAAATACGTGCATGTTTCCAATCTTCCTAAGCATCGGCGCACAAGTCTCTTCATGGTGCGCAGGTCACATGCGCACCCAGCCCAAAACTTGTCCGGCACTTATCCCTTTTCCATTTTCCAATGTTCTGATCTTGAAAAACATATGGCATGCAAGTTTCCTCTCCTTCAAGTACACAACGCGAAAGTCTCTTTTCCAAAAACACTTTTCTCCATTTGTTGATTTTCAGGCCCAAAAATTTGGCAAACACTAGGAAACGACGCCACCTTCAATACTGTTGTTTGCTTGAACTGTATGATCTTTTTGATGGTACACATTCTGAACTTCCACTGAGGATTGACAAAAAACACAAACCATACGCCAAATCATGCTTATAAGACCATGGTTCCAACAATTCTCTCATTCTCGAACCAATTAGGGAAGAGCTATCCAATTAGTTCAGGAGTATTTTGTGCTAGCACCAGTGGTTCAAGGAGGCCAACAGACTTACATTGGAAAATCATACACCCATTAATGTCAACAACTTATATAATCATGTTAACAGCGTTGATGGAAAGGCGTTGCAGCTAGAGGTATATCCCCTTTAGTAGCACACCATTTTGAATGTGGCATTGTTGAACATGAATAAGGGGTGGACCAATGTGTGGGGTCGGCACCAATGCACCAATTTCACAGGTGACTGGGAACAAAATTACTGGGTTTGTGCCACATGTGAGGATTTTGGGGTGGAGCTGAGGAAAGTTTTCTGGTATTAGGATGCATGGCCCTCCCAATTCCATATCAAACAGCCGAGGAAACTAATGCCAGAGTTGCTGATCAGGTGGTTAATGAAGGCCAAAACATTTCATCTTCACCATGGGGAGGTATGTATCAAACTCTAGGAAATTCGCCGAATATTAGGGATTCTGATATTAATGGAAATGTATGATGTCTTACTCCCCTTAACAAATATATGGGAGGACCCAGAGTAGATTCCACCATAAGCAAAGGTATTGATGGTTCTGGTGCCAGGAGAGGAAAAGCAGTCGATGAGGGATGCCCAACTTAAGTTATGATTCAAGAATTTCTTGAATTCATTTTTAGATTATATATTTCCCCTGAGGGATCCCACATGCCCAAATTGGGTCTAGTGTTGTAAGTATAACTCATACAAGAGACTCTTAATGGTCATCTAGTGGAAGTCATCGAGGTTTAGTGTCAGCACCGAGCAGAAACCGGTGGTTAGGTTGGTTGTGTTCATATCAACATTAATTTGAAGCTGGATACTATGAGTAAGGGATAGAAACATGGGTGTATGACTAGGCACATTAATCATAGTGTCCTTGTTGTAGATAAGGGAATGGATCAATCTTTGGATCCATGTGTTTGCTAATATCTACAAAATATTGTGGCATATCAATGTGGGGATGAATCCCCATAGGGTGTGTGGCCACTCTATATTATGTATGGGTGGATATCGGCACATATATAGGCCTATGAATACTAAAACCCCCTTTCCCCTCTAGGGTTAGACTTTAGAATGGTTATTTTGAATGCAGTATGGAGTTTTTTCCACCATGCGGACCCCATCAATGGAACTGAACTGAGTCTAGAAGGAATATGAGTTCAACTTATATTTTTTCCCCTTACCAATAGGTGTGTTCATAGATGATAGATAGGGAATGGAGTATTATCAATCATACCACATGGCCTTTTGGGATGGAGTCATGGTGGGGCGGGTTGACTGTAAGCCTCTCTGTGAGTTGTACATCTCACACCGCATTGTATGGCTTTTCTGATGCATGTAGAGGCTGATCAAATGGTTCTACATGGGAGTAGTCCATGAGGACCATCCATGTGTGATGAGGAATATATGGATCATTTTTAGATGAGATGATGGTAATATTCATAATGTGTTGCCTCTTCCCACTGCAATTTATGGGCTAGAGAAAGAGTATGACAAGACGTGGGAGGAAGCATACCTATAGGATATGTTGAAGTGGAAGACTGTATGTTCTAGTGATGGGGTGCCACCACAACCACAAGGTTAGGGATAGAAGGTGTCAAGAACATCCCATTGTGGTGGTCAATAGTAACGGTGGGATGTGCACCGATAGGGAGGCAGGTGGTGGCGGCGGTGAACCTAGTTTCCCTAGACGAGAAAATTCAGCATGATGAGATGTCACCTAGGGGGTTATTTAGGATTCCCACTAATACACCATGGAAATAGATATGATATATTGATATGCATGAGAACATTGTTTCCCCAGAGTCTTGGGACATCGGGGATGTTAACATAAAATTCCTTCATCCTTCCCAAATGTGGCATCATCTAAACCATCTTAGGATGGATTTCTCAGTGAATTGTCATGCCAGGACTAACTTGATGGTACCTCAGGCTGAATGGTAGCAGTAAATCACTGAGATTGGGGAAATCATGCACTCTCAGGGTACCCCACATCCAATGATGAATCAGGTGAATTTATGATTCAATAATATGGCCCCTCCATAGTTTTCTATAACTAAATTGAGGGAGTGCTTACCCCTACCAGAAGAATCTGAAGAGTCCTCTCGGGGGGACAATGCTAGTAGAGGGATACCTTTTGAGGAAGGTGAGGTCACAAAATCAGATTTTGAGTTTGTGGAGGATCTTAAGGTAATACCTAAACCATTTTCCTATGTTTGTCATTCATGTCACTTAGGACTTCTCAAATAATATTTATCCTACACAAGAGGGCCTCATATGCAAAACCTGCTCCCATACAACAGTAGATGCAACTTCATGATATACACCAATGACAATAGCGATTAATGCATCTAGTAATATTTGGTCACCTCTGGTGGTTATCTTGATGTCATTAAATTTTACAACAATATATAGGGGGACACCCCTTGGGGTTGCGACAATAATCGCTCAGGGGTGAGACCGACTATCAGATCTCTGTAAGTATTCTTCACAAAATTTTTGACAGTCGTCCATTGAATTAGGAAAAGCTAACCTATGATTATTTTCATATTCATAGTTCTTCAAAAGGAATGGGCTGCATTGGGGAGGTTATTTGGGGCCCCAAGCGTGGTCTTTCCCAGGGGAAAACTGATGGTTATGGAAGTGGATGCTCATACTGGCCAAGACATAGTGCTCCTGATCACAGGTGGGATAGTGGGCAGGACAGAACCTAAAGTCATCGAGGTGGAATCCGATGATGGGGATCAATCGATTGACATGGGACTTTACCTAACCAACCAGAAATTTATATAAAGATCATGTTGATGAGTTCATTAAATCATTCCCTACATATGAACCCACCAACCCCGAGGACAGGGATGAGACATCTTTCGATGAAGAGGATAAAAATAATTTATATCGCTTGTCAAGAAAACTAATCAAACACTTCATTGGGGTGACCCCAAAAACAAAATGGATAGACTGGATGGTGAAGATTCATTCCCAGGTGTGCAAACTATGTATTGGGGTAGTGGATGCCCAGCGTCCTCATATGCTCATCTGAGACTTCATGGTAGTGAAAATATAAAAACATGACTACAACCATGCTATGTCATAACAACAGAGGAATATCGTGAACATAAAGACACTCCAATAGGATGATCATGAGTTCCAATAGTTAAGGGTGTGGATGAACGAGTATTCCTCTTTCTTTGATTAAAAATATTGGCTCTTATCAAAAATAAAGGACCAACTAGCAGAGGCTGATGAAAAGATGAGGTGAGACTCTAAATAGATGGATATTATTTGGGACGATGAGGGCCGACCCCAGATCGAGTATGATGAATTATGACCCATTACCATCAAAGAGTATCAGTATCTTAATAGAAGATAGAAAATACTAGACTCTACAAGCTAGAGAGTGGCGGAGCCAGGATGCTCCATTGAATAGGTCAACCCAACTAACGGAGGGGCTAATTCTTTGGCATTACAATTTTTTGTGAACTCCTAAACGTACATTCATTATTTTATTTTTTATGTTGTTTATGTGCATGAGTTATGTTATTTGTTTTGGGTTTCTACATTTCCATCACATTCGTGAAATATCTAGAAATCAATCATTAATCTTACATGGGTTGTGCCTGATGTGAGAAACATGGGATGACCACATTGTTATTCAATTTGAATATGAGAGTGTCATCCAGGATCCGGGAATGATGGGTCTGAACAACCAATCAAAGTTTCTGAGAATAAAGATGGAGGTCGGGCTGATGAAAGAAATTCTTAGGGAAGTTGAATTGCCTCTTTCCCAACGTGCTCTAATGCAAGAGCAGGGTAACACCAGGTGGCATTAGAATCAATCCAAATAGAGGTAGTTTGAAGTTATGAATCACGATACCCAAAATTCAGAACACTATAGGCTTTTAATGAAAATGAATGATAACTATGGACTGCTTTTAAAACACTGTGTCCCTGTTGAGATGGTCTGAAATAGGGATTACAAAACAGGGGATTGGCACAGGCGAAATTTGAAGCTCGAAGCCTGACTCAAAATGACACCCATTAGTCTTTCGAAATGTTATCCCATGAATGAAGGCGAGACAGAGGATGAGCATATTTACAATTAGCGGGTTCTATAAGGCAGAAAACAGGATGATGATACAATTAAAAGGTACGGAAAGCTCTGTGGTGGAGTGGTGGGATGTTCAAATAGATTACGACACTACTGAAATTATGCCACTGTTATGAAAAATCATTAGGTGAGCACATTATTCTGTCCAAGGATTATTATAATTTCTTGAAAGGATCTCTCTGGAGAGAGCCTAGAGTGGACCGCAGTTTTATGCCGTGCCAATGCAGACAATAGACACATAGTTTAATGTCATATGGCGAGGTCATAGAGAGAAAGGGGAGCTCCCAAATGGGGGAATATGTGGGTTGGCTATTACATACCTAACATGAATGAGTACATAAGAAGTTCGCACCAAACCACTCAATTTCTAGAAAAATCAAAGGTCCGGGGACCGAAGATGGTGATATTTGGGCTGGGAAAAAGTCAAAGCATTTAAGAGTTCATAAGTAAACCATTTGGATGGGAATCAAGCCATATGATGCTCTGTAAAATGGAATTTTAATATCATGATGGATGAAAGGAAAGTGTAGTTCATCTACACCAGTACACATCCTACCAAAAACACTAATCCCACGTGAGTTATGCTCGATGTGTGGAACTAGGAGTGGTGATGAGATTTTTATAGTACATGGAAAAATACATTAGAAGTAAAAGAATGCTAAGTGAATTTCATCCCAATATTTCTAACCCGCCCACTTAACTCACATAGATGTGTGTAGGGGTAAAATAGTGTGTGTTGGATTTCCCCTTGAACATAAGAGAGTGGATAGATGTTAATCATGATGCATGAGATCTAGATCACAGTGACGGTAGAATGACGATATAGGATAAATGTTGACGATTTTAAAAACACAGAATCAGTTTATAATTATCCAGGCATGGGGAAAACAAATGAGGGTGAACCAATGACCAATTTTGAATCATGGGACATGTCACAAAATTTCGTCTAAGGTCTTCCTGGATTTTTCCCCAAGAATTTTGGTGAGCAATGTGGTATGATACTTGGCCATAAAGGGTGTCACTTCAGACATGGAAGAAGATGGAGATCCAAATAAATGACTTATGAGGCTTGGAGATGGAACGAGGGAATGTCCATGTTAAATTCCACACTTTGGGCTCTATGGCACAACACATTTATGTAATCCAATGATATGTGTTAGATTGAGGGAGTAAAATCCCTTTCCAGGGAAAATGATCTAGGGGATGAAAACTCCTATTTTAATGTAATATACTAAACCATTGAGTGGGGAATTAGTTTATTGGATCATGAACAGGGTGGAAAAGTATCTAAAACTATTTTTAATGGGGACCAAAGAGGTCTTTCACATTGTGAAACATTCCTAGTGCTAACCAAAAGACTAAACATCTGGGTGTTATATTGTATCCCATGAGGATTGGAGTCATGCCACACATAGTTCTCACAATAAGATCTTAGTTTATGGTCTTAGAACTCAGAACATGTTTTGAAGACACAAGGGAGACATATGGTACAATTGTTGCAAAACCCGACGTGAATTAGGAACCATGCGGTACTCACCACACCACATTCTCCTGATAGATTTCAGGATAAGGGGTGCCCAAAATAGGGTAGAATTAAAGATACTTGGGGCTGGACCTAATGATGAAATTCATGTGAATTCTTATGTATCCCACAAGGATGGGAATCAAGCCCCACATAGTTCTAGAATATGGAATGGTAGGGTACCAATTCTAGGGAAATACTGTCATGTAGGCCTGGACAATGCACCAAAAAAGCATCATTTTATGGATATAGTTAGTTATTTATAGTGTATGTGAATTTTTTTTTGTGAATTAACAAACCTAGGACAACGAATCTTGGAATTGAAACTGGAATCAATCCATACGTTGGTCTTTTAAAACACAATGGTGGAGAACCGATACCAAATGTGATTTCCCCTATATTTTGGATTCCATAATGTGGTGTCATTATTATTCATGTGGCCAAGATATTATTGTAATAATTCAGGGTCATGTGACATGGTCAACCCACGTATTATAATGTAGTGTGGAAATGATTCTATAGTTTAAAGTCATGTAGGACCATGGTGTATAGTATAATGTCCCATGGATTAGACACATATAGAGGAACGATATTCTATAGAGGATGTGCATGGGGAGATAAACGATTCCCAACATAAACGAGGTCATGAGTCCATAAGAAATCGTGCGAAACCCTAAGGGGGGGGGCCTTTGGCCAAGGGACGAGAAAAGATCTGATGATATGGGGATGGACCCAAAGATGAAATGTCTGGGCATCCCAATATTTCCCATAAAGATGGAAAAAATCTTGTATGTAGTTCTAAATGTGTTGTGTATTTTAATGTAATGTGACAAGGATGAGGTATGAGAAACTATCTTCTAAAGGGGGAGTATGTGGTGTGGCTACTGAAAACCCAACAAGAATGAGGATATATTCCAACATACGCCACACCACACAATCCTAATATTCAGATCTAAAAGGCCGAATGGAAGAGATAATTAGTGAATCTTGAGCTGGACCAAAAGACAAATTATCTAAGCATTTATATGTATCCCATAATGATGGAAATTAATATGAACATAGGTATACTATGTAGATTAAGGTCATATTACAAGGATGTGGGAGGATCTTAGTTTAAGGTCATAGAGATCAGATCAAATGAAGTGAGACTCTTCCAAGAGGGCGTAAACTTTATCAAAATCGTTAAGTCCATGTGAGCCTTACGCAATGTGGGAATTGTTTTTGATAATATCCTCACAACACATGTAATATCGGGAAATTTGAAATGTTGTAGGGCCTCGAATTACACCACACCACAAAGTCATCCACTTAATGCGCAAATGCGCACTAAGAGATATCACCAAGATTGTTGAAGTTCAACATTGATATGATGAAGTGGAAAAGGATGTGAATCATGATACCAATATTTAAGGCTTAATGGGGGTGGTGTAACTATGGAGGATAACTATTTACCATGTTCAAATCACAACATCCATATCATGTTACCTGAAATGGGAACAAATAATTCAACCTCGACCACTGGCCATATTCGTAATGTAGGTTTGTGTTAAATTTATGTTTGAAATTATCAGGGACATTGGACCAAGATGATTAGAGAGAATTAAGACCTAGAATCAATGTTTTTCAGGGGTCCTTTTGATTGTGAAATATTATTAAATCCCAAATATAGGGAATCATGAGGCATGTAAATAGATAAAGACATGTCAATGTTGAATCCACCAATCTAGGCACAAAACCAAACTGGTCTTGGGCATGTTTGGGAATTTCCAAAGAGGGTTGAGGGGCCCAATTTGAGAGCATATGACATAAGATGAAGAGTGGAATAATGGGGTATGGATATCTCTTATGAGATAGGTACATGGTGTGGATGTTGCAAACCCAACATGAATGAGGACATAAACCCATACCACACCACATACCCCCTTCTAGAGAACATAGGACAAGGCACCATAAGGAAGAGGTGATTTCTTTGAAACAGGTCTATATGCAATGACAGAACATCTATGAATTCCTACATATCCCCTAATGATGAGAATCATTCCATACATAGTTCAAAAGTGAAATGCAGTTTAATGTCACATGTTAAAGAAAATGATAGGGGGGAATTGACGCACGCCTGACATAGGGCGTGGAAAATAAATTATTTCCTAATTTAAAATGTAGTAATTTGGTTGACCTAGGATGTCTCCTGAAGAGAAGTATAGAAAAAATATTTTTTCACATTAAAATGAGGGTAAAAATGTTGTGTTTTTGAGAGAAAATTTGAAATTCAAATGATTAAAAAACTATTTTAATAGGGTGATTAATTCGTGGTCAGTTTTCTAATTTTAATTCTATCCTTGTTCAATTTAAATCAAACGTCTTCTTCTTAGTTAATTAAAGTGAGTTTCCATAATTGTTTCCCATCACTTCTTTGGTTAAATTATGATGGTGAGAGAAAACATTACCAAGATAACGTTTTAGTCAACTCTCCTTCCATGTGTAAAATAGTTTTATTGAATATTTCTAATTGACATTGGAAATAACCAATCGGGTCTTCTTTATCCCAAAAAATCAAGAAGATTCACTACCCCTTTTACATGTACTGACGATCGTCGATTACTTCACCTCTAATCCCCGGTCTATTCCATCATATATAAACTAGAAATTAGTGGAGGGAGATAATGATTATTTTACCAATGAAAAAATCAATAATATAATTAAATTCAAGAATAATCATAGTTGATAATAAAATCTGCTATATGAAATTGAAAACAACTTTGAATAAGAAAAAAATTTCATTCAATTATGTCCAATAACTCGAGCATTACAAAATAGAAAACCAACCCTTCCCCAATCACTAAAAGTGTTTACCCCACCATGGAAAGGGTAATAGAGATGAATGGGGAAGAAAAAGGCATTACATAATTATTCAAAATAAAAGGAATAAAATAGAAAGCTGAAATGTCTTCCTCCTTGGTGTCCTAAAAGGAATGGGATGAAATGAGAGCTTCTTTGAGAGGGAGGACCCCTCCTCCTTTTATAGCCAGAATTTTCCACCCTAATGATGAAGCATTTTATCCCCATTAAATGACATCTTTAAGCATTTAAACAATCTTTGATGATTTTCATAATTATTGTGGTTTTTATCCCTCAAAATCTCAGAAGAAGTGTACATGTATTCCGAGAGTTATTCTCGTTTAACTATGACCATTTATTCTGTCCAGTCAGACTCTCTAAAAATCCAACCCCCAGATTAGGAAGCTTTAATGACCCCTTAAATGGCCAATTCACACCGAATTTCCTTAATTAATGATATTCTGTTATGCCTTGCACACCCATCCACCTAATTCCACAACAATTGGGCCCACCATGAATGAGTTATGGACCCCAGACAAGAAATCATGAGAACTGTAAACAATATTCATGAGACACATTGTGAGATTATTTTGAGCTTCTCTATGGTTGATTTAGCTTTTTTCCAAAACAATTAAATGAATCCCCAGATGTTTAGAATCTAGAAAATAATGAATTTTCCAATTTGGATTAATGTTGAAGATGTTATGGCTAAACTACAGAAATAATTTAAAACTGTTAAACAACCAAAATGGGCCATTTTTACTGTTCAGCTCAAAATAAAAAAAATATTATAAAAATGAAGCAATTAATCTTATAGGAACACTTTTTTGGGTTTAAAACAATTAAATTCAATGTAATTTTAATTGAAAATATTTTCTCAATCAATTCCCCCACACTTAGCACTTGGACTCCTGGACATGTTAAAATCAAATCAAATCAAATCCAAAACACATACAAATGAGATCTACCAAATCCATACTGAGAAATAAAAATATATCATTCCTCATCCAAAATAATTATTTCAAGTTCTCCATTTTAGTTTATTTAATATATTTCCACTTCATTTCTTGTCCCATTCACAAAAACACCTACCTCACATGAATTTTCTTTCATCTCACAAATGTAAATGATGCACAAGGCTTTTCTCATCCAAACTCACACAAGAGTCACCATAGGCGTGATAAATTCCTACATCTCTGCCCAATGTAAGTCAAAGACATGTGTTTCTCATGATGACTTTTTAGGGATGTATTGTGGCTTCCGATTGGTAGGATTTGGTTGTTAAAAATTTTGAGGCCGAAAAAGGAGGGCTTGGCTCTTTTTTAAGAAAAATTGCAAGATTCGAATTTTTACTAAAACATGGTCTCATTTTCTTCTCCTTTGTATAAAATAGGCTCCATCATCATTAAATCAGCTTAGGATTTCAGCAGAAAATATTTCAATCTCTTTAAATATGATTTTTTTTCTTGAATTCTCTAGATAGGAACAACATTCCTTTTACATCAGAAGCTCCAGAATGGCACAACATATTTTATCATGAATGCTCCAAAAAAAGCACAAATTTCAATAGAATAATTTTTCAATAGCACAAACATCTCTTTTGTAATTTATTTTACACCCAAATATTCACCAAATTAAGTAGTACAAGTCAACTTCGCTAACACTTAAGTTCAACTAGATCTTGTGATTTCACTTCAAGAGAAGGTTGGATAGGGAAAATTGGCTTGTAATGTGGATAACCTAACAAGTTTTTCTTGTATTATATGGGCTACAATATTAATGTAAGGTATGACATAATGAAAAAATATTATTTTAAAAAAGGGTCTTAAAACCAAATAAATGCCTCAATAATTTAAAAAACATGTACCCCAACCCCTCATGTTTTGAATGGAATAAATCAAATTCTGTTTAAACCAAGCATGTTCTGGTTCTCCCAAGAAATGAGGTGAATATAAAGAATATGAAAAAATAGGTAAATAAGCCTCATAGGAAATTGATTTTCATGATATAGACAGTGAAATATAGCATGAGATTTAATAATTATTGTACCTTTCATGAAATTACAAAAGATTTTTGAACTTGAAACAACTTCATTTCATCATTCACTTATGCTCAGTTTCATGAAATAGACCAGTTCACTCATTGACATGGGTTTTAAAATTAGAAATAATCATTATTTCAGCTCAATAGTTTTGAAAATTCACGTAATTTTAACATTAAACACACAAATATCTGAAAAAAATTATTATTTTATGAACACAGTAAACCAAACATCAAATCAAAATACTAAAATAAAAAAGGTTCTATCCCTCATACATAATTGATGTAGTGTACTCAGTGAAATAAAATGTATTTTACATTTAATAATATTTTTGATAGATTCAAAACAATTAATTACAAAAATAAAGGAGAGGTATGACCTGACTTATTCGCAGTTCTATATTGAGTTAAGCTCCTAAGTGTTGCACAATGAAAACCTACAAATAAATTAAGAAAAAAAATAATAAGATATTTATTGAAAAAAATAGAAATAGGATGAGAATAGAAGGATAGATCTTGGTTTGATCCCCCAAGCGGGCCTTGGGTTTTGACTACCTCTAAAGGGGAAGTTCTAACTGGTTATCCCTAGTCTGATGGTGGGTGAGGTTTCTTGCTCATGAACTAACTAAAATATTTCTTTCCATAATGAACATGTTCCTTTTTTTAGGACTCCATTGATATAGAATACCATGTACACCCCCACTATAATGAGATAAAACATTCATTGTGTGGTTAGGACAATGAATGAGTCCGCCTCTTTCTTAGTTTACAATTGAATTTTTTTTTCATTCACTGGTGTGTTCTCAAGGAATTCTGCATTAATGGAATAATCAAAGGGAAAGTCAGAGTATAATTCTATTTGTAAAAAATTAATGCACGAACAATCAATATCAAATTATTCTCTTTCAGAGTAAGCATCTTGTGTCACATTTTCATCTAGAAAATCCACTTTGATTTTCTCAGGTACTCTCTCTAAAAAATGTTCAATAGGTTTGGCGAGCTCTAGATGTTCTTCTTTGGATGAATATTCTTTTCCATCATATTCCTCCACGGAAATAAAAATGTTGGATGATTCTGAAAAATTAAAATAAGGGGAGGTAATACACAATTCAGTTTCAAAAAAAATCAAGAGATAATGAGGTTATAAAAATATTTTCTCCCTAAGTTTTTTCATCTTCAATAACTTATTTATTGGAAATCACCTCTTGTAGTTGATTAATAGAAGATATAAGAAGGTAGTCGGTCTCCGCAATTTCATGGATGTCCTTATAAAAATTAGGGATGTATAAAGGGGGATGTTCTTGGACATTGTAAGCTTCATAAAATTCTGGAAAGTAATGGGAGAACTCAGTTATCTTTTGGGCCATCGCTTCAAAATCTTCTTTGTTAATGCCCTCCCTTAGTCCATCTATTAATTATTTGAATGTTTTCTCATCATTATTTATTTTCTTAAATAACCTCTCTTGTCTAACAATTTATGAAATTCTATCCACCCCAGAAAAGGTTTATTTAATTTTTGGTTCATTTATTGGTGGGTAATTGTGCCATGAATTAAATAAATGGTCATTGGAAAACAACATGGAATACATATTTTTTTAATTTTTTTAATATGAAAAATGTCAAATATTTCCAATTTGATTGTGGCACTACCTCCCCAGCAACAACGCCAAGTTTGAAAGATGCCTGTCTTAGGGTGTGGTAGAAATATTATTTCCTAAATGCAGTAATTTGGTTGTCCTAGGATGTCTCCCAAAGAGGAGTTCACACAAAATAGTTGGTCACATAAAAATTTGGGTAAAATGTTGTCTTTTTGAAAGGAAATTTGAAATTAAAATGATTAAAAAAACTATGATTTTAAAAGGGTGATTAGTTCAGGGTCAGTTTCATAATTGTACTGCTATCCTTGTTCAATTTAATTCAAACATCTTCTTCTTAGTATATTAAAGTGAGTTTCCACAATTGTTTCCTCTCACTTCCTTGGTGAAATTAAGATGCTGAGAGAAAAACTTACCAAGATATTGGTTTGGTCAACTCTCATTCCATGTGTAAAACATTTCTACGGAATATTTTTAATTGACATGGGAAATACCCAATAGGGTCTTGTTTATCCCAAACAATGAAGAACATTCACTACCCATTTTACACGTACTAACGATCATCGAGTACTTCACCACTAATCCATGGTCTATTCCATCGTATATAAACTAGAAATTAGTGGAGGGAGATATTGATTATTTTACCAAGGAAAAAATCAATAACAAAATTAAAATTCAAGAACGATCGCACATGATAATAAGATCTACTATATGAAAATAAAAACTACATTTAAGAAAAATGAAATTTCATTCAATTACGTCCAAGAACTCAATAATTACAAAATAGAAAACTAACCCTTCCCCAATCGCTTATAATGTTTACCCCACCATGGTAAGGGTAATCAAGATTAATGGGGAAACAGAAGGCATTACAAAACTATATAAAAGAAAAGGAATAAAAGATAATGCTGAGAAATTCTCCTCCTGGGTGTCCTAGAAGGAATGGGATGGAATGAGAGATGTTTTGAGAGGAAGGACCTCTCCTCCTTTTATATCCATAATTCGTCCCCTGAATGTAGATGTGTTTAATCCACATTAAATAACCTCTTCATGCCTTGAACCCCTCTTTAATCCAGTTCATAATTATCTTGGTCATTTCCCCTTAAAATCGCAGAGGATTTGCACAAGTATTTCGAGAGTTATTCTCATTTTACTCTGACCATTAATTTTGTCCAGTCGGACTCTCCAAATCACCAACCCCCGAATAAAGAAGCTTTAATGACTACTTAAATGCCTAATTCACATGGCCTTTCCTTCATGAAATATTTTTCCCAACTCCTTGCACTTCCATCCAACTAATTCCACAACAATTGGGCCCACCAAGAATGAGTTATGGAACCCACACAAAAAATTGTTAGAACTGTAATCAGTTTTATTAAGACACCTTGTGAACTTCTTTTGAGATTCCATATAGTCGATTCAGTATTTCATCCAAAATGATTAAATAAATCCCTGTATGTGTAGAATCTAGAAAAGAATGAATCTTTCCATTTTTATTAGTGTCTATGATTTTATAACCAAACTACAGAAATAATTTGAAATAGTTAAAAATCTGAAATGGGCCATTTTAATGTTCAGCTCAAAATACCACAAATATCATATAAATTAAGCAATTCATCTTAGAGTAACACATTTGTGGATTTAAAACAATTAAATTCATTTTAAATTTAATTGAAAATATTATCTCAATCAGGAATATGGAATAGAAATCTGTATGGCATAGAGAATAACCTAATGTAAATGAGGGAATAAGCCCACATACATCACAGAATACATAATTCATGGAATGAACTCAATCCATATGGCTGATAGAAAGAATATACGAACCTAGGATGGACCTAAAAATGAAAAGTTTTGGAATTACTATGTTTTCAAAAGGACATGAATCAAGACATATGTTGTTCTTGAGATGTCATGTAGTTTAACTTCAAGAAACAAAGATGTGGTATATATTAGTTTACAATCATAGAGATAGGATTGTTTATTCCTAGTGGAATGTCATGTGTGTTGGAATGATTGGTGGAAAGAGTGAATCGCCATTTTTATCATTTGGGAGACCATAGAACAACAACAATGATTCATGATAACTTCTCACAATGTTTGAATCAAAATATATGTATTGTGTTACCAAGAATAAGAACTAATAGTAGAGCATCGACCGCTGACCATATTCAAAATGTGGGACTTGTTTCAAATTTTCATCCAGGATCATCAAGGATGTTGGCCCCAAAAAATAGGTGAGAAAATGAGACATGATACTAGGATGTTATAGGGGGTCCTTTTGGATACGAAATATGATGAAAACCCATCTAGCGGGACACATGAAGTTTATTGGCACCCATGCATTGTAACGTATTTATGTAAAGATGATGGATGAAGGATGATAGTCTCAAGGGGATGTGTGTGGCATGGAAAAAATAGCCCGATGAGAACGAGTACATTGATTACATACCAAAATTCACCATTCAACTTAACAACTATGTCCAAGAGTTGGGAAAGGCCGAGGGACCTCAGGCTCAACCACAGAAGAAGGTTCCCAACCAGTTTGCAATTTATCATCATGTGGGATGAGTGAAGAGTAGTTTTTCTCCCTTTATCTTGGACGGATCACAAAATTTAATGGCATGCGTGAGGATGATGGTGATCTTATTTTAAGGTCATTGGGCATAGAACATGAGTACATGGCACTTTATGAGGGTATTTCCTTACTAAATATGCTAAGACCACGTGAACAATGCTCTGTGTGGGAAATAGGGAATTGGATCAGGTTATCCCTAGAATATAATGGTAAAAGAGTAAAGGAAAGAGATCGTGCGGGGTTGATCCCAACAAGACCAACATTATTACCCGAGGAACATTAACATTCAATGGGATAGTAGGGAAAAAATGAATCACTGGACTCAAAAATTTGGAACATATAAGGGTGTTGTTAATGATGGCGGATGGCTATTAATCATGTTCAAAAACATAGAATCCCTATCCTTTGGCTTAAAATGGGAATCATTAATGAGCATCAACTGATGACCATATTCACAGTTCGGGGATTGTATTAATGTGTCATTCATGAACCTCTAAGGATTTGTCCTTAAATGGTAGGTGATCCATAAGGCTGAGAATCCATACTGTTCGTGGATCCTTTAAGATGTGAATGTTTATGGGGACCCAATTAATGGGGATGCGTGAAGTGTGAATATTCCCATGAATTTTAATATCATGTGGTAAATATTAATGAGGTGGAGATATCCAAGGAGGGGAATATGAGTTACAATCATGAAAAACCTGATATGAATGATAAAAACAAGGCCAGCACCACACCATGCATTTTGGGAAGCATTAGGGCCAAAAGGCCAGACCCAAGGGGAGATCCTGATGTTTGGGGATGGGACCATGTATGAGGTGTCTGGGCATTCCTACATATCTTGCGATGATAGGAATCAAGTCATACGTATTTCTTAAGAGTGTTATACAGTTCAATTTTTGTGCGTTGAAGACCTGTGAGATCTTAGTATATAGTTTTAGAGTTCATATCGTAACAAAATATCTTCTGATTGTTTTTTAACGTCATGGAGGATGATAATCCACTTTAACGTCGTGTGGAATGGTTTTTGGGAAGTTTTACAGCCTTTAGCATTTATGGATCACGTATTTTGACATTTTTGTGCTGAAGATGAAATAGTTAAAATTCATATTGGACTATGGATTACTTATTAAACTTATCACTTAAGGAATTTATCATTGGTGGGAGGAGTTATACAAACACCATCCATGATAACTAGGGAGTATATAGAATTGGAGTAAACCTTGTGAATTATTTAAGGTCATTCCCATTTGGGCTCTAGTTTGGGTGGTTTTCTATCATGTATCATTGGTATTATCTGTGACAACACCATTTCACCTAGTAAGAAAGAGCATAGGTGAACATTTTTGTTGAATGCTCTGGCTATATTGTTCTGATGTCTCTCCAGATTGTGCAGTACAAAATGCATGTTCTCATCGAGCACTTCCATTTTAGTCAAACAGATTTCAGATACCTTATATGGTGTCTTTTGATCATATAAATCTGTGCATAATGAAGGTAATTGAATCTTGATGGCCAGGACCGCCTCTATTCAAACATAATGGAAAAGGGGCCCACCTGAGTAGAATTAAAAGTAATCATCCAATACGCCCAAAGAGAGCTGGAGTGTTTTTCCAGCCAACTATTCTTGTTCTGACAGTCCATCATCTATAGAATGTTATTGGGGATTTTGTTTAATGCCTCAATCATGATCATTTTCTCAAGCATGATAGTGGGAGGTATGATTAGAACAAATGTTTAAAGGGGAATAAAACCTCTTTAGTTTAGCATCCAAGATGTTGGTTCTGTTATCATTGAAGATGGCGTGAGGGGATCTGAATCAATAGGTGATTTTGGAGCCCACAAATTCAATGATAGAATGAGCCTTGACTTCATTGAGGGGAACTACCTCTTCCCACATGAAATAGAAATCCATTTTGGTCAGTATTATCTTGCACTACTGAGCAGTCACCAGTGGATATGGCCTTAGGACATCGAGCCCCCATAACACAAAGGTCTATGATTATTTGGTAGTTTGGATAGGTATTGGTGGTCGATGAACAAAATTAGTATATATTTGGAAATCATGTCACCTGTTGGAAAACTCGATACAATCACGGATCATGGAAGGCCTAAAATTCCCCAATCTTTAGATCTGGGGAGATAGTTTTGGTTCCATCTGATGATCCTCATATAAACCAGTATGAACCTCTTGAATGAATTGGAATATATTACCCCCTTGAATGAAATGGAGGAGAATCCCATAAAACCAACACATATAGAGGATCTTCTCATGACTGGGACCATTCTGGAGGGTGAGCTATAATGGGCACCGTTGAATTTTCTCACACTCAGCTTGATCTTCATGGGGATTTACTCATTGGAAATACTCGATAAAGGGGTTCCTCGACTCAGGTTTCACTTACAACATTGAGAAGTGGGTCCTAGGGGTCCTGATGTGGTGGAAACAACATTAAGGAGGATTACACGCTGTCTATCATCGTCATCTGGAGTAACGTGAGCGATGTATCTTCGATGTTCCAAATGTATAATCAAAGAATATTAATTAGTATCTTCATGAGATGTCACCAATAAATCCATGTATATGGATTGAACAATCTATAAATGAGGGATGCGAGTAACTTCTCTCCATGATGGGAACTGGTCCATCAGCTAGCTGGTACGTTCTAACAGTTGTACGAGCTCTATATTTCTGATAACGTAGTAACCGTTGACATGTTTGATGACATTTTTGGAGTCCCCTTTCAAATTAATGTGGGGAATGTTGATTATGATGGACAACTTGGGACCAGTGATGAGTTCTTGGTACTCTACCTTGTTATTGGTACATACTTTTGAAAACATGAATGTATATGGTAAAATATCTTGCACCAACGTGATGAAGACAATACCTAGGCCCACTATGTTGAGTCTAGGATCATTGAGTCTTCTGCTTGTATAACTTTAGGATGTTCCATAAAAATACATTTTCTAACATGGAATGGATGTATCTAAATATATGATTTCTTCATCTGAAAAATCAAGATCTAAATACCGGCTTAAGGGAGCTAGATGGTTGGAAAGAAAGACTACCAATTCTTATCCCTTTATAGTCTTCTTTGAGAAAAACATGATGTTGAACTAAGGGATGATCATTTCCCACAATTATAGACTACCAGTCAACATGGGGTCATTCAGAATGATCTTCAGCGGATCCAATCTGGACACTAGTTGTATCTCATGGTGCTGTAAGTAATGTTGCAATTTTGGTACTATGAATACCAGTGCAAGACACATCTTCACTATGTTAGAATATATAGTCTCTGTATCAAGGATCATGAGGATGATATAGTATAAATTATTCTTCATTCCCTCATTGTTCTTATGGGCGATAAGGGTGATAATATATCACTATATAGAGGTCACATAAAAAATAAGTGGATTTCCAAAAATAGGTGTCATGAGGACCGATATCCGTAAAAGGTACTACTTTATTTACTAAAAATTAACCTAACACTCCCCATTCCACTGAAAATCATCATCATTCCTCTTAACTTGAGGAAAGGGATTACACTTTCTATCCATATTTGTGATGAACTGACGTATATAGGCTATGTCGCCTTAAAATCCATAGAGCTTCTAAATGTTGCTCAAATAAGACATGTGATTGAAGGCATTGATCTCCTCCATACCGATCGTGATACCTCAATATATGGAATAAAAGATAAGAAATTTTCTAAAGGTTAACCCGACGTCACACATCAAGGATTTCATCATCATATGGTGAGAACAGAGGATGACGAACAATTTCTTGAGATCTTTTAGATGGTCCTAAAACTGGTGATATTTTCCCACCAGATCATCCACGTAGCATTCCAGAAATGTCCCGAGAATCGACTTAAATATGTTATGTATGGCATGCTAATAGGTGGAACCATTATTAATTAGAACAATGAGAATTAACTAGTTTCAAAAAGTACATTGTGGGTACCTAGAGGATATATACTCATCATCCATGGGGGCCATTTGAATTTGGTTCTACCCAGAATACCCATCCATGAAAGAGAGTGACCGGAACTCCACGGTGGCATCAATCAACAGTTCCCTCATAGGATGGGGAATGTTATCCTTCGAATAGTGATTGTTGATATCTCAGAAGTCAATGCAGACTATAATATTTTAAGTCTTCTTCCTGACATGCATGATGTTAGCTAATCATCTTTGTTTCAAGACCTCCTTGATGAAGTTTTCTATGATGAGCTTATCAAACTCGACCTTGACCATGGAACTGTGAGAATGGTGCATCATTCTAGGAGGCTGTTTGAACCCATGATGATTTGTTGAAACACTGAGGTAGTGGATGGTGACATGAAGCTTTAGTTCTGGTATCTCATCATAACTCGAAGTAAAAACATCACTATGTTTCTTCATGAAATCTACATATCGTTTTTTCTATTTCCCTACATAGTGGTATTGATCAATGTGGGTCTCAGATCCTCCTTGTTACTATGGTTCACCTATAAAAATTCATCAACCATGTTTTAGATAGCCTCTTAAAATGTGGTATGATCATCCTTCAAATATTTCTATTCTTTCACAGGGTAGATATCATTTGTCAGAGTTTGTTCTTCCAAGTTGACTGATCCTGATGGAACACTAGTGTCAGCCAGAGTGGCGGTGGAGACCGCATCAGGGGTCTCCTATTCTACTGAAACCAATTAGAAGAAATCTAATGACATGTTCCAATCTAACCTCTTACCCAAGGGGCCACATTGTATGATATAAAAGAAAAAATAGTGCATCGTCTGGAGATGATTTATCCCAACTCAAAAAAACATGAATGTTTGATGTGTTATCATTGCTAGGGGTCGGACTTCCTGATATCTAATGGGAGTAGGGGGATCTTAGATCACTTGAGCCTAATTTGTTTATGAATAAGTGGTGATCATCACACATCATTTGGATTTGGGAATGTAATTCCCCTTAGTTATAGAGGAAACAATGATTTTACCCAAATCATGGGTCGTGGCCCCCAATCGGTGGATCGAGAAAATGTAGACGTCATCCATGTCTGTCCATGAGTCAACTACAATCGTAGCATGTTCATCCACGTTAGCCTGAATATATTTTTCCTTGATCTTGTTGTAGTTTGTATCCATGTTGCAGACTTCACAAAAAAAAGGGAGACATATCACCTTGGAGTATGCCTACTCGACCATTAAGGGAGTACTTATGGAAATAGTGATATGAAGAAGGGACTATCACATATAGGTGGATCCATGGCCTACCCATTAATGGATTGATAGATGTGTCTTGGGAGGCCACCATGAACTTTGTTATGGAAAATAGGACACTGAACATGTTTTTAGGCGAATCATTCTAACTGGTGTCTATTCTGGCCTGTCATAACCATGAATTATCAAGTCAGAGGGAATTTTATCATCCTCAGATAGCCCCATCTTTGGAAGTGTCCATGTCGGGATATGGTTAATCCTAGAGCCTGTGTTAACAACACAACGATGAACATCAACACCATTTAAATGGATAGTGTTGTCCAGTAGGCCATTATTCCACTATATGGGAGAACCTTCATCTTCTCTAGATAAATAGATAATGGCCTGAAATTCTAAATTCTCAACTGACTTAGTATGGAAGGCTTCAACAGTAGATACTTCCATCTAAAACAAGAGGGGCCTTCTTGACGCCTTATAAAGGGCTTCACGCATACCTACTAATAGGAAAAGTTCAGGAGGACAAATATATTTAAAGGAAATATGGAATGTTTCTTAAGAATATCATACTTCTGATCCATGTGCGAATATCTGTTAATAAGAGGTTTTTCTGTGGAAGGAGGTATGATGGGCCCTTTTGGATGAACCAGCAGCCTACTGGTGCTGGTATAGTCCTGCTCATCACTAGTTGAAATGTATGGAGAGACCAACTGATAAGGGTTAGATGACTGAGGCTGATCTGCAAAATAATTTGGCTGATCGTAGCACGATCGTGGTGTCTCCTTTAATCATGTAGCAGAAATGGCAGTGAAGGAGATCCTGGTGAAAAAAGATAAGAAGGTTATGCATGATGAGTTCTATATTGAACCTATTGTCTAGTTTCAGTATCATGAATAGCTTAGTTGGAAGCACTTACCAATGCATCTCAGTGACTCATATAATCTTGGCTCTATAAATGATGGTGTTGGATGGGGATGTTGGGGGGTTCCTCCTGGCAGTCTTCATCATCAGGAACCACGTAGGGGTTTACCAGCTCCACAGTGTTAACTGAAGTATACCCTTGGTCATTACATGAAGAATCCTCCATAACTAGATGGATTATTTGGGTAATTTTCATCACTTTGCGTATAAAATTTCCGAATGTATGGGATGATGATAGCGTCCGTGGGGAACATTATTTTCCCTTGCGTCGCTGATGATTTCCCTTCTTGTAAGTGGAAGGATGAGATTTCAACGTAGAATTAGTGGCTGTATGTATCATGGAAATTTCTAAATGTTCTAGTCAATTCAAAAATGCACAAATAATACCATGGGCACAAGAGTTTTTCTTGGAACGCATCTGTTCATAGTATTTTGAGACCCAAGGGTAGAAAAACGCTGCCACTCACCTTTGTTGCCATTGTCCTTGTCAGGATTAATAAAAACATATGCCACATTTTCAAAGGAGAGACATAACCAAACTATGTTGTTATCAAACTAGTCTTGGAGCCAGTCATTATAAACATACACTGATTGAAGGTGTTCCCTAGGATCCGGTGCTAGGTGTAGTAATTAGTGAGATCAGTGAGATCTTCATTTTCAGGCATCTATCATTACGCAACCATAGAATTTTCTGTTCAAAGGCACATCAAAAATTACAATGAACTAGAGCCTCATTAAATGAGTGGGTCTAGTTCCTTTTATTGGGGAAGTGGGTTCTTGGATCCTAGACATGATGAGGGGATGAAAAATCCTATCCAAGATGTGGAATCTACTTATTTTTTTCGATGGTGGTTGCACGCTATGCAGGGGCACCTATTGATTTAGTTGTGGGCATTGTTGGGCCAGAGGATTCATCTGAGGTCACAGGACTCTGTGAGGTTGTGGAGGTGGCTCCACTAGTAATTACTATAGCTTCATGGGGGGATATATTTGGGATACTATGGAAGGTCTGGCATTAAAGGCTCTTCTTTTGAGAACTACTTGAGGCAACAGATGTGCCTGCTTGACCTACTCAAAGGATTCATTTAAGTGATGGGATTTTTCAGAGACATCTGTGAATCCCCAAGGGTAGTTATGGGTGATGGTAGAGTGGAGCAGTCCAGGTTTTACATTCCCACACACTTTTCCAATAGCTATTCTTGAGTCAGCGGCATATCAAGGGAGTATGTGAGCCCTTTTCCACCAGGTGACAAAATTTGTGACTTTCTCGTTAGTCATATTCTTACACATAAAGTGGTATTTATTACTTGTCGTCTTGTATGGGGAACTGGACTGGTAACATAATTTCATATGAAGATCATCTCAGCTAGTAACAATCCCAATGGGTAACTAGTTTTACAAGACAAACACTAACCCTTCCAATGTTTGTACAAAAGACCAAAGTTTGGCGCCCTCCTAATATGCTGGAGTTTCCATCATGGGTCCACAACTTGAGATGATGTGCTTTAGATGATGTAGAGGATCACCCGTTCTATTAAAGGGGGAAAAGGTAGAATTTCCAAAACCTTGGGGTGATGGAATATCATCCACCTATACCGGTTATGGCTTACCATTAAGTAGAATTTCCACCTGTCATGTTTCCAAATCCTCATGGTGGGAAATGAGCACTTGCATTGGATCATATAGGTAGGGATATGTATCTTGATGAGGATCCCTGTCCACCAATGCATTATAAGGTACTTAAACTAGATAAGTAGGCCCAACTTCTTGTGGAGCTATTGGTGGGATGTCCTGCGACACTACTGGTGGAATGACCTGTGGAATGGCTTGGGGAACTTATGCTGGGTCCCGATGAGGGTTATCATGAAATTCAGGTGGATTTGGAGAGGAAAATCCCTCCCTATTACAATAAAAAATAGAATATACCCAGTCTATGTGGGTAGGATTGTCAATGTCACCCGAAGGCAACTCACTGGGGGGAGCATGTACCTGCCCTTGCTGACCCTATTGAAGATTAATGTAGTATGTTCTTCGTTCTGTGACACTTTCAACAATAATTTCATCAATAATATTTTCATGCCACACAATCTATTGCTACAGCGCGGCCTTCTCAGGGACATCTTCACTCTTTGTACTAAACCTGATGGGTTAGAGGGTTTGAATACCCCAAGATTCTCTTTTCCATTAATTGGGATTTCTACTGAGGGATAATGACTTAGAAGGTCATGGAAAGCCTAATAAATATCTCTGCTGGTGAGTAAACCTTCTCAATGGATCCAATAGGTGTGGTTCCCTAGGGGGAGTTCTCTTCAAGGATATGTATCTCATTGTCTTTCTCTAATATGTTGGCTATGTTAACTGTGACACTACCTAAGAGAATATCCTCAATATCTCCAAGAAAGTCAGACTAGCGCCAAATAGAATTGAAATGAAGGGTATCATAGTGACCCCAACCATTGATCTGACTGTGGGGGGATTCCTCCTTAATAATTCTATAGATCACTTTAAATATATGGATGCATCATTGCTGGAGGGTCCGTTGGTGACCAGGAGACTCAGGGTGCTGGGCCACCTGGAGTGCAGCCAAGTCGACAATGCAGCATTGTTGGACAATATTTTCAAATTGTCCAGGACTCGTGTGGTAATCTACCTACCGATAACGAAGATATAAGGACATAGACCTGAGGGTTTGGTGAAAGCACGTTATTTCCTACTGGGGAATAGATTCTAGCATACTGAATTTTGTGGTTGCAACGGGAAAGAACATATCTAGGAAATGGTCCACTACATGGATGTCCCTCAAGATCCTCGGTTATGACTCAGGGACCAGCCCTTGGATGCAACATTCATCGACTGGGTGTAGGTGAGGGACCAGTAATGTCGTTGCTGTAGATAGCTGAGATGGTAAACTGGCTAGTGGAGAATATGTCAAATGAGCTAATAAGTCACCGTATCTTGGGTTTTCATCCAAAGAATGAAATGATTGCACCACTATACCTCTATAAGACCGAATGGAGACCACAAAATCCCTCTCAAGGGTTGCAATTACTAATATTGGGTCATGCTGTTTCTCGTCCCCTATTGGTCCCCAGAATAACTATCCATGATCTCTGGTTTATGTAGAGACCGATCAAGTTGACGATAGGGAAGATTTCATGGCTATGCCCAAAAAAGAGGTAAAATATTCCCATTTCTAGTTGTATCTTCACGAGGGAGGTGGGAATCTGGTGGACTTCGCTTTCTGGGAGGATGAGGCTTATATGCCTTGTTTCTTCCCAAGACCCCAACAATGAGAATCATGGTGAGGGTCCCATTATTGGATCACAATATTCCTCATAGTATAAAAATAAGACACTTTTAATAGTGGTCTAAAACTTCTCAGTATTCTTCCCTTTGTGGCGATGACCTGCCATCCTACCCTTGGAGGGTTATTTAAGACATGGTCGGTTATCGACACCAAGAGTACCTTTAGACAAACTAGTGCTGGGGAGAAGGGGAATCAGCTTTGGTCAGATGGGGTGTGAGTAGCACCTAAAAAAATATCAAAAGGAACGTGGGGAGGGGCTATGTGTCTTCAAGTTGGTGTATGAAGGGAATCTCTATAAGAAGTTTCAGAGTGGGTAGTACCTCTTCTATAGCTCATGGGAGCACGGGAAATATTTCCATATTTTCCCCCTTAGTAGTGATGGTACATGGGTTCCTTAGTACTGGTCCGACTGAACACAAGGGATTCCTCTACATTGGATGCCAATGAATCGAGGAAGACATCCACTTATAATATTTCATGGATGAGGAGGGCCTTCATCGGTTGTGATAATAACATGGGGAAGATCTCCACTCTAATGGATGACTGGGGGAGGTGTATTTTTCACATCAGGACTTACAATAGGAGGAACAACTCCATACCTGGGATCACAGGTGAGGAAAAAACTCCAGTGTTTGTTGTTAGTATGTTGGGGAGGGCCTTCGAATAGATTGATGGTGGTATGTAGTGGACCTTCCTACTGAGATTGGGAGTGGGTAGAACCTGAACTCCCATTTGTGGTGGGATGGGGAGGACCTGTATGATGGATGTCATCATCATGATTCAGACTGTGAGAAGTTCTACCTGTGTTGATGACCAAGAGATTCATCCTAACATAGCTGTGGGGTGGTTAGGGCCTTAATCTGGGTTGGTCATATAAGTGACCCTATACAGTATAAGTGGTGCATTGATAGTTTGCATCAACAGAAGCACATTCCACTATACCTATTGATTATTAAACCCCCTGGTGGGCATCCTCCTCACCATGAACATGACATTGGAATCTTGTTAACCAGACTAGGGTCGGGGTAAGAAGGTGTATAACCCACCAGATCATCATTCTATGAGGCATGGAAGTGTCACTGATGTGGCCTGGTAGGAGCCCTCCTTGGGGCCTCCTAGGATGAGATCACAACTCGTCTGGCCCAGACTTCCCTCACCTCATTTTCGTAAGGGATCGAGTCAACAATGCATTCCATGGAGAGCCTCTCAAAACTGTTGTATGTTGGAGTTGGGATTAGATTCTCCATGCATGGCCCTTGGGGTGGCATCGATGGAAAGGTTTAGAAGCCTCTAGGTCCTTTTAGACCATTTAACGAGTTTGGATAATCCCTTCTTTCTCACACCGTCAAATGAGGTCATTGATCACCATCCTTTGAATGAGTTCAGATGGTGGGATAGGGCATCCTCACCTTGTAGTCGTGGATGTGCAGGACATTATAGAAGAGATGGGTCCATATGGGATTATCACATTAGTGTTCCCCGACCCCTATGTCGGTAGGTGGGTGGTGGTCAGATTCCAAAAATAGCAACATGTGTCCTTCAATGAAACAAGATTCAACCATTAGCACTGATAGAATTAAAGAGACTTACAGTGACCTAGCGATGTTATATCTCCCAAGAATGGTATAAAAAATCCACGATGACAATGTCGTAGGTCAGGATGTCTAATGTTCAACTACCCCAATCTCTGGTGTGTTTCATGTCGGTCACACTATTCTCTTTCTAGGACTTAGCACCAGATAACTGGATCTAGTGACAATATTATCTGCTGATGTATCAAATGATACTAATCTCCACAATGAGGTGAGGAAATCCATTTCAAGTTCACCATTTTTTGTTTCTGATGCTTTCGCTGGGGCGCACATCCATCAATGGGGATGGGCATGTTGTTACCCTACATTTATTATTTCTAAAAAAGGGTGGAATATGTTGCTTATTCAAGAATGTTATCCCCAAGATTGAAACAAGATAATGTGGTTTTTATTCCTCTTTAAACAGATTCATCCTCAAAATTCGTCGTGTAGTCTAGGAATCCCTTAAAGAATTAGACGTTGTTCCTCAAACTCTTCCTAGTGAAATATCTTCATGGATGCCAGTTAATTAAACTACTTCTATCGTGACATTCTATGGGGTCAAGTTCGGGAAATAACATTTGATCAGGGGAGAAGACACATTGGACATCATTGGCATGTCTAGATGCTAAAACACTAATGCGTCTGGATTTCTTCCCCTTATTATAGGGCTTCTCAAGGGCGCAGAAG
Source organism: Viscum album (assembly GCA_963277665.1). Classification (NCBI taxonomy): domain Eukaryota; kingdom Viridiplantae; phylum Streptophyta; class Magnoliopsida; order Santalales; family Viscaceae; genus Viscum; species Viscum album. The sequence continues at coordinate 579,010,447 of OY728129.1, read as the reverse complement.
CCCAAGGCATTACATATCGAATTTGGGGAATTATATTCCATAGGCATGTACCTATGTTATTTATCATCTTCCCATGTTTAACACATGGCATGATGTGAGTTTAACATCTATTTGAGATAGATCAGACTGATCAGAATGCTCGGAGGAGTGCATCAGATTGGTACATCCCCAAGAGGGAGCACTTGAAGGGATTTACAGGATGAGTGGATTTAATGTAAATTGATGGAGGATGAGATGATACTAAGTTCCCTATAAAAGAGATTACAATGTTTATAGTTAGAAGGGATTGATCCCAAGGGAGGTTTCCTACATACCATGTCCCAAGAGACAGGGATCAAAACCCATGTTGTTCAAGGAGAGAGTCATGGGATAAAGGTATACACCAAGGAAAACAACTAGGAGGCTTGATAGGGTTTACATGTGGATAGAATCCCATCATAATAGAGACACTATGTGTTGGATGGTTATGGATTATGTGGGGGCTTTCTCATGGTTATCTTCCAATCAAAATGGTGTAATTTTTCCGAGATATGGTGGCTGGGGTAAGAATCAAGATGGTTGAAAGATGTGGATGAGAAGAATGTGATGGAACGGACGTGACGATGATGGTGATGTTGGTCATGATCCTCAGAGAGGATTCCAACATATTCTTATAGAGGGTAATCAATGTCTACATAGTTTTTTATGGAGATGGTAAACTTGAGGAGGCATCCCATGATAATGGACGCATGAATGGGACCTAAAATAAGTAGAATCGCCAAGTTGGGACATGACATTTCCAAAATGAAAATGCCCAAGGGAGAGACCATGATGATACATGAGTGATGGGATTGAACCTCGGGGAGGCTTCTTACATATCCAAATGGAAGGGAATAAAGGTCCTTAGAGTCTGGTATGGGGCATGGAATCAAGGTGTGTGCATATGATAGTGACCTGACGACATGCTAGGGTCACGCGGGGTTAGCGGCCTAAGATTGGATCAAACTCCACTAAGGAATGGAAAAATGATGTGGGTCCTAACAACGGGGACACAAAAGTTTACCAGTATTATGGGATGAATCTCAGGGAGGCATCTTACTTACTATGTGTATACTTCATAGATCAAAACTAATGTAGTTAGACTGGGTTTACCAATGTTTTGGGTTGTTCTTAAAGGAGGATTCCTACTTACCCTCTATAGATACATTAATCAAAAACCATATAGTTCGAATAGGTTTACAATTGTTTGGGGTTTAACCTCAGAGAGGCTTCATATGTATCACATCTAGGAGACAGGGATAAAAACCCATGTAGTTTCAATGGGATTACAAATGTTAGAGGTTGATCTTTAGGAAGGATTTCTACAAGCCTTATTTAAGAAGACAAGGATCAAAACCCATGTATTTTATGGTGAGTCATTGGATTTGGGAGTGTGTGGAGGAAATTGACCCGAATATGATGCTTGGGATTAAGAAATTTTAGAACCCTGATATTGTTCAAACACCCGTGTGGGTGGACTAGAGATTTTGATACCAAGAAATCGAAATACAATGGCATACCGTATATTGGGATTGAACCACAGGGTGGCTTTCTACATTCCATGTCTAGGATATGGGGATAAAAACCAATATAGATCATATACATATAGTTTAGATCCATGTGGTATGAAAAATGGAATATATTTTAACATCATGTAGGATGGGGTGAACCGACATGAAGTGGTCTGGACCGTTGGGTGATGGGATTGATCCTCAATGAGTTTTCTAATGTACATTTATTGGGAAGGATAAGGATCAATGTCCATGTTGTTTGGAATGGGTGTCTTGGGACTTTCACCCTAAGGTGGCCCAAGAAGGATTCCATGGATGGTGCTTACTCTATACCCTTGTGACTCATGATAAATGAGAGAAACAAGAGGCATCAAAGACCTAATGATCAGATCGCAAAAGGTGAATCCACAAGGAATAAAGAGGGGCTTATGTGTGTCTAGTGGACCAAAGATCAACAATGGGATTATTCTTGGTTAGATGCCATATGAGATGGATATTGGAACATAATATAAGATCGAGGCCATGTTGAGATAAATCCCAAATGGAGAGTTATGAGGTAACAAAGGTCCCTGTGCCCATATCTCCCCTGGTCTTTGCGCATGGAAGATGAGTGGAAGAGTATGGATGATTCCTAATGAAAAAAGACTTGGGAAATACACAAACATGGATCTACTTCCCCACAGATAGATTTCATTCAATGTTGTGAGGATCTCATTACATGTGAGAATATCTAACTCCCATAGAGACTAGTGGGCATGGAAATTGTTCAAGATGGGGAAAACTGTGTATATTGCTTGGGGTGAGGCTTTAGTTTAACATCATGTTCAATGGGAAATGATACTTCGTAGTTTAATATAATGTTTCTCGAATGATTGGGATTCACTCCCCACCACTTGGATATACATAACCGACACCATTTAACCATTGGTGAAGGGAAGGCACTAAGAATGGAGTGTGGAGAAAGGGTTATGGAGTAATATAATGAGGGGCTCATGTCTGAGTGGCTATGAAAAGAAGAAATAGACGTTAGTTTGGAAATGAAAAGAAGAAAGAGGAAAAGAAACAAAATATTATGATTCTCCAAAGGGAACTTAAAATATCTTCCTAAAAATCCGGTTAGTCGTAAGAGGGAAGCGTTTGTGAAGAAAAAAGGTCAACAATAGGGTTCCCTATAATGATCTAGTGCTCCAAAGAGTATAGATACATCGTGAGGTGTTAGGATTTTCTATGTGGATTGGAATAGTCTAGGAATGGGGTATACATGTTTATAATGGGTGATTCACGAAGTGAATGTGATTTCACATAGTATGACTTCATGGAGAAATGGTTCCATGAAAAGTGTGGCACTGTGTAGTGTTGTAAATTCCAAAGAACAATGATCCTACCTTAGCATGGGCACTACCTATTCATGGAATGTACTTCATGAAGCATGAGTGATTTGTGAAGACCCCATTTTCATAAGGGAGATCCTTCCATTATGATGGCCCATGGGATTCGTGAAGGAAATATCTACTAGAAGAGGGTTTGTATTTGGGCTAATGAAATTTTATTTACCAATAATAAAATTCATCGAAGAGAACATTTTTTCAATGCTTCATATAGTAGAGGCTGCTTCACGGTTAATGAACAGATATATAGAAAGGTCTGGGTATCTATCTTTTGGGTCCGAGGGAAGCCTGGTATTTATAGGAGAGAGGTAGTGAGAAGCTCTAAAAGTGCGTAGTGATGCTCGTTATGCTTTTCCATCAGACGTAGATTGCATCATATTTTTTATAACCGCAGATTAAATTGTTATTCCCTCTATAGCGTAGAGGCCTCCTTCATTCCTGTTGATGTGCTCACAGTGGCTTCCTTAAATTTCTAAGGGATCACTGAGGTTATCCTATTTCTTCCACAACTCAAAGTGTTCTATCAATTGTGTCATAACTGCAGAGCCTTCCTCCTATTTCCACTAAGGAAATCATAGAGTGGGCCACTGATATTCTCCCACCAAAGTGCTGAAGGGATTCACGCTGGTCGTAGTTCTTATGGGCTTCATGAAGGTGCTCTACGAAGCAGACCCTTTGGAATTTGTGTTCTTATTGAAATTTTTTTCTTATAGACACATTTTTGTGCTAAAACTGTTAATTTAATGTCTAATTCCTATTAAATATACACTCAATTGTCACTAATGTCAATCACAAAAAAAAAATACATTTTAATAAAAATTGGTTTTGTTTTCAATTTTTTTGAATAATAATTAATTTTTACTATATTCATAAATTAATTTTATTATATTAGTCTAATTTTTCAAATTTTCACGTCAATTAATCTTAGGGTGAATTATTAGGTTTTTTATGATAATATTTATTTTTTATTGAGTAATAAAAATATTTTTTTGTAAAAAGAATAATTACATATCAAGTAAAAGACAGAATTTTTTTTAATATTAACATAATGTAACAAAAATATCTTAATATTTAAAATAATCTAATGAAATAGCTAGGAATAATAATTATACTTTATTTTGGTGTATGTTTATATTTGTTGTTAAAAAACATTTTTTCCTAAACAACACTTTCCATGTTCTAGATGATATTATATCGTGATAAATTTGTTAAATCTCTAGTTATTATTATTTTTAATGAATATTATACATTACATATTCAATAATATATTTTAATATATTTTTTATTATATTTATAAGTAGTTGGATGTAAATAAGTTATTAATTATTCATAATGATTCTTTTGTCAGTAACATATTTTCTTTACCGGTTGTACGCTTATTTGAAATAAAATTGAATCATATATAAAAATATTACTTTTAAAATGAATTATATATTTAGAATCATCATAACTAATATTATCTCGAAGATTCAGCTTACTATTTTGTAATTTTCAATAGTAACAACATTAAAATCTTTTCACCACAGTTAAGGTAATAAAATTGTTTTGGGCAGGTAAACCAAGAGGTAAGTATATCATATATACCATATAATGTTTAATTATTTTTATATGAGTATATTTCATCATAATATTATCCGACAATAAAATCTATATACATTTTGGTGCCCATTCTATTGAAATTAACCTTATATAATTAAAATATTTTATGAAATTCCATTTGTGTCCCTCCCCTCACTTATAAAAGGGAACATATCCTACTCTATTTTACGTACTTTTTGACCCTTCTATATAAATACATACCTACTAAAAAACCTTCCAATAATTTTTCCATTATTTTTATATCTTATGGTAGTCTCTTATGACCAATCCTCTATGGACTAATGTTTATACGAAATAAGTTCTCTAAAAAAGTGGAATAGATCATAACCAGACACTTTAAATATTATTTCTTTTTATAATTACCCTAAAAAAGTTCAGTAAAAAAAGTAATTAATAATTTTATTAAATATTAATATATGTTATTATGGTGATTGTGAAACAATTTACCACCTCTTATACATCAAATGGGAAAATAATGTGTGTCTCTTCTGTACGTGTGGACTACCGAATCCACGTTGCAATATGAATCATTTCCATCAATAATATTCATGAGTGGTTATAATGACATATTTAAAATTTATATATGATATTTATAAACTAATTTTTCATCTTTAATTATAATATCTTTTGAATTTTATTACCTTTCTACACATTGGTAAATGAAAACATCACCCATGTGTATTTGTGTATTTTCAGCCCCACAAAGCATCTTTATTTTTCAATCATTTATATTTTACATGGATGGTAAAAAAGAAAGATATAATTAAAATATATCAGATTTATTTAATAATAATTTATTTATAATTTTATAATATCACTGACCTTTATTTTATTCTAACCAATTAAATGTGGAAAAATCACTCATGTGTACGTACAAAATACAGTCTCCATGAAATGATGTAAATGATTTTTCTTCACCACTTAATATGAATGTGTAGAAGAATCTGTATATTGAATATATAAAATATTTATATCTTTATTTAAATTATAGTTATTTATAAATGTGGATGAAATTATAAATCCCATAACTGAGGAACTAAAATGCACATGAAAAAAGTAGTCAACACCAGAAATGATGACTTTAATAGGGAATTTTTGATAAGTGAGTATTGAAATGATATGTGTGGATCTTAAATGATATTATATGTATGAATATAATAATTTTATTAAATAATAAATATAATTTTATATAACATAAAAATATAGTCATAAATATGGTAAGGGATTTGTCTAAATTTCATTTCAGGGAGACATGTTTTAAAGTTATGTCCAAATTTATTATTTTTATGCTATATATACTAACCATGAAAAGAATAAATTTTTTTGTTTTAAATTGTATTATATCTCTATATATATTTTAATATTTCAATTTAGTTGGAATTGTTTTTTTTGTAGGACCCCCAAAATAATATAATAAAAAAATATTACATATCAAATAATATACATGTATCTCATAATAAATGGTTTCCCAATTAATCTTCTCATTATATGGAAAATAAAATATTTGTTTTTTTTCAAAAACAAGGATATTACACTATTAATGAAATAAGTATGGTGGGAATTGGACATTACGTGGAAGGCGTTCATTCGAGGTCATAATGAATAAATAAAATTTATTTTAATTTAATTTATTATGTATTAGACATAACCCTATCCTCCATTTTAAAAATATTTAAAAAATATCAACAGTTAGTCACACAACTCTAAGATAATATATTGGAAGAAGAGTAGGATAGATTCAAATACATTTGAAAGTTAAGAACGTGGCTTGACGATTAATGATCAAATAGAGTTCTGAGATGGATGACTTACACATTGAGATTGTCACCTTCTTCACTAGTATATACATTCATCAATATCCACCACACCATTCATGAGGAAAGTAATACTATTTAGTGTATTTTAATTTTATTAATTTCTTAATAATGGAATTAATATATTCTTATCTTGATGTTATTCTACTCTTATTCTAATTGGACATATTTTAAATATAGTCCTCTATAACACCCCAAGATTTCATAGTGTGTTATTTCTTCAAAATAATTCAATAACTTGCACTACACGCAACACCGAGTTCAATCGCACCATGACTTACCAAACAAGCTGTTCAAAAGAGGTTATGAATAGTATTAACTAAATTTTAAACTTTATATAATCTTTATAATTTTAGAATCCATATTATGAGTTTCTTAGACATAATGTAAGAACAAATTCATTTTCAGTATTGCACTTTTATCAACTTTTAATAGTGAACCATTTTTAAATACAATATTTTAAACTTTTTGACTAAATTTGGACATCAAAAATTTAAAATTAAACATCCCAAGCTTCCATGGTACGCTTTCCTTTGAATAATACAGTAGCGTGTGTTGTACGCAACTTCGAGTTCTAACACACACCACAACCAATCAAACTAGCTGTTATGCATAGTAATACCTACTTTTTGAAATTATATATATTTTATATTTCAATATTGACTTCATTTTTGGATTTGGAATATCGAATTTAGCCTAGGGTGAAATTTTGGAACTTTTTGGATAACTTTAATATTTTGATGAATAGTGAAAATTACTAAATTTTAATTAAAAACAACTTTTTAATCAAAATAATTAATATTGATAAATTATGAATTTGAGTGGTTTTATACTATATTTAGAATATAGTTTTACCATTTAATTCAATGTTTGTCATTGGACATAATTTCACAATTAAACCAGACATAAACAAGTGCCAATCTTTTGATAGTTATTATCTTTTAAAAACACGCTTTTTGTTTTAACAACGGGAATTAAATTTAAATTAATTTCTGCCACTTCTATGTTTTGAATTTGGAAAAATGGATTCCATATTTGGAATCATGATTTTCAAATTGTGTAAATAGATAACTTTTATTTTTAGACATTTTGAATAATTACTTCGGTAAATATTTTATTTACCATGGTAAAAGGGTAAATCCGGTAAATAAGGGTTAAAAAAATATTATAATAACAAGAAATTACCCTAAAACGTGTCATAAACTTATGGGTTGATACATGGCCGACCAGGGGCATCTTTGGGTCGATTTTGGGACCCCATGGAGCCACTTGTAGGTGATAGGGACACTTTATTTTAATTAAGTTAAAATGAATTCAAAAATGACACAAGCATATATCTTTTAGAAAAACAATTTTTAAATAGGGTTATGTTTGTTGTAATTTCGACTATAAATATTAATTAGAAATATAAAAAGATTTCCTACATAATGATATTTTATTTATAATTTTTAAAGATTCAATAATTTAATTTATTTATGACACAATGATGATGAAGTAATTACCATAATAGTGAAAAATTAAAATAATTGATATTATAAATACCCAAATAAATATAATTTGACACTTTTAAATCATTAAACTAATTTTATAGGATAATATGAAATATTAGGATTGATTTAATTGACTTTTTTCGAAGTAATCATTCTGTTATGAGTTTCACAAAAATCAACTATTGAATAGTGTCAAAATTGACATAAAAGAGTTTTTAAAACAAATATTATATTATTAATTGATATTAAATTCCTAAAAATATAAGTTTCGGCCAAGATACTTATATCATGATATTTATATCATTACTGGACCACTTGGGGGTCTCTTGGATGTATATAGTAAGTTTATTAACCATATAATATAAAAATACAAAAAGACATTGTAAAAGTGAAACTAATTAACTTAGAGTTAATACTTAAAGATAAGGTTAATATAAGTACCCAAACCTGTCTAAATTCTATTTTTTGAGTGGTTTTCGACCCATACCCACCTTAACATTAAAATAATCAACTTTTGAGCCATTAGAAACCGAATATGAATTTATTATAAACTAATATTTCTAGATTTTCCAAAGGTGCCCCTCACCCCTCTTATAAAAGGGCACTCCTCCTTCTCATTTCTTCACACCTTCAAAGCCTTTTGGTTCAGCAAAAATCTGCCTAAATACTCTCCCAACTTCCCTCACTACAACCTATAGGCCTTAGTTTGATCATAAAGCCATCCTATGGAGCTCTTTTGATCAAATCAAAAGGAAGAACCCAAAGAAGAGGAAATGATTTCACCACCCTTTTTCAAGTTCCTTTCTTCTTCCACTTCTTCTTCCTTTGTTGTTACCATTCTAAAATAATCACTCCAGTATCATATATATACTATTATGTTATTATAAATATGGTAAAACCATATTCACTATTCTATCCATCCTTTTAATAACATGTCACCATACGTGCGTACGTACGGCTTACCGTCTCCATGTCGTTCTGTAATTGTTATTCAATAAATTATTATTTGGATGGGTATAATTATGATGTGTAACTCATGTAAATAATAAATATAACATGATAATGATTCTGAATATATGATATACCATCCAATTATATTTTATTTTAATATCAAAATAATGATATTATCGCTCGTGCGTACATACGGACTACCGTCTCCACGAACGTGATGAGATTCATTCTCCATCATATCCATTCAAGTATAATTCTCATTTGATGATTAATAATAGTATATAAGGACTTGATATCATTCTGGATATTATTAATATACAACCTATCCATTGCAATCATGGCTTACGTAACAAAACATATAAAAGAAAACGAGTAAGTTAACACCCGAAACGACGATAATTCTAAGATATTATTAACAAAGCAATGTTAAAAGATCATATATGATATCATATTAATGTATATGATTATTTAATAATTTAATAACAATTATTTCACCATTATACAGGAGTTTAACCTACCCCAACCAAGGAAAAGTACAAGGAAAGGGTTTATTTCGCAATCTCTTCATTATCCGAGGTTGTTTATACGTAATAATCTACTGGGATTTCTTTATTATCCAAATCCATGTTTCTTAGAAATGTATTTAAAAACATTTTTACTATTTACAAAGAATATGGGTTAAAGTCATTTATACCCTTATGTGTATTTAAAGGAATCTTTTCATTGTTTTCCAAACAAGGCACTTTTTACCTTTTGACAAAGTTAAGGTAAGAATTTTTTTTTAACTTATACGGTGGGTGCGGCTATTTACCGCCATTATAAAATCGTCAAAGCTTTCATTAAAAGCTTATAAGAATATTTTAAAATTAAATGTTTTATTTTATAATTATGTGACTTTTAAATGTTTTCAAAATGAATATTTTAATAATTTTTGAAAGGTACTCTTTATCAAGATCATAATTTTAAATGTTTTAAAGATTTATCTTTCTAAATATTTTTAATTAATGTACATGTTTTCTAAATGATTTTAAGGACTTATTTATATGGACATGAATGTTTTGAAATGATATTTATTTTCAAAAGTTTCAAATTGGTATGGGACACATTGATTCAAAAATCTCTTTTAAATTACTTCCTTTGTAAATGTGCGACTTTTCAATGATTTCGAGAAAAGAGATATTTCTCTCAAATAGTTTTGATTTCATCTATGTCAACATCCTTTGATGGATTTTATGCTTATTTGAAGTTGATTTGTTATGATACAAAACTTCTATATTGTATTGAAGGTTTTGTGATATGTTTGACTGTGGATGTGCTATTTTTGTACCATTCTTGGTTTATGGTGAAAGTATTGACATTTCGTATGCTAGTTTTAATACGAATGTTTATGTTATGTTTAAACCTTTTCATATGGGAATGCATTGGACTTAATATGTGACGGGCGGAGCCCAGTATAGCTCCTCGATGCATCAGTAGGTCTCATGAGACAAACTAGTGTCTTGGCACAAGGCCTTGACAAAATCTTATTTGTAGTCTTGGCACGAGGCCTTGGCTATGTGGTTATGATAGTCTGGCATTATGCATTCCATCATTATGAAAGTGGTTATTGATATTTCATGTGATTATTTTATTATTAGAATATCCATGTGAATAAGTAAATGGAATTATTTCATTTTATTTTTTCCATGTTATGTTGAAGTTCATGTTTAAAAGGCTTTTGTTTTAGTTATACATTGCCTTAAATGTTTATTCTTATTTATGAAAGTTTCCGCTATATTTTTATCCTTACTGGGAATTTGAGCTCACCCGTTTTCTATGTTTTATTTTTCCCAGGATGTGAAGAAGTAATTTATGACTGACCTGCAGGGATAGTATGTGGGGATATGAGTGTGGACTATGAAAAAAATATGTTGTTTTAATTTTCATTTTTATGATGTAATGTAAGACTTTATGAATATATCTAGTGCTTCCAAGGATACTAAACCAATCAGTCTTTCTAGATTTTATCTTTCTTGTGATCATGCCAATGTTATGTAATAATGCACCGACTCTGGGTAACTGGGGTCGGGGCGTTACATCCTCAACCAATTTATTGATAGTTTCTGGGACCAATAATCCATCCTCATTTGAAAAATTGGATTCCAAATTTGTGTTTCTTCCCAGAAAAATCATTAAATTAGGATATTTCCTTATTCTTGTGCTTTTTCCAAAAAATATTCTTATACATCTTCATTGTTGGCCCATGAAGTTACGATTCAACATTATTGTCTTGATTTCAAGAATGATTAAAATAGAAGATTCATGGAGAATGAATGATTTAAATAGGGATTATTTGGATGGATTGAGATGTTTCATGGGATATAGATGATGGAATCATGGATTCGGACACCCTATATGAAGAATGGAGGTAAAACTGATACCCCATCATAGAATGTTGTTCTGATTTTGGGTCCCCAGACGTAGGTTATCGAAAATCAAGTTGAACACATTATGTTTTGGGGGATTCGAGTGGATCAAATGACAATGATGCTTATAGAAATCATGGATATATAATTTACATGACGACATGATTTGGTTTCTAATAAAATCATACCAAAATTTTGTATATCTTAAAGACATGCCCATAGTATCGACTAGGTCCTTACAATTACAAGGGTCATAGAATGTTGAACTCCATTGTACGACTACCCAATCCAAGTGAACCTACAAAATTAGTTATTCCTTTTACTATAATAACATAATACTTGGGAACCTAACCAGGTAGATATTCATTTTACCATAGGCACACAAGCCATTTGTACCTACCCAAGTAGCTATTCCTTGCACTATAGGCACACAAGTATATAATCACACACCTATGACCCCATGTAGGAATTCCCATATTGTTCCATTAGATACATTCAATTTTGATATACCAGGATGTTTTAGTGGTGTAAATTTTGTATATGTCCATGAACCTATTTGAATAGACATAATTTGTGACCCCATTTATATTCCACATAGAGTCAGGTGGATTTCCTTGATGATTAGAGGTGAAGACATGCATTTGTTTCTTTAGGAATCATATTTGTTTCAATTATTTCCCTTCCTAGAGTATTTTTATTTGTGGTATTTAATGGTGGGATTAATTTTAGGTTTAGATATACAACATGGTGTATTTTGATGGGAGAATCTTCTTCTAGTGATTCCTCAATGATAGAAGAGACTATGATGATCATCATAGATAAGTTGAGGTTGGTACTCCTTTACACATCATGGAATAGGCCCCCCATACATTTTATATTGTTATAGTCAGTACTCCCCCACACTATATTAGAAGATTGTCCATTATCATTGATTGGTTATCCCATACTTCTTATCATTTGTTGATAGAGAGTCCTCATATATAGATAACATTTCCATGGAAATAGAGTGTACATGTGAGGTAAAGGACCTCCACATTGATTCCTATGAGGCTGTTTATTTCACTTTTATTCAAAGATCAAACATTGTGAGAAAAAGGATGACTCTTCATTATTAATTGGTTGTGGAGAATGAGAACCCCTTTCTATCTTTTTATGAGTTTCCTATTGAACACATCTAATTTTTTGTTATTGTTACAATCTTAATCTGTGGTTTGAGTTAACCATTTTCAATTATGTTATTTCACTAAAAGTTAATTGGGTGTCCTACTGGATATGTTTATACTCACACTAATATGGGTTATTCCCAAACATTTTTTTTCTTATTCATTCAACTGGTAGACTAGCAGTGACTACAGAAAATAATAATAATACATGGAGATGTTGGCTATGTTTAGTGGTTGTCCTTAGAGATTATGAGATGAGCCTTGTTATATTTTCCATTTTTTCAGTTATTGTTAGGTTGTGACCTAATTTATGGTTATGATTTCATTTAACCCCTTTATACCTTATACTTTATGTTTTTTCACATTATTTTAATTTATTATAGATTGTTGCATGCATTGATTTCACCTAGATGATTCATCCTATTTTGATACATTTTTATTCATTAACTGAGTTTTTTGTGTGTGTACATGTACATTATGCTATACACTCTCATTTTAGTGTTATTCCTACTAAACAATTATCTGCAACCCCTATCCTATTGGAATTGGGGTTGTGGGGAAAATCATGGATTAGTTTCAGACTTTGTGGGGTCCAAGTGGGGTTGGATTCGAAAGGGTTGTATCAATGGATATATGCATTAATATTTTGTTTGGATGTGGTATTATTTTTTATGATTGATTTAAAAACATAGGATAATGATGTCAATGTTTCTAGAGTTTTATTATCATGCTAAGGGATCTAATGTTGGTGCGGTGTAGCCATATCTATACACTGGTAATGTGAATACATTCTTCATGACTCAACAAGATGATTATTCTATTATAGGGAACCAATGATTCATGAATCATATATGAATGTGTATTTTTTATTTTCATGTACATGAGTTATATCCCCTAATATTCTCATCAAATTATGGTTTTCATACATTCAGGATGCCTCCATGATGAAAACCAACGAAGTTACTGATATATGTACATGATGATCAATGGTTAAGTGATGAGGCCTCAATTCAGGGACTAACGTTTTTGGTGTTTCCCCTAGATATGTAGAGTACAATAATTTCACCTAGTGGGAATCATGTGGTTCCACCACCAGTGGTAAAATATAATGATCAAATAAATGCCGGGCTGCTAATATTTCCCTCATGTTATTATTAATATAAGAGTATGGGCAGTGAACATTGATAATTAGGTTGATAGTGACTACTCGGGTTTAACCAGAAGACAACCTATTAAGAATGAGATTATTTTTTAGTGTAGTGGATTGTGTTTTCTATCTTGTTTAGATATTTATCAATCATATGGTTTCACTGTACACCGATATTTTCAATTGGATAATAGGGTACTACAGGGTTATGATTAATCAGATTTGTGATGGGAATACCCACTCATGGGAATAAATTCCCCATTTTTTCTTGATTATTATTACCCTTCAAAAAGGGATTACGTGAGTAATACAGAGCTTCATATGATGATATAGAGAGATATGATAGGTTCAAAGTATGGCTCATTGTTTACTATCATCATGATCAATTCCCTCGATATATATTTTGATGGATACTCATAGGGGATAAATTTTGAGTAAGGCCTTCATAGAGACATATGTTCTAACATAGTATCTTTATGGGTAACCAATAATACTAGAGTTTTATAGTGGGAATTTTTTATAGTGATACATCGAACATAGGGATGTTAGGAATCTATATCATGATGTGGACTTCATTGGGAAGAGTGATCTACATCGATTTGTAGGTGATAATCATTAGGTTCTTGAACAAGAGATAGAGTCATTCTGGGACTCATACATGTAGAAATATATCATAGGGCTCACACAATGGTTCTAGTTATCCTATAATAGGAGTTTGTATTATTGTATTGGGTGACACCACATGGTTCATGATTTCCCAACCTGATGTACTATGAAGGGGAGATAAGAAGTAGTTGGAACACATTGATAGTGGTAATTCCATGATCAAGGTTCTCATGGGTTTAGTCATCAATGACCAAAGGAGGATGTTCTAATAGGGGATAAAGTATAAGTACAAAGGGAGGATCAGTAAGTGGAGGATGACACTACTATAAACTTCTGCACACACAACCTGGTAACCACCGAAGGATCATATGGTTGGTGGTTGAATGTGTGGGTAGTGGTGGCTATGGAAGTATATAACCAAGCTATTCATGATATAATTCAACTTATTATCTACGTAATCCATACTATATATATGGTAGTTGTGGACATAGTTTTTATTAATTCCATTATCCCAATTTCTCTTTTTCAAGAGCTATAGATTCCCAATGTGTTTTTTCCCATCCACTTTTTCTAGAGGTTTCTAAAGGGATGGATTATTACATATTTCACATATCTGAGTAGTGTGAGTTGGCTCTCTGTTGAGATAATTTCTCAAGGGAAATATTTTCCATTGTCACAAATCCATAAGACATTGTACTAGGTATAGAATAATTATTCATGGTGTTTTCATAGGTATACTATCATCACATGAGTTTTAGATTCCATTTTACAAATGGAATATTATTCTCTATTATGGTTGGGAGTGATCTTTTGTTAGTTATTGGGGCTCACAAGTATGAATATGGAACCTAAAATTCATTATATAGAGATTTAAACCCTTGGTGAAGTGATTTTTTTAAGTAGATGGATTCTAGAAGTAGTTAACAAATATATAGACATATTACCTAATGAGGTTCTCAGGAATACCTCTGAGGAAAAATATTTAATTATACATTTAATTCCACCCCATGACCACAGAGATATTATATTCATAATATTTTATTGAAACTAAGTAGATATGGGAACCAGGGGTGAATTCATATATCCTTATATAGAATGGTGTTTTCAATTTTTAGTGTGTCCCCTTGAGAATCTCTAGTGTTGTAAATAATAAATCTGGATGTGTGTTTGTGGATTTTTTATTTATTACCATCTCCTACAACACATGATAATCAAAATCATGTACCCCTTACCAAGTATTGGACACATTGTTTCAATTTTATTTGTATATGTATTGTTTTATAGATCAATCTTAGGTCTAACAACCATTATTTGAGGGTCCACTATAATGACATTTTGAATATATTTTTTTATGTCACTATGGAAATTATGATTTTTGGTCATTAAATTCAATGAGAGTAATACCCCCATTATCTTTAATGATAGTATAAACTAGATATTATTGAAATATATGGACCAAATCATTGTTGTGTTTATCAAATAAATTTTCTACTCTATGATTAAGGAATAGAATGTGAAGAAATCTAGTTTGTCCCTAGACTTATTCTCAGATTACCAGTTATATGGTATGATCATTATGTGTCATTTTATAATCATAGAGGTTCAATTTCTAGGAAATTTATTCTATAGAAATTGTATAGTTTTGTATCTAATGAATAAAGATGTATTAATTTCTCAGGATCCACCCATGATTCGTTCATTGGTGAGAAGATTTCTTTGTTTATCAGGGTACTATCAAAGGATTGTGTAGGAAAAGATCACATTCTATTTGAATACCTTGATATTTAAAATGTAGAAAATTTATTAAGATGTGCTGTGTTAGAGGGGCATTGATGAGAAAGTTAGAGGTTGACCAATACTCTACTTTTGAGACTATGTCATGACCCGTCCTCGGGGCCCGTGCCGTGACTACCCCAAGCCCGCCTTCCATAGGCCAGGGGAAGGCGACTAGCACCAAGGTGTAAATCCCGGTAAAAAGGGAAGGCATTGCCTTTGTAAAGTAAACAGACACCACAGAGTAAGCAAGCAGTAGAAGTAAACACTAAGTAAAAGCTGATACAAAGTAAGTGTGGAAAAGTAAGTGGGCCAGAATACAAACCCAAACTGAAGTAAACTACAACTGTAAAGGGAAAACAGCAACTAAAAGTAAAGCTGCTACGTCAAGCCGTCCACTGGAAGTCCCACCTGAAGGGTGAGTACAGATAGCCTCCACAGCTCCTCGGGTCTAGCTGTCTGCTCTGAGTATGTTCCGCCCAGTGGTCCACCTCTGGGTACCGACCTACTCCGCCAGCCTCAACCGTGATCAGCGCTGTCTGTCGTCTGCAACCAACACAACGTAGTTCGGGCATAGACCGTGTAGGGGTGAGTATAAGCTACTCAGTAGGGACCCCGAGACCCTCAAGGTATCACTAAAACCAACAAAGATAACCACAAATAAGATCTCAACAGATAACCTCTACTTAGGTATATGCCCATACATATACCTAAGTTATCAAGTAACCCATCTCAATCATGAGAAAACACAAGATTATGAAATCAATGGATAACTACTACCCAGGTATATGCTCATACATATACCCAAGTTATCAAGTGACCCATCTCAATCATGAGGTAAACACAAAGGTCATAGACTCAGCTCAAACCAGGATTTTCGTTATCGAAACCGTAACTGCTGAAGAGCCCCGTCTCTGGAGTGTACAGTGGTCCTGTCACGACTCCGAGGTACTTCTCACTAACCTAAGACTACTGAGGTACTCCTCCTGTCGAGTAATGTGGGCCTTCTGCTACCACCAAGCGCTTCCCACCATGGGTCTGCCGCTACAACCAAGTGCTCCCCATCATAGCCTCCAGAGGTACTCCTTCTGTTGAGTACCACGGGTCTGCCGCTACAACCAAGCGCTCCTCCGCCGTGGGTCTGCCGCTACAACCAAGCGCTCCCCCTCATAGCCTCCATAGGTACTCCTTCTGTTGAGTAACGCGGGTCTGCCGCTACAACCAAGCGCTCCTCCGCCGTGGGTCTCCCGCTACAACCAAGCGC
This sequence comes from Viscum album, assembly GCA_963277665.1. Taxonomy (NCBI): domain Eukaryota; kingdom Viridiplantae; phylum Streptophyta; class Magnoliopsida; order Santalales; family Viscaceae; genus Viscum; species Viscum album. The sequence continues at coordinate 578,993,318 of OY728129.1, read as the reverse complement.
TCCGCACTGGGCTATCCGAAAGACACCGAGTCGATCGGTCAAGCAGTCATCAGGTCTCAGCCGGCTACACGGTCTCCATACTCCGCACGATCGTCTCCTGGAGGGTCCTCTCCACGAGCTCCTGGTCGATACTACAAGTATCACAAAGTTCCATGAAGAAGTATCTCAAAGGACCGCCTCGTCATAGGGTTCTCAACGCAATAGGCGGCGCGTCAATCGGATGCCCGATCTGTGAGTTATTAGTCATTTCTTCCCAGGGGACCGGTTGGTTTTGTGTGCGAACCAACCCGGTCGTATCTCAAATGTACCCCGAACTCTCATAGGGTATACTCATAGGGACCGTTTCTCTATGTGATCACCAACGCCGCTGACGGTTCGTCAAACGGACGTCCGGTCTGAAAGTTATCAGCTTTTCCGTTCGAGGGGCCCGGTTGGATTCGTGTGCAATCCAACCCGGACACTATCCAACTGCATCTAAACCTCAGGCAAAGTATGCCAAAAGTTCTGTCTCATCAAGAAGAATTCAACGAGACAGACGGCGCGTCAATCGGACGCCCGATCTGAGAGTTATTGGCTTTTTCGTTCCAGGGGCCCGGTTGGTTTCGTGAGCGAACCAACCCGACCGCACTACAACGGCATCCAAACATCGAGCAGATTATGTCAAAATATCCATCTCACTTAGAGGAATTCAACGAGACAGACGGCGCGTCAATCGGACATCTGGAGTTCAAGTTATGAGCGTTTCCGCTCCGAGGGCCCGGTTGGTTCCGTGTACGAACCAACCCGGCCAAACCCAAAGTATTCTGAAACCTTGATTGCGATATGTAAAAACGACCGTCTCGGTTCAAGGATCGCATCTCCACCGACGGTACGTCGATCGGAGTCCCGTAGCCCAAGATACGGGCAAAAGACCGAAAAGGTCCGAAAACGGGGGGTCTGGGCCCGGACCGACCCGGCCCAACCCCCCTGGGTCGACCCGACCCGAGTCTGGGTCCAACCCTGCCGGCGCGGCCCGGCCCGGCCTGGGTGTCCTGGCCCGGGTGGCCCGGCCCGGCCTGGGCGCGACCCGACTCGGTCGACGCGGGTGTGGCTCGACCGCCATGTTGTTCGGCTCGGCCGGTCGCGGCCGAGCGGTGCAGGGGGGGGGGGGGGGCACTGCCCCCCGCGTGAAGGAACCGCGGCCCACGTAGGGCCGCCCGTGCCAGCGGACGCAGCAGCTGGCCACGTCCCGTCCCTCGCCGGACCCACGCGGTCGCGGGTCGGCTGGCGTGCCGCCGCGGCTTCAGCCGCGGCGGTTCTCCTCGGCGGCGCGCCGGCGGGTGGCTCCGCGGACCACCGGACGAGTTCCGGTGGTTGGAAATTCACATCTTCTTCTCCAAAGGCCCTCCCAGGGTCCGTCCTTCACTGCAAGGACCTCGCTTCGCCCGTGCGGCCTGGTTTGCCGTCGTCCGCCGTTTCACACACCAAGAACGAAAGGGGCGGTGGGTTCAGACTTGTTCGTTGGTCCGCACCCACCGCATTAGCGGTTTTAAATATCTCACAACAAAAGTTTAATCAAATGTCACGGGTATAAATCAAAATTATTTAGATGAATCAAACCCCTACCTCATCGTAGTCGTTGGACGTGAGTTCGTCGGGGAGATGACCGTCGCGGAAAAAGAGGATCGTCGCGTCGTGGAAGGGCGTCGCTGTCGTCGCGGTACACGGCGTCATGCCGTCAAACTCCAGATTAAAATCACACAGATTTAATTGCATCAATTAAATCCATGTTGAGGATATAATTCACAAAGAATTAAGGAACCGTAATCCCCTACCTCAAGTAGTTGATGATCGAATATTGTTTCGGGGAAGAAACGTCGCGGAAGAACGTCAGGGAAGGAGAATCGTCGGCGTCACGGTACACGGCGTCGCATCGTCGATCTCCGAGGGTTCGGAGTTCTTTGTCGCCTTTCGTCGAAGGCCAGTGTTCTTCGCGTTCTTCGTGTTCTTCGCGAAGGAGGATGAAGATAGAGTTTCTCCAAATCCTCTCAACAAGCCACCCACAAAAAAGACATGCATTGGTCTTATTTTATTCCCATGCCAAAGATTGAAAAAAAAAGTTAAGAAACGAACCATTAATTCGATGAATTAATGGTAACGACTTAACTGCCCAATTAATAGGGGCATTAATAATTTAATAAATGCACCGATCGACTTTCATTTAAAAAGGGTTTTCGTGGGTGCGTTACTTAGAGGAAAAGAAACGGTGGGGCTCGTGTGGGCCCCACCTCACAAATATCCTACCAAGAGGGTAAGATATTTTGGGTTCCACCCTATCCGCTTCAACTTATCTTAAGTGGCTTTAAGTGAAATAAAAATAAAGTTTTCGCACCACTTTATTTTATTTCTTAACTTAACCCCAAAAATTAAAAACCACACCCGAGAAAACGCAACTCCGGAAAAGGAGTTTCTAAGAAAATATCGGCGCTGCGATTCCTTCGGTGCCCTCGGAATTCGATTTCGAGCACCGGTTCAAAATTTAGAAAAACCCGCTCGTTCGTTCACTAAACGTACCTGAGCCAAACTTCAGAAAATGATTCCGAGCACACCAGGCCTCGGAATCAGGTGCCGTTAGAAACTGCGTTTTTGTAAAATTCCAAAGAAAATTATGAAAAAGAAAATTTTCCTTGAAATTTCCGGGTCTTTACATTAATCCCACCTCAGGGATTTATGTCCCCGTAAAGATTTAATAAAAACTAGGGATACAAAACGGTACTGATCACGTATCTGAGCCTTCCGCTCCCATGTGCTCACCTGGAGGTTCCCTCACTTCCAGAGAAAGCGCACCCGAGGAATTGACCATCCTCGTAGAATCTGCTCCTGTCGATCCTCGATTCCCATTGGAACCTCTGTGAAAGTCATCCCATCGCCAAAGTCCAGCTCCCCATGTTCGATGATACGTGAAGGATCACACGCGTATCTCCTTAGTTGAGATACATGGAAGTCATTGTGCACCTGATGCAACTGAGGTGGATGGGTCAAGCGGTAAACTACCTCGCCTACCCAGCTGAGGACCTAGAAAGGTCCATCGAACTTCAGAGATAACTTGTCGCCTCGACCACACCTCCGTAAACCTCGTCAAGGTGAGACCCGTATAAGGACGTGATCTTCATACTCGAACTCTAGAGGTCTCAAATTAATGTTAGAACTGAAACTCAAAACGACTGTTTCCACGAAGTTAAGGTTGACCAACTGAAGAGTGATCGGTCACACCCTCCTGTGCACGATTTCATCCTGTGCTGCCTGGGGTTTCCTTTTCACTGACCAAGGAAAACCCATCCCGATGTCGTAGTTAAACCACAAACTTTTTTCCTAATACCGTCAATCTGTGTATGAAGTGTGATTGCCTAGTCCATACTCAAATCGATGTCGTAAGGCCTCGACGCTACCACCAAGATATTCCAACCGAAACTCTTGCCTTGAGGGTCTGACTACAATGTCGGCATAAGTGTGATTATAGAGTCTTCTCCCAAGGTATCTCCAGACATGAGGGTCAAGTCTACAGCTTACCGGAAACTCTAGGTCTGGGACAAGATTCGTGGAAGGAAGGAATGATTCGTATCAATGTCTATTACTACGGCAGCCAGTGGTGAACACAGACTGTCCCTCGAATCATTCTTAGAGCCATTGGGTCACTCTCCCTGACCGCCTGCAGCTACTCTCTTCCCCCACCCTCCAGTTCCCTGAGCCTGGCGGGGACAACTAAGGCGGGTGGTTGTAGCATGTTAAAACGTACACCACCTCATGCTGCTCTCCTAGATATGCCTCCACGTCTGCTGCTTCGCAGACTCATCTCTCCTTTCATCTTCCTCTTATTGAAACATTTAACATGCTCGAGTTTCTAAGATTGGTGATGGTTTCCCATTTCTTACTGCATGATGGAGTCTTCATCCGCCCCTAGATGATTTGCACCTTCCTTGCCTACGATCTGAAAGAGATGCTAAAATTTCTCCTTTGCCGAAAAGAGAAACTCAGTCTCATCCCCTGGATGAACCACACCCATTGACTAATACAGTCAATCCTGACATGAATGATGCATTCATGCCATGGATGACGTCGTAAGGCCTCGACGTAACTACCAAGAGATCCAACTGTCACTCTCTCCTCCAAGGGTCGAGTCACACTGTCGGTATCAGTGTGAGGTCACTGGGTCTCATCCAGTAGAAAACTCGAAAGTGAGGGTCAAGTCAACAGTCTTAACCAGGACCACTAAGTATCAACCAAATAAAAGGACAGGAAGGAAAACAAAGATAAGTGTCTTTTTTTATTATTGCAGCTCATAGTACAAAGACACAAAAACAACAGAAACATGCAACTAGAAGTACAAGGGACGTATCCACTAGTTCCGCTCCTGTCCACCTGCTCCCGGAGCTCTATTTTCTTGTCCACTACTCGGCTTTTGCTCAAGCATCTGCCGCTGCTTCCACCTCGGTGGCTCCTCTAAAGCCTGTGGATCGACTGTGTGGGGGTCAGATAGTCATGTGCCAAGTGACCCTTCCTGCCGCATTCATAACACTTCCTGCTCCTCGTACGGCTAGTTCTGGTCCTCTTGGACCTCTGAATCATCTGTCTACTACCCACAGATGACTCTACTACTGATCGAAAATCCTACGGCAAAGGCAGAAGCTCCTGTACATGCTTGGGGTGTAGAGCTACTGGCACAAACTCCACCCTGAAGAAGGTCTCGAAGTCTTCCCATGTGAAGGTCATCTCATCGCAAAACTGGAACAAGTGGCTCCACCACCTGCCTGCTGCTGCCTGAAAAAGGCTGGCAGCAAAGATCACAGTGAAGTCTGTTGGCGTCCCCCCTAGTCTGAAGACTCTCACCACAGCCTCTAGCCAATCCTCAGCCGCCTGCGGGTCTGTCTCTCCCCAGAACCTGGGTGGCCTCTAGCGCTGGAACTCATGTAGCGCGCTCAAGTGGCGTGCATCGCCAACTGCTGGGGCTTGTGGCATCAGTGGCCCAATGTATGGTAGTACCGTTGGTGCCTCCGCTGGTGCCTCAACTACAAGAGGGGCCTGTACCGAAGCCTTGTCGCTCGGCAGGCTGTCAGTACGCACATCCCTCTGGGCTCTAGCTAGTCGTCTATGAAAAGGCATCATGAAAGAAACAACGTGACATGGTCAAATGATTATACCTGGTGAGCTGACCTGGTTTGAGCTGTTTTAAGGGAAAACCTTTAAAAACACACACGTAATCAGTGTTTTCGTGTATTAAGTCGGAAATCAGAAGTCAGGGTCCTGGTGTACGGATATGTCGGTCGCCGCACCAACACTGGACTCCCTGGACTAATAACCGCACTCAATACTCTCAACACTATTGATTCACATAGAAAAAGATCAGAGTACTGAGTTCTGCGGTAGAATCAAACACCTCTGATACCAATTTGTCACGACCCATCCTCAGGGCCCGTGCCGTGACTACCCCAAGCCCGCCTTCCAAAGGCCAGGGGCTGGTGACTAGCACCAAGGCGTAAATCCCGGTAAAAAGGGAAGGCATTGCCTTTCTAAAGTAAACAAACACCACATAGCAAGAAAGCAGTAAAAGTAAACACAATGTAAAAGCTGATACAAAGTAAGTGCGGAAAAGTAAGTGGGCCAGAATACAAACCCAAACTGAAGTAAGGTACAACTGGAAAGGAAAAACAACAACTAAAAGTAAAGCCGCTACGTCGAGCCGTCCACTGGAAGTCCCACCTGAAGGGTGAGTACAGATAGCCTCCACAGCTCCTCAGGTCTAGCCGTCCGCTCCGAGTATGTTCCGCCCAGTGGTCCACCTCCTGGTACCGACCTGCTCCGCCAGCCTCAACCACGATCAGCACTGTCCGTTGTCTGCAACCAACATAACGTAGTGCGGGCATAGCCCGTGCAGGGGTGAGTATAAGCTACTCAGTAGGGACCCCGAGACCCTCAAGGTCTCACTAAAACCAACAAGGATAACCACAAAGAAGATATCAACAGATAACCTCTACTTAGGTATATGCCCATACATATACCTAAGTTATCAAGTAACCCATCTCAATCATGAGGAAACACAAGATTATGAAATCAACGGATAACTACTACCCAGATATATGCCCATACATATACCCAAGTTATCAAGTGACCCATATCAGTCATGATGTAAACACAAAGGTCATAGACTCAGCTCAAACCAAGATTTACATTATCGAAACTGTTACTGCTGAAGAGCCCCGTCTCTGGAGTGTATAGTGGTCCTGTCACGACTCTGAGGTACTGCTCACTGACCTAAGACTGCTGAGGTACTCCTCTTGTACAGTATTGTGGGCCTGCTGCTACAACCAAGTGCTTCCCACCATGGGTCTTCCGCTACAACCCAGCGCTCCCCCTCATAGCCTCCATAGGTACTCCTTTTGTTGAGTACCGCGGGTCTGCCGCTACAACCAAACGCTCCTCCGCCGTGGGTCTACCGCTACAACCAAGCGCTCCCCCTCAGAGCCTCCAGAGGTACTCCTTCTGTTGAGTACCGTGGGTCTGCCGCTACAACCAAGCGCTCCTCCGCCGTGGGTCTGCCGCTACAACCAAGCACTCTGCACTGGGCTATCTGAAACACACCGAGTCGATCGGTCAAGAAGTCGTCAGCTCTCAGCCGGCTACACGGTCTCCGTACTCCGCAAGCTCGTCTCCCGGAGGGTCTGCTCCATGAGCTGCTGGTTGATACTAAAAGTATCATAAAGTTCCACGAATAAGTATCTCAAAGGACCGCCTCGTCGCAGGGGTCTCAACGCAACAGACGGTGCGTCAATCGGACGCCCGGTCTGTGAGTTATTAGCCTCTTCGTCCCAGGGGTCGGGTCGGTTTAATGTGCGAACCAACCCGGCCGTATCTCAACTGTACCCCGAACTCTCATAGGGTATACTCGTAGGGACCGTTTCTCCATGTGATCACCAACGCTGCTAACGGTTCGTCAAACGGGCGTCCGGTCTGAAAGTTATCAACTTTTCCGTTCTAGGGGCCCGGTTGGATTCGTGTGCAATCCAACCTAGCCACTATCCAACTTCATGCAAACCTCAGGCGAAGTATGCCAAAAGTTCAGTCTCATCAAGAGGAATTCAACGAGATAGAAGGCGCGTCAATCAGACGCCCGGTCTGTGAGTTATTGACTTTTTCGTTCCAGGGGCCCGGTTGGTTTCGTGAGCGAACCAACCCGACCGCACTCCGACAGCATCCAAACATCAAGCGGAGTAAGTCAAAAGATCCGTCTCACTTAGAGAAATTCAACGAGATAGACGGCACGTCAATCGAATGTCCGGAGTTCATGTTACGAGCGTTTCCGCTCCGAGGGCTCGATTGGTTCCGTGTATGAACCAACCCGGCCAAACCCAAAGAATTCCGAAACCTTGAGTTTGATATGTAAAAACGATCGTCTCAGTTCAAGGATCACATCGCTGCTGATGGTACGTCGATCGGAGGCTCGTAGCCCACGATACAGGCAAAAGACCGAAAAGGTCCGAAAACGGGGGGTCTGGGCCCGGACCGACCCGGCCCAACCCCCCTGGGTCAGCCCAAACCGGGTCGACCCGACCTGGGTCTGGGTCCGACCAGGCCGGCGCGGCCTGGCCCGGCCGCCATGCTGTTCGGCTCGGCCGGCCGTTGCCGAGCGGTGCGGGGGGGGGGGGGGGGGGGGGGGCGCTGCCCCCGCGTGAAGGAACCGCGGCCCACGTGGGGCCGCCCTTGCCAGTGGACGCGGCAGCCGGCCGCATCCCGTCCCTCGCTGGACCCGCGCGGTCGTGGGTTGGCCGGCCTGCCGCCACGGCTTCAGTCGCGGTGGTTCTCCTCGGCGGCACGCCGGGCGCCGCCGCCTCCTGCCGTCGGCGCCGCCGTGCCGGCGGGTGGCTCCGCGGACCACCGGACGAGTTCTGGTGGTTGGAAATTCACGCCGTCTTTGCCAAAGGCCCTCCCGGGGTCCGTCCTTCACTACGAGGACCTTGCTTCGCCCGTGCGGCCTGGTTTGCCGTCGTCCGCCGTTTCGCACACCAAGAACGAAAAGGGTGGTGGGTTCGGACTTGTTCGTTGGTCCACACCCACCGCGTTAGCGGTTTTAAATATCTTACAACAAAATTTTAATCAAACGCCGCTGGTATAAATCAAAAATATTTAGATGAATCAAACCCCTACCTCGTTGTAGTCGTCGAAAGTGAGTTCTTCGTGGAGATGACCGTCCTGGAAAAAGAGGATCGTCGCGTCGTGGAAGGGCGTCGTTGTCGTCGCGGTACACGGCGTCGCGCCGTCAAACTCCCGATTAAAATCACACAGATTTAATTGCATCAATTAAATACATGTTGAGGATATAATTCACAAAGAATTAAGGAACCATAATCCCCTACCTCAAGCAGTTGATGATCGAATATTGTTGCGGGGAAGAAACGTCGCGGAAGAACGTCGCGGAAGGAGAATCGTCAGCGTCGTGGTACACGGTGCCGCGTCGTCGATCTCCGAGGGTTCGGTGTTCTTCGTCGCCTTTCGTCTAAGGACAACATTCTTCGCGTTCTTTGTGTTCTTCGCGTTCTTCGCGAAGGAGGATAAAGACAGAGTTTCTCCAAATCCTCTCAACAAGCCACCCCCAAAAAAGACATGCGTTGGTCTTATTTTATTCCCATGCCAACGATTGAAAAACAAAGTTAAGAAACGAACCATTAATTTGATGAATTAATGGCAACGACTTAACTGCCCAATTAATAGGGGCATTATGAATTTAAGAAATGCACCAGTTGACTTTCATTTAAAAGGGTTTTCACGGGTGCGTTACTTAGAGGAAAAGAAATGGTGGGGCTTGTGTGGGCCCCACCTCACAAATATCCTACCAAGAGGGTAAGATATTTTGGGTTCCACCCTATCCGCTTCAACTTATCTTAAGTGGCTTTAAGTGGATTTATGTGGCTTTAAGTGAAATAAAAATAAAGTTGTCGCACCACTTTATTTTATTTCTTAACTTAACCCCAAAAATTAAAAACCACACCCGAGCAAACACAACTCCAGAAAAGGTGTTTCTAAGCAAATACCGGCGCTGCGATTCCTTCAGTGCCCTTAGAATTCGATTTCGAGCACCGGTTCAAAAGTTAGAAAAACCCACTCATTCGTTCACTGAACGTACCTGAGCCAAACTTCAGAAAATGATTCCAAGCACACCGGGCCTCGGAATCAGGTGCCGTCAGAAACTGCGTTCTTGTAAAATTCCAAAGAAAATTAAGAAAAAAGAAAATTTTCCTCGAAATTTCCATGTCATTACAGACTATTAAAGGAGGGAATCTAGTTTGTGGGGTTATAAGATGCATATAGATATTTTCTCATATGTTTTTTGATGTAGAGGTAGGGAATGATTTCTTATGGGTTGATATAGATGATACTACATGAGTAGAACTATGTGAGGAATGACATGGAAATGGAAATGGTTGGATTTACCTATAATATTTGGAAACATTATCTTATGGGGTATCATTTCATTGTTGACTCATAAAAACAAAGTGTCTAGTACATCTTCACCAAGAGAGATCATAATATCATAAATGGGAATTCGTTTGAATTACTATTGGAGTATGACATCAATATAGTATACACTCTAAAGAAGGGATACATTGTGGGATGTCCTTGTAGTAAAAAAATTATTATTTCTATATAGATGAGTTATCACTGTAGATAACCCTAGAGGAGAACTAGGGAATAATTTAACTTTATTTAATGGTTGTTTATCTACAAAATTAGAAACATGTTAGAGGTTCCCAATTGGGAGATAAAAAATTTGATGTTTTATAATCAGATATACAACCAATAGATTTTGAATATAATTTTTTTAATGGAGGATATCATGTCATCTCTTTTCATGGAAGAATGGGTTTTATAGTCATATTTTGTAAGGAGGTAGTGAGGGATATTCATACCTCCCCCGTAGAGGTAAATTGGTTCATGTAAATGGAATGAAAACCCATTGATGGTATTTTTATGATATAATTATGTGGAGAATTATTTATTTATTCACTAGATACCTCACATATCTGTAAGTAAGGGATAAATATATGGTTTCACATGGATTAACTAAACCTAATGACATACCAGTATGAATGTTGGGTAGTATATCAAATGATTTTGTAATGAGGATTCTTAAGCTGGAGAGAGTGCACAATACAGTCTGGTGATTATACAAAATTGTAAAAATTATATAAGTATTCATTCCATTTAGTATCATGTTTAGGTTGATAGTTTGGGATGGGTTAAAATATAGAAAATAATTCAACTTCATGGGGTTCCCATGACTATCATCTGTGATTGTGATGAATGATATACATCATAGTTGTGGAAGGGTATATAAGAGAATTTTTGGACACACATACAAATTCTCATAGGGTTAACTAAAATATGAACTGTAAGATCTAGAAGACCATCTAGGTGTTTGGGGATATGTTCATACATTGTTTTTTAGACTTGGGAAAGATGGAGGAGGATAACATTATATTAGTTGAGTTAACATATGATAATAGTTTTCATTAAACTATTATGTTGGATCCTTCCATTTACCTATATGCAAGACCCTATAAGTCAAAATTATGATGGATTGAGATTGAAAACACATATATTGATGGGATATGCCTAATATAGGTAATGAAATATAAGGATCAAGTGATACACGATTGCATTAGTACAACATAGAGGTAGTATAGATGTTATAAAAATAGACATTATGTGCCATTTTATTTCAATGAGGGAGACTATGTTTTCTAGAGGTTATATGCAATATAAGGATTGTAGATATTTTTTGGTGGAAAATTTATACTTGAGGCTCATCACACCATTACAGATCTTATGGAGAGATGGTTATTTTCTTTACCACATTTCAATACCACCATGGAATGACTAAGTAAATGATATATTCTATGTCTTTTAGTTTATGATATATATTCATAACCTTTCACATGTTATTTAAGTGGGAGAGATAGACATCTAGGACGGATCAACCATCATAGATTATCAGTGGTGATATAATAGTAATAGGATATGATCATATGTGAAACCACCATTCCTCTATTTTATTTTCGTTGGAGGCATGAAAGTGTTGAAGTGATCTTCGAAGAGAACAAGAAAAGGATAAGATCCATGTGCCCCCACCATTTTATTCTTGAACAATTCAAGGTGAAAAAAATTAAATAAGGTTTGAATTTAATGTCTCTATTTTTCTAGGTTTGATCATTTGAATTTATATATATATATATATGTCTAGATTTGTCATTATATTTAGCATTGTGTTCTGGTAGCTTCATGACCTCATAATTAATATAAAAAATATAATATATTAAATGAAACATGTATATATTTTCAAAATAAATGGTATTTGTACTGAGTGTGGCCTAAGATGGGAAATTTTGTGTTGTGTTTGTTTGTAGAACACTGGTTTTACCCTAAGCACATGCCATAAATATTTTGGACATATGAGGTTAAATTGACGGATGTTGATTGGGGAAAAGAAATAATAAATTAAATATTAAATCAATGTTATATATTATGCGTTTTAAGTATCCATATCCTCAATTTAAATGCATTGATAAAAAACACTATGATTAGTTTCCGAAACCTTATACATTATAAAGGATGAGTAAAAGGAGGGAATCATTTTTATTGGTGATATGAAAATGTGGGTTGATAATAACTGATCAAGGAGAACCATGTGATTGAAAATGGTCACAATGATACTTTAACATTCATCAATAGAGGATAATTTTTTTTCACTAATGATCAATCCATTATTGATATTGATCATGTTATTTTTTGGTTTTCATTCCCTTTACTATTTTTCAACCCTAGATTTCTTATCATATTAACGTACCATGATTCTTCAATTCACAACATGTTTTATATTTGGAATAGAAATGGTAAAAAAATTGGTATATTTTTAACACATGTATCCACCACTATTTGACTATGGTTTCTATAATTTGTGACTATTATCATTGATCAAATTGGCTAATGATGATCTACCTATATTTTGGTGAGTTTTTCCTAAAAAATATCATCATGTTTTTGTTTCCACATGGGTCTGTCAAATTAAATATCTAGGTCAGATTTAATAACGATCAAACACACATATTAGAAGAATATGTGTGAATGGAATAATGATCTTTTTTTTAATATGTCTAGTTGTGTTGTTGGATGTGGGTGATAAAATAATGGATCAAGACTTAATATATGTATATTTGAGCAATGTAAGATACCACACATGAGACCATAGTTCTAATTTATAGCATATGGAGGTAGATAATAAATTATCCTAGATGAACTACATTAGTTTTGGGGGATTTAGGAGGATCAAATAGTGATGAAGGTGGTGAAATAATTGGTATTTTTTCTATATCAAGGTAGGATTTCTTTTGTACAACGATGATACTATGATGTGTATCCTAGAGTTAAACATGTTCTAGTATCTAGGTTATTATGGTTGACATGGTTTCCATTGAGTTAAATATCAGATGTAATATGTTGAGGCATACATAAACATATTATTAACATGGATTATTTGGTGTGTGTCAAAGGCACATTCCCATGTCCCTATGTGTCTATACACACAATGTTCGAATATAGAAATTACATGGGGATGTACATGGATTGTTGATCTACAAATAGTATGTGCATGAAATAGACCCTGGGACAATGTACATTTTATGTGGCCATACATAAAAAGAAATATAATTTATCTACCTTGTGTATCTCCATTTTTAGGACACACGTTTGGTCCCATTAGTATCCCTTCATATGTATATATCATTATGGTATGTGATTGAGCATTTATTTTGGAATTATAAATATGAAACATGGTTTTATGAGATATTTTCTTATTCCAATATTGTTTGTCTAATGATAAATATTGATTTAAACATAAACGAGGAATCGATTCAAGTTCTCTTTTATTGACCAGGTATTGAGTCACACATACTCATCATACAGGTCATGTTGGTACCTAGCCCACACTATAGAGGGAAAATGTATTCTTTATTTGGATTGGTAATACTCATTATTCTACCTCTGATGTGGAGATTTTCATCTACATGGTATAGTTCTCATTCAATTTTGGAGCGTATTGGCTAGGTAAGGGACCTAAACTCTAATTCTTATGAGGGGTTTTAGGGTGTTGTTTTAGAGATGGTCCTTGGGAAGCTGTAGAGTGATTCATTGTTATTTTCTAATTGTGAAGATATAGATCACCTTTCTTACTTTCATTATGTTTCTGAATTTTATTGTAGCTATTCACTTATTCATGGAGTTGTGTGTGTAGATGTCTATAGGTAATCAAAGATAGGGCATCCCATTTTACTATTACGCATGACGGTCTCTACTTTACATCATAGAGAATATTAGTGGTGTGCTTGAAGTTTTACCAAAAATTTGAATGTAATATTTATTTTCATGTTAACAAAATGTATTATTTTTTCCCTATCATGTATTATATTTACATTGTAGCATCCTTAAAACCACTCCAATGGAAATTTTTTAAAAATAAATCACATAATGTTTGGTAATGTTTTATATTTTAAATAAGTGATTTCAAAATAAAAAGTGTATTTTCCTTAAAAAATGGTTCTTTAATTTTTAAATGTATATTCATATAAAATGTTATCAATTTTTTTATTATTATTTAATTTGGATATGGTCCAATGTTACCATATTTATTCTTTATCATGATTTTTTTAATGATTGTGATGATGAATTATTATTGAAGCCCAATTTCATATCCATGGAATATGAATTGATTTAATGATAAATTTTATCATGATCATGTTGTGTACATAAAAATAGATTAAGATGATTTTATGGGAGGTTTTTTATAAACTAAGTATGGTTGGATACCTTATAAACCAATGATTGTTTATTTTGTTATAACCCTCCAATACATTGTGTAAACATCATAGAGTTGAGAAACTACACTTTTATGATTTAGTTAATTAAATAATAATAGATAATGAAGTTAACTAGGTGCATGGTACTCTTAATAAAATGTTGGAAATTTCTGAGTAGTCATTTCCACTGTTGGAAATTACCTACAATGTTATGATTGGGTATTATTTTTTAATGTTAATGGAATTTTCATGAACCATTATTACTATACCATTTTCAATTATGTTCAACGATTGATATTTATCATTTTCAACCATTCTATTCAGTATGATTAACCATTAATATGTTTCCACTCCCCAGGTTATGAGGAAATATTTTTTATGGTTTTTCAATGAAGTGGACTAGGATAGAATATTTTTTTGGATATATTAGAGATCATTAATGAACTTGTTTATATATATATCCATGTTTCCAAAAAAAGAAATCCATTATGGTTCTAGAATGGATTTTAATGAAATGTAATGAATATTCTAACAATGATATATATTATATATATTAATTGTATTGTTATTTATAAAACACAATAATATATGATAATACTACATATAAGATATAATCCTAAACACAGTGTGCATAAAACAACCAACATAAAAAAATATCACCTTGACCTAATAAGACCCAATATGTCACTCATAATGGCCACCATAAATCATTACTATATCAGACCATCCATACCTTGATTTACCTTGCACCATGCATCAATATAAATTATATGATAATTGGTTTTCACATATTTTCTCAAGAAACCAAATATCATATTTCCACTAAATTTTATCCCCTTTCTTCAGAAAAATGCTTGTTCCATGACCATTTACCTTAGTGGAAATCCATACTATTTTTTCTATTAATGCATCATTTTAAAAAATTACAATGTTGATACTTAAAGGTATTCACTAAAACCCCTTTTTACACTATCCTTATCATTTATAACCTTAACTAATTCTAAATTATCAATTTTCTGTTTAATTGCCATAGTAGATAGGCTTAAACTGATAATTTTCATGAAGAACACATTAACATTTTCTAGATAGTATATGATGCACACCCAAAGAAATGAATCAAAAACATCAATATATAAGCCATATTATAGTATGAAAAAATTGAAGAGGCCTCCTAAGGATATGGTCACACACATAAGAAATATCAAGTAATACTAATCTATACTAGTTCTATAAAATGATGACGACATCCTACCTCATTTTTGACGGATCTAAACCATCACAAATTTTCTTTCAAATCCTGCCTAAAATAATAAATCCTTAGTAATTTTTAATATAATTCTATTATTTTGGTTTATATTAATAGAATCATTAAATAGAGTATGAAATAAGGATTTAGGGTAGTTCTGGGCTCAAATACGCTCATAGAAAATAATAATATTGTACTACATGTTAAATGGAAAAATATATGAGGTAGAGGAACCAAAAATCTATAAATAATATGCCTCCATGATTTCATATTTGTATGTGGTTTTAGGGATAAAAAAAATTGTAAATAGGGGCCAAGAAGGGAAAATATGGACTGCAACCTAAAAAAATCCAAAAAGATGTATGTGCCTGATCATATAGTTTATGATGTAAACTATCAATGAAATGACACCAACATCCTAACATGATAAGTCTATTGTGACACACTATTTTACACTATAAATATTTCATCTAGCTTCGCAAATATTTATAGTCTGACCCCTCCCCCTTAAACTCACTCCCAAACTACCATGATTCCATAAACATACAAAAACAGATGTGATGCGCCCATAAAATCCGAATGCATTAACCATAACAATCCTCAAAATTCTTTGGATCTTATAACATTCTCAACAATTATAACATTGATATTAAATTATTGACAATATTTGTATACAATACACCATCAACAATAATAGACTTCTATATTAAATATATTATAATATATTAATTAATATTTGTATGGAATTAAATTTAAATATTTTTAAAACTACAATATTTTTAAAATCATTTTAATATAATATATTTTCATAATATCTCTCAATACAAATATTTTATATTTACTATATAATTTCTCTAAAAATATCCAATATATTAAGAAAAAATTATCCAATACATCTCCCTAAAAATAGATCAATTTATTTTAAATTTTATTTACAATTATCTCAAAAACTCTAAATATACTATTTAACAATCTAGGTAGATAATTCATAATTAAATAATTAAAAATAATATAAATTAAAAGTACTAAAAATTATTCATTCTAACTCTTATTTATATTTTTAGTATGTAATTTACCATTATGTATTTGTTGATCATCATTTCAGATTTATTTTAAAACATTATTTTCTTACATAAATATTGTATATAAACTCTTACATGGATTATATTCAAAATTTACACAAATGATGTAATTTTATTTCACTAGTACAGAAGTTCAATAAATACATATGTAGTGTGAAATAATTTTTACACAACCATAAAAATTATAAAAAATATTAAAAAACAATTTAAAACAAAAAATTTGTTATAGAGTTTCAAAATCACACTTACATATTTAAAATTTTCAACCTCCCTTTCCAATGTGTGTCAAACAGTTATTTTTATTTATATAGATCATTTAATATTTCATCTCCAATTGAAATATTTATAAATCAATGTAAACTTATTATCTAAAATGACTTTACAGTGTAATAAAGTTTTAGAACCATAAATATACATTACTAATTATCAAGTGAGAGTTTCATTACATTATAGATTATATTTAAATATTGTCTCTAATATTACAATGTTTCCATTTTATTAGATAGTTTAATGGCATAAAATATTTTCAAATGAAATTAAATAGACATATCACGAAAGATTAATTTATATAAACAAATAAATAGTAAAAATATTCCATCAATAAAAATAATGGTACTTCAAATACCCTTACATGAGTCAAAAAAATTTCAAGATCACTTCAAAATGGGATTGTTGGTCGAACAATGGTGGTTGTAAATAAATTTCATGTAATAAATAGGAATTCAATGTTGAAACTCATTGAATTTTAATTATTTGTAATTAGTTTTAAGTTACCAATGATTGTATTTTTTAAAACTATTATTTAAATTTAAAAATTAGATTTTCTATTTTATAATTTCATTAATTTTGTGTTTTTTAGGGTTATATAGAAATTATAGATTTTTGAATAAAAAATAATATGAATTTTTCAGACTGTTTGTTTGGGGAATTCTATTACGAATAATTTCCATTAGGCATTCTAAAATTAATTTCCTCAAAATTAAATTATTTCCTCAGTTATATGTTTTCTATTATTGGAATTTTTATTTTCTAATTATGTCATAGAATGAATAGGTGTTTCTTAATAAGATCATATATCATGAAGAAGGATAAATATATTATATAATACCAAAGGGTTGTCAAAAAAATATATTCTATTTCTTTTTACAATGACATTAAATTAATATTATTGAATATTTAGTTAAAAAATTACTTATAAGTGAATTTATAATGAAGTGTATCCTCAAGATATTCATAGATCATCCAACATAATAATTTTATTCACAAATTACAGGGTACATTTTTTAGGATTAATAGTTTGATTTTGTGTAGAATTTTAGTACCCACAATCCTTGGTGTTTTGAAAAATCAATATTTCTAGTTACTAAATTATATATTTTTTTATGGGTGGGTTTATTTTTAACAACCACATTTTTTGTTATATGTTAAAATATTTACATTTATATAGTTTTATTGGGATCAAATTTATTATAGGTGGTAGATATATATTTCATTTTTGTGAGGGGGGGAGATAAAATATGACATTCGGATTTTTTTTGAATCACTATTGAATAGATTTTTTGGTCTGTGATGTGTGATTTTCCATTATTATAGTGATTCTAATGGTATAAGATCATTTGGTTCTGTTTAATGGGGATGTATTATAGTGAAAAAAAAATTTAGTAGAATTATTTATAGGGATATAATAAGGGAACTATCTGAATAACTATTAATTTTGAGATAGTGAGGACTACATTTTATATAAACATTGTTCAGAGGAAAATTAATGCTTAATTCTTGACCTTGTGTACTAAAAAAACATTTCTCTAAATATAGTAAAAAATATTTATTTATTTTATTTGAAAACACTAAATATTTTCTATTTCTTCCTTATAATAGGCTAAATTTGAGAATATGGCTTTATTAGTCAACTTTGGCGGATCCTTTTCATTCACAGTAACTTATGCATCAACATGATTTGTATGAGTCTCTATAAAATTGAAAATCCATGAAATTTTTATCATATTACATTCTTCATGTTTATCAATCAATATTTTCTAAAATATTAATATTTGGTTTAGGGATTTCCTTATGGTAGGGTGAAAAACATTTGAATGATATGGATGTTATCATGTATATTAATTTACTCAATTACATGTTAATTTCATACCCTTACTAATTAAATTCATATAGACTGTGTGCATAATAATTATTCCACTATTTTATTCGCTTAATTCTCTATGGGTTATTATATTCAATATTAAATTCTAGAATAGTATATTAGATAATGATATGTGTTGTTTTTTAGGGATTTAATGGATGAATATAGATATATGGATGTGATAAAGTGTTGGCGGATCCAATTGATATTAAATTTTCATGAAACCATTGTTATTTGTACAAGTTACTTTGAAAATTAATTTTGGTAAATTTATTTATTTTAAATGGTTATTCAAATGTTTCTTTGGGGTTCATGATGATATGCAATAAAAGGATACTTGGTTCAAGTTCATTGGTTTCTTCAATAGTGTTTGACTGAAATTAATATTTGGGTGATCCATGATGGTTAGTTTGATTGTTAGGTTATTAGATATTGTTAGGATATCCATGTGTTATTTTTATTTTTTTTATCATAATCTTATTGTTGGTTTTGTTATTAATTATTATTATTTTCTTATATAAGATTATTATATCTTATTTGTAGATATTTAAAAATATTATTATAATATCTATGGTAGTGGGTAAATGAATTTTATATAAAAAATTATGAAATATTTTATAATTTTGACAAACATGGAACTCATTTTTTGTTATGAGGGTAATTTTTTATGGGCCTCGTTCTTTTGTGTAACACTTCGAGGTCTTAGAATATATATCTTTTTTATAAATATTATGAAATTGAAATCTTCTATTGAAACCAACTCCAATAAAATGTAAATAATGGTTCATTAAAATCAAGAATGAAATTTATTATGGTAATATTATTTGTAACATAGAAATAAAATAAATTATGTAGTTATATGAATAATTTGATTATTTTTTCATGGTCAATCTGAAATATATTAATTACAAAAATTATTTTACTATATACTTTTTATTAAAAAGTAGTTTTCTATAAATGTGAGTATGACGCATTTGGATAATTATTTAATATACATTTATTGATATCAATAATCATTCATAACATGATTATGAAATGTATATAAATGATGTTCAATTTATTATAATTTAAAAAAGAGATATTTCAAAAATATGTATCAGTGATGTGCAAAATGTATTATTATCATATTAAATTAAGTTAATACATTTTTATAATTTTTTAAATTAAAAAACTTCATAATATATTTGATCGTATGAATTTAACATCATATAGTGGTCTTTACTAGGCATGGAAAGAGGATAAAATCAATTTTATCCATAAAATATAACTTTTCTAAAAATCATTTTCATGTATTTTTTTGTGAAGATATTATAATTAATTTCTACCATGTATTTCAATTTAATATTATAAAATGGAATTTATATATATAATCATTATATATAATAAGAAATGCGGTCCACTTAATTTTGTGTCATAATGAATAGTAATAAGTGTAAAAAAATCATCAATGTCTGATTTAAAAGGATAATGGGGGGTTAAAATAAATTACATGGTTTCTAATATCATTTTCTATTATTGTATTATTAATATTTGAGGTTTAGTCAAAATTATGATATATATATTTCAATATATTTTTTTATGCAATATTCCTATAAAAATGACTTTAATTTATTTTATTGTTAAGGTCATTTACAAGGGTTCCACTCTGTTCTCATAAAAAATGATGCATTCCCTTTTAAATATTCCCTAGAATGTGAAAACTTTATCTTAATTTATATTTAACAAAATGATCTCCCAAATATCCTCCTCACATTATAGAGTTTTTTATCTTTCCAAAATACCCATATAACATTCCTTAATGTGTTTTCTCAAAAAAAGATTATCCAAAGCATATGTACATGTTTTTACAGAACATTTTTATGTTTTTATGTTTATAAATATACACCAAAACATATATATTTTTCATAACAAATAAAATAGATTATATTTACTATGAAAAATGTTTTCACGTTTATAGTAAACCCATTTTCTATCTTTATCCTACGTAATAGTAAATGTAAACATCTGTCACGTGTATATGGTGACTACAACCTCCATGTCATGATATTTTTAATTTTTCATTCGAATAGTTCAGACCTAGTTATTTATATAGATTTAATTAATATATATTATAAATATGAACAATAAATAATTTTTTTGATTATTTTATTATTCATTATCCCTCCATTTATAAATGGAAACATCACCCATGCATATATGCAGACAACATTCTCCATGAAATGTTTTAATTCATTCTCATCAACAATATAAAAGGATGGATATAAATGTCTATATAATAAATTGATATTATATATGAGAAATTATTATGGTAATTAGAAAATTAATAATGTGAATGGACAAGAATTTAAAAATTGAATCATATGTAGAAAACGAAACAGTTGACATGATAAAATTGATATTAATAATGAATTGGATACAAGGGGTAATTATAAATTACGGGATAATTATATATAGTAAAATAATTATTATTGTTTTTCTTGTATAGATATATAATAATATTACATATATTATATAGGAGGATAGATAATATAATATGAATATTGGGACATTAGGTAAGGGTTTACAGTATAATCTCATATTTTATTGGGATACTTTATGATTTAATTACCATTGTATGGAATTATATGTTCACTCTATATATTCTAAAAACAATTTTTTTATTATCTTTTGTAATTCCTAACTATTTATGTATTTATTCTATATTTACTCTATTTGGTAATAAAATTCAAAAATACTAATATTTTAATAAACAATGATTTTCAATTTTGATCGGGAATGTTTTTTCATGTCCATATTATTAAAAGTATTTTAAAAATGTTCTTTTATACCCTATATTGATTTTGTAAAATAATTTTAAACCATATTTTACATTGTATTTAATTTATTAAAGATTTATATTTTCAGTGGATTATGTAAGGGAAAAATTTGACATTATACCAAATATGAAATAATTTTTTAATACATATATATTGAATTAGTACTTATAAAATCATGGATATTATTAATTTCTATGTTTACATTACATGTCATTATAGTATTATAATGAAGACCACATTTCATTGTTTCATGTAATTTTTAGTTTCTAGAATTTAGAAGAATATAATAGTCTATTCTAATTCATTCAAAAAATATTTCAACTAATATTGTTAACGAAAAATAAATATATGTCAGCATCTCTTAGGGATTATTATACTTAAATAATGATGTGGATAAGTATACAATCAATAATTTTTATCAAAATCCACTACTATGAGAATATTTTAATGTTATTTTTATAAAAAAATATTATTCTCCCAGGTTAACTAAGTTTTGATAAATGATAAAAAAAATTATGATCATATGAAACACATATGTATTGTTTCCATAATTTAATAGGTGCGTCTAGAATTATGTTCCCCTAACAAGGTTTAATAATGATTGATATCACATGAGATAATATGATTCTAAATGGAGAGTGATAATGGTCAACTATGGGACTTCATACCCCATTTTAATTGGAATTGAGAGTGAATTCAATCTACCAAGGGACTATATCAACTGTGGTAGTTTTCGTAGTAATAAATTATTTTCTTATTTAATTAAAAATCTTTATACCATGACTTATTGTTTAAGGACAAATTCTGATAGTTAAATTTTTATTTTTTTTTCCAAGAAATATACTTTATGTTTATGTGGTAACCAGAACAAAAGTAGGGATATAAAATCATAGGGTTCCCAATTTGAAATTAAATAGAAATAAAATATCACATTGGAAACATTGGTTTTAACAATATCTTGATCCATAATTCACTCATGTTAGTCAGAGTCATATCGCATGTCAATATCATCCTGAACCACCACAGTCATCCTCACCATCAGGACACAAATATCAGCATCACTATGAAAACACCACAATAGAATGATAGAGTCCATTAGGGTCCATTGATAAGTTATAAAATCGAAGTGTTGTGTTATCATCAACCCTCATTAAACTAGAAAAAACACCATACAATAAACATCATTATTTTGTTAAAAAATAGGATACAATCATCTTGTAAAAAAATTAAATCAAACTAATTTCATAAAGGTGATATCTACATACATCACATACATCGTGTCATCTTTACCATTTCCAACATGAACAACATTGGTGTCATTATCATATTATACAAAAATAGAACAACATACCACAGTGTAAACAAATAGAAAACCTCATAAAAAAACTCTTAACAACAAAAGGAAAATATAGAATGAAAGCAATTGAACTATAAAAATCTCAATAAAATAACACAAAGGAATCTAAATATAGGAAAGTTACCAAATATATGAGAAAACACTTCTCCATCCTAGAAAAGGCATTGATACCACTGCTAGCCCCCTCCAATGCTATCCCATAAAGGTACAAAACCCTCTTGAAGAAAGAATAAGATGGGGAAGATCCCGATGGGTTAGACAATAAGGGTAGAAGAGAAGAGAAAAACTGGACTCCACCACCATCGGTGACCCATACAATAAGAAACAATGACACGTAGAAGGTATATAGTGATTTAATATGTAGTGTATGGAAGAGAAATGGATTGTAAGAGGCATACACTATCATAAAACAGAGAAATACCAGACCAGTAGGTAAATTAGAACATATATAGGAAAATATAAAATAAATAGAATCAAATTTACGAGATCCTTCCTAATAAAAAGGGACCACAAAGTATTATGTGGAACACATGATACATAGGGGGAATATTCCATGGAAGAAAAGATTAGTCAGAGAAAGTAGAAGACATGATGAGGATAAAAGGGGGAATAAAATGGATGGAAAGATTAATAATGATGAAAAGTTTCATAACTGACCATGTGGTGATGTATTTTAAGAGGAAAACCTAGGTGGAGAGAAAAGTAAGAGGGGGGGGGGATCCAGTAGTGAAATGGAACATCCTGATTAAAATAAAAATTTTGGATGGTTTGTTTTATATGTTATGATCACATTTTGATCACCCATAA
The DNA here is from genome assembly GCA_963277665.1 of Viscum album. Lineage (NCBI taxonomy): Eukaryota > Viridiplantae > Streptophyta > Magnoliopsida > Santalales > Viscaceae > Viscum > Viscum album. Next base: position 578,969,990 of record OY728129.1, on the reverse strand, counting down.
TATTATCTTGTTCTTATATATGATCATCATTTTATATCTCTAATGTTTTCCATTACTGAGAATCTAAACAAACTATTCCTCATTTTTCCATTTCAATAGTTTGTTATGAAATGTTTTATGGAGTATTTGTCTATAAAGGGTACTATGTGTGTAGAAATGTGTGGGATATGTTAATGATCTTTCATGTATTTTGTTTATTTCTCATCTAGGATCTAAGGACACTACATCTTTAATAGTCATAGACATTTATTATTATGATATTTATAAAATATTCACCTAAATTGATGTAAATTTTATGTTTGTTTTGATTGGAATATTATAGTTTATATCCGTGAAATTTTTATTGAATTTTATTAATTTTGTCTAGAAACATCTATTAAAAATTCAATGCATATGTCAATATATATGATATAATGATGAAATTTTGTTAATGTAAATATTTCATTGTTTCCATGAAACAAAATCCCTATATGGATACAAATACATAGATATAAGATATAAAAAATATAAACCATGGTGAAATAAAAATAAAAAGTATGGTCAATTATTACCTCAATCTTCACCTAGAGAAAATATGTACTTATTATGCACCTGGTTATACAGTATAATGTATTTTAATTAGTTAATTCACATTATTATTATGTATCATCATGAGGATTTGAAAATATTTAGATTATTAACACTACTATGAAATAACCATAAATAATATATATAAAAGATATTAATTTCAAATGTTAATAATAATGAGTAATAATTGGTAACAACATTTGAATGATTTTAATGATTTTTTGTTTCATCACTTAGATTTTTGATGATTTATAGTGACTCTAAATTTTTTTTTAAGAATATAATGGAAAATAGAATGAAATAGAGAAATGTGTTTTTATTATACATTGTTATATACAAATATCAAATTTTTATATAATTATACACCGGTTATATTTGGGAAGAATTTTATAAGAGTATCACATCACCACCTCAATAAGAATATGCTGGTTTAACAGTGAAAAAACATAATGATGAAAAGAATTCATCTTTAGTAAACAACTTATCTTTTATAAATGTTTTGGAAAATTTTCTTCCTAAATATTATTATTCATCTAATAGTTTAATTTTTTTATATTTTTTAAATGGATTGAATATCTTTATATATGCAACAAATCAATTTTCATGGAAGGAATGTTACATTTCATATTTTGAATCGATCTATGATTTTCAATTAGTGTGAGGTTGAAAATTAACTCCCAAATGTAATTAATTCAATTATATGGGTCTTAGTACCCTTGCATGAGAGGTTATTTATCCTAAACGGGTGGGTAACAACTCATCATAATGAATGTTTATTTTTTATAAATATAAAAATTTCATTCTTAAAGAGTTTTCCATTATTCATTCGAATAATGATGTTGTGTTTTTAAGAGAACTCAAACCTAGTGCTATCCCTATTTCAAATACTACATATAGAGTATCCCCAACATATTTTATGGAATTAAAGAAGAAAATATTTGATAATATATATAATTAATTCATTTAATAAAGTTCTTTTTTATGAGGTTAAACACTTATTTTCATTAATAAGAAATATTATTCACATAATATTTACATTTTTCATAATTAATTAATTTAGATGAATATTGATAATAATTATAATTTACCCCATATTATGGACTTTCCAATCATTAGTGAGGACCTCAATACATATCCATGATTTAACAATGATTTGGATATCATTAATTATGGTTAAAAGAGAGGACATAGGAAATTTTTCCTTTCACATGATGTATGGTCAACATGAATTTATAGAGATTACTATTAGAAATAACAATTAACTAAATATATTCATATATATAATGAAAAGTGTATTTAGTGATTAACATGATCAATTTATGGTAATGTATATATTGTTTATATTCTTATACATTCTACGAGAAAAAACTAACATAAATTTTTATTAAGTATTTTCTTTAATACATTGAGAAAGAAGATGTTGAATGAAAATTCTAAAAATTTGATTCTACATATTGAATTTACAACTCTTTAGTCATGTTAATAGAAGAGAGATAATATCAGTGAATACATCAAAGAAGATTTTATTAAACATAGGTCTAGACAAACCACAATGAACAAGATACATAATTTTATTGTATTTTTTTGGATATTGTTTTTGATTTGAGGGAATAATTTTTTGGATATGAAAAAAATAAAAAGTATAACATTGGAAATAGATGTTTTCATTGATTAAATTAATGAATATACAATTTTATGTAACTAGAGAAGGATATTATTTTCACCTACTCTTACACTAGCTAGTAGTGAATAAGGCTTTGTGCTATATATTGATGAACTACATAAGTGATTGGGATATGTTATCATGAATAATGACATGGTTTTAGTGTGATCCTCACATCAATTAGATGAACCTTTAGTAAAGTTACCAATTTTTTAACTTCTGATTGATAATAGTTATTCTTATACTAGAAATGAGGTTGAATTATTTTTACGGTGAAAGGCGAGATATATATATTTATTCAAAAACCATGAGTTATTTTATCGCACAGAATGAGTTTAATATATACCAAAGGGGATGTTTTGAATTGACTTTATATTTTATCATCTCAATATATTATGACTTACGAATGACAAACAAGGTGGATGACGTACAGAGTTGTATGTATTATGATAGTAATTAAATGAAGGAGATATAAACTTATCCAATATATATGAATTAGAAAATAATATACCATTAAATAATATTTAAATGAGAGAAATATTCATTTCTCATATAAATTTTTAATAATATATTAATGTGATGATTAAAGAGGCAGATATATAGTATTTTGACCCAAAAAATTAGATAAATAATGTTTTAGAGATCAACCTTGACCATGATGTAAACATAAGTTTTAGGAACCAAATACGAGTTTCTTTAATGCCAAAATTGAATAATGAGTTATTTGAGGATTCACGAGGCTAGTCATTCTTAGTCCATCAAGGGATTATAAGTATATACAATAATATGAAAGGGTATTTCTTATGTGAAAACATGAAGAGGGATATTTTTTATATATCTTGATACCTGGCATACTAATAATTTAAAACCAAACAATAATTTTATAATGGTAGGAAGATAAAATTACCCTTACCATTTTGAAAATGGGTAGACATCAACAACGAATCAGTTACATGAATCCCAATGATATATAATATCCATACGTTCATTTTGGTTATAGTCAATGACATTATAAAGTCATAAAATATCAGTTCTATTATAGAAGATTTATTTATTGACCAATATAAAATGAAATACATTAGGTGGTCATAATTCTTCACTGACTACCAATCATGATTATATTTGACTAATATTCATGGTTTAATTGAATGTTATAAAAATTTCTTCAACATCTGTTGAATATGGAGAAGACTACTAACAATACATATCATCCTAAAACTTATGGGTAGTCATAGAGTAACATCAAAACCCTATAGTTTATACTAATATCTTGATATATATATATATTTCAAATGTGGATGACATCGCTCTCTTCCATGGGTATAATTTTATTATAAAAACATGATTCACTTGATCATTTATATGTATCATTATGAGAACCGTTATAGAAAAAGTGAAGAAATCAAGTATGCTTGTATGAGGGTAGAGAATTAAATATATTGGGATATGTTTTAGTTCTAAAAATGTAGGTGAATCTTATACCAATTCATCAACACATCAATGTAGATCATTATCAAAAGAATTTATACTATAAATAAAAGAATAGATATGTATTATAATGTTAGTGCAACAGTTTTCTTCAAAATCGTTAGTTGGGTATTTATTATGAGAATTAGAATAAGGGGAATGTTGTTCCCTTAATATATTAGTACCTATGATATTATTTATCGTATTTGGATAGTAACTAAATAGTTGGTTTATCTATCAAACCCCTCCCACAACTAAAATGGGGTCCATATATATCTACATATAGGGAATTTAAAATATCCTATACATTTATTTAACTAAAAGTTCATACCACTAGGGAATGCTAATTCTTATTAAGAGAAACTAAAATAAATATTGTATTATATAGAATATGTGGGGATGAATTATTCCACTCACTTTCTATATATTCACAAAGAATAATAAATGTATTGATGTTGTATGGGAACCTATGGATGTAATGAGAACAAAACAACATAATTTTTTTCTATAGACTTTCATAATTTTAATAAAGAAATTATTATAAGAGTGACAATATATAACACCTCAACATATAAGAATAAATTTATCTTTATTATATTTGATGATTTTTATAAACATTTATGGAAAAAACATTTAAATAATGTGACTAATTATTTAATTCAACCTAAAAATAAATATATTTCTAAAAAATGTAATGATATATAATTACTAAAATAAATTATGTAATTATAAGAGGTTATTTATTAATTATTGTTGGTTAAAAAGATATGTATTTTTTGAAAATATTATTTTATATTATATTATTTCTAATAGTTATTTTTATATTATTTTGATTATTAATCTTATGAAGATATTTTTTATAATTTTTTTAAAAATAATAACAATTCAAAAATTTAATTTGAAATGGTTGGAATTAAAGATAATAAAATTTATAGACAAATAATATTTCTACAGAAACTAAATATTATATATGAAAAATGTAATTTAATTTTAATAAATTAAATTAATAACTTTTGAATAATGGTTTTAAAAATTTGTAGAGAATAGATTCTCATAAGCTAAATCAAATTCATCAAGTGGTTATTACTAAGAATTAAGTGAGAATAAATAATTTACGTGCTTAAAAATATATTTTTTCTAAAAATTATTTTACTTGTTTTGTTTTTTAATTATAGACATAATTTGAACCAACTAAATGTGTTGAATATTATAAAATTAAATCAATATTTCAAATTAGAAAAATAAATTTTCTATAATAAGCTAAAATTAAATTTTTTACATCATGAATAATTACAATGGTAAAAATATTTTCACCATGGTAAGGGTTGAAATGATTAATGAGGGATTAGAATAATAAGTCATAAATTATAAATAATTTTTTTATATATTTTAGGTTTATTTTATTATAACCATAAATTATAATTTCATTGAAAATATGTCTATTTGGTTCCTCTTTTCAATGAACATGATTTTTTTACTTCCAAGGAAAGGAAATTTGGATGGGAGACAGTCCACTTACATACAAAAAAACTCATATTATCACTTTTATACACCACATGATGAATGTATCTAATAAAAATACTAGAAAAATTATCCTCTAACCATCCTTGTAAATTTTTATACGTTTTTTATTCCCTTAATACGCATCGATTAATTTTATAGGTATTTTTATTGAAGAATATCCAGTGAAGAGGTATATATTCTTACCAATATTTTTGATGTTTCTTTGATCATAAATTTCATGAAAATATTTCATAACCATATTAACCTAATGAAATTAGTATAATTACTAAAATTAAATGTTTCATTTTTATAGTTAAAATAATTTATATATCCTTTCCATCTAATGGAAATATAAACTTCACCCATTTGTACCTGGGGACTATCGCATCACAGAAGTGATATTTTTCATTTTTCAATACCATAATATTTTTTGTTTATACAGATACATTTAGTGTAAACATATGATATATATGATATATATGATATATATGATATAATTATTATTTTATAATATAAAATTATTTTTATATTTGATCTATAGAAAAAATAATAACATCACTAACGTGGGAACGGACTACCAACTACACTAAATGATGGAAATAATTATTCACCATGATCATGAATTTATGATTGTAAAAGTGCATATAATAAATATATATTATATTTATGACTTTATTATGATTACGTAACAATGAAAAATTTTCAGTGACATGAATTTATCAAGTGAAAATTACGTGTATAACCAAACAATTTACATCCCCAAATTCATTTTAAAAAAGAATTGTTAATAGAGAGATCGTTTGAAATTATAGAGTAAAAATATATAGTAATATAAGAAATAATATGGTTCTTTTATTAACATATATTTAATGTAAAAATTTCTAGAAGGAGATCAGATCATGTTTAAATAATGTTAGAACTTTACGTAAGGGTTTTTGTAACATTTTAAATTTTTATTAAGATTTTTTATTATTAAATCATCATTTCAAAATAGTATATGTCATCTCTATTATAATTTTTTATCCTCTAGTTAGTGATAATTTTATAAAGTATTCTTTCCACAATTAATCTATTTGGTACTCAATAAATCAAAATTTATATTATAATGACGAAACTGACCTTATTTTAAATTTTGGGTATGGGACATTTTCATCTGTGTTCATATTTTCAAAAATGATTCTAGTAAGATCTTTTATACTCATTAATAAAAAAATAAAATTATTTTTGATCCATAAATTAAATTATTTTCAATGATTTAAAAAGAATCATTATAAGTTTTATTATACGAGATAAAAAGACTAAAAATAATATATTTTTTATATTTCCAAAGGAATAAATATTACATCTTCCAGGGTCTTTATTTATTGTTATGTTGAAATTAATTTATTAAATGAATTTATAATGAAAGTATAATTCCAATATTTCTAGATAATTTTACAATTCAAAAGATAACAATGATTTTTTTATCTTTTTTCTGAATCATATTTTGAATAGCTTAATAAATGTATATTTTATCTATGTAAATGGCCATTAATGAATATTATTCTTATATTGGGATATTATGTAATGAAAAATTATAATTTATTTCTATAGATAACATATAATTATGATACTTGAAGAATAATTTTATGAAACCTGTTCAGTTCCATGGGTAATTGAATCATTGTGAAATGATGAATGATTTTGTAATCATGTGGTGAATATCATTATGGATACAATTTTGGGACTTCTATTATGAGAAATATATATCACTCTAATTTATTATGTAAATGATGATGTCTCATGAGATAAAATAAATTTAATTATAAGGAAACCCAATCAACATTTACAGCACATCCTTTATACTTTTGGGAATGGTAAGTGAACCAAATCCACTATGGAACATTTTCTTACATGACATAGTTTCTATTGAGCCATAAATAATTTAATTATATTATATTTTTATTTAAGGTGTATAACCTTAGTCATATGGATATCATATTCTCTCACAGACTATGATTTATTTTCTATGATTTTTTACTCTTATGACTCATGTAAATTATTATACAAAGAATCATTTCTTGAATCATGGTTTATAGTATAATATTTTGTTTAAAATTTATTCTTATGTTATGATATTGATATCATAACCCTATAGTTATGATGTGATAACTTCTTATCATCAATTAATATCTTCCATGTTTACTATTACATTGCATATGAGTTAACCCTTTCTTATATTTATATTTCCAAATCATATAAATAAAGGGTTTATATAGTAATTGTTTCATATGTGTAATACATTTAAGGAAATTTGTAGAAAATTTTTAAGATTATTATTTAAGGGTGTTAATTTTTAATTTATTCCCCAACAAAACTAAAAATTTAATTTTCTCAACAGTTCATAATTGTGAGATTTAATAAATACTCTTCTAAGATATTGTAATCATTGTTATATTGATTCATGTATTTATGTTATATATATTTATGTAGTTTTAGATTGTTGTTTTCTTCATATTATAGTTTTTATGTCAATTACATAATTATCTAGGATAATATAGAATATAATTTAATGTGTGGAATAAAAATGGAGTTGTTTGTGTTTATCTATATTTAATTTTATAGTGTGTTATAAAATATTTTTACCTATATATATCATAATTAAAATAAATTGATGTTGAATTACATTAAATAATAACATGTATCACTGACTAAGATGAGAAAATTACTCGATATTTTTAATACTTATTTCAATAATACTGATTTATTTTTTGAATTTATTAAATTATTTAATTATACATAAAATCTAAAAAATCAAATGAAATTATGATCATTGACTTATATGTTAATATATTCTAAATTAATGGATTCATCCTTGACCTGATACAGAAATCACAAGATAAGATGATGCCCTAAAATCAATGTGGTTATAAATAAAAGGGTTTATCCTTGAACTCCGATTATTGTAAAATCAATCTGAAAAAATTCAACCTAATATCATAAATTTGGAATGAAATTCATTGAAATACATAACCAAGATAGTTTTCAACATCCAAGTAGAATCTCTACTATGTTTTAGATGAGTAATAACTCCTCCGCACCTCTTCACATACTAAATTGGTTAATAAAATATTGATTAAACTAATTCTTTAGAATCCAAAAAATATAATTACTTTTTTAATCATAAATATTCATTAATGGGCACATATATGAACATAAATTAGTAGGAAAAATATGATATATTCAAAAAAACATTAAAAAACCCTTATCCTCTTCATGTGTGCATTTAATCATAAAATCTTTGCATCTAAACATTATGAAATGATATCTATGATCCCGAGTTAGTAAAATCACTAAGAGGGGGAGGTAGTTAGTTAGTTATCCCTTTATTTCTATGAATTTAGTACATAAAATTGACATCTATCATTTTTTATTATCATAATCATGTCATATTCATGTCACTCAACATTATCTAGAAACTACAATAATTAATGGCCTAAAGGTAGTGATTAACATGGTTTGAACCCTTAATCCAATAGATTTACATTGTATTTTATATTCCATAACCATAGAATCTTAAATTAATAATTCAAGAGGATAAAAATCAGAGAATCCCATACAGATTACAAGAAATCCCATTATGTGATCTGGAATGATACTTGAAGGTGTTTACTCTCCATCACCTAATTACTAGCATTCCATCAATTCTTGGTGTCTTGAACAACAATGTAATCCAGAATATTATGGACTATATGAGATAGTTCTTGAATATTTCATTTCAATAAACAATTCATTGGGATTTATACTACTCCTCCTTTGTGTGGAACACATAGGATTTTTTCACTCAAACGGATTCATCATTTCTCTATTAACTTCATCCTATGATAAATTTTTATTATACACCTTCTTTCCATCCTTTATATTTGTAAAAGAACTTTGTATTCAATAATAGTACCAATTTATCCATATATTTATTCAACTATTAATATTCAGCAGTACAATAAAATTGTCCAAGAATCCTCATCATCTTCTCCAAATGAATTTTTATATCCATGGAATAAAAAATATGTTTTTTTTAGTTGATCTTTTTAAACTCCGTAAATATAATTTTCCCAAACTAGAGTTTATTTATAGTAATAAATAATCACAAAAATTACATTTAAACTACATTTAAATAGTCCATATAAAATTATTTTTTGTCTAGAGTCCTTTATTTCTTTTGAGATATTTGAATATCCCAATTTTCTTCAACTCTAAAAAATAAATAAATTCTAAATATATTTAAATATCCCAATTTGTATACATTGATCCATTATTTTTGATGTTACAATATGTAATAACATGCGTAACACATCACAAAATTCCACATCATGAGATAATATATTTAAAAAGTTGTCATTATTCAATAAATTAAGTAATGATTATATACAAAATACATGTTTATGATAGTTAATTTAGAATTTTTTTAGAATTGTAAAAATAATTTGCAATTTCCAAAAGGATAATAGAATCGAATTTATTTAAAAAAATGGAAGTAACATTATGATGTTCAATTAAAAATTCATCCTACTTTTATATAGTTTGGTGGTATTTACTATATTTCAAAATGCTATTTGATCCTCAGGATATTTATCACCATTAAATAATTGTTTATATTAACCCTATGTTTAGGGACATTCTCCGTTTCCATTACATAGTCCTTTTTTTTTATAAAAACCTTCTATAAATGGATTATAAAACTTTTGAAGTGGTAGATCAACCTTATCTAAATATAAATCATTTTGAAAAATCCTCTATGAACTCTGATAATATTATATAACTGATAAATTATGATAACTATAAACATTATTCTATAATGAGCAATACTATTATTTCTATCTCGAACAAATTATTTTCCAAGGTTGATTAATTTTTTAACATTTATCCCCGTCATGTAAATTAATGATTTTATCCACCTCATCTCAAATAATCTCATGTAATTCTCATGAATTTAATATAAAATAATAATAATATCAATGTATTCTAAAAAACATTAATATTATGAAAAAAATTCTATTAACCTAGATAGTTTCTCAATGCTATATCTTTCTATTTTTCTCATTAATATTAACTCTGTAAAAATTGAATTATCTAGATTTATCAAAATTAAGTTAAATTTATTATAGAAAATACTCTCTATCAACACATACCTATATAATTAGGATGTCCTCAACAAATCATTCAACATAAGTGGTGATAAATTGAATATATCTAATCTAATGAATCTTTAGTGACTCATTTTCACATTTAGACACTGGAAATAGATTCACCATACATTGAATTTTAATCACAAATCGACACTGAAAATAAATATAACATCCTATTTAAAAATATATTTGGTCTATAAAATCCCCCTTTCTGATTATTATTCATTGAATAATACATTTATATGATTTAATTTTTCTCCACCTTATTGACAAAAAATAAATTCGAATTATAAAAAAATATATTACTATTAGTTTATTCTCCCTCATTTATAGATGCTATAACCATAGTAAATTTAGAGTAGTATGGAACCCCCCCCCCCCCAATATTTACTCATAAATCTTTAGTTAGTCAACTCTAAGACAACATGGGATGATATAATATAAACCACAAGGTTGAGTTCATAAACAAGTGAATGACTCTATTAGATAGTTTACCATGACATTCCAATTTCAATTTTATTTTCTAGGGTTTATATAAATTTATTTAAAAATAATTATTTTTAAACAAAACAAATATCATCAAAAAAAATTCAATATACAAAGATATCACCCACTAGAACATATTTTTTTTCATCATCAAACACTAATTTTATAAGAATATTTTTCATTGGAAACACAATGATAAGGTGTGTGAATAAAGAAACACAGTTATTTTTTTTAATAATTTTCTATAATTTCTATAATTATAAAAACAAAATAACTAAAATTTGTTTCATGATTCTAGAATTCCCCCATTGGATGAATCACATACTCTCTTCATGATGGTTGATATTATTCAGAATTACTCTATGATTTAATAAAGTGATATTTTTATATACTATGAATAAAAAAGATCACTATCTCCACCAAAATAACTATCTCCTTAAATTATAGGTAATTTATCACCAAAAAAATATAAAATTAAATAACCATGGGTTATGAAGTACACTCTTAGTATAAGATAAACAATTATAAATTTATATACCATAAAACGTGTCTTGTTTTTTATTCCATTATGATGTGAAATCATGAAGCATTTTTAATTTTTTTTCTTTTATAATTATTTACTACTATGTGTTTCAAGGATATAATTATTTCATAAGTATCTTCATTTCATAGAATGTGATTGGTCACCTTTTCTAATAAAAAAATATTTATCCAATGGGGTTTTGACATCTTCTTTAATATTACAAGGAATCTTATTTATAATGGGAATTATTTCCATATAGTAATTTTTAATAATATTAACATGATTTATCCAAACTCATAAATAGTTTTTGAAAACATTTCATCCATATTGGATAACGGCTTATGTAATTCATGTTCTTATTCTTCTGAAACTAAATGTATCTCTTTATCACATATAGTTTCTTGGGGTTCTTCCATATCATTAGAAATATCAAGCAATTTAAGAAAGAATATTAATCTCTTCATCCTAAAAAGTATTTCCCTATTTTTTACATGGTTTTCTTACAATCTATGTGTTATTATTCAAAGAAATAATCCTTAACACTATTTTGTAATTTCTATCTCTGGTAAAATATGTGAATTTCTCAAATATTTTGATAACATTTTTCGATCTAACATAATTTTATTAATATTTATATTTATCAAATACTTACAATGTTATATAGTGTGGTAGTTTTTTGGTAATTAAATAATATCCTAGTTTGAATGGAAAAAATTCAATAGTTCATTTCATAATATTTGGCAGTTCCATACATACCAGAATTATTTTAGAGAACAACATAATTTACATAATTTTTCAACAATGTTGATTCTTATATCTTTTTCACCTATGTTAATAAATGTGGTTGGTTTAGTTTTTCAATTATTATATGATGTTTCATTGGTTGGTATGTTCTATAACATATTGTTTTTGTGTATACCCATCTTTTTTATTAATATAAATATATTTATGCATTGAATATATACATGGTGAACAAACATTTATTTACAATGATGGATTCCAATTATGAGAATGTCTTTTTGTTCCATCAGCTATATTTTCCCTTAATCTATTCCTTATATAATTTTCATATATTTTAATACTATTCTACCACTCCATTTATATACTTCTAACTCTCTAGTAGCACTAGAAATATTCAATTAATATTTTTAGCTTATTTATCGATGCTGCATAGAAAGAATAAATTTGATTTTTTTTGGTTAGTTATAATATCCTTTTGGAAACATATTAGGGGGATTATATTCATGGATATAAAAGCATACATATTTGATGTGTTAGGGGAAATTTTGGTATATTTATCCTACTAAACATGTTTATATTTAGACATAAAACATTAATTTGCTGAAAAATTTCATTACTAAATTTCAATTCATCTAGACTTTTCTTTAACATTATAATGATCATATTATCAGCTAAATTGAGGATAATTACTTGATCATCATGATAATTATATTATTATCCTTGGATATATAAAAATAAAAATAAAAATTATTTTATGCATCATTCATTTTATTAATATTGGATGTTCAAATGTGTTTTGGTTCTATATTTACTAGTCTCACATCAATATTAAGACACATCATATCAAGGGAGTTCATCTCATCATCAATTTTAATATAACTATCTTCCCATAGTATTTATAAATTCATTATTTTTCCTTTACAAACATTTCTTGAATCTCATTAATATTTGGTAATATTGTTTTTTATTTTTATTAACATCCATTTGGGAATCATTAAATGTTATAGAAGTGTACTATAGTTTCTATGTTCATGGATTACTATAATAAAATATAATTTTAGGAACTATATCACCAAAATAACAATATTAATTATTCTTCTACATGGTAAAATTAATTATTAAAATGTGATATTAATTTTTCTTTCCCCCCCAAAATTTCTGTGAGAGAAATTCACATTTGTTGCATCTTACTCGGTGTATTATCTATTTAATCCACATCCCATTCAATCTGTTCCATTTCTTCTAGAATATCATATATAATACTAAATATAAATGTTTTCACTTCTTTTGGAACATTACACAAATGATCTTTAACATTAGAGTATATTCTATTAGTTTTATTTCAGGTCATAACATCCTTATGTTGCAATATATATTAACATTTCATCTTGACCAGATAATTTCAAACCGATTTAGTATATCAGTAATGGGAACTTTTATAATATTCAAATAGTGGAAGATCCTTATTTTGTAGGATAATATTATCAGAATAATTTATATATTTTTAATTTTTTTCACTAGTATTTTTTTCAAGATATTAATTGTATTTTAAATGTGGTTAGATATTGATATTTCTATATAAGTCGTATGAGTATCCTACTAAAATATGAAAAATTTATGAATCTATAAAAATATAAAAAAAATCAATCTAATGAATGGAAATTGGGAATAGATTATATAACAATTAAAAAATATTTTGGTGTGATTATATAGATATGGTGATCATGAATTAGTGACCTATTTAATGTTATAAATTTATCATTTCGAATCATCATCATTGATAATTTTGGATATTCATCCACACATAGTTTTTTCACTAAATATTATTTAGATATTTACACAATTTTTGGAAAAAAATATAGTGATTTTCTACAATTATCATCAATTATTACTCATTTTATTTGTTCGTCAGATAACACAACCATGGATTACATCAAGAGTAATTTAGGTAGTTACAGAACACAATATCCGATAATTATCATATTACATCCAATAATGTGGTACAAAAAACCTATTAGGGGTTATTAATCACTATCACACACTTACCTGTTTCCCAGTAGATATTCTGGCCTCCTTTTTCTTCAAACTACAACTAATCCTACCAGAATTATACACATAATTAATTTATCCTTTCAATGAACAAACTATTAGGTATATAGTTTATCCACAATTAGGATATAAATTTTTTTATCCATATTCTTATTATTAAAATATTTATACTGATTTTAATTTATATACTTATATAATATAGCTCTATCATATTCTTTATTTTCATTCTTCATCTTCTTCTACATCAAATATATTTATCATTAGTTGCAATATCATAAAATCCAACTAATTATTTTATTGTTAATATCTGTTACTTTAATATATGTGAAAATTATCCCTAAACATTTTCTCTTTATACTCATTCATAATGTAATGAATGAATATTATTGGGTTTCTAATTTTTTTAAAGAAATACAATGAATTTTATTTTCTCAATCTCGAGAATATGTATTCTATTAAATCATAAAAAAAATATAATTTAAATTCATTTCCAATTATACAATTATATTTTTATAATGGTTTGAGTCTTTCCTTCCTCATGTTACATATGAATATAATATTATTATCTTAATTCTCATAATCCATAATTTACAAATATTAGGAAAATGACATCCCAATGTGTGGTTATCGATGCAATATGATGGGTTTTTTTCTTTTTATGTCAATAAACTATCAACAGATATAATATTTAATTATATTCTACATAATTAATCGTTATTTTCATCCTAGAAAAAAAAGAATTCTTAATTTATTATTATATTTCTATGATATTTCATTCTACAATTCTTAAATTATTCGATAATTTTTTTAAAATAATATTTTGAACATGTTTAAAAAAAATAAAACTATATTATTTTCTTTTAAAAATATTCACTTTTTTACTTGTTTAATTGAAAATTATTAATTTTATCTGTTATGTAGAGCCATACAGTTATTATAATCCTTTTTAATATTTTAGATAATCCCTATACTGTCATGCATTTTCCATATCCTAGAAATTTAAAATGTGGTTTTCTTAAAAAACCTAAAAAATATAGTAAAATGACCTAATTATTTGGTGTATTCTATATATGTTAACATAAATAATATTTTTTAATCCTCCATTAATTCTACGATGTTTTATTATTCAATCAATACTTCAAAAAATATGAATATTTTTGTTGAAAAATAGTATGTTATCATTATGGAAATTATGAAAGTATTTACTGGCTTTAATAGTTTATAAATATATAAACCATTATGTAAATTAAAAATCTATTCATTCATAACACAAATCATCTCAATGAGATATAATTTCTTCAAATGAACATAGTATCATCTTTATGGATTTTTAAATTTTTCAAACCTGTCTTTCAAAAATTATATTCATATAGATGGTATCTCACACCATTAACTATAATTTTTATAAATCATTGTTAATTATATTATCACATTATAAACTTAAATCATATAAACTCCTATAATGATATTATTCAAAATAATCCCCCTTTAATCTTCCCTAAAATATGAATATAATATCCTTAGCCATCACATATAAGTACTATGATATTTATTATTACTACACTAATGTAGAAGCATTGAATCCTTTTACCATATATGAACAGGAATAAAATTAATTATAAATTTATCATAAATTGAATATACTTCACTTTTTTGGGATTCATCTTACATTTCTCTCTCTCTCTTACACTTTAAAATTTCATCTAACTCACACTCATTAACTCTCAAAATTATATCACATTTGAATTCTATTAATAATATTCAGAAACCGACAACATATATTGGCTCCCAAAATTATCATATTATTTTTATCCATTCGATCATCATATCATATATATTCACCATTAATTTTATCAATATATTTTAATTTTAAAAATTCAGTGGTATTTGTAGAACATATAAAGCTACATGAATAAATCTCAAGAATATACACATTCAAAGAGACAATTGTGTGGTGAGAGAAATTCATTGATTTTTTTTTGTTTTATCCCTCTGATAACATATATAATATTTGTCCAACAAGCCTGTACCCAAGTTGTACAGGCTGCTGATTGGCATCCAAAAGACCCGAGTTCAAATCCGGACAGGGATGAATTTTCGGGTACTGTTGCAGGGGACTGTAGGGGGGCACTGTAGCATCGGTTGAACTGTAGCGGCAGAGGAACTATTGTAGGATACTGTAGTGGTGGCTGGTACTGTAGTAGGTATTGTAGCTGCGCGAGTACTGTAGCAGTACTATTCACTGAGGGGTCCTTTCGGAAAAAATGGGCTTTCAAGCATTGTATTCAGGCCATTTGGCCTTGGGACTTCGGGATATGTATTGGGTCTCCCTCTACCCTCTAAAGAGGTTTTCGAATTAATAATAAATTAAGGCTTCGGTCCCAACCATTAAAAACACTATATATAAGATTTGGAAAATATGACCCAAATCAATACAGTATATTTTGTCCACTACCTATTATAGTTCTACAGATAATAACATATGCAATTATCCAAAATTCATTAGTGAATAAAATCATCCACATAGAAAATAAATGGTTATAATTGATTACTCATGGTTTGGTAAGGTCATTATCTTTCATTCATATCCATTGAACTTCAATATATTTATATTTTAATTATTTTGGTTGAAATCTATGATTGATTCCAAAATAAAATCCATTTTAATTTAATGAATTGATATTACTGAAAACAAAAAACAATAGTACAATTTATCTACAACATAATTTTGACCCTCCTAATGCAATATTTTCTAAGTTAAAACCCATGGTATAATCCTTTTCAACACTATTAAATATTTGAATAAACTTTAAACAACATCAAACACCACACAACAAATAAAAACATCCAAAATAAATATAAATCACTCTGAACACTTGAAAAACACTACCAAAATCAATAAAATCATAGAATATTTGAAAATAATAAGTACATTGAATATAAAAGAAACGTATTTATCAATATGTAATATTTTGAACATGGTTTGTGTTTTAATTTTTATCAATAATAATTGATATATACTTATTTTTAGAATGAAATATTAGATGAATTTTTTATTATCCATGAATTTGTATTTATAGGAAAATGAGTAATGTACCCTTGGGTTGTATATATCATTGAAAAAGAACACTTCCAATCAATGTGAAAATAATATATAAAATTATTTGATTAGTTATATTATATGTGATTTATTAAATTACTAAAAATGTGGAACAGATTTATTTGGATTTTAATAGAGTATAAATATTGGTGAATATTATGCCCTAGTAAAGATTATTAAATGTGGTGGAAGAAATATTGTTGGTGCAAAAATGTCCAGAATTTCGATTAAATAGACAGTAGGAAAAAATATTAACTCATTCATTGAGTTTGATGAATAATTTTTAGTTATATAAGGAATTTTATAATTCATGTAAATATTAATATTTCATTGGAAATTAATTCTTATATATAAATTATTGAAAGATTTTATGAAATTATAGAATTTATTGGACTTCATTTATGAATATGTTTTGAGTTAATCAAATTTATATATATTATAAATTCTGTTGAAAAGTGTAGTTAAAAATTTAATGAAATATAGATAGTTTTATATGTTATTTTGAGACATTTTGATTTTAATTTATGTGGAGGAATATGTTTTGAGTAGTGATAATAATTCTATAGTTATATTATAGATGTTTCTTTTTGAGAATTTGAGTTTTCATTGATTAGTAGGAATAGACCTGAAATTTTGTGCTTATGTATGATTAACATCATTGAATCAGAGAATAATGTAGAATAAAAAATCACAACTTGATACTAATCATATAAATATTGAGCTATGAAAATTTAAATATATCTAAATTGATCTATTTTATAGTAATACAATATATAATAATCTAAAATAGGAAATCGTTAGTGAGAAAAATTTTTATAATAATTTCTCAGTGTTGTATACGATGTTTTAATGGATAATAAATAAGAGTTTTAGATCTAACTAAATTCATTAATATATTTTTTTTGGTATGTATATACCATAAAATAAGGACAAATTATAATAGAATATGAAGATATAAATATATTAAGGATTAACTCTATGAATTGAATATACTATGTTATATCTACTAGGTGATTCGTTATATGTTTCAATTGATACATAATGTTTTTTAGATTATATGAAGGACATAATTACAAATTCATAGGATATAGCCCTATTTTTTAGGACAAAATTTCAAAAAGATCACTGACTGTGACCTTCCTTGAAGGTGATGATCCATTTATGATACCCCAATCCTAACTCTTGTAGGTTATGAGTTAGTTAAATGTGATAATTAAGAATTTCACACACATGAGACACCTTATCCTATGTTACCTTTAATTTTTATGAACCATAGTTTGCTCATCCTAAATATTTTCCTCCTATTCTTGGTTCACCCAAGACTCCATTTAAAGTTCTATTATGAACATAATACATCACATATATTAGTAGATAACATGTATTGTTTTGTATAAGAATAAATATTATAGCATCCCAGAATCCCCAAACATAAATAATTATTGGGGTAATCATCTCATCATCATAAAGACATGTCAATAATAATATTACAAATGACAATAATAAAAAATATATAAATAAGATAGTCGCTTTTTGTTAGGTTAACCTCACTACTACACATCCAGCCTAGGATTATGCTCAATGTTTCAAGGTAACACTTTTCGGGGGGAACACAAATCATGAGATTGATAACGCTGATGGTGCACATCCATTAGACCATTTTCAATATATCTATCCTTGAATAACTACATGAAGAAACTCCAAATATATTGATACATAGATAGAGGATCACATCCATTCACTTTTGGATATAATAGATCCTATTTCATATAACCTGACATGTGGGATATCAACCCATGGGTATGCAGTCACACTAATTAATAAAACCATAGATAGGGAAGAAGATAATATATAGGTCCCCTCCTTAGTAAAGTTAGAGGGACTCTTGAAACATGACCTGAAACTGATCCTATAATGAGGTTGATGTCCTTCACTAAGAATTTTATTCTGGACTATATCCTCTTCTTGTTAAAGGAAGGGAGTACTTCTTATGTAAAATGGTCAACTATGAAGATAAAAATTTTATAAAATAATGCAAGAGAATGTACATAACACAAACATGGAAATCACAATGTGTATTGCCTTCCTCATGTCTTAATATTTTCTTTAGTCCATGCCCATGTACTTTGGGAGGTGCCAATGTACATTGGTCAGGCCAATGTATGTAGTTATTCAATGGAAATATTTTTTTCATGTATATTGTATAAGATCATTTGTACTTATCCATATATGTTATAGTTCAACGTAATGGAAAGTAACAAGCAATGAGGGACATGGGGTGTGGTAAGACCTAGAAACAAAGGAATATATTGTTTTCACTCTAATCATAGCCACTAGAACTAGTGTACAAAATAACATGGGTTCTTTATACTCGATGTTGTATCTTTAATATTTTAATAAAACCCTATAATTCATAATATATTATCATAAAACACCTCTAATGATTCGATCTAGGCTTGAAATAACCCATAGAATATAGATCTAACATTGACCAAGAATTTCTATCACTAATTGATAGATTCCAATCTCGAAATCAACTAAGAAAATAACTTCTTTCATGACACGTCATCAGATTGGCTAAAACTAAAAATTTGAACTCCTAATACAACACCAAAATATCCCTTGATAATCATTATTCCATGATCGTGAACTCAATCTCAAACTCTCAAATGGGTAAATAATATATTTCACCACATATTTAATATACGATGATCAGTTGTATTGTTTTTATTGAACCACCGGCCTAATGGGATACAGATGATAGCCACATAATGAAATTGGAGAGAAAATCACAATTTATATTTTTTTGGAGTAAACAATTTTCATTTTTTTGGTTGGACTTCATTTTATTATAGGGAAAGTGATGGTTGAAAAATAAAATAAAAAATCTATGATGAAATATCAATTACTATATCCATTAATATAATTAAACAAAAAAAATTAAAATTCTATCCACAAATAGATCTAGTTAGTTTAATTGATTCAAATTTTATATAGGATAATAAAATCAGATTTATCAAAATAAAAAAAATTATACCTGATTGTAAAATTTATAAATGAGGAATAATGTTTCCATATATCTATTGTAATAAATATTAATGGGGGAATTTAGAAAACTATTTTCTAATGCATGATTCATTGACATTAATATAATAAAACCCCCAACAACTACTCTCTTGATCTCTTGGGTGATGTAGATAACTGTAGTTATTTTTCATAAGTTTTATTTTATAAGAGTGTATTAGGTTTTCTTTAATTAATGTACAAGAGGGAAATAAATGGTTTTATTTATTTATTAATATTCCCATGATGGATCTAAAAGAAAACAGCTATCACGTGCAATTTTTTTTTCATTCATAAGACATGACCCATGTTTGGTATTTAATATACATCTCTTATTTCCTATCAAATTCCCTATTTAGTTATTATTTTATTTTTTCATAAAAATTATATTTATGAGAGTTAAATTTTTAAATATTTATATTATATCAATCCCCAGAACCTCATGCTTACTCAACACCTGGATCTCAAATTATACTCTTTAGTATTCCTAATCATTAAAATGAAATACTAGAATCATTAAATTCTAATCATCTTATGGGATTTTACCAAAACAAAATTCTACTAAAATAGATTGCACAACTGTATTCGAATCTGTTTCCCTCACTCCTTGGTGTACTCTAAAAGTTTCACATCTAATTACTAGAAAAAAAATGGGAATCACTCTCCCATAGAGGAAATTATCATTTTTATGCTCTACCTTTTCCATGTTAATTACAATGATTGATAAATTGTAGGTGTTCATCACATGTATTTTGATAACATGTGATGAACTGTGAGGTTTCCTCCTCAACATTGACATGTGGAAGAGGTCTTGTACCTGGTATGACTATGGCAGTAGGTCTATGTGGTAAACCACCTCATCAACCTTGTGTAGTATCTGAAAAGAGAAAATTAATATCATAGACAAATTTATAAACCAACATAATCTTTTTAACCATTAAAAATGTGAAACCTCTAGGTACACATACTCTCCCTCATGAAACTCTAAATTCCCCTATCCCTTATTTTCAAAAGATTTATGCTGGATATGTCAACTATTTTATCGAATCATCTATTATATAAATCATATCTATTATCTCTCACACCAACACTGGTCTCGTGAGTTCTAACACTCATCGGTCATGCCAACGGAGTTTTGGCTTCAAAGGTATTCAGTACGAGGAATATAATAGTTTCATACCGATGGTAGGATGATAGATGTTATTTTATGAAAACTGGACCAAGGGTAGGTGATCCTCCAAACTCTAACATATGTCTAACATGAAATCCCACAAAATTTCTTCTTGAACGTGAATGGTCATCTTGGTATGACTATCTATAAGGGGTGAAATGCAATGATAAATGGCATCTGAGAGCCAAAATCCTTATTATATCCAATCCATAATGGGAATGTCAATTTGGAATCACTATATGAAATTTTAGTTGAGCGGACTCCATGGTTCCATACTATCTTCTATGAATAGAGGCATCCAAATATCTCTACTAAACAATATTCTTGGATGGATAAGATGTGGGATGATATTATGAGTCCGCATATCATCACCCAGAGAGAATTTTGTTCTATAGATGGTTGT
The DNA here is from genome assembly GCA_963277665.1 of Viscum album. NCBI lineage: Eukaryota > Viridiplantae > Streptophyta > Magnoliopsida > Santalales > Viscaceae > Viscum > Viscum album. The sequence goes on along the minus strand of OY728129.1, from coordinate 578,948,092 downwards.
GGGATCCCCATAATTAAGTCCATAAGGATAATATCTCACTTATATTCCATCATGAAAAATGCTCATGAAAATTATAACTTGATATGGTGCTTATCCTTCAACTACTGAAGTGTGAGGAAGCAATAGAAAAACTCCTCGACACACTACTCCATCCCTGATCACTAGAAATAATGATTATTTTTCTAGTAAATCTTCACCAAAATTTTATGTACCACTAAGGGGTTGTATGGAACTCCCTCAGAACCACCTCATGAAACATTACTTGTATAATCATCTTCCCTATAAAAATGATGACATTATCCCCACATTTAGAGAATTTATCTATAGTGGTCCAATGGAAAATAAAATAGAAAGTGATCCAAATTAGTATATACCTATTGATACTACCTATCGTAATGTATAAGTAGTCATGTAACATCCATTGACCATAGATAGGCAACACTATTTTCTACCACTATGTACAATTATAATGAGACATATTCTCTCATTCATCACTCCCAAATAATGAAAAAAACCTCCTTCTAAGAGTATCATCCACCACGTAACGATAAATAAGAGTATAGAATGTCACAAAAAAATAATTATAGATTAATAATATTCATTAACCCTATCTCAAGTTGAGTCCCTTCTTTGAAATGTTATCCTTGACACTCTTATGGTTGGAATCGATGATAAACCACTCACCCATAACATACTGTGGCCACAAGTTTTGTGACAATAAAACAACTACATGATCTAAATCATTGTTTATGTAGATCTAAAATGTGGTCTTAACTTTAAGGACCCATAAGGTAATCAATTATTTCCAATACATTAACACGTTGAAAATTTCTAGGAGGAATAATAGAGTATTTCATACTCTATACCCTCCTCTATAACTATCATGGTGGGGGGGTAATAACCCTTATTTATGTTCCCAAAATGATTAATCTAACCTATACATAAACATATGAGGAATCCATTTTGGGTCAATGCATCCAAGGTTAAAAGAATTCTAGATAACTAAATCATGATTCTTTGATAGTAACCTAACAAACCAAGGAATAATTATAACACAATCATGTATTTGGGTGGATCCAAAAATAGAAATTCATCAACCATTATTTGTACTATTACAACTCAAATATATGAGATGACATATTATATGAAGTAGAACACTAGAATCTAGAACTCATAATTGTTTATCTCTCATAATTGTTGTTCATATAATGTATATTCTGGACCATCTCATGTGTACTGCCTGCTCCTCCTTGGTCATCGAGTACCACAATATCTCATCGATATAGAATACCTCATACAAATTTGATATGGGATCAAATTTCCAATCATGAATCCCATCAACATAATTAAGGAATAAAAAAATAAGACTTCAATCACTATGTATTCATTTTTACCATAGTGACATCAGAACGTCCACATTAGAATACCACCATCTTGAACTCATATATTGTCATTTCTTGATCTAAGGTAAATATTCAAGAACATTTTTCCCATATCAAAATGTTGTGGATATCATCAGATACTGATAGTATATAATTATTCATCAGATTCACCTAGTTTTGGGGATGTAAATCTATACATAACCTCATGTTCATGACCACTTTTTATTTAAAAAATTTTAGGCTACCTAGGGTGAAAAAATGTTTCTAACACAAACCACCCTTTGAAAATTCCTTTGTTATACCATCAGGTTAGGAATATCCAAAGGAGTTATTATATATACTAGTGTATCAATAAGATAAATCCTTGTGTTAATTTATATGTGGAACACAATCTTCTAGTTTAAGGGAAATTATGTCATTTCCTCTAAGTAGGGGTCCTCAGGATCCACTACTACAATATAAAATGATAGTTTATAACATCTTCTTTTCATAGGTTAACACTAGGACGAATTTTTTTAATCATATATATACTCTTTTCTATGAGTCTATCCAACATTCGCTAAGTTTCTTTCCCACTGATGAAAGAAATCAATGTCTCTTCCATTTAGAAAAAACACATCCCCTGCCTAAAATAATGAATATATAAATAAACTATGCATTGCTAGTCTATACATGTATAACACCATAAGAACTCATGATGAATTCAAATAGGTCCCATATGGTGACATCCCCTTCAAGATTTAAGTGAAACTATCAAAATACCTGTGTAATCATTGAATATCTTCATGTAGGAGTCTCTAATTCCGTTGGATTACCCAGCAGTTCAACTAGAATCTCTAGGTCTCAAGAACGAGAATTATTAAGAAACTTATATATCATACATATATCTATTAGTACATTAACTTTTTTTTAATAAAAATATATCATACATATATCCATTCTTGGAGTCTTTGGTTTGTAGGCATCTAATTCCTGTATGTATCATCATCCCTAACCACCATCTATTAAATCCTTGCATAGACTATGTGGAGGTGATAATTATGATAGATTAAATCATCCTCCACCTCCTATTACTCAACAACACCCTCTACTACGTCCATTGTGATTTGTGATACCCTACTCAAACCAATGCCTCTTCCTGGGTGGTATAGTGGCCCTACATTAACATAAATGGATATTACATCCTCTTTTAGGAATATGCAGCACATTAGAAAAGTAAATTCAAAAGGACCATAATATTTTAGTGTCTTAGGAATCATGGAAAAAATATTATATTCTGGTAAAATATAATAAATGATTCACAAAACATATAACCCTTTAGCACATCTACTTAAAACCATTCATCATAACCTAGGGAAAAAACATAATAAAAGGTTGAGATATAATGGTTTATAATGGTAAATAAATAAAATGTATTAGAATAATGTTAGCATAAGGGTACAAGTACTTGAGAAAAACATTTGAAGATCATACCAATAATATAAATGTTTTAAAACACGAGACATAGAATAATGACTGGAAGTTAATAATGCCTGAATTATATTATTATCAAGAACATGAACCCTGTGATCATATCATAGAAATAGGACATAAGATTTTTGGAAAATAGATAAACATGTAATATCATTCCTTATAAGTCTTGGATCATTGCAAAAAAATGTATCACAAAACATCATAGGAATTATACCCATTCAAAAGGACACACCAACATCCCCACTCATAGTCTATAAATTATAAGGGATCTGGTTTCCCCATACTCCCATACTAGACCAGGTTTCCACATTATCTAATAGTGGAGCGGGTTTCCCCATCATCCTATAATTGATTGGGTTTCCCTAAATTCCTATAGTGAATCATGTGTCATTGTCTCCCATTGTAGATTGGATTTTCCAATCATCCTGTAGTGGAATAAGATTTCCCATCTCTCCATAGTGGATTGAGTTTCTCCTTGTTCTATAGTTGATTAAGCCCATTTACATGATTCCCATCACTATATCATGAGATTTAATCTTTACCCAATTCATTGTATTGAGATATAGGTCACACACATCTCATAATAAATCCATTCATACATATTCCATAATATAATAAACCTGTCATCATATTATTACCCATTAAAAGGGATGGGTTTTGTAAACATATTATCATAACCCATGAAAAGAAATTAGTTTCATAAACTTTTATCATATCATTACCAAGGGAAAAGATATAGGTTCTATAATAATTTTATCAAATATAAACTCTTGAAATGAAATGAGTTTCCAAAATATTATAACTCAAGGAAGTGGAATGTTTGTCATTAACATAGTTATATCTAAACATAAACCATTCAAGAATGAATAAGAATGAAATTCTTAGATCGTATCCCCACTAAATAACATACTATACAAAATTATTACATATTATATAGAAAATGATTTTCGAAAGACCACATGGATCATTTATTATGTTAAATATCAATTCTTCGAAATTATTTTTAATAAAACCATATCAAAAAACATTTAATTATAAATAATTATTTACCATTTAATTTAAAACATTTCAAGAGAAAAAAAATCTTTTATACATTTAAAATCGTTTTTTAAAACATAAAACATTATGAAAACCATTTCATTTAAATATAATATTCAAATAATATAATGAAATATAGAATACTATTAAAAATATTTTTAAATTTAAAATATTTTTTAAACCAATTTTCTTTGAAAGTATCCTTGAGAACATCTAATAGAAAACATGGAAAATTATTTAAAATTGTTATTGATTCAGAAATTTTTATAAAACCTTTATATTTGAAAAATATATTTAAAACAAATTAATTATTAGAATATTATGGATTTTTTTCATAAAAATAATTCTTTAGAACTTTCATCGGAAGATTAAAAGGAAGGATGGTCATGACAGTGGAAAAAATTGTATGTGTAGAACATTTTTTTGTGTTGTAAATGTTTAGAAAAGATCCATGATTTAAAAATTACAAGAATATTCATTTTAAAACTATTTTGTAATAGGTTAAAACATGGGTAAATATTCCCCTTAATCAATGTTGGATAATAGTAAAACTATTCTTAAAACATTTTTCTAGAAAGCACTATTATGAATGAACACATATTTATGACTGAAAAGAGAAATAAAGTCAGATTTCCATTAATATTTTTCATAATTATATTAATTTCCAAAAAATTTAACATGGTACTAATGCATGAAGATATAATGGATAAACATTGGATAAAAAATTCACGATTTTTCTTGGAGTTTGGTTCATAATATTTCATCAGGGGACTCATAATCATAAAAATCATAAAAAATAATAATATTGTACTAATAAACGGTGACCACTTTGGAAACGTAAAATCATACTACTCATGAAAGAATAAAATTCCATGAAAATTATAATATCATGAAAATAAGGATATTCATAATATAACATGTCAATTGTTAGTATATACATCATATTTAATAATATAGGTTCATAACATGGTGTGTATCTCAAAGAAGTAAAATGGAGGAAAATTTAATTTTTCAATTTAGTAACTTTTGAAAAAATAACCACATGAAAATATGATAAAATAATGGTTATTTAAATTCCAAAAACATTAAATATAATAATCATTGAATTTTTTATTGGTAACTATGTACACCACACAAATTAAATGATAGGTGAATAAGGTATAAGTCTCACATAAATAAATGTGAGATGAGGAAACCCTTACTACTTCAGTAACATTATAATCGTCATCACCACAAATTTATAACACCATGTATATTATTTGAATAATTAAATATATTAAATGGATGATATAACATTTCATTGAGTATTATACATATCACACAAAATAAGTGAGTGTTTAATATGGATTGTATCTTATTTAAATAAAAAGTGAGTTAAAATTCTTTAACCTTATATCTTGACTTTCCATGTAAATATTAACACCTCCATTTAATAAATATAATCTTATTAGAAATATAACAAATAACCATATTAAAAATTATAATACCATATAGGATTCACTTTTGGCTTTATATTACCCAGTTATTAAAAATTCTATGTTAATGTAATGTTTTGGGTAATAACCATATTGATTGTTGTTGGTTTTTTGACTTATTATTCTTTATCCCAATATTTTTATAACTATATACTTATTTATATAATGTAAAAGATCATTTATATATCATATATATTCATTATATTAATTTTTATTATATTATATAAAATATATATAAGGAATGGAATACACCATTCACGGATAAAGATGGTCGTATGTACGCATGAACTTGGTTAAAAATTTTATAGTATTGAAAGAAACATAAATGAAATACATATATATATTTAATATCATTAATTTAGTATTATAATTATATATATATCATATATGTTTACTAAAAAATCCTTAATATATTCCATGTAATTAGTGAACAAATCACATCGATTAGGGGTGGCGATATTTCACACATCTATAAAAAAGTTGTTGTATATAAAAAAAGTAAATCATGTATAAATTGTTGGTATAATAATTAAATAAGACTAAATACATACAAAAATCCTATATATAATATAAAAACACATTTTTCATCATTATTCCTGACATTGAGAGGTTTTAATGTAAAAATGATCAACATTGGTTTGTGAGGTGGTAGGTCTCCATGAACAAGAATATTAAGTCTATTTCCCATTGGATGGAAGTTTTTGTAAGTGTAGGTAGAAACCATATAATAAAAAATATATTTATATTTAATATAATTATGATTTTATATAATAGTAAATTAAGTGGAATTTTTTTATTGTGAATGGAAATAAAACAAAGGTGCTAGAGGATGGATGTTACATATTCATTGGTTAAATCTTTTTGGTTTAAACCATAGGGTGTCCTTGGATGGATTTATTCCCAAAGGGATTATTTTAGGAGGAAGGTATGATTTATTTTTGGATATTTATTATGAATTTTGTTTTAATAAATAGCCTGAGTGGTGCAAAAAGAGGGGGTAAGGGATGCCTTTATAATTGCAGAAAAGGACACATTGGGAAATATTCAAAAAGATTAAATTATACCCATGGTTTACATGTTGAAAAGGGGATAAAATGAATCATTAAAGATCCTTATAGGTGTAATTTTAGAAATAACTCCAAAAAAATTTAGGCATTTTTAGGGACATATGTACACCGTATTTTTTATGTTTAGTCATTAATTAGGCTAATTTTTACCTTATTCACTGTAATTGATTTTAATCACCTTCACTAATATTTTTTATAAATAAAACTAATTTGACCATATTTGATATTATATATTATTATTGTTCCAAATATGTTTTCTATTTTATCAAATTATAATCACATAAGTGAAACAAATTATTTTAAATTTAATTCTTCAGATGGGTCAAGACAATGATATTTTTAATAATAATTTTTACAACATTGGAATGTTTCGATTTGCCATTTCAATTGGATTTTTTAATTACCTAAATTGTACTAATTGATGTAAAATTATTCTCCATACATTTTAAAACCAAATTAATAAATAATTTAACTATTTAAATATATTATATAAAGAAGTAGTTTTGAATTAAAATTCATTGTTATTCAGAATTAATCAAAAATGATACTTCATTGAATAATATTACAAATTTACTCCAAAAAATTAATATGATACGAATTCAAAAATTATCTCTATTTGATCTAATAAGAAATCATAATATTTTAAAAATAATATTTAAAATGGAATCCACATTAAAAGGGTGTCAAAATTACTTTTTCAATGAATACATGTTTTTTACAGATAAAATAGTATTTATCATAATATTATACCTATAAAATCTATTTGATGTGTATCGAACAAAATTTACTGAATATATAATATATAGATTGTATTGATAAAATTAACCAAATGTTTGATGACAAAATGTTTTATCCATGGAAATGATGTTTTTATAAATGTGTCATATTATCACATGAAATCACATCATAACGAACAAATAAATGTTATTTTACCTTTATAAATAATTTTGACACATCTGTGTCTAGAATTATGAAAATCTATCACACATGGTTTTGATCAGTAATATATTTGGAGTCTGATAAAAAGATCTTATTTTTTGATGAATAGTATCAAATCCTCATGAATAGAAATGTTAACCTTATGAATAATAAATAACATAATAAATGGTATCTCTACCTATGATAGTATATAAATAAGATTCATGTTGGAGTATGATATGCCTAATCTTGGGATATGAAAATAAGTATTTTAAAATTGTTGTTTTTTGAGTAAATTGTTATTTTAATTAAATATTAAATTAATCCCAATTGAAAAATTATTTTTGGAAAATGGAATTCATTTTTGGATTCTAGACATCTAATAATGTTTAGGGTGATTTTGTTGGGATTTTTTTAAAATACATGAATTTTTTATGAATAGTAAAATATGATAATTTACTATAAATGCTAAATAATGGATTTATATATTCATTGATGATGATCTAGTGATGTAAGCCAATTTTTTTTTTATATAACATGAATTTATGAATATTCTAGGTCATGGAATACTCACTATTTCTTTCCTGATGAAGAAATAATAAATTAATTATTATAATATTTTGAAAACCCTTCCCCCCTCTCCACTAAAAATACCACTTATCCTTACCTATTTGTTCCCCTCCTCTCAAGCCTTGATCCTTGTCAATATTATACCCAAATCTCTTTACATGATCCTTATGGATGTACAAAATTCCTTAGTCTTTTAAAAATACCAAATCCTCTCCCCTTAAGAGGCTCTCAAAAGAGATAAACTCAAAAGATAAAATCCACTTTCCAATTCTTATTTCTTTAATCGATTTGCTTCATCCAGAAGGTATGATATCTCTAGAAACATACATGTACTGAAATGATAAAAATACTAATGGTATATGTTTATAATCATCTCTCCTTTCCCCAATTTTTATTTTAAATAAATTAAAACACTTTTTTAGATGTTTTAATTTAGAAAAATCAAGGATGACATGTTATCAATTTCCATTATCATCTTTAATTATGGTCATGAAACCATATTCCTGGTTGAACTCAAGCATATAATATTTTTTCTCTCATATTTGGTTCTCTATTTTTTTTGGTAAACATGGTTTTAGTTTACAAAAAAAATGTGTTCTTTGTAGTCAAAACTGCCAATTAAACCAAAATGTTGTCACTAATGTTTTATATAGTGATTCAAATTCTCTCTAAGTAACCAAATTAAATTTTCAACCCTATAACCTTATGAATGTTCCATAATAAAATATAACATTGATTCTAGATGAACACCTTAATCATACATCTTTATCCGAACATGAACATATCATTAAAAAACAATGAAACAAACGAACCCAAATAATGGAATTATACTTTATAAAGAATCAAAATGGTCTCAAATGAAGATAAAAAGGATAAACTAAATCAATTATATATGTTATTTTTATTGAATTATTAATTTTTAATCCTAAATTTTTTATTCAAGTAATTAATAATAAGTGGAGAACACCAACAGACTTAAGGTAAGGGATCCTCTTCATTTCAATTTTATTCAATATTGACCTCTATGCTATGATATTTTATATGAAATTCCTAATGATATGGTATGATTTAGAACCTCCCCAATACATTCTTCATGATGTATAAGTAATTAAAAACACATTTCTCTCTCCTGAAACCCTATTAAGTACACCAAATACCATGCTTATAATCTATAAGAAATTTTACACAAACCACATTTATTCCTTCGGGTTGCAATATCTTTCTTATTACCCAAGTGATGTTTTATTTTATTTTTATATAAAACATCTACATTGTGTTAATATGCTCTAATCCCATGTTTCAAGATACATCCTTCATTATCTTGTAGAGATATACATTCTTTTATTTGATTTCATCTTCAATACTTCCCCATAAGAAAACTAATTTTTAAGGAACATCCCAAATTATTAGCCAATTTTTAATGCACTATATCATCTGTTTTAAGCCACCATTGTAATTTTAAAATAGGTCTTTTTACTATGAAAACCTTCTTGGATCATTTATATTTTTAAAGAAATGATTGTTCTCTTTTTTATTTTAAAATGTCTTTAGTGTTTTCTTTAAGACCACACTTAAATGTTTTAATGATAAGAATTTATCAAATGCTCATATTAAAAGATTTCAATTCTGTTTTACATCCATTACCATGCTATATTACTATTTTTTATTAATTTCCATGTATGTTTTAATTTTTGTCTCTCATGGAAACTTTTATGATACTCCCATTCATTATTCTTTATGTAATGAATGTGATACACATTTCTCACCATGGGTTCCCTTACTTTTATATATGATTGATTATGTATAATTATTTATATGGAATGAAAATTCATGAACATGTTAAGATGGGTACACCCAGATAGCACTCTAATGCATTGGGTAATGTTAATTATCATGAGAAGTTATGTGTGACAGTCTGGGAGGCTATCCTTGGCATGTGCTACTATGGAAATCGATCATGGAGGTTAGCCCTGACTAATACTAAAGTGAAGTTTTATATTAGTGATACATTTATATGATTCCATGTTAATATGACTCAATGTTTATATTTTATGATTTTTCATTTTCTATACCTTTTGATTTTTAATGTCATGTTTTCTAACCCATGTTTTAAGGATTTATTCTTATTATTATTACCTTAGTGGGAATTTAGCTCATCCCTTTGTTCATGTTATCCCTGAGTTATCCTATAATGATGTATGAACATAATAAATTTTATATGATATTTATAAATACTGAATAAAAAAGTGTTATATTTAGTTTTATATTTTATATTTTATGTTCCTAGTGATCAGAGACACTGGAATCAAGATCCATGGCTTGTACACTGATTTATACATATGTTTAAAATCATGTAATGTATTATGTAAAAGGATAGGGGAGGTATATTTGGTATTAGAGGAAGGTATAGTTATTCATGGATATAAGTAATATAGAACTTTAGTAAGAACCTTATGGATGAAATGAAGAATAAGAAAATATAACTATTTTTTAAATATAGAATAAGTTGTTTATTTAGAAAATATGTCACTGTCTGGGTAGAAAACTATAGAGACGGCTTTGGAACAAATGTAAATATGAGTGAATACTCTTGAAAGGAGTTTTGGGCTTGACCCAGTGTATCCTAGTACACAACAATGGACATTGTTACACTTTGCATTCACACTGTCGGGGGATATGCATTGTTAAATTCAGGAACTTAGTACAAACCATTATTAAGGGAATAAAATAATTCCAAGAGAATATATGTTAAGAAATAGCTCAATGAAAACCCAGCTTTAAACATTAGAAATCAAAAGTTAGGATATACTTCTCCTTTTCAAGTTTACCTTTTTATGTTCAAAATATTCTATTGTGTGGTCAATAACTATGTATACATGCCCTCTAATTATACATTATTTTTCTTAGTTAAGGTCATGAAATAGAAAACACGTTCCAACAACTAATGTGATAGGAAATATGAATATTTCCCAAATGATATTCCATATATGATGGGATCAGGTGCTCAAAACATCATGAAAATAATTTTTCACTTCGTTAATGTAAAGAATTATAACTTGAATCATGTAGATCATCCTCATCCACCAAGGAGAGATAAAGTTTTTGTTGAATCCAACATGTGGAAAAGGCCTCCCATATTTAACAAATCTTTTTATCCTCTCCTTATGAAAAAGTTGATTAACTCCATTCAAAAGATATTCTCATTCCTCAAGTGATCAGAAGAAGATAATGTCATGATAGCGGTCTATCATTTTGATGTAGAAGCTGATAAATGGTGGAAATTAATTAGGAATACTAATTCTTAAGATTAAATTGATTCAATGGATTTTGAGAAATTCAAGTGGATGTTTTTCAATAAATATTTTTCCTCAAACCCTCCAACTCACGATGAAAAGAGTGTTCCACAGACTCAAGTAGAATGAAGATGAGTTTATTGGGGAATATGAAGAATACATTATAAGGATTTAAAAGTACTATTTTTCTTTTTCATGATCACTGAATGTAATGTGGATCACTTCTTTAGTGGGATATAGATGAGTATATGAATAAATTGGGTGATTTGAGAATTCAAAAATTATGAAGAGATTTTTTGTTGTTCCCTTAAGGTTAAAATGGAGATTGGAGACTCTTAGTGGTCTCATGGGCTCAGTGATAAGAAGTTGAAAATGCAGAACAACATTTGGGGATTAATAATAAAATCACATGATGGAATGAAACTCGAATATCTATCTTCTAAAAGTTGTAGGAATATGCATCCTGGGTACTTTCTAAAGGGAACCATAAATTACTTCAAATGTGGAAACTTTAGTCATCTTGCCAAGAAATAATGAAGGGATATGAAAAATCACACTAACTTTGAAGATGAAATAAAGGATCGGATCAATGATCAACCAGTGGTGCAATGTTACAAATTCAATGAGAATGGTAATTATGAAAACAATTTCTTGTAGCCAAGCATTGTTGGGGGAAATCAACAACAACTTCCAAGGAAACAAGGAAGGTTTAAAGCTATCACTACTACTAAGGTAAAGCTAGACAACGATGTTTTTACATGTATGCTAGTTATTCCTTCAACAACAACATACATATTATTTGATTCTAATCTTACAGAGTCTTTTAAATATTTGATGTTTATTAGAACCATTCAAACACCACCTCAAAATTTTGAGGATATATTTTATGTGATAATAATGAATGGGTGAATTTTTGGTACCGTGGTTTATAACTCCTCCATAATTAATTTTTGTGGAATGAACCACCTTGAAAATCAATTTATACATACTTTAGTAGAGTTTGATTCTATTCTTTGAATGGATTAGCTATCTTTATACAAAGAAAACATTAAATTTTGGGAATGGGGGATCACTATTCATATCCCAAAGAATCCTCTGATTCATTACAAGTGTAAGGAGGAAGATTAATCTCATTTAGAATCATTGTCTCATGTGTGGATATTAATTATTTATGGGAAAGCATGTCTAGCTTAAATTATTGGGAGATATGAGAGAATCATTCTTGTAGACATTCCCATCGTGAGGGATTACATTGATGTATTCCCTAAAGAGTTTATAGGACTTCCTCCTAAATGAGAGGTTGATATCTCAATTGAACATATACTTGGATCTCTGCCTATATAGATGAACCCTTACAGAATGGCCTCCGTAGAGCAAAAAGAGTTGAAGACACAGTTACAGGAGAATTTATATATGGGTTTTATACACCCGGGTGCTCGATCGTGGGGTATTCCAGTCCTCTTTGTCATGAAGAAGGACATATCAATGTTCCTTTTCATTTATTATCATGAGATCAATAAAATCATGGTGATGGAAATATATCCCCTTCCATGGATATATTACTTGTTCAATCATCATCATCAGGCTATTCATTTCTCTAAGGCGGACCTTCATATGGGATATAACCAATTAATGGTGAGAAAGAATGATATTCCCCAGACTACCTTTCGAATGAGTTATGGACACTATGAGTTAATAGTTATGACCTAATGACTCACAAATTCTCTAGAAGTTTTCATGGATTTAATGAATAGAGCCTTTAGAGATTACCTCTAAATTTTTCTAGTAGTATTTATTGTTGATATTAAGATATACACCAAGAGAAAGGTGGCACATTAAGAGAATTTGAGTAATATGTAAAAAATAGTGTGAAGGGAGAATCTGTATGAAACATACATTAAATGTGTGTTCTGAATAGAGGAAGTGTCATTCTTGGGGCATGTTTTCACCAGAAAAAAATATATGTGGACCATTCCAAGACAAAGGCAATTGAAGAGTGGCCAAGACCAAATTCTGTAACAGAGATCCATAAATTTTTGGGGTTAACCACTTATTATAGATGATTTTTGAAGAACATTTTACGATTGTAAATTTCAATGACCAAGCTGAAATGGAAGGGATTAGAGTTTGTTTTGACTCAATAATGTGAAGACTATTTTATGGTGTTTAAAAATAAACATATCACTACGCCAGTACTAACACTCCCAGCAAGTGTAGAACTCTTCATAGTGTAAATTGATGCTTCAAAGAAGGGATTTGGATTTTTTATGATGCAAAATGATGATGTGATAGAATACTTGTAACAACCAAAAATTTCATCAATGAAAATTCTTCTTGCTCAATTTAAATGTCTTCTTATGTTTATGTAAAAAGTATGCACGTATCTAGTTTTATGATATGGATTTTAAAATACTGGTAAAAATTGTGACCATTTCTAATATAGTCATTGAATAGTGATCACATGATTAGTATAAATTTAGATCTTTAAGAAATCCATTAATTTAGGGCTTTAACAAATCCTTTTTACTCAGAAATTGGAAGCTATAGTCTACTCCAATAAACTTTCCCTATATGAAGACCTTTTGTCAAATCTTAGAAAGGAGGTAGAGTCATTGGGCTTCAATCATGACCAATCCCAAGTCGATCTTGAATATGTTAAGAATGAGTGGAACTGCCTACAGTAGAACTAGAAGTTGATTGAGATTACCACTCGAGTGATGTTATCTGATCCACCCAAAGAGTCTATCAACATTACGCACCTTACCCTAAGGAATTATTTGGGTTTTTTAAGAGGTTATGTAACAAGACACCAACATTATGATTATGTACATTATTTTTATATATAATAAGGAATATACTTTCATTTTATTAATGTTACATTGTAAATATTTTTTAAAGCACAATAGTATTTATTAGTTAATGTTAATCTAATGAATCTATTTTGATAAATTAATGGATTTTTAAATTCATTAGTATTTTAATAAAATATTATTATTAGTTAAATACTTTTTATTAATAATAAATGCTAGTATAATTTTTATGAATACAGTTGTAATTTTTATTATGTTTTGAAAGCTATTTTTGTCAAAACCCATGAATTTTTGCTAAATGTTTGTTTTTTATATTAAAAGTGATAATTCACATATTTAAAATTTATTTGGATTAAATGAATATTATTTTTTGGAATCTGGGCATCAAAATTATCCAATAGTGAATTTTTTATTATTTTCTGAGACAATATAATTTTTTGGTAAAATTTAAATACAGTTTAAATATATAATCTGTTTTATGACATCATAATGTACCAATAGTGATCTAATTAAATACTATAAACATTATTCTCGAACAATATATTTTGTAACATTAAAATAATTTTATTTTAGGTTTGTTTGAATTATTATACAAAACCTTAGTGGACCCTCCAAGACTTATAAAACATTTTAGCTTTTAAATTGACTTTCTTGAGAGTGTTACTCACCTCCACATAAAAAACCCTATTATTTTAATAAGATAGGCCATTGTCCTTATAAAATATTGTTTTCTACACCCTTTTGGAAAAATCCATGGGAAACAAACATGGGCAAGTTTGTGGTTTTGATTAGTTTAATGTGTGGTGTCCTAAACCTAAATAATAAATAATTCCCTATCCTTTCATATATGTACCCACCCAAGATCCCACTTCCTTTTCACTCAATGCCTTTTTAGTTAAAACATACTCTTACATCCATTCACTATAATCCTCCCAAGGTATTCCAAGCTCCTAGGAAATCTCTCTAAACCCCCTCCCAAGCCTTTGGGATCACAGATCCATGGAAGGGATTATCACTTTACTCTTTTGATCCAAATTTCTTAAAATGGATATGCCCTTTTTATTTTCAATTATAAGTGATGGGGTATGATTTCACACCACCCCCATACTTCCCACATCATGTTTTAATGATAAAAGATACCATTTCTCTCTCATTAATTCCTCTCCTGTACACATTTTACCATAGCATCAAAGGTATCCACCTTTATACACATTTACTAATTGATTATAGAGTTTCATGTATGAATTTTTCCTTCCTTTATCATGAAGTAAATGATTATTTTTAATGAATCCATGTTTTATGATCCATGTGGGACACATGAAATAAAATTTTCAATAAGGGTACGCCCTGATAGCGCTCTAAAGTATTGGGTAAAGTATAGTATGATGATACATGGTGTGCAATAAGTGTTCAATCATGCTAATTCTAATGCAACAATGGATTACTAGTGCCTCATTTGCAATGAGGGTTTACTCTTTCTCTATGTTCAATGAGCCTTGACTCATTCAAATTCCATGTTAAGTGTTGTTTCCACACTTCCATGTTATGATTATCATGCTTTATCATGCCTTTATGTTCATGTTTCTCTTGTGATCCATTAATATGCATATTGTCTAACATGAATTGTATTCCTCATGTTATTCAATGATTCTTCACTTACAGTGATTTATATCTCAACCCTTTTCTTATGCATGTCCCCAGTTTTACCCATGCAATGCTAAGTACAAGGGAATGTAGTGGTCATGTAATGGACGTTTTCAACAAAGATGTGTTGTGCTTTATGTTCTATGTTATTATGTAATGATCATAAACCCCAAAGACAGTAGACCAATCGATGTTCTATGTTGTATCAAGTGAATTTTAGGTAATAAATCAGGTTTAAGTGTGTAATAAATTACAGGTTTGTTATGATACTCTTCAAGGAAGATGAAAATCCATGAGAAAAACTATTAAATACATGATCTGGTGTTGGAAGCTGTGATCTTTGTGTTCAAAATCATGCAACATCATCTCTGTGGGGAGAATTGTGAGATATATACTAATCACAAGAGACTCAAATATATATTCACACAGAAGGAGCATAATATGCGGAAAATAAGATGGATATATCTCATCAAGTATTATGACTACTGAATCTACTACCATACCAGTAAGGAAAATAAGTGGCAGATGCTCTATGTATAAAGGATCCCGCATCTTTATGAATGATGGGAATTGAAAATGATACAATATTCATATATTTTAAGAGGATGAACATGGGAATAATTATAGGATTAATATCATCAATACCTTTTCAATTCATTTGTCAAACATCCCTCACGGGTAAAATAATGGATGCTCAAAAAACGATGTGGAAATATAGAAAAGGGTGGATGTTATCCGAATTTAGAAATCCTACGATTTCAATGATTATAAGGATGTAGTTGTATTATTTGGGTCACAATTATGTGTAAAATCCAATCAAGAGATAAATATGAAGCTTTTGAATGAATCACATAGGTCGATTATTTATATTCAACTAGGGAGCATGAATATGTATCATGATCTTTGAAAAAACTGTTAGAGGTACAATATAAAAATGGAGATTGATGAATATACATCAACAAGCCTAGTATGGTAGTAGGTGAATGTGGAGATGAAAATGTCCAATGGTATGATGAAACCACTACCCGTACCAACATGGAAGTGGGATAAATCCACTATAGACTTTGTTACATGACTTCCAAGGAAATCTAGAGGAAACAATGATATATGGGTCATTGTGGGTCATCGTATGAATACATCTCCCTTTATCACAATTCAAGAGGAATTCTCAATGTATAAAATAGAATAAATATACTTCAAATATCTGGTAAGGATGCATGGAGGTACCACTATATATTATATCCTATTAGGATCTGAGAATCACCTAGATATTCTGAAAAAAAAAACTCCATCATTATATAAGCACTAAACTGAACATCAGTACAGACTATCATCCTCAAACTGATTTCCAATCTAAGAAAACTATTCCGACATTATAAGTTATATTCAGAGCATGTTCTACATACATCAATGGAAGATGAGACCAACAAATTCGATTGGCATAATTCTCTTACAAAAATAGATTCAACTTGAGCATCTGAATGGCACCATAGGAAGCAAATTATGGGAAAATGTGAAAAACACCAGTGTTTTGGGATGTTTTCGGTGAGCATAAGCTACTAGAACCTGAATTGGTCGACGAAATGGTAGAGAAGCTTAAAAACATTCAGCTATATACAAAAGCAGCCAATGTTGATAGAAGAGTAATGCAGAAAATTATTTACAAGACATTGTTTTGAATGTTAGATAATTATATTTCTACGCATATCTTCAGGGAAGAAGGTCATGAGGTTTAGAAAGAAAGGGGAGTTATGTATTAGATACGCCAACCCCCTCAAGTTTCTTGATCGTGCTGGGGATGTAGCCTATCAACATGAACTTCCACCTACCAGGGAAAAAATACATGATGTCTTTCATGTATCCTTCTTATGAAAGTAAATACTAGCCCCTTCACATGTACTCTCTTTATAGGAGGTATAGTTGTTGGATGATCTTTCTTATGAGGATCACCTAGTGAAGATCTTGAATCATATAGATAATGTTCTACATAACAAGGCTACTAACCTGGTCAGGTTACTATGGCAGAACCATAAGTACGAAGAGGAAAAATGGGGACTAAAAGAGAAAATGGTACAAAAATACATGCACCTGTTTATTTCTCATATTGTAAAACAAAATTTCGAGGGCGAAATTTCATAAGGGGGATGAATGTAAAGACCCAATGTTTTATTAATGGAAATTAAATTCTTATAAATATATTATAATATAACATGAAATTATAGCATAATGAACCACTATGTGCTATGTGACCTTTAAACATAATTTTGTCACATTTGTGTTTTTAATTTTGAAAATATGTCTTACACTATTTTAATTAGTAAGAGGTGTGGATTATAATAAGAAAAATATATTTTTTTCTGAATAGTAACATACACCCATGAATAGTAATGTTACCATTGTGAAGAGTAATATACACTAATGAATAGTAATATTACCTATTATAGTATATAAATAAGATTCAAGTGGTAGTATGATATACCTATATCTTGGGATAAAAAATAAATGTTTTAAAATTGCTATATTTCGAGTAAATTGTGGTTTTAATCAAATAATAAATTAATCATGTTTTGAAAATTATTTTTGAAATATATACTTCATTTTTGGATTATAAACGTTGAAAAATGGTTAATGTGAATTTCAGTGATTTTTCTAAAAGACGTGAATTTTTGATGAATTGTAAAATAAAATAATTTACAATAAATGCTATATAATGGATTTATTTAGTCATTGATGATGATCTAGGGATGTAAAACCAATTGGTTCGAAATCACATGAATTTATTACTGTTCTTGATCAAGAAATACTCACTATTTCTTGTCTTCTGATTAAATAATAAATTATGGATTATAATATTATGAAAACCCTCCCCCCTCTACTAATAATACCACCCATCATTACCTCTTCTCCCCACTTCTATCAAGAATTGTGCCTTTCTAAATTTTTTCCAAAATCTCTTCCCAATATCATTCCCCACGTCAAACTTCCCTTAGTCTCTTAAAAATTCTAAATAATCTCTCGTTAAGAGACTCTTAAAGGAGATAAACTCAAGAGGTAAATTCCACTTTGCAATTATTTTATTCCTTTTATGTTATTTATTTGATTTTTCATTAATAAAATCCTTTTGCTTAAATGGTACGATAAATATAGTAACATACATGTACTAGAATGTTATTATACTAATGGGATATGTTCATCATATTATCTCCTTTCCCAACCTTTTATTTGAAATAAATGAAAACACCATTTGAGATGTGTCAATTTAGCACAATCAAGGACAACATGTTATCAATTTCCAATACCGTTATCAATTCTAGTCATGAAAACATTTTCATGGTCAAACCATACCACAATATATGTATTTCTCCTCATCAATGGTTCTGAAATAATTTCTTTTACATGATTTTGGTTTGTAAAACAAAATGAGTTCTTTGTGGTAAAAACTCACAATTAACCCAAAAGGTTGTCACTAAAGTTTTATATAATTATTCAACATAAGTCCAAATAACCAAATTAAATTTTCCACCATGTAATATTCTTTATGATACATAACAAAATATAACTTCAATTGTGGATTAACACCTTTATCATTCATGTTTATCCAAACATGAACCTATCATTAAAATAAAGGAAACAAACGGAACCGAGTAAGAAAATTGAACTTATAACCAATCCAAAAAGAATTTAATGAACATAAAAAGGTTATAATAAATCAATTAAATATTGAATAAGTTCTGTAATTATTAGTTAATAAATATAATTTGTTTATTAGGGTTATTAATAACAATAGGAGAACAATAACAGACGTAAGGTAAGGGATCCTCTCCATTTCACTTTCATTCAAGATTGTCCTCTATATTATTCCACTTTATGTGAAATACCTAATGATAGATTATGATTTAGAACCACCACATACTTTTATATTAATTTATATGTACTCTGAAACAACTTTAACTCTATGAAAACCAAATTATGAACAACCAATACTATGCTTATAATGCGTAAGGAATTATACCCAAACCACCATTATTCCTTCGAGTCGCTCTATCATTATTATTACCCAAATGAAGTTGTAATTTATTTTTATGTAAAACATCTACATGTGAATTATATGCTATAAAATCATGTTACATGAACCATACCTCATTATAATGTGGGGATATACATGTTTTTATGTGATTCCCCCTCGATAATTTCCAAAAAAACTTGTTTGAAGAGTACTTCCTAAATTTTAACCGAATTTTATGTGCCCTCTGTCCTCTATTTTAATCCACCATTATCTTTATAAAATAATCCGTATTTATATTAAAACCATCTTGGTTCACTTTTATTTTTAAATAATTTCTTGTTACCTTTTCTATTTTAAAATCTATTTAGTTTTTTACTTAAAACCGTAATAAAATCTTTTAATGCATCAAATTTCTAAAATACTCTTCTTAAAAGTTTCCAATTCTATTTTAAAACACATACCATGATATATTCCTATTTTTCCTTTTTAGTTTCCATTTATGTGTTAATTCATTTCTCACATAGACAATTTTATGATACACCCAATCATTATGCTTTATGTCAGGAATGTAACACCCATTTCTCTCCATGGGTTCCCTTATGTTTTTGTATGATTGATTATGTATGTTTATTTATGTGGAAACCATATTAATGAACATGTTATGTTGGGTGAGCCTACATAGCCCTCCAATTCATTGGGTAATTTTAGGTCTCATGCAATGTTATGTGCAACGGTATTGGTGGTTATCCATGGATTGTGCTACTATGGAAAATGATCTTGGCGGTTATCCCTGACTCGTATTATAGAAATGTTGTAAGTTTCTTCCACATTTCTTTGTTTCCTTGTTTAAATGAATCAATATTAATATGTTATTATTCCTTATTTTAAATTCATTTTTATTCATTTATTTTTTTCTTTCTAACCCATTTCTTATGGATTTATTCTTTTTAATATTCCCTTACATGGATTTTTCCTCATCCCTTTATTCATGTTATACACATTTAATCATATGATGATGTATGAGCACAATGGATGTTATGGGCTCTTAATTAATAAAAAATAATGAAGTGTTATATTTAGTTACATGTGTTATGTTTTATGTACCTAGTATTTAATGACATTAGACTTCTTAATCCTTAGATTGCACTTTGCTGCATAATTATGCATATAATCATTTAATGTTTTATATAAAATCCTAGGGTCTCTATAAAAAGTGGTCATTTTTAAATTTTTTTGCGAATAAATTGTGTCTATACATAGAAAAATTATTTTATTAAAATCTATTTTTTTAATTATAAAATGGTTCCAACATTTAGTCATATTAATTAATAACTAAATTATTCATTTTGTATACATTGTTAAATAATATTTTCTCTATTTTGTTAATCTTATTCATAAATTGCATTCAAATTTCTAAGTGTTATCTATAGTAATATTTTGAAAATCAAATTATTCATATATTATGGTTTTGTAATAAATCATTGTGTATAATTAAAGATACTAATGTGACTCAGTAATTATTTGAAATATAAGAAAAACATAGTGTTCTCTATACTAATAGATAATCAAAGTGTTATGTGTAGTGAACAAACTTGTTGATCCTTATAACGCTAGAAAAAAATGTTCTTTAAAATAAAAAATTGATATTAAGTGCTGTGTGAAATTGAAAATATAGACAAGATTAAATTATTTAAAAAAAATAATTACACAAAATCCCATTGTGTTATATTATACGCCGCCAAATGAATTTCACACTCCAAATCCATCTAGTTTGTTATTCTTTTAATAATTATGAGTTATTTTCCTAGAAACTTGAATTATAAATATCAATACAACAAATAATTTAAATTGGGAATGTTCGAATCATAATGGTTATTCAAAGTGAAATATAATATGGATTCTACATAAAATAACATACATGGGAATTGAAATTTGGACATGGAATAAAATCACAAATAGTCATATATATTGATAAAAATCACTAAAAACAATAAATTTGTTGATCCATAGATTGTTAAAAATCAAAAAAATATAAACTAAAAAAATGTGGAAGAGGACATATATATAATCAAGAATGAATGTAATTGAACAAAAAGTTATTTTAAAACCATTTTCATAATGTTAATGAATTTTCATGAGAATTTATACATACTTTAATTTTTAATATTATTAATTTTTTTTGTTCCTTGATCAATTTATTATTCCAAAAATTGGAAAAGAATTTTCCATTCTTAAAGTATTAATAAATCATGAGGAAGAATAATAATTAATTCCATATGTATTTAATTATCATCTCAAAAAAATATTTTTAAAAGTTATTTGATATTCATAAATACATATATGTGAGAAAATAATTTAATATCGGAAACATAATCCAATTTTTATCAAAAAACTATTTCATAAATGGTTATCATTGTATCCCTTACAAAAGATAGAAATCTAAAAAAATTTAAATATGTGCACTAAAATAGATTAAAATTGACCCCCGTATATCCAAAAGTATCTATGGGTTATTAGATTAGATAAATTTTAATACCCTCAAATTATATTTTCTTGAAACATGGAAATGAAATGAGTTACAATAAATACTTTCAAAAATTGAATTATTCCCAATTTCTATGTTTGCTGGATATATTTCAAAAATCAAATGACTTGTAAACTATATCCATGATAACATAAATCACATTATAAAATAGATTTTATCAATTATGATGTCATTAATGTTATTCGGCTTAATTTATCCATATCATTATTTCTTTATCTATATAAAAAAATAATTCTATCATCCTCAAAAACAAGTTAATCATTACCTTTATTTAATGTTACGTTTTCATTAATTCAAAATACAAAATGAAAATCCTCTTAAAACAATCCTTATACAATTCATGATTCACATAACATAATCTATACTAATCAATCCAACAAATTTAATCACATACCACTAATTATGATTCATCAAATTGTTCATTAATAAATATTTCATATAATATTAAATATAAGTCATGTCTTAAGGTTCCATGTCCTCAATCTAATCGTGATTTTTATAGTTAATGTAAAAAATACTGGAAGAAACTCCCATACCATTTACATGTCATTTTTGGTCTCCTTATCATCAAAATTATGAAAAATACTGATACCCCCATCCTAATTCTCATCATGATATTTTTACATATGAAATATAATTTCATAATGCCTTTGAATTCAATATATAAAAAATAAATGTCATCTATGTTCATTCTAGGTCTCGATAGAGACTAAAACTGGAAATAATAGAGTGAGAAAACATTATCATAATCGAAAACCACATAATCATGAAAAAAATAACATACAAGATATCTAAATCATGGTTCAGTCATATTAAATCTATGAACCCCTAGGTTAATCCTTGGTTATTCATAGTCATACTATACTTAAATCCTTCATGATGGTTTGTAGAGAGTTTGTAGATTCCAAAAGAATGTCCTACGGGAGTTTCAAACCTGGTATGAAAAAGACCTCTTATTGTGTACAAGGTTATGCTCATGTATCACCCATGAACCTTATTAGAGTTTATACCCCTTGGTATATATGTGCTGGAGACACATCCACATGTATTTTACATACATTGTATTAATATAAGAAAACAACTCACTCTATCATTTGTTAAATTTTCAGGATATTTTCTTATACTTTATCAAACCAATAGACTTATCCATTGAGGCAACCCTCGAGAAATCATCAGAAATATTATAGCGATATAAATAATGTTTTATCATCATAGTATACAAAAGATAACAAAATAATTAATTTGATACCAATTATATAATCCAATGCTAAACATACATGGATATTACATCCTTTTAGAAGAATATTCATCAAATTATAAAATTACATAATCGAGAACCATAATAGTTTATTTTATATGTAATCGTGAAAAAAAATCTTATATCTTGGTGAAATGACTTTAGTGTTTCCAATTGAGAAGTTCCAATTTTTTAGTTCTACTTAAAAACTTTCTTCATAACCCGGAGCATGGAAGAATAAGAATGGGGTGAGCTCAATATCTATATAAGGGTAAATAAATAAAGTAATTAAGAATAAAATGAACATAATGGTACTAGAACTTGTTCATAACATTTGAATATCATACAATGCATATCATAGATCAGATACATGAGACATGGAATAAATATTGGTAGTTTAAAAGGCATGAATAATATGATAGAAAAACATCAACAATTTGAGAATATCATAGGGATAAGAAATGGAATTTGTTTGAAAACACATAATATAAGGCCCCAGCCTTAAACCTTACTTAATCTTGAGTTATTACAAGATTACACATTGAGGATATTTTTGGGTTTAGAGTTTTAGAGAATTAGATCATAAAACTTGCATTACATTCCACATATAAACAAAGTGGTTACATAAAGATAGTATTCTTCATTCCCATCAATGGAAACACATTTAAAATAAAACATGGATTATTTCTTGACACATCCTTGACTCTATCATCTTATCATGTACCTTTCCCTTGACCTGTGAAAAACATTTCAAAAACTTGGGATGAGCATAAAAACTCAGTATGGGTTATAAAAAAACATGGAATAGAAACATGAGTTCATATATACATAATAATGAAATCATACTTTACCCATAAAACATAGGCACTTTAGAATACCTCATAAAATCATGAATAAATCATAGAAATCATAAGACATAAAGGTAACTTGAGGCATTCATAACATTCTTACGTAGGGAGTAACCCTCTTGGTTACGTTTGGAATACCCATCACAGTATATTCCCTAAAATCTATTCGGAGAAACCTTAACGTTTCACTCCTTCGCATTACCCAATGCATTGGAGAGCTATAACGGGCTCACCCACCCTTAGTTTATCACGGAACCACCCGTCTTCATAATAATGCCCAAGAACCATAACATAATCATATCACATAAAACATGCATAAAGGTAACATAAAATTTCCACATTTCAATCACGATATATCAATACAACACATTGATATAAAAACATTATGAAAACCATTTTCAATACTAAAATAAAAGAAAAGTAAAACATGGTATTTATTTTTCTTTTAAAAAGAAGGTATGGCTTGTAGAGGAAGCCGAAACTCAAATAACGGTCACGACGGAGGAGAAGTCGTTGTCGCCGCATACGTACGACAAAAAAACATTCCCTTTTGTCGTTTAGTAAACGCTTCATATAAAAAATATTCCTTTTGAATAAACGTAAAAGTCAAAGGGGTTTATACACCGTATAAAAGAAAGTTGTGTATAAAATAAAATATGCCTCAACGAAAGGAGATTGAGACGAAGTCCCATACCACGTATCCGACTTGACCCGACCGTTCTTTAATCTCCTGAATAATAAACTTGAGTTAATCTCTACTTGATTATGAATCTTTTTCAAGTTCATTATTCCTTTTATACCATGTTATGAATATCATGTAATCATTTAAGTTAATAATGTTCATTTTGTCGGTATTTGGTTCTTAAGTCAAAAATAGACTTCTTACACTTACATGTTGTTAATTTGGTCATAGGTTCATTATATCCAATATGATATAAATGATTTGGATAACATATATATCATATATATTCATCATATACATGTATTTATAATATTACATCACATTTAGAGGTAAGAAATGAAATGCACCGTTCATGGAGACGGTAAGCCGTACGTACGCATGAACGCTACTTCCATTTCTATTTCATATTTTCTGGAATGGAATCATAATGATATAAGAGTATATTATAATTCCAGTATAATAACATATATAATATCATTAACTTTATCCTTTAAACATCCCACATATGGTATTAACGAATCAAATCACTTTCAGGGGGCGGTAGTCCGCACTTCCTAAAATGAAGATATCGTGTTTACCCATAATGGAAACCATAAAGGTATGCACAAAATGAAAATATAGAAGCTTAAGGAAAACATAAACATATTATATATCATATATAAAAATAGTGACATCATAATGGTCACCTTTGAAGGTGTTAAATGAGTATTGAACAATCATCGTTTCGGGAGGCAGAATTTCGCCATCCACGGAAACCGTATGTTCTTTAACCATTTGATGTAGTTGTGTGAGTGTGTAGCTCAAATATATCTTATAAAAACATCCTATTATATTGAATATACTTTTTTTGTTACAAAAGTAGTAAATAAAAAGAGTTTAGGGGGTTGGAGAAGCAAAATAAAACAAATGAACATGAGAGAATGAATTACCTTAAAAAGTGTAACTCCTTTTGATTTGAGCCTAAAGGCTTCCTTTGAAAGGATTATGCCCAAAGGAAATCCTCTAGGATTAGGAGAGGGATTTGGAGAGAGTAAATGGGCAGGGGTTGGCCGATCCAAAGGCTTGAGAAGTGTGTGAAATGGGGTAGAGGTGGGGGCCTTTTATAAGAGGAGAGGAGGGGCACTTTTGGAAAGTAAAGAAATATTACTTTATTTGAAAACGTTTTTCGGTTTTAAAAAGTCCCACGTTGATATAATTCATGTATAAGGTGATAAGGGTTCGAAATCCACTCATCCAATTGGTTTTGTCCATGTGTAGTTCATAGATTTTACATTGTCTTTCCATTTTATTTAAATCGTCAAATAATGATGTCATCGCTGCATCATTATTTTATCATAAATAATTTATTTTATTTAATGTCTAAAAATCATTAAAAAAATACTATGATGTAGGAAATCGTTTTATCTTTCCAATGACTATTTATAATCAAAAATCTGATCTTTATAACCCCATGTAAAAATTGTTTTCGTAAAACATCTCTTGTTTGTGTCATTTTTACTTTAACATTTAATAAAAAGTTATTTATGTCATTTCCAAACCAAAGTGTTTCCATGGGGTCCCCAAGTTGACCCATGACTTGTCTTGGTCGTACATGACACAAACAATAAGGTTGGGACATGTGTCTAGGTCATTTCATATTATTAAAGCATTATTTATACCTTAAACTACACTAATCACCACTAATCACGATTAAAAACTTAATAAGTTACTATTCACCAAAAAAAATTATTATAATCTCATTGAACCATATTTTACTTCTTAATGACAACCATGTATGTCGGATTTTCAAAATTCAATACACATTAGTGGTAAACTTTCATTTAACTGAAAAATCAGTTTGTTTGATTACCACTTAGTGGTTTCACTATTCATCAAAAATTGAAGTTTTTCAGAAAATTACCAAAAATTCACCCTAAGCTATATTTGATATTCCGAATTCAAAAATGAAGTCCATTTTACAAAATTCAAATCATATAAGTCACATTAATTAATTCAATAATTAATTCCCGCTGCTAGAGCAAATAGCGTGTTTTTACAAAACAATAAGTATCAAAAGATTGACACCAGTTTAAGTCTAATTTCAAAGTGAAATTGATTCCAATGACCACCATTGGATTAAATGGTAAAAATATATTCATATTAAACATTAATACCAATTCAAAAGATAATCTAATCATATAAATAAATTAGATTAAAAAGCAGTTTTGATGTAAAATGCAGTATTTTTCACTATTCATTAAAAAATGAACATTGTCAGAAAAATACCAAAAATTCACTCAAGGTAAATTTTGATGTCCCAATCATAAAGGATAAGTTTATTTTGACAAAAATAGTTTATAAAATTGTCAAAATATAGATTCAAAAAGGGTTTCCCATCATAAGTCAGTAAAACAATCTTTTAAGAATATTAGTGTATTCCATGCATAAGATTGTATTTAATTTCATTTTAAGCCTCTATAACACTATCTTAATCATTAATAGAAATAGGTAAAAATATCTATTATTCATTACTTACTTGGGATGTTACATCCTTCCCCCCTTTAGAAAATTGCGTCCCTACAATTTATTTACTTATCAAATAAATGGGGGTACTTATCCCTCATTGCATTTTCAGATTCCCATGTTGCCTCTTCAATCATGTGGTTTTTCCACAAAACCTTTACCTGCTTAATCACCTTATTCCGTAACACTTGCTCCCTGTGGTCAAGAATCTGGACCGGTTGTTCCTCATAAGATAGATTCTCTTCCAGCTGAACTACCTCTGGACTCAAAACATGAGATGGATCTGGCATATACTTTCTCAACATCGAAACGTGAAAAACATTGTGTACATGAGATAAACTCAGAGGTAAAGCCACTTGGTATGCAACTGATCCAACTCTTTCCAGAATTTCGTATGGTCCAACCAACCATGGACTCAACTTTCCTTTCTTACCAAATCTCATCACACTTTTCCAAGGAGAAACCTTGAGAAAAGCATGATCACCTACCTCAAAAGATATATCCTTCCTCCGGTTATCCGCATAACTCTTCTGCCTGCTCTGAGCTGTTCTCATGTGTTTCTGAATCAGCTGAACTTTTTCTGCCAACTCTTCTACCAATTCTCGTCCCATCAACTTCCTTTCACCAACTTCATCCCATAAAGCTGGAGTTCGACACCGCTTCCCATATAATTCCTAAAATGGTGCCATTTGTATACTGGAATGAAAACTGTTATTATAAGAAAACTCAACCAAAGAAAGATGTTGGTCCCAACTTCCCTGATAATCCATAGAACAAGCTCGTAGCATATCCTCCAATGTCTGAATTGTTCATTCTGACTACCCATCTGATTGAGGATGAAAAGATGTACTAAAATTTAATTCAGTACCCAACGACTTCTAAAGGCCTTTCCAAAAGTTAGAAGTAAACCTGGGATCACGATCTGATACAATGGAGAGAGGAACTCCATGTAACCTGACTATATCTTTAAGATACAAACGGGAAAGTTGATCAAGAGAGAAAGTATCTCGTATAGCAAGGAAAAGAGCAGATTTAGTCAAGCGATCAACAATAACCCAGATTGCATTATTACCTCAAGATGTCCTCGGTAATCCCACAACAAAGTCCATGGATATGTTTTACCATTTCCACTCTGGCACTGGTAAAGGCTGAAGCATCCCTTTCGGTAACTGCTGCTCTGCTTTAACCTGTTGACATGTCAAACACTTCACAGTAAAATCAGCAATGTCTCTTTTCATTCCATCCCACCAGTAATACTCCCGCAGACCTCTGTACATCTTAGTACTGCCAGGATGAAAAAACAACTCATTCTTCAACTGTGAATCACAAGGCACACATAACCTCTTCACAAACCTCAAAACACAAACACAAACTTATCCAAGAACTCATGGAAAACTTTATTCATAAGGTCCATGAATACAGTAGGTGCATTGGTTAACCCAAAAGGCATAACTACAAATTCATAATGGCCATATCTAGTACGGAACGCAGTCTTCGGAACGTCTGCTTATTTTACTTTCAACTGATGGTACCCCGACCTCAAGTCAATCTTCGAAATATACTGAGCTCCCTGGAGCTGATACCACTTCATTCGATGGCCCAACATCTTCTGAAGTTGTTGCAAAGGATTTCACCACCCCTTTCTTCTTGTAGTCTGGCTGCATTCCCCCAGTTGAGTTCTTCGTTGGACACTCGTTTGCATAATGACCCATTTCATTAAACTTAAAACATCTTACCATTGGCTTTTCATTTCCTGCTTGATCATCTTCCTTACAGTTACGAGCAATATGACCAGACTTACCACACCAAAAGCACTTACCAGACTTGGATAAACATTCTCCAGGATGCATTTTACCACACTTCTCACAGGATGGATATTTGGTTTTCTTACCTCCTTGCTTCTTTGATGAATTCTTCCCCTTTTCCTGCCAACTAGATCTCTTATTCTGTTGTTTGTCATAGAACACCTGATCATCGGCAAACTCCATTTCCACCTTCTCCGTACATCGAACAAGTTTTTCATAACTTTTTAACTCACGACAAGCTAAAGCCCTTCTATACTTTGGCTTTAACCCTGAGTAAAAACAGTTTATTTTACTATCAAGATCTCGTATGAAGTTTGGAGCATACCTTGCCAATCGAGTGAACTTTTCTTCATAAGTAGCCACTGAATCATCCTCCTGCCTCAATTCTAGGAACTGTTTTTCCATCCTAAGACGAACCACCTTAGGAAAATATTTCTCAAGAAACATACCTTTGAATTCGTCCCAGTGAAGATCCTCAATCTCATCACTATCCCTTATATTTTTCACCATCGACCACCACTGATCAGCTTCACCTTCAAAACAGTAAATAGCAAGACTAACCTTTTGATGTTCTGAACACCCCATGACATCAAAAATATTCTCCAGTGCTTTAATCCACCCTTCAGCTTGCACAGGGTCATATGATCCTCTGAATGATGGGGGATGTTGCCTCATGAAATGTTCCACCACTGACATGTTCCTCTGCGGTTGATCTGGATGATCTCGTGCATGGATACCACCACCATTTATAGCCTGAGTCAACTGTGCCATCACTGCAACAAACTGTTCAGTTCCAATTCCGACCATCTCAGGTTGCTGATTTGGAAGGTTATCTTCCTCCTGATGTCGTCCCAACATAGCTGCTTTGTTTCCTCTGCGGAAAACCATTCTGAACACATAAATATCTTAGGTGAAGCAACATGGTAATCCGTAAATGCTATATCATTTCAATCATATTATAATTTAACACTTTTCTAACTCCTAAAGTTGTCTAAACCGACCTTTGATACCAACTATAAGGCCCCAGCCTTAAACCTTACTTAATCTTGAGTTATTACAAGATTACACATTGAGGATCTTTTCGGGTTTAGAGTTTTAGAGAATTAGATCATAAAACTTGCATTACATTCCACATATAAACAAAGTGGTTACATAAAGATAGTATTCTTCATTCCCATCAATGGAAACACATTTAAAATAAAACATGGATTATTTCTTGACACATCCTTGACTCTATCATCTTATCATGTACCTTTCCCTTGACCTGTGAAAAACATTTCAAAAACTTGGGATGAGCATAAAAACTCAGTATGGGTTATAAAAAAAACATGGAATGGAAACATGAGTTCATATATACATAAGAATGAAATCATACTTTACCCATAAAACATAGGCACTTTAGCATACCTCATAAAATCATGAATAAATCATAGAAATCATAAGACATAAAGGTAACTTGAGGCATTCATAACAATCTTATGTAGGGAGTAACCCTCTTGGTTACGTTTGGAATACCCATCACAGTATATTCCCTAAAATCTCTTCGGAGAAACCTTAACGTTTCACTCCTTCGCGTTACCCAATGCATTGGAGAGCTATAACGGGCTCACCCGCCCTTAGTTTATCACGGAACCACCCGTCTTCATAATAATGCCCAAGAACCATAACATAATCATATCACATAAAACATGCATAAAGGTAACATAAAATTTCCACATTTCAATCACGAGATATCAATACAACACATTGATATAAAAACATTATGAAAACCATTTTCAATACTAAAATAAAAGAAAAGTAAAACATGGTATTTATTTTTCTTTTAAAAAGAAGGTATGGCTTGTAGAGGAAGCCGAAACTCAAATAACGGTCACGACGGCGGAGAAGTCGTTGTCGCCGCATACGTACGACAAAAAAACATTCCTTTTTGTTGTTTAGTAAACGCTTCGTATAAAAAAGATTCCTTTTGAATAAATGTAAAAGTCAAAGGGGTTTATACACCGTATAAAAGAAAGTTGTGTATAAAATAAAATATGCCTCAACGAAAGGAGATTGAGACGAAGTCTCATACCTCGTATCCGACTTGACCCGACCGTTCTTTAATCTCCTGAATAATAAACTTGAGTTAATCTCTACTTGCTTATGAATCTTTTTCAAGTTCATTATTCCTTTTATACCATGTTATGAACATCATGTAATCATTTAAGTTAAAAATGTTCATTTTGTCGGTATTTGGTTCTTAAGTCAAAAATAGACTTCTTACACTTACATGTTGTTAATTTGGTCATAGGTTCATTATATACAGAATGATATTAATGATTTGGATAACATATATATCATATATATTCATCATATACATGTATTTATAATATTACATCACATTTAGAGGTAAGAAATGAAATGCATCGTTCATGGAGACGGTAAGTCGTACGTACGCATGAACGCTACTTCCATTTCTATTTCATATTTTCTGGAATGGAATCATAATGATATAAGAGTATATTATAATTCCAGTATAATAACATATATAATATCATTAACTTTATCCTTTTAACATCCCACATATGGTATTAACGAATCAAATCACTTTCAGGGGGCGGTAGTCCGCACTTCCTAAAATGAAGATATCGTGTTTACCCATAATGGAAGCCATAAAGGTATGCCCAAAATGAAAAAATAGAAGCTTAAGGAAAACATAAACATATTATATATCATATATAAAAATATTGACATCATAATGGCCACCTTTGAAGGTGTTAAATGAGTATTGAACAATCATCGTTTCGGGAGGCAGAATTTCGCCATCCACGGAAACCGTATGTTCTTTAACCATTTGATGTAGTTGTGTGAGTGTGTAGCTCAAATATATCTTATAACAACATCCTAGTATATTGAATATACTTTTGTTGTTACAAAAGGAGTAAATAAAAATAGTTTAGGGGGTTGGATAAGCAAAATAAAACAAATGAACATGAGAGAATGAATTACCTTAAAAAGTGTAACTCCTTTTGATTTGAGCCTAAAGGCTTCCTTTGAAAGGATTATGCCCAAAGGTAATCCTCTAGGATGAGTATAGGGATGTGGAGAGAGTAAATGGGCAAGGGTTGGCCGAGCCAAAGGCTTGAGAAGTGTGTGAAATGGGGTAGAGGTGGGGGCCTTTTATAAGAGGAGAGGAGGGGCACTTTTGGAAAGTAAAGAAATATTACTTTATTTGAAAATGTGTTTCGGTTTTAAAAGGTCCCACATTGATATAATTCGTGGATAAGGTGATAAGGGTTAGAAATCCACTCATCCAATTGGTTTTTTCCATGTGTAGTTCATATATTTTACATTGTCTTTCCATTTTATTTAAATCGTCAAATAATGATGTCATCGCTGCATCATTATTTTATCATAAATAATTTATTTTATTTAATGTCTAAAAATCATAAAAAAAATACTATGATGTAGGAAATAGTTTTATCTTTCCAATGACTATTTATAATCAAAAATATGATCTTTATAACACCATGTAAAAATTGTTTTCATAAAACATCTCTTGTTTGTGTCATTTTTACTTTAACATTTAATAAAAAGTTATTTATGTCATTTCCAAACCAAAGTGTCTCCATGGGGTCCCCAAGTTGACTCATGGCTTGTCTTGGTCTGCCATGACACAACAAATAAGGTTGGGACATGTTTCTAGGTTATTTCATATTATTAAAGCATTATTTATACCTTAAACTACACTAATCACCACTAATCGCGATTAAAAACTTAATAAGTTACTATTCACCAAAAAAATTATTATAATCTCATTGAACCACATTTTACTTCTTAATGAAAACCATGTATGTCGGATTTTCAAAATTCAATACACATTAGTGGTAAACTTTCATTTAACTGAAAAATCAGTTTGCTTGATTACCACTTAGTGGTTTCACTATTCATCAAAAATTGAAGTTTTTCAGAAAATTACCAAAAATTCACCCTAAGCTATATTTGATATTCCGAATTCAAAAATGAAGTCCATTTTACAAAATTCAAATCAGATAAGTCACATTAATTAATTCAATAATTAATTCCCGCTGCCAGAGCAAATAGCGTGTTTTTACAAAACAATAAGTATCAAAAGATTGACACCAGTTTAAGTCTAATTTCAAAGTGAAATTGATTCCAATGACCACCATTGGATTAAATGGTAAAAATATATTCATATTACACATTAATACCAATTCAAAAGATAATCTAATTATATAAATAAATTAGATTAAAAAGCAGTTTTGATGTAAAATGCAGTATTTTTCACTATTCATTAAAAAATGAACATTGTCAGAAAAATACCAAAAATTCACACAAGGTAAATTTTGATGTCCCAATCATAAAGGATAAGTTTATTTTGACAAAAATAGTTTATAAAATTGTCAAAATATAGATTCAAAAAGGGTTTCCCATCATAAGTCAGTAAAACAATCTTTTAAGAATATTAGTGTATTCCATGCATAAGATTGTATTTATTTTCATTTTAAGCCTCTATAACACTATCTTAATCATTAATAGACATAGGTAAAAATATCTATTATTCATTACTTACTTGGGATGTTACACATAATAGTTTAAAATCATTCCCAACAAGTTAATGTTCCTTTCCAAAAACTTATTGGGGAACTTCATGGATACTAAACCTACTAGACATTTCACGCCCACATCCACAGTCATAGTCTTTTCCTTATTGATGATCAGGATTCCCCATCACCCCATATTGCATAAGGATTAAAAATCTAAGAATAGATGATTGGGTTTCCCAATATCCCAAGAGTGGATAGAGTATCTCCATTTTCCCAAAGTGATTTTAGTTTTCCCATTATCCACTGTGGATCATATATCATCTTTATCACATAGTAGACTAGCTTCTCCCATCAACCCATTGTTGATGGGGTTACACAATGTACCATAGTTGACCATGCATTTTGACTTGATTCCCATCATTATCTCATGTGATAAAAATCATTATCCAATTAATTGGTGGAATTTATAGCTATCACATGTAACAAAATAAATGCTTACGTGCATGATCGACAAGATAATAAAACTATCATCACATAATAACCCATAAAAAGAGAAGTGTTTCACAAACATCATATCATAACAAATGAAATGAAATTCATATCACAACATTTTATCACATAATTACTTATAGAGAAGAGATAGGTTTAAAAAAATTCATCAAATTACAACCCATGAAAAGGAATAGGTTTGAAAATCATATAACCTGTAGAAGAGGAACAGGTCTCATAACCATCTGTCCTCCTAAAGAAAAACCATTCATGAAATAATATGAATGGTATTCATGGATCATAAACCTAGTAAATCATAAACTATAAAAAAAAATACATCATATTAGATGGAGATGTATTTTTAAATATCACATTACACACATCTTAGGTTAAATATCCTTTATTTGATAATCATTTTCATAAAACCATTTCAAAAATACATTTCTTATAAATAAATATTGATCATCTCATATAAAACATGGCTTTATTAATATATAATTCTTATTCAAAATATTATTTTGAAAACAGAAATATTTTTGGAAAATTTTTTATTTGATAATTATCTTAAAAACATATAATATAATCTAGAAAGATATTAAAAAATTTTAAAATGTAAACATTAATTTAAAATCATTTTCATGCAATGTTTATTTAAAAATATATAGAAGGAATAAATGAAAATCATTTAAAACACTTCATGATTCATTACTCTTTTTTAAAACCCATTTTCTTTGAAAACCATTAAAAAAACCAATTCAAAAAATTTTAGGAAAATAATTAATCATACAATTAATGTGTGTATTGTTTCAGAAGAACTATTAAATAAAAGTTGTTTATGACATTAATTAAATCTAAACATGCGAAACATTTGTTTTATTCCATAAATGTTTAGAAAAAATCATTGATTGGAAAAATACATGAATATTCCTTCATAAATATTATTTGAATACTATAAAACATGTGTATTATGTCTTTTAAACAATATAGTATAATATTAAAACATGTTCTAATTCATTTTTTCAAAATCATGATTTTGAAAGGACACAAATTTCAGACCAAAATGAAAAATATTGTCAAATTTTTATTATTTTATTATTAATTTTTGAAGTACCAAATAGTGTAATAATTACATTAATACATTAATATATAATTTATAACCATTGGATAATAATTTTCAGTAGTTTTCTTTGGAGATGGATCATTATATTTCCGCAAAGTAAGAAAGCTCATAAAAATCTGGATAAATGATGAGATAATAACAACAAAATGTTACGACAATGGTAACATTAAATCATAATAATAATGAAATAATAAAAAAATCATGAAGCATTAAATATCATGTTAATATAGATATTAATGATATAACATGTCAATGGGTAGTATATACACATCGTATAATAATATAATTGTAAAACATGACTTGTATCGCAAAGAAGGAAAAATGGGATAAAATTACATTATCGATTGGTTATATTTGGAACTATACACTCATTAAAATATTGATCATTAAATTTATATTTAAATAACAAATTATTTATTTTTAGGTATAATATAATACATTCATGTGAAATATATACACCAAAAAACAATGTGATTGGTGAATAAGATATAAGTCTCCTAGAAATAAAAGTCAGATGAGAAAACCCTTACTTATTGAGTAACATTAGAATTCTAATAATAATTAAAGTATACCAGAAAAAATGGTATTTAATATAATTATATAAATGAAATTAGTGATTTAACATGTCATATGTAATTATATAAAGCACAAAAATAACTAAGTGGTGAATATGCCATGTATCTCACAGAATTATATAGTGAGATGAAATTACATCATCAAATCCTCCTTTATAAAAAATATAAGATTATTTTACATATAATATAAAGTCATTTTACAATATATAATACCATATATTATTCACCTATGGATTTATATTAACTTTTTATTAACAATTCCCTAACAATGCAATATTTTGAAAAATAACAACATTGATTATTATATGTGTTTCCACATGTTATTATCGATCCTAATACTTATATGATGATTATACTATATAAATATTTATAATAATATATAAAAGTTAGATATATGAATTTGAATAAATCATTTTCCAAGACCATATGCCATTTGTACGCATGAATGATGTTTCTGTTTTCTAACCGCATTGATTGAAAAGTAAATGAAATATATATATTATATCATTCCATATTAATTAATTTTTAATTTATATCACTTGATTAAATTAAAACAATCATTAACACATTCAATTTCATTTATGGGAAAATTAAATTCCTTTGACGAGGAAGTACTCCACTCTTCCACAAATTAAGTTATCATATTTACACAAAATAAAAATTATGAGGGTATGTGTCGAATAAAAATTAAATAAGAATAAATAATTAATAAATTAGTATATATATTATAAAAATAGAGTTTTAATAATAATAAAATACCATGATATGTAGTAAAGAAAAAAATGAACAACATTGTTTTGTGAGGTGGTAGTTCACCGTAAACAAGAACTGATTGTTCATTGCCAATTAGATGGAAGAGTATGCAAGTTTATGTATAAACTATATAATAAAAACATCTCAGTATATCTAGGATTATTATTTTATTATATGACCATTTTAATTAAAATAATTTAGGTGTTGGAAAATTAAAATAAAATAACAGAGCTTGAGGAAGGATGTTACCTCTTCTTTGGATAACTCCTTTTTGCTTACTCCAAAGGGATTCCTTGGATGGATTGATACCCTATGTTAGAATTAAAGGATGAATTAATGGATTTTTGTGGATATTTATAGTGGGTTTGTCTTATCCTAAATTTATTTCTAGGTGTAAAGAGATGGGGTGGAGAGGAGCTCGTTTACCAGTGGGGAAAAGGACACATTGGGTATACAATAAAGGGTTCAGTGGTACCCATGTTTTAATTTTCATATAAAGGTTACAATATACCAATATAAGTATATACAGGTTTAATGGTAAAAATATGGCCATAAAATATTTTTTAGACAACTTTAGAAAAATTATTACATGGTTTTTTCTATGTTTAGTCATTAACTAATCTAGTTTTTATATTAATCACTATATATAATTATAATAATCATCACAAATAATTTCGTTAAAAAAAAGTTAAACATATGATAAATTATAAACTATTATGATTAAAAATACTTAATCTATTTTTTGGAATTATAATAAAAAAATTCTTAGAAATAAATTTAAATTCAATCAAATAGATGGGTCGTGAAAATGAGTGTTTTTAAGAAAAATTGTTTAAAATTTTAGAATGTTTGGATATCCAATTTCAATGTGAAATTGGTTAAAATTAAATAAATTTTATTAATTTAATTAAAAATAATTTCATTAAACATTAAAATAAATTAAAAATATAATTTTTCTATTTAAATAAATTAGATTAAAAATTATTTTTGAATTACCATTTAGTGTTATTCACACCTCATAAAAAAATAAATCCTTACAAAAAGATAGAGAAAATATTCCCCAACATAATTTTTATGTAATTATTTCAATATTGAAGTATTTTTTTCAAATTAAAATTTTACATATTTAAAAAATCATATTTAATGCGGGTTCACTGTTAGAAGGCGGTAAAATTACCTTTTACAGGAATATAACTTTGTATTCATAAACATGGATTTATTCGTAAATTATACCTATCAAATATATTTGACAACTATAAAAAATATTGACTGAATATATAATACATAAATTTTATTGAAACCCTTAATCATAAGTGGATTTTTTAATTCATTGAGATAAAATTGTGTTTTTACATAGAAAAATAGTTTTTTAATTAAATTAATTTCTCTATTTTCAAATAGTTCTTACATTTACTCGTAATAATTGATTACCAAATGATTCTTTAATCATTCATATATTTTTAATTTTTTCCCAATTTAGTAAATATTATTTAGAACATCCATTTCAATGGTTGATAACTACAATAATAGTTTAAAAAACATATTAATTTTATATTATGGTAATGTAAAAAAGTCACCTTTTTGTGTAATTCAAGCTATCATACAAAAATAGTATTGTCTTTAATATAGAAAAATCATAGAATTTCTTATACCAAAAGATAATATAAGTGTTTAGTTTAGTTTATAATTAACAAGGTGTTCTATATAATTAAAAAAATACATATTTCTTTAATATTAAAAACACAAATTTCCTATTAGATGAAAAGAGAAATATAAAAATGAATAAATTAATTCAATTTTTTTTAGAAAAATCTCAGGATGTTATAGGTTGTTCATCATGTATCTCCCTACCAGTTATATGACGGGTTAGAAAATACTATGTGATATTTCTCCACCAATGTCCATAGTAGAACTACCTCTTCCAAGGATGATAAGAATCATATTGAGGGAAATCAACCAAAGAACCTCTATCCTCATGCCACATCATGAAGAGTCTTGCATATACAGATCTACATTCCTTCCATTAGATAACCACATTCAAATTCCCAACTCCCATATTCCCACTATCATCAATAAATGTCACCATATTCTTTGCCAAAAATATATCCACTATAATCTTGAGAAACTCTATATAAGTATGAATAAATAGAGGTATTATATATTCTTGGACATTTCTATGGAGACTATTATCAAATTTAAAAGGTAAAAAAATGAATCTCAAAACATATACATTATGTATAACAAGTGGTTAATAAACCTCAATGAATTCTCATTTAATGTCATGTTTCCCTACCAGATATGTAAATTTACTTCGATGTGATAAACATTCAAGGTAACTAGAGATAAATCCTCTATAAAAACATGTTAAAACTCTATACATGAAATTGGAACCTCAATGTACACCAGACAGAGTTTTACCAAACAAGAATATATTATTGAAATATTATTTTCAAAAAGCAATAAATTTAAAACTATATGATTAGTTAGAGGTTATAAATAGTATTATCTATCTTATGAAAATATATGGATGAATTAATTTCATAAAAATGAATTTTAAATGAATATTAGATGCAACTAAATATATATGAAATGTTTTAATAAAGAACTATTTTAATTCTAACAGTGTAATTTTCTCCAAATAAATTACAATTATTATTATTATAGAAATATATTAAAGAAATATATATGTTATATATTCAATAAAGTATTTTTATTTTTTTAATATTTTCGATTGGACTAAGATAAGAACAACACAAACATTACAGAATATACCAATATTTTTATAAAATAAGTTTTACCACCTTTTAATAGAGAATATTTATCAAATCCATGTTTTGGAAATTTTGTTTAATTTATTTGAAAAAATAGAAATATTTTTTCAAAAGGGATATAAAGATTTAATATGGATAATTTTTTTATTTGGTTAATAAGGTTCAGGTTTTGATAAATAGCATGAAATAATAAATTTTAATTGAAAAAAAACTTTTTTACATCTAAATAATTTAAAATAGTAAATTATATTATTTAATGATTTAAATGTTTGAATATATTGTTATTATTATTATTTAATCCTATATAGGTATGTAACGTCTCCTACCCATAAGTCATTAAATAGTTACTCCGAGCTGGGTCGTCACATGACATCAAGCGTGCCACCCCATATGCTAGAGGTTGGCAACTAGCAGTGAGGGTATAATGAGTCACGTAGGGAGACTATGTCCTCTTTAATAGAGTAATCTACAAAAAACGAATTATAAATAGAAAAAACAATATGAACTACTAATAAATATGCATAACCAAGCATTTCTCCAACATGGTACTAACCACAAATCAAATACAACCATGTCATGCCATAGCAGTAGTGGAAAGTGGAAGAATCAAGAAATATAACAAATGGAAAAAACTCAAAACAAGGCCTGAATCCATGTTTGGGTCCTTCCCTATGTACATCCCAATCCCAACTCAAAATCACATTGTAGGGAATTTTCCATTGTTATGTCCTACAACCAATAGATCTTCTCAGGTATCCGATGGATGATTGAGCAGGGTGTGAGTACAAAACTTATTCGGACACCACCAATGGTGTCTATGAAATATCCAATCTAATAGATAGTGCATGTAAGTAAAAAATAAATGGTAATTAAGAAAGGAAAATTTTGGGTTCCATTATTTAACAAGATTAATTTAATTCATGACTAGAAATTATCCCAATTCCATTTCTTATACCATCTTTATTACATATGCCACATAGATAACATATTCCATGTGTTAGGCGCAAATATAATATACAAAAAGGTCCAAGACAATCATTCATAGTGCATACAGGAAATTATAGTATTCCTTATCCCACTAGGGATACACATATCATATCGACTTATAATCTCACCTTGACGTATCAGTCCGGGTGGAATGCCTCGCATTATAGAAAAATCATGATCGTCACCTAGAATCATTAGTTTGGGTGGAATGAATCTGTTAGTGGAATAGATAATCAATCTTAATCCCTACCACGTGCATTGGGGGAAGAGTTTAGAGCATCAGTCTAACACCTTCTTCTTTCCTACCATGTCCTCACCTCGAAGCCTTAATTTGAGTGGATGCAATATTTAAGCGAATAAAGCATCAATCCTCATCTATAACTCTTTCATTAAGGGTGGGTTTTAAAGAATCATTCCAAATCCTTCCTCCTCTCAACCGTATCCTCACCTCGAAGCCTCCTTCAGGGTAGATGCAACCTTTAGGGGAATGGAGAATATGTCCTTATCCAAAACCTGTGTATTAGAGGTGGAGTTTAGATAACCAGTCTAACTGGACCTGTGGGTGTAGAACCTCTGTCAATACCACTCACTACAAAGCCATGTTCACATGCTTATTTATCATGTCACCATAACCATTCTATATCATAACCAAACATATTATATTTCATTGGATATCACAATACAAAAAAGAACACAACATAACCAATGCCATTGGGAATCAACACTCACAATGTATAACAATCAACATGGGAATTAATAATATTCCCCAAACAATTAACACATTTTCCCCATTTCTCATCATTTATACATTTATCCCAAACCCATTTTTATCACATTTATCACATTAATAATTCATTCATTATGCCTATATCATTAGGAAATGTTCATTATAACTAACTCACTAGGATCTATTACCTTTCTCATAATCCTTTCATTTATGGTCTCTCGTCATTTCCACTTAATAACCCATTAACACAATTTCCAAATATTAATCATATCCATTTTTCTAAATTCACATTTTCATGTCTTAACCCTTTGGGTGTATTAAACAACCCCTTCGCCTTAGCCAAATTCATCATTGGCCATTAATTAACCAATTTATCATTTCATAGACACTTACCCACATATGTATTTGAAACAAAATTCTCATATCACATAATACAATCCCCCCATTGCATGAAATCATTTAGGTGCATGACATAATTCTCATATATTAA
This sequence comes from Viscum album, assembly GCA_963277665.1. Classification (NCBI taxonomy): domain Eukaryota; kingdom Viridiplantae; phylum Streptophyta; class Magnoliopsida; order Santalales; family Viscaceae; genus Viscum; species Viscum album. The sequence continues at coordinate 578,906,338 of OY728129.1, read as the reverse complement.
CCCATTAAACAAGTCATAGGCAATTATCATTTCCCATTATTATCTCACGGAGCATAATCATGTATAATATTAACCCATAGTTTTTCCCTATAACTCACTTAACCCCTTTTAAGCCCACCCAAAATCATAAAGGTCACTACCAAACCCACGCGTGTTTCTAGGACTCCCATTAACATCATTTGAGCATAATATCATATTAAATCTCAGATCTATGGTCTTGCACAATTTCCTTACATTTACAAATCTAAACTCTCTGTCTGGGAACATGGGCACATCCCATCGATGGAACTAACATAGGTCACATCATCCTATAGGAATCCTATGGGGATCACAAGGGTTCCCTTAGGTTTATTAGAATCCCTAAATGGAAAATCAAATTAATGGATGATGAACTCTTTACAAGAGGATAAGAATCAAAACACATCATGCAGAAATCCCTATAAAACTCAAGGGATATAAATTGTAGACCACATTCCTAGAATCCTAGGATGAATTCACTCTTAATTGTGGTCTTGGATCCTGGTTGAAGAACCCCTTGAAACCCCAACCATGATTCCAGTGGAAAAAAATGGGTTTAGAGCTTCAGAAGAAGATGGGAGAAACCATACGACCTAATCTAAAGAAGAGAGGGGTGGAGAGGATAAGACTTACTCAGAGTGTAGATCTGCATCCAACAGAGCTCGAAACGTACATGAATCGAAGTAAACCCACCTCTTAGAAACTTTGGTCAAAAATGGTCTTCACAAGGATTGCAGGTGATCAAATGGAAGAATATCCGTAGTTGGGGGTTTAAATCCTAGGATGAAAATTTTAAAAAATTTCAATCTTTTGATGGTCGTAGGGTTTGCCTACATGGGTTTCCAAACCTTGCACAAATATTGTGGAAGCTACTACTTGAAAACACTTATTTCACACACTTTTATGGGATCCTTCATGGTTTTCCCTAACTATTCATATACCTTGCGCAGGATACTTTCTGAGGATGGATGAACTGTTGAGTTTACATGCACAACTTCCCCTAACCATGCACAAACCGTGTGCCATGAACTACATGGCCTGATTAGTCTTTTCATTGTACCCTGATCCCCCAAGGAACCCCCGATGAATGTTCCCAATTGGAGTAATGTATCACTGATAGGAGGTGGGGGCGAATCAGTGATACTATTTTTCTATTATATTTCTTTTCTTTTGAAATAATCTTTACCTCATATTAGAGATTTCAATTCCCTACTGAAACCAATCTCAACACACATCCACATGAAGACAATGATTTACAAGGTTCACTATAAAATAATAATATATATGTCCTTAGAATTTTTTGGAAATAATCCAATACTATAAAATCTACTAAGAAAACAATCCTTGGATTACAACGAGTATGAATTACACTTACACTCGTGTAGTACAATGAAACATTCCCACTAGTGTGTTTTCACCCTCTTAGAAAAATATGGTAATAAAATTGTTTTGTAACAAATCATGTTACCTGAAATTATTTACTATTTAACAAATGTTTTCAAATTGTTAAATAATTCTTCTTTTACATACCCATATGAAAGGTAAGAACCACATGGAGTTTGTTATGAAGCACTGATTGTCATCTTCACGGAATAATATTTTTTCAAAAAAAACTACCATTATTATTCTTTCAATATAAATCATCCATTCTGATTTATTGATAGAAAACAATACAGTATAATCAACACCACTTCAAAACCTAAATAAAATTCTTGAGCTGAATAGAATATGTATGCATCAGCACCACCCCATATAATTGTAAATTCAAGCGGAATTGATCTCTTCTTCTCTCTAGAAACTTAGAGCTTCTCACTTTTCTACAAGTCCCACTTGTACAATTCACATCACTCATGTTATATGATAACCAAATCATGTTTAGGTGGAAATTCCAAAACACATTCCTGCTAACTTAAAATCTGAAAAAACTAAATTTCTCCTAAAATCTCATGGAAATTATGCTTTTTTCAGTGAATCTCGATTCTTCTCAAATGTTATACTATCATAATCTCTTATTTTCCAAACTCCAATTTCAATAGTCAATACAATTTCAATTGATGAGAAATACATGGATCTGAATCTGATTCTCTCATACTAATTTCTTCAAAATAATGCATGAAACAATACCAAATGAATGTCTTTGAAGAAATTCACTTCTCCACTTGAGAGAAAATAACTCTTTTAATATAATGGTTCCACCATTTAAAATTCATTCATCAATATCATTATCTTTTCTTTTCTCTTTACCCTCATATGAAAACCCACTTCATTCACCAACATGTGCTTGTATCCTGACTACCTTCATGACATTGATATCATTGAGGATCATCTTTAGCATCATCTAAATTAAAATTGTATGTATTTTATATTTAAATCCATTCTGTCTCCTTTCTTTTCATCTCAATCCAGTCATGAAAATTAATAAATAAAAATGGAATGTATACTATTATCTTGAATACTATCATATCTGCTTACAATAATTCTGGGTTTGATAAAAACAATCTGAATTTGATTCATTCTCAATCGGCACAAAATCTTCCATCGCCACCACTTTTTATCAGTACCACATATTTTTGTCTACTACCTGGTTATGTTACATGTTGATATGATACATAACGAATTATTTATATCTCTTACTCTTCATTCAACATCATTTTTTCAGTTGGGTCCCCCTGATACAATGAAATCGTAACCACATTACTACAGTGAAATCGTAACCACGCTACAGTAGCAATATTTTAACCATCTTTTACACTAAAATCATAACCAGTTTTTAAAAAAAATCATAACCAACTTCGACACTGAAATCATAACCATATTTTACTCTAAAATCATAACCAACATTTATTCTGAAATCATAACCAGCTTTTACATTGAAAATATAACTAGCTTCTAAACTAAAATCATAACTGGCTTTTACTCTGAAATCGTAACTTGGTTTTACTCTAAAATAATAAGGAACTTTTACATTGAAATTGTAACTAGTTTTTACTCTAAAATCATAACTAGTATTTACCCTAAAATTGTAACCTCCTTCGACTCTTAAAAATTAACCAGATTTTACTCTGAAATCGTAACCATCTTTTACTTTGAAGTCATAACCAGTATTTACTCTAATATTGTAACCGGCTTTTACTCTAAAATAGTTACCAACTTTTACATTGAAATTGTAACTAGCATTTACCCTGAAATAGAAACTAGCTACAACGAATATAACAACACTTCTTTTACATCCACTACTTTCTTTTCTAATTGTTTTGAAAAAAATTAGCGCAAAATTACTTTCTGATTAGTAGAAACTCTTTCTCTCTCCCTTTATTCTATCAAGCTTGAATCACAAGTTCTCAATACAACCCATGATTTATATGAAATAAAAACCAGCACAACATCATCATTTCAAAACAGTCTGAAAAAAAAATTGTTTCCACAAAACAATGAAAATTGATTTCATTTCAACAAAACATACCTTGACAACAAAATACTAAACATGGAACCTTCATCACATTGATCATTAGCATGGTCCCAACAATCTCCCCTTTAGATTTTGTGATCAACCATGTTTTATAAATCAGTAAACATTGTAAACTCAAACACTGGATTACATATCAACAATTCTAACCCAACGTGAGCTAACTCGTTTTAGGAAACAAGAATCATTAATATCAAAAACATTCTATCTAAAATTGTGATCATGACCACCTAATTCTGGTCATCATTATTCCTTGAAAAAAATTCAATTTATTTTCCTAAAACCACTCCAAAAAATAGTTAGAATAGCTCACAAACTAAACAATGTTGAATTCACTTCTTACCCACAACTATCTTTTGCGCAATAAATTTATGAAACAAAACAATTCTTCCCATTGACAAAACAATCCCAAGGTAATATGAGAGAAGGGAAAAATAATCATACCTCAAACTTTAAGGGAAATAGGCTAGTAACCCATGTTCAACATCATTATTGGGAATTATTCCATCGATAAAGGTTTTTTTAATATATGATCAACTAGTTCCGATGTTGGAACATACTCCAGCTTCAATTTACATTTCTCCACCTTATTTTTTTTTTGAAATTGTATTTGGTATCAATATGTTTAGAACTATAATGTTTCATTGGATTCCTGAAGAGATTGATTTTACCTTGATTGTCACAACCCCAGAGCCAAGGTAACATCACTTCAACAAGAAAGTTCTCCAATTATGTTTTCATCTACATAATTTGAGCAGTGGCTTCAGTAGTAGCAACATACTCTTCTTCATTCGTACTGAGTATTACTGAGTATTGTTTCTTCTAATGACAACTAACAATATTATTTACCAAAAAGAATACACCACCAGATGTAGATCTTCTATCATTGATATTTCCTACCAAATATGTATCATAATATCCAAATAAATCAATACACTATGAGCTACAATACCTGATTAAAATTCTATTGTGCCTATGATGTATCTAAGAATTCTTCTTCCAGCAATTTGATGTTATTATCTTGGAGCACTCTGAAATCTTGAACAAAAGGTAATAACATAAACAATGCCATGTCTTGAGGAATTCAAATAAAAAGACTTCCAATCATCTTCTGATAGTCTTTTTGATCAACTTCCATTCCATCTCCATATTTACTCAACATTGTTCCCACTAAAATGGGTGTGGAAATAGGTTTTGATATTTCCATTCCAAACCTCTTGAGATGTTATTTTGTATACTTTTCATGGGAATGGAAAATGTATTGTTTCTTATGCTAGATTTTTAACCCAAGAAAGCATTTCATTTCTCCAAGCATGGATGTTTCAAATACATTCCTCATTTCTTCATAAAATCTTTCACATCAACCTTCAGCATTCCTGGAATAGATAATTTAATCAATATAAACAATTACGATAAGGGAATACTCATTACTTTCTATGATGTAAATATTACTATCTACCCTTCATTTTTTAAAATTTATCTTTCTTTAGTAATTATCAAATTAGGAATACCATGCCTTTGGATCTTGTTTTATGCCATACAATTCCTTTTTCAATATACAAACATAACCTTCATATTATCCAATAACAAATCCACAATGTTGTTCAATAAAAACCTCTTCTTCAATATCACCATTTAGGAATGAAAATTTGACTTCCATTTAAATGATCTTGTAGCCTCATTGTGCGGCAATAGCTAGAAATATTTTGATTTTTTTAATTCTTTACACTAAATATAGGTTTCATCAATATCAGTACCCTCAATCTGTGAATACCCTTTGCAAACCAATCATTTTTGTTTCTTATAGCTTCACATTCTTCTTTTAACTTGTTCTAAAAATCCCATTTTTCCAATGATGTTTTTTCAGGCGTTCTTATGTGTTCCCACATATTTTTCCATTTCAACCTGATCCAATTATTTTTTCATGGATTAAAAAAATTATAGATGCTAAAATGCTTCTTTCACATCATTTTGTTCCACCTTTGAATAAAAAGAATTGTGTGTAATGGAATTGGTTGTTCCTCTTATATGAACCTTCTGATGTTGATCACTAATTATATTCCATACATCTACATGATTCCTTATCCTTGGAAAATATTATTGACTGTCTTCCTCACTTGAAAAATATAAGTCTGATTCTTCTTCTAGAGAGGGAATACACTTGACTTTATCATTATTAGAATTTGTTTCCACAACATTCTGTACATCATTGTTTTCCTGAAAATGTTTATATTTCTCAGATACATCAATAACTTTCACATCAACTGAATCCACAATTTTTTTTCGTTTTTGTAGTATTTGTCTCCTCTTCCTTTTAGAGAGTATCCAAGAATGATTCAATTAACAACTTTTTGTTAAAAGAAACCATAGTTTCCACCTTCATTCATTATTATACATGGACTCCCTAAACCTCTAATGTGCTTCAAACATGGAGTTATCCCCTAAAAAAATTCATAGGGAGTTATACATGATTGATGATTATAGAAACATTTGTTTTGAATATAAATAGCAGTACTCAAGGATTGCTTCCAAATGAAATGAGAAAGGCTATGTTCAAGTGACATGGTTCTTCCCATTTCCATCAAGCTTATATTCATTCTTTCAGCTACCCCATTTTTTGGGGAGTGTATGGAGTACTATACCCATGCTGAATTCCATTATTATCAAGATAGTTTTCAAACTCTTCACTTTTGTACTCACCACCATTATATGTTCTCAACATCTTCAAAGAAAACTCTCATTCTTTCATATATTTTCTTCTGGAACATTTATGCATTTTAAACGAATTTTATTTGTGTTTCATGTACATAACAAATGTAATGCAAGTAAAATTTTCAATAAAAGTAATTATGTACTTATCTCCATGTGTTGATTTTTTCTCATCAAAAAAAATATATTAAAATGGATCAACTTATGGAGATTTTTGACAAATATAAACTTTCTTATGCACAACATTTGTAATCATTTCTTTCTGACAAATAGTGCAACACCAAACTCTAATTCATGGAAAATCAAGAATATATCGAACACAATATTTTTTATATATCTTTCTCAGATTTCTTTTACACATATTTCAAATCCTTTTTTCCAAAACTGATTCTCTTACACCATACATATGTAACAAGAGTTTTGTGAGACCCCAACCAGAAACATGTTTCCTTGTGTACATTGACCTCTTGTAACAATCTTTCAATCTTCATAACTATTTACAATAAATGCATATTTCATAAACGAAACTTTTTTACCCTCATCACACATTTTGAAACACTTATCATATTGTGTTTTATCCCATAATCATAATTTTGTTTCTTATATTTCATATTTTCTTTTCCAATGATGGATTTCTCAACACTTTTGATTTTTAATGATTCATCATTGAAGAATGGCCCTATTCATCCATTAAAATCATTCACATCCTTAAAAAATTCATATCTCTTTTCATGTGAGAAGAACACCCACTATCAAGTATCCAGGGTTGTTCTCCTTTCATGGATTTTAATGCAGTTTCAAAAAAAATGACTTCTCACCATTCTTTTCAATTTTCACAAGCAGCTTTTGAGAATTTAAAATATTTTGATGAGTCGGTAACAAAATAAGAAATCATTTTGCTAGGTCTCTATTTTGATCACATATTTAATGAATAGTTTCTAAGGGTTGTACTCAATTTTCAATCTTCACTTCATTATTTTCTAATTTTATCAAGAAAACATTATCATTTTTCTTTATTTGAGGAGATTGAATCCTCCTCATTGTCATATTTTCATAACCTATGGGATAATATTAATGTTGTTTATTGAACCAACACATACTTTTTGTGTGACCGAATCCACCACAATACTAGCAATACCCATAGAAAGAGTATTTTCCTCTGAAATCTCTATAATGATAATAATTGTGAATGTGTTTCTCAAACACCTTCTTCTTATTCATTTTTGATTTACCACCTTTTTTATTATCGATCATATTTCTTATCTTCTTTTTAGAATTATCATAACCCTAACTATTGGAAATATTTCCAAAATCAGAATTCTTCAAAACATTCCCCACCTTGTTCTTTTTGTCTACATACATAACATTACCATCTTTCATCATTTCTAAAAAAATATATTCTTTTTTTCACCCTAGTATCTTTTGTTAATCCTTTTAATGTTTTTCATTATGAGAACATTAACCAACCTCAGTGATAGATCTTTGGAAACATATACTTTTCTTTTCATCTTTAGAGAGTTTTTGTTGTACAAGTTTCAACCCTTCTTATTTTACTTTCAACTTCACCTCTAAATGCACATTATGATTCTTTTATTCTTAAATATTTTTTTTTCAAATAATCAATATCTTAAACAAACATATATTTCTCAATATAAAAACATTTCTGGATTTTTGACCATTACTCATCCGTATTTTTGTTTTTCTTTTCAAGACTTCTGATCTTTCTCATACATTCTTTCATCTTTTCTTATCAGATGCATTTAAAGCTGAGTTTTTTCTTCATCAAAACTAAATCTTCTGAATTCATCATCATTCACTATTGCAATGAATGTTTTTTCATTATCATACTCAATGTATTTGTCAGATTCATCATCAATATCTTCTTATTCACCATCTTTGGACAAGAAACTTATTCATTTTGATTTGATGAATTTATTTTCTTTTACATTCTCTCCCATTTTCTTCCACACTCTCCTCATTTTTCATTCTTCAATATCACTATCATCCTATTTATTTATTTGAGGAATATTGTCCACAATGTAGCCAACACCTCCACATTCAAATCATTTCAAGGGATGTTTCCATTTGAATATTTATGTACCTTTTTTCACATTCTTAGAAAACAATGAAAATTTGAATCGAGATTTTTACATACATTATTTTCAGAGTCAGAATCTCCAGCTTCTTTTTATTATTAAAGAATCATCTTCTCTTTCGTGGAAGCCTTGAAATTCATTTCTCTATCAACCATTGTTTTGATCTTCATATAATTTTCTCTTCTTATTTCATAGGTGATAAGAGTGATATATAAATCATCATAATATAATGGCTATGGATAAATGTATTCCAATGAAGAAATATTTGTATCAAATTTTTCAGGTAATATTCTTAAGATCTTTTCAATAACTGTAGTGTTTTTCATCATTCTACCAAGAAATTTGATAGTAATCATAATTTAATTCACCCTAGTAAAGAATTCTTCGATAAAATCATGTTCACCCATATTCAAATCTTCATACTTCAATCTCCATATTTTTTATATTTCCTCATTCACTTTTGTATATCCTTCGTAAATTTTTTTCATAGTATCACATATACCTTTAGTTGTGGAAACACCTTTCAATCAAAAGAACTCAGTTTCAAAAAGTGGTGATAATATGGAATTCTCATCCTTCCATTATTCTTATGAAACTTCTTATCAATGCGTATAAGTGGAGCACAATCATTAATGGGAGGAAACCCAATTGTTGCATCTTCAAGAACATCATAACTGATAGACATAAGATATGAAAGAATTATATCTTTTTATATATGATAGTCCTTTCCATAAAATACTAGACTACCTTTATTATTGACATATATCACATTCTCTATCAGGAAAGAATAACAAAGGTAACATTCCCTATGAAACCAATTGAAAGATACCAGTCAAAGTAATGTATCCCAGAGAGAGGGAGTATGTGAATTAGTGATAGTCTTTTTCTTTTATATTTTTTTTATTGAAACAACATTTTCCTTCAGTTAGATATTTTAATTCCCTACTGAAAATAATCTCAACACAGATCCATAAGAACAGAAATATTTACAGGGTTAAATATTCAATAAGAATAAATATGTCCTTGGTATGGTTTGGAAATGATAAAATACCATACAATCCACTAATAAAACAATCCTTGGATTAAAATGAGTATAGAGTACCTTTACGCTTGTGTAGCACTATGAAACAGTTCCACCAGTGCATGTGAACTCTCTTAAAAAAATAGGGTAATGCATTTTTTTTTGTAAAAACTCATGTTATCGGTGCTTTATTTCAATTCAACAAATGTATTCAAATTGTAAAACAATTCTTCTTTTCCTTACCAAAAAGAATTATAAGAACCACTTGGTATTTCTTATGAAGCACTAAGTCTAATCTTATCTAAATACGATTATTTCAAAACAATACTCCCATTCCAATTTTTTAGTACAATTCTTCCATTCTGATTTTTTGATAGAAAATAATAGAATAGAATCGACACCCCTTCAATTCCTGAATAATATTTTTAGCTGAGTAGAATATGAATAAATCGGCCCCACCCAAAACAATTGTTAATTCTAATAGAATTGATCTCTTATAATCTCTAGAAACCTAGATCTTATATCTCTTATAAAAGTCCCACAAGTAAAATGTACTTCACGCCTTTTATAGGTGTCCCAAAACATGTTTAGGCAGTAATCCCAAAAAAAATTCCTACTCACATAAATTCACCCAAATGTGAATTTCTCTTCAAATATCAGAGCAATTATGACTTTTTCAATGCTTCTCGATTCTTCTCAAATTTTCTATAATATTCATCGCTTCTTTTCCAGACTCTTATTTCAAAATTCAATAAAATTACAATTAATGAGAAATAAAAGGGTTTGAATCCAATTCTCTCATACTGATTTCTTAAAAACAATGCATGAAAAAAATACCGAATTATTGTGTTTGAAGAAATTCACTTCTCCACTTGAGATTCAATCATTCTTTTAAATTAAAGTATCCCCCTTTGATAATTAATTAACCATTATCCTTCTAATTAAATTCAACAACAAGTTCTTGTATCATGACTAACTTCATGACATTAAAATAATTGAGGATCAGCTTTAACATAGTCAGAATTCACAAGGAATGTATTTTAACTTTGCATGCATTCCTACTTATTTCTTTTAATCTCGAACCAAGAATTACATTTTCTAAATACAAATAGTCTAAATACTATTATTTTGAATAAGATCATATCTGGTTATAATCATTCTGGGTAGGATACAAAACTATTTGAATTTGATTCATTTTCAATCGGCATAATCTATTCCATCGACGCCAATTTATATCAGTACCAATTCTTTCTTTCTACTACCTGGATATGATACATCAAGATATGATCATTTACCAATCAATAATATCTCTAAATCTTAATTCTACGTCATGTTTTTAATTGGAACCCCCTGATATAGTGAAATTGTAACAACACTACTACAATGAAATCATAACCACACTGCTATAGTGAAATTGTAACCACCTTTTATACTAAAATCATAACCATATTGTACACTGAAATTGCAACCAACTTCTACACTGAAATATTAAAAAAAATTACTCTGAAACTGTTACTAATTTTTACTCTAAAATTTTATCGATCTTTTAAACTGAAATTGTAACCATCTTTTACATTGAAATTGTAATGAGCTTTTACACTGAAATTGTAACGATATTTTACTCTGAAATCATAACCTTATTTTACAATATAATCATAACTATCTTTTACTCTTAAATAATAACTATCTTTTACACTAAAATCATTACTATATGTTACTCTGAAATCATAACAAGCTTTACTCTGAAATTATAACCATCTTTTACTTAGAAATCATAACAATATTTTACTCTAAAATCGTAACCTGATTTTACCCTAAAATCATAACCATATTATCCTATAAAATCTTAACTTGATTTTACTCTAAAATAATAACCAGATTTTACTCTAAAATCATAACAATCTTTTACTCTGAAATTGTAACGAGCTATAGTGATAAAAAACACCACTTCTTTTAATTCGACCACTTTCTTTTTTGATTTTTTTGAAAAAAAATATAAATAAAATTATTTTTGGATTGGAAGCAACTATTTCACTCTTCTTATATTCCTACAATACTTCATCACATGTTCTTAATAAAACAAATGATTTCTGTGAAATAAAAACCAACATAACATCGTCACAATTATCATTGGTCTGATTCTTTTAAAAAAACCATATCTGTTGTTTTCATAAAATAATGTGAATTGATTACATTTCTTCAAATCAAACATTGACAATAAAAGATAACACATTGAACCTTCAACTTGAGGTCCTCACCCTAAGCCATTAAGGGTGTACATCCCATCATTAAAATCCATACATACCACTTCCTTGTGCCTAAACTCCATGTTGTCCCTCATCCAACCAAACACCTTCACGTCTATTGGTGAGAGCCAGATCTTCTCAACATAATTTGGACGATTTCAAGATGTTGGGCATGCTCATCACTAGATGAGGTACGCTAAGATGTTGCTAAAGAAAACCACCACCAACTTATCTATTTCTGATGTCATTCTATGGAACACCATGACCTTCCTAGAAGCATAGGCTTCCTGGACGAGTATGTCACATTAACACTTAACCATCAACATTCAGGTGTGGTTTCCAACTAGGTTCAACCAACTCTCTACAACCCAACTGTTAGTAGACACATGTTCAACCACATGTAAACCCTTACCTTTGGTGTCACCGTCATGGGAAATCATATAACCGCACTCCTTCCACCTTCATCTTTTCAGCTCAAAAACATCTTTCAGACCTCCTATCACAAGCACTGGGTGGTCTTATAAAATAACAAGGCACAACTAGACCATTCACTAAAACTTGGTACTTAGTATTCATTAACACCACATCTGATGCATCTCTCATGCTATATATTCCATGTAACATTCACCACTAGTCTACCCTACCATGAGGTCACCCTTGATCCTTCAAAAACCCAAATTTATTAACCATAACACGGGAGGAACAACCAACCATCAACCTTCCCACATATCATTATGTCAAAAAACTGCACCATACAGCACTCTGTGTCCCACATTTAAAGTCCAAAACATCATCATATGTGACACACACACAGGATCACTAAAATACTTGTCTGACCTCTATCATAGGTCACATCAATGTTTGAACAAAACTAAATCCCTTGAAGAGAGTCTCAACCATGAAATTCCATTGTACCTTTATCTGGACCACTCTTATTATGGAACTGACAAAGAAATGTGCATGAATGGAACTCTCACTCTAATTCTGATGCACAGTATGCTTTGCATACCAAACAAAAACTTGAAACCCAAAGGCCACATTCATACCAAGGGTTCCCTAAAACATCACATTGGCCCTAACATGACTAGAAAGGCCTCACAATCCAAGCCAAAAGTATAAATTAAGGCACCCTCACTACCCCAACCCACACATACAATAGTCAAACCGAAAACACTAAAGATACCCACCTTTGAACACAAACATTATCATTCCCACATGTAACTCACTGTGCAATATGATGAATAACCAACTACATTTAGCCATTTTTGAAAAAGATATCACTCTATTAAACCTTAAAAAAACCATTCCTCACACTCTATCCCAATAGTTATCATCACACATAGAACACCACCCCCTACCATACCTACCATGGTCATGGTCGACATGGGGTAACCATCTTACTAAATCACACATTATTCATCAACACATACTTAAACTAATTATTCTTTCAAACCATTATCATTTCTACTTAGGCACATATTCCATTTAAAAACATGTTAAAATAATCATTTTAACACATTTATACCATTCATTAGGAAAAATTCAATAACCATTTTACCGTCATTATGCAACCCTTTTTTCATTTGGACACTGAATCAACCCTTACAATTATCACAACACAAAACTTTAAACCAGTCACAAAATTCTTTATACATGATATTCCATAAATATTTATTTGTATTCTTTTCATTATCACACTTTAATTTCCATTTTTAAGAAACATTTTCTTCATATCTATCATAGATGTAAAAATTCATTTAACTCTATGCCTCGCACACCCATCTTGTGTGTGAGCCTATAATGATGCATGCCACATATATTTTTAGGTGCCTAAAATGATTCATGAATGAACACCTCAAGAAATTCAGATAATGAGAAATATATAATAAATATATCAAATAACACAACATGTGCATCACCAAATAGTGTAATATCATTCAACTGTAATAACACATATCATGAACAAAAAATTCTCATCGTGGTTGACTTGGGGTTTCCCTCATACATGGGTTAGATACTCCCATGAATGATCTCATTACCAAGTCCCAACACATCATAAATCCCATATACCATCCCAAATAACAAGATTCCATAGAAGGAGATGAAATGCCTACTCTAATACCACAATATAATGTCCCCGACCTAGAATCCATAAAATTGGTGCTCTGAGCTGGGTCATCACATGACCTAAAGTGCGGCTCCATGTATGCCAAAGGTCGCCGACTAGTAGTGAGGATTTAATGAGTCACGTGTGGAGAATATACCCTCTTTACTAGAGTAAGCCATATAAGAACAAAATATAAAAAGCGAAAACAATATGAACATCCAATAAATGAGCACAACCAAGCAACACGAAATAGTGTATAAATCAAAAATCATATACATCAATGTCATGCCATACTAGAAGTGTAATGTGGAAGTATCCCAAAAAAATGGTGAAAACTCCATAGAGGTCATGACTCTATGTCTGGGTCCTTCCCCATGTACATCATTATCCCAAATCAACATCTCGTAGTAGGGCCTTTTCCCTTGTCATGACCTGCATCCAATAGATCTGCTCGGGTACCCAACTGCTGCCCGAGCAGGGTGTGAGTACAATACACAGTAGGCCACCACCAATGGGGTCAACAAAATATATAGTCGAATAGACAATGCATGCAGGTACAAAATAAAATGTATGTAAGAAAGGTACAGTTCGTGGGCCATTATTTAACAAGATTCATTTAATTCATGACTAGAAATTACCACAATTACGTATCTTATGCCATAATCGTTAAATAAGACACAAATATCACATGTTACAGGGGTTAGCCACAAATAAAATATACACAAGGGTCGAAGGAAATCAATCATAGTGCATGTGGGAAATAACACAATTCCCTATCTTACTAGGGATACACATATCACATCAACTCATATTCTCTCTTCGAAGCATAAGTCCAGGTGTAATGAATCACATTATATAGATCTCATGATCCTTATCTCAAAGCACCAGTCCAATGAAATGAAACCATATATGGAATAGAGAATTATTATTCATCTCTTACCCATGCATTAGGGGTAAATTTTAATGAATCAATCCGACTCCTTCCTCATGTTAACCAGGTTATCACCTAGAAGCCTCAGTTTGGGTGGATAGAACCATTAGGGGAATAAATAATTGGTATTAATACATAACTCATGCATTAAGGGTGGTGTTTAGAGAATTAGTCCATCTACTTCCTCATGAAAACCATGTCCTCACCTCGAATCCTCATTCTGGGTGGATGAAATCATTTGGGGAATAGAGCATCAGTATTCATCCCTAACTCGTTTATTATGGGTTGAGTTTAGAGCATCATCCCAACTCGAACCGTGTGTGTAGAACCTCATTCAATAACCCACACTACCAATCCATGTTCACATGATTATTTATCATGTCACCACAACCATAACATAACACAACCAAGCATATTCAATTCCATTGGATATCAAAATACATAACAAAACATAACATAACCAATTTCATTGTGAATAAAAATTTTCAATTCCTAACAATAAACATGTGAATTAATAATATGCCCCAACCAATTAACACATTTTCCACATTTCACTTCTTTTATCCATTTACCCCAATTCTTTTTTTATCATGATTATCTCACTAAGAATTCATTCACTATATCTATATCACTATGCATAGTTATTTAGGACTAACTCACTAGGATCTAGTACCATGCTCAGAATACATTCCATTTTGGCCTCTAGTCCTTACCACTTAATAACCCATTAACTCTATTTCCAAATAAAATTCATATCCATTTATCCAAATTATCATTTTTGTTCCATAACCCATTAGGTGTATTCAACAACCCCCTTTCCTTATCCAAATTCATCATTGAAAATTTATTTACACATTTAGACCATTTATCATTTCACAAGAATTTACCCACTTTTTCATTTCAAAAACAATTCTCATATCACATAACACAATCCCTTCATTACAATCAATCATTTAGGTGTACCACCTAATTCGCATGTATTAACCCATTATAAAATTCATCACTAATTATCATTTAACATTCTTATCTCACTAAGAATAATATTTTATAATTATAACATCTTTTTTCCCTTATATCTCACATAACAACATTTTAAGCCCACCCACAACCACATAGGTCACCACCCAACCCAGGTGTGTTACTAAGACTCCTATTCACATCCTTGGATATTAATATCATATTCACCATAGGATCTATGATCTCACACAACATGCCAACATTTACTTAGTTAAAATCTACGTCTGGGAACGTGGTCACACTCCATGAGTGGCCGTAACGTTGGTCACATCGTCCTCTATACATCCTGTAGGGATCACGAGGGTTCCATTAGGTTGTTTGACTCCCAAAACATCACATCACAATAATGAAATGATGAAATCTTCACCAGAGGGTAAGATTCATAATGCTTCATGCAAAAATCTATATAAAACACCATGGATATAACAAGTAGACCACCTACCTTGAATCTAATGATGAACAAAATCTTAATTAAGGCCTTGTATCCAGATTCAAGAACCCCGTGAAACCCCATCTTATGTTACACAGGAAAGACAAAGGGTTTTTGATCTTTAGGAGAAGATGGGAGAAACGACAAGCACTAATCTAAAAAATATAGGCATTTAGAGGATTATACATACCTGGACCATTGATCTGCAACCAAAGACACTCCAAACAGACAAGAATATAAGAAAACCCTCTTCAGGGAAGCTTGGGTTTGAATGGTTCATCTCTAGGGTTGAAAAGGATAAAATGGAGGAATATCCTGAGTTTGGGTTTTAATTCATGGTATGTCCATTTTGTAAATTTTCTAATTTTTTGGGCCACACGGTTTACCTGCACGGATTTCCAAACCATGCACAAACTATGCGGAAGCTACTATATGAAAACACTCATTTAGCACTGTTTCCTAGGATACATCATGGTTTGAACTATCCATTCTCAGACCGTTCACAAGCTACTATCTGAGGATGGATGGTCTTCACGGTTTACCTATACGGTTTCCCCGAACTATGCATAGAATGTTCACTATGCACTGCAAGGCATGATTTCTCTTCTCATAGCCACTGCGAGCCCCAACCTTAACATAGGAAACACTTATATAGCCAAATGAAAAATCCCAAAAAAAACATAAAAAAACATACAATAAAAATATCTAGGATCTTACATGGAAATTGTCATCATCATTAAATAAAATTTATATATATAAATGCTTCATTATTTTTCATGTCTAAACATTAATTACCTATTTTATCACCCCATCAATAAGATAAATTAAAAATTAATCACTATAACTTATGTGATATTAATTTTTAAAAATTTATTCATTATTTTTAATTAGTGGGAACAAATTAATTTAATATTTATCTTCTATTTTGGGAAAATGAATAGTAAAATTTAGTAATATTTTAATTATCACAGTTAAGGGTAAATAAAAATATTAAAGGTAAAAATCATATTATTATATTATACATTTACCCTAAAATATTTACTAATTTAATTGGATGAGTGGTTTTAGGCCATAATAACCCATAGGATATAATTATAAAAAACATTTTCTAGTTGGGTTACATATTCCATTTTTTATATTTTTTATAATGAAAAGATAAAATTGGAATACTGATATTTTTTGTAACTACAATATTTTTAATATAGGGTAATAAAGAATCTATATTCGAATATAAATAGAAATTTGAAATAAAATAAATTTATTTCCATCATGATAATTTCATTTTAATTTACAAATTAGAAATAATTTAATTAAATGGTTTCATAATAATGAAATTGTTATTGTTTAATTAATTAAAATATCAAATGAAAGATATTAAAAAATTTAAATAAGTAAATTTTAAAATAATTAATGACTTTCAGGAATATTATAGAAAAATTATAAATGTTAGTGGTATATTATATGTGTTTTGTCAATGTTATCATGTTATCATGATATTTAAAAAATAATTAATAGTATCAAAATTGCCATAAATGATACATTAAAATAATTGATATTTTATATAATGATATAAAATTAATAAAAAATAAATTTCATCCAACTAACTATAATAATGTTAACTATGTCATCAATTATCCATTTGGGATTCATTTGGCATTTTATTATAAATATACTATCCTAAAAGTGTAAAAATCCATATTGTCATGGTAAGGGTTAAATAGATTAACTAAGGGATAACGCCTAAAGACAAAGTTAATCTTATGACCTAAAAAATTCTAAAAAGAATTGGTTGATAGGATTTATACCTATAATCATATTATAATATTTATAACTCACTAATTATCTATCTTAAATATAATATAAGTTCAAATTAATTTAATATTTTGAGAGTTCCCTAAAGTGCCCATCCCTTATACTTTAAAAGGGAACCTCCTCCCTCACATTATGACACTACATTGAGCCTTTATCTTAACTAGAGCCTACCAATTTCTCCAACCTAAATTATTATCTAGTTTATGGAGGTTATGGTATTCCAGAAATTCTAGACCTAGTGTCTGTAATATGACATCCAATGAAAGTCCATCAAAGATGTTGTAATTGTTTTACAAACTCATTCATGTTCATTTCTTCTTCTACATCCTCTATCGATTTTGTATCCATACTAAATTAATAAATCTAGTATAATATTTATGATGATATTTTATTTTGATTATTGGAAAATCATATTCCTAATTTTATCCATGCTACCAAAAAATATCATTATGCTTGGGTGTGTACGACGTACCATCTCCACATTATGGGGTCATATATTTTTTCAAAACAACATTATTTGGATCTATATAATAATGGATAGAATAGAGATAATTAATGTAAATTATGTTATATTGAATCTTTTTAATAAATTTACAATCTAATTCCTTAACCTTTTACTATTAATTAAATGATATCCTTGATCATGCGTACGTACGACCTACCATCTCCACGACCCAATGAAATGAATATTCAATGTTAATAAAATAAGAACGATTATAAAAATTTATACAATGAAAACATATATTTTAATAATTATAATAAAATAATATTTATATGAATTTTTTCACTTACCATCTTCATATTCGACATGATAAGAAAAGAGAAACATCGTTCATGCACATGTATAACTTACCAACACCTTAAACTATGTATTCAATTTTATATATCTATCTTATATAAATATTTATAAAATTTATATATATGATATATAATTCGTTTTCAAATTATTTATGAACCTATATCATGATCTATTAAATAGGATGAAGATTAAAAATTCAAAACACATACTATAAAACAAATCTATCACTATGTGAGACATTGCATTAACTTTAAATTGTTAACAAAAAGTTTATATAAAGTAATAAATGAATCCTATATGATATGATAATTATTATTTGCATTTTTGAATAAGTTAATAATTTATTTTGAACCACTATACTATAGTTTTTGATACAAATAGAGGGAATCATATTAAAGGTAAGGGTTAATTTCATAATCTCATTGTTATTTGGTATTGTTTATATGTACATTTTTGTAGTCAAATATTTATTACAAATGTAAATTTAATTAATATTATTTAACAAAATATTTTAAATATTTTCCTACATATTTTTAATTATTTTTACCCATGTTCTACTTTTTATAAAATGGTTATATGTTTATCCTTTTATCCTTTTCCAAACGTGGTACATTACGAATTTATAGAAACATACTAAATTAATGTTCATTTTTTAACTTATAAGGAATGAGAAGATATTACCTCCATACTGATTGATTTATATTTTGAATATTCCTTTTAATGTTTAAAATTTTATTTTTAATTAAAATGTTATTCTATAAAAGCATGACTTTCAATGAAATAATTTTAGAGAAAAGTGGAATTTTTATCAAGATATTTTTAACGATTTTATTGTTGTGTTTTCATCTATGTCTAAATATTTTTTTTAATATTATGTATTATTTAGGATGATTTCATAGGATAAAATTGACCCTTTTTTATTTAAGGGTTTATGATATGATAGATTGCATATGTGCTACATTGAAACCATTCATTGTATATAGTTTAAGCATTCACATTTTTTAACGTTTTTTCAAAAAAAAATTGTTGTTTATGTTTTCATATGAATAATTCATTGGAATAAGTATGTGATTAATGGGGCCCAAATTATACTCTTGATGCATCAGTAGGTATCATGTGAAAATAAAGTTAGGGTTTATACCTATTTATGTATGGTGACTATATCGATTCATTGACGATATGTTTATGATGTTTGACATTATGCATTCCCTCATTATAAGTTATGTTATTGATATTTTCTATATATTCCATGATGTGTACCATGATTGTTATGAAGGGTTGTTCTATAAGAATAATGGTGTTCTCAAAGAATTTTTTATATTTTATTTCTTGTTTTAAACATTAATATAAGGTTCGGGTATTTAATCTGGCTTACAAGACTGTTAAATTTACTGATTGTTTGGTATTATAGTATTGTCTGTATACTAATGTAATATTGTAATGATATGACTATGGGCTACAGGGGATAGGGTCGTAATGGTAGTTATTCTGGGAAGTATATTATATACCTTGGAAAAATGATTTAGAAAACATATATTATTATATATAACCCTAATGTAGTCATTGAGTATAAGAATAAATTAACATCATAGAATTTCAGTACAGTTGTGTATTCCTAGAAATACATCCATGTCTGGATATTATAATTTGGCATGGTTCTGGTATAGACGTACCTAGGGGAAATAGTTATGGCATGGTGCATTAGGTCTGACTCGGTGTAACCTGGTATATAAAAATGGTCCTTATTACAAACCTAATTTGACAAACTAGTGGGATATGATTAGGATAATTCACATTTTCTTTATAAACCATCATAAATGCTTTGAAAGTAAATTTGTCTTAAAATAAACCAGTTAATAATTATGAAATAATATATCATTACATTTTCAATGTATGGTAAGTGTTTGGATACTTGGAAATTACACATTACAATTCATAACATCATTTAGTGTATGTATTCATTTATAAATGGATCCCTATAGAAAAAATGTTAACCTCACCAATGCACACGATACAACAAGTAAGAATGATCTTTTCATACATGGGTTTGAGCTAATATTTCGAAGTAAAATAGTATCTCAAGACATCACATCATATAAGGACTTCATATGATGTCATAATGGGATATGTAAAGTGAATCCTAAGTATTATTAAATTTGAGTAAAGAATGAGAATTAAAGGAGAGATAGGAAAAATCTAGATAAAGGTAATAAGGGAACCAAGTATTTTACCACATGTAACAATTATTGAAATTATCACGTTGTTACTTTTTAAAAAAGAATGATAATTTGGTAAAGGTAAGGAGAGAAAAATCATTGTCCTTTGAGATTTCATGGATAATAAAAGTGTTTCTAATGTACAATGCTTGAACTATAAGAATGTGGGACACTATTGAAATCATTTTCACTTTCGTCAAAAGTTTTTAACCCCGAAAAAGATTTTGGATGATGGTAATTATTAAGCTACAACCATAGATGAATATGAATTATTAACCTAATTTTGTCAAATTCATGAATTATAAAATTTGGTATTTTATTAATGATCTAATAGTTATAATAACTATGGAATATTAAAAGATTTTTTTATCAGTTTTTTTTATTTAAAGATATGAGATTGTATGGATCAAAGTAAAATTAATCATTAACAATTAAAACATTAAGGAAAATATATGGTTGAGGTAACGATATCATTTAATATGTTACTAATACTGAGATATCGATGTCAAACTAATTTGATGATTGATGTGGATAAAGTAAATTGGATAGTAATGAATACCTTGGAACTAAATAATGATTTGTTGGAAAAGTGGTTTATGGTATTTTTTATGTATTTTAAAACATTATCAGATTTTATAAGTATATCCAACAACCTATGTTATATTTATGGAATAAAGAATGATGCATGTTTTCAATAATTTTTTTTGGTAATTATTATTTATACCATGATTCAAGATAATAGAAGGGGTAGTAATTCACATATCTATAATTTAAAAAATAAGAGCTAATTAATGTTCTAAAATAATAAAGATTCATTTATTTTGTAAATGATCACCATTTCTGAAATGAGTTATGTTGATCTTTTAAGATGGTTTTAGAGGTAAATGAATTACATCAACCAATGATTCAACTTGTCTTATGAAATAGAAATATTTACATGCCAAAAAAATTGATACGATTGTGTTTATAGAAATATATCATGTAATTATATTTCCTAACATTCTTATATCATGAAATAATTCCTCAACTCTAGAAAAAAGATCTAAAAATGATTTTTTAATCGATGATTTTTTAAATCATCGAATTTTTTTGGCAGTGAGGCCCTCAATTTTCCATTTATCATTAACATGTTTATGATAGATAACCTCAATCTGTCCATATAAATATTTTCTTTTTTCCTCGATGTAAATATCTTTACCTTCAACTAATGTTTCCCTATTCAAATTCCTCATTTTTTGGTGAATTTTATATTTCCATTTCTTACATGAAATCAATATTTGTTATTAACCGTATTTGCGATGTGGGTTCTTAAAAAATAGTTCTTCCAAATATCAAACTATTGATTACTTATATCATGCAAAAAATATGATGACATAATTTCATTATGGTGAGGATAATGTAACACCCCATTAATTAAATTTTTTTATTTTAAGTAAATTTAATATGTTCTATTGATTTTAATTCATGATAAAACAAGTTTTCATTTTTTACACACAAGAGTTTATTTTTTGATAGGTTGTATTAAACATGAGATAGAGTTTACTAAAGAACAATATATTATTAAAATATTTTTATTTAATATACTATGATATAACCCTAGCCAATTTTTTTTGAGGTTATGAATAATATGAACTAACTTTTGAAAATATATAGTTGAATTAATTGGCTAAAAATTAATTATAAATGAATATATGAACCAACTGAATATATGGAAAATTTGTTTATTAAGAACCATTTTTATGCTTAAAAAGTCATTTTACACTAATAAATTAATTAATTTATTGTTATAGAATGATAATAATTAAATATATATTTTCATTATTCAAAAAAGTATTTTTGATATTCAACTAACATATCAAAAAAATTAGATAAGAAAAAAAGAAATATTACAATAAAAACTATATATTTTATAAAAGCTGGTATACTTCCATTTAATAGAGAACCTATTTTAACTAATATTATGTATCATTTTATATAATTTATTGGAAAAAAGTAAACTTCTTCTTTTAATGTGTGATATAAGACCTTACTTTGGATTAATATTTTCTATTTTTATGATATGTTTTATGTTTTGATGAATATTATATAATACTAAATTTAAATTGAAAACAACAATTTTCATAAAAAAATATTGTCGTGATAAATTATATTATTAAATGGTTTTAAAATATGAAAATATTTATTATCATTTAGTCTAATTTAGGTCATTTTAATTAATTTTACAATGAATTTTTTGATAAAAACAATTATATTATTTCCATGATTAATCTTTAATAACACATTTTTTAATTTCATCCACATGATTAATTTTAAAATTATTATTTAAATTATTTTTTAAAATTTTTATACAACTATTCCATATTTAGAATCAGTGGGTCCAAATTATTTAAATAGTTTTGTTTTATTTTTGGACATATTACATATATAATTTAGTAATATTTTAATTACAACGGAAAATGAATAATCATGAAATTAAAATTAAAAATTTTATTATAATATTATAAATTTACCATAACACTAGTCCTAATTTAATTTTATTTGTTTGTTTTGATAAAAATAAACTTTATTCTAAAATTATAAAAATTTTATGGCACTTGGGTAAGAATGTGAGATTTATTATAATTTATTTAAACATATGTTAAAAATGGAATACTCATATAATAAATAAATAAATAAATTATACTATAGTGTTATACAAGAAGATATATTAATCTATAAATAGTCATATCAATTATATTAAATTTATCTTCATTATGATAAGATATTTTTAATTTGTAGAAAATAAATATTTTAATTGAATGTTTTCTTAATAACGATGCCGTAATTATTTAATTAATATAAATATCAAATAAATGATAATAAAAATATTAAAGTAAATATATTTTTAAATAAATAATAAAATACATGAGCTTAATAGACTACATAAATATTTATGTGATATATGATATGTTTTGGTTTGAACTAATCATGTTGTTTGGATATTTTTTAAAAACTAATAACAAATCATATCAAAACATACATAAACTATACATTAAAATTAATAATTAATTAGTAAATGTTATAAAATTATTAAAAATATAAATTTCATCAACATAACTAGAATAATGTTAAATATTTCAGAAATGATCTATTATTTGATCTTTTATCATTTTATATTAATTGTATTCACCCCAACGAGTAAGAATCCAAGGATTCATAGTAAGAGATTTTGAGTTTTAGAAATGGTTAAAGACAAAAGATAAATTTAATATCACGAAATAAACATGCATAAAAATAATTATTTAATATAATTTTGACCAATCCTCAAATTATATTTTAAATATCTCTATTTTTATATATTTTAAATATAATATAAATTTAAATTAATTTAATATTTTGAGAGTTATTTAAAGTGTTCGTACCCTATCTTATAAAAGTCAACATCCTCCCTAACATCCTTACACCATTTTGATCCATCCGTCTCAACAAAAACCTGGAAATGTCTCTTAAAAAATTCTTATATAATTTTTGGTGGCCCTTTTCATCTAAAAATACCAGCCATAGTGTCTATAATATAAGCTCTAAAGGAAGTCCATCAAAGAGGTTGTAATTGTTTTACCAACTTATTCATGTTTATCTCATATTATACTTCATATTTAAATATTGATTCCAAAAAAATGATGTTTAATATACATCATTATATTTTATTATGGTTATGGTATAACCATATTCATTATTTTATCCATCCTATATAAAAAATGTCAACATGCAGTCATGTGCACAACTTATTATCTCATCGTTGTGGTATAATATCATTTCATAAAAACATTATTTGGATGAGTATAATGATGGGTATAATGGATATAAATAATAAATATAACATTATATTTATTATTTATAATTAATAAAACACCTAATTCCTTTCACTTTTAACATTAATGAAATGATATCGTTTCTCATGCGTTTATACGACTTACTGTATCCATGACATTATAAGATTCATCTTCTAGGATAATCATTAAAGAATGATTATAAAAATATATATAATAAATAAATATGAAATATATGAGATTATAATTCAAATTTAATAATATATATAAAAATATATTCATAAATTTCATTTAACTTCTTATAATTTTGTATGATTGTAAAACAAAAGCAACATTCATGCGTACATACAGCTTTCCATCTCTATAAACTACATATTTCATTTAATGTAACTATATTATATATATCCTATATATATATGATATATAAATCATTTTTTACATTTTAGTAAATTTTTAATCATTATATATGTAATAGGATCACAAATAGCAAGTAAAAACCATACATTGAATAAAGTGGTAATTAGCCAAAAATGTTGTTTTAACATGATTTTTTTAAATCATAATATAATTTAATAAATGAATCATACATGATATCATAAATAATAATATTATTTTGGAACAGGTTATAAATATGTAAGAAACCACTATCCATGATTTTTTGATATATATAGAGTAAATCTGAGCTAAGGTAAGGGTTCATTTCAAAATATCATTATTGTTTGGGGTTGTTTATACATAAGTATCTATTGAGTAATTTTTATCATTCATGAAAAAAAAATTAAAAATATATTCCAAATTATTTTTAGTATTATCCTTACATTGTTTGAAGTCATTTATACATGTTCTACTTTTTATAAAATGTTTTTAAAGGAATCCTTTTCTTAGTTTCCAAATAAAATACTTTCTGATATTGTGAAAAAATATAGAAAGAGTGATTATTTTTTACTTATAAAAAATGAGAAAAATTTGTATCCATCATCAACCATTATGTTTAGAATCATTCATTATATGTTTAAAAATTTGTGTTGAAACAAATTGTTTTTATTAAAATTCATAGATTTAAAAAAATGCTTTCACTGAAAACATGTATTTTCTCTGGATATATCTAACAATTTTATTAAATTAATTTCATATATGTAATAATTATTTGTTGAATATAATATTTGAATGTATTTTATCTCATATGATACAATCTATTTTATTTTATTATAGGTTGTTTTAATATTTTTTCCTCTGATATGAAATTTTGATACCATTCATTGTTTATCGTTCAAGTATTTACATTTCGTATGCTAGTTTCTCAATGTGAATGATGATGTTGTTTATTTTTTAAAATTAGTAATGCATTGGACCTATTAAGTTGTGGGAGGGGTAACTATATTCCCTCTATTCATCTGCAGATATCATGAGACAAACTAGTTTTGGTTTTTACCCATTTAGGTTTGGTGTCTCAGTCGAAGCCTTGACGATATGTTTAGGATATTTAGCATTATGCCTTCTCTAATTATGATATTTTTTTTATATTACATGGGATTAATTGAAAATAGAATATCCCTATGAATGTTTATATGGAATTATTTGATTTATTCTTTCCATTATATTCTCAATATTATGTTTAAAAGTATTATGTTTCAATTATAGACCTCCCTTCTAATGTTTTTTCTTATTTATGATAGCTTATGTTTTATTATTTATCCTTACAGTGAATTTTAGATCACCAATTTTTTATGTTTTATCATCATAGGATGTGAAGATGTGAATTCTGATTGATATTAAGGGTTATTATAGTTAAATAATGGAATTCTCAGATGATTTTAAATGGTGTATTTTATGTTTTGAATTGTAATGTAAGGTTCATGAATGTAATAAGGATTCCAATACAACTAAAGTAATCAGTACTTTTGGATCAGAGTATTTTATCTTTAAAAATGTAATATAAAAAGGCTCTGAATCTAGGGTACTGCATTCAAGGTCTCTACATACATAGTTTAGGAATATCACACACATAAGATGATTTAGCCTAAGAAACAAGTATACACACTGTCCACCAATCCACCCCAACTATCAAAAATGATAAAAATAAAAATAATACACATATTCATTAATGTGAATATATCCTTCAATCAGAGTATGAAAAACTATTGGAAAGAGAATTTGTCGAAATACATGAAATCCAAAACTGTATAAGAGTCCGGACAACTAGAATGATGGGACTACTATCAAATGAAACACATGAAAAACCCACCATAGTTTTATCTGAACTGTTCTCCACCCTCTCCTAGTCTACCTAAGACGCTATCAAAAGGGCCATTATCTGTATATGATCGGACATGTGTAGGAAAATCCCATTCCATGGTGAGTATAACAACACCTAATAGAAACATGATATCACCAAACATAAATCCTAAAGAAAGTAATCATCTCATCCTTAGAATGGATTTTCAATAAAATTATGAAAAAAAAATCCTAGATATACTTAACATAGATAATATTACATAAAGAAATTTTAAAACAATATTGATGAACAAGGCTTCCACTTAGGGGTACAAGGGTACACTCATTATGGGGAACTCACTCCAGAATCTTGATAACAAGATATGTCATGATCATCATAAATTTCCAAAAACATGTATATAATAGAACTTATAAGATATCAATTCAATGATATTGGATCACTCCTAAAGACAATTGGTAAATCACAACCTAAATGGAAGAAATTGTGATTTTTGTGATCAATACATGTGTTTGATGATCACACCAATTCTTAAAACCCCACCTTGCGTGGATGATATGATAGTTTACCAACCTCACACCACATAGTGGAAATAATAAAATTCAGTCCAATACAGATCAGGTATTGGGGATTACATCATATTCCTTGGATATGAAACATCAAAATATAATCATGGAGTTGGATCGTGGAAAAGTAACCGAAGGAAAATTTTCCACACTGAAGAGAAAATGTTCCTCGAATCATCCTATAGAATGTACATTACAAATAATGGGAGTTCACCTTGTCTTTTCCCTACTATGAGTTTGTTAGGGTAGTCTATCCAATTACTATGTACATAATGCTACACCTCTATACTTTTTTCATTCCCAGGTACCTGACCATGACTGAGTACCAGTTTGTGATTGTGCTCCCTATCTAATCCCATTTACCATGTAGTGTCCATGATTGTATATTCTAATTGTACATGATGAATCACTAGTCATGGGTAAAATCGCATTGGTAGGTCCCACAAGGTGTATAATACTTGATTTTCATTGAATACCTAGATTCCTCAAAAAGTGTACTAAATGATCTTTGTTCCTCATACTACACACACTAGAGTTGGGATATTTATATCGTACACATGTTTATTATGTGTGTTTCTATTGGACCCTTGACAGATTTGACCCATCTATTATTCTCACTATAGAATATGCATTTAATGTTTACAAAACCTTTAAAACACTACTGGAATGATTTTAGCTACTCAATTTAGTAGGAAACAATTATCATCAAATTGTATCCTTAGAATGCCCAAAATTATGAATCTGCAAACTTTATCCTACAATCAAATCATTATCCATCATCATATTTCTATGATCATTCACTCAATATCAAACTTGTACCCAAAAAAACAATTAGTTTAAAAAAATGTTGAATGTACAATGATATTTTTTTGAATATTTCCTGAACTTCCATCCAAAAGGGGTGATGAAGATGTTCTAAAGAAGAATGTTGGGAGAAAATAACAAAAGAAAACATGGGGATCAAACATTTCCCACTATTCAGGATAGTTGTCCGATGATTCTATGAAATGTTATAGATGAATGAAATGAGTATGAATCCATATAGAATGATCGTTTCATAATATTAAGAATATAATTAACTAACCAAAATCTACCATCAATCTAGGAATAAATGTTGGTATATTAATTTATTCGAGTTTATCATGGGATAAAAACATGATTAATCGAAATAAATAAAATATAAGATCATGATTTCATTGATAACTGATAAAGAATAGTTCCACAAATCTATGTTTGGAATGATAATGGAGCTCCATCAGATACCTTATTTACAAATAATAATCCCATGAATTTTTTATTATGACACCCTCTAATAGATCTTATTTAAATCCATGGGGGTTATACTGATAACCCAAGGTATTTTTCATAAGTGTGATTTTATATGTATAGATTATATTTATCTTAATTAATGTATAATAAAAAAAATAAAAAAAATAATTAATTTTTAACGCTCCCATGATGAATCTTGATCGAAACACCTTATAAGTTCAATAGTTTTGATACACATCAGAAAAATCCTTATTATAGATTTTATGTTGGTGTCATATTTCTATTCTAATAACAAATTGAAATTTATTCCTTCATTTCAAAAAAAAAGTGCAACCATGTTGTAATTTTCTATAAAATATAATTATATGAAATTGGGGTTCCTTGGGCTCTTGAATCATTAAATAAATAAAATAATGAATTCTAAAACATTCATAAGACTTATATTATGCTTCACAAGGAAAATGGTGTTGTTTTATTCTCCCCAACTAAATAATATTCATCTGAAAAAATAAAAAACCATATTAAAAATCTGATTGTTTTGGGTAAGCATCTATTTCTACAACTCCCATGTTATCTCTGAAATGTTATTATACTTTCACCATAAATACAATAAGTGAATCACCCAACCAAAAGATACTATCTTGAAAATACACTATATCCACATGGAACTCTACAAAGGTATCCCTTCCTCAATGTTATGCTCACCCATTCTGATAACAAGTGATGGGTCATGCACATACCTTCATAGATGTGACACATGGATGCCATGATGTACCCAATCAAACAATGGATCCAGTTTTACTTGTTATGCCACCTCTTCAAAACTAAAATGTATCTAGAAAGGGAAAATCAATCTTGGATATAACGTTTTCCCAATAAAAGAATATTAGAAACCCATAGTGATGTGAGAAATTCCAGAACACATGGTCTCCCTCATACTGCTCTAAAGTCTTATATAATATTCCTTCATAATATTTATGATTGATATAAGTCTTCATAATCCACTATAAATGAAATTAACCTTCTCTACTGTCGCTCGTAAAAACTATAAGAACATGATTTCTGACTATCTTGGGATAATCAAGTATAGTGGTAATCTAGAGGGTATCAAAAAATTGTTTTTAAAGGTGTCACACCAATTATGGAATGGTATTTATTATTTTATAAAATATATAACAAGGGTATAATATCTTCTAATCTATGAAAAAAATATACCATGAAATTCCACAACATATCACATAGAACATGAAGTGTGTTCTCATTTTGTCCTTTTATCTAGTTTTGAAATTCCATGATCAATTAGAACTATGTCTCCAAGACCTCCAATAATCAATAACATAATTGATACATTAATATATAATAATTGCCTAAGAATATCATCTTGAGGGAATCATATATAAAGACGATATCTTTCATGTAATGGTCTCTTATGAAATCAATTAAAATATATTTTTAGATGAAAATGAGGTGTGAAAACATGGTACCTCAGTCTACGATAATCCTAATTACAATTTGTCCTCTATATGATAATGTAATATCCATCATAAAGCCTATAGTTATCTCATCCCCCATCAATTCCATCACCTCAAAGGGTTGGTCTAATCCTGTTGAAACAATGTGCTCATCTATTAACTACTGATAAGTGGTGAATCGAGAAAAACTATGCTATAAACATCATTATCTCTAACAAATAGAAATGACACATGAGGTCATGATATATCTTCTCTACCCTTAGATATACCATTAAGGGGGTGTATACAAATAACACAACACTTAATACCACAATGTCATTAGTATTATCATCCCACCTCAAAAAATGACGAAATCCACCCCACCTACATAAAATCCATGAGTAGCATGTAAAGAAGATAATTTAAAACCACTGATATAAATCTCAAAATATTTATGATGGGCCTCCAAAAAATTTTGTATCTGTGGTGGGGTAATAAATATATACTATAAGTAAGTTTTACAATCCTTGTCCACTATAGTCAACTGTAACGAGGATAACTACACCAACTCCTTTCTCAATACATGAAATCATGATCTTATATTTTGATAAGCATCCACTACCTTACCCTTTATAAGAGTATAGAATATCATTATGTAATAATCCTTGTATAAATATATCCATAACAACAATCTCAAAATGATTCCCATCTACTTAATAATATATTGGAGACCCTTGTCGTTGGAATTGATGATAAACCACCCACACATAATTTACTTTCATAAAATTTTTATTGTGAAGACAACGTTATGGATCTGAATCTTGGTTTATGTAGTTTTTATACTAAGATTATGATTTCTAGGACCCATATGTTATCATTTCCATTCTCTAAATCATTAAATAACCAATAAATTTTATTGAGGAATGAGAAAACACCACATTCCCAACAACATTATTTGGAATTCTCAATATAAGGAGCTCATAATCCTCTATTGTAGCTTCTAAAAATTTTGTTGGCACCCCTCTGTCCTCATAAAATGTTTCCCCTTTCATTCCAATGTATTAAAAATTGATAAATTCCTGAAAATCATGTATGAATATATGATTTCATCCTTGCAACCCAAGAAAAATTCATAACTTAGTTATTCTTTTGGGTGGTTCCAAAGCTCTAAATTCTTCAATATAAACAAGGTCCACAACTAGCCCATCTTATTGGAATACATGTCCTAGGAAGTGTACTAATAAAATCTAGAACATAAAATTTGATAGATTCATTTTAATATAAGGCTCTAAAATTATAACCAAATCTATCATCAGTTGTCTCACATTCTCCTCATCATTTGTTGATTACAATAGGTTGTCATCGATGAAAACTATGACGAAGCAATATAAAAAGGGATGTATGATATGATTCATAACATCCATGAAAAATTATTAAAAATTAATCACTATGAATAGAATCTCTATGTACTCACAGTTACCATACATACATTGTAATGATGTCTTGAGCATATCATCATCTAGAACTTAGAGCTAATGATAGCATAATCTAATGTTAATCATTAATAACCATATATCCTTCATCATCCAAAAACAATATGACATCAATTCTTCTTAGTGGATACTTATTCATAATATTTACCTAAAACTGATATTAATCTACACGCAACCTCATGTTCCCTTTTTCCTTCTTGGTGAACATAATTGGGGATACCCAGGGTGACACATTTTGTCCGAAAAGTCCCTTCCTCTACAAAACCTCCTACTACACCTTCATCGCACGAAGTTAAATGGGGGGACTTTATATGTGATGGTGAAATTTATAGGTAAGTCCATGGGTGAAACAATATGATGAATTCAATATCTATCAATGGAGGTGATCTTATCACATCCTCATGCAAGATGTCCTCGTACACTGCCACCTATGTAGAAAACTGATATCTCATATAACAACTACTCCAGTGGTAATATTTTCCACAATATTATTAGTCATCTATATCATACTATATATGAAAACATCTTACTATTTTTTGGTTTATTTCTCATATATGAAGGAAAAAAGCATCCCATTCACAAGGACACACCACATTCACAACCTAAAATAGTCAGTTTGTGCATGACCTCTCTATGGAAAATCTATTCCAAGTATAACATCATAAGGAATAATTATTAAAACAATGAGATTTCAAATGAGTATCCCAATCCATTGGTTAGGTTAAACTGTTGGTAGATGTTTTTTATCACTAAATCTTTTAATATAGGAGTATCAAAAAGAATATGACATGATAATGGCTTTTCTAGAATCTCAATGTCTTGAACATGAGAAGTATCAAGAAATAAGTGGATAAAGCCTATGTCTATCAATACTAAAAATATGGTCATAAATATGTATACCATACCTAAAATCATCCATGAATCCTCATATTAATAGGTTCCCACCACATGAAGTTTTTCTTATCCTTTACCACAAGCTATTTAGGCATAGAGTGGATCACATGGGGTGGTGGGGTAAACAGACAAAATCACATACCACATTGCACCATCCTCACAAATCCTCTACCAGGTAAGCCTCCCTATGGATTTATCTACTATAAAAACCCATTCCTATGAGGTCCATTAACATTACCTCTATAATTTATATGGTAGGATAAAAATCCCACAAATATTGTCCCTAGCAATCACAATAATATTGTCACCTCTCCCCAGGAAAAATTGATCATTATTGGGATCCCTAAACCATAGACCCTCTATCATGAGAGTTCCTTCTGAATCATTTCTCATGTATCAGTCACTTTTTATTCTATATTTTACACACATCCAAAGTCTCAACACCAATTATCCTTCTAAAAGAACCAACATTGTAAAAATAGTGATCTTGAATACTCTCCACTTAAAATGAATTCTCAACCAATGAAATAAAATTAGGAAGGAAAATAGTACTCACACTAGCATGCTTAGCTTCTCAATTAAAATTATATAAAAACTAAGCTCATTATAATTTATTTAAAATAAGATCTATAGTGTATAAATAAAAGAAGTGAAACTCAACAAATATATAGTTACAATTATCATTCACATGTAAAGATGTAGAAGTTCATATATGAATACTAATCGCAATATACCAGGAGACAACTGCTCCAAAAAAGTCACTAGAACCTAGTCTGTGAAAGTATTTCTTCATCATATATTAGTGTCACTAAAACATATCATCGATCTACATATCCATGACAAAGGTTTACTATTAGAACCACCATATAATCTAGGGATATTTCCCCAAGGTTGAAGAGTCATGTAATTACATCAAGCTAGTCATAAAAAGCATGGGGTCCATCTCACCCCAAAACCTATGGGGTTGCTATTAATGAATCACGTGATGTGTTTTCCTCTTGTGTACCTCAACCAAAAATACTCCTAGAGAAAAACTATTCTCAATCTGGTGGTGGTTAGACTATAATATCACATAGAGGTAGCACATCATAAAAAATCTCTTTAATTAAAGCCTTATGACTAGATGGATTATCCTAAGGATCGTACTATAGAATCCAATATGGAAACCATCATGAAGGTATCCAAAAATAGACATGGTGTACCACATTCAAGACTAAAACTGAGGAGCTGACTCAAGAAGGGAATGTGAATCTTAACCCCTTCTTATATGATGCATGTACCAAAGTATTCCCTACTATTAGTGGCTATATATACCATGTCACCAAGCAGGATATCAAAGTATTGGTGAATGGATACATCTACTGATATTCCAATAATAGATTCCCTCGAATGAGAGCCAAGTCGCAAAACATTTACAATTATTTCCATTATTAAAAAATGAATCCCCCGACTAGAAATTTCAAAATTCATGTCATAGATTATAAATGGTTCTAATACCACTCAGTAATGATCCGAGCCACCGGAGGACCACCTATCTAGTGATAAGTTGATTGTGATTTCCCAATCCCACCTTGAATTAGCCTTGGGATAATGAAATGTTCCATGTTGGAATATCACATGATTGGGATGCATCAACCTAATGTACTTGTATGCATTGAAACATCTTCAATCAAACAACACCATCCTGAAAGATAAAAACAATTGAAACCCAAATGCATCATATTCATATACCCCATAATCATATTACCAAAAATTACATGAATGATAAATTGGATAAATATAAGGCCACAATAATTGTAAAGAGAATTCACACTACTAGGATGAGGAGACTTATATCAAATCATACACCTGGTATGAACAATGTTATCTTTATCTCAACTACTATATTCCTACTCTTTTTCCACCTAGGGCTCCATCAAAAGAGTTATCAAATATATATATATATATATATATAATATAAAATTGGCGGGAGGTGGTCATGATAAGATGAGAGTATAAACACCCAGTACGAAACCTAAAATCCAAAAACAATAATTAATCAATAGAGTAGTTAGATCATAATCATAAAAGCATTCCCTTCAAAATATGATACATAATAGTAATAAGATATATATACTCGAGATAGATACTATTTCTTAGGGTACGGTCATATCCAAAATATTGTCTTAGGATTATATCAAGGATACATGATTATGATCATCTTGGAGAATTAACTCCATTTTCAAGATATGTTGATGGCTCTCACCTAATAGGGTGTACTCATCAAGCCTATCCATTAATATGTACATGCTATAACTCAAAGGAAGTCAATACATGAAGAGGGGATCACTCATAGTGCATGTGGGTATATGAGAACCTATCTATAATAACATAATATGTATGAGATTAATGAATGGGTTTGTTTTTCAGGTTCATTTATAAACCCCCACATAGGGAAGATAATTTGATATATGATCCCACTATAAGGAACAATATGGGATTCCAAAAACTCTATTTGAGACTCTTTCCAAAAAGGGTATCATGTCATATTCTTAGGATGTGACACCTAACTCAATACTCATGGTGATGGATGAAGGAATGTACCCTAATGTAAATGGTCCAAAATTATGTGAAAAGGGCCCAAAACCATCATGTCAAATAATCATTATATGTATGGGGAGTACATGTTGTGTTATTACAGCCGCCAATTTTTCCATGCACTAAAACACATTCCACTCTAATTCGGACCTTTCCCATGTACTTTGGTCAACCTCATGTACAATGTTGCTCTATTGTATCACACAATTGTTATGTAAATTGTATGTTCTAATGTACCTTGTTTTTTCAATTACCATGTACTACAATTAAATAAGTTGAGTTACCCAGAATGGCTTGTAGGGAATGTGATAGTTTCAACATGGTTTGTGATAATTTATTTTCATTAAAACATTATCTTCCATATATAGGATACTAAAAAGTGTTTGATCATCAAACTACACACTGTGTAGTAAACAGTTTTATAGAACTTGTAGTTTCATCATGCATATTTTTCCAACACCACTGAAGAAATAAATCTAGTTATGATTCACCCTTATTATCTAGATCTAATGTTTATTGAGCCTTTATATGACCAGATGTTGGATTTTGGACACCCCATACTCTCATAAATAAATAGTTATTGCACCAAAACTTCAAAAGAACTAAATCTATAAATGTTAACAACTAATCAAACACTTAATCGATGGTCGTCAACATCAAACTATTATTTTTTCATCAATATAGACAACAAAACAATGTATGTGATCTATTACACCAATTATAGAATGCACAATGATCAGTTTATGGGTATTTGTTGAACTGCAGACCAAATGGGATGTTAGAGATGGTCCCATAAATATATTTCTCATAGTAGAATAAAAAACCCATTTTATATTTTTATTTTTTCAATTATTAGGAAATAAATAGACTCTTTAAAGAAAAAACAATCCACAAATCTATAATAATTTATATTTCAATGTATATAATTAAACAACCAAAAACCACTTTCATCCCACAAATCAATATAGTTAGCTTAAAATATTATTTCATGACATGGGATAAACAAATAAGAATAATTAAATAATACAAGTTTTATATCTAATGGTAGGACTTATATTTAATGAATCTTATTTACATATCTCTATTAATGGTGTGATACATAAGGTTTTTCACCACCTATATTTCCAAAGAATGATCCATGTAAATGTTTCTGAGAACTTCCTCAAATGTATCTACTCCTAATTTATATGGGTATGTGGGTAACCTTACAAATTTTCCACAATTGGGATTTTATAATATATAATTTGGTTTACGTGAACTAATTATTAATGAATATATAAATAAATGAATATATTAATTAATCATCCCATGATGGGGCTCAAGCCACGAACCTGATTTTTGAAAAGGTTATATTAATCATAAAGAAAACCACATTTTATAGATTCAATAGAAATATCATATTTCTCTTTTGAGACCCCATTTTTATAATATTTTATTATTCATTAACAAACCCTTGTGTGTGATAAAATACTTTTATTAATTTTACTATATCCAATCTGATTATCCTAGGTCCCCAGAATCTCACACTAACAAATCACCTATCATAAAAAATATTCACTAAAATATTCCAAACCATTATAAGGCAAAAATAGTTGTTAAATATATGATATATATTCTACTAGTATTTATTACTATATTAATAATTAATTGATAAAATAGTAATATAAATTTAGATGACTCGTTAATTTTACTCAAGAAATAACCATTAGAATAATTCTAATTAACTATGATGCAATAGGTTGCAATCCTTGAGATATTAGGATAGAATATTTCACCACAAGAAAAATCTTCAAACGATAAAAATACATCTCATTTGATAATTAACATGTTGAATAATATAAGTATAAATCCTATAGTTTTTTACAAGTTGTGTATGTGGGAGTAAATTTTTATATTTGATTTTGGGATTTTCATGAAGTGTCAAATGGTCATTATCCCTTCCAGATTATCTTAAATATATTTTATAACCAATAGGTTGGTAGTGGGATAGTACATTTACCTTGGGAAAAGAGTTTTTTAGGAAACTCTTGTCATTAAAAACATGCTTGAATATTGAATATTTATTTATTTAAATATTAAATATTTCAATGTAGTTTGATATTAGATTTATTTTGAACATTTTTTTGGATTGATTTTTTATCCTATACATTAGAATGAAATGTAGTGTTTTTCTATGAGATTCCTAAAACCCTTATCACCCAGTAATGATAGGCATGTGCCCCTTTTTATTTATATTCAATATTCATTTTTAACTAATATTTACTTAAAATTCCATATATTATGAAATATATTTCTTCCCATTATTATTTTTTCATGGATGAGGGAAAAATATAGGGAGATTAAGAGGGAGATTGTGTCATAGAGCTCATGTCGGCCAAGATTGGACACTGGTGGGAAAATTTTATTGATCTTGGAGAAAAGATTTAACATTTTACTCATCAAAGTAGGATATTATTTTTCCACCCCAGTACACATAGGATATTTGGGGGGGGATTTAAATACTTAAACGTGATGTTAGGGGTACCATTAAAGCCTCCCTAGACGCATTCAGAAAAATTGGGATTTTGGGTTGTTCCCAAGGGTTTCACATTTGAAAATATAGATCACATGATAGGTAGTATCAAGAACACACGTCTTGTGTTCCTATTTGGGGAAGAAGAGTATAGATTTACTAAACAATGTGCAGTCAATAAAATAATCAATTTTGGGTTTCATTATGTATGGATGATGGCATGGAAAATCATTATATCGGGGATAATAGATTCAAATTGTAAATGACTAGAAATTGTGGTAGGAACAAGAAATATATAAGTACATTCCCAGGGTGGAGTACATATCCTAGATATATATATAAAATCATCATGTACACCATTTATGATAAACATTATGTGTGAGGATGACCCAAAGTGTACTCCATGAAGAACATGATAGTTCAAGTCGATTACATGATCGTGGAGAGATTTTGGAGTACAAATTGTGTATTCAAGGTACACACCATGTAAAATTTCATATAGGAAATTTATAGATATTCCACTCAATATATAAATTTTTGAATTAAAAATTTATATTATGAGTTACATTATTGAGATAATAATGGTGTCCCCCCTTAGAGATTTGGGGTATTTTAAATGATGATTTGGGATTGGTGATTTATGGTAGAGAGAATTATCCTCCAACTGATGAATAAAGAGTTCTCTCTAGGGAGATGGGTATTTTGATCCATGGTTGGTTTCTGAAAATAATTAATATATTTTTATATGCTATTACCAAGGACAATACTAAATACATATAGAAAAAATCTTACTGGCCCTGGTGTAGGAGACAT
This sequence comes from Viscum album, assembly GCA_963277665.1. Taxonomy (NCBI): domain Eukaryota; kingdom Viridiplantae; phylum Streptophyta; class Magnoliopsida; order Santalales; family Viscaceae; genus Viscum; species Viscum album. Next base: position 578,867,853 of record OY728129.1, on the reverse strand, counting down.
CAACACCTCCAATTAAAGTATTATTATAACATATTATTACTTTCTCTTACTAGGCTTGTGAGGCCGTACCATATTAGACACATGGTACATTGATATGTTACCATAGAGTAATTGGTTTTGACATAACATGGATATATTCTGAAGAGTAACAATAGATTAGTTCCCATTAGATATGGTCTCATAAAGAGACCAATATAGGGTACCCTCCCCTTATGGAAACCTACATATCCATACTATTTTACCCTATGATAGTCTGAACCTTTATTGTTGTATATTGTTGGTATTTATGGTTTTATGTGTCATGCTTGAACATGAATGGATGTGTCAGCTTTATAGTTCAGTGATTGTTTTGTTGGACTTGGTAAAGCATCCACCCCTTGGTAATATTTATTTTAATTTGTTTTAATTTATTTATTAATAGAGGTTCCTAAGAATAAAAAATTTGTTCTCACCCTAATTTTATTCCAGATGATATTAGGGAATCAGATATGTTTGATGATGATACATTAATATGTCTATAAGTTCTTGGATTTGGTATCATTTTATTTTGGTGGTGGATGAAAATATTGAATTATAACTAATATGTTTGATGAAATGGTTGATTCCCAGTATTGTTTTATGTGATCATACATATAATTTTGTGATAGTGTGATTTTATAAATTTTAGAGATTCCATAAATTCCCTTCATACATTGAGACTAATTTAAATTTGTGGTAAGGCTATTATTTTAATGGTGAAACAAATGGATAATTGTAAATACCTCGCAACTAGGGAATTCAAATCATGTCAGGAGGTACCGAGTGGGTGTATATCCCCAAGAATATATTTTTTAAATCCCACGGGTGATTACTGGATCATGTCAATCAATGGATAAGATATCACTTATGATTTTGTGGATGTAACAAATATGGTTCACCTAAGGAGTAATGTGATCAGAGTGATATGTTGATGACCATTGGGTCATAGCTTTTATTACATTGAATTTTTGACTTACCTTGGAATTAACCATGCCATGAAATATAATACTTACTAAGGCCTCTCCATTATAAAAAATAGTTTGCATCCTATCAATAATATTACACTGGTAATACCTTAGGGTTCTGTAGTAGAAATATAGGTTGAGGTTCACATGGTAGCTCCCTTGGATATGCTACTAATCATAGTGGAGGCATGAGAATGGGATCTCCATGTTTTGAACTTAGGTATCAATGATATTATTCTCATGCTCTGGGATACTCCAACACTATCTGATGCATACATGTTTGATAGTGGTCATGGACTAGAATATTTATGGGGTTTTACATTATTATTTTATTGTAAATATTTATTTACAAGGATGATAATATTGTATGATCTTGAACTTATGATTTTGGGTTATAGGTCCACTATTGAGGGTATCCTAATAATTGATAAATCCCCACCCCTTAAACAAGAACCCTAGTGATTTTTTAAAACATATTTATAAATCTATGTTGATCACACATTTATATAGGATTTGTTGGAAGCATAATGATTCATCATCAAGCTAGGATGCTCGAGTGGAGTCTATGGGATGAGAAGAAGATTCTTGAATGATATTTTATATCAGGACGGGATATTGATCATAGTTTTAGGAGATCAAAGGTAATATATTTTTTTGTACCCATTTATGTAATTTTTCCAGTGGTTGATTAGTCCTATATAATTTAATTTCTAAATTAAACTTTGTTGTAGAAATTTCAGATAATTCCAACTATGAATAGTCTATTAGTTATGTTTCCTAGTTATTTTAAATTTATTAGGCACATTGATATGGAAATTATAATCACATAAATATAACAAATTATGTCCCTAAATCTAGTTATAATTCCATGGAATATACAGTGACATGCATTAGGTTATATGGCGGTCTAGTCCAGTTACTATTTAGATTATACTGGGTTAAGGAATAATAAAATGGTATCAGTGAATTTTTATTATTATTTATTACAATTTTAAATATGATTATCATGAGATATGAATTTTTATAGCTTATGAGAGATATCGAGATTATGTTTAATGAAATGATTTTTTGGTATGACTTATATATATCCATGGATGATTTTTATGTTATGGAATTACATTGATATAGTTGATTGAAATCCCCATGTGTAAAAAACAAGATGTTTTAGATTTAGTATTTATTTGATTTTAGTTCATAGACTGTGGAGGAAAGAGTATTATTTATGAATCATTATCATTATTCAGGAAATATACATGACATAGTGGCTTGTAATTTTTTTATTTACATCACTAATATTAGTTTAGTTTTTTTAAATGTTAAAAAATGAGAATACTATCATTTATAATATAATAACATGATGGAATTAAATTTAGAAATACTGATATCTGTGTATATTTTACTCTAATGACATTTCATGTAGACTGTATGGAAACATAATTGATTATGGTAATTGGGATGATATCCCTCATGTGAGGGAAATGTTTTTATTCAAAGAGAATGGGAAAATAATCTTTATACCTTATATTTATACAACATGTGTGTCAATACCCAATAGTTTCAATATTTTAATGTTCCAATTGTATCCTTTATTTCATTTCTTTGTATATAATGGAATTTAATTATATAAATCCAAAATTTGTTTTTATGTTTCTCTAACAAATATAATTTGAGTGGTTCCATTTTTATGAAAATGATGACTAATGTTGTTGTCAATTTATAGAGAGAAGTCTTGTTTGTTGATGATTTATGATAATTGGTTCTCCTCTGGAGAGATAATTTGTCATGTGATTCCCATTTTTTATGTGAGACCCTCAGATTCAAACTTGGTACATTGGATTCTAGGTTAAAATTGTGATTGGAGTGTATTTGGAGTCTTCTATTTCATGTCTTATATAATGTTATAACATTAAGCTTATTGGGATGACAATGAGGCACTTGTATTTATCTAATATATTTTTGACTAAGTGACATATATGATAAATGGAAACCCATTATAGTTGTTAGGTATTATTAGATACTTTTATATAAGTGGAATGATATAGGAAGAATTATTGGACAATAGATCTATACGAAGAATGTTTTATTCAATATAGATAATAGGAATTAAAAAATTGGTAGATATACTTAACATGGAATGGAGTCAGGTTTTGTATAATTGTGTGTTTGTATTTCTGAATAGACATGCCACGTAGATGGATCATTGCATGAGAGAGTGATCTAAGTTTAATGATGTAATATGCATCTAAGTATGACTACTAATTTTTTGGCCTTATGATAGAACAATTTCCATAAATAAATTAATTGGTCATTCTAATTTTAGTTGACAATTTAGGATTATGGTGGGATCCTTGGAAAGATAAATGGTGTTGAGATGATGTTGATTGGTGTGTAACTAATTGATTATAATTGGTCCTATTATATTTGTCCATATTATTGGGTGATATGATATGGTATGGATGTTATTAATAAATGAAATTGTTTAGCTCAATTTTATTATACATGAATCGTGATGAGGTTGGATAATTGAGGGATCATTTGTTGGTGATTGATCGATGTGATTTTATGAAATTATTACAATGAAATCTATTTTGATCTCCGACATGAGATAATGAGGTGTCAACATTGATATTTTTGACACCATAAAAGAATTGGTTGTGATACTATTATTAAAATATGTTACACTAATATAGTTGTGTAAAATGATGATACTTTTCCTGAGTGTTTCTTAATAGGAGACCCACCTCTTCTAGGTGAAATAACATGTTATAGTTGTAGTCCAAGAATGGGTTATGTATAACTATATGTTGATGAGTACACTTTATGAGGATTGATGGTGGTGACCTTTATATTAGGTTTTATATTACTTGGTTACAGGGATAGTGATATAATGATCAATGAATTGTTGTTTATTTTTGTTTTGGGTTAGTACTCATGTACAATAAATTTTGGACTAACCATGTCCACCCACATGGGTTTGATTATAGGGTGGGTCATTTAGTTTGAATTTATAATCTGGTAAAGTGATAAAATGATCATCCCAATGATGTGGAAAAATACATAAGTTGAGGGGAAACAAAATTAACATAAAATTCATAATGGATGTGTGGAATGATTCATTAAATACACATAATTGTTTTTATATAGATGAGTAAGAATATTCAGATGTAGTTGCATTCCGTGGTAAATAATGGGACTGATCATGGTGGTGATCCTTGGTGGATCTCAGTGAAGGTTTTAGAATTAGTAAAAATTGAGGTTATTCGAGTATAATCATATTTGAGATATGTTAGAACTTATGTGTGATCATGATTGATTGATGTATTGATGGTGGTTCTACCATATAACAACACTAATAGTGGGGTATAAAATTTCAATAGTGTATTTGAATATTCAAAGAATATATTAATATTTAGGTAATTGGGACCCAGAGTTTGGGTTGCACATCAATGGGGGAGTCATGATTTTTTTGTGTAATTTATTTAGAGGAGGTCTAATTAGTGTCGATGTTTCTGAATATATGCAATAAGCAAGAAACTACATCTATAAAATCCTTGGGAATGCGACTTTAATGTTTTCAAAATTATACTTATTATTTAAGACGTATTGTGGGTATATCGATTTTTTTGATGAAAATTTACTATATCAAAAATCATGTTTCACCAGATGGCTTGAATTATATAAGAAATGTATCGATTAAGTGGTGGTATTTATGAGTGGTGTCTCTTGTTATAGATAAAATATTACCATTATTTTTGGAATTAATTTAGTAGATATCATTTAGTGTTTTGGTGAATGATGTAATGACCCGGTCTAGAATCAGAAACTCATATAGGATGATAAAAATTGTATACTAAACAATAAAACTACTTATGTGTTATTAGTTGTATGGTCAGGATATAGTAAATTTTTGTGGTAATATGTGTGTTGTGAGTGTGACTAAATATTAACATTTGGTTTAAACACTCATTGAGGGTGGATAAATATTCATTTTTAATTGATATAGGATTATACATATATTTTTCTACTACTCTTGGGCTATTGAAGAGGATTTTTCCCAGGTATATGTGATTGATTGAACTTTGAGATGTTACATGGAATGTTTGTATTTTATGTAATAAAAGTGTATTATTTTTATACACATTCAAAGGATGATGTCATTTTATCAAAGCATTATATAGATACTCCAACTCTCTAGATAATTTTCTAACAAAGATTGGGTGTACTCATTTCATGAACCAAGGTTGGGTTGGATCCATTGTCTATCCTTTTTTTCATTCAATTATTTTTACTTTTCCTTTTTATGTTCTTCCATTTCCCTTGGATTATGGTATAAATAAATTTTCCACTTGTGGTTTTCTCATTTTTGAGAGAGAAGAAAAGTGTTTTTATAGGGAAATAGTGATTAATACTTTTTATATGATTCAATATGGGGAGTAATGGAAGATTTTCATGGAACATAGAGCGAAGAATATTATTTTACTCCACTAAGTGGGACATATATTTTTAAATTTCCCAAGTTACTCAAAAAAATTAGGTACATATGATTTTTGGTGTTCAATGAGATCCTTAAGGAGGTGATTTTGATAAGATGAGGATTTTAAAACAATTGTAGGGTTTAAATATTTGGAATACCCCGCCACAAAGATTATTGTATTTGGAATAGATTCCATGTGTTTTTATTATTTGAGAAAAATTTTGGTGATTAACTACATCGAATATAGTCTAAATGTGACACCATTTTCGGTCTCTTAGTGCATGGTGAAGGGAATAATTGGACACCACATTTCAGGGAACATGGTAATGTTCTGTATGCATATTGACCTTTTGTGAGGAATTTATTGTGTGGATGTAAGTTCCATGGTGATTCATATGTATAGGACATGTATTGTAAATTTTTAGGTACCCTGTATGGTATACACACCATGTATGAGAAGAAAACCCATTAAATCATAGATATAATAAATTTAAGGCTAATTCAAGGCTATGGGTACATTTTGGTGTACATTCTATAGAATTAGGGTACATGCTATGTCCCATTACCTACGTGAACATTATTGATCTTCACCCAAGAATATGAATTATTTTAAATGTGGTATATTATGAGTATTTTCTAGGTATAGTTTTATAATGAGGTCCTCTAGTGATGTTGTGTCATTTGAAAGATGATTTATGTCATGTGTTATTAGAATGAGACTTGTCCTCCGGCTGAATAACTGAGAGTTCTCTAGAGGGAGATGTGAATTGAGGCCCATGGGAGGGTTGTCAGAATAATTATTCTATTAGTATGATGAATTTATAAGGACATTATTTGGGACATAAAATAATGAAAATCGTTTCCCTAGTGTTGGATCCTAATACACCTCTGAGTTGAGATATGTAATTCACTATTATGGCTTTACTCAATTCAGTCCATGAGGATATAAGATGATGGAGAATGGTGTTGAGGGTTTTCAACCAAAAGATGATACGTTTTAAGAAAATTTGGAGTTTTTATAAAGGGGAAATTATTTAGGGTACCCCTTATATGATTTGAACTAAATGAAAAAATGTAGAGTACCTTTTCTATATAGTAATATAGTGGTCCCCTATTCACCCCATGTGATAGATTGACCCTGAGTGGATATGTATAGATGCATAGTGATTATTTTGGATGTTAAAAAATAACCCAAAATGATGTGTTATCCTAATTGGAATGTGATGAAGAGGATATTCTTGTGAATTCAACCAACCAATAGTTTAATTGTTTTTTTTGGGATATGTGAATTATCCATGATGATAGGGAATTTTCCTATGGACTTTCGACTATTATTATTTACCATGATTACAAGGAATAATAATTGGATGAGGAAGAGACCCTCAAATGCTTGAAATTTCAATGATCTAATCTAATTGTAATTTTCATGCGGAAAATAGTCGGACTAGAATTTGGTATGGTTGATGTAATGGTGGAAGAAAATTAGTGGTTCCTAGGATCCAATATTTGAGTATGAGAAAGCATGAATACATTTGTGATCAAGATTCTCTGGATTCATTTGATATTTTGAGACCATTGTAAATTTTAATGGATAATGGGATTTAAATGGTTGAAACATTATAAAATTTCTAATTCCAGTGACCAAAAGTATTCCATTTGAAGTATGAAGTTTCTGGGGATATATCATTAATGAAGAATGTTTGAAATATTGAATGTTATTATTAGAACACCATAATCAATTCATTGGATACCTAATAAGATTATATGGTTAAAAAAGTATGGTTTATGTAAGGATCCATGTTGGGAACACCTTGGTTAGTCACTATGACATCTAGAAAGGTATGCTTCTAGTTGAAAATAATTTGCAAAATGTGGGCATCTCTTTCTGCTGTCGGTGATCATTGTGTCATAAGCATAGGGACGATATTCACCATTTATTTTTGTTCTGCAAGATGGATTCATCCCTCTGGAATTTAGTGTTCAACATCTTTGATGTTAATCTACTGCATGTCCATAATATTGGTGACCTTTTTCTATACATTTTAGAATTGTTACTATCAAAATAGATTTGCATTATTTTTCTGGTTTCTTTTGCGGAGACCATATATATTATTTGGATGGGCAGAAACAAGTGTCGACTTGATAATGTTACTTTTAAGAATAATTCTTCTCTCTCAAACATTCTATTGGAAATGAAAATGGATAACAAAAATAATGTTGTGCATTGTGATAATACAATTAAAGACTTTTCTATCTTAAGGAGATTGCAACGGTAAGGTAATTATCCTAAGCCAATTTTCACCTATGAGGTCTTCTAGTATCCTTTTTTTGTAGGATGGATCAAATGAAACTCGGATGGTGCCTTGAGAGGAAACCCCAGACCTGATAGATATGGAATTTCCTTCAGGGATTATAATAGTGATTTATTGGAAGGTATTTAAGGCCCTTGTGGACAAGTCACAGATCTACAAGCATAAATGAAGGCTCTTATCACTACAGTGGATGTGCCCCAACAAAACAATTGGGACCAAATATGGTTTGAAAGTGACTCATACACAATTGTTCAAGCAGTCAGAATGGGGAAAATTTACCCTGATTAGGGACTCAATTCCAAGTGGATTAAATTCCTTGATATCCTTGTTTTAATGAAATACATCATTATTCATGTCTATTGTGAATTCAACCGCCTTACTAATATCCTTTCCAACATGGGGATTTCTGCACTCTCAAACTCATATTTTCAAAATCATAGGTGATCTGGTCACTATTTTGAAAAGAGATAAATGTAAATTTCCTACCTTTATACTTTTTTAAGTTTGTTCTTTTATTTTCTCATTAATAAATCTTTGTATCTTGGTCTTTTGAAGAAATTATAAATATAAAAAATTACAATAGTCAGATTTCACACTTCAATAGATTATATGAATATGCTTAAGTCACATAATCTTATTATTCAAACAAATTAATTATATATCTAATATTCATATGATTTTTATTCACTATAATTAATTATTGTTTTAAATCAGTTTCTCATATATAGTGTATATCGCAATCTGGTGGGATTACTGAATTTTTATCTAATAGACATCGCATGTATCCATCCGAATTTTTTTTTAAAACTCCATATATTTTAAAATATAAGCCTCTGTACGTTAGTAATTTTTTATGACAATGAGATGTAATTTGTATATTTTATTCTGATTTACATTGAACATTTTCTCCTAATATAATATTAACACTTCCATCCTATATAATTATATTTCTTCATCCTAAAAAATTGAAATTAATTTTGAAAAAAATTTCACCTTTTCATAATTAATGATTAGTGATGGAAAATAATTAAGAGTAAATTGTTAAATTAAAAATAATGATTAGAAATAGTTTATTCCACTCAAAAATATAACACTTTTTTAAAATAACAATACTCACAATATTTAGATAAATTAAAAATATGACCTTTATAATTTAATCCTCTTAATTTAAAAATATTTAAGTTATATATATTTATACCTCATTAGGATTTTAGAAAACAATACTAGATGAATGATATTATTAGTAGAAAAAGTTACACAAATACTAGGAAAAATAATATAAAACAATTTTTAAGGAAAAAATAATTTATGGAAATATTTCATCCAATCAATTAGGAAAAAAAGTGGAAAATAAAATTGATTTTTAATTAATACAACATATAATAGTTAAATAAATGATTTAAAATTTCATAAAAAAATTTCAAAAAATATTCTCTACATTCATCAGGTCCATTTCAATATTAAATGATTTTCCCTTCAATTCAATCATTTCATGTATTGCTTATAACATTTAAAAGTTATTTTTTAGTTTGGGGGCTCATAATATTGTTGAACAGAAATAGACACCAAATCATTAATGTCTCTAGAAAATTCTTCAACATCATTATTTATTCCTTCATTAATAATAGGTCATTAAAATTGTTTCTATATTAATTTTGGTTACCCACTCATTAAAAATTGCATCATCCTGCACCTAAGGCATAAAGATTATAATTTTAATCATCATCAAAAGCTCAACTGATGATATTCCATTACGATTTTTAAGTAAATATTTATTTTGTAAAATGGAAAATGATATTTTATTAGGGGCTTATTGTCCTTATATAACATTGAATGTTTTTTATATATATTGAAACATATCTTGGATGTATAGTAAAATAACCATTATTCCCTCAAGGTTATAGATTACAAAATTAAGGTAATTTATTTTTATCCCTCGTATTTGATATTTAGATTAGTGGAGAATGTTTTATATCCCAATTATCATTTGAAAATATAGATTCCATTGATTTTGGAAGTGAAATTAATTATTGTACAACAAATATCGACTAGTGGTCTTTTAGTTTTCCAAAATATCCCTTATATTTTTTTCTTTCTAATTATTTTTTAGTTCAAGGTTACGTCTTAATTTCTATATAATATTCTTCTGTTTAACTGATTGATTCTTCTACCTCATCAAATTAATAAGGTAATGAATTTTATGTATTCTTATTATATTATTTAGTATAATAATAAATAGAATTTATTTATTTATTTGGAAATATAAAAATTTATTCTAAATTATGCAAAAAATAATTTTCCCTATTCTTAATGTATCACTATGGGAGAGGAAAAATTTCCACACCCTTGAAATCGTATTTTAATTTTCCTTTTACTATATATTTATCAATATCTTCAAAAATGGGTTTCCATTTGTTATTTATAATGGAATGACAAATTTATTTACATTAATTCTATTGGATGGACTAATAGATAGTGTGAGGAATGGATAAAGAAAATGTTCATCCTCAAAAAAGAATTGATTAGGGACCTTCATCCTCACACTCAACAATTTCATGATCCTTTTTGATTTACATAATGAAGTCTTAAAATTTTCTTTTTCTATTCATTAACACCTTTTCAATATCTTACTCTTCCCTAATGCCAATAAATACTTCTTCTTTTAATGTTTTTCCTTTAAAATTGACAAGCCAGAAGATAGCTTCACTTTGTTTATTTTCCATCTTATTATTCATCATTTTTAAAAATGCTTTACAAAAAAAATATAATTTTTTCCTAATTGGGAATCAGAAACTATTTTTAATATGTTTTATATGAGTTCCCTCCGCATGATTATTTATTTGATAGTTTGTATTTAATCATAAAAAGAAAAAAATTATTCTCTAAGATTGAATCATATTTTATTAGGAAAATAATCGAGTATCATTTCTCAAATTATCTTAACAACAATGTAAATTTATATATATATAATCATTTCAACTAAATTACTAATATTCTAATATTCAATAAAATTTAAAAGAACATTGTTAGGTAACTTTGGGTATAACAATATCATAACCTCCTTTATTCATCAAAATATATAATTGATATACGTCCATATAAACATCAGCAAAATTAATTTTTTCATATTATATTGGTAATAAAGAACATATATATCTTTAACATTCAATGTATCTTATGATACTTTTTATTTAATTAAATAACATTGAATCCATAATTAACTCTTCTTTTTTTTCTGAAGAAAAATGAGTAATTTTATATATTTGTTAATTTTTAGGAATAAAATGAATCCCATAATATATAATTCTTAAATAACCTATTATTTTTAGAATTTCACAAGTGACCGAACTCTTTTAAGAAGAATAACGACTAGCTAATACATCCTTTTAATATTTAGGATCTCAATTTTCTTAAAAGATGGAAAGTGGATTTATTTAATACATGCACCTCATAAAATACTTTACATATATAAAACTCTTGACCAGTACCGATGTAACAATGGTAATAATAATATCTTCTTAAAAATATATTATCTTATCCATTAAAAAAATTATCAAGGAATCAATCATTTCAAATTATCCATCATTAATACATATTTTATTAATAACCTATAATGTTGAAAATTCCTTAAAGTGTACCGTGATTTTTATATAACAATGTTTGAAGACATAAAAAATTGATAGAAAAACACTTATATCGGTGAGTTGAATGGTAATAAATGTTCAGAGATATAATTTCTTTAACATTTAGTGTTTATGTGATACCAAATCACTTCTAATATTTTTTTTCATGAATGTGGGTATTTGAAATTCCAAAATATTTAACTAGTAAGATTTGATCTCAAAAGGCGATGATGTTAAAATGTTTAAGAATGTATTTAACTTAAATTTTCATTGTTATTTATATTTTTTAGATCGTTTTAAGGTTATTAAAGAACCTCAATTTTAAAGAATAAAAAAATATCATTTATATAATGTCCTACATAAATGTTATACAATGAAAATAGATTTCTTATTAAGAATTTAATACATTCAAATTATTATGACTATTATTCAGAAGATTTTAATACATAGCTAAAACTAGATGTTCAAGGGAAAAAATTGTTCTAATGAAACCTCATAGAAATTTCATTAAAAAATTGATAACTTTTTAATAAAAATATCTTTATAGAGACTATACTGAAATGGTATTGATAAGAAAATACAAAAAAGTAAAAAGAATGTCCTCACCCATTATTTAGATATTTTTCACTATATGTTGATATGTAAATATGAGTTTGATAAGTGATCCATTTATATTGGTCATTCCACAGTTCTGTGTAATATATTAATATAAACCAGAATGTAGGGTTTTTTTTTGGAATATCAACATGTTGATATTATTTCCCCTTTAATTATAGAATAAGAGTTTCCTTTAATGCGTGATATTGATGGAAATTTTGACATATATAAAATTACTTTTACCGTGAGTATTGTGATGAGTTATTATACATAGATCTAACACAGATATAATAAAAAATCAGTTCTTTATTATAACTCATACTAAGTATAGTTACTGTTTATTTCATCCACTACAAAATTGCAGAGAAACATACAGCTGGCAGATATTAAGGTTTAGTAATGTAATGTTCTACTTAGTACTCTTTCATATAGGACAAGACCAATAAATCATCAATTAGAAAAGAAAAATCCATGATGTAATTCTTATATCAATTTTACATAAAACCCCAAATATGATTTTTTTAGATCAATGAAATTTAATAAAGTATAAATCATTTTAGGATCCAAATTTCCATTAATATAACAAAAAATATGTTTATAAAGATTAAGATGTGTTTTTTTAGTTTTTCAGAAACATCACAAACATGTATACATAAAACAATATTTTTGTCAATTAGTTATATGATATATTAAACATATAGTCATCCCTCTAATATTTTGTGTCCAAATAATTTAGAAGATTCATAAATATAATGTTTTTTTAGGTTTTCATATGATCAAAAACATATTTATCAATATTAAAAAAAATATGACTAAATAATTTTAATACTATTTTCATATAAAAAAATTAATTTTGAATTTTATGAAATTTGAAAACCATGTGAAAAAGGTCACTACCCCATCATGCTTATATCAAAATCTGATTTCATGTGTTTTTGAGAAATAGTTTGTAGAAAATTATTTATTTGAAAAAAAATGTAATACTCTCCATATAAATTTGAATAATTATGCTTCTATTAGAAGAAATAATAATTAAAATATATTGATGAGAAACTCTCTTAAATGATTCAATATGAAATAAAAAATATTTTATGATTATTCGACATAGCTCTTGGATATTTTTTTATATCCATAATGTCCATTAGTATGTTTAAAAACATAATATGTAGTTTTTTTTTATTTTTAAAACCAAGATTTTGTTCAATATAAACATCATCCTATACATATATGTTAAGAAAAATTCAAATCTTATCAATTTAATAATTATTTAAATTTTTTTCCGTTGTAATGGATAAAAGTAAAATAATTATAAGAACTTGATATATTTATAGGGATGTTTCAATCATGTTTATCATTAAAAAATTTCTTATTTTTGATTAATTTTGTTTTGGATTTATGTTAGGGTGTGTTTGGGTGAATGTTGAGAATTTTGGGAGAGATAGGGAAAGTACATGGTTGGAACAGAGTTTACAAAAATAGTTTAGAAAATGTTCTCCCCTTCCAAACAAACTGTTAATGGGTTTTAATTAAACTGAAAATTAGTTTAAAATTTACCCAAAACCCCAAAACACGCCCAACGCTACTCCCACTTGACACAAAATGTTATTACATGATTTCAAAGTCTCCAAAATGGATTACAAGCAATACAAACCTCCGATCTTGGTGAAATTAAGGGAATATTGATGATAACACCTCCCAGGGTATGTGGTTTTTTCCGATTATATCTCTCTCACTCATCCACTTCTATATCCAAATAAAAGAGGTATATTTTATCCATGGTTGGAATGGGTTTATATAATGATATATTATTGTTTGATCATAATAAATTTGATTGTGTTTTTAGGGTTTGATACATGATCTTGTTCTTTATCCCATTCTTTATCAATTAACTTAAATCAGGGATATCAGTTGTAGTAAATTATTCATTAATTTTGAAGTAGGAAGTTTGTTATTCAAATAACAATGTCCTGATTTAAATTTACTGTATGTGATATTACAATTACATTGGATGATTAGAATGTGAGTTTTTAGAAAATTGAATTAATTAATTTGGTAATTTAAATAATTATGAGATTGTGGAATTAGGGATAATGGGATTATGAATTGAATAAACAGTTGTTGAATTAATTACAGGAATACTGGGATTGTGATCTCAATGATTAATTTATTAATTAATTATTTAGATATTGGGATTGTGAATTGAATAATTAATTTTTGAAATAATTATCGTATTTTGGGATTTTAGATTGATTTATTTATTGATTAATTAGTAATGGAATGATATGTATATGAATTTTTTTAGTTGGATTAATTAATTAGTTAATTAATTATTTTTTATATTGTGATATATGTGATATGTGATATTTTAATTTTGAATGATGAATGGTTACAAAGTCATTCATGTGTTAATCAAAATGATGAATGGTAATAATTTCCTTCATGTGTGAGAAGAATGATGAATGGTAAGGATGAAATTCATATGTGAATTGAAATTTTGAATGGTAATAATGTAATTCATGTGTGAATTTAAATGACGAAATACAATATTGTAATTTTTTAGTGAATAGGATAGTGAATGGTTATAATGGAATTCATATGTTAATAAAAACTATGAATGGTAATAATGAAATTCTATTGTGAACTAGATGATGATAGTAACAATGGATTTTATGTGTGAATTGAAAGATTATTGTTAATAATTGCATTCATGTGTGAATTTTTAACTAATGAATGGTAAAAACTGAATTCATCTGTGAATTGAATGATGAATGGTAATAATGGAATTCATACATGAAATGAGAAAATGAATGGTAATAATGAAATTTAGGTATATGATATCTTTTTGGGATTTTTTAGACTTTGGAATAGTCCAAAATAGGTATAGAGAGTTCGGGTTTCCATGGGAACCCATAGTCTTATGTGGTTAAATAAATAAAATTTTATAATTTGACAACCATTTACTTATGAATTTTATTTATTTATTTATACAAAAACATACATTGTTTCGAATGGATATTATTTTAGACATTTTCTATGGATCCCTACTGGTTTATACTCACACCCTTCTCAGGATTCCTCATCGGTAACCAAATTGAATAAAAATTGGATGGACAAGATAAGGACAATGACCTAGTGTTAGATGGATAATATGGAATAGATCCTAGATGAAGAAACCGAACATAGATTCAGAACACTCTTGGGAGTTTTTATTGAATTTGTCTATTTTTGGTTTTATGTATTGACCCTTGACATGAATATTGGAATGACATATCTATTCATTAGTTTTTAGATTTTATTTTCCTATTTTTGTCATCTTATGATATTTGGTTTTTTTAGTGTTACATAATTTAAATTTTATTTATTTAGTTTCATTATGGTTATAATAAAATAATGTTGTTATAGTATCTTCATGATTAATATTATACCCTCACTGCATGTTGGTATCCTCTGTTGTATAGAGAGGCCCACCAAAGGTCACATAATAGACCACATTAGTGTAATAGTTTGTGAAACCCAGGATTGGAGATTATAAATTGGTATCAGATGCGGGTTTCATTTTTTTTATTAGTATTACTATTTTGAAAAGGTATATAAGATACTATGAAGGGTCAGACCTTAGTTATGATATTGATTATGGGAGTAGATAATACATTACTATAGAAAATCCCAGTACCCATGGTGGGATTATTTTTATTGATGTGTGTTTTTATAGTTGATGATATTACACCTTGGGTGATGCTCTTAATGTGTAATGTCATTATTATTGTTGAAATTTTCTGAGATTTTATTTGTATATCAGAATGGAACAAGTGTTGATTATGCATAAATCATTCACGGAACTTCAGATAATTTTATGACATGAATGATTTTAGTAATACCTGTGAAAATTTGTTTTGGGATAGTTGTTAAACATGAACTATTTTTCTATTCATATCAAATTTAATGTAATTATTCCTGATATTAAATTTAAAAAGCTTGTAAAATGATTTAGTAAGTGAAAAAATGTTTTTCTAATATGAAATATGAATATTAAGAATGAGTTTCCCCTTTGTTAATACAAAGATAAGTGTATGATGTTTAAGGGTGTTGATGAATCTTCAATTTGTTATGTGTGGAGGGGTTTGGGGAAAATACTTTTTGTGCCTTTCTATGTTTTCCCCACATGTAATTGTGATAAAGGGGTGTTTTTTTACTTAGATTTATATTTTGAATTGTTGATATATGCCTCCCTGAAGATTTTTATTTTAAGGATAAGAGGGTATGGATGAAGATGCTTCACCCATAGGGGAGCCTGAGTCACTAATAGTGATGGGTGAGGAAGTAGTAGAGTTGTTCCATTAGAAATTTTCCCCCATCATGAAGTTTAATTAAAGAGACCCAAAGAGGGATGGGAAGAGTATTTCGGACCTTACATGAGATTCTAAATTATAAAACCCTCAATCTTTTACAAGAGAGGGTGGAATTGAGACAATAGTGTTCTAGATTATGTCCATCAAGAATATACGTGCAAATTAAAAGAATATTACAAGGAAGAGGGTAAATTTTTAAACTTTCTAAATTTGATGATCCATGTAGCACTGGTGGGATGTCCAGATATGAAATGGGATGGTAGAAAAGATGGTTTGGAAGTACTTATTGGGGATATTCCTATAGAGATTTTATCTAGAGTCACTAAGGAAAGAGAGAGCATCTATGTTCATTATATTGACTCAAGAGTGTAACATCCCAAGTAGTTAATGAATAATAGATATTTTTATCTATGTCTATTAATGATTAAGATAGTGTTATAGAGGCTTAAAAAGAAAATAAATACAATCTTATGCATGGAATACACTAATATTCTTAAAAGATTGTTTTACTGCCTTTTGATGGCAAACCATTTTTGAATCTATCTTTTGACAATTTTATAAACTATGTTTGTCAAAATAAACTTATTCTTTATGATTGGGACATCAAAATTTACCTTGTGTGAATTTTTGGTATTTTTCTGACAATGTTCATTTTTTAATGAATAGGGAAAAATACTGCATTTTACATCAAAACTGTTTTTCAATCTAATTTATTTATATTATTATATTATGTTTTGAATTGGTTTTGAAGTGAAATTAGAATATATTTTTACCATTTTATCCAATGGTGGTCATTGGAATCAATTTCACTTTGAAATTATACTTAAAATGGTGTCAATCTTTTGATACTTATTGTTTTGTAAAAACACGCTATTTGCTCTGGCAGCGGGAATTAATTATTAAATTAATTAATGTGACTTATATGATTTTAATTTTTTAAAATAGACTTCATTTTTGAATTTGGAATAACAAATATAGCTTAGGGTGAATTTTTGGTAATTTTCTGAAAAAACTTCAATTTTTGATGAATAGTGAAACCACTAAGTGGTAATCAAGCAAACTGATTTTTCAGTTAAATGAAAGTTTACCACTAATGTGTATTGAATTTTGAAAATCTGACATACATGATTGTCATTAAGAAGTAAAATGTGGTTCAATGAGATAAAAATAATTTTTTGGTGAATAGTAACTTATTAAGTTTTTAATCGCGATTAGTGGTAATTAGTGTAGTTTAAGGTATAAATAATGCTTTAATAATATGAAATGACCTATACACATGTCCCAACCATATTTGTTGTGTCATGGCCGACCAAGAGAATCCATGGGACAACTTGGGGACCCCATGGAGACATTTTGGTTGGAAAATGACATAAATAACTTTTTATTTAATGTAAAAGTAAAAATGACACAAACATAATATGTTTCACAAAAACAATTTTTACATGGGGTTATAAAGATCAGATATTTGATTATAAATAGTCATTGGAAAGCTAAAAATATTTCCTACATCATAGTATTTTTTTATGATTTTTATACATTAAATAAATTAAATTATTTATGACATAATCATGATGCAGCGATGACATCATTATTTGACGATTTAAATAAAATGGAAAGATAATGTAAAATCTATGAACTAAACATGGCCAAAACCAATTGGATGAGTGGATTTCGAACCCTTATCACCTTATCCACGAATTATATCAATTTGGGACCTTTTGAAACTGAAACACATTTTCAAATAAAGTAATATTTCTTTACTTTCCAAAAGTGCCCCTCCTCTCCTCTTATAAAAGGCCCCCACCTCTACCTCATTTCACACACTACTCAAGCCTTTGGATCGGCAAACCCCTGCCCATTTACTCTCTCCACATCCCTCTACTCATCCTATAGGATTCCCTTTGGGCAGAATCCTTTCAAAGGAAGCCTTTAGGCTCAAATCAAAAGGAGTTAAACTTTTAAAGGTAATTCATTCTCTCATGTTCATTTGTTTTATTTTGCTTCTCCAACCCCCTAAACTCTTTTTATTTACTCCTTTTGTAACAACAACAGTATATTCAATATACTAGGATGTTGTTATAAGATTTATTTTATCTACACTCTCACACAACTACATCAAATGGTTAAAGAACATACGGTTTCCGTGGATGGTGAAATTCTGCCTCCCGAAACGATGATTGTTCAATACTCATTTAACACCTTAAATGGTGGCCATTATGATGTCACTATTTTTATATATGATATATAATATGTTTATGTTTTCCTTAATCTTCTCTTTTTTTTCATTTTGGGCATACCTTTATGGTTTCCATTATGGGTAAACACGATATCTTCATTTTAGGAAGTGCGGACTACCGCCCCCTCAAAGTGATTTGATTCGTTAAATACCATATGTGGGACATATAAAGGATGGAACTATGATATTATATATGATATTATACTGGAATTATAATATACCTTTATATCATTATGATTCCATTCTATAAAATACGAAATAGAAATGAAAGTAGCGTTCATGCGTACGTACGGCTTACCGTCTCCATGAACGGTGCATTTCATTTCTTACCTCTAAATGATTATGTAATATTATAAATGCATGTATGTACTGGATATATATGACATATATGATATCTACATCATGAATACCATTCTGTATATAATTAATACATGAACAACATGTAACTATAAAGGGCTTATTTTTTACTCAAGTACTAATGATCGTTAAAACGACTGTTATTAACTTAAATAATTACATAGTGTTCATGACATTGTAATAAGTGATATAAAAGGAATAATGAACTTGAAAAAGGTTCTTAAGAAAGTAGAAATTAACTAAGGTTTATTATTCAAGACATTAAAGAACGATCGAGTCAAGTCGGATACGAGGTATGGGACTTCGTCTCAATCTCCTTTAATTGAGGCATATTTTATTTTATACACAACTTTCTTTTATACGGTGTATAAACCCCTTTGACTTTTACATTTATTCAAAAGGAATCTTTTTTATACGAAGCGTTTACTAAATGACAAAAGGGAATGTTTTTGTCGTACGTATGCGGCGACAACGACTTCTCCGCCGCCGTGACCGTTATTTGAGTTTCGGCTTCCTCTACAAGCCATACCTTCTTTTTAAAAGAAAAATAAATACCATGTTTTACTTTTCTTTTATTTTAGTATTGAAAATGGTTTTCATAATGTTTTTATATCAATGTGTTGTATTGATATCTCGTGATTGAAATGTGGAAATTTTATGTTACCTTTATGCATGTTTTATGTGATATGATTATGTTATGGTTCTTGGGCATTATTATGAAGACGGGTGGTTCCGTGATAAAATAAGGGCGGGTGAGCCCGTTATAGCTCTCCAATGCATTGGGTAACGCGAAGAGTGAAACGTTAAGGTTTCTCCGAAGAGATTTTAGGGAATATACTGTGATGGGTATTCCAAACGTAACCAAGAGGGTTACTCCCTACGTAAGAATGTTATGAATGCCTCAAGTTACCTTTATGTCTTATGATTTCTATGATTTATTCATGATTTTATGAGGTATGTTAAAGTGCCTATGTTTTATGGGTAAAGTATGATTTCATTCTTATGTATATATAAACTCATGTTTCCTTTCCATGTTTTTTTTATAACCCATACTGAGTTTTTATGCTCATCCCAAGTTTTTGAAATGTCTTTCACAGGTCAAGGGAAAGGTACATGATAAGATGATAGGGTCAAGGAAGTGTCAAGAAATAATCCATGTTTTGTTTTAAATGTGTTTCCATTGATGGGAATGAAGAATACTATCTTTATGTAACCACTTTGTTTATATGTGGAATGTAATGCAAGTTTTATGATCTAATTCTCTAAAACTCTAAACCCGAAAAGATCCTCAATGTGTAATCTTGTAATAACTCAAGATTAAGTAAGGTTTAAGGCTGGGGCCTTATAGTTGGTATCAGAGGTCGGTTTAGATAACTTTAGGAGTTAGAATACTATTAAATGATTATCCAAAAATATTTTTTTTCGAAATGATATAGCATTTAAAGATTACCATGTTGCTTCATCTAAGACATGTTTGTTCAGAATGGTTTTCAGCAGAGGAAATAGGGAAGCAGTGCTAGGAAGGAATACAGAAGGAAATAACCTTCCGAATCAGCATCCAGAAATGGTCGGAATTGGAACTGAACAGTTTGTTGCAGTAATGGCGCAGTTGACTCAAGCGATAAATGGAGGTGGTATCCATGAACGAGATCAGCCAGAACAACCGCAGAGGAACATGTCAGTGGTGGGACATTTCATGAGGCAACATCCACCATCATTCAGAGGATCATCTGACCCTGTGCTAGCTGAAGGGTGGATTAAAGCACTGGAGAAGATTTTTGATGTCATGGGGTGTTCAGACAATCAAAAGGTTAGTCTTTCTATTTACCGTTTGGAGGGTGAAGTAGATCAGTGGTGGTCTATGGTTAAAAATATCAGGGACGCCGATGAGATTGATGCTCTTGACTAGGATGAATTCAAAGGTATGTTTCTTGAGAAGTATTTTCCTAAGGCTGTTCGACTTAGGATGGAAAAGCAATTCTTGGAATTGAGGCAAGAGGAAGACTCAGTGGCTACCTATGAAGAAAGGTTCACTCGATTGGCAAGGTATGCTCCAAATTTTATCCGGGACCTTGATAGTAAAATCAATCGTTTTTACTCAGGATTAAAGCCAAAGTATCAAAGGGCATTAGCTTCTCGTGAGTTTAAAAGTTATGAAAAGCTTGTTCGATGTGCTGAGAAGGTGGAAATGGAGTTTGTCGATGACCAAGTTTTCTATAACAACCAGCAGAAGAAGAGACCGAGGTGGCAGGAGAAAGGTAAGAATTCTTCAAAAAAGTCTGATGGTAAGAGAACTAAGTTTCTGGTTTGTGATAAATGTGGCAAAAGGCATGTTGGGGAATGTCTTCTGAATTCTGGGAAGTGCTACCGATGTGGTAAGATGGGACATAAGGCTCGTGATTGCACTGAAAACGATCAAGGTGAAGGTAATAACAAATTTGATTTACAGTTAGTGAAATGTTATAAGTGCAATGAGATGGTTCACTATGCAAACGAGTGTCCGACAAGGAGCTTGAGTGATGGGAAGCAGTTAGACTACAAGCAGAAAGGGGTGGTGAAATCCTTTGCAACTACTTCAGTAGATGTCGGGCCATCAAATGAAGTTGTATCAGGTACTTTGTTTGTTTTTTCAGTTTATGCCAGTGTGTTGTTTGATTCGGGGTCTACACATTCTTTCATCTCTGAAACCTTTTCTAGTAAAATGGGAATACCATCTCAAGAAATGACTCCTGAACTTTTGGTAAAAACACCTGGGGGAAATGTCGAGGCAAAAAGAATTTATAAGAATCTTCCTATCCTTATCTGTGGAAAGAACCTACTTGCAAACCTTATTGTTCTACCTCTAGTAGAGTTTGATGTTATCCTGGGTATGGATTGGCTCTCTATTTACCATGCTAAGATTGACTGTAGAGCTAAAGAAGTTTCTTTTCAGAAAGACTTTCAGTTTGTTTACAATAATGAACCATTACTTTTGATAACATATCAAGAGTCCGAGAAACTTGTAAAAGATGGAAATGAATGTTACCTTGCACACGTTGTTGAAAATAAAGTAACTGTTCAAATTAATGATGTGCCAGTGGTAAATGAGTATCCTGATGTTTTTCCTGATGAGTTGCCTGGAATAATACCAGATCAAGAAGTTGAGTTTACTTTTGACTTAGTTCCTGAGGCTAAGCCAATTTCAAAACCCCCTAATCGAATGGCACAAATTGAACTTTTAGAGTTGAAGGAGCAATTGCAAGATTTATTAGAGAAAGGTTTCATTAGACCTAGCACATCACCATGGGGTGCTCCTGTTTTATTTGTTAAAAAGAAAGATGGTTCTATGAGACTTTGCATTGATTATAGAGCCTTGAATAATATCACTGTTAAGAACAAATATCCTTTGCCTCATATCGATGATTTGTTTGATCAGCTCCAGGGAGCTCAATTTTTTTCAAAGATTGACTTGAGATCGGGGTACCATCAGCTGAAGGTAAAGGAGGCATATATTCCGAAGACCGCGTTCCGTACGAGATATGGCCATTATGAATTTGTAGTAATGCCTTTTGGGCTAACCAATGCACCTGCTGTATTCATGGACTTAATGAATAGAATTTTCCATGAGTTCTTGGATAAGTTTGTGGTGGTTTTCATTGATGATATTTTGGTGTTTTCTAAAAGTAAAGAGGATCATGAAAAACATTTAAGGGTTATCTTGCAAACCTTAAAAGAAAAGAAACTGTATGGGAAATTCAGAAAGTGTGAGTTTTGGTTGCAACAAATTTCTTTCCTTGGTCACATTGTTTCTAAAGATGGAATAACTGTTGATCCTGCAAAAACAAAAGTTGTGGAAGAATGGCCAAGACCCACAAATGTAACCGAGATTCATAGCTTCCTTGGTTTGGCGGGCTATTAACGAAGGTTTGTTAGAAATTTTTCACGGTTATCTAGTACAATGACTAAGCTAACTCGGAAGGGTGTTAAGTTTATCTGGACAAAAGAATGCGATGATTGTTTTCAGGAATTGAAAAGAAGATTGGTGAATGCTCCAGTTTTGGCACTACCTTCCAGGAATGGTGAGTTTGTTATATACAGTGATGCTTCATTGAAAGGACTTGGTTGCGTCCTAATGCAGAATGATCAGGTAATTGCTTATGCTTCACGACAGTTGAAAACTCATGAGGTAAATTACCCTACACATGATTTGGAACTAGCTGCTGTTGTTTTTGCTTTAAAAATTTGGAGGCATCATTTGTATGGAGTAAAGTGTGAAATATATACCGATCACAAAAGTTTAAAGTATATATTCACTCAGAAAGAGTTAAACATGAGACAAAGGAGATGGATGGAATTAATCAAAGATTATGATTGTACAATTCATTACCATCCGGGAAAAGCAAATAAAGTGGCTGATGCTTTGAGTCGAAAAAGTAATGCTTCATTAACAATGTTGCGTTGAGAACGTGATCCTTTGGTTAAGGATTTGATGAACTTTGGCATAGAAGTTGTTGGTGCAGGAAGTCCTTCTGTTTTGTTTCAGGTATCAGTGAGATCTTCTCTATCAAATAGAATCAAGCAAGCACGGAAGCAAGACAGTGAGTTGCAGGAAAAGGTAGAGCTGGTTCAGAAAGGTAAGTTTCCTGAATTCAACATTGATAATGATTGTGTTTTGAGATTTGGGAAGAGATTGTGTGTGCCTTGTGATTCACAGTTGAAGAGAGAGTTGTTATGTGAAGCTCATAGTTCCCTGTTTTCAGTTCATCCGGGCAGTACTAAGATGTATAGAGATCTGCGGGAGTATTACTGGTGGGATGGAATGAAAAGAGATATTGTTGATTTTACTGTGAAGTGTTTGACATTTCAACAGGTTAAAGCAGAGCGGCAGTTACCGAAAGGGATGCTTCAGCCTTTACCAGTGCCAGAGTGGAAATGGGAGAATATATCCATGGAATTTGTTGTTGGATTACCGAAGACATCTCGAGGTAATAATACAATCTGGGTTATTGTTGATCGCTTGACCAAATCTGCTCATTTCCTTGCTATACGAGATACTTTCTCTCTTGATCAACTTTCCCGTTTGTATCTTAAAGAGATAGTCAGGTTACATGGAGTTCCTCTCTCCATTGTATCGGATCGTGATCCCAGGTTTACTTCTAACTTTTGGAAAGGCCTTCAGAAGTCGTTGGGTACTGAATTAAATTTTAGTACAGCTTTTCATCCTCAATCAGATGGGCAGTCAGAACGAACAATTCAGAAATTGGAGGATATGCTACGAGCTTGTTCTATGGATTATCAGGGAATTTGGGACCAACATCTTTCTTTGGTTGAGTTTTCATATAATAACAGTTTTCATTCCAGTATACAGATGGCACCATTTCAGGCATTATATGGGAAGCGGTGTCGAACTCCAGCTTTCTGGGATGAAGTGGGTGAAAGAAAGTTGATGGGACCAGAATTGGTAGAAGAGATGGCAGAAAAAGTTCAGCTGATTCAGAAGCACATGAGAACAGCTCAGAGCAGGCAGAAGAGTTATGCGGATAACCGGAGGAAGGATCTATCTTTCGAGGTAGGTGATCATGTTTTTCTCAAGGTTTCTCCTTGGAAAAGTGTGATGAGATTTGGTAAGAAAGGAAAGTTGAGTCCAAGGTTCATTGGACCATACGAAATTATGGAGAGAGTTGGATCAGTTGCATACCGAGTGGCTTTACCTCCGAGTTTATCTCAGGTACACAATGTTTTTCACATTTCTATGTTGAGAAAGTATATGCCAGATCCATCTCATGTTTTGAGTCCAGAGGTAGTTCAGCTGGAAGAGAACCTATCTTATAAGGAACAACCGGTCCAGATTCTTGACCACAGGGAGAAAGTGTTACGGAATAAGGTGATTCATTAGGTAGAGGTTTTGTGGAAAACCACATGATTGAAGAGGCAACATGGGAATCTGAAAATGCAATGAGGGATAAGTACCCCCATTTATTCGATAAGTAAATAAATTGTGGGGACGCAATTTTCTAAAGGGGGGAAGGATGTAACATCCCAAGTAAGTAATGAATAATAGATATTTTTATCTATGTCTATTAATGATTAAGATAGTGTTATAGAGGCTTAAAAAGAAAATAAATACAATCTTATGCATGGAATACACTAATATTCTTAAAAGATTGTTTTACTGCCTTTTGATAGCAAACCATTTTTGAATCTATATTTTGACAATTTTATAAACTATGCTTTTCAAAATAAACTTATTATTTATGATTGGGACATCAAAATTTACCTTGTGTGAATTTTTGGTATTTTTCTGACAATGTTCATTTTTAATGAATAGTGAAAAATACTGCATTTTACATCAAAACTGTTTTTTAAAATAATTTATTTATATTATTAGATTATGTTTTGAATTGGTTTTGAAGTTAAATTAGAATATATTTTTACCATTTTATCCAATGGTGGTCATTGGAATCAATTTCACTTTGAAATTAGACTTAAAATGGTGTCAATCTTTTGATACTTATTGTTTTGTAAAAACACGCTATTTGCTCTGGCAGCAAGAATTAATTATTAAATTAATTAATGTGACTTATATGATTTTAATTTTGTAAAATAGACTTCATTTTTGAATTCGGAATAACAAATATAGCTTAGGGTGAATTTTTGGTAATTTTCTGAAAAACTTCAATTTCTGATGAATAGTGAAACCACTAAGTGGTAATCAAGCAAACTGATTTTTCAGTTAAATGAAAGTTTACCACTAATGTGTATTGAATTTTGAAAATCCAACATACATGGTTGTCATTAATAAGTAAAATGTGGTTCAATGAGATTAAAATAATTTTTTGGTGAATAGTAACTTATTAAGTTTTTAATCGCGATTAGTGGTAATTAGTGTAGTTTAAGGTATAAATAATGCTTTAATAATATGAAATGACCTATACACATGTCCCAACCTTATTGGTTGTGTCATGGACGACCAAGAGAATCCATGGGTCAACTTGGGGACCCCATGGAGACATTTTGGTTGGGAAATGACATAAATAACTTTTTATTTAATGTAAAAGTAAAAATGACACAAACATAATATGTTTCACAAAAACAATTTTTACATGGGGTTATAAAGATCAGATATTTGATTATAAATAGTCATTAGAAAGCTAAAAAGATTTCCTACATCATAGTATTTTTTTATGATTTTTAGACATTAAATAAATTAAATTATTTATGACATAATCATGATGCAGCGATGACATCATTATTTAACGATTTAAATAAAATGGAAAGATAATGTAAAATCTATGAACTACACATGGCCAAAACCAATTGGATGAGTGGATTTAGAACCCTTATCACCTTATCCACGAATTATATCAATGTTGGACCTTTTGAAACCGAAACACATTTTCAAATAAAGTAATATTTCTTTACTTTCCAAAAGTGCCCCTCCTCTCCTCTTATAAAAGGCCCCCACCTCTACCTCATTTCACACACTACTCAAGCCTTTGGCTCGGAAAACCCCTACCCATTTACTCTCTCCACATCCCTCTCCTCATCCTAGAGGATTCCCTTTCGGCAGAATCATTTCAAAGGAAGCCTTTAGGCTCAAATCAAAAGGAGTTAAACTTTTAAAGGTAATTCATTCTCTCATGTTCATTTGTTTTATTTTGCTTCTCCAACCCCCTAAACTCTATTTATTTACTCCTTTTGTAACAACAACAGTATATTCAATATACTAGGATGTTGTTATAAGATTTATTTTAGCTAAAATCTCACACAACTACATCAAATGGTTAAAGAACATACGGTTTCCGTGGATGGCGAAATTCTGCCTCCCGAAACGATGATTGTTCAATACTCATTTAACACCTTCAATGGTGGCCATTATGATGTCACTATTTTTATATATGATATATAATATGTTTATGTTTTCCTTAAGCTTATCTTTTTTTTCATTTTGGGCATACCTTTATGGTTTCCATTATGGGTAAACACGATATCTTCATTTTAGGAAGTGCGGACTACCGCCCCCTCAAAGTGATTTGATTCGTTAAATACCATATGTGGGACATATAAAGGATGGAACTATGATATTATATATGATATTATAATGTAATTATAATATACCTTTATATCATTATGATTCCATTCTATAAAATACGAAATAGAAATGAAAGTAGCGTTCATGCGTACGTACGGCTTACCGTCTCCATGAACGGTGTATTTCATTTCTTACCTCTAAATGATTATGTAATATTATAAATGCATGTATGTACTGGATATATATGACATATATGATATCTACATCATGAATACCATTCTGGATATAATGAATACATGATCAACATGTAACTATAAAGGGCTTATTTTTGACTCAAGTACTAATGATCGTTAAAACGACTGTTATTAACTTAAATAATTACATAGTGTTCATGACATTGTAATAAGTGATATGAAAGGAATAATGAACTTGAAAAAGGTTCTTAAGCAAGTATAAATTAACTAAGGTTTATTATTCAGGACATTAAAGAACGATCGAGTCAAGTCGGATACGAGGTATGGGACTTCGTCTCAATCTCCTTTCATTGAGGCATATTTTATTTTATACACAACTTTATTTTATACGGTGTATAAACCCCTTTGACTTTTATGTTTATTCAAAATGAATCTTTTTTATACGAAGCGTTTACTAAACGACAAAAGGGAATGTTTTTTTCGTACATATGCGGCAACAACGACTTCTCCGCCGTCGTGACCGTTATTTGAGTTTCGGCTTCCTCTACAAGCCATACCTTCTTTTTAAAAGAAAAATAAATACCATGTTTTACTTTTCTTTTATTTTAGTATTGAAAATGGTTTTCATAATGTTTTTATATCAATGTGTTGTATTGATATCTCGTGATTGAAATGTGGAAATTTTATGTTACCTTTATGCATGTTTTATGTGATATGATTATGTTATGGTTCTTGGGCATTATTATGAAGACGGGTGGTTCCGTGATAAACTAAGGGCGGGTGAGCCCGTTATAGCTCTCCAATGCATTGGGTAACGTGAAGGAGTGAAACGTTAAGGTTTCTCCAAAGAGATTTTAGGGAATATACTGTGATGGGTATTCCAAACATAACCAAGAGGGTTACTCCCTACGTAAGAATGTTATGAATGCCTCAAGTTACCTTTATGTCTTATGATTTCTATGATTTATTCATGATTTTATGAGGTATGTTAAAGTGCCTATGTTTTATGGGTAAAGTATGATTTCATTCTTTTGTATATATGAACTCATGTTTCCTTTCCATGTTTTTTTTATAACCCATACTGAGTTTTTATGCTCATCCTAAGTTTTTGAAATGTCTTTCACAGGTCAAGGGAAAGGTACATGATAAGATGATAGGGTCAAGGAAGTGTCAATAAATAATCCATGTTTTGTTTTAAATGTGTTTCCATTGATGGGAATGAAGAATACTATCTTTATGTAACCACTTTGTTTATATGTGGAATGTAATGCAAGTTTTATGATCTAATTCTCTAAAACTCTAAACCCGAAAAGATCCTCAATGTGTAATCTTGTAATAACTCAAGATTAAGTAAGGTTTAAGGATGGGGCCTTATAAAGAGTGTATTTACTTATAGATTATAATTGGTGCTTTATATATTTGTAGAAATCTTCTCCAATATCTATAGGGGATGAGACCGCTATGATGTGGCTTTTCCCAGATGGGAATAAATGTGAGATTAAGTCCCAGGTAATCGCCTTTATTTCAATTATATTTAATGAAGTGGTGGACAATTCTATCATTGCTTAGGGGAACATGAAAGAGGTTTATAGTTCTTTAATGATGGTTGATTTTGGATTATTAAATGGTACATATATAGTAGTGGGATGCGTCATAACATGAATGATAGCCATGAAGATAGTTATAAGTGTGGCCAGAGGGAAGGATCAATTACTCATGACATTACCTAGATTTTCTATCAACAATGTGGTATGATGGGCCACTATCATTGAAAAAATCCATAACCACTAGTAGAGTGTAGATCTTGTACTAGGATGAGACATATATAGTGGTACTTCTAGAACCAATGATAGATAGGGTGTGATGGAGGAACTAGAAAGATCCATAGTGTGGAAAGTGGGTATTCGTCATCATATCAATTTGAAAACTATAGTTCTACTATCCATGAAGGTATAGGTAGTGAAAGTGGTCATTTTGGGATATAGTGATAGTATCTGAAGAGTGGTGTAACATAGTGTGATAGTGCTGCATTAATGGGAATAGGGGTAGGAATATTACATGTCATTTATCATACACCTACTAATAGCATGGATGGACAATCAATATTGATGGGTAAGAATCTACAAGGCTCTACATTATCTAGATCCTTATTTGATAATGTTCTATTCATTCCATTATTTTTGTACAATTGTTAAATGTTGTGATAATAATAGTATAGTCCATGAGTGGGGTTAGATGATGGACACACCTATGGGTATATAGTTGAGGGTCATATTTTTGTGTAAGGGTTGTTCTCTCGAGGTATGGGAGTATCATTTCAGTTTGAATATATACATTCATAACATGATAGGATTTGAACTAATTGTGTGTATGGATGGGCTAGTTTCATATCTATACCACAATGATTATCAACACAGAAGATTTCCATTTATGTCTGCAAACGGTGACTAGCATATTCGTTTTGGATATTAGAATATCAAGGTGGTTTGTGTTTGGACAGTTCACTGGAAACTGGGGGAGCATAATTCCTAGGTTTGTAGTTTGTTTCTGGATGAAGGACTTGTCATGTAAGACGACTATACTCAGATACAATACATATTTATGGCTGTTTTCCCAGATGAATTATTCGGTACACCACATCAGTGTGTTTTTTAATTCCCAATTAAGATCATTATTAGGCTGAGCCAGTTTCTATTCCACCATATAGAATTGAACCAACTCTGATTTATGATCTTAATAATCAGTAGGACGAGTTTGAGGATAAGATATTTATCTAATCGAGTACGTCACCTTGGGATTCTTCATTATTTTTTATCATAAGGACTGTGGGAAAAAACATATGTGTGTCAATTACTAATTGTTGAACTGGATGATAGTAATGAACTCATATTCACTTCCGTATACAGACAATCTATTTGACGAGTTTGTAGGATCGTGTGTTTTATCAATGATCGACATGAGATCATGGTATTTTTAGTTCAGAGTTCAAAATTTTTATATCAATTGAAATTCTTTCTAAAGTAGGTATGAACTATATAAGTACGTATTAAAGATATTTGGGTAGAATAATGCACCGACAATGATTATGGACATGATTTGTAGAGTCTTCCAGAGATATACCTAAATCAGTTTTTGGTAGTGTGTTTTTATGACATCTTGGAGTACTCCAAGACACATAATGATCATACCCATCATCTTGACATCATCTGGAGTACACTGTGAGATCATTGAATATATGAAAATCAATCTAAGACTGAGTTTTTTATTGAAAAGGTGCACTTATTGTGTAACAAACTCTCAGAGTGAGGTGTTTCTATTGGCCTAGAGAATGTTTCAGAAAACATTATTGGGAGAATCACAAGAAATTTTCTGTTATTTATAGATTTCTAGGGTTGTCCATATATTATCAAAGGTTCATTCAACACTTATTCAATTTGGATGAAACCCTTTTAGGATTGAAAATAAAGGGATTAATGTTTGAATGGGATAGTTCATGTGAGAATTATCTCTTAGTTAAGAAGAACTTGTTGAAAAAAAACATTAATTTTGATCTTAATCAAACCAGGTGAGCAGTATACATTGATTTTTATGGATCTAGAATAGGACTCAGAGTAGTGTTTATGTGGGAAGATTGAGTTTTGGAGTAAGGGTCTTGATAGTTGAGACCACATGAACCAAACAATAATACTCACAACTTCAATTTGGAATTAGTGGTTTAGTTATTGATGGGTTGACAACGTTATTTATTGGGATAATAGTTTATGGTGTATACTAATCACAAGATATTAAATTATATCTTTTCATAGATATATTTTAATATCAAATTGCGGTATGGGTTGATTATATAAAGTCATCAAATTTTGAGTTATCATATACACCCAGAAAGGGAGACAATGTTTCTGACACATTATGTAGGAAAACTCATACACAAAATGATGAGGAGTCTAGTGTTGAGTGGAAGATGATCACTATGATATATGAAATACATGTTGTGGTTCCGGAGAGTCAGGATTAGATATCTCTCATATTAATTTTAGAGGAGTCTAAATTTTTTATACAAATCAGGGATAAGAATTATGAGGATCCAAAATGATTGACAATGAGATAAATCCTTAAAGGTGGGAGATAACTTCAGATTAGAAAATTGATGAGGGGATAACATATATGTTAGTAATCGAGTTGTTGATGCAAAAAAGCATGAAAGAGAAGATAATGTGTGAATTTCATGTGTCAATATAGGGGGTACATATAGGGGTAACTAAAATGTACCAGGTACAATGGTTATTTTTTAGGTTGCAGTGTATTAAAAAGTATGTAGCAAGGTTCTTGACATGACACATCACTTTTTATCAGTTGACAGACATGCATCAGTAACATGGTGTTGTACAATATCCATTTCCCATTCTGGAATGGATATGATATGATGTTACTATGGAATTTTTAGTGATTCACCCTAACATTACTCTAATAAATGACATTATTTGTGTTGTTTTAGAACACATTAAAATGGTATACCATTTCTTTCATATACGAGATACTTTTTCAATAGAAAAATTAAGAGACATGTATGTTCATGACTAGTCCAGTTCCATGAGGTTCTAAATAATATTTTTGGAGACTATGAATCATGTTATACTTCATAATTCTGAAAGGGCCTATAGATGGCTCTTGGTACATGGTTTTTACTATTTACAACATTACCCCCACAAATAGATGGTCAGTCAGAATGTACGATACAGATGAATGATGATATTTTATGAGCATGTGTTCTAGACATTGATGGATATTGGAAAAAACTCGTAACAATTTTATAGTTTTTTATGAAAATATTTATAAAAAAACTATATGGATGAAAAAATACAAGGTTCATTATGGTAGTCCATACAAATCTCCTCTAAGATGGATGGATGTAGTTGAGTTTGAACTGTTGGGATTGAGTCTTGTGCAAAAAAATATTTGCCTATGTTCAGTTGATTCAGATGGATATGGATATGACTCAGTGTAGATAGAATTTATATGCTGATATATTATAAAAACCAAATGATTATATAGAGGGTGATAATTTATTCCATCTTGTGTCGCCTAGATTGGGTCACTTTAATATGAAAAGACATGTCATGATTATGCTAAGTTTATTTTTTTTATTTGAGGTTGTTAAAGGAATCAGTATCATGGACCACCAATTGGATCTTCCATAATTGTATAGTGATATTTATGATATTTTTCA
The DNA here is from genome assembly GCA_963277665.1 of Viscum album. Taxonomy (NCBI): domain Eukaryota; kingdom Viridiplantae; phylum Streptophyta; class Magnoliopsida; order Santalales; family Viscaceae; genus Viscum; species Viscum album. The sequence goes on along the minus strand of OY728129.1, from coordinate 578,835,490 downwards.
TCTTCTAAACAAAGGTGGTTTCACCCAAACCCTTGTCATGTGATAGATGTGGATGATGTTGATATTGAGACTGATGCTTCCTTTGAGGATCATCTGATATGTGTATTGGATCACAATGTAAAAGTGTTGTGGGGAATGACTATATTGATAGATCATGTATTGTGGAAAAATGGGAATATGTAAGGGGAAACATGGTTGATAGAAGAGGATATGTTGTCTTAGTGGATTGATATTTTTTGGATCATAAACATAGATATGTATGATAGTACAACTAAAGGATGAGCTATTATAATGTGGAGAGATTGTAATATCCTAAAATTTTTAGGGATATGTCACGGGATTGTTTATAGGAACTATTTTTCTTATTATTGATTAATTTTGATTTTATTGTAACATTGGGTCCATTTGGGTAAAAATTGAGAATTTTGGAAGAAAGAGGTAAAGTGCCTGACTAGTGCACAGTTTTCCCAAACCCTCCACTTTTACGCAACAAATCGTACAACCAAAGACAAATAGGGATTGCATAGACAATTCCCTTTTTTTGAAAACCATGTTCCCTTTAGGAATATACCTTTCACACCCTAGAAGAGGCGCATAGTTAAAGATCATGGTTTGGGAAAATGAGTTCCCTTGTCCAACAAACCATGTGTGTTTTTTAAAATAAATCGAAATTTTGTTTTAAAATTACCTGAACCCCCAAAACTCAACCAACTCGATCCCCACTCAACCCGGACATTTTTTTCATGAAATTGAATTCTACCGAATGGATTCTAATCCATTATAACTTATTTTCATTGTGAATTGATGGGAAAATTGAGGATATTCACCTCCCTAGGTAAGTAGAATGTTCCCAATTAGATATCTCTTTATCCCACTCCTCCTTTCAAACTAAAGATTGATGTTTTATCAACTATTGGAAAGGAATTCAATATAGATATAGGCATTGATAGATCATTATCCATTTTATCTTGTTTATTGTGTATGATTCAAGAACTCATTCTTTATCCATTTCTTTTATAGTTCGACTTAAATTGGGAATTTCAATTGGTTAGTGTTCTTCCTCAATATTGAGGTCAGTGGTCTGTTATTCAAATAAAAAGGTATTTATTTCAATTACATGTATATAATTGAAGAATTTATATTGGATGATTAGAAAAATAGTTTCATCAAAATTCAAAAAAATTCATTTTGTAAATTATTTAATTAATGGATTTTACAATTTGGGATATTGGGATTATTAATTGAATAACTAATTATTAAATTAATTAATGGGATATAAGGATTATGATTTCCATAATTAATTATGGAATTAATTATTTGGATATTGTGATTTTGAATTGAATAATTATTTTTTGGATTAATAAAAGGATATTGGGATTGTGGATTTATTAATTTATATTTGAATTTATTTATTTATTGATAAGAATATGAAATTATTGAATTTTATTAATTAATTAGTGAATTAATTAATTATTAAATTATGATATATGTGATAATTGATTTTTACTTTTGAAATATTAATGATAATAATGTAAATATTGTGTGAATTATAAAGGAGAATAGTAAAAATAGAATTAACATGTTAACTAAATGATGAATGGTTATAATGGGATTCATGTGTGATTTGAAATACTGAATGGTAATAGTGGAATTCATGTGTGAATTGATATGATGAATGGTAACAATGGAATTCATGTGTGTACTTAATAATGAATGGAAACAGAGGAATTTGTTTCTAAATTTAAATGATTAATAGCCCCAATGGAATTAATGGGTGTACAAAATTTTGACTGGTAATAATGGAATTCAAATATGAATTGAATGATGAATGGTGCGAATAACATACTACTGTTTATTTAAATGATGAATAGTAATAATGTTATTCATGTATGATTTGAACGATTAATGCTTAAAAATGAATTCATATATGGATTGAGATGATGACTAGTGACGATAAAATTCATATCTATGATATCCCTTTGGGATTTTTTATAAATTGGTATGGGTTTATGTTGGTATAGATTGTATGGGAATCCTTAGGAACCCATGGGTTTATGTGGTTAAATAAAAGATAGTTGATGACATGATAAATATTTACATATTCATTTTACATATTTTAATATATTATTGCATTCACTATTTTGGGTGGATATTATTTTGGACACTGTTGGTGGTGGAAGAATGGGTTGTACTCACACCATACATAGGATGCCTTATCATTACCTAAATAGATTTCATTGTTTCAATACCTGATAAGAGAATCTACCTATGTTAGATCATTGATATGGGATGGATCAGGGTTGGGGTAACTAAAAATGGATTCAGAACCCTCTTGGGAGATGTTAATATCTTTATTTGTTTTTATCTTTATATTTCCACTTAACACCTAAATTTTCATGACATGTCTACTATTATGTTTAGAGATTGTACATCCATTTTCTAGTCATCCTATTATATGGGTTCTGGTTATGGTTATATCAATTTTTTAGTTTATATTTATTTCCATTGTAGTATGACAATGGTAAATATTTTATAGTCACTCAGTGATCGATATGAGATCCTCACTACTAGTCAGAAGCCTTTAGTGTATGTGGAGGGACACCTGAGGTCATGTAACTAGCTGGCACATGGAATTAGTAAGTAGAACCCTGGTCAGGATGTTATTTCAATATATTAAACTTTTGCTACTAGTGAAAAAGAATCAACAAAATATATAACATCATGTTGATTATAAGACTTAGAAGCTAACATTATTTTATTTATATAAATGATTTAATTTTTATAATTTTTTTTAGAAACCCAAATTCAGTCAAATTATAAAAAAATAATTAGGATTTTCAACTGAGGTCCAAACTTGATCCATTTATATTCATTAATCACATAATGTATAGTAATTATTGAATCAACATCACCTAAAAAAGGATTTCTATTTTCAAACTAAGAGAAGAATGCACAATGTTCACAATTATTCCTAAATTAACTAAGAGTTTTGAGAGGTTGATCTATGTATAAAATGATATTATTAGTGGGAATAATCATTTTGATTGACTAATTCTGTGGATATGAATAAAATTTTATAATCAATAGGTTAAAATGTATCTAAATATATAAATGAAAATATTATATATTTATTTTTCTTCAATAAAAATAAATTTCTATCAATGGGTAAAATCTATATTTGAATCATCATCCAAATATTTTTAATACACATGTATTTTTTTAACAAAAAATAACTTCTTCATTTTCCGCAATAGTGTTTATGCGTTCATCAAAAATGAAATAATCCTTACTTATTATTTAATTGGATAGAAATATTCATTTTTAATGTTTCGGAACAATATTATGTAATAGTTATTTATTTTTAAAAATTAACACTTTAAATCCAAAATAAACAGAGTAAGAATTTTTTTTCATTCATCAATTCAAAAACACATAAAGAGGTTATTAACGATAGGTCAATGTGAAACTCAATTTTTTTAATAGAATTAAATATTGATTTCTTGATCTCAAAAATGTATATAAAATGTGTTTTTACTCAATATGGGTTTATTATGTTAATGAAGAATGCGATTTCGTTTTTAAACTATAACATTTTACAAAGAGTTGAAGATGTTTATAAGTTGTGTGTCATTCCATTCTTACTAAAAATGAATCAAAATAGACATCATAATCTAGATGAATAGTATTAAAATGTATTTTTTTAAAATATTAACATGATATATATGAATTTAAAAATAATTATGATATGTTGACCTTTTTATAGAAAATAGACCAATATATATCTAGTGATATCATCCACAATGACATACAAATGGTGTTATCCACTTATTATTCCATTGTGTTTTGGTTTAAAAAATTCCACTTACAAGTTAAATTTATCCTCAAAATATGATACATAACTAATATATTAGACTATGATCTTATTTTTTTCCATATATACATGGGTTACTGACTTCTGAATTATTAAAAATATGATATAATAGATGTGTTATATGTTTTCTGAAATAATGTTCAACTAGTGTTCATATATTATGGGGTTATATCATTCTATAGAATACAAATTATTGAAATTCAGTTGAAATTTTTATCGGTGGATCTTGGTCTCTATGGTCTTTTATGATACATGTGTAAATTATCTCATGCATATCAGTAGAAATGGTGAATTTAACATTAGAGAATTGAACAATAAATATTTCAATAATGAAGCTAACAATGTAACATTTATCGCATTGTAGACCTATATATATGGGATTTTTCTTATGTACTAAAACATTATAAAAAATTAAAAATAAATTTTTTAATAAAATTGAAATCATTTTTTTAATATATTTCTCAATGGGATTTTTCACAGAATGTTACTTTTACACCTTCTATAATAATAATACTCTAGATAATGTTTTTTCTAGTAATATTCATGGAGAAACTACTATCTACGTACCATATATTTTTTATTTTTGTAGTCATCCTGTCTACATAAATTATAAATACTCTGGTTTTGGCACCCATAAATTCTTGTTTCCATAATTATTAGTAAAAAAACTTTCATAAGACACATCTAACAGAAATTCTGATATTTTAAGGAATATAATTATCTTTAAAAATAATAAATACTAAATCTGAACAACCAAACATTGTTTAATGAAAATATGCTAGAATATCTTACCCAATATAATTTCATTCAATACAGAGATTTTTTTAAAAAAAATATATATTTTCAAAGAAAATTAAATTTGGATGAAGAAAAACATATTTTATAGGGTGTTCTATTAGGTCATAAATATAATTTTAGATAATCAAAAAATTTAATCACACATTTAAAATTTTATGATAAATTTTTATACTATGAATTTTAGAATGATGTTTCAAAAAATTGTTATTATCACTAGTAGAATTCAAATTGTAGTTTTAATTTAGACATGAAATATGGTATGAAATCTCTAATGTATGTTCTTAAATTCTATCATTATATTTAGTATGTTCATCCTTTCAACAATCATAGTTTTTCATTAAAATAGTAGTCTTCCCCCAAAAAATTTATCATGTCTATTCATTTCATTAAATATTGGTAAAATGTCCTAAACCTTTGATGTAATTTTTTTCTCATCTTCTAAATAATGTGAAATATATTCATCATCAGAATTTTTATAATTTCTATTTAATTTTATATTCATAATATATTATTCAGATTCTTATTATATGAATAATGGATTTACCTTTTCAGTTCCAACAAAAAAACTACATAATAATTGGACTATTAGAACTATCACAAAAAAACATTCTATAGATAAATATCTTTGAGAAAAACATCATGTGTCTAAATATTTTAAGATTTTATTCTATTTTACTACAATATATTTCATTTTACCTTTCTATTATTTCTTCACCATTGGAAAATCTTGTCTGGTATGGGCATGTTTTTTACATTTCTAATTGATTATATCTAGACAATACTACTTTTCTCTTTAATCCCTTTGATTTTTCCTATACATGTGAAAAATCATTCTTACCAACTATCTATTTCATTATATATACTAGATTAGAAATATCATTTTCATATTACACTATAGATCTAATATATTAGTGAACTTTGAACCTCTTATTAGACATTGATAATTTTTAACCATTGTCATTGGACCACCATTCCTTATTGTTTATTTTCCAGATATAGAATAAAAATCAACACATATCTATGGTTTCTTAGTATATCATTCTAATCATCTCTAATTATGTATATCAATTCAAATAAATTCATATAAACATAGCTTTTATAGTTTTTTTAAAATATATCTCTATTCCATTTAATTATCAAACATTGGTCATGAAATAAATTATAATTTCATTAAGATGTTCATCAATAATCTCTTACTCTCCAAGATAATATTACCCATTCATAATTTTAATAATCCATTGTTTCATTTATGAAATTGGATAACCCATAATGAAATCAATATAATTATATTCCATATCAATCGTAGATCATCTAGTATTTAAAACCATAGTATTTATAATGATAGTTACTTATAGCTTTTATTAAATATTTTTTACTAACTCACAATATGGAATCTAACTATAAATATTTCTTTTTCATTAATCATATCAATATATTTTGAAAATAATAATTCAAAAAATATTGGAAGTTATCTTATCTAAAAAAATTACTTCCATTTCATGAATATTATAATCACAAGTCACCATATCTAAATTGTGAAAACTAATGTCTGTAACAAATGAATTCATCCTATTTCATCAATATTCATATTCATCATCATCAAAAATAATCGGTCATCTAGGATTCATATTCTATGATGTTTCAATTGACTATCTATTCAACATATAAAAAAGTACTAATCTCATCCAAAAAAATTAATGTTACCTTTATATATTTAGATACCTCATATAACAAAAAATATAGGATCATAAGTGTATGAAAATAAAAATGAAAACATAATCAGGTGAATTTTATTTTATAAAAATTTAAAACTTACCATTCACTAAATTATTATATTAATGTACATTTAAAAGAAAATAGTTCAATCAATTTACATTATAACATCATGGTGTTAAGAACTCTATAATAATACAGTATAATATTATCATAAAAATAAAAATCGATATTTAAAACATGTTGAAATTAAAATAAAAATGCATAATAAACTTTCTATAAAATGATAACATGAGAAAATCACCGAGACTCAACTATGTGTTGTCTCTACTTCCACCTAATATGATACTGGTGACTAAAATATTTAACATTGGTATCAATTAACATTATATTATTGTATGGTCTATATTTTAAAAATTATTTCCCTTGATCCACTAGATTGGCACAAATATTTTTTCATATAACTAAGATCCCAAGATCAACAAAATTAATCAACCATGTATCAATTTATCTATATGATCCCTTTACCACACTATCATTAAAACAAACACTATAAGAGGAATCCTTTAAAAAATTATAAATTATCAACTCAAAACCCTTTTCTTTATTAAAAAATCTATAAATATTATTAAAATAAGAAAAAATTGTATAATTATATTGTGAAATCATCAATTGAATATAGTAGATTTTATTAATATGGTCACTTCGTATACTCATGTTTGTGGTTTTATTGATGGAAAAAAATGAAATTATTGTATTCCACACTTCTCTTGATTAGTAGAAATGAAATTAGACACATCATCATTATCATTTAGTATATCATAACTATATATAATGTTTATATAATTTAGAAAATTTACAATGCTTTAATGTATTCAGTCTGTTAGAAATAATAAATTTTATTCTAATATAATTTTTATATGTCTGTCTCGTTGGATTAGTTAATCATTATTCAGTATACATTTAGTGTTTTTATTTAATGGACTTTTTATGAACTTGTCTGATAAACATTAGAATCTATATATAATAGAAATTGGATACATCTCTATGTTGTACATTTTAAATGAAAATCCAATTTGATTTTTATTTTCCCTTCTCATATAATTTGTGCAGTTCTATTGGAAATAAATTTAATATATATCCATCAGGTAGAATTTTAATTCTCTATTGTATAAAACTAAACATGTTCCTATAAAACATAATATATCGGATGAAATAAATATCACGAATATAAACATTATATTAATGAATAAATATTTTTAAATTTATATTAGATAGAGTCCTTTTGACTCAAAACTACCCTAGAGTCCTTCCTTTGGAATTTTGGAAGTGGTTTTCTGGGTTATAACCCTTGATCTGCTACTCATCAAGGTAGAGGTGAAATCATGTGATTAATAAGGTATGGATTAAAGTATCCATGTGGCAATTAATGAGAATAAATACACACATGTTATTTCATTTTTAGGTGATGATAAGAATTTTCAAACTATGTATTGAAATAGGTTTTTATTATTCATTTTTATTGATGGTTTTTAATGTATTTGCTAATAAGATATCATATTTATGCACTAATGAGGTCAAGTAATTGGTGAACCATTGTCAATATATTAATGATTATTATATTCTCATGCCCATTAAAAGAACCTTTGTCAACATGAATACCTTTATAATTCATATATGTTGAGTAAGTATTCATATTAGATAGGGAAGTGTCCAATCCTTTTATGATCAAGTTGAGATGAAAGTTTGATTACTATGAGATCGGTGGTTTCTTCTCGAAAGATATTAGATATCAATAAAATTTATTGTTTAGAGTTTTATGTATTCCCATGAACTTTATTTTCATTTATATGTATCTATATATGTGATTAACCCAGTGGAAATTTTTTTATTGTAAGTCTCCATTAAAATTTTATAGTACTTCCATGATCATTATTTTTTTATTATCATCATTTTGGTGAGTTTGTGGAATTTGATACAGAATCTATGTTCTTCACTATAATTTGGGAGATTACACAATGTGTAATTTGATTACACAATGTGTAATTTGATTACACATAATGTACTGGAGACATAGAAGATTTCAAGAATTTGGTTTAGGGTGTGATATTTTTACACATCATGGGAAGAGATTACACCGTGTAATGGAAAAAATTTTGGAAAGGGTATCTTGTTTCTTTAGAATTTTCAACCGTAGTGGAATTTACTTCATTTAATGGTATTAGAATATGTCTAATTATTTCATGTAGTGGTTTTATGGCACTGTACGTGTGAGAATGATTCATTTGACCATATAGCATCCCTATTTCCATCTAGAGCCTACCCAAGGAGAATATAGGGATCCTCAAACATTAAATATTAGTTTCTTTGATAATTTATTGTCATTATAGTTGTGGTTCACCTCTCTATGTCATCATTACATCATGTTATTCATTAAATTGGTCACAATTAACATGTTAGATAGGTTTTTGGTTTTTATTTATGACTTATTGATGTTTTATATTGATGCCTTGTAGACACTTATCATTCCTTATCATTCAATGGACGATCAATGTGATTTAAATACCTATTGTGGAAGGGGTAGTGGTTCCCAATATTCTTGAAGTGGTGTTTTATATGATTGATTAATATTTTTACATTATTATCTTACATGTAAAATCTGTTATTTATGTTCATTTAAATAATGTGATTTATAGTTTAAAGGAATTTATATAAAATTTCAATGTTCATAAAGGATTTTTTAGTATTTGGTTATTGCACACCATGTTTTTAATTTAATGGTTAATTGAGGATTTTGATTTTGAAATTGGTTTAAAACTATGAATCTGGATTCCTTGGGATTTTAAAATGATTTTTAAATTATGAACATTGTTTTGAAATGGATTTTGAAAAACTCATTACTTTGGGATCCTTGAGTCCATTATTAAATTGACGTGGGATGCCTTATTGAGTGTCACAACAATATGAGGTAACAATTAGGATATTAATGGACTCTGGAAAGAATCAATATTTGTTCGTACAAACATACAAATTTTTATGATCATTTGTGTCTAGTAAATATTCCCATTATCAAGGTAATAATATTATTTTATTTTTCATTTGTGATTTAATAATAACTTGATGGGTTTTTATCATGGGTTTTTGCTCACAATATTTTTCCTAATGTCATGCCACATAGATTCACCTGATAGGTTATTTAATAGATATTTGATAACATGATTAGCTATAAATTTTTGGATTGGAATTCCTAGTTTATCACATCATCTTTTCAATGTTCTATATTTTAAAAATAAATAAATTTCATGAAAACCAATAGTAAATGATTTATTAAGGGATTGGATTCCAGAATTTTTATTGTTAAACTATATTTGTTTTCAATTCTATAATTGTATAATTCATGATATCAGACCATATATAGACTCCTTGGTTTTATCCTACATGGATTTGTTCTCAAAAACTACTTCTTCCTTTAGGTTGTTTTTATATGTTGTATTATTGGATCCAAATTATGGTAAGGGAATATTGTAGCATGATGGATTATCTAATTGTTATCTCTTTTAGATCAGGTTGATGTAGAGGTGATAATTGGTCACATGGATAGTTTTTTCATGAATAATTTAAATCTTTATGGTTTTCAATGTATGAATTGTTTTTTATGGTGTATTTTTATATCATTTTTATCATTTTTACTCTGATTGAATGAATTTTTTATATTAAATACTTGTTTTTGTCATCTATCTTATACCTCACATTGATAGGAAGGCTCAGGTGGATTTTTAGTTGACTCGGGATTGTTTGATACAATTTAATATAATTAGGACTATCACCCTGATGTGTTTTAAAACATCATGATCTGGTTCGATGTATTTGGAAGGCATGGGTTTGGATCATCCGAATTTAGATTGTATGTTTGGAAAAAGGGCCCAGCCCGCCAACTTATGTGAATGAACCATCATTTCCAAGGGTAGTTAGGGATATTTTACATTTTTGAGAAATAGGGTTTGAGGTCAATTCAATGAATTATATTGAATGATTATTTATTTTTTTCTATTCCTTATAATATAATGAATTTTTTTGTATAATTCATAATTAATTAATTTCTTTTTGTATTAAATCACTTATTTGAATTTTAAAAGGATTCAGATGATTATTTAATTTTCTTTTAATCAAATATGTCATTATTTTATGCTTATTAGAATATTATTCTATTAATAACTCTTCTAAATATTAGAGCTAAATATCTGAGATAGGTTGTATATGAGAATCAACCAGTGGACCCTTTATTGAATGAAGTAGTAATTCAAACTATTTATACTATTGGTCATGTAGTTGTCGACAACTAAGGATGCATTGTGGATCATACCTATGAATTTACTAATCAGTATCCATCCATATTTCATGTTGACAAGGAGACCTATGACCTTGTGGTGTGTATTTAACGGGTTGAGGGGATATTCATAATATTGAATACTCTTTGATAATATATGATAGTATTTCCCATTTTCAGGATTGAGGTACTGATAAGAAGGTAGAGGTAATTTATTATTCAAGGTAAGTTGTAAAAAGATCATAATACAACATACTTCAAGAAAATAAGAAACCATTATTTTTTTTTTGATATGTAATGTTCATTAAAGATCCATGTGTTTATGACCTTACAGTGGGGGGAGAACACCGTTCAATAGTATTCTACACATTTAACTGAACTACTGTATATGGTAAAAGACATTGTAACTAATTTTTATGTAAATCATTATTGGATTGATTTGATATTGAGGACCAGTATTTAGAAAATATTGATTACCATATTCATTACGACCTTCATTTTCATAGTTAACCAAAGAATCTTTTCATGAGGAATACATAACTAGAAAGAGGGGATTCGGAGGGGCTTCGGTTGGTGCTGTTTTTATATTAGGTGAATCTTCTAGCCAGAATTGGAAGAATGAGGTTGTTATGATTTTTATAGGACAAGGTGTAAAAGATTCTTCACGATATAAGTAATTTTCCTACTATCAATATGGAAGGTGTGTTTAGTCCAAGCTTCACTATTGGATGATCAAAAGACTTTTTATCATTGAGTATTTTTGATCAATCTGTTGTAATTTTTGTGAAATTATTTCTAAGGTTCGTAAGGCTAGATAAACTCTCACAAAGGGTTTTTAGGTTTTTAATAATGCTTCCAAGGGTTGTGGATCTAATCCTTTGTCTAATAGGGATCACCAACTAACAAAGACTAGATAGGATTATGAAACTATTTATGTATAAGAGGAATCTATACCAGGTCCAACAAAATTTAGACATACTATTTTTATTTTATCTTATATGTTATTTGGATTGATTGATTTATGTTATAATAATTATTTTATATATTTAATGTTAGGTAATGTGTTAGGTCTATGTTCAGATCTTATTCTCATCATGTCATGTCCTTCCACGCCATTAAGAAAGTTTCCTGATCGAGGATACACATGTCTAATGTGTTAGGTGATGATAATCGATGACGTGGTCAAATGGTACTTCTTATTTCTTGATGTGAATATCATATAATCAATTATTGACAAAGATAGGATGATATAAGTTATGTCCCAAATAGATTTTTAACATCATTGAGTTCATTTTTTATCGTCTAAAAGAAACTCACATATTTTTTATGGTGACTAGAAATATAGTTCGGTAAGGGTAAGGCCTATTGTTTGTTAAGAATTTCTAATCTCATTGTAGTTCTAAATGATGTTCCCTAATTTGATTGACCTTTTTTGGGTGTTCCTCTTCCTACTGTAGTGTGTCACACCCAATGACTTTCCTCAAGATTTTTACAGTTTACCACAATAGTGAGTGGTGGAATCTAATATTTACTTACTTCCTGTTATTATTCCGTTATTAATGAAATATTAACATGTATAACATATAGAGTTTATGGAAATTATGTCATATCATGAACATATTTATGATATTGTATTTATTCCTCATAATGTTCCACAATCTTCTTTTCCATTCCTCATTTATGTGAAGGTATATGAGAGCCTTATAATTTTTATTGACTGTCAAATGTTAAATATGGCAACCATTAATTAAAAATATAATTTTACTAGGATTATTGATATATTTGATTATCTTAGAGGGTGTTGAAGGGTTTCTATGATTGAGTAATGGTCAAGGTTCAACTATTTGAGATTAAGAGGGGAGGATATACAAAAGATGATATTTTAGAATTGATATAGAAATTTAGTATTTCTAGTTGTGCCATTTCGTATCACCAATGCACTTTTATTGTTTATTGTATTGATTAAATATATAATTTATTAGTTCTTGAAAACTTGTTTTGGGATGATTATGGTTGATATATTGGTGTATTTTATGTCATTGAAATAATATATGGACTATTTGGATATCATTCTTAAAACATTGATAGAACATCAATAGTATAGTAATACATCTAATTGGTAATTGAGGATATGGGATGCTAAATTTCTATGGAATGTAATATTTGATCATGGAATCATAGTCGATAGTAAAGGGAAACTTACAGTCATGTCCTGAGAGTGGGCCAAAATGTGTTTGAGATCTAGTACATTTTGGGGGTGGCTTGTTTTTAAATGAAAATTGTTTAGTGCTCCTCCTTGATTTCATCTCCAATAATTCATTTTACTCTCAAGGATATAAATTTTGAGTTCAATAACAAATATCTTAGATAATTTGTTGAACTAAATGTTATATTGAATTTGAATCTAATTTTCATTCTTCTGGAACCGGGTTTTTTTGTGATGTATTCCATGATTCTTATAGTATGGGATTGGGAAGTATCTTAATAGAGGGGAGATATATGGTTGTATTTATATTTAACTAGTTATACACTGATGAAAATTACTAACATACCCATGAAATTGAGTTGGAACTAGTAATGCATGCTCTCAAAATATGTTTTCACTATAACTTTTGGGGAATAATTTAGTGTGTATTTGGTTCATAAGTGTAGAAAATATAGTTTTACATAGAGGCATATGGACTTCCAATAGATTCCATAGGTGGATTTTATTTATAAATTTGAGTTTTATAATTTATACACTCCTAGAAAAGGGAATATGGATATCATTGAATTGAGCATAAAACAACCTACACAATCCTTTGTGGAATTATTTTAAGAGAGATCTTTGATGAGTTTGTTTGGGAGGTGAGTTTGGGAATGGAAGAGTATGGTGGGTAGTTTTATATAGATTCAGTGATCGTTGAATATTTGTTTTACGAATCATTTTTGATTGGTCATATGAATTACATAGATTTATGGAGTTTTAGTAAATTATTGAATGGTGGGAAGACCTTGGATATGTTGTCTTAGTATCCCAGTGGATCTTTATGTTTATTTGGTGTGTTGGTTGGTCCTTTTTCTAAGACACCAATGATGATGGATAGTGGGCCCCATTCTTTCTAGTAAACTCACCAAGGAACCACCAAGATGAAAAATGCTTTGAGATGTCTGTATTGATGGCCAGAGATGTGGATTCCTATTGCAAATTATTTTTCGCAATGTCTTACTTGTTAGAGAATCAAGGAAGACAACCATATTTATATGGGTCATTTACATCCCTTACCCATTAATCTATGTTAAATGGGAAAATATTTCAATGGATTTATTTATTTTATTAAATGGATACATAGTTGGAAGGATTTGATTTGTGTGATCATTGAATGACTAAAAAAATCGGTGCATTTACAAGTTATTAACGATGAGATAAAAGTAAAACAACATGGTGACTTTTATGTCAATGTTATTTTGGGATTTTATGGAGTTTACTCTACAGGTGTGTCTAATAGGGACTGAAGGATCACACCCAGGTTTTTTGAAAGGAATATTGGATGTAAAGAGTTCCCACAAAAAATTTCATACAGAATATCATCTACATATAGGTATAAAATCATTGATTGATCACTTGGTTATTAAAGATATTCATTTGGATTTTTATTTAAATTTGGCGGATCTTGGGAAAATCATTTTTCATTAACCAAATTTTTCTATGAAATGCATTGTCAGGATATAATAAAGATATAGACATTAAATTCATTATATGGGATATCAGAATGTTCTCCCTGTGCTAAGAGGTGTTCGGAGAGCGATCCTTGGTTGGGTTGAGTATTTTTTAGGAGATGATAGAGAGTGTGTAGTTCATCTTGTGGAGATTGATAAGTGAGCATGGTCTTATTATTTCTCATGATGGCCTTTAGTGGAGTCCACTAGAGTTTGATGTCAATGATTAGGTATTTCTCATTTTTTCAACTCGCTATGAACATAAATGGATGGGTATGTGGTGTATATCAGAATTCTGGTTTTCAGGGACATAAATATCATTTCAAAACTATAGAAGGTGGTCTATTTTTTGGAATTACAATCAAATAAAAATTACATCTATGACATGTTTTATGTTTTTCATTTGAGGAGGTATATGTGGTATTATATGTTGGAACCATGTACTTTTATGCTTGATTTGAAGTATGGTTTTTGTTTGTTGTCAATACTCAGTAGAAGTTCAGAATGTGTTCCAGCAAAGAGATCATACAGTTCAAGCAGACAACAGTATTGAAGGTGGCGCCATTTCCCTGTGTTTCCCAAATTTTTGGACCTGAAAATAGATAAATGGAGAAAAGTGTTTTTGGAAAAGAGATTTGAGTGTCGTGTACTTGATGGAGAGGAAACTTGCACTCCATATGTTTTTCAAGATTAGAACATTGGAAAATGGAAATGGGAAAAGGGTTGTGTATGTTTGGGGTTGGTCGTGCAAGTGACCTGCACACCGTGAAGAGACTTGCACGCTGATGCCCAGGAGCATTGGAAACTTGCGCGCCTATTATTTTTCAAGATCATAACTTCAAATTATGGCAATAGAGAGAATGTTGAGCAAGTATTTGTGTGGTCGCACAAGTGAGTAGCGTGACAGAGGCTAGGGAGGATGAGCTGCACGGCGGAACTTGCGCTCCGAGGGAAGACTTGCGCGCCACCGCGCAGGGGGTCCAGATTGTCTACAAATAGAGGAACACCTCTCTTCATTAAGAACGAAGGTCAAGACTTAGAGTTTTTTTGAGCTCCTTTCGCACAGGTGTGGAAGTCACGTAAGTAGTGTGTGGTCGCGCAGGTGAACGTGCGCGCCAGTGTTTGAAGCTGCACGTCGGTTGTGGGTTTCTCGCCCAAGGCCATTTGGGTGAGAAAGGAAGTGAGTCACGCAGGTTAGAAGTTGAGGAAGGCAGTGTCGCGCAGGTGGTTAGTTGATACTTGCACGCCTATTTGGACTTGCGCGCCGAAGACTTGTGCATCGTATTGGGACCTGCGTGCCAGACATGGAGAAGTGCACTAGGTGAGGTTATTGTACGCTGGACCTTTTGGAGCTGCATGACAACTGGAATATTACCCGATACATTCGGTGCAAAGTCGGATTAGTATACGAGTGGATGTTGGTCTTCAAAAGAGCATCTACTTTCAACAGAGGATGTATTCTTTTGCAATGATGAGGAGACCTTCACGTCTATAAACTGAGTGTGACTTCACCAAGGGCACTGAGCCAGGGGGAGTCAACGGGAGTGACCCAAGGGAAGCAGTGAGCTATCCCTGAACCTTTGTAAAGGCAGTGAGCCTGGGACAGAGTGACTATGCCTGAACCTTTGTAATCCACTGCTAGTAAAGATTAGTGGAATTTGGCACGACTGACAACTTGTCGGCGTATTCTCCTTGGACATAGCCCTTAGTGGTGAACTAAGTAAAAATTGATGTGTCTTCTCTATGAATGTGAATGTTTTCTTTCTAATAATATTCATCATATAGGTTCAACATGTTCCTACCAACGTGGGAACAAGATCCATCACATTAAAAGAAAAAGTTGTCACCCTGATTCACCCCTCCCCTCTAAGGGTGTCCCGGGGTCCTTCATTATATCCAGGTGATTAGATTGGAGGATTTTGATCATGAGAATGAATCCACTATGGTTGAGATACCATTTCAAATTATTTTTGAATGATAGATGGTAATTTAGGGTAAAATGATTCCACTAGTCCCGGTACATTGGTAGTTCTGATGGTCTTTCATCGAGACATTGTATAGAATATTTTATTATGAGGAAAATAACAATCCTATCATAATGTATATAGAAATTACATCAATTTTTTAGAATATATAACAAATTAAATAATCATATGGACAAATTCATTTTTAGTTTAGTTCCTTTTGAATCATGGAAACGTAAAATATGTTATATGAGTGAGCTATATAATATCCCACTATGTTCTCCAAGACTATATACACTATTAGATATATAAAGAATAAAATAATTCATCATAAACTATAAAAATAATAATAATAATGGGGAGATCATATTCTCAACAAGGGTAAAAAAGAGATATGTAATCATAAACATGAGAATAAAGGAATGAGAATGTGATCATAATATTAGAAGATCATACCCTACATATGATAAACCTGAATCATGTAATGAAGGTTTGGAGTTCATAAGGTATGAATAATAAGGAAACCAAGAGCATAATCCATTAAATACTAACATAAGAGTATGACATGGAATTGTGGCATACAAAAAAACACGTAATATCATTCCATATAAGTCAAGAAACATTTCTAGAACATATCAGGGAACAACAAGAAGACTAATCCTATTTGGAAGGACGTTCCAAAATCCATAGTCATAGTCTTTACTCCTAAGGGATTACATTTTACAATATTCACATTATGGATCATGTTTCCTCATATTTACATAGTGGATCGTGTTTCTAATATTCTGAATGTGGATCGGGTTTCCCTATCTTACAATCATGGATTGGGTTTCCCCATCTTCCGATTGTAGATCTGGTTTCCTAATTATCCCATAGTGGATCAGGTTTCCCCAACATCCCACTATTTTTAGGGTCTTAGACATGATTCATATCATTATATCATGAGTTATAAATCATTAATAAATGCATTGGAGAGAGAAATAAGTTATTCCCATCTCATATTTAAATCATAAATGAGTGTGCCATAGGACAATCAATCATTCATCATATCATGGCCCATAATAAATCAAGGGTTTCATAAACATCATATCAAATGCCATTAAATAAAATTGGTGTCTTAAACATTTTGTAACATTAATACCTATAGAAAAGATACAGATAAAATAATAATTTTATCAAAGCATAGACCTTGAAAAGAATAATTCTACATGTGAATATAAAATTTGGAATAGAAATAGGCCTTAAAAACATCATTCTATCAAAACATGAACTATTTAGAGAGAGATTATAAATGATACCCTTGAATCATATAAATAAATTAGTAACACTGATGAATCATATACAAAGTTAGAGAATGCACATTACCGAGCAACAAAATATTCATTAGTAACACTGATGATACCCTGTATGGGATGATGAATCATATACAAAGTTACTTACCAAGCAATAAAATATTCCTAGTCTCATTTTAACCCACCCAACATAGTAATATAAAATGAAAAAATACCACTCATAACAATTTTTAACATCCTGACCCAAGATTCACTTGCAGGATTCCCCAAGAAAGTCAGTCACATGCCCACAAACACCACACCCCATACAGAAGAGGCATCCAACTAGAATATGGGGTATAATGATTTTATAGTGGAAAGACTATACCATAATCATTAGAGCAGCATAGCTGAAAATTTTTGGTAAATAAAAAGATAAGGGATGTAGTGTGAATAATTTTAGGCTACATAATTATATAGAATTAACTAAAAAAATGGTCAGTTCTAAATAAAAAACTATACATGAATGTTTGTATATGGGAATAATAACAAATATAGTTGACATACAACAACTGATACCATATAATACACATAAAAATAATTAAATAAATTACCCAATGAAATCTCTTTGAGAATATTGAGATATAGGTAAGTCATGTTATCTTATCTCCCTAGTATACACACAATAGAAAATTCATAATCCAACAAACATGATCCTCCAACCATGACATATGATTGGGTATCCACATGAAAGAACATCCTGAACAGGGTGTGATATATCCTCAATAGTTCACAAAAAACTTTTTCTATGGGATAATATAGTCTCCAGATATATAATATAGAAATTTATAGGTATTATAGATCATGAAGTGACTAAATGAATAAATGTAAGCAATTGTTTCATGTTCGTCAAGGAAACCTGGGTAACCATTCATATATTAGCCTATATCTAGATATCTCCATCATGGACCATCATATGAAGGAATATAAACATAAATATATTTATATATAATTTTTTTCTTATTAATTTTTCATTTAAAAATATTTATACCACTATCTGAAACCCTAGGGGTATGTTATGTGTCATGAAAAAAGCTAGTTTGCCAGCCAACCTAGTGCCCAAACTGGCCCACATGAAGGCCGGAGTGGAATTCCCAATCCACATGGTCTTGAAACTAGTGGAATGCATCAAAATATGATATTTGGGAAGATTTTGGCCCATTAATAAAATACGGATAACTAAATATAAAATTTGATCAAAATAAAAAAATAACACTAGAATCAAAAATAAAAAATATTATAATTTAAACTATGAATTAAAACATACATTAATTGACCCTTTGGGCCCCTATGAAAAAAACCACACATCCTCCAGGAAATACCAAAACTAAGGGACCCTAAAGCTAGAAAATAATGTAGGTGTGTGTATCAAGATGCTCGTTAGGAATTATATGGATAAACATTACCCCATTCCATTACCTTTATAATGAATTGAAAACATTCTTGTCTAAAGAAGACATAATAATATATGGTTTTCCATTCCTTCGAATTTCAAGTCACGAATTAACATTTTTAGTATCATGATTAAATTCCACATCTTTTTCAAAATAAATCCAAGAATGCATTCAGTTTTTAAAATAAAAGTCAAAAAAAGTAAATTAAAATAATTTTTTCCCAAATTAAAGAGACAAATCCTGAAAAACTAACATAAAAATCACATCATAATGGATCGTGTTGAAAACGAACACCATGGACAATCCCCATAGGTAACTAGAACACGTGGGACCCGAGAGACCTCATACCTCAGTGAGACACTATATAACAATAATAGCCAACTATATTCACCTGAATGATCCACTAGTAGGGATCACACACATAACCTAGTCATCTCTAATCATCATAAATTTAAAGTTAGTGTTGTAGCATCATTCATCCTAGATAAAACCAGGATGGGCCTCTTTGATATCTTTTAGAGTACTAGTCTTATTCCAAACTCCTATATACCATGGTTTTCCATGTTCTCCATTTTATGTGGTAGTTAGTTTTCTTATCAATAAAACATATATGAACATATCATTTTCAATATAAAAAAACGCGTCCAATCTATAACCGCTGATCTCCCTATATGTGTGAACCCCCCATTATATGTTTCAAAAAAACCCAAGCATCTTCACAAGACACATATCAGAAAGAACATATTATAACTTAGATAAAATTTTAATAACATGGAGGGGAATGCTCCAAGTTGGGTTTTACACATCCAAAAAACATTTTCAAGTGCCAAATGGGCCTAATTAATTTAAAATAAATATTGTTATTTATGAAATGTTTCATTTTCCCAACATTTGTAATATAAAAACCCATTTGAAAGAATAATATTAAATAGTTAAGGCACCACACTTTTTAAAAACACATTAAAACTATGCTTAAATTAATGAATCACATTTTTGATATCCAAGACACAATTTATCATCAAATTTATGTCGATGTCTATACATATTTCCTAAAATATCTAATATTGTCCTTTTAAATTATTAATGAAAATAACAAACCAACCTATCTTCATTCACAATAAATGTTCACAATAAACACAAACATCAATCATTTAGAGAATAAATATTAATTATTTAACACTTTAAATATTAATTGAGCTTTATAACGGTACGACATATTCCAAAAAATTCAGGGAGAATATATCAATAAGAAAAAAATAACTTTGGGATCATAGATAATGTAAAACAATACATTAGTATTTCTAAATATTACAACAAGATTGTACAACTTATATATATACTAATTAAATAAAAAAAATATTTTTAAAACCATCATTTAATTATGAAATTCAAATTAAATGGTTTGGCACAGAGACCGACCTCAAAACACACACCTTTTGATCAAGGTAGCTTCAGATCGATTCACCCTCACCCATATTCATTTTCACACATATATATACCCTTTTATCCAAAGTACATATTCCTCACACTATGGGGGGAATATGTAAAATGTGGATACATGTATACACATGATTACCTATGTATAAACATATAGGACATGGTATCTAATGACTCGAGTCCACACTGTGATAAAAAATCACTCAATCACAATAAAAAAAGTATAGCAATCATCATAGGATTTGAATGGTATTCTATATTCACAAAATTCATCCATATAGACCCTATACACACAAAAGTCCCCATTTATGCACCAAAAAAATATTTCAACAGCGTGCACACAACAAACCATTCATTAAATGTGAGTGGAACATCCTAAATAGATTTCTTAAACATTTACAAAATTTATAAAACACTTTTTCACCATTCATATTAATTATTAAACAATTATATATTTTCATAATAAAAAGATAAGGAATATCCTACATATTTACACACTAAACTCACTTGAAATAATTTTTTATGGTCTCCTCAAACCATCAACATATAAAAATAGTATTTTAAACTCATGTAAAATATAATAAAATAGTTGTGAAATTTACAAAACACAAACCAATGACACGAAATTGGGTTTCATTTAATACAAACCCTAAAACATAAAACATGAAACTGAAGAGAGTCAAAATCACAAGAAAGTTTTTCAAAAATAAGTTTTGAACCACAAAATTAATGAATAGAACATAATTATAAACTAAAATAAACATATTGAAATCATTTAATAATGATTAGGAAAGGAACCACCTGCCTCATGTGAAGCATTTGTATGAAAAATGGTCTGAATCCCATCTGCACCACATCCGTACCTCATGAAACAACGAACCGATACTAAAATGAAAATATTTAATAAAACAACAACAAATAAAAAGCAACCAAACTAGATCACATAAAATTGAATGGAAAACAACCATAAAAAGTGGGTGGTGTTTAATTGAAGGGGTGATACGTGTGAGCATAGAGAGCGGGTGCTAATGAAGGTTGTAGTCTTTAGAGTAGGGTGGTTGGTGGGTCATTGTTCCCAAACAGGGATATAAGTTCACTATTCCGGTGGAGGATCATTGGTTCGTGGTTCTAGTGGAAGGTTGGGCAACCCGGGAGGGCTGCAAGCAGAGGTTCGGGTGGTGCAACGGAGGTCACCGGAGGAGCAGGTCACCGACTATGGGGTCTTTGTGTGAGTTGGATTGACAAGGGGATAAGAGGCTCATCATGACACGAAGGGGATGGAGGGGAGGTTTTTATGCTACCCCAAGGGGTTGGAGGAGGAGGTGATATAGGTTCATTGGGAGAAACCTCTATTAAAAAAAATGGAAAAAAAATAATAAATAAAATTTAATAATAAGAATAAAAGATTATAATTTTAATTTTAATAATAATGTTGTAAATAATAATAATAATATGAATAACTTAATAAAAATTACATCCATGAGCCTAGTAATAATATGGTATATTATATTAATAAAAACATTAATATTTTTAATACTAATAATATTATTATTATTATCAAATAATAATTTTAATATTATTATTAAAATAACTTATTGTATATTTATTTTAATTTTTTCATTATTTTATTCTCGTTTTATCATTATTATTATTTTATTTCTTTTCATATTCATTATAATATAGGGAATGACACCCGATAACATGGAGAATCTGTAATTTTTCCAATATGTGCTCTCTCCATGCATCAAATTCTTCTAAGACCCGAAAGACTAATTTATCAGCAAAAAAAAATTCCAATTGGGAATCGACTTGTACCATGACTAAAGTATTCAAATACCCAATGGATAATAAAATAAAATAACTTATGTTGTTAGTGATGTAAAATTATCCCCAACATAATTCTTTTTACCCTCAAAAAGCCACAACATTGGTGTTACCCCAATGAAGAAACTGATACCCCTTCATAGTCCAATAGAATTCCCAAGTAAGCAGAAAAGTGAAATTGTTAGAACACTGACTACAAAGGAAGAGACCACAAATCAAACTCAAGAAGCCCAAAATGGACACCTCACTATGTGTCACCAAGACCAAAATGTTAAAACATTTTTTAATTGATTGATAAAAGAAATGTAGTTGAAAAAAGTCAAAATCCAACTTCTTAAGTAAATCACCTTGATCATCACTAAGAAATACTCACAATGATCACCTGAAACAACAATAAATATCACACCATAACTAATGAAAAATATCAAGAAATCAATTTAAAAAATTAAATGTGTGCTCTCTGGTCCCAAGTCGACACAAATTTCTATGTAGAAACAATGAACATAACCAATCTACTAACATAGAGTGGACCAGGTGGACTCCCCCACATAAGACAAAACATAATCTCGGAGACCGAACTAGGACACCAATAGTGAGAGGACATAAAAAATTACCCACCATAAGGGATAAACTAACATCAAATTACTCCAGTGGAATTCCAGTGAGACACAATGTGTGTCTAACTACAAGAGGGACCGACTAGCTTAACTGACTTGCATAAACCGATACATGATACCCAACATGTTCTTACATGGGAACTTCCACCACATCCTAGCATCCCACCACAAGGGACCTGATTAACCCCACTACAAACCAAAAAGAAGACACTGCATAAGTCACCACATCCACAATCATTAGAATTTTCATTTGAGTCTTACAAAACAAAAATTGATATAGACATACATTTTTGTTCATACATGGTCTACCGCACAGAGTCACACCAATTAATGTACAAGTAATGAGGTTCAATAAAATGAAACTACCCCTCCCCCTTATAAATACGGATGTATTCATCCTCCAACATGAGTCACATCATTGAGGAATAAGGTCCCCATATCGCTTTCCACCCCATTGGACCACATGAAATGAAATTGTCGCAAAAAAATCATAAATTATCCCTATTCTTTGATATCAAGAACAAAAATTGGACCAGGATATCTTATACTCTTTGGGGTTCCATACTATGAGAGAGCTTCACACTGGTACCTATAGATACAACTCTATTGGTTGAAGCATATCCTACCTCACAATCTGAAAGTAAAACAAACGAATGAATCTCCTCCTACTAGTTCTAGATTCACTTTTCCATGATCTAGAAAACAACACTAGACACAACACACTCCAACTTCAACATTCCCCCGCATATATCATTCATGAAAACATGGGATTAATACATAGATACACACTATAACTTTCAATTTGTATAAGAAAAAATAGGTGGAAGAACACATGGAAGGCACCTTCACTCAGGACAGAAAAAATTAGATTTTCTCGAAGGAAAACACCGTTCATGTCAAAACAGAGATTCTTGAATGATTATACAAGATCCACCCTTACAGTTGAGAATCAGAGGGTCACCGAAAATGACCCTTTCAATTGACAGAATCATTATAAGGAGGGGTACCATAGACCATGTTCTTAACAGTGTGATATTACTATTGGAGTTCATAACATCTTCTAACAGAAAAATTTAGCACACATGCAGGATAGCATGGACCCCTTCTTAGACAAAACCAATTGACAATAAAAATATTTTGTTAGGATAATGGCTAATACTGACAACCCAGACTCGTTTCTACTTTTTTCACCAAAATTCCCTTCATTGATTCTAGATTGGACCTATAAACCTAACAATTCCAAACTCCGTATTCAAAAACCCAGGTAACCCAAGAGACCAATGTTCCCTCTAACTCCTCTCATATCCTATCTCCTGCTATGAGAGGATCCACTATACTACTCAAAGAGAGGTGGGTTCATATTACGATGATCAAGAAGAAAAGTTTTCTTACACTAATCAAATCAAATATCCTCCCATAGAGAATCGCCTTTGGATGAACATCAATCATTTACTAAAAATTTATGGGGGTGTACACTAGCTGATGAATATAACCAAGAACCCAATCGATCCATTTGTATTTTAAAATTAATTACCCACGCATTACAATCTATGGATTCATAAAAAATATTTTTGAACCGAAAATCATACATGATAATTCATATCGAAACAATGCGGATGGGTGACTTGGTCTTTTGGTTGGAGGCCATATCTTGGTCACACCAACATCACAAAGAGTGTCCAAGGACAATGTCCTCAGATCCACTTGGATTTCCATACCCTACGAACTGACGAAGACTTTTGTCCCAACTCCCTTTTCATTTCCCAAACATCATCAAACTACAATAACCAAAAGTCTTTCTTAAAACTGACTTCTCCAGTTATCTCAAGTCCCATTATGATGTGTGATGGATATGCACCTCACACATAACTAGAACATAGAGTATTGACAACCCCATCTCTACAATACACTGGCTCATTCCCAAGAAACAATACCCAAAAGACAAAACCTCCTCTTGTACAATTTTTTCATGAACAAAGTTGTGTCTCCATCCATCCCAGCACCTGACCCGGTCTGCAACAAGGCCCGAAGGGTTTCCCCATCACCACAGGCTAACAACTAGTGTTGAGAATCAAAATAATTTTTTTGGGAATGCTTTGGACCATAAAATTGATGTAAAACTAAATAAAAAACACAGAAAAATAAAAAATGACATTAGGAGTAGAAATAAATAAAATAAAACAAAATAAAATAAACAAAGAAGTCAAACATACCTCATGTTACCACATCAGATACCATGAAACACAAAACCACACTCACTCCAATATAGACATAAAATAGGGGAACACAAAGTAGAAAAATAAAATAGGTGTGACCATAGAGATTCTCAGTAAGAATTACAAGGATAGAAAACACCCTATTCCATTACCTTTAAAAGGAATTCAAGTCATCCAAGTTTGAAAATAAGACATAATAGAATAATTTATTTCATTAATTTAAAATTCAATTCAGAATTTTACATTTTAAGAATAATGTTTCTATTAAACTACATTTTTCAAAATACATCTGAAGAATGTATTTTTTCCACAATATAAGGTTTATAATTATATATTAAAATATATTTTTCCCTAAAGAGAGAGAGAGAAGGCTTAAAAAAATAAAATGAAAAATCACATAATAATGCATCATGTCACTAACGAGCACTATGGGAAATCCTTATAGGTAACTAGCACTAGTGGGACCCCATAATCCTCGTACCTTGGTGAAATATGATATAGAAACCAAAACCAATCGTGTTTGTTTGTATGAGCACTTAGTAGAAAAAAAAACCAATAACCTAGTGGTGTCCAATCATCCCAAATGTTGTGTTAGTTTTGATGCATAGATACAGCTAAATGAAACTAGGGGGAACCACTTCTGTATCATCTAGCGCACTAGTCCTCATCTTCCCACCTAGATACCAAGGTTTCCCATGTTCTCCATTTCATTGGTTTTTATTTTTTTATAAGTAAAACATATATGATCTTATCATTTTTTTACATAAAAGAAAATCCAAATTCTCACAACTCATCTCCCTCTTTGAGTGAATCCCTTTTTAAAAGTCACACAACAAAACACAAGCACCTCCACTATCCACATATCACAAAGCCTATATTATCACTCATATCACATTTCCAAAACATGGTGGTTAAAAACCTCAAAAAAAATTTACACATCTACAAACCATTTTAATTTTCCAAATGAGATTCATTAATTGACATTGAATATATTCTTTTTTAGAAAACATCCATTTTCCAAACACCTTTAATTTACAAAAACATTATAAAAAATTACAATTAATAAACCAGTGTACAATAAATTTTAGAACAAAATTACAACCACTCTTATATCAAAGAAACTAATTTATGAATGTAATGATACTATTTAGCATTAAATTCAAATCATAGTATATACATCATTCCAAACATACACATCAGTCATTTTGGGAATCCATATTTATGATTTAAAACATTAAAACCCAATTGGGAATTAGAAAGGTAATATATTTTCCAAACATTGTTGGGAGCTTATATCAACCGTAAAAAATGCACACATGGAACATAGATTTTGTAAAAGAATACATAACAATGTCGAAAAATTACTAAGAGATTGAATAGAGTATAAATAGATAAATAAATATAAAATATATTTTTAAAACCATAAAATAATTATGAAATACTAATTAAAGTGTTATGAATAGGGGAACTACCTAAAAACACATAACTTTTGATGAAGGTAGCCCGAGACTGCTTCTCCTACACGCAAATACATTTTAACATATATTTACCCTTTGATCCAAAGTGTATATTACCCATGCCATACATGAATATGTTAAAGGTGGATAAAATTATATACAAGCTTACCTATGTATATACATGTATGATTTTTTTTTCAATTTACTCAAGTCCATACTACAATGAAAAATCATGCTACCATAGAAAAAAAGTCTAATAATCACCGAAGGCTTCAGTAGGTATGCCTCATTAAATAAATCCTTCCTAGAATAACCTACACAAACTAAAGTCACCATTTATAAACTGAAAACACATTTCAACATCTTTATCACACCAACCCATTCAAAAAATGTCAATCACGCAGCATAAACATATTTATAAAACATTTACACAATTTTAAAAACACATTTTCACCTTTCCTATTATATAATAACCAATTAATGGTTTTTGTAAAACAATGTTAAAGATTATCATATGGCTTTACACATGAGACTCACTCAAGATCCATTTTGAGGTCAATGTACATGAAAAACATTTCAAAATAGAATTTGAAGCCCAATTAAAATTTAATATTCTTATTGTACATTTTTCAAAACTACAACCAATTACACGACATGCGTTTTCACATAAAACAAATTCCAAGACAAAAATCAAGGATCTTAAAAAAATAAAATGCATATGAAACATTCCCAAAAAAATGTTTACCCACCACAATTAAATCATAGGACATAGTTATAAACTCGAATAAAAATTTTAAATTATTCTAATAAATATTTGTCTTGGAACAACATTCCAAAAGTGATAAATTTGCTAAATAATGGAATTAAGACCATCCACACCACAATTGTACCTCAAAAATCCAAGAACGGACACTAACATGAAAATAATTAATGAAAACACAAAGACTAAACCCCATCCAAACTGAACTCCATAAAATTGAAATGATAACGCTCATAAAATGTTAGAGTGGTTTACCTAAATTGGATCCTAAAATTTATAAGGAGATTGTGAGACAACAAAGGTTGTGGTCACCAAAAGAGGGAGGCCGACATGTCACTTTTCTAGAGGAGGTCCCACAATTCTTGGTTCTATTGGAGGGCCAACTAGCATGGGAGGGGTGTGAGTTGAGGTTAAAGCAACATTATGGAGGTCTCTAGAGGAGTACGGTGCCGAACATGGGGGTGTTCTGTGAAATGGATCCATAAAGGGATGAAGGTGCTAGTCACGACTAGAAATGTGTAGGGGGACAGGTTGTAGTGTGACCCAAAGGAGTTGGATGAGGAGGTCCTATAGGTTATTAGGGAGAAAACCATAATCAAAATGGATGTAAAAATATATTAATAATAAAAATAAGTTTATAATAATAAGAAAATATGATAATTATAATTCTAATAATCATGTTCTTAATAACAACAACAAAAACTACTACTACTACAATAATAATACCAATAACATAATATAAATTATATTCATAACACTATTAATAATAATATCAATTAAACTAATAATAACATTAATATTTTTCATAATAATAATAATAATATTCTCAAATAATAATATTATTATTATTAAAATAATTCATTAAATATATATTTCATTTTCCATGCATGATTATATACTCATTTTAACATTATTTTGTTGTTCATTTAATATATTATTAATTCAAATTCCTAGAATGTTGCACGAAGACTTGGTGATGCTGCACAGTTACCAATTAGTACTCATCCCACACGTCTGATGCTGTTAAGCCCAGAAAGACTCATTTATCAGCAAAAACACTAATGTCAAACCGGGATATGACCCACACCTCGAAAAAAAATTCAAATCCTTAAAGGAGAATAAAATAAAATTATTTATAATGTATAGTTGTGACATCATGTATCCAAAAAGGAGTAACATAAACCATAAAGAAACACCAGGAATGTGTATCCAAAGATAATACCATTAATTAGTCAGAGTGTATCTCCCTGAGAATTTGAAAAATATTATTTTCAAATTAATTTAATATTTTGATATTTTCCATTTCATGTGATAGTAAAAATAATTTTCTTAAAATATTTAGTCAATATTTCAAAGAATTCATTCACATGGAACTGACATGGCTTGCTATACATGCAACACTGATGTGTCATACATTACATGCAACACTTAGTTTATATGAAGCATACTTTTATTTTTATAATTATTTAAATGTGAAAATTCCATCCTTGAAACTAAACTTAATAATATGAATTTTATGGACTACATTTAAAATACATTTTATAATTTATGAATGGACTGAAGGCCTTCATTTTTATTGATTTTTGGAAACCCTCTTTCAAGGGATGAGGGGGAACCATTACAAGGCCCGTAGGCTTATTGATTACATGTCCCATAGGCTTAAGAGACATTACATGACCCTAAGGTCTTAGGGAATTCAACCAGATTATAACTACAATTAACTACCCCTCACCAGCATCAATATCACGATAGTAGCTCTCCACCTTCACAAGGCCTATGGCTAAGATTCTCGTGCAAGCACATACCGGTCCCAATGACAAAGCTATACCCTCTCATTGATCCAAATCTATTGGTTATGATCTAGTTAGTGCACCAAATTTAAATCCTCCTATGGGGATACTCCTTTTCTGTAGATTCTATATAGGGAAACTGCTTGTCACCCGAAGTCCTTGAGGTGGCCTGAATGCCTTATGTGTGACCTGAAATCCCTACTAACCTGAAGGCCATAATGACACCAAACCCAAACTGGTGGCCCAAGGAGAATAGTTTTGGATGCAACAGTACCGAAGATTTCCTACTATAGTACCCACATAGTGCATGATACAGTGCATGATGTAGTGTTTATACCACTAATAGAATTCTATGAAATTGTGTGTTGTGCAGCGGGAGAGTATTAGTGACTTTCATTTGTCAATCAGTAAAAATAGTATTAGCGTCTTCCAAATGGCAGATGCTAATATTGAAATAAATATCGGTGGTATTTTTTCTGCCTTTTGGTTGTTGTGTATTGGCGACCAAAAAATAGTGGCCACTAAAAAGTGTATTAGAGACTACCAAATGGCGGACGCTAATACAAAACTAATAATACATAGGTTTTTTTTCTCATTTTTCTCATCTTCTTTGTCTTTCATAATAACACCCCTACCGTCGCTTCGCTACCCCCCACCATCGCCCCCTCATGCCCCACCCCTCGCCCTTGTCACCGGTAATCACCCTAAGTACACCAATGCACCTTCAGCAAACCCCTGGTATCCCCACGACATCACCCCACCACACAACAACCACCCCTAAATGACCCTGACCCCCCTGGCCACCGTCCATCTTCTAGGGCTAGGGAAGAAAGCTGGTGGAAGCCCTCCAACCACACCCGCATCACATAATGCATCCCGGATCGACAATCACGTTTTTTGGGGTTGATCTTAAGCATTCACCAAATGAAAAAAGCTAAAGGCTTTAGAAACATGCCAAATAATTTTTTCGTTTAGCAGAAGATAAGTGGCTGCTACAGGACTTTAGAGATGGATTTTAGTGGTATATAATGCCATTCATTCTAGTAGTATACAATACCAAAAATAATCGGATTATAATTCATAAATTCCTTTTATTCTAGTTTATTTATGAGGTTAAATTATATTTTAATTTGTTTTAATTGATCAATTAGATCATATTATTACTAATTAATCCAATTTAGGTCATTGGAATCAATATCACTTTGAAATTGGGTTTCATAACTCAATGAACATTTTCATGTTTTTACATTAAAACCTATAGTGTCGTCCTATCAACAAGATTTGTTTTAAATTACTTTAAGGGAATTATATGATTATAATTTGTGAAAATAGATTATATATTTATAATTATCATAATTGAAAATTTCTAATAATTTCATATTAATTTTTGTCTGAAATATTAGTGAATGTGACTAAAATTAATTACAATGGTTAAGAGAGAAAATATGTTAATAAAGTTCTAAACCCTATATTTGTGTCCCAAAACAACCTAGAAACATGTCCAACACAAATTTCCTGGCCATTAATCATCCATTAACTTTATATACATTAGATTGGAATGTTGTTAAAGAATTGTTTTGATAAAAACATTTGTACACATCTCTAGTTTTCAAAAATGCTATGTGTGTCCTTTCACTTCCCTATAAAAGGCAAAAACATCTCCCTCTTCATCAAACATATACATACACATTGGTCCAAAAAATTTCTACCCAATTAATATCAAAAAATACATCCATTATTCATAGAATCTATTCATTGGTAATAAATGAATCCATTGAATCTATTTGTCGTAAACAAAAAAGAGTTACCCATTCAAGAGGTAACAGATTCTCTCAAGATCGTTTTTTTATTTTACCTTTAAACCCCTAAACACTCATCATACTATGATTTAATAATATAAACAGTATATTAAATATACAAGGATGTGTTTAATCAAATGGTTTGACCTAAAATTACATACACATCCATCCAATGGGTAAAGAACATTTTGTTTATGTGTACGGAGAAATACCACATCACTAAATGATGATTGGTAATTGTAACATTACCACCTCCCATAATAGAAATTTTCATGGAAAATAAATTTATATATGTCATATATAATATTAATTATATCTTTTATAATTGGTATTTCTTTTACATCCCGTATCTTTTTTACTTTCCATTAAGTGAAAATATGATATTTTTTTGGAAGCGTGGATTACTAGCCATTCAAAGCGTTTTGATTCATTCAAACACTACATAGATTGTATCAAATAAGGGTTTAGTGAAGTTATATTATATATAATAATTATACTAGAATAATTATATATATATACACACATATATGACATGAACATTGCTTCTTTGAATGTGTTAATAAAAAAAAGGAAACAACGTCCATGAATATGTATGGAGAACATTATAAATGAACAGTGTATTTAGTTTCATAGTTTTGTATTATATATATTATTATAATGAAAATATATTGAATATAAATTATATTTATATAATTTTTTACATCAATTAAATAATCATATATTTATAAAGTCTAATGATATGAAAATTAAGAAACAAGTGGAAAAAGTGAATATTAACTGAAGCGTAACCATAACATTAAATTTAAAACAAGGGAACATAAAGACATAATAAGTTCATAAATTGTATTACATATAATAATATGGTTATTTGAAATATTTATAATTTATTAATATTTATTATACAAGATTGTTGAAGGATTACTATGAGAGTAAGGATAGTGGGTAAGTGAATTTCATCTCACTTTTTATTTCTGGGACATACATGATTTATTCACCACCAATTCCTTTTGTGTTATTTGTATAATTCCCATGGATGTATCATATGAATATTATTCATATTTTTTGGGTATTTATATATACATTTAATTATATATATTTAATGGGGAAAGTGTTTCAATATATTCCATATTGGTAAAATGATTTTGTCTCAACATACCTTCATTGATACGCATTCCATGTTGTGAGACTATATTTTTCCATGGAGCGTATACATTTCCTTTGAAATGTTATATAATTTATATCATTATATTCTTCATATTTTAAGATTCATGTACATTAATTTTCATAAATGAGGATTATGGTTAATGGTTACCAAGAGGAAAGAGTTTATTGAAATAATGTCATCGCTCTTTGTGTTTTTTTATTATGTTCCCTTCGATGATAAATTATGATCCATCTCTAAAAAAACTCATGAATTTACATTTGCTCTATTTATTAATTATATCATCAAATGTTGGTATAAGTTTTACAATATTTTAACTGTATGATAGTAAAAATGGTGTTTTTAATGAAGCCTAACTTTACCCTCCCTTCGGTCAGAAATCTATGTTCATTCAAAAAAAATTCTCTTCATATGGGTTCATAGAATATTCTAATTATTTCTTATAATCATTAAAATAAATTTTATACACTAATTATTTTATCATTTTATTCAAAGGAATCATCTTATTACTTACCAATATAAGGATTTTTTCTTACCCTTATACCATGAAAATTGAATATTTATTTTAAATCGTAGGATATGTATGAATTTACCCACCATCAAATCTGTGATGATTCCTTTGCATGTTAAAAAGAAAAATCTCATAGCAATTTGTTTTCAATGCATTTTCAATGAAATTGATTTCCAAAAAATTAAGCCTATTTAGTATGATTCAATGAAAAAGGATTCCAAAATAATTTCAATCTTTCTTTATAATCATACAAAGTTATTTTCACAGAAATGTTTTTCAAAGCCTTTTTATCTTCCTTTATAATTTAAAAAAATCATTTTTAAGAAATTATTTTTTAAAAACATTGGAATCTTATTTTATATGTTTTGAAGTAATGAGGTTTTAAAAGAATTTCAAGAATATTTCATAAGTTTTATTGTAAAAAAGTTTCAAAAAAAATTTCAGGATTACTTTATATGTTTTAAAATTGTTTTCATTGTAAATGTTTTGTAAAATTATTTTATACGTTTTTTAAGAAAAAAGATTCCAAAATTTATTCATTATTATATTACATGTTCTTAGGAAAAGGGATATAAAAATGATATCAAACATTCTTTATATGTTATCATGATATGTTTATGGAAATTTTTTTCGAAAAAAGTATTAATTTTTAAAAACACATTTTTTAAAGAATAATGGATATTTTCATCAAGAAATGCATTCAACATATCATTACATGTATCTTTCCATATATGATAAAATCTATTGATGTCAATAATTTTCTTAATGGAAATTATCCTACTTTTCTATTCATATTATTTCATTTATGGGATATGTTTTGATGGAATAATGCATAATACCGGTTTTTCACTTCCACGTGTTATATTATTTTGAAAACCACTTCTCCTCATGAGTTTTTCATTGATGAAATGTTTCTGAAACTTATCTCTTTGAAAACCATCTCTTTTTAATGGGACATTGTATGATAATTTTTTTTGTACAAGAATGTATGATTTCATTATGTAAAGTGTCTAACCTATATCACCCTCCAATGCATTTGAAATTGATAAATTTTTTATGAAATCAAAGGGTAAATATGAGGGAATCCCATGTAAGAAACAAAAGGGTATGTGGGAGGACATACCAAGATGGGAACAAGAGGGTACATTGGAACGAATCTCTTTCCCCAAACAAGAGGGGAAACTGAACGATATCCCAAGGAAAAAACAAGAGGGTAAACAGGAGGACATCCCATGATCAAAATCAGAGGGTACATGGGTGGACATCCTAAGACCGAAACAAGATGTTACAGGGGAGGTAATTACAATCCTAAATAAGGGAGACATGTGATTAACCAAATCCTAACATGTTACAAAGGCCTTTATAGGCCTCTAGGACATAAGGTTTTTATATGGTCATGTGTTTTCCCCAAGTCCATATTATATTACTCTAGTATACTTTTATAGATTATGATCATTATTTGATCATAATTATTATCTTATGAAATAAAAATATTTATTATGATCTTTAATTTTTGGGGTATAATATCCAAATGTTTTTCTCACATTCAATATCATTTTGTTCATGTTATTCATATGCATTTCCCTTTTTAACCATTACTAGGCATCTAAGATCACCATATTCTTATGTTTCTTTTCCTTAGGTTATGCAGACATGTTTTATGTAGAAGTAATATAGGTGGATATCATTATGTAATAATTAAAAAACGTTTTAAAAGGATAGAATATTTAGTTTACATGTTATAAAATATGCAAAACTATTATGGTCCTCCGAAATGAATTTTTGTATGTACTCAATATTCATATAAAATTATGTAATATCATTGTATGATTAGCCATGGTTTCTATTGTTTGTATCAAAGAAAAGGTTTATTCATCCTTTTTAAAATATTATGATAATACATTAGAGATATCCATAGGTATAATTCTAAGGATATTTCTAGCGATGTCTCTAAGGATAAGTATAATGATGAGATAAATTTTAAGAAAATGTCATGTATTTTTTGTAATGGATATAGTGAGTATTTTCTGAGAAATAAATCTATTTTGGGCACTGAAATTGGATTTTTATTTAGCATAGATGTACCTAAGGGTAACAACTCTTACAAGATGTTCTAGTCCCGACTCAGGGTAAACTCGTTCAGGACAATATGCCTTGCATAAATCCTTTTTTTGAAACTCCTGTGGGATATTATTTGCGAATTCAAAAAACTGATCACAAACCATCATGAAGGATTTAAATATGTGTATTCTATGATAACAAAGGTATAACATAGGGTGACATAGATTGATTAATGTGTTAAATTTAGTCATCTTAAAAGAAATTTTTTTCATGAAAATATAGTTTCCGACCATGATAAGTATTGCTCACTCCATGCTTCAAATTTTACTCAATGGAGGGAAATAGAAAGAACGAGATTAATGTTGAATTTTATGGATGATTTTTTGTTGAGTAGTCATGTGGGATGATCATGAGAGTAAAAGATGTTGTGATCATGACTAGTAAATTTTCATGGAACATGATTAAAAATGTATACCTTAACCAACTATCTGACTCCCCAAGGAAGAGAAATAAGGAGTTCATTGAGAGTTTAGGTAATGGAGAACATGAAAAAAGAAGATTCGGTTGACATTGTATAAAAAATTAGGATATAATATACAATGATAATGTCCTAGTGGAACAAGATTATATTTTGATTGTGGAAAATAAAGACACAATGAAACTAACTATGATAAAATAATGATGAGATCTGTTAACAAAATGTATGAGAATATTGGCCTCCTTGAGAATTCATCAAAGGATATGTGTTTTAATTTTTGATTAGACAATAAAAACACTTATTCTTATTAAATTTTAAAGGTATAAAATGTTCATTTTTGATCTTATGGTCCTGAGTTAGTGGATTTTAATTTTGAACATCTGTCCTCCTCATTTGTCCACTTCACACCTAACATACACAAATTTAGACCCAATGATTCATCTTATTTTAAGGAATATATTTTTCCAAATTTTAATTTGATATTTTTATAAATGGATCTAAACTTTAATATGATGATTTTTCATTCCAGGATCAATGGAGGATTCATAAAGGATGATGGAAATATTTTTTGATGAAAGGAAACAATTCTGGAGAAGGCAGATTGGACACCAAACCATTGATAAAAAATTTGGGGCCCACAAAACTAAACAACTAAAGACCAAAAAATGTGTAAAGTTAGAAGACATCAATATGAACATTTCATCCAATAGTGACAACAGATAATTTAGAGTATTAAATGGATATTCAGGTGGCCCAATTTGGAGATAAAATTATGGTCCAGATTCTGCGGCCCATAACAAAATCCCACACATTTAATCATATCTCGCAAAACATAAACTATTATGGTCTACAATTTTACAGGATACCAGGGTACATCTGTATCATCATTTTTTTTTCTATGGCCCACCTATATTTGGATATCTAAATTCTCGTTTTAACACATCTGTTGATTCAGATTGTTTGTCAAGGATGGAAAAATCAACTCTCTCTCAACTTCCCAACCACATATGGCCGACCAAAATTAACTTAGAAGACTAGGAAAATTGAAGGAATGACCCACGGCATAAAACATTCAAATTTAAGGAAGTGGTGGTCGAGGATTTGGGCATCTGTTGTGCTTTGATTAATTTTAATGTTATGATGTGAAATTGTTGCCTTGAGTTTGTCTTTCACATGTAAGTTGTTCAATTCACCTTTGTTTCATAATAAAATTTATTATTATACACTATATTTTTTTTCTACTTCATATAACTTTGATACCATTGGTTCATGGTTTGAATTTATTCACACGAAACCTTGTGAAATTATCACACAATGGTGGAGTGATTGTTATTTCATTTTTTTCTTCTCTAATTCCTCTCTAATGAGTATACTATCCACTAGCATTAAAACCACAGATTCAGTGGTGGGAAAACCAACTTATGGATAGATCCATGGGAGTAGAAAGGGGCTGGATTGGATATTATTTATCACCCCATTAATTACTAATCACTTCTTTTAATTGAGATTTTTTATTTGATGATTTTAAAACTTCTTTGTCCTTGTTGAATTTTAAGGTCAACATACATCAAGTTCTAATACAAAACATTACCTTGGAGAGCTCATAAATTTGATCCTCTAAGATTATAAGTTATTAGTATTATGATTTTTTTGTATTAATCTAGTAGGTTTTGAAGTTGATTGATCTTTTCAAATAAAACTATCTCTAATTTAAGAAGATGAAATCGTTAAAAAAATGAATTTCATCAGCTACACCCCATGTTATAACCTATGATCCTCTCATTATTTTAAATTGAATTCACTTAATTATCTTTGTTTTCTTTAAAACCATATAAAATCAAAAAAATCTGGCCACATAATATCCAAAAATCCAACTCATAGTTTGTGTATATTAGGTATCTTTTTAGGACACGGTGGATTCGACAACCCAAGCTAGACTACAAGGATTGTTCTACCTTCATCTATTGGGTAAATTTGAGCGTGAATAAAATTTTGACACTATTGTTAGGGACCAAGTAAGTACCTTATATCAAAATCTTTTTTCCTCACCCCCATTCTTCTTTTCTCACCCACGATCTCTTATCTTATCCCTTTCCCACTTTTTTCTTTTTGGCACATGTCCACCTACACCCATGATAATTTGAGAAGAATAATTAGGGTGGGAAGTCCTATGATTGGGGAGTCAAGTGAACCTAGTGTATTGTTTCCATTAGATCCTAATTATCTTGGTACTCTAGAATAAAAAATTGAATTAATTCTAATTGAGGGTCTTCCATGAAATCAAATTGTAAATCCTGGTGGAAATAAAATGGCAAACAAAAATCAAGAATCTCCAAACCTAGGGAATGTAGTCGATCAAACCATGAAAGACTACCTCACTCCAGATTTGACCAATGCCCCCTCATGCATTAGACACAATTTCCTAGAATATACTAGTTAGATCTTTAATCCCCATGTCTTAAACCACCTTCCAACCATTCACAGGATGGAGTTTGAGATGTCATACCTTCATGTCAAAGAGTTCAATGACATTGTTGAAACAATGTGCACACCCCAATAACTTGAGTCAGTTAAGATGAGGGTATTTCCTTTTTCGCTAAAGGATTGAGAAACAAATTGGCTAAACAATCTGTGACCTCCATTAATCCACTCTTGGGACCAATTTCTAATAGAATTATAAAAAAAATAGATTCCCTAACACAAAAAAATTCCACTTAAAAGATCATCCAAAACGTTTTTGAAAAAGAGGGAGAGTCATTATATGAAACATCAGAGTTGTTTAAAGACACCATAAACGTGGTTACACACCATATTTTTTCTATTCCGAAACAAGTTAGAATATTTTATGATGGGTTGGGCTCAGGGAACAAACAATTCATTGACATGATGTGTAATAGAACCTTTAAAAACACAACCCCAAATGATGCTTATAAGTATCTAGAAAGACTATCCAATCAAATCAAAACATGAGGGACATCACCTTACTATGAGAATACACCCAAATATGGTGGAATTCACACACATCGGGAAGAGGAAATCCTTAAGGACAAACTTGCTACACTCAATAGAATGTTTGTGAAGATCGATCTTATGATGGTCCATGAAATTCAAACCAATGAACCTTTTTTCACAATTTGTGGCAGACATGACCATAAGATCGACAAATGTTGAACCATCTATCCCATTAAATATGTTCTTCTAGGAGGACCACCAGTGGAGTTTAATGCTCTAAACATTCAAAATCCCTAAAACCAAAACACATTCAACCCAAGGTATAATGTCCACCCAGGCTTCCACTAGAAAGATAAAAAACAACCTAGCCAACCACAAGGACTAAACCCCTACCCTATAGAATATGTATAAAACCATAACCAATTCCAACCACCATCCTTCCAATACTAGAATCCTACTTTCCAATACCAAAAACCCATACAACAACGAAAGTATCCTCCTAGGATAAACAAAACAACATAATCCCCCACTCAATCTGTCTCTCTTCCAATCATTGAACAACTGTGTAAAAAATGGAAAAAATGAACTCATTATTATCATCCCTTAAATAAGAACATAAAAAATTCAAAACTAGAAAGGAACCCATGCTAACTTAGGCGGTACCATCCTCAAATTTAATGGTAAATTCACGTTTCACTCAAACAATTCATGAACAAATAATTCTTTTCATAGTTTTAAGAAGTAGGAAATCAATTGATTAACCTGAAAAAATAAGTCAAAAACCATGTGAAGCTTCAAACTCTAATGAAAATTTAAATGAAACACATAATCAAACTGAGGAA
This sequence comes from Viscum album, assembly GCA_963277665.1. Lineage (NCBI taxonomy): Eukaryota > Viridiplantae > Streptophyta > Magnoliopsida > Santalales > Viscaceae > Viscum > Viscum album. The sequence goes on along the minus strand of OY728129.1, from coordinate 578,796,487 downwards.
ACTGATAAAAATGTGAAAGAAACAACCCTTAAACAAAAAAATCCATAACCTTCACTATTTCCTCAATGCATGTGGGAAAAAACCAAGCCTGAATTGAATGAAATATTGAGGGAAATATTCTCATAATTCATGTTGAAAATTCCACTATTAAATTCTATTTAAACCATTCCTGCATACTAAAAATACCTTAAGGACCTCTGCACATTTTAAAGGAAATTCTCACACAATAACCATGTCCTTATAGCATCCAATGTAAACACAAATATCCATGAAACCCTTTCACCAATGATGTAATAACCAATATTTCCATACATTAATGTTGAACTATGAGAGAAAAAAGTTGTAAAAGCCTTGTGTAACATAGGTTCTAGTGTCAATCTCATTCCCTATGATATGTACTACTAGTTAGGCCTGGATAAGCTACAACACACATCTGTCACACTTCAACTTACTGATTGTAGAATTATGGTTCCAAAGGGGATTTTAAAGCATGTTCTGGAAAAAGTATAAAACTTCATCTACCCTACTGACTTCATTGTTTTTTACAATAATCCTATCTTAAGAAATAAGAAACAAACCCCAATTATCCTTGGTCATCCCTTTCTTACAACAATCAACTCTGTTATCTGAGTCTGAAATGGTAACATGACCATCAAATTTTGAAATATGAGTCTAGACATTAACATCGATAATGGAAGCTCAAAATTAGGGTATGATGAGGAAATTCATGAAGTAATCATGTTAGGAAGTGTTGATAATGAATCCATATAACATCAAGGAATATTTGGGGAATTCTTAAGTCATGATGATACTAATTTTATTTGTTCACATGAATGAAGTTTATCACCTTGGTTAGAAAAACTTTTAGATTGATCCTATGATGAAATCTTAAGACCAACAATCAGTAAAATATTTAAGGAAGCCATATTCATGGAGTCCACTCCATCTTCCTTCCCTAAATCTGATCAAACCAATCTAGTAGTAGAAACTTCTATATGTGGGGAATAAATCTTATCTGAAACACTAAAAATAGAAATTGATCTTGAGCCAATGTCCCAATATATATCTGAAATTTTGAACCAACCTAATCTTGAATTGGAAGAACATCTTTCTGCACATAATTATTCCTTCCTAGAAGAAAATAGAACACATATTATTTTCATTTCATCTTTTCAAGACGATCATGAGAGGGTGCTTGTATATGTCCTTATAAAACAAAATAATTTCGTTGGATGGACCCTGCCTGATATTACTGGGATTATCCCATTTATTGGGACTCATAGGATTGTTCTAGAATCTTTTTCACATCCATGTAATCAACCTCAATGGCGACCCAATACTCATCTCATGGATGTGGTGAGAAAAGAACTTCTTAAATTTTTAAAAGCTGGTATCATATATCCCATAGCTGATAGTGAGTGGGTTAGCCCAATCCAAGTGTTTCCCAAAATGGCTGGAATAAAAGTGATAACCAATATGGATGGAGATATTCTTCCAACTAGGATGAGTAGTGGCTGGAGAGTCTGCTTCGACTATAGGAATCTAAACACATTTACCAAGAAGGTCCATTTACCTTTACCATTCATTGACCAAGTCCTTGAGAGAGTCGCATGTCACACCTTCTACTATTTCTTAGATGGGTACTTGGGGTATAATCAAATTGAGGTCACCCTAGAGGATCAGGGGAATAATACATTCACATGTTCATTCGGCACCATTGCTTTCAAACTCACGCCCTTTGAGTTATGCAATGGCCCTAGATCCTTCTAGCGGTGCATTATGGGAATATTACCAGACATGGTAGGAGATTATATAGAGGTCTTCATGGATGAATTCTCGGTGTTTGGGGATACATTTGAGCGATGTCTAAGAAATTTGGAGAGAGTCTTGTCAGTATGTGAAGAAAATAATCAAGTCCTAAACTGAAAAAATCCCATTTTATGTTTAAAGAGGGACTATTTTTTGGCCATCTAATCTCAAGTCGGGGTACTAATATTGATAATGCCAAGGTTGACATAATTTTTCACCTTAGATAACCCAAAACTATCAAGGAAGTGAGGTATTTCTTAGGATATGTTGATTTCTATATAAGGTTCATTAGGAATTTCCGCTCTATTTCTCGACCACATTGTGCCCAATTGGTGAAACATGTTTTATTTTTTGGACAGAAAACTATGAGGAATCATTCTCTACACTCAAGTCAGCTCTTATCTCTCTACATATCATGTAGTTTACAAATTTTAATCTTCCTTTTGAGCTCATTTGGGATGTGAGTGAATTTGTTGTAGGATCATTCTTAGGGCAATGTTTGGGAAAAAACCATGTGCCATTTCTTATGCAAGAAAATATTTAAATGATGCCGAAATCAACTACACCACCACTGAGAAGGAGTTACATGCTGCTGTGTTTTCATTAGAAAATATTAGTTCCTAATAATTATGATCCCCCATCACTGTGTTCACTGACCATTCTGCTCTAAAATAGCTCTTCCATAAAACAAGATTCTAAGGCTAGACTGATTAGGTGGGTCCTTCTATTAAAAGAATTTGATTTCACAATCAACGATAAAAATGATGTTGAAAATGTTGTAGTTGATCATCTCTCTAGGATGGAATTCAAGGACAATTCAAATCACCTTTCAATGACTGATTCATTTCCAGATGAGAACCTTTATTAATTGAATGATTTCCCAATGAATGTTGACATAGCCAACATCTTAGTTATAGGTGTCATTACAAAATTATTAGGGACTCAATCTCAAAGGAAATTCCTATCTGATTTCAGGCACTATGTGTTTGAGGATCTATGCCTATATAAGTTCTATCTTGAACTAGTCATTAGGAGGTGTGTCCCATAATATGAACAAGAGTCAATCCTTAAATTCCATCCTAGTGCGGTATGTGGAGGTAATGTTTCCTCTATGAAAACATCTACAATGATTATTGAGTGTGGTCTCTTTTGGAAAACCCTATAATAGGACATGAAAACATTTTTCCAAAGTTGTCCAATGTGTCAACAGGTATGGTCTATCACAATAAGTAATTAGATTCCATTCACTCCCATTATTGTGGTTGAAATCTTTGATTGTTAGGGAATCGATTTCTTGGGTTCCTTCCCAAGGAGATATTTGTACACCCTTTTAGCTGTCAATTATGACTCCAAATGGGTTGAGGCCATTCCAAAAAAAATCCAATGGCTATCAAACTATGATTATATGTCTCAGAGAAAACATTTTCCCTATATTTAGAATTCTTATGTCTATCATTAGTGATCGTGGAAGTCATTTTTTCAATCTTCCATTTTCAACACTCATGGGAAAGTATGGAATTTCTCAAAAAGTGTCCACTTCTTACCACCCACAGATGAATAGTCAATCTGAGTTATCCAATCGAGAAATATAACATATTCTTGGGAAAATTGTTCATCCATATAGGAATGATTGGCCAAGAAAACTATTAGATAGTATTTGGGCCTATCGAACAGCATATAAAATCATTTTAGGAATTTCTCCATAATGGTTGGTTTTTGGTAAAGTATGTCATTTTCCAGTGGAGATTGAACATAAGGATTTTTGTGAAATAAAGAAAATGAATAATGACCTCTCATTGACTGAAATGAAAAGGAAATTAGATCTCAATGAACTTGAGGAACATATGATGGAGTCTTATAAAAATTCAAGGATCAAAAAAGCTAAAGTACAAGCCTAAAAATCATGAAATATTAAACTTAACACATAATACTAGGTAATCCTATTATTTTACATAGTAATAAACTTCATTTACCCATGGAAAATTTGAGGACTAGATGGTCAGGTCCATACACAGTGCATAAGGTGTACCCCCATGGGGTTGTAGAAATTAAAGATCCCACCAATGGTCAAAATTTTAAAGGATAATGGTTATAGAGTCAAAAAATAAATTTAACCATTCCAATAAAAGAAGTTGATGAAAACATTTATGAACCAACCATATATGAAGAAAATAATTAAATAATTAAGGGTCTATGTCAAGCTAGCAACAATAAACCAAAGCGCTGCACGAGAGGCAACCCATGGTTTTCATCATTGTGAATCCTTTTTTTTAAAAAGTATTAATGAATCATTTTTATATATCAAAATAATATAAAAAATAGACTATTGAACTATTATTCGATTATGAGAATTTATGGGTATGAATGTGGAGCGTCATATTCATATATGTCATTTGGTGTAATCCTTAAGTAATACCTTACCTATAAATTTAAAAAGAAGACAATAAATCATCGATTCATTTTATTTTTATGTGTTTGTAGGTTAATAAAAATAATAAAATATTAAAAGGCCACATCGTAGGTCATGGGAAAAACCTCGTCACAATTGGTGAAGTGACATGGACTCGAACCTAGGACCGAAGGGAGATAGTGTTGCACACTTACCACTAACTTATGGCTTATAGTGCTTCATTATTCTATAATTTTATTAGATATACTTATATTTTACATTTTTTAATTACATGAATAAATATATATACATATATATAGTTTTGTTTTGTTTGATGTTTTCTTCTACTAGGTAATTCTCATAGTGTCATGGAGATCAAGGGATTAAAAAGGAGCAATAATAATTTAAACTTCAACCACCTAGTGTCTTCATTCCTTGATCGTCATTTAAAATTTATTTTTTGAACTCCCATTATCTGCTTCTACCCCCTTATAAAAATTGATTTTTTTAATCACTGGGGACATTGTTATTTTTTGTTGGAGGGGGAGATAAAATAAAAAATATATTTCTTTTATGTAAAAAAATGACTGATTTGAAAAAAAGTGTGCCTTAATGGATAGAAAAATTTCTTTAACCTTGATCATGATAATTGAAATTGTACACATTGGAACTCAATATCAAATAATTTATCATTCCATGATTATGATTTTAATCTATGTATAATTTCATGATCATATATTTTTGAAATTTTGGATGTCTAATGTGAAATTTCATCATTTTTATTTTCGTCCAAATAAAAAAAAGATATCAACACACGCCCTTTGGATAGTGGGGTATTAGTTTGAGTTCATGGGGTCCCCAAAATAAATATCATAGGTTTGGTTATCATTTTAGTTTTAATATGAATATTCAATAATAATAACAATAAAAAACAATAATTTTGTGCGTAGTGAAATAAAATGACATAATGTATGGTTTTTGGCACTTGGGGATTGTGAATCCATAGTTTTCTGGCCTACAGTTATTAATTTTATCTCTACATGTGGTAATTTGACATTTTTTTGACTGATTTAACTCGAGATGATTCCCAAGTATGTGGTCTTTACTTAGTACCCTATGGTCTTTGATCTTGGGAGTCATTGGCAATGTCTTGCTACATGGGTTGACACTTTTGAGTGCAATTTCAATTACCATAGAAAAATTGAGAAAAAAAAACAAAAACAAAAAAATACAATAAAAAAATTTGAATACCCATCATAATATTGAAATTTCATTCCACCTAGAAAATTTATCATTCCCTCCTTGAATAAATATAAACCCCCATATCGATTGTGATGCACAAAACATCATCACTCTTAATTGATATTGAATGAGATATGGTGATGAATTTGAAAAGAGGAATGGGATTGGGATTGGGATTGTGATCTACTTATGAAAATATATTGTATTAAAATATGATAATGGGTTTCATGATTGTTTTTTATAAGAGTTTTTTGTGATCATTGTGTATTAAATTGTTTCCTGAAAAGGGAATTCAAATATAATATCTTTGAGATAATTTTTTCTCGGGAAAGGAAAATATCAATTTAGAAGATGTGATTAACCAATAAAAACACATATGTTAATTATAACTTAATGGTATTAAATATTAATTTTTGATCTTATGGGCAAGAGTTAGTAGATTTTAATGTTGAACATTCATTCTCATCATTTGTGCACTTCCCGCCTAATGTACACCAATTTAGAAAGATAAATTCATTAGATTTTATGGAATATAATTATCTATATTTCATTTTGATATTTCTATAAATGGATATACACTTCAATATGAACATTTTTCATTCATGGATAAATGGAGGATTCATGAAGGATGATGGGGATATTTGTAGATTAAAAGAAATAATTCTGATGTATGTATATTGGACACCAGCCCACTGATGAGAATGTGGGGCCCACAACACAGGCCCACTAAAGAACAAATATTGTGGGATGATAGAATAAATCAATAGAAAAATTGAATCCAATAGTGATAAGAGCTATTTCAGAGATTAAATAGAGTTTCATGCGGCCCAACTTGGAGATAAATCTATGGGCCAGATTTTTTGGCCTAGAAAAACCACCCACACATTTATTCATATCACAAAAACCATAAACTATTGTGGGATGAAATTTTATAGGATATCAGGGTACATCATTAAATTCATTATTTTATTGTATGGACCACCATAATTCATCTATCGAGATGCTCGTTTGTAGACATCTGTCGAGTCGTGCAAGTCGGCTCGGATTGTTTGTCAAGGCTGGAAAAATAAACTCTCCCTCAACTTTCCACCCACTTATGGCCAACCAAAATTAATTGGGGAGACATAGACTATTGGAGGCTCAACCCAAGTCTTAAAAAGTTTTTATTAATGCATTGGTGGTAGAGAATTTGGGCATCTTTAGTGCTTTTTTAGTTGTAATATTATACTGTGAATTTTTTGACTTGAGTTTGTCTTTATCATGTCAGTTGTTCAATTCAACTTAGTTTCTTAATAAAATTTCTTCTTCTACTCTTATATAGTTATTCTATATATCACAATTATACTATTGGTTCACGGTTTAAATTTATTCACCCCAATCCTTGTGAAATTATCACACAATGGTGGAGTGATCAATAGTTTATTGTTTTTTTTCTTCTCCAATTCCTCCCTTATGAGTCTACTTTCTGATTCCATTGAAACCATAGAATCAATGGAGGGATAACCAACTTATGGTTTGATCCAAGGGAGTAGTAAGGGTTTGGATTGAATGTTACTAATCATCCCATTAATTTCTAATCACTTATTTTAATTGATATTTTTTATTGGATTATTTTAAAACATATTCTTCTTTATTGAATTTTAAGGCCACATTATTAAAGTGATAATACGAACCTTTACCATGGAGTGCTCATAAATTTGATCCTAAAAGTGTATAGGTGATTTTTATTATGGTTTGTTTGTATTAATATAGTATATTATGAAGTTATTTGAAATTCATTAACAAACCTATCTCGAATATAAGAAGTACATTCCGTTAAAAATATAATTTCATCCAATCCACCCCCAAGTGATAACCTAGGATCAAATCATTATTTTAATTGAATTCACATAACTCACATAGTGTTCTTTAAAATCATCTAACATAAAAACCATGTTGGCTACATCATAGCCTAAAATCCATCTCATAGGTTGGGTATCTTAGGTATCTTCTTAGGTCTGAGTGGATTCGCGACCCAAGATTGACTACAAGGAATATTCTACCTTCATCTTTTGGGTAAATTTGAGCGTGAATTAATTTTGTGTAAAATGGTAATCATGTAACTCAATTTACCAATATGGAATCTCATGAAGAGAACTATTAAGGATTTGTCTATATGTGTTACATTATTGATGACGGAGTTTATTCAGATGAAATTTGAATGGAATGAGGTATTATGTATTAGTATGGGGTTTCATTTTTAATAGATTAAGGGTGATGAAATAAAGGATGTTATGCAATTAGATTCATTAATTATGAAATGTTAAATATATAATGATTTTCATGTTTTTTTCCATAATGATTTAAAATAATATAATGAATGGATCTGATGGAATAGAATAGTTATTTAATGTGAAGATGATAGTCATGGAAAACACATGATTAAGGGGAATATTAACCATAATATGTACCATATGTTATTATAATGCTTTTTTGGATAAGGATATGTTTGATATAAATAAATTATATAGTAGTGATTACCTTGGAACTAATTATAGAAATGTTTATAAGTAGTTTATGATATCATGGATGAAGTTAACAACATATTGGATTAATGTAATTTTTTTACTAATCTATGGAATACGAAAGCATGCATTTTTTCAAAAGTATTTAGGGTAATTCATGTTATTTCCATGTTTCAAAAGAAAATACAATGATTGTATTAACATGTTTGGAATATGAAAACCATGTCACACTTTCTAATGTATGTGGGATCAATGTTATGTTAATTCTGTGAATTTCTTTCTATTCTTTTGGATTTTCATCATTCAAAAGTTTTATAATGTTAACCATACATGAAATGTTTATGTTAAAATACATAGGAAGTAGTTATATTCTGATTTTGTATTTGAAACATTTGTTAAATAGATATTTAGTGATTAAATTTATTTCAAGGTTGTATATCACATATTAGAGAATATATTTGTCTTGTTTACGAAAACGACATGATATATTATGGATGAAAACCATTAAAGACTAGAAAGGACATCAGACATGATCCCATAACCGAATGAAGATATGGTTTTCATGCATACCACTGGCCTTCATAATGTCCTGGTTGTATATAATTATTTGTGATGAATAATTATTTATGATGAAATAGTAGATTTAATTTTTAAATATTGAAATTAATGTATTAACCACATTGATTGTTAATAATAGTATTGGATAAGTAGTTTTAATTTTAAATTATTTATGTTCCTTAATATCTCTTAATAGTGTGTTTTAGTACATCAGACATCAATGTTAATTTTTGGAAATACTTTTCTCGAAGTCGTTGATGAATTGGAAAAGTTAAAAGCTCATGAAAATAACAAAATTGGGTTTTTATAAATATATAAAGTAAGTATATTTACTTATATTCTTTGTTAATAAAAGAACTACATAGATATATGAAAACGAGATAATGATTTGTCTCAATAGATTAATTTTTTTTATCCAATGACCGTATAAATCATCACATATTTATGAATTGGAGGACCATAATTTTTATTTTATCATTCACTTGATTGTGATGATGACCCCAATAACTCGTTATAAATATTTACATTTTTCTTCCATGTCCAATATTTTCTCCCAACCAATGTTCTCCTTTGTGGAAAATGAGTTATATGTTACATTGTGTAACTGTTACGGTTTAAATATTTATTTTTGAAATGAAATTTTTTTATTGAAATTTACTATGTGTGTTTCTATGAATTAATTTTTTCTGTTTTATACCTTCATAAAATAGATTAATTTTGAGCGGATAATTAATTTAGGGTAGGTGGATATAATTTATCACCAAGAGATTTTGTGAAATATATTTTTTCATATTAATTTACTATATTGGTTTTTTTCTTTTCACAGAACATGAAAATAAATTATTTATAATATCTCTGGATAAAATATTCCATTCACACAAAACTGATTGGATTGCTCTATATGCAATACTGAATTGGTGTATGTTACACACAACACCATGTTTCTATGAAGCATTGTTTTATTTTTATAATTATTTAAATGAGATAATTACAACCAAGATATTAAACATAGTAATGTAAATAAAAATAACTAATTTTCAAATATTTTTTATGACAACATTATAGAATGAAAACATAGTTATAACAAAATATATTATTTTTTGTATTGCCCTTATATGCTTAAAAATAATGATTTCTAAATTGAACTAATTTTAATGTACTTTTGTAAGATATAATAAAATTAATTTTAGTCCCACATATAAATTTAATATTATAATATAAACATTATTTTTGAATTTTTAATGTTGATATTATCTTAGAGATATTTTTTTAGATATTTCAATGTGACATAATTTTTTGGATCAATACTAAAAAATACAGGATTATAATTCAAGAACACAATTATGTATAATTTATTTATAAGGATAAATTGTATATTAATTTTTGTTTCAAAGATTCATTAGATATTATTTTCATTAATTAATCCAATTTAGTTTATTAGAATCAATTTCCTTTGATATTCGGTATAATAATGTAGAGAACGTTTAGAAATTTTTACATTAAAACCACGTAGTGATGTCCCATCGGGATAGATGGCTTCTTCTCCAGCCCTGAAGAACGCACATTACGCGCCGCCGCTCTTTTCAAAATTTCGAACCGATGGTCTTCCCTCGGCTTGCCTGCTGGTGGTCTCCCCTGTCCCAGCGTTCCACATCCCTAAGGCCAGTGAAGGAATCTGCCCTGCTCCTGTTTCCCCATGGTGCGGTTCGTTCAAGGAGGTTCTTTGCGGGCCACCAAGTGTTGCGCTTCGCTCCTGCTTCCAAGACATTCGCATCCCGGATCCAAAGGTTTCGCGTGCGGATGGTGGTCTCTCCCTGGAGTTTCCTGGCTCATCTTTGGTGGAGGCAGAAGCGTGATTAATGTGGACGCTTGTGGCTTGATTCGGTTTGCAAATCCCTCATTAGCTTTCTTCAGATTCTTTATTCTCTCTTGGGGTATCATCTCTGTTGTTCAGATCTCAGATATTCACAAGAAGTCCTTTTTCCTAGTGTTGCCTTCAGAAGATTATTTTTTACACGCATGGTGTAAGGCCACACGTGTCTTCGGCCGCTGGAGCTTTAGCCTTTCGCGGTTGTCTTGGGATGTTCAAAGGGGAAAGGAAAATCTGATGGCTGCAGTCTGGATATATCTCTTGGGTCTTCCTCTCCCATTTCAGAATGGAGGGTTTCCCAGGGCTATTGGGGATGCCCTCAGCGGTTTATTGTGTTCTGATGCTAGAACATCCAGCGGTGATGACATTTTGGTGGCTCGCATATGTGTGGATTTGGAAACATCTCTCCCTCTGCCAAGAAAGATTTAGTTGTGTGTTCATGATGGTATTAGCTGGAAGCAAGATATCTTTTACCCTGTGTTTCCTCGTTTTTTCTCTCACTGCCTGCTATAGGGTCAATCCCTTGAGGTTTTTTGTAGATGTCATAAAGTAATTGGGAGTCAGAATCCTAAGTCTTAGTCTTTAAAGGCCAATTTGCAGGCTCAATCTCCTATTCCCTCTTCAGAGTTCCTGTAAAGGGATTCCTTGGATGTAGGGGATGTTCTAGTTCAGGTTCATTCCTCCCTTGTTCAGGGGTGTGAGCTGTCTTCAGGCCCCGCCATTTAGGGTGATGCGGTTATTTGATCGGCCTTAGTCCCCAGTTCTCTGAAAGGTGGATTTTTCTTTCTGGTGGATAAATTGTTTGTTTCCCCTGGCCTCGTTTCTTCCTCCCTGAAAAGGCTGTTCTTGGAGGCGTGTTTGTTTGGGTCAAGACATTCTCTTTCAGGCCTTCTGGTTTTGGCTCCCCTATTTTCTAGGTCACTTGTGGTCTCACCGGATGTTCCATTGGAGGTCTCTGTTGTTGTTAAGCCTTTATGTTGTGTGCACCCAGAGCCCCTTCCTCAAGGGATAGGTCTGGATCTATAGCTAGTTATCAATCCAAACTCCACCTTGGATTTGAAAGAGCCTCCCTTAATTGGTTCTAAGCCCAACTAGGTGTCCAAATCCTGCACTGATAGATCTACAGACTTGGCTGGTGTGAGGATGTTTACCAGTGAGGGAGTTTGTACTTGTTCGCAAGCAAGGTTACTCAATGGTAGATCCTTCTCCCAATTCCAATGTGCTGTCAGTTCTGGGGCCAAAGCCAGGGAAATTTACTTTCAATGATTCCTATCCTAATATGGAATGCTCGCAGACTCGGTTCCAGGGTGAAGACATATTTCTTTGCCCCTATTATTAGGGAACATATGGTTGCGTTTGTGGCCATTATTGAACACAATAAAAATCCTGCCAGGATTCAGGATTTTATGTGGAAGATCAAGATACACAGCTCCCTGCAGGATGCTCCAAATAACAGTCACATTTGGATCTTTTGGAACAAGCATACTTTTGTGGAGATGGTGCAAGCTGGAGACCAATTTATTACTACCAAGGTGACTTCAGGAGTCAGCTATTTCTTCATGTCCTGTGTTTACAAGAGCTATTATACTCTTCAAAGGACCAAACTTTGGAGTGATTTAAATGGATTTATCACGGATAACTTTCCATGGATTGTCGGAGGGGACATTAATATTGTTTCTTCCCTAGAGGAAATGAAAGGACGAGGGCCATTTCAGAGGAATGCCAGTAGCGAGTTTAATCAGTTCATGGCTGGGAGAGTCTTGTCTGATCTGGGATACTCTGGGGATGATTTTTCCTGGTGCAACAACCGAAGGGGATCTCATTGATCGTGGAGCCGTTTGGATAGGTGTCTGGCCAACATGGAATCCATCTCTATGTTCTCTACCTCATAAGTCTTGCACTTGGTATGAGGTATCTCTGACCATTCCCCCTTATACTTTTGATTTGTTCTTTGCATGACTCTCAAGAGAGGTTCTTTTTTATGCAATAGTGGGTGATCAAGCCGAGTTTTCAGAAGCTGGTTCGTGAGGTTTTTAATTCTCCGAGAATGGTTAACTTTTGGATTTCCCTTCATGATAAACTTAGACATTTTAAGCTTCGTTTCCTTTCATGGGAAAAAAATATCCCTTGGGTGGATAGTGAGATTGATGGGGCCCTTCGAGTAGTTGAATGTCTTGAAGTGAGGTTGGAAGTAAATTGGGATGATCATTATTTTGAGGAGCTTTCTACCAGAAAGGATTCTCTTGCTGAATTGCTTCTGGCTCAGGAACAACAGGCCAGGGAAGCCTCAAGAATCAAATGGCTCAGATAAAGGGATAAAAATATTGCATTCATTCATGCATTTATTAAAGAAAGAAAGAGACCTACCAAGACAAATATTCTTTGGGAAGATGGAACTTACACGGATGATCGGGATGTTGTGGGAGGTATGGCCCACTCCTATTTCAAGGATCTGCTGGCTGGACCAAATTTTGGATGCCCAATGGGTACCTAGGAAGAGACAATGTGTTCTTTGATGGTCTTCCCAAATGTGTCTCTGCCCTGGAAAATGAGAGGCTGATTTCTTTACCAGATGAAAAGGAAATCATCATAGCTATGATGAACCTCCATCCTGACAGTGCTCCAGGACCTGATGGCTTCCCGGGCTCCTTCTATAGAGGCTTATGGGAGGTGGTGAAGGCAGATATCATTACAGGGATTCAAGACTTTTTCAAGGGAGGTAACTTGCCGATGGTTGATTTTTCTACCACCATGGTTCTTATTCCTAAACATCGGAGTCCCTCTTCAATCATGTAGTATAGACTGGTGAGCATGTGCAATTTCCCGTACAAAGTCCGTGCGGGAGTGATTAATGCTAGATTGTCCGTTTTTCTCCCTCGATGGATCTCCATGGAGAAACATGGTTTTGTTTAGGGTCGTTATATACATTTAGACATTTCACTTTCTCATGAACTTATAAGGGATATTAAATTTAAAACATGGGGATCAAATACCGCTCTCAAGTTGGATATGAACAAAGCATATGATCGTGTGGAGTGGGGTTTCATCAATAATTTGTTAAAAAGTACGAGCTTTTCTCCCTGGAATATTGACCTTATTTTTAGATGTTTCAACTCTCTGTGGATGGTGTTCTCCATTCTGGGAAAGTCTTATGGCTTCTCTAAGGCCATCTGAGGCCTCCGTCAAGGTGATCCTTTGTCTCCAAGAATCTTCATCCTCACCCAGGATGTTCTGAGTAGGATCATTCTTAGAAGCACCAATAATGGTGATATTCTTGAATACCGAAGGAGTATTAGGGCTACAACCATCTCACATACTATGTTTGCTAACGATACCCATGAGTTTATTAATGCTGGAAAAAAATCTATATGTGGTCTGAACAGTATTCTGGAAGAGTACTGCTACTGGAGTGGCCAACTTATCAACAAAGAGAAAAGTTTCTTTTTTAATATCAAACAAATTCTCCCCAAGTTGGAATATAATATTCAAACAAACCTTTCCATGAAAATAGGATACTTTCCCACGCACTACCTCGGGGCTCTAATATCCCCCATGAGACTTCGGATTTGGTACTTTGACTTCCTTACTAATAAGATTGCGGAAAACATCCAAAATTGGAAAAACAGGTATTTATAATTTGGTGGTCGTATAGCTCTCATTAATAGTGTGGTTTTGTCCACTCCCATTCATGCTCTTTTGGCCGTTAAGGCTCCAAAGGGTGTTATCTCCAGCACTGAAAAACTTCTGGTTGGTTTCATCTGGGATGCTCTTGCGGAAAGGAAAAAAATGGACCTCTTGGAGTAAAATGGATAGGCCTGCTAGGGAAGGTGGTATTAATGTGTGTAGTTTGGCTGACACTCTCAGTATTATGCAGGCTAAAATGGCTTGGGAAATTGTGGATCAGAGTACCCTGTGGGGGAAAACAATGCAACATCTGTTTCGCTGCCAATCCTCAATGGAGGGAAGAGGTTCTCTTTTATGGCCTAATCTTCCACAAATCATCATCGAGCTTCACTGCCCCTCGCAATGGATCATAGGGAGGGGTGACATTTCCTTCGGGGATCATAACTGGGCGGGTAGAGTGTTGGGCATCCCCGGTTTCCATGCTCCTTCAATCTCCTTCCGGGAAGCCAGCTTGTACATTGGCCTTATTTACACGATGCTGGATGAGGAGCAGAAGGCCCTTCTTAACCTCATCAACCTATCTCAAGAACCAGACCAGTGTGTCTTCACTCCCTCCTCCTCGGGGACTTTTTCTGCTCGGGACTTTTGACGTATTAGAAGCACTGCAGAAGAGCAGGATGACTGAAGCGACTTTCTGTGGAACATAGCTGTACCCTCAAAATATAAGTTTCTCTTATGGAGGATAAGGCATCAAGCCATTCCTACTGATGATAATATTAACCGCTGCAGAATATCGTTCCCTTCTAGATGCTCATGCTGCACAGTCTCTAAGGAGGAATCAACCAATCACCTCTTTTTCTAGGGTGACTAGGCGGTTTCCATCTGGTGTTTCTTTAGAGATTTTACAAGGTATCATGTTCCTTCTCTGAAGGACCTCTCATTCATGAAAAATTGTTTTCATGGAGTGGGAGATGGAGGTCTTGATAGGATGGCCCGCTCTCTGATTCTCCATGCGGGATGTTGGACAATTTGGAAAGCCAAAAATATGTCTAGATTTGATGGATCTTGCACTTAGGGCAAGTCTATTATCACCAGGATGAAACCCATCCTCTCTGACATAGTCCGTCTTCACATCAATTGGCGGGGCACTCCTTCCCTCAGCTGGTTGGTTTCCTGTTCTCATGGATCATAGCCGAGTGTCAATCCCAACAACGGTTTTTGGGTTTGCTGGTCTCCCCCCTCAGAGGCCTTAAACTCAACATTGATGGGTCCTGTTCCATGGGTGTTATTCCCAGGGGTGGGGTGGTTCAAGACTCGTGGGGTTCTGTCCTTCTGGCATTCTCCTCGCAGTTAGAAATTGGATCTTCTCTTCATGAAGAATCTAAGGCCATGCTCATAGGAGTTACCCTTTGTCATTAGAAGGGTATTAATCTTTTTGAAGATGAAACAGACTCCAAAATTATCCATGATGCCCTAAATGATATATTCTCCCCACCTTGGTCCATTCTCTACATTATCATAAAATTAAAAGTCATGTTCGATAATGGAACCAAAATTAGTCACTCCTGGCATGAAGGTAACCAAGTGGCGGATCACCTTGCTTCTATGGAGGTCCTTGGTCTGGACTCGATTTGTTTGCACAATCTTTCCACCTTGAAGCCCGAAGGGGTAAATTTGATTAGAGGGGATTCCCTTGGTCTGCATTACTTCAGACCTGCTTAGGATGCTTGTTTCGCATGATTGTATGTTTGTTTGTTTGTCCGATTTGTTTTCTTCATAATAAAAAAAAGTAACTTTGATGATGATGTCCCATTGGAGAGATTTATTTTAAATAAATTTTAGCTACTTATGTGATTAGAATTTTGAAAAAAGTATTCTGTATTTGGAATTATAATAATTTATAATTTCTAATATGGTGAAATTAGTTTTGGGTCAAATGATTAGTGAAACTGATTAAAATTAATTACGATGGTAAAGAAAAACAATATGTTAATAACACACTAAACCTCAAATTTAAGACACAAACGATCAAAAAGATTGTCCAACACCAATTGAATGGCCATTATTTATCCATGAATTTTCTTGTATTTATTTTTTTTTGGTTATTTATGACTTTTATTAGGTAATATATTGGTACACCTAACTTATTTTAAAGAAATCCATGTGTGTCATTTCCCTTCGCTAGAAAAGGCCACCACCTCTCTATCTTATTTACACCTCTTAAACCACTTAGTTTCGTCAAATAAATTAAAAATTAACTTCCCAACATACCTACCTTCAACCTAGAATCCTCTTATAGGGAAGAAAGAAATCCCTGGGGCCTTTCGGCACAAACCAAAAGGAGTTACCTGATTAAGAGGTATCTTAATCTCTGAAGCTCCTTTAATTTCTTTAGTTATCCACCTACACCATTATGTTTATTCCATGGATGTAAGTAAACACCAGTATATGAAATATACTAGTATTTTTTGATAGGGGTTCAACCTACATTGAAACACTCATCCATTAAATGAGTAATGATCATACTACTTATGTGAACAACGAACTATTACCTCACTAAATGACGATTGTTCATTTTTACATTACCACATCTTATGGTAGACATTATGATGGAAAATACATTTATATATGCTATATATTATATTGATTATATATTAATGATTATAATTTCTTCTACAACTCATATAAATTGAATATCTATTTAGTGTAAATTTGATAATTTTGTTTGGTGAATTGTAGGCTACCACCCCCTCAAAGCGATGTGATTATTTCACACATTACATGGAATGTATTAGGCATATTTTTAGGAAACTTGTCACATACATAGCTTATTTTAAATGTATTTTTATTTTAATTTCCATTAATTCTTTGTTTTTGGGGGTTTCCAAAGTTTTTATGGAGAATAGGTGAGTTTTCATGAATTGGGCCAAACCGTGAGCCCAATTCCAGATTTAAAAATAAATTTTGTTTCTTTTATAACTTATTCATTTTTTAATATTTTTCACTCATTCCAACTCCTAAATGTCCTCCCCTAATATATTAACACCAAAATTAAAATTTGGAGCCTTTGGAAATCCATAACCAAGGTGTATATGGGTTTTTATTTAAGGAATTGGGCCTGCCCGAAAGCCCAATTCCAGTTTTAAAAATAAAATTTGATTAGTTAATAACTTATTCATTTTTAAGGGGTTTTCGGTGATTCCAAGCCCCAAACACGCCCTTTGAACCCAGCCGCGCATCCAATATCCTCCCACACCCGTTTCAGCTCATTTTCATCGCGGTTTAGGTCGAATGTTCTTAAGAACTCAAATTTCGGGCAGATTTATAAAGGTAATTTGTTTCCTTCATAACTCCTTCGATTCTTACTCTTTTTCCCCCATTCAAATTCCTAAATGATCTACCTATTCTTGTGCGAACCTCCCTTGAAGGTTTTAGTATTTTAGAAATCAGCTACTGGTATTTTGGGGGGCGATTTCTCCAAGATATTTTAAGTAAGTTGTTCTCCTCTTTTCTTCATTCAATTTGTTTAGGGTTACATCCAATTTACTTAGGGTTTCTTTCTTTATAATTGTGGTTCCTAATGTCCAGGAAGTAGGGTTTAAAATTTAAGGTTTTATATTGTGTTTTATGGTCTGAAATTCTGGTTTTAGGTCTGGTTTAGCTTTCTTGAGGTGCGGCGGTGGTGCGTTTGAGTTTTCGCACAAAGGATTCAAGGGTTTCCTTGGTTTTGGTAGGTGATTCCATTGTGTATGAAATCTTTGTGAATTGGCTACTGTTTTTATGGTATTTTCATGATTATTAAATTTTATTATTTCTGAAAAATATAGTTTTAGTGGTGTTTGTATTTAAAATGAATCCTAAAGGCCAATTTCATGTGAAATTGGGGGTTTTTCATAGAAATGTATTATTAGTTTAATTGGGGATACCCTATAAGTAACTAGTTGATTATATTGAAGTATAATAGGGATAAAAATACTGTTTTAAATTATTTTCCCTTGTGTTTGTTGCTGAAAAATCTGGTTTTAATGGTGTTTGTGAACCACATGAAATTCTAAGTGTTGTGTTGTGTAAAAATGGAGACTTTGCAATGATGTCGTTTCTTGAACTATATAGGGTTGCCCTAAAAATGATTTTGTGTTTTAAATGAAATGTAGTGGGATCTACTTTATGTTTTGGAAACTTAAATATGTGCACATAGTATGCAAGTGAGGTTTATAATGTGTTTTGTGTACGAAACACTACGAGATTTTTGAGGAATTGTTTTATGAAAAATCTAAGTGTTTTGATGCGTGTTTTAAGTGGTATAAAATGTGATAGCTACTGTATTGGTTATGATTGACCAGTAATGATGTTTTATATGAAAATTTATTTCTGTTGCATGCTAAAATTGATTGAGCACAAAAGGGGAAGCCCGGGTACCTAGGTGGGGCGGATTTGTACTAGTACGGCTAGTGGACCGGATGGGTTTTGTCCCTGTTTCACTTAGCATTTGGATAAAGACAACTCTAACTAAACTATGTGGATGATTATTGGGGACCACTAGGTTATGGGCGTGTTCCCTACTAGTGGCTCGTGCACGAGAAAGGATTTTGCTATGATTACTTTACACCGAGGTACGAGGTACATAGGGCCCAAGACAACCTAGTGCCTAGGGGTGTTCCCAATGTTGTTGCTCATTGGATTTGTAGTATCTACCCATGTCTTAGGGTGTGTTTGGAAGTAAATTACAGTATCTAACATTTCTATTTTAATGTGTTAGTATTCTAAAAATTTTGGATTGAAAACTATTTCCAATTAGAGGTTTCATTTCTTGAAATTTGAACACTACTTTGCCTTGCGTTTGAAAACTGCTTGCTTTTTCACATTGTATTTCTTACTCTTTGGAATCATTGGGTGGTATCCTACTGGGCTTAGGCTCACACCCTACTTACACCCCTTGGGTGTAAGTAGACTTGGTTATGTTTGATTCAGGTAAAGGAAAGGCTAAGGGTGATTGCGGTTCATGGTGTTAGTTCCCATTCTTGGTGCGGAGTTGTGGAGATAGCTTGGGGGCGATGACCCCTTGTCGTGTGGAGTACTTGGGGCTGTCTTAATGCTATAATAATTTTTATTTGGACCACTTGTATAATCTTTAAACCAATGTACTCAGTTCTGGTTTTCACTTAAGTCTTGTTTGGCTCAAAAATTTCAGATTTATATTATGGAATGTTTTTAATGTTTTATGCTTTCATACTCGGGTAAATCGTTCCCAAACCTATATTAATGATACCCGGGCACTTGTGCCAGCCCGTGGGGATAGGGAACGCCCTTCGGGTCATGTCACGGGCTGGGTTTGGTGCCGGTTTTGGTGGTGACCAGATTCGATTCGTGACAAAATGGTATCAAAGGGGGTTCGCTCCTTGGGTCATGTTATTTGGGGAAGAGTCAGCATAGTCTGGAGCTAGGATTTTTGGGACTTGAAATTTCAGTCATGGGTAGTGTGCCTGGCCAGCACACCTCATGAAGGGATTCAAGTCACCATGGTAAGTATGGATTTATTTGAGTGCTTTGGTTTTCTTAGTTTAATGATGACTATGGGAAATGAAAAGAGAGTTGGGAGAATAATCTCAGTGAGCTCGCAGGGCCTGGAAAGCCATGTGGAGCCATGGATATTTCCCTAGAATACTCTCTGTGACGGCGAAGTGATTGGAATATGGCTGCCAACCATATGTCCAAGTCACCCACCGAAACTAGTTTCCTCTTGCATTGTTTTGTGCTTTAGTTTTGAAATCCTAGCACTTTGGTTTTAAGGTGACTTGGTTTTAAGAAGCGTAAAGATTTTATGAAATGATTTTCAAATAAAGAGGGAATGGTTTGGTTTATGAAATGGCAGAACTGGATTTTCAGAATTGTTTTGAAATGTAAAATGGTGTGCTTACACCTCTTTGAAAGTAGGAACTATATTGAATTTGGTTTTGAAATGTGTTTCCAATAGAGTTTTCTAAACAATTAGAGTGTGTTTTAATGGGATGATATGTTTCGAAATTGATGTGAATAAATTGAAAGTGAGTTCTTTTATAAATGGTTGTGTCCTTATGAAATGTTTTGTAAGATGTGAATTGGGATTTCGATCTCATTGTTAGCAGTTTTGAGAAAAAGGTTGGTTTGGTTGACCATTTTGTTTTTGAAAAGTGGAAGGAAGTTTTGTTTTACCCTTTGGTATTTCCATGAGTGACCACATGCATGGGGTTATATAGGATGATGGATGGTTGATGGCATGACTGGATGAGTGCTGTGATGGATATGAGGAGGGTGCCCAATGTGGCACAAAAACATGCATGTGTGAGGCCCATGGGGTACCATTGGTGGATACGCTTACTGCTAAACCGTTTGTTTTCAAAGAATTGGTTTTAAAGAAAAACATGATGTCTTGATGAATAGTTTGGTATGGTTTGTATTATGGGTTTTTGAAAATGTTGATGTTGTGGGATGTCTTGAGTTCAAGAACCCCTTCTGTTTGAACTATGTTTTGGGTTTATGTTTGGTCGGTAAGCTGTGTTGCCGGGATGGTTAGTGGTCTCTTTTGAAATTTTTTTTGGGATGCCTTTACGGTGGTTCCCTTCATGTGTTTGGATCTGGTTTGTGGCATGTTTTGACCAATGGACCAGCTTGGTTGGGTCCTTGGGTTCTCTCATTGGATAAGGTACGCCCCCATTAAGGGTTAATGCACAACTGAAGTGCAACCCGTTTTGTTTCGCCATTGGAAAATCCTCCAGTTGATCAATATAAATAATATTTTATCGAACATTTCTTTTATTGAGTCTACACCCATTCATTTCGCTGATTTGTGGATCCTCTTGTAGTGGGATAGTGCTTGGGGAAGGTTGAAAGAGACCTTAGTTTCTTAAGTTTCCAGATTCACCAAAGGTGGGAGTGTTCTTTCGTTGTTAGTACAGATGAGTGTCTTGATGGTGTCTAAGAGGGCCTCTGGGTTCTTTATAGTTTCTTTGAAGAAAGAGTTATTATTAAACGACCAATTTTGAGATTTAGATCATGATATGATATTGTGTCCACTTTTTGGACTTATCTGTTGTTTAAGGACTTTGAATATGGTCCCGTTCCATGTATTGTTTCTATCAATCGTCAGGGTCATGTTCGGTGACGCATTGTGATGTTGTGTGCTCTTTTGACCATAAAGGTGAAGGTCACACAATCCTTTAAGGTTCTATGTTATGTTAGGATTGTGTCTCCCTTGGGAAAAACATCAAATCCTCTATCTTAGAGGAAGGTGTTTATACGTGTCTTTCCCTTCTATTGTTTCTCACCCAAAGAAACAAGGTGTGATGTGTGTGCATCTTCTGATCCCTTGTTTCAATGAAATGTTTGGTTTTGGTAAAGTGGGTTATGGAGTGTGTTATGTCTTGATAAACCCATCAGGTTATGCAGTGTAGTTGTTTGTGGCACCGAAAGAAGAAGTTCCACATAGGGGTTTCAATAGCCTAACTGCGTGGCCGAAGATGCTTCAATATTTTGAGCTCCAGCCATAGGTCCCGGAGAGAAGCTGGCGCGTAGTCAGGGGAAACACCAGTGTCATTTAAACACTTGTACAAAGTCCTATCCTCAGTATGAAAGATATGAACAGTTTAAACCTATGGTTTCATTATCTTCCTTCTGTTGTTCTCGTTCGGTGGAAATAGGTAGAGGGCCTTGTACCCATGTCATCGCCTAATGTTTTTCCCTCCCACGTTGGTTTCCATTGAGTCATTGGAGAATGGTTGGAAACTTGGCTAGAAAGTTTGAGCATACATTTTGTGCATGATTAGTAGTGTCAGTGTGCTAGGAAGCCACGTTCAAATAATGATCAGAATAGTTAGTGCATGGTTTCCCAAACCGTGCGGTCTGACCCTGCACCCTTTCCAAATCTTAAAAAAAAAATTGGGTCTTTTTGTGTCGGCCCATGCTGGTCAGTTAAGATGGTTGGTTCTTGTGGTGGGAAGACCCACTGTGGGTATCATGTATATTATTTTGTAAATTTCTAATTTATGTATACCCCTTGTACTAGGGAGTCTGTTTCGGCCTCCCCCTATTAGTGTCTTGATTCTGTCTCGGAAAAAAAAATTAAGTTGTCTCTTATGGTGGGGAGCCCATTTGTGTCTCTTCATACGAGTAACTCATATTTTTCCTTGGTTTTGTATGGGAAGTAGGTATTATCATTTGGAGATATCTAACTACCTACATCTTTCTTTGGTAAAAATTGATATTGGAGAGTGACCAATGGTTTAGTTATAGTAGGGCAAGTGTAACCTTGTTCGATGTTGTTGTTTATTTGGGTAAATTGATTGAGTATTGTTCTGATTGTGTTTGAGGAGTTTTCATTTGGGATAAAGCATTAATGTGCTTAATAATTTCAGAAAAGTGGTGTATGTTTTGGCTGTGAGAGTATTCCTTCCTTCATTGATCACTGGAGGTGTTATGGCCTTTGGGGGAGAAACCTGGCAAGAGAGTACCTCTTGGTTTCTCAGTTGAGTTTGGTTGTTGCTTTGGCCTTACTGTGACTTTCCGGGGCGGAAAGTTTTCATGGTGGGGAGAATTGTCACATACATAGCTTATTTTAAATGTATTTTTATTTTAATTTCCATTAATTCTTTGTTTTTGGGGGTTTCCAAAGTTTTTATGGAGAATAGGTGAGTTTTCATGAATTGGGCCAAACCGTGAGCCCAATTCCAGATTTAAAAATAAATTTTGTTTCTTTTATAACTTATTCATTTTTTAATATTTTTCACTCATTCCAACTCCTAAATGTCCTCCCCTAATATATTAACACCAAAATTAAAATTTGGAGCCTTTGGAAATCCATAACCAAGGTGTATATGGGTTTTTATTTAAGGAATTGGGCCTGCCCGAAAGCCCAATTCCAGTTTTAAAAATAAAATTTGATTAGTTAATAACTTATTCATTTTTAAGGGGTTTTCGGTGATTCCAAGCCCCAAACACGCCCCTTGAACCCAGCCGCGCATCCAATATCCTCCCACACCCGTTTCAGCTCATTTTCATCGCGGTTTAGGTCGAATGTTCTTAAGAACTCAAATTTCGGGCAGATTTATAAAGGTAATTTGTTTCCTTCATAACTCCTTCGATTCTTACTCTTTTTCCCCCATTCAAATTCCTAAATGATCTACCTATTCTTGTGCGAACCTCCCTTGAAGGTTTTAGTATTTTAGAAATCAGCTACTGGTATTTTGGGGGGAGATTTCTCCAAGATATTTTAAGTAAGTTGTTCTCCTCTTTTCTTCATTCAATTTGTTTAGGGTTACATCCAATTTACTTAGGGTTTCTTTCTTTATAATTGTGGTTCCTAATGTCCAGGAAGTAGGGTTTAAAATTTAAGGTTTTATATTGTGTTTTATGGTCTGAAATTCTGGTTTTAGGTCTGGTTTAGCTTTCTTGAGGTGCGGCGGTGGTGCGTTTGAGTTTTCGCACAAAGGATTCAAGGGTTTCCTTGGTTTTGGTAGGTGATTCCATTGTGTATGAAATCTTTGTGAATTGGCTACTGTTTTTATGGTATTTTCATGATTATTAAATTTTATTATTTCTGAAAAATATAGTTTTAGTGGTGTTTGTATTTAAAATGAATCCTAAAGGCCAATTTCATGTGAAATTGGGGGTTTTTCATAGAAATGTATTATTAGTTTAATTGGGGATACCCTATAAGTAACTAGTTGATTATATTGAAGTATAATAGGGATAAAAATACTGTTTTAAATTATTTTCCCTTGTGTTTGTTGCTGAAAAATCTGGTTTTAATGGTGTTTGTGAACCACATGAAATTCTAAGTGTTGTGTTGTGTAAAAATGGAGACTTTGCAATGATGTCGTTTCTTGAACTATATAGGGTTGCCCTAAAAATGATTTTGTGTTTTAAATGAAATGTAGTGGGATCTACTTTATGTTTTGGAAACTTAAATATGTGCACATAGTATGCAAGTGAGGTTTATAATGTGTTTTGTGTACGAAACACTACGAGATTTTTGAGGAATTGTTTTATGAAAAATCTAAGTGTTTTGATGCGTGTTTTAAGTGGTATAAAATGTGATAGCTACTGTATTGGTTATGATTGACCAGTAATGATGTTTTATATGAAAATTTATTTCTGTTGCATGCTAAAATTGATTGAGCACAAAAGGGGAAGCCCGGGTACCTAGGTGGGGCGGATTTGTACTAGTACGGCTAGTGGACCGGATGGGTTTTGTCCCTGTTTCACTTAGCATTTGGATAAAGACAACTCTAACTAAACTATGTGGATGATTATTGGGGACCACTAGGTTATGGGCGTGTTCCCTACTAGTGGCTCGTGCACGAGAAAGGATTTTGCTATGATTACTTTACACCGAGGTACGAGGTACATAGGGCCCAAGACAACCTAGTGCCTAGGGGTGTTCCCAATGTTGTTGCTCATTGGATTTGTAGTATCTACCCATGTCTTAGGGTGTGTTTGGAAGTAAATTACAGTATCTAACATTTCTATTTTAATGTGTTAGTATTCTAAAAATTTTGGATTGAAAACTATTTCCAATTAGAGGTTTCATTTCTTGAAATTTGAACACTACTTTGCCTTGCGTTTGAAAACTGCTTGCTTTTTCACATTGTATTTCTTACTCTTTGGAATCATTGGGTGGTATCCTACTGGGCTTAGGCTCACACCCTACTTACACCCCTTGGGTGTAAGTAGACTTGGTTATGTTTGATTCAGGTAAAGGAAAGGCTAAGGGTGATTGCGGTTCATGGTGTTAGTTCCCATTCTTGGTGCGGAGTTGTGGAGATAGCTTGGGGGCGATGACCCCTTGTCGTGTGGAGTACTTGGGGCTGTCTTAATGCTATAATAATTTTTATTTGGACCACTTGTATAATCTTTAAACCAATGTACTCAGTTCTGGTTTTCACTTAAGTCTTGTTTGGCTCAAAAATTTCAGATTTATATTATGGAATGTTTTTAATGTTTTATGCTTTCATACTCGGGTAAATCGTTCCCAAACCTATATTAATGATACCCGGGCACTTGTGCCAGCCCGTGGGGATAGGGAACGCCCTTCGGGTCATGTCACGGGCTGGGTTTGGTGCCGGTTTTGGTGGTGACCAGATTCGATTCGTGACAAAACTTATATGATATATTAATTTGAATTGATCAATTGTATTTTTACATATATTTACATATATTTCAAGAAATCTTTTTCTATCAATACAATAATAAAAAATGGAAACACTATTCATGCATATGCATGAATTATAATGTCCCAAAACTATATATTCTTTTTTATAATTAATTATTCTATATATTAATATAATAAATAAATAATTAATATAAATTATATATATAGCAGGGTTTAAATTATTAAAATCAGGATATTTGTATATGGAACAATGATACAACAAATTATGATACAATCATAAAAGAAAGAGAATATTTTCCAAAGCGTAAACTTAACATGAAATTACTTACAAGGAAGTCATATAATTTCATAATAAACCCATAGGTGGAATAATATATAGTATTATTTTTTAAAAAAATATTTAGAATATATATATATTTATTATACAGGAGGATTGAGTTAGTACAACATTAGTAAATGCATGAGGTAATGAAATTTCATTTCAATTTTTATTTTCCTCAGATACATTGTTTAT
Source organism: Viscum album (assembly GCA_963277665.1). Classification (NCBI taxonomy): domain Eukaryota; kingdom Viridiplantae; phylum Streptophyta; class Magnoliopsida; order Santalales; family Viscaceae; genus Viscum; species Viscum album. Next base: position 578,770,831 of record OY728129.1, on the reverse strand, counting down.
TCACCACCCATTACTTTTTTGTGTTTTTTAACAACCCATGGATGTATTATATGATTAAAAAAATTAAATTTATTAGTATTTAGATATAAATTTTATTATATTTATTTCATAGGGAATATTTTTCCAAAGTTAAAATATTGGTAAAATGATTTTTTTCACAATATTTCTTCATTGAGAAATATGGAATGTTATAAACCTATATTTTTCAATGGGGGTGTATAAAATAACTTAGAAATGTTATATCGTGAAGAAATTTCTATTCAGGAAAATTTAATCTTCATATATTTTTTTTCATAATTGAGGAGTATGGTTCATGGTTACCATGTGGTAAGAGTTTATTGAAACAATATCATCGCCTTTCGCGTTCGTTTATGATTATGTTTACTTGGATGAAATATTATGATACATCACCCAAGAACACTCATGAATTTTTTTATACTCTATATATTCATGATATATTCATATTTGAGTACCATATTTCCACTATTAGATACATTATATTTTTAATAAATTATTTTTAAGAACCACGAAATTACCACGTCTTTGGTAAGAAATTTATTTTCCTTCCAAACCACGTTCTCTAAAAAGGTTTTCCATGAATATTATACTATCCTCCTATAATAACTAATATGGATTTTTACCCTTTTTTATTTTACCAATGTTTTTAAATGAATATTCTTGTCTTATTCTGAATACAGAATACTTTTTAACTTTATACAATAAAAAGGAATGTATTTTTTACCTTTTATGACTTATGTGGAATTAACCATTGTCATTATTGTAAAGAATCATTTACCAATTTAAAATGAAAATTTTTAAGAATGTTTTTTTAATTTTTTTTAAATTAAATTGTTTTCAAAACATTTTCGATGTTTTTACATATGTTTTTATTCTTAATGGTTTTCAAAATATATTCAACCCTTATTAATATGTTTTAATGTCATTTTAAAAGAAATTTTTATAAATTTTTTTGAGACTTTCTTTATAAGATTAAAAAATGTTTTCTATGAAATTTTTTTTATATTGATTTGAATATATTTTTTAATATTCAAGGTAAAAGGAATTAATTTTTTTTTCAATCTTACATCATATATTTCAATGTTAAAATTATTCCAAATCATTTTCACGATTTCTTTAAGTGTTTTTGAAGTGTAATCAGTGAAAATGGTTTTTAAAACGATTTTATAACATTTTAAAGGAAAAGGTTTTCAAAATATTGTCAAAACCCATTCCTACGATTTTAAATTTTATATTTTTTAAATGTATTTGAAAAGGATTATATGTTTTAGAAGATAATTTTTGAAATAAGAAATTATTTTTTCCTAAGTAAATTTTTTTCAAAATATCCACATATGTTATTTTCCTTATAAGATTCAATATGTTTTTGTTAATGAATCTGTTCTAGGAAATGATCCAAGGGATCCATTTTGTTTTTTATTAAATGTTATACATTTTTATGGAATAATTCCTAGAAAACCTATTTTATGTTCATGGGTTATATGATTTTGAAATATACTTCACTTCACAGGTTATTCTTTGATGAAATGATTATGAAACATATCCATTTTCCATTGCTTATGATGTTATGAAATTTCATTGTTATGCATTTTATTTCATGGGTCATGATATAATGATTCTAAAACACATCTGTTTTCATGGGTCATGATTTGGTGAATGTTTTTTCCAAAATCATATATGATTTCATTTTGTTCTAGGTGGGACCTATATCTCTCTAAAATGAATTGGGTAATGATAAATGTTTTATTGGATCAATGAACACATGGGAGGGAATCAAAAGACCAATAAAAGAGGGTAAACAGGAGGGTATCACAAGCCCAAAACAAGAGGGTGCATGAGAGGATATCCCACTCAAAAAAAAGAGGCTAAAAGAAATGACGTTGCAAGAATAAAACAAGAGGGTAAATAAGAGGACATCCCCAACTCAAAATAAGAGAGTAGACAAGAGGATATCTAAAGACTAGAACAATAAGGTGAATGGGGTGGGTATTCCAAGCCTAATGAAGGTACATAGTTGAATAACCCAAGAATAAAATTTTATAAAGGCCTTGGTTGGACACCTTGACATAAATATGCTTAAGTGTTTCACAGAGGTTCATGTTCTATTTCTTTTTTTTATTTAATAGAATATGTTCATTATTTAATTACGATTTAGGTTTTATGAAAATTCAGTATTTATTAAGATATATGATATGCAAGGTATGATCATCCAATGGTATACTCAAGTTTAGTACAATTTTGTTCATGTTGTCCTTATGCATTTCCTTTATTTACATGTATTATGCATCTGAGCACACCCATTTCTTATCATTCCTTCCTTATGGTTATGAATAAAGGATTTATGTAGAAGTACTAAAAAGTGGATATATTTATGGTATATGTTGAAGATATTTCACCATGATAGAAGATTTTTTTTCCAAGCATCTAAAGACACTAATCTATTACTGTTTAAGGGAATGTATTTTTATATTTATTTAATATTCATAAAAAATGATGTAATATCCATTTATGTTAATATTGGGGCTCTATATATATACCCAAGAAAAAATCCAATGGAGGATATTATAGAATGTATAACAAATAATATACTACCATTTATATGAAATACTATCATGAATGATATAATTCAATAATCATATGAGCATGTCCAAGGAATCTCATAATGGGTGACCCATATATCTCTTATTGAGTCATGTAATTACATTTATTTAATGATACCACATTTACAATTATGTAAAATGGAAACCAACCTATTGATTGTGACTTTCAATTTTACCCTAAGGCCATTCATGGAGTTCCATAATAAGGAATCCCAACTGTAACTCAGGGTATGAGAAATTCCATGTAGCATATGAGCCCATCCATGGAGTTCTGTAAAGAAGAAACCCAAGTGGATGTCTTGGAATAACAAAAAATCATTTAATAATTTAATATTAATAATATGTAATGACATTTTTATAAAAAATTGTATCACATATCCGCATATAGCTAATTTTGAGGCCATCCCCACGAGTTTTCCTCACCATAAAACATATATGATTAATAAGGATTGTCATGTACATCAATATTCCACAAAACTAGTCACATGTACCAAATACAGGGCACTCCCAATTAGAATTTCATTTTCCATAAAAAAATCATCTTTTTAATTATGAAGACCATTCCCCTCAAAGATAGTTTTAGTATAAAACTGAGGAAAGGAATAAAATTAACCACATTACCAATATTGTAATAAATTAACAATTACAATTTAATTAAAATAATTAGATTCTATAAGTACTTAATGAACATATGGAACTCACTAAATTTTCTTTTGATATGAGTTTTATAATCTTAAACGGTTCAATTTGATATTAAATGTCAAACAAATCAGAATAAATTGATTCTATATACTTAATTTTTTAATGAAATGTAAATAAATTGACAATCTATAATATAAAAAAACTGATTATATTATAAATCATCTTGGAATTAGGAGAGAAGATATAGACCACAAACATCATTAATAAGATGTTCCACTCATCCAATATCATGAATTTATATTAGGTGGTTTGAGTTAATTGGAAGAAGTAGAAAAAACAGATAAAAAATATTGTAGATTATTTCCCATGATGATAGAGTAATATATGACTTCTGAAACTGAGAAAGTATCAAGGTGGGGTCACAAAATAATGGATATGCTTCCAATGTGATGTATGAAACTTGAAGTGAGGCATGGATTGGGGAGATCTCTTCATTGAAGGAGGACAACAAAAAGAGCCTCGTAGATGGGTTATTACGAGTGAATTAGAAAATAAATGAGGGTAGTGGATAAAAAAGAAATATGAGAAAAATCATAAAACCACCCCATTAGAGAGGCCAATGGGTTTGTCACACAATTTTTCAAACCATTCACCAACCGTGTAGTCATCACTGCATAAAACCATACCCCTTTTAAAATGGGTGAATAGTATGGATTCATTATTTGAAGAACTATTTGAAAAACCCTGTGTATCTATAGGTTTCTTATCATTATGGGTAAATAGTATGTCTATGGTTTTTGAAAACCATGCATAGCTCATGAGATTCACCACATGTACACATGATCTATTCCCCACAACTAACCCTCTTCTAACATTAAAAAAAATACATGTCCTCATCTATTTGAGATTCATATTTGACCCTCAAGATTAAACTAAGAGTACACCAAACATCCTATTAAAAATTCCATTTTGAAAAAACTAGTTATTTCTGACACCAAAGCATCCATTGCACAACCAACTGATATGAAACTGTTTGATATGTGATCCTTCTCCAAAAACAAAATCTATAATAAATTATATTATGGGATTTAAATTTAGTAGCCAAATTTTTGAATTAACCCATTAAAAAAATTAAAAATTCAAATTCCATTAGAAAGTTCACTAAGTCTAAAAACAGGGTACATTAATCTTTTTGAGATGATGTGATGATTCATATTTTTACCCTTAATTATTTTGTTCATAGAACTATCCAAGGAACATATTGATATTGAAACTGGATTTATTTAAGAAACACACCAAGAGGCCTTATCAAAGAGACTCAATATGGAATTCCAATTTTTTAATTTACTCTAAATTCAATAAAGATATATTTCTCCCAATTTAGTTGGATCCTAAGGGAATTACTTTCCAAAAATTATATGTAACCATTTTTATGTTCAAAATAATGTTTCTTAATTTTATAAATTCATATTCAAATATTTTAAACATTATTTCCAAAAAAGTGCATAACATAACCTAAAAATCATAAAATTTTCTTCCCATGTAAACCAATAAAAACCCACCAAATGGGAATGGAATTATATCTTTGGTAGGACACATTGATTTTTTAAACCTATAGTGACACCAAAATACTGATTTTATTTACAAATGAATAAACTATTGAGTTAAGAACATTTAAAAATGATGTTTTAAATTGTGTCATTTTGAATTTATATGGGGTTTTGCTATATACATAATAGAATAATTGTTAAAAAATAAAGAAGGACCTCATTCCCCAACACATCAAACATAAAAATTTCTCAAAATTATTTAAATTATATATGGAGAAAATTTTGATTCATATAAATCCTGAAATTAAAGAGTTCATGGAATGTTGAAGGAGTTAATTTTAAGTTCAAAACCACACAATTTCCAAACAATCACATTAAATCTCATCATCATTTTTATTATTCATGATATTAATCTATTCTTTAGAGACATGATATTTTACATTTAAAATAAAATAAAATCATGGTTATCAATTTGGTATAATTAATTAAATGGATAATAGATTTTTAAGTGTTCTATTCATGTTATCAATTTGTTTCATGTTAATCCTTGAAGAATTTGATATCTATAAGCCTCAGCCCCTAGGAAGATAAATATGTCAAAAACATTTAAACTATTATTCATAATTACCAAACACATTTTTTTGAAACATACATCATAGATGACCAGAATAAAAATTTATACAATTGGAAAGATGTACTCCCCTAAATGTGTAGATTTTCAATATTGTGTTTATCTGATTACTCTTTCCCTTTTTAATTTTCAAATGTTCTATCTAATTTATATATTCCAATTATTAAAAATAATGATCAACATCATTATTCAATATGAAACACTTCAAAAGGGAAATAACATTTGGATGATGTTATGGGTGTCTTACCCATTTTTTCCAGCAAGTAACTCCTTTTTATTAATATAATGCACTTGAATTTATACAATGGGGAATTTCATACCAGGGTTCTATTCATTTTACACTTTTGATTTATATAGAATACATGATATAATCTGATACTTATTCACTTTAGATGAAAATAAAAGCACAATGAACCATGGTTTGACTCCCATGAAGATCATTGTTTTTAGTCTTTAGTAAGGCTTTAGAAATGGTTCAACATTCAAGGAAGGAGATAGAAGACAGGCCTATTTTATAACCTTAAAATTAAAAAATTATTCTCATTCAATTCAACCTAAAAGAAAGTTTCCTTCTATAAACATCTCAATATCCCAATTGACCACCACTCTTCGAATGTTGAATTTACTAGACCACTATGTTATTTGTTTTCTAGGAAAAATCTTCTGCCCATAGTTAATTGGTAAAACCATTTTTCAACCATAAAAACCATATTTTATATGTAGTTCTATGAATTTATTTTTTCATATTTTTTATCTTTGAGAATATTAATATATTTCTTAATGATATCCTCTAATAAGCTAACTGAATGCAACATCATCTCTCTAGTAGATTTCAAATCATAGTTCGTGGACATCATTTACTAATAAGATGTATCATACAAATATATTCCTAGATGATATATTTTTTCTAATATAATACTATATAGAGAAAAATAATATGTTTTATTTGTGGTTAGTGCATCAATCCAACCATTATTTATTTATTTTTTTGATAAATCATTACTAGAACATGAGACTCCCATTTAGATATTTTTTTTGGCCACTCTATTAGAAATTTTGGCCTACCCAATAGATTTTGGTGATATTTTGTTCTAGTCATGTATGTATACCAACACATATCCCTTAAAAACATAACCTTATATAGGTTCAAAATGTATATGTATATTGATCAATTACATGTGGGGGGGTGAACTGTAGGTTTTAATTTTTTTATTTTTATCCACAAAAAATTTTATTTTTAACAAAATTATACATGATGGATTCATAGGAACTCTTTAGTTATAAATAAAGAAACTATCTTAATTAGGATCTGATTACCTAGATCTGATAAAGAATCGTAAACAAGTTTACCTAAGGAATAATTCCACATTAAAGATTATAGGATCTAAATAAATGCATAAACAAGAATAAGAAAGTGTATGAATGTTACAATTTCTATCTATAACTATATACAGAGGAATTTAAAACAAATTTTAAGAAGTAAAAACTAAAAAAGGAATCTTTTTAGCCTATGAGATAGCTATATAACAACTATGGATAAATTTACCCTAATTTATACATTATAGAAATTTTTTATTACCCATAATAGTGTAATTCCTTAATAAAATGATTTGTACTTTTCTTTATATCCCAACAATCCCTTCATTAATTAGGTTATCCACACATATATATTCCTATCCCTAGATGCCCTAAATTGTGAACATTAACAATCATATTCTCACTATGTTGTTCGAACATGTTATTCATACCTTTAAAATTTGTTCACAACAGTTGTACATGGAAAATCGAGTAGATCTATTGCAGAGCATCAACACGTCTTAGAGTTGCACATGAAAATTATAATAAGAATGGTATAAATGAATAAAAATGGGTGGGTATTTATAAGCCTAAATTCAGATGGTTAATTTACTCATAAATATGATATTTCTCTTGGTAATTTTAGAGGGAACAATACACTTGGAAATTAAGAAAAAATTAAATTGAAACAGAATTGATGACATAATTTTATATATAGAATTATGAAAAACATTAACATATCTTGGATATTATAAAATGAAAATCATAACTAGTAAAATATTATAACTATTACAGAAGCATTTAATCGGTTTCATAAGATAGTGTAATTAATAGTTTAAAATATATTGATAATTTTATTATAAGAAAACTGTTAATAAAATTCTATTTTATGTGAAAATTAGAGTATGATTTATTTAAAAAATTAGAGTCCAATTATTGATAGAATATGAGTATGATTTCTAAGAGATTTAGAGTCTGATTGTAGAGAGAATTCGGGTATGATTTTCGAGAGAATCAGAGTCTGATTTCTGAGAAGATTAGAGTTTAATTTATGATAGAATCAGAGTCTGTTATTTGAGAGAATCAGAGTCTAATTTCTAATGAAATTAGATTCACAGTTATAGATAAATCAAATTTTTAATTCTTGAGAAATTAGATTCTCAATTGAGAAATCATATTCTGAATTCTAGTGAAATCAGATTCTCTATTCCAGATAAATCATATTCTGAATTATAGAGAAATCAAATTCTGAATTCAATTGAAATCAGATTTTAAGGAACTTTAATGTTTTAAGTTAAAATAAGATCTGATTTTTTTACATAATAAAAATATGTTTACTTTTGGTTTGTAAAATAAAGGGTTAGGCATTGAATATCATAGGTATAGTAAAAACCATTCTTGGAGAATGAAAATATTACTTATGAAAATGGTTTCTTTGAGAAAGTGATTTTTCCTTAATAAAATGTTTTTTTGATTTCCAAAACATAGTGGAATTTAAAATTCTTAATGAAACATATTGACTCAACAATCTACCCCTTTTTTGGAACGAACAAATAACATTTCATAAAAGAATATAATAAACTATAGTTTTCATTTTTCAAATTTAAAGGAAATATTTATCTCTTTTTTTATAGATCATGATGAATACGATTAATTCCACCTTTAGTTAGAAATACATAAGGATTGTATTCTTGTATTTTATATAAAAATAACTTTCCCTTACATAAGTATTTATTCATTTACTAATCACCCCCTAACATTTACATTTTAATCAATTAAATTAATATTCATTTTGAACATTATTTTATCCCCCTTATGATTTAAAAAAGGAATGGAGGGAAAATAATTATACCTGAACGGTTTGGAAATATACAGAACAAAACAATGAAAATAACCCCTTTCAATAAAATATCACATAAATAAAAAAAATAAATAAAAAATGATCAGATTTGAAAAAAAATATCAATCTTATTTTTCTTCATCGACATCAATTTTTTAAAAGTGACCTTCAACATTAACTATTATTTATGATTATCATGAATCTTATAAAGCAACTCTTCCTGATAATAATTTTTTCTTTCAAGATCTTTGATTGTACCTTCATGGGACTTAAATATTTCATCTTGAGATATGATTTATTATTCCTAGACTTTATTCACATTATCTAAAACTTCCATGATTTCCCTCTCTCTATTTAGATTATGAGAAATAATGTCAAGTTTCAAATTCAGATCTTTGTCTTCTTTTTGGATGTTGGCCTTCTCAGCCAACAATTTATCTGAATAAACTAGTCGATAGATTCTTTATCTCGTCCTCATATTTATCAAAATCATCCATAACTATGTTAGTAAAATCATAAGAAATTTAAGATCTTCTACAACTTAATATTACACTTTTTTTCATGACATTATATGACTAAAATATCTAATCTGAATGGTGTTGAACTCAACATCATATTTGACAAACTTTTCCATATAATGATTTATAGACTCTATCTTCTTTCTAAATATTTCTTGAATCAGTTGACATCTATATTTTTTAATTTCATGTAATGGAATGAAAATTAAAATAATATTCATTGAATAGACCACAAGATCATGTCCAAATTAAGAGGAGGATTCTGAAATTGATTCTTTCATTGATTAGGAAACTTCATTTTTCTCATCTTCTTTTAACTTATATAAACCAAGAAAATCCTTCTTTATTTCTAAAACCACAACATTCCAAATATTATCGACAACAACTTCCTATACTTTCTATTTCTTAGATAAATTCTTCTAAATATTCAAATCTACATGGATTCTATCATAAAAATTTAGTATTCTATCATAATAAACATGATATTATTTATCAACACCTTTATCAGAAACATTATCAGCATTTTTTTATCAACATCATTATCCGGCTTGTCATAAAATAATTGAAAAATATTATCATTAATACATTCATCATCTACTAGGAAATTTTTTAAATCATCATGGGAATTATCATATTTCTAAATAAATTGTCTTTATTAAATTATCCATATAGAGGAAGCACAAGATGTTTTTATTGGTAGCTTATCTGAATGGATATACTTCTCTACATATTCTTCTAGCATTATTTCACATATTTATTTTCCTCATTTTCTTCTTCTTGTTCTTATTTTTGGATTTATTCTTCTTCAACAATTGTTTTAAAAACTAAAATATCATTTTCCCCTTATTTGGTACAAGGGTATCAGTTTCCACTAGGGATGGAGGATTCATGGGTTCTTTTAATAATGATTCTGATATATAAACTTGTTTAGTGGACATATCAATGTCTGTCATCAAGTTTTTTATAATCTCATAATCAGATATTTTCTTCTTCAAATTATTTTCTTTAGCTTGATTGTCATGATCTTAAACTTCTTGGATTTTTAAGGACTTAACCATGGTAGGATCTATCCCAAAAAATGGCACCACCTTCCATCATTTTCGTTTTTAGCTTTCTCTATTAGAATAAAACCTCATTAGAAAAGTTCTTTTTCTTCTTGGCCTTGGGGGGAGTAGATATTTTTTCAGTGGATAATGGGTGTTCCTATAGTTCCATCCCTTTATATTTTCTTTTCATTGGAGTTGGTTTGGATCGTTCTCCAACTTCTCTTTTCTTACTAAGAACTTGGACATCCTTATCAGGAAGATAAAATAATTATTCTAACATTCCACTGAATCATATATTCACCCTCCTCATGGTATCATCACATCACATATTGATCTTGAAATATTCTTACTTTGAGTTACTCAAGATTTTTAAGGAGTATGGTCATAAGAAAATGATCATAGGTAGGATTGTAGTGTACATCATTATTTGATATTTTATAGAGTCATTTTTAATATTGATGATGGTTAAAATAATGTACATAATAATTTTTAATTTTATTATATTTATAGTGAATTCTATCATAATGATATCACATATCATTAGAGAATAATTATCTATCTTCCTTAGAAACAAAAATACATATATACAAATGGATACTAATATGTGGTTTGCAAAAGATGTTATATCTTGGGTGTCTTTGCTCCCTTATGATCACGACACTCAATAGCCTTAATTTTATGAAAAGAACATTCCTTATCAAGTGTCCTCTTTGATAAAACAATCCCTTATCTTTTGTAGGGTATATCCAAAATACACGATGCCTTCTTGTAAGAAAAATAGTAATTTCTTTCATATCTTTTAGATGTAAACATTTATTTTACACCTTCTTCATAAAACTGAATGGTATTATAAAATAATATAACTAAATCAGAATACATTGGATCATGATTTTTTTCATTTCCTACAATGATTATTTCCAATAAATTTATCTTTATGACTTTTTAAATCTATGAGTTATACTTTGCAATGAATTATAGTTCCACTAACCATTCCCTATATATTAGCCCATCCTTGACTTCCTTTTTGGACAACATTAGAGTCTGCGAGGAGATATCATGAAATATTTAGATTTTAAAGGGAAAGGGAAACCATAATGTCACACTTGAAGGGCGACTGAGCTTCAATGTTAAAACTTTTTCAAAAATGATGTTCGACGCAAAGAGGGGGTCACTTTATATCGGCTTCACGATGATGGTTCATCTTCTATGGTCAATCCAATGGTTTAAATTTAATTGATCTAATATGATTGTTGATATCATTTCCAGTGATCTATATATAGGTTTTGATCTTTTGATGTTTTAATGACAAAAATCGGATTTAAGGAATGTGAATCTGAAAATGTTTTTGTAAAAAGATATTGAAATACCAACAAAACAAAAATGTATCTATGATGATATAAATAACAAATATACCTTCTAAATTTCTTAGAATGGATTTATATTATTTATTTTTTTCCTATTATATATGATAGAGAATGAAAACATGTTAGGTTATGAAAAAAATTATATTCTAAAAAAATAGGAACTGAAATATAAAAGAATATAAATATGTACTCCCATTATGAAAAAGCATCATAATGATAGGTGATAGGTTTCACCAAAATTTAACAGAGATGACTAACATAAATATATAATTACTAAAATTTGTTCAATGTATTTAAATATATCAGAGTGTCAATGTTTTCTAAATATGTCGTTATGTTAATCTTATGTTGTGATAAATTGATGTAATAAATATCTTTTAAGTGTGTGTTATCTAAGAAAGTTATTCCTTATGTCTATGTGTATATTATTATAATAACTTTCATGGTTTTCTCATATGGAATTTGAACATTCATTATCACAAATTATCTGTGATTTGGATAAACATATTCCATAGTCAGTGAGTGTGTATTGCATCCATAACACATGAGCACAAAAACATCCAGTTGGTATAAATTTAGCTTCTATAGTGGAAAGAGATAATGAGTTTTGTTTAGTGAATGGCCAAGAAACTAATTAATCATGTAATGATGAATATTTTCGGATGTCATTTTTTTAATCTATTCTACAACCACCAAATTTAGATTCTAAAAATATTTTTAAAACATAATAATTTATTGAAGAAAAGAAATGTCCTAAATCAATGGTTCATCATAAACAGAGAAATATTAATTTCACTAATTTTAAATGGGATTTTTATGGATGAGATAAAAATCTTTCACATAGTCATACTAAAAATATTATGTCTGTATGAATAGATGTTATGCATAATAGACTAATTATAATACCTTTAAAAGATGATTGATCTACCAGTTTTCCGGTATCATCAAGATAAAGAGTGTCTGAGTTACTAATTTGAGTACTTATACATTATTGTATTCATATCCATAATTCTAAAGAATATCTTTAATATACTTATGTTGATATATAAATGTTCTTTTTTTTTGAGTATTTTGAAAACCATGAAAAAAAATTAACACACACGTCATACTCATTTCAAACTCAGAGTTCATGAGATTCACTATTAAATAAGCTAAATATTGACGAGTTGATCCTAATATAATGTCATCAACATAAATTTGAATGATAAAAATATTTTTTGTATCATTCTTTATAAAAGGGTTGGATAATTAGTTCCCTTAACATAACTGTTTTCTAAAAAATTAAGTTAGTCTGTCATACAATACTCTAAGGACTTGTTTATATTCATATAAATCATTGGTATGTTTCTAAACATGTTCAAGACGTTTTTTTATTTAAAACCAAGAGGTTTTTCAACATAAACCTTCCCTTGAACATATCCATTATGAAAAGTTCACATCACATCCATTTGAAAAAAAAATCAATTGTAAAATGTTGCAAAGCCTATAAGAATATGAATACATTCATATCTCTATACTAGAGTGTGGGTTTCTTCATAGACTATTCTTTCTAGTTTATTATAGCCTTTTGAAAATAATCATTCTTTATTTCATACAATAATTTTATTTTCATTACATTTATTTCTGATGTCCAATTTTACTCCAATTATAGATCTTTCATTAGGTCATTAAACCAATGTCTAGACTTTTTTCATTTTGAATTTATTTAGTTAATCATCCAAAAACATTATTCCAATCACCATCACCTAATGATTCATCAGTAATTTTAGGTTTTAAATATTTATCAAATTATAGATGCTCTACTTCATTCCATATAAAACATCTAGTCCATACATGTCGATTTACATCACCAGTGATACTATCACTTGGATGAATCTTAGGAAACAACTGATTTGGGTTTTGTAAAACCTGTTCATTCACATTAGGTAAAAAATATTATTGGTTGTATAGTTTTGGAAAATATTATTATGTATAATCCTAATTAGAAACATCTTTTATCAAAGGTTGAAAATCAGTTTTTAAAACACATCAGAAGATGTAGGTTGGGTTCGTTTAAAAACAAAAGGATCAATTTCGTTAGTCATACCATGTACTGGTTCTTCAACAGTAAATGATTTTTTGTTAAAAACTATATAATCACAAGTTGTGTAATATACTATTAATATTACATCATCATATTTGGGTGTAAATATATTTATGTTATCATTAGTATTCAATATGATTAATTTTCATACAAACACATTGATATAAGAAACATTTGGTTTTTTACCAGTCCATAACTGAAAATGTGTTTTATTAAGAAAATGATTGATTAAAACTCAAATAATAATATAGAAACTAGTATTAACATATTCATCCCAAAAGTGTTTAGAAATATAGTATTCACTCAAATGGTTATTGTTATCTATTGAAGAATATATTTTTTTGTTCAAAAATACCATTTTGTTGAGGCGTTTTAGGAGCAAAGAAGTTATGAGTAATGAATTTCATACTAAAAAATGGTTCAAAATATAAATTTTCACATTGACGCCCATGATCACTATGAGTAGTTATCAATGGAAGGTTTTTCTAATTTTTACATTTTGTGTAAAAATATTTTAAAAAAGGAATTATATTTCTTTAATAGAAAATAAACCCATGTAAACCTAGAGTAATCATCAATTGAGAGAAAAATATTGTATTTTCCTCAAATACATCCAATTTGTGTTAGATTTAAAATATCTATATGCACTAGCTGTAATGAATACAAAGACGAGTCTTCACTAATTGATTATAACATCGCTTATGTTTCATTCCATATTGAAAATGATAAAAGTACTTTGAATAATAAAATATTTGATCCATTCGATCCTAAATATGTATTTTCATTTAGAGTTTTCATTTGTGTCTTTGATAACAATGTCTTATTCATCTATTATATAACCATGACTAATCTTTAATTTCTCTAAATGAAGGTAGGTATGAGCACCTAAGGTTTTATATGATTAGTTTATAAACATTATCATGCCTATGTGCGGAAATAATAAACTCTTCCTTGGAGTTGTGTACTATAAATTTACCATTCCTAAAATTTATAAGGAAACCTTAACATTTTTAATTTATTATTATTATATTTTATTTCTTAAAACCTTTAACAAATAAATCATTTGAATTTAGTTATTTTACAAGAATAATAATATTACCTATACAAATATTTTCCTTTTGAGCATTAACTCCAAAGGATACTTTTCCACCTTTCTCCATAATAGGATTTTCAAATATTTTTTTGCTACCAGTCATGTGAAATAAAAATTTACTATACATGTACCATGTAATTTTTTTGAACATCCCATGTTTTTATGAAAATAAAATTGTTAATATTTCATAGTCTAAACATTCTTCGATCCATAAATATTAGAAAATAAAATCTTAGGTATCCATATTTTCCTAAAAAAATGGGATTTTTTAAAACATATTGATAGAGTTATATTAAAAATAAAATTTCTCTAAATGTCCACCACATTGAAACATAGTTAAAAAAGGATAAATTTGGGGTACATAATAGTTGTTAATAAAAATTGGGTTTGAATGAGAATTACAAAATCCAGAGCTATTCCTTAGAGGATGATGTTGTGAATACATTTTATAAAAATGATCATTTCCATGAGTAATGTTATTCAATGTTAAGGAATATATTTCAGATTTTAGTCTAATGGCTAAATTCTTATCCTCATAGTCATTAGTCCTAAAATTTTAATTTTTCACTAAAATATTTTTCTTAGAAATAACATTTCCATGATCCTTATAATTTTTATCCTTTTCAAATTTTACTTCCTTAATTTTTTTGGAAATTTTTTAAAATACAGGGGGTTTTTTATAAATATATTTTAAATGATTTGATAATTATATTATTAAAATATATAATATATAATTTTTCATTATCATGTTTTCTATTGATCTTACTATTTTCATTCTCATTTATCTTTTAAAACATATATACTTCCTCAAAATTATGTAAACTGGTATCTTCAGATAAAAAATATTCTTCATCTAACGATTCATAATTTTGTTCAATAGGACAAATACCACTTAAATAAATCTTCGATAAAGGTTTATCATCATTTAACATAGCCATGAGACATTAATTTTCAGTAGGAATTCTGAATATAAGACCAATATTATTCTATAAATAAGATTCCATATCTGAAGATTAATTAGAAGAAACTCTACAACTATCATTACATAAATCATTTTATTTTATTAATTATTTTCCATAAGAATTTTATTACTTATTATCATTCATTTTATAATTTATATCCTTTAATTTTTCTTAATCTCTGGATAATCTATTCAGATATGTACTCACTTCATACATTCATAGCTGGTCACTTCAGATTCATTCATATCCTTTCTATCATTATTCATTTCTTTGTATTGGAATTCATTAATTCCTGAAATCTTGTCCATACTTCTAGAAATATGGGATAGTTTATTCTGTTAGTGATCACTATCACTTGAGAATTATTTAAAATCTTTTTTAGTCATTGACAAGGTTGCTCTTTCAGGTGTTTGGGATTTCATTTGATTATAATTAGATATAAAAGAAACACTCCCATTATTATTCATATTATTATCAGCATCCCTTATCATTCTATTCTCATGTGGTAGAAGAGTTCCAAATTACTCATCACGAGTGACTATTTTAACATTACATGATTCATCAATATCAGTTCTCTTATATTCCAACACATTAGGCTTGGTATTAATAATCTTATCTACCAGAATCTCATCATTTAATCCATTTTCACCGATTGATTGTAATCTAATGAAAATTTTCATAAAAATCTATTGATCATTATAAATGGTCTCTCCATAAGGAAATACAAAACTGTGGTAGACAACTCTATGTATTTCTCTTCTTTTTCAATAAACTTGGATTTGTTGATATGTGTAACTTGTAATTTGTTTTAGATGCAATGAGTAGCTTCACATAATGATATCTATGTACAGATGTTCCTATTCATTAAAAATAATAATTTTTTGTGTACCTTAATGTTATATTTATACTCATTCTTTTCATTATTGGTGAATATTATTATTACCTTATTATTAATATTCTGATTTTCTGTAAACATATTAAAAAATATCCACACTAGTATTGATTACAAAATTCATCATCATATCCTTCTAGTATTTATAGTCATTTACATTAAAAATTGGGATTTTGATAGGATTTATGTTTCCTATTGATCCAAATTTAGTACATATCATTATTAAAAAACATTTCCACAGAATAGGTTTCTAGAAAAATTTTATAAATAAAGACTTTATAAGGAAAATATTTATGAAAAGCCTGAATGTTTAATGTTATGTAAGAAATGTTTATAAAGAGAAACTATATATATGAATAAGTATTACAAGTAACTCTTCTGATAAAAATTGAAGGATCAAAATGTATATGTAGATTTCTTAATTTCAAGAGGGGGAAGGGTGAATTGTTGGTTTAAAAACATTCATTTTTATCCTTAAGAAAATTTATGTTTTAAAAAGTTAAACAAGATGGATTCACAAGCCCTCTATTGTTATTAATAAATAAAATAACTTTCTTAGGATCTGATAATATGGAATTGAAAAACATACTTAAATAAGTTTACATAATGAAATATTTAACCTTAAAGAACATGGAATCTAAATCAGAGTTTGTACAATAATAACAAAGTGTATGATAGGTACACATTCTATCTATAACAAAATATAGTGGAAATTCAACAATATTATAACAAGTAACAAGTAAAAAATAAATCAAATATCACAGAGAGAATGGTATCCAGCAACCTTTGGATTAAGGTCCCATGAGTTGTACTTTGAAGAATGTATGTCTTACCCACACATGGGTAATCCCCTGATAAGAAGATCAATATCTATCTTTCTAACCCCACAATCCCTTGATTAATTAGGTAATTGTCACCTCTATCATCCTCTCTATGAATGCCCTCAATTGTGAACAACAACAATTGGACTATCACTATGCTTTTTGTTTAAGTTTTTCATAGTTGAACATGTTGTCCACAAAATTCTAAAAAGAAATATCAAGAAGTGATGTCATAGAGTATTAGGATTCATAGGAATTCCATACAAACATAATAATGAGAATGTTATGAATAATTACAAATGGATGGGTATTTATAATAACGAATTCCTATGATTGATTTTCTCTTTCAATTGTCATATTTCCCTGAATTCTCTGAGGGACCTATACATGTGGAAATCATGCAATGGTTACGATGAAATAAAATTGATGACATCATTTTATATATGAATGTATTAGAATCATTAACTTATGTTGGATCCGATAAAAGGAAAATTAACATTAAGTAAATATGATATCTTTGACAAAATCATCTAATTACATTCTTATGATTTAGTAATTTGGAGTCAAAAATTATTGACAATTATATTTTATGAAAATTGATAATCAGATTCAAATTTTAGTGAACATCGAAGTATAATTTTTATGAAAAATAGAGTCTGATTTATAAGAGAATAAGTGTATGATTTTTGAGAGAATCCGAGTATGATTTCTAAGGGAATGAGAGTATGATTTTTGAGAGAATCAGCATCTAATTTCTCAGACAATAACAGTATGATATCTGAGAGAATCAGAGTCTAATTTCTGAGAGAAGTAGAGTCTCATTTTTGAGAGACTAGAAGTCATATTTTTATTGAAATTTGATTCATGGTTCTAGAGAAATAAGATTCTAAATTCTGGAGAAATAAGAATCTCAATTCATGAGAAATTGTATTTAGAATTATAGATAAATAAGATTCTCAAATTTAGGGAATTAGATTCTCAATTCTAGTGAAATTAGATTCTCAATTATAGAAAAAATGGATTCTTAATTCTATGGGAATCATATTCTCAATTCTAGGGAAATCAGATTCTATATAACTGTAAGGATCCTAGTCAGATAGGGATATATTTTTATGACTTAATGAAATGATAGTTAGGTTATGTTTGGAAAACATTAAGTGATACATTACAGATCATAGGTAAAGTCAAACACATGCATAGGTAATGAATATTTTCCTCATGAAAATATTTCATATAGAAATAAAATTTTCCTTAAAAAAATGTGTTTGTGATTTCCAAAGAATAAAGTTACCATAATGTCATAATGAAAAATATTGACTCAACACCTTATAAATCTTGATATGGGTGCCATTTTCTATGATTAATTACTTGGTAACTCTAAGAATTGAAAATATATATTTCTTGAAAATTTTAAAAACACATGGTGATGGGTTGATTACGTGAGGAACTATGTCAACCCACTTGGAAACATAGTACCACTATATAAGGATATAATCATTCCAATAAAACGATATAAATGAATACATAATGTCCAAACACCAAACACTAAAATAATCAACAACAAGAATTCTATTTTTAATAGTGCCTACCTAGTACCTATATTTCCTGTCCTCGAAGTTTCTTTTCAGCATATGACTAGACTCATAGAATATTTTAATAATGCGGTAAAATATAATTTTTCATAGGGGAAATTTTTGGATGTTCAATAACCTCTATGGTGTCCATGAGAAAGTGATGAGTGAAATATATTATTAAGGGGAAGAATTTTCTCCTCGATATCATATATCTTATGTATTCCATTATTATATTTTCTAAATAATGAAGGATTATGCCAGAAACAGTACATCTACTCAATATTGTATTTATTTCTATTATTATATGAATATTTATTGTGCATTAATCCCAAAAATTATTTTTTTCATAGTCTAGATACAATAAATTTCTCCCTACTAATAAATAAAACTATTTCACATCTAGTAATGATGGCTTCATTTCCTTATGTTATAGATTGGGAATTTTGAAATATATATTGGGGAAAAAAGAGACATTCGCAAAATGCATTAATTTTTTATTTTATATATATCAAAATATTTTAGAATAATTTTATATCTCATAATCCTCTGTATATAATCATTTTAATCCTAAAGATTATTGTGAGAAAATTTTTATGTGGAAATAATAAAACTGGAACAAAAAAGAACTTTGTAGACATACCAAATGACTAAATGACTTTATCCAAATAAATTATAATTGTGGAGTATTTATTTTTGAAATCATCTAATAGATTTATGTCATAATAAACAACATAGGGCATCTAATAATTCCTTTATTAAAAAGTATTATCTCTATTCATATCATTAGAATCACACATCCCCTGAATTGGAATCATCTAATCTATTGTAGTGATTACATGTAATGTTTTGAGTTTCCCTGTAATCTGGTTAAATGAATCTATATATGTCTCATCAAATAATAATGTTGCATCACTAAACATCATATAATATAATGTCATTTTCATTTTTTGAAAACCCCTAATGAATCTACATTAAAACTAGTATTGTAAAAAATGACTCTCATTACATTTACATTTTTAGGTTGTGGATGGTTTTTATTCTACCCAATTTTACAATTCAAACCCTCTAATATATTAGAAAAACTAAGGCCAAAAAAATAATTTCTTTAGTATCTATGAACCAGGACTATTCGTAATTTAACATATTGTTTATTTACTTCCATACAATAAAATTAGTTTCCTTTTTTCAAGGATATTTTCAATGCTCGTTCAAATAACTAAAAAGTAAACCTTGGAAACAATAATTGATCATTCAATTATTTCAAATTAAATATCATTTATTCATTCTTGAATAATGGTTGAGGAAGAAAAAAACCCAAAGTGAACATGATGTCTGGAGTATTTCCTAAATAGAAAAGTGAAATTGTTTTTCTCCAGATTGTCAAAGGCAATAAAAATCAGGTTTCAACCATAATATCCATCAATAATGTAAAAAAAATTAATTCCCTAGAAATGGAAACATAATTTTTCTAGTATCCATAGCCATTTAATATGTTAATAAAAAATAAATACTTATAAAAAAAATATAAAAATGAGAAATTAATTGAATAGGGGTTAATCAACAAGAAAGAATTACAATTATGTGTGTAACCATGTTGTTAGACAATAACTAAAATTAAATAGTTACAATGTAAAATATGTTGTGATGTGCTGAAAATAATAGTGGGGTGAGGGATAAAAACTAGATGAAAATAGATTAATAAGAAAAAATTCAACATATAGGGCATAACAGACAACGAAGTTCGGACAATCTAAAATGGAAAAATAAAATTGTGAATTTACTGTTTTTATTTTATTTATTCTTTTTTTATTTGGTTTCTAATCTATATCATTGCACTAATAATGATAAAACAGTTGAAAATATGATAAACCATTATTCTAAATGACCAACTAGAGGAAGAGTTGACCATTATGTTACTAAATTGTTGTATCCAAAAATATATTTATTTATGAAACCTGTTTCATGATATGATAATGTTATTATATAATGATAATGTGCAACACCCATTGTGTTATGAATATTTTTTAGGGCTTTTCATGTGATTAGTCAGTTACAAAGATAACGTTAGGTCCTAAGAATATAATGTGAATAAATTAAATATTATATTACTAACAAGTGAAAGCAAATTACCCTATCTCATAACAGATAATAACTATTCTTATTTTATAAATATATTCCAATAGATTCAGAGCACAGATTCGGAATCATCAGAAATTAATAAATAAGAAGAAAATGAGAGGTTCTCAATGATAGCTTCAAACACCCTCAAAATCATTTCATATATTGGTGCCTTCTCCATCCCTTGGTTTACAATTCTTCACCTTCTATATGATTTTGTCAATGGATATCGATCCTTATATTTATAGTTCAACAGACATAGTATTTCATGTTATAATTATCCAATCCCTACTCATAGTCACTAGTTCCAAATTAATTATCATGCATCTGCATGGAATTATTAATATATGCCTTTCTCCTCACCAGGGATAATTGAACATTCCTATATAGAAGAGTGCATATCTCCTCAAGATTTAATTTCATTATGTGACCACAATCACAATACTATAATCTTTTTATGAGGACATATCAATGTATTTGATTTCTAAGTGGTCATTATCAAATCTCCTCCCCCAATCTGCATCACCTATGAAAATTCCCAATTTATCCAGACAATGAGATAAAGACAAAAGTTTTACATTTGGTGTGTATATCTACAATTGGAAATTAATTTCTCTTATAATAAATTTTCATGGAATCATGAGTCTAAATTAATTTTCAAGGGCCTCAATGATACATATGGATTGATTGAACTAATCAATTTAATTAAACTTTTCTATGCAAGATAGTCTTCCTTATATAAAATCAAAAGGATAAATGGATATTTTATTTAGTAGATATTTGTGTATGTAGCATATTTTTCTAGTTGGTAATTCTATGTTGGAATTTATCTATGTGAATTTTTTCATCTATGGATTTATTTATCTTATTAATTCATGATAAATTGTTCCTTGTTCGGATTAACCTAGTTCAATTAGGTTGACCTAAACATAATTTGATAATTTTTTAGTACCATGTGTTTTAATCATTCTAATATTTTGGATGATGTACTGGATAAAAACTAACTCCCCCTTATTATCATAAAAATTAGTTACTTGTAAATAGAACACCTGTAGCTCGAAAAAAATATTCAGTAAAAATAAAGTTTGTATCCTGGTGGAGCTTGGACTCCATTTATATTCAATGTTCCACACATTTTGTCCTTGACGAATCTTGATAATCATTAAACATTCCCCACTCAGTTGACTTCAATTTTCTATCATTTTTCAATGACATGAATGACTTATATAGTTCATTGGTTTAGTTAAATATAAATTGGTTGGCATTGGCTTATAGATTAGTCATCTATCACATTGTTTTCTAAATTTTTCATACATTCACATGATTCGTCCCCACTTGGTTTTATGGAATAGTGTTAATTTGGGGAACCCACAATTCTATTTATCCACCAGTTCAAGATTTCTTATCATGTTCATCATGCTCTAGGGTTCAAAATCTCAATCATAATGATAACTCTCAATATTCACATGGGATTAAAAACATGATGTTGTTTATCATTAGCTACACTTTTTGTGGTCCTTTCAATTATCTTTTATGGAATAATCATCTCATAATGTCTATTTTTATTTCTTTATATTGATGAATGGATATTCTAGCATGATCTCAGGTAACATGTTCATTGTGGCATCTTCCTCGAATCGATATAAATAGGTATTCTATTTATGTTCACATCAATAATTAGTGGAATTAGTAGAATCAATATAGGGTATTTCATTTTTCAAAGAAAACGTTACATCCATGTAATTTGATTTTTTAGTGGTTTTTAGGCATTTTTCATTGGAAATTTAGGCTTCTAAGGGATGGTGTAATCATATGTTAATGTTTGATGATACATGGTTCTATTATCATGTAAAATGAATAATTTATTCCTCAATATTCATTGGATGGGGATTTGGTTACGTTCACATGAACATGTTCTCATCTACCGAGATCACGGTTGGTATGAAGAAAAATGCATAGTAACATATGGTATCTTGATTGTCCTAAGTGCGTATTCAATTAATTTCTTAAAGTGTTATTAAAATAAATTGTTTTGGACATTTACAGTCACATGATAAATTAAAAATTTCAGGTGTGGTAAGATATCATTTATTGTTCCATATTGTTTTTCAGACACCTAAGTGAACTCTTATGGCTATCCATTGTAATATATAATTTTTCCTAATAGGTCAAAAAGAAATTTATTCATGTAGGCACATGGAAGCTTCACAAATAGTATGAAATTCATCTTGTGTATGATTAATTACATTTCCAATGTGATCATAGTATGTTAGGGTAAAAATACATGGGAACACCCTATTTTGGTTTTGTAGACACATATGTGAAGGGAATGGTCATTAGAAGATTTAACATGAAATCATTTTTGTCACCACATGACCACTCTTCATAGTCACATGGAATATTCTAAAAAAATCCATAGAACACAAAATAATAATGTAATCAAATTTTAGAGTGAATAAAAAATTCCAATAAAAATTCAAGTATATTAATATCATTTATTTTTCAAATTCACAAATTCCAGAAAAGATTAAATTTAAAATATAAAATATTAAACTAATTTACTATCTGTATCAAAATCTCACTAAAAATAATTAATTTATATATCTTCTATTAATTTATAAAAATAAAAATTTTCCATATATATTTGAGAAATCATACCAAGAATATTTAAAAATTTTATTTTCAATATAATTTTCCTAAAATTCACGAAAATGGAAATTTAATAAAGAATATGAAAAATGTGAACATGAAAAATTATCATTTATGAATAAAAATAAGAATTTTGATACAAATGTCAAATGAATTTCAATTGTACTCAATTAATCAACCAGGTTAAATAATTATCATAAAATACCACATTTTGAAAAAAAAGTAAAAACTTCTCAATAAAATAGATGTAGATATAATCATTAAATACAAGACACAAAAAAATTATTTTTATTTACGTATAAATAATGGCTATTATAATAATCAGTGATTCCCTATTTGATTTAATAATAAGGGTATGTCGTTGAATATACATGAAATAAACTAGAAACATTTTTTATTCATATTGTAATAGAATAAAACCCTATCAAGTGAATGATATTAAATAATTTCGATATTATACATTCATTATATAAAAAATAAAAATTATTAATGAATTATAAAATAGTTATTCTTGGTTTTATAGTAAGGATATTAGAGAAAAATTACATTTCAATTAAAGAATTATGTTACACTTTAATGATATCCATTAGGGATAAAAAATTTCTAGAAGCAAAACCATCAGAATATTATGCATTGTCTCAAATGGTGATCTTAATCAAAAGTAAAGATTAATATATAATATATTATAGAGACAATCCCTCAGGTACATCACCATCATCCTACCTTTGACAACGACCCTCTACTACAAATAATATATAATAAATACCACTAATAATTATCAGACATATGTATTAGGTAAACGAAGATAATAACCATTGAATTATGTTATCTTTATAAATACATACAGTGAATATAAAAAAAAGGGGAATAACAATCTACCATAATATTTCAAAATATTTTGTATAATTATATTACACAATTTCTATTTATACAAATATGTAAGAGCTTTAAAGGGTTTGAAAATGTTAAATTAAAAGAAGAGATTATAAACTATTTCATTACATTATTAACTACTAAATTTTTAGTAAGAACTAAATTGATCTCTAAAAAATATTTCATGGACTATTTTGATGTATGTTTATTAATGAATCCTAAAAAATTATTTTGGAGTGATTGGAATGGGAGGAATTGTGGGTATTTATTATATTTTTTAATGAAATTATTTTTAATTTTGAAACATATGTGTTTGAAATCTAAGATGTATAAAATTAAATACTACCTCATACTTAAATCTCTAGATACATGTATTTGAAATTTAAGGTATGGTTTATTAATTTTATATGGTAATTAATTGAACTAAAATTAATTATATTACATTACGATGAAATTTTTTATTTTTGATAATGATTTTTTTCAAACCTAACCCTTATTCACAGTATTTGTAAAATCCATGATATGTTCCAAATATTTTTTTAATAAATTAATATAAATTATAATCATAAATTATCATATTTTACATTTTGTGTTCACATAAATTATGTATATTTTTTCTACATTAAAATTATATTTTAATACATCTCATCTATGCATACCCCAATTTTCAATTCACCTAAAAAATTTATATTTTTCGCAATTTATTTAAAAATAAAAAATTTAATAATATTGATGTGATGACTCTAAATTTTAAATTAATCTTATGAAAAAAATTATCCATAAGTTAATTTATATATTCAATAAAACACCAACTTTCTTATAAACACGTGTGTTTAGTGATAAAAATTTAAAAATGTATTATAATATATTTAATATTATTAAAAGAGATATATATATTATTAATAATTAAACAAAATATTTTTTTATATTTTTTTATACTATTGTATATATATTTTTATTTATTTTATTTGAAAATTATATGATATGGAATACTATTGAAATGATAATATTTATGTGTTACCACTCCCATAACCATGTTTATCTTCCAATAGTTATTTTTGTTATTGTAAATCATATGTTTAATATTATTTTTTATAAAATTATTTAAAACATAATGGAATACTAAATTTAAGGGGAACTTAGATAATGAATTCCAAGGGGGGATCTATCAGATACACTATTATATTTTTTATGTAAGGCTCTTATAATTGTGATTACTTGAAATAGCTCAATGAGATACCCTCCAAATTTTATTTCATACATTAGTTTGTTTTCTTCAAATCTAATATGGATTTTATTGTTGCCACTGATAATGATGAACAAAAATTATATTATCCTATTTTAGATAACTAATATACTTAATAGATTCAGAACCAATGGAATGAAAGGATTAAGGACTACAATATTAACAACATAATAATATAATTCTACAAAACCTACAATCATCAATCTATATTATTTTTACTATATAACATTTCAAGAAACCTCACATGAATTTATAATCATTTAAAATGGAATTAGAAACATAAATAATGGGTTTAACAGTTTCTTGATAAGCGAAAAACATATCATAACGTTAATAAGAACTTGATGAAGACATAAATATCTTAATAAGATGGCAGAATACATTTAATTTTAATCATTTAACTTTTTAGTGTCATATATGATCATTAAATGGTAATTTACAAATAATAAAAGGTATTCCATAGATCAAATAACATATAAATTATAATAAAACATGTGACCACGATATAATGATATATAATTTTTTTAAAACAGTTGTGATAATAGTGAAAACATATAATTTTAGGTAAATTAAATGAATCTAGAATATTTGGAATCATTTGATCAAAATAATTAAATAAGGATCTTCCATAATCAGGGAAAATGTTATGTAAAATTTATTCCTTATTATTGTCTCGAAAAACTAGAAAAAAAATACTCTTTCAACTCATTCATGAAAAAAAATTCCAAATGATGATTCTATTATATCATTCATCTAATGAAAAATTGAAAAATTAATCTCGTATCTCTTTAATGAAACACAATATAATATCATATAATATAAAACCATAAATAATTCCTTAGTGGAAGATAAAGGATTCCAATATTCCCTAACCATACATTTTGATTCCCTATAAATTCATTCATAAATATATATTAAAAAGCTATTAATGATTCATCTTTATAAAAAAAATGGGAAAAAATTGACCATGTGTGGGTTCATTAAAAAAATAAACCCTGAAGAAAAATACATCTAATGAGAATGAAACATCAAATATCAAAATAAATATTACATAAAGATTAAAAATGATCACAATAATCTGATTCACACTTTAGTGTTTCATGATTCTTGGTAACCATGATTGGATTCCAATCATAAATAAATCTTAATGAACTCACAAAAAAATAATATGTTTCCTAAACCGTTCATAAACACATCATAACATGAAAATAAGAAATATTCATATATAAATTCTACCATTCATCAAAAGATATAACCTAATAATAACATATACTGGATTATCAAAATATAAAATCATAAAATTTAAAAAATTTAGGGTAAATATAAGTGATAATAAAAAATATTTCAAAAAAAAATTAATTTCAATAACATTTTGTTATGGGATTAAGAATTTTTTTGATAACATTATTATGATAACTTCCATGTAAATTTCACATGAAATTAAATAATGGTTCTCAAAATAAAATATAGAAAACATGATAAAATATAATATTTCAAATGGTAAGAAAAACATGTTATACATTTTAAAATAACTTTTTTTAAGTAATTTTATTTAAAGGATAATAAATAAATTGTTAAAAAATTAATAACAATAAGAATAAGTATAGTATCAGATAAAATACATTCTACTTTCCTGTTGGTAAACGAGATAATCCATGGGATTTAAATCAAAGGATATAAATATAAAATTTGTAAAATATAGGAAATTTTATTAATAATTATTATTTTTCATGAAACATTAAAATCATAAAGGAAGGTTAAATAAGTATGAAACATAATTTACCCCAAAAAAGTATTAAATGAAACAGAAAATCATTATATGTAAAAATAAGTCCATTTTGATTGATAATTTTCAATTAATATTGATTATGATCCAATGAAAGTATTTTAGTCCTGAAAACCCCTTACGACTAAAGAAACATTATAATATAAACCCACTGAAAGAGATAAAACACCATTTCTCTATTCATAAATGATGAATATATATAAATTCATGATATTATATATCCAATATGAATTATAAGAACCATTTAAATGAAATTATTTTTATAAATTAAAACAAGTCTATAAGGATTAAATTTTTAAGTGAATCTCTAACCATATTTCTTCGCTTTCATAAAAGCAACAAAAAATTGTATGATGAATATAAATATCTAAATAAATATTTTCAAAATTACATTAATTCTGAATTTTTTATATAATTTTCATTTATAATCATTATGAATATGTGTTTTTTTATATATCATTCCAATTACCCCTGATGAAGTGTTTATTATTTATATCATTTATAGATGTCACATAAAAGTTATTTCAATATTTATTCTTCATGAAAAGTTAATTATTCTGAGATTATAATATTTACTATAGCAAATTTTTATTTTTATTTAATGATAGGAATTTTTTTTTCATTTATAATTTTTTCTTCTTCCGAGAATGTGATATCTATAGTAAACATTTTTCGGTGATTTTCAAACAATAAAGGCCATTTTCATATTTAATTTGATAAATATTAATGTATCGAAACAAAAAAAATTAAATAATTATTTATATATTATTAGTATAATATAATAATATTTATTTTTTAATAATAATCAATTATATAATTTCATTTTATTGTTCTAATATGTGGTCAGACCGACCCAGTCATTGACATACCACGATTGTTGTTAAATTGAATTTGATTTATTTTCAATATTACTAAACTAGAATCCCAATTATATCATTTAGTATTTATTAATTTTTTATATCATTATTATAAAATAATTTTATAAAATGTAATTTATTTTAAAATATTACTTAAGTTGAGATAAACATAATCTTTTTAGTATGACGATATTAATCATTTCAATTAATGATAATCATTTGGTTGATTGTCATAAATAGGTTAAAAAATGATCATACCATAACATCAATGATTTAAAAAACTTATTATTTATCATTTAAAATAATTCTAATTAACATAAACATAATATGGAGACTAAATGAATAATAGGTATCAATTTCTTTATGGAGGTGGAAATCGACACGTACACATGGTTCGAAATTTCCTTTTCCATAAAAGGGGGAAAACGAGTAATATATTTTAGCATTAAAAAATATAAAATATTTAGTATATATAATTAATATATATTTTATTATCTATTAGAACCATTCAAGTATTTTTTTTATTAAAAATGAACAATGTTGTGTCATGGATGTCGTAGTTGACATAACACAAAACAGACTATTCATAATTTTTTTCTTAAGTGAAATAGGTATGGTGGTTAATTTTTCTAAAATGATTATAATGAAATAAAATTATAAAAACGGATATATATATTATAATTATCATAAGTGAACAATATATTTATATAATAAGAAAAAATATATAGGAAAAAAATGAATGATATGATTGCTAAATATACCTCACTTCGAGGATGATCACTTTTACGAAGGGGATAAAACATTTGAGTGATGAAATTTTGCTAAAATAATTAAATCCCCAATGTTTCTATGAGTGTTTAAAATATTGTGTATTGTAATTTGGGCCACATATTATGGGTTGTCATATAATGGGGGGTGTGAAAAGATGGATACCTCTTTTGTAATTGAAAAAGATAAATATATTTACGAATAAAAAACTATAATTTGAAGTCACTAAGAAGAAAATTGGAAATAAAATATTTTGAAAAATATGGGCAAAAAATAATAATCTAACACATATATCCATCACAAAATTAGAATCATTATTTATGAATGTAAAATAATTTAACTTGAAGGTTTATCAGTTTTACCATTTTAGCTACTACTAAGTTAACTAGTTTGTAACATGGTAATTCCTCAATTATGATCATATTACGAAATGGTCCTTATCAAATAATTTATACCTAATAATTATAAATTTTAAATAATTTTTCATTTTTAATTTTAAAAAGATTAAAATTTTAATTTTAAAATACAAAATTTATAATTTATTTGTTTAAAAAAAGTAAATGTTAGATTCAAGAATGTCAATTGTGTGTTTATATATTTTTTAAAATACTAATTATTAATAATGTTAATATTTTTTTATGGAAAAATGGTCAATAATATTTTATTATTTAAATATATAGTTATAATAGAACACAAACCATAATATTAGAAAAATATGCTATATTGAAATATTTCTGTTAATATAAAATGTTTTAATTTTTTTGAAAAATTTTGGTAACGAAATATTACCATGATAAATATAAAATTTATGCTGGTTTATCATATTCTAGTCCTTTCTTTAATAAATTAATATTTTAATTAAAGTCATAAAATATATCGACAAATTATTAATATTGTAGAATATTTAATTTTTAAATATTTATTAATCATTTTTCGTATCGTATGAAATTTTATAATTAATTTATATTAAATAAATCATTCATATAATCAATAAATTTTATTTTTATTTTATCATAATTTAAGTAGTTTAACAAAATTGAAAACCAATTTTACAAAAATAAATTCATAAGAATAAATTTATTTTCATTGATTTTTTATCTATTCAAATTCAATTTCATTATTATGAAAATATATATTTATTTTTATTATTAATATATTACTTATATTGGTTACTATTATTCACCCATAATATTTTAAAATCTCGTTTTTGGTGGTCATATTAAATTTATACATTTTAAATACATTTATTGTTGGTTTCATTATAGTGCTTTGTTGTGTGTGGAGAACGTTATTATTCAAAGTATTCATATACGAAAAATATACATTTCAATATCTTATAAATACATTATATAATACTACTTAAGTCGTCTCCTAATAATTTAAAATATCACTTTATAATGATGATAAGTAAGGGTATACATAAGATAGATATTACATGACAGTTAATTTCTAATGTGGTATCAACATTACTAATATTCATGTGATAATGAGAATAATATTTTCCAAAAAATTGGCATATCCATTTTTTTCAATAACACCATTTTAAAAAAAATCCCTTAAGAATGATTTCCCTAGAGAGTACATAGTTATCCATACACTAATAGATTTTTTGAAGTTTGAGTCATGAATTCTTTATTCTTACGATTGATTTGTCTTCCATGTATAATGAGATTTTCTTCATCCATAATAACATTTTATTCTTACAAATGATGTATTAATATATTTTCTATTATTAATAATCCAATAAACATTACGACGTGATACAATACCATTTCATCTTGATTTTTTCCTTGATAATAAAACATAAAGGGTGGTTATATATTTATTTTAAAAACATTCTACATATTATGGGGTTCCAGAGGTCATGTTCTAATAAAATATAGAAATATTTTGTTGATGAAAATTATTAATTAATTTCCATAATCCAAATCGGTGGTATTAATTGTAATGGGCATTCCTTAGGAACATTATATAGATTTTTTTTGAGGTATGTTATCTTTGATAAACCATGAATCAAGGAAAATGTCTCTATAATTCCCATTCATATTTAATTTGATATTTGTGAAATTATTTACCCTATAAGGTTTCCCATATTATCTAGAAAATCATGCGATCCATATCCCTTCTTTTCTCACATGTAATAATTACATATTCCTTTTCAACAATTTATTGGATTTCTCTTCCTGCATTTCTAGACTATTGGGGTTTTATCATTCTTATTTTTATGTTGTAGATCATTTGAGTTTCCATGGGAATCCATTTTTTCATGTCTACAATTTTTTTTAATATTGAGTGTTTCTGGCATTAAATTTCACCTTTATTGAAGTTGAATCAATTTTTCAATGTTGTTCAATTTTATTGTGGATAACACCATTAAAAGGCTATGATTTATACCATAAATGAAGAAATCAATTTTGGTTATCTATTTTAGATATGAAACAGGATGTTCACCCCATGAGCCTTGTGAAAGATTCTTAATAAGATTATGTACATTAATACTATTATTAATTTAAATTCCTGAATTCTTACTCCATTTTTTCTGAAAAGATCAAGTAATGTACTTATTGAAAAATATCATCTTAGACTCTTCAAATATTATAGATTTAACTTCCACTATTTCCACAGTATCCTTAATTTAACCTCACCACTATTCATCACAACGTTCAAGATGATTTAATGAAACACTGAAATTCACATTTTATGCGCATTGTTGAATGGAAAATATATTTTAAAATTCATTTAACAATTTCATGGTAATAGTTAGTATAGATTAATCGATAAAAAGATGGTGGTATTTGAATCAAAAATTATTTTACCGTGATTCTCTCTGTTATTTGTCCATTTATGAGCTCCACACAATTTGTGTAATTTTTTAAAATAAGAGATAGTTGGTTGATCATTTCTATGATGTATTTAATTCCATACACAGTCTCATTAGGTTTCCCATTATGAAAATCCTTACATTTTAAATATATTTTTTTTAACAAATTTCTTTTGGGTTCCTAAGTTTATCTTAATATAAGGAAACAATTGAATGTGTATACATAAATTTAAAAAAATCATAAAATGAAACTATAATCTTAAAAAGAGAATTTCCTAAATGGTGTACATTAATTAAACTATTAATATCTATTTTTTAATAAATGTAATCAATGTTTTGACTTAGAATAGATGTATTTATATACATTAAAATCATCTGTAATGGATTATAAATATAATGCGATTAACAAATCATATCCCATGAGATTATCAATCCAGGTATATAATAAGCACTATACAAAATTTTAAGTTTTTTAATTGTACATGGAACACAAATATATTTGTAATATATAATTTTTTAGTTAAAATAAAAATTCTTAATAAGAATAACATAATTTTGGGTTTGAATGTGTTATGTTAGGGTTGGACAAGGTTTTAATACCTCCTTAATGGTAAGATTAATTTCTTCCAACTTATTTATGGTTAAAAAACCATTTGCATATGTTTTTTATAGGTAAAATGGTTATTGTTTAAGGTTATTACTTGATTATATATGAAACATAAGGGTGACCACTTGTTGCATATGTTTTTATTAGGGAATTTATAATTGTATAGTCTTCTATACGGGAACTGTATAACAAAAACTCATGACTTGCGTGTATTATCCAACGTAAGGGTTGTTATGTAAGAATATTAAATCATGTTTGTTTAGGTTTGTAAGAGTATCCTTGGTTACATAAGGATAATTTAATTTCTACATAAATATAAGAGGAGTTTTTAATGGTTATATAAGTGTACCTTATACTTTCCAATGTCCACATAAGGGTAGCATGTTACAAATGGGTAAAACCATGTGACCCATATGTAGTGCATACATCATATATATGTATAACATTTTACCTTGTATTTTTTTATTTTTCAGTCACTATAATTAATAATAGAATTGTATAACACATTTTTCATGAATATAAATTATAAAAAACATACATCAACATATATAAATTCACAACACATGTTTACAAATGAAAATAAACACTTACGTATGTGAATTTGTATAATAAAATAAATTAAATATTGAATTTTCTTTTTTTATTTAATATAAAACATATTAATATGATATTATTTTAAAAAATAAAAAGACCCTAGAGTCTAGTGTTTTTTGTTTACCCTTCGAGATTGAGTATACCATTTTTTCTTTAGTTCAAATTTATTGAGACCTTCAATTAATAAAATTAGTTCTTCATATGGATTTATTGAAAGGAAGAACCAATCATTACCTCTCCACTATTTAGGGTGTTTGGTTTTTATGAATAATAACACATTTAATAAATTATATAAAACCTTTCATTACTAGAATGTGAATTTTTTATTCCTAATATATTTTAGAATTTAGCATAAATAACTCTTAAATGAAAATAATCTAGATGTTACTGATAATGAAAAAATATTTATTGTCCTAGATTTTCATAGATAAAATAAATAAATATAGTGTTGTGATATCAATTAAAAATAATAAATTATTGGTTTATAATATAGAGATACTTGATAAACCACGAATTATGATGTGTTAAAAAATGAAAATTAGTCCCAATTGGAGGTTTTTTGTAATATAGAAATTTAGGATTATTCTTTTCAACCAAATAGTGTGGTTTAATTTGGGTATTGAAATAAATTTTATTGAGTTAATATTTTCCTTACCTATTAGGGATATTTTTTACACTCGTTTCCAAGATATAATACATTTTTTTGGCATACTTGGTGATCATTATTGATTCATATCACATGTGTATATGTGCATATAATGTAAGAACTGTTTTCTTTATTATTTTCCCAGAGTATGTACATATATTATTTATGAATATTATATATTGATGACATTTATTGAATATTGAAACATTAGT
Organism: Viscum album; assembly: GCA_963277665.1. NCBI lineage: Eukaryota > Viridiplantae > Streptophyta > Magnoliopsida > Santalales > Viscaceae > Viscum > Viscum album. The sequence continues at coordinate 578,736,724 of OY728129.1, read as the reverse complement.
TATGATGATATTTAGTGTTTAGTTCTATTTTATTGAAAATTATGTGTTACTTTGTGGTATTTTTCTAGGTTCCCAAGGTAGGTGTAATGACGATACATGTTTTTCAGTTTGGTGGCAAGTGGGCACTAATTATGATTAAGGATACAAATTTCATAAGAATATGGAAGAGAAATGATTACTCCCTGTGAATTTTATGTGATATGATAAATTCCTAGATGATTGTCACGACCCGTCCTCGGGGCCCGTGTCGTGACTACCCCAAGCCCGCCTTCCATAGGCCAGGGGCTTGCGACTATCACCAAAGGCGTAAATACCGATAACTGGGAAGACATTGCCTTTATAAAAGAAAACAAGCACCACAGAGTACAAGCAGAAGCAAAACACTAAGTACAAAAGAAATGGTGAAAAGTAAATGGGCCAGAATACAAACCCAAAAGAAAGTACAACTACAACTGAACAAGGTACAACAGCAAAAAGACAAACAGCTGGAAGAAGGAAGTAGCTCCTAGGTCATCCTCCTCGGATCCTACCTGAAGGGTAGGTACAGATAGCCTCCTCCACGCTCTCATCTGTCAACCTCCTCTGTGTGTCGTCTCTTCGTGTAGTCCACCTACGGGTACTGACTCATCGTGTAGTCCACCTCCGGGTACTGACTTGTCGTGTAGTCCACCTCCGGGTACTGACTCGTCATGTAGTCCACCTCCGGGTACCGACCAGTCCTCGAACACTCGGCCTCCATCAGCACTGCCCGTCGTCTGCAACCAACACAACGAGGTGCGGGCATAGCCCGTGCAGGGGTGAGTATAACGATACTCAGTAGGGACCCTGAGACCCTCAAGGTCTCACTAAACCAAAAAGGATAACCACAAGAAGATCTCAACAGATAACCTCTACTTAGATATATGCCCATACATATACCTATGTTATCAAGTAACCCATCTCAATCATGAGGAAACACAAGGATTGGGAAATCAACGGATAACCACTACCCAGGTATATGCCCATACATATACCTAAGTTATCAAGTGACCCATCTCAATCATGAGGTAAACACAAAGGTCAAAAGTCTCAGCTCAAACCAGGATTTTCATTATCGAAACCGTAACTACTGAAGAGCTCCGTCTCTGGAGTGTACAGTGGTCCTGTCACGACTCCGAGGTACTGCTCACTAACCTAAGACTGCTGAGGTACTCCTCCTGTCGAGTACTGTGGGTCTGCCGCTACAACCAAGTGCTTCCCACCATGGTTCTGCCGCTACAACCAAGCGCTCCCATGTGCCGTTACAACCAAGCGCACCTCGGTCGTGGGTCTGCCGCTACAACCAAGCGCTCCCCTGTGCCGCTACAACCAAGCGCACCTCTGTCGTGGGTGTTCCGCTACAACCAAGCGCTCCCCTATGCCGCTACAACCAAGTGCACCCATGTGCCGCTACAACCAAGCGCACCTCTGTCGTGGGTCTGCCGCTACAACCAAGCACTCCCCACTGGGCTACCCGTAACACACCGAGTCGATCAGTCAAGCAGTCGTCATGTCTCAGCCGGCTACACGGTCTCCGTACTCCATACGCTCGTCTCTGGGAGGGTCCGCTCCATGAGCTACAGGTCGATACTCCAAGTATCTCAAAGTTCCACGAAGAATTATCTCAAGGACTTCCTCGTCTTAGGGGTCTCAACGCAACAGACGGCGCGTCAATCGGACGCCCGGTCTGTGAGTTATTAGCCTTTTCGTCCCAGGGGCCCGGTTGGTTTCGTGTGCGAACCAACCCGGACATATCTCAAATGTACCCCTAACTCTCATAGGGTATGCTCATAGGGACTGTTTCTCAATGAGGTCACCAACGCCGCTGACGGTTCGTCAAACGGACGTCTGGTCTGAAAGATATCAGCTTTTCCGTTCTAGGGGCCCGGTTGGATTTTGGGTACAATCCAACCCGGCCGTATCTCAACTGCATCCAAAACTCGGGCGAAGTATGCCAAAAGTTCCGTCTCAACAAGAGGAAAACAACGAGACAGATGGCGCGTCAATCGGATGCCCGGTCTGTGAGTTATTGGCTTTCTCGTTCCAGGGGCCCGGATGGTTTCGTGAGCGAACCAACCCGACCGCACTCCGACAGCATCCAAACATCGAGCAGAGTAAGCCAAAAGATCCGTCTCACTTAGAGGAATCCATCAATGTCGTTGACACGTTAATCGGACGTCTGGAACTCAATATATGAGCGTTTCCGCTCCGAGGGCCCGGTTGGTTTCGTGGATTAACCAACCAGGCCGAACCCAAAGTAATCCGAAACCTTGAGTGCGATATACCAAAATGACCGTCTCGATCCAAGGATTGCGTTTCCGCTGACGGCGAGTCATTTGGAGGCCCGTAGATCATGTTACGGGAATTTGACCGAAAGTGGTCCGAAAACGGGGGGTCTCGGCCCGAGCCGACCCGGCCCGACCCCCCCTGGGTCAGCCTGAACCGGGTCGACCCGACCCGGCTGGGCCCGGCCCGGTCCGGGTGGTCCGGTTCTGACCGGCCTGACCGGCCGGCTGCGGCTCGGCCTGCGCGGCCGAGCGGACACCGCGGGCGGGGTGCGCGGCTCCCCCACCCTTCGCCGCTGATTGAGGCCGGCGGCGAACCGCCGGACGCCTCCCTTCTGGCGGCGTGCCACCGTCGCCGGTCGCCGGCGGCGCCGCCGCCTTCCGCGGACCACCGGATGCGCTTCGGTGGTCCGTATCTCCTGCCATCTTCACTTATGGTCCTCCCGGGACCCGACCTTCACTGCGGAGCCCTCAAAATCACCTTGCGGCCTCGTTTGTCGTCGCCCGTCGATCCACACATCAATAAACAATATGCGGAGGGTTTTCGGGCCGTGTTCGTTTGGCCCGCACCCTCCGCATTAGATAATATCAACAGGAGAATTATTCAACACATGAAACAACAATTTTAATAAATTAAAATTGTTCATATGAAACTGGTTCTTTAATTTTAAAGAAACGTTCACGGGAATATAAAGGTATTCCAAAATAAAATCCCTACCTCGTCAAGTCGTCGCACGCGCATTCTTCGCGGATTTTATCGTCGCGGAAGGAGGCGATCGTCGCGTCGTGGAAGGGCGTCGCGTCGTCGCGGAAGGGCTTCGCGTCGTCGAACTCCGAGGTTCAAGAACAAAAAGATTTAATTGATAATAATTAAATCCGTGCGTTGATAAAAACCACAAAGGAGTTCTAAAAGGAACCTGAAATATCTTACCTCCAACAGATGATTGAAGATTTCATTGCGGAGGAAGGAACGTCGCAGAAGAGGAAACGTCGGCATCGCGACACACGGCATCGCGTCGTCGATTTCCGCGGTTTCGGCGTTCTTCGTCGGAGGCCGGCGTTTTCGCGTTCTTCGCGTTCTTCACGTTCTTCGCGAAGAAGGGTGAAGACACAAGAATTCTGTCAAAGGTCTCCCAACGTGTAATCCTCAAGATGTGGCGTTGGTCTTATTTTATTACTACGCCAACGGATTTCAAATCGGTTAAGAAACGAATAAAGAGATAAGTAACGACCCATTAATTCGTAGAATTAATTCAACAAAATAAACCGCCCAATTAATTCAATGAAGAAAACTGCCCAATTAATTGGTGCGTTAAGAAATTAAGAAAACGCGTCAGTTGACTTTCATAATGACGGGTTTTCGAGGGTGCGTTACTTAGCGGAAAATAAATGGTGGGGCTTGTGCGGGCCCCACCCCAAAAATATCCTACCAAGAGGGTAGGATATTTTTCGATAGCATCCTATCTGGATCAACTTAGCTTAATCCGCTTTTAAGTGGATTCAAGTGGCTTCCAAGTGGCTTAAGTGAAATAAAATAAAGTTTGTCGAACAATTTATTTTATTTCTTAACTTTAAGCCCAAAAATTAAAAACCACACCCGAGAAAATGCAACTCCGGAAGAGGCGTTTCTAAGCAAATACCGGCACTGCGATTTCATCGGTGCCCTTGGAATTCGATTCCGGGAACCGGTTCAAAAGTTAGTAAAACCCGCTCGTTCGTTCACTGAACATACCCGAGCCAAACTTCAGAAATTGATTCTGGGCACACCGGGCCTCGAAATCAGGCGCCGTCAGAAACTACGTTCTTGTAAAATTCCAAAGAAAATTAAGAAAAAAATTTCCTTGGAATTTACGGGTCTTTACATTACTCCCACCACAGGGCTTTACGTCCCCGTAAAGCTTCACCACAAACTTAGGGATACAAAGGCGGTACTGAGCACGCATTTGAGCCTTCCGCTCCCATGTGCTCACCTGGAGGTTCTCGTGCTGCCAGAGAAAGTGCACCAGAGGAATCAATCGTCCCCGTAGGATCCGCTCCTGTCGATCCTTGATCCCCACTAGAACCTCCATGGAAGTAACCCCATCGCCATTGTCCTGCTCCTCATGGTCAATGATATGCGATGGGTCGAGCATGTATCTCCTCAGTTGAGATACCTGGAAAACGTCGTGCACCTAGTGCAACTGAGGTGGATGGGTCATGCGGTAAACCACCTCACCTACCCAGCTGAGGACCTAGAAAGGTCCGTTGAACCTCGGAGATAACGTGCCTCCCTGGCCACATCTCCGTAAACCTCGTCGAGGTGAGACCCGTAAGAAGACGTGGTCATCATCCTCGAACTCCAGAGGTCTCCATTTTCTGTTAGAACTGAAACTCAAAACGACTGCTGCTACGAGGGTAAGGTTGACCGACTCAAGAGTGATCGGTCACACCCTCCTGTGCAAGAGTTACCCTGCGCTGCCTGGGGTTTCCTTTTTCGCCGACCAAGGAAAAACCATCCCGATGTCGTAGTTAAACTACAACCTTTTTTCCTAATACCGTCAATTTGTGTATGAACTGTGATTGCCCAGTCCATACTCAAACCAACGTCGTAAGGCCTCGACACTGCCACCAAGAGATTCCAAACGAAACTCTCGCCTTGAGGATCTGACCACACCGTCGGCGTAAGTGTGATTATCGAGTCTCCTCCCAAGGTATCTCCAGACGTGAGGGTCAAGTCCATGGATTACCGGAAACTATAGGTCTGGAACAAGATTTGTGAAAGCAAGGAATGATTTAAATCGACGTCTGTTACTACAACATCTATTAGTGGACACAGACCGTCCCTTGAATCATTTCTAGAGCCATTGGGTCACACTCCTTGACCGCATGCAGCCGCACTCTTCCTCCGCCCTCCAGCTCCCTGATCCTGGCGGGAATAACTAAGGCGGGTGGTTGTACCATGTTAGGATGTACACCACCTCATGCTGATCTCCTAGCTCTGCCTCCACGTCTGCTGCTTCGCAGACTCATCTATCCTTAAAGTTTCCACTTCTTGAAACATTTAACACGCCCGAGTCTCTAAGACTGGCACCGGTTTCTTGTTTCTTACTACACTGTGCAATCTTCAGCCGCTCTTGGATGACTTGGACCTCCTTTAGTCTCACAAGAGCTGCTATGATTTCTTCTTTACTGATAAGAGAAATCCGGTCTCATCCCCTGGATGAACCACATTCGTTGCCTAATACAATCAATCCTAACATGAATGATGCATTCATGCCATGGATGACGTCGTAAGGCCTCGACGTAACTACCAAGAGATCCAACTGTCACTCTCGCCTCCAAGGGTCGAGTCACATTGTCGGCATCAGTGTGAGGTCACTGGGTCTCCTCCAGTAGAAATCTCGAAAGTGAGGGTCAAGTCAACAGTTTCAACTGGGACCACTCAGTATCAACCCAACAAAAGGACAAGAAAGCAAACAAAGATAAGTGTCTTTTTTTTATTATTGCAGCTCATAGTAAAAAGACACGAATACAACAGAAAAAAATGGAACTAGAAGTACAAGGGACGTATCCACTAGTTCCTCTCCTGTCCACCTACTCTCGGAGCTCTACTGCCTTGTCCAATGCTCGGCTGTTGCTCAAGAACCAGCCGCTGCTTCTGTCTCGGTGGCTCCTCCAACACCCGCTGATCAACCGTACGAGGATTCAGACAGTCACGTTCCAGGTGACAATTTCCGCCACATGAGTAACACAACCTGATTCTGGCACGCCTAGCTCTGTTCCCACCCCGGGTGCCCCGCACCACCGGTCCTAAAACCCGAGATCATCCAACTGCTGGTCTGGTCCTCCTGGACCTCTGCATCATCTGTCTACTACCCACAGATGACTCGGCAACTGATCAAAAACCCTGCAGCAAAGGCAGAATCTCCTGTACAATCTCGGGGTGTAGAGCTACTGGCACAAACTCTACCCTGAAGAAGGTCTCGAAGTCTTCCCATGCGAAGGTCATCCCGTCACAAAACTGGAACAAGTGGCTCCACCACCTGTCTGCTGCTGCCTGAAAGAGGCTGGAAGCAAAGATCACCATGAAGTCTGTCGGCATCCCCACCAGCCTAAAGACTCTCACCACACCCTCCAGCCAATCCTCAACCGCCTGCGGGTCCATCTCTCCCCGGAACCTAGGTGGAATCTGGTGCTGGAACTCGTGCAGCGCACTCAAGTAGCGTGCATCGCCTACTGCTGGGGCTGGTGGCATCAGTGGCCCAACGTATGGTAGTACCGCTGGTGCCTCAACTACAAGAGGGCCCTGTACCGAAGCCTTGTCACTCGACAGGCTGTCAGCACGCACATCCCTCCGGGCTCTAGCTGGTCGTCCGTGAAAAGGAATCCTAAAAGAAACATCGTGACATGGCCAAACGTTTATACCTGGTGAGCTGACCTGGTTTGAGCTAACATTTGAAATCTTCTAGAAACACACACGCAATCAGTGTTTTCGTGCACAAAGTCGGAAATCAGTTGTCAGGGTCCTGGTGTATGGATACGTCGGCCGCCCACACCAACACTGGACTCCCTGAACTAAAAACCACACTCGGTACTCTTAACACTATTGCTTCATAGAAAGAAAATATCAGAGTTATAAGTTCTGCGGTAGAACCGACTCCTTTGATACCAATTTGTCACGACCCGTCCTCGGGGCCCGTGCCGTGACTACCCCAAGCCCGCCTTCCATAGGCCAGGGGCTAGCGACTAGCACCAAAGGCATAAATCCCAATAAATGGGAAGGCATTGCTTTTATAAAAGAAAACAAGCACCACAGAGTACAAGCGGAAGAAAAACACTAAGTACAAAATAAATGATGAAAAGTAAATGGGCCAGAATACAAACCCAAAAGAAAGTACAACTACAACTGAACAAGGTACAACAGCAAAAAGACAAATAGCTTGAAGAAGGAAGCAGCTCCTAGGTCATCCTCCTCAGATCCTACCTGAAGGGTAGGTACAGATAGCCACCTCCACGCTCTCGTCCGTCAAACTCCTTTGTGTGTCGTCTCTTCGTGTAGTCCACCTCCGGGTACTGACTCATCGTGTAGTCCACCTCCGGGTACTGACTCATCGTGTATTCCACCTCCGGGTACTGACTCGTCGTGTAGTCCACCTCCGGGTACCGACCAGTCCTCGAACACTCGGCCTCCGTCAGCACTGCCCGTCATCTGCAACCAACACAACGAGGTGCAGGCATAACCCGTTCAGGGGTGAGTATAACGATACTCAGTAGGGACCTCGAGACCCTCAAGTTCTCACGAAACCAACAAGGATAACCACAAGAAGATCTCAACAGATAACCTCTACTTAGATATATGCCCATACATATACCTATGTTATCAAGTAACCCATCTCAATCATGAGGAAACACAAGGATTGTGAAATCAACGGATAACCACTACCCAGGTATATGCCCATACATATACCTAAGTTATCAAGTGACCCATCTCAATCATGAGGTAAACACAAAAGTCAAAAGTCTCAGCTCAAACCAGGATTTTCATTATCAAATCTGTAACTACTGAAGAGCTTCGTCTCTGGAGTGTATAGTGGTCCTGCCACGACTCCGAGGTACTGCTCACTAACCTAAGACTGCTGAGGTACTCCTCCTGTCGAGTACTGTGGGCCTGCCGCTACAACCAAGCGCTTCCCACCATGGGTTTGCCGCTACAACCAAGCGCTCCCATGTGCCGCTATAACCAAGAACACCCATGTGCCACTACAACCAGGCGCACCTGTATCGTGGGTCTGCCACTATGACCAAGCGCTCCCCTGTGCCGCTACAACCAAGCGCACCTCTGTCGTGGGTCTTCCGCTACAACCAAGCGCTCCCCTGTGCCGCTACAACCAAGCGCACCTCTGTCGTGGGTCTGCCGCTACAACCAAGCGCTCCCCTGTGCCGCTATAACCAAGCGTACCCATGTGCCGCTACAACCAAGCGCACCTCTATCATGGGTCTGCCACTACAACCAAGCGATCCCCACTGGGCTACTCGTAACACAACGAGTCGATTGGTCAAGCAATCGTCAGGTCTTAGCCGGCTACACGGTCTTCGTACTCCGTACACTCGTCTCTGGGAGGGTCCGCTCCACGAGCTATAGGTCGATACTCTAAGTATCTCAAAGTTCCACAAAGAAGTATCTCAAGGACCGCCTCGTCTTAGGGGTCTCAACGCAACAGACGGCGCGTCAATCAGACGCCCGGTCTGTGAGTTATTAGCCTTTTCGTCCCAGGGGCCCAGTTGGTTTCGTGTGCGAACCAACCCGGCCGTATCTCAACTGTACCCCGAACTCTCATAGGTTATGATCATAGGGACCGTTTCTCAATGTGGTCACCAACGCCGCTGACGGTTCGTCAAACGGACGTCTGGTCTGAAAGATATCAGCTTTTCCGTTCCAGGGGCCCGGTTGGATTTTGGGTACAATCCAACCCGGCCGTATCTCAACTGCATCCAAAACTCGGGAGAAGTATGCCAAACGTTCCGTCTCAAGAAGAGGAAAACAACGAGACAGACGGCACGTCAATCGGACGCCCGGTCTGTAAGTTATTGGCTTTCTCGTTCCAGGGGCCCGGTTTGTTTCGTGAGCGAACCAACCCGACCGCACTCCGACGACATCCAAACCTCGAGCGGAGTAAGCCAAAAGATCCGTCTCACTTAGAGGAATCCATCAATGTCGACGGCACGTTAATCAGACGTCCGGAACTCAAGATATGAGCGTTTCCGCTCCGAGGGCCCGGTTGGTTCCGTGGATGAACCAACCCGGACGAACCCAAAGTAATCCGAAACCTTGAGTGTGATATACCAAAACGACCGTCTGGATCCAGGGATCGCGTTGCCGCTGACGGCGAGTCGTTTGGAGGCCCGTAGCTCAAGTTACGGGCATATAAACGAAAGTGGTCCGAAAACGGGAGGTCTGGGCCGGGGCCGACCCCCCCTGGGTCGGCCCGAACCGGGTCGACCCGACCCGGGTCTGACCCGGCTGGGCCCGGCCCGGTCCGGGAGGTCCGGTTCAGTCCGGCCCAACCGGCCGCGGCTCGGCCAGCGCTGCCGAGCAGACACCACGGGCGGGGTGCGAGGCTCCCCCGCCCTTCGCCGCTGATTGAGGCCAGCGGCGAACCGCCAGCCGCCTCCCTTCCGGCGGCGCGCCACCGTCGCCGGTCGCCGGCGCCGCCGTGCCGGCGTGGCGCGCCACCACCGTCTTCCGCAGACCACCGGACGCGCTCCGGTGGTCCGTTTCTCCTGCCGTCTTCGCCTATGGTCCTCCCGGGACCCGACCTTCACTGCGGAGGCCTCAAAATCACCTTGCAGCCTCGTTTGTCGTCGCCCGTCGATCCAAGCATCAATAAACAATCTGTAGAGGGTTGTCGGGCCGTGTTCGTTTGGCCCGCACCCTCCGCATTAGATAATATCAATGGGAGAATTATTCAACACATGAAACAACAATTTTAATAAATTAAAATTGTTCATATGAAACTGGTTCTTTAATTTTAAAGAAACGTTCACGGGAATATAAAGGTATTTCAAAATAAAATCCCTACCTCGTCAAGTTGTCGCCCACGCGTTCTTCGCGGATTTGATCGCCACGGAAGGAGGTGATCGTCGCGTCGCGGAAGGGCGTCGCGTCGTCGCGGAAGGGCGTCACATCGTCGAACTCCGAGGTTCAAGAACAAAAAGAGTTAATTAATAATAATTAAATCCGTGCATTGATAAAAACCACAAAGGAGTTCTAAAAGGAACCCGAAATATCTTACCTCCAACAGATGATTTAAGATTTCATTGCGGAGGAAGGAACGTCGCAGAAGAGGAAACGTCGGCGTTGCGGCACACGGTGTCGCGTCGTCGATTTCCGCGGTTTCGGCGTTCTTCGTTGGAGGCCGGCGTTCTTCGCGTTCTTCGCGTTCTTCGCGTTCTTCGCGGTCTTCGCGAAGAAGGGTGAAGGCACAAGAATTCTGTCAAAGGTCTCCCAACGTGTAATCCTCAAGATGTGGCGTTGGTCTTATTTTATTACTACACCAACAGATTTCAAACCGGTTAAGAAATGAATAAAGAGATAAGTAACGACCCATTAATTCGTAGAATTAATTCAACGAAATAAACCGCCCAATTAATTCAACGAAGAAAACCACCCAATTAATTGGTGCGTTAAGAAATAAAGAAAACGCGTCAGTTGACTTTCATAATGACGGGTTTTCGCGGGTGCGTTACTTAGCGGAAAAGAAACGGTGGGGATCGTGCGGGCCCCACCCCACAAATATCCTACCAAGAGGGTAGGATATTTTTGGATAGCATCCTATCCGGATCAACTCAGCTTAATCCGCTTTTAAGTGGCTTCAAGTGGCTTCCAAGTGGCTTAAGTGAAATAAAATAAAGTTTTTCGAACAATTTATTTTATTTATTAACTTTATGCCCAAAAATTAAAAACCAGACCCGAGCAAACGCAACTCCGGAAGAGGAATTTCTAAGCAAATACCGGCGCTGTGATTCCATCGGTGCCCTCGGAATTCGATTCTGGGTACCGGTTCAAAAGTTAGAAAAACCCGCTCGTTTGTTCACTGAACGTACCCGATCCAAACTTTGGAAATTGATTCCGGGCACACCGGGCCTCAGAATTAGGCGCTGTCAGAAACTGCATTCTTGTAAAATTCCAAAGAAAATTAAGAAAAACATTTCCTTGGAATTTACGGGTCTTTACAATGATGGAATGTGGAATTATACATGATTCATAATGAAATTATGAGTATCTATTTATTTGAAATGGATTCCAAGAATATGAATCACATGATAATTATTAAATGATGTATGGGATATTAAAATTATAATTGAGTAGCATGAATATTATCCTCATAGTTATTTTTTATTAGGTATAATAACATTAAATTGTATCCAAAATGGATTTTAGGATGGTTTGGTCCGGGATCATTATGTCTTTTAGAGCAAAAGAGTCAAGGTTTTTGGATTGTTATATTTCATGAAAAATTATTTTTATTATCGAATAAAAATTATTACACGAGTAAAAATTTAAATGAAAAATTACTTGTGACCTTCTGTGTTTCGTACTCATAACTTATTTCATAATTTTAGTGTCCTTATAGATTTTTTAAAGAGGGATCTATTGAAGGTAAAAGGCCTTATGGATGATGGTAGAGCTAAGAAGAATGGAAATGGTAGTATATTTGGACATACTGATGGTACCCCTATAATTTTTTTGTTTATATATCATCAATTATTACATAATTTTTAATTTTGTCATTTGGGAGTTATGTGTTTAATCAATAACATATATTTTGATTTATTTATACAGTTTCTTAATGATACTTTTATTATTATAATATGTATTATTTTATTTATTTACATCATATGTGACATGAAAAAACACTATAGTCTCCCTATTTATATACTTATAGTGTTTTTTAGTTGAAAATCTCAAACAAATAGGGAGCTATGTATGAGAACTTGCATCCCTAAAGATTAGACATGGTGGCTTGTGTCAAGGAATTTTAAAACTGAATCAATGAAATGTTTTAACAATTCTATATGAAATAAAATCTAATATTGTAAAATACAAATAACTATGTGAATCATTTTTAGAGTGTTATCCATGTTCATAGATAATATATGTATGAATCCCCATAGTTTTAAAGTGGTAAAAATTAATGTTACAATTTAATGAGATTTTGGGACCATTAATGCTTTTTTATTAGGAATGTACTTTCAAAATCTATATATTAATGTTAATGGGATATATTATAACTCATTAATTTAATTCCATAAATTTAATAATTTATTTGGGATGGTTTCTATGATTGTGTTATATATCTATTTCTCTATGCTATTAGGATATTTGTTTTTTTAGAATTAATTACATATACAAATCATACTATTATTTTAATATATATATGATGAATTTAACTAATATACATGGTAGAAAACTATATTTATTTTTATGATGGTTAAACCTTGGGTTATAGGTATAATCCAAGGTTATTCATGTGTGATCCCATAGACAAATTTGGGTTTATTCTAATTAATTTTTTCCCTAATAATGTCTTTTGTATAGGATATGTCACCTAAATGATGTAATTTGATACTACATATGATGTGGGGTTTTAGTTATTCAAGAATGGGTGATATAGATACTCCATGAGAGGATATTTATGAGGATTATTATTTCAATTCTCCCACACATACTTTATAATTATGAAGTATGCCTACTTCATCCAAATTTTTTTCATGTAATTCATGTCCTATTTTTATGTCTTAAAAATTATTGTTGAACATTACATTAAATTCATATCTATAATTCAAAATCCATATAGAAAAATGGATTTCCTTATGATAATAAATAATTGGTTGAAATAATTTTGGGAATTATTTAACTAGAAGAGTCTCTAGTGGACCGAAAGGTTAAGAAAACATCTTTTATGTTACCGTAGATATATATTATTACTCATATGAAAAAATCATAATTGGACCCTACTTATTGATCATTTAATCATCTATTTTATCCTCCCATGATACACTATTTTAATTGAATGTGGACTATATCCTATGATTCCCAGAAAGTCTTATGGTTCTCATTGGATATTTTTTTTACTCTAGGGCATTCGAGATGTTGACCTTCATAGTTATTCTTAGAATGGACTAGTGAACCAACATACAAGATCACATTTATTTCAATTAGATACATGTGTAGTTCACTTATCCTAAGTAATATAATTTTGTGATGATTGAAGAGTGGGATATTAGAGCATGCATAGATGGACTTGACATGAGTTATCTTAGGATGATTCTGTTATGGATAGATATCTTAGATCTATCAAAAGGATAAATAGAATCACCTTAATATTACATTCATGTTATGGATCTATATCAAAACATACTCTCATATAACATCATATGATATCATCCTAAATAAAAGTAAACATTGAGATATATCATTTGATATAGTCCAAACCCATTTTGACATGCCCTTATCATATGGAACTAGTGGAGATAAAGGACATCAAGTTTTAGTTTGATGACTAGAATAATAAGGGACTCATATTTCTCAATACTTCATCTTGAGTTTATGCCTTGACTTTATCATATAAGTGGGTGGCCTTAATTGACTTTTTATTGATTATCTGAAGCTAAAACAGGTGATGGTGAAGAAAAAATATACCTTTCCAGGGATTGATGAACATTTTGACCAGATATAGGGAACCTAGTGGTTCTCCAAGAATTTTCATTGATTGAGATATCATAAACATCGACTTAGAGGGGGAGGAATTACTCATATGAATTTTTGGAGAATATATGGTTGTATAAGAATTAGTTGATGCCAATTTTATAAAAACATAGGTTGTGTTAAATTATATTTTATCTATAATGAAAGGTGTGTTATACAATATAATATTATACACCTACAAAAAAAGGTATTCCAAAAAACCATTACATAAATAATAAAATTCATTACATTATAAAACTAGGAAAATAATGAAAACTCAAAACATTACAACTATACAAAAATCTAAAATAAAATAAAAAACTAAAATGGGAAATCATGTATTTCCCCAATCCACTAGAATCATCTCCCCCATTACCAACACTATATATACGAAAAAATATATTCATAAACCAACAAGAATATAAATTTTCTAAAAATATATATCATTTGGAGGAGTTATAATGAATATTTTTTGAAATAATGATTTTTAATTTTTAGTGTACAAAGGGAAAAGTGACTATTGGGATTCGACTATTATTAATATTTTAATGTAATAATTAAAAGAATAATTGAACCATAACATTGAAATTATACCCTCACCTAGTTGAGTCATATTGTTTGAAGCCCGTTTGATAGAACATGGGAGTGAGGTAACATCACTGAGGTCGCCCCTGACCAATAACAAGACAAGCTTCAATAAGTGAGTCCTGAATGAAATCACCTAGAATATAAGTTCATGATATTGGAGATTACCAATTGATCAATGTTATCCTAGACATCACATGAAATTACCATGATCTTACACCATACCCTTTGGAATACAGATGTGTAAGTAAGGGATAAATTCTAATGCTTTAGTTTAAAAAGGATTCATTTTCATTAAATATATAACACCGTTATTCTAAAAATTAAATTTTATGAGTAGTTCTTATTAATAAAATATTTCTAATTAATACAAATTTAATAAATTGATTTTCGCACAAAAGTAAAAAATAATTTTGTTCTCTAGAAAATATACACACTTATAAAAAAACATTTTATTATTAATAATTTCCCTTTTAATTGAAAAGAATTATTTGAATATAAATTATAAAATATTTTTATAATGTCCTAGAAATATGTTTTATAACTATCAGAAATTTTATTGTGCATTAAAAATAGTTATTTTCTAATAAATAACGAATTTTAAGTTTTATTGTTAAAATTATAATATTAATGTAATTACCATGAGAAAATAAATATTATATTAAAAATAAAAATATATAAATTAGTTTAGGATAATTTTATTATAATTTTCTAAAATGATTTTTTTATATGAATAGTAAATATTACAGTTTTGGGTGTTCAGAATGTTTTATAACATCATACATTTTTTATAATGATGAAATAGTTACTTAAACTCAATAAAAAACCAAAAAATATTATTTTATTTATATTATTAATTTTAATACCCTTTAATAAATTTAAAAACCTATAAGGGAATTTATATGTTCTAAAATGAATATTTTGATTTGAAAAAAAATATTTCAGGAAAAT
This sequence comes from Viscum album, assembly GCA_963277665.1. Classification (NCBI taxonomy): domain Eukaryota; kingdom Viridiplantae; phylum Streptophyta; class Magnoliopsida; order Santalales; family Viscaceae; genus Viscum; species Viscum album. The sequence continues at coordinate 578,721,658 of OY728129.1, read as the reverse complement.
TTAATTTTCTAGTCCTCAAGAAGTATTAAAAAGTATGTTAAATTCTAATGGATTTAAATATCCAAAAATATCATTCAAACGTCCAAAATCATGACTAAAACCATGTTTATGACAATGGATTTTCATTTTATATCACCTTTCAAGAATTATATGTTGTAATTATTAATCAATTCCACCACTTTTTCTATAAACACCAACCCATTTTACCTTTTCTAATCCCTCCCAATCTAGCCTCCCTTAATTACTAGTCATTTCATCTCCCAATAAATTCCCCAAATGATTCATTAATCCCAAAAGTTTACATAATCATGATTTAGTTGAAGCTTATTAAGGTATGTTAATTCTCACCCTCTTAATTTAAATATAAGTAATTCAATTTCGGTTTATATTCTTAAGGTCGTGTTAGATTTTTTTCATATACCTATTATAATAATATTACTAAAAAAATAATCTATTATCAATGGGATACGTTCTTTCTCTTTTATTTTCAATTTTTTTAAGAACCAGTTTTATACTCATCATGCTGCTGAATGAATTTTTCTAATTTATCCCTTTTACTTGAGAAATTTTCATTTCTTATCATTTTCTTGAATTCCAAAACCTATATTTATTTACAATGGTATTTACATATATATATATATAATTAATTTAACAATTATTTTATTTTCATATATGAAACCCAGAATCACTTTTCGTGTTTTAATAATAATGTAATGATGTGTCCTTTTAGCACTTTTAAAGGAGATGATTTTGAAAAGAAACATGTTCTATATTTTCTATGTATTATTAATGAACAGTTTTATTATGATCTATGTGGATCATATTAATTAATAAATATGAATGGTTTTCCTTGATATCACTATAATGTATTTGTAAAATAATTAGACTCTAAATATGACATTATATACAATGACAGGGTGAAACCCTATTGAAATTTGTATTTATAACACCATGGTGATAAACATTGGGATATGATTGTGAAGTCTCATTTAAAATTTTTATCTATAATTCTATGTTATGATTGATGTTATTTTTATTATGATATTTTTAATGTTATTTTAATCATGTTAAACTGGTATACCTCATTTTCTAACTGAAATTCATCTTTAACACATTCTAAATACACCCTTCCTTATTCACTTACTACAATATGATAACATGATTCCTTTGATTTATGTCCTGAGAATATGGTTTGTAGTAAAAGTACCATAGGGTAAAACAATAAATAATTAATTTACATGGATTAGAATAATTTTTTTCATGTATTATATTTCAAATTTCCAAGAAACTAAACCTTAAAATATCCATTATTTTGTTCAATGTAATGAATTCTTTATATAATAAAAAAGTGAAATTCCATAGTTTTCATCAGCGGATTTATTAGTTATCTATGGAAATTAATACTTTAAAACGTTATTACAAACCCAAAGGTAAACTCTAAATATATTGAAGCATCCTACTATTTTTGTGATATATTATTAGATTAGATACCAAGTAATGAAATCCTTATCTAGATAATACAAGTGGATGTGGCTATGGCATAGATGTACCTAGGGGTAATTACCTCAAAAAATACCATATTTATGAAGACATTTTTGGGTACTATTTCATGATAATTCACCATGATTAAACCTAGTTAGTCAATCCTGAGATATACGATTGGCTAATTGAAAGCATTTTATATATAATTATAAAGGATATATAGAATAATTTGTTTATATTTGAGGATAAAAAAATAACTTATTTAATTATTTTATTTAAGATCTAATATCCCATGGAATGATAAGATTCCAAAAAGTAAAATATATCTTAGAATGTTTTTATTCTATTAGAAAAAATGGTGGAAAATATGAGGAACTACATAAATAATGATTGAAACAAATATTTATCTAAAAAATATCGTAACTCGATAAAATATGGAATGTAACACTTCATGAGGATTATTATACAACTATCATGAGTTATAAAAAATAAATTCAATCAATTTGAGAAATCAGATTCACCTCAAAAGAAATAACATATGATTGAGTCCATCATGTAACAATAAACACCATTTATTAATGGATATACTGACCCACTTCTTTTGGAAAAATTGATAATTTATGCAGAAAAGTTCATTTATATACTCTAATTTTTAGAGCTAGGGGAAATCACCAAAGAATTATACTACATAGAAGAAGATTCTAATATGTTGTGTACAATATATAGAAACACAAGTCTGAGAAAGGATATTTATTTAATGGAGTGAAAATTTTTCATGAGAATCATTCTAAATAAATATTTTCCCTATTTAGTGTGAAAAAAATAAAGAAATAATATCTAGAGATGATATATAAAATAATAAATCAGTTTAATGATAAGAAATTAACTTTATAATACTTTATCGATATACCTCTAGATTTGTTACACTTTATAATGGAAATAATCCTAGATTCTATTGTATTATGAGACACTATCATCAGATGAATTTTTAAAATATGGAATATTAAATCTATAATGAGATATTAAATTGTTCTATTAAGGTTTTATTTTATTTTATATAGATGGATTAGTCACATAGGTTTAATTAATGGAATATATTATTAGAGACAAATTTGTGGAAACAATTTGACCATGGATGAAAAGAAATGAATGTGAAACATTCCATGTGAAAAAATGCTCAAATATAATTCAGAAAACATATTTAATAGGAGTGTAAAGTGATGATTATGTGGAATATATGGTTATATTTCATGGAAATATCATGGTGAGGGGAAGCCTCATATTATGAAAAACAACTGACCAAGGGAATATAGTGTAGGTACAACATGATGTCTAATGCTTCATGTATGGATAACATAGAAACGAGTCTAATAAGTGTCTAAATAATAAGATAATGGGGGAAACCAATATCAACCTTACAATAGTCCAAGTTAGAATGGATGGAAATTTTCTATCAGTGTGGCTGAAGTAGAGGCTCGAAATGATGTGTTGTCATGTATACTCTAACAACCCAATCATTCATTAATGAAAATTCCTCCTTATCTAATTAAATTTCTTATTATGGTTACATAAAATGAAAACATAATTGGTTTTATGTTTCTGGGATTTAAAACACCATTAAGAATTCTGATCGTTGCTAATGTAGTCGTTGAACAGTGATAACATGATTAGTATAAATATAGGGCTTTAACAAATCCAATTTACACAGAAAATGGAAGCGATGGCCACATCCAATAGACCTTCCCCATTCGAAGCACGTTTTTCAGAGCTTGAAAAGGTGGTGGCATCATTGTTCATCGCTCTTTACCAAGCCCAAGCAGATCATGAACTCATTAAGCTTGATCAGAACGGACTACGAAAGAAGTGGAAGTCAATAGATATTACCACCAGAGCGATGTTATCCAAGCCACCCAAAGAGTCTGTCACCATCGCACACCTTACCCTTTTGTCTCATGTGGGTGTTATAAGGGGTTATGTAAAAAGTCCTTAGAAATATAAAAATGTACATTATTTTTGAATAATGAATGTGAATCCATTCTGTTATTGTTACATTGTAAATATTTTTTAAAAGTGGAAATTGTATTTTTGGTTAATATTCAACTAAAAAATCTATTTTGATGAACTAATGGATATTTTAATTAAATAATATTTTAATAAAATATTATTATTAAATTACATTTTATTAAATATAAATGAGTGCACAGTTTTTATGAATACAATTATAATTTTTGTTATTGTTTGAAAGATGTTTTTGTCAAAGCGCTTGAATTTTTTATAAATCTCATTTTTCATAAACGTAAATCACATATTTATAAATTTATTTAGATAAAATGAATATTATATTTGAAATCAGTACGTCGAAATTATCCAATGTGGAATTTTTCATAATTTTCTATGACCGTCAAATTGTTGGGTAATAATTAAATACCGTTTAAATATATAATGTGTTTTATGAAATCATAATGACCCAATAGTGACGTAATAAAATACTATAAAAAATATATTGGACCAATATATCCTTTACCATTAAAATAATGTGATTTTTGATTTTTTTGATTTATTTTACAAAGCATTATTCACCCCTCCAAGACATATAAAACATTTTCCTTTTTGAAGTGTTTTCTTTGAGAGTGTGACTCACCTCCAAAAATGTACGCCCATTATTTTAAAAAGTTCAGCCATTGGACTCATAAAATATTTTTTTCCACTCTCATTTGGAAAAAATCATGTGTAATAACCATGGGATGGTTTGTGGTTTTGATTATTTTAATGTTTGGTGTCCCAAACCTAAATAATAATGAATTCCCTCTCCTTTCCTAAACAAACCCACACGAGCTCCAACTTCCTCTTCACTCAAATCCTTTGAAGTTATTCCATCCTATTCAATCCTCTCTAAAAAATCCTCCCATTTCACCCCAAGCTCACAAGAAGCCTCTATCATGCCTCTCCCAAGCCTTTGGATGCACACTTCTAATAATGGATTTCTCTATTTCTCATTTTTGTCAAATTTTCTTTAAGTTGTTATGCCCTTTTTTATTCAGTTAAAAATGTTGGGGTATGATTTCACACTCCCCCCATACCAACCTATTTATGTTTGTATGATTTCATACCCCCTTAGATATCATAAATACCTCTCACAAACACTCGTTACCATGCCGAAATTTGGGGAGGGATTTCACTCTCTTCTTTTATATCCCAATAATTCATTTGTATTATGCATATAAATTCCATTATAATTGTTGGTACATGTATCTATATGACCCCTTAATATCAATTTCAAGTAAATATGATGTGACATCCCTTTCTCTTTCATCATCCATTTTTTATTAGTTCTTATTTCTCGCAGTTATGCTGCCGAAATTGCACTACAATTTTCCAAGCCAATGTCATTGTGTAGTGAATACCATGCCCATTTGTCTAACAATGGTATTCACCATTATCCAAATTTACTTATTGATTATAGATCTTCATGTATGTATTACACATCCCATTATCTTGGAATAAATTATGATTATTCAATCCATTTGTATGATTCATGTGGCACACTTATTCATGAACTGAAATGATTCAGAATGTTTCACCATAATAGTGCTCCAATGCATTGGGTAAAGTATAGTACCATGATACATCATGTGCAATGGGTATTGGATCATCATAATTCATGTTAAATGAGTTATTACACATGCATCATGTGAAATGTGGGTTTACTCATGATCCATTTGCAATGAGGCTTGGCTCATGCTAATTCCATGTTAAGTGTTGTTGTCACAATTCCATGTTATGATTATCATGCTTTATCATGCCTTCATGTTTATGTTTCTATTGTGCTCTATTGATATTCATATTGTATAGAGTGTACTATATTTCTGAGGTTATTCCTTGTGTATTCCATTACTGGGCTTTATATCTCACCCTTTTCTTATGCATGTACTCAGGTTATCTCATGCAATGCTAAGTACAAGGGAATGCATTGGTCATGTAAATGAAGTTTTGAATAAAGATGTTGTGTTTTATGATTTAAGTTTTTATTTGACAATACTAATACCCAATGACACTATACCTCTTGATCTCCTATGGTGTATCAAGAATTGATTTAATGCAATAAACCATGTTTATGTATGTAATAAAAAGTAAGGTTGTCATATATACTATTTGTTCTCTCTAAACTACCAAGAAAATTCTTTGATTCTAGTTCTACACATTCCATTATTTTATCTAGGTTTTCATAGAATTTAAAATCAATCTCTAAGAATCTATAAGTAGATTTATCATTTATGTCTTCTAGTTGGATTATCCTTCACCACTAGTGTATTAAAACTCTCGTTCAAAATTTTGTGCGTATAATCTCATCACAAATCTTGTAGTTCATCTCATGGTGGAATTAAACACTATACTTGAAATGTAATGAATGTAAATGAATAATTAAAATATAAAATGGAGGATAAAAAAATTTCTAGTTGTCCTAAATGGAAAAAAATATATTTTTTCAATCACATGATATTCAGGCCATAGCTTTGTCTAGAAGCATCTCCCATACCATTTTTATAGAGATGATCTGTGAAGTGGGAGAAGGAAATGAAAGTATAAATATTTAAAATGTAGCCATAATTGAGGAATACAATGATATATTTTCAAAATATGTCCTTTTAATAAAGAGGTATAGTTATACACTAAACTCATACATAGATCAAAGAAGATATCAAAAACCTCATATAGAATAATTTTTTTTATTTTGTTGATTTAGAGAAAAAATAACAATTTTTTTTGTGATGAAATTTATCATACCATGTTTTTATATAAAGGGATCACCTGTTCAAATTTTAATAAAAAGGATGGATCAAGTGGGGATATTAATTAATTATAGAGAACATAATTGGTCCATATTATCATAATATACCCTCTCCCAAGGATTGATGATTTATTTGACCACCTTCATAGTGGTAAATTATTCTATATTATTGACCCCTGTTTGGGATTTCATTAATTAATTGTAATGAAAGAAAATATTATAATTATTTCCATCTAAATATGATATGGGAATAATGAGTTTTCTATGGACTTATAATTGACTAATTACACTACAACATTTATAGATTTTTTTAAAAGAGTCATTTAAAACTACCATAGAAAATTTAGGGTAGTTTATACAGATGATATTTGGATATGTTAAAAATTTATGAAGAATCATGAGAGTAATTTAAGGGTTATAAGGAAAACATTGATGAAGGATATGATATTTGGAAAATTAATAATATTTAAATTATTCTTAGAAAATTTATCATTCTTGGAGAACATTACAATAGATGAAAGAATATTAATTTACCCTTCCAAGACCAAGGATGTATAAGAGTTGCCACATCCTATAAAAATAATAGATATTCAGAGTTTTTTTGGATTAGAATAATATTAAAACTGATTTTTTAATAAATTTATGCAACATTATAATCCACTAACCATGTTAATTTGAAAAATATATAAGTTCATTGGGACAATGTAGTGTGAAGTATTATTCTTTAAACTAAATAAGATTTTGGTTACTACAACCTATATCAAAACAACCCTTATCAAATAATGAATTGTAATTTATAGTGAAACATCCCTAAAAGTTCTTCGATGAATCCTCATGAAAACAGATATGGTGATAACTTATAAATCTTAATAGTTAAAGAATCATGTGTATAAGTATCCTACGCGTGAACAAGATATAGTGGCGGAACATTTTTCTCAAAATATTTAGAGGCACTATCTTTATATGGAAGAATTTAGTATATAAATAATCTAATATATTTTGGAAGTATATATTCTGGAAAATGTAATTTATCATGAGAGAAAGGATTTTGTTTGTTTTTCTTGAAGAGTATGACTTTTCAATTAATTATCACCCTGAAGAGAACGAATTGTCAATGATGCATTAATATGAAAGACCAAGTTGTGCTACAAATGATGGGTATTTGAGGAGATCCATCAATCAAGGAACATGTATGGTTGGAAATGGGAATCATAAAGTAAGGTATATATTCAATCCAATCCCAAATTAATTTTCATCCATAATTTTTAGATAGGATATATAGTGTTCAAATGGAAGTTCTTTTGATATAAAATTTTATTATGGATATAATGAGTGGGATGGTTTCTATGTCGAAAAAGGATTTAGAAGATTTTATGAAATTTCATATGAATATATGTGTCCCTACAATTGCTGATATAATTTATGATATTTTATATAAAGATCATAACTATAAATTATCTATAAATCATGGAATCACTAAAGAGTATTGGGTCATTCAAGATCACTATTATTGAGATAATATGAAAAGAGATATTTATGACTACAATGAATGTTTCCTGGGGTATTAAAATGTGAAGGAAGACTAAAAACCACCTAATTGGGTATTGAAACCACTTACAATAACAACATACAAGTGATCCAAAATCATTATGGACTTTAAAAACTATCTCCCAAAAACATCCATAGGAAACAATTTGATATGGGTTATAGAAGATAACACACCATGATATCAAATTTTATATATATTCGTGATGATTTCTCTCTTGGCCAACATTTCATGAAATACTTAAAGAAATTGGTATGGATTTATAGGTTGTCAAATTCAATAATTTTTTATTAGAATCCGTGGTTCAAATCTACATTATGTTGAAATATTCAACATGAAACATATACATAATGGAATTTTAGTAAAAACTATGACCACCAAACTTATAACCAATCTGAATTAACTATTAAAAAACATGATGACTTTATAAGATCATACACAATGTAATTTAATGGGTCATGGGATAAAAACCTACAATTAGTAGAGTTATAGTGAAAAAAACATCCACATGAGTATTCAAATGGAACCCTATAAATGAATATATTTGAACTCATTCCAAAGTCTTGATTTTTGGGAATAATATTGAGAGATAAGGCTACATTTTCATGATATGGTGAAAGATATAACAGAAATAGTTCATTCCACCCAACAATATATAAAATATACTTTGACTCGGTTGAATATCTATGTCAAACTTTATCGAAGATACTTGGATTTAAATTATGGAGAAAGTTATTTTCCTTGGATATCACCATGGTAGAGAGTCTGTGATTTGGGAATAATGGGATGTTTAGCCCTATGTACATTATCCCCATTTAAATAAATGGTCCCATAGGATCTATGGTATATTTTCCATAACATCCCCAAATTCTAGGACACATCAATTATATATTTCATATAACCTTCCTAAAAAATTACATACTCTATCAATCATATATAACGAATCAAAAGGATGTGAAATTGGAGAATGGCCTCTCATTTAGCATATAGTGAGGATCTTGGACAATAAAGACCGTGTTCTTTAGAACAACAAAACATACCATTTCAATGTGTTGAGGATGCACTATAAGTTTGAATTAGTGATGTGAGAAAATGAGGAAACAATAAAACATAAATACCCTCATATATTCTAAATTAATAATAGGAGTACAAATTTTAGTGATGAAATCTTTAAAGGGGGAACAATATAATGACATTGTTTTTTAAAATTATATTTTTTCTTAAAAAACACGTTACATTATAAATTATTATAAATGTATAAAATATTCATAAAACAACAAAAGAATTTTAAAAATAATTATCATTACATTTTTCATCAATAAAATTTATAAAAATGTCCACCATTTCAATTAGGAAAAAATATAAAATATAAAATATAACATAGGAAAATCTGGATCACCCCAATATTCTAGAATCATCGACCCCATGAAAAAATATTCAACTAAAATGAAATATTAGAAAACTAATAAAAATCAAACAAAATGAAGATATTTATCCTTGGAAGGAATTACATTAAATATTGTGTGAAATAATTTAGTGGTTTTTATAGGGTTTAATGCGAAATGTAACCACTGGGATTTGACCATTACATGATCATTGTTAAAATATGGTTATTGGTCAATATTACCATTGGTGAACTTGATTTTTGTCAGAAAGACCTGTTAGTAATGCTTTAATGATAATATTTTCAGTTTATATCTAGTAATAATAAAGTATAATTGATAGTGAAAGGAATAATGATTGACTCAACAAGTAGATTCATGTCGTTTGAAGACAATTTCACAGAACATGGGTGGGCGGTAGCATGACTAGGGTTCACCCTTTTCCATGAACAAGCTGATATTTACAACTAATTCATGAATTGAATCCTCTACATTATTATTTCATGTTAGTGGAGTTTACTAGTTTTTCAATGTTAGTTGACTCACCCCATGAAACTCCAACATTAAAAAATCACCCTTAGGTAGTACATGTGTGAAATAAAGTGTTTCATGTCTAGGAATTAGTTTCTTAAAGTTAAATTTCCACTATATAAATATAATGTTTTTAGATGAAATATATTTTTAGTATTTCTTACTTAAAAAAATTATGTTCAATTATGATGAATTTTTTTAATTTTTTAAGAAAAAAATTTATGATTTTAAAAAAGATAATCTAATTTACTATAATCTATTATTTTTTTCAAGATAATTCTTATTTTAATTAAATAGAAAATTAATGATTTTTTAACATGTAATTATAAGTCAATTTTATAATTTTATATTAATTGTTTTATTCTTTTAAAAGTGATAGAAATTAGATTATTTTTTATAAAAAACTATTTTTAAAAAATGTGGATTTTTATTTATAAATTATAACACCATAATATTTAGATAATTATTTTTAATAATATAATGAGTTAATATCAAATCATAATGTCACAATTTTGTTACTGTGAGATTTTAATAATTATCAAAAATATATTATTTTTCAATAAATAATAAAAATACAGTTTTTGGTTTTTGGTATGTTTTTAAACTTTACAATTTTTAAATAATGATTTAATACTGAATAAAACAAAATAAATGACCTAATATATTTTTTTTCAGTAACATTATATAATTTTATTGCCTTTAATCATTTTAAAAATCTATAAGTGACATTCAAGTGGTTAAAATTAAAAAATATTTCATGGAAACCGTTAATTTTTAAAAAATATACTTAACCTTGTGCAAAGACAAAAAAATAATTGTTGTTTAGTTCAAATGTATTATAATATTATTAAAAAACATGCAAGTTTTTTAAATCATGTTACAAAAAATGGTAACCTTGTTTTATTACTTTTTACAGAACCATTATTTTCATGAGCCATAATATGATGTTATTATACAATTACTTTATTTTCTCTATAAATACCAACCTATTTCACCTTTCCCCTTCGTTCCCAACATTCCTCTATGAATTATGGTTTATTTTTTCACAAATAGTGTCCAACCAAGGATTCAATAATTCCAATGGTCTCATCCCCAAGATTATGAGTAACTCATCAAGGTAAGTGAATTATCATCATATTATATTAAGTTCATGTAAATCATATTGTGTATATATTATAAATTATATTTGAGTTATTATTCCTATAATTTCTTTTATATCAATAGTACTAAAATATTTTTTTATCAATGGGATAAATTTCACTCTCTCATATTACCCTTTTCTAAAAAAACATTTTATAACCTTCATTTTCTTAATTTACTTCTATGTTTTTACTCAATTAGATAAGAAATTCACACTTTTATGAATTCACAAACCACTTCCTTTTTAACGGTTATTCACCTAGATTTAGAAATAATTTAACTATTCATGTATTTACATATATAGAAACCCACATTCAATTTTAGTAGGATAACTTGGATGTAATGATCTCGTCATTAAACATGTTTGTACAACATGATTTTCATAAGAATACCAATATTTATTCTCTGTGAGTTATTAATGAATGAAAATTTATGATATATATATAGTTCAATGTATAAATAAATATTAAGGGTACACCCTGATGGTTCTATAATGAATTATGTATATAATTAGTCTTTGTAGATTACATTTCATTCAATATTATAGTGATTTACCTTGGTAATTTTGAATTATGAAACCCTAGTGATAAACCATGGTGTTATTCTATTAAACATCACCATTAATTTTTAGCAACATTACCAATTTATTATTCATGTTCATTTTATTAAGTTATTCTTAATGGGTTTGGATAATTTTATTTTTTATACCTCATGATAACATGAAAATTTTATCCAATTCTTATTCCTTTAATGGGCTCTTTCTCACAACATTCCTTTCAAGTATGTCCCTCAAATAAGAGATACAAGAAAAATAACTTGCGCTGAACCCATGAAGAATCATTTCATGTGGATTAGAAAAAAAATTATATATTATTTTTTAACTTACAAAAGAAAAATAATTAAAAGATTCTTGGTTTTGTTTCCGTGTAATGTAAAGTTAATATAATAAAAAGGTTGGATGCCAAAATTTGGTTCCACCAATGAATAAATAGTGTTGAAGGACATAAATAATAATATCTTTTATAATTTATAATTCTATTTCATCATGGTGATAAATGATGAAGTCCTTATCTAATCAACAATACTAGAGATTCATTACATAAATAATGAGACTGTATTAAGTAAATTTCATGCACAACAGCATTATATACAGTTATTGAAGTGTTAATTATAGATTATAGAGGTGATTTCATTAAGAAATGAGGTTTTTAATATTAATAATTACATTGTACATGTTAAATTTTATGTATTTATGTCCTAGGAATTTCTATAGAACATGCTTGGGATAAAGAGCTATTCGGGCATAGTAGGATGGTAGAAACACTCTAGATTTTACATATCCAAATTATCCATACACATGACTATAATGAAAATTAATGGAGTGATTTATTAGTTGTCGAAGAGTGTGAAGAATAGTTTATTAAGATAATGATATGGTTTAATAATATACTTTTATTGATACAGTCCATTCATGGTATTGGATATACAATATATTTTTATTCAACTAGCATTGGGCTAGAAGTGGTACTGATGTAGAAAGTAGATATTGCATCTTATGGGTCCTAATAACTATGACCCAACTTAATGAACTACCACACTCATGATTCATAGATAAAGTTCATTTGCTATCCTATAATGTGTTAGGTACACCATCTATTAGAGGAGAGATATGTAGTCTACACTGACCACATTATCTGATAATATAATTTCACATTAAGGGTCATAAATATGAGACAAATGCACAAGGTTGATTATGTTGTGAAATTTACCTTTTAGAAAATCTATTATCATATAAAATTTTATTTTTCTATATATTATTTTAGTCATATGATATAGTTTGCAGCAAACTTTGGAGGAGTATGGTGATTGATGAAAATTTCTACTGACTAGAGGATGATTGCTTTTGAAGACTAGGGACTGATGGCTTATGATCCTATGGTGGTAATATATTCTTTGGTAGGATATATATAGTCATATCATGAGTGAGATTAAGAGTGTGATGTTATGTGGGAATAAATTTCTGGAGGTGAATCATTACCTGGGTGTTTATTGGGTGACAATGATGTGATCCTTGTATATGTGAGAGTATTAGTCCTTTTATCCATTATAGATGAGATTACGGGAGAATTATATACGTATATATTTTTGGTACACCATCATGTATGTAATATGTACCATAAAATCATTATTAATTTCAATTCTCCAAGGATAAAGACAAACATCACGGGGTTATTTTTTTAATTCCTTGTCATGAATTGGTTGTTAGTTGATTACTAGTGTCTTTGTTGATTTCACTAGAAACTACATGTTACTATGATAAAGTGGTGTGATATCACAATTGAAATTTTTATGTTGTAACTTATGAAATAAAGGAGTCATGATTCTATATTTGTGATTCTCAATCAACTGAATATGGCTTCTCACTTCTTACAAATCATAGACACTCAATCAATTGATAATAAGGGATATATATAGACTTTTTATATCATATACATGATTGGAGTTAACAAAATAATAATATTAAATATTAATTCAAATTTTATTTCATGGTCTAGGAATGGATTATTGAAATCCATTTGGAATAATATAAGATGGAGAAAATCATACCATCCTCAGAGATATGGATAGTCCAAGTAGACTATACCAATATTGAATGATATTACTTGACAATAAATTCTAGGAATTTGTGGATCATGGGATGATCATGGAGACTTGGATGAGTTCAAAAAGAATTAAATAGGAAAATAATTGATCAATATAAATCCATATTAGGTTCTTTTTTAGATAACGTTCAATCAATTATTTTTTAATGATGTAGTTGAGGTTATATTTTAGGGTCTTAGTTTGGTTATGTATACCACCATGAGAGTTACAGTAATTCAGAAATGATTTATCACCACTTAGACAGAAAAAGATCATACAAAATTCATTAGAGGATACCATTTTTGTTTACTATAGATGACCTGGATTTCTTGAGATTTACATCCCATTAAGTTTAGTGATGTATAATAATACAAGGAATTCTAGGACTATGTTTTATAGGACCCATCGAGATCAAAAAGATGGCCAGGAAGTTATTGTTATATATGAATATTCTTTATCACTACTTCAGTATTATTGACTTATTTCATTTTTATTTTCTCTAAAGGTACATGGATGATACTAATCTCATTCTTAGATGGGAGGATTTTAGATGGGACCATATGTATATTGTGAGGAGTTCCTAATTCTAATTATAGACCAGAGAAAGAAAGTCATTCTATGTAATATAGAAGTTCTTATTTAGATTCAGTGGAAGTATTGAAGGACCAAGAATGAGATATGTGAGTGAGTGTGTATTTATTGATCTTAGTGGCATGAGTTTTTTGAGAATGTTTACTATAGATAATTATTATTGATGATAAATTTTTAGAGAGAGATAATTTTAATATTGTAAATATTCTATTATAGTTGAATTTAAATTATATTTTTAATATGTACATACTTTTATGTGAGAGTGTAAATTATTAATCTAAATCTCCATATTGTTGATTATAAGTTTTTGTGTAGAGTGGGATGTGGTTTAAAGACATTCCATAATGGGAAAATCCTTCTTCCCTAACTTCTATAATGGTAATAAACCATTTTAATATGCTTTATAATCCTAAATTTTATGATACAAAATAGTAATAATTGATTATATCCACTACAAAATGGTATCCATACAGTTTATGATGGTATATCAGGTAATGTGTAATGGTGTAGGATTGCCTATGGGTATTACATAAGCATAACATGGTATATGCATATGGGTACTGTCTTATGTATGGAAAGTTGTTTAAGGTTTCCCTCTAATGTAAATTTAGTTGTATAAGGGTTTAATTGGTTTTGTAAGTTTGATATTAATGATATGTAATGGTAAGAGTTATTCTCCAAAGGATACATAGGGGTACACCAATATTACCATATCATACACAACAGTATACCTCTATATAAAGGTAAAACAATTTTACCCTTACACAACACATAACCCATACATATGACCAATATTTAACCATTATTTTAAAAAATTTAATTCATATTATTATATATTACAACCCTGTAATAGATGTTTTTTAATTTTAAATACTAAATTTCATGTGATTAGTTCTTTGTATAGATTTAAATCTACAACGCATATTTATAAATGAATTTAAACACTCCTCTATTACAAATCCATTGAGACACAAATTAAATGATGATTTTTATTTTTTTTTCTTTTAGAAGACCTTCATGTAATATTGTTTATTAAAATACAAAACAAAATTCTGCATTATTTTCTGTGGAACCTTCCAGTCTAAGCTTCCCAAAGATAACTTTATTTGTGTTTGGTGATACCTTCTATGCCCAATCTGATTTATTCATCTAGACTCCACGAATGGAAGAATATATCATTCTTTCTCCGATATTTTGGGTGTTGGTTTTAAGGAAGAATAACCTATACATAAAATTAAATAAATTCTAATATAACCATTTTGTTAAGTTCATCTCCCCTTGATACTATATAATTAAAAATAAATGGTACCCAAATGTTTATAATATAGTTTTTATCAACAATTACCAAATAATAATTGTCCTTGATTATAAAAATAAATAAACTTATTATTATCTAAGAATGGAATAAAATAATAATTTATGTTTAGGTTAATATTATTCTATAGAAATAGTGTATTATCAAATATTTTTAATATAATTATTTCAAAAATAAATTTCTAGCACATAAATTCCAATAAATTGATACGTATGATATTATATATGATATCGACATGGTAACTATATGTGATATTTATTTTTGTTTAGAAATAAAACAGTTGTTTTTGAATTTAGGTATCGATAAAAAAGTAAGACCATTGATGTTTCTACAAATATGATAATAAGTACCCTTAAAAGGATTTATTGGTTGAATAAGTTTTAACTCCATCTATAAACCTACGTATGGTGGTATATAATATTCATTGATATTATTGACTTTTAGGATTGAGTTTTCTTACATATTTATGCACTTTTTTAAACATAATTCCATGATATAACACTTTTATTGGAATAAAGGATATAAATTCCTAATTATGTTCACATGTGTGTGCATTCCGGTGTATCCCATTAGAACATTATATTATATTTGATTCTTATTTTTTAATGTATCTTGGTTATTATCATGACATATTCTCCATAAGTATTATTTGTCTCAATTTTACTCTAAAAAATATATTATAATTATTGTAGTGTTATACCAAGTTATTTATTCCTTTGTGCTATTCTTCATAGATCCCAATGTGGGTGAAATATGTTGACATGTTTATCACTTAGTGGGGGATAGATAATGAAATGTGATGATATAGAAAATGGAAATAATCATTTAGTATTGATACAATGATTAATGGTTAATGTCTTCAGATACAGTTGTTTCCTAGCATACCTAAAGGAATATGTTACTCAATTCCATGTGAAATTTCTACTAAAACTTTATAACTATTTAATATTGTGTGGGCTGTTCAAAGGTAATTGGGAATCATGATTATTAACCTTGTGAATATTTTATTATTAATTATTGTATATTGATATTACTTTCTAAATAGTTCCCAAAATGATATACCCATGAATTTTAGATGATTGGTTTTTATAGGAGTGCTCAGTTTTAGATTGTTGTGTTGCACTAACATTTATTGTCATTATAATATATGATAGGTTAATTTTGAAAACTTGTAAAAAACTAATTTTATGTGGGTTATTGAATCATTTAAATTCATCATACATAGTTATCTAATAGATATAAAATATTTCATAAATAGTGGTCCAATGATGAGAAAAGACCATACGGTGGATGGTTGGGTAGAGAAGCATGGAGATGGTAATGGATAGGGAGGAACTTCAAAGGACGACCCTATTCTATTTATATTTATATCTAAAATGATTACAATATTTAAACATTAAAATTGGTTGTTATCTATTATTATTTTTTCTTGTATATTATTTATTTCATTATTATCCCCATGATACTGTGGTCATTATATTATTTATTGTATTATTTATTTATTTTTTATATGAGGTAATATATAGGGTATACACTCCCAACTAATTGACTTAGTTATTCATTGATGGATTGTGGACTCCTTTTCTTGGGGAGGCTCACATGAGGTCATGTTACCCTATATATCAGTTCAAATGATTTGGGCCTTAATGTTATAACATCATTGTTGTGACCCCAGGTTACAATAAAGATAAAACCCAGCAATCCCCCTTAGGGGTTATTCCCTTATGTGAAATTATTATTGATCATGTATCCATATTTAGTATCTAGATATGGATGTCATTTCAAGGAGACACACACAATAACTATTTTACAAATACATTCAGATATTATACTAAACTTATACTCATCCCATATAATTTATCATAGGATTTCCACTAATATTATCTAAACAAATCAATAAAAATCAATAAACCCACACATAATAACAACTAAAAATACCAAATATAAAATAATAATAAATTATACATTAATATCATGTCGATGTAATAAATCTAACAAATTATTTCACAACCCAATGATTGCAATCTTTAGTGTTTTATAAAATATATACAAATACATAATATTCTAATTCACATAAAAACATCTCTCAACACCTATTCTCCATTAAATCCTTTCTGGACATATCATATGATATAATCATTTTATCAACCTTTAGAATGGGTTTATAATAAAGTGTAGACCTCAAACACCTCATTAAGGAAAAAATATATAATAACATGAATGAAAACTTGAGGTATAATTAAATACAATAATACAATATCAAAAGATCATAGATGATAATTATAAAATGAGTGAGAACAATATAATATTGTACCAATCCATATAAAGATGTAGAAATTTTTTTAAATCACTCATAAAAATTATCAATAATAATTAAACACATAATAATGATATAAAATCATGGAATACATTTAAAAATATTTCATAACAATGAAAACATGTCATTTCATTATAATAAAACGTATCATGGAATTTTTTCATAACATGATAAAAAAATTGGTAAATGTTGAACAATATTTAAAATAGAAAATTATGTGAAAAATATTCTTGGTTTAACTTTTACTGAAAAACAAGTGAGTTATGTTTCAAACATCTAATTCAAATAGAAAACAAGTGAATATTGAAAATTTCATCAAATTCACATAAAATCTTTTTGAATGAAGCTTCATGTATCCCATCCAACCAACACTACATAATCTCATATGATTTGAAATCATAATTAATGCATTGTAAGGTTATATAAGACCCTACATAGCACCAAACATTAATTTTCTTCCATAGTAAATCAATCACAATCATTTCAGAATGAACAAATGAAAAAATAATGGGTTCCTAAAAAATATAGAAACATCATGTAACAAGAACACCCTAAATGATATGATATAAAAACTAATTTTTTTATAATAAAATAATTTTATAAAATCATAATGACAATGATAAAAATATGAATCCGTGTATGAAAAACATTGCAGAATAAATAAAAATGTTAATTAAAAAGTTCTCACAATAAAATTTGAAATAATTTATTATAAAAATTAAATTTTACAATAGTAAGAGAATATTATTAAAAACCTTAATTATAATAATTCCAAAAAAATTAAACTTTCAAGGAAATAAAAGTTATAAGAAATATATATTGAGTATATTTTAAAAAATTCAAGTTTTATGTCATGGAAAATCCATTTGATCATTTTAAAGAACCATATTTCAAACCCAAATAAATAAAAGGATGGTGATTTTTTTCTCAAATTAATAAATGGTGGGAAAATTAATAATTTTAGAAAAGAATAATTATATTATCTACTATAAAAATAATATATCCACGATGATGATAAAAATAATAATAATAACTGTAATAAAAATCCGAATTGTTCTTGAAAAAAATGAAATTTCATGGAAAAATTTAATAGTCAAGGAAGAATACATTGGTGTGAAATATTATTTTTATAGAAATTTTATTTAATGTAAACTTTAGGAACATTATAAGTTATAATATATAAATCATGAGAGATATTAGTCAAATATCATTGATTATCAACCATGATATATATTTGTGTCATAAAACTCATTACAACTTAAGAAACATTCTAATCAGGATCGCATGAAAGATATAGATCCTGATCAATAAACTTCAGAATAACAAACATAAATATCATAAGAAAAACCGTAATAATAAAATTAATTCCTTTAATTATTTATTATCTTCATTTATAATAATTGTCTATATGTATATTAATTAATTTTTTTCATATTTTCCTAAATCAAGTGTTTACAAATTTGACATTTAATATAGATTCTTAAAAGATGTTTCTATATTCATTATTCATATAGAGTTAATAATAAAAATACGGTTAAAAATAATATATTTAATGAATTATAATTATTTTTTACTTTTAAATTTCATAAAATGAGTACTATTGTCTTTATTTTGTAATCTGATATCATTAAAAAACATTTTTATTGAGATTTTAAAACTATACCATGTGCTTTCTTAATAAATAAGTTAAAAATTCATTTATCTAATATAGAAACCAAAAAATTATTATTAAAATAATATTATCATATTATAATAGTAAATAAATTTCCATAACTATCCATTATATATTTTTAACAGTATTTAAAGATAGTGGTTAAACAAACACCATCATGAATAAAGAATGATTATTAAAGAGTATGAGGATTATTTTCTATAATATAATTACATGACTATTGTATTGTAATAACATAATATTTTTTATTATTATATAATTGAATTAGTATACAATTATTTAATTTCAAATTAATAATTAATTTTAATTAATGAATTACCACTTAGTTTGTTTGTTTAAAACACTTGAATTAATGATAGTCATTTCTCAGTCATATCAAAAATAGGTTCAATGTTTTTATAATATAATAATAATGATATCATAAAAAATATTTATACATTAAAACCAATCAAAATAAAATCCAATTATGTGTTCTTCGAAATTGAAAATGGAAACCAACATTTCCACGGTGGACGTAGTCCACACATATGTGTGGTTGACAATTTAATTTTCAATAGAGTATTGAAAATGACTAATATGATTTATAATTTTTGACTCTAAATCATCATATAAATATCATAATTAAAATTAGGTTTCTTTATTAATATCATCTTTATATTGTGGATATGGAGAAAAAAACATGTTATGTTGTGGAGGGGGGTTTCCTCTGAACACATGATTCACATTTTGATTTATATTAACAAAAAACATGATGGTGTTTACAACTTTTATCATAATAATTATAACATATATGCATAATAATGATACATATTAAAAAAATAATAAAGTAAAATTTAATTTATATAATAATAATAGAACATAATTAAATAAAAAAATTAAATACATGTTAAAAGAATCTACCCAAAATCTTGGATTATCACAATTGCAATGGGGATTATAACATTGATGGTTGGAATGTTGAGAATTCAAGGAAAAAAATATTGGTTTATAGGTGTGAGGAGGATAAATTTTCTTATATTTTTGCTGAAAATGGGTGTTTTTGGTATGTGGGTATGTGAGGATAGGATTTCCCCTTTTATGTGAAAATTAGTGTCTCTTTAACAAAACCCTAAACCATTGAAAAATTTGATGAAATTATCATTGAATTTTTCTCTTAAATTGATAAATTGATTTTATTAGAAGATTAATGGTCAATCCAAACATCCACATGGATATTCAATTCAATTTTAAAACAAAATTCCCTTTCCTATATGATTTCTCAATAATACAATTTCGGTTTTAACCACGATAACTAAATTTTATTGATATAATTTATCCTTTATGTAGAAAATTAAAATGGAATTTTTTATATAATTTGGGCCTAATGATTGAAAATATAAAATAAATATTATTTGATTCAATTTTATAATCTTTTAAAAGTTCATTTTATATTTATAAATCAATAATGTGTTAAATATAATTCCGAAAAAAATATTATTGGAATTTTACAATGATAATAAGGGGTTTATGAGTTAAAATAAAAATCATTAAAATTGTAATTGTGATTATAATATAATGTTTTAACCTGAAATAGTTTAATAAATATACGATTCACAATTATAAAAAATCACTGGCCAATAATGCAATATCCAAAAGTGTTGTATATTTCCGTATTCACCTAAAAGTATACTATTTCCCAATAAGATAATATAAAAATTAATGTCCAAAAATGATGTTAGTTGATTAATAATAAAACAATAATATTACTAAATATTATTTTTAATTAAAAACATGATAGTAGTGAATGGCTATTCATATAAAAATACATATTTTTAAATTGTTAAATATTAAATATTCATAATCCATAATAAAATATTAGTAAATACTTTATCTAGAACATATTATTTATAATAAAAAATGTATTTTATTTTTTATCAAATAATATTATACTCAATTTCATGACCTCAGAAAAAAATGTGGAGACAATTTTTTTTAGAAAATTATGATTGTCTTATTTATTATAAGTAAAATTATTGAGTTTCATTTTGATTAAAATATGATTTATTTTAATTTTACAAAAACATAACATTTTTGTCAATGATTTTTATACATTATAGTTCAAATTATATTATTTTGGTGTCATATTTAATATTTATATTGTATCAAAATATATGAATTTTTTTTATTTTTAGTTTGGTGTTGATTATGGAGAATTATATAAAACAATTTATTTTTAGAGAAATTATATTGTTAAATATTTTTTTATTATGGAGACAACTCTTGGCTTCACTAAGAATAATATTTTATCATCCTGTTATGTATTTATAAAAAAAACTTGATGATGCTGGATTTTGTAGGAATTTTAAAAATATGGATGACTCTAAATCAATTTTTGAAAGTGTGATTACATGATCATTAAAATGGGAAATACAATTTTTAACATGTTTATTTACAAAGAATAAATGAAATCAGTTATTTTTCACCCTAATGAGCCCATAGTGAGAGATCTCATAAGTGGGGTACAAATTGGAGAATTAAATTCATTCTAATATAAATCACCTAATACTAAAACACTCATTGGAATATATTTTTGGACCTTATTATTATTAAGGACACTTATATGTTCTTTATTCAAAAATGATATAAAATGTATATCACTTATTCTTTCTATTGATAAACATGATCAAATATTGTATGTCCCATACACACTGTGTTCTATCATGTGTAACATATGTAATGTATGAACACATCACATTATAATATTATATGGTTTCTTATACCATTATAATCCAAGTATTATACAAAAAGATAGCATGGTGCACCAAAATGCCCTGAAATCATCAATGAGTTGAGAGTTTAGGCTAGTGATTCCATTATGTGTGGTCACTCATCTTATAGTGATTTTAAGATGTTCTACAACCTCTCAATTGTATCTCCATTACCCCTACCTATTTTCTCATTTATTTATGATTTAATAAACATTTCATCTATAAAACACAAAAAGGAGCAATATTTGTTGATAAATTTAGTGTAGTTAGGTTCACATCTATTTCCACATGCTTATCCTTTACATACTAGTCTTGAACCTTACCATTACAAGAATTTATCCTTCTACGAGCAATCATGGAAACTAATCCATTAATATTTGACAATATATTTATAATGTACCAATGAATCCTTCAATATATTAATTATTCATCTTCCATAGTTCCATATATTTTAATGTTGTTATCTCTTGATTAAATTCTAAATCATTAAAACATTTGTCATCAAATCCTAGAATCAACTTATTTATCCATGATATTGTTTTTTTACTTCAATGAGATCTATATCTACCTAGTCTTTATAAAACATACATGTTTCTCCATTACGAGATCATTAATTAAAAAAATGATAGGAAAATTCAAATAATAATCACTTTAAAATCCATGTCTAATTCAACTATTTAATATCCATTATTTGTTTCAAAAAGGTATAATATTTTAATTTTGAAATGTTTTTAATTGATCACTTCATGGAGCCATAAGAAATCCTAATGTCTTTTTTATCATTATTTTTTCCCTTATGTAGTCAATACATATTTCATTTCAGTGATTCTAAAGATAGCCAATACTCTTGATATCAAATATTTCATGTATGTGGCCCTTGAGAACACAATCCCTAAAGCCATTAAAAACTCATTATGTCACTTATAAGGGATTATTAAGGATCATATCACTCCAAATCAATATAGTTTTATTTCTAGAAGATTTATTCATAATTTTTTATTCAATGTTTCAAGGAGTATTAACATAATGAAGTTGAGGGTGAAATATGATAATTTTTTCCTCCAGATTGATATTTATAATGATTTAGACACTCTAAAGTGTAATTGGGTACTCATTATCCTCAAGTGGTATATTTTTTCTAAAAAAAATTATGAATATGATAAGATGCATTAATTTATCTGACCATATGTCTATCATAATTAATTGGATCCCAATATGATATTTACAATGCACAAGAGGAGTTAGGCATGGAGACCCAATCTCATGGATCCTATTGGAGATTACTAAAGACTATGTCATAAGATTAATTATGAACATTATTATGCAGGTATCTTGAAGAAAATTACATCTTGAAGCATCATTTTCACCACTCCAAACATACTTTATGAAAATGATATCCTTATTTTTAGAAAATTGTTGATTGTATGTATTTCCTCTATTCTGATTCTTCTATATCATTAATAGCAATTTTTAGTAGGACCATCAGATTGGGGAAATATTTTATCATATTCATTGAAGTAGTTTTTTCTAGAAAATAACACTAGTTGGAAAATAAATTTGGGGTGGGGAAGGGATCACACCCCTTTCACTACCTTAATATACCCCTATATTGAGGGAGAGTGAAATATATATATTTCTCAATGGTCTTGGTACTAGAGTAATAATCCTTATGGAAAATGGAAATAGAAATTGGTGTACCATACTGGGAATGCATGCCTTTTCAACTGGGTTATTACATCATGTTTTCTCTATTTTTCAATTTATAGGTGGCCAAAATGACTCATTACGTGTTTGAAATATATGATGAAAAAATTTATTTAGATACTGTAAGTGAACGAATATATACAGATCATTTTTTCTTGTAAATATTTTCTTAATATCACTGAAATGGGAGGGCTCAGTATCAAATACCTAATAATTTTCAATAATGGATTGATTTGAAAGTGTACATTGAAGCTTATAACTAATGATGATGTTTCTTGTGTATTTTTAATAACCGGGTTTAGTGATAGGATGCTTGAGGGATTTTCTCACCACATTTGATTCTCATTTTCTCCTTCAATTAGGAATTATTTTAATTATATTATTGATCATACATAATTGTTGGATCGTAGGAGATCTGATCTTAATTGTTAGAATGCATACTATGTTTACTATCACCTTAAGGGAAGGATGGAAATCCCTCCAAGTAGGATGAAAGTTTTTTATCTTTCTGATTATGTCACAATACATAATGCATGATTTCCTTCCCATATAGGTGATCACATTGGTGAGAATAATGTATTCATGGATGTTGATATTTATGTGTGGAGCCTCGATGCACTGGGAAATTCACAGTCATGAAGTATACTATATTTGAAAGTGATATTTCCAATTGGATTCCATGAGGGCTTGTTTCTTTGAAGAGAAACATCATTCAACCTTAAAAACTCATCCTCGTATGAAGAATATAAAGGAACAAGATTCCAACACATGATCAAATGTGGTGGTTTGGTTAGTGCATTTCCTCATCATGTCTTATATTATTAGGGTGGGTGAAAGAATTCATCATTTGTTTATTTTACAATCATACACGTTCTCTATATAAAATTATGCACGGAGAATGATTAGACTAAAAAACCTCACAAGAATACTACTTGATGATTGGATTTCCCTGATTTTCAATGATGAACAGAGCAGGTAGGTGGAACACTAACTGCTGGGGGCCACTAAATATATTACTAATTATATATGGATATCTCAAACATTGAAATAGTTTTAGTAACATCAACCTTTTATCGATTATAGAATTATTTGTATTTAAGGATATGTTCACTCAACTACTATTGTGCATATTATAAGTATACAGAATAACATGATAGATCTTAATATTCATAAAAATTTGGTAGTTGTGTGTAAGCTGAGGATACCGCATGTTCTCAAGTAAGTGAGATAGATTTCTAGTATTGGATTGTGAATAAATGAAATCATTTATGGCACATCCTAAGGTATTCCAGGTCCATGGGGTTGTGGAGGTATTTTCCAAACCCATCATGAATTACAATGACTAAAAAATTGATTAGTCTCAAACAACTAGAAGAAAAACTATCATAGTATTTCCTTATTTATTTGATTTACTACACATTGTACCAACCATCCTAACATGTATTTTTTATATATTAATCATGTTAATTAACATATTATAACTCTACATTATGTCTTTTCCAAAGATATTACTATTGTAATATCATTTACCTACTTCTAGAATCTTTTAATCCTTCTCCAAATCTATATTATACCTGAATAGGCCCATTTGAAATAATTAATAATGATGTAATTATTGTATAAAATCAATTTTATCCAATAGTCTTGACAGTGATTATACAGTAAAAAATCTCATATCCATCCCAAAAATATTTCACAATTAGAAATTATGACACCCTCAATAAATAACTATATTTTTATCTTACACACAATTATTAATGGATATAAATCTATCACAGATAACTAACATGTTTTTGTTACAATATCATTACTAACATTCATTATTAATATTCCAAAAATCTAACAGCAATAGTAATCCTCAATTATCTTCTATCAATATTTCCCTTTATTTTAATTTGGAACACTTTCATGAATAAAAAAAATTATAAAGTAAATCATATTCCATATTCGATCTATGATGTTTCAAATTCTAATTCATATAGATTAAAGATATCAACTTCCCCCATGTTATATAAAATCCAATTAAAAACCTCCTAGAATTGTAAAAATTATAAATTCATTTAAATAATTTTTCTCTATATGAATGGTAAATATATCAATATATATTATCATAATCCCCTTTACATATTGATATAAATCAACACAAGCTCAAATATATAATACATATTTTTTGTTATTCTAAGAGTGTTTAAAAAATTATATAATAATGTTTAAAATGAAATATTCTCTATTGTTTATATTGATCTTATGGGAATCACTAACATATCATCTCATCCGCTATACACAAATTTATTACATCAATTTATAGTGGTCCAGATAATAATTACTTAAAAACATCATGGATGATTAGAATTTTAGCATAATCATGCCATATTTAACATAAATCCAAATTTTACATTACAGTTTGAACACTTATTGTCACATCATGAATGAAATTAAGTGAGTGATTTAAACAGTTTGGAAATAAACATAAATAAACTATATAACAAAAATGATTTGAGATACCTAGAATAATACATGCTATTAATGTATTAACACCAATGATTCCCATTTTACAAATTTATGTCTATAACATCCATAAATCATCTAAAAAAATTTATTACCATCAAATAATCCATATGATCTCTATCAAAACTTCAAAAATACAGTATAAAATAATCCATGATTAAAAAATTGTAGACATTAAAAAATATTTATTATTTTAAAATAGATTCCAAAAAACTAATCTTCCAATGTGTGTATATTATTAATCAATAGGGATACCATAATTAATATATTCTTATAAATACTCCACATGGATACATCATTTAAAATACTAGGCATAGAAAATAAATTCAATAATAGTGTCCTCTGTACATGGTTATTTAATTATTTAGAATAATATGATTGTATTATATGTTATATTTTATTAAAAAATCTTCACAAATACTATTTTATCTTTTCTTCATAAAGATGTATTATTCATTCATTAATAAATAATGTTGATGGATTCTTATAGGTTGTTAAGATCAATTTTTCTATTTTACATTGTTAATAATTAATAATTTATTTAACACCACTTATTGAACTCGTATAATTTTTCTTATGGTTTCATTAATATACCAAATTCAAATATTGAATACAAATTGGATCATTGGATCATTACACAAATCCGACCTCCATCTTTTCATATAGTTTCCCCATGGAATGAATATTTATAAAATATATAACACTTATAAAATAGTTGTAACATAAAATAAATAGGGTGTTGTGATATTCTAATTTCAACCGATTTAGGAATATAGTGACTCATTGGGGACATTTTCCATTACTTTATAATTTATTTTTCAATCTATATTGAGATTAAAAATAATTTAGTTAAAATTTTATGCCTCATAACTTTCTATTTGGATGATCTTCTATTCAAGGGCTAAGTCATAACAATTTATTTTATTAATAATATTATATCTAATGATCTCTATACATTTCACTAGCTCAGAATTTATTGCCAAAAATATATTTATATTTTTTTGTCCTTATAAGAATAAATAGTATTGAAAAAAATCATTCCTTGAGACAAATCATTCAAGTGATATATATATTTTATAGTAAAATGTGTTGTTATTTGACTTCTCTAACTCAAATTCTTGTATTATATAGTCCTTTTGTAGATTAACATATTAAGAACGACTCTTTAATATATTTTTTCATGGTTGTCTTATTAAACCATCCCATTAAATTTATTTCATAAATATTATAATTTTAATTGAATTAATATTGATTTTAAGGAATAATTTTGGTTGATGTTTTCCAAATATAAATACATTACCCATGAGTATAATGGATATAATTATTAGTGTAAAATAAATTACATTGTTTTAGTATTTGTTAAATCTAATTGGAAGGAAATCAATAAAATTATCTATAAGAAATATATTACTTTCATTAATCGAAAAATCTATAAATATTTCCATCCACTCCATAATAAAAGTATTGTTCTGCATACCTTATTCTATAACTCATACTTTTTTCCTATATCAAGATGTGACACATTTAATCATGTTTTAATTAATTCTAATATTATTACTTTTAAATGTAATTTACATTGGTCTCATTATCTATTTCATTAGAGGGGTTATATCATAGACATAATTGGGGTTTCCCACTGAACATGGCCATTGTGAAATAGTATTTCCATCATTATTATCCTATGATATAACATTTCTGTCATTAATTCACTATCACCCACTATAGGTAAATAAAGAAACAAATTTAAAAATATATATTATAATTGGAATACACAATATAGTGGACTACTCCACATTCATTTAAAAAAATATTTATTCAACTTAATTTTCATAGATATTTATAATATATTCCTCATGTTAGGCATTTGTATATTCCAAAAGTATCTTCCATTTAGAATTTTTATTATCCAATGCATGTGAATGCTCATCAACGGTGTCTCAATTTTTAAT
The DNA here is from genome assembly GCA_963277665.1 of Viscum album. Classification (NCBI taxonomy): domain Eukaryota; kingdom Viridiplantae; phylum Streptophyta; class Magnoliopsida; order Santalales; family Viscaceae; genus Viscum; species Viscum album. The sequence goes on along the minus strand of OY728129.1, from coordinate 578,693,342 downwards.
CATTCTTCTCATTAGATAATTTTAGTACCTATGTTTTATATTATCTTAATTTATTGTTTGATTATCTTAAACTGATTAATCCATTTGAGGTCAATTTTTATCCCAATTGTAATTTGCGTATACAATATCTTTTTAAAAGGTCATTCTTCATTGTAAATCTCATTAGGATTATACAAATTCAATGATATCTCTGTTAAAAAATCAAACTAAGAATAAATCATTTTAATTAGGAAAATTGTACCATTAAATTATTTTTTATTAAATATATTTAAATATTTTTACTCATTATTTAATCTTCACACCATATATTATTTGGACTCATTTTCTTCTCTCAAGTAAATGCTTCCTTTGAGTAGTACGAAAATAAGATCCACTTAGATGAGGGATACTAACACCATTTGACTTATATATATCTCATTATAATAATTTTTTTAAATGTAACAGTGGAAAATATTTGTTATATCTAATAATGAAATAGAATTAAATGTATTAAAAATATATAATTTTAATCAATAATAAATTTATTTTGAATGGTATCCGAATTATCCAACTAAATAACACTTGTTCTAAAACATAATATATTACATCGAAGACTATTTTACATTTACATATTCATTAGAAACATTACCTAATTTATTTCATTAATATATTACAAGGATATAGGAAAAAATAACTCCACGAACTTATAAAACCAATTCATAAAAAATAAATCTAATAGAAATTCGTTATTCATTAATACCACTCATTATTTTTATAAGTGTTTGGATGATAGAAATCATAAAAAACAATTTATAGAATGGTTGTCATTCCCTTAGTGTAAACAATAAGAAAAATAATATAAGACATTCAATCATACATGTATTTAATTTTTTATTCTATGAAATATCATAAATATTGAATAAATATTGTGATATATCATATAGATCCAAACATTTGTGGAATGATCATCGTAATAAGGCCATGACATGTCGCTGCAGTATTTATATAAATTTTTGATGTCATAGATCTTATATTTGATATTAAATAATTTTATTATCGTAAATTATGTAATGTATATAAATTATTTTATATATGTATTTTAAAATTTCTGAGTAACATGAAACTTCACTAACAGTGTGACACAAACATCTATATAGTAAATAATTAATTATCATCAAAAATCCTAATAAAAAATTGAAATTTGTTCACATTTTTTGTGTAAACCATTACCACTGGTTAAATCCCTTATAATATGTTTTTTAGGATATAGTATACTCATAGTGATACCATAGACTTAATAATGTGATTTATATCATATGAAGGACAGTAATTTTGAAAGTTATTGTTTTTTCCAAAAATATCCATGACCATTCCAAATACATGTTAATCAACAATATATTTATTTTACTTTATCAATACAATCATAAACCATTTATAACATTATGATTTTCCATATTAGTGAAAATAATTAGTCAAGAGTATACATTGTCATCTCTCAATATGTAAGAATATGATCAAAAAAATCATATCAAATTTAATCATTTTTAAGTCATATTACATTCTCATACATTGTTTTTATTATATAAATCTAATTACCATGTACCATATGTATTTAGAAAAACAATTCACAAGAAAATAAATATTATTTGAAAAAATAATACAATAGAAACATCAATATACAATTGGATGCTAAAAACATGTACCCAGAAAAAATATAAATCTAATATGTATAGACACATGCGAGATGATGATGATTCCATTATTGTATGTCACTTATAATAATATACCCAAAAATGATTAGTATAAAACAATTATTATGTGAAACTCAATGAACCCTAACACAACTTTTTATCACACACATGGGTCTAGGTAGATGCATATTAATTATTTTGATGATGTAAATAAATTTGATTCTTATAACCCATTTAATATATTATTAATCACTGTATAAAAAGATAAAATTTTTACATAAATTATCATAGGTACAAACTATAAATTTGTTTATACCATAGAGTATAAATGATAATAGAGAATCATAAATCCTTCCACAATTTCAATCTAATATATGCTTCCTTTAACTATGTTGAAATTTTAATAAAAATTCATATAGAGGGGATTCATTAAAATAATATATATTTTATTCTTATTATAATATTAATCCAAGCTAGTTCGATGTTTTATATAAAAATTATGATTTTAAATTTTTTGGATGTTATTATTGGGTGAGAATATATGAAATTTTTTCATCTAAATGTAATGGAGAATCTCTCCACTAGATATTTCAATATTTAAGGGTTATATAATTATGAATATTCTCATAAAAAAACTATTTTTCAAAATATCATCGTCATAGAAGAAAATAAAACAACGATCATAGATATAAGGCCTATGTTTTAGTTATTAAATGAATATTAGGAAAAAACATCTATATTTTTTTTTGAAAAAACCAAACAATCATTTGAAACTTGAGACTAATTTTTTCAATATTTTTTATCTTTTTTGTTTCTAGTATTTAATAGGTGACTGATTGATGCTAAATATAATCATTATACTCAATATTATGGGATTAAAAGCATTATATGAATATTTTATTTCATAGTTCATTTTCCTTATAGAATCAAGTATTCTCATAAAATCTGATCAAATGTCAATGGTCTGAAATAATCCGAATAGACCTAGTCATGATAATAAATACTGGGGATGAACTCGAAATAAAATTGAATATAACCTCCATAGATTAGTTTCATTTTTATTTATAGGTTTAATCCCATGAGTATATCCTTTTAAAAATATCACATTTTAATATCACATTCAACCCTATCATTGTGACCTACAATTAATGAATGGTTTTTTGAATGGAAATGTAGGGACTTGAATGATACTTCATGTTGGTCCAATTACATTTATTATTTGTATTTATAATCCAAAGGATTTCAAGGATTAATTTTTAAATGCAACTGATCAAAATATAATAAAATTTAATTACTAAATGTATTTTTATATTAATATAGTTGGAAATATATCCATCAAGAACCACCTCTATCCAGATGATAAAAAATTGATTTTCTAATAAAGGGTTTATCTCAGGAATTTTTCCCTTTGATATCCGTATTCAAAATCAAAATCATTTTATTTTAAAGACTATACCCAAGTATTTTCATAGAAAGACAAATTTATGGAATTCATTACATTTTCAATGGAGTTTATTTATTCCATATCATTTCCTATTAGATACATTAATGCTAATTTTAATGACATAAAAATCTTCCCACTTCATAATTCACAGAACCCCTATATTCTTTTTTAATTCAAAAAGTGAACATTGTTTTCAGTTGATTAAAATAATTATATCATTCATGAAAGGTATTATAGTGATCCCTAGAATTCCAATATATCCCGAAAATTAACCCTTTATGTTTGGTGACATTTATTTAAGAGATCTACAAAAATACACCAGATCGATGATAAAATGTGTATAAAATAGTTTTTTTACTTTCATAAACCCTCTTATATACATAATTAATGTGTGTTTTCCCCATTAAAAAGTGTAACTTATTATGAAAATAATATACTATATAACAATCCAAGTTAGAGAAATAAAACCCCTATAAGGTCCTAAAAATATTATTATATTCTACGTGATCATATTATTTCTCCATATTTACCATTATCAACACATTCCCATATTGGTTCAAGCTTCAAAATAAGATAAAATTCAAAAAATTAAAATATTTCAACTGAATATTGTCATATAAATCTTGTTTGTTACATTGATTATTTTTTTATACACAATAGTAATATATATCTAAGTTTTTATACTATATACATAATATAATTTTCTACTGTTCCTGATTATTGTGTTTTGATATGTTGTTATGTGTTCTATAACACTAGTTATTTCCAATTTTTAAAATTTATCTCTCTTCTGGGTATTTTTAAACTATGATTCGCATTGTCAAAGGGTCATATCAAAATAATGTTTATTTATAGATGAATATTATGATTTTCATTGATGTGTAATGGTATCTAGGAAAAATATATAATAAGATAGATTGGATATGAATTAATGTTGATGGAATCCACTAATAAGAAAAATACTGTAAATGTTATAGAGGTTGGGTATGTGATAATGGAAATGAAGATATTGAGTAAAACATGAAAGGATTTCTAGAATTGTTTAACAATGATTAATAATAACTACAAAGTTTAGGAATATCACCCACCCCTCCCATTAATGGTGGGTATAGATCATAAAACAATTAGATAAATATAAGATATTCTAGGTATTTGTAAATAGCTACATATCGACATCAAATTTTGAAAACAAAATCTCAAATAATTCAACATTCCATAATTATTACTGGGATCAATTTAATCCAATGACGATGAAATATATAGGAGGGTTATTTTGAAGTGGTGGATGTTCAAATTTGGTGTAGATAAGTATCCTATCAATAACTAATGACATCCTAAATTTTCCATCCCCTGTAAATTTTGATCACAAACAATCATAAAATACATTACATATTTTTAATAAATTTATTAATATAATTGTACAGAATCAATTATGTAGTATCTAGTTGAAAAATCATATTCCTATGATATATTCACTTTAAATCAAACAATATTCTGAACCATACCTAATTTTTACACTTGATCACATATTTTTAATTTAAGGTATTATTATTATCTCTTATTAATTAATTATTTTTGTGGTATATGTTGAATTCAATATGTCAATAATTCATGGAAGAGTATTCCTATCTATGATAAATCACATATTAAAGAAAATTAATATGGTTTAATTTTTAAATTTTCTTGGGATGAAAACATTTCAGACTTGGTGTAATATGTAAAGCCTAAAGATGAGCTTAAAAACAATAATTATATCATTACTAGATAATAAACTTATGGAAATTTTAAAAATAATTAAGAATAAAATTGAAATAAAATATTACTCATTTATTTATGATGTGTGTGTAGTTTAAAAAAATCTAAAGGAAAACATTCTAAAAAATTATTCATCTATTGTGAAACATTAATGATATTTCTCAATGTGTTCATAAATAATTCTGCACAACAATTTCCAATAGAATGGGTGTAATAACATTTAATTAATATTGATTAACATTAAGTGGATGAATAACACAAACTCATTCGTGTAATTAATAAATTAAAAGTTTTTATATATTAGCGATTCACTATTATAAGAATTTTTTTCCCGTACCAATTCAATCATAATTTAAAAATTAAAAATAATAACATGAAAATTGGAAACCATAAAGGAGTTTGAACCCATATATGAATAATTTAATAAAAAAAGTTGTAAGGTTCTGTTATACAAGGAACGTATACATCATATCCATTAGTAAATATGAGATCCCTCACAAAGCTATCCAAATTAAATGATGGATAGAGAAATTAACTATGCAAAAAATAAAAATATAATCTTGGATTGTGATGTGATATTTATGTTATGTTGAATATTTTAAAATGACTGAAAAACAATATATGATCATTTTACAATTCAATTTACTAATTAAATATTATAGGGATTATAATGGAATGAGTAAAACTAATTTCAGGATGTTTTTTGTTGATACAATCAATTTATAGTGGTTTGATTGGATCAATTTCAAACCATATTTATGTCTGTTATATTTCATTCACTAACCAGTGAATGTTGTTGGGAAAATTAAATGACACAACAATATTTCTGTTATCAATTACACATATCCTTATGGGTTTGTTTAAAAATTTATTTTCAACTTCATGGATGAATATTCAATTTAGTCAATGAATATTTAGGATTTAGTGATGAATTTTAATATGATTTTCTAGTGATTTGGGGAAAAAGTCCATCCAAAAAATTAATGTAACTTCCAATTTAATGTTAATGATTGTAAAATGGTCATCCATATTATAACAATGGATAAAATTTAAGAATATCTATTCATGATTATATTTAAAATATAAAATCAATATAAATCAATGCTTAGTAATGTATATATATATATATATGTATAATATTTTAAAATATAATGTCATAGTAGATATTTATATATAAAATTTAAATAGTTATCCATATTCACACCCAATTTTTTTAATGCATCTATATCATATAATTGATAACTAATTTTTGGAATATCATAAACTATTAAAAAATATTACAGTCGTCTAATAAAATTTATAACTCTTGAATATAGTTGAATGAGTACAGATCAAGTTTACATTGATTTTCTATAAGTTTCCTTTAATGTTGGGGAAAATACTACAGAAATGTTTTTTATCCTATATAGTATACTATTTGGAATATAATGATGAATTACTTAAACCTAATAATAATAAAGGAAGAAGTAAATTCATTGGTATTTTATTTTGATATGTTCAAGAAAAATATTTTCTTTTTTCTAGTGCTTTAGATCCATCCGATTTTATGGATTCAAATACTCTATCATGTATTAAAACGTGTGATATTCTAATCACATATTGAATTTATCAACAAAATAAATTATATTCTTACTTACGTAGAATAATTATTTCATAATTAGATTTAAAAGATCCCCATTCCAAGGATAACATAAATATTTTACTATAGTATTCATAAATATAATCCCTATAGACAAAATAAATCAATCTGATAAAACACATATAATGTTCTACTATCATATACTAGGATATTATATTCACTAATATTTCATCCCATTGATTTATTACATTGTGATATGTAATAATTAATGTTCTAAGGATATTTAAAATATTATAGGAATGATATTATTAATATGTCATTTTATATTTCTATTAGTGAGTGAGTGTGTCTGTGTATTAGTATATTGACATGGTAACATAATTTTTTTATATTTTTCTTCAATAATTTTAATTATTGAGGAAAAATATGACATATTAACTGTAGTGAAATACAATGAATATGGTGAATCCTAAAATGTATAAATAACATTGACAAGATAACATAGAATATTCCCCATTTTATTCAGGGAAGAACATATCATTGAGTATTTTACTAAGATAAATTATTTTGAGAAAAATTAATTTCCATGACACTAAATACAATTTCCATTTTTTAAAAAAACTTTTATGGTTGAGTGGGAAACTCACAACAACTCCATACAAAAATAATAAAAATAAAAAAATCACCAGCATGTACTCCAATAAATCCAAAATCAAAATCAAATTAAAAAGTAGTAATATAAAAAATAATGAATTGCTTCATGATATGTACTCTACATAAAATTTGATGATCCACCATGAAGTATTCAGAAATGGGTTTCCTAAGATTTTTCACATGCATAAACCTTTAGTTTGAATCCTTTTGAAGACATAGTTGTGTGAAATCACTTCATCCATAACGTTAAGATTCCCCCAAGGAGGGGTGTTAGAGTTATTCGGATTTAGGTTAACTTATGGATGTCATGCCAAAATTCCAAAACAAGATTTCTATGATGTAAAACTACAAACCTAGTCAAAATGATCTTGAATAGAAACCATTTAGTAACCCCCGAAAGGTTATCAAACTATGTGAGAAAATATCTTATTCACTGGTTATCCGATGTCTACCTTAGAAAAGCTAAGATGTCATGTCGTACCTTACATTCCAAACTTCAAGGAACATATGAGAGTTTCCCTAGTCCCAAAACAACCAAGATTGTCATATTCAGTGTGGAATATTCCTTGAATTTTTTACTTTCTTTCTTAATATTGAGTAGAACTATCATCATCAACCCCATCTATTTAACCTTATTCCCTTGAGAGATAGATAGATCCTTTAATCCTGAAATAGTAACCATAAAAGCTAGTGATGGGAAAACAGGACCAATACTCCCCCCCACTAGACACCTACCCTACATACACCTCAATGAATGGAATACCAAACTACTATTGCAAGGGGAACCACTAGCCAAGCCCCCATCACACCCCATCCAAAAAACCACTCTATGGATAGAGAGAAATTAATGAAACCTATGGGAATTCATTTACCTTCCCTAGATCACATTTATCAGTTCTAATGTTATAAAATGTCATAATATTGTTCAATGTAGAACATATGGGGATTGGGGTCATTGAGAGATGATCATGGACAGAGGAGGAACCCTAACCATGAATAGTTACGGTAGTCTAAATAGGACCATTATCTATTGAGTGAGATATTTCCACCATAACATCTTGATCTGGGTAATAACCTCTCTGAAGAGGACCACCTCATTGATTAGATTTGGATTTATGATACCCAGTGTAGAAGAAGATTAACTGAGACTGAAAAATTTCTCATAGGGGATTCAATTTTAGAATCCATCCTCATCATCTACCAATAGCCGGATTTGAAGAGGAATAATCCTTAAAAATCCATCTCAACCCATACCCTAGCTAACTAGGGATGTAACATGTGGGAAGTAATACTTTCATCAAGAAATAATTACCAGATCTATCCATCGATTCCCTTTAAGACATTAGGGTTTTATAAATGAAGTGGAAGATCCAAAAAATTGATCCATATGGTTGATCACTTTTAATCGTGATCCCTGATGATATATTAAGTCCACTAGAATAGGAATAAATGATGATTTTAATTTCTTATTGACTCACACGATTAAAATAGAATGATTTAACGGTTTTTATTAATCTTGTGATAATATAATAGTTATCAAGATTGAAATTCAATGTTTCATAATGTACATAAAAATATTACATGAGTGGTTATATTTTTTTTATTCATAAAATATATATAATGTCATGTTTATAAGTGATTTGGTCGATGTATAAAATGTTGCTATGAAATAAAAATATTATTAAAATAATCCAAATACACATTAATATTCAAATTATTTAAAATTTACATGTGTTGTCCTCATTACATTATTTGTGATGAATTATTTGAGTATCAATGGTAAATTTTAAATTGGATATCCCACTGTAGTATTTCACTAATTCTTATATACATCATGTTGTATTAGAGTGAACATAATAGTTTTAAATCATTATTGTGATTTTATTCGATTAAATCCGCAATAAGGGTCAAGATTCAATTCCAATAGTTGAGATCGATTGTGGATCATAGTTTATATATTGAATATCAGACGAAATATGAAGATATTTCATTAACTATAATATGATTGTTTTATTAATTAATTAACATTAATAATTTTTAATTAAATAACTAAAAATATGGAAATTATTATAAATCCAATGTTTGGTATTTAAATGAGTTTTAATGAGGTATTAAATAATATCCATTTATTTTTTTGGATTTATATATATATATATATGTGCATTTATAAAATATATATATATATATATATATATATATATTCAAGTTTTATGTTACATATAAATATAAAAATTAAATATAAATTCCTTGAGGGAGAATTTCTTTCACCACCTCTTTCTTTTAAAGCTCATTATATACCAATTTAAAATGGGTTTTGTGATTGATTTAAAAAGAAATTTCAAATGAGGTTGCAATATATAAAAATTTTAAATCCTTGGGAGCCATAACTAAGGGAGGACAGACCCACTTTCATTTTTCATATTTATATACAATATTTAAAGTAAATTATATATATATATATAAAATGTTATATAATTATTGTATAATATAGATAATATCCTAAAATAGTTAAAATTGTTTTAAAATTTTATCTTCATAGAATGACTATAAGAAGAATCAAAAGAATAATGTCAAATATTTTAAAATAATTTAATGATACTAAATATATATTTTACAACTCAGTGAATGAAAAAATTTAATTAAATTATGGGTGATTATAATATTTACAACCTATGTTTCTTAAGATTTATTTAAATTTTTAAATTTTATTATTATATGATGTTAATTTTTTATAATTACTTTTAAATTATTTTTGATGAATGGTTTTTATTCATCCATCAATAAATTTTTAAAAGTAAATGTTTTTATTTTTTTGTAAGAATATATATTCTCTCTTATCCAAGTTTACCTCATATGTGATTGAGTGTTCAATTATTAAGATGGATATTTACCATTTTTGTGGTTGTTGTTATAAAAAAATGTTAAATTTAAACATTGGAAAATTGTTGGAGATTATTGGGTATCGCAGCTTAACACCCTCTATAATCAAGGATAAATTATAGTAGAGACTCTGTTGCATTATTATTTTATGATAAACCAAATAATATAATAAAGACGATGATTATTTGTATTTATATATCATTTTAAATTTATTTATTTTATCTTATTCCACTATATTGTTGTAATAATATAAAATAATTTGTTGATAAAAATGGCCAAAATGTTTCACGAAATATTCTATGAGTATAATTAATTATTAATTTTTGGTTCAAATATAAGAAAATTAAAAAGTTTACCAAAAAATAGTTTTCATTCACCTATTTAATATCATACCTTAAAAGGAAAATAATTATTATATTAAATTAAATAAATCAATTGATTTTGAATATATGCTTATTTTGAATTGAAGTTTTATCCATAGTTGAGATAATTACCAAATCAAAAAGAAATATAATCATATTGATGGGTTTATATAACCCAATTTGAATTAAGTAAATTATTAATGTCTTGTTTCTTTTCTGTTTTTATGCATTTGTTGAGTATATATGTATATATATATAATAGTTAATAGTTAATTCCTCCTGTAAAAAAACAAATGAGCTAAAAGTTACTACAAATTGTATGAGTAAATCCTACTTAAATATATTTGATTTGGTTCATGTCCACAGTTGGTATTACATGAATTTAAATATATATTATTTATAATAGAATATCATAGTGATATTATATTTAAAATAATATAGTGTGGATAATTTGTTTTTTTATTTAATATAGTGGTTAATAATAAATTAAATATTGAAATATATTTATATTTTTATTCATAACAATGTAAAAAAATATTCTGAGTAGGATTTTTCTAAAATAATAATGAAATTAAAAAATTTAACATCACTATTATTTATTTTGGTTAATGATAATATCTTACCTAAAAAATTCTAGGATTTGTACAGGTTTTGGGAAAAAATGCAATGAGTTGAAAAAAAATATTTTGTATTGGAATCCACACTACTCTCTGAGCCTCTATTAAATACCATGACATAGAGAAATATTTCAATTGGGGACCTTTTGATGATGTAATAAATCATTAATTAATTATTTTATTATTTTTATGTCATGAGACACAAAAAAATCATGAATAAAATCATTCATACCCAAATATGAATCATCTTTGGGAGCATCCCTTTAATAGATCTATGTACGCGAGATAATAAATCATTTTTTATGACACTTCTGTTAGGGTGAACATTTGTCTATGGGTATTCCCTAGATGTTTCCCCTACACGCTCTTTCCAAAGGCATGAAACAATCATCACTTATTCAGTGATATTTCAGCCTTGTTTGAATTGGGATGATGGAATGTCGGGTCCTCCTCCCATGGATTACTCCTTAGAATTTTTTGCATGTTTTGAGTCTCCCTTAATAATTAAGATGTTGCTCGTGAAACTCTTCCAAGTTTCATATGATTTTGGATGCTGGTTAATTAAAATACTTCAAGTATGACATTCCACGGGGTATAGTCTAGGCGAAAACCTACAGTTAGGTGAGTAGTCATGTTGGGCATCTCCGGTGTGTCTGGGCACTGCAATACTGGTACACTTGGATTTTAATATTATTATAGGGCCTCTAGAGGGCATGGAATCCTGAGGCATTGCACATCGAGGAAGTGGAAGTGTATTCCATATGAAAGTCTCTAAAGTTTTTCTCAGAATCCCTTGTTTAATATAGGGTATGCATATGTTTAACATATAAAAACTATAGTTCAGACTAATCATAACAGTAATGGTATTAGATCAAATGGGTTCATCCCCTATAATGAACACCTAGGAGGTTTTATAGAAGGGTGGATCTAGACTCCCAATGGGGACAGATCCGAGGATTATTGTGTCCTGACAAAGGGGACAACATGGTTTACCATTGGATGAGATTTATCCTTTTGGATGCGTCTTACTTACCGTTTATAGAATACATGGGTCAAAACCCATGTAGTTTGAGATGGTGAATCATGGGATCGGTTTGTACACAATGGAAAACTACCTGAAGGCATGTTGGGAGTTGAGTGTGTTTTGAGGCCCATCACAAGAGGGACACTCTTGGTTGGATGGTTATGTATGATGTGGGGTTTTTTCATGGATAGATTCCAAAGGAAATGGTGTGATTGAACTGGGATGTGGTAGCCCATGTAAGAATCAATATGGTGATAGACGGTTGAACGAAGTGGATGGGGGAATGGGATGTAATCGATGTGATTATGATGGTGAGGTTTGGATAGAACCTCAGAGAGCATTCCTTCATATCCTCATGGTAGGGAATCAATGTTCATGTAGTCTGGTTGGGCGATGATTCAACTAAAGAGACATCTCTTGAGAATGGATGTGTTTATGGGACAAGAAGTATGCAAAGCCTCTAGGTTGGGTTATGACCTTCCTAAAAGAAAAATGTTCAAAGGAGTGACCATAATGTGATATGAGTGATGTGTTTGTACCTTAGGGTGGCTTCCTATGTACTTTTTCCAAAAGGAGAAAAGATCAAAGACTATGTAGTTTGGATAAGGGGGCAAAGTATCGGGGTGTACCAAAAGGATAGAAAACTGATGACATGTTGTGTCTTACGCATGATTAACATCCCATCTAAAGAGGGACACTCTTGGTTGGAGAATTATGGTTTGAGTGTGGGGATTAGAAATTGTTAGCTACCCGGAAACTAGTGTGATTCAACTAATGGGCAGACCACAGACGTGGGTCCAAAAAACAGGGACATCGATGTTTACCAGTGTTTAGGGTTGAACCTCAAGGTGGATTCCTATGTACCCTATATTGGATTAAGGGATCATAAACCATGTAGTTTGAAATCATACAGTTTAGTGTCATGTGGGATGAATGGGGTATATAGTTTAACGTCATGTAAGTCAAGTAGAGAACCAACATGAAATTATCATGATAGAGGGCTAATGGGCTTGAACCTCATAAGGGATTCCTGCATAGCTATCTTGGATAGGGGCAAGGATCAAAGTCCATGTAGTTATGTAGGATAGGGAATGCAGATTAGAGACTATGAGGACAAACGATAATTTCATGGATGATACTTACTAAAATCCCATGTGAGTCAATCTCTGTGTTAGAAATAAGAGACAACAAATCCTGACCATCACGTCATGAAAGGTTTATCTACGAGGAATGGAGAGGGGCTTAAGAATTATAAGAACCCCAAAGAGGATAATATGGCTTACTATGAGATGGAAGCCCAACTATAGGTCAAGATGTATAAGGATGATATGGCCACCATACATAGCACACACTTTCATGTTGTGTCAAGGCTAATTCAAAGACCGCCCATGGTGTGAATGGATGCAAAGCTCAGAGGGAGTGGGGGTGTAAGATGTTATTGGTTCTTATCCCATTTATGGTATTCTATGGAATTTTCACATATCTGGTGATCAAATTTTAAAATTGTGTGTCCGGGAATTGAGTTCTTTGTTGTCTAAAATTTGGCATCCTGGATGGTGAGGATTCACTCCTAAACCCTAGGACTTACATAACTAGAAAACATTAACCAATTGGGAAGAGAAATAACTAGCAATTACATATTAATATGGAGTTTTGGAGTGATCCACTTATGGGATCATGTTAGCATAGCTATGTGATGAAGTAATAGCTGTTATCATGCCATTGTGAAGAAGCATGAGGTAATGCAATGTAACATGAAGCACCACCCAAGGGATGTTAAAATCAATCTAACAAGCCTGTAGGGCTACACAAGAAAAGTATATGCAAGATAGTTCTGTTCCATATAAGAGGGGATTACACATGGTGGCTTAGGGGAAGGAAAACACATGGATCTCACAAGGGGGAACACACACAAGATTAAAGGATGGCGTGCAAGATGAGAGCTTGGGTGCAAGACTAGATGGTTGTAAGAAATTTGAGAGTTTGCGTGCAAGGGGAACTTTCCACAAAACATTTTCATTATAAAATGGAAGTCATGTGTGAAATACGAATCATTTTCACAAAACTACCTTCGCGTAATTAGAAATGGGCGAGGGTTAAGACCTAGTGGGACCACACAATGGAGGACTCCTAGGAGACCTATCGCGCATGATCATGTACATTAAGGTCATGTATTTCATGTGGTTGTGGAATTTTCATCTTTCATGTAGCAGATCAGTGATTATTATTCTGTAAATATCCCCTATAGTGTGGGTTTACAATTCTATTAATTGACAAAAAACATCAGTGATGGAACACAAGGAGGTCTGAATGCAAGGGGTTTTCTGATTCCACATGGCCTTAGAAGGTCGTCTTGCATGCGATTTCCAATCTGCCGCCCTTGATAAATTTCTTTCTCATTTCTGACATGGCTATTTTCTTGAATGGTTGTCATGGAAGAATACATTTTACATCTATTTGGGGGCACCTGATCTTACACATATTTTTTAATATTACACAAAGACATTAAATCATTTGTTCACCTCTCTTGGTAATCATGATATTATTCGATGATTAGAAATATTTTTATGGTTTTCTAAAAAATGACCATTCATGAACTTAACTAAAATTTGATGCCAACAACTTCCCCCTTAGAATCGGAGATGAAGTGGGACCTGAAGGTTAGATTTTGAGGGAAATACCAAAATGTAGAATGATTTACGATGTTGTGTAAATAAATTCTCATTCGGCGCCCAAACTACATCCACACACATGAAGTGTAATTCTAAACCAATAAATATGTGGGGGAAATGATCAATATTTAAAATTTATCATATGATAAGCAACTTCTCTCTCATGCATGAAAGATCTTCCTTTCTATGGGAGCTATATTATATTTGGTCTACATCATGCATGCAACATCATAATCTTTCGTGCTGCTGTCAGTTCATGGGTACACTCGACACAACCATATTTGTATTGAATCCTATGTACATATTGTGTGCGACGGATTTTTTATGGAACCGAAACCCCATTCCTTCATACAAACCCCTTTTTGAATTTTAGGACCAAACTAAAATGGATACTAAGTAGAAAAATTCTTGGAAGGAAGTTGCTACTGCTACACAGAGGACCCATATGATCATAAATAGTTATATTCTTAATGAAATAAGGATCATGTTTGATAATCATATATTTTTCAGCTTGCTGACGCACGCTCAAAAAGAATATGTTTTGAGTGACAGTCTACAGATATGGTAATCTGGTTTTATTGAGAAGGTATTGATGCCAGGATTCTTGACTGATACACCATGATCAATCGTAATAGTTTAGGATAGCCTTCCACAATTAAATATCTTGAGAAATGGTCACCCCTCCAAGGAAACATAGAACATGGCTATTTACATCATGAATCTGATGACTAAGACTATTTTAGAGAGCGATCCAACTGTCAAAGAATAAATAGATCATTATGTTTTCACATTTAAAAGACGCATTATAGATGAAACTAAAGGATGGAAGGAATGAGGCATCAGTTCCAGGGGAAATTTTATGAGTGAATGGGCATGGGAATACAAGGTATGGTAGATATACAATGAGTTTGGGGAGGAGCTTCAGCCAATTGGGATTTTTTGAAGCTGTGTGAACATCACAGTTTCATTTCTACCATCATTAAGACAACGTACATGATATGTTTTTTTAGTGGTCTCTCAACACATATACATTCCACCTCCACCAAGGGGAGGTATGTATTGGCTTGTGGATATCGATTTCATAAGGGAAATTCCTATGGAAGGTTACAAATATGATGAGTTTCTTAAAATAGATAATGATTTTGGGGATAAGACATGCACCCCCATTCATCCATGTCATTTGTTAGAGTTAGACAAGGAAATGATGATAATCAAGTACATCCTGAATGTATTGATTATCTGGGATGGTTCACACTATTCTTGATGTATGGAAAAGTAGTAAAAATGCATGGTGGATGGAAGTAGTGCCTGAACACATCATAGAGGGGGATGGTGGGGTCATAGTAGAATTTCGGGGAAGTAGGCGAATATCGATAATGAGGATTCATCATAAACAAAAGTTAGGTCCTCAATTTAAGATATTTTGTGTTTTGTACTATATTTGTGAGTGTGTGGATGATTCTAGTGAGGGAAACGATGATGGGAGTTCATCCAGGGATGTTATTGATGGTCTGATTCACGGTGTCATATAAAAAGGTTAATTTGTGGGTTCCCGTATTAGCCAGGTTGTATAGAATTTAGGGACACATCTTTTGAGGAAGTACACGGAGGACAATCTACTGACCATTCTAGATTCGTTATGGTTGGGTTGCTGAATAGTATGATGGGTATGACTTCCCGAATTCTATCTGCCCACCTAGTGAAGTTCTGTGACCATCCTTACTAAATATAGCGGGAAATATTCTATTGAAACTTAAAGAAAATGGGATCAAAATCAAGATTAGAAACCATTTGAACTTTAACTTTCATCTGTTTTGGACTCCAACGGGTAAGATGGAAGATGATGAGAGAGGCCCATTGGAGAAGAGGAAATACATATAAAGCATCAAGGGTGGTGTGAGGGTAACACAAAGCGATATAAAAATCTTCAGGGAAACCTACGTGCCAATAAGGTTTGGCAAGAAATTCAGCTGAATGTAGCCGATGAGAAAGAATACATTTGCAGGGGTTTGGGAAGAGAGACATCCTTGCATCCTTTGAAAAAATTGGATCATGTTCATGACTGTAGGTTTTGTTTATTTCAACACCATTCATCTAGCAATTTCAACCCCACTATATCAATAGAGTATACCAATAATTGGATATTAATGTACCAAATGGCGAGTATATGAAAACGCATTCAGAAAATCAAGCTGTCCAGTATGAGGTTGGGACAGTGAGGAAGCAGATGAGGTACTACTGGGGTGGGGGGACAAGTACCAAGCCTAGAAGTTTCAATGGTGGGGGATATAACATAATCCGTTGGAGAATCACAAGGTGTAAATCTTTCTCTGCTTTCTAAATATGGGTGGTCACATGGGTGGCCTCGTGGGCCATCTTGGGAAATCCCTTGGAAGCAATAAAGACATCACATAAATCTAACGACCGATGCCATTTTCCCATCTCTGTGGTCTTCCTAGAAGATGATGCGATAATCTATGTCCAATAAAGAGCTATGGAGGTCTCTGGTGTGCACCAGGATTGACTTGCTAGAAATAGGGATAATTCATGTAGCAGAGAGGGTGAACTTCCATCGCCACCATTCGTGCCTGATAGCCATGGATATTTTTCATTGCCGATAAGAGTGGTATGAAGAACCACATCAATTTGTGAATTATATACTTAGAAAAATGCATGAACTAGAAAATCTATCATCGGAGGATGACA
The DNA here is from genome assembly GCA_963277665.1 of Viscum album. NCBI lineage: Eukaryota > Viridiplantae > Streptophyta > Magnoliopsida > Santalales > Viscaceae > Viscum > Viscum album. Next base: position 578,675,979 of record OY728129.1, on the reverse strand, counting down.
GCTATGAGGAAGAAAAAGAAGAAGTGGATAAAGATGAGGAAATTTAATAAGTGGAATAAGAGTAATATAGAGAAGAATAAGAGGTAGAAGATTATGTTAGGGTGAAGTTCAGGGAGATGATAGACCCCACGAAATAGTCATTCACCAAGGAATCCCACATGAGAGCAGCGAAATAGTAGGCTCTAATGTTGAACTGACCAAACAACTCGGGTTGAGTCTAAATTCTTATCTCTACTAGGATTTCTATTTTCATAACTCAGATCTAGTAACCAAAATTTTCCCTTTTCAGAATCTCATCGATGATGATATCCAAGAAGCATCCCCTATAGAGGATTAAAATGTACTAATGGATGTGGAATAAAAACCTCAGGAATATGCATCTAGGACTGAGCAGGCCGCAAGACCAACCACAGTTGATGCGGTCGAGGGACCAGTCACGATCGAAGTGGTCAGGTATAAGCCAACCAAAGGAGTTGAAATTGAGAAATCATAGTGTCAAGATATTCCTGCCATTCAGAAGTATATAACACAAATCATTTAATTAAAAAGTGTTGAGTAGTATTCTATGGTGGTATCTTCTACAGTTACACAGGTGATGGAAACCATTGCGCTCGACTCTTCTAAGTTTCTACCTTTTTAGGCTCACATCATTTATTGATGAACTCATTTGACCAAGATATTAATTTCAAATTTAGTGATTTCATTGTTGGAGGGTCACAATACTATCGAGTATGGAACATCTGTGGGTGCTATACTAGTGATTATACAAGCTCTCGTAGAGTTAATTATTCATGCTAGTCTATCCTTAACACCCAGTGATAAAAAAGATGCAATCATGTGTGATTTTGCTCTAAGGGTTGAGCTCTAGGATTGCAGTGGTGAGGTAACTGAAGAAGAATGTGTCTTAGAAGAGGACCCTACCATTTTTCTCCTGGCTATTTTCCTTATTATTGGCCTAAATACCCTGAGTAGATGGATGAATCTAATCCAGATGTAGCTGAGGAGAGTCATACGAAGTGACAAAACATGTGTAAGTGCATCAAATGCTTCATCAGACTATCACATGAAGAGTGCCTAATCTGGATTGGGTCACATCATGTATGGATATAGTTTCTATTAGCATAAGGGGTGGATTCTCACCATCTTCATATAATAATCCATGATTATATGGATGGGAAGATCAAAGAGAGTATCTAATGATCAAATTTTTCATGGTGTCAGAATCAATAAGTGAATACCTAGAAGTTTTGTGAGGATTAGTAGGAAGTACGACACCTTGAAGATCAAGATAACTAAAGGGAATCAATTATCGCAAGCTGTTCTAAGCCCATTGAATAGTTGAGGGACTAGTTAGCAGATGACCTGGAGTGAACAATGTAGTCAGGTCAACAAATGATTGAGTTCCAAGATGAGTAAGAGTGAATGTATGCCAAAGATAATGATCTCCACTTTGCAGCTGCTGATGAAGAGAGTGGATTCAAGGAGTCGGAAGTATCTATGGAGGCTACGAGACAGAATTTGGAAGCACTGGAGCAATCCATCAAAAGGTCTATTCCAGAAGGGCCATGTTCTGAATGAACTAATAAACATATATCCCTCTTTGTTTTCTAGTCCTGGACTATGTGCATGGACACATTATTTGATTTCTTTCTTATTTTATTGATCCTCGATCATAACTGTGATGTTATTAGAGATCAATCCCAATGCTCACATAGGTCATATCCAATGTGAGAAATAATAGGATACAACATAATTGTTCACTTTGTGTATGAGAGTGTTGGCTAAACATTCAAATAATCACTATAGGAAAACAACCTTTTGCGGCAGGCTATTTGCGATGGGATTATTTCTTGTCGCAAATAGTCCAGTCCAGAGATTATTCACGACGGGAAGACCCCCCCCATCGTAACTAACTTGTTATTTACAATGAGTTTTTGTGGCCTGTCAAAATAGTAATGTGTGGTTTGCGCGCCAAACCGTGGGAAGGTTACTTGCAACCGGAGGAATATTCCCGTCACAAATAATTCGTCGCTCTGAGGTATTTGCAACGGGTCCAGTCGCAAATACCTGTTGGTGGTAAATGGGTTGTTGTGACGGGGACCCTCACAAATACCCTTTTAACCGCTGACAACAATTAATGCGGGCAAAGGAATTTGCGACGGGGCCCATCGCAAAGAATACCTTTTGCGACAGGATTACCGTCCCAAAAGGTCTCGTCGCAAGTAATCTAACCTAAATATACCCCATTCGTTTTTTCAAATCATTCTATCAATTCTTATTTTCTCTCTCTCTCTCAACCATATTTTTAGAGTGAAATTTTTTTTGAGTTAGTTTTTTTGACGAAAAAGTTTTGAAGCACTCTACATCAATAGAAGATGAAGTTTAAAGGTATTTATTTTTTATTTTATTTAATATTTATTTCATTTTTTGTGTTAATTTTATTTATTTTTGATTAGTTTTAATTTAATTAGATTTAAATTGTATTGTAAACAGTATTTATTTGTAATAATAAATTGAAATTATTAGTATTTTTTTAAGAAATACGAATAACTAGTAATAAATATAAATAATTAATAATAAATAGGAATAATTAGTAATAAATAGTGATACTTAATAATAGATAGAAATAATTAGTAATAAATAGGAATATTTAGTAAAAATTAAGAACACATATTTATAAATAGAAATAAATAGGAAAAATTAGCAATAAACAAAATTAATTAGAAATAAATAGGAATAATTAGAAATAAATATGAATAATTAGGAATAATTATAAAAAAATAGGAAAAAATAGGAAAAAATAGAAAAAAATATGAATAAATAGTAATAAATAGGAATAATTATTAATAAATATAAATAATTAGTAATAAATAGGACAAATTAATAATAAATATGAATAAATAATAATAAATACTAATAAATATGAATAAATACTAATAAATAAAAATAATTCGTAATAAATAGTAATAAATAGTAATAAATATTAATAATTAGCAATAAATTGGAATAATTAGTAATAAATAAGAATAATTGGTAATAAATAGAAATAATTAGTAATAAATATGAATAAATATAAATAATTAGGAATAATTATGAATAAATAGAACTAAATAGGTATAATTTGAAATAATTAGTAATAATTAGAAATAATTGGTAATAAATAAAAATAATTAGTAATAAATATGAATAATTAAAAATAAATAAGAATAATTAGAAAAAATAGAAAAAAATAGTAATAAATAACAACCAATAGCAATAAATAAAAATAAATAGAAATAAATTTTAATAAATAAAAATAAATAGAAATGAATTTCAATAAATAAAAATAAATATGAATAATTACTAATAAATAGGAATAATTATAAATAAATAGGAATAATTAATAATAAATAGGATGAAGTAGCATTAATTATGAATAATTAGCATTAATTTGGAATAATTAGCATTAATTAGGAATAATTAGCCTTAATTAGGAATAATTAGCATTAATTAGGAATAAGTAGCATTATTTAGGAATAATTAATAGTAAATAGGAATAATTGGTAGTAAATAAGCATAAATAAGAATAAATAGAAATAAATTGAACTAAATAAGAATAAATAGTAATAAATATGAATAAATAGTAGTAAATAAGAATAAAAAGTAACAAATAGGAATAATTAGAAATAAATAGGTATAATTAGTGATAAATAGAAATAAAGAATAATAAATAGTAATAAATAGGAATAACTAGTAATAAATAAGAATAAATAGTAATAAATAGCAATAAATAAGAATAATTATTAATAAATAGGATTAATTAGTAACAAATAAGAATAATTAGTAATCAACAGTAACAAATAGTAATAAATAGGAATAAATAGGAATAAATAGGAATAAATAGTAATAAATAGTAATAAATAGTAATAATTATGAATAATTAGTAATAAATAGAAATCATTAGTAATAACTAGGAATAATTAGTAGTAAATAAGAATAATTATTAATAAATAGTAATAAATAGTAATAATTAGGAAATAATTAGTAATAAATAGAAATAATTAGTAACTAATAAGAATAATTAGTAATAAATCGGAATAACTAGTAATAAATTGGAATAATTAGTAATAAATAGGAATAATTAGTAATAAATAGGAATAATTAGTAATTAATATGAATAATTAGTAATAAATAGGAATAATTAGTAATAATTATGAATAATTTGTATTAATTAAGAATAATTAGGAATAATTAGTAATAAATAGAAATAATTGGGAATAATTAGGATTAATTATGAATAAATAGAAATAATTAGCAATAAATAGTAATTATTAGGAATAATCAGTAATAATTAGGAATAATTAGGAATAATTAGTAATAAATAGAAATGATTAGAAATAAATATGAATAATTTGTAATAAATATAAATAAATAGAAATAAATAGAAATAAATAGTAATAAATAGTAATAAATACGAATAAATAGGAATAAATAGCAATATATAAGAATAAATAGAAATAAATAGTAATAAATAGCAATTAATAGGAATAAATACTAATAAATAAGAATAATTACTAATAAATATGAATAATTTCTAATAAATAGGAATAAATATGAATAAATAGAATTAATTAGCATTATTTAGAATAATTAGAATTAATTTGGAATAAATTGTATTAATTAGGAATAATTAGCATTAATTAAAAATAAATAGTAGTAAATATGAATAATTAGTAGTAAATAGGAATAATACTGAATAATTACTAATAAATAGGAATAAATAGTAATAAATAGTAATAAATAGTAATAAATAAGAATAAATAAGAATAAACAGGAACAAATAAGAATAAACAGCTATAAATCGGAATAAAAAGCAATAAATATGAATAAAGAGCAATAAATTAGAATAATTTCTAATAAATAGTAATAATTACTAATAAATAAGAATAATTACTGATAAATAAGAAGAAATAGCAATAAATAGGAATAATTAGGAATAATTTGTAGTAATTAGAAATAATTAGCAGTAATTAAGAATAATTAGAAGTAAATAGTAATAATTAGTTGTAAATAAGAATATTTTGTTATATTTAGTAATAAATAGAAATAATTAGTAAATAGGAATAAATAAGAATAAATATTAATTATTTTTATTTACTAATAATTATTATTATTTATGACTAATCATTCCTATTTACAAGTAATTATTCCTAATTGATGATAATTATCCTTAATTAGATATAAATAGGAATAAATAAGAATAATTAGTAATAAATATGAATAAATAGTAATAAATAGTAATAAAGAAGAATAAATAGTAATAAATAGTAATAAATAGTAATAAATAGTAATAAATAGTAGGAATAAATAAGAATAAAGAGCAATAAATAGCAATAAATAGGAATAAAAAGCAATAAATAAGAATAAATAGCAATAAATAGGAATATTTACTAATAAGTAGATATAATTAGTAATAAGTATGAATAATTACTAATAAATTAGAATAAATAGAAATAAATAAGAATAAATAGCAATATTTAAGAATATTTAGCAGTAATTAGGAATAATTAGCAGTAAATAGGAATAATTATTAGTAAATAGGATTAATTAGTAGAAAATAGAAATAATTATTAGTAAATAGGAATGATTAGTAGTAAATAGTAATAATTAGTAATAATTAGTAATAAGTAGGAATAATTAGTAATAAATAAGAATAATTAATAATAAATTCAATTAATTATTAATAAATAAGAATAATTAGAAGTAAATGGAAATGATTAAAATTAAATAAGGATAAATATGAGTAAACATGAGTAAATAAGATTAAATAAAAGTAATTAGTAGTTAATAGGAGTAATTAAAATTTAAAAAAACTAATTAAGAGTAAACAAGGGTAATTAGGAATTAACAGGAGAAATTCCGAATAAAGAGATCTAAATATGAATTAACAGTAGTAATTACGAATATTAAAGACTAAATAGAAATAAAAAGTAATAAATAGGAATAAATAGTAATAAATTCTAATTATTTGTAATAACATGGCACAATTTCCAGTAGATTGAAGACACTCCTTTTTCTTGATGAATCTTCTGATTTCAACTTTCACCGACTTAAAAAATGATGAAATGTATGCTTCTACGTATGCATATCCAATATTGTATTCACAATTTTGAATATTCATTCATAGGACCACATTTTTTTTAATGTTTTTAGATGGTGATAGTTGGAAGAAGATGATTCATCGACGAAAAGGGGGCACTTTTGTCCGATGGCTCATTTACTTGCATCTTTGTCGCACTGAAATCACAATGAAGAAACTACTCGGAGGTACGATTATACATTCTTATATACACGAGAATGTATAAGATTACGTACGATCACATTCTTCATTTTGATTTTAGTATTAGAAAGATACAAGTAAATGAGTCGTCGGACAAAAATAGTAGCCATCAATCCATGGTAAATTGTGTCGCCTAAATTAAATGGTAAATACTAAGAAGTAGTTGTAATTATTTATATTTTTTCAGCTTGTGTTTTTATAATTTAAAACTATTCAAAAATAGTGATGATTTATATTTTGAAGAAAAATATGAAATTAGGAAATTTACATCAGTCATTATTAGATGATCACTCTTGGATAAATCATCCGGAAATTTAAATGGTTCTATTTTAAATATTATATATATTGAAGGTGTTGAAGCTTTTTTATCATTTGCATAATCAAAACCAGAATATGTTTCAAAAGGCACAATTATGTGTCCTTGTAAAAAATGTTCTCTGAAAACATTTGACACATTTGATAAGGTTGGGGGACATCTCTTGCGGTTTGGTTTTCAAATAGATTATGTTTATTGGTATCAAAATAGTGGACGCATTTCTCGAAATGATATTAATAACATGATTCCAGATCCACCATGGTTTTATAATTTAGTACATGATGTCACAGTTCCATCGGTTCAAAAAACTGAAACTCAAGATGATAGTGATTTAACTCCTTAGTTGGCACTATTTGAATTTGATGAGTTTTTGAGGTCTACTGAGGATGCATTATATCCTAGTTACAAGATAAGAAAATTAGAAGCTGTTGAAAAATTGATGGCTATTAAATCAGATAATGATATGTCAAACAACTATTTTGATCAGATATTTTTTTTGGTTAAAACATTATTACCTGATGGAAATGTGTTTCCTGCAAATTAAAATGAGAGAAAGAGGTTGGTTCGTAATATGGGCCTTAATTATCGGAAGATACATGCGTGTTCAAATTATTGAATCTTATATTCTGGTGAAAATGAGTCAATGGATTGATGTACAACATGTGGAAAATCAAGGTATAAAAAAGCTCAACTGGGATGTCTGGATCAATTCCAGTAAAACAATTTAGATATTTCCACCTTACACCCTAGTTTCAGTTTTTATTTATGTCTCAGAACATAACATCAATGATTTCATTGCACAAAAACATGATTTTAACTGATAAAATATTGAATCATCCATCTAATGGTGATTCATGGAATCATTTTGACAATCTCAATCCGTCTTTCTCTTTAGAAGCCTGAAACATGCGATTGGGTCTTTCTACTGATGGTTTTTGTCTGTTTGGTTCTTATGGTAGTCCGAATTCATGTTGGTCTGCCTTTATAACTCTATACAGTTTACCTCCACGTATGTTTATGAAGGGGTCCTATATCTTTTTGACTCTATTAATCCTAGGAAATTTGAAAAAGAATATTCATGTTTATTTGTAGCCATTGATTGATCAGTTAAATGTATTATGGAGTGATGGTCTTAGTACACATGATGTTGATGTGAAACAAAATTTCATATTAAAAGCTACATTGATGTGAACGATTAGTGACTTTCTGGCATATGGCTTGTTATTTAGCTCGAGTACACATGGTCCGAAATTATGTCCTTGTTGTATGAAAGACAACAAATCATTTATGCTCATCAATAAGAAAAAACCTTGCTATTATGAATGTCACCGTAGATATCTTCCAACCGATCATCCTTTTCAGAGGAACAAATATTATTTTAGAAAAGATACAATTGAATTGGTTGAACCTCCAAAGATGGCCTTGGGTACAGAGTTAAAATTAGTGGTATTATCATTACCTCCTATCACATTTGTTCCAATAATAAACCAATAGAAATTGATGGGTTTGGGAAAGAACATATTTGGATAAAACGAATAATTTTTTTGGGATCTTCCATATTGGTCTGATTTGTTGGTCCGCCACATGTTGGATGTCATACATATTGAAATGAACTGTTTTGATAATTTATTTCCTATAGTTTTGGATACCCTAGGTAAGACCAATGATTTTTAAAAGGCATGATTAGATCTTGCCCAAATTTGCAGGCGACCATAACTTGAACTATTTGAAAATGTTAGATCTCAGAGGTTAATGAAGCAAAAAACAGCTTATACACCATCCAAAGAGAGTTTCTTATTATTTTTTTAGTGCATTGTAGATGTTAGACTTCTAGATGGTTGTGCTTCCAATTTGGGTAGATGTGTTAAGAATGGGTATATTACTGGAATAAAAATTCATGATTGTCATGTTATAATAGAAATAATTATTCCAATTGAATTTAGAGGTTTGTTGAATTCTATGATTTGGGATTCTATAATAGACAAATCATATTTTTTTGGGAGATTTTTGCAGCAATAACAAACTACTATGCTATAAGAAAACTGGAAGAATATGTTGTTGTAATTATATGTAAACTGGAAGAAATATTTCTATCGGCTTTCATTGACTCCATAGAACATCTGATATTAAATTTTCCACATGAAGATAAATGTGGAGGTCCCGTACAGTTTTGATGGATGTACCCATTCGAGATATGCATACAGAATTTGATGAAAAAGTATGAACCAAAACATCAGTTGATGGATAAATTACTGAATATTTTTTGCAAGATACAATTACCTTTTCCTACTATCATTATTTTGAATTTCAATATCCCTCAAAACATAATTGAATGGGACGAAATGAAGGGAATGTAAATGATGAAACGGAAAATCAATTATTAGTATTTAATCAGCCAAATCTCAGTTTCAGTGGAGTTTATGAACGATGGTTTTCAGATGATTAATATCACAAAGTTCATACATATGTGCTACTCAGCTGTGAAGAAATGACATCAATTGTGTTGTGAGTGCTTCTATCACTTATTCTATAATTTATATTGCAGTATGTAAACTTATTTTATTTTTAGGTTATATGATAATCATATCAAGAAAAAACTTCCACAAATTATAGCTACTGCTCTTGAAGAATGCAGACGAAAAAATTTCTCAATGTTTTCAAAAACTGGTAACATAAATTATTAATTGTTTAATATCAATTCCATTAATTATTTATCATATTGATAATTATTTTACAAATTTTCATGTGTTTTTAACATGCTATGAAAATTAATAAACTACGGTGTATATTGAGTAACCCACAATCCAAAATGGTTAAATGATATATTGCATATGTGGTGAATGGTTTTTGATTTCATAAACATGCATATGGGGAATCAAAAAAACAATGAACAGTGGAGTTTTCTTGAGAGGATCGCACCACAGAGAAACTGAAGTTGACTTTTATGCCATTCTGGATGAAATTATTGAGCTATTTTATCTAGGATAGAATTACATAATAATGTTTAAATATCGGTGGTTGGATACTGAGAGAGGCTTGCATGTTCATCAGACGCATGGAATCGTTGATATTAAATATAAAAGTCTTCATGCAGTAAATGAACCATTTTTGAGGGAAAAACAGGCACATATAATTTATTACACAAAGTACTATACTACTTTAAAAGACTTCAGTGATTGGTGGGGCATAATAAAAATGAAATCTCAAGAAAATCAGTTTAGTCAAACTAAATGTGGTTCTGCTAATGTGGAAGGAATTTAAATTTTTAAAGAGACAGTTCAAAATACATCTTCTTCACAACAATACTTGAATATCGATGATGACACTCCAAAATTAAGGATCGATGATGATGAAGATGTTAATGATTTAATAAATGAATTTTAAATGGCAAGAGATGATGAAATTGAAACTCATATGGATATTGATGATGCTAGGGAGGAAGATGAAGACATTTTCATGTACAAATATGGATATGAGGATGAAGATGGACATTAAAACATTTAAATTCTTGTTATAATCATAACTAATATACATATATATATTATTTATTTTCAACAATCTTTTAACAACAATCATTTTGTGTTTTAGATGGATCTTGAACTATTTCCTGAGTTACAGGAGGCTGATATACCATTGGATGAGGGGGAATGTGGAACATATTACCATCAACCTACTGACAGTTTAGTGGGTACGTAGAGGGGGTGCGGTCTTGCACGATTGATGATTCCTGAACCTATCCCCAAGAAACGTCCATACCTTGGTTTCAATCCACACACATAGAGGTATGGTAACCTGTATATTTTAGTTACCTTTCATTAATTTATTTTTATATATACTAATTTTTTGATTATTTATTTCTTTTTAATAGTTTTGTGCATGTAGCTATATGGAAGGGGAGCGCTATCTTGTGTAATTATTTTTCTCATCCATGGATCACATGGGAACAGATTCTCGTTGATGTGCGGCGTAACATGTTAGATCATTGGCTGGTACGTAAATAAAGAATATTTATTTTGAAATTTATTTTATTAATAACATGATATTATAAATTATTTGTAGGGATTATGGTATCCTATTGATGATAACATGCATGACGCTATCCACACGACACAACATGTGTCTATGCATGACTGTTTCCGTCAGTTTTTGTACAATTTGAGATGAACAACCATTAAGATAACAGGAGTGATAGAATTTGATGAGTCATGTAGAGCCCACTGACAAGAGTGAATTTCATATCACGTTTGGGATGGATTATGTTTACACTGGTTGGGTAGTGGATTTAAGAGGAGATATTCAGTGGGACGACAGAACCGGGGGAGAAAAGAGGCGACACATCGAGTAGGTACTTGTAAATTTAGTACGCATAGAGAGAAAATGGTAAGTATATTTTATAAATATTATATATAACTTTAAATATAAACTTTTTATTTTATATTTCTGTAGGCACTCAAGCATCCTGATGTTATGGAGTTCGACGTTTATTGAAGGATGTACAGTGATCCAACAACTAGAGAGATCAGATATGATCAACAACGTCAGATTGTGGTTAGTATTATTTTTTTAGTTTGAAAATTAACTGTATATAATATTTCAACCATTTTAACTTAAAATTTGAATTGAAGGATTCATATGAGGTAGCGACCTCTCAAACACAGGCTGTGAGTCAGAATGAAATGACTAATTAGACCAGGGCCCACCATTTCAATATGGATTCATGGATGCAGGTGACACAGTATGGCTTTAAGAAGGACTGATTAGTTGCTATCGGCAATTATTTGACTCCTGGTACATAATATAGTACTTCGGCGATGTCGGTGTCCATCTCGAGAGGAGCTCGTGGAGAGATATCATCTTCTACCTCACAGTATCACCAGCAGTTACAAACTAAGGCTGATCTTATAGATAGTTTGTAGAAGCATCATCAAAAGATGTGTCAGCGGCAGCAGAAGCTGCTACAACATTAGGAGGGGATGCGTTGATGGAAGCATCAGTTGCGGCAGCATCATCACGAGCAGATGGAGTACACGCACCGTCTAACTCATAGTTTAGGGATAGAGTTTTCTCCACCATCTCCTCCACCTCCTCCACCTCCTATAGAAGATGACCCCCTGGTGATTTGTTTTTTATGTTAAAAACATTTGAATTCATGATTTTTAATAATATGACCAATTTACAGTTTATGTCATTTATATTGGTGGAAATATTGAATATTTTTTTTAAATACTTTATTATTTATTTATACTATTAGATTTTTTAATATTTTTTTATTTTACTAATAACAATAATTTTTAAATAATTTTTATATTTTTTTGTAAATATTGAAAATTTTAATATTTTTTTAATTTTTTAATTTTTTTAATAAAGTTAATATAAATTTTTTATTAATCATAATTTTATTAAATATATTTTTGTAGTATTATATTTTTTTATGTTTGTTTCTTTTACTACTAATAATAATTTTTTTATTATTTTAATAATAAAAATATAATTTTTTCATTAATCATAATTTTTTAAATTTTTTTAATATAATTTTTTTTCATTAATAATAATTTTATTAATTTTTTTATTATGTTTAGTATTTGCGACGGGACCTTTTACAATGGTATCCCATCCCAAATAATCTAGATATAAATTTTTTTATTATTAGTATTTGTGATGGGATGGCGGTCCGTCGCAAATACTATTTGTGATGAACCCGTTGAAAAATGTTTCTATACATATATATTTAACATAATCGGACTGTTATTTGCGATGGGAAACTTACCCAACACAAAAGGTAGATCGAAATATAATTTATATAATCTGATGGTTATTTGTGACAAGAAACATTCCCATCACAAAAAATAATATTTGTGATGGGTTCTTCACAAAAAAATGTATTTGCGATGTCGTTTTCTACAACAGGATATTTGCGACAGTTCCCCACCACTAAAGCCAATTTACGATGGGATCCCGTCGCAAATAGCTCGTCGTAAATATCTATAATTCCAGTAGTGAATTGGGGTCTGAATAACCATCAAAAGATTATTTTGAAATAATAGAGGGGTCTTGACTGGATATAAGGAGCCTAAGAATAGCCAAAATGGTATTCTAAATATTCTCTAGTGCATGAGAGGGATGACTCAAGGGGTGTTCAAGTAAATCAAAACAAAGGGGGTTGAAGAGTATAAATTATGATACCAAAAACATGAAATTTGGTGAGGATGGGATGACAACATATGATTTCTATTGACCAGGTATAAAACATAGCATATTAATCACATTAGCCTGAAATTGGAAAAAAAGAATGAGGTAAAACCATTGATCTCTTTCGATAACATGGCGTCAAAATAGAACTGTCATTTGATGTCATCCAGGGAGTGTGCCTTAGATTATATGTGAGCCTTAAATCTGATCATCCAAATCATTAGGGGGTTCCTTCATATGTGAGAGGAGATATAGGTCTAATATAGGGGGAAATGTAAAGTGTGGTGATGGAATGATGGATTCTTCAAATAAATCACAACACAATTGTATCTATGCCACTATGAAAAAAGTAAATTTTTTGAGTGTATCGGTCTGAATCGAGATCAGAACTACTTCCTTGTGGGACCTCTCTACTGTGGACCTATTATGGCTTGCAGTTGTACATCATGTGGTATGGAAGATAAATATAGAGTTATTTCTAAAATGAGGTGTGGTGTGGTGTAGTTATTGAAAACCTGATGTGAATGAAGATAGAGTATTCCACCCCACACCACACACTTATGAAATAATTCATCTAACTCAAAGAATAATTGATGGACATTATGACAAATGATCATCATTTAAGGTCATAGAATATGGACTGTAAGGTGCAGAGAGGTGAGACGTAGTGCCATGGGGTAGATCCAAATTGGGTAGGATAGAAGAAATCCATATGAGATCACACCTTTCCAAGAAGAATGAACCAAGTCCCAAAACAAAGAGACGAACAAGGCTCACAAATCGGTACTAAGACCCGAAGGCAATGTTCCAAAGCATCGCTATATATCCCACTAGGGAGAAAATCATTCCATTATTAAATCCTAAACATGGATTTTCAAATGCTAATGCAACTCAATGTCATATGGCTGGGTAGTTATCATCACACAAAATTGATGAAAAAACATATTTCAACATCATAAGTTAATGATCTAAGAGAAATTTGATTACGATCATAGTGATTTGACCAAAATTTGAATATTCCAGAAGTGAAAACATGTAACTTGTTGCCACAAAGAAACCCAACGAGAATGGTGACATGATAGTCTAAACTGCACAAAAACTTTCCAAAAGAAAGCACATAGTTTAATTTCACGGTGTCTTATCTAAGGGACCAGAGATCCTAGTATAAGGTCATAGAGTTCAAGTTGAAAGGAAGTTTGGTTCTTCCATTCATCCATAAACCTTACATGAGTCCCTATTCTCATGTGATCCATTCTTATTTTGGGAATCAGGGGTGGATAATATCTTTTGAACACATGGAATAAACAAAAGGGGGAGAAGGTGTGGTGTTGAAGGTGACTCCACGATGTTGATCCCTTCTTCATTAATGTGTGTAGGTTCTTAGAGGAATAACACTAAGTGTGTAAAAAATACACCTGAATATGATGGAGTAGAGATGGATGTGAATCATGATACGATTATTTAAGGGATAATAGGGGTGGAAAAACAATGGAGGATAAATGTTTACCGTGTTTGAAACACAACATCCACATAATGTGACATGAATTTATAACAAAAAAATACAGTAAAACTCTAGCCAAATTCGCTACATGGTACCTATTTAAAAATTTAATTGGACATCCTCTGGGACATACACTTAATATGGTAGGAAATCTATAAGGTCTAGTATCTATATTGTTTGAGGTTCTTTTCAGATGTGAAAGATAATGGAATCAAAAATAAAAAGAGATTTGGAGTATGGAAACTGATGAAGGCATGTCCATGTAGAATCCAACAATTTATATCATATATCATAGTTCATATGAACATGTTTGTGAGGCATGAATAGGGTCAAGGGTTCTAGTTAGGCGCAGACGACTCAAGGAGGTTAGTGGAGGAAACGGAAAAAAATGTATTGATGATCTTAGGGCTGGACCCACAAACGAAATGTCTGGACCTGCCTACGTATCCCACATGTGTGATAATCAATTCACATGTAGTTCATGAAATTCCATGTAAATTAATGTTGTGTAGTAAAGACTATGGAATATAGGAATATCATAGTGGAATGTGTATGGAAAGGTAAAATAATCTGACTAGAATGAGGACACAAGTCTACAAACACCACACCATTCACAATTCCCTGCGAGAACTCAGTTTAAGATGTTGATAGTTAAAATATATGAACCTAGGATGGACCCAATAATGAAATTTTTTGTTATTACAACATATATCTTGAGTATGAGAATAGATGCATAAATCTTTCTTGAAAATTTCCTGATAGGATAAAACTTCTAGGGGAAATACAGTCATGCAGTTTTGGCCCATATACTTAAAGGAGAAACATTTGATGGAACCTGTTTGTTCTTTAGTGTGAGTGTATTTTTTTGGGATAAACCAAAGTAGGATGGATAATCTAAGCATTATTGTAGGAATCAAACCATATGTAGTCCTTGACTAATATTGTGGTGGATAGACTATGACAAAAAGGATGTCTCTTAAATTGCATACATCATAATGATGAACTATTACTCGTCGTGTGACCAAGATGATATTTTCAAAGTATAAAGTCATATGATAAGACTGGCTCATGCACTTTAACATCATTTGTAAAAGTGGTAAATGTATAATGTGTGTGTGTTGAGGTAACATAGTTTAATGTGATATGGTTTGGGTGAATACTGTTGATCAAGGTTCTAAAGTTAATGCGCACAGCATGATAAATCATGCCTGATGTGAATGAGGAGAAAATTCCATACAACACAGCATACAATCCCATAGGGGAACATCAGGAAAAGAGGATATAAAATATTGAGGGTCCTGTGGATAGAACCGAATATTAAATGTTCATGAATTCCTTTATATCCCATATGGATGAGAATCTATCCATATATAGTTCTTGAAATGTCATGTAATTTATCATCATGTAGTAAGGATATAAAGAAAAGATGGTAGAGAACTCTTTAGGGTGGTACATGGCACGGTTACTGAAAACCAAACATGAATGAAGAAAAAAGTTAACACCACACTACACACCCCTAGGAGATCATAGTACAAGTGTCTAGAAAGAAGATATGGTTTTTATAACCTAGTGTTAGACACAAGGAAAGAATGTCTTGGCCTTCCTACATATCCCATTAGGATGGAAATCATGCCACAAGTTGTATTGAAAACACTTTATAGTTTAATATCATGCGGTAAGGATGGGTAATTAAAGGAATTCTAGAAGGTGGGTAATATAGTGTTGTTGTTTAAAACCCAACGTGAATGGGAACTAAAGTCAACAACACACCATATTTAATCGTCGAAGAGAACTAAACTCGGGGGGGGGGGGGATTTGATGGTCTTGTCCTGAAGAAAAAATCTCTAGGTGTTCTTAATTACCCCATAAAAATATGAATCATGCAATACGTAGTTTTAAAAATATTTTGTAGTTTAACAACTCGAAAAACATAGGCGGAAAATCAAATTTTATAGTCATAGAGCTCAGACTGTAAATGACCAGTTTAATTTCATGTGCGTCGGATATATGGGCTAAAAAAGATGAGTCACCATACCTAAATTTTTTGTGATCAGGGGGATGACAAAATGTTTAAGGATAATTATTGACTAGGTTTTCAATGAAGTATCCATCTTGTGTCACATGGATTGGGAACAGAAAATTGAGCATCGACCATTGACCTTATTCAAAACACGATACTTGTTTAAGATTTTCATTCAATATCCTCCAAGACATTGGCCCAAAATGATAAGTGATCCACGGTGGCTTGAGACCAGGCCATTAAAGGGGTCCATTGGGATTTAAAAGGTGATGACGACCAAAATGACATGATGTTTGTACTATGGTGGTACTCATGCAGTTTAATATATTATGGTAAGGATGAGGGAGATCTTAATTTAGGGTCTTTGAACTTAGAACACGAGGTGTATTCACCATTAATAGTTTATCATCATGTCCTGATGAAAGAGATCTTATTCACAGGCCATATAGATAGAATAACTTAATTTTTAACATCTTCCCTGATGAGTATGGGTAGTTTAATGTCTGCCAAGAAGGGGATTCCCTTACCCGAAGTACTGCATGTGAAATTGGGCATTAGTGGGAGGGGTAATTGGCTCGCCATCCTTAGTGACCAGAGAGTATGCACCATTAGGGTAAACCTCATTTATGGCTTATGGTCCCTCCCAGTAGGGATCTAGCTTTATTGGATTCTTACTATGTATCAATGGAATTTTCAAGTCCAATACCATGTCACCTTTTAAGAAATAGCGTATGTAAACATTCTTTTTTAATTCCCATTCTATCTTGTTCAGATAGCTCTCTATATTTTTCATTTCATGAATCATGTTCTCATCAAGTTCTTCTAGTTTAGAAAGATGGATTTAGACTAATTTTTCAATTGCCTACTGATCATATATGGTTATGCGAAGTAAGGGTAACTAAATCTCATTGGGCAGGACTACCTATGTTTAGTACTCTAGGGAATATGGATTCACATGGTGGAACTACGATTCTTCTTATGGTAACACTAAATGCCTCAATTTAACCATTTGATTGTGCATGATAGAGAGAGGTATGATTAGAATAAATATTTTAATTCACGTACAATTTTTTCAAATAGACTACCCTATTGTTGGTGTCTTTATCAGTGAGAACAATGTGAAGGACTCCAAATTAGTGGATCACATTGGTTGTCATGATGTTAATTAAGGTATATGCCTTAAAATCCTTGGTGTATTTTTCTATTCCTAATTAGAAAACATATCTGTATCAGTTATGATAAACCTACATTGGAGGGATGTTTTTGGTGGGTATGGTCCCACAATATTGAGTTCCCAAAATAAAAAGGGCCAATAGTACATGGTATTATGTATAGGCTGTTGTTTTCATTTCACAAAATTTTCATGGATCTAACATGCATGATACCTCTTGGAAAACTCGATACAATCATAGAACATGGTGGGCCGAAAATACCCCAGTCTTTCTATCTGATGAGTGTGTTTCCTCCCTTTCTGATGAGACCTTCTAGAACCTGCATGAAATTCATACATAACCTGAGAAATGTTGAATACTTGAATGAAATGGATGACAATCCCACCATACCCATGTCTTAAAAGGATCTTCTCAAGATTGGGACCACTCTGGAGGGTGAACTGAACTGTGCACCGAAAAACATTATCACATTTGGCTCAGTCTATCAAGAGATTACTTTAATGGATGTACTTGAAAACGGGAGTTGTAGAATCCTAGGTATCCACCAATAATATAGAAGGGGACCCTGAGGTCCCGATGGTGGGGCATCGATGGTATGGTGTCTTATCTATAGGTTATCATCATTTCCAGGTGTGACAATAGTGATGAATCTTATATGCACCACATGGATAATAAATTCATCCAGGATAGGCTCTGTAAGAGATATAGAAAGGTTGAATAAGGAATCACCTCGACCATTATGTGATCAAGCGACATGCGTAACTTATGTCTGAGAAGGGTAGTATCCCTGTAACTGGTGGGTACACACTAACAAAGGTATGAGGTCTTGCTTCCAAATAAAATAGTCATTTATATCTTCTTGATGACCATATCAGAGTCCCCTTTCACATGAAAATGGTGAACATAAATCTCAAGGTCCATCTTGAGACCAGTGATGAGACCCTTATACTCTGCCTCATTGTTTATAAAACCTTATGACTACTAGAATGAATACAATAGGATAGATTGTATAGGTGTGATGAAGTGAATATCCATACCTAGTCTTTTGACTCGTGAGTCATTGAGTCACCTCTAAGTAGGTATTCGAGAAATGCCACCATTGTTTATTTTCAAACATGTAGATTATTGATCCACTTATAGGATTTATTCATCTAGAATGTTCTGATTCATAGATTATTCTGTGGGGGATGGTTGACCATTAAGAAAGTCATCTAATTCTTGTCCAATGGTAGCCTTATGGTGGACAAAAATGATGTCGAACTGTTTAAGGATGACTCCTCACCGAACTAGACAACCATTCTTCATGGGGAAGTTTAGAATTTACTTCATTAGATCCACTCGGGAAAATAGATATTTGTCAGGGTGACGCATGTAATATCACAATATCTACAACGTGAATACAAGTTCAAGGAAATTCTTATTGATTGAGGAATATATGGTCTCTACATTGAGGATCATGTGGCTAGGATATTATAAAATACTTTGCGTTCACCTATTATTCTTTTAGGAGAGAAGGGAAATAAGGGACCATTCAAGAGTAGACACATAAAGGACCAATGAATTTATAAAAATGAGAGGCATTAGAACCTAAGGATATAATGGGTAATGCTTAATTTTTCCAAAAGAAGGCTAACACTCTTTATCCCTCTCATAATTAGCAGCCTTTCATTCATGATTCAGTGAAAGGTATTATACATTCTTTCCAGATTTGTGATGAATTGGCTTATATAGGCTATGTGGACTTGGATGCCTTGGAGCTCCCAAATATTATTCAGAGGAGAAATATGACTAATGGACTTTATATTTTCCAGATCGATCTCAATGCCACTCTATTAGAAAATTAATACAAGAAAAATTTCATAGGTGAACCAAAAGGCACACTTCAAGGGGTTCATCTTCAGATGGTGGGAGAAGAGGATTCCAAACACTTTACCAATATCTTTAAGATTGTCCTAATGCTGGTATGATTTATCCAACAAGTAGTCCATGTAACATTACACCAATGCCTTGAATATCAACTTGAATATGTGGTGTATTTTACATAGATAGGTGTGACATACATTATTTATATAGAATGGAATTACCTGGTAGAAGAAACTACCTTATGGTGACATGAAGGTGGTAGACCCTTTATCTTTAAGGGCCATTTGGATTTGATTATACCTAGAATACCCATCCATGAAAGAGAGGTTCTGGAATGCAACAATGTAATGAATCAATAGTTTTATCATATTAATGGTAAAATCATACTTTAGACAGTAACATTTGGGATCCAGGAAGTCATTGAATACTCTTAACTGTCTATTCCTATTAATTATGGGCATGATTTTAGATAAACATCTGGGGGTACTATACCACCTTGATGATTTTTTCTTTGATGAGATTATCAACCTCAACCGTGACCATGTCACTATGATAATGGTGAGTATTTCTGGTAGGTTTTTTGAACCCAAAATGATTTTATGGAGACTAAGACAGTGTACAACAACATGATGATCTAGACCTGGAATTTAATCATTACACGAGAAAAGTACATCTTGATGATGCTTTAGGAAATACACATATATTTGTTAATATTATAAAAGAATAGCCGTGCTGATCAGGGTTGGTTTCAGATCCATCTCGATAATGAGGTATACATGTACCAATTCATCAACAAAAGTGTAGATTCTCTCTTCAAATTAAGGGGGAATCCTCCATATTCTCTTCTTCATCCAAGGTGAGATGATCATCAGAATGAGGTGACTCTTATGAGTCAAAAGACCATAATGGGACACTGGTTCCATCCGAAATGATAGTGGAAACCTTATCATGGGACTCTCACACTATTGAAACCATGGATGCAAAATATTTTGACCTAATAACATATACCCTTCGACCCAAGGGGCCACATTTGATAATGGAAACTAGTAGTGGCATATCGTGTTACGTGTTTTATCATAGGCTGATGAATCAAGAATATATGGCGTATTTCCATTTCCATGGGGCATACATCTTGATACCTTATTAGAGTAGGGGGCTCTAGGATTACTGGAGTCTAATTTGTGTAGGAACACAAGGTGATCTCAATGAACTCCTAAATCCTTGGTAATACTATAATGAAAAATTCATAACATAAAATGACATTACATTTCATTTGTACAATATATAATATGTTACACTAATAGATTCCTAAAGACAATATTAGTTTATTGTATATGGAAACTCAAATCACATTCTTCAGGCTTACTGGATGATCTTCAACACCTGCAATAAAGATCTTCCCCTTTAGTTTTCATACCTAAAACCTTTATTTATATCATATAGAAAGGAAAACATGAAAAAGGTGAGATCAAATTCTCGTTATGGATAAATATGAACAACATAATACAAAATGGAAACATAAGAATCTAAAAACATGAACAGAAATTTAGAATATTAAAATATTGAGTCATGAAATATGTCTTAGAAATTCATAAAGCCTAAATCCAAAATGAACCTGAACCATGATATAATAACATTAATATAAATCATTGAATTGTGGTAAGAAAATAAGCACATAATATGATTTCTATAGCATCCAAGGAATTTCTTCCAATACCATTATAGTGGAAAAGTCTATTACTAAACCGAG
Organism: Viscum album; assembly: GCA_963277665.1. NCBI lineage: Eukaryota > Viridiplantae > Streptophyta > Magnoliopsida > Santalales > Viscaceae > Viscum > Viscum album. The sequence continues at coordinate 578,654,849 of OY728129.1, read as the reverse complement.
TTTACTTTTTGTTCCAGTCAAGTATTGTTGAACTAGATTTACATTCTGTTCTAGACTTGTATTACTGAACCAGATTTACTTTTCATTCGAGTCTTTTCACTCTTGTGAGATATAAATCATTACCCAAGGCATTAGAGGGAGATATATGTCCCACCCATCTCATATTGAAATCATTCTTACATGTTCCACAAAAACATAAATCATTCTTCATAGCATAACCCATGAAATAAAATGGTTTTATTAAACATAATTCCATCACAATGCATAAAATTTCATTCCATCATTAACAAAATCAAGTAATAGTAATAATAGGGTTAGAAACAGAACCCAATTTAAAGTTTCATGTTATATTAGATGTAATTTTGATAAAAACACGTGAAATTTATTCATTTGGATTATATTGATTGTACATCAAAACAATATCTTTTCTCAAAATGCTGTGGAATTTTAAAATAAAATAATTTATTGTAAAACAAACAATAAATATTGTAGTGGAAGATTAATGGAACTAAGGAATTATTATGACATTAAAAATTGTTCATTTCGTATATGTTAAAAAACATTCTCCTCATACATTTCTAGGAATAGTAAAAAATTACCTTATATCGAATAACTATAAAAATATTCCTTCCAAAAAATTGTATACAAGTATACCAATGGGTAAAATTGAAATTAAAAAATTGTATAAGAATAGAAATAAAATTATATGTTTTTTAATCATGTATGTCAATGATAAATATAACCCTGCAAAAACATATGAATAAATAATCTAAGATAATAATGAGATTGTAAAATTATTCCTTACCATAGGTCTGATATGCTTTATATGTATTAAATCCTTATGTATAATGATTTAAATAATGTGATTAAATTATTATAGAGTCATATTAATTTTTATTATATCATATATTATCATATTATCATCCATTTTTTAGTAACATTTCATCATCACCTGTTATTCAGATATGAACTACATTATGATCTTTTGCATGTTTTGTCAGATACGTTTATGTTCCAATTCATAGGTTATAGTTATATCATTTGAATAATGATTTTAGTACAATATATATCATATTTATTAATTCCATTTATTTTTTAATCATGGTTTAATGAATATCATGTAGAATGAATTTAATCACATAATGGAGATGGTAGACCATACGTACGCACGAGCGACATTATCATGTACTTAATGGTTAAATTATATATAATTTGATGGTATGTTAACTATTAAAAAAAAATTATATTCATTATTTACATCCATTATACTCATATTTATATTCATCCAATCAATGTATTTTTGAATAGAAAATTACACCACGACGTGGATATGGTATGCTATACGTATACACAAATGGTGATATTATTATTCATCGAATGGATAAAAGGATTTATATAGTTGTCCCATAAAAATAATAAAATATAAGAATATAGAAGATACTAGATATATTTCATTAGTATGTTAACAACATAATAAAAGAGAGTAGAAGAAGAAAATAATTTTGAATGAGGTGATAAAGCAATTACCACTTTATCGAGTATCTCTTATTTATTTTCACAAATGGTCTTCCTAAGAAGGATTTCAACCCAAAATGTGGTTTATAAGATGAATTGAAGGAAGTAGGGAGGATATTTGGGTAGGTTTTGGACGTTCCAATGGGATTTTTAGGTGTGAATAAAAGAAATGGAGAAGTTCCCTTTTATATGAGAGGTGATGGGCACTTTAGGAACATTTTGAAATATTTATTTATTATAAATTTATTTTCAGTTTCTAACAGATCCAATGCATATTATTTGATTGAAAAGATGAGGATAGGTCTAAATCCTCTCATCCAATAGGTTTTATAAAACATTAGGCCACAAAAGTAGCCTTATCTTTTAGCTTTAACCATTAGTTAAAAATATTAACTCTTACAATGTCTTCTTATATTTTAGCAATATATTGTTATTATAGTTACTAAAAAATGTCAAGGGAAATAACATTGGATTATTAATGAAATTTTTATAATTATATAATTCAGTTGGTTGAATATAATATTTTCAGGTCAATTATATAATTTATCACAAAAGTATTTGTTTTAAAAACACATTTATGACAATTATGACACTATTTAGAAATTGACTTTTGTTAAAGACCTTAAACATGATTCCATTGAACCAAAAACATTAAATAAAATATAATATCTCATATTAATCTATAAAATTATTCTATAGCATAAAAAAGTTATATTACATTAATTATAATATTTTTAATCATAATTATTTGAAAATTTTATTAATAAGGTAATCATTACATCATCAATATTTCATAAATAAATTTATTTATATAATGTCTAAAAATTATAAATAAAATACCATGATGTAAATATTATTTTTAGATTTATAATTACTATTTAAAATCTATGTTATCATTTATAGAAACCAAATAATATATTTTAGTAAAAATATGCATGTTAATGTTATATTTCTCTTTACTTTAAATTAAATATTATAACACGTCATTTTCAGACCCATGTGCTCCTCAAATGAAAGAATTTAGGCCTAAAGAATTTTTTGGTCACCCAAGACTCATTCAATTGTATTAATACACATGTTAGGGTAGTTTTATATTATTATAATATTAATTTTTACCCTTATATACCTAATTTACCATTTAACCATGGTAAATAAAAATAATTAGAAAAAGTTATTAGTCATAATATCCCAAAAATAGAAATATTTATGTAATTTGGAAATTATGATTAAAAATATGGATTCTATTTTTCTAAATTCAAAACACAGAATTGGTTGAAAATAAATTAAATTAATTCCTGTTGTCAAAACCAGCAAACATGTTTTTATGAAATAAAAACTATCAAAAGATTTACATGTGTTTATATCAAATTTAAAGGTAAATTTACATCCAATGACCAAAATTGTATTAAATGATAAAAACTGAATCCAATTAGAATTTAAAACCAATTAAAATTATAATCTAACTATATAAATAAATTAGATGAAATGGCATTATTGAATTAAAATTCAGTATTTGTCACTACTCATTAAAGTATGAATTTTATCATAAAAATACCAAGAAATAAAAAAATGTATATTTTGATGTCCATAAAAAAATAAGTTTATTTTGTCAAATAGAATATATAAAAGTTCTAAAAACTAAATTTAAAAATGGTGCACCATCAAAATGCAGCAAAATAGTATTTTTTGAAAAATACATCTTTTATCCAAAACATTGAATTTTTTATATCATTCCTAGAAAATACATAATATGAATTCTAATGTTATATTTATTTCAAAATGTGGTTAATAATATTCATAATGGATTTTTTATATCCATTTAATAATAATATTTTATTAATATATCAGGGTATGGTGAAACTCAGTATTATGTACAATGCAAGCTGTCAATGAAGGTCTCTCTTACATGTAACACAAACCAAGAGAGTATTCTGTGCAGTTAAATTTTCCTTGGTGGTACATATAACATAATATAAACAGAATTATTTTATAAATTGATAAAAATCTATTGTCACTGTTCTAGGTATTGTACACTAACTCAACGTTTCGTGTAACATATGAAAAGTAAGCTTAGTGTGAAAGGAATGATTGAATTAGTGAATTTTATGATATAAATAAAAAATTTAATTTATTCAAAAAATATGGTCCATAAAAACTCAAGGTGTTACATTATATACCCCTTAAAATTAATTTCAATTGAGAAATTCATCAAGGTTATAAAAGTTTTACAACCTGAATATTTCATTCATGGAAACACAAATCATAAAAATAATACTAAAACATAATATTAAAAAAGGAATGTTATAAACATAACAGTTACCCAAAGTAACACATCACTGGGATTACACATAGAAGAATATATATGGGAAATGAAAAAATTGATATGAAAGAAAAATCTAACTATCATTTTCAGATGGATAGTGATATAGAACAAGGTTTGGATGATGTTAATAACTATAAACCCACAAATTAGTGATGATTTACGGGACCATCCGATTCATCAGATTAGAACGTACTAAGATAACATTTTTTTTCAAGACCCTTTCCTTATATTTGATGAATTTTTATTGATAGTAAATACATAAATTATTTTGGTACTATCTCATAGTTCATCATTCCATAAAACATTTCCACTTCATCTCATATTTAATGAAATGAAGTTGAACTTCCTATTCTTGAAGTATTAGTAGATCATGTGATTGAATAATAGGTCATTCCATCTATGAGAACAAAAAGGATAGAATAGGTTATAAAATATGCATATGTCCACATAGAGTGAGATAATACATTATTCCAATAATCTTCAGCTACAATATATCTTATACTATATATAAATGGATAACATTACAATCCATCCAGAAACTAAATATATGATAATATTGAAAGAGGTGAACTAAATTGACTTAACATTAGTCTCTCATATCGCAATAGATAGTTATTGGTTGTAACATTACAAACATGTTAATAACTTTCATTATTATATTATAACATGAACATAATAATAATTACTATTGAACATTAGTGAAAACATGTATTTTGTTAAAATTAACTCTTTCTACCAACCAAAAATACTAAAAATTATATATTTTTAAACAGTGATATCACTTTTTACATACATAATTAATTAAGTAATTAATACTATAAAACATGTTGTTATGTATTTATCAAATTATTATGCACATATCATGTATTTTCCAAAAATATATTAATAAATTTTAATGGCTACCAACATCATTCTACCTGTACTTCCAAATACAAAATGACAAAAATTGTGTAACAGTACATAAATGTTTCATTATTCTATAATTCCATGAAATCACTTATAAAACATTATTCTTGATAATTATGTAATAAATATACTATGTTTTTAAACCATCTTACACCATTGATTGAGATTCATCATTTATTCATTGACACTTCTTTCATATCATATATCATTTGTAGCCTCTTCATCATCATCAACATTAATACTACCCATATGACCATGCTAATTCTGTTAATTAGATTTTTTGTTAGGGAGTTGATTTTAATAATTCTCGTACATTCTATATTTAAAAAATTTAAATATCAATGATGTCTTAGAAATACCATTATCCTTGTCCATTTTTAACTAAACCTCTTCCATTGAAATTAATGACATTGTGTCCTTATTTTCCATACTAAAATCATCTTTCAATTACTTTAAAACATTCTACTTGATTCCTCTTCCCACATGATATACATGATGAAATTTTAACTTTATTTCCACTATGATCACCATGAAAATCTACCTTTATCTTGTTATATTAGTTTGTAAACTCATCAAATTTTACATTATCGATCATATTATGAGATTTCTGATTAGGAATAAAAACGATGCATCGACTTTGAAATCACATTTAATTAGGTTTATCATGAATAATATCATTCCATTGTCATTCATATTCTCTATTAACATGTCTCTTCATTTCTGCATCCTTTTATTAAAACCCTAAAATGAATGGTGAGAGATGAAAAAATCATACTATTAAAACAATATAATCAAGGGGTATTACATTGAATCTATAACATCATAGGTTTACTAAAGTGTTATTCATTATTGTTACCATATTTATAAGACTATAACCTATAGTTAGTCTCACCCTTAGGGACATCCATATATATAAATTAGAAATAACTATTGGGACATCACAAATATTTTCACATCATAGTTTCCAAATCTAAACTAAACCTTTCTCTGATACAATCTCTAACAACCAAAGTTTGTATTACAAGAACATAACATTTATTTTACAAAATACATAATACATTAAGAAAATAAACACCCAATGAATGTATTATTTTATAGTCTTTGGAAACTCATAACACATGCGTCTAGTATTTTGGAAGATCTTAAAAATATCCCATAAAAATTATCCCCCGTTACTTTAACTAAAAAAATCATTATTTACATCACGGAGAAAAGAAAAAATAAAAAGTGTGAGATGAGCTACTCATTAAGGGTAAACATGAAAAAAAATTAAACAAAGCATAAATATAAGAATGTAAACACTTGAACATAACATTGAATATCAAAATCATGATTCATGAATGAAATCATGGATGTTCATAACACATAAATCATAAATGAAAATGAACAATGATAAAATAACATTGACATAAAACATGGAATTATGGAATGAAAATAATAACAAAATATTATTTTCATATTACCCAAGGAATTCCTTCCAAGACCCTCACAGTTGAAAAAGTATATTACTGAACTGGGGTTACTTGTTGTTCCATTCATGTATTACTGAACTAGATTTACATTCCCTCCCAACCCTGTATTACTGATCTGAATAAACTATTCATTATAGTGATGTATATTTCAGATGATATAAATATTTACCCAATGAATTATAAGGATATATAGGTCTCACCTATATCATAATTAAATCATTCTTACATGATCTAAAAAAAAAACCATTCATCATTGCATAACCCATGAAATAAATTGGGTTTCTTAAACATCATTCTATCATAATTCTTTAAATATCATTCTATAATTATCCCAATAAAATAATAGTAATTATATGGGTTGAAACAAAACCCAATTTAAAGAGTATTAGATGGTAAATAATTTTGATAAAACACATTAACATAATTCTTGAGTATAATATCCTTTATTCATCAAAAAGTATTTCGTTTTTCAAAATGTCCCAGAATTTTGAAATAAAATAGTTTATATGAAAATAAACTTGAAATTTTGTAGAGGAAACTTCATGTAACATTTGATTTATGAAGATGTAAAAAATTGTTCATGATGTATAGGTTAAAAAAATTTACTCCTCAAGCTTTTCCAAGAGAAGTCAACAAAATAATGTATATTTAATAATGAAAGAAAAATTCCTTCCTTAGAATTTAATGAAAATTTAAAATGTGTAAAATTCACATTAAAAAATTATATAAGAATATAAATAATAATATATATTTATGAAACATGGAAGTTAATTATAAACAACAACAATAAATATTTGTGAATAAACAATCTTGAATAATAATGAGATAAAAAAATTATCCCTTACCTTAGGTACTATATACTTTTTACTTATCATAATATCCATTATAATGATTTAAATAATGTTATTTCCTAATTACACAATCATTATCCTTTTTATTATATCATATATTATCATATTGTCACCCATTTTATATTAAAATTTCATTTCCACCTATTATTCAAATATTAACTGCTTTATGTTCTTATGCATGTTTTGTCACATATGTTCATGTTCCAATTCTTAGTTTATATTTATATAATTTAAATAATGATATTATTATAATATATATCATATTTATTTTTCCATTAATGTATATAATCATTGTTTAATGATGATCTTGTAGAATGAATCTCATAGAATCCTGGAGACGGTAGGCAGTACATATGCATTTGTGATGATATCCATCACTTAATGGTTAAATGGTATGATATTGGATGGTATATTAATTATAAAAAATAATTATCATTTTATATTTATTATTTACATACATTATAATAATAATTATACCAATACAAATAATGTATTGTCAAATAAAAAATTACACTAAAACGTGTATATGGTAAGTCGTACGTACGCACAAAAGGTAATATTGTTATTGGTAGAATTGATAAAAGGATGTATATGTTTTTTACATAGTAATAACAACATCTCATAATTTACAATATATTTTATTTATTACTTAATTATGGGACTAAAATATTGAGAAAGTGTAGAATAAGGGAAGAATTTTCAAAGATGTTGTAACACCCCGAGCTTCTATGATACGCTTCTCATTCAATAATGCAATAGCTTGCATTGTACGCAACTTCGAGTTCTAACACACCGCAACTAATCAAAGTAGCCATTATGAATAGTAATACCCACTTTTTAAAATTATAGTAATGTTATATTTCAAAATGGACTTCATTTTTGTATTCGTAATATCGAAATTATCCTAAGTTAATTTTTTTGTAATTTTCTGAGAACTTCCATTTTTTATGAATAGTGATAAATCCTTAAAAACAACTTTTTTAATCAAAATAATTTACAGTGATAAATTATACTATTTAGTGGTTTTAAAGTATAATTAGAATATATTTTTACCATTTTATCCAATGGTGTTCATTAGAATTAATTTAATATTGAAATTGGACATAAACAATTGCCAATCTCTTGATATAAATTGTTTCTTAAAAACACGCTATTTGGCGTGACAACGAAAATTAATTATAAAATTAATTAATGCAACTTATATGTTTGGAATTTTATAAAATAGACATCATTTTTGAATTCAGAATATCAATTATATCTTAGGGTGAAATTTTGGCATTGTTCTGAAAAACTTCAATTTTTGATGAATAGTGAAACCACTAAGTGGTAGTTAAATAACTAATTTTTCGTTTAAATGAAATATTACCACTTCTGTGGTTTGATTTTCAAAAATCCGACATACATGGTTGTCCTTAAGAAGTAAAATGTGGTTCAATGAGATTAAAATAATTTTTGGTGAATAGTAACTTTTAAGTTCTTAATCGCGATTAAAGGTAATTAGTGTAGTTTAAGGTAAAAATAATGTTTTAATAATATGAGATGAGCTTGACACATGTACTACCCTTATTGGATGTGCCATGGCCGACCAAGACAACCCATGGGTAAACTTGGGGACCCCATGGATCCACTTTAGTTAGAAAATGACATAAATACCTTTTATTTAATGTTAAAGTAAAAAATGACACAAACATGAAATGTTTTACTAAAAAAATTTTTACATGGGGTTATACAAGTCATATTTTTGACTATAAATATTAATTGGAAAGATAAAAAGATTTCCGACATCATAGTATTTTTTTTATAATTTTTAGACATTAAATAAATTAAATTATTTACGACATCATTATGATGCAGTGATGACCTCATTATTTAACGATTTTAATAAAATGAAATGATAATGTACAATACAAGGCTTAAACTTGTCCAAAGACTATTGTATGGGTATATTTAGAACCCTTATCACCTTATCCAAGAATTATATAAGTTTGGGACCTTTATAATACGAAAAGCATTGTATAATAATGTAAAATTTCCTTACTTTCCAAGAGTGCCCCTCCTCTCCTCTTATAAAAGGCCCCCACCTCTACCACCTCATTCACACTTTCAAGCCATTTGGCTCGGCCAAACTATGCCCAAATACTATCCCAACTTCCCCCTCTTACTCCTAGAAGCCTCACTTTGGGCAGAACTCTTCCCAAGGAAGCCTTTGGCTCAAATCAAAAAGAGTTACCCGATTTTGAGGTAATGTCTTCTCTAATGTTGTTTTGTTTTATTTTTCTTCTCCAACACCCTAAACTCTTTTTATTCATTTATTTTGTAACAACACAAGTATCCTCAATATACTAGGATGTTGTTATAAGAAGGATTCGAGCTAAACTTACACACACCTACATATAATGGTTAAAGAACATACGGTTTCTGTGGATAGCGAATTTATGCCTCACGAAACGATGATTGTTCAACACTCATATAACACCTTTAAAGGTGGCCATTAAGATGTCACTATATTTATATATGATATATAATATGTTTATGTTTTACTTATGCTTCTGTATTTCTCATTTATGGCATAATTTATGATTTCCATTATGGGTAAACGCGATAATTTCATTTTAGGAAGTGCGGACTACCGCCCCCTCAAAGTGATTTGAATCGTTAATGCCATATGTGGGATGTATAAAGGATGGAGTAAATGGTATTATACACTATATTATACTGGAATTATATTATACATTTATATCATTATGATTTCATTCCATTAAATACAAAATAGAAATGAAAGTAGCGTTCATGCGTACGTACGGCTTACCGTCTCCATGAACGGTGCATTTCATTTCTTACCTCTAAATGTTACGTAATATTATAAATGAATGTATATACTGGATATATATGATATATATGACATCTAAATCATGAATATAATTCTGGAGATAATGGATATTCTACCACATAAACAACTTGTAATTATAAGAAGTTTATTGTTGACTCAAGTACCAAAGATCGACAAAACGACCGTTATTAACTTAAAAAATTACATAATGTTCATATCATTGTAATAAGTGATATAAAAAGGATAATGAAATTGAAAATGGTTCTTAATAAGGTATATATTAACTCTAGTTTATTATTCAGGAGGTTAAGGAACGGTCGAGTCAAGTCAGACACGAGGTAAGGGAACTTCTTAACCCAATTTCCATTCTTTGGGTTAATCTCGTACTTTCAAATTATGTCATGATATTATTATGTCCTATCTTGTATTTGTACTTTATTATGTGTGTACTTATAGTGAATACACATAATAGATCTATTATATTTTAAAAATTATCTTTTTAAGGACTTCGTCTCAATCTCCTTTCGTTGAGGCATATTTGGTTTTATACACAACTTTCTTTTGTACGGTGTATAAACCCCTTTGACTTTTACATTTATTCAAATGGAATATTTTTTATACCAAGCGTTTACTAAACGATAAAAGGGAATGTTTTTGTCATACGTATGTGGTGACAATGACTTCTCCGCCGCCATGACCATTATTTGAGTTTCGGCTTCCTCTACAAGCCATACCTTTTTTTAAAAGAAAAATAAATACCATGTTTTACTTTTCCTTTATTTAGGTATTGAAAATGGCTTTGAAAGTCTTTTTATTATATCAATGTGTTGTATTATATCTTGTGATTGAAATGTGGAAATGTTATGTTTCCTTTATGCATATTTTATGTCATATGATTATGTTATGGTTTATGATATGTTTAAACCTATTCATATGAGGAATGCATTGGACTTTATAAGTGACGGGTGGAGCCCGATATAGCTCCTCGATGCATCGGTAGGTCTCATGAGACAACTAGACGTGGAATTGGCCGAGGCCCTTTCCCAATTTGATTTATGGTTTTGGCCGAGGCCTTAATCATTTTAGACATCTTGGCCGAGGCCTTGACAAAATGTTTCAGAATGTCCGGCATTATACATTCCCTCATTATGAAAGTGGTTATTGATATATCATGTGATTATTCGTCTAGTATAATATCCATGTGAGTAAGTAAGTGGAATTATTTGATTTTACTTTTTCCATATTATGCTGAAGTTCAAGTTTAATAAGGCTTTTGTTTAGTTATACATTGCCTTAATTGTTAATTTTTATTTATGAAATCTTCCGCAATATTGTTATCCTTACTGAGCATCTAAGCTCACCCCTTTCAATGTTTTAATATTTTCCAGGATGTGAAGAAGTATTTTATGAATGACCTGTAGGGATAGTTAGAAGAGGATATGAGTGTGGACTATGAAGACTTTGTTATTAGTTTTTCACTTTATGATGTAATGTAACATTTATGAATGTATCTAGTGTTTCCAAGGCTACTAAACTAATCGGTCCTTCAAGACTTGATCTTTTGTGATCATGCCAATGTTACGAAGTAATGCACCGACTCTAGGTAGCTGGGGTCGGGGCGTTACAGATGTGACAAGACAAGTACCTTTTTCGAGTATCTCTTTTTTGATTTGAACAAAAGGTCTCCCAATGATGGATTTCTACCTAAAGTGGGGACTCTAAGATAATTGAGGGAATTGGGGTGGAGCTTTTTTTTGGGTTTTGGCTGAACCAATTGTCATTGTATGTGTGAATAAAGGTAAAGAAGAAGTTCCCCTTTATAGGAGTTGTTTTAAACACTTTATGAAAGCCTTGAAATATTAATTTATTATAAATTTATTTTTGGTTTCTAATAGTTCCAATGTAATTTATTTCGAGGATAATATTACGATAATTCTAAATACTCAAGATATTTTTTTTTTCAAAAAGTTTATGTCTGAAAATTAACCTTATCTTTTAGCATTAAGACTTAGTAAAAAACATTAACTCTTACCATGTCATCTTATATTTTCTTAATATATTTTTAATAATGATACAATAAAATTACATGAGAACTACCAGTGAATAGTAATTAAACTTTTTAACATAATATAAGTTATTTGATATAATCCTAGATTTTATGGACTATTATATCATTTAAATAAAATTATTTTTTAAAGAAACTCATTATTGACAATTTTGACACGATTTAGGCATTGATTTTTGTTAAATTCATAAAACATGATTCCTTCAAACCAAAATAATTAAATACAAGATAATATTTCATATTCTTCCATAAAATTTGTGGATTGTATAAAAACATTTCTAATTAAATTTATTTTAATATTTATAATATCATTTGTTTGAATATTTCATTAATAAGGTATTCACTACATCATCATTGTTTCATAAATAAATTTCTTTATATAATTTTTAAAATAATAAATAAAGTAACATGATGTAGGAAATATTTTTATATTTATAATGATTATTGATAGTCTAATTTATAATTTATATTAACCAAAATAATTTTTTAGTAAATTGATACATGTTTATTTTATATTTTTCATACATTAAATTATTTATGATAACATGAAATTTTCACACCCAAGTTGTTCTAAAATTTCAAAATTTTAGCCAAAAGATTATGTTGGTCTCCAGTGACTCATAAAATAATATTAGGACAAATGTTAGGATATTTTTATATTGTTATAATACTATTTTATTACACTTATGTGATTTACCCTTTAGCCATGGTAAATAAAAATAACCGTTGAAGTTAATATTCATAAAATCCAAAAAAGGGAAAAATTGACATAATTTTTACCTTATTATTCCAAATATGAAATCCATTTTTTAAAATTAAAAACACAGAATTGGTAAAAATTATTTTAAAATTATTTTCTATTGTCAAAACCAGAATGCATGTTTTTAAGAGGTAAAACCTATCATAAGATTGACAAGAGTTTGTGTCCAATATAAATGTGAAATTAAATCAAATGACCATTACTTTATTAAATGACACAAAAATAATCCACTTAATTATTAATACCAATTAAAAATAAAATCTATCAACATAAATAAAAAAAATGAAAAGGATGTTTTGAATTAAAATGCATTATTTTCACTATTCATTAAAAAACGAATTTTATCAGATAAAAACCCAGAATTCCCTGAATGTAAATTTTTGTGTCCTAATTCTAATTAAGAAGTTATTTTTATCAAATATAATATATAAAATTGTGAAAAACTATATTTAAATCTGGTGTTCCATCAAATGGTAGAAAAAAATGAATTGTTTAAAAAAACATCCTTTATTTGAAAATTGAATTTGTTCTTATATCATGTCTTTAGAATACTTATTATGAATGTTAATGATATATAATATTGAAAATGTGGTTAATAATATTCTTATTTTCTATTTTATATCTATTTAAATAATAATATTTTCATAATATATCATTGTTTAGAGAATCTTAGTATTGCATAAAACACAAGCTATATAGGAAGGATGCTCTTACGTGTAACAGAAGCTAAGTCAGTACATTATGAATTGAAAGCTTCCATTAGTGTAATGTATAAAATATTCCCCTAAGATTCTATTATACATTGAAAAAACTCTACTTAGTGTTGCAAGTATCGTAAGGCAACTCAGTGTTGTGTGTAACATATAAAAAGTTGGTTTTGTGTGAATGGAATGTTTTACATAGTGTCTTTGTAATATATAAATGAATATTTTAATTTATTCAAAAAATTGGTCCATAAAAACATAAGGTGATAGAAAATATATTCCCCCTAGTTCTAGATACAAGAAATCATTTCCCCATGTTTGGGGTTGTTGCCTCTAATAGGCGAATCAGGAAAACGTAGGTGTAATACATGTTTTTCCGTGGGTATGTCGTAACTATATCATGCTCAACCTTTTTATACTGAATATTCTTTTCCTATCGCTTGTAGTAATCATCATCCAGTTAGTAGGTTTAACAAGAGACAATGGGAGACATATAACATTGTATTATCATACACAACCATTAAGAGACTACATAAGGCATTGATGATAAGAGGTAGGGATTGCAGCATGACTATGGTTCTATAGACTACACATTAACATGTTGTAAGGACTGTCATGTGAGACAACCATGAATAATGTACTGGAAACTAGGCCACTGAAGCTGGTCTTCAACTAGATCTTTTCAACAAATATCTACTTCATCTTATCGCAACCATGAATCATTAGGTCAAAGGAACTCATATCTATTTCTGACAACCCCATATTATGAATTCTCTAGGTCGTGATAAGGTTGATCTTAGATCCCATGTTAAAAAGACATCGACGGACCTCCACGTCGTTGACCTGGCCACTGATGTACAATGGATGAATGATCCACTATATAGAAGAACCATCAACTTCACCAGAGAATGATATGATGAAAAAAAATTCCTTATCCTCGACCATCTCATCATAGAAGGCTTATTTGGATGAAATATCTATCTAAAAATGGTTGGGCTTCTTAAAGCTTCTACAACAGCTTCACACAATATCTGCTGATAGGAAGAGAGCCACGAGGATAGAGATCCTAACATGACTGTTGGCATGATCCTTTATGAAATCATATTTCCATTATAGGATTACACTTCTACTAATCAGAGGTCTCTCGATGGTAGGAGGTATGACAGGGGTTTCCGGTCGAATCGGAAGATTCTGGATTATGATGGTAATGTCCCACTACTCACTAGTTGAATGACATAGAGTGTCTACCAGATGACATCTAGATGATTGAGATCCATCCACATCAGAACTTGGATGATCATAGCATGGCCACGGTGGCTCTTCTTGATCATATAGTACAAATGGCGGTGGATGCAGATCTAATAAAATGTGATGAGAAGGATGCACAAGCTGCGCTCTGTGATGGTTATGCTCCTAGTCTTGATGGATTACACATCTTGTCTAGAATAACTAACCAATTGATTCTAGTGGTATATATACCGACAGATTCATTGACACTGGAATCGACTAGGGATGATTATATGGTCTTCCTGGCACTCTTTTCCCTTATTAAAATGTGTGGGGTTTCCATCATGGAAGTATTGACCGAATTGTACCCCTTGTAATCATCCAAATAATCCCCCATTATCGAGAAGATTTTATATGAAATCCCCATCTCTAGGGGCTTGAAATAACTATGATTATGGGAAATATTTGGCATAGGCACTACCATTTGATATCATATGCATCATTGATGCATGCCCCCCATGAGAGAATTATAGGTGAGATGTTGATGTATTGGGAGTAGTCGAAGGCAGCACAAAAATTTATAAATGCTTGGGCCAATTCAAACAAGCACGAATAATACCTTGGTCATGTGAGACTGCATTGCGAGCAATCCTGTCATCGTATTTTTGAGACATGTAGTTTGAAACATGTTTTTAGACACCCTCATTGTCACTGTCAGGATTTATAAACACACATACCACATGTGTCAGGTTTGAACCCAACATGACTATGTTATTATCAACCTAGTCTTGTATCCAGTGTTTGAATACATATCATTGCATGAGGGTGTTCCCACGAAACACACGATAAGTTAATTAATCGATCTGATCAGTGAGATGAGCCTCCTCAGGTCTCTTACATTCTAGAAACCATCAGATCCCCTAGTCCAGGGTGCTTTTGAATTAACCATGAAGCTGAGCCTCATTAAAGGTCAAGGTAAGGTTCCACCCATTTGGGAGTGGTTCTGAAGGAGCATGGATCTGAAATGGTGATGGTGGAGCTTTTTGAGGTGGTAGAACATGATTATCTCGCCTATATGGCGATGTCATGTTATGTCGAGGCATCAGCTGATCCTCATGCGGGCTCAGCAGAGCCAGAGGCTATGCTTGAGGTTGTGTACCTCAGAGAAGCAATGGAGGTGGCTCTACCAATGACAATTACAGCTACATGGGGGGCCTCTATTTTTTCTAAAATGGAAGTATGGGCCTTGGAAGCTCTTCTTTCATGATCAACATGAGGAAATGGAAGTGCCTACTTTGTTTCTGGAAGGCCTCTTCAAAACATTGAGCTTTCTTAAAAAAAATCCTAAAAACCACCTGTGAATTTCTGAGTGATGAGAGATGGGACCAGTTTGGTCTTCACATTTCCCACACACATTTTTTAGATGTTTCTCCTGGGTTAGTGGCATATCATGGGAACATGTGAGGCCTTTCTTCCTAGTGAGAAAGTTTGTGATGAGCATTCCAGGTCTTTTCATGCACTTAAAGGGGAAAATAATTATTGACTTCTGGAATGTAGAATTAAAATGGTAGTGAAATTTCTTAAGAAGAGCCACCCAACCTGCTATTAACCAAATTGGAAACTAGATGTACCAGACCAATGAAAGACCTTCTACTGTCAGTATGAAACATCAGACCATGGAATCCATATACTCTGCTGGAGTTCCCAGCAAGTGTCCACACCTTGAAATAATGTGGTCCAGATGCTGCATTAGATCACTCGTCCCCTTAAAGGGGGAGAAGGTAGAATTTTTGAAACTCGAGGGTGGTGGAATATCATCCACCCCTTCCATTTACGGTGTTCCATCAGGTTGGATTTCCACCTATCAAGTTTTTAGTGCTTCATGGTGAGAAATAAGTGCTGCTATCGAATAATATAGAGGAGGATTCCGATCTTGACGAAGATAACTGACCACAAATACATTGGCTGGTTCTTCTCCATGGTAAGAAGGATCAATATCTCATGGGAGGACTGGCAGAATTAGTTGGGGATATGAGGGGGATGAAAATTTAGATCAGTCGGTGGGATTCATGGAATATCCAGTGAAACATAACTAGGTCTTCAAGAATGTTTTCATGCAATTATGGTGGATTTTTTTGATACATATCATGAATGCAGTCCATAAAAATTTTCTTCTGCCCTATCTAGATTGCTAGGGTTGTTTTAATCACCTAGTGGAAACAAACCGAGAGGAGGATAGGCCAACCTCTATTATCAGGATAAAAAATTTCCATAATCAGGACACAATTCCATGGCATACATGTTGAGTATCATGTCAACCATCATTTTCAGTTTAGTAAGTTGTTGGCCCAATACAATCTTTTCAGTTTCATCCCCCTTATTTTTCATTGATCCATATAGTTCTGAGGGATTTTAGTCCTAAATCTCACTTTTTCATTTCTAGGGTTTTGAATGAGAGGAAATGACTCAAAAGGTGCAGGATGGCCGAGCAATGTTCATTTTTTGTAGAGTATGAACACCTGCAAGATATGTTGGGTGTTTTACTAACCAAATGGGATTTTTCTCTTCTCCAGGCCTTTTTCCAGGGTTCCCTTTCGGGTACATCTCTAGAACAACCATTTTCACTATGACGATGATCGGAGGCATATCTTTAATATCACCAGGTGAATGAAGATGCTGAATGATAGGAATGAAATGTAAAGAAAACATATTGCCCTCGGGCTTGGATTTTGGACATGCGAAGAAGCATCCTTGATTACATTGTGGAGAACAGTAAGGCTATTTGTGAATTTTCATTGATGGGTATCCTAATAACTAGGTG
The DNA here is from genome assembly GCA_963277665.1 of Viscum album. Lineage (NCBI taxonomy): Eukaryota > Viridiplantae > Streptophyta > Magnoliopsida > Santalales > Viscaceae > Viscum > Viscum album. Next base: position 578,637,375 of record OY728129.1, on the reverse strand, counting down.
ATATGGGGTGCTGAGCAATAAGAATCCAACTAACTCCACAAGGCAGCACTGCAGTCCAATGTCATTGTTGTGTTCCCAACCATTATGGAAAGAAAACCACTAACAATAGAGACATAAATGAAACATACCTATGGTTTGTTAGAGGCATGTAATATCATCCTAGGTATGGTACTCTGAAATGATGGTATTTGCAGTTGCAACTGGCCATAACATCACTAGGGAAACGGTCTGCTGTGAGAATGTCCCACAAACCTCTCATCATAGACTTGGGATATGGTCATCAATTGCCCCAATATTTGGCTAGTGGTGGTTGTGGGATCTATAATGTTACAAAATCTTACCTTTTTGGTATTATATTGTCTGGTGGAGAGTATTTTACACGATATGAAAAACCACCACACCTAGGTATGTATTCTAAAGAATTCACTGATTTCACCACCACATCCATGTAAGATGGACTAATTTACCTCTTCTTCTGATGTAGGGCCATCCATTTTTTATGGTGGGTCACATTGTTTTTCATCACCTATTGGTCCCAAGAACATCTCACTCTGATCTATCATTGAGTTAGGTAATGATCACTTTGATGATAAGAAGGATTGCATGGACAAGCCATGGAAAGGTGAAAAAAATTCTTCTTTTTTATAGCCTTTTTAGAGGTATGAAGTTATTTAGTAGACCTCACATTCTATAAGGATGAGGATGATATGCCTTGTTCCTTCCCCACCCCCGACATATAGGTTCTTTTGAATGTTCAATCATCAAGTCACAATCCACTTTAGATTCTGAGAAGCGGACGTGCTTGACTGGGGTTCATGGATTCATCGAATTCTTCCTCTAGTGGAGATGACATGCCCTCCTACCATGTGATGGTTCTTCATGGAAACATATATTTTTTACATGGAGAGATCATATTCATGTGATGATGATGATGTTGATGGGACCTTCACTTGGAAAAATTGTGGTGTGAGGAGCACATGGAAAAATTTCAAACGGTACATGAGGAAGAACTTCACTTGGAAAAACTATGGTGTGATGAGTGCCTGAGAAAATGTCAAATAGGATGCAGGGAGGATATCTATGATTGAGGGTGCTGTAGTGGGGATGAAATCTTCCAGAGTTTTAAATCTCATGGGGGTGTCTGTTTTTGTAATCCATAACGTAGGGAGGACCTTCACATCTATCAACTCCGATAGTTGTGGAATGCAGAGGGCCATTGTTATGACCATACTGGATATAGGAATGAAATTTATGAAGACCACTGATGAAAAATGTAGGGCCTCCACTGGAGTTGGTGAGAACATGGGGAGGACCCCCCATGTTGATAGGTTATAGGGAAAGGAGGATCCTTGTATTGGTAACATGGTAGGAAAGGAAAATTTTTACACCTGATACCAAGGGCATAGAGAGGACCTTCGTGATAGGGTTCGATGAAGCTGGGAGGGCCTCTACTGGAGTTGATGATAGTGGAATGGGGGAAACATCCATACTATGTGCGATAGTTGGGAGGACCTCCAATCTATCTGATAATGGCATGAGGATTTCATATGTACTAGATGTTATCATCACGAATTATCCCATGATGAATACTTATTTTGAAGGCGACGGATGAGGTCAACTCAACCATATTGCGACGTGGCTAGGGATTCACTCCAAACTGAGCATGCAAGAATCCCTACTAATAGAGAGGGAATTACCCCTACTCTAGGATAACAATATGAGGCCAATAACATGCGACATAGGTGGATCGATCCATAATTGTTGTGGAATATGATTCCCCCTGGTGGGAGACATCATTATATTTCACCCAATGTTGAAACTGAGATAGATGAACTAAGGCCGACTATGCCTGATTATTGACCACCTACTCCTCGGTTTGTGGGACCGACTGGAGACGCTGATGTGGATGGGTGGGAACCATCCTCAGTGGCTCCCTGGTTGATGTCCTAGCTGGGAGGACTCGAAAATACCTTACATTACTGGAATTAGGGAGGAAATCATATGAGATGTATAGTAATTGGATCATGAATCTTCTGATGGTCAGTGTAGAGAGAAAAAGATCCCTGCACGACCCTTGGGGGTAGGAGTGCATACAGAACATAGAGGCCTCCAGGTCTTGTTGGGCTATGTCCCATATTTGGATAATTCCCCCAGTTCTTATCACCAAACAAGAGTACTGATCTCCTTCCATTGAATAAACTCAGTGGGTGATATGGGGCATGAAAACACAGTAGTTGTGGTCATGTAATTTTCTGAAGAATAGATGAGGTCGTGTGGGATTACTGTATTGGCATTTCCATACACCTGCATCCGCAGGCGAGGGGTGAGCCATTTCCAATACCTATTTATTGGGTTATGAAAAGCAGGAAATTATATCCATCAATATAGATGACAGGTATGAAATGCATAGTTCCCCAGTATCATTGAATATTCAATGGATGGATATATATATCTATGCTAAAATTGTCACAGACTGATATGCCCATCAATCAACTATCCCATATCTTGGTGAGTTTCACGCTAGGCCCACTATTTTCCAAGCGGGCCATGGCACCAGATAGCTATATCCAGTGACATTGTTCTCTACTAATGTATCAAATTATAATAATATCCATATTGAGGAGAAGAAATTTATGTTCGGTTCACTATTTCTATTTTTGAGTGTTTTGTTGAGGCACATATCCATGCATGGGGACACGCTGGCTGTTTCCCATCATTATCACTTTCCAAAGGATGGTGGAGTTAGACTCTTATTCAGCGATGTTTGATCCTTTTTTCCAAACGGGTTGTTGGGAAATTAGTTCCTCCTTCTATTGATTCCTCTACACAATCATTCTCTTAGTATGAGTATCATTTAATGATTATGATTTTGTTGGTGAATCTCATCATAGTTCCATGTCATTGTGGATGGAGGTTAATTAAATTTCATCTATCTGGACATTATAAGGGGTCCAGTCAGGGGAGAAACCTTTGGTTAGGGGAGTAGTCTTGTTGGGGATCACTGGTGGGTCTGGGAACTAGAAAACTGGTACACCTAGACTTTCCCCTTATGATAGGGCCTCATAAGGGCACATAAGCTCAAGGAATCCCATGTTAAATGAAAGAAATTATATTCCATATGAATGTATCCATGGTTTTACTAAGCTTACAATGGTTAACACAGTAAATAACATGAGATAAAATTATATTGGAAATAGATCAGACTGATCGAAACACTGATGGGAGTAGATCAGATGGGTACATCCCTTATAGGGAGCACCTGGGTGGTTTATTGGATGGGTCGATCCAGACACCCAATGAGGATAGATCTGTGGAATATTGGGTCCTGAAAAGGGATACATCAAGGGTTACCATTGTATTTGATTGAACCTCATGGAGGCCTCTTATGTACCAAGTATAGAAGGTATGGATTATAACCTATGATGTTGGATAGGGTGAATCATGGAATTCGGGTGTACACAATGTACAACAACACAAAGACATATTGGGAATTTTATGTGGTTGGTGGCCCATCGCAAGTGGAATACTCTTGGTTGCATGGTTATGGATGATTTGGGGATTTCCCAGGGTTAGATACCAAAGGGAATGAAATGATCCAACTAGAATGTGGCGGCCTAGGTATGAATTATGATGGGTTATGGATGTATGAACAAATTGGATGGGAGGAATATGATATAACTGACATGAATATGATGGTTATTTAGGTCATGAACCTCAGAGAGCCTTCCTACATATCCAACTGGAATGGAATCAATGTCCACATAGTTTGGTGGGCGATTAGTCACCTAATGAGGCATCTTGTGAGAATGTATGTGTGGATAGGACTCAAAGTAACAATAACCTCTAATTTGTGGCATGACCTTCCTTAAAGCCAAAGGTTCAATGAAGAGACTAGGATGGAATATAAGTGTTGGACTAGAATATTAGGGAGGCTTCCTACGTAGTTTTCTGAAAGGGAGAATAGATCAATGTCCACATAGTTTGGATATGGTGGAATAGTATTATGGTGTACACAAATGAAAGAAACCCGACAATATGTTGGGGATTAAGTGTGCATATAATTCTATTACAAGAGGTACACACTTGTTTGGAGGAGTATGGATTGAGTGCGGGCATTACACATGGTAAGATTCGTGGGAACTAGTCTATAACAACTAAATGATGGATGATGGATGTGGGTACCAATACATGGGATGCCAATGATTAATAATGTTTGGGGTTGAACCTCAGGGAGGCTTCCTACATACCCTGTCTAGGTGGAAGGGATAAAAATACATGTAGTTGAAAAGAATACAATATAGTTTTATGCATAATGTAAGGTGAATATATTTTAATGTCATGTGGGCCAAGTACTGAACTAACATGAAATGGTCGGGGCATAGGGATAATGGGTTTGAACCTATGAGTGGCTTACTACTAACCGTTCCTGGAAAGGGGTGAGGATAAATGTACACATAGTTAGGTAGGATGGGGAATGGGGATGACACTCCATGGTGGCCCAAAGAGGATATCACCATTAGTGCTTACTCTATGCGCACGTGATTCGTGCTCGGTGAAAAAACAAGAGATCACAAAGACCTGACTATCGGGTCATGAATGGTTCATCTGTAAGGAATGGAGTGAGGATTACACATGATTGGAGGCATAAATAGGATAGATGGGATTATTCTGAGAAGGAATACTGAGTAGGGGTATCGATGTACGAGGATGATATGGCCACAATACCTGAATCACCCTGTCATGTCTGGTTGGGGAATACGTAATGACCGCTCGAGGTGTGTAGGTATATAAAGATCATAGAGAGAAGGGTGTTAGAACGTGATCCATCTCCTTAACGATCATCTCTGGACTTATTAACCATTGGTGAAAGGAAGGCACCAACAATGTTGTGTGGAGATGGGTTTTTGGAGTGATCCATTGAGGGTATAATGTTAGAATGGATATGCAAAGAATCAATATCTATTAGCATTACTATGCATAGAATCACTAGGTAACACAACGGTAATGAAGCAGCACCCAAGGGACATTAAAACCATTTTGTACAAGCCTAGAGGGCCCCACAAGAGATGTTTTTGGAATACATGGGTGTTGCACATAATAGGGGACCAGACATGATGCCTTAGGGTAAGGACGACATGTGGATCACACAAGGAAGTATTCTAGAAAGATTGAAGGATGGAGCCCAATATGAGGGCATGCATGAATGATTGGATGGTTTCATGAAAATGGAGTGGTTTCCTACAACGGGAAAACTATGTGCAAGATTTTCATGGTATAAGGACAAACATGTGAACACAAGGAATATTTTCCACTGAATATAAAATGACTAAAATGTAATGGGTGAGGTTCTATCCCTAGCAGGACACTTGAAGGAGGAACCTAGGTAGACTTATCTTGAAAGATCTCATACCTTGAGGACATGTCTTTCACATGATCACAGAAGGGTTTTATTTCACAGAGCCGAGGGGGGTTCATCTTTAGTAAAATTCCCATGATGTGTGGGGGTACACTTATATTTATATACAAAAAAATTATTGGAAGCATGCATGGGGGACTACATGAATGTCACTTATTGAAGCCACATTGGAAGCATAATATGTTTCATGCAGTTTCCAATCTTATGTCCCATTTAAATTTCTTTCGTGCTTCTGACATGGTAGGTTTCCAGGAATTTGATGTGGAAGAATATTTTTGAGATCAAATTGGTCACAAAAGCTCTTGTACTCATTTTTTAATCTTGGGTTCATACCTTATATCATTGTCATGTCTGCCTTGGGCATCTCTGGATTGTTTGCTGATTCGAAATATGCCATTGATTTGAAAAAAAATGCATGTTCAAAACCTTAACTAAAATTCCATGCCCATATTACTCATATGAATCTTTAAACTCATTTTGGTATTGGAAGACCATTTTATACCTTATATATATGAAATTTTTGGGTATATTAAATGTCTAGATAATTTTGGAATCACACTCGAAAAGGTTCCCTGAAAACGTATTGTGTATCTTTTACACTAAACACATTCTCCTGTAAAATAATTAAATATAACATTATAAACAAGGATATTCTATTTGATGTATATGAAATGTGATTTTCTAAAGTAAAATATATTTGAGGATACATAATAAAATTATAGTTATGAGAATAAGGTAAAATCTAAGCGAGTATACATAGACCCGACATCAAAGGATTACATGTAATGTAATTTTATGAAAATAAAGAATAATATATAGATGTATAAATATACATGTACAATATAATATTTAAATTTCATGTTGAATGAATGGGAATTTTAATAACAACAATAATGCAGTAAATAATCAAAATAATGATTCATTTAAATTTATCATTAAATATAAACATTATAATTTTTTAATTTGTTTGTATTTATTTTCGATTGAATCATATAAAAATACCTATATATAAGAATAATCTAAATTATGAATGGGTGTGGGATGTGATATGGATCTTTCTAGGTTTTAAAATAGTTTCATTTATGTATTTTTTATGAAATATTAGAGTTTCAGTTTACCCAATGGGATAACAACATCATTTTTAAATAACTAATATGTTGTTAGCATATTAATAAAATTATATATGTTTCAACCATAGACATAATTGATTTTATTTCATTTTAAAAATTATAGAAAATTTAATGTTAATGTGAAATGAAATGGATTAATGTTTTCAATATATATTAATATATATTAATATTTAAATCATTCAATAGTTAGAAATAATGAATTTGTTCCGTAATACAGAGTGAACTGGATTCTTATACATTGTTTATTTTAACAATAATAATATTAGTTGTAAATATGTCTATTTTAAATGCTATATATAATTTTACATCATGTTATTAAAGAATATGAAATATATTCCAAAATATTTATTAGGTAACCAGATAAAAACATATGCAAGGTCCTAGTTTTATCTAGTCAAATCCATTTCATGTTTCCGAAGACCATGGTAGTTGTAGGACTCCTAGAGATGTATTTGCATTTTTCAACTTCTTAAACATAGATACAAGGAGAATCACAGAAATATAAGGGTTTCATATCATTAATGTGTAGTTTAGGGATTTTTTAAGATTGTTTCATGGTGATTAAATCAAGGTTAAATTGTTAAAAGTGATAATTATTTTTTTCAAAACATTAAACCTAATACATACCCTACATGATTGGTTTTCATGCTGTGATAATATACTATGTAGATCACCATTATAAGTCACAGTTACATGGGTTTTCTGAAACCCTATGCCTATATCCCATATTTTTAAGATATCTATGGTGCTTTATCTTGAAATATTTGAATCCCATTGAAGTGTATTGCTTCTCAACCATCCATCTTCAATCTTTAGGGATCTGAAGTATATTATACATCTTATCCAATAGTTATTCTATCATGATAATCATTCTTCTTCTTTCCATTTGATGGTAGATTATCTTCATCATTTGGATAATGGTTTCATGGTTTTTATGGTGTGGTTATGGTGCAACATTGATGGATGGGCGAAACTCATGTGGGACAGTTTTCAAGACCAATGATGTTATTCCTTTATCATGTGAATATTATTGACTCTATTGAAGTGGGGGATTCATTTAAAAGCTAATTTATTTATATGAAATCATAATTTTATCATGGTATATTCCATATTATTTAAATTGTTGTAACATAATAATTATTGAAAAAAATTACTAAACAATTCGTTGTAGGAATCCCTTATTGTTGATTTCAACCATGATAATGATTTTTCTCTTATTTTTCTAGGTACTGTTCTTTCTATGATATTTTTTAAAAATATATTTACATGATATGGATTGTAGTGTTGTTATTAATGGTAATTGATAAATGAAATAAATCCATAATTAATAAATTATTTATTCTATTAATTAATGAGGACCTTTGTTGTAATGAATCATTTAATTAATTAAATAATAAGAACTAGTTGATTGATACTAATAATTTTTCAGGACTGAGTTTCTTATTTTCATTATAATGATGTGTTCATGATATTGGGTCCTTGAAAAAACTTTTATATGTCAATGATTGATGTATTATTTTAGGTTCTATACTTCTATATTTTACTATTCATGTTTGTTGCATACTTCATTTGTCATATAATCTTGATGTGAGATACTCTATGCGATGTGATATGGATCAAGTACCCTATATAGAATGGATGATCCTGTGATGTCTGATGTGATGTTGGGTGGGAAGGGCCAGTTTTCATAGTAGCAGTTGACACCCAGGATGGAGAGATACATCAGGATATTCATGTGGGTGTCTTGGATGGAACTCGAGATATGATTGGGTTGAATCTATGACTACCCATTATAGTGATGATGAGAGTTGGTATTCATGCTTATGATCTTGTTTAATATTACATAGCCATGTTTCCTTTTTTACATGCCATCATTTCACCACTACATGAGGTATTTTGATGTTCCAGGTTTCCTGTTTCTTCTTGGTTGTAGCATAGGACAATTTTCCAAGAGTACCTAGATTATGGATTGATTCCAATAATGAATAGATTATTCTATCCCAAATGGTTTATGATTATGGAATGAAAATTTAGAAAATATGTAAATCCTTATAAAATATGTAGTCAATTTAGATTATGATTTTAGGACATAGAAAAAATACTATTGTCCAATGGATATAATTCTAAATCATTATAATTGATAATATAATAGATAATAAATTTCTTAATGAAAGGAAATTATTAAAATGAAAACAATATATCTCATTAAATTCCTCTATTCTTACAGGACATCTTTTCCCTAGAACTGGTAGAGGTGTGTTTGAGCGATAATAGATCTAGTTGAGCTTATGAATAGGTTATTCCAATAGTGTGGTTGTAATATATATTTTATCCAATACATTTTATGTGTTAATCTGGTACTATATCCATTTCGTCTAAGGAGACTACCACTCTATGGACATTGGGAGTGTGTTTTCACTTATATCTCTGGGGGGGGGGGGATGGATAGATGATTACTCCTGTGTCCTAAATCTTTTTTCTTGATTTTTACCTATGATAGTATACATGAGGGTCATTTTCCCCATATATGTGTGTATAGTTATTTTATTTCTTATGGTTAATCAAAAAATTTTATCCCCATATAAGTTATTTATATGATTATTATAGGTATGACTTTATAGGTTTTGATTTCATGAGGTACTCACTAGGTGCATGGGCTATAATGAATTGAGGTAAAATACATAATATATGATATACATCATAAGGGATGTGGTAACTCCCAAAAATTAATTTTTAACTATATATGGTGATGTTATATTTTCTTATGTGATGATGTTTTTCATGTGTTGTAGGATGTGATACCTTTCTCAAGTTTTATCGAGCCAGTTTTATTTTGAGAGATAAGGATTGGGACCTAAAACATAAGGGTGGAGTGGAAAAGTAGTGGGGAATCATGAGAGAGGTCACCATGATGTTACAATCCTATATTTTATGATCTTTAATATGCATTACATGATTATTTATATCCATGGTGAGGCTATGAACATATTATACCTTCTTAAGTGACGAGTTAGTTTCACTATTGTTCGTTGTGCTTTATCATACAACCATAATATTTTTCATGGGAGGATCCTGATAGGACTCTATAGATTAGGCTATTACACTCACCCTATGTATATAAAATATTCATAATAGATATTCAATGTTTTTGGAGAATAGGACGGATATTAAAATCAAGTGGTTTTCTAGGAGAAATATTGGATTTATGATCATTTCGATGTTTACATTATTGATACATATAAATTTATTTTTAGTTTTTTATATTTTATAACATTTCATGTTTTCAATTGATATTTATTTATATATAAAGTAGGGTATGTTTGGATTGGTTAATCCATCTTATCATAATTCTATATTTTCTACCATAGATCAATGCCTCTGATATGTTTGTTTATTAAACCCTAGGTTCTTATTTCAAACCTGAGGCCTACTGGAGGTGTGACATAGGAAATAAACATTACCCTTATCTCATTTCGAACAATGTATGGGTACACATAGGGGGATTGGGTCATGAAAGAGTGGTATTAGTTGTTTAGGTAGTTTGGTTGGATGGAGTTTGGTATTATGAATAGGTGATATCTCTTTGGTCAGTAGAGTAATGAGGTTAGCTATATTTAACAGGAATTCTAAACATTGGATAATAGATGATCCACTATGATAATATGGATAAAAAATTATGTTTATTAAAATAACTATATTAAGGTAAACTAGTAACATGGATGAGACCAAGTAAAGTATCATGAATAATTATTCATTACAACTATGTTTTAAATAGGTAAACCGTGGGACATGCTAAATCCATAGCAATATAATTTATTAATTAATTAATGTAAACATTTAAAATTTATTGTTTAGGTGTTCAAATATGGTTTCATACTTGTAGTCTCCCTATTTCAAAAAACACAATTGGTTTACAATGATTCTTTTCAGAAGGATGTGTCCTTAGATCACCATTGAATGGAGGTTGATGTGGATGAAACTGGGATGGTGACACTTCTAGAACATCAACACCAAATTATGCATAATACCAGGGGATCTATTCAAGATACATTCATAGAATAATAGTTTTAGGTGGTTGGGAAATCATTCAATTCAATATATTCTTATAATCATGACACTATTTTATATGGGACAATTCTATGCGTAGTAGCATTGTAGTGAATGTTTGTATTCCACAAGGATATTTAGGGGTCATATGTATCGAGGTAGATTCTCTGAGAAATGTCTGATAAATTTTTTTTCTATGACATGAATACCTCCACTCATAATAATATTCATACCTATAAATAATGTATTTATAATGTGTGAGAGTTCACGACTCATTTCATGAACCTTATCCAGTATGCTTCAGATCATTTCTTATATGTGATGTCCTGGGTGAGTCATTTAGTGGAGGATTTTCATCATGATTTTCAATTCTAGGATACCCTTTTTATGATGAATATGAATCTTAAGGTGGCAACATGAGAAGTGGTTATTTAAAGGACACCCTCCATAATAGGATCATTGTGAGAGGGGATTCAATAGAATTCCACACAATGAAGATTTGTATTTTGGGGTTCCCAATTATTAAGAAATTAGTCAATTTAGGTTGAAGGGGGTAGGTCCTAGCCTTCTTCATGTCATTTCTCTTTTTTAGCAACTCTAAAACCAATTTTAGGCAATAATATGTTGGTTTTTATTATGGATTCAGAGGTCAATAGTGGTGAGAGTTCCCGAAAATTATGAATAGTCATTGTGTCATAGTTGTTCCACATAATGTTCTTTTTGCTAATAAAGTATCAGCCAAGGTAGTAGTAATAGGCTGTTACTTTTGGTACTATAAGAAAGTATATGGAATGGGTAGAGTGAAAACCTTATACACTCCCAATAATCATTGTGTATAGAATAAATATGTGGATGGTCATCAACATGGTTTGTGAGTTCAACAATTAGGATGGTGTAAGTTTCTTGTTTACAATTACCAGGTCCAGGAGAGCCTATCATTATTAATGGTACCCTTTTCTTATTTTATAAATGTAATTATGATTTTTCATATCATGATTGTCATACTAATTAATATAATATATTAATTTCCATGATTTTTGAATTGATTTAGAGATACTTCTTGTGCACATGGAGTAGAAAAAACAAGATGGGGGTCGAGATGAGTTGATTGCTGTATGTCGATAGTGTTATCTAGTTATGATAGGGTAAATACATTAGGATTTTTTTTTTATTTTTTAGGAAAACATCTACACGAAATCATCATCAATAAGGATTGGGTGTATTTAGTGCATGTTCATGTGGATTTATTCTGGAGGAAAGTTGGGTTCTATGATACTGATAGAGAGATAGTAGTTTTTTTTATGATATGAGTCCTTAGATGGGATATAGGCATGTTGCATATTTATCTTCCTTGATTGTTGAGCTATTTCTAAGTTCATGATAAGTACTATAGTAAGTATTTCTTAGTGTTTTATAATAATGCCTTTATTTCTTTTAATGGTGGGTAATAGAAGAACCCCTTTATAGAAGATCACATTTTAGATTGAGCTATAGGAATGCGTGTAAATTTTCAATATTTCATAATATAGTATGCTTACTTCTGAGGTATGAGAGCTCTGAGTAAAACTCGATGATCTATTGTATTGTGAATTTTTTTAGTTGATAGTTTCAACTTAGGGTAAAATAGTTTAGTTTTTTTTTCTAGAAGGTCGATGGTGGTTTGCATGTTTGTATATATTATAATTTTTCAGACCCATTTATGGTGAATAACAATAATGTTATTCCACAATAAGGTGATTATTTTATCAACGGGATATAGAATGTTGGTTCGTGAAGATTGATATTCAGATAGTATATCACCATATAGAGTATAATAATGAAGATACAAATAACATGACTTCCAATTCTCATTATAGAAATTATGATTTCATTTTGATATTGTTATGTGTGAAAAAAAACTCCATACATATTCATTAGGTTAATGAATATAGTATTTTTAGTGTTCTTGGATATGTTCCGTGGTATTTCATCGACCACATCCACTTGTACTCTGTGTTTGATAAGGAGCATATAGAGAAACAGTGGGTCATTTTGGGAGTTCTTCAACATGAGAAGATTTTTGGGATGTTTTATAATTTTTTTTGTTTTTATGTCCTTTTATTGGTGAATTTCAATTCATTACAATGATTAGTTTTTTATTATTTTATTATAGAGGGTATTATACCTTGGGTTTCCCCCCAAGATTGTGAAAGAATTGTGGACTTTTCCTATTCTTGTAGGCTAACACTGGAAACTTTTTGCTGATTGACCCCAAATTTTGACTCCATTGAAAACCATGATCAAACTTAACATGGTTATTTTCTTGAATAATTAGTTTTAGTATGCTTTCGACTACTTTAGGGTTAATTTGGTTAGTGATGTGGTGCATTGTTTTCTAGTTGAAGGAGTTCATTCAGTTGTTTTCTATAACACTTTGGATTATCTTTTTAATTTTATTTTGATATATCTGAAATCAATTGTTTCTTATAGTTATTGAAATAAAAATTAATATGAGTTTAAATATTCAACCCAATACATTGAGTTAATGAAATTTTGGTTTTCATTGAATTTGTAGAAATATTACATGATCAATGTGTGTTTTGTGGTTTTTAGATACCATAAGAGTATGAGGCATGCTTTTTCATATTGTCACATGAACATTATTAAGAATATGTGGAATAAATTATTGTAGAATTACATATTTTAGATTTCATATATTCTAGAAAATATAAATTTGTAGCTGATGTAATGAGCATGATGTCACATAATGCTTCTGTGTCTGATAATAGAGATACTTGGTGAGTGATGGATAAATTCGCAATTATGAATATTGATATGTAATGGATTGGAGGTTGTATTTTTTTTCATGATGATTTTACAATGATGTTTGTTGCAGAAGGTGGTTGATTCCTAGAAATAAATTTTTTGGTGGAGGTCTGGAGGGATGAATTTGTTTTTGGAAATAACCCTGATGGTGGTAACAGTGATTGACATCAATTGGTGTTATTCCAAGGGTGATTTTTTTTGTTCTTTGATGTGTGACATACATATCTATGAATTCTATATATTTTCATTGTTTGTACATACCAAAGTGATAACGATTTATCGATTATTGATAAGTCATTTTTGGTGGCCTTAGATTAAGCATATAGTTATAGTGATTTTTCTGCGACATTTTCTCTAATAGAAGGGGCATGTTAGGCACCATATTCCTAATGGATTTCTCTATCCAATAGATATTCACCAATGTATGTGAGAGGAAATATCGATGGACTTGTTTATAGGATCACATCAATATCAAGGATGATATGATTCCATATTGACGAAACTAGATCATTTGATCAAATTATAACACTTTATAATGATATGGTAGTTGATATCACTATATAATTTGATGAGGTAGTATTTATAAGATTTGGTAAATCTCTATGGAGTCCCATTATCAATTATATTTGATCAGGATCCATGTTCTACCCTCACTATGTGGAGATATCTCTATCAGTTATTTGGATCATAGCTATTTATTAGGACTTCTTTTCAAACACATTATATGTGTCAGATAGAGTAGACCATCCATACTCTACAATACATGTAGTTCTCATGTTTCTAATTTTTTTAGATAATGGATGAGTGACCTTTTATAACACCCAAACCCTATATTCCTGATGCTAGTGCATTATTTTTTTACGTTGGAATGACTACAAAGAATCAAATCCCAATGGAAGGATCCGTTTAGTAGTCTTGGATAGCTTGATTACATACATGATACCCATAATACATTTGGAACTAGAAAATAAAAACATCATACGTAATAAAATTATAAAAACTATATCCTTGCATTATTATTTAGAGAGTTCTTCTTTATAGACTCGGTAAATGAAACATAATAAGGGTGAGATCCAATGCTCAGTATGTAAAAGTTAAGAAAAATAAATAATGAATCTATGGAAATAAATTAACATAGAATGTTAAATTACTGATAACACATTTCCTTAAATACTTATATATTGAAATATTAATTTGGAAAGGTACGAATCTATAAAAACATGGAATTAAATCAAATAAAAGAAACTGAAATGCATTTGTAGATATGTCAATGAAAAATCTAATGGATAAAAAATAAATGAATTCATAATAAAGGAAATGAATAATTATCAAATGTCATGGTTTTCTACCACATAAAACATTTACCATCAAGAGACTATGTGAAGTATTTTTTCATGTAATTCACCTCCTTATATTATCAATGCATTGATTAGATTTCATTAACATGTCCCAAACCCATAGGAAAATCCATACATAGTCCAAAATATATTTACTACATGTTCAAATAATTACTCATATGTAGAATAAATAATGAAAATTTTAATATATCAATTTATAATAATGAAAATTTATTTATCACTAATAACTCATAGGTGGATAAGTAAAAACAAGGATTATTTTCATTAAAATATTTTTGAAAAAAATAATGTTTATACATTCAAAGGTGTCCAACACCACTTTGAAAAATTTAATCCATAATTCCACATGACTGTAATTAAACATATAACACAACGAGAATAAATATAATCATTATTTAAAATAAACAAGGTAGTGCATACACCACATAATAGTGTATTGGCATATAATACAATTAAAACTAAATAAAACAAAATTGGTGATGACATTAGATTACTTAAACCATAATTTTGTTTTGTAGTATTTATCCTCTTATATAATGGCCTGAAATATGTTAATATCTTACAAAATATTGTTAATAATTTTTATAATATCATATGTTACCTTCTTATAATATTTTATTACTAGGTTGTTAACACACATTCCTTAATTTCACTATTTTAGGTGTTAATTGCCTAGTTTTCTAGAGTATGTTTTAACCATTTATTTGATGTTATCATTAATTTGATCATAGATTAATCATATATAGATATTAAACCATTTATTAATTTTTATATGTAATAATTATATTATGATTTACATTATTCCAATATATTAAGAGATTATAAATGAAGTGCACAGTTGATGGAGCCGGTACGTCGTACGTACGCATGAATGCTACATTAGATTTGTTTTTGTATTAAAAGTATGAATAAATGGTAAATATTTATATTATAAATAAACTATAAAATATATTTTTTATATTTTAAATAGGTTGATTAAATCCAACAGTTTTACATTACTTGTATAGTACGAATGAGGCATATCGTTTTTACAGGGAGGTAGTGCAGACATCCTCAACAAAAATTATCATATTTACACAAGATTAAAAGCCTAATGTTATGTCCTAAATTTAAATTAAAGGAGAATAATTACATTATAAATATCATATATAACATATATAAAGTTATTTTCCATTATAATGGCATCCATGAAGGTGGTAATGTTAAAATGAACAATCATTGTTTTGTCATGTAGTAGTTCAACATACATAGAAAAAACATAATTGTAACCCATTAGATGCAGGTATTTCCATGTGTAGGAAAATATCATTACATAAACACCCCAATCATATTTAAGATTCTATTTATATATATTAATGTTATAATGTAATTTGATGTGATGGATAATTGAAATAATACAAAAATTCTTAAAGAACTTTGTTACCTCTTAATTTGGTTAATAATTTTGGCTTCTACTAAAAGGATTATTTTGAATGATTTATTCTCTAAGGGAGGAATAAAATAGGAGGTTATAGATTTTGAGAAGGTATATGGAAATATATTGGTAGAAATTTATTTGGTTTTAGAGGTCTGAGTATGTGGGAGTGGTAGTGGGATTTTAAAGAGGAGGAAAAGGACTCACTTGTAATTTTGGGAAACATTTTAAGTGTAAACATGTTTTTCACTAAAAAAGTCATAAAAAACAATCCCAAACAATAATATTAGAATAATGGATGATATATTTCTACAAAATTGTTTTTTATAAGTTTTTAGGTTAATTGGCCCTTCTGCTAATGTGGTAGTCCTTTATTAAGATTAAATTTACCTTAACAATTTCAATTAATTATAATTACATTCATTAATATTTTTTTATCATAAACGAGGATGAACATATTAAAAATTAGAAATTATTATTATTACAAATATGAATCCATTTTTCTGAATTCTAATAAAAATGTGGTAGAAATTAATTTAAATTTAGTACCGCATAAGGGATATTAAAGGAGGTTTTATGTTAAAAATTTCTACAAGATTGCTATGTTTATTAGTCAATTTATTATTGAAATTTAACCCAATGACATATAATGAATAATATTTATTTTTATATCCAATTGGTTCTTATATTCATTTATCATTTGATGGTTACCAGTTAATTCATTTTTAGGTTTTTATAAACATTAAACATTAATAAGTTTTCTAATACTATTTATAACCACTAACTTAATGGCTATGATGTATCATATTATATTAAATAATAATATATTAATAATACATTGTTATTTGGTGAAAAAATGTCATGCGTATAACACAAGCTATCAAGGATGGTCATCCATGTGTGGAATAGAAGCTTACTTAGTGTTGCATTCATTTCAATATATATCATGAATGGAATATATTTAATTTAGTAAATATATTTTAGACTCTCAAGATATTATATTCCCTTACATGTGTGTTGATGAATTCAATGTGAAATATAAAATATAAATTTGTACATTAAAATTTTGTGGTGTTACATTCTCCCCACTATAATTAAACTACATCCTTGCAATTTTAACCTAAACTCAGTAATATATGGATTTACAATAAACTATTTTTGTAAAACCAAAATATTAAAATGAGTTATTATCACATCATTTTAATAATATTGAAAGGAATATCAACTTTCATGTAACTAGGTACCCTAATAATAAAACATAGGTGAAAAATGGAAACATGTATATGGAAAAAAATTCCATCAATAAAGGTCTGATAAAGAGTGTAAGAGAACAAGGTCATATGAACGTTTTTGACCCAAAAATCATAAACCATTAGTTTCCATAATATTCATTAATATCATAAAAAACTTTAATATTAGGAAAACATTTTTATTTCAAAACAATTTTATTACAGTTAAAGAATTAATTCACTATATTAGGATAAAAAATATAGATTTCTATAAATAAATTCTTTTCCATTTATTGTTAATTGAAATATTTATACTTCATCTCTTAGAAAATGATTCATAATATAATGATTTAAAAAATTAACATTTAAAATATAATCCATTTACCACCATAAAATTTTTTATATACTGTTAACTTTTCCAAAAAATAGTGATCCAATCACTTATGAAGGAGAATAAGGTAATTTAGAAAATTAGCTTTTCATTTTATTTTAATCAACATGAAGTATCTCTATTGTTTTTACATAACCAAATATCTTAACAACCATATCCTGTAAAATCTCTAAATACAGTAATAAATATAATCCCCACAAAACTATTCTAGGACCATTAATTTTTCCTTATATCTTACATGAGACATATGTAATTTGGTATATTCATTAAATAAAAAAGTTTAGTAAACTCAATCAATGATATCAGAGACCACTTTTGAAAAAATAATTAATCATTTCAAAGGTAGTTATCACTTTTAGAAATAAATCATTTCATTGACATTATCTCAACATGAAGAACATATGAAGGTTTTTATTTCCCTAAATCAATTTTTTTCTGAAAATATTATTTTTCTAGAAAATAAACATTCTTGGTAAAATTCAATATATGGCCTCAATTCCATAACAAAAAAGTACTTCAGTAAAATACTTACATATTTCAAAAATCATGTGATTAGAACATGATAAATAAAATAATTTTACAAAATAATTTTTAGATCCAAATACATAAGTACATTAATCAATTGAATTTAGTTATTTCCAAAACATATGCCAGTCCAGGATTCCTTGGCTTCTTCTTTGGTATATTTTCTTAATTCTTGGAAAATTCATATTTAATATTCCCTATCACATTGAAGTTGTTACATTTAATAAATGTATTGTTCTTCTTTCCATTTCATTTATTTTTCCTAGTAAACCTTTTTCATCACTTATAAAAAACTCTCAATCCTTTCATGGAATTTCTATGATGATTATTTCCAAAATTATCAAAAATTGGAAAAACAAACATTCCCCTTCATCATTTTTCAATAATTTTTTTCGTAGTCATCAAAAAACCTCTTCATCTCTTGGTTTCCCATGAATACAAAGGTTATCAATAATTCATTAAATATTTTTATGAAACTGAAAACTATCACTCTATATGATGAGATATTCATAAAAGCCAATTCCCATATGTGATTTTGATTATGAAATTCCAAAAAGTGGTTGATATTGCACTACGTGTTGCGTATATAATCTGTATGATACATGTCTTATATTGAAAAGATATATTCATTATCTACAACTAATCATTATTCCTTATACATTAATCTATATAACATCCTCTACATATAAATTTGTTGATCATTAAAGAAGAATTAATTGAAGAATGTCTCCTTAAAATTTCTCCACTCTATGAATTCAATTTCTTCTTCTTCGCTTATAATTTGTATCACAAAAACCCACTGTTCACTGTTACATTGGAGAGAATATAATAAAAGTGTAAGATTTTCCCTTTTTCTAAATTTCAATGTTTTAAAATACCTTTTTAATATAATAATCTATTACATAGCTATAATAATATTTGTAGTCAAATAAAGCAATTGGGGCTTCTAGAAAATAAAGAGATACAACATTGGAAATTATCTCCAGGGAATATATTTCTCTTTTTGGACACATTTAGTTGTCATTACCTGACTACAATACCCTAATATATCCAAAACATTATAATTTACAAAACAAGAGATATATTTTTTCCTTATAAGTGAAATGTCTTCATTTTTCTGAGTACTGATGTCATTATTCATTCCATGAATTATTTTTAAACAATGGAATAGTATGCCTTATCTCATATTGTTTTGAGTTTTATATAAATATAAGTACTATATAGCACAAAAAATTAATTTTTGAATCATGAATACTAGAATTCTGATATTTTTCTACTTTGGTAAAATCAACATTTCTAAATCCTTTTAATGGTAGGTATTGAAAATGTGTGCTATACTATTAATATACCCCATGACTTTAAAACATGATGCACAATATCTACTACTATCCTCTAACAATTTACACTATGTCAGGCCTAAAAAACCTTGTTATATTTATTACTCCTAGTTACATTTGTGCCAAAATCATGTCCACATGTAGTATCCAGAAAATGATATATGGATAGGAAAACTCACATAATCATTACCTTACCAAAATTCTATGATGTTATCCTATACTAATCCTCAATTTATATCATAGGATTATGATAAATAATCTATGGTTTCTAAATTATTTTTTCAAGGATGTTGCTAAACATCATTTGATACCAAATGTAATTCCCAAACCCCAGATGACCAGAACCTATGCACTATTTCATTACATAAAATACTAAAGGATATATGAGTTTCGAAATAATGGAAATTAATATTATATAAATGAAACCCATAATATATTGGGGAATATAAAATAATAACGTGATAAATAATAAAATAAAATAATGTTTATTCTATAACATATTATCAAATAGTACTTATTCATAACTCAGGGAAAGGAAACATAATAAGGGTGAGCTAAAAATGCTCAGTAAGGGTATGCAAAGGGAAAGAAATAATTAATCATTAGAATTAAATTAACATGGAAAAGTAAATAAATGATAAAACATGCAATTTAATAACTAGATAAGGCAGTGAAAATATATAATGCTATGAAACATAAAACACATGCCATTAAATCTGTGAACTAAAAATAAAATGCATCCATCTATATGTCAATGAAAAATCTCAGGGATAAATAATAACTGAATTTCGAATAATAAAAATCCCTAAAAATTAGACATAGTATTTCCTATAAACATGATTCCATTACTATAAAGATACAGTTTAAACTATTTTTCCATCTAATTTACCTCATGTGCCAACTGATTCATTGAAGGGCTTGTATTAACTGGTCTCCAATTCGTAGCGATTGCCTTAAACGATCCTCAAACAATGTTTTTCTTGTCCAATGAGTTACTATTATATATAATAAATTATTTTACTTATCAAATATCCATGTGGAAAAAATATGTATTTATCAATAATACCTTAGAGTAAGAGATGTAACACTATGGTTTTTGACACTAAAACATTCTTGAGGAAAAATAATTATTTAAAATTCCAAATTGTCCCATACCATTTTGAAGAATTTAATCAATAATTCCACATGAATGAAATAAAGTATAAAATATAATTATAATAAATATATTAACAATATAACATGGAAAATTCATTATATACACAGAATAAATGTTAAATGTCTCATAATAAACAAATATGTCTCAGTGGAATATAATTTGAGAAAAAATTCCCACACCTTAAACTTAATTTTTTTTGTGTGCTCTTTATCTTACTATATAGTGCTTTAAAATATGTTAATAATTTATAAGAGAACCATAATATTGTTTATAAGATCATATATTAACTTATTATAATATGTTATTACCCTTTTTTTAACATTTATTCATTAATTTCACTATTTTAGGTGTTAATTCCCTAGTTTGATCGAGCATGTTTTAACTTTTTATTTTTTGTTATCATTAATTAGGTCATGGTTTAATAATATCCATAAACTAAAAAAATAGATTAAATATGACATATAATATTTATATATGTATTTATACTAGTCTGTAATATATTTATATTAGAAATTATTTGAACTGGTAATGGAGATTGTACGTCGCACGTTCGCATGAACATTACTTTCTGGTCATTGTTGTATAATCAGAATAAAAGCTAAATGATACACACACACAGACACACATATATAAATTATAATTCATGTATCACAACTATTTTATATATTTTATCTTTTATTTAAACAATCATTTCTACGTTCCATGTATTGTATGAATGAGTCATATCACATTGAGGGAGAGGTAGTAGATAGTTCCTCAAACAAGACTATTTCCACATGATGTAAATAATAAAGGTATATTACGAATATAAATAAGACAACCATAAAGACATTATAATTATAATATAATATAAATATATATATATATTGATTGTATCATAACGTCCACCATTATAGGTGGTAAAGGAATATTGAACAATCATTGTTTCGTGAGGCAGTAGTTCACCGCACACAGAAATATTATGTTTGTTACCCATTAGATGGAGATATGTGTAAATGTATATATAATCCTTTACATTAAAACATACTAGTATATTTATTATTCTAGTGTTGTTAAATAATAATTTATTAAATATTTTTTAGGGTGTTGAAAATGAAAATAAATATAAACATCTTAAGGAAGTATGATAACTCTTAATGAGGTAACAACTTTCAGTTTGTACCAACATGATTTCTTAGAATGATTCATGCTCAAATAGAGGCTTCAAGTTCTATTTTAGGGATAATATTAAGCTTTTGGTGAATATTTTGGATGATCGAAAGACTAATACACATGTTTATGACAAACCAAACTCATACCAATCCAATAAATATCAATAATGTATGTTTTATGGATATGACATTCCCATCCAATATGTTTTTGAAATGGTTATAGGTCATTTTTACCCATAAGATAATGAATTAGTCATTTTTAATCTTAATTTAAACATAATAATTTTAATTAATTTTAATTACATTCACTAATAATTTTGGTACAAAAATGATGAAATTATTAAAAATTATAAATTATGTTAATTATAAATATTTAATATAATTTAATAAATTCATATAACATATGTGGCAGAAATTAATTTAAATTTAATTATTTAGACGATTTTTTTTGGTTTTAATGTAAAAATGTCCTAAAGTTGGCTATGTTTTTAGTCAATTACAAAGTGAAATTTTACCCAATGACATAAAATATATTAATTTATTAAAATAGTATAAATTAAAATTTTAACTGATTAAATAAATAATTTATCCTTACAAATAAATTATATGAGCAATAAGTTTTGAACTAAAATTCAGTATTTTTAACAATTTGTTAAAAAATGAATTGCTTCAGAAAAATATAAAAAAATCACCCTAAACAAATTCATATAATTATATTTCAAATATGAATTTTATTTTGACATATTAAATCAATTTATGTGTTACAATGAATATTTAAAATGGTATCTCCTTTGAAAGGTTGTAAAATTGCATTTATAAAAAATAGGTTCGTATATTGAAAATATCGTTTGTTCTTATCTTATTAATATATAACATAATGGTTGAATATAAAAAATATGTTAATAAAAATATATCATATATATTTGATTTCAATTAGTCATTAATTTTATTTAACAATGTTAAATAATTCCAAACTTCTTTATAAGCATATAAATAATAATATTTCTTTTTATATCCAATTGGTTCTTATTTTTATTTATCATTAGTTGGTAACCAATGAATTCATTTTATACATATATATATAATAAATTTTTATAATATAGTTAAAAAAATTCATAACCATTAACATAATGGCTAGGATATATCATATTATATTAATTAATTATAATTTAATAATACATTTTAATTTGTTGAAATATGGTATTGCATGTAGCACAAGCTATCTAGGATGTTCTCTATTGTTTGAAATGCAAGTTAACGCAGTGTTGTGTTCATTAAAAGGTACATAATGTATTGAATATAATTAAAATACTAAATATACAATATTTTATTGGGATATTATATTCCCTTATGTGCTTGGTGATAAATTTCATGCTTTCAATCAAACACAAAGTTGTGCATTAGAATTTTAGGGTGTTACACCATCCCTTGGTCATGTATTCTTATACTAATTGTTTCCATTATCCCATTGGTATTTTTATATTTGAATCATTTTATGAAAAAACATTATTTTCTCTATTTTTATGGAATGGGATTGAAGAGGCATCGATTCATAGAATGAAACAAGTACAAAATTATACATAGAAGGTAGAGGTAACTAATGAGTGGATGCAGGTAAAATATGATCTAAAAAATCCTACATTGATCATAAGCGGATACCTTTATATTTCAATATTAGAGATCATTTGTTATTGAAGTTCACTCTTTATTATGGTCCGTTAAAGTTTGGCCAATGAAGTAACCATTCTCCGCAATTTTTTGAAATTTTTGAGGTTTTGTCTCATATTTGAGACATGTTTATTAGATATTTATCCTAGATTTTTGACATAATATACAATGTTCTTTTTGTATCACAGCTCCATCTATATCTTCATGGTAACTCTTATGAAATCTATAGGGGAAAATTTGATGTTAACAATGATGTTACCCATTGGGAGTGGGATATAGTTATACAGGGGCACTAGGAGAATGTGTTTAATTGTAATGATTTTCACATTGTTCATTTCTTATTATAGAAACATGGCATGTCGGGGAGTACCTATTAATGTGATTTGTAGATGGGTTTGTAGTATACCTATCTATTTTAAATTTATATATATGTTCTATTGTAAAGTTGTTTTGAATGATGACATTTCATCATTATGAAATGGTTTCCTCTTTTTTATTATTGTAAACCGTTCTATTATTTTATTGGTATATCCCAAAAGAGTTTTTTTATGATATTTTTTAAATGTTGTAGGGTTTTGATATTATTTCAACAAATTGAGGTAGTTAGTCTCCTAGGAGGGAGAGATCCTTGAGATTTATCTCATTCAAAGGCTAATTATGTTAACCCATTCTATTTTCTCTATGGGTTTGGTTTTGGATTCTCTGTAATGAAAATGTTTTTTGAGGTATCAAATGTAAGTCCCCAGTTCATTTTAGTACACCACATTTCATAGTTTAGATGACTGTGGTGCTTGGAGGAGGCCCGGAATAGCATTGATGTTGTTTAGTAGAATCAATATGGAAACATGGATATTTAAAAGAATTTAAGGCTTTCAGATCATGAATACAATATTTAAATATTTCATGAGGATGCCTCATCTGTTTTTTCATGATGCCAATTAAATGCAGTTAAATGGATCATGGTGAGGATTATTTCTTCATAGGATAAAACATGATACTTAAACTTCATGAAAGGATTCATGCAATAATAATCCACTATATAGTGCTCCTTTATAATCAATAGTCCCTCATGTTTTCTCAAACTCAACATCTCCCTCTCTAGATATTCAATCAATCCGTGTAGCCTCTCAATTAATTTTGGAATCCCTTCTATAGAGATTAATTATCGACCTTCTATATTTGATCCATAGTGATATAAGGTATGTTATTGATCTTATGATTTATTTAATAAATCTAGATCCTCCAAATTATAATTTCAATGGGATTTAGGATTTACTCTATCATTTAAATAGATATTTTTTTGTTTTATGGTGCTGTTTTTCTTTGGTATACTTGGAGGAATGTTTCTCTTGATAGAGAGGTGATTGGGATCTATGATGTTAATCCATTATAATGTTATGAATATTTATCCTTTTTAGGTATGTGATTCATTTATTCTCTAAATTATTTACATTAAATTATAATGATTTCATGATTAGTTCCATTAGAAAGTAGATGAATTAACATTATAATTGTTGATCTGTATTGATAAATAATTAGATATTGAAATAACAGTAGGGTTATTTCTTCCATGATAAGTGTTTTCATCTTGAATTTATTTATTTTGTGTTGTATATGATATTAGGCATTTATTTATATTCTTTAGATTATAATGTCATACTTGATGGAAATTGATTAAGAACATAAATTGAGAATCAATTATTCAATTGTGTTAATAATTAATGACATGGTATGTCATAATGAGTCAATTAGTTGAGTATAAAATAAAAACGAGATTTTGGATAAAAATAATTTTCTTTTACTAAGTCTCCCTTCTACTTGAGAATGATGAGTACCTTTCAATTAGATTTGGGAGAGGTCATTTATCTGTGGAGATAGTATTATGGGTTTGAGGGCATATATTTCCTTATTGGATGTTCTTGTATAATTTTGGAGGAATTTGTAGATTTACAATGAATGGGAGCATCGGGATGTTATGTGACATAAATGTGGTGTTCTATGTGGTGTTTAGTGAGCCTGGAATAGAGGATGTGACGTGGGTCGGGAGGCCCATATTTTGTGGCAAGAGTTTATGTTTGTCATGGGAGAGGCATTGGGAATTTTATTTGGTTATCATGGATGGATATAAATATGATGGAATTAGTTGATGTTGGGCTTACCCAGTGATGTGTTACTGAGATCTAGGATCATCAATTATGAATCATTTTAATGGTCGATGGCCCTATTTTTTGTTTTATCTAAATTCTATTCTCCACTCCATGAGGTAGCCAGATGTTTTTGGTTATATGTTACATCATTGTGGTAGCTTATGATGGATTTATTAATGTAAGTGGATTAAGGAATGATGATAGGAAAAAATAAATAATTCATATCCAATGGTTTTGGCATTGATAGAATGAAGATGCTAAAAATATTTTAATCATAATAAACAATGGACTCATTTTATATTATTCATATAGGGAATGGACATAACAGTGGTGGTTAATAAATGTGTCGTGAAGTAATGTTAAAGATTTTATTAATGGGTAATAAATTTATAAATGAAATTAAATGATAAAAAATAAAATAATTAATTAAAGATGTTTTTTAAATGCTGGTGTTCTTATAGGTTATCTATTATTTAGTTATGTGATGCAAGTGTTTGAGTAATGATAGTTCTACTTTATCATTGTATTAGTTTATCCTATATTGTTTTTATGAGCTATATTATATTATTTATATTCTATAACTTCATATTCTTCCGCACTCATGTCCGTCATGGAAACTGACACCAAGTGGACTTCGGGTGAACGTTTCCCCAACAACCGGATGGGGGGATGGGGGATGAATAACCCATTTAATACTACTATCATCTTTTTGTAATTAAATTTGATGGTATTCAAGGTAGTTAGGTTCCTTAAATATGTCTATATAAGAGTGTGGTGTATTTTGGTAATTCACACACATCTATCCATTGATATAGTATCTAATGGATTATTATAGGTATCATGTGTAAATGATTTGATGCCTTGGTAAATTTACTTATTGTATGACTTGTGATGGATTTAGTTATAATACATGATGAATGATATACATCTTTCTAGGTGTGGTGGAACCCTAAAAATAATTGGCTACTATATATGATAATGAGATAAAGGATACTTTGAATATTTGATGCATGAGGTATAGGATGTGATGCCTTACTGAGGTGGTTTTTGGATCGATTATTTTTTATAGTTATTTATTGGGATGTGCGATGTAGTTACATAGTCTAAAACTATAGGGGAATATGGGGGGGGGGTCACTCTTATTGTTTCATTGTTATATTATATCCTCTTTTTATGCTATACTTGTTGAGATTTTTCCATAGAGAGGAAGGGAACATAGTATACAAATTCCAGATATGAGTTATTTTCAATTTTTATCATTTTTCAATAGCATGCTTTCATATTAATTTTTATGAAAGGATTCAGGTAGGATCAAAATGGGAATACAGTTATCATCACACAACATGAATATATTTATTTATTTGTCTTGTTAAATGTAAAAAAATGAAGACCATGTTGGATATTAGTAGTTTGTAGATTTTAAGGAGTTATTTACTCTATGTGGTCACTTCAATATTTATCTTTTAACTACTTAAATTTTTCATTTTACTTGTTAATTACCATATAACATTTATTATATCCACTAGGGATTTTATTATATATATTTTTGTATATGTTTTAGTTTGGGTATTCATCTAATCTCAGTTTTCTATATAATCTACCCAAAGGTAATGCCTCCAATGTATTTTTTTATCATAACATCAATGAATTTCGCCAATGAAGGGCCTACTAGAAGAGGTACACCAGAAGTCAATGTCTCCCTTATCTTATTTCATTCACATGATGAGTACGATTGAAGAGGAGGTGTTCATGAATGAGTTGTATTAGAGGTTATGTTATAGGTATATGATGGAGTTTGGAGTTTGACATGTGTGAAATTTCATGGGTTTGTAAAGAGATATTTGAAACTAAGTTTAGTGTGAAAAGTAAACAAGGGAGACCAAATAAGACATGAGTATTTATGAAACCTATGATCTAATGAATAAACATGAATTTTTACCAAGACCACTAAATGAAGTGACAATGGATGCATGGTAGAAACATAGGAAATGATCATGAATCATTAGTATTTGCGCACATGTTTGAAATAATAAGACCCTATAATAGGTAAAAAATAAATGAGATAATAAAATATTTAATGTATTAGTAATTTTACTTTGATATTGTATATTTAGGACATCATACTTTTTTTCCTTTTATAGGCATGGATCCAAGTTGACACCCTTTTTAGGTTTATGATTATGAAGTTTAGTATGATGTGCTAGTGTATCTTCATAGAGTGAAGGTCGCCATTGATGATACTTATATGATGAAAATCAAAGAGTTTTTGAACTAGAGGCAATAGAATTTTGAATTTTGTATTTTGGATATAGTTATTGAATATTTTTTAGAATATATTGATATATATTTTAGTTCAATTGGTTCTTGGATGAAGCATTGGGTTTTCTTGTATGTGATAATGGTATGCATAGATGTAGGGAATTAGTAATTTTTTTCTATATGGTCACAAATAGTGAGATATCTCATTAGATAAATTCTAATAATAATTTTGAGTAGAGAGCCTTTCTTCAATAATGATAGATACCATTGTCTATAAGCAATTTACACATTGACAAGGAGTTCCATTGTTTGAGAGTTAAATATCCATTTAAGAACCCTTTTTTATATGCTTCAAACCTATTACCAGGGGTTTCCATGGAATTTTATTTCAGGTTATATTTTTTTCCATTGATATAGCCTTAGATAAAACCATTTATACTACATATACATCTTAATGTTCATGTATAATAATAGTTAATTGATAGTAAACTGATAAAAACAATATCTTTATGTGTGGGAAGTCATTTGGATTTCTTGAAATGTATATATGAGGTTTGGGGTTCCCATATTTAAATATAAACTAGAATTTGATCATCTTATAGTAGGTCCAGTCCCTCAGCACCACATTTCCTTGGGTGGGAAGTAGTTCTCCAACATATTCCATTAAATCAGACATTTGTTTTTATGTAGAGGATGAGTTTCTAATTAGTGGGAGTGCCGGAACATTGTGTTTAATTATAGATATCTAGGGGTTCCTCTCCCAGTTCCTCCATGAGAATGTTTCATACTAAGAATGAATAGTATAGTGTACTAGTTATTGACCATTATATAGGAGATGAGGATATCCTAGTATATCCATTAAACTATTTTCATCGTTAGAGATATGAATGTGTACGTGGTGGTAGTTATCAGTATTGTCAAGTAGGTCATAGAGTAGGGCATCTTCATCATCATGATTTTTCCTTGATAGTGATAACAATGATAATAAATGTTTGTGGCACCCTTTTATTTTCTCTACATTGGTTAATTATTATTTTTATTTAGTAGTGATGTAGTAATTCATATCACCCACCCCATACATTCTTTGGGACTTCAGGTAAAGAGGCTTATAGTTCACTTGGTATACACTATGCTAGTTGATGGTCAGGATGAATTTTGTTAGGTATTTAGAAACTAGGATCTAGTGTTGGGGAAGCGCCAATCATGGGTAAATTTCCTCTGTTTGTTAAAAAGGGGCTATTAAATAAATCATGTAATGGATAAGTTTTATTTTTTGAATGATATCATCAATTATTTCTGGTGGATTGTTATGTACTATAATTCTAATAGAGATCCAAATGTGTTAATTTGTGGGTGAGACCCATGAATGGGTTAGAAAAATGTTCTTCCTTTATATTCCATGATGGCTAAGATGATTCAATGTTTTCAGATTATTATTATTCCATGTTTACTAGGGTTGTAGAAGAATACCTATAGTTATTTCTAGAGGTAGTAATAGTGTTACCCCATTGGATGGAGACTGAGTTTGTGAATGGGATATAACTATAAGAGTCTCATATTAGGATGTCTATATATATATATTGGAAACATTTGAATTGTGTGATTTGGAAGTACAACAGGATGATCTGTTGTGGTGAAGTTTTGTTGAGATGAGTGTGTCAATATAGGGCCCAATTATTTTTTTCACGATGAAGGCTAATAGAGGATTGTATCCTTGTATCGGTTATAATCACATAAACTATGTGACAATTATACACACTATAATATTCTATATATTTATGAATTATCTAATCAGTTGAAGAGGAAAATATAGTTTTTGATGATTTATATGTAGTTAAGATATCATCAGATGCTAGTGAAGTAAGATGATATTTAGAAGACTGCATCCCATTTTTGTCATTGTAATAAGGAGTTCATTGTGCTTCTATCTAATGTGATGAGAAAACCATTCTATTTTATAGGGTTTAATAATGACGTTTTTTTGAGTGCCCATGGATGCGTTTTTGGTTGTATACCTCAACAAAATCCTTAGTACTTCATATTTGAGTTTGATCTTGAATGTAATCTATGTTCTATTTGGTGTGTTCTTCATCATGATCTGCTATCTAGGATGTAAAATCCTGAGAATTTTTTTAAATATATTTTTTTCAACTACATTTATGTATTGTATTTTATGCTACACGAAGATTATATTTCATTACATTCGAAACAATATTAGCTTATAGTATACACAATACTATACATGGCTGTGTCAAATATAATTTCACGTTCTTTTGATAATATTTTGTTCATGAAACACTGAGTACATATTTATTTCAATGAATATAAATATATGTTTGGATTTTGTTATACACAACAAAAAAGTATTTTTCCACTACACTCAACACTTACTGGACTTGTGTTACATGCATGACTGGCCTTCATGGAATGTTTTCATTGTACGCAACACCGAGTTTCACTAAAAATCAATATATTATTAAAATATAAATATTTAATTAGATATAAACAAGCAATTATGAATAGTATTAACCAGATATTTAATTTTTATAACATTATTTTTCATCTTATGTAATTCATAGAACATGATATAAGAACAAATTTATTTTTTTGAATAAAACAAGTATTTTTTTAAAAAGAGTTTTGTCGTTTTTTATGCTGTGAAAATTTTAAATTTATTTTTAACAATTTTATATATTATATTTCAAAAAAAAATGTCTTATATGTCATATATAAATTTAAATTTACTTTTGTTGATTTTTTGTTATTTTTTTGATAAAACTCATATTTTAGTGAATAATGAAAAATAATGCATTTTAATTCAAAAATCTCTTTTTATCTAATTTATTTATATAGATAGGCTATATATTTAATTTTTAAAAGTGAAATTAGATTATTTTAATATATATTAATCTAACATTGGACATTTAATGTAATTTTACATTTAAATTGGACATAAACACATGTAAATCTTTTGATAGTTTTTACTTCTTCAAAACCCACATTATAGTTTTGACAACGAGAATTAATTTTCAAGTAAATACTGCAACATTTTTGTTCTCAATTGTGAAAAATATATTCCTTATTTTGAATATTTGGGTCCAAATTATTTAAATTTGTTACTTTTATTTTTTTATAATATGAATAGTTACTACGGTAATATTTATTTTACCTCAGTTTAAGGTAAATTGGGTACATTAGGGTAACAGACAATATGATAAATATAATAAGATTACCCTAACCCCTAGAAAAAATATATTTTATGAATTAAGATAGAACAATATCACCTATGAGTCAGAATTGATTCATTTAAGGGACTCTTTTCGATGAAAGTGACATAATTATAATTATAAAAAAATAAGGTGACAATATGTCACTCACATATATCATATAAGTATAATAATTTTAATATAATGATAAACATGATAAACATGATAAAACATAGAAGATAAGTATTCTGTAGAATGATAATGAAATTATCAACATCATGTGACTTTATTTATAATTTTTATGGATAAAATATATTCCATTAATTATGACATAATAGTGATGTAGAAATTATTGTATTGACAGAAATATCAAATAAATTGTTTTAAAAATATTAAAATAAATATCATATGAACTAATTAATTAGTTCCAAGAAATTTTTAAGTGTAAATAAAATTTTATAACTGTATTGTATATTTTTATTTTAGTTTATATTTTGATTGAATTTTATTTAGTTTCAAATAAATGAATAGTGTCAAAATTGACACTGTTGAAAATTTATAAAAATAACATATTATTAAATTATTTAAGAATAAAAAAAAATATTTAAAAATTTGGAATGTGAAATTTAGGTGGTATAAAAATTCATTAAATATGAAATTATTCATAATTGACAACAAATGCCAAAATATTTATAACCATTTAATGTTTAGAATATTATTACAACAAATAAAATTACATAAATTAAATAAGGATAAATCAAAATGATATGGTATATAATTAAATAAAAACATGTATAAATTTTATTGGTTTAGATAATTTCTACCCATACTCATCTTATATTCTCAATAAATGGTTACGGGGGATTTATAAACCAAAAATGAATTTATAATAAATTAATATTTCAAGACATTACAAAGCTTCCCCTCCCCTCTCTTATAATAGGGAGACTCTCCATCTCTTTGAATCACACCTAAAAAGCCCTTTAGATTGTCCAAACCATGAAAAAAACTCCTATAAACTTCCATCAATTCATCATACAAGCCATACTTTGGGTATGAATCCATCTTAAGGATTCCATTTGTGCATACCAATAGAGATCCCCATAAATGAGGTAATTGTTTTATCACCTCTTCCAAAATCCATTAATTATTCTACATACAAAATTTATGTTTTATCCATACTAAAGTAATAAATATAGTATCTTATACATGAATAAATGTTATTATAATAATGGGATGACCTTATACCTACTTTAATCAACATAAATATTACGATATCATAATGCGTGCGTGCGTAAGACGTACCGTCTTCATTCTATAGTGTAATTTTTATTAAACAATACTTTATTCGGATGGGTATATTGATGATTACAAGATATGTAAATAATAAATATAACATAATTAGTATTTTTTAAAATTCATATACCAACAAATTCTATAATATTTAACCATCAAGGGAATTATATCGTCGCCCGTGCATACGTACGACTTACCATCTCCACGACCCGATGAGATTTGTTGCCCATATTAACCAATCTAGAATGATTATAAAGTATATATATGAAATAATAATGAAATATATAAAATAATAATGCTATTATATATATATATATGACATTTACTTACTTCCATTCATTTAAATAAGGAAACAGAAACAGTGTGCTTGCATATGTATGACCTATCGTCTCCCTGAACGATATATTTTGTTTCATTTATCTTTCAATTATATATATTTATATACTAAATATCAATGATTTATAAATAATTTTTCACATTCTGTAAGTAATTAAACCTCAATATAATTAATAATACCATGCATAACATGTCAAAACATGTGCAATAAATAAAACAATTTTAACCCAAAATGCAGTTTTAACAAGGAATTGATAAACGAACGGGTAATATAAAGTCATAAGTATATCATATATGATTTCATAAATTTTATTGTTGTCTTGTTACAAGTTAATATATGTTTAAAACCACTATAAATGAGTTTCAGAGACATACAGAAGAAATCAGACCTATGGTAAGGGATAATTTTAAAATCTAATTTTTATTCAAGATTAATTATATATACGTATTTTCTAGGGAAATATTTATCAT
This sequence comes from Viscum album, assembly GCA_963277665.1. Lineage (NCBI taxonomy): Eukaryota > Viridiplantae > Streptophyta > Magnoliopsida > Santalales > Viscaceae > Viscum > Viscum album. The sequence continues at coordinate 578,604,033 of OY728129.1, read as the reverse complement.
CTATGTCCAGGTTTTCTAAAAAAATAAATAATTTTTTTACAATTATTAAATGTAATTTTAAAATATTTTTTACCCATTTATGACTTTTACTACTTGGTATGGATGTAATATTTTTTTTACCATAAGAGGAACATTTTTACTTTTTCATCAAAAGTACGATGAGAATTTTTTTTACTTATATGCCATGAATTGACATTTTTACAGTTTCCTAGTGCCTTAATTCAATGAATATTCCACTACATTATTTCATGTTTATTTTTAATTAAATTATTTTATTTTAAAATATCATGGCATGTAGAGAAAATAAAACATTTTTAAGTTGAAAGTATATTTTCCTCAAGAATTACATTCATGTTTTTTATTAACATTATTTTATATCTAATATGAAACTCTTAAATAGGGTTCTGTTTTTAAAGAAGTATTACTATGATTTTAATGAGTTAATAATGGAATGATATTTTATATGGATTAGGATATTATGGAATGATGTTTAGGAAACTCATTTTTTTTCTTGGGTTCTTCTTTGATAAATGATTAATGTTTTTGTGGTATATGTAAGAATGATTTAATTATGTAATTGGTGGGACCTATATCTCCCTCCAATGTATTGGGTAAATATTTATATCTCATGAGATAGACATTACTAGAATGAAAATTAAATCTAGTTAATAATATAGGGATGGAACACTAAGTAAATCTAGTTTAGTAATGCATGACTGGATAGGAATATAAACACAGTTTAGAAATGGATATTGTCCAATATGAAGGCCTTTGTAGCAATGTATTGATAGATTAATGTCTTGTTGCATTATATGTGGACTTCTGCATATTTGATTTCATGTGTTAACATTTTTTATGAGATAGATAAAATTACCAATCATTGTATTGCATGTTCTGCTATACCATAATAATGAAAAATTAAACATCATTTCTCTAAATAAAAGATGATGAAGAAATTATACAAGGCGCAAAAAATAGTGATATTGTTCCAAAAATCAAGTAAGTATTTATTCTCACGATAAATTCTTCAATTTTATGGAATGGATCATGAAAAAAAATGTTATCTTAGTACCTTCTTATATGATGAATCATATGGTCCCATTAATCATTGTATATTTATTAATTTATAAGTATTCACTTTCTTCAAGCATTTTTCTCTATCAATTTCTACCAGAACGTTTTGGTATATATTTTTCTCCAATATCCATGTTTTCACGTCCCTCATATATTATCATATGTGGAAACCCAATGATGAGTTACATTAGGAAATAATTAGTTTAATAACTTTAATTATTTAAATAATGTTTTAGAATACCTTTTTACGATGTGGTATTCCATGAATGAAACATTAAATTGGTAAACCTTCGATAACATAGACGAATATTGATGGAGAATTTTTTTATTGGGGGTATAATGTAACACCGCAATATTTCATTAGATATATTATTTTTAATTTATATGGTGACATTGTTATATGATACACCAATATTAGCGTGCAATATATGCAACACCATAGTATCTTAAAGTGTAATCAACACCATACTTAGCTTGAGTTACACACAATTTCATGTTCTTTTGATAAAATTTTTTTCACGAACCACTGAGTAATTTTTTTTCTCAATGTATAAAATAAATATTTTTGTATTATTTATAATAAAAAAATTATAAAACGTTCACTATACACAACAAAAACTTTGTTTTTTTACACACAAAATTGACCTTCCTCGATATCTTTCATTGTACGCAATACCGACATTCACTAAATAATGATATATTATTAAAATATTATAATTAAAGGGGATATAAAATATCCGTTATAAATATTATTAACCACATTTTGAATATTATATAACATTAACATTAAACTTATGTATTTTCTAGAACGTGTTATATGAAAAAATTCAATTTTTTGGATAAAAGAAGTAATTAAAAAATAGTTTTGCAACCTTTTAATAGATAAATATTTGTAAATCCATTATTTTACAATTATATATATTATATTAGAAAAAATAAATCTCTTATTTGTAATAATGATAAAAAAATTACTTTGGATGAATTTTTGGTATTCTTATAACAAAATTCATTATAATAGTGAAAATACTGCATTTTAATTCAAAACTGTATTTTTATCTAAAATATTTATATAATTAGATTATCTTTTTAAAAAATATATCAAGTTTAATTAAATTATGTTTTTCTAATTCAATCAAATAATGTTAATTGAAATTAATTACACTTTTAACTTGGACATAAACACATTTAAATATTTTAATTGTTTTTAAATTTTGAAATCAAGCTTCCCAGTATTGACAGTGAAAATTAAATTTAAATTATTAATAATTTATTTTTTGAATTCATAATGATTTATTCCATATTTAGAACTACAAGGTCCAAATTATTTTAATAGTTAAATTTTAATTTATTTGGGATATTATGAATAATAATTGTGTTAATTTTTATTTACCACTGTTAAAGATAAATCTAGTAAATTAGGGTAACAAAAAATATGGTAAAGATACTAAAATTACCCTAAAGCATGACGAAACCATATTGGATGAATTAAAATTTTCCAAGATCACTGATGGGTCGGAAATTATGAAGTTAATGGAAACATTTCCATGAATGTGATGTAATTATAATAAAAACAGAATATGATGACGACATTTCACTCTCGTATATCTTATAAGTATAGTAATTTTAATATGGTGATAAACATGACAAATCAAAAAAAATAAATATTCTGTAAAAAAATAATTAGATCATATATATCAAGAGAATTAATTTAGAATTTTTAAAGATTAAATATTTACCATTAATGATGAAAAAATATTTTTAGAAATTATTTTATTTATTGTATTACCAAATAAATTGTTTTAGAAATATAAAAATAAATATCATATGAAGAAATTAATGTTCTCTATGATTATTATTATTGAATATAACATGATAAGAGTTTATTGAATATTATTTACTCGAATTTACCTTCTTTTTGGATTGTATTTAAAGTCAAATAAATGAATAGTGTCAATATTGACACTATAGATATTTTATAAAAATAAGATTTTAATAAATTATTCTAAAATCACTAATATATTTATAAATTACAAAGTGAAACTTATATGGTCTAAAATGTCATAAAAACTAAAATTATAGATAATATACAAAATATAGGTAAATTTTCAGAACCATTTAATATTTACAATATTACTAACATGAATGAAATTAAATAGATTAAATAACGGTAAATCAAAAATATATGGTTTAAAATAACAAAAAAATTTCTAAATTTTTATTTTTTTATTGTATTTCAACCCATATTCATATAATATTTGTAATAAATTCTTTTGGGAGAAATACAAATATAATATGAATTTATAATAAATTAATATTTCAAGATATTCCAAAGGTTTCCCTCCCCACTCTAATAAAAGGGTTCATCTGCTCCTCTTTTAATCAAACCTCCGAATCACTTTTTCTCATCCAATTCCTACCCAAAAATCCTCCCAACATACCTAACTTCATCTTAGAGGCTACCATTTTGCAGAAAGACATCTTATTGAGTTCTTTTGTGCATACAAAAAAAGATACTCGAAAAAAGGTAATTGTTTTATCAGCTCTTTCAAAATTATTTTCTTCTTCTTCTTACACATCTCTTGTTGTATCCATACTGATGTAATAAATCCATAATATTATAAATGATGAGATTCAATTATAATTATGGGACACAATAATACATCATTTTATCCATCCTATTAGTAAAAATATCTCCATGTGTTTGTACGCATGACTTACCATATCCATGTCGTGGTGTAATTGTTATTCAATAATATTTAATTTAGATTCATATAATTATGATTATAGTGGATGTAAATATTCAATATAAAATAATAATTATTCTGTAAAATTTATATAACATCCAATTGCATACTATTTAACCATCAAGGGAATGATATCATTGCTCGTGTGTACATACGACATACTGTCTCCAGTAGGAGATGCGATTCATTCCCCACATTAACCATTCAAGAATGATTATAAAGTATATATAAAAAATAAGCAGGAAATATATGAAATAATAATTCTATTGTATTTATGTATATATTTTCATATGTTATTTACTTTTTTCCATTCAATTCAATAAGGAAACAGAAACAACTTTCATGCGTGTGTAAGACCTAACATTTCCATGAATGGTGTATTCCATTTCCTTTATCTATCTATTATATATATTAATATAAAGAGTATATATGATATATAAATATTTTTATAAATTATAGAACTTATTAAATCACGATCTATGTAAAAATATCTAGAATATAATTTCAGAACATGTACGATAAATAAAACACTTATTACCCAAAAAATTGGTTTAACAGAGAATTAATAAATGAATTGGTAAAATAAAGTCAAAAGTTAATCATATATGATGTAATAAATTTTCCTATGGTGTTGTTACATGTCAATAATATTTTTAAAATCACTATATAAGAGTTTCGGACACAATCCAAAGAAATTAGACCTAATGTAATTGATAATTTTGCAATATCATTTTTATCTGAGGATGTATATACATAAGTACATATTGGGGATATAATTATCATCAATAACCATATTTAAAAAAATAAGTTTTTAATTTTTTTTACTAATATTCTATGTATTTTTAATTTAATTTTTACCATTTTTGAGTTTTTTAAATGGTATGGAAGGAATCTTTCTATGGTTTACCATAAGATATAGTTTTTTATGTTTTTGTTAAAAGTATGAGTAGAATGTTTTTTATCTTATATGGAATGAATGAATTTTTTTACAGTTTTATGATTGTATATTTTCATGAAGCTTCCTGTACACTATTTTTATTTTAATTTTAATTAAATTTTTATCTATTGAATTTTCTTGGAATTTTGAGTAATGAAAACATTTTCAAGTAGAAAAAACATTTTCCTAAAGAAATAATTTCATCTATTTTATCAAAATAATTTTCCATAAATGATGACGATTTTAAATAGGGTTATTTTTCTATCTCTGTTATTACTATGATATAGTATTTTTAATTTTGGAATGATATATTATATGGATTGTGTTATGATGGAATGATGTTTAAGAAACCCATTTTATTAATTGGGTTATGATATAATGAATGATTTAGGTTTTTTGTGGAACATGTAAGAATGATTGCATTATGAGATGGTTAGAACCTATATATCCTCCCAATTCATTGGGTAACGATTTATATCTCATGATAGATACATGACTATAATGAAAAGTAAATATGGATAAGTAATATAGGGTAGAATGGTATGTAAATCTAATTCATTAATGCATGGCTTGAAAGACAAGTAAACTCTGTGAAATAACATACATTGTCCACAATGATTGTCTTGGCAGCAATTCTTTAGCTTCTATGTAAATCATATTATGTACTTAATTGTTTTCCAAAATTCCATGTGTTATTCTAATTATATTTTAACATGATTAATTTTACTTTATGATCTATTCCTTACGTATGCCAAGATTTATTTCACGACTCAGAATTTTGATATTCAAAACATATGTTCATGTTTTCACATTCTTATGTTTATGTTTTGTTTGATGTTCTTCATGTTTACTATTACTGATCATTTGTGTACACCTTTTTTTTCATTTCCCTAGAATATAACGAATGATTTTAGGTATGTAATCTAAAGGGTAAGATCAATATGGGAGATATTGATGATATTTCTTTATGTTATATGACTATTATCTACGTTTCCAAAGACACTAAACTAATATTGTATTTGGGAATATTTTTGTTTCATTTATTATGTATTACATAAAAGAAATGTAATATATATTTACATAAATCTTGGGTATTTACATAAGGAGTTGTCAGGGTATTATTTTCTAGGATAATAATATCTATTTCACGGGGAACTTCATATCATAATAGGGTGTTGTTTTGGATTCTTTGATGATAGAGGGGATTGTGTCTTGGGAAACCCCCAAGACAGTGGTAAAAGTGAGGTGTATCCTTTGTCTTTTAGGTTATTTTAGAAGGGGTGTAGCTTATTTATCTTGTTTGCGACTCATGTGATATCCTTGACCAGAAAAGAGTAAAAATTATTGTGGAATGACACGTGTAAGTTAGATTTAAATTAATTAAAGATGATATTGGACTGCCCTCTAGTATGTTATATTCTATTAGATGGGTTCAGTTTGAATTTTTCTATAACACATCACATTTCATCCTAGGGTACATTCTTATGCAGTTAAGAAAATTTCATTCTTATGATTCTTAGTAGTTATGTATCCATGATCTTAAATCTTCAACCCAAGAACTCGAGTTGAAAAAAGTTGTTATTCATTGATGTAGTGAAGAAATTAACTATTCAACAAGAATTTTTTTTCTCGTTAGTAATCATAATATACTGAGGAATTTCTTATTCTAATGTGACTAGAACATACATTAGTGTATTTTTAGGGAATTAATTCCAGATTATGACTCTGAATTTCATATACACTATGAATTGGAAATTTTTTAGTATATGAACTTACTAAGAAGTTGCATATTGGTGTGTTACATGAATCTAGTGATTCATAAAGAGTTATTAATGAACTCTATGTGATAAAACTAGATATATGAGATATTTCATGTAAATATTTTATATTATATATGAAAATTTAGTCATTTTTGGTTCATTAAGTAGATAATTCACAATTATGGATTTTATGATTGATGTCAATAGGGAAAATTATGTTTTTGGCATTGATACTAACAATTGTTAATATGTTTGAAAACACATGGTGTTGTTCTAGGTAAGGATTTTTATTCTATATGTGAGGTGTGAGACAGTTCTCTATGAATTCTATAAATCATAATTTATGGCATATCCATGACTGAAAATGATGTATAAATTATTAATATCAATTTTTTGGTGGACTAAGTTGAATAATGTAGCTTCATATATTGTTCAATGATGATTTATCTTCCAAAAGGTGAATGAGGAACATTATGTTCTTGGTGGTCCTCTATAGTAATTATATTTCCCCAATTGAATGTTAGAGGATATATTGATAGACTTCATGACCCATTTACAACATTATATGAGAGGCTATCTTGTTATATGGTTGATAAATGACTTTTTATGGAATCATCACACTTTATATCAATCTGGGAGTTGAGCTCTATAGTGTTTTTTCAATGAAGTATCTATAATATTTTTTTCAATTCCATGGAGTCCTGATGATGCTCATATCTGATCAGGATCTTCATTTTACCTCCAAGGTGTGGAGACATCTCTTGTAACATCTTTTCTCTCAGTTATGGCTTATCAATTATTTTTTTCCATATAATGATGTTTATACATAGTGGACTGTCCAGACTGTTGATGTCTTGTCGAGATCTTGTACCTAAGATTTTAGATGTTTTTTTATATAAGTATCTTTCCGTATTTCATGTTTTACTCAAATAATAGTTTCCACTACACCATTGGTATGACAACATTAGAAAAAAATTACTTTTGACATTTCTATTATCCATTTCATGGGAAAATTTTTATAGAGGTACAAATTTACTTCCCAAAATAGTATAAAATATGTAAAAGATGGTACATGTAATACACGGAAGGATGAAGGTGGCTCCTGATTTCTAAAAAACATAATCTGGTTATTACAGGACTCCTTTGGGAGTTATAATTTTTAGATCTTGTGTTACTGAAGTTGAAACTTGTGTGTATAAAAGGATTGGTCATAGGACTAAGTATTATCTTTGGTTATTGGTCCTTTTGCGGTGTTGGAAGATAATGGAGTATGAATTATTGGATAGAATGTACCTCTAAATGACTATAATGAATTATGTTTTTCACATGTAATTGCTCTGAAGATATCCTCATGAGGACTCTCATGTCATCAATTAAGATGATATCAATATTTTTTATGATGATACCTCTGAGAAGGGTCAAATTGTGATCTAGGAACACCATAACAAGGTGTTGTATGTGTGTGATATTCCATTAGTTTGTGTCTTGTGGTGGAACTATGGCATGGTGGAGAGTACATGAGAACATGATTTGTAGATGAGCACTTAATTCCTTATGTTGTTTGATTTTTATCTCTTGTAATGTAAAATTTTACAGTTTTTGGTTGTTAACCATTATGGTTAATGAGATGGTTCCCTCTTGCTTTTTTAGTTACTTTTCTATCCTCTGAGACGTATCTCCCCCATGAGATCATTTATAATACCTGTTTATTTTATTTTATGGGGTTTTCCTGTTTAAATTGTGTGAGGTAGTTGAGTTTGTGTGATGGAAATATCCTTAAAATATCTCTTATGATGTGCCAATTTGGGGGACCAATTTTGTTCCTCATAAGGTTTGATTTTTGATTTTCATGTAAGGGAATGTTTTTGAGAAGTGTATATTGTAATGGCTTGGATTTATCTAGCAATAAATTCTATGTGTTTCTAAATCCTATGGTTCTCAGATGAGTACTCAAAAATGTTTATATGTTTTTTGGTACTAAAATATGATGTTGGGGTAATTCATGACATGTAAGAGTTTCATGTCCTGAACAAACAGTTTATGGATTTTGTGGGGCTGGTTCTTAGGGTTCTTCTTGATTTAATTAAAAAAGGTTAATTTGTTCATTAGAATTTGTTTTTTTAATATAAAACCTGATATGTGCATTACTTGGAAGGAATTCACATAGTGAAAATACAATAAGAATCATACCTTTATATACATTAGTTCCTCGGTATTTCTCAAACCCTATAGCTCTCTAAATTGATTTCTAGGTGATAATAATAACTCAATCCATGAATTATTCAACCCCATAAATAGGTATTTATTCAAAATCATACATATTCTATATTTTTTTATCTGAAGTATGTTATTCCAATTCCATTATATTTCATTATTTTGTATCTTTCATCTTCTTCTTTCCATGAGATAGTGTTTTTACACCTTTATTCTAACAGTGTTTTTATAGATGATTTATGGTGAGGTTGTGGTGTAGTTTCCTTTGAGGGATTCCACTCTTTTCATAGGGGTGATCGGTATCACAGATATTGGTCATTTCCGTATCGATGAATTTTAAAGAGTTTGAGGTAGGGGATATTGTGTATGTCTTATTTATTTACAAGATATCATCAATTTAGTATGGGTTATCCTTTTGGATGATTTTTTTTTTAAAATAAAATTTATTTAAATGGATTAATAAATAAATTTTTTTAGATATTAATTGATGTTTCTTTCTACAATGGTAAACAAAATTCTTGATTTTATGGTTTGTGTGCTATCTATATTATGTTTGTTATAAGTTATTTACCTTATGGATTAGAATGTGGTTCATGATGGAAATTGATAAAAATAATGTTGTTGTAAGTAATTAATTACTTTTAATAATAATTAAATAAGGGTCATGATTTATTGAATCTATTAATTAATTATCGAAGGATTTGGAACATGATCCTCACGTACATTTTCTCAATGATGAACCCTAGTTGATTACCAAGGCAGGATTACCCAACATTCCTGGTGGTGGGAGGGAGGATAATGTTTTGGCTCCACCGCCCCGGGCATCGTGGGAATTGTTTGTAAAAGGCCCCAGCCTTAAACCTTACTTAATCTTGAGTTATTACAAGATTACACATTGAGGATCTTTTCGAGTTTAGAGTTTTAGAGAATTAGATCATAAAACTTGCATTACATTCCCCATATAAACAAAGTGGTTACATATAGATAGTATTCTTCTTTCCCATCAATGGAAACATATTTAAAATAAAACATGGATTCTTTCTTGACACTTCCTTGACACTATCATCATATCATGTACCTTTCCCTTGACCTGTGAAAAGCATTTCAGAAAAACTTGGGATGAGCATAAAAAGCTCAGTAAGGGATATAAAAATATGGAAAGGAAACATGGGTACATATATACATAAGAATGAAATCATACTTTACCCATAAAACATAATCACTTTAACATACCTCATCAAATCATGAATAAATCATAGAAATCATAATACATAAAGGTAACTTGAGGCATTCATAACATTCTTACATAGGGAGTTACCCTCTTGGTTACGTTTGGAATACCCATCACAGTATATTCCCTAAATCTCTTTGGAGAAACCATAACGTTTCACTCCTTCACGTTACCCAATGCATTGGAGAGCTATATCAGGCTCACCCGGCCTTAGTCTATCACGGAACCACCTGTCTTCATAATAATGCCCAAGAACCTCAACATAATCGTATCACATAAAACATGCATAAATGAAACATAACATTTCCACCTTTCAATCACAAGATATCAATACCACACATTGATATAAAAATATTATGAAAACCATTTTCAATACCAAAATAAAAGAAAAGTAAAACATGGTATTTATTTTTCTTTAAAAAAGGTATGGCTTGTAGAGGAAGCCGAAACTCAAATAATGGTCACGGCGGCGGAGAAGTCGTTGTCGCCGCATACGTACGACAAAAACATTCCCTTTTGTAGTTTAGTAAATGCTTCGTATAAAAAAGATTCATTTTGAATAAATGTAAAAGTCAAAGGGGTTTATACACCGTATAAAAGACGGTTGTGTATAAAACAAAATATGCCTCAATGAAAGGAGATTGAGACGAAGTCCCATACCTCGGTTCCGACTTGACTCGGTCGTTCTTTAATGTACTGAATAATAAACTTGAGTAAATTTCTACTTGCTTAAGAACCTTTTTCAAGTTCATTATTCCTTTTATATCACTTATTTCCATGCCATGAACACTATGTAATTATTTAAGTTAATGACGGTCGTTTTAACGATCATTGGTACTTGAGTCAAAAATAAACCCTTTATAATTACAAGTTGTTCATGTATCCATTATATCCAGAATGGTATTCATGATGTAGATATCATATATGTCATATATATCCAGTACATTCATGCATTTATAATATTACATAATCATTTAGAGGTAAGAAATGAAATGCACCGTTCATGGAGACGGTAAGCCGTACGTACGCATAAACGCCACTTTCATTTCTATTTCGTATTTTATAGAATGGAATCATAATGATATAAAGGTATATTATAATTCCAGTATAATATCATATATAATATCATAGTTCCATCCTTTATACGTCCAACATATGGTATTTAACGAATCAAATCACTTTGAGGGGGCGGTAGTCCGCACTTCCTTAAATGAAGATATCACGTTTACCCATAATGGAAACCATAAAGGTATGCCCAAAATGAAAAATACAGAAGCTTAAGGAAAACATAAACATATTATATATCATATATAAATATAGTGACATCTTAATGGCCACCTTTGAAGGTGTTAAAATAATGTTGAACAATCATCATTTCGGGAGGCATAAATTAACCATCCATGGAAACAATATGTCCTTTAACCATTAGATGTAGGTGTGTGTAAGTGTAGCTCTAATACTTCTTATAAAAACATCCTAGTATATTTAAGATACTGGAGTTGTTACAAAATAAATAAATAAAAAGAGTTTAGGAGGTTGGAGAAGCAAAATAAAACAAAATGACTCAAGTGAAGACATTACCTTAAAATCGGGTAACTCCCTTTGGTTTGAGCTCAAAGGCTTCCTTGGGAAGACTTCTGCCCAACGTGAGGCTTCAAGGAGTAATAGAGGGAAGTTTAGAGACAAAATTATCAGGGGTTTGCCGAGCCAAAGGCTTTGGAAGTGTGGGTAAGGAGGTAGAGGTGGGGGCCTTTTATAAGAGGAGAGGAGGGGCACTCTTGGAATGTAAAGAAAAGTCACTTTATTTTAAAATGGTATTCGGATTTAAAAGGTTCCAGATTGATATAATTCGAGGATAAGGTGACAAGGGTTCAAAATCCACTCATCCAATAGGTTTTGGACATGTGTAGGTCTTAGATATTACATTATCTTTCCATTTTATTTAAATCGTTAAATAATGAGGTCATCCGTGCATCATCATGATGTCATAAATAATTTAATTTATTTAATGTATAAAAATTATAAAAAAATACTATGATGTAGGAAATCATTTTATCTTTCCAATGACTATTTATAATAAAAAATTTGACTTGTATAACCCCATGTAAAAATTGTTTTAGTAAACCATCTCATGTTTGTGTCATTTTTACTTTAACATTAAATAAAAAGTTATTTATGTCATTTCCCAACCAAAGTGGCTCCATGGGGTCCCCAAGTTGACCCATGGATTGTATTGGTATTCCATGACACATCCAATGAGGGTAGGACATGTGTCAAGCTCATCTCATATTATTAAAACATTATTTTTACCTTAAACTACACTAATTACCACTAATCGCGATTAAGAACTTAAAAGTTACTATTCACCAAAAAATTATTTTAATCTCATTGAACCACATTTTACTTATTAATGAAAACCATGCATGTCGGATTTTTGAAAATCAAATCACAGAAGTGGCAAAGTTTCATTTAAACAAAAAATCAGTTTCTTTAACTACCACTTAGTGGTTCCACTATTCATCAAAAATTGAAGTTTTTCAGAAAGATACCAAAACTTCACCCTAATCTATATTAGATATTCCGAATTCAAAAATGATGTCTATTTTAAAAAATTCAAAACATGTAAGTTTCATTAATTAATTTAATAACTAATTCCCGCTGTCATGACAAATAGCGTGTTTTTATGAAATAATAAGTATCAAAAGATTGACACTAGTTTAAGTCCAATTTCAAAGTGAAATTGATTCCAATGACCACCTTTGGATTAAATGGTAAAAATATATTCTAATTTCACTTTAAAACCAATTCAAAAGATAATCTAATCATATAACTAAATTATATTAAAAATAGGTTTTGAATTAGAATACAACATTTTTCATTATTCATTAAAAATGAACTTTATCGGAAAAATACCAAAAATTCACACAAAGTAAATTTTGATGTCCCAATCATAAAGAATACATTTATTTTGAAAAACATGGCTTATAAAGTTGTCAAAAGATAGATTAAAAAATGGTTTGCCATTAAAAGGCTGTAAAACAATCTTTTAAAAATATTAGTGTATTCCATGCTTAAGATTGGATTTATTTTCATTTTAAGCCTCTAAAACAGTATCTAATTCATTGATAGGAATAGATAAAAATATATATTATTCATTACTTACTTGGGATGTTACATCCTTCCCCCCTTTAGAAAATTGCGTCCCCACAATTTATTTACTTATCGAATAAATGGGGGTACTTATCCCTCATTGCATTTTCAGATTCCCATGTTGCCTCTTCCATCATGTGGTTTTTCCACAAAACCTTTACCTGATTTATCACCTTATTCCGTAACACTTGCTCCCTGTGGTCAAGAATCTGGACCGGTTGTTCCTCATAAGATAGGTTCTCTTCCAGCTGAACTACCTCTGGACTCAAAACATGAGATGGATCTGGCATGTACTTTCTCAGCATCGAAACATGAAAAACATTGTGTACCTCAGAAAAACTCGGAGGTAAAGCCACCCGGTATGAAACTGATCCAACTCTCTCTAGAATTTCATATGGTCCAATGAACCTTGGACTCAGATTTCCTTTCTTACCAAATCTCATCAAACTTTTCCATGGTGAGACTTTGAGAAAAACATGATCACCTACCTCGAAAGATAGATCCTTCCTCCGGTTATCCGCATAACTCTTCTGCCTGCTCTGAGCTGTTATCATGTGTTTCTGAATCAACTGAACTTTTTCTGCCATCTCTTCTACCAATTCTGGTCCCATCAATTTCCTTTCACCTACTTCATCCCAGAAAGCTGGAGTTCGACACCGCTTCCCATAAAATGCCTCAAATGGTGCCATTTGTATACTAGAATGAAAACTATTATTATATGAAAATTCATCCAAAGAAAGATGTTGGTCCCAACTTCCCTGATAATCCATCGAACAAGCACGTAGCATATCCTCCAAGGTCTTAATTGTTCGTTCTAACTACCCATCTGATTGAGGATGAAATGCTGTACTAAAATTTAATTCAGTACCCAACGACTTCTGAAGGCCTTTCCAAAAGTTAGAAGTGAACCTGGGATCACAATCAGATACAATGGATATGGGAACTCCATGTAACCTGACTATATCTTTAAGATACAAACGGGAAAGTTGATCTAGGGAAAAAGTATCTCGTATAGCAAGGAAATGAGCATATTTAGTCAAGCGATCTACAATAACCCAGATTGCATTATTACCTCAAGATGTCTTCGGTAATCCCACAACAAAATCCATGGATATATTCTCCCATTTCCACTCTGGCACTGGTAAAGGCTGATGCATCCCTTTCGGTAACTGCCGCTCTGCTTTAACCTGCTGACAAGTCAAACACTTCATAGTAAAATCAGCAATATCTCTTTTCATTCCATCCCACCAGTAATACTCCCGCAGATCTCTGTACATCTTAGTACTTCCAGGATGAACTGAAAACAGAGAACTATGAGCTTCACATAACAACTCTCTCTTCAACTGTGAATCACAAGGCACACACAATCTCTTCCCAAATCTCAAAACGCAATCATTATCAATGTTGAATTCAGGCAACTTACCTTTCTAAACCAACTCTACCTTTTTCTGCAACTCACTGTCTTGCTTCTGTGCTTGCTTGATTCTATGTGATAGAGATGATCTCACTGATACTTGAAACAAAACAGGAGAACTTCTTGCAAAAACAACTTCTATGCCAAAGTTCGTCAAATCCTTAACCAAAGGATCACGTTCAAAACGCAACATTGCTAATGAAGCATTATTTTTTTGACTCAAAGCATTAGCCACTTTATTTTCTTTTCCCGGATGGTAATGAATTGTACAATCATAATCCTTGATTAATTCCATCCATCTCGTCTGTCTCATGTTTAACTCTTTCTGAGTGAATATATACTTTAAACTTTTGTGATCAGTATATATTTCACACTTTACTCCATACAAATGATTCCTCCAAATTTTTAAAGAGAAAACAACAGCAGCTAATTCCAAATCATGTGTAGGGTAATTTACCTCATGAGTTTTCAACTGTCGTGAAGCATAAGCAATTACCTGATCATTTTGCATTAGGACGCAACCAAGTCCTTTTAATGAAGCATCACTGTATATAACAAACTCACCATTCTTGGAAGGAAGTTCCAAAACTGGAGCATTCACCAATCTTCTTTTCAATTCCTGAAAACAATCATCACATTCTTTTGTCCAGATAAACTTAACACCCTTCCGAGTTAGCTTAGTCATTGGACTAGATAACCGTGAAAAATTTCTAACAAACCTTCGGTAATAGCCCGCCAAACCAAGGAAGCTACGAATCTCAGTTACATTTGTGGGTCTTGGCCAGTCTTCCACAACTTTTGTTTTTGTAGGATCAATAGTTATCCCATCTTTAGAAACAATGTGACCATGGAAAGAAATTTGTTGTAACCAAAACTCACACTTGCTGAATTTTCCATACAATTTATTTTCTTTCAGGGTTTGCAAGATAACCCTTAAATGTCTTTCATGATCCTCTTTACTTTTAGAAAACACCAAAATATCATCAATGAAAACCACCACAAACTTATCCAAGAACTCATGGAAAATTCTATTCATTAAGTCCATGAATACAGCAGGTACATTGGTTAGCCCAAAAGGAATTACTACAAATTAATAATGGCCATATCTTGTACGGAACGTGGTCTTCGAAACATTTGAATCCTTTACCTTCAGCTGATGGTACCCTGATCTCAATTCAATCTTTGAAAAATACTGAGCTCCCTGGAGCTGATCAAACAAATCATCGATATGAGGCAAAGGATATTTGTTCTTAACAGTGATGTTATTCAAGGCTCTATAATAAATGAAAAGTCTCATTGAACCATCTTTCTTTTTAACAAATAAAACAGGAGCACCCCATGGTGATGTGCTAGGTCGAATGAAACCTTTCTCTAATAAATCTTGCAATTTCTCATTCAACTCTAAAAGTTCAATTTGAGCTATTCGATAAGGGGGTTTTGAAATTGGATTAGCATCAGGAACTAAGTCAATGGTAAACTCAACTTCCCGATCTGGTATTATTCCAGGAAACTCATTAGGAAAACATCAGGATACTC
Organism: Viscum album; assembly: GCA_963277665.1. Classification (NCBI taxonomy): domain Eukaryota; kingdom Viridiplantae; phylum Streptophyta; class Magnoliopsida; order Santalales; family Viscaceae; genus Viscum; species Viscum album. The sequence goes on along the minus strand of OY728129.1, from coordinate 578,587,973 downwards.
ATTTACCACTGGCACATCATTAATCTAAACAGTTCCTTTATTTTCAACGATGTGTGCAAGGTAACATTCATTTCCATATTTTACAAGTTTCTCAGCCTCTTGATATGTTACCAACAATAAGGGTTCATTCTTGTACACAAACTGAAAGTCTTTCTAAAAAGAAACTTCTTTAGCTCTACAGTCAATCTTAGCATGGTAAATCGAGCGCCAATCCATACCCAGGATAACATCAAACTCTACTAGAGGTAGAACAATAAGGTTTGCAAGTAGGTTCTTTCCACGTATAGGGATAAGAAGATTCTTATAAATTCTTTTTTCCTCAACATTTACCCCAGGTGTTTTTACCAAAAGTTCAAGAGTCATTTCTTGAGATGGTATTCCCATTTTACTAGAAACTTTTTCAGAGATGAAAGAATGTGTAGACCCCGAATCAAAAAACACACTGGCATAATCTGAAAAAACAAACAATGTACCTGATACAACTTCATTTGATGGCCCGACATCTACTGAAGTAGTTGCAAAAGATTTCACCACCCCTTTCTGCTTGTAGTCTAACTCCTTCCCATCACTCAGGATCTTTGTCGGACACTCATTTTCATAGTGAACCATCTCATTGCACTTATAAAATTTCACTAACTGTAAATAAAATTTGGTCTTACCTTCACCTCGATCCTTTTCAGTGTAATCACGAGCCTTATGTCCCATCTTACCACATCGGTAGCACTTTCCAGAATTCAGAAGACATTCCCCACCATGCCTTTTTCCACATTTATCACAAACTGGAAACTTAGTTTTCTTACCATCAGACTTTTTTGAAGAATTATTACCTTTCTCCTGCCACCTCGATCTCTTCTTCTGTTGGTTGTTATAGAACACTTGATCATTGGAAAACTCCATTTCCACCTTCTCAGCACATCGAACAAGCTTTTCATAACTTTTAAACTCACGAGAAGCTAATTCCTTTCGATATTTTGGCTTTAATCCTGAGTAAAAACGACTGATTTTACTATCAAGGTCTCGGATAAAATTTGGAGCATACCTTGCCAATCGAGTGAACCTTTCTTCATAGGTAGCCACTGAGTCTTCCTCTTGCCTCAATTCCGAGAATTGATTTTCCATCCTAATTCGAACACCCTTAGGAAAATAGTTTTCAAGAAACATACCTTTGAATTCATCCTAGTCGAGAGCATCAATCTCATCAGCGTCCCTGATATTTTTAACCATCGACCACCACTGATCTGCTTCACCCTCCAAATGGTAAACAACAAGACTAACCTTTTGATTTTCTAAACACCCCATGACATCGAAAATATTCTCCAGTGCTTTAATCCACCCTTCAGCTAGCACAGGTTCAGATGATCCTCTGAATGATGGGGGATGTTGCCTCATGAAATGTTCCACCACAGACATGTTCCTCTGCGGTTGATCTGGCTGATCTCGTGCATGGATACCACCACCATTTATCGCTTTAGTCAACTACGACATTATTGCAACAAACTGTTCAGTTCCAATTCCGACCATATCAGGATGCTGATTCGGAAGGTTATTTCCTTCTGTATGCCTTCCTAGCACTGCTTCCCTATTTCCTCTACGGAAAACCATTCTGAACAAACATGTCTTAGATGAAGCAACATGGTAATCTTCAAATGCTATATCACTTCAATTTGACCATAAAAAATATTTTTGGATAATCATTTAATAGAATTCTAACTCCTAAAGTTATCTAAACCGACCTATGATACCAACTATAAGGCCCCATACTTAAACCTTACTTAATCTTGAGTTATTACAAGATTAAACATTGAGGATCTTTTCAGGTTTAGAGTTTTATAGAATTAGATCATAAAACTTTCATTACATTCCACATATAAACAAAGTGGTTACATAAAGATAGTATTCTTCTTTCCCATCAATGGAAACATATTTAAAATAAAACATGGATTCTTTTTTGACACTTCCTTGACACTATCATCATATCATGTACCTTTCCCTTGACCTCTGAAAAGCATTTTAAAAAAACTTGGGATGAGCATAAAAAGCTCAGTAAGGGATATAAAATTATGGAAAGGAAACATGGGTACATATATACATAAGAATGAAATCATACTTTACACATAAAACATAAGCTCTTTAACATACCTCATCAAATCATGAATAAATCATAGAAATCATAAGACATAAAGGTAACTTGAGGCATTCATAACATTCTTACGTAGGGAGTAACCCTCTTTGTTACGTTTGGAATACCCATCACAGTATATTCCCTAAATATATTCGGAGAAACCTTAAATTTTCACTCCTTAGCGTTACCCAATGCATTGGAGAGCTATATCGGGCTCACCCGCCCTTAGTCTATCATGGAACCACCCGTCTTCATAATAATGCCCAAGAACCTCAACATAATCGTATCACATAAAACATGCATAGAGGAAACATACCATTTCCACATTTCAATCACAATATATCAATACCACACATTGATATAAAAATATTATGAAAACCATTTTCAATACCAAAATAAAAGAAAAGTAAAACATGGTATTTATTTTTCTTTAAAAAAGGTATGGATTGTAGAGGAAGCCGAAACTCAAATAATGGTCACGACGGCGGAGAAGTCGTTGTCGCCACGTACGTACGACAAAAACATTTCCTTTTGTCGTTTAGTAAATGCTTCGTATAAAAAATATTCCTTTTGAATAAACGTAAAAGTCAAAGGGGTTTATACACCGTATAAAAGATGGTTGTGTGTAAAACAAAATATGCCTCAATGAAAGGAGATTGAGACGAAGTCCCATACCTCGGGTCCGACTTGACTCGGCCATTCTTTAATGTCCTGAATAATAAACTTGAGTTAATTTCTACTTGATTAAGAACCTTTTTCAAGTTCATTATTCCTTTTATATCACTTATTTCCATGTCATGAACACTATGTAATTATTTAAGTTAATAATGGTCGTTTTAACGATCATTGGTACTTAAGTAAAAAATAAACCCTTTATAATTACAAGTTGTTCATGTATCCATTATATCCAGAATGGTATTAATAATGTAGATATCATATATGTCATATATATCCAGTACATGCATGCATTTATAATATTACATAATCATTTAGAGGTAAGAAATGAAATGCACCGTTCATGGAGACGGAAAGCCGTACATACGCATGAACGCTACTTTCATTTCTATTTAGTATTTTATAGAATGGAATCATAATGATATAAAGGTATATTATAATTCCAGTATAATATCATATATAATATCATAGTTCCATCCTTTATACATCCCACATATGATATTTAACGAATCAAATCACTTTGAGGGGGCGGTAGTCCGCACTTCCTTAAATGAAGATATCGCGTTTACCCATAATGGAAACCATAATGGTATGCCCAAAATGAAAAATAAAGAAGCTTAAGGAAAACATAAACAGATTATATATCATATATAAATATAGTGACATCTTAATGTCCACCTTTGAAGGTGTTAAAATAATGTTGAACAATCATCGTTTCGGGAGGCATAAATTCACCATCCACGGAAATAGTATGTCCTTTAACCATTAGATGTAGGTGTGTGTAAGTGTAACTAGAATACTTCTTATAACAAAATCATAGTATATTTAAGATACTGTAGTTGTTACAGAAGAAATGAATAAAAAGAGTTTAGGGGGTTGGAGAAGCAAAATAAAACAAAAGGACTCAAGTGAAAACATTACCTTAAAATCGGGTAACTCCCTTTGGTTTGAGTTCAAAGGCTTCCTTGGGAAGACTTCTGCGCAAAGTGAGGCTTCAAGGAGTAAGATAGGGAAGTGGAGAGACAATAAGAGTAGGGTTTGGCCGAGCCAAAGGCTTTGGAAGTGTGGGTAAGGAGGTAGAGGTGGGGGCCTTTTATAAGAGGAGAGGAGGGGCACTCTTGGAAAGTAAAGAAAAGTCACTTTATTTTAAAATGGTATTCGGATTTAAGAGGTCCCAAATTGATATAATTCGAGGATAAGGTGATAAGGGTTAGAAATCCACTCATAAAATAGGTTTTGGACATGTGTAGGTCTTAGATATTACATTATCTTTCCATTTTTTTTAAATCGTTAAATAATGAGGTCATCGCTGCATCATCATGATGTCATAAATAATTTAATTTATTTAATTTCTAAAAATTATAAAAAAATACTATTATGTAGGAAATATTTTTAGCTTTCCAATTACTATTTATTATCAAAATTGTTTTAGTAAACCATCTCATGTTTCTGTCATTTTTAGTAAACCATCTCATGTTTCTGTCATTTTTTACTTTAACATTAAATAAAAAGTTATTTATGTCATTTCCCAGACAAAGTGGCTCCATGGGGTCCCCAAGTTGACCCATGGATTTTCTTGGTCGGCCATGACACATACAATGAGGGTAGAACATGTGTCAAGCTCATCTCATATTATTAAAACATTATTTTTACCTTAAACTACACTAATTACCACTAATCACGATTAAGAACTTAAAAGTTACTATTCACCAAAAAATTATTTTAATCTCATTGAACCACATTTTACTTCTTAATGACAACCATGTATGTCCGATTTTTGAAAATCAATTCACAGAAGTGGCAAAGTTTCATTTAAACCAAAAATCAGTTTCTTTAACTACCACTTAGTAGTTTCACTATTCATCAAAAATTGAAGTTTTTCAGAAAGATACCAAAACTTCACCCTAAGCTATATTTGATATTCTGAATTCAAAAATTATGTCTATTTTACAAAATTAAAAACATGTAAGTTGCATTAATTAATTTAATAACTAATTCCCGCTGTCATGACAAATAGCATGTTTTTATGAAACAATAAGTATCAAAAGATTGACACTAGTTTAAGTCCAATTTCAAAGTAAAATTGATTCTAATGACCACCATTGGATTAAATGGTAAAAATATATTCTAATTTCAATTTAAAACCTATTCAAAAGATAATCTAATCCTATAAATAAATTAGATTAAAAATAGGTTTTTAATTAGAATACAACATTTTTCACTATTCATTAAAAATGAACTTTATCGGAAAAATACCAAAAATTCACACAAAGTAAATTTTGATGTCACGATCATAAAGAATACGTTTATTTTGACAAACATGGCTTATAAAATTGTCAAAAGATAGATTAAAAAATGATTTTCCATTAAAAGTCAGTAAAAACATCTTTTAAAAATATTAGTGTATTCCATGCTTACGATTAGATTTATTTTCATTTTAAGCCTCTAAAACAGTATCTAATTCATTAATAGGTATAGATAAAAATATCTATTATTCATTACTTACTTTGGATGTTACAGTTTGTACCATTTTTGAACCCTAAAAATCTTTCGTACTTCCCGTCAATTCCTTTATGCCCGAAATATCTAGATCTTCATCATGGGGTACCTCATACTTGGATTTCTTTAGTTGAATTATTTGCAGTGTTAGGCTTCCTGGATTTGACCCTGGTTGCATAGTTTTTTCATCGAAGGCCTTCAGTTGATGAGCTCGATCGTTTTGTGTTCAGTGACTGGGATCTGAAAGAACTTTCAGTTTTAGTGATTATTGATAATCTTTATCTAATGATTCGTTTTGGTTTGGAGGAATACTTAATTAGCCCATGGTACGGAGCTCCCTGTAGATGAAATGGATGAAAAATGGTTCCTTCTCCGATGGTCGTTTGATCTCTGTATGAATCAGGATCCTCCTTCTGTAGCGACCTGGGTAAGCCTTCCTCATCTTCCTTTTCCTTTTCAAAAACATTAGATAATTTGCATGTTAGGAATCCTAGTTAGCCATTTCCTCTACTCGGATGCCCGCACATCCTCTGTGAGCCATCCAATTAATCCTTTTCTTTGTGTTGAGGTGGATTCCTTGATGCTACCAGTTGAATGGATTTAGAATACTGTTGGTGAGGTGTTTCGAAGGAGTCAAGCTATTGTGTTTGAAAATTGGGTTGATTACTGCTTGACTTGTTGTTGTTTGGGTCATATATCTAGTCACTGTCTTCGTGGAGCCAGAAGAAGAAGGTCAAAGGCTTTGGTGAAGAGGCCTAGTAGGGTATATGGTCAAGGAAAAATGTGTTCTTATGCAGCTAAGCACGTCACTACTGATAGTTTGGGTGATTCATCTCTGGGAAGGTTGGCTCTGGCATCCCCTAATCTGTCTGTTGCTGCAATGTTTGATAGATTGAAGCCAGAACTTATACTAACTACTATTGTGAATGATTTTGGTAAGGATAAAGTAGGTCCTGACAATTTAATTAGAGGTAAAATGGGAGCACGTGCTTCTTCAGGGGATGTATTACAGCATGTGGAGGATCTAGTTGCTCAGTATAATGAAAGAAGGGATGTCAGTAGGATGATCAAAGCTAGTGATGCTGAGAAGAAGGAGGGAGAGCTGGTGTTGAGATCTGTTGATGGGGAAGTCCATGATGCACTCCATGTTCATCCAGCATTTTAGGATTATCACATGCATTCGGTTTCTGATTGTGGGTTACAGATCACAATTGATACATCCAACCAATTTCATGAATTTGGTGACAATGTGATGAAAGTGTGTCCTCAAATGATTAAAGGCCATAACATACAGAATGTTAAAGAGGATTTTTTGTGGAATGAGGTAGATGCTTGTCATTTTTTTTGTCGAACCTCCACATTGTTTGGATTTGACTGATCCTAATGGGAAATATGAGCAGAACCAAGCTATGGTCATCACTGAACAATGGGGGGACATCTTAAACAGTTACAAAAAAATAATTGTGATTTGGTCAATCCTACCTTTAGTAATGGTGTAAAATATGGGAAGAAGACATCTGGAAATGAGGAACTTCATATAGTTAAACAAAGAATGAGGAATATTTATTATGACTTTCCAAAGCCAGTGTCAACCAGTTCCTCTTCCAGGAAATCCTATAGGGAGTTGATATCTTTAGAAAAACTAAATCTCAGACGGAAGTATTCTAAGGTCTTAAAGCACTATGAATGCTTTGAATGGGAATCATCTACTGCATAGGAAGACTTATATCTTTGGTGTGGTGAGGGGTATGACTCATATGATATGTAACTTGTTTTTCTTGTTTGTGGTGCTTGTCCATTATAGTTTTCCTTTTTTATAAATGGTTAGAGGTTTTGCCTTTAACTGAGTTTTTTTGTATTAATTCATTATCTAATAATTTTTTTTTGATAAATATAATTACTAGAACATCAGTTGCCTTTCATCTTGGGAGGGGAGAGTTTTTTAATATTGGAACAATGATAGCTCATTAATCTATGAAAGGTGGATTACATGTTTTAGGAAATAGATTTCACTAATGGTTATGATTTTTAATATCTGTTTACTTTTCATATTCAATATATATATATATATATGATATTTCCTCTTTAATGTGATATGTAGAGGGATAAAATAGATGGGGTGGATGATCATAAGAAGATTATGTGATGTGTGGCATGAATGAACAGATCTTTTGATAGTAGTGGATTATTTGGATGGAATGATCCATTGGGATATGCATGTTGGTGTTGGGTATGGAACCATATATTATAGAACATGTTGAGATCGGATTAACATTTGATGTGATGTTGACATCTTGGATTCTCACTATTGAATCTATATAATGGATGATTGTAATGTTTCTAGTTTTATTTTGTTTCCATTCCCCAGAACATAAAGAAATGGAATGGTCTTGGTTACCTTATATGTTATTGTATTAGCATATGATGGTTCTAAAAGAGTAAATAGATAATTAAATGATTCTCATAATAATAAATATTTATTAAACAATGGGGTTGGTTTCTATTGAATGAAAATTATAAAAATATTTTACTCTTGATAAACATTGAACTCGGATTGGATTATGATTAGTGGAAATAGACTTCATACAATTTTTTAATGGATGTGCCTTGATATAATGATAATGGTTAACTTAATAGATAATTAATTAATTGATAAAAGTTAAAATATAAATAAAAAATAATTAATTAATTTACCTATTTATGTTATTATGTGATTATAGGACAATTTTTCACAAGTAGTGGTAGAAGAGATTCTAGGTAATAAACATTGAAGTGTTTATTTAGAATAGTTTTTACCATAGTGTGGTTGTGATATATATTATATAATGTATTTTATGTTATTTACTTTGCTTCCCCCACCCATTTCTGATATGGATTTAAAAACCCATTGGGCATTCAGATGGTGTTTTCCCCAATATCCTGGTGGTGGATGGATCGATGTCTACCCTATCTGGTCCATCTTCTATCTTTTGGTTATTACTTGCGCGATTATGAATAGTAGTTAGTTTCCATATATATATATAAGTTTTCATAGCCATGTGATGTATTTTGGTTATGCATACACATGTATCTGAAGATCTAGTGATAAATTGATTGTTGTAGGTATGACATGTATAGACTGTGATGGGTTAAGGTAATTACTTGATTTATGGTGTACCGACCAATAATTTTTAAATAATAAATTGTTTTTCTGGGAAATTATTTGTCATGTTATTTTGAACTCAACAAAACTACATATATTGACTAATGAAGTGAGTATAGTAGAAAATGAGACAATAAGGATTGAACTGTTATATGAAAATTGTTCAATTAAGGTCATTGGTTAATATTTTATTTGAAAACTATACTCTTAATAACAACTTTAACATATTTTAGTTCTTATAAGTATAAATGAAAAAGTTTAATAAATTCATAAAGGATAAATTATGGCCTCAACCAGTAGGGTCGTACCATATGAATCCCATTTGTTAGATCATTGGAGGGAGGTAGCATATTTGGGTTTAACTCATGAACATCCATAATAGATGATTCAACAAGTGGAACATGAATAGAATCAAATATGATAGAAGTTCAAGTTAGTGAAATTACCACTCAGACAATGTTAGCTGACCTGCCCGATGAATCAACCACCATCATAAACCTTACCCTTAGGTGGTATTCATGAGTTGTTAAGGATGAAATTTCAAGGGACTAGTTAATAAATGTTTGATTCCATTGTATAAATAAAATCATCACTCCAACAATTTTAATTTATGAATATTTTTTTTAAATAAAATTGAGATGGAATTGGAGAAATTGATTTTTTGGACAGAAATTATAATTTCCGGAAAAGATGAAAATATTAATAATAAACTATGATATTATGACTAAAATTTATTTTAATGATATATTATGATAAAAAAATATTTATTTAAATATAAATGTTTAACACATATTAATTTTTTCAATTGGAAAAATTTTACTATGGAATTTCAATTGGATATTATTTTTTATAAAAAAAGGGTTTTTTATTTTAAAATAAAAATTATCATATTTAGATATTTATTATTATAAAATAAACATAATTTTGTAAATCATTATTCTGATATTATGTTAGAGTGAATATATGAGAATTTTCTAAAATAAAATATTTTTTTTATGAATAGTAGAAATGTAGATTGTGTTTTCTATAGATTCAATTAAATCATAATTATGAAATAATGATTTAATAACTATTTTAGGGAAATAAACTACTTAAAAGTGTTATTTAATTAATATCAACCATTTTAGCATATCATAACCCATTTACAAACCTATAATTTACATTCCATATTCTAAAATGGGAAATTTAAAGGTAAAAATATTATTTTTTGGAAATTTTTCATTTCCATAATAAATATTGTAAAATAAAATGATTTTTAATATTAAGGATTAACATTGATTACATATTACACATATTCCTAATACCATGGAAAAATTCCATGTTAAATTCCCTAGGTTTTCATTTTCCACAACTTAGGTTTCCCATACTTATACATGGAAATTAATAAACATATCATCCACTTTAAATATAAATACAAATGAAATTATACATTTTGAAAAACAAAAAATCCATACACCATGAATATTATAATGTTTTACCTGCAAGAGAGTCCTACCAATTTTTTTTCCAATCTCACATGGTTCTAATCCTTGTTTTTTAGGATATACACTATATAGTAAGGGAGATGTCGTTATTTTATATTCATTTCAAGAACACCATTTAGTATATGTATTATCAATGTTATGGTCACTCATTATCGATTAATTTATGTTCATTAACTATCTAAGAAATTTTATATCATCAATGGGAGGAAAATTACTCCTCTCTTTTTAACCTTTTCTTAAAAAATGTATTATACCCGTTACGCTACATATTTTAATTCTAAAACATTCTCTATTATCCTCATAAAATACCATTTTTTCTATAAATAATCAAAATTAATTTTTATCAAAATTAACCTGGATATAAACATTATTTATTTGATTCTAGGATTTTCATACATGTAACTTATATTCCTTTAAATGTCTTACAATTGTCATAATAATATAGTCTTTAAGAAATTTTTAGACAACCAGTATTTTGATACGAAACCCATTTATATTGTTCTCCATGGGTTATTTATGAAATGATTGATTATGATATATATGGATCACATGAAATTAATATATATTAATGGTTCTCCCTTATATCACTCCCTTTAATTTGGTATAGTATTTAATCCCTAGGGATGAAATGTTTTTCTATGAATATGGTGAATAACCTTGGTAATTTTTAGGGCACCATAGTGAAAAACACTGGTGATATGATTATTAATGTCTCATTTAAATTTTGTAGCCACATTTTCATGTTATAAGTGACACCATTTTTATTATGATATTATCCATATTTTATTTTTCATGAATTAATTATATTCTTCATGTTCTTATTTATTTCCTTAAGAACATTTGTAATGTGTTTCCCTTTCATTCCCTTATGTTACCATATTATCACCAATTCCTTTGAGATTTGTCCATGGATTATATGATGATGTAAACACACATAATATGAACATATAATTAACCTATTTATGTGTACTAGAATAATTTTATATTTTTTCATGTATTATGTAGCACTTTTCCATGAAACTAATCACTAAAAGATGTTGTGTGTGTACCACGTAAATGAAATATTTACGTAATATAAAGGGAGAATTGAATAATTAGTATCAAAGGAAGGTTTATTTATTTATTTGAAATTAAGATTTTAAATCACTATGAAAAAACAAAGAAACATTTTTAAAAATAGGAAAACATATTAGTATTTTGGGAATGTATTATATTAGTGGATTTCGAACAATGAAATACATTTCTGGATATGATCAAGTGGATATGGATCTAGAAAAAATGTATCTAGGGGTAAATAATTGAAAAAAATGCATTAAACAAGACAAAAAGGGTATCTGGTTCAATAAAATATTCCTTTCAGTACCGTTTCTTTGAAACTCTAGGTGGATATAGTTGGATAATCACAATATTTTTTTGAACAATTATTTAGGATTTATAAAAAATGATTTTATTTATAAATAATTAATTATTTAAGCAAGATTTTTTATGACATAAAAATTAATTTCGTATTATAATATTGTAAAATTAATCATCTTTCCCAGTAATGTTTTGAATTTAGAAAATCAAATTAAATAGAAGAGACCTCTTAAATGTTGATCCTAACAGACTATGCGCTGATGACCCTCAAACAAAAGAAAAAATGGTAAACATCATAAGAATTTTGTATCAACTAACTTGAGTTATGAAAAATAACATGAATTAAGGTGAGAGACCTCGTTTACCTCAAAATTAATTTATTAATTTTATTCTTTTATTCATCAACATTCACCATATTTCTGGGGATTTACAAACCAATTGACTGATGAATAGTAGATACGTTCTATAGATAAGATATCTTATATACTTTATTGTATAGAACAATAGAAAGTCCCCATGGATGTGTACCGCAAAGAGGGTGAATATGATAACTGGTGGAAATTAATAAAAACATGATGCCACAAATTTATATTTAATCTATGGAGTAGGAAGAGATTAAGGAAACATTTACAAAATAATATTTCCCCCGTTCAATGTGATCAAAAATAGAGAAAATAATCTTAGAGATGAAGCAAATGGAAAATAAATTATTGAAATATTATATGAAGAACATTACGTGAATTTATCATAACCCCACTATCATTATCATATATCCTAATGAGAATTTTAATAGATTCATCAGTCAACTATAACCCCATATATGGATGAATCTATCCAATCAAGGTTATATAAAATAGAATGATATTGTTCGATGTGGTATGATCATTGATATAGATTTCATAAATATATAGTGGTATCATATATTGATTGAAAAAAAAGATCAATGGAACCAATCATTTATAGGTTTTTTGATCAAGGAATTGGAGGAAAGAAATTGAAACATCTTATTTGAAACAAATGTCGGTAGATGCATTTTTAAAACTGATTTCGCTGGACTTGTAAATGATACATGTGTGGAAGAGATAGAAATATTTCTCAAAACTATCACAGTGAGGAGGACCATCCACATATCAACACTAATGAAAAATTGTATACTATATAGGTGAAACCTCAAGTACAATATTATAAGTGTCGATAGCTTGGGAACATTGGAATCCATTATACAAATATGATGAAAATGGAGGGGAATCACCATCTTCCTCAACAGAGGCCAAAAAAGAATGGTTAGAAATTTTCTTGTGACATCAGTTGAAGTAGATGCTCTAAATGATTTGGTGGAATGTACTATCATTGTTCTCATAATTCTATAATTTACATTTTTACGGTTCTATTAAGTTCATTATTTTATCCATGTTTGAAATCATTATATAATGAATCCATATACTTCTCAAAGTATATTTTTCTGTCACGACTCATGAAGAAATTATCCAAGAGTAAATGGTGTATATAAACTCTAGTATTGACTTTGGAGAGCATAATCCCATTTCTAATATAATAGTTATTCCCATGGAGAAATTTGAAATTACAGTAGGTATGGACTGTCTCTCAATGTATACTCCTAATATTTACTATAGAAGAAAGGAAATCTATGTAGATTTGAATGAAAAGACTACAGTTTCTTTCAGAGGAGAGATTTATCGACCTATGCTTTGTCTAGAAGAACCTCCCATAGATTTATTTATGTATATTATTAGTAAAGATGAATAAATAAACTATAGTATGTGAATTGAAAAATTCCTTATCATTCATGACTTCATTGGCATGTTTCTGGAAGAGGTATATGGACCTCCCCCGAAAAAAGAGGTAGAGTTCACTATTTTAACGTGTTATGATGCCCATTTCATTTAATGGGTTCTAATATCATGAATTTTATGATATATTTTGGCACACAAACTTGTGGTTTTCAATATGTGATAGTGGTAACCTTATAATCATATATGTTTTTCACATTATTTCAATAGACAATGGTTATGATATAACTAAATAAGGTGGTCACATTTTAATTAAGGACATCTGGGGCATACATCTCCCTCAAAATGATTGGGTAATGCATGATATATTATTAGATAATTCAGATAGAAATGAGAAATAAACCTTATTCAATAAGGGAATTTTACAAATGTGATAGTCATGGGAGAAATCCATCAACACTATGATGGTGTAGGGAGTAAACCCATTCCACTATGATTTTTGTGTAAATAATCCTTGATGATTAAAGAAATTAATTTCTATACATATGTGTATAAATGAAATATATGTATTATAACAATGGTATGTTAACATGGATAAATTTATTAGGTCCAATTTTCATTATATCTTATGAATTATGATGATTTTTTCCATGTCCCATGTTTATTATCAATAAAATACACTGTTGGTTTGTAAATGTTATGATCAGGTTCTCAAACACTCATTCCCATGTTTTCCATATGTTATAATAAAGGTATCCATTGTTTATCCTTACTGAGCATTTGGGATCCCCCTTCCTTATGTTCCATATTCCATGTATATGTCGAAAGGTATTGTGTATGATATTTCTTAGAAGGGTGATAGTTATGTTGATCATAGTTATAGGTAAGTGTATCACTGTTATGGACTAGTTCTTTATGTTTCCATGATTATAAATTTTTAACAACTAAATGTTTCTATAATGGAGGATTATGTTATGTAATTAAAATTAAACTTTACTGATGTAATATTTTTGTATGATAATATAGATTATTTATAGCAAGGGTAAATATTAATGAATTTGATAATATATTTCTATATTTTAGAATCTATAGAGGACTAGATATATTAATATCAAATCCTCATATAATAACTATCTTATTTAATTTACTTGTCAGATATCTCAAAAATAGAATCTATGGAAACTCTTTAGTTAATGTTATGATCCTTAGATTCATGTATTACAGTGTATATATCATTTATTCCAATCAGCGGATGGTTATTAATTTGTTTATGGATTTGGACGATTCATGTTGGTCAATTTCAATATAGGTGAATGGATGGGTATTATTGTAGACTATCATTGGAGATTAAATGGAAATATTATCTCATGGAATACTTATCGACCAAACTTTTGGATCACAATGGATTTTCAATAGAATAAAATATGTCTTATGGATAACCAATTTTAGGACCATTTGAATGATTATTATTTTCATCATATTTTTATAAATAACATTAAACCAGAGGAGGAATTACAAAATATTGAAATCAATTTTAGTTATAGATCATGATCCTTGTGACATAAAGAATGAGACCATAATACAACAATGCATAAATTACATAATTTTTAATGTTAGGGATCATAACATATAATTATAGTAAGGGTAATATAATAAGGATGTTTCCATTTCCATTCCTCTAAGAGATTATTTGTTTTCTAGTTTCTTTTAAAAGGCATTTGTGTTTCTTGTGTGGGTTGATGGTATATCTAGGAAATAAATGGATTGTAATATTTTTAATGACATGAATAAGATAGTTTCTAAGTGGAAATACCTAGGTTATAACATATTATGAATTACACATAAGATTTAAAATATATAATTGAAAAAATGGTAGATTTTTTCCTAGGTAATGATTGACTTTTAGTGTATTCATATAATTCATCAAGGGATATTATCATAAATCAGGTCATTGAACGTATTCTATATGATTAAAAATGTGGAAAATCACATAATGTTACTAATAACACTATACATTTCATTATTTCCATGCTTATTCGACCTTATATAAATTAAAAAAATCAGTGATATAACAATATTCAACTTCTCTTGAAATTTCCTACCAGCATTCGTTATAAATGAATAAATAGAAACACAGATGAAGACATTAAGTGCGAATAAAATTTCCTCCTTAAAAGATATAGTATCCAAAGAAAAATAATTTTAACACATGTAATGATTTTATAGATTGAGTGAAATTTTTTTTCAATACAAATAATAGATAAAATTAACAAGGATAAATAATATTGAAAATTGGAATGAATCATTATTCTGAAGAATCTCAGATTGTGTCTCCTCTATAAGTTGGTTTGTGATGTTTTATTTTACTATTTATCCTCAAATTTATATATTATTTTCTATATGGGATGATTAATTGTATTATTATTATTTTCATGGGTCGTTTGAAATTATATTCCCTCTATTATTTTTTTTATCTTCACATAAGAACACTTTTGTATAAATTAAAATAATGGTATCATTGGTGAGTTGCCTCCATAATTTATTTGCTGTAATTAATTATTTGACGTCTATGAAATTTTTAAATCAAGATAAGATATTTATTTTCAATTTATTAATTCAATATATTAATAAATAATGATAATGTTTATGACATGTATCACTTATTATTCAAATTCCTTAGTCCTAGAAAAAACCACTCTCTACATATCTAACAATACAAGGAGAAAAAAATACCAACTTGTTGCAGAGATACATTAAAATACGATGTGGTATTTACCGATGGATTACATGGGTGATCATTTATACAATGTAGAAAATCATATAAACTAATTTGATGTTATCTATTTAGAAATCATAGTCACGATTCTCAGTTTCATTATCTTCATCAAATTTCCTAGAGGTTAGATCACTTTGGGGAATATCACCCTGAAAAAATTCTTATGTAAGTTCACACTTTGAATAATGTTAAATAATCTATTTTTATGAACATTTAACTCACTCAATATGACATCATATGGAAGTATCTTGAAGATGGATTCCACCAATGTTCTTGCTAATCAAGAATTACAAAACAAATTAATGATGGGAGTATTTATCTTAGTGGAATATTGGTGATGATATTGTGAGAAATGATGAGGATAGATCATTAGGAAATTATATGAAATTATTCCAACTATAATTATATTAAGAATAAATATGTATTTTTTCCCAATATATGTGATGAAAACCTAGTGGTTCCAAAATACGTAATGGAATAAAATTCACCACCCATTTTTTCCATAATAATTCTCAGTGGATAATCGGTAGATCAAACATATATATATTGAATGATAGTTAGGTTATGTAACCACTTTTATTTAAATAGTGTATAGTACTAAAAATCACCCTTATGAAATCCAATTCTCACATTGAATTCATGGATGCAATATTAATATGGAGTAAAATTTATTGTTTCATACTATTTATTTGATAGAGAAGAAAGACTAGTGTAACTTCACTTTCCCTTATTTAGGAATTGTATTATTTCTAAACCTTTGTATGGTCCACGACATTGAAAATAATTATTATAACATGGGAATTAATATATATATATATATATAATATGTTCCCATTAAGGATGACACCATCGACCGTTTTCGTCCAATCCAGGTGACTCTAATGAATATGAATAATCAATGTTGAGTCATTTATTTCAAATCCATGAATTAAAAGTATGGGAGTAATAAAAACGAATCAAAGAAATATTTTATAACAGTACGTGACTTTGAATAATTTATCTTTTAATAAATTAGGGTCTCACTATAAAAAAACCTATTATGAAACCCCATACTCATTCATTCATTTACTACCTAACATTTTCGTTTTTATGGACACCAGTACCCAGGGTTTCTCAATCATCCTTTATATGAGTCTATGGTTCATCTAAAATATCCAGAATTCTATATATCATCGTGGGTAGAATCCAATCACTTCTAACATCAATGAATGAATTTATCTCTCTCATTGACACAATTGGATCCCGGTACAAGTTGTTTCTTTTTGAATTTTATTATATGGAACAAATTTTGAAGAACATACCTACTGTATATGTAAACTCTAGAGAGAGTATGGGACAATTAGAGTTATTTTTGTTTACATGATAAGGGATAAATCTTATTACTGATATCTATTTTATTGAAATAATTATACATGAAGGTTAAATTATTCATGACTCACAGGGCTCTATAATCACTAAATATTTGGAAATATTATAGGTGATAGAACCATATTGTTACAGGGCTCTGAATTGAAATCTAGAATCACTATATACACATTAGAAAATTATAATATCAAATTGGTCGAATAAAAAACATCCATTGTTTTTTTGAATTTTGTTTTTTTCCTCAAGTAACATGAGTTTTTAGATTCAAAATCAATCATGTATAATTATCCCCCACCATGATTAATATATTTTCAACACATGAAGTGTTCGGAATATGACTACTAATCTATAAGAATCCAAAGGGGAACTATAAAAGGGTTTTTATTTTTTCTATCTTGGATCATTTCATATTGATTGTAGTAAAATTATATCATTGGATTACCTTAGATAAAACCATTTCCTTCCCAAATGTTTTAATATACAATTTAATCATACATTATGTAAAAATAATAATTTTTATTTAGTTTTTTTCTTTATAGTGGATTGTTGAATAGAAAGTTATGTGGTGTAAAGGTATCTTGTGTATCATTAAATTAGTATCAGAGATATATATTTCTATAATATAGTTGTTTATATCATGTTTAATCATTAAATGAAATGTATTTTGAAATGTATTTTTTAGTGAATCAAAAAAACATTCAACCATGTTGAAGAGTTTATAGATCTCACTCATCAGGGATAGGTTTGTTGTGGATGTTCAACATATCATTATGTTTTTTGAATTCATAAATTTTCAAATGCTTCAATTTTTTTTGATGTGTTATGATAATATTTTAACCTTCTTATTTTTAATGAATTATTTTTTATTTTATGTCATATAAATTTTCTTTTTCAAATATACAATAAATCAGTGAATATATGATGGAATACATTCTTTTTGTAGATAAATTTTGGAAATTAAAATTGTCACCTTTATTTTTTATAGATAAAATTGGTTTTAGAGACAATGATTTTAAATGATAGTTCACTGAATATATCAATTTTTTAATTATAATGATAAATATATAATGAATTTTTAAAAACGAGTAATATTGATTTTATTTTTATATATATTTTTAGAAGTAATCTAAAGGGGGGATTGAATTTCATAATTCATTGTGATGAAGGGTTTCATATTTATTTCCAATAATTGATGATATCCATATATCCCGATTGATGGATATATTAATTTTGGCATTAATTAATCACATAATATGTCTGGAGAGATTATATACCCATTGGATTGAGATGTAATATATTTAAATAGTTTACAATATATTCTACCTTGAATAAATGTGAATCATTTAGCATTGTTTGATCCATTTAAAATTTTAGGCTTCACAGAGTCAATTCATTATACAATTATTAATGTTTCTAATATATATTACAGATTTTTACTATTTATTATATCTTACTACATACAATTATATACATTTCATAAAGAGACAAGAGATAATGAGCTTAAATTGGTTTCCCAGGCATTAATATTCAGGAAATTATAAAAAAATTATGTTCATAATCAAATGAAGTATTTTTAATGTGGTAATCAGATAATAATTTTTATGTGATATCAATCGAGTATAGAGATTTATAAATATTTTTCCTTTGGTAAGAAGTTTATTAGTTACCACTAAATGTAGATGAATATAAAATGTTTATTTATGAAGGATTTAATTTATTTACACTGAAGTAATTTATTTTTATGGTGTTGTGAAATAGTTAAAATTATGGATAATTGATTGATATACTCGTAATGTTTACATTTAAAATACTTGTTCCATTAAGGTTTGTGTTTAAATTTATTATAATTGTTTAAATATTTATTAATGTGACTATATTTTATTTAATAATATTTGAAATGGATTTTTATATCTTGATGGTGTTTAGATATTCTTGGAGAAAGACATATAAAAGTTACACAACTATGTGTGGGAAAACCATAACACTGGTATTGATAACTTTGATTATTTAAAAATATTTAATTATACTTTCTCTAAGATAAAAGGATAATGTGTATATGTTTAACTAAAATGAATAATATTACAGTAATGTAAAATTAAATTTAATGTTTTAAATTACACTTAAGATATAATTTACTATTACATTATGAATAATATTGTTTTCACAAGAAATTAAGATGATAATTACAAAATAGAAAAAAAATTTACATGTTCACACAAATGAATTTAATTGACTATTTATACGGTTAATATATAGTTATAAAAAGAACTATATAATTATAACACTGTCCATGTGAGATATTTTATGTTTATCGATGGCATTTTATTTATTATATTAAAATATGTTGTTTGAGGAGATTTAATTGTGGAATATTAGTGATTGTTTTAAGTATTATTGAATTAAAATTAATGATTTACAAAATAAAAGATGCAGTCACCTTTTATAAAGATTAATGTTGATATTTTCATGTGTCTATATTATTTAACATTACATATTTTTCTGTAAATATTTTATATTTTAATTGTGTTTTCAAATTTTGAGGTCAAAATATTTTCTATGTTATCATTCTGGGGGTTTAATGTGGATATGAATCGAATAATAAGATAAAAGTTTCACTAATAAGGATTAGTGTTGATTCTACTATAACAATTTAATATCTTATACACAATTCTTATTGATAAATAATGGTGGACCTCCATGTACTAATTTTTAATATAATTCTAATTAATTAAGATCAATAAGAGAACATGTAGTTTCTAGATTTCTCATTATGATGATTATTATATAGGTGATATCTATTTACAACGTACTATGACTTATAAATATATTTTTTATTTTAATGAAATTTTCATAGGATTAAAATATTTTTTATTCTAGATCATTATTTACTATTATTAAAGTTAATATTTATCTTGTGGGATCCCTTTTGAAAATTTATGTTATCTTATATTGAAAACAATATCCGGATAGTATAATGATATTTATAGATAACATCATGGTCAACTGTGGTACATTTCCTATATATTTCTTTTGTAGCATATTGCTTGAATAATTGTGTCTTAATATTGACCCAAACCACAAAACTAAATAATCACATAAATCATATGAGATCATTTTCAAAACTACACTTTCTAATATTTCATTAACATATATGTTTGGTTTTTTGAATTTTGTTTTTGGTTTGTCGAAAAAAATAGATTCATTGAATATTGAAAAAATATCAAAATAATAAGTGAAGATAAATTAGTGAAATGATATTCTCACTTTCTCTCACATCATCTTAGTGTTGATGAATAAGTTCATTGTGACCCATAATTTCTAATTTCGGTGAATAATGTTAGTATTAATTTTTTCGTTATTGAATTTAGTTTTTGGTTAATAAATTAATTTTTTTAATAAAATGATTATAGGTTTATTGTATATTGTTCCACAATTTTGATAGGTATATATAGATCAAGTTAATGATCAAATAAATTTATTTTAATAAATAAAAATTATATATAATGTTATGTCTCAGAAATTTCTTCTTCTAACATCATGAGAATTTTTTTGATTGAGATATATAGGGAATTTCAAGTGGCATTGGGTAGAAGTGATTAGTTTTGAGGTGTTATGGAAAAAAGAATTGAGTTTTATATGATGATAGAAAATTATGGTGGTATTTTGTTTCTTCCATTAGGTTATTTTTTTATGGTCATTCTGGAATTGTGCCATTTCTAATATTTTTAAATTATAGTGGTAGGTCATTTTGGTTTTAAGTAGTTTCTGATGGTTGTTCACTGTGGCTGTATTTCATTCTGGTGGAAATTAGTTTTTATTGGAAGGATATTTGTAGCCATAGGTCATTCTATTGGTAGATTATAATGGTGGATGATCATTCTCATTGTAAACCATTTCTAGAGGTAGCCCATTTTTATTATAGGTCATTCCTGCAAGATACTCTATTATGGTGACTCCATGGGTGGGGACTACCTGGTGGCGAATCCATGGTGATTACTCCTTGGAGGTGGCACCATATGGGTGAAACCTTGGTGGTGACTCTTTTGTGGTGAATCCATATAGGTGACTCCCTGGTAGTTACTCCCTAGTCGTAACTCATTGTTGATGATAATGAACATTATTTCAAGTTTTTAAAAATTTAATGATATTCCTTTTTTCACATATTTTGTGAGGAAAATTGGATTTAATGCCTTAATTAACAATTTTCAATACCTCTTCAAATGGTATTAATCGTATCAAAAATTTCTAAAAACTCTGGAGACCATTAAATTTTTGAAAATTCATGGTTCTAATGGAAACCCCAGGGAATGATCAAATAATAATATCAATTTTGATTGTTTTCAATAAAATATTTTAAGAGTAAATATCTTTTTATTACTCCTTATGATATTATTTACTTATGAATTATAGGTTCCAAATTAATTTTTCATTTGAGTTCTGGATACTTGTTATTGGAGTTATTTTTATATCACTTTTTATGATGTATTCTACTATACATGTACCCCCTATTTTTGATGAAGTGTGTTTGTGAAAATATTCATTCTTCCATGTAGGGGTTACCTCGATTCTTCCTCTATATACCATGCCATAAGATTTACTATTTCTTATATTTTAGAAAAATATTTCTCATCTAGATTAACAAATTAATCATCTTTTTTAATTGAAATATAAAGGTGTATTGGAATTCAATTTATTATTTTAAATGTTTTTGGATATTATGATACTGATGTAATTAATAATTATAATATTGATGAAAATAATAGTTGTTTGAGTCCCCTATTTGGATGTTTTTATATTTGTTTTTATCCCATGTTTGTGTATTTTTTTCTACACCAAAGTAAATAAATGGTTTTCCAAAAATATTTAGTTAATAAACTGGATACTTTATGGTATTATAGATTCTGTGATAACATACTTAAATAAATAAGTGTAATTGAATAAGACCCCCTTTCCTATATCTGAAAATGTTATGTGTTGTGTTATTTTTTGTGTTGGGTTTAATGGTTTTGGTTTTTTTGTGGGATTAATGTGATTTTTAGTGGCTATGTTGTGATATGTTTGAGTAAAGTGGATTAGATATGGTTATTCAGTTGTGTTTGGATGGTCTTAGGGTGTAGTGGAGCTGAGAAGCTGTAAAAGTGGTTATGGTGTAGTTGTGTAGTGGGATAAAAAATTGAATGTGGTTGTTTGGTTATGGTGTTGTTTTTATTACTTGTAGTAACCCAATAATTAATATAATTAAATGCATGATAATTATTTCAAATGTACATTTTTAAAAAGTTAATTGATGATGGGATGTGTGGTTTAAATGGTTATTGCTTATATAGAAACTAATAAGAAGGACGTTTGAAACAAAGTGTCTACCGAAATTAAATGTGCTCCTAATGAATGTTAACTATATTAATTAAATGGGATTTTAAATTGTAGCTAATTGAAAAAAGATAATATGTAAAATTTCGTATTGATTTAAATATTGAGTGTGGTTTGTGTTTTTTGTGTGTGATTTTATGCAATTCGAGCATCCACAATTATGCGGACTTAGTAGGATGGTCAGTACTTATTTTGAATCCTTGTTTTGGGATTCTTTTTTCGATAGTATATTTATGAACGTTTTATATTCTTTGTATTTTCTATTTGTTGACCTCCAATTTCAATCACCATGTTCCAACAATTTTTGTTTTGTGGGTGTTTTTTCCGAATTCTTGGTTGGAAGATAGATTGATGGAAACATGATCTTCCCTAATCCCACATATATGTGTTGGTGATATGTATGGAATGTGTTGTCCAGAAGTAAAACGTTTCACCATATACATCTCACATGATGATATTTGATGACCTTGGTATCTTCATGTGAGATGTTATGAGATGACTATGGTGGGGGGTCGTGCATGGTTGGAGGACATAACATAATTGATTTCCTTTATGCTCAAAATACACTGCTACAATAGTTATGATTTGTTATATGATGTGATGGATCATATGACTTCATGCTACATTTAATGTGATGTGATGGACCGAGTGTCTACGGGTGAAATGTGGTGGGGTGTGATGTGATGTGGTGTGATGTGATTTCGAAGACATGGGAGTTCCCAGATGTAAGGTGTTGTGGTGTGAGGGAGTTACACTAGTGGTAATGCAGTGTGGGGTACCCGATTATTTATATGATTCATATCATATTATAATACATGGAATATTTATTTGGTGACTGTTTCATGACGAGGATGAGATTTGTTAGTATACCTGAATATGTGTCGTTTACTTCTACTGTTTTCTCACTAGTTCATTAGTATGTTTCATAAACATATGTATGAGAGACATTTTATTCCTGATGAGTATATTTTGTTCTCTCCCTACATATATAATTTTTTTTCTAGTTCCTAGATGACAATATAAATCATTCTAGAAATTACAACCAAATATATATGTGAGTTATGTTGTGTCACTACCTTAGTTTTTTTTATTTTTGTGTGTTTTACCTATATAAATTTTAGTTATACAATAATTGTGGTATAATTTTAGGATTATTAATACTACTTCATTGAGACTAATGGGGAAAATTCATTATATCTAAAAAAATTGTCTTTTTATAGAGTGTAATGCATTAATATTCAAGATATTATAATTCAATCAAAGATAGTATCTTTTTCGGGGCCTACTAGTGCTATAACTCAATGGTCATTGACTCCCATTCTTAAATTTCATCTCACGAGGTGTACATTTGGATGTATGGATTTGTTAAAAATTGATATCATATGTCATGGTTGAAAGATTCAATAGAGTTTAGAGTTAGGTAGTGTGAGGTTTACCAGGGTTTTAAGGTAAACATTGTCATATGATCTTTGTGTGAAACATAGGCCAGGGAAGACTAACTATGACACATGATTTTAGGGCACTATGATCGGATGCATAGAACCTGATCCTACTAAATGAGCTAGTGAGGTGGACCATATTTTTTGGTAGAGACATAGGAGGGGTACATACATCATGATTGATTTCACATGTAATTTAATGAGGAGTTTTTGTGGAGTAAAATAATTTAATTTAAAAATAATAGAATTTTAGTTATGTTTCAATGACTTTGATCACACAATATTATATAATTTATAGTAATTGGTTGTTTAATTAATCATATTACATGAGAGGGAAGATTAAAATTCTTAATTAGAACGATGTATTTTCTATGAATCATTTTTGATGATTGAATGTTTTTTAAAATTCCTTTTATATAACGATTCTTAATGAATATAAGGGGGTTTCCATTATAAAAATGAATCACATAAAAGCATATTTTCATAATTTTATATATTGTTGCAGAATCAATATTAGTGTTTTTTGAACATTGATTTCATATTGAAACCCATTATGACACATGTTACATCATGTAGTTTTCATACTCTAATGGTAAAATAATTTATTTTGTCACTTTGTATAGAAGTATTTTGGTTCCCTTTTGAGATAATATACTATGTATTTTATTTTATTCATTATTTATTTTCGATATTTCTTTGAACATGGTTTTGGTCATTTATATTATGATATTTTAAAAAAATGGGCTTCTTAATTATTCATTATTACTTTTAATTTGGTGATGCATTTCAATAATAAAATGTTCTATATTTTTGGTATGATTATAGTTCTATAAAATTTCTATAGTCAAATGATTTCATCGTGTGCGTGATAGTAATTGTTTTAACATTTATTTATAAATTTTGTAAAAAATCAATCATGGTATTACGTTAATTTTTGATATTAAAATTGATTAAATTAATAAACATAGTATTTTATGAGTGATTAAATTTTTTTGCATTGAAATTACATTATCTCACTTGTTAATTCATGAGTATTTTGTTAGGAGAATCATATCTATTGGTGAAATGATTTGAATTATAAGTAGGGAAATTATAATATGTTAAACTTGAGAATTTGGAATGTTCAATATGTTTAATTTTAATATTGATGTAAATTATTTGGTCCTTATTTAAATATATAATCATGTTTTCATGATTTGTGAAATGATTAATGAATGTTTTTTTTCAAAAAGATAAAATTTTAATTATAGCAATAAAAAATGTTCAATTATATTTTTATGCTAATATAGTATGTTTTATTTTTATGATTATATAATAATTTTATGTACATAAAAGGATATATTAATTGACCACATGAACCTATTGTAAAAACATATTTAAAATATTTTTGATGTTTAATAACATGATAAAAATATTATCCTAGAATTTCATGTTTATATATATTAATAATGGTGTGTGAGATAACATGTTTTTATTATTTTCATTTACATGGCTGTATGTTATAAATATTTAAATTAAATTCATGATGTTAAGGTGGAAATTGATTTGGAATATTGAGTTTTGTTTGTGGTTGCCTTGTTATTTTGTCTTTAAATAGGTGATATTTAATTTCGAAAAAAATGGTTGTTGGAAACATTTCATATACAATGAATGGTGTAGATTATTAATCCATTACTATGAATAATTGATTAATATCACATTGCATTAATATCCCAATCAATTCTATGTGGCTAAAGAACCAGTTCCCCATATAAAATTCTAAATTGTATGGGAAATATCATGTTAATTAATTAGGTGTAGTAATGTAATCAAATGAATATTTATGGAATCTAGACTGAATTAATACTCTATTTTTTTTGTTCATTTTGTGTTTCCTTGTGTGGTGTTTGATTAATAGCATCAAGAAAATTAAAAGGGGAATAAATAATCCCTAATCAAGACATGTTATACATCGATATGAGGAAAACTATATGAGTGGGCCATTTCCACCCAAATAAGATAATATATCAACATGGGAGAGGGTATTACTTTCTTAGTGTTCTTGTGAACTCTTTGTGTGATTGAATTTGAGGTCATTGGTTTGGGAAGTTTGGGCGAAGAGTTGGATCATGTTGTGAAAGGTAAAGGGTTATTTCTTACAGATGATATAGTGTTTTGGTGATGTGGTTGTATGGAATGTCAACATGATATTTATATTATCTAATTATTTTAGGCTAGTGGTAGTGTTGTGGACTGGTGGTGATGTGTGGTGGGATAGATATGTGGTTTTTATGGTGACTTTTTTTGTAGTCTTTTGATGTGTATGTATTGATAGAAACCATCACTGCTCATAAAAAGGGTTAATCACTGAAAAATAATAATAAAAGAAAATTCTTGTTTGAAAACAATGAAATTAAGAAATATAGATTTAACACCCACATGAAATTTATTTTATTATATTATGGGAATGTTTTACTACTATGTTTATGGTTTATTTTTCCATGACACCTCTTATATTGATAGCATGTGATATGACCCAAATTATTTATAGAGAGGGAAACTATTTCTCACATCATGATGTGTCATATTGTGAATAATTTTGAAACTATGTGGGACTATATGTTTCACACATAGAGAGAAATACCTTGGTGATGTTCATGGGTTCATTTTATTTGTATGCTTCTGATAGCTATATCAATTTTTTATGGGTTCTTGTTTATGTTGTAAAATGTTATCAATTTTTTCGGAATGAATATTCTACTAGTGAATAATATTTTTTTATAACATATCAAAAATTAAAATTTAAAAAAATTTATGATTCAAACATTATGTGCTGTTATGTTTTATATCATATTAAAAAAATGGAATCTTTAAAAAAGGATTCGAAATAATAGGCATGTGCATTGAAAAAAACAATTAATGTCACAACCCGTCCTCAGGGCCCATGCCGTGACTACCCCAAGCTCGCCTTCCATAGGCCAGGGGCTGGCGACTAGCACCAAAGGCATAAATCCATAATATGGGAAGGCATTTCCTTTATAAAAGTAAACAAACACAACAGAGTGCGCAACATGAAGTAAACACTAAGTAAAACTAAATACAAAAGTAAGGGCTGAAATGTAAATGGGCCAGTATACAAACCCAACTGTAATGTACGGTACAAGTAAAAATCTAGTACAACTACAGTAATGTAAAACAGCCACCACTGAGTCGTCCTCCGGGAATCCCACCTGAAGGGTTGGTACAAATGATCTTCATAGCACCTCGGGTTCATCTATCTGCTCTGTGAACGTCTTGTCAAGTGGTCCACCTCTGGGTACCGTCCAGCTCTATAAGTCTCTACCTCGATCAGTGTTGTCCGTCGTCTGCATCTAACACAATGTAGTGCGGGAATAACCCGTGTAGGGGTGAGTATACGATACTCAGTAGGGACCCCGAGACCCCGAAGGTCTACCAGAATCCACAAAGGATAAACCACATAAAAAGACATAAACATAAATTATCAACCAACTCGACTTAGGTATATGCCCTACATATACTTAAGTTATCAATCTATGTTCGGCTCCATCTCTCGAGCCCAAGCACAACCTAGTGCACATAGAAAATTAAGTAAATCACATCGATGATAATGATTGAAAGTAAAGAATCAGCTCAAACAGGTATACATCGTTCATATAGCGATATAGATGATTATATATAGTCCCTACTTCATCTAAGCTATCAGACCCATATAGGATACAAGACCATCTAAGTTGCCAAGCCCACATAGGATACAAGACCAGCTACTCTGCCGGACCCACAGAGGATTCCAGTATAGAGGTCAAAACTAACAGACCCAAACAGGATACAAGAACAGTAGTCATCGCCGTCAAACCCACGGAGGATTCTAGTATGGTTGTCTTTGCTGTTGAACCCACGGAGGATTCCAGTACCGTAGTCCTCGTTGTCGAACACACGGACGATTCCAGTAAAGTAGTCGATGCAGTCACAACCAGCTCTAGGATTCCCACACAAAGCACACTTTATTCCGGGAGGGTCCTCTCCTCGAGCAAAGGGGGTCGATACATCAACTGTCACGAAGTCTAGAGTTGATGTATCCTGAAGTTCAGTCTCATCAAAAGGAACCCAATTCAACAGACGACACGTCAATCAGACGCTTAGTCTGAGAGTTATTTTCTTTTCCATTCTAAGGACCCGGTTGGAATTATGCTCGTTCCAAACCTTATCGTTTTACAAAGTTTTCCAAAACTCACTTAAAGTATTTAAAAATTACTACCTCGTCATAAGAGTCCCAGTTCCGCAGACGGCGTGTCGATTAGACGCACAATCAAGAAGTTATTTGCATTTAAGTGAAACGGGCCCAGCCCGTCAAACCCGGTGGGCTGGTGGGTTGGCCTATCCTGGCTTGGCAGGTCTGACCCTGCTGGGGGGTTAGCCCAGCCTGGTGGGGCCTGGTGTGACCCTACTGGCATTCCTCGGCCCGACTGGGGGCGGCCCGGTCCGCGGCTGGCTGCGGCTCGGCCTGCTGGCCCAGTGGATCGGAGGGCGTGGCCTCGGTTTTCTGAAACAGCAGTGCCGCCCCTCCTATCCAGTTGGATGAAGACAACTGGTCTTCTCCAACGTGATCGACATGCATAGGTGGTTCGATGATCTCCAACGGGGAACCTTCAGGTTCCGCAGCCTTCTTCAACCCGGTCGGCCACCTGCCGGCCGGTTCGCCCACCGAAGCAGCCCATGGAAGCGCATGCTACAGTTCTCCACAGCACGGTGCCCTGAGGTGCCACGGTTCTCCAGCTGGCCGGTCATCCATCCTGGCGGGTCAAAGGACTAGACGATTCTTCCTTGACCATGGGCCCCGCAAATGCAGGCCACAGTCTCCACCTCCCAAACGGAACCCAGTGTCGCGGTCCTCTAACGGGCTGGCACGCGGCCGCCACCGCCCTCGGTCGTCGCCACCTTTTCCATCTCTACCTCCATCGTGAATACAAACAATGATCAACGGAGGGTCATCAGGCCGTGTTCGTTTGGACCACACCCTCCGCGTTAAGTGATAGGAGATGGCCCAAGATAATCTAAGAAATTCAATGATGTACGGGGTAAAAATTATTCACGTAAAATTATACAAACCCCTACCTCGATTTCAAGAACTTTGCACATCAATGAGCCACATAAGAATAGAATCATGGAGGTCCGGCATCGCGGAATATAGACATTGGTTACGTTGAATTCGGGGTGCATCTGAAGAGGATGTGTCATTGGAGAATTTCTTCACGTTCTTCATCGGGATGATCTTCGTCGGGATGTTTTTTTGGAAGAATACTGTTCATCGTTGGAAGAAAGTGAACACTATTCTTCTATTTCTCCAGAGCCTCCCCAATATAATATTTTCCAACACAAATGAAATAAAAGGCTCCCAATACTATAAACTTTCCATGCATTTCAAACGAATTCAAAACTAGATTAATTAAGTGGCATTAATTAATCTCAAGAGTTGGGACATTCATGAGAGGAGTGAGGTGAAGAGGCTCCTCCATTAATGTGGGGAGGTGTCAAATTTAAGTGAAGTTAATTGGAGGTGAAGGGATGTGAAATGGCTTGGGTTATTGTGAGCCCCACCACACTAAATCCTCTCATGGGAGGTTATGTGGGGTATGGGCCCCACCCCAACTCCCCTTTGGAGAAAAATAACTACCTCTTAAATAAAATTATACAATACAAAAATTTTATTTAATTAACTACGAATCCCCAAATTATAATTTTCAACACACATAAAACGTAACTACGATAAAGGTCCCCTTAGAAGAATACTGGTGCTGTGAGTTCATTGGTGCCCTTGGATTTCAATTTCGAGCACCGGTTTAAAAGATAGAAAAACCTGCACGTACCTTTATTGAACGTACACAAACAAAACTTCAGAAATTGATTTCGGGTACAATAGTCCTCGGAATCTAGTGCCGTCTGAAACTACAAACTCGTAATATTCAAAATCATTTAAGAAAAAAATTAACTTGAAATTACTGAGGCTTTACATTACCCCCACCTTAGCAATTTTCATCCCCGTAAATCTACAACACACATTAGAGAAACAAATTGAGGTACTGAGCACTCATCTGAGCCTACCTCTCCCATGTGCTCTCATGGAGGTTCCCGCGCTGCCTGCGAATGCGCACTAGAGGAATCAACCATTCACATAGGACCAAGTCCTATCGATCCTCGATCTCCACTGGGACATTAGTGAATATCGCCCCTTAATCGATGTCCAGATCCCCATGGTCGATGATGTGGGATGGGTCATGCACGTATCTTCTCAGGTGAGATACGTGGAAGACATCATGTACCTGGTGCAACTGAGGTGGAAGGGTCAGGTGGTAAGACACATCACCTACCCTAATAGGGACCTAAAATGGTTCGATGAAACACAGAGATAACTTTCCGCCCTGGAAAAATCTTTGTAGATCTCATCAAGGTGAGACCCATAGGAAGATGTGGTCGCCCTCCTCCAACTCGAGTGGTATCTGTCTCCTATCAGCATAGGACTTCTGTCTACTCTGTGCAGGCTTCCTCCGCCCCTGGATAATCCGAACCTTCTCTATCGTAGCATGAACCATCACTGGTCCTACATGTGTTGACTCCCCTAGGTTAGTCCAGCATAGAGTTGATCTGTAGGGTCGGTCGTAAAGTGCCTCATAAGGTGCCATCGTGATGGTGGAGTGGTAGATTTTTTTGTAAGAAAACTCCACCAAGTGTAAGTGATCCTCCCAGCTGAGACCAAAGTCAAGGAAACATGCATGGATCATGGCCTCAAGAGTATAAATGGTCCTCTCAGTCTGTCCATATTTCTGAGGATGGAAGGCATTGCTCAATTGAAGCTGCATCCCAAAAGCCTCTTGTAACCCCTTCCATAGCCGGGAAGTGAAACACACATCTCAATCGGAGATGATAGTTAATGGAAACCATGAAATCATATGATATCCTATATGTAGAGGCTTCCCAAGATCTCTACTGAGATATGCTCTCTGAACTGTAGGAAGTGGGCCAACATGGTGAGTCGGTCTACGATCACCCAGATAGAGTCATGTCCTCTGGAAGTACGTGGAATCCCTGTCACAAAATCCATGGATATCCCATCCCACTTCCACTCTGGGACCTCTAAGGATTGTACCAAGCCTACTGGTACCTTGTTCTCAACCTTCACTTGCTGACAAGTGAGGCAACGTGAAACGAACTCTGCTACAACCTTCTTCATACCTGGCCACCAGTGCTCTAATCAGAGGTCCTGATACATATTTGACACACCTAGTTGTACCGCTAGAAGGAAATGTGAAACTCCCTCATCACCTCCTCTTGTAGTGAAACTGGTACCATGGTACGTCCCTTGAATTGGATTACATGCTCGCCTCCTTCAAAAAATCTATCAGGTGCCTACCCTGTGGATATCTGAGCACGTCACGTCTCACAGTCAACGTCCCCACGTTGTGCCTCTCTGAATCGCTGAAGAAGTGGAGGAGTGGCTGTGAGAGACTGAAGAAAGGCTTCCCCATCTCTATCCACAAAGGATATCTACAACGCGCCTAGCTTCTCCATCGCCTCTCCTAGTAGTTGTCTTCCTCATATTTTGCTTAAAGCATCTGCTACTACATTCCCCAATCTAGGAGTATAGAATATTTTGAAGTCATAGTCCTTGTGGAACTCGATCCATCGCCGTTGTCTCAGGTTTACGTCCTTCTGCGAGAAGATGTACCTAAGAATCTGGTGGTTAGAGTTGACTGTAAAATGCTCACACATAAGATAGTGCTGCCACATATTCAAGGAGAAGACCACTGCTGCTAACTACAGGTAATGGGTACCGTAGTTCTGCTTGTGATATCTCAACTGTCGTGAACCATAGCCGATCACTACTCACTCCTACATCAGGACACACCCAAGTCCGGGCTCTGATGCATCGCAGTAAACTACGTACCCAAAACCCTCCTCTGGTAGCCTCAATATAGGCACAACACAACTCCAGGCTATGAGATGACGTGTCCAAATAAGATAACCTATCGAATCCAGAACTGGCACTTCGAGAGCTTACCATAAAGCTGGTTCTATCGAAGTGTATCCAGTACTACCCGCAAATGGTAGGTGTGATCCTCCTTAGTAGTCAAGTAAATTAGTATGTCGTCGATGAAGACTATGACAAATCGATCGAGGTAAGGCTATAAGATCCTGTTCATGAGACTCATGAACACTACTAGAGTGGTGGTTATGCCAAAGGGCATAAACAAGAACTCATAGTGGCCATACCAACACCTGAAGTTTGTCTTCTACACATCCTCGTCTCAAACTCTAAGCCAGTGATAGCCTGACCTAAGGTCTATCTTCGAGAACCATTGTGATCCTTGAGCTGATCAAAGAGGTCGTCATTCCTCGGAAGTGGGTACTTGTTCTTCACAGTCACCAGATTCAGGCGACGGTAGTCAACCCACAGTCGCAAGCTCCCATCCACCATCTTGGCGAACAAAATTGGAGATGCCCAGGGTGAAAAACTGGGTAAAATAAATCCCTACCCCTACAAGTCCTCCAGCTATACCCACAGCTCACAAAGCTCAGTGGGGGCCATAAGATATGCTAGTGTACATATCGGTGTTCTCCCGAGGTACAGGCCTATGTATAATTCTACCTCTCTGTGAGGAGGTAGTACTTGAACGTCGTCAAAAAAACATCTGCATACTGATCCACCACAACAGGAAAACTCTGACTCCGCACATCAACCACTCTAAGGATGATACTAGCCAACTGATGTGTGATCGGCTCCCCTCACTTCTGCATATGTCCATCCTGTGCTGTAAAGGCTCCCATCTCACCAGTGAAGTTGAACCTAGTCCCATCTATGCGGACACACCACACTTTATCTTAATACAGTTGATCTATGCATGGACTGTAGATATCCAGTCCATACCCAAGATGACATCGTAAGGCCTCGACACTACTACAAGAAGATCCCAGCCGATGCTCTCGCCTCCTAGAGTGAGCTCACACTACCGGCACTAGTGCATAATCATAGAGTATACTCCGGTAAGAGTCTCTAGCCATAAGAATCATTCCAACAGCTCCATCGAAATCTCCGAGCTCCGAACAAGGGAAGCAGTAATAAAATAATGACTCGCACTTGTGTCAATATGTACTACAGCAAGGGTGGAGTAGACCCAGATTGTACCTCGAATCATCTCAGGTGCTTCGTGGTCGTAGGCCTTGACTGCCTGGAGTTTAGCCCACCTCTATCTTCTAGCTCCCTGTGGTTGGGGTGGACTTCCTGGTGGAGGTGGAGGTAGAGCCCCGAAATGTCGTCCACCACCCGCTGCTCGGCCAGCTCCTCGGCCTCATCCGCCTGCTCCTGGTGGAACACCACGGTTGAACCTCTGCCTCTGCCTGGGAGGTACCTCTACTATTTGATGCTCATCTACATAGAGGGTCAGGTATTCACGAGCCATGTGGCCTAGCCCGCCGCATGCATAGCACTGCCGGCTTCTCGTAAACCTAGCTCTGTTTATTGTGCCCCGTATAGCAGAACCTGAATCCGAAGCTCGCCCACCTGATGGCCTGGTCCACTTGGACCTCTGTGACATCTATCTACTGTCAGCTATAGAATACTCTGCTACGTGTCTCCTTGTGGTTGGTCTGGCCACGGGTGACTACTCAGCGAGAAAAATCTCCACTAGAAGGGCACTCTCCAGCACCCCCACCTATTTTGAGATAATGAGGGGATTCATAGAATCCCTGATCTCATGCATGAGTCCCTGCTCGAAGGTTCGAACCATGAAGAATGGGTCTCGTACCATACCCGTGGAGTAGCATGAGAGGTCAGTGAACCTCACTGAGTACTGAGCTACTATCATGCTGACCTGCTGCAGATAAAGTAACTCCTGAATCCGCACCTTATGAAGGGGGGCAGGAACAAACTCTGAGCGGAAGAGACTCTCGAAGTCAGTCTAGAGTAAAGATGCCTCGCCATGCACAAGGGTCATCAGGATCCACTATCTACCTGCTGTTGCGTGCAGGAGACTCATGGAAAGGATCACCATAGGGTCAACGGGTGTCCCTACCAATCTGAAAACTCTAACGACAGCCTCTGGCTAGTCCTCAGCTCCATGTGGGTCCGTCTCTCCGCGGAACTTGGGTGGCCTCTGTCGCTAGAACTCGTGAAACGCACTCTGGCTGCGTGCACTCTCTACTGCTGGGGCTGGTGGCATCGGTGGCCTAGTAGGTAGTGGTACCATTGGTGCCTCCACTGTGATGGTGCCCTGAACGGATTCCACGTCACTCGGTGGGTTTCTATCTCTTATGTAAATCGAAACCCTAGCTGGTTGACTTCGTGGGGACATACTGAAAAAAAAGAGGTGCGCCACGGTAAAAAAAGTATACCTGGTGAGCTGACACAAAGTAATCAAAAATAAAACTTTTTAAACACACATGAAATCAGGGTTTACGTGCACTAAGTCAAAAATCATAGGTCAGGGTCCTGGTTTATGGATACGTCGGCCACCGCACCAACACTGGACTCCCTAGTACTAAAAACCACAGTCATTACTGTTAACACTATTTCTTAATAGAAAAGAAATATCAGAGTCCTATGTTCTACTGTAGAACCTACTCCTCTGAAACCAATTTGTCACATCCCGTCCTCAGGGACCATGCCATGACTACCACAAACCCTCCATCCATAGGCCAGGGTATGGCGACTAGCACCGAAGGCATAAATCCATATGTTGGGAAGGAATTGATGTTATAAAAGTAAACAAACACAACAGAGTACACAACAGGAAGTAAACACTAAGTAATATTGAATACAAAAGTAAGTGCTGAAAATTAAATGGGCCAGAATACAAACCCAACTATAAAGTAAGGTACAACTGAAAAGATAGTACAACTTCAGTAAAGTAAAATAGAAACCACTGAGTCATCCTCCGGAAATCCCACCTAAAGGGTGGGTACATATGATCTTCTCAGCACCTTGGGTCCGTCCGTCTGCTCCGTGTATGTCTCTCCAAGTGTTCCACCTCCGGGTACCGTCTATATCTACAAGTATCTACCTCGATCAGTGATGTCCGTCGTTTGCATCCAACACAGCGTAGTGCAGGCATTGCCCGTGCAGGGGTGAGTATACGATACTAAGTAGGGACCCCAAGACCCCGAAGATCTCCCAAAATCCACGACAGATAAATCACAGAAGAAAGACACAAAAATGAATTATCAAACTACTCTACTTAGGTATATTCCCATATATATACC
The DNA here is from genome assembly GCA_963277665.1 of Viscum album. Lineage (NCBI taxonomy): Eukaryota > Viridiplantae > Streptophyta > Magnoliopsida > Santalales > Viscaceae > Viscum > Viscum album. Next base: position 578,552,744 of record OY728129.1, on the reverse strand, counting down.
TAAGTTTTCAATCTCAGTTCGGCTCCAACTCTCGATCCAAAGCACAACCTAGTCCACATAGGATAATAAGTCAATCACAATGATGAAAATGATTGAAATTCAAGACGCAACTCACACAGGTATACATATTTTGTATAGAGATAGAGATAATCAGATGTAGTCACTGATTCATGTAAGCTGTCAGACCCACACAGGTTATAAGACCAGCTAAGATGTCAGACCCACAAAGGATACAAGACCAGCTACCCAGTCAGACCCACACAGGATACAAGTACAGAAGTAAAAACTATCGGACCCACACAGGATACAATAATAGTAGTCATCATCGTCAAACCGAAGGAGGATTCTAGTACGGTAGTCGTCGTGGTCGAACCCACGGAGGATTCCAGTATGGTTGTCGTCGCTGTCGAACCCACGGAGGATTCCAGTACAGTAGTCGTCGCAGTCACAGCTAGCTCTAGGGTTCCCGCACACAGAATGCTCGATTATAGGTGGGTCCACTTCTCGAGAAAAAGGGGTCAATACATCAACTTTCACTATTTCCATAGTTTATGTATCCCGAAGTTCCACCTCATCAAAAGAAACCCAACGCAACAGACGACGCGTCAATCGGATCCCCGATCTGAGAGTTATTGGCTTTTCCGTTCCAGGGGCCCGGTTGGAATAATGTTCGTTCCAAACCCAACCATTTTACAATGTAGTCCAAAACTCACTAAGAGTATCACAAAAGTACTGCCTCGTAATAAGGGTCCCAGTGTCGCAGACGACACGTCGATCGGGCGCACGATCAAGAAGTTATTCACATTTAAGTGAAACGGGCCCGACCCGTCAAGCCAAGTGGGCTGGTGCGTCGGCCCATCCTGGATCGGTGGGTCTGACCCAGCTGGGGAGTCAGTCCGGCCCAGTAGAGCATGGCTAGGCGCAGCCCGACTGGGCGCGGTGCGGCCCGGACAGCGGCGGGCCGCGGCTCGGCCAGCCAGTCGGGCGGATCGGGGGGCGCGACCCCCGGTTTCCCGAAACGGCGGCGCTGAGCAGCACCAGCCCTACTCTCTGGCCGGTCTTCTCTGACACGAGTGGCCCACACATACTGGCCGCTGATCTACCATGTTGCACCATCGGGTGCCTAAACCTTCTTCAACCCGGCAGGCCGCCTACCAGCCGGTTCACAAGCCCAAGTGGCCCGCAGAAGCGTGAGCAGCAGTTCTCTGCAGCGCGACGCCATGAGGCACCACAATTCTCTAGCCAGCCGGTTCTTCCAGACTGGCTGGTTGAAGGATTGGCCGGTTCTTCCTAGGCTGTGCGACCTGTGGATGCAGGTCACAGTCTCATCTTCCCACAAGGCACCCGTTGCCGTAGTCCTCTAACGGCCAAGTGCGCGGCTACCGTTGCCACTACCTCCCTCAGTCATCGCCACCTTTTCCATCACCTCCTTCATCATGAATAAAACCAGCAATCGACGGAGGGTCATTGGGATGTGTTCGTTCGGCCTGCAGCCTCTGCATTAAGTGATAATAGATGGATGAAGATAATCCATGAAATTCAACGAAGAACATGGTACAAATTATTTACATAAAATTATACAAACCACTACCTCGATTTCAAGAACGGTCCACATCAACGTTCCATGGAATAATAGAATCACAGAGGTCAGGCGTCGTGGAATATGGATGTCAATTCTATTGACGTCGGGGTGTGTCCGAAGATGATGCGTCGTTGGAGATGTTCTATGCATTCTTCATCGGGATGTTCTTTGTGGAAGAATGGCGTTATTTTATGGAAGAAAGTGAACACTATTCTTCTATTTCTCTATAGCCTCCCCAATATAATATTTTCCAACTCAAATGAAATTAAAGGATCCCAATAATATAAACATTCCAATCATTTCAAACTAATTCAAAACTAGATTAATTAAGTGGAATTAATTAATCTCAAGAGTTGGCACATTCATGAGAGGAGAGAGGTGAAGGGGATCCTCTATTAATGTGGGGAGGTGTCAAAACATAAGAGGAGTTAAAGGGAGTTGAGGGGAGGTGAAAGGGTTTAGGTTCGTGTAGGCCCCACCACACTAAATCCTCTCAGGGGAGGTTATGTGGGGTGTGTACCCCACCCCTACTCCCCTTTGGAGAAATATAACTACCTCTTAAATAAAATTGTACAATACAACAAATTTATTTAAATTGCTACGAATCCCCAAATTATAACATTCAACCGGCATAAAACACAACTACAGTAAAGGTCCCCTTAAGCAAATATCGGCACTGCGTGTTCATTGGTTCCCTCAAATTTCAATTCCGAGAACCGGTTTAAATGATAGAAAAACTCACACGTACGTTTAATGAACGTACCCGAACAAAACTTCATAAATTGATTCCGGGCACAGCAGGCCTCGGAATCCGGCACCGTCTAAAAATGCGAACTTGTAATATTTAAAAGAATTTAAGAAAAAATATTCCTTGAAATTTCCAGGTCATTAAATTTAATGTATTTATTTTGAAATAAAATGCAATGAAAAATGAAATAAAATATTATTTAAATGGATTTATAAATATTTAGGGTAAAGAAAATCATAAAATAAAAAGGTCATTTGGAAAAAAATTATGATATATAAAAATTTCATTAAATAATGGGTGATTTTTAAAATTATATACTTGCTTAAAACATTGATTTCTGAATTGAGTAAAAAATAATGTCTTACATTGGAGGAAGAGAATGATGTAGAGGTTTCCCATGGTGAGAAACCCCCATACGAGTTTGGTGGGTTCTCATAAAGATAGGGATTCAGATTCAGAATCCATTTTTTAGTCCAAGTATACGCACATTGCAAAGAGTATATTAGATCCTCTAAAATGAAGTGAATGAACACTATCATCAATTTAGCTGGGATTATTATGCACTCTCAGAGGTTTTGAAGAAGAATGTATTATTGATTCATACATAGTCCCCCCATTAATCGATCCTTAAGTAATGGAAATATAACTTTTATGGTTTCCATGTTGGTGGATAAAATCACTGAAAAAGAGCTAGAATCTCTAATACAGGATTAATATGTCTCTGACCTGGTGCATAATGAAGAATTTGTCACTAAATCTGGTATCCACCCAAATTGTAAGGAATTAATATAGTGTGATTAGTGGTAAAAAATAATGAATAGAAATGTAGATTTCATTGATTAGGGAGTTTATGTCATTATAACGTGCAAGGAATTTGACAGGATTGTTGGAGAAAATATTTTGGTTATTTATACCAAGGATTAGGGTGATTGGATCCAAAAAAACTAGGAATACTAGCAGAAGGATTCAACTGGAAGAATATTTCTATGGAAGATCACATTTAAACTTGTGTCAAGATTTCATACAATATTGGAAACATTCTCAAAGTTGATTCAGATGATAAGGTTACAGTTCTAGAATTGAGTATCCTAAGAGAAAATCTATCTAATAGTCCTGAATTACAATTCAAAGATTCAGAAATTACATATCACGTTGGGTGACAATCTATTGTGTACTTGATTGAATTTACATTTTTCCATAAAGTGATTTTATTAATAAAAAATTATCATTAGTAGTTAAAAATAATGTTTTGTTAAAAATTTATTGATATGTATTGCTTCATGTGTTTGTAATGATTGTTTAAGTGACCTTGTTCTTATTTAAGTGGTATTTCCCCCAAGATAATATTTTTAATGTATTGGGTATATTTACACTTATTTTAAAAATGGTTGTTATGTTCCAAATATATTAAAAATACTTTATAGTTATATCATGGTTTGGTTTTTGGGAAAACTAATCTATTTTCATTAATGTTTTATTGATTCATAAGGATGAACTATTCCCTTAAATCATTTTAAATAGATAGAAAGTCTCTTCAAGAATGGTACTTCTAAGTGTGAGATGATGATAGGTGACTAGTACCCAGTGTTTTTTGTGCTTTCTTTCCATGATATGTTTAACATTAAGGTGTGTTGTTTGGCTATTGATGTTTATTGAGATTTGTTGTTTTCTAATTGATGTCAAATTTTGTGTATGATGATTTATAGTGTTCAAAATTGTGAAAATAGAAAAAAAGGTTTCCTAATCAAGACACATTATACTATGATGAAATTAAACCCATGTGGGATAGATAGTTATGCTCAATGTGGAGTGAAACATGACCTATAATGTGGGATTTTCATACCTATGTGTTCGATGTAGTGAGGTTATTTTGGTTGGTGGTGGTGTTTATGGTTTAATGATATCCTTGAAAATTATCTTGAGGGATGTGCTTTTAGACCATTTACCTCTTTCCATTAGGGATGGTTTTGAATTATCGAGGGTGATAATTTTATAACAGGTATCTGATGTAATAGATAGAACATTTTATTCCTTTAAATTGTGGTAAATATGGTGGTTGAGATGTCTAGGAAAGTTTCAATGGTGTCGGGAGAAGGAGGGTGGGGATTTTTTTGGTGAGTTTTATGTAAAAGGGGATTTTTCGGGAATGATGGAAAATTAGGGAGATATGTCATTTATTGTTGCAGATCATTCTATTTGTAGTTCATTATCACGGCAAGTCAGTTCTAATGGATTATCATTCTTCTAGTATGTCATTATAGAGGTAGATCATTTATTTTGATATTTAATTTTGGAGGAAGTTAATTCAATTGATAAATCATTATTTTGGAAGGTTATTTTTTCATGTATTTCATTCTAACTATATGTTATTATGGTGTTAGGTCATTCTAGAGGTAGGTCATTTAAAGGGGTAGGTCATTATAGTGGTGGGTCATTTTTTTATCACTCCCTCATGGTGATTCACAGGTAGTGACTCCCTTACAGTGACACCACAGTATTGGCACCCTAGTGGTGAATCCCCAGTGGTGGTAGTGAACAATGATTCAAATTTTTTCATAATTTATAGAGATTGTATTTTGAAATATTTTATGATGAAAAATTTGTTGAATTATTTAATTGATATTTTTTAAATATTGTTCAATCGGTATTAATGGTATCATAAATTTCAAAAATGATCAGTGTCCTTTTCATTGTGTAAAACAAATTGTTTTGAAGAGATATAGTTTAAATGGTCAGAAAACCATATCAAATTCCTATTTTTTATCTAATCATTACAACGAAAAGATCACCTCCATGCTCATTCTTTCTAGCCTTATCTTGACATGAGAGGTTCCAAATGATTCTTCCATTGGATTCATGTCGCCCTATTATCGATAGTGGATCAATCTCTCTTTGTATTTAGTTTCATCCTTTCTCTTCACCCCTTATTTTTGGTGCATCATGACTGTGTAAATATTTTTCTTCCAGGTTAGGGGTACCTTGTTTCTTTGTTATGTGTATCATATGGGATGGGTTTATATTATTATATCATGGTAATATAATATTATCTGTCTTAACAATGATAATTATGAAAATAAACAAAAATGGATGGGGAATGGGAATATATCTCATAATTTTCTATATTTTTTTATATTTTATATTTATATTATCTATGATTATAATATCAAATAAAACAATGGTTTTTGGTAGCCCCTAGTTTTTTGGATTTTAAATTTAATTTTATTCCCATGTTTACATGATTTTGTGACACCACCGTAAATATATGATTAAACAATTTTAATCTGTAAACGAAATCCATTCTTCATGATCATATTGATTCTGTGATAATACCCTAAAATAAATTTATGGGATTGATTAGGATTTTGATTAGCTAAATCTGAAAATGTGTTTGTGTATGGTATGTGATGTGATGTGTGGAAATGTAGAGGTTTGTGTGTGTGGAAATTATGTGATATTTAGTGTGTATTTTTTGATCTGTGTGGGATCAGTGGATGAGATGTGGATATAAGAAAGGATTGTGATTATTTTAATGGTTTAAAATTGTAGTGGGCTTGTAACATAGTGTGTGGTGATTTTGTGCATTGGGGTTGTAAATGTGGATGTGGCTAATTGGATATGGTGTTGTTCATGTTCTATGTGGTTGGTTTAGATCTAAATCCCCAAGTATTAATGGAATTAAATTCATCACAATGATATAAAATGGGTTTGTTTAACAATTGGATTTACAATGAATTGTGTGTTTTAATCAATTATTTTTTTATATACAAAACAATGTTCTGGAAATATGATAAAATTTTCCCCCCTAAATTAAGATGGATTTTTATGAATGTTTTATACATAAAATAAAAGGACCATTAATGTGGATTTTAATAATAATCAAAAACTCAGAAAAAATTCATAAGACTGAAATATATATTGTTGATTCTCTTTTGTCTAATTTTATGCACATATATGTGGAACTGATTGGAAGGATTCTCTAAGAAAGTTAGTGTTTGATGTAAACCCACTTGATGAGATTATGTGATGTAACTCTATATATACATACCATGTTTATAATTTTTTTTCATGTGTACCCCTCCCATGTAAACAAGAATGTGTCGATAATAAATTAATTTTAGGTGTTTTCTCACCATCCCAGGGGGAGGATGAATGGATGGATGGATACCTATTCTTCACTATTACCTCTTCTTGGAGTTGGTGATATGCATGGACAATGATTTCCAGATTTCAAATGTGATTCTTTCGACACGTCACGTGTTTAGATGTGGTGGACCATTTGTCTTTGGGTGATATGTGACATTATGGATTGAGGTGGGGGTCATGCACGATACATGGGTGTGGGGGTATGGCGATTACGGACGTCGTGGCAATGCTAAACTACTACGATGGATAATAGATTTTTTTTCATGTGATGGACCAGGTTTCATCAAGAAATATTTGATGTGATGTGATTATTTAGGTGTTTATGGGCGTGATGTGTTGTGATGTGATTCAGGATCAGCGGGAGCACCATGACATACGACGTTGGGGTGTGATATTTGAAAAGTTTTGGGAATGTGGTTTGGGGTACCCTATCATAAATACGATTCATATAATTTGATAATAATTAGATTCAATAATTGGTTATTAATCCAAGGTGATGATTGTTTTGTTTAGAATACATGTATAGGTTTTTTTTCTAATCCTCAGGGTTGTCTTAGTTTTGTAATTCCACATACTGATGAGATAATTTGTTTTTTCTACTGAATATATATATATGTGTGTGTGTTCACCCTACATATAAAAAATTTATCATCAAATTTCTAAAAAAACAACGTCGACCATGCTAGACTCTATTAGCTTTATCTTTTGGGAGTTTTTGTTGTGTCATTTCCTTGGATTTTGTTTCAATTTTTTTTGATTCATTTAAATGTATCTATTTTACTTATTTTTTAATTCTTGGAGGATTTTGGATTTATATATTTTATGTCATCAACTTTATTAGAATCAATTAATTTTATCTCATTATCATCTTTCTATATATATGGTTACACCTCCCATATTACTACATTTATATATGATGTGTGCTAGTCGCCAACCTGGGGCCTACTATAGGAAGGACACAAGTTTCATTTTCACTCGTCCATCAATTTCAGCCCATGATAGTTTCCTTTGGAGGGAGGGGGTCATGAAAATATATATAAATACATTTTAAATTATATTATAATAAATAATTTCCCTACAGTAATGTTGGTTATATTATTATTTTAAGAGATATAAGACTTGATTATTTATTATATTTAAATTAAAATAAAAGAGTTAAATATAATTCTTTTTTTAATCTTCAAAATATAAACTAAATTATTTCATTTTGGTTCAATGTTGAATATAATACATCAAATTATCATCTCAAGATAGGGATATAAAATTAGAGTAATCCCTTCTCCTTATATATTTATAGAGTGAGAGAGTTTATGATATCATAATATGATCAAGAGTGAATGATATAAAGATCATAATTTCATCATTCTATCACATGAGATATTTGTAATTTCATAATGAATGTGAGGATATATATATATATATATATATAAATGAGTTATGATTTGGATTCTAATTTAATTCATGATGTCAAAATGATTTATACTCACAATGATAATTTAAGGCATGGGAGAAAATATAATTAAAAAAATATAAAATTTTAAATCTTATTAAATTTAAAATTTAAAATTAATTATTATGATTATATAAAATGACTAAAGAAACTTAAAAATTGAATTGTTGAATTTTATTTAAAAAAGAATATTTCCCAGTCATATTCATTATACCATGATCATTCTTGTCAAAATCACTTAGGTGGCTATCAATATCGATCTGGAATGTTTAAGTACCTTCTAAATAAGAATGTTTTGATTCCATGATTAAAAATTTAATTTTTATTACTTATGTTTTATGAATTTTTAATAAAATTTAATGGTAATTTATAAAATTTAGTATCTTATCATATCTAAAAAATGTAATTACAATATTTATTTAGAGATTTCATAGTGGACAAGGAAACTTTATTTCATATTGAAAATTTATTTGGTGGGGAGGAAAACAATTCCATGGTTTGTTGATATCTATAACAATTTTTCTATGAAAATATAATTTACCCTTAATTCACATATTGAGGTTTGAAAAGCATTTTTATCTAAATATAAATATAAAAATTTCATGATCAAATATTGTATAAAAAATGTGTTCACAGACTTCACAATCAAAGTGTTTGACATTTTGAATCCAATAGATTATTAAAATGTGTCACCTTCTATTATATGATGAAACTATATCTTAGACAACATAGTGGGTAATATCACAAATTGAGGAATTTTTAGGGAAATACATCATCATTATTCTTGTTGTAATGTTAAATCTTATTACTAGTGGACAATAATACATAATTTTTTGAATAATGATGTTATGCATTATCACATCAAGATTTTCAAGGGGTTTAGCATCATAAAAATCTATTTCATTGACCAATTTTCCAATTAATTACTTAAAATTTTAATTTCTGTGTGTGTGGATTATGTGTCAAGGTTGATTGAATTGGAAGAAACCTTAGAAAATAATTTTATCTTGATAAAAAAATTTCTAAATAATGATATCATATAATATTTTTTGGGCCCCTTAAAAGTTTTAAAATCGAGGATCACATATTAATAACAATATGTAATGTGGATAAAAATTATGTATAGAGTTTGGTAAAAATCACACTATCCTTAAAAACCCCATTTTAGTGGAAAATTGAAGCTCCTTAATCGATATATTAACCAATTTTTAAATAAAATTGTTAATTAATATAGATAATTTTGGTCTATAATATATATATATATAATCATTTTGGCCACATAAAATAGAATAGAAAACACCATTGGGATTTTATTTAATAAACTAGGTTTGTAGGATCAAATGTATTCTTCACGTAGAGCTCACCCTAAAGTCATACTAAGTTTTCGATGACACAAATTGATAAAAAATTGTGAATGAAGATAATGTTTTTTCATGGAATGTTATATTTAATATAGTTTAACAACCTAATATTTTGTGAATAATTTTTTTAAATTAATTATATCTTTTTAAAAATTTTACATTCACAAATCACTAAAAATTGTTTATTTCATATTAAATTATTATGTCTATATTCTTATTTAGAAAAAACCAAGATAATAATGAACTAAAATCAATTTAAATTTTATCTTTCTCTATGTAGAACACCGATGTTAGCTTGTTGTAAATGGAAGACTGACTTTCCTCAATGGATTTGATAACAAGAACATCCATGTTTTACAAAACAATAATATATTATTAGAAATGTAATTATATGATATTGTAACATATAACCATGCTGTTAAATTAAAGGTTATGAATATTATTAAATAATTTACAAAAAGTGATTTTTTACTGTAATATAAGATGAATTTATTAGTTACTAATTTATTAGAAATGAATATGAAAACTAATTTAATATAGAAAAAATTGTTATTTTTTGGTCACAAAGCGGTTTTACCCAAATAAATTATGTTAATTACAATTAGTGAGTGATAATAATGTAATATTATTTATATATTCTATAAAATTTGTTTCATATTAATTCAATATATTTGATAGACATATGATAAGAACAAACCCAATTTTAGGATTACTAACCTAAAATTGTATAAATGAAATTTTACCTCCCTGTAATGTATATGAAATTTTAAATAAATTTATTGAAACTATTATTGATTTAATATTTCCAAATGTACATGATATTTTAATTCATAATATAAGAATTAGTTTAGGGTAAATGTTTTATATTATTATGAAAAGTTCAGTTTTCTAATAAATAGTAAAAAATAGAAATTTTGTGTTCAGGATATCATTTTAATCTAATCTATTTATGAATTTAAATTATCTTTAAACTATTTTAAATATTTATATATGTTATATTATTAAGAATAAAACAATTAATGGTCATCAAAATCAAATCACCTTTTATATATAATATAAAAATACATCAACATTTTTAACATTTTCACTTTAAAATCTCACATTATCTACCGGACTACGAGTTTAAAATTAAATTAATTTATAGATATTCTCTGAATAAAATTTTGAATAATTCGTATCATATTTTTAATACAAATAAATGATTATGTATAATATATTCACTGAATATTTTGACATAAAACATTCATGAAATTATTTAAAATCAATAAAAATGATTTAGGTAATCTTATGCTTATCTAAGGACTATTCTATAATCTTAAGGGCCTAAATGAGATAGAAACTTGTGAAATAACAATTCGATGGAAATATATAGGACATATATTCACTTAGGTATATTTTTTACCATTATTGGATCCACATTCAGTTGAAAACTGTTGTTGGAATTCCCCTTCCCAATTTTAAAAGAGCGTCACAACTCCTCCACTGTAAAAAGAGTCCTCATCTCCTCCCTCTTAATCAAAACCTCTAAAACCACTTTGTATCATCCATGACCATAAAAAATATTACTCAACATACCTACCATTATCCTAGAATCATCCCCTTTGAAAAAAGTTATTCATGGAATCCCATTAGTGCAACACAAAAGAAGTTTCCCAAATAAGTGGTAAAATTATTCTTTATGTTTGTTTATGTTATTTCCATTATCCATCCCCTAAATAGTTATTATTCCATTATTGTTTTACAAAAAATGTATAATCAATATTATATGAGGATTTTATGATCTGGTATTGTCCTACAGTTAAAAACATCCATCAAATTGGTAATGAACATATTATTTATGTGTACAATGAGCCACTTCCTCACGAAACGATGATTGTTCATTTTTCTATCACAACCACTCATAATAGAAATAAATATGAAAAATATGTTTACATATGTAATGTATTTTATTTCAGTTTCCTTTATTATTTTTGAATAATTTTACAACAGTAATCTTTAAACATTCCATTTGGTTTAAATACTATAATTTTGTTTTGAGGAAGTGTGACTACCGTCCCCTCAAAGCGATGTGATTCGTTCGTAAACTACATGGAATGTATTAAGGTTGTTTTTAGTCAACATAAATGATACATATAACATGATAATTATAATTTTATTAAATAAAATATATATATATATATATATATATGTATATTTACATTATATTATCTCATTCAATACAACAATACAAACCGAAATAGTGTTAATGCACACATACGACTTACCGTCTCTATGAACGGTATATTATATTTCATTCATATATATTATATAGATTATTAAAATAAAAACATAATGACTATGAATAATATTTATATCATTTTTTATATTCTTGAAATAATTAAACATGTATTAATACCAAATATATTACAAATTTAGACCCACGAGAAGAACAAAAGAATATTACCTAAATTGAAACATTAACATAGGATTGTTAAGAAGAGGGTAATATAAAGTGATAATAAAACTGTATATGTTATTAGATATATGAAAATTCTACTATAAATATTTATAATAAATATAAGTGTGTTATATTAGAATCTTAAATCAGTATGATGATATTCAAGACCAACGGTATTGGAATTTCATCTCACTATTATATATGTGAGATACAATCTTTATTCAACAAACTGTCCATTTGTGTGGTGTATATAACACCCATCGTTGAATTAGATTATTCATGTACATAAATTTTTTGGTATTTAAATATCAATTTTATTATTATTCATTAATGGGTTTTCTGTTTCAATAGTTACCAAATTGATAAAGTATTTTTCTCTCAATTTGATATCATTGAGACACATACCATGTTTTCTCCTATATTTTTCCATGAGTTGTATATACTACCTTTGAAATGTTATATCATTATTATCATTAATTTAATTATATTTCATGATTAATGTTATTTTATTTTATTACATGGGTAGTAAGGTTTATGGTTAAAATGTTGTAAGATTTTGTTGAAATAATCTCAAAACATATCGAGATTATTTATATTTATGAATCCATTAATGAAATATTATGATACATATCTCAAGATAATTCATTAAATTTATTATCCTATATATATTCATGATATGTTCATGTATTTTAATAATTATTCCACTTTTTTTACATATGATTTTTAAGAATATGTTTTTATGAACGCCCAAATTTTACATCAATTCGGTCAGAAATATATGTTTCTTCAAAACCAAGTTTCTAAAAATGTTTCCATGAATAATTTAATATTCCCTAATAATCCTTAATTGGAATTTTTACACTTTATTGTCTTACTATTTTTTTTTCAGAATAATTTTCTTGTTGATTTCTAAATAAATAATTTTTCTAACTCTTTTTACACTGAAAATGGAATATTATTTTCATCTTATATGGATGGTACATATTTTTTCATCATCATTTCTATAATGATTGAATTTCTTGTTCAAAAGGATCATTTTTTGATGTTTATTTAAAAATTTAATTTTCAATGAAATTATTTTGAAATATTTTTTAGGATTTCTTTATGGATATTTATATTAATTATTCATGGATATTTTTTTTTCAAATTTTTTTAAACATTTTTTATATATTTTCAAGGGAAATGGTTTTTATAACTATTTTGTTCTTTATTTATATGATTTTTTGGAAATTAGTTTCTAGAATTGTTTACATCCTTATTTATATTTTTCTTATGTATTTTTAATGAAATGTTTTTCAAAACATTTTTAATCCTTTTTTATATGTTTTCAATGTATTTTCAATGATTTTTTTACAAAATGTTTTATAGATCCCTTTTAAATGAAAAAAAGATATTTTCCTCAAGAAAAGTTTCAAGATGGTCTTTCAAAATATCCCCCTATAAGATTAAATGCATTGTTTTTACTCATTCCATTATTGGGATATGATTCAATATATACATTCATATTATTTAATGAATAATTAATATTATTACGGAATGATTTTTAGGCACCCATTTTTCATCGAAAATTAATATTTATTTGAATCTGGATTCTTTAAATGGGTTGTTCTTTAATGAAATTATTAAGAAACCTATCAATTCTCAATAGGTTATTATGTAATTAAATGATAATGATACCAATTTAATTTCATGGTTTCTGATTTTTGTTTATGAAACCCATTTCTTTTTATGTACCCTGATATGATGACAATATTATTAATACATGGCATATATATTTATGATTTTTTAAGTGATTGTTAGAATGAATATCTGACTCTAATGTGTTAGCTATTGATTAATGGTATATGAGCTAAAAAGTTACAGTTTTTATACCAAAATCCTTAAAAATGATGGTACTCTAGTTGTAGCCCCACCCAAAAAATGAGAAGGTATATAAGATGTTAAAAAAATGAAAATAAGTAGTTACATGAGTTATATCTGATACCTGAATGTAATCAGCTGCATGGGTTATAGTTGAAGCCTGAAAGTAAGAAGGTGCTAGATTTTTCGTTTAATCCCCAAAAATAATAGGAAACATGGGATGTTTTCCCAAGCGTGATGTAGGTTCATGGATCATATCCCATGCCTAAATGTTATGATGGTTTTGTATGATATACTTGACAATGGATTTTATATTTTTACATGTATTCTATAAATAAATGTTTTTTACAATATAATTCATTCATTAATTATTATATATATATAATTATTATTCATATTAAATAAACTACCAAGATTTATGTAATGATTCAAATTTATGATCATTGATATGATCGGAATTATATTCTAATTTAATGATCATGCTCCCATTCCCATATGGTCTTGTTTTTTTACTTTCATGTCTTCTTAGATCACCCTTAATGAGCATTTTATCTCAGACCATTTTTGTTTCCTTCCTCAGATTATAAAGATACATAATATATATTATTTGTCTAAGAAGGTTTCTAGTCATGATGAACCTAGTGTGAGGTAATGTTTCTCATTAATGTACTAGTGTTTCTGTTTCATTGTTTCCAAATGTATTAGATTAGTATGGACTTCGGGAATATTTTTGAATAATGATTATTTATTCCATAAATGTTTTGGAATGAAAATGTATAAAAATAGCGGGTCGCTATAGTTGGTATGATAGTGAAGGTTTATTAAACCTTTGCAAACTAGGATGAGTAAACATTTGTGAGATACATAGGTATAATTTGAAGGAAATGTCTAGGGATGCCTCTATACAAATTGAACATGGATGTGGCTCAAATATTGGAAATGATTCCATAATAGAGAGGGATTCCTCTTAGCCACCCCCTTTACATTGGTGGAAGGGGGGATCTTGTCCCATTGGTTTTAAAGATCTGCTCCGTACTTTCTCATCTCCTGATTCCCACTATATTTCTCTAGATATTTCTCTATGACCAATGGTTCCTATGATTTTTGGTGGTCTTCCTCAACTTCCTTTATCGCTATTGGAGTTCACAAAAGATTTATGTCTCTTAGATATAACCCTACTATCATGATTTACTCACCTTCGACCTTCGATTGACGATTTTGACTGGTTGGTGTTTTTAATATTGGGGGTTATAAGATTGTGTGGTTTTAGGTATTATCGATAAATTCCACCATATGATTCACTCCACCTCAGAGGAATATCTGAATTGAACATGGTCTAGTGCTCCATGTATGTGTCTTTGTTTTAGCTTATTTATCTTTCTATTGTCTTATGATTTCCATATTAAATGTGATTCCTATTCAGTTTTAATCTGGTTTTCCTTCCCTGAACATCCATTACCTTTACAATACACAAAAATCATACAGATTTTAGGAAATATGGTTGGTTATTTTTAAGTCTATATAATAGAACATCCTCTATCATCCATCTAATTAAGAAGTAGATATGGGTGGAGGTTGATGTGTCCAGGACTCCAGTGAAGTGGGTGTGGGTTGTTGTTCATGTTGAATTCTAATGTAAACATTTGGTGTTCTCTAAATCATGGGTAACCTTTTTCAAGATGTGTAGGCATCTTGGGCATCATGATTTATGTTTCTGGTGGGGAGTTTTGTAGGGTGTATTGACCTGATGATGGGTAAAGAGGTGTGAATAGATCAGGTTGGAGGTAATGCAATGTCTCTTGACACTTTTCTTCAAAATGTGGGAAGCCCTCTCCCAACCCAAAGGTTTTTGACACATTTTTTCACATGAAGAGTTATTCAACTAATGGAAAACTAAAAAATTTGGATCTAATAGATATCATCCACAAATATAAAGACAACTGTAAGGATGGATGGGATGTGAGTTTGAGTAAATCGAATGCTGCAATGGGAAAGGTACATGAGGAGGTATCATCTTTTAATATGAAGGTTTTCGATATTTATAAAATATTGGTGCAATATATGGCTTGACACTCAGGTTATAAGGCACATAACAGGGTTAATAGTGGCCATATTCAGATCAATGCTTCTATAAGAGAGGTACAACAGGATGTGAGTAATGTTACCATGACTTGGGTGGTAGGGAGTGATGAGAAGGCTACAATAGAGGGGATATCACGAAATTTTTCTTGGTTTGATGTGGTCATAAATTTGTGTAGTGATGATTTTTTCATGGATGGATTGTAGTGGGATATTTAAGACATGACTCATCAAACCAATTCTGGGATAACAAGTGGTGCTAGACTAGTGACCCCATCTTTAGATAAACTTATCAAAAGTTTTAAAGTTCTCAAAGAAGAAGGATTGAATACAGTCCAACCGAAACTGTTCTAGGATAATGAATTTGTCTGTGAGAAGGAGCCCAAATAATATGGAAACAATTTTTCTTTATGTGAGGCTTTGAGACCGAGGAGTAACAGGAGTTAGACCGATAAAAGGGAGGATTAATCATCTTTACCAACTCCAATGTAGTGGAGATCATCAAAAGAAGTTAAATTCAATGAAGATGGATACCAAGGCTGTTTTCTAGTAGAATTTAGGTGGTGTGGGTAAAAATTCATTAAAATTTCTATTGATTTTTAATGAATAAGTTCTCAAAAATATTCTTCTACACAATGCCACAAAGGATGAAGTTTCAAAAATGATGAGGAGGTCACTACGAGTGACTCTCAATGAGGAGAAATACACCAAGATAGATAAGAAGGATATGATTATCATTGGGGTCTTCAACAATGGAAAGATTAGCCTGGAGTAGTACATTCAGTCTAACGATAAGGTGGAATATGATTTTAAAGATTTGATGACGAATGAATTAAACACATAGGTAACCTATATAACATTGAAATTGATTAGGGATCATAACTCTGGTAGACATAAAATGTCTTTTAATGGTTATGTCAGCTACTTTTTTTCAAGAATATATGGTATCTCATTTTTTCCTTAAAAATGATTGAAATAATCAAAATTTAATTTTTAGTCATTCTGGGGATGCATCTAAGGATAATTATAAGGATGAGTTCACATTTAGGAAGATGTCCAAGAATTTCGGTAGAGGATAGAATATGTGGATTTATATATATACATACTTATCAAGATACTATAAGTTTATGTTACTCTTGAACCAATGTACATAGTGTAGCAAATCCGACATTATGTATGGAGCCTCACTCAAGGTAGTCTGGTACATGACAATGGATCTAGTTCCATGCCTAGTTTGAAACTCCTAGGGGGTATGCTTGAAAAATTTGAAAACTCATCATGAACAATCATGATGGATGTAAATGGAATATGATTAGGATAACCAAGGATAAAACTAGAATGTCATCAATTGAAAATGTGGTGGCATGATTTTCATATCTTCTTATCATTCATTCATTATTATGAGGTTTTCTGATAGGATATGTGTTTTTGAACCTAAAATATATATTTTTAGTCTTCATATAGATATAAAAGTACCATGGTTAGCATTGAATGTTTCAGATTTGTAATTTATGGGAATTATAAATATAGATTTACCATGTGGAAATATCATAAATAGAATCTAAAAGGTGGTATGATTATTGGATTACTTCCAATGATAAAGATTCCACAAAAAACACGTGAATTGTAAGTGATTTTCTTCTAATACTATTTTCCATAAACAAAATAATCATTATTAGTTTGTGGTCTATGAACCATAAGACATGATTCATATATAATATTCTATAAAAGAGGTATCAAGGTATGTGTTAATGATTCCTGAGTAATGGTTTAACAATACATTAAGAATAGTGAAGTATTTATGTTTTGGGTTCAAATATTATGTTATATATATTATGTGCTTTGGGGAATAGTTTCATTAAACACACACACACACATACAACAAACACAATGGCCTGAAATGTAGGCCATATCCCCTTAAGGGATCGTCCACCCAACAAGACTTATTTATTCAATAGAAATCCTAAAGGCCCTATGGTCATGAACCACATTATGTAGCCAAAATTCATTGGGCAGCATCATACCTTTATCATACTACCTACATCACTAGTTTTTTATCCTTCCTTCATCATCGCCCACTGGCGTCATGCGTCATGCCTGTGTCACCGCCTGCCTTAGGTAATTCACACCCACCCGGATTTCATCCTGGGTCTGATTCCAAATTACAGGAAGCCTTTATACTTTGGGTGATCCCCCTAATGCAATGATAATGTTATATGATACATGAAAAAATTATGTATTCTCAATATAAGTTTTCATTGATGATTTAAATGTATATTTTTAATGGTTATTTCATAGAAAGATTATATTTTTGTTATTGGAAGGTAACCCTTAAATAATTTTTTAAGTTTAGACAATTATCTTTGGTTAAAATTATTTTGGATATTAATATATAAATTGGATGGAATTGATTACCATGGAACTGATTATTTACAAACTGGTCATTATCATTGGGGTTGATGTTTACGAATTTGTGAATTAAAATAATATACCTTGAAATCTATGGAATACAAGAGAATGCATGTTTTCCAAATGCAATTTTTGTAATTTTGGATATTACCAGGTATCCAAGGAATATATGATGAGGCGATTCTCATGTTTAGAATGTTACACCGAAAAAAATTTGTGATATATGGTGGATCAATGTTAATATGATTTTGTTTCATTATTTCTAAAGTATGGGATTATCATCTTTAAAAAGCGTTGTAATTTTAACCATTTATTGAAATTTTATGTTAATCCTCAGATGAATTTTGTAAGAATAATGTATTATCTCACCATATAAGGATTTATGAATATTAGATAACCTAATCCAATTTCAATTCATTTTTTGTATCTGTAGAGTGATGGGAGGACTTATCATAGATCTCACGATCTCTTATTTCTTCAAGAATAAAAACAGTTCACCATCATTTTTTGAGAAATGGGTAATACTGAAATTAGTCATGACATGGACAAAATATGAGATTTTACATATGAATGGAAATGAAATAAAGTACTTATAAATTAACAAGAAAATTTATTAACTCTAGGGACGAATCTTGGAATCGAAAAGGTTATTTGAATACATTTGTTTTCGATGAATCAAATGGTCCCTTCGAGAATCACATATTTTTGGCATTGTGATTATTGATATTTTCTTGATGAAGTTCTCTATCACCCTACTCTATAACTAGATAGTTATATTTCTCATTACTTCCTTGTTTTCACGTTCCACCTATATTATTCAAAATCGATACCCTGTTATGTGTTAAAAAGGGTATCCATTATGGTTTCCACTATCCTTTTTGAATGAATTTTTAGTTTTCATTATTATAATGTGGTATTCTATGAAATTAACTACTAACTATTGTACAACAAATATCCCAGAATATTTATTATTTCCAAATTCATTATGGGAGTAGATTGTAACACCCTATGATTTTGTGAATTAGTTTTTTTCAAATTATTTTAATCTTTTGTTATTTCTCTTTTCACACAACACAAAAAATAGTTTATTTAATATAAATGCATTATGGCATGCTTGTGTTATATGTAGCACCAAGTAAATCATTCACTAAACAAAACATAAATTTTTTCATTCACTACGTGGAACCCAATGTTAGATTATATAACATGTAAGACTGAGTTTCCTCGATGGCTTGGGTAACATGAAAGGCCTATTTTTACTGAAAAATTATATATTATAAATTTTTTATTATTTACTATTATAAGATATACTGTAGAAGTTAAATTAAAATTTATGAGTAGTGTTTACTAATTTATGAAAAAAAATTTCTACACAAATATAAAATGAACTTGGTGGTTATTAGTTAAATAGAAATGAATATCAAATCCAATTGAATATAAGGATATATAATTTTATTTTATAGTAACAAATATATTTTATCATAAAAAATTATAATAATCAAAATTAGTGAATGAAATAAAATTAATATATATACTATATATTTAAAAAAAATTATTCATCCAGGAGATTTTAATTTCATTATACCAAAATAAAACCAATTTTATTCATTAAAACTGATATTTTTATTAAATCATTTCTACAACCTTGTAATAGAGAACCCATTTTAAATTCATATTTTTACACTTTTAATGATTTAATTTGTCAATATACACATAATATTTGAAATGATAACATAGGAATTATGTTATGTATTTTTTAGTATTTTTTTTAGTTTTAAAATTTTGTCAATAATGAAAATTATAGAATTTTAGTTCAAAAATTATTTTCATCTAATATATTTAAAAGGATAAAATTAAATTAATATTACTTTAAATGATTAATTATAACATTGTTTATCATTAAACACAATTTTTTTCATTGTAATCAATTTCAATCCGAAATTGAATATATAATTATAGAAAACATTTCATCGTTTTAACTTTAAAACCCTACATTATTCAACCCTATGATGGGAATACATTTAAATTCATTTCTAAAACTTATATTATTAAAATTTTAAAAAAATGATTCTTTATTTCGAATCAGAATAATTAATAATATCTAATAAGGTAAAATAATATTTTCACCAAAATGATTAGCGAAGGTAATTAAAATTAATTGCATTGGTTAATGTAAAATTAATCATAAATATGAACTAATACTTTAACTTAAGAGCATATTTGGCAGAGGAAATAATGCAAAATCCATTATTGGGCCATATTACCCCCAAATATTACTTGGATCAAATTTGGACAGTTATTAATAACACATTTCATTTGTGTAGCATGGGTTGATTTCCCATTCCCAAAATTTACCAGATTTTCACTCCTCATACACTATAAAAAAGTCCCTTATCCTCCATCTTCTTCACACCAATAAAGCCACATTGCATGAATAAATATCTTCTTAAATAGATCATAAACATAAATTTCATTATTTTATAATTATCTTAACAGGAACAATGAATTCTAAGGAATTTATTTTGTGAAAACCAAAATGAATAACCCAAATTAGAGGTTGAATTCATCCTCATATTCCTTTGTGTTATTTTCATTATCCACACCCTGAACTCTTATTATTCCATTATTGTATTAAAAACCAATGTACACAATATAATAGGTTTTTGTAATGTTATGTGTTCAATTTACACTAACACACACGTAAATCTAATGGTTAACAAACATATTTTATGAGTGTTCATTGAACTACCACCTCATGAAAGGATGATAGTGTATTTTATATTTCCACATATCATTGTGGAAATTAAGATGGAAACTCTTGTTATATATGTTATATTTAAAATGTAATTAATATTATTTATTCCTTTTAAAACACATGTATTTTTTCTTTCTAAGTGGTGTAAATAAGATTATTTCATTTGAGGAAGTGTGAACTACCATGCCCTCAAAGAATTGTGATTCAATCAAATACTATATAGAATGTATTAAGGGCGTGTTTAGTGAAATTATTTAATATATGTAACATTATAATGGGACATTAATTAAATAGTATATATATATGTTTAATTTTGTTTCTTTTAATATGATAATAAAAATAGAAGTAACATGCATACGTATATATAACTTACGGTCTCCATGAACAATTTATTCCATTTAATACATATATATTATATAGATTATTATATCATAAATATACATAATATACATGATATTTTTATCATGATGTATGTTCTATAAATCATGAAATTTGTATATGGACTAAAAATATAATAAATTAATACACAATCGATGAAAAAAGAGAGTATTACCCAAAGTGTAACCTTAACATATTATTGTTAAAAGCTAGTAATAAACGTTCATAATCCAACAATATCTATTATTATATATAAGAATATTATTATTTAATTGACTTATAATATACATAATTTTATTATAATGGAATCTTGTAAGAGTATGAAGAGTGTCAATATACAAGGCAATGGAATTTCATCTCACATTTATTTCATTAAGATAGATTCTTTATTCACCACCCATTCCACTTATGTGTTGTGTATTACTTTCATAGATGAATTATATTATTCATATAGTTGAATTAATGGATATTTATAGATCCATTTAATGATATTATTCCTAGGGATAATGTTTCAAATGTTACCAAATCAGGAATTTAATTTTTTTCATAATTTTACTTCTCTATGAAATAAGCCTTGTGATGCAACTATATTTTCCATGAGAAGTATATAATTCCTTTGAAATCTTATACCATGAATCTCCCTCATTTAGTGATAGTTTAATCTTTATTTAATTTCATTTTCATACACAGTGATTATGGTTCAATGTTACTAAGTGGTTAGTGTTTATTGAAACAACCCCATCGTTTATGAAGATGGTTTTTATTTATGATATCTTTGATTCAATATTATGATCAGTATATCAAGAAAATAATTGAATTTTCAGATAATCTGTATATTCATCATATATTCATGTATTGGTACCATTATTCGACTCTAATTTATATAATATTATCATTAATTATATTTTAAGAATTCTCTATATTATACTCTCTTCAATCAAAAAATGATATTTCTTCCAAAACATGTTTTATAATATTGAATTGAAAAATAATATATTATTATCCTATAATCATTAAATACCTTTTTACATTTTCTTATATTAAAAATGGTTTCGATGAAATTTTCTTGTCTCATTTCAAACAAGGAATTTTCTTTCCATTTCTATAGTGAAAAAATAATATTCTTTTTAGCTCGCACGACATGTATGGATTTACCCATTATCATTTTTTAGAATATTTATTTTCATTCCTAAAAGTGTAATCTTTACGGATTTTTTTAATTATTTTTAAATGAAATGCTTTTCAAAAAATAATTCAATTTTTCTTTATAGGTGTTCAATGTAATTTTAAATCAATTAGTGTTAAAATATTTCTCAGTTTATATTATTATTTTTCAAGTAAAATTTAATTCAAAATATTATTAAATATTATTTAGAAGTTTTCAATGTTTTTTCATTGAAATAATTTTCAAAACTATTTCAATATTCATGTAAAACGTTTCTGGGAAAAATGTTTTACAAAAAATTTTGAAGGGTTTTTTTATGTTTCAAATGTATTTTTAATGAAGAATTTTTTAAAACATTATCCAGACTTATTTATATGTTTTCAAAGTATTCTCAATTAATATGTTTTTAAAAAAAATTAACAATTTTTTAAACAATAAAGGATATTTTCATCAAGGAACTTCTGTAAAAGATCTATCAAAATTATTTTTCTTCTACGATGACATCTGTTGATGTTACTCAATCAATTTTACATTGATTATTATTTTTTCATTCATATTATTTCTTAAATGGTTTATGTATTGAGTGAATTACTCTTATAAATGATGTTTCTCTTCTACAGATAATATATTTTTCAATCTCGCTTCATTAAACGTGTTATAAATTAATGAAATAGTTAGGAAACCTATCTATTTTCTACAGGTTATGGTGTGATTGAATGTTAATGATACACATTTCATTTCATGGGTAATGATTATTGTTTATGAAATTTGATCACTTTTATGTGTCATGATACGATGCATGTTTTATTATCAAATGGAACATGTATTTATGATATTTTATTTGATGGATGGGACTGATAGCTTTTTGCCATTCATTTGATAATGATAAATGGAATAACTTCTCAAAGGGTAAATGGGAAGTTGCCCATGCTGGGAAAAATAAATTTACTTAGGTTGTAGCCCAAACCTAGAATCATGACATTACACAGGTTGTATCCCAATCCTGAAAACTAATAAGGTGCATGGGTTATAGACTAATGTGTCCTTGAAAACACATAGATTTTCTACATATTATTTATTTATTTTTAATCATTTAAATAATTATGTTTCTAATTTTTATTAAATATTTTTACTTTGTTAAATGTATAATTACACTACCTATATAAATAATTTTTATAATTAATTATATATTATTATTATTTAAAAATAAATAAATAAATAATTTGTTTTTTGTCATATAATTTAAAGATCATCTTAGTGTTTTAATATTCTTACATAATAATAATATGGCATTATTATTTAGTTAATAAATTATGATTTAAATTAAACTATTTTTAACTCAGATTTTAATATTTTAAGTCTCACTTTTTAAATGTTAATTATATAATATTAATTTATTTTTAAAAATAGTTTTTACACTATATTTATCAAATAATAAATTTATTTTTTATACTTTAGTTTCATTTTTTATTATTTTAAATTATTTTAATTTTTTTTTCAGTGCAATGGTGGTATCAATTTTTTCTTTTTCTCTTTCCTTATTTCATTATTCCATATTTTCCCTACATTTTTAGTGTCCCCATTTGTAACACCCCAAGATTCCACGGTATGCTTCTTTTTGAATAATGTGATAGCGTGTGTTGTACACAACATCGAGTTCTAACACACCACAACCGATCAAACTAACCGTTATGAATAGTAATACCTAATTTTTGAAATTATATATATTTTATATTTCAAAATAGACTTCATTTTTGGATTCGGAATATCGAATTTATCCTAGGGTGAAATTTTGGAACTTTTCGGATAACACTTATATTTTAATGAATAGTGAAAATTACTAAATTTGAATTAAAAAGAACTTTTTTAATCGAAATAATTTATATTGATAAATTATTAATTTGAGTGGTTTTAAAGTATATTTAGAATAAATTTTTACCATTTAATATAATTTTGGCCATTGTGCATAATTTTACAATTAAACCGGACATAAACAAGTGTCAATCATTTGATATTTATTATCTCTTAAAAACACGCTTTTTGTTTTAACAACGAGAATTAATTTTAAATTAATTTCTGTGACTTGTGTGTTTTGAATTTTGAAAAATGGATTACATATTTGGAATCAGGATGATCATATTGTGTGAATAGGTAACTTTTATTTTTAGACATTTTGAATAATTACTGCGGTAAATATTTTATTTACCATGGTTAAGGGTAAATCCGGTAAATAAGGGTTAAAAAATAATATTATAATAATACTAAATTACCCTAAAACGTGTCTTAACCTTATTGGTGGATACATGTACGACCATGGGCATCTTAGGTTTGATTTTGGTACCCAATGGAGCCACTTGTAAGTGATAGGGACACTTTATTTTAATTAAGTTAAAATGAATACAAAAATGACACAAGCATATATCTTTTAGATATTTTTTTACATAGGGTAATATATGTTGGATTTTCAACTATAAATATTCATTTGAAAGATAAAACTATTTCCTACATAATGATATTTTATTTATAATTTTTAGACATTAAATAAGTTAATTTATTTATGACACAATGGTGATGCAATAATTACCATAATAGTGAAATATTAGAATAATTGATATTATAAATAACCAAATAAATATAATTTGAAACTTTTTATGAATTAAACTAATTTTATAGGTTATTATGACATGTTAGGATTTATTTAATTAACTTTTTTAGAAGTAATAATTCTGTTGTGATTTTTACAAAAATCAATTATTGAATAGTATAAAAATTGACATAAAAGCGTTTTGAAAACAAATATTATATTATTAATTGATATTAAATTACTAAAAATCTATTGTTCGGCCAAGAGACTTATATAATAATAGGTTTATCATTAATGGACCACTTGGAGGTATCTTGTATGTATATAGTATGTTTATTAACTATATAATATAAAAATACAAAGTGACATGGTAAATGTCAAACTAATTAACTAAGAGTTAAAACTAAAAGATAAAGTTAATAGAATGACCCAAACCTATATAAATTTTATTTGTTGAATGTATTTATACCTATACCCACCTTAACTTTTAAATAATCAACTTTGTAGCCATTATAAACCGAATATGAATTTATTATAAATTAATATTTCTAGCTTTTCCAAAGGTGCCCCTCACCCCGCTTATAAAAGGGAACTCCTCCTTCTCATTTCTTCACGCCTTTAAAGCCTTTTGGTTCAGCCAAACCCTGAACAAGTACTCTCTCAACTTCCCTAAATACAACCTAGAGGCCTTAGTTTTATCATAAAGCCATCCTAAGGAGCCCTTTTGATCAAATCAAAAGGAAGAACCCGAAGAAGAGGTAATGGTTTCACCACCCCTTTTCAAGTTCCTTTCTTCTTCCACTTCTTCTTTATTTGTTAACACCATTATAAAATAATAAATCTAGTATCTTATATATAATATAATTTTATTATCAATATGGCACAAACATATTCAGTATTCTATCCACCCTTTGAATAACATGTCACTATACGTGCGTACGTACGACTTACCGTCTCCACGTCGTGGTGTAATTGTTATTCAATATATTATTATTTGGATGGGTATAATAATGATGTATAATTAATGTAAAAAATAAATATAACATGATAATGATTATTTATATATAATATACCATCCATTTATATATTATTTTAATATCAAAAGAATGATATTGTCGCTCGTGCGTACGTACGGACTACCGTCTCCACGAACGCGATGAGATTCATTCTCCATCATATCCATTCAAGTATAATTATCATTTGATGATTAAAAATAATGTTTAAGGACTTTATATCATTCTGGATATGAATAATATACATCCCATTAATAACAAATATGTCTCACATAACAAATAATATAAAGTAAAATGAACCCGTTAACACCTAAAATGACGATAATTCTAAGATATTATTAACAAATCAATGTTAAAAGATCATATATGATATCAGATTAATGCATATGATTCTTGTATAATTAAATAACAATTATTTTACCATTATAAAGGAGGTTAACCTACCGTCGACCAAGGAAAAAGTACAATGTAAGGGGTTTCTTATCTCACTTTTAATTTCGCGAGAATTCCATTGTTCACCACTTATTTATTGCATGTGGTGTATGTGTACTACCCATAATTGTATTCATTGTGTATTATAATTTAATTTATGGGTATTTACATCATAATTGTATGATCATTCTTTCATGGGTGTATGTTTCATAAGTTACCAAATCGATAAGGGAATTTGAAATTTCAATTCCCATTTATTCGGCTTTACGCAAACTCCATTGATTATTTTACTCCGAGATTATGTGTTGAATTACTATTCATTTGCTTAGGTCATAATTTACACTCCCCTTTTTTTTGGATATAATTTTGATACACATAATCACTCCATTGATAATTTCTCAAGTCATCGATATTAATTTGATAAGAGTAATTTTAAATCATTCTCCATTTATTGAGTTAAACATCCAATTCATTGGTGTTGTTTTTACAAGATTATGTGTGAATGTTATTTGATTGTTTTACACTGAATATCCAATCATATTTAGTGTATTTATATTTTTCACACATAACTATTTCGTTGATTTATCCTTAACCTAATAATACGGCCTTTATGAGAGATTTCATCTCAATTTACATTCCATTGAGACTTCTTTGTTGTAATACACCAAATCACTTTTATGTGGTGTATATAATGTACTTTGACATAGTATATCATGAATCCCTTAATTCTCAAGATATTATAAAGTTTTGATTACCTCAATTATTTTTATTCAAGTGTGTCTCTTTTGGTTAGAAACTCTAACTAAAATACATTTTTAAGTGTTTTGAAGACTTATTCATCTAAATCTTTCTCATTAATGTCCATGTTTTAAAAATAGTTTTAAGGATTTATTTATATGGACATTAAAGTTTTAAAATTAAAACTCATTTTAAAAGTTTCAAATTGGTATGGGAAACTTTGATTCAAAAATCTATTTTTAAATGGCTTCTTGACAAATAGTGTGACTTTTAAATGATTTCAAGAAAAAGGCGGATATTCCTCTCAAATAGTTTTGATGATTATTTTTACCTATGTCAATATCCTTCATTATTATTGATTGAGGTTAATGTGATACAATACAATCTTCCATATTGTATCAAATGAGTTATGTTTGACTGTGGATGTGCTATTTTTTATACTATTCATGGTTTGTGGTTAAAGTATTGAAATTTTGTATGTTAGTTTTAATATGAATGTTTATGTTATGTTTAAACCTATTCATATGAGGAATTCATTAGACTTAATAAGTGACGGGTTGAGCCCGCTATAGCTTCTCAATGCATCAGTAGGTCTCATGAGACAAACTAGTGTCTTGGCACAAGGACTTGGCAAAATATTATTTGTAGTCTTGGCACGAGGCCTTGGCTATGTGGTTATGATAGTATGGAATTATGCATTCCATCATTATGAAAGTGGTTATTGATATTGCATGTGATCATTCGACTAGTAGAATATCCATTTGAGTAAGTAAATGGAATTATTTCATTTTATCTTTTCCATTTTATACTGAAGTTCATGTTTAAAAGGCTTTTGTTTTAGTTATAAATTGACTTAAGTGTTTATGCTTATCTATGAAAGATTCTGCTATAATGTTATCCTTACTGAGTATCTGAGCTCACCCCTTTCAATGTTTTATTTTTCCCAGGATTATGAAGAAATAATTTATGAATGACCTGCAGGGATAGTATTAGGGGATATGAAGACAAGATGTTTTTTTATGATGTAATGTAAAACTTTATGAATGTATCTAGTGTTTCCAAGGATACTAAACTAATCGGT
The DNA here is from genome assembly GCA_963277665.1 of Viscum album. NCBI lineage: Eukaryota > Viridiplantae > Streptophyta > Magnoliopsida > Santalales > Viscaceae > Viscum > Viscum album. The sequence continues at coordinate 578,524,529 of OY728129.1, read as the reverse complement.
CTTTTGAGACTTGATCTTTCTTGTGATCATGCCAATGTTATGTAATAATACACCGACTCTGGGTAACTGGGGTCAGGGCGTTACACCATTTCATCCATTAACTAGAAACCATTGACATAATTTCATCTTACTGTGTCACTATTTCCCTTTTTTGTGGAATTGTTTCCTCCATTTCATGTTCCCACCATTTCAGACACATCAATTTTCTTACGTTGCTATAACGACTTTGTATTCCACCAAATCTCCCAATTCTTCACTAAAATGGTGGCATCGTATCAACACTCCAAAACACGCACAACTCTATTTCTAAATGGGTGGAACCGTAACTTCTATAGCCACGGGTGCCTCCACCACTGCATATCTATTGTACAAAATTTTGCAATACCATTCACTGACACACTCACCACCATATGCACAGATCACAATTAAACTAGAATTGAAGAAAAATTCAGAATAATTGTAATCAAAAGGGAAAAAATATTATTGATGTGAATTCTAGTTAGTGAGAGGGTTAGTATTTTCTTCTCAAAACACAAATAGATGGCATTTTATTAGAATAATTGGAATGGTGCTTCGATGAGATTGTTGCCACCGCACAAATTTTGTGATAAAAACCCATGAGACGCTACATAGATCTAAAAAGTAGTACCACCACTGCTCCGCATTGAGCTATGCCAAAGGAACACTGTAACACCCGAGACTTTTATGTTATATAAATCATCAAAGGAATCTTTTTCTACACAGCACTTGCTTGGCTTGCTTTACACGCAATCACGACCTTCCTCGATAGCTTGCGTCGTACGCAATACCGAGTTTCACTAAACAACAATATGCTATTAAAACTAGCCGTTATGAATAGTAATAACCACTTTTTGAAAATTTATAAATTTTATTTTTCAAAATGGACTTCATTTTTGGACTCAGAATATCGAAATTAGCCTAGGGTGAAATTTTGGTATTTTTCTGAAAACTTTCAATTTTTGATGAATAGTGAAACCACTAAATGGTAGGTTAAAAACTGAATTTTGCATAAAACTTAATTTTACCGCTTCTGTGAATGGAATTTCGAAAATCCGAGAGACACGGTTAATATCAAGGACTAAAATGTGGTTCAATGAGATGAAAATAATTTTTTGGTGAATAGTAACTTTTTACTTTTTTTACCGCGGTTAATAGTAAATAGGGTAACTAAGGGTAAATATGATATTACTATTACCCTAACACATGTCCTAATTCTATTGGACAAGTGTAATTTGACCAAAAACAAACTTAGGAATAAAATATGACCATTTAGGCCCACTTGGATTAGATTAGGACATTTATTATTAATTTATTTAAAGAAGGGTTAAAATAGTTAAAATCAAAGTTTAATAAGTAAATCATTTTTAATATGGGGTTATACATAAGATAAATTCGATTGTAAATATTCATTAGAAATCTAAAAAGATTTCCTACATGATGGTATTTTATTTGTAATTTTTATACATCAAATAATTTAATTTATTTATGACACAAAGATGATGCAGTAATTATCTTATTAATGAAATATTGACAAAATTGATAATATAAATACCAAAATAAATGTAATTTAAGACTTTTTATGAATTAAACTAATTTTCTAGGTTACTATGATATATTATTGTTGATTTAATCAACTTGGTTCGAACATATAATTCTGTTATGACTTTCACAAAAATCATATATCAAATAGTGTCAAAATTGACACAAAATAGTTTTTAAATCAAATATTATATTATTAATTGTTATTGTATTCCTAAAAATCTAAGGTTCGGCCAAATGACTTAGATAAGGATATATATATTAATAATAAACAATTTGGGGTTCGTTTGGCATGTTATAGTAAGTGTATTAACCATATAGTGAAAGAAAACAAAAAGACACGGTAAAAGTTAAATTAATTAACTTAGAGTTAAATCTAATTGATAAGGTTAAAATAATACCCTAAACTTGTCTAAATCCTATTGGTTGATAGGATTTCGACCCATCCCCACTTTAGCTTCTAAATAAGACCCTTTGGAACCATTATAAACCGATTTTGACTTTAATATAAAATAATATTTTGAGATATTCCTAAGGTGCCCCTCTCCTCCCTTATAAAAGGGCACCTCCTCCCCCTCCTCCTCACACCAATTTTAGCACTCAAGCTCGGCCAAACCCTGCCATTTTCCCTTCTCCACTTCCCTAGAATAATCCTAGAGGTCCTGGTCTTCTTCAAAGACCAATCTTAGTTCCCTAAGTGAAGGATTCAAAGAGGCGTTTCAAAGAAGAGGTAATAACCATTACCGATCTTTTCAATTTCTTTCTTCTTCAACTTCTTCTTCTTTAGTTGTTTCATGATAAAGTAATAACATCAGTATTACTTACATAATGATATGTTATTATAAATATGAAACAACCCTAATTAACCTTCTATCCATCCTACGGAAAAATGAAATCACCGCGCGTGCGTACGTACAGAATACCGTCTCCACGCCGTGGTGTAATCTATTTTCCACCATAACCTTACAAGGATGGGTATAATGGTGTAATGAGTAGCTATATATGATTATTATGAAGTAATATTGATACTGAAATAATATATATATATACTCCAATACAATTCCACGATCATAAGAACGATATCATCACTCGTGCGTACGTACGGAATACCGTCTCCACGATGTGATGCGACTCGTTCTACATGATCTTCATTTAATAATGATTATATAAATGAATTGAATGAATGAATATGGTATATACTACACTAATACCATTCTGGAAATGAATTATCTATAACCTAAAGATAAGAATAAGAATTTACTCGACAAAACACGCATAAGAACAAAAAGTTATAAAGACCCGAGTAACAAGTAACAATGAAATATTACTAACAAGAAGCTAATAATATGACCATATATGATATCATATAAATATGTATGATTCTGGAATAAGTCAATAACATTATTTAAACCATTATACAGGAGCTTCGGACACGTACAAAGCTAATCGGACCTAAGGTAAGGGAAAATATCACAATCTCACTTTTATCCGAGATTGTTTTTACTTTGGTAATTACTGGGGTGTATTTTATCATCCACATCCATGTTCCCTTGATATGTAATATTATTTCCTTCCTTCTACAATAGTTTATATCCAATTTTACCCTTCGGTAAGTTTTTTGTAAAAGATATGAAAGGAATCTTTTGTCGTTTTTCGTACGAGGTACTTTTTGACTTTCCCGACAAAAGTTAGAAGAATGTTTTTTTTAACTTATACGGCATGAATGGATTTTTAAAACATTATTTCCAAGAAGCTTCCTTTACAAGTTTTCAAGTTTATTTTTAATCAACTTCTTTTATTTTAAAGTTGTATGACATGTTATGAATGGAAACATGTTTTTGAAGAAGAAAGGATATTTTCCTCAAGAATGGAGTTCAAGTGTTTTATCAAAATTATTTTCCATCTAAGATAATAAAGGGTTCTGTTTTATCCCTGTTATTAAATTGATTTTATCATGTTGTGATGGAATTATTTTTATGAATTCCTTTATCTTATATGAATTGATTTATGATGTCATGATGCTTCAAGAATCCCATTTTTGTTACATGTGTTATACGATGATGTATGATTTATGATTATGTGGCACACATAAGAAAGGATTCATTATAAGATGGGTGGGACCTATATCTCCCTCCAATGCATTGGGTAATGATTTTATATCTCATGAGATAGACATGGCTGGAACGGAAGGTTATTTCGGTTCAGTGATACAGGACTGAAACGAGGAGTGAACTCGGTTCAGAAAGGGACTTTGTCCACTAAGATAGTCTTGGCAATGAGTCATGACTAACAAGAAATGATTTTCCATGATTATGTGTGCATGCCACAAAGTTTCAAGTTTTATGTTATGGGGATCTCATTTTCACTTCTATGATTTATTCCATGTTAAGATATTATGATCTCTTTTGCAGGTTTTGATTTTCAAAAAGATATGATATGATTTTTATTTCCATTATTTGCCCTTGCTGAGCATTTGAGCTCACCCTTTTATGTTTTCTTTTCCCCAGGTCAGGAAGATGGATATTAAGTAGAATATGCTAAAAGGGACCCTAGATATGATGAAATAAATGGGAGACACTGTAGAAGATTTATGAACCAGTTGTTTATGTTTCCCAGTTTCTAAAGACACTATACCTATACGGTCCTTTGTGGTTTTGTCATATGTTGTAATAAGTGTGCTTCAATTTTGAAGTATTAACAATGTATGTAAAGTATGGGTCGTTATAGTTGGTATCAGAGGAAAGGTATAGTCAACCTTTGGAAACTAGGATGTGAAAGCCTTAGTAAGAACCCTAAGGATAAGTCTAAGCATAGAACACAATCTTAGTGTTTTAGAAATGGCCTTGAATAACCTAGGATAAGACCTTAAGCATGAAAATTTTATTCTTGAATTATGTGGTTTCCTATTATAATTAGTGTTGCTCACACTATTCTTCTTGGTTTTAGTCAATGGATGGAACCCGAAGGAACCGTGTTAATGCGGAATGCGATGGGCAATGCAATGATTGTCCCCCTGAGCAACCAAACGATATGGGAGATGGAATGCAAAATCTTGTAGCCATGCTCACACAACTTTCTCAAGCTATGAATCATGCAGGATTTCCAAACGAACAAAGGAGGGAGCAACATTCTGTTGAATCCTTCATGAGGCAGCGTCCACCTTCTTTCAGCGGGTCTACTGATCCATTAGTTGCTAAACAATGGATTAGTACTACTGAAAAGATATTTTCAGTTCTTCAATGTTCTGAGCATGATAAAGTCATCCTAGCAGTGTATCGTTTGGAAGGAGATGCTGATCAATGGTGGAATCTTGTTAAGAATACAAGGCAAAGAGATGAAATTGAGTCCAAGGAATGGGACGAGTTCAAGAACTTGTTTTTCAATAAGTACTTCCCTCGTATTCTCCGAACAAAGATGGAGAAAGAGTTCCTTGAACTGAAGCAAAGGGATGATGAATCTGTTAGTACCTATGAAGCAAATTTTACAAGACTTGCAAGGTATGCTTCTGGTATTATTATCCAACATGAGAGTAAGATCGATCGATTCTTTAGTGGCTTAAAACCAAGTCTTCGAAGGGCGTTAGCCATAAGGGACTTCAATAGCTATGAGGAAATCGTTCGATGTGCTCTCAAAGTCGAGATGGAGATTGGAGTAACCCATCAGTCACATGGGTTTGATAAGAAGAGGAAGATGGAATTCAAAGAAAAATATAAAGAGCACACGGAAAAGAAGATGAGCTTTTCCTTATGCTCAAAGTGTGGAAAGAAACATGGAGGGAGTTGTCTTAAAGGGACAAGTAAATGTTTTAAATGTGGAAAGGAAGGCCATCGGGCATTTGAATGCCGTGATAATGGGAAGAAGATGTCTAATAATGCAAACAAAGGAAGGGATACACAGAATGAACCTACTACACTTCAATGTTTCAAGTGCAAAGAGATGGGGCATTATGCCAATCAATGCCCAAATCCAAGGGTTGATGATGATGGTCGACGTCAACAAAATCTTAAGGCTAAAGACAAAGGAAAGTCACATGCAATTTCTATCCGCGATGTGGAGTACGATAACGATGTGGTGAAAGGTACACTTACCATCCACTCTAAAGTAGCAAATGTTTTATTTGATTCTGGATCCACCCACTCTTTTATTTCTGAAGACTTTTCTAAGGGTATCACCGTATTACCTCAACAATTAGATGTTGAGTTAGCTGTGACAACACCTAATGGCACATCAATCGCATCAAAAGTTTATAATTCTTCTCCGATCGAAGTTTGTGGGAAAGTGCTTCCTGCAAATCTTGTGATCCTTCCTTTAGTGGAATTTGATGTGATTCTTGGCATGGATTGGCTTTCTCTACATGGAGCTCATATCAATTGCCAAAGAAGGGAAGTCACATTTCATATTCCAGATCAATCTACGATCGTCTATCGATGCAAGGATGAATATAACCTTCCAGTGGAAATTTCTTCCATCTTATGGGTCTTGATACCACTAAATGAAGGTTATTTATCTCAAATTGTTGGTGAGAAACTCACGATTAAGAATATGCCCATTGTACGGGAGTTTGATGATGTCTTTCCGGAGGAATTGCCGGGTCTTCCACCAAATCGTGAAGTTGAGTTTTCAATAGAACTCGTACCGGGTGCTTTGCCTATTTCAAAGACACCTTATAGAATGGCCCCAATTGAGTTACAGGAATTGAAGAAGCAACTCCAAGAGAATCTTGATAAGGGATTCATACGCCCTAGTGCGTCACCTTGGGGAGCACCTGTTCTATTTGTTAAGAAGAAAGATGGATCAATGAGACTTTGCATTGATTATCGAGAACTTAACAAGATCACTATCAAGAACAAATATCCTCTCCCACGCATTGATGACTTATTTGACCAACTACGCGGAGCTCAATACTTTTCCAAGATTGATCTTCGTTCAGGGTATCATCAATTAAGGGTCAAAAGGGAGGATATACCAAAGACGGTTTTCCGTACAAGGTATGGACACTATGAATTTATAGTGATGCCATTTGGTCTTACTAATTCCCCTGCTATCTTCATGGATCTAATGAATAGAGTCTTTAGAGACTATCTTGATCAATTTGTGGTAGTCTTTATAGACGATATTCTTGTCTATTCAAAGAGCAAGGAAGAGCATGAAGATCACTTGAGAATTATATTGAAGACCCTGAGAAAGGAGAAGCTTTATGCCAAATTTACCAAGTGTGAATTTTGGCTTCAAAAAGTTGCATTTTTGGGTCATATAATCTCAAAAGAGGGGATATCTGTGGATCCAGCAAAAACAGAGGTTATCGAAAGATGGTCAAGACCAACAAAAGTAACTGAGATCCGAAGTTTTCTTGGTTTGGCTGGATATTATCGACGTTTTGTAAAAGATTTTTCACGATTATCTAATCCACTCACCAAGTTGACTCGAAAAGGAGTTAAGTTTGTCTGGACAGAGGAATGTGAAGAGAATTTCAAGGAGTTGAAAAGAAGGTTATCCAGTGCACCTGTGCTCACACTGCCTTGTAGTGGAGAAAGGTTTGTGATCTACAGTGATGCATCCAAGAAGGGATTGGGGTGTGTTCTTATGCAAAATGATATGGTGATAGCTTATGCCTCACGACATTTGAAAATCCATGAGCAAAATTACCCAACACATGATTTGGAGTTGGCTGCGGTAATCTTTGCATTAAAGATTTGGAGGCATTACCTTTATGGTGAAAGGTGTGATATTTATACTGATCATAAAAGTTCAAAGTATATTTTCACACAAAAGGAGTTGAATATGCGTCAAAGAAGATGGTTGGAGATAATTAAGGATTATGACTGCTCAATCCATTACCACCCTGGGAAAGCAAACAAGGTGGCAGATGCATTAAGTCGACAAGACCATGCTAGTTTATCCATGATGAGGATCACAAAAGATCCAATATTTATGGATTTACAAAGGATGGATCTTGGAATTATAATGGAAGGGGAAAAATCTTATCTTTCTCAAATGAATGTTCAACCATCTATACATGTGAAGATTAAAGAGGCACAGAAAGAAGATGTCGAGTTACAAAAGAAGGTGAGAAATGTTCCTGAATTCAACCTTGATTGTGATGGGATAATAAAGTTCAGGAATCGGGTTTGCGTTCCTCCCATCCCCGAATTAAAGAATGAGCTGCTGGATGAGGCTCATAGTTCATCATTTTCTATTCATCCTGGAAGCACGAAGATGTATAGGGACCTGAAAGAGTACTTCTGGTGGGATGGCATGAAAAGAGATGTTGCTGAATATGTCTCTCGATGCTTGGTTTGTCAACAAGTTAAAGCTGAGAGACAGAAGTCTAAGGGGATGTTACAACCATTACCCATACCCGAATGGAAATGGGAAAACATCACTATGGACTTTGTCACAGGACTTCCTAAAACATCCAAAGGCAATAATGCTATCTGGGTCATAGTTGATCGCCTTACAAAGTCTGCACACTTCATTGCTATTAGAGAGGATTTCTCTCTAGATCAGCTTGCCAGGATATATGTAAAGGAAGTGGTGAGATTGCATGGAGTACCACTTTCTATTATATCTGATCGAGATCCGAGATTTACCTCGAAGTTCTGGCAAAGTCTTCAGCATACTCTGGATACAGAGTTGAGTTTCAGCACTGCTTATCATCCCCAGACAGACGGTCAGTCTGAGAGAACAATTCAAACCCTAGAAGATATGTTGAGAGCTTGCTCTATGGATTTCAAAGGAGGTTGGGATCAACACCTACCTTTGGTGGAATTTTCTTATAATAATAGCTTTCACTCCAGTATTCAGATGGCTCCTTATGAAGCTCTCTATGGAAAGAAATGCAGGACTCCAACTTGCTGGGATGAAGTTGGGGAAAGAAAGCTATTAGGACCTGATCTCGTTGATGAAATGGCAGAAAAGGTCAGATCTATTCAACAACACATAAGAGCAGCTCAGAGTCGACAGAAAAGTTATGCCGACAACCGAAGAAAAGACCTAGAGTTTGAAGTGGGTGATAAAGTGTTCTTACGAATATCTCCCTGGAAGAGGGTTATGAGATTTGGGAAGAAGGGGAAGTTGAGCCCTAGATATATCGGTCCTTTCGAAATACTGGATCGTGTTGGGAAGGTAGCTTACCGATTGGCGCTTCCACCGAATCTCTCTCAAGTTCACGATGTATTCCATGTATCTCTCCTGAGAAAGTACATACCAGATCCTTCACATGTACTCAGCTCAGAAGTTGTACCGCTGGAGCAAGATCTTTCTTATGAAGAACAGCCGATAGAGATTCTGGATCGTAGCGAAAAAGTCCTACGAAACAAGACCACTCGCTTGGTGAAAGTTTTATGGAGGAACCACCAACTTGAAGAAGCTACATGGGAGCTTGAGGATATGATGAGGGAGAAGTATCCTCATCTGTTTGTTACAAAGTGACGAATTTCGAGGGCGAAATTCTTTTTAAGGGGGGTAGAATGTAACACCCGAGACTTTTATGTTATATAAATCATCAAAGGAATCTTTTTCTACACAACACTTGCTTGGCTTGCTTTACACGCAATCGCGACCTTCCTCGATAGCTTGCGTCGTACGCAATACCGAGTTTCACTAAACAACAATATGCTATTAAAACTAGCCGTTATGAATAGTAATAACCACTTTTTGAAAATTTATAAATTTTATTTTTCAAAATGGACTTCATTTTTGGACTCAGAATATCGAAATTAGCCTAGGGTGAAATTTTGGTATTTTTCTGAAAACTTTCAATTTTTGATGAATAGTGAAACCACTAAGTGGTAGGTTAAAAACTGAATTTTGCATAAAACTTAATTTTACCACTTCTGTGAATGGAATTTCGAAAATCCGAGAGACACGGTTAATATCAAGGACTAAAATGTGGTTCAATGAGATGAAAATAATTTTTTGGTGAATAGTAACTTTTTACTTTTTTTACCGCGGTTAATAGTAAATAGGGTAACTAAGGGTAAATATGATATTACTATTACCCTAACACATGTCCTAATTCTATTGGACAAGTGTAATTCGACCAAAAACAAACTTAGGAATAAAATATGACCATTTAGGCCCACTTGGATTAGATTAGGACATTTATTATTAATTTATTTAAAGAAGGGTTAAAATAGTTAAAATCAAAGTTTAATAAGTAAATCATTTTTAATATGGGGTTATACATAAGATAAATTCGATTGTAAATATTCATTAGAAAGATAAAAAGATTTCCTACATGATGGTATTTTATTTGTAATTTTTAGACATCAAATAATTTAATTTATTTATGACACAAAGATGATGGAGTAATTATCTTATTAATGAAATATTGACAAAATTGATAATATAAATACAAAAATAAATGTAATTTAAGACTTTTTATGAATTACACTAATTTTATAGGTTACTATGATATATTATTGTTGATTTAATCAACTTGGTTCGAACATATAATTCTGTTATGACTTTCACAAAAATCATATATCAAATAGTGTCAAAATTGACACAAAATAGTTTTTAAATCAAATATTATATTATTAATTGTTATTTTATTCCTAAAAATATAAGGTTCGGCCAAATGACTTAGATAATGATATATATATTAATAATAAACAATTTGGGGTTCGTTTGGCATGTTATAGTAAGTGTATTAACCATATAGTGAAAGAAAACAAAAAGACACGGTAAAAGTTAAATTAATTAACTTAGAGTTAAATCTAATTGATAAGGTTAAAATAATACCCTAAACTTGTCTAAATCCTATTGGTTGATAGGATTTCGACCCATCCCCACTTTATCTTCGAAATAAGACCCTTTGGAACCATTATAAACCGATTTTGACTTTAATATAAAATAATATTTTGAGATATTCCTAAGGTGCCCCTCTCCTCCCTTATAAAAGGGCACCTCCTCCCCCTCCTCCTCACACCAATTTGAGCACTCAAGCTCGGCCAACCCCTGCCATTTTCCCTTCTCCACTTCCCTAGAATAATCCTAGAGGTCCTGGTATTCTTCAAAGACCAATCTTAGTTCCCTAAGTGAAGGATTCAAAGAGGCGTTTCAAAGAAGAGGTAATAACCATTACCGATCTTTTCAATTTCTTTCTTCTTCAACTTCTTCTTCTTTAGTTGTTTCATGATAAAGTAATAACATTAGTATTACTTACATACTGATATGTTATTATAAATATGAAACAACCCTAATTAACCTTCTATCCATCCTACGGAAAAATGAAATCACCGCGCGTGCGTACGTACAGAATACCGTCTCCACGCCGTGGTGTAATCTATTTTCCACCATAACCTTACAAGGATGGGTATAATGGTGTAATGAGTAGCTATATATGATTATTATGAAGTAATATTGATACTGAAATAATATATATATATACTCCAATACAATTCCACGATCATAGGAACGATATCATCACTCGTGCGTACGTACGGAATACCGTCTCCACGATGTGATGCGACTCGTTCTACATGATCTTCATTTAATAATGATTATATATATGAATTGAATGAATGAATATGGTATATACTACACTAATACCATTCTGGAAATGAATTATCTATAACCTAAAGATAAGAATAAGAATTTACTCGACAAAACACGCATAAGAACAAAAAGTTATAAAGACCCGAGTAACAAGTAACAATGAAATATTACTAACAAGAAGCTAATAATATGACCATATATGATATCATATAAATATGTATGATTCTGGAATAAGTCAATAACATTATTTAAACCATTATACAGGAGCTTCGGACACGTACAAAGCTAATCGGACCTAAGGTAAGGGAAAATATCACAATCTCACTTTTATCCGAGATTGTTTTCACTTTGGTAATTACTGGGGTGTATTTTATCATCCACATCCATGTTCCCTCGATATGTAATATTATTTCCTTCCTTCTACAATATTTTATATCCAATTTTACCCTTCGGTAAGTTTTTTGTAAAAGATATGAAAGGAATCTTTTGTCGTTTTTCGTACGAGGTACTTTTTGACTTTCCCGACAAAAGTTAGAAGAATGTTTTTTTAACTTATACGACATGAATGGATTTTTAAAACATTATTTCCAAGAAGCTTCCTTTACAAGTTTTCAAGTTTATTTTTAATCAACTTCTTTTATTTTAATGTTGTATGACATGTTATGAAAGGAAAAATGTTTTTGAAGAAGAAAGGATATTTTCCTCAATAATGGAGTTCAAGTGTTTTATCAAAATTATTTTCCATCTAAGATAATAAAGGGTTATGTTTTATCCCTGTTATTAAATTGATTTTATCATGTTGTGATGGAATTATTTTTATGAATTCCTTTATCTTATATGAATTGATTTATGATGTCATGATGTTTCAAGAATCCCATTTTTGTTACATGTGTTATACGATGATGTATGATTTATGATTATGTGGCACACATAAGAAAGGATTCATTATAAGATGGGTGAGACCTATATCTCCCTCCAATGCATTGGGTAATGATTTTATATCTCATGAGATAGACATGGCTGGAACGGAAGGTTATTTCGGTTCAGTGATACAGGACTGAAACGAGGAGTGAACTCGGTTCAGAAAGGGACTTTGTCCACTAAGATAGTCTTGGCAATGAGTCATGACTAACAAGAAATGATTTTCCATGATTATGTGTGCATGCCACAAAGTTTCAAGTTTTATGTTATGGGGATCTCATTTTCACTTCTATGATTTATTCCATGTTAAGATATTATGATCTCTTTTGCAGGTTTTGATTTTCAAAAAGATATGATATGATTTTTATTTCCTTTATTTGCCCTTGCTGAGCATTTGAGCTCACCCTTTTATGTTTTCTTTTCCCCAGGCCAGGAAGATGGATATTAAGTAGAATATGCTAAAAGGGACCCTAGATATGATGAAATAAATGGGAGACACTGTAGAAGATTTATGAACCAGTTGTTTATGTTTCCCAGTTTCTAAAGACACTATACCTATACGGTCCTTTGTGGTTTTGTCATATGTTGTAATAAGTGTGCTTCAATTTTGAAGTATTAACAATGTATGTAAAGTATGGGTCGTTATAAACACGCCCTTGTTTCCTAGAAGAGATATGACGTCCTCATAGGATTTGATAATACTGGAATGAGGACAAAGGCCATCGATATAGGAGCTATGGAGGAGGTTTCATATAACAACGTCGTCGAGGGAAGGGCGCTGCCGAGATGCTTCTTGAAGAAGCCAACTGAAATCATCATATCTCTATTATGGTAATAAAGATGGGAATTGGTGATAATAATATTAATTAAAAATTAATTAATTATTAAAAATTAAACTAATATTTTTTTATCCTCCCCACTACTGACAATAATAAGCTGTTTTTAATGTTTTATTGAAAATTTGAAGTTCCACCTTTTCTGTGGGTTCGACCCTACATTCCAAAAGATAGTAGTAGTAGGCAATCTTATATTTTTAAATTTTACATAATTTAAATGATATTTGGGTATCCATTTTTGGTTTATTTTATGGGGATGCATTTATCAACTAAATTTCTCAAAATAATTAATTAAAAATAAAAAAAATAAAATATAAAAAAGAAATCATTTGAAAAATGTGTTTAAAATAATTTTGTTCTGTATGTTACTACATTTATACTTCTACTAGTTTGTATTGTATTTGTGATGAATTAAAATTTTCAATTGTCGTTTTCATGTGAACAAGAGAATTTTCTAGTAGATTAGATCCACTAATCATAAAAATACATAATCATTTACCTACTCTTAAGAAGAAAAATTATTCAGAAATGGAAAGCATAGTTGAGAGAATTCCTGCTCATAAAATATACATCACCGTCACCATGAATTCTTATATTAAATAAAAACTCCTAGGATGAGGGTGTTCTAACTCCTTGAAGATTCAACTAATCCTTATTTTATTAGGTTATCTTTTAGAGCCCAAAATAAAGATCTGAAACAATCCCACATTTCCATGTTTCCTGTATTCAATGGACCCTCTAATAAGGACTCTATTTCCTTCATTTCAAATTAAAACAATACTATGCAAAAATTACGTCATTTAGTTCTTATATAGAATTATATGAGAATGAGTTTCCATCCAATATTTACAAAAGGGAATTCTATAAATTGGGATTTGAGCATAGATGAAAATATTTTTTGAAAATTAGGATCAACCATACAATTACTTAAAAATTAATTTTTTTCCCAAGGACATTAGGGAGAACATAAAAAATATCTATATATTTTACCAATAATAAGAATCAGAATCTCATGAATATTGGGATATATTTGGGGAATATCTCATGTAGTTTATACATGATAAAATTCAACCCCTTCTCATGGATACCATCTATGAATGGTTCTCCATCTATGGTAATAACATAGTTGATCAAGATACTATGGGTAACTATAATGATATAAATGATACTAATTTAATAAAATATTCAATAATCATTACATAAACTCAAAAAATAAAAATACATCAATAATAGTGTACATAGAAACCCAAACCCCTATACTTGTACAGGTTCAGTTATTCATACTGAATCTAAACTAACTAAAATAACCGACCAACATTAACCATTAATGAAATATATTTCTAATAAATATTTTAACATAGTAAGATATCAAAACACTAATTGATCCCTTAGATAAAAATGTTCACAATGTGTGTTGTTTCTTCAAACTGAAATCATATTTCCCAACCTTGATATGTCAACCCAGCATCAAGAAAGCTCAAATTTGGTTAACTATAGTCATACGTTACTATAAAAAGAACACCCCATTCCAAAAAATTATAAAAACATCTATAGGAACCATCCCAATATGTGCTGGAATTAAAAATACCAAATAAAACAATCTACTACCTCTAATTATCAAAACCAACCAAGAGAAAAATAATTTAAAAATATCTGAGACTTCTAATTCACAAGGAAATCATGATAATCAAATTTATTTTATGTTAGATAAAATTTTGACCAAAAATAATTCCAAATAAGAAAGATTCATGACCTTATTAAATGTACATAAAAATAAATACGAGTCTGAAAAAACTCAAAATGATGAAAGAATGTAGAATATTGAAACTCAATTGTGCCAAATAGACATAGATTGTACATCTAGGGAAAAGGGAAGATAATGTTGGACAACTGAAGATAATTCAAGAGGGATCCATGGATTTTGTCACTAGAAGTGGGCTTAACACTCAATATGATCCTCAAAATGACCATGAAAATTCCCATCATCAAAAAGTCCGTGAATCTAGAAAAAAAATACTTTGTAACATATATGGAAATCAATAAAAATTTCATAAACATGATCTTAATTAAATTTTAACACCTAAAGAACAAGATAAACAGTATTCTAATGAATAAAAGAAAAATATAAAGGAAAAAATGTTGAACTGGTTAGATTTATTAATATTTTTCTAAAAAACATTTCCACACCCATTCCATTCCTTAAAAAATTGATGACTTAATGTAACACCAAGACTCAACTTCTTCAGTTCCTTTGGATTTTGACTAGAAATCAAGTGAATATACCTTTCATTAAATCCTTAATTCAAATTCCATTTTACTTGTAATAACTAAACAAATGTTTCATTAAAAAACATACCATGATGAATTTTATACCTATAACTTCTCTGAAGAGTGTAGTGTTTTACTCCAAAATGAAATCCTTCCTAAACTAAAAAAACCAGGAAGCATTTTCATACCTTTTACCTTAGGAAATTAAACATAACTAAGTTTCCTATGTAACTTAGGTTATATTTTTAGAGTGATCCCAAACTCATTATTCCAACGGGTGATATTGGATGACCTTCATCCCATCACATTCATACATTAGTTTGCTAATGAATCTTTCACTCATTTTTGGGGAGGGTAGATCAACTTCTAGTTTGAGTGGGAAATCTATTTCTACCAATTAATTTTATAATTATAGACATTGAGTGTGACCAAGAGGTTCACATAATTGTAGGTAGTCCATTCATATCAACAGGTGGATATGTAATTAACGTGTCTAGGGGTCATCTTTTCATTAAAATTGGATAACAACAAGAAGAATTCAAGGTTTTTTAAAATGTAAATGAACCAATATTCTCTAAATTTTTTCAAATATATAGTCTTTATAAGTAGGAAGTTCATATGAAAATGTTAAAGAATCGGATAAATAAATCTATGCTGAAAAAATTAATTTGTAGGATTAAATTATGATTTTATTGTCTCATAATATGAAAATTCGGCTCAAACTCACAATATAGAAAATTTTCCAGAACTAAACGACTGTCTAGTTTCTTCATATATTGATGATGTTTCATATACTTATAAAAATTTGAATATATAGAGTGAACATGATGGTGACTCTGTGGTCACCAACACTACATAACAAATTGATGAAGTAGAAGAAAATATGTTACAAAAACATGATGATTATTCATTGATAAATCAATTAAATTCAAATCTGGAAATTTTGGACAATGATCTATCCACCTTCGAAAAAAGTGATGTAAATTTTGAAATTGAATTTGAAATTTAAAATCATTCAACATTTCAAACCCTTTATAAGAAACATATTTAACATCTGTGACCTCTTAGGCCCAATAGTATTTCTTCAAGTAAGAAACAACCCATTTTTTGGAACTAAAACTACACCTTTCTCATTTGAAATATTCATTTTTTGGTGAAAATTCCACACTTCCTATTATAATTTCTGATGATCTAAATGTTAATTATGAAGAAATATTGTGAAATGTGATTAAAATTTCCAAGTATTTCATATGTTGTACCATATAATATATTAATGTTAATATTTCTTCATTCTGGATACGTAAGATTCTTATAGAGATAGATCATAATACATGGGTATAGTGTCAAAGAAGATTTAATCCAAACATGAATGAAGTTGTGAGAGAATAATTAGTAACACTACTAGATACAAGAATAATTTACCATATCTCAGATAGTATTTTGTTCTGTCCAATTCATGTAGTACCTATTAAAGGAGGGTTCACTATTTTTACTAATGAAAATAATGTTGATATTAATGATAGAAAATCCACCAAATGGAGTGTCTATATAGATTATATGATGCTTAATACAACCACTTGGATGGACTATTTTCATATTCCCTTCCATGATAACGTTATATGTAGGATTACCGGGAATGATTTTTTGGTTTCCTAGATGGGTATTCATATTACAAACAGATTATTATAGCTGTAAAGGATCTTGAGAAGAGTATCTTCACATGCACCTTTGGGATATCTTCCTACGGACCGATTCCATTTGGGTTGTCTGGAGTCCATGTACCTTTCATATATTCATGATGGATATATTTTCATTACATTATATAGAGAATCAAAGATGTATTAATTGATGACGTATACATTTTGGGTAGTACATTTGATTCAGGTTTAAGAAAGGTTGATTTTTTTAGAGAGACATATTGAGACCCACCATGTTCTTAATTGTGAAAAGTGTCAATTTATTATCCCTGAGGGTATTTTTTTGGACATATGGTGTCCAAGAGTGGTTTGAAGGTTGGAACTACTAAAATTGAATTTATTAAAAAATGACCACATCCTATGAATGTAAAAGGTGTTATATGATTCAATGAAAATGACAGTTTTTAATATAGGGTTATTAAATACTTTTCCAAAATAACTGAGCCCTTTTGTTCTTTCCTTGATAAGGATTATCCAATACATTTTGATGAAAACTATTTGAAATCATTCCAACTACTTAATGAAAATGTAAGTACATCATGTATTATTACTTCACCTGATTGGAAAAATCATTTTGATCTAATTTTTGATGAAAGTGATATGGTAGTTAGATCTATCCTTGTATAGAGGAATTATATGAACATGCATGTGGTTTATTATTATAGTATAATACTTGATATGGTGCAATGAAATTACACCACTACTGCAAAAGAGTGTTTTTCTATTCTGTTTTCTCTTTAGAAGTTTATGTAGTACCTATTAGTCTCAAAAGTCATAATTTTCACTAACCATTTTACATTGAATCACTTACTTTCAAAGAATGAAACTAAACCAACGTTTTTTATGTGGATTTTATTAAAATGAGAATTTGACTTAAAAATAAGGGATTAGTAGGGAGATGAAAAGTTAGTTATTGATCATCTTTATAGGCTTCCTCACATTCATAATAATGATATAAGGGAGATAAACTCCTAATTTCCTAATGAGATGTTACCAACTGTATCAATCAAGAATTATTGTTGGTTTGTATATTTTTTTCAATTTTCTCATAGCACTAGACTTTCCCAAAAATAATTCCAACAATCAATGAAAAACATTTATCTCTAAACATAAGTATTACCATTTTGATGACCCCTTGTTGTTTAAGATGTGTGTTGATGGTATTCTTAAGAGGTGTGTGACTAAGGAAGAGATGATGCATATTCTAAAGAGTTATCAACCCTCACCTTGGGGTGGTCACTATGGTGGTGAATGGACTGCTCAAAAATTCTATCATTCTGGTTTCTATTGGACCACTTTTTTAATAGATTATAGAAAGTTTGATGTTGGATGTAACGGTTATCAGATGTTATGAAATGTTAGGATGATGTAAAAGTAAATAGAAAATGGTATTTTAGAATTGGAAATTATTTATATTTGGGGTTTAAATTTCATGGGTCCATTTCCATCCACTCATGGGAATGAATACGCATTAGTTGTTGTAGATTATGTTTCAATGTGGGTTGAGGTAGTTTCTCTTCCCAATAATCAAGACAATATTGTTATAATGTTTTTAAAAATATATATATTCTCATGTTTTGGAGTCCCAAAAAGCAATTATCACTGATAATGGAACTCAATTTAAGAACTACTAATTTAAGGCATTGATGGAAGAGTATGGTTGTGTTTAAAAGACTAGAACTCCAAATCATCCATAGTCAAGTGGGCCATTGGAAATTTTAATATGAAGATGAAACAAATTCTTGAAAAAATAGTCTCAAATACTACGAAACACTGGTCACTCGCACTAAAGGATTCTTTAAAGTCATATAGAACAGTTTTTATGATCCTAATAGGTATGTCTCCATACAGTCTATTGTTTGGAAAATAATTTCATTTGCCGATAGAGTTGCAACAGAAGTCTTATTGGCTAGTTAGAGCTCTAAATTATGGTTATACTATTTTTGGTGAGAGAATAATTCTTGATATGAGTAAGTTATATGAAGTTATGGGATAATATTATGATAATTCAAGAATTTTTAAAGAAACTATAAAATAATTCATGATTCAATCATTTTAAACAAAAAATTTAAACCTAGAGAGAAGGTCAATCACATTATTTTTAGATTAAAAATATTTCTTAGAAAATTGATGTCTAAATGATCGGAACCCTTCAAATTTTTTAGAGTGCTAATCAATGAAGCTATTGAGATAGTAGGTGAGGAGAACAAACCCATGTTGCTTAATGTATAGATAGTTAAACTATATTTTAAGGACAATAAAATGGCTTGGTTTTCTTCACTATTCTTAAGAAATAATCCTGAATAACATCAAACTAATGACTTAAATTTCAATACTGAAGCGGAGTCAACCCGTGGTAATAGTTTCTTCTTTTTTTTATATTCATAATATATCTTCAATTTTTTCAATTTTCATTCCTCATATCTTATTTTTCTATTTATGTTTACTCATATTATATTTTGGTTTAACTTTTTTATCTTCAAGATATTTGTTTCATTCATATGAATTTTTTTATTAATGTTCATTTTCTATATTTCCCATTACTCATGTTTCTTTATCCTTCATTATTCTTATTTTTATTTATTTTATTTTATATTTATTATTTGTTTGTGATATTTATATAATAAGTCTACATTACTTTATTAATTTTTTTTGTTTTTTTTAATTATTAATTTTTCTCAATCTTTTATATTATTATTTCTTCATTTTGTATTTTCTTATTTTTCTATATAGATTGTGTTTTTTTCTTAATCAACTTTATATTTATCTCATTTATATGTTAACTGTTTTGCATGAGGAAATTTAATTTATTCATAATGGTTATCCTCGATCAAATCAAATTACTTTAAAATGATTATGTGAAAATGATGAAAAAAGTATAATCAGTAGAACAAAAAATTCCATGAACTCTAAGTATTTAGATAACTATCAGTTCCATTACTGCATTTGAAAACATCCTAGAATAGAGTTTAATAATCAAAACAATGAGGGAGGAAGAACTCTCCAAATGTTGCTCTGCCCTCAGGCTCATACGAATGCATGACTTGTTTCTCTCTAGGTCTATTGGATCTACTCTACTTTGCTCATGTGGAAGGTGTTGTGATTGAATGGTCAATCTGAGGCCTCTTGAATGATGTGTCACACTTTTATTATCTATTTTCTCCTATGAAATTTTGCAGTCATATCTTTTAGGTAAATCACATCATACACCTACTTAATCAAGTCATTCTCCTTCTCATATCAGACATGTGTTTTCCTCTAGCAAGACTATAATATTTGTATAACCCCTCTAGAATACTATTCGTTAGATAGTTAGAATTTATATCGACAGAATTATATCTCTTATATATCCCTATAAAACAAAAGAAGAAAATATAAAGTTAATGACATAATAAATAAATAAATTTTCTGATTTAAATTAATCTAATGGTATTAATGGTTTATTTATTATTTAATTTTTTAGTGAATTTTTTTATTTATCATTTTATTAATTTAGTTAGTATTATATACGTTGATAAATGTTATTAGGTAATGAATTATTTAAAATTATTATGAAACATATTAATCTATTTATTATGTTTATAATTTATAAGTAAATGTATTTAGTTTATAATTTAATATTTATTTGTATTATAAATGTTATTTGTAACTAGTTATTATATTTTTAAATTAGATATATTCTTTATTTAACTAAATCAATTACATTATTTTATTTATTAATTTTATTTTTTTAATAATAATTACTTTTTTAAAAATCTAAATTATAAATATTAAATTTCTCAAATCATTTATCTAAATTTATTAATATTAATTTTTTATTCACAATTTAGTTTAGTATGTTTTATTTAATTAAATGGTATTGTAATTTATTTTATTATTATTTTTAATTATATATTTAAATTATAATTAAATTCTTTTTTTTATTTTTATTATAATTTTATCTTTATAATGTAAATAAATAATAATAATAATTAAATAAATTATAAAATTGTGTAATAAAATAAAAAATACAAAAATAAAATATCAATAATAAAAATTTAAATAAATTAATAAAAATAAAAGATTTAATAAATTTAAAAATTATAATTTTACATTTAAAATATAATAATTATTACTATAAAAATGAATGTAATAAATAAAATAATTTAGTTAATTCAACTAAATAAATAATATATATATTTTAAAAATATAATAAAAAATTAGTAATAATATTAATAATATAAATAAATATTAAATTTTAAACTTAATACTTTTTTATGTACATTAATAACATAATAAATAAATTAATAACTTTTATAATGTTTTTAAATATATAATTAAATAATATTACTTAACAATGTATATAATATTAATTAAATTAAGAAAATGATAAATTATAATATTTACAAATAATTTAAAAATCAAATTAACTATTAATACATTTACAATAATCAAAATAATAAGAATAATATTATTTATTATGACATTAACTGTATATGTTTTTCCTCTATATTACCAGTACATGTGGGACATATAATTTTTCCCAGATTCATACTAACTGACTAAATAATTAATAGTTCAAGGTGTTAAGCTAATACTATAGTATTGTTGAAGAAAAACATGCATTTGATCTGTGAGATAGAATGACATGTTTAAGTTGGTGTGTGTAGTGGGTTACCAACACAAATTGAAAGAAGAATTGTAGAGGAGAAAACAGGGTAGTAAAGTGTGATACATCATTTATGTTACATGGTATTGAACATTCATTCATGACACTTTCCACATGACCAGAGAGAATAAAATCATAGAGACCTAGAGAGTAGCCAGTCTTGGATTTGTAGGAACCTGATGGAAGAGCATCATTTATGGAGTTTATCTATGCTCTTTGTTTTAATTATTTTACTCTGTTATTGTATGGTCTCAATTGTTTTAATGAACATGACAGAAAGCTAAATACAGAGAGTTCGACGAATTTCATGTTCTTCTGGTTATATTTTTATCATTCCTTTTCACATATTCATTCATATGTATTTAGAGTTGATCTACATTGTCAACTTTGAATCCATTCATTTACATTGTGATACATTCATTGAAATTTCAATTCCACTGTCATTCGGTGTGTTTGATTGAGGTTATATTTTCTAATATTCTATACTTTTATATATGACTTCAAAACCTTTAGCAAGAATGTCTCTATTTAATTTTTCAAAGATATATTTTTAAGGCTGACCTTTTCTTGGGGTGAGAAACCACAAGAGTGTTCAACCTAATTGACTTATCTCTTGGTGAGGCAAATGAGTCAGTCTCTTCTAGTGGTTATGTTTGCATCTATTTTATATGAAAAGGAAATATTTTAAATTAATAGAATAGATTTCTACCAAGAGAATTATATCCTGATTGTTTATTTCTCAGTATTACTGGTCCTTATTATTGTACATTTCAATTTGTCTCAGTTTCATTTTATCCCTTATTAAAAAATTAGGTGTCCTTTACTATTTTTTAAAATATCTAAAAAAATAAAAAAACATAAACTAAAATTATTCTCCCTCTAAAATAGCTACCAATTGTTAGCTATTTTAATGTTTTATATAAAATTTGTAGTCCCACCTTCCCTGTGGGATTGACCCCACTTTCCATTTCATTATAGTAGTAAGAAATCATAAAAGTTAATCATTTTCCCAATTTCAACAACTGTTGAGGATCATATCCCAATCATGAAAATAAGCAGGTTCATGGGTTTTATCCCAATAATAAATGTAATAGGATGCACGGGTCATAGCCCAATCCTTAAAATGAGAGGGTACATGAGTTTTTATCCCATTCCCAAAGTAGGTACATGAGTCATATCCAAAAAATAACATGTTATGAACAAGTTGTTAAATAACCTTTACAAGGATTTTCTATGTTTATGTTTACTCTATAATTACATTTTTTATTCCTATGTTATTAATTCACTGATTATATTCTTCATTTCCTTATGATTCATTTCATATTAGCTACCAATATGTATTCCATGAATCATGATTATAATATCTAATATTATAGGTATGATCGTAAAATGTAATGGACTCATTCTCACACACATATGATCATGTTTATGCTTACATATCTCCCTTGTTCACCCATACTAAACATTTGAGATCACATCTTGTTAAGTTTCCTTCCCTAGTTTTTGAAGGTTTGTATTATGTATGATATGTCTAAGAATGGTCCTTGGTATAGAGATTTTAGTGCGAGAAAATATATTTTTTCATATACAGGTGTTTATGATTCCATGTTTCCAAGGTTTATAGACTACAAAGGTCTATGGGTGTCTATTTTTATAAGGTTTGAATTATTATATAGAATTTATGAAATGTCAATGTATGAAAATAGATGGTTAATATATATACTAGGATGAATATAAACACACCATCGTCTATATAGATAAAACTATGATGGGGAGTGAATGAAATATTTTTAGAGAGTGACTACACTAGGGTATAAATGATTTAGATTTTAATAGGTGATTAAAATTTCATCTATAAAAGCTCAATTAATGTTTTTTTGACCCTTCATAGTAAAGAATATTTTTCTATATATAGTGTTGTATATCTTCATGAATAATGGACATTGTTCAATTATAATTGTGGTGTCCTTTAATTTTTATATAATAAAATAAATTAAAGTTCATTGAGTATTTTTCTATAAATAATTCATTGTATAAAACATAACCATTTAAGACATTATATTTTCCCATTTATAAATTTTTTATTTATTTCATAACCGCATTAAATAGTTTAGTTATTTAATTTTTAATCAGTGTAACTCCATTGATAATACCTAAAAAATATCCTTCAATGTCCCCTAAACCACATTTATGAATCCAAAAAAGTGTCATCAAGATATTTTTTAAATATTAAAATTACGCTGAATATATGGATGTGATGTTTTATAAATATTGTGAAAATGTGATTTATTGGAAAAAGGTTATTGCATAATAATTCCCCATTATTTTCTAAAAATTAGGTAATTGAGTAGTGGAATCCATTAGCCTACAACCATTAATCATAAATAAACATTCATATTAGAATGTAGATGCATATATCCATTAAATAATTACACCTAACTTGGGGTGTAACTAACATGTTTTATTGACCAGTCTATAACAAAAGAAATCATGTGCTTAGATTGCACCACAAATTCATCAATGAATGGAGTGAAAAAAATTGTTTAAATGGAAAAAACAATTCAAAATATGAAATAATAATTTAGTATTAAGGTATAAAAAAATAAAAAAATTCTATGGGGTCAATGAAATTCCCTAAAAAAAGGCTATAATACTATGGATTATTAGAGATTTTAAATCACTACCCTAAGATAAAATGCAATATATAGGTCCCAGGGAACATATATTATCAAAATATTTCCTAAGGTCGATGATAGATTGAAGGAGAAACATGTGATTGAATAAATAATATTTATAATATAAATTACAAAAAACTATTACAATAAAATAAAATGAACAAAATGTATAAAATTACTACACATGTTCATAAAATAATGAGAAAACTATATATGGTGTTGTAATAATATATCATTATGCTATAATAAATTTTGTATTTATTTGATTAAGAGTATGAAAAATAGTATTAAAGTATAAATTAATTTTGATTTTTTATTTATATCAATATATATAAATAAAAAATGTAATTCCTTTTAAAATGAAATTACACTGAAACAACATATCATTACATTGAAATAGTTAAAATAGTTTAAAATTTGGCAATAAAACACAATTTTTCTAAAGACTCAATTTTTGGATCTCTATCATCCCTCATTCATCAGGATCTGTATCCATTAATTAGTTACTCATTCACCATTTAGTTGAAATGGTAACTATACATAATAATATTTGTAATAATTATAGCCCCATATGATTCAAATTCATCCTAATCATCACTCTATTAACAGAAACTATATTTTTTCTTTATTTATTCCAAAACCAACACTCATATCATCATTATTTAATAAATTATAGATAATACACATATAAATCCACTCAAAACACTGTTATAATTATTTATTAATAATGGTATAAAAGAAACTACAAAATAAATTTTTATAGAGGAAGTAACCAATAAAAACCAGTTAAAATCAAACCCCTGATAAATTAATCAACTTTTGGTGACACTAAATTAAAATATCACATGCATAATTAACATCAATTCCAGAAATATTACTATAAATAATTTCCTAATATATTTGATTCTATGATGATAAAATATATTATATTTTTTATATAGATTATAAGGAAATCATTTAAAATATACCAGAATCTCCTTTGGGAATATAAGGAAATTTACTTAAGAAATATTTCATAGGGATGGTGGTGTCTTATCGAGAGATTACATTAGTGATTCATTGAAATTTTCTATTTTTTATCAAGATATAAAATTTTGAATATTTATTAAACATAAAATATTTCTAGTAGACTAATATTTAGTATGTTTGTTCATTTATATGTGTGAGACTACGAGAAAATAATATTTAAAATTTTAATGGAACCAAATAGGGATTTTATATTTCAAATTTATGGTTAGTTATCTTTTAATGCCAATATTTCTCATTACCCAATGAATATCATGATAACATTTGAAAATATGAAATTTATTTATATTAATTATAGTTATAATATTTATACATGGCTTGATAAAATTGACTACCACGGTATTTTGGGGTAGTTTGATTCTATTACATCATATTTGAATTATGTTTGTCTAGTATTGAACATTGAGAAATAATTTTTCCAATAATATGAGGTTCCATGAAATATTTAAAATAAAATGGTGAGGGATGGTAATTATATGACACTAACAAACATATATTTTTTAATATTGTTATCTAGAATTTAATTTTGTTTTTAATTTCTTTTTTAATATGACACACCAACAAAAAATGATCAATGAAACATTATATTAATATTTTTATGTATAAATTATGTATAGTAATTATTCTATATATAAAATTTTATAATCTATTTGATATTCTAAAAAAATATGGTTAAGAACATTGAATGTTTTAAAAGGTCACATTTCAAATAAATTAAATATAATTTTATATGTTTTATTTTTATTGAAATAAAAATTTTATAAATTTTAGAATATGAATTTTCTTGGAAGAACTCTATTTGATAAATTAGAATCTCAAAAAATTATTATTGTGTTTTTTGATATTTTTATAATATAATTAATATTTAGTTGAATAGTGTAAATTAATTTTTTTACTAATATTGAACTGTTCATAAATCTATCAAGAATTATATTTTTCTCAAAAAAATTTGTATTTTTTTCTTGAACTAATAATATATTTTGGGAGTAAAGTTATTAATTAGCAATACATCTTCTAAATTATAAAACCCATGCATAACATTTTTGAATCCAAAATAGTATTTTAGTCAAAAAATGATTTATTTCACTTCTACTAAAACATGATTTTCGTCATTTATATAAAATAAATTTAATAAAATTATTTATATTTATTATATCAATATGGGCATATTACATTATAACATCAATATGATTTTTATAAAAAAATTATGTTTAATATGAATTGAGTAAATGAACTTGACAACCATATAAGGGTTACTTTAAATGAGTTGTTTTATTAAAATTTTTTGTTTACATATTTTAAATAATAAACTTTTATATATTATATAGTAACATTAATATGATGTTTAAAAATATATAATAATTAATTATCACACAATTAGTTGTACTCAACTTTATATAACAATGACAGATATTAATGATGATTATAATATTTTTCTATAATATATTTTTGGTCATATTATATAATTTAATTCATAAGATAATTTTATAATATATATAAATATATTTATATTATTAGAGTTCTTTATTTTACTTCATCAAAAATAAATTTGGTATGATAGTTTATCTAAATTGTTTAGTAAAACATAAATTGCTTAGATAAAAGTAGTTATCGAAGTGAAACAAAATGTAAAATTAATAAATAATAAATTATAAGCATGAATTCAAATTATAAAATACATGAAAATGGTGTAAATGATTTTACAACACTATATAACTAAAAATATATTTTTTAAAACATTTTAATCAATTAACCATTAAATTTTATAAATTGTTTATTGAAAAATATTGGGTATTCACCAAAGGGACATTTTCTTCACATATAAAAGAGGATTCCTTCTATTCCATCACTTATGAAACCCCCATTTGAAGTGTAATTGAATCCTTGAATAGTATTTTTCATATAATTATATTTAATTACATAAATATGATGGTTTCCATAATATCTCATAAGACTTTCAGTTTAAGGATTCCTTAAAGAGAAGGGTTATGATGCCAATGTGTGTATTAATTAATCATATTATATTTATTATTAATCATTATTTTCCAACCTTACACTATGAATATTAATATAATTGATTTAGCCAAAAAATCCAAGAGCTATGTGGAGACCTGCTCCCAAAAAATTATATATAAAAAGAGTAAACAATACAAGACAACTCAGAAAATGGGGGCCTTAAACAGCATTTGTATACACAGTGCCAATCCTATCATTGTGGACAAGATCGTTGCAGAATTCAGGTAGTACAAATGACCTCCATGTAGTGACATATTCTATTTTCACAATCACATATTATCAATTTTATTATGAAATAAATTAATATATACCCTGAAAATATATAATATAATTATGATTATGAATTTAAATTATAATCCAAAATTAATTACCATTATTCACCAATAAATGAAAATAGTATCCATGCATTCTATGAAAAAATGATTCAAAAAATCATCAATTTTGATTTATGATATTTTTATAATTATTTATAAAAAATGATTCCCCAAAATTTAAAAAATTATCACTATTATTATATTGTGTTTATATTATTAAATTCATTAACCAAACTCAACCATTTAGTTGTTTTCTATTCTTATTTGAGACAACATGACCACATAAATAAAAAAACCATGAAAATAATAATTTTTATTTCATTATTAAATGATTATATTATTTATTTAACCGGCTAGTAAAATATTATTTTCTATTAATAAAATTAATGAAATAAGCTAACAGAAATTAAATTTTTTTAATGAAATAAAAAAAACACATATTTAATTAGGGAATATAATAAAAAATAAATATATGTTATATATTATAGTTACGTTAATAATATAAAAATTTTGATATTTTTATGAATGAATGGGCCCATGGTTTATAATATAAAGAATGTGTGAAATAATCAAAGTTACCTACGCATGATACTAAAAATAATATAAAACATAATTATATATTAATAATAAATTATAACAAATAAATTATAAAAATGTAATGTAAATGAGTAATGTTCTTAAATTTAATATTAAGATTCTTTGTTTAATATACTAAAGGATAGAGTTCATTTATGTAAGTAGGAATATAAGCTAACAAGTTCATATCTCAAAATTTTACCCCTTTTTGAAATATTTCATATTTACCACATGTTTTCTGTTTAATAATTTATCTACATACACTTTTAAATTATTATTCATGGTCATCCCATTGTTATGATATTTATTATTTCATTTGAAATAATTTACTTCAAAGGAGTTTAACTTGAAAATATATTTTTTCATAGGTGGTTCATTAGGCCAAATATTATTTTTGGAGATACACCATAATTTATATGATATTTTGTGATTAATTTCCAATGGATGAATTTTTTACATGTTTATAAATCTCATGGGTATTGATGAATTATTTCATGTACTATTTTCAAATAGATTCTAAATCCAAATAATAATAATAATAATTACATGTCATTTTTAACATAAATTCATTTGTTTAGTAATACAGAGTCTTCAAGAGATTATTTCTTCCAATATTAGTTTCTTATATATATATATCATATTGCATAGAAAATTAATTTTCACCCATGAAAAAATGTATATTTAATTGAAACCCCCCTTGAATATTTTCTTCCTCGTTAAATAATCAATTATAATGAATAATTCTTATCATTCCCTTCAATATTTTATATATTTCCAAAAATGTTTTTAATTATTTTAAAAATTATTAACATTAAATGATTATAAATAAGAATTTATTCAACTATTCTTAAATTAATTTTATAAAATTTAAATGGAATTACTTATTTCTATAATGTATTCAGAGTCTTGTGTTTTTATAAAAATTGACATTTATTTATGAAACATCCAAATTATTTTTTGAGAGAATATTTATATTATGATTTTTACTATTTTTTTTTAAATTTGTAAGTTAGGATTTTAAAAAGTTTTTTCAATCTTAATTTTTTCAATATAGAAAATTTAATCATAATATGATTTCATGTATTTAAAAACTAGGTATTCTTACATATTTATCATTTTATTTATCTAATGGCTGTGAAAATTTAATCATAAAAACATTAATTTCCATTATGTATAACAATGAATATTTTTGTGATTCTAGAAAAATTCATTATTTGGATTTATTAGGGACTGGTCTGGGAGAGTATATTCTAAAACACGTCTCTTTTAATGATCAAACTTAAGTGATGATTAAAGTATAAATTTTTTCCATATTGAAATGGTAAACATATAATTGATTATTTTAATAATGGATGGGGTAAAAATTCCCCATCAATAGAGTGGCTAAGGTTTAATATCAAATCCTTTGATTAATTATTTTTTATAAGTTATTATGGTAGCTTACATCACATGAATTTTTATTGTATTATATTTGGGTATCATTATTCACGAATGGGTGCTGTATGAGATACGAATATCTTTGTTTACATGTATTTTTGATCCAAAAATGTGTGAACATATTTTCACATGATTGTTTTGAGAATGACATGTATGTATCTTATTCAACTAGTTTATTGTTTGAATTTTATGTCATATGATTTATTTACAAGAATAATGTGTGAATGAGTTTTGAGTGTAAATTTTCACAATATTATTTTCTAAATGAGGATGTATGTAGCTTTGTAGACAATTATTTGAGGTAAGTGTGATGTGGTACATATTGTTTCACTAGTTATTTTTTGAAAATAAGATATAGATATATTTTTTCAAAATCTATTTTTAGATTTGTGTAGCTTTGTTTTTATGTTTTTGTGTGTCAATAAGATACAGGATTCTATGTTCACATGTTTTATGTTTGACTTTGATTCATGTATCTTTGTACGCATCATTAATGCGTGAATGAGATATGGGAAAATATTTTTCCAAATATGTTTTTGAGAACATGTTGTGAGAATCAAGGTTTTATAATTATTATCTGGACATGATGTTGGTAGCTTGGTTCTCATGGATTTTTATATAGATGTTTGGGATAAAATTCATCTTCCTTAATTATTTCAATTTCATGTCTCATTATCAATATTGATATCATAATTATCAAGGCATAATTATTATTTTCTTAAACTATTTTACCAACAAATAATATTATTCATAATAGCTAACATATCCTTCTATCATGACTTGCAAAAAATATGTCACATTAATTGTTCATTTTGTATAATAATTATTCAATAATCATGTATTCCCATATAATTGTTTTGAAAAAATCCTTGATGAAATTTGTATAATGATTCATTTAAAAGGAGTTTGATCATATCACTTTCTAATACATTCCTTCCCCTTGAAATTAATATTATTTTTCTCTATGATAAGTCTAGAAAATATATAGGTGTGTCTGATTATGGGGAAATATAAAAATTTATAATAAAATAAGATACTTATCATCAATGGAAAAAAATTTGATTTGTGGGATATTATTATTATTATTGACATATAGTGTTTACGAAATAAAAATGATCTAAAATGAAAATATTTTTATTCTTCCATATATATAAGAGATACCATTCAAATGAGGTGTTTTTTCATTAGAAATAGGAGTATTGGTCTGGGGTCCATAGTTGGTATCAATGTAGGTTCTACAGTTTTTTATTAGTAAAATATTTTTTGGAAATAAGGTAAGATATAATTTTTAAAATCCATATTGATAAATATAATTAATATATCTATATATATGATAACATCAAAAAATTTGTGTAAAGTGACTAAAGTGTGGTTCTTATACCAATAAATTATCATTTCAGAAACCAATGGGGACCTAATATCTAGATTATGCTTTGTGTGACACCCAATGTATGGATACTATAGGCCAGGGGATAGTAAATAGCATCAAGTATGAAAAAATCACACATTGGAGGATTTATCCTAAAGATCCTACACACATGATGACATATTTGTACACCAATGTAATACTAATAGGAATAATTACACTAACAACAATATTCATGATTACAACTATATCTAACATCATAGTATTAATCAAGTATTATAAAACATAAAGGGACAAATAAAAACCCACCAAAAATGTAAAACAATCCAACTTTCTAACAAATTATACGTCTATCGAGATGAGAAATCCTCAAACCATTTGTGGTTTGTCAAGAAAAAACAAGATTCAACATATATTTATCCTCTAAAATTTATTTAAAAAGTATTATCTAATACATAATAAACTCCATGTGTTAGTAGATCTTATTTTGGGGTTAAAATAAACATTCCCACTACGATACTCTAAAATCACAAATGACAAAGAATCTATGAATGAGTAATCTGTAAATAAACAATTCCATGGGATCAACATGACAACCCATATAAGATTAAAGGAATAATCCAAGTAGTATGTTGAGGTATTTTCCTCACTTTTTGATTAGGATAATAATATAGGTATAATGTTAACATTCTCCTAAGATAACTCAGATAATAAATCTCATTATACTAATGGAATTTATCAGAGAGAACATACCTATAGTTTTGTTCTATGATAATGCACCAAGTACATTGAGATGGATCATCTGAGATACTAACTAATTATGACTAAAACATACCAAATACTACAAAATTCCACACATAAAGAAGGGGTCACATACATAGAATTTAGTGGATACCTAACTATGTATGGAACAACACACTTAGAATGTGATCACACACACTCAATTTTAGAAATGGGATACCTTACCCATCCTAGGGAAGTGTTATAGTGGATAACATACACAATGACACACTAATGGAAACATGAGTCTGTTTTCAAAAATCCAATAGGGGGGATCTCTCATCATATACATATGATGAGATACATCATTTTACCATCATAGTTATGGAATAATGGTGCATATCCAACGTAATATGGTTTGACGGAACTCAAATAATATTATACTAAATAAATTTAAATAAGAAAATTGTTTAAAATTGGTTATAAAAATCTAGACTGTGTGTACCTTGGATTTCATGATGTGTCCCAATTGGCGTAGAACTACATTTATTCTACTACCTCACATGACATGTCTTCCTCAAGAGAAATAGAGTATCATTGTAAAAAAAAAATTTAAAAGGATGATCTAAACCTTAATATTTTTTTGAATACAAAACACATAAACCTTATTATGTACATATGGTTTAATACATAACTGACATGGTGTTTAGAGGTGGAACCAACAATCGTCATGTGTCATCTTCCCAATCTCATGTACATTATGAAGTAAACAATGTGTGCCAAGTTGCACATAGTGTATGGGAACACATATACACTAAGGCATTAAATCTGTATACACATCATGTTTTCCAAATATGGGTCACCTAACATATGGGATACTCACTTGGTGTCTGATATTTAACTCATAACATAAACCCATTCCATTGTGAATATGGGACTATGAGTTATATTTTCTTCTACATTACTTTTTTTTACAATGCAATTTCTCTAAAATTTCATAATTTTCATGCATAAACACCCAAAAATAAATTATTTTCATCATTTTTCCACTATTTTTATCCTAGACTCCAATAATACGGTTTACTGCCAAACACATTAGGCAATATGTTATATTCGATCAATTAATCAATGGAAAAATGATTTTCATTTCTATCCCAATGTTCCAAAAGGATTATCTCATAGATATACAGTACTCATGCACTTTCATGATAACTATTCAAAAATGTGGAAATATTGCATCCATGCTTTTATTAGAACATTCCATTATTTCTCCTATTGATTGATACACTCAATCTGACTCATAAAAAATTCATCACAAGAACCATCATCATATTCCCTACATCACTTTCATGACTCTGTCATATATGAAAAACTTATAAAACAAACCCATGGCCACGATCCAATGTGAAATTGAATTCATGAACAATGATCAGTACAACCTAATATCTAGTAATAGTCAAAAAAACAAATTTTAATTTATGAACCTCAATTAATGGATGTGTAATGGAAAATAAAAAAAATGTGGTTTGATTGATGGTTTATTTCATTTAGAAACAATTATCAATATCCAAATTAAGAAGATGGATTATCTAATAAACCACATCAACCAAGAATAAATCTTATATTACAATATATTGGAAGAGAGAAAATCAGTTGTATGTACCTAAAAAGAAAAATAAATATATTAATTTAAAATGGATTTGATCAAATTCATCTCAAATAGAAAATAAGGATTTATAAAAAATCGATATCTTGTGTTACATTGATCATTAATGAATAGTAATTCAATATCATTTCATTTAGTGAGATATAAGAAATCTATCAATGATAATGTGACTCATGGTACTTTGATCTATCATTCCTAACCATGTGATCATCTATCAATGCACATTGTAGTAGAGTTATCACCATAATTTCAATCATATCTGTATATGTGGTTAACCCTAGGGACTGCACAAAATTTTAGTTTATTAAGTATGTGGCCATATAATTTTTACATTAAATGATAATTAAGTTGACAATATAAATTAATTCATTTAATCATCTCAATATAGAACTCTATCAAATCATCCAATACATATATTACTTAATATGATCCTAGGTTAAAACCCAAACTACGAATTTAATGGTGGGTTTTTTCCATTTGAGACACCATTCATTCGTTAATGAATTATTTAGAAAAAAAATAAATGTGTGGGATATTTTAAATATAGTAATTATAATATATCAAAAACATGGATCCATGGTTCTCTGAATCACCCCAAGGGCATGCCATTCTCCAAAAATATTATCTAAAATATTCCAAATAACCAAATAAAAATTTCAATGATGTTACATTCTCTCCAATATCAAGGAAATTAATCATTAAATGTGAAAAACAACTGATATAAGTCATTATAAAAGGCCCTCCACATGATTACACAATATCACAAGCACATATGTAGGTTCTTGTAAAAACAAAAAACATATTCCCAAAGAGAAAACTTTCCCAGGAATGGTCTTATCCCATCAGTTATCAAATAGTTCAAAAAACCTCAGAAAGGGAACTCTTCCATTAGTATATAGATCACTCAATTTATCATAATATAATATATTAAGATAATATATTCTCAAATGAGATATGTGGAATAAATCATTCAACCTGTCAATCAATAATAATAGGGATATGTAGAATGCCACAATGTTGACCGTACATAATAACTTGAAAAAATAACAATGAAACCTGTAACTATTCTTCTAACATAACTAAAGCATCATAACCCTTGACATGGTGACACCCTTAAGAACACATGTTATCCCTATAAGAAATAAAAATTCCTCTATTTTTATTCTTCATAGGACTCTAGATGTAGAATGAGTAAGTATCAGACCGTAAACATTACATATTATTGTGTTATTGACAAATAAGTAAAGTTATTACTTTTACATAGAACAGGTTAGTTTGAGATATTTAAAAATTTGGGAAAAAATTATATAGTAACCCCATACATTAAAATATGAAAATTATATTTAGTATCCATTTTTAACCCTAAATGAAACATTTTAAATAAAACATTTTTTCCATTGATGATAAATCTTTTCAATTTTATTCTTGAACTAATATATTCCAGACACAACCATTAAACACTATGAATTTTTTTTAAAGTTTGTTAGGAACAAAAAAATAATATTTTAAAGAATGAAACAAATAAATATTTCAATCTATTAAAAACATTTAATAATCCATAATATCCATACCATTATCAAATTTTTCGTTGATCATATGGGATAAATTTGTAATATAATAAAAACATACATATTTTTTCAAACAAAACGTCTAAAACCCATTGAAAATGTAGATAATACTTGTAGAAAACATAATAAATAACTTGAGTAACTACATTATGTATTAATGGAAGACGATAGTGGTTAAATTCCACACATAAACTTAGAGTAACAATCAAAACAAAAAATAATTTACCATCACAGTTAATCATCAAATAAAAAAAATAGTATATTCCCATTATATAAATGTATAATCTTAATTAGATAACTTTATCTCATATATGGAATAACCATACAATCAAATTACATACCCAAAGCATTAGATGTAATAACATAACTACCCATATAAATTTTGTGATGAAACTACCATTATTTGTTAATAATTTAACCACCTATCATTGGTTTAAAAATATAACCACACATCATCATACAAATCCCCACTAAATATAACATAATCACGAATCATGAAATATTGCATCATAAAAAAATCTTAAGTAATATAAATTTTTTATTTTGAAATCAATTATTATTATAAAAAAACATATAGATACAAAGGTAAAATATTTACTAAAAAGAAACATGAAAAATTTGAGAGGAATATTCAATGAATATATTATTAATGATATTAGGAAATTTGGACAATTCTATTTAATTTAAAAAACATTCCTTTCATTTATTTTTAATAAAATTCATAATGTACCTCATTTGGATAAAAAAAGAATATATCAAATCGATTTTTAATAAAAATTAAATCATGGGTAAAAATAAAAATAAAAATAAAAATATAATTGAAAAATTAACTAATTTGTTTGATAAAATATGGATATAGATGAAGGATTGTTTTAATAGAATGTTTAAAAAAATATTTCGAAAAGATTTTCCCTCACCGTTAGTCTGATATATCACATAAATTCAATATCATCCTAAATAATACACATACGATAATTATTAACATTCATAAGAACCATTTTCAGGTTCATTATTACTTTCATATCACTTATTTTATTGTTACATAAATTTACAAAATTAATTATGTTCACATCAGATATTTTAATGATATTAATCTAATAAGCCCAAAATGACATTAGTATTTTGAATTATAATAAAATATAAAACTATAATATCATTATTAGAAATATATTTATCAAAAAATTATTATTTTTATTTATCTATTGAAATTTTATATTCAATTTGTAAAATGGTTGTGAAAATAGAACATTGTTATGATCTGTGAAATGATTGGTTATATGAAGACAATATCAATGATTCAATTTTTCCCCAATCATTTTAGAAATAAGGTAAGTATAATTATTTAATTGAATAATGGTAATGATGTCTTAAATATCAAATTAAATCTTTAAATATACATATATATATAATTCATTTGATGTGGTGATAAAAAATGAATAAATCCCTTTATAGATGTGGTTGTCCAGATGTATGAATTGATGATGTTATCAATATTACGTAGAAGTAAATATAATAAAGTAAATTAAATATTATCCTTTTATAATAAAAAAATATTACATCAGTATAATATTTAAAAATTTATATCATCATTATAATCCATTCATGCGGTATACACATGAAAAAACAATTATATTAGTTACTGATGTTGTAGTTCCTATTCACCTGAATGATTAATTGTTATCAGATTTGATGAAAGAAGATATGGATATATTTAATTACAATAAATTTATTACATCTCAATATATGTTGGAAAATTTATATATGATTTTATAATTTTATAATTTTACTTTTTTGATGTTGAAGAATAATTTAAAACTAAAAAATTAAGATAAAACTCATACCTCTTCTTGGAAAATATCACATTCTTAACACTTTATGCCATCTATGATTATTATTGTTCCAAAAAAAGACTAATATAATTTTGGGATGTATTATAGGATTTTTTGGGTTCGTTATTGGTCAATAATAATTGTTTTCATGAATGAAAAAATGTTATTTATATGATCCCTTTAATACGATAAGGGAGGGGGAACTCTTAGAACATCATAAAATATTAAAGTAATATAAATTTAATTTCATTTGTAGATTAATAAAAATAGAGTTATTTAGAATAAAATATAATTTTGGGATTAAATAATATTTAAGAATAAAAACTATACATGTTTTGTATATATTTATACACATATCATTTTCTTTTATAACATATTTAACCACACTAAGTCGTACTATGAAAAAATGAATATTAAGATTTTTAGGGTCAATATTGTTATGATAAAATTAATAACGACTCATAAATAGATAATGGATAATTTTCTAAACATTATAATAATTCTTTGGCTTAAATTAATTCTTATAGTAAATCTATATCTTTCAATAAAATATTATTTACTGTAAAATATCTATAAAGTTAATATTTAGAAAATGTAATTATGTTGTCATTAATAATATAAATTTTTTATCTATAAATATAAGGAAAATATATTATTACTTACATAAAAATTAAGGTTCATATAGAAAAATAATTTATCACATTATTTTTTTAAAATATATTTATTTTTGTTTATTTATTATAATTTATTTTATTTTCCCATCAATTAATTATCCAGTAAGTATTGTGAAAAACATTAATAATTTTTTTTAATAAAATTACAAATAAATTACGATGATGAAGATCCCTATTTTACATTTCAATTTACAACATATAAGTGAACATATCCTCTGGATAAAACCATATTAAATATTTTTCACTTATTAATAATAACAGTGTTACATGATTCACCATCCTTTAAATGAAATAATATAAACTTCATAATCTAATAAAAGTGGTTCTAAATGTTCATAAATTCTAAATATTATGATTATTTTTCACATATTATAATATTATATGATTTATATATTTTTTTTTGTTTCATTCCATGATTCTTATCATGTTATTTTTAACCTAAATTAACTGATTTACTATTTACTGTGGTCACCAAAATTAATAATATTAACATTTATAATGGATAAAAAATTAAAGGGAAAGATTTATGAAATTTGGAAATAAAAATAAAATATATGGAATAAATTTTTCATAACTCATAAAGTTGAACTCGAAAAATTTGAATTGGAATTAGTCTCTCCAAAAACAATGAAGAACAATTTTCCAAAAAAATGTGTTTCTTTGCAAAACATTATACTTATAAAATTAATATATATGGATAATTAAAATATAAATAATTATATAATATAAAAATTATTATTAATTATGTTATATTGTGTTAAAAATAAAATCATAATGGTACAATTTAATATAATGAAAATGGTAGTTTTATTAAAAATATTATATTATTCTATTTAGTGAAAAATTAAGCATTCTAGAAAATTCTCAAAAATTCTTCCTCAGATAATTTTGATATTATATTTAGAAAAATGATATAAATTAGTTAAAATAATTTTTTTTAAAATTATAAATTTATTATAATATTAATTCATAAAAAGAAATAAATGAATTTCTTAATTAAATGTAATTTTGAAAATAAAATTACATTTAAAAAATAGTTCTTATTTACAAAAAAATTAATTACTAATTTAGAATAGAGTATGAACGTTATATATTTCATATTTTCATTAATATTATTCATTCTATCATATTAACGCCTCAGTTATATCTGTGTCATCAAGATAATAATATTTAATTTTTTGTTTAAGATCAGTGTTTCTTATCATGTATGCTATCAGAAATCATGTTTCTTTTAAAATATTAGGATAATACATTCTACCACCCCACCCATTTAATAAATTTCATCTACACAATTTTAACTCTGGTTTGGTAATCATGGTTTGACCTATCAAAATACCTTTGATGAAATCAAGTATCATAAAAATGATTAACAAAAAATCCACTTAATAAGATAGTACTGTGTTGTATAAAGGACAATTGGAACAACACATAAAATGTTTCTAAGTATGAGAACATATGTGTAATGTAAAAAATATAGACATGGAAGTGAAAAATAACTCCCATGTACTAATAATGAATAATAGAGAACCTAATAGTAAGAATGTAGCCACAAAAAATGGTAAATCATTGATGGGTTAAAAAGACAATGATTTCTCATTAAGAATAGTAAAAAATGAATTTTTTCATATACTTTTATTAAAATTTAATAATTATTTTTATATAAATAATTAGAAAATAAGAATAAAATGTAACATGAAAATTAGTTTTTTACACCTTAATCAATTTCTACCATATCACATTTTTCTCTATGTAATGAGTATTCAATATGAGTTCTTTTGTTCGTGATACACTGGAATCAAGATATATATATCAAAAATCCACAAAATATGATAATATATTCTGATTATATATTAAGATTATGAAAAACAAATTTTTACTACATGATAGGATAATTCCCAGAATGAATAAACCCTGAAATGATGAAAGGCTACTTTTAATATAAATAATTAAAAATTAATAACCCATGTTCAACATAGATCATTCAAAAAATTAATTATCATTAAAATTCATCAAAAAATTGAAGAAAAATATTCAAATACAACAATTAGAAGAATTTTATTATATGGTCTTCTTAAATAGATTTAATATTTTCTTCCAAAAACTATCAATCACCCTTAAAGATTCATACCATAATATAATTTCCCGAACCACATAATCTTATAGATATTATACACATTTTTACAATTCACCTCAATCAAAATAAATACACAATAATATCATATATGAATAATAAATTTAATTCAACCGTTATTTTTAAAATTAAATGTCTTAATATTCTATTTACCTTAATCATATAATTATTTCCAAAAAATTAAATTTCTTTTATTCAAAAATAAAATTAAATAAAAAGTCCCCAAATTAAATCCTAGTCACAATGTTTATCTATAAGATTAAAAATATTTTCCAAAAAATAAACCTATTTCTCATCCATCGTATCATTTAACTACCAATAAATTGTCATTCTAATCAATTTTTCACATATGATTGTGGTTGGTGATGTACCCTTATTACCCTTCGGTTGTGGGTTCAATCCCCAATGCCTTTCTAGATGTGACGGGTTTTTACCCAAAATATAGGTTGTGATTTACCTAAAAATATAATCCTCATAAAAAAATTCTATATATGATTATTTCCTTAAAATAATTGTCATATTCATCATTGCTAAAATATATTAATCTCAATTGTTATATAATACTTTTCATTTTTCATACAAATACTTAATAACCTATAATTGCATCAAAATAAATACCTCTAAAAATACAATTTTCACCATAAAATTTAATAACATAAATCCTCCTAATGGTATGATAATACATTAAACATATGAGCATCGTTAAAATTATAAAATTGAAATGATATCCCAATCACATAATAAAAAACAACAAGAAAACTTGTTTATCTCTAAGGTTTTCTCTTCCCTCCTCTGATACTAGTTGTACAAATCTGACCCTATGCATAACATATTTTAGTGTATTTATATTAGAAGTCTAAATTTTAGAGTACTAGAGAACTTTTAAATATATTTTATTAACTAAATAATTTCAAACTGTTATGTAGTACATCCATTCATCCAACATTGATACTTTTCATTGTTGATAAAAGGGAAAAGCCCGAAAAGATCAATGGGGCCTGAATTAATTTTGTAAAAGTGAATATCAATTGGAAAGGATAATTCATTCATAGGGAAGGGATCAAAGGGTTGTAAAAAATGGATAAATAGATGTCTAAGATTTCCCAGGAGGCCAAGAAATCAGCCACATTATTCCCCTCCCACCAAAAAGTATTTTCCAATAAAACTAGTTTTACATTCATGATAAATCATTACAATTTTAATCATGCCCTCATCTTTGTCTCCAATAAAATATAAAATTTTCTTAAAATAATTTTAAAATTTTGGAAGAGCACAAAAATCTCAATAAGTGTCATAGGAGAAAGAAATATACTACGGCAATTAATTACTTAAAAACCCAATATATATATATATTTATCAAATTATTCTTAGAGTTTTGGGAATTAATTACCAATATGAGAAGATTTTTTATTATAAAATTAAACGTTTAAAATTGATAGGAATGATTGATTAAATGTATTGGAAAATTGGGGCATCATTATAATTTCTACTAAAATTACTCATCGAAGACCTACATAGTTATATACCAAACATTACCTTAGATTAACCATAACCCTTAATAATGATTAACAATCATAGTTAATCATGTAATAACCATTTTATAATGTTACTATTATATATAATTGTAATCTAAATTATATAGCTCTATCACAAATATGGAATAACAATATGGTTTACTTTGATACCCAGTGCATTGGATGTATTAGTTTTACCACCGATCCTTATTTTATTTCAGAGCTACCAATTATTTTTTAATAAAATAAACACTTTTACTTGGATTATAATGTAACCACATGTTATAAAACCATTTCCATATAAACATAATATAATCATAAATCATGAAATCAAGCATCAAAAAACATTATTAATGAATATAATCATTTCATTTTGAAATAAATTATTTTTACAAAACATTACATGTAATATATAAAAATAACCATGAAATGAAACATGGAAATATGTATAGGAAGATTAAATGTAAATATTAGACATGATGTAGGTAAAATATTCTTATTCTCATTAAGATAAAATGCATTCCTTCCATATTTTTGTGAGAAACGTAATAATGTACCTCATCTAGTAAACACAAAAGTTTCTCTTTTAAAACAAATTGTAAAAACATAAAAATGGGTAAAAATTTCTTCCAAAATGCCATATAATAATAATAAATCCCAATATAAAATATTAATTTAAATATGCATATGAAATAAAAAAAGCGTTTTAACTTATACATTAAAACATCATTTTTAAAAGAAATTCATTTACATTGAGTCACATTGGTCACATATTTATAATCATGAAAAATTAAATTAATTAAATTATTAACATGCCTAAGGAAATTTTTCAGGTTCAATATTCCTTTTATATCAATTATTTTATTATTATTACAATGACATAATTAATTAGGTTCCCTTCATATAATTGGATGATAATTAGTTTATGAGTCCAATATAAATTCAGTTTGTGGAGTTGTTGTCAATTTAATAGTTATTCCATAATATTTTAATTAATATTTATGACATAATTATAATTTTTATATACCAACTATATTTTTAATAAAATCATTATAAATAGATTCTAAAAATGAACTTCGTTCGGATCGTAGAGATGGTGGGTCATATGTACACATGAGAAACATTTCTTATTTTCTATGATCTTTATATATATAAGGTATGAGTCATTTTATAATTAATTAATGATAATAATGTGTTGTAATTAATATAAATTATTTAATTATATATATATATGTCATCCTTGTGATGTGGTGTGGAAAAATTATTTTCTTCCCTTCGTGGAGGTGGTGGTCCACACATACGAATAATCAACATTATCATTTATTAGTGAATGGATAGGTAATAAGGTAAAGGATATAATTTTTTTTTAATTTTAATTATTTAATGAATATAATATATAAATACTGAAAAATTATTTTATTCTATCAGTTAAGTAAAATTCTGGAAAATTAATTACGTTTTGTTGGTTAGATGGTAGTCTTCCATACATAAGAATGATAATTTTTTCCCATTTGATGGTAGTGGAGATTGTTATTTTTCAATACACTAACATAATAAAATTTAAGTATATGGAGGATACTAGATATATTTTTGTAATTTTTTTATGAATTCCTTATGTATATAGAAGAAGCAAAAAAATAAAACATGTACAGAAAAACCCTACATCTTCTTTGATTAACCCCTTTTAATTATTGTAATATGACCTATAAGATAGTTTTTATGAAAAATATTTCATCTAGAATATATAGGGGTTATATTAATGAATATATAAAGGTCTTAGATAAAAAAAATAGTATTTATGTGAGATGAAATGAGAATAAGAGGTGCACTTTTATATGAGAGGGGATGAGCACTTACATAATTTAGTAAAATTTTAAGTAATTGAATGTTAATTTAAAATTAAAAATGTCATAAAATAGATTTATTTCGTATATAGTATATTTATAATATTATATCACCTAATATAAATAAATAAACATAATATGTAAATATTTATATGCTTCTATTTTGGTTTTAACCCCTATTTAACCCCATTAACTCATACTACGAAAAGATGATTTTTTACACATTGAGGTTTAATATAGATATTATAAAATGAAAAAAACACATAAATCAGCCGTGTATTATCATTTAAATATAATCAATGTAAATTTTCTTTATTTATGTTTTTTATGTCATTTTATAAAATATTATTTACTATAAAATATAAAAAATCTCAATTTTCAAAAAACATCCATGCACACTTGACCGTTCTTTCATGTAATTACTAATTAAGTCTTGATGTGTAGACTATACATTGAGGTGATATAGAATTCCTTTATAGTATGTGTGTTTGGTGATTTTGTGTTTATTTTTTTGTAACCTTATGAACCTAATATATATA
The DNA here is from genome assembly GCA_963277665.1 of Viscum album. Taxonomy (NCBI): domain Eukaryota; kingdom Viridiplantae; phylum Streptophyta; class Magnoliopsida; order Santalales; family Viscaceae; genus Viscum; species Viscum album. The sequence goes on along the minus strand of OY728129.1, from coordinate 578,481,203 downwards.
TATATATAATAGTACAACATGGTAGACATTTCATTAAATCACATACAAAAAAGATCATAATATCATAAATCTATTCCCTATAGGTCATAAATTTGACTATTGGAATATTATTAATGATATAATCTCATAAAACAATATTTAGTTATGTTTTTATGTCACCTAATTATTTTCATTATTTAATTTTTATAATAAATTTCATGATTCACCATTTACTACGGTAACCACAATTAATAATGTTTGTATTTATATGGTATAAAGTGAAATGGAACTGTTGAATAATTTTTTACATCTAAATTAACAATATGGAATTAATTTTTCAAAATTAGTAATGAAAAAGTTGTATATTTTAAATTAAAATTGAACTTTTAAAACCCAATGAGAAGTAATATACGCAATAAATGCATTTTTATACCCAACTATTTAGATTTACAAAATATGGTATAAGGAAGATTAAATTGTAATTACTTATATTATGCCTATATAATGTGTATATGTGTTACTTTTTAATCGAATTAAAATCATAAAGGGAATATTTAATATGATCAAAATAATTTTTTTTAAATCTTATTTTTTCACCACTCAAAAAAAATTAATCTTTTATGTAAATTGGAATACATTTAAAAAAATATATATTATTGATATGATAAATAAAAAATTAAAATCAATTTGATGAATAAAGTTTCTAAAAAATCCATCATTTAATAATAGTCTTCAGTTTTAATAATTTAGAAATCCCATTTGTGAAGAAAATGTATTCTGCAAATAAAATTTTATTTCTAAAAATTTTGATGGATAATATAGAAATAAAAAATTTATTAATTTGAAATTAGTATCAACATTGTATATTTCCAAAATTAATTAATATTTTTCATTCGTGCATATTAATTTGTAGGTTTTAATGGTCGCATTTTAATAATAATATTTTGTTGTTCGTTTATGCTTGTTTTTTCATATCTTATACTACATAAAAAAATGTTTATTTATAAAATATCTGTATGTTACATCCAGATATTAATCATCCATCTATAGATTAAATGAACCTTTATTAACTCCAATCACACAAAATCAGTGACCGGAAGCATTGTTCGACCAACTTCAACAAGTATAATTGTGACATGTGGGGTCTCAAATACATGGCCTCAAATAATACTACACTTAATGAGAAATTTTAACTATTTTTATATGAAAACATCACTAATGATATACGATCTTCTATATAAATGGACAAAAACATCTTGTAAACCCAATCAATGTTCCCATAACCAGATTTATATTCTTTTCATGACCATGTGTCTACATTTTTAACCCCATGCTTCGTTGCAATTTAGTCACAAAGCCTCCCAAAACCATATTTATAATTATGACATGAGGTGAGCTACATACATTGAAGTTATCATTGAAAAAATTCCACAAATACAATAATCCCAATGCATGCATATTTATCTCAAAATTCATCCCTAAGATCAAATCTTAGTGAAAATGAATTGGGAAACCTTTTTTATTCTGTTGATGATCACTTAGATATTATTGTGTCCTCCTGCTAATAGTGGAAGTCACACAACGAAATATATCGAGGATTCATCTCACTTTTAATACTATTCCAAAATTATGTTCTCCATATAAAATTATGTGAATCACAATGGGATAATCTTGAAAACACACTACAGCATCCTAAAAACCAAAACATTTTCCAAAGAATCATGTTACTTTTTTAACTATCTTATATGTACTTCTATGTGGTGAAGAATGAAATCACCTCAAAATATTTTCCCAAAGAATACCTGGTTTCTATATCCATCTACAAATAAGAATAAAATTCTACTAAAATTTTTAAATTATTATAGTATATTGTTTAGTGATTATATTTTCATTGAAGATCTCAAAATTGATACCCTTATGTTCTATATCCTTGACATATTGATGATGTATAGGGGAAAAAACCATCAACTAGAGGTACACTGGACCATCCACATATAAAATTTATTATACTAATGAAGTGTTGTTCTCAATCATGAAACCTCTAAAAAGGGAGAAAATGTTTGTTTATGCATCGTCTACTATAACCACTATTTTGGGTGGCTCTCAATCAAGACCTGGTTCAACAATTGTTAGTTTACTATAAATCCTTCTTCTAAGAAGGCATATACTAAAAAATGGACCTCATAAAACAATATCAAAAAAATTATGTGTTTCCCCAAACATTTTACCTATTAGATCATGACTATAACCATCCTAATGTGTCTCACATGCTCCACCTAGGACATTGATTACACAATAATTTCATAAGCAATGTCTACAACAAATTATTATATAATGGGTTAATAGATCCAGTTCATATGACCTATAAAAAAATCAGAGTATCCAACACAAAAAAATATATCACCTTGAACTCAATGTAACATTAGAGTCATTGTAAAAAAACATTCATTATTTCAATGTGATAATTGATTATATGGTTAGAGCACATAATGAAGCCAAACATCGAGAAAACATTCTCCCATAACCACTATTTGATGACGTTATTTATTCACAGTGGTGGATAATCCTTCCTAAACATCACCTCATTCATTATATATTATTATAACTAATCGAAATATCTTATCTGCCATATTCCCAAAAAACACTAGGGTTTCTGAAGGGAATATAGTGGGTTTGATGATTCCCTTACTCTATAGATCATCCAACATCATCATCATCTATCATAGCACAAAGAGAGAATTTAATATGCTGGAATATATATCGATTCATCCCATGGTATATTTATAGGATTAATTTAATTATTCAATGGGGTGTATTAATGGAAAATACTTAGGTAGGATATCCCTACAAACATCCACCATCACTGTTAATAGAAAGAACATAAAATAGGCTGCATCATAGATTTTACTACTGAATAGATAAGAAATAGGTATTATCCTCTCAATTAAAGGATCCAATATCTCTTTTTGGGATTTATTCTCATGAAAGAATGAAATTTTCATCCCACAAACGTAGATACATTATAACCATCACTAATATCTATAATTACTAGAACAAACTATCGGTAACCTGTCCATACTGAATAATACAAGACATGGCAACATTTTAGTTACAACAGAACCACATGTAATGTTAAATCATCTTAGAGTTCAGACACACTATCGTTATTATCATTTAACCATCTAATGTTCTATATAGGATAATCCAATAAAATGGTTTGAGGAAAAAGTCCCCACTATATCAATATGAAAAAAAATTGGGATGTGATCCACATAATTTGTGGTTTGATTTTGTATTAAAACCATATATGGATTATATAAGACCGAATCTGTAACAATAAACAATCACAGAGATTCATTGAAACATTACCCAAATTCCTAATTCTTTCCATCATTATCCAATTATATTATCCAAAACTGGGTCCAAATAATACACCATAGAACATTAAAAACTATCTCCAACAACCTAATAAAAGGAACTCTTCATCAAAACATAAATAATAACCCATTTGGGAATTACTATCCCATCAGAATAAAAATTAAATCACATTACATGAGAATGAATCGTTGTGGTGTAAATTAACCTCGCCTTTTCATGTGTGAATCCATATCAACATAACTGGAACATGAATTCACTAATACCGTAAACAACTTTGTTCAAGTCTCACATCAAATACCACCATGAAAGATGGGTGGTCCTAACTAGGCACAACTCTTTCACCACATACTAAAGAATTTATTCTACTATCCTACGAGGGGTTATAAATCACCATGATACCTAGGTAGTCTTTATCTATGAACCTCATGATGTACACCTAGCACATGTTTATATTATAAAAGTACTACAGAGAAAAAATACTTCTAAATTTTAAGGGGAGAATTCAATAAAAACTTCAGAAGCAATTTAGCATATTAATCAATGTTATCAAGTATAAATATCTATACTCATGACGGTACCCCCACATTAACATGTAATTATATTGAATCTAAATTAATATAGGTATTATGACTAATATTCATTAATGTTATCCTAGTGACTACCTCTATTTAATTATCCATCTATATCCTCATTATATTGTGATCATAATTTCATATACTGGGAGCTAAATCAAGAAGAACATAGAACCCACAAACCATTCATATATTATTCTTTTGATATGGTATTCCATGAAACATGCCACTATATTTTCCCAATAAACAATCATGTTATTAGATTCATGTTGAATTGATACATCATTCTTTTTGCCAATATAGTATTCTCTACAAAAAATGTCAATCTCTATACATTATTACACAATTAATTTTAAATCCAAACCAAGTTTCTTGGATATAACGTCTCTAAACACTTTTCATAAGATGAACATTCTATGTTACCAATAATTAATAAGAAGACCAATGGGGTCCCTCCAAGCATGTGGTAAGCTGTGTGTGGCATATAACACATGTGACAAGTAGAACACACATTGGTTCCTAGTGCTGAGCACGCATAAAAAATATGATTGACCATAGCCTAACATACCTGATAATAGACCAACATATTCAAAAAATAATATAATTCCAAATGGAAATATGAATCTAAAACTAATATACATGTATAGACATATATGAAATGTTAGATTCTAATAAAAATATGAAAATTAGAATAGAAAAAATATAACTGGACTTAAATTGAAATAGAGTATAGCCTAATAAAAAATATGGTCTTATATTAGGATACCAACTCCTATAACCATCTATTGTCTCTCTATCTCTTAAATAATGACCAATACATAAAGTTCCTCTTAATAATTTATCAAAATTCAATGATCCAACATAATACATCAAATCTGGGGATAGATACTCTATAGGGTTTGTTATTAATATACCCAGCATGACCCAATAAAATGTCCAAACCTAAATAATAAAAAAATGCATTAAATATATATCACAAAGAGAATTGAAAAATATTTATTCACAATATATTATAAAAGAGAGACTCAATTTCTAGAGTTTATTTTAATTCTACCAGTCCTGCAAGGGATTCTATTAGAGGACATAATCTTCTTGTGTGAACTAACTCTCTAGGTCTAACTATACAGATGGAAATCATATGAGGGAAAAAGTTCATTTAGAATTTTTGTTATGAAGAACTAATGAAACATAGAGGGATTATATAAGATAGTAAATCTATTTTACTATAACATACATAATGACAATAGAAATTGATAGAATGATAGGGGATCATTCCCATGGCTTATTGGGGATACATAATACTATCTAGATTAACCCACTAGGGGGATCACATTCACTTTTTGTCAGATATGGGATACATTTCCGAACCAATGGAACAATGATATAACATAACATATAAAATAACTTTTTTTCTATGTAATGAGAATTCAATATGAGTTTTTATGCATGACACACCTAAATAAATATGTATATATATATCGAAAATCCAAAAAATTTGTTAATATATTCTGATTATATATTAGCATTATGAAAAACTAATTGTCTCTACATGATAGTATAATTCCTATAATGAATAAAACCTTAAAATATGAAAGCCTAATTTTAATATAAATAATTAAAAAGTAATAACATATGTTCAAAATAGATCATTCAAAAAATTAATTATCATTAAAATTCATGAAAAAATGTAGAAAATGATTGAAATACAACAATTAGATTAATTTTATAATATAGTCTTCTTGAATAGATTTAATATTTTCATTCAAAAAATATCAATCACCGTTAAAGAATCATACCATCATATAATTTCACAAACCACATAATCTTCTAGATATTATACACATTTTCATAATTCACCTCAATCACCATAAATACACAATAATATCATATATGAATAAGAAAATTAACTCAACCATTATTTTTAAAATTAAATCTCATTATATTATTTTTACCTTAGTCATATAATTATCCTCAAATAATTACATTGCTCTTATTCAAAAATAGAATTAAGTAAAAAGTCATCAAATTGAATTCTAATCACAATTTATATCTATAAGATTCAAAATATCTTCCAAAAATTAAATATATTACTCATCAATTATATCATTTAACTACAAATAAAATTTCATTCCAATCAAATTTTCACATATGATTGTGGTTGGTGATGTACCCTTATTACCCTTAGGTTGCGGGTTCAATCCCTAATGCCTTAGATGTGATGGGTGTCTACGCAAATTGTGGTTTCCGATTTACATAAAACTATAATCCTCATAAAAGACTTATATATGTGATTATATCTTTAAAATAATTGTTATATTCATCATTTCTGATATATATTAACTTCAATGGTTACCTAATACTTTTAATTTTTCATAAAAATACATAATATGCCATAACTGCTTCAAAATTAATACCTCTAAAAAACATTACACCATAAAATTTAATAACATAAATCCTCCTAATGGGAATATAATATATTCATCATATGATCATCATTAAAATTATAAAATGGAAGTGATATACCAAACACTTAATAAAAAACAAAAAGAAAACTTGTTAATCTCCAATGTTTTCTCTTCCCTCCACTGATACTAGTTGTACAAATCTGAACCTATGCATAACATATTTTAGTTTATTTATATTATAAGTATTAATTTTAGAGGACCATATAACATTTCAATATATTTTATTACCTAATAATTTCAAACTCTTACATTGTACATCCATTCGTCCAACATTGATACTTTTTATATTTGATAAAAGGGAAAATCCCGAAAAGATCAATGGGGCCTAAAATGATTATGAAAAAAATTCATATCACATGGAAAGGATAATTAATTCATAGGGAAGGGATAAAAGAGAAATTAAAATGGAACATGAGTTGTCTGAGATTTCCCAGGAGGCCAATAAGTCAGCCACATTATATCCCTCCCACCAAAAAATATTTACATATAAAACCAATTAAACATTCATGATAAATCATTAAAATTTTAATCTTATCCTCATCCTTGTCTCCAATAAAATATAAATGTTTGTTAAAATCATTTTTAAATTTGGGAAGAGCACAAAAATCTCAATAAGTGGCATAAAATAAAGAAATATGCTAGGGCACTTAATCATGTAAAATACCATTATATACATATATTTATCAAATTATTCATAGAGATTTTGGAAATAATTGCCATTATGAAAGGATTTTTTTTATAAAATAATTTTTTTAAAACTTATAGAAATTATTGAATGAACATATTGTAAAATTAGGGAATAATTGGAATTTCATCTAAAATTACTCATCAAAAAATTACATAGTTCTATAACAAACATTACCTTAGACTAACCATAACACTTAATAATTATTAACAATCACAGTTAATCATGTAATAACCACTTTAGAATGTTACTATTATATATAAGTGTAATCTCAATTAGATAACACCATCACACATATGGAATAACAATATGATAGACTTCGATACACAATGCATTGGATGTGTTAATTTTACCACTGATCCTTATTTTATTACAGAGCTACCCACGAATATTTAATAAAATAATCACTTGTCCTTGGATTATAATAGAACCACATGTTATCAAACCAATTCCCAAGAAACATTATATAGTCCTAAATCATGAATTCAAGCATCAAAAAACATTATTAATAAATATAAACATTTCATTTTGAAAAATATTATTTTTATAAAACATCACATATAATATAAAAAAATATCCATGAAAATGAAACATGAAAATATGTAGAGGAAGATTAAATTTAAATAGTAGACATGATGGAGGTAAAATCTTCTTATTCCCTTTAAAATAATAAACATTCCTTATATATTTTTGTAAGAAAAGTAATAATGTACCTCTTATAGTAAACAAAAAAGTTACTCTTTTAAAAAAAATTGTAAAAACATAAACATGGATTAAAATTTCGTCCCAAATGTCATATAATAATAATAAAAACATTTCTAAAATATTATTTTAAATATACTTATGAAATAAAAAAAGTGTTTTAAAATATAAATTAAAAGATATATTTTAAAATAAATTCATTTACATTGAGACACATTTGTCACATAATTATATTCATGAAAAATAAAATTAAGTACATTATTTACATGAATAAGAAAATTTTTTAGGTCCAATATACCATTTATGTCTATTATTTTTTTATTATTACAATAACTTAATTAATTAAGTTCAATTTCATATAATTGATTGGTAATTAGTTTATGAGTCCAAAATAAATTTAGTTTATGGAATTATTGTCTATTTAGTAGTTATTCCATAATCTATTAATTAATATTAATGGCATAATTATAATTTTTATATATCATCTATATTTTTGAATACAATAATTATAAATATATTCTAAAAATGAACTTAGTATGGATCGTAGAGACTGTGGGTTGTATGTACACATGAGAAACATTTCTTATTTTCTACGATCATTATATATTGAAGTTATGAATCATTTTATAATTAATTAATGATAATAATACGTCTTAATTAATATTAATTATTTAATTATATATATATGTCATCCTTATGATATGGTGCTGAAAAATGATTTGTATCACTTCGTAGAGGTGGTGGTCCACACATACGAATAAATGACTTTATAATTTATTAGTGAATGAGATAGGTAAGAAAGTAAATGCTATAAAATCTTTTTATATTTATAATGATTTAATGAATATTATATATAAATACTAAAAAATAATTTTATTATATCTGTTGGGTATAATTATGGAAAACGAAACACGTTTTGTTGGTTAGATGGCAGTCCTCCATACACTTGAATGATAACTTTTTTTCCCATTTGATGGAAGTGGAGATTGATATATTTAAATACACTAACATAATAAAATTTAAGGTTATGGAGGATACTAGATAATTTTTTTAATTTTTTTTACGAATTCTTGATGTATATGGAAGAAGCAGAAAAATAAAACATGTACACAAAAACCCTTCATCTTCTTTGATTAACCTCCTTTAATTATCTTAATATGACCTATAAGATAGTTATTATGAAAAATATTTCTTCCAGAATGTGTAGGTGGTTATATTAAGTAATATGTAAAGGTCATAGATGAAAACAATAGTATTTATGTGTGATGAAATGAGAATAAGAGGTGTACTTTTATATGAGAGGGGAGGGGCACATACATAATTTAGTAAAATTATAGGTAATTGAATGTTAATTTTAAATTAGAAACGTCTTAAAATAGATTTATTTCATATATGATATATTTATAGGATTATATCACATAATATAATAAAATAAACATAATATGTATATATTTATACCCTTTTCTATTGGTTTTATGCCCCTATTTAACCCCATTAACACATAAAGTGACAAAATGATTTTTTACTCATTTAGGTTCAATATAGATATTATAAAATGAAATAAACACATAAATCGGCCATGTATGATTTTCTAAATATAATCAATGTAAATTTTATTTATTTATGTTTTTTTATTTCCATTTTATTTTATAAAATATTTTTTACTATAAAATATACAAAATATTAATTTTATGGAAAATTCAAGCACACTTTACTGTTTGAACATGTAATTAATAAATAAGTCTTGATGTGTAGACTATACATCGGGGTGATATAGAATTCCTTTCTAGTATGTTTCTATGGTGATTTTATGTCTACTTTTTCTGTAACCTTATGAACCTAAGATATATATATATATATATATATATAATATTGTAACATGGTAGACATTTCATTAAATAAAATACAACAAAGATCATAATCTCATAAATGTGTTCCCTATAGGTCATAAATTAGACCCTTGTAATATTATTAAGGATATATACTAATAAAAAATTACTTAGTTATGTTTTTCAGTCATCTATTGATTTTTATTATTTCATTTTTATAATAAATTCTCTGATTCACCATTTACTATGGTAACCACAATTAATATTTATTGTATTTATATTGTAAAAAGTCAAATGGATCTATTTAATAATTTTTTTACATCCATATTAACAATATGGAATTAATTTCATAAAATTAATAATGAAAAGGTAGTATAAGTTATATTAAAATTAATATTTTAAAACCCAATGAGAAATACTATACGCAATAAATGCATTTTTATGCCCAACAATTTAGATATACAAAATATCGTATAAGGAAGAATAAAATGTAATTATTTTTATTATGTCTATATAATGTGTACTTGTGTTACCTTTTAATAAAATTTAAATCATAAAGGGAATATTTAATATGATGAAAGCTATATTTTTTAAAAATGTGTATTTCTTCACCAATCATTAAAAAATAAATCTTTTAAATAAATTGGCATACATTTTAAAAATATATATTATTGATATAAAAAATTAAAAAATAAATTCATTTTGATGAATAAATTTTCTAAAACATCCATCAATTAATAATAATATTAGGTTTTAATAATTATGAAGACCCATTTGTATAGAAAATTTATTCTGAAAATAAAATTTCATTTCTAAAAAATTTGATTGATTATATGAAAATAAAAAATTTATTAATTTGAAATAAGTATGAACATTGTATATTTAAATAATAAGTTAATATTGTTCATTCTTGCCTATTAATTGATTGGTTTTAATGGTCACATTTAAATAATAATATTTTTTTGTTCTTTTATGCTTGTTTTTTCATATCTTGTACTATATAGAACAAAATGTTTATTTATAAAATATCTGTATGTTACATCCAGATATTAATCATCTATATATAGGTTAAATGAACCTTTATTAACACCAATAACACTAAATCATAGATCATAAGAATTTTTCCACTAACTTGGACAAGTATAATGGTGACATGTGGGGTCTCCCATACATGGACTCGAATAATACGACACCTAATGAGGAATTTTAACTATTGTTAGATGAAAACATCACTATTGATATATGATCCTATACATCAGTGGAAAAAACCATCATGTAAACCCAATAAATGTTCTCGAGAACTAGAATTCTATTCTTTTCATGACCATGTGCCTATATTTGAAACGCTATGCTTAGTTTCAATTTAGTCACTAAGCCTCCCAAAACCATCTTTATAATTATGACATGAGGTGAGCCTCATACATTAAAGTTATCATTTATGAAACTCCAAAAATCTATGAAACCTACTACAAGAATATTTATCTCAAAACTCTTCCCTATGATCAAATCCTAGTGAAAATGAATTGGGACACCTTTTTTATTCTGTTGATGATCACTTAGATATTATTGTGTCCTTATTCTAATAGTGGATTTCACATAACGAAATATATAGATGATTCATCTCACTTTTACTACCATTCCAAATTTTTGTTCTCCATCTCCCATTATGTGAATCACAATGGGATAATCCTAAAGACACACTACTACATCCTAAAAAACCAAAACTTTTTTCCAAAGAATTATGTCACTTCCTTAACTATCTTATATGTACTTATAAGTTGTGAGGAATGAAACCACCTCAAAATATTTTCCCAAATAATTCTTGGTTTCTATATCCATATCTAAATAAGAATAAAATTCTCCTAAAATTTTGAAATTCTTATAGGAGCATGTTTGAGGTTATCTTTTCATTCAAGATCTCACAATTGATACCCTTAAGTTTTATCTCCTTGACATGTTGATGATGCATAGTGGAAAAAACGCTCAACTAGAGGTACACTAGACAATCCTCATATAAATATTATTATACTAGTGAAGTAATATTCTCAATGATGATACCTCCAAAAAGAGAACAAATTTTTTTTATGCATCATCTACTATAATAACTATTTTGGGTGGCTCTCAATCGAGACCTGATTCTAGAATTGTTGGGATACTATAAATCCATCTTTGGAGATGGCATATACCAAAAAATGTACTTCATGAAACTATATCAAAAAATTTAAGTGTTTAACCAAACGTTTTACCTCTTAGATAATGACTATAACTATCCTAATGTTTCTCACATGCTCTACCTAGGACATTGTTTACACAATGATGTCATCAACAAATTATACAACAAATCTGTATATACTAGGTTGATTGATCTAGTTCATATGACCTATAAAAAATATCAGAGTATCCAACACAACAAAATATATCACCTTGAACTCAATGTAACATTAGATTCATTTTCAAACCACATTCATTATTTCCATGTCATAATTGAGTAGATGGTTAGAGCACATCATTAATCCAATCATCGAGAACAAATTCTCTCATAACCACTATTTATTGACGTTATTTATTCTCAATGGTGGATAATCCTTACTAAACATCACCTCATTCATTATATGTTAATAAATAACTACAAAAAATATATTATCTGCCCTATTCCCAAACAACACTAGGGTTTCCAAAGGGAATGTAGTGGGTTTGATGATTACCTTACTCTATAGATCCTACAACTTCACCATCATCTCTCATACCATAATGAGGGAATATAATATGATGGAATAGATATCGATTCATCCCATGGAATATTTACATGATTAATTTCATCATTCAATGGGGGGTAGTAATGGAAAATATTTAGGTAGGATATCCCCACACACCTCCCCCATCATTGTTAATATAAAGCACATAAAATAAGTTGCATCATAGATTTTACAACCAAATAGATAAGAAATAGGATGTATCCTCACAATTAAAAGATCAAATATCTATTTATGGGATTCATTCTCATTAAAGAATAAAATTTTCATCCCACCAACTTAGATACATTATAACCATCACTAATATCTATAATTAACGGAACAAATTATTGTTAACCTTTCTATACTGATGAATAAAACATATGGCCCCATTTTAGTTACAATATAATCACATGTAAGGATAAATCATCTTAGTGTCGAGACACATTATCGGTATAAGCCTTTAACCACCAAATGTTCTCTATAGGATCCTCCAATATAAAGGTTTGAGGAAAAATTCCCCACTAAATCGATATGCTTCAAAATTGGAAAGTGACCCACATAATGTGTGGTTTGACTATGTATTAAAACCACAGATGGAGTAGATAAGACAGAATCTGTAACAATAAACAGTCACAGAGCCTCATGGTAACATGCCACAACTTCCTAAAGATTTCCATCATTATCCCATTATGTTATCCAAAACTATTTCCAAATAATACACCATATCACATTAAAAACTATCTCAAACAACCAAATAAAAGGAACTCTTAATCAAAACATAAATAATAACCTATTTGGGTATTACTATCCCATCCGAATAAAAGTAAATCACATTACACGAGAATGAATCATTGTGGTGTCAATTAACCTCGCCTTTTCATGTGTGAAGCCAGCTCAACATAACTGGAACATGACTTCACTAATACCGTACACCTCCTTGGTCAATTCACACATCTAATACTGCCATCAAAGATGGGTGGTCCTATCTAGGCACAACTCTTTCACCACATACTGAAGAATTTATTCTACTACCCGAAGAGGGGGTATAAATCACCATCATACCTAGGTAGTCTTTATATATGAACCTCATGATGTACACCCATCACATCTTCATATTATACCAGTACTACATGGAAAAAATATATCTCAATTAGAAAGGGAGAATCCAGTAAAAACTTCAAAAGAAATTTTGAATATTCATCAATGGTATGAGGTATAAATATCTATCCTCATGAAGATACCCCACTTTAACATGTCATTATATTGAATACAAATTAATATAGGGATTATGACCAATATTCATCAGTGGTATCCTAGTGACTACCTCCATTTAAATATCCATCAATATCCTCATTGTATTGGGATCATAATTACATATATTGGGAGCTAAATCAAGAAGAACATAGAACACACAACCCATTCATATATTATTCTTTTGCTATGGTATTCCATGAAATGGGCCACTAGATTTTCCCAGTAGAGAATCATGTTATTATATTCATGTTTAATTGATAGACCATTAATTGTACCATTATAGTATTCTCTACAAAAAATGTTGAACTCTATAAATTATTACACTATTACCCTTGAAGCCAAAACAAACTTCTCAGATATAATGTCTCTAAAAACTTTTCATAAGATGAACATTCTATGTTACCACTAATTCATAAGAAGACCCATGGGGTCCCTCCAAGCATGTGCTATGTTGTGTGTGGCACACAACACATGTGACAAGTAGGACACACATTGGTGACTAGTGCTGAGTACGCTTAAAAAAATATGATTGACCATAGCCTATCGTACCTGATAATAGACCAACATATACATAAAATAATATAATTCTGATGAGAAATATCAATATAATACCAATATACATGTATATACATATATGACACGTTAGAGTCTGATAAAAGTATGAAAATTAGAATGGAAAAAATATAACTGGACTTATATTGAAATAGAGTCTAGCCTACTAAAAAATATGGACTTATATCAGGATACCAACCACTATAACCGTCTTTTATCTCTCTCTCTCTCTCTCTTAAATAATGTCCACCCACTAAGGTCCCTCTTAATAATTTATCAAAATTCATAGATCCAACATAATACATCAAATTTGTTGATAGATACTCTATAGGGTTGGGTATTAATATACCCAGCATGACCCAATAAAATGTCCAAACATAAATAATCAAAAAATGAATTAAATATAGATCAGATAGAGAATTGAAAAATATTTAATACCAGTATATTATAAAAGGGAGAATCCTTGTCTCAAGGTGATTTAAATTCTACCGGACCTGCAAGGGAATATATTAGAGGAGGTAATCTTCTTCAGTGAACCAACTCTCTGGGTCTCACTATACAGATGGAAATCATATGAGGGAAAAAGTTCATTTGGAATTTTCTTGATGAAGAACGAATGAAACATAGAGGGATAATATAAGATAGTAATTCTATTGTACTATAACATAAAAATTGAAAATATACAATGATAGAATGATTGGGGATCATTCCCATGGCCTATTAGGGATACAAAATACTATCTAGATTAACCCAATAGGGGAATCAAATTCCCTTTTTGTTAGACATGGGAAGCATTACCGAGCCAATGGAATAATGATATAATATCACATCTAAAGTCACACAGAGGGAAACATGACTCAATATAAAACAACACTATAGATAGTATTTATTATCCTTTTATTATGATGAGATACATCATCATACCCTATTAGGTCTGGAAAAAGTGGTTTCACCCACAATAGTATAGTCCATGTGAACTAACACATGCTCATATAAACACTATTTATATGGGAAAATGGCTCTATCCAACCCTAGAAAATGTACACAACATGTCATATGGGGGGAACTATGTGTGTTATAGAGAAATAAAATTAAGATATACTTCCATATAATTAAAACATGCCTTCATTATGATACATGTCATATTGACAAAACACATGATATGTAGAGGTCTTTATGAAACTCATCAAGATTTTTCCTACCATTCACATGTTCATTATGAAGTGAATAATTAGTACTATACAAATGAAAAATTATGTAGAAGAATATCCTAATATTAGCATGTTTTTTAATCCAAAGCCTTTTTAAATTCTAATGTACATTAGGTCCTTCCAGTGATAAATAGTTTGTAGATCCACTTGGCCTTTGAGGTATGTATTCCCTATAACTAAAAAGTTCGTTGGAAGGGTCTCACATGGTTTCTGGAATAGGAACGTAGTTTTTGATATTTTAATTAAAGAACAAAACCTAGTTGAAATACATAGTGGCCAATAGTATGAGTGTTCTTCCAAACTAAAAAGAGTGAAAATTAAAATTTAATTGAAATTACAAAATATTCATGCTTATTCACCTAAAAGTATTTTGTTACCTTATATTATAATTGTAATAATTGTCATAAATCCCAATGAATGGATTACCACAATCAATTTATAAGTTAATGATGTATTATATCAATTCCTCACCAGTAAAAATAGTTCACATCAGCATGTAAAAGAACCACATAGTACTGCTTGCAGAACTACACTAACCCAACTATTTTTTAATCAAAATCTTCTTGGAGTCCATATTCAGACCACCCATTACTATATAATAAACAAAAATTTCCATATAGATATATCACTTATATGGGTCTTGCTAATTCAATAATACTTAAATCATAAATGGATTTCCATCATCTTCTTCATTCCTCTATCATGTCTTTAAAACCCAATACAAAACTGGTTGCCACATTTTGTTGTTCCAAATAAAGAAGTTACATTTCTTCATGTAATGTGTCATTAAATGATAATCACAACAAAAAATAATTATGGAACATTTAAAAATGGATAGAGATGACAAAAAAATCTATTGGGCTTCGATCAAAAATTGTGTTCAGTTTGCCACCATAATAGAAATCATTATAATTGGGTGGTTTATCAATGGAATATAATTTAACAATTATCAAATATCAAATCCATATATATATAAATATAAATAAACAATTAATACAATCTCTATTTTTCTATTCATTAATTTATATGAGAATTTTTTTTGTTAAACTCAAACTATAAATTATGATTATTAAAAATAAAATAAAATAACATAGAACATGATGGATTGATTTTTAATGAATAATGATTCCTCATAATTATAGTGGGAGAGATCGAAGAACTCAATAAATGTAGAATGGATTCATGGTAATTTTATTCTCAATACATGACCCCATGATCATCTTCCAATGAACTCACCACCAGAGTTCTCTCCACCCTCTCAGTTATATAGTGTTTTTCAACTAACGCTAGTGAAATCTCCCATGATGAGTTTCTGATGAATGTTCTATTATGGTTTGTAAATTAAAATATAATTTAATTAAAAAAAATATTTAATTAATATAATTCTTCAATGAAAAAAATTTATCAATACATCACACACTAACAAGATTTACTTCTCACTGATGGAAAAACTCAAGCTATAGAATTAATGGTGGTATTAGTTTTACCATATAATACACGATTCAACAATTATTACGTAGTATGTTGAAATGTTTTCATAAACTAAATATTGTATGTTGAATATTTTTTATATGTCAACAATGAGGCTCCACAATCCATATAATCCTACACCAACACTATTCCATACTCCAAAAAACTTATTTAAAACATTCTAAAGATTGAAACTAAAATTTTGGATACATTACAAACCTGCATGAATAAATTTTGGATTTTGGATAAATATATGGTATATAATACAATAGGGGTAATAATTTTAAAATGGATAGTTTAGTATGATCTCAATCATCACATTGATTCATAATGAGTACTCTAAATAGTGCACACATAACTAGATGATATAGAGGGGTATGATATGGTTGATCACTATAACCTTATGAACTAGTTTGAATGATTTATATCATAATTACATCAATTTAATATTTTATGAATTATAAGAATACAAAAATAAATTCTTCTATTATTTAATAATTAGATTTATAAGATAGAAAAAATATGAAATATTATCATTTGTGTATACAATGATGTTATCAAGGAAAACATCTTGGGATTTAACATTCATATTCATATAATCAATTTCAACTGTTATATTACATAATATTGTATTCATTTCTTTTATATTTGGAATGAAATTAGATATTGAACATGAATTTTTGGACTGTATGTCAGTATTTATAGTCATATTTTGAATATGCAGTTCTAATACATAGTAAAATACTAATATGATGAAAATATTTGTATCCAATCCATTCATATGTTATAAATGTTCATTTAACCATAGTTATTATATCTTTTTGCATTTTTATTTTTGGTTACATATAGATATTTCTACATTTAAATTATTAATAAAATTTTGAGGATTTTGTTTCAGCATAGGGGGAGATTGTAAAACCCTATTATTTTAGAATATTCTTTCTAAAAATTATAATTAAGTTCAATACATTATTTAACCTCAAATAATGAAATAAAATGATCTGAAATACCAATTGTGAATAATATAAAAAAATATATGAATAAAAAATCCTCTAGTATATAAAATTGTTGTAATAAATTTTAAATACATACAAAATATTATTAAGATCACATAATGTTTTTAATTTAATTATTTAAAAAAAATAATGATTTACATTATACATTATGTTTTCATTTAAAACATATATATATATATATATATTATAAATTTATTTAATATTGCAATTTGAAATTTGATTAAAATGTTTTTTTAAATTTTTTTAAAATTATTATTTTTTATGTGAATATAGAAAATGATATATTTAATATTACTATAATTTTTTTGTATTCATGAAATTATAATTACATAAAAAATATAATAATTTATAATTAAACGTATATATTTATCGAAGATATGGACTCATTAATTTTTTTAAAAAAATTTATAAAACCTATTTTAACATTTTGGCAACTCAAGTAATATTTTACTCTTAACATTCCTATTATCATCTTCTATAAAAACATCATTATCCTCAATTAAAAAAAATAAATAAAAAATTTATGTAATATAGTTCACTATCTTCTTTATATTTTTCATGTATTTGAATTCGTATTTAAGAGTAAAATTATGATTAATAGCAGTATTGTTAATTACTTTGAAAATGGTTAAAGGTTAATTTCTAATGATTTTTTCTGTTAATGCTCTTTAATTTATATCTAAAAAACTAAATGGAGGTAATGTATATAATCAATATGATATGATGTTTAACTATAAGATAAGTAATGTTATCCCTGATTTTATTTTTTTTAAATGTCAAAAAATATTAAGAATAATTATTAGTGGAAACAATTATTTTTGAAAAAATAATTTCTTATATATTAAATGATTTAATTTAAAAATTAATTTCATATTTTTTTTAGAAAGTTAAGATCATTATATGGGAATTATATATAGGTCTAACATGTATAATTTCTTTATAATGGCATATCAAATATTTTATAACAAAACATAATATTTTTAAAAAATCTAGTTAACAAAGTAAAAATACAAAATTATAAAATGTTAAAATCAAGTGGTAAATGTTTGAAACATGTTCCAAACATGTCTCAAAATGAGTGTTCGAGGATTTATAATCCTTATATCACCCCAAAATCTAAAAAGTATAAATTATATAACTATTTATCCATGAATAATATCATTTTATTATTTTAATGTAATGGGTTTTCACCAAAGTGATATTTCATTACTTATAAATATTGATCAATAACACTAATTATATTTTACATATACCCCTCACATATTTGTTGAACCCTTCCAAATATTTCCCCACTAAGTATCCCTCTAATGGATAAAAAAATTATATAACACCCCAGAAATTCCGAAAGAGTAAATTTTATCTAATAGAATATAAATATTCAAGAATATATGATATACTTAATGTTCTAAATAAATTTAACATATTTTTAAGCTATCAATGCACATGATAATGAGTTATATTTCATCAAATACAACCAATATTCTCTTCAATATCTTTCACTGCACACAAGATCGAGTTTTACATAACAATAATGTATTATTAAAATATAATCATATAATATAATAAGATATTTCATATCCTTTAAATTTATAGTTATGAATATGTTCAACTAAATTATTGAAAACTATTTTTGAATCCAATGGTTTACAATGAAATAGAAATTAATTTGAAATCCAATAAAATATAAATAAAATATTATTATGATCACTTCTGTATTCTATCCAAATAAATTATATTCATTACTATTATTGAATGAAATTAATGAATTATATAAGTTATATATTCATTGAAACATTTTTATACTCATTACAATTTATTAGATAAGTATAAGATAAGAAAAAATCGATTTTTATGGTAAAAAATTATATTCTTCTATAAAGGAAATTTTACCACCATTAAATGAAGAACATATTTTAAATCAATTTTTTAAATAATTTATAAATTTAATATAAAAAAATAAAATATAGTTTTTAAAAATTAACATAAATAATAGATTTGGTTGAATTTTTGGAATTTTTCTATGATGAGTTATTTGTGGAAAAATATAAATAAATTTAGACTATAAATTAATGCCTTCTTTTTCATCTAATTAATTTATATGAATATATTATATTGAAAATTTTTTATAGTAAAATTAAATAAATTATACACAATTAATACATTTTATATCATTGGAATCAATTTCATATTAAAATTGGATATAAAAACATTTCTGTATTTTGATAATTTTTACATTGAAACCCTCCTTTTTTGTCCTGTCAATGGTACAAATTTTAAATTTCTCTGTGGCCCTTATATGATATGAATTTGGAAAAATAGATTCTATATTTTGAATCATAATAATTTATAATGTCTTATATTTTGGCCATATATTTTGTCCAAAAATATTAGTGAAAATAATTTAAATTAATTAAAGCAATTAGGAGAAAAAGTAGATTAATAGGGGACTAATTTTTAAAATGAATTGAAAAATAACCTTGAATCTTTAAAAAAGGTATTTAATAGAAATATTTCTATAACATATTACCCTGTATAGAATTGTTTTATTTATTGAATCTTCTCGACAGTGAATCGATGTTTGTGTAATTTCCTCTTTAAAAATTATATAATAATGCCACTCATCCACAACTACAAATAAAAACTCACACTACCACATAACCACACTAATCAATCCATTTACCTCAAATAATCCCTTTAAAAATACGATTACAACTTCTTTATAACCCCCCTAGAGTCATATCCATTTGAATAAATCTTTCGAAGGATTTATTTCGGTGTAAACCAAAAGAAGTTATCCAAATAATAAGCAACCATATACAATGATCGCTTTTGATTCATTTACCTCTCCACCCCTTCAGTTATTTGTTTTCATGATAATATAATTAACTCAGAATTTTAAATATATTCTGATACTTTTATGCTAATATTTTTACATACACATTCACACACATCCATCAAATGAGATATACAATCATCGTTCATGTGTACAGCGAACTACCTCCTCATGAATTGATATCATTCTTTCTTCCATAAAAACCATTCATGTTTGGAAGAAATATGGATTTATAGTTCATATATTGTATATATATATATATATATATATATATATTATTTTTTATGTCTTTATTTTCAAATTATTTTTTATAACACACACCTTTATGCTTTGAATTTGTTTTGAATCTAATGACTTTATTTGTGTATGCCTGGACTACTGCCACCTCAATGTGATGTGTTTCTTTCATCCTATACATGGATTGTATTAAAGAAAATTAAAATTAAAATTTATGAAATATTTTACATTAATATTATAATGATATTAATATATATATATATATATAATTTACTATTCATTATTTAAATATAAAAAATAAAAGGAAGTAGTGTTCATGTGTATGTATGACCTACTGCCTACAAGAATATTTCATTTTATTTTGTATCTACAAATATAATGAACTATTAAAAATACATTTATAATACCAATATATGATATTTAAATGGTTTTTTAAATAATGTTGATGATTAATATATAGTTTAACTAATATGAAAAAAATTACAAGCCAAAAAAAATTAAACCAAACAAGGCAATGAACACCAAAAATAGTGAAAATAATGAATGATTATTAACAATTATTTAATAAGATATAATATGAAGAACATATATTATATTATAAATATGAATATGGTTTATTTATATAGTACAAAAATTATTAAATCTAATATACTTATTGTTATTGGACGTTCACCTGAATGAAACGTAGGTTAACAGACCTCATCTCAATTTCCATTCATTGAGGGAGACATTATTGTTCTTCATATAATGTATTATATATTGTGTAAATATTAAGAATTCTGTTTTACTATAATGATTAATTAAGTATTTAATTTATTTTAATTTTTAATTTGATTTATTTCTTCTAATGGGATTTACACTTATAATTACTAATTGTAAAAGAAATACCATAACTCAATTCCTTTTCATTTGGTTACAAGACATCCTCAATGCCTTTAATATTCTATGATTATTTGTATAAGGAATTTTAAAATAAATTTATTTATTTCTGTATATTATATGTTAATTTAAATTTGTTAATCATAATATTTTCATTGATTAATTATCACGTCCATGTTATGATCATGTTAATAGTTTATCCCAAAAATAACATTCTAATCAAGATTTCCACTTCTTAAATTTACATTAAGGTAATTTATTTTATTATTGTTCAATAAAAACTATCATTTTCATATCCTCTTGTTATTCACGAAATTTATCATGTAATGGTTCCATTTATCAACTATTTAGTATTCAAAATATTTTACACGTTTTTCGGAAAACCCGAATTCATTTCACCCTTCGGCCAGAGAACCGATTTTCTTCTAAAAATATTATTTTAAAAAATGGTTTTAAAAACTGATTTATCCCTTCCAAAATAATTTACAAAAAATAATTACCCTTGTTGTCTATTATGATGTTTTTCAATGGATTCATCTTGTCTCATTCTAATAAAAGACACATTTAAAAACCTTTTACCTTAAAAGGGGAATATTATTTCTTAACATTAATATCATTGATATAATGAATAACCAGAATTGATTTTGTGATTAATTTTCAATTTTTTTTTTAATGATAATTTTTTTTCTATCTGCTTTTCAATGAAAAGTATTATAAAAAAATAAAAATGAAAATGATATTTTCCTCATTAATGTTTTCAAAAGATACTATTAAATATTTCTATTCACAAATGAAAAAGCATTTATTTTACTCATCATGGGATATATAATATTGATACAATCAATATTATTCTTCTAAATGTCTTATTATTATTTTGATTAAGGTTAGTATTTAAATTCACTTCCCTGATTCCTTTTTTAGTCTCCATGAAATATTATTTTTCTACTTATCATTGAAAATTAAATATACTATAAATATAAATATAATTTATCATTGATATGATTTTTTCCTAAACCATATTCCATTTTTACAAATGTTTTTTTACATTGAATGTTTTTTAATATCAGCAAAAATATTGATAAATCAACATGTTTAACTCAATAAAGATTTTTTATTAGGTGTATTGTTCATGAATTAAATATATTATCTGATATGTGGGAAAAATTATATATATGTTTTCCATTGGTGAGGAATTGTTATAAATAAACCCTCAATTCTTGGATAGTATCATGGGATGAAATCATTTTGCTAGACAAATCTAATTAATTTTTAACCAGTATTTGTAACTAATCTTTTTAGAGTTCCTAACAGTAACGATACCATATAAATAGGAAAAATGGCTTCCTATAATTAATTAATTCTATAATTTTTATTTAGTTAATATTATCCATGATATTTTCAGTATTATAATTTCTACGAATTCATTTCATTTTCGGTTAATTGTTTAAATGTAATGTTTTTCATTTATTTAATATTACATATCGATTATTCCTTATCAAGTAATTTAAATGGATTTTTTCCCAATGATTTAACTTTCCATAGTTTTTTCACACCTCCTTCTATATTTATTGACTATCTGGAATGTGTCTTTAGTTATTTATCATGGAATATTTATTATTCTCATCTATTAATTATTTTTTATTTGTACATAACCCTTAATAAGCATTTCATCTCACCATTATTTTGTTTCCTTTCCTAAAGAATCCAAGAAGTGTACTAAGAAAGATATGAAAGTATATTGTATTTGGAAATGTTGTCATCATATATAACATAATATGTTGTAATTATTGTATTAATTTTTAATGAAAGACTCATGTATGTATATAGTTTACCATGTATAGGATTATATTTCATTATAATCATGATAATATAATTGTAATAGACATTGTCTTAGAGCTTTCTAGGATCATGATTCTATAGTTGGTATCGGTGTAATTTTAGTATAAATCAAAGATAATGGGTTTTTAAAACATATATTTGATAATTTAACCCTATGATATAAATTAGGGATATGTATAGAATAATATCCTAAAATTTTGTTCAGATAGAGATAATGTTGTTTTCCTGGAAATACATCCTTGTCTGGATACATTAAGTTGAAGTTTTTCTCTAGTTGACATATCAAGTGGTAAAAAATTAAGGAAGGTGACTCATTAAAGACATTGACAGTAACCTACTACAAAAGAACGGGCCTAACTGGGAACCTATTTTGACACTCCTGAGTTATAATCATAGAAAAAATCTAATTTTATTTAAAATCAATTCTGGAGCATTTGAATATAAAATGAAAATAAATATCATTGGATAAACATAAGGACTTATGATTTAACATAAGGTTTCATTATTTAGATATCCTATTAATTATTTTATGTTTTTCATAGTTTGATTATTTTTACCCACATATTGATTTTTGGTTTCAATTCATATATTGGACCCGAAATAGTCATGTTAATATTGAACATGACGGAAAGGTGGTGACAATGAGAAACCAAATGGGATGTTGATAGGAGTTATAGATATGGTGTTTGTGCCTAATAATTTTAAAAGGATATGGTTAACAACATATACTTTAACTAACTAATGGAATCAAAAAAAAGGAAGGATGTAGTTTTCTAGGAGCTCGAGTGGTGGATATTGTGGATGAAAAGGGTTCGAATTTCCTCAGGTAATAAATGTGTTTGGAGACACCAGATAATTTTTTTCAATGGAATTTGAAAATTATTTAATTTGTTGGAAATAAGGACATAATTCAATGAATTTCTGAGGATAAATAACGTGTATGATGGTAGGAAATAAAACTCATCATTAGGATCCATTTATATTTTTTTCTTAATTATAGGTAAATTGGGTATTACCCATGGAAATTCATTATTATAAAGGAAAAACTCTAGATAGAGGAATAATCTATGTTGAAATAAGTACATGATGAATTTATGTATTTTGGTTGAATGAAAAATTTTAGTTAAAATGGTATTTAATGATTTAATTTCAATGATATCAATCATATTTTGGAAATCATATTAAATTTGGTTTAGATTATGGAAAAAATATATATCGGGAGAATCGAATTCAAATTTTGAAAGAAGGTTGGTCATG
The DNA here is from genome assembly GCA_963277665.1 of Viscum album. Lineage (NCBI taxonomy): Eukaryota > Viridiplantae > Streptophyta > Magnoliopsida > Santalales > Viscaceae > Viscum > Viscum album. The sequence continues at coordinate 578,456,310 of OY728129.1, read as the reverse complement.
AAGCCAAGACTAAAGGATGATCTAGTATTTTCACCTATCAATGGCCAACTTGATATCCTTATTAATATGTAATTTTTTTAGATAAAAAATTTGACAAATAAATAATAATGATGAAACAATAATGTAATTTCTATTTTTATAGATTATTTTATTAACCATATTAGTTATGTAAAATTATTATAGGCATATTTAATGACTTCTTTAATTAATCATATGATATAAAAAAAGTATCAAATTGTTCTTAAGAGCAGGTGTTCATTCTATAATATTAATTTCATAGAGTAAGGGAGGAATTATAATTTGATTGAAACACTACCAAAATATGAAATTGTTCATATAAAATTATTAAATATCAAGTAAGTATATTTACCTATATTATTGTTTAATAAAAAACTCCTCAATATTTGGAAATTAATGTTAGGATAAAAATGTAATCCATAAATATCCATTTTTTTTGAATGTTTGGTCTTTTAAATCATCACAGATTTATTGATTTGAGGCCCTCGACATTCCATTTATCATTTTCTTATTTGTGAAATTTTACCTTAACCACTCCATATACATATTTATACACCTCCCCAAAGTCCATATTTTCTCATGCCATAATTATTCAACAATGTATAAACCATGCTATTTATTAATATATATAACCTATATAAACATAATTCTATATTATTAGGTGGTTATTATATAATATATTTAACGATGTGGTTTTCCAACAAGGAAATTTCAACTATTGATCCTTTTTTTTATAGAGATCAGTATTAAAATTGTGAGGATGAAATTTATTTATGGTTAGAAGAATGTAACACGAAAATTGATATAAAATAAAAACTTTTACTAGATATTATATAACCTATCAATAATTATTATTATATATAAGGTTTTTAATAAATTTAATATATTCTAAAAATTATAGTGTACACAATACTTAGTTATCATTCATCACATGAAACCAATACATTCTTCGATAGCTTCTGTTATACGCAAGACCATGATTTACAAAGAAATAATATATTATTAAAAGATTATTATTTGATTAAATAAGATATAAATATCCATTAATATTTCTGTTATAAATATGATAAACTAATTTGTTGAAACATATTTTTAAATTCATTGGTATACAGTTAAATAGAAATGAATATAACAAACAATTCAATATAAATAAAATGCTTTAATGCTCCCAAGGGTATTTTATCCTAAAAAATTAAAGTAATTAATATTAAAGAATGATCATATAAATGTATATATTTTATATATGTAATAAAATATTTCTAATATTCTTCCAATTTATTTGATAGGCATAAGATATGAATAAATATTTATTTAAACATAAAATTTTATTTTTCTAGAAATGCGTTTTTACTTATCATTGAGAACTCATTATGTAAGCAGTTTTTTCAAATTTTTTAAATTTATAACTTATTTTTTTATTATATTATTTTAAAATCTATCTTAGGGTGATATTCTGTAATTATTCTATGATGTCTCATTATTTTATTAATATGGAAAAATACTGAATTTTAATTGAAATCTGAACTTTTATCTATCATATATAGGCATAAATAATATTTTAAATTGGTTTTAAATTAAAAGTATCTCAATTATACATGAAATAATACAATTATTATCATTATAATCATTTTTAAATTTAAATTTTATATAAAATATAACATACTTTTAAACATGTTTACAAAAAAACTAGCTTAGTCATCTTGTCTGTGGTATTAATTTAAAATTAATATCATAAAAATATGTGATTGGAATTTTGGAAAATGTATTCTATATTTGGAATAAGAAAAACCCATAATGTCTAATAATTTCAAAATATTATTCACAATTGATATAATTAAGATAAAAATTTTATTAGCAAGGGACTAATAAATACAAGTAAGGGGAAAAATTAACCAGCGACTTTTCCAAAAGAAAATTAATTTCCCTATTTAAAAAGAATAATCCCTTTTATATAATTGGATCATTATTAGAGATAATGTAACTAGAAAAACCTTTGTGGATTTTTATTTTTCAAAAATTTACAAGAAGGCCACTCCCCCACCACTATAAAAAGGAACCCACCCATCCCAATGATTCATACCGATCAATAAATTTGTCTCATATAATCCATGAAACAATAATATAAAAAATTACCTCTTCTCCTTTTAGAATCCTGAATATATATATATAAATCCTACCATTGAAGTCATTTGGTGTAATCCAAATGGAGTTACTCGAATAAGAGGTAACATTATTCAACGATCAATTTTGTTTCATCGAACTCGACACTCCGAAAATTATATTTATATCCTTCTAATAAAATAAATAATTTATCTAAAATATTAATATATGTTTTATTTCTAATATTTATACATAAACATTAATACACATCCATATAAAAGGGATACCCAATCATAATTTGTGTTTATGGTAGACTACTACATCGAAAACAGATGTCATTTGTTCTTCTATTAACTAGATTCATGGTTGGAATAATGATTGATTTATATATTATATATGATAATTATTATATTTATGATGTTTTAATTCTTCAATAATGTTTTTATAACACGTTCATTTATGATTTCAATTTTTGGGATTATTATATATTGGTTTGGGGTTCTATGGACCCTCGCCCCCTCAAAGGGATGTGATTCATTCACGTTATACATGGAATGTATGTAAGATGATTTTAATAAAAATATATGACATGTATAAAATAAATGGTAAATTATAATTATAATATATATATATATATATCATTTAGTTTTATTTATTTTAATTTATCAAATAAATGGATTTAGAGTTCATGTTTACATACAACTTTCCATCTTGATGAATATTAAATTTCATTTTCTATCAGTAAATATTATAGATTATTCCAAATATGAATTTAATGGATATAATATATGATTATTAACAAATGTGTAATAATATCTTATAAGAAGTTAATATATTATAATATAAATAATATTATCATTCTTTTTTAATTTTGTGTCATTCATAAATGTATTATACATGAGGATAAAGGATATTCACACGAATGTAAAGGCAAGGTAAGGGACAACATCTCAATTTCCATTCATGAAGGAATAATTAATTATTTTGGACCTAATTTATTATACATGGTTGATATACTACCACATTTTTTTTAATATCATGTTTCATTGATTATTCATGATATATTTTGTTTTACTTTGAATTATTTCATATATGTGGATTTACATTTAATGTTACCAGGTTGTAATGCAATTCCATAACCCAATTTCTTTTAATAGGTTATATTAGTTTATCATAGTCATTAATTTTATATTATTAAATGTATTGTGATGTTGAAAATATATTGATATATTTCAAATTATTATATGTGGATTTAAATTGGATACATATAACCATCTCATTGATTAATACCCACATCTACATTATGATCATATTAATGGTTTATTCCTCAATGCAATTCTAATAGAGATTTTGTATTCTTGAAATTACATGAAAGGAATTTATGTGATCATTGTTCAAAAAAACATTTCAATTTATTATACAATATTTATGTATTCCATGTTTCATATATTTGTATAATTTAAACACTTTTTTTACTCAAAAAAGGATAAAAATGTTATTAAGAAAACCCAACATTATTTCACTATTAAGACAGATGACTAGTTTTTTTCTATAAACTATATTTTATAAAAAGGTTTTATAAATTTTTTTAACCATTAAAAAATGGTATTTAATTACATTTTTACTATTTTAATATTTTAATTTTTTTAAGTATTATACTTATTTCATTCCTAATAATCAAAATTTAAAACAGTTTTACCTTGTATAATGAATTTTCTTTTTTACACATTTATTTAATGTATATAATTACCTAACATAATTTAATTGAGTAATCCTTTACTAGTTTAATATTATAATTTTAATGATAATGTTTTAAAAAGTTATTCACAGTGTAAAGTATTTTTAAAATTTTATTCAAAATAAAGAGGTTATTTTCCTGGCTAATGTTTTTAAAAATTCTTTTAATAATATTTCTTATTAATAAAAAACAGTAACCATTTATTCCACTCTAATTGAACTATGTTATATTGATACAATAATTATTATTCATTTAGATTTTCTATGATTTTTTCCCAAGGATAGTATTGGAGTTCAATTCTATGATTTTATTTTAATTCCCCTTAATATTAAATTTCCATTCATCATTGAACATTAAATTTCCCCAAATATCCATAAAATATTTCATGGATATGATTATTTGATAAATCATATGCTGGTATTACTCATTCTTTTTAAATTTAGTGTCACTTGGTATATTGGAAGTGTTCATAAATCAAAATATTGTACCCAATGAATATATTTGCTAAGGGTTAATTATTTAGAAAATAAATCAATAATATGATATATGATGAATTATTTAGAAAAACCCGACATGGTTGGGGACTGGTTAGAGTTTTACCTTTAATGAATTTGTGGTCTCATAGGATGAAATCACTTGGCTAGACTAAGCTAATGGGTTTTTCCCTAGTATGTTTTCAACCATATTATGAATGGCATTGATAGTAAATGTAATATATAACTAGGAATCATGGAATCTAGTAAATTTTCATTGCTTTTTTTGTTTAGTTTTTATTATACATGATATTTTCACTATGAAAAAAATAAATGGATTCATTTCATTCTCAATTAATTGATTAAATGGCATAGTTTTCAATTTTTTACCCAACATATTAATTTTACATGATCCTGTTATTTTATTATTATTATTTGTTGAGTAATTTATCATTACATTTGGGTTACATAGTTCCTTCTAATCATATTTGATACATGGAATGGGTCTTCAGTTACATACCTTGGAATATTGATTATTCTCAACAATTCAATATTGGTTCCATTATACTAAATCTTTAGTAAGCATTTGTGATCACCCTTGTTGTATTAACATTCATCAGTAATCGTGTAATTGTACTATAAAAGATATGTTAGGATATGAAAATTTAGAATAATGATATCTATGAAAACTATTATGTTGTAATTAGAGTATTCATTTCCAATATAAGACACATATATCTATCTGTTGTACCAAGACTACTAAAAATATTGACCATTCAGGAAGAATTTTTTTCAATCCTTCTATGTTATTGTAGTTGACCTCAAATGTGGGATATTTGGGGTTGAGCCATTAATCTATAGTTACTATAAGATATCAAAATCCATTTTTCCCAGGATTCTTTAATGATATTGTTCAAGGTCTGAAACCGAGTGTTATTAAAATCATTTAATTTTATTCTGAATACAGCTCTTCAAAATATACCATAAAAATTAACATGAAATGTACATTTTATCATTAGTTGTATCATCGCATCATAGGTGTCATACACTGGTGCCCTGATCCATTCAGTCACTTGAACATAGGCATGCCACCCGTTAATCCCGAGGCTAAAGACTATAACTGAGGGTCGAAAATTAGTCATAGGGATATTATAACCTCTTTTTCAGATTAATGTGGTAGTGCAAAATGAATAAAAAATAACCAAATATATAATAATGACAAAAAATATGAAAATATTGGACTATGTCAAAAACTATTAATGCAATAAGAAAAACCGAACAATAAATATTCCCTGATAATGTAAGTTTCAAGTTTCAAAATGAAAACTCAAGGTAATAACAAAAAAAACTATAAAGAAAGTCCAAAACCACATATAGTTCCCTCATTAATGCTCGAACCAGGCATATACATCTAACATAAGAACTTTTCTCTTATCATTCTTTGCAACCATGAAATCTAATCGGACACTAACTAGGAAGCTCGAGTAGGGTGTTAGTACAACTAAAAAATCCACCACTAACAGTATCTAAACTAATATTCAATCAAATAATAGTGTATAAAATTTTATAATTAATAAATAAAAATGATAAAATAAATATTTAAAACCATATAAAGTATTAAGTATTTAACCACATAAACCCTCGGGTTCCGGTAGATACACATGCCTCAATTCCTACTTCCGTTTATACTATATCCTTAAGTATTCCAAAATGATATGATATCACATAATTTCATGGCTAAACTTTCTTATGTCATACCTGAATTACCATTTTTCTATTCATTCTTCACTCAATATAATGACAATGTTCTCATTTTTTTTAATTATTACATGAATTTCCATGTTATCATTCAGATTTTATTTAATATAATTCCCATGACCCCATTAAATAAATCAGAATTGATTTCCCATGTTTCCATTCATGCTTTATACAATTTAATGAACATGATCCCATTCATTATTTAACGACCGAATGACCAAGTATCCAAACATAACAAATATCTAAATCAACGATTAGTTATCTTGATTAGTTCAATTACTAATTCAAAAATTAGTTTACAAAAATTCTAACAATTAATTAAACAATTAACTAATAACATTAATAACATTAATTAATTCAACAATTAATTAATAACATCAATTAAATTATTTAACTATATAATTAACTAATCACAGTAGTTACATTGGTAAATTAAATATTTAATTAATCACATCAATAAAATTAATTAACATAATTATTTATAAATGAAATCAATTCTATTAGTTATTCCAAAAATTAACTAAGCATATAAATACTAATATTTAATTTTTAGTACCCTTGGTTTTTGGTATGTAACCCTATATTTATTATTTTTATATATACAATGTCTAAGGGATAATATAGGGAGAGTTTAGAGAACTCATTGTGTCTTTTAGGGCTTCCCTATAGGTTCACACCGGATGAACCATTTTTGAAACCCATGTAACACATATAGAAACTATGAACAATGAGACATGAGATATATGGAAGGATCCAATGCGGTGAACAGTTTGACCTAACTTTTTTTCCACAAAGTGAAAACTATTCCCTTTGAAAATGTTGTTATAGTATTATGAGGTAGTGGCTTCAGTGTAGTTGGAGCACATCTTATAGACTATTGGAGGAGATGAAGTGAGGTCCATCATTAAGGTAGTGGCTAGAGCATAATTAGCACAAGGATTTCCTAACCATGTGACTAAACCATGTGCTGGTTAATGATAGAACATTAAATTGTTTTCTAACTCATTATATCTAAGTGACATGTTTCCCGCACCCAAATGGCTGAAACATTGGATTTTGGCATCTCAATATTTGGAGGACCTCTCCCCGTCAAAATAAAAGCTATCATGTGTCATCTCTTGGTTCTTTAATACTTGATTCTTGCTGCATAGGAATGTTATTGATGTATTTAATAGAAATACTTTACACCATCTCTTAGTTTCTTAAATGTAAACCATTTCTCATAAGATAAAAGACTTTGGATGCAAAATATAATTCTATTTCACTACATTAATTCTAGGGGAAGATACATATACAGGTTCCATAGAGAATAAACCTGGTTTTGTGTCTTTCATCATGTCTTTTACCATTATCTCTTATCCTATCAAAGAATGCAGGTTCACTTTTAACTCCTCTTTCTAGAAAATATTGGCAATGATTGTAATTAGTTTTAAAATTTTTATTTTAATTGTGAAATATTGATGTTAAATTTATTTTATAAATACACTTTAGTGTTTAATTATGGTTTTTTTTGTGAAATAGTGTAATTGATGTATTTTTTCTGATGAATCTTCATTGATAAATGATGTATAAATGATGATTTTAAAATGTAACATTTGATTGATTTATAGGAAAATGATTTTTAATAAATGGTTTATTTATAGACATGTTTTTGGAATTTAATAGATTTTGGCATGGTTTTATTAGCATGGGTTTTTTTAATACATGGTGATTTTTTCATATTTTAATTATGTAGCTTGATAGAAATATGAGCATGTGCTCGGTGACAAATGTGTAATGTCACATGATATATATTTTCCCTATAAATACATGGTAGATCAATTATAGACCACTTATCAGTATGAAACTCTCATAATGATGCATGCATAGTATGTAGTAGTTATATGTCAAATGGAATGATTAATTTTATATAGAACATGTGAAAATATTTTAAATCAGTGTTTGGTTTCGTTCTTAAAATATTGACTTTTTTTGAAAAAATGGTAGATATGAAACATGTTTATATTTATTAATAAACTATTTTATATAGTCATTTAGATAAATGGATATATATATATATATAAGTTTCTAGCTTTTCTATCCATGAGGAGTGAATAGGAAAGCCATTGGGGATAACCAACTAGGTTTTATTACTCACCCCTACTGTAGTACTTTGCTGTTTTTTCAGATGACATTTTTTGGGACATGGGAATGGGTAAATTATCTCACATATTTATCACTACCACATGATACATGGTCTAGTCAGTGATGTTCGAGGATGTTTCTTGTTGAGTTTGGGGACTTGTAGTTTACTTTGAGTTTTGATAGTTTGTCATCCATTGTTTTCTTTGATACTGTAGTATTCTACTGTGGCAATTGATTTTTTTATGATTTTGATAAATGAAATATTGTGTTGTATTTAATGGTTATCATGCATAAAATAGGTTTTTGTTGGTTATGTTTTGATAGGTTATTCATTTCATACAAAAAATAGGAAATCATCCCCCACAATAATTAAATCCCTTACATATTTATTTCCTACCTTTGAAACCTTAGGGATTTACTTAAGACCTAGTAATATCTCACCATCCTCTTAAACAACCGAGAATGAATTATTTCACAAATGGTATCATTTTTTGGTGACAAATTATATTTGAGACATGTGCTATCAGCCTGGTCTTTCCTTGTGGAATAATTTCTCATCAAATTTCCTTGTCTTGGAGTTGAATTCATTATTATATATTCCATGAGTTTGGATAATAGAAAGGAGTATGATTATCATGATTTAAAATGTATACCATAAAATATGTATTTAATCTTTTTATGAGTAACTTCATGTTATCATGGTGTTGGGTACATATGCATTTTGGAGATAATTATACGATTTTGAAATCTCAATGTCATGGGTTTAGCCAATGAGATGAGCATGAAATGCATTAGTGGAATGAATTTATACTAGTACTTCATATTTCATTTTGAGAATTTATATATTATTTGATACAATGTGCTTATTTTTTGAAAATCATGTTGAAATTATTTTCAAATGAATGACTTTGAATATGACACTGTTTGGTTATTTTGAAAATGGTTTGATTTTCAAAAGAAAGTAAATTTTTTTCTAAAAATGGTTGAACAAGAATAATGGATGATTTTGGAAAAATGGTTGTGGTAGTTGAAGTGATAGAATTAGAAATGTTATTCATATAGGTGTTAGAGAGTGAGACATATAGATGTTATGGTTTTTTAGAAAATAGAAATTGATAGGAATCATAGAAACCAAGCGGAAGAAGATGTAGAGAATGAGGATGCACATGAGTCAATTGTCAACCAAGATATGGTTCAGTGTATCATTCAAGAATTATATTCTATAGACACAGGTAAATAATGGTATTAGTAGAGGCATGTTAGTCAATCTATCTAGTTCAAGAAGTATAATATTCCCTTCTTCTGGGGTGATTCGGAATCCAAAAAGGTAGAGGTACAGTTGAATATGATGAATCATATCGCTGATTTCATCGGCTCAATAATAGAGATTAAAGTCATATTGGTGACATATATACTAGAATACCTTACAAAGTTTTGGTGGGATGTAGCTATAGAGACTAAAGTGGATCAAGCCCATGGTTGGGAGGATTTTCAAGAATTTTTCAAAAAAAAAACATTCGATCCTCACATGTTAATGATTTATAGAATGAGAGAATTATTCGGTATGAAGAAAGAAATTATTTCTATCACTGAGTATACATCCAAATTCTTGAATTTCGTAAACATTGGACAATTTTTTCTACTAATGCATCCTTATTGGAAGACATCATTGAGTCAGGGATAACCATGTAGATTCTCTCAAATATTAACGTGTTTTTTATTTCGATATATAAAGAGATAGTCAATATAGAAATTGATTCTGAAAGGGACATATCATGAACTATGAGATGTGGAAGTATGTTGATACACATAGGAACTGGGGGTACTCTAATGATGGGATCAAGTGGAATAGGGACACCTACATCCATGGTATGAGTGTGATGTAGAATTCAATGGCTGGATTGATGAATATTCCATTGAGTCTAATGAAAAATGTTTAATGATTCAAATGTGGTTCCTTTGACCACATGAAGTGAGAGTGAACAACACCACCATGATCATGCCATAAACTCATAAACATGGGTCATCTATAGTGTTTTTGTCGTAGTGATCTGAGTTTACATTCCTGAGAGACATCTCAAGTATCATAGGCATCATATGGTTCAACCAAACAAGAACATCATAGTTATGCTTCATAGTATAATAGATCTAGACATGGTGACTCTACAAATACCATGACTCCTCTAGCAGGGAAACCTCAATAAGGAATCAAAGAATAATGTGAAGCGATGAAGGAATTATATGGATCAAAGAATGTTATTGAGGATTATTATGGTGGACCATCTATGGTCATAGGTATAATTTTTTTAAAATCTACCACTTATAAATATCTATTTGGTACTGGGAAATCACATTCCATTAATTCTTATCGTGCTATTGGTTTTATGATATTAAAACACAAGATTATTTCACATATGATAAATCTTAAAACTCCTCTAGTTCAAAGAGAATTTCATGCAATTTTTTGTATAGAATATTCTATAAATATCAATGGAGCTTAATTGAAAAGGTATATCTCTTTATAGGATATGAATGACTATAATCAAATCCTATATATGTTTTGGATGACAACATTCAAGGATCATATATACTATTATATTATAATATTTATCTTCAAGATAGATTGTGGCGTAGAGTATCTCTTTAGAGGAGAAAGGATTATACAGGCACGTTCAATAGGCTTGTTGGAACTGGCAGTCATAATGAACTCATACCAGTCATCCTTGTTTAATTTTGAATTGATGTATGTAATTGAGAAGAATAACATTCTAGTAAAAGTGGATTAGTTTCAAGATGTGATCTTAAAAATTTCTCGAGGTTTCCACCTATATGGGAAGTAGAGTTTACAATTGATCACCTATCATGGATAAGTAAAATTTTCAATTTACATTTTTTAATGGAACCAATAGAATTATAGGAGTTGAAATTTTAGTTAGATGACATGGAATTCTATGGTTTCATTTGGCTGAAAACGTCTCCATGGGAAAAAATAGTCTTGTTCGTGAAGAAAGGTAGGGGAACCCTAAGGATGTGTGTGGATTATCAAAGGCATAACTAGTTTATGATAATGAATATGTATCTAATTGCATGTATTGATGATATTTTTTATCAATTGAAGTGTGATTAGTCGTATTCTGTGATTGACTTGTGATAAGGATATCCCAAATTGAGATTTTGGAAGGGTGAAATTATGATGATAGCTTTCAAATCATATATAGACAATTTGAGTATGTGGTAAGGCCCATCAGTCATTGAAATGCACTAGTGATATTTAGGATATTAATGAATCATATATTTCATTGATATCCAGATTCACTTGTTGTGGTGTTTGTAGATGACATATTAATGTGTCCAAGGATAAGGGAAGTGCATGAGTAACACCGTGAGACATTGTTGGAAAACATGAGAGTCTGTAATTTGTATGAAAAATTATAAAAGTGTTATATTTTAATATGTGTATTATTTTTACTAGTAATTATAATTTATGATAGAGGAATTTTAGTGGATCTGTTGATGATTGAAGTTGTTATATCATAGAAATCGTCAAATATGACATTGAGATACAATGTTTTCTTTGACTAATTAGGTACTACAAATGCTTTGTATTTGAATTATCAAAACTATCATATCCTATAAAAACATTAAAAATTTATATTTTATTCCAATGATCTAAGGAATTGCAGAAATATTTTCCAGAGGAGAAAGTTCACCTTACATCATCACGTATCTTGAGATTTCCAGAAATCAGAAAAGAGTTTGTAGTGAATTGTAACACATAATGAACTGGGTTAGGTTTTGTTCTCATTCATGGATACAATCTTGTTTTTTATTGATCAATTATTTTGAGGGTTAATGAGATGAACTATCCAACTCATTATTTAGAGTTATACATAGTTTTATATGATGTTAAGACTTGGAGTCATTATTTTTTTGGTGAAAATTTTACTACGTTCATGGATCCTCAGATCTTGAAGCATATTTTATCACAATGGGATTTGAATATGAGATAAAGGATATTGTTGGAGTACATATAGATGTTCAACATTGAATTCTAGTATACATTGGGTAAAGGGAAATTAGTGGCTGATGGATTATGAAGAAATTTATATGCTGTGTTGGAAAAATTATCTTCATATGTGTGGTATATAATTTCATCCTTAACTTACATACATGTGGAATATTAATACTAATGTGATGTGGTGGTTTTACTTTGATTTTATCATGTTCTTAATTTGGTAAATATAGTAAAGGAGGCAGATACCTCTGATGTTGAAAGTGATTCTATGAGTTCAAAAATCAATAGTGGGAGGACCATTGAGGGATGGGATTTGGATGAATGTTCAGTGTTGTGGTTTAGGAATTAGATGGAGGTAACTATGTATTGTAACAGAAACTTCTTCATCATTATATCCATTTAAGATGGGTTGTTAATCTAGGAATAAAAAGAATGTATACTGAAATGAAAGCATAGTTTTGGTGGATCAGCATGAAATGAAAAGTGGTTGAGTTTGCATCGAGATGCTATACATGTCAACAAGTAAATGTAGGGAATATGCTACCAAATACTATGTTATAATATTTACTTATCCAAATTTGTAAGTGGGAGTAAATAACTATAGATTGTGTAAAATTTCACACTTGAATAGATTGGAAACATGATTCTTTATGGGTGATTGTGAATCATATAAAATGATTCCCTATTTCATCCATATTCATGAAACTCAAACAGTAGAGCATCTATCCAAAATATATATCTGATAAGTTTTAAAGATACATGTCATACCAATTACAAAGTATCAAATAGACATTTTATTTTTTCCTCTCATTTCTAGAAACACTTACTAAAATCCATTGGGTCTCAGTTCACTATTGGTATGGTGTATCATTCTCAGACATTCAGAAAATCTGAAGGGATAATATAAACATTGGATAATATAGTGTAGGTGTGTATAATAGAATTTGGTGGCTCAATGGAAGAGAATTTTTCATTAGATTAGTTCTCATATAAAAATATATAACATGCCTCAATAAAAATGAATTATTTTGAAGCAACGATGGTAATCTCTATCGTTTTCCACTTTTTATGAAGGAAATCGGTTAGACATCACTAGTTGGGTTTATCCTTTTTAATGAGACAATATTCAAGATTTATTTGACCAGAAAGAGTATAGAGATGGCTTAGAGTCATCAGAAATATTATGTGGATTAATGTTTATGGATGTTTTTTTTCGTAGTAAGTGGTCATGCGTTCACGATGATGTCTCCATCGTGTTAGCATCGATGTTTTTTAAGCATGCAAAATTATCTCTTTTATTCATAGGATTTTTTGAGATACTATAAAAGGTTACAAATGTTGAATATTATTTTAAATTACCAACACAATTAATTATGGTGCATAAGGTATTCTATGTTTCTCATTTGAATATGCATCAACCTAACCCTGACTATGTGATCATATAGGATCATGTTATCCTAAAATGGCATGCTTTATTGGTATATATCCTGATGCAGATTCTATATAGGCATGAATAAATCTTGCATATAAAAAGTGTTGGTCAACTATAGGTTTTGTGGGAACATGGTTAGATTCAGGAAGATAATTGGGAATGAATGAATAAAATGAAAGTGAAATGGATGGAATTATATCAAGTAAACGATGTTTTTCTACCTTTTATGGACATAATAACCATTGGTAGTGATAATTTAGAACCATTGTTTTTTTAAATTTAACCCCATCATTATGATTTTTGCGTATACAATGAAAAATGTTGAAGAATTAGATAGTTTGGAGAAATTTTTAAGAGTCGTGCGTGATTTTCAACAGGTGCACAGGTGGTGCACAGTCTATGGAGACCATGTTACCCATGAAAATGTCATCGAAAATTATACATGGTCTATAATAAAGGCAGGTGGTTTAACTATACCATGCATCCACTGATTGGAAATCATGCACATTGTAAATGAGGTTATGGTTGTTTTAGGAAGCTGATTACACACTATAGGAACATAGTTTGTAAATCATGAAAGTTGTTTGTGTGAGGTCCACCCTTATAGATGTTCTTGGAGCATGGTTTGTGCACATCTTGTGTAAGTGTGCGACTAAACCGTGGATGTGTTCAAGTTATATCCTTAAATTGTGATCTAACTCATTTTTACCTCTAAGTGCCTCATTCATCTATGAATGCACCTAAATCAGGATTTGGGTCTCTCAATGGTTGTAGAACCTCTCCCTATCGAGTTGGAAGTGATCCAGAGCCATCCATTAGAGATTTAAAGCTCAATTCACATGATATTTTATTGTTCTTGAATTTTCTTGATGATTATCATAGATATACTTTTCCCTTATCTCGGTTTCATATATCTATGACCTATGTGGGTAGATATAAGTCTATGGATTCCAAATAAGATCATATATGGCTACATTGGTTATTTTTGGAAGGGACCTAATGTGGGTTCATGGAGACTCAACACAGTTTTGTGACGTTTTTCTTGTTGTTTATCATTTTCACCAAGCCTCTTGAGGTAGATAGCTTCACTCCTAAATCCTCTTCCTAGAAATTATTGTTTTATTTTCTAATTGTTTTATGTTATTCAATTTTTAATATGAAATGTTATTTTAAAAATCATGTTATATATCTTCATTAGTGATAATTATTAATTTTTTGTGAAATTTTAAATAATGGTATTTTTTTGTGAAAAGTTCTTTGATGAATGATTTTAAAACGAGGAATTCTAAATAGTAGCATGGTTTAATTTATAGAATAATAGTTTTCAAGAAAATGTTTATTTTTTGAAATGGTTTTTTATTTAAATGATTTTATCATGGTCGTATTGACATGGATTTTGGGTATACTTGTTGCATTTGTTCATATTGCATTTATGAGGCTTTGTTGATATATGGAATTGTGCTCATTACCGAATATGTAATGGAACATGGGATACAATTACTAAGTTATGACATGGTTGATCGATAAGATATTGTTCATTAGTATGAAACTATCATAACAAGCCATGCATGATTGGTTTTGGTGATATGTGAAATGAAATGGTTATGAAAAATGGAACTTCTGAAGTGATTTTAAAGCATTGTTTGGTTACTTTCAATGAAAAATTTATTTTGAGGGAATACTAGATGATATGGATCTTATTTATATTTATTTATGAACTTTTTTTGATAAATTTTTTATATAAGTGTTCCAATCTTTTCAATCATAGTGGCGTGAGTAGGGATGTTATTGGGGGAAAACAACTATGTTTTTGAACTCACCCCTAATTTGGTACCTCTGTTATTTTGAAGATTTCCTCTACCATGTCATAGGGATTAGTAACCTATCAAAAATCTTTAGCACTACCACTTTATACATGGGAAATTTGGTTAATTTGGAGCATGCAGCTTGTAGATCATGGACTCTTATTGTAGTCTTTGAGTTTTGATATTTTTCTTCCATTATATTCTTTGATATTGTAGTATTACTCTATGGAACATGATTTTAGTATGATTTTATTAAATGAAATGTTGAGATTCCTTTCACGGTTATCATGAATCGTATAGGGTTTGTTAGGTTATGGTTTTCTTGGTTAATAGTTTTATTCAAAATGGAAAAATCATCCCCCATACGTATTGATACCCTTTGGCATTTATTTATATCTATTGGCACATTAAGGATGTCACATAAGGCCTACTAAAAACTCACCACACTATAACAACAATGAGAAGGGAAATAATGTTACATAATTTTTAACTTCAATAAAATTAATTAATTTTTCAATTAGTTTATCACATCAATTCCTTTATTTAATTCATTAATAAACTAATCACATCAAAAATATAAATTAATTCATAAATTAATTAATTACATCTATTCTATTAGTTTATAAAACAACTGAATAATAATTGTAATTCCATTTTTTATATCTAAAATTAAATAATTATACCAATAATATAAATTTATTTATGACTTAATTAATCTCTTAAATTAATTTATATAATTTAAAAATTAACTTATTACATCAATAAAATTAATTAATTATATTAATTAATCATAGCAATAACATTAATTTATTAAATAATCATTTAAACACATTCACTCCTACAGTTAATTCAATTATTAAATAGTCACAAATCAATGACCTTAATTAACTAAAAATATATTTAATCACATTAATACAATTAGTTAATTAAAAAATTTACTAATCACATCAATTTTATTAGTTTATTCGACAATTAAAAAATAACATCAATAACATTAATTAATTCAAAAATTAATTATTCAACTGAACTCCTTTAGTTTATTAGACAATTTTCATATCACATCAATACTATAAATTAATTTAATAATTAATTAATAAGTGAAATAAAATTAAATAATCAAATAACTTTATTAATAACATCAATTCATCTAGTTAAGTGAAATATTAAATAATCATTTCAATTAAATTAATTAATTAAATAATTAATAACTCACATCATTCCCCTCAATAAATTTACCTATTTATTTTATATCTCAGTTCCATAAAATTATTCCGAAATTAATTAATCACTTTATTTCCATATAATTAAGACAATAATTAATTATTCACATCAATCCCATTAATTAATTCAACATATTAATCACATTCAACACCCTCATTTAATTCACCATTCAAATCTAGTATTTAATTCAATTATTTATTTATCAAAAAAGTTTCTTCAATTAAATGAATCATTAATTATTCTTGTAAAATTAATTTAATAATTGTTTATTTAATTATTCAAATTCCAAATCATAGTATTTCCAATATTTAATTCATCAATTAATTATTCAAGATATATTATCTGAATATACCCATAATTAATTCATCAATTATTTATCCAAATTAATAAACTCAATGTCCCAGTTAATTCATCAATTAATTATCTCATCTCAATCAATCCAATATACCCAATTAATACCTCAATTAATTGTTCCAGTCCTATCATTTCAATATCCCTAATTAACTCATCATTTAGTTATTCAAAAAAAATCGGTTCAATATCCAAAATTAATTCACTAATTAATTTTTACTTATAAAAATTTAATATTATGAAAATTACCTTAACTATTAATTATCCCGAAATGACATTTCAATATTATCACATTCAAATCGTTAATTATATATCTAAAAATAAAAATTCAATATTTTGATAAATAACTCAATAATTAATTATCCCAAATCCAAAATCTTAATGTCTTATAAATACATTAATAATTAATCATCTAATTAAATCCCAATATCTCATAATTAATTAATTTATTAATTATTATAAATCTAAAATCCCAATATCTACAATTTAAACTTTTCCTGCAATTAATTGGTTCACCAAATTAATTAATTCAATCAAGAAATAAATTATTATACATATTATATAAATTATACATTTACGTAAATATAATTGAATTCTAAACACCATAATTTGAATTATAGACCACTACCTCAATTCATTAATGAGTGATCACCCAACAAAGAAATCAAATTTGTAGACGATCAATGATGAAAATGGGGATGGACATGATCCAGATCTGAAACCCTAATTCATGATAAAAAAATCAAGATTCCAAAATTCAAGATCAAGATCTCATAATTTTTGATCTAATGAGTCTTATGATAACATTCGTATAAATTTTGAGGGAGATGTAGAAAATAATTAATACACCAAACTAGATAAGTTCCTCTTACATGTATGGGTGTCGATCTTCAATTATCCCTTCGATTCATATTGAACTGAGGTTTTAGAGGCTTATAATATAACAGGGAGGTTCAAAAATAGTGAAATAATGTTAGGGGTTGAGTGGGAGTCTATTTTGGGTTAATATAGGTGTTCATAAAATTTAAAAACTAATTTTTAGGATAACTTAATCAACATGCACAATTTTCTAGGTAGAGTAGCATGGTTTCCCCTAACTGCATGAATTAACTATGCACCTGTTTCTCTGGGGTGCATAGTTTCTCACATTAAGGAACACATTTTGAGAAGCCATGCACTATTTTTTAAATCCCTTTCTATTCGTAGTTTGATGATTTTATGGGACAGGGATAATGGTATGGGAAAAATATGTGCCAATAGTGAACTTTCCCACTTAATTACAAAATTTCAATTATTCATTTAATTCAACCCATGGTAAAATAAAAACAAGTTATACACCAAACAAGGTGAAATAATAATTTTTTAGGTGCCCAAAAATTCTCTCAAAATTGATAGGATTATACAATATCTTCCCATTATAAGATCACTTCCTTATGCTATACTCATATGCATTCCAATGATTCAGAGTCAAAATGATCGGCCCACTATACTATCTTACCCACAACTATCTCCCAAATATTCCTCCAGAACCTATCCTTGATTCTAAAATACAAAAACTATCGGCATATCCATTCCCATAACATTTTCTCATTGGAATCATACACACGTATCAGATTCCCCTAAATTGATGCAACGATCTCATGCTCAACTTATACAACATACATGGCGTGTTTACTGACAGGCGGTTCCAAAAAATGGCAAAGACATCACACTTCATTGGGATATTTCCTTTCCATAAAAAACTCTCAGAAAAGAGATGATGCGACCACATCGAACGCCC
This sequence comes from Viscum album, assembly GCA_963277665.1. Lineage (NCBI taxonomy): Eukaryota > Viridiplantae > Streptophyta > Magnoliopsida > Santalales > Viscaceae > Viscum > Viscum album. The sequence goes on along the minus strand of OY728129.1, from coordinate 578,437,495 downwards.
TATTAGACATTCTTCAAGGTATTGAAATACGATCCTTACATATGACTCATTTAAAAACTATTAAATACATACCACCCACAATCCAACTCCCCATATATCTCTTAAAAAAATATTCTAAGGGGGCCAATATTCATTAAAAAAATTCTGGTAGCTACACATAAATCCAGAGCATTCTCAGTGTACCAAAGACGATGCCAAGATATGGTAAAAGATCAACTATAGTAATATGTATGCATAGAATTCATAGGTGATGACCACAAAAATCCTCCTACATTGATGTTATCTCCCACTATAGAAACACTTTAATCTATCAAAATTCTTGCGCTACCTAGCCTTTCAACCTCTGACTATCCATTCCAAATACAAACAATCACTCATAAAACCTACAACTGAGTTCTCAAACAAGAGTATTCCCACTAAAAAACATCCACATAAAGGGATAAATAAAAAAAGAGATTCTCATTTTTCAACATTAACATTATTAAAAATATTTATTTACATTGAACCAAAAAAATTCTCCCCCCTTTCCCTGACACATTATCAACAACGATGCACTATCTATACCCTTAAACGTCATATATCATGGTCATGGTTAACAAAGGATATGTAGGTTATCGTTTTATATTTCTCATTATACACCCATTTATTCACATCTTGCTTCATTTTAGATTTTATTATGAATTATAAAATTTGGATCATTTTTCATATCAATTTCACAATAATGGAATAACAGTTCACATTTAACAACATAAGTAGAACCCATTTCCCATGAATGCCTATAATTATTCATGTGAAAAAATATCCCTAATGTACTAGAATGATTCATGCGTACTCAACTCTCATTACTTCTTTGGAAATGATTCAAATATCAACAATTATTTTTTACAATAATCAAATCAAACAATAAATGTGTCTCCAATGTGAAATAATATTCAACTATTATAGAAAACAACAATATTAACAACCATTGGGTACATGTGTTATCCCTCAAACATGGGTTATCCAGTCAAAGGAACGATATCATAACCAAGGCCAAACTCTTCATATTCCCTTTTATACCTTTCACCAATTAGAATATGAAATAAAATAAAATGAAAATTGGGATATGATACAACTTTTTTAATTCTCATCCCATGTTCAAAAAACAAGTTCCCTTAGTTAGTTGATCACATGACCTCAGGTGATCAATCCCATATTCTAGAGGATACTAAATATTAACTAGGTTATAATATTTATCATGGGGAGACTATAACCTATTTTTTAGAGTAAATCCCTAGTGGAAAATAAATAAACAATAACTAAATATATAACCATGACTAGAAGGATTCCAATATCACATGATTACTAAAATAGGAAATTCAATATTCCAAACTAAACAATATATTTTCATGATAATTTATGTGCCACATTTCAAAATGAACACTCAATGTAAAGATGTTAAAAACCAAATCGGGTACCGAACTATGTCTAGGTCCCTCGATCGTTATCTAACCAAAATCATCCATCTAATATGAGGGCTTATCCCATATTCCTCTTGGAAACCATTAAATCTATTGAGGTACTGACTTGGAATCCCATGTTGAGAATGATTATATCTCAATTGGACACCACCAATGATGTTAACACAATAGCCATTAAAATTATAATTTATGTTGTTGTAAAAAAATAAATCACAATTCATAAATAAACAGTTATCACATTATAAAATATTCTTTATTTAATATAATAAACCCCTAGGTTCCCATAAAAACCCTTACCTAAATACATACTTCTTCTCATTCTAGATCCCAATTGTATTGTAGTTCCTTGGAACGTTTTTTATATTTTTTGAATCACTACTTCTATGTAGTTTTAATTGACTTTATTCATTTAAATGAAAAAAATCCAATATTTATTTATCCCAATGGTACCTGTATTCTAAAGGCAGGTGTTCATTATGTTTTATCTCTATGATACTTAAGAACATACATTGTTCAAGATGATGGGAGGTCGGACTCACCACACACTTTGGGGGTGAATTATTATCTACTTCGGGGCTCTCATTATAAATTGAAGATATTTTGATGAATACTTATTAATTCACAAGGTATAACATAATTTTCCCATGGAATTTTCAATATCATAATATCATGTGTGGAATTTAGAAACATTGGTATGTATTCGAGGTTCGTTGTTAATGGAGTTATCTATGTGTATTCGTGGTTCTCCACCAATGGTATCCTCTTATATAATATTTAGAGATATTTTTAATCATTTTTATGATGGTACTGGTTTATAAGCCACTCAGTGGGGGAACTCTAAAATTTATTATCAACTAGAAAGATGAATGTTTTTTTGATATTTGTATTATACCAATAAAATGGGACACCTATGTATCCTCGTGATTGGAATTAGACCCCTTTTAGTTCACTTTATCTTAATAGGAACCATAATACCTTTTATTTTCATGTGATAAAGACATAAAAATATAGTTTAATGTCTTATGGAAAATAAATATAAGGTATTTTTTCATAGTTGAGGTTTGGTTTGGGGCTTATGCCTATGAATCCCAAGGAAAATGCAATTAATATGGGATCCAAGTATGATTAGACCATTTTGGGAATATGGTCCAAAGAGAAAAATGTTGGCTTGAAGTGTTGGATTTGAACCTCAAGAAGGTTTCCTACATATACCATTTGAATGACTAACTAAGACCATATAGTGTGATAAATCTCATTGGTGAGTGTAGTCATTTGATATGTATGAGTTTTGTCTTACTTATTAAAAATAATTCCCTGTTGATTTGGGGGTTTAATTTTGGGCATGTTTTTAATGAGAATTCCCAAATTCGGGGAATTATTGTTGGATTCATGAAGAGGATATTTATTGAGCTTTGGACCCGTGAAGGCATCCTATGTATCCCAATTATGGTGGGAATATGGTTTATTATAGTTTATTGATTCTATTTGGAGTTATACATGAGTGCTTCCCATTTTAAGGGACATGATTGGGTCAATATTTTTTAGAAGAGCACCCTTTTGAGATTAGAACATCAAGCAGGCATCCTACAAATCCTAATTGGAACATGATTCAGAGTTTATATAGTTTATGAAATCTTGTGAATATGTTGGGATTATAAATTTTTTTTAGTCCAAGTGAATCATAATCGGTGTGAGAAACAAGAGGATGTCATATATTCAAAAAAGGCACCAACACTTTTTCTCATCCACTATTGGAAGTGGGTGTGCATACGACCAAAAATGTGTATGAGGGTGAGGTGACCCATGAAGAGGGTTTGGAAACAATCCCTTCCTCTATTATTTTTTACATTGTACAAGAATCCAATGAAAGGAAGGAGTAAAGGTGACGGATGTAGGGAGGAGCAAGACTGCACCCTTCAACATCAATGTTTACTGTATTACACCAGGATGGCTACCCTAAAATTGCTCCTAGTAGGGGAGGGGACTTATTTTTTTCTAAAACTGAAATGAATGTGTGAGCCATAAATTTTCTACAATAGACCTCCAGTTCCAGGTCTTAGAGATAAAAAGGGGAGGACAAAACCAAAACCCTAATCCTCCAATTTGGGAACATCCCAACACTTTTCGTGGGGGAAGGGTCTATGTTACTGATGATGTTAAAACCCACATGTACTCCATTAATAATAACCCCATTAAAAAAATATGGGAAACCACTGAATATGGAAATAAAAACCCATATAAGAGACACAATTATGTCCCTTTTCCAATGGTTTGGAAATTTATGAGGTTTTGGTTATGGTCTCAACAGAATCCCTTTCAAGAAAAGGAGCCAATTAAAAAGAAGCCATCCCATGAATGGATTCAAAGAGGTATTAATGAATTTAATATTAAAGAGAGTATATTAATTAAAGAGGGCCTCCCATGTACGTAATGTAGTTCATGTATGGGTGTGAATGTTAGATTTGGTGACCTGATATTCACATGATTGATGAAAAGCCTGGATATTAATACATGGGTGAGACCAGACTCAAGTCTTTAAATGTATTCACATGTATTCCTAGAAGTGGGGGGGTCATGTTTCTATGAGGGGAATCTATGGTGTACAAGTTTTTATAATTTAGGGAGGTTGGGAGATTTAGTTGTGCAAGTGTTATGGGTTTAAAACGATAGAAGGACATAAGTCATGTTATCCTCCTTCAATTCCTACGTTTTAGGTGTTAGAAAAAGAAATTAAATGTTTGAGAAGACTTGTCAGAATCATTAGGGTTACTAGGGAAGCATTTAGGCTTTAGGAAAACTCATCTGAACAAATGAAGACACCAAGGGTGTATTTAAGGAAAAAAATAATAACTTAGGGGAAAAATATTAGTTTTAGACGTATGTTTTGTGGTAGAATTGTGGCGCGCATGTTGATGCACACTAGACGGTTGGCACCGAAGTATACTTTCGTTCGGCCCATGATTTGGCCAAACTAGGGTGCCACATTGATGATTTAGACAAAATAATTTTTCATTATTCTATAGCAGTGTAGAAATAAGTGTTTGCGTGTCGATATCTTGGGAACCTCTTTGGGTCGGTTCCTTCCCTACCATCACTAACCCCCATGAAAAATAAAGAGTTAACCGTGAACTATTCGATCTCGGTTGATACAATTTTGGGTAGAAGTTAATAGAATAGATTTCATGGTGTCTACAAAACCCCCAATAGAATTTTCATCTTTCCAAATGAAAATAATACTCATATATGGTAATAGTAGGGAACTTTGACACATTCTAACATCATTTCGATAGATTTGGAGCTAATGCATGTTTGTAAGGATGCTCTAATTTTTTCCAAATCTAGAGGGACTAGCGAGCATAGTTTTATTTTTAGTAGAGTTTTATATAAAACTAGACAAAATTTCTATATTTGATATTTTTATTGCTCAATATTACTTAAACCATACAAAAATATATGTTTAGTGAGCTGGGACTATAAATTTGTCTAGAGTTTCCTTTGCAGGTTTCCAATATAGTTAGTAACAAATATCTTATTGTTGGATGTTTAGAGTCATTCATATTGGACTTGAGATGGCTATTGTTTATGGTCGAACATCTTTGACCATAAATTTTAAAATTCAATCCTCATTAAGGCTCAGTGGATATGAATTTTTATAATATTATTTAAATATTTCCAATGGGAATCTTGGGACAGGATTCTTTTTTCACCAATTCAAAAACATGTATAAACATAAATGATGCCTCTTCTAAGAATGAAGTTACCATTTTTGGAAATCCTGTTATGGGGGATATATTATGAAGCAACAACAAACGCATCATCTTCATATCCAAATAGAAGTATCTTTTGAATGACATGTATGTTATGTAGGAAACATACACAAGGCCACCTAAGGGAACCGACTACATAGTTTGGAAAAAAGAGATCTTAGATATTTAATTTTTTTCTAATAGGAAAAGTAAAATAAGATTTGAGTTACTCAAGACAATAGAGGGTGGTTTTCCAAGGAAATGTCTTTTACGAATAAAGAGTCATCTATGTTGACATATGTTATAAATCAGAAAACCACTTATTAGGAATTGTTAATCCTTATCAGAAAGAAGAATTTCTAATATCATGTTATGAAGTTTTATGTCATACAGTGAGGACATTGTATTATGTTGTTTTATGTCACACAGTGGAAACATTGTGTGGATTTAATTTAAGGTACCTATCATTGAGAAAATGTATGATACTTTACCAGTTTCTTGATAATTCGTTTAAAATTATTATACTATATTTAGGTATTTTTTTGAAGTATTTTAAACTATGATTTGGGATTTTATGAGTCCATAGAATAAAATGGGGAAAATGGTCTAAAGGAATTAGAGGATATCTTTTCCAAGAGTGAAGTTACCATTATTTGACAAACGCTCTATGAGGGATATATTCTATAGGGCCAACATGGGCATAAGCTTGGTATCTAAATATTAGTATCTTTTAACAAACATACCTATTATATAGGAAACATATGCAAGGCCACATAAAGGAACATACTACATAGCTAGTCAAAACATCTCTCAAAATATTGACATTCTATTCTTTAATGAAAAATAATGTTTATGAAGATTTATATTGTCCAAATCAAATAGTTTGGATTATGAATAAAGGTACCTAAATATGGAGAGGGTATTTCCATTCATAATTTCCATTGAATTAGAGGAATATTATTTTTATGAAGGTCTAGCCCAATGGTAAGAAATATGGTGTCTTTGATTTTTATTTCATACAACTAGGAAAAAAATTGAAACAATACATGATGTGTGGTCATGGGATCCATGGTTTTTTCAAATTTCATTGAATATATACAGAGGTAAATGTTTAAACCATGGTGTTAAAGAATTTTATATTGAGATAAATGTGATGGGATAAATATATATGAATGAATATTTTAAAATAAAAATTCTAGTATATTTTTAACAATGTTTGAAGTGGAAAATAGACACTTTTACAAAGAACGGAATTTCCATTATTTGACAAACCCAGTATAGGGGTTGTATTATATAAGGCCAGCTAGGGAATGTATCAGACCTTGCGACGATGGTGTCGTGCAGAGAGGACCCGACCTATAGTTATCTAGTGCGGCTAGGTGCCATTTCTAGCATGCTTTCAGTGTGGGTCGGTGACAGATCTGGAGTGGCTCGGAGGGTGGTGGTCCTTGATTCTGGTGTTCAGACACAATGAGGTTCAGCTTCCTGCAGGTCTACTCTTGTTGATTTTTTGTTTTTTTTGGTTGCGTTGATTTGGTAGATATAATTTTGTGAGTTAATTGCATAAAGATGAAGGTGTGTTGTGAAGGTTTGGTCATGTTTGATTTTGAATGTGTTGATGTGGTGGTGGAATTCATGAATTGCTTGGATGTTTTACTTCTTGCAATGAATTATTTTACGGCGGAATGTGGAACTGTCTGCTGATTTCTATTGTTGAGTTTGGTGAAGTGTCGTTATGTGGTGAGTTGGTTCTAATTTGGTTCATGGATGGAGCCTTTCGATTAAGGATGGATTTTTTATGGCATGCAGTTTGAGGTTAGAGAGTCATGTTTGTTATTAAGCTTTTGTTGCATGGTGATGTGAATATTTTTTTTGTCTTTGAAGTCATGTATGATTTCTCAATTTTTCCTTAAAAGTTATTTAATAATAAAAAAAGTATGTTTCAGTCAAAATTAAGGGTTTTTTATTGTTATTGGGCCTAAGATTGGAGATCTAGGCATCTTTATGTATCTTTTATTGAGGAGAATCAAGACAAATGTAGTTCATGAAGAATCATTTTCTAGACCAATTGGATTTAATGTGTGAGACATGGGCTTTTGATATATTATAGAAGAATAGATAATCTTAAGATACAAAAAGATATGAAAATAAAACCATGTATCTTGAAGGAACACTTTATATGGGTCTAATTCATAAAAAGGAGGATAAAAGGAAATTATATATTTGTGGTTGTTGTTGGGCCCAAGATTGGAGATCTATGCATCCCTATGAATCTCATCTTGTTGAGAATCAACCCACACATTGTTCTTGAAATGTGGTCCCTATGCAGATCCGATTCGTACTTGGGATGAAAGGGACCCATGTGTCACTAAGGATTAACAATGATATAAATGATGCTTGTATATAGAAATTATTAACGTCAAATTGAGATGGAATTAACTGTCTAATTGATTGTCATGTAATGAGGACAAATGATGCTATACATTTTAACGTCGTGAAACATGGACTATTATGGTTTTTATGCAGTTTATGGTCTTGCAACTAAGAAATTATGTAGTTTAGTTTAGAGTCATGTAGTAAGGACTTGATGTATAGTTACACAACATATTTCTTCTAGAATCTCACATTGTTTGGAGTTTTCATAAGTTCTCTATCCATGGAAAATAGGGAATAAGTTCCATTTTAGTAGACCTTATGTATGGAATAAGGTCTTTCCCACTTTGGATCAAGATTTGGAGGTTTCTTTCCTAGTATCATAGCACTTTTGAAGACTAATACCAATTCTCCCTGGAGAAATGAATTGTATTGAACATTCATGTTAAAGGCTCCTACTATTCTATTATGATAAACTTCTAATTTATGAAAAGTGTGAAAACTTTCTTCTTGTAATCATTCCATCTCTTTAAATCATTTCTATGACTTTTCATCTATAGAGATATTATAAAATATTGAAACTCTTTGTGAAGGAAAATGAATTTTATTTGAACCAACTAAGTTAGTTTTTTAGAACAATGAATATGGGGTTCCTTGAGTTGATGTACGTGTTATAGTCTGATAAGCCCTTAAATCATGCAAATGATTATCAGGCCATGATTTCTTATCTTTATCTACCAATTTTTGGTGTATATTTTATAAGGTCTTATAGAAATCCTTTATCTTTCCAATGATCACATTTACCACAACATAAAAGAAGTTGGTGTTGTTTTTAATCAATATAGTATGATAATATGGTGATGGTGTTAGTTATGAAAAAATAACAATGCTTCTGGCTCTGACTTCTTTGATAGGAATTTCATAAGCTGATTTGAAGAAAAAAAATCAATAGTAGGAAGAATATACTTGATTTTATTATCCGTAGCTGGAGGATAAGGTCATACTAAATCCATTACCCATGTTAAAAATTCAAATAAGTATTTAGTTGTATTTAAAAACTATGGGGGTTGATGAATGAAGTTACTGTGCACTTTGTTGGGATGAGCTGTCCTAGTAAAATCTATGAAATCCTACATCATTGATTGCCAGATGTATCCAAGCCTTTAGATTTGATCAGAAATCCTATGCCCAGACTAGTGAGCACCCCAAGCTCCTACATGTACTTCTTTACTGACTACTGTAATATCATATTTCTCAATACACCGGAAGAGGATTCCATCAAATCCTTGTTAGTAGAGGATCTGCTGGTGATCATGAATATCATAAATTTTAAAATTTGACACCCATCATCAGATCTATTATTTTTCAGCTCTACATTGTGGAAGTACTCTATTTGGAAGGTACTCTATGATGGGTCACATCCATCTCTTGGTAGGACAATATGGATTAGAAATAGGGATATTTTCATTAATTTCATACTTTCTAGTTTAAATGAAATATGAGACCATGTGATGATGAGAAATACTAATGTTTGTTTCATCCAAATATGGATCTTATAGGGCTGTGGATGCACTAGCCAATGCATCAACATGGGAATTTTGTGGTCACATGACATAAGACAATGTTGAATCTGTGGAAAATTCAACCATTTAAACTATAAAGTAATCACAAAAATGGATTAAATCTTATTTTTTGATAGTATAATAACCATTGATTTGTTTTATTACCATATTTGAATGACCTTTCACTTTAATTTGGTTCCCTTATACTTGGAGTGCCAATTCCAAGCCTGCGATGAGCGCTTGATATTCTACATCATTATTGGTACCGCCTTCTGACAACAGGAATGAATAAGGAAACACTTCCTTTTCTAGGGAGATAAGTACAATTACTAACTCAACATTGTTGAGTTTATGGTTTTCTATTCTCTTCTCTATCGGACATCTATAAGCATTCTCAAAGTAAATTTCCCATGTTTGGGGATTATCTTTAAATGAGTAGACCTATTCATTAGGAATTTCATTATTAAATGATGTAGCTTCTACAAATGGATATTCAGCGAGGATGTCCACCAATTATTAGACATTTATGTCATTTTAATGAACAAACTGCATATCAAACTTTTGCAAAATAACTTTCCACTATGCCAAATTCCATGTAAGCTAAGGACGACTAAGGATAAATTTGAGAGAGTTATTGTGAGGAACAAATTAGAACTCGTGATGTTATAGGTAGTGCCTCAGTTTCTGAACTACAACGATTAATGCCAGGAAACACTTCTTAATACTTGATTATAGAGTTTCTGAGTTAATAATTTTTTGACTAGGAAAGTAAAGGCTATTTTCATTCCCAGAATAATTTTTTTGGGCAAGGAAGGCACATAATGATTGCTCTAAAGATGTCATAAAAAGAATTAGTGGCCTTCATTCAATAGTTGGAATTAATACTGGTGGACCCAAGAGATATTTCTTGATGGTATCAAATGGATCTTGTATGACTTTATTCCATCAATAGGTGACTCCTTTATTAATCCAGTGAAGGGAAAGAAATCTCCTATTAAATTCATGATAAAGTGCCTAATATAGGCCAAGTGTCATTGGAGTCTTCTTAATTCATTCAAAATTCAAGTATGTTTCATGCTAAGGATTTATTTTTTTTCATTGGATCAACTTCGACGCCATGACAACATACAATGAAGTTGAAATTTTTTCCCAAGGGTAGCCCAAAATCACATTTTAAGGGGTTCATCTTTAAATTGTGTTGCCAAAGCTTATTGAATATGGTTTCCAGATATGCCATGTGATGTGAACATTGTCTGCATTTAACCACCATATCATCCACAAAACATTCATAAAATTTCTTAAAATGGGTTTGAAGATACATTTCATGGAATGCGAATATGTTGCAACTACATTTTTTAATCCAAAGGGGATTTACCTGATATAAAAACACGCCATGAAGGGATATGAAGGCTGTATATTCTTCATCCTATGGGGCCATGGAGATTTGATTATACCCAGAGTAGCCATCCATGAAGGAAAGGGATTAATAGCCAGATGTTACATCATTTAAAATCATGGTGATAGGAATTAGGGATACATCTTTGGGAAAATATAGGTTAAGATCTATGAAATCAATGAAAACTCTGATTTTACCATTCTTATTTTTTATTGTGACATTTTTAGACATCTATTTTTGATATTGGACTTAATGAAATAATTCATGAATTATAATCAGATAGACTTGGACATCAATTATAGAGGCATGAGTTGAGTGTATTCTTCTTGCCACCAGCTTAAATCCTTAATGTTATTCTAGGTAAACAAAAATATTGGTGGCAACATTGAGATTAAGGAATGTAATTTATGTATAGTTCCAAAAAAATATATCCCTTTTTTGGATTTAGAAATAAATTATACATCTCAATTTTTCTTCAAAAGTCACGGTCGAACAAATTAAAGTGGGGTGTGGATATTTTTTTGTACTGAGATTTATATCTATGAGATTATATATGGTGGTGGAGAAACCTTCCCCAAATAATAGAGAAACATCCCAAATATCATCTTATTATTCTTCCTTATGTATCACTTTTCTGTTTCTACTTTCATAGTATGTAATGAAGAAAATTATTAAATTCTAGGGGGAGTCAGTATTTAAACATCCTGAAGAAGATGCCACTATTTCTGTCCCTACTTATAATGAAGGTTCTTTTTAGATCCTTGAAGTTTATATGATGGGTTGGTAATCAACATCCTTGACATCCACTAGTATAACGACAACATATTAGAATATGATTGATAAATAAGAGACCTGATGATGTTCAATGGATGAAATGAAAACATGTCTATTTAATCTTTCATCTCTTCTTGGTAAATCAATAACTTCTCCCATGATTTTAGGTTCGATTACCACAACTGAAATTATTGAAGTCACCAGATGAGTGCTCCTATTTGAGTATATCCTTTCAATTTGATTGATAGAAAACACATAATCTATACTCAAATGTATGAGTGGGTTTTATGGGATTATTTACAATCCATTTAGAGCATTTGTTATGGTTACCTCCTCTAACTCAGACCTTATTCTCTTCATGTGATAAAATTCTATCTCAATGTTGAATTGATCCTTGTAACCAAATAGAGTTACAATTTGGCCTTTTAAATAGTACTTGATACATTGTTGGTATGAAGAATGAATGGTTTCATGTTGATGTAGTAAGGGTCTTCTAAGAAGAATGATATAGGCTGTTTCCTGATGGACAACTATAAAATTTTAATTACAAAGATGATCACCAAACAGAGTTCTGAGTGTAATCACACCTAGAGGTTCTTGCTCATTCTATTCCTAAACTTGCTACATTAATGTTGAAGGATATAAATCAGATTTAGTGAGGCCCAATTGATGAAGTGTATGAATATGAATGAGATTAACTCTTGATTAATTATCAATGAAGACTCGTTAGATGTCTATTTCATTGACCCTACAAGGTAGATACAAGGGCCTGATTTGTAAATGTACAAAATTATCATCACCTTCATCTATAAATGATATAAATTTATGAAATTATATAAGATCATTCCCTATAAGGTAAAACTCAGCAGCATAAATTTCAATTTCAAACACTTGGGGACTTGCCAAACCCTCAAAAAGTGTTTCTCGAAGATCTTTTGATAGATTCAAGGCATCCAAAATTGACATCATGACCAGTATATGGGATAGTTGTCTCAAAACATAATACTTCTATTCCAGAGGTCTATGTTTCCTAGCATGAAGATATGGGTTTTCATGTTCCTTGTAAATTAATGCTCCTAATGTGGATATACCCTATGTCGGAGCAGAATCTGGAAATAATTCTAGCTTTGGTACAATAAATTGACTAGGTCAATCAACATGATGAGAGAAAGATTATGTAACGTCTATTTGGTCTTCCAAAATATTCATGTTAGGACTGATCTCATCACGTGTGGGAGAACTTCCATGTTCTTTTTGAGACTACTATTGGCCACTCCCACGAGTTTCTCCTATATATATAGCTGGAGTATTGAAATAGTGGATTTAAAAATACCCATGTATTCCCCAGTATCCTCATCCTTTTATTTTTATTATAGTTCCCGAGATAGATACAAAGATCTTTGTCCCATTATAACCAGAATCTACATCGGTATAAGGATCCATTAAGTGGATAATATTTAAGGAACCAATGATCAATTCTTCATCTGTTAATGATTCTACTTGACATGACGGTTCTAGTTGTGATATCTAGTGGGATGGTGCCCATTATTTTGAAACATATGGCATTAAATCTGCCATAGTGAAGGAAAACATTGTTCTTGATATGATCTCTTCTTCTTCTGACTACTCTTTATCCTTCTAATCATGCTGCATCATTGAGGATTGAATTTTGAAGTAATGATCTCTAGATGATGTTGTTTTTTGTGGTGGGAGTGTAAGAAGACAAAATTGGTTATTTTAACTATGATCGAAGAATGTCATGAGTTCAGTTGATTGTTTTTCTTTATCATTGAATCATCATATTTATATTCATTTCTTACTTTTTACTTCCTTCCAATCACATTCTTCCTCTGGATCAGTTAAAGTAACACATGCTACTTGGGATGATGACCATTTTGCTTTCACATGTCTAGAGTCTACCATTTTTTGGAAGAGGTATTTGCAAAAAAACACCTTTGAATGGGATTCCCCAACATCTGGTGGAAGGGAAAATAGATCATATTATATTAACATCATTATTTTTCTGGTTTCATCAGCCTTTGTAACTGAACCAAATTATTTTCCAGAGTTGAGATGAAGTAATAAAGAACCTTTTATTTCCAAAAATAATAAACATTGTTCTTTACCTCCTTAAACTATTACCATCTTGTATCTATTTCATCATCATGATGAGGTGGTCATTGTTGTTGATGCTTCTAAGGCATAGACCTTCGATATGATGATAGTTTTGAAGTGGAAGTAGCTACAGGTACATGCTTGGGTGTGATTGTATTAGCGTCTTATTTCCATATTCTCCGTCCTAGAGATTATTAATTTACAGAAGTTTTAGCATTATTTTCCAAAATGAAATCCACCACCTATTGGGTAATTTATGCAAGGTCTCAAAGACCATATTTTTATTTCATAGGGATTATTGGTGAACGTAACTCATCTGGCATATTTTCTGGACAAATTTGTAGCAAATATTCTTAATGGAGTTTGAGATGTATGAAATATGTTAATCGTTTCCATCGTGCAATGAAATCAGATAGGCTTTCATTTTAACATTAAATTAAAATTTTAAGATAGAGAATTTTTGTTTTGTGAAACATTAAACTAATTTACTGAAGTAATTTCTAACATAGGTCATCCATCTAGTAATTTATCGATATTGAAAACTTGTATACTATAAAAAATCATGTCCCTATAATGACCGCACAAAGCACCTATATTTTGCTTCTTCTTGTTTTTGAGGATTCTCCGACATGGGATCAAAACATGAAAAGAAATGAGTTATTTGTTGCTCTGGATCTATTGAACCATTAAATATTTTAATGTAGTATTCAAAAATTTGGGTGGGGGGTATCTAATCCACCCATTCAAGATAAGATACCTTTTTTGGCTAAATGAATGCACATCATTGTTCAATAGATTTCAATAGAGTTTTTAATGCCTCAATTGTGTTCATAAGAAAATGAGAAATATCTAGATAAGTTGGGACCTGTGCAAGTACAACCAGTCAATATTGAACTAGTGTAATGATAGGAAAACCCATTGGTGATGGTTCTTGTGCTATTTGTCTTGGATAAGCCATGGGGGCACGCCTATAAGGATGCTTTTGGTTATACCATAGATGTGTAACTAGTGGAAAGAATTCATTATCCACATATGTAGTTACAACAAATACTCTTTTTTGAGGATATCTTAAAGGATTATCATGTTGTGGATCTTCTAGGGTAGCATGTCTAGTAGGAATACTTTTTCGAAGTAACTCTATATTGATCCTTTAAACTCTTTCATTTCCTATTTTTTGCTGGGAAAAAGATTCTTCATGTGAAATAGATTTACCTTCTCTATTAAAAAATTTATAAGTGATCTAACTTTTACCTTTACCATTGTTATAAAATTTTCTTAGGGGTGGGAGTTGGTTACTTGAAGGCATACCTATATTTTGGGTAAGCCACCGATTTTGGGTACGCACAACTCTATTATTTTCATTAGTGTATACCGTATTATAGATAAGAACTCCCTATTCTTATTCCATTAAACTATACTAATTTCATAGAGGATCATATTAAATGGTGTTAATAACATTTACTATCACACGATTAATTAATGTAAATCTATCAGTATCTTCTTAAGAACATAACCATTTGTATCTTCCAGGAGACTCAGTTATCCTATATGATGAATTCCCAGAAATTATTGGCAGATAGTAACTCAAATATAATATTTGGATACTTTAGTAGTGCTTTCACTATGTGAATTATTCCCTAATCAATAGAAAAATAAATTTCTTTAATGAGGGGATTGTAAATGTGATAAATCACACTACCCAAAAATATGGGGTTGTTCATGTACTTCTTCTTCAAGCCTTTAAATTTTGTTTATTGAATTTTATGGTTGAATTAAACAGGCTCCCAGCCCTACATGTTGGGGTGGCTCTTGAGCTACTATGGCTATGATTCACACAAATGATCTTCTGGTTTTGCAAAAAAAAATGAAATTATATGTGTGTGTCATCTAACAACCACTCAAATCAATGAATTCAGATGGTCGTTTTTCAATTTCAAACATTTTCATTATCTGATGGATGAGATCCCCTTTTGGAGGAGGCCTACTTAGGATTATTAGATTCTTGATGCAAAAGTAACTCAACATCTTTCATTCTTGGGGATTGACTCTGATGATATCTAGTTGAGGCATGTTCTTAGGTGTACATTTGAATACATACAAAATATGTTTATTGTAGACAGCTGGGGGAAACCACATTGCATTAGACCACATTTTGAAGACTTTGCAGTTTCTAGAGTTTAGTGAAATGCAATGGTCTATGTGCATCCCATCCTCTGATATGAACACCAGATGGGGTATCATAAATTTATTGGTGCAACCTCATTGGTGCATCGATGCATTCATGTTGAGGGGATTTATATTTCTTATCCTCCTTTTGATGTCATGAAACATAGAGAGATGCCATGTCAATTTGGTGTTGGAACCCTTTTATTACCATTACATTATTTTGATATTCAATATATGGTAATACTATTATTCTCAAAAGACGAATACTTTTTCGTAGGATGAGGCAGACATCATGAATGAAATTTTCTACCATAAAATCTAGAATTTTGTATTAAAAATTTTCAAAAGGCTAGAACATGACTTGTACTTCTCCTTTATCTAAAGGTTTTTTCATGTTCAACGTATATTTATCCTCTTTTTATAGAGGTTTCCTTACTTAGTATTACCAAATTGGATGCTTCATGATTATTTAAAGAAAAATTGGAATTATTTGATTTTTTCTCAACTATATTGGAATAAAAATGACCAACTGTTGGTTTATAGAATGACCTTCCCCTTAATATGTCTTCTAGTTGAGAAAGTATTTTCTGCTCTTAATGACAAGGCATCAGAAATGACGACCCTTGTGTTGGAATGTGCTTTAAGATAAGAGGGAATTATCATTACTACATTGTAAATTATAAAATTATCTTGAAAATATGAAATACTTCTATAGAGAAAACATTTTCAGTGAATTCCATCATGGAGAGGACCACCATGTTGGATTATAACAAGGGACAATTCCTCTTTCTCCTTGGTCTTCTGGGCTCATGGAGGATTTTTGTGGCTCTCATATTGATGCGGGCTCTGTAGATTGAAGGCATTTTCATGAATCAATCCATCGTGATGAATTTTATGATGGGGAACTTCATTATTACTACTACCACTTCTATAATTTGGTAATTAGAGGGTGTGATCTTGATATAAAATAGATAAATGTCTAAGGGATTCAGGAACACCATCATTAAGAGGATTCAGATCACAGACTAGCTCTTGATTTTGGAACTGTTTTTGGGGAGACTTATTCTTCGATGTTTTCTTATACATAGTTGGAGCCACGTACAGGGAGAAGTGGTTATCATGGGTAGGTGTATATTCCTACTTTGGAGTGGTCATCATAATGGACTTATTACCTCTAATTAGAATGGGTGTATATCCCCAATACTATTGTCCATATGATATGGGGGAATATGACCAATAACCCTTATAAACTAAAAAAGAGGTATGTATCTTCTCTGTGATGGCATGCCGAAGTGTCATCCCATGCGTGGGGATAGAGTTATGTGTTTGTTCCCATGGTATTACTGAATTTGTGGATATGATATTTTATCATGATTCCAAAATATGGGTTGGAATTTGCCTCTTCCCTTCAACCATTGCGATGATGTGGTTCGTGACATCAACAACAAGAATGGGAATATTCATCAATTTTGTATTTGGAGTTTTTTTATATGAATACTCATGTCCAATTTTTCCTATCATTGATTACATACATTACTCATTTATGAGGGAAGAGCGTTGAGTCTGTCCAAGTTTTTTCATCAGAGCATTCCGTCTGGCTTCTCTCGGTGCTTCAAAATGAGACTGTTCGCATGATTGATGAATTCTAGAAGGGGTATGTGTTTAATAGTTTATTCCGGACAATTATGGTCAATAAACATCTTTATATCCTAGTAGACAATACTGCTAACAAAATTGATGAGTGTATGTAGGTGTATGTTCTTGTTTACCGGTTTCCACCACATTTGATCAGTGGGCTTCCTTAAATGTCATCAGACGAGCTACTTGATAGGTTGATAATTTGTAAACATGTTTATGTGAATGTTCATGGTACTCAACCGGATTTACCTAGCATGATTGGTATGTCACTATGAAACGCGTCTGCTGGGCAGCAGAATTAGGAGAGATGGGTGTATGTTCCCACTCAATGTTCTCCATCAAGTTATATTGATGGACTTCCCTAGAGGGGAAAAGGTAAGAATATACTCCATATTAGATAGAAATTTTCCTTAGAGGTTCATCATTCACTCCTGGATTTGAGAGACCTGGGTCGAACTTCCATAGGCAACACCCCCATCATGTTGAAGGCTCACAACAACAAATTTTTTTTGGCACTGATTATTGGTGGGAGTCCTCTTGAAGGACCCATACATCTTTGAGTTGAGGGAATTAGTGAAGTCTTTATTAACCTACATATACTATGAGAGGAACTAATTAATATGTTTTGGGGATAAAGACCCAAAATGGTTGAGGATAGTGGTTGGCATCGTCTTCTTCTTGACTATCTGTCATCGCTAAACGGAGGACCAAGGATTATTGTTAACCTAGAGATCCTGTCAGGAAGCCTCTATAGTTGGCATACTATTGTGCTTATGGTATTACCTTAAATATAAATTAGAGAAGCATCACTGATGAAATGGATATTGTATATGACTTTCTTCTAACATATGGTGATCCAACTTGAGATACGGTCAGGAAAATCACAGGTTCATGTTTGATGGAAGCCATTTGGGATTGAAGGATTTATAAAAAAACATGAAAATAATAATAACCTCTATGAAATGAACAACTTTTAGATGGATACATGAGTGTTTTATTCTATTGTCTTCTCTTCATTTACCAATTTATAGGGACATGACAGGTGGGTAACATTATTATCATGGTAAAGGATTCACGTCAGGTTCAACATTTTTGTTTTGTAGTTCCCTGAAATGTGTTTCCTAGTTTAAGAATCACTACTTCTTGGCAGTTTCCATTGGATTTATTCATGGAACTTGAATCATCCAATAGTTCTTTATCTAAAAGGGTCCTACTATCCAAATTCAGGCGTTCATTAATTTTGATATTTACGATTCATAATAACATGCATTAGTTGAGAAGATGTTAGGTCAAACTCATCAAACACTTTTGGGGAAAATTATTTCCTACTTAGAGACTCACATTATAAATTATATATATTTTCATGAATCCTTATCAATTCACCAAGTATAGTATATCTTTCCCTTGGAATTTTCAATTACTTATTAACTAGGGTGTAATTTCGAATCATCTATATGTATTTGAGGGTCTTCATTATTAAAGATATATATATGTATATGTATATATATATGGTTCTCCATCAATGGTATCCTCTCATATACTATTTATAAATACATATAGTAATTGTTATGATGATACTGCTTTTTAGGCCACTCAGTCGGGAAATATGGAATTTTTTTTTCATCCAGGAAGAAGCAGGTTTGTTTTGATGTAGGGATCATACCCATAAAATGGGAAACCTATATATCCTTTTGAAAGGAATTATAACCCTTGTAGTTTGGTTTTACTTAATTGGACAAATCATACATTTTAAGGTCATGTGATAAGAACATAACCATACTGTTTATTGTCATGTGGTAAGGAAATCTCAGAAAAAGGTTCTTAGTCATGGTTTGGTGTGATACTTATGACAATGAATCCCAAACAACAGGGACAAGAAGATGGGTTTCCATGTAATATTATACCCTTTTGGGAATATTCTCCAAGGAGGATGCAGTTGGTTTGAAGTTTAGGATGTTAAACTCAAGGAGGATTCTTATATACTCCATTTGTATATGAATAAAATCAAAAATAGATAGATAAATCCCATATGTGTACGTATTCATTTTAGAGAAATTAGTTTAAGATTACTTCCTAAAAAGTATTACTTGGTTTTTTGTGGGTTTAATTTTGGGCTTCTTCATATAGAGAATGATTAGATTATAGGAATTTAGGTTGGATTCTTGAATAGGATATCAAGTGATCACATGCTCTGAGAAGGCATCCTATGTGTCCCAATTATGGTGGAAATCATAGTTCTTATAGTCCATTTATTGTGTTGGGGGTTATGCATGAGATATTCCCATTTTATGGGACATGATTGGGTGAATCCTTTTTTTGGAAGGTCACCCTTTTGAGATTGGTCCTTCAAGAAGGCATCCTACATATCTTGGTTTGAATAGGAATCCGTGTTCTCGTAGCTCATTAAATCTGGCCCAAAGTTTGTCATCATGATAAATCTCTAAGACCGCGTGAGTAATTATTGGTGTGAAAAACAAGAGGATGTAAAATATTCAACCAAGTAACCCACACTTTTACTCCTTTTCCAGTTGAAGAGGGTGTGCCTATGGAGGTAATAGTGGAAGAGGGAGAGGAAACCTTGGAATAGAGTGAGTCAACAATCCCTCCCTCTTATCTCTTTTCATTGGACAAGGATCCAATGTAAGGAAGAAGTGAAGCTGAAGGAAGTAGATAGGACCAAGACTAAAACCATTTAATTCAAATGGTAGGGGATTAAAATAGTATGGATTCCTTAAAATTGGTCCTATTAGGGGAGGGAGACATCTCCTTTGAATGAATGGAAAAGAAAGTGTGAACTGTACCTTCCATAATAGAGAACTGATGTTCCTGGTCTTAGAGAGGAAAAAAGGAGTAAATAACCAAAACATTAATCATCAAAACCCATAACATCCCAGCACTGTTTATGGGATAATGTTCATGTGATTGAGGATATACAGCCACACAAAAAATCAATGAATCCTAACCCCATTGGGAAAAAATTGTGGGAAATCTATGACTGAGGAAATAAAAACCCAAATATGAGACATGATGACATGCCATTCCCAAAGGTTTGATAAGTCTAGATGTTTTTTTGAAGGACTCAAAAGAATCCCTTTTTTAAAAGGGGTCCAATTAAGAAGAATCTTTTCCATGAGTGGATTTGATGAGGTCTT
Organism: Viscum album; assembly: GCA_963277665.1. Taxonomy (NCBI): domain Eukaryota; kingdom Viridiplantae; phylum Streptophyta; class Magnoliopsida; order Santalales; family Viscaceae; genus Viscum; species Viscum album. The sequence goes on along the minus strand of OY728129.1, from coordinate 578,417,113 downwards.
AATGGATTTTAGGCTAAAGAGAGTATGTGAATCAAAGAGGGGAACCCAATTAGGTACTGGTGCGCAACTATGGGCACTCAAGTAGGCTTGGGTGACATAATATTCCCTTGAATGACAAACTACATGGATTTTAATAAATAGGTAAGGCCTAACACACGAATTCAAGAGTATTCATAGGTATTCATAGAAGTGGGGTGCTCATTCTTTTGTGAGAGGAATAGGTGGCACACAAGTGTTTCTGATTTAGGGAGGTTGGGCACTTTAGGCACAAAATTGTTATGGATATCAAAAACTAAAAGGACTTATTTTATATAATACTCCTTTAATTCATTCTCATTATGTGTTAAAGAACTACCTAGAAAGCTTCACTAGACTTGGGAGAAGCACTATGGAGACCAGAGTCGCACCACCAACTCTTCGAGCCCAATGGACAACATTTTGTGGTGAAGTCCAAGGAACACATTTCATAGTGGCTACACAAATTTTTTCCCAAGTGATATCATATCTTATAATTCCATTGTTACCAATCTATATTTTTTATTGAAAGTGTGTTTTAACCATTATACTTCACTAAATAGAATGACCTTGTTCCCACTAATTAATTCATAATTTAAATACCATGTTACCATTAGAATTTTATTCTATATAATGACCATGATATAATTCATTAATTAATATATTAATTCCTGTGACACCATTCATACATAATTAAAATTAATGGCCATGTTCCCAATATTTATTTCAGAACTGGATGACCTTGTTACCATTTTGAACACATAATTAATTCACAAATTAATTATCTAATAAAATTCCATTAAAAATTCAATAATTATTTAAAAAAAAACATTAATATTAGTTAATTAAACATTTAACTAATAAAATAATTATCATTATGTAATTCAATAACTAATTAATCAGTCCAATTCCATTAGTTATTTTTTATATTATCAAATAAAACCAATTCCAAAAGTTCATTTGACACTTAACTAAACACACCAATAACATTATTTAATTCAATAATTAGTTAATCACATCAAATCATATTATTGATTTGAAAATTAATTAATCACATGAATTAAATTAATTAATTCGTTAATTAATTAATCATATCAATTCCATTAGTTAATTTAATAATTAACTAATCACTTAAATTCTAGTAGTTGAGTACATAATACACTAGTCACATGAATAACATAAATAATTCAATAATTAGTTAATCAAATCAATTAATTTTGTTAAATAAATAACTAGTTAATCACACAAATAACATTAATTATTTAAATAAATAAATTAATCACATTTAGAACATTAATTAAATAGTTAATTAATCAAAAAAAATTCCTATATTTAATTCAATAATTAACTAATCACAACAATAAAACATACTAATTCGAAAATTATTTAATCACATTAATTCCATTATTTAATTCAAGAATTGAATAATAAAATAAATTAAATTAGTTAATTAAAAATTAGATTAATGACATAAATATAATTAATTAATTCAATAATTAGTTAATCACATCAAATACATTAATTCATTAAAATATTAACTCATCACTAAAAAATTTATTAATTTAGCTATTAATTAATCAAAATAGTAACATTAATTAATCAAAAATTAAGTGATCACATCAATTCCTCTTGTTACTTCAAAAATTATTTGATCACATAAAATATATTAATTAATCCAAAAATAAATTAATCACATCATTCCCATCAATTAATTAACCAAATAATTTTTCATGTCAATTCCATTAATTAGTTCCATAATAAATTTATCTAATTCCACAACTTCAAATAATTCACCAATTTATTGTTCATGTCAATACCATTAAATAATTAATTTAACTGATCACATTAAACTCAATCAATTAATAAACCAATTAATTATTCATTTCATGTTCATTAATTAATTCCACAATTTCTTAATAACAACAATTTCTTCAAATAATTCACCAAATAATTTTCCACATAAATGGAATTAATTTAATTTCCCAAATATCTAATCAAATTCATTATAACCGAAATTCCCCGAATTAAATCATTTATCAATTATTTGAGATCCAATATCCCAATAAACACATAATTAATTTATTAGATAATTAATTTAACACAATGAATTAAATATCCTAATTAATATATCATTTTTTTTGTTCCAACTCAAACAATTCGGTATTACCGATTAATTCATCAATTAATTTTTTTACATAATCAATTCAATATTCTAAATTGATTTATCCATTTAATTTTTAAAATCAGTCAATTAAATATCAAAAATTAATTAAAAATTTAGTTATTCCCTCCTGAAATTCAATATTATGATAACTAAATCCATAATTACTTATCCCAATATTATAATTCATTATTCTGATAATTAACTTGACAAATAATTATCCCAAAATTACAGTTCAATGTTTTCATAAAGAACTGAACATTTAATTATCCCAAGTCAGAAATCTCAAAATATATTAATTAATTAAAAAATTAATTGTGTAATTCAATAAAAATATCTCACAATTAAATCAATAGTCAATTATTGTAAATATAAAATACCAATAACCCCAATTTGAATATCACCTTCTATTAATTATTTCACAAAATTAGTTAATTCAATCATGAAATAATTTTTTGAACACCTCATTGCAATTCTATTATTACACACATGTAATTTAAATCTAGAAATTGGGGTTTTAATTATAGACCACCTTCATCAATTATTTTATGAATGATCACCCAATAGAGAACCCTAATTTAAAGTAGACCAATCAAGAACGCAATGAAGAACATGATATAGATCTAAAAACATCATTCCAGAATAAAAATCTAGAACATAAAATCATATATATATATATATCCAACAATAGTATATAAAAAATGATTAATTATTTATAAAATATTATGTTGACATGTGAGTGAAGAAGGAAACCAAATAGGATAACATCCTCTTAGAAAGAGTGGTGAAAATATTCAATCCACACTTCGATTTTCCATGAAAAAATGCTCTAAAATAATAATATCTATCCTGGAGGATCAAAAAACATGAAAGGTTCTTAGGGGTCTATTTTGGGTTTATTTTGGGTTAATTTGGGGTTTCGGGTATCAACAATAAAATTGTTTGGTAAAATTATTCCTCACCCATGGTTTGATGGGAAAAGGCACATAATTTCCCAACCCGTGTGAGCTAACCATGCATTTCTTTCAGGGAGGTACAAGATTTCTTCTTTTAGAGAATACCATTTGAGAGACCATGAACCATCCATGAAATACCACTTCTTCCATGCTTTCACAGAGTTAATGGAAATGGTATATTATTTGGGAAAATCATACTCAAAACATGAAATATCCCACATCCTTCTATAATTTCATATTTTTACCATAAAACACCCCAATTTAAAACCCAAAAATTTTATACTCAAAACAACATGAAAGTGCACCTCTAAAAAAGACTAGTAAATCAAAAAAAAATATCAAGATAATAATTTTTTTTTCTCATACATGAATATATTAATGGGGGTATCCATTTTAATTAGTTCCTATAAATTTAGAAAAAAAACAAAAGAACATGATTGTTAGTTTGTTTAGACTGACTCCTCCATGAAATAGAATATTATATTTTCCCTAACACCTCTCATTACAAGTAATAGGGATGTAATTAAATAATAAAGTTATCCTTATTAGTATAATTATTTTGAAGAGAAAAATTATAATCCTCCCTCATTTACTCTCATTCTTAGTGAAATTATAATTGAAATCGTTCCTTATGCCAATTACCTCCTCCAAAAAGTAATTTTATTGTTTTTAATAAGTTTTTCAAACACAATATAAAAAAATTATATAGAATATAAAATTATTAAAATTATTCGAACAATAAAATTTTTCATATATTATAATGATATTGTTGGCATATTTATTAATTCATTCCCACTGAGATATAGTGTATTCTTCTTTGGGTCAGTTTAACCTCCCGCATGATCTAGGATATTGAACTATATACATTATGAATGTGGGAAAATATATAAATTTATTTTTACAGTTTAACATGTAAATACGGATTTTTTTCTTTTGATAATTTTATATTATGTATTTTACTAATTATTAAAATATCAATTTTGATTTCTATAATAAATGAAATACACAGAAATCAATTAAATTTATTCAAAAAATAAGTATATCATTAAAGGAATGAGATAAAAGATATATAAATTATGGTATTATAACAACTCATATTATTTTATAAATTTTAAATAGATATCGTTATCTAATAATGTGTATCATAATATACACTATTGATTCACTAGAAATAATTAAATCTGTTAACATATGATATTGATAATAATACAAAAAATTGATATAATCATAATAATGGGCGTAAATAGTATCTATAAATCTGATCATATATTAGAATGGTTATTTAATATAATATTATAATAGTTGTGTTTTTTATATAAGAATACACTGAATGTTCATGTAAGAAGGAATAAACAGAATGAGTTTCTTCCCTAAAATTTTCAACAATTAGATATATTTCTTATTATAAAAATTGTATTAATTTTATTGGTGTATATACATCACAATTAATATTTTCTATTATGATCGAATCATTATTCACGAAATTTAGAGTTTCATTTCAAATCATACCCTTTAATGGGGTTTCACTATAAAATTTGTTATGATATATTGGCTTCATTGATAGAAATGTGATTTCTTATTATATATTTAGTATCATTCACTATAATAACATATATTTCGTTTTATTTCCTCATAATATATGTCTATTATTATATTAATAAAATTCTTGTGTTTGGAAAATCCATATCATTGTTTTGCACTATGTGTATCTCTATTCAATTTATAACAATGTTTCAAGGGTTATTGTTAACTCAACTCCATTTGATGACTTATAAAGTGTATTCTTGAACATATATCTTATAATATTTATTACTTCAACCATAATATTATATTTCATTATAAAATCATTTTCATTCTACTGAAAATGAAACTATTTTTTTCTGTAATGTCGAACATATTCTCATTAGATTGAGAAGATTGTAAGAAATTATTAGGCCATAAATGACATCCCCAAGACAAAAATGGCTATCAATAAATGCAAAAGGATTTCAACAACCATGGGGTTGATTGGAAATTTTGGAATAAAATTACCAATCCAATAAAACCAAACCAATCAAACCACTATATTCTGCACAATAAAATGAAGGAAACCTCAACCATTTCTTTTATATCATAACCATCAAAAGTGTATTATAATAGAATCCAAATGAAATTAATGTGAAAAATGAAGTATAACTAAAAAAACATTATGATTTCTATGAGACTCCATGATCCAAAAGATCCATGCTCCAACATTGCCAAAAAATCCAAATATCACAATGTTGTGCTAATGACATGTGATACATTACCCTTTCCCATACCATGATAGATGACATCTAGAAAAGAACCAAATATTGAATGCAAGGATAAGTACAAGAACTCAATCAGTTTTCCCAATCAATTTCATTTAAAGACCATTGGGAAAAAAATGTTAGCTCAATTTATATAAAACCATTAATATGAAACACATCTATTTTTTAATAAAATATAAGAAACATCTAAAAACAATTTAAAACTAATTATAAAAAAGTTCCAAGTCATATAATTTTCCAAAAAACTTATATTTCATGAAAAAACTCAACCAATGATTGAAATACACTTGTCAATATAAATTTTGGATTATGAATTATATTCCACCATTCCACACATCCCACAATACATGTAACCAACACCCCCTATACTCGTGAGTGGTGAGTCATCCTTTCACTATGTCTTCACTATGTGAACCATTTTGACTTGGTAGATCCATAACCCTTATCTATCTAAACAAGTATGAGGGAGACTCCTTAACCTTATCAATCCTGAAATCATATGAACACACACATCCATTAGGGAAAAAAACTCAAAAAAAAAACAATTGCATCCATTTCAATAAAAATGTTCTTTTACTATAAACCCTCCAACAAACAAATTGAAATAAACCTTACCCATTTCATTTCAATAAAATAATCTCAATTTTTTAAAAACATTTGTATTATTCAATTTTCTACAATTCTAGAAAATACACATTTTAAATCCAAGAACCAAAAATTCTAAAAAACATCCAATTTCAATGTTTGACAAAACCATCACTCAAGATAGGTTAAAAAATAATTACACATATAATTAAAAATAAATTTCATAGAATATATTAAATTCAAAATTAGGAAAAGTAGTTCTTAAAATAGGAGTTGATATTGAAGCCACCTACTTCATGAGTTTGGAGAAAATTTAAAACTACATGATAAACTTACTAAAACCTGGGTTGAATATAACCGGAACCACCATAGAAGTCTCCACCTATCATGAAAAATGACCAATATAATTATATATGGAATCCACTGACGTAGATCCTCAATCAAAATTTGTTGATCCATGAAACTGAAAAGATAAATGAAGTTGATCGAAAAACCAGATCAAGAACGATGAATAACAATCACTTACTATGAAGAATCATCTTCGAATTACCAATAGAAGCCTTCGTATCACCTCTGGGTCGATGTAAGAACACTCTTTATCCTATATGGAAACAAAGACATATGTTAGATCCTTTTTAGGGGAAATTAGTTGTTAAACCCTTAGGGAGACCTTGATCTACTTTAAAAAATCTATGTTTTTCCCTCTTCATGGTTTAGTTGCACTATTAGATGAAATTTGTGCTTACTATATGTTTGATATATCCTTGAGGATGACCTTCACATAATCACCTTTCATAATCTCCCAAACTATGTGAAATCTATCTTGAATCCACTACTCCATTTTCCCCAAATCCATCATTCAAAGTGAACAGTTTCTACTAGGATTTCACACGGTTTGGAAAAATAGTACACAACTTGTGTGCATTCCCTTTTGCTTATGTCATACTTTTATCAAGGTCCTGCAAGTCTTCCATGGATTTTAAGAAAACTTCACCTCCAGTTAACCGATATTAGTGACACAAAAAGTCTTCAAAAGTTCCCAAAACTCCATGAAATGTCACCCTTATAATTTATGTACTTATAAACCATATAGAGAAAGTTATATACTGAAAACCAATGGTGATAAATTCTACCCTCATTAGTATATCAATCCTTATAAAGTAGAATAACACTATTTTCCTAAAACATTTATGGTAATTTCTCATTTACTTTTTTCTCACATTCCCATGTCTCTTCCAGAATATCACTATGTTTCCAGAAAACCCGCAGTAGGCCGATGCTTTTTCCATACCAGACTTTCTCTCAGCAATCCATAATTTTCACCAGGATATTTAACATTGAAGCATCTAACTCTATATCAACATGATCCCATATGTTACCATGGATAGGATTATGTTGATACCTTTTCAACTGAGATATATGGTACGCATTATGCACAAAACTAAACTATGGTGGAAATGAAAACCAATATACCACATCTCCAATCTGTTCTAGATCCTAAAAAGTGTATATATATCGAGGAGATACTATTCCATGATTCACAAAACTATGATGTCCAAGCCATGCAGGTATCCTTAAAAACACATGATCACTCGTAATGAATGACAACATTCATCGCTGATAGTCCTCATCAGACTTCTGAAAGCTATGATTCGTCTCTATCCTCTATCTAATAAACTGAATCTTCTCTATTATTGAATAGAAAAATCTCAGACCAAAAAATGAAGTCTCATCTGTTTCCACCCAACAATGTATAAAATGGAAACGATACCACCACAATGATTAAAAAGGATCCTTATATATATATATCGAGGGCAGATAGATGTTATTATATGATAACTACACAAATAGAACATGCTCTTCCCATGAGACACTAATATCTATTGAAAATTCCCAAAAATGTATTTTAATGTTTCTATCATCATTTTGAATTAACCTTCTATTTGAATATGACATGCCATAATCATATTTAATTGAGTCCCAAGGGATTTCTACATGAATATCCTGATGTGAGATGTGAACCAAATATCATTGTCGGGCACAATCGACCATGGTATTCCGTGCCTCATTAAAACATGTTGGGTAATTGTTTTTGGATAGATTCACAACTATATGAGCTACATGAATAGGGATTATATGAACATATGTCGTAATCTAATCCACTATCACCCACATGGAATCATGTTTCTAAACATTTCAGGGGAGGATTGTAACAGAAACCCAACTTATCTTCTCCCATTTGAACACTAGTGAAAAAGACTAGGAAATACCTATTGGTTGGTAATGCTCTTCCTTAATATATTGATATGTAAAAAACCATGATACAAACTAAGTCAACATCCATTTCAAACTAATCCACCAAATGTGTGGTTCAAAAACCTTATAAATTTTCTATTTTCTCGGATGAAAAGCCCATCTCGAATGGTGCTAAACATGAAGAATTTGTTCATAAAAATACATAGGTACAACAATTCGATTTATAAACCAAAACATGAAAATACCATCACATTTCAAACCCTCAATATTCATTACATTCCACATTCATGCTATCAAGGATGAACATCAACTACCACTCATCAAAAAATTATTTTTCCAACTGAGTATATAGATTTTTGTTTAATACATCTGCCACCAATTTTTTTCCCATGTATACACCATGTATAAGTGAAACATTTAAAGATGACCAATAAATTTATATTGACTCATATTAAAATCTCATTTTGAAAATATATTTTTGAAACTCTTATGATCTACGAACACCGTATATTTATTACCAAAGCGATAATGATACTGAATATTTAATGCATGGAAGATTGTGGCTAACTCCAAATTGTGTGTTGGGTAATTCATCTCATGTAATATCAAATTCCTTTAATTATAAGAAATAACATGTTTTATTGAATTATAAAACATCCTAAAATATATCCTGAAGCATCATAATACCCCACGTACCCCTGTTTTCATTTAAGGAATATCATGATAGGAAATGATGTAAGACGAACATTCACCACATTTAATGTATTTGAGTTTTACTCATTTTATTAGAATGGAAAATTCATCTTTTTAAAAGCTATCCTTAGGGATTCTAGTCCTAATAATCCTTAAAAAACATCAATAATATCAAATGAGACCAATAAATATTCATATCTCACATGAATTCATTAGATGTTTCCAAGAGATAACAACTTCTATCTTATCTAGATCAACTAAAAACAATTTATAATTGACATGAGAAAAAATTGAACCACATGAATTAAAAAATCACACTTCGATTATTTGGAATATATTATATAGTCCCTCAATATTCCCAAATCTATAAATATGTGGTTCCCTTTCTAATATGTTTTCTTTAATACACCAATATGTCATCTATAATTACAAAAAAACTAATCCAGATATATTTGAAATATCTGATTCACTACTTTCAAAAATACTGATGGTGAGTTCGTAAGACTGAAATGTATTACCACATATTCATAATGACCATATATTACTAAGAGTTTTTTTAGAATGTCCTCTTTCTGAACACGAAATTGGAGATATCCTTATTTAAATTCAATTTGATAGCATAACTAATATCCACTAAATTGATCAAACATATCATCAATGCATGGAAGTGGATATATATTATTCATCCTTACATGGTTTTGTTTATGATAATCATAAAAATATTTATGATTCAAAACTACATAATTTTTTAACAAGACTTTTACCTCCCACAGAGATGTGATTTGTTTTATAAAACACTTTCTTTCAAGATCATCCAAATGTAACTTTAGTTCCCTTAATAAATTTGGTTCCCTTAAATATTATGAGACTGAGATATGACTAGTCTCTAGAATGAGGTCATTAATAAACTCCACTTCACTTATATGTGGAATACCATATATGTTCTCAAGAAGGAGATCTATAAATTGGTCTGCATCTACAGAAAAAATGTAAACCTTGATCTCTTCCATCAATTCCAATGTTAATTCCAACAAATGATAAGTAATTTTACCCACTACAGGTTCCCATGAACTTTTTGCACCATTATTTTTAACCCTTTCTCCTCTGAAATGATATTTAATGTCATCCTCAGTTATGAAACTAAATATTATGATATAACAGTTGATGTTAGGCATTATATTTTTTATTCAATCTATTCAAAATATTACATCATAGACATCTATCTCTACCACTGAGAAGTCCGATTTCAGTTTATCTCCATTAACAATTAAAAAACATGCTCTACATACAATGTCTTCACATTCTGTTTGACAAAGACGAGTTTTATGTTTTATTACATAATTAACCATATGATGTATTAAAACTAGAAAATCAAAAACATGAAAATCAATGAATGATTTCGATGCACTAGTAAAAAACACCATTTGAATAAAGGTGAATTCCAAAAAAAATACTACCTCTCATCATAGATAGTCTAGCATTATCATCTACCATCATCTTCTAAGATACATGTGATTTCATTATTCCTATACATTTTTTCATATTTCCTTGATTTTATTTCCCTTTATAAGGATTGATGGTATTACTTGAATAACTATGGCTATATTTGATCTATTGACAAGATTAATTTTCTACCCCTATACTATCAAAGCATAGGTCACATATGATACATAAGATGTTTCTTGAGAACATGAACTTGAATAATTATGATAATATAACTAAAGATTTCCCATCTGGTTTCACTATTGAATTCCTTAGATATTATTTTAAACATTTATTTCATGTGGTCAGACCAAGAACATTGAAGATATTAGGACCAACTCTTTTTTGGAAAAAAGACTCAAAGATCCATCAATTTCATTCTGATTCCCTCTCCCACCTTAGAAGTATGTGTCCCTAGTCCTTTTTCCTCCAACATTATATTTCATACCATTTCACATAGGTATCAGGATTCTTCCTCCCCCCATATTTCATGAGATATATAATTCATCTATTATATCTATATTCACTATCTCTGAATAATCCATGATACCGAACATGAAAAAAATTGATAGAATCTCCTACCTAAACCTTTATTTAATGATACATGATTTCATGGAAACACTATCCATAACCTCTAGCACCATGCAGTCAAAATTCATGAAACTGGTCGTAAAATTTATCATAGAGAGATTTTTAATCTTCAGGGTAAATAAGTCCATTGTTCTCTCTTTCGTGAATATATGAGGAATGAATTTTTTGTTGAATAGTTCATAGAAATCATCCCAACAATGGAATTTTTATAATTTATCCTGTAGCGCTAGATACCACTACTAGCACGCACGTTCCTCTAGAATATACATCCCTAGCCTAACCTTCAGATATTCTAGTGTGATGATGAAATTGAAGAATTGATTCATCCTATTCAGACACACATATTACCTTTATAGTTTTGAATCACCTAGTAGATGGGTACATTCAGCTTCTATAATTAGATTGAATTATTAATTTCTATTGGCTCATCCATATGGTTCCGTATGTCCAAAACCTGATATTCGTATATGATACACTGAACAAGTTGTTGGTTCACATATTGATCATGTACCACAACAATATCCTAAACCTCTCCCAGTTGGTTTCTATGATGCCTAAAGGGTGGTATTTACTTAACAAACAACAAATTAATGAACCCTCACTATATTTTACACAATGTATTTGATTTTAAAATTCATCCCTATCATCTATCATAACATGGTTTTTGAAAAACAATCATTTCTTCCATTTAAAAAACTGTTATTTTATTGAAAACCATCCATAAAACCAAAAAAAATCCCCATTTTATTTAAATGAATTCGTTCCTTTTATTGAAAACATTATTATTAATCCATTTTTCACAATTCAAAAAATTCAACATTTTAAGATAAACATTATAAAACCAAGAACAGAAGCGCTTTTTACCAAATACCCAATTTCCAGGTTTCCAAAACCCATCAACCAATAGGGTTATCCTAAATCATTACAAATCCAATTAAAAATAAATATCAAGGAATATAATCAATTTTAATTCATTCCAATCAATTCAATGTAGAAGATATAAGAGTGAATCATCCAACCTCAAGAGTTTTGGAAAAAACGATAAACGACATGAAAAATGTTATGAAAACTAGGTTGAATCTCCACAAACCTGCCTTACATCTCATCTTTTGACATGGAAAAATCCAAATATAATCATATTTCGAATAAAATACCTTATATCTACCCAATTGTTTTCTAGATATATGAAACCAAGAAGAGAAATAAATTATATATAAAAAACTATCAAGAATGATTACAAACGTTCACTTATAGTGAGGAATTGTCTTATAATGTCCCGGGGAATCCTTCATAACTTTTCCATGTTCAAAAATCTACACAAAAAATAATAGTCACTAATGAAAATATATCAATTTTCAAAATATACTAATTATTATATTTTTGAATTTTTTCAGTTGATACCAAATGAATATTTTTCCAAAAATCAACATAGTGCATCAAATCAAAAATAATTAGTCAAAATTAATTATGCATTTCTTTATTGGAAGTCATTCTTCTATTTCATATAAGGATTATCCAATTTACTAGTCCCATAAAAATGAGATTCCAATTTCCTATAAATTTCTCTAAAACACATATGTACCCAACTGCCTCATAACATAATGTTCATCATAAAAAGGAAAACAACAACTTTTTATGATCTACATTTTATGTCTCATAAATCCAACCCATTTACATAATCTCAATAAGAGGAATAAATAATAATGAATTCAACTCCAAGACTCAGAAAACAGAGGACTACTTGTTCTCTATGTAAAAGTTTAAGATAATAAAACATATTTTAAACATTGTTTTAGATAGACAATAACTGATAAATTTTTTTAACATCTTACATCTTTTAATTGGCTTGAGAGGGTGATAATACATTTCCAGGACTTAGGCGACACCCCCAAGTCTCTAAAGGCTAGAAATAATGCTAAAAGGATTTAATATATGTGGGGGATGATTACAATTTATGAAACAAAACATATCAAATAAAACCAACTCAAAAAACCCTGTATATGATGTATGGTAAAAAGAACAGAAACTCAACAATTTATTTTATATCAATACCCACAAAATATTACTACAACAAAATAAAATTAACATAAAAGTAATAATGGAATATAACTAATAAAACTCAAAGATGACTGCAATACTCAGTGATCCATTAACCCAATCCTCTAATATCCCCGAACATCCCACGAATCATGAAGTAGTGCTAATGACATTAGATGAATCACATTTCTAATGTCTTGATAGATAGCATATGAAAATGCACAAATGTGACCATGTAGGGGTGAGTAATATAACTCAGTCTATTATCCTCAAATGAATTTACACTCAGGAAACTAGGATTGAAAAGTTTTCACCATTTATATAAAACATTTTATATGAAAAAACTCCCAAAAAATTTCAAATTAAAATATATGAAACTTCAAAAATTATTTTATAAGTAAATATATTTTAGGGCCATGTAAACCAGTTTTCAGAAAAAAAATTTATTTTTATGAAAACAACCAACTAATTCATGAAATAAAATTCTTAATATGTTTTTTTTCAAAACTATTTTATTACACCTATTCCCAAATCCAACCATCCATGTAATTTGGACTACCCTATACTCATGAGTGGTGACTCATCCTTTCACTAAGCTATCACCTAGTGTAACATTTTGAGGCGCATGAGCCCTCCCCCTCATCCGATACACTATTGATGGAGGAGACTCATTACACTTATCCTTTCTAAATTCAAATGAACATAAAAATACATAATTCCAAAAAATTAAATTTGAAAATAGAAAAATTCATTACATCCATTTCATTAAAAACATTTTTTTATTTAAAATCATCTTTTATACCAATTTAAATCATCTATACCCATTTCATTTCATAAAATCACCATTTTAATTCAATGTTTATTATTATTTCATTTTCCACAATTCCATAAAATCCACATCTTAATATCAACATCTTGAAATGGAAAACCGAAACACTTCCTACAAAAACCCCCAATTCCTTGTTTCCTCTAACTGTCACTAAAGAGGGTTTCTAGTAGTCACTAGAAATCTTGTTCTCAACCAATTTCAAACGAAATAATCAATATTAAATCATGAAAATAAGTTCTTGAATATAATATTAATGTGTGAAGCCACATACCTTAAGAGTTTTGGAAAAAACAATATACTACATGAAAAATGTCATAAATACAGGGTTGAATATCTTCAAACCCACCTAATATCTCTCCAACAATCAAGAAACAAGCCAAATATAATCATATATGGCTTAAGAACCCATAGATATACCCACAATGGGAATTAAATCAATGAAACCAAGAATATAATCAATGTAGAACTAAGAAACCTATCAGTAATCATGAAATGATATGACATACCGTGGAGTCTTAGATTCTAATGACTATGGGTGGCCATTGTATCACCTGAAAATCAAATGGAGAACCTTATTTGACCGTTAGGGAAGAAAAACCCTGAGTTAGAGCCATTTATACGGGAAAATAGGTGTTAAATCCTTTTTTCTGCAATGATCCTCATTTTAAAATTATATGTTTGTCCCTGTGCATGGTTTAGTCGCATGGTTAGGAAAACTATGTACTATTTGTGAATTTACAACTTTCGTGAGGATTTTCTTCCAACATTCTCCATAATCATGTTCTAACCATTCGAAACACACTGCCTAATTTTTCTCAAAACCATCTTTCAATATCAACAATTACTACAAGGCATTTATCTTTTTGGAAAAACCATAAAAACCCCATGTGAATCCACTTAGTGTCCTTTATATTATGCATGGTTTCATGTATGTGTTTCTATGTTTTTATAGATTGTGTAGCTCTTGTGCACCTATATAAAATCAAAAATAACGTTATAATAAAACCCCAAACTCTCATAAAAATCACCCTTGTTGTTTATATAGTTAAAAACTATAATGAAAAAATTACATAAAAGGAATAAATTTTGAAACAATTTAAATATTTATCCATGATGAATTTATTCCCACAAAATTATTAAATTTTAATTAATTACTTCCATCCTTTCCAATATAGATCTCATTATTCTTTTTTATTTTTGGAAATATTTTTCCAAATCAATTTAATTATTTATTGTCTTGAATATATATTGGATGATTTATATATTATTTAAAGTAAATGATATATTTTTCAATTTTAATTATGAAATTTAAGATAAGTGTTAATGTATTATAATATATGAAGGTGTTTTCATGAATATTATATTGTTCTGAAGGAAATTTTTTAATGTATAAATTCTTATTTATTTCTTACCCTAAAACCATTTTTCGTTTTGAAAAATGATTCTTAATTGTTTTATCAAAATAAGGAATTTAATTTTACAGAACATTTTTTTTGTTGGTTTTTAGGCCTTTCAAGAAAAGTTAATTCCCTAATATTTTTCATTTTATTTTTAAATAGATCATAAAATAATTCTTCTACAAAAAATAAATTATGCTTGTTATATAACACTGAGGTTATTTTTTCACCTCCATCCAACATCATTATCTCTATCTCTAATCATATTTTTGATGAATTTATTTACATGAAACTAGATTAATTAATATATGTTAACTATTTTATTATTAATTTATGAATTTTTTAATGTTCTAATTGAACAACTATGTATTGATATTATTATGGCCTTTGGGGGACCTATATAGGCCTCAAATTCAGTGGTCATATTTTTTATTTCACATGAGAAGAAGAATTTTTGTGTGAATGATTTAATGGAATCTTTGTTCACATGATTCATGTGTGAATGAGTTGCATGTGTCATATTTAATATGTGTTATGAGTGATTAAGATATTTTTTTTTCAAAATTATCTTCTTAATATGTGAAGTGTGAATCTTTGATGAAATGTTTTTTTTGTAAATCAGAAATGGGGAGTTTATTTCCCTTGTATTTTATATGAATTTTTTATAGGTATATTTGATTAATACTTTGTTAGGTCAATTAGATGTGTGTAGAATTGTTGAAATGTATGGTTCATAATGATTCATTGAAATATTTTTCATATTTTTAACCAAATTTTATGTGGTATTACTTAATAAAATGGTTTTTATGTATAGGATATATTGAAACCATTATTTTGATGTTTTTTTAAATGTGACCTAGTAGAGTAGTTTGAAATATTTTTATGTAAATAATTGTGGGATAATATTTTAAAAAAATTGTTGTGTGGGTGATATGTGTGTAGGGGTTTTCCATATTTTTATTGTATGAATGTTACATTACTATAGTTAATCATATGATTATTTTATAATCATAATTCGATATTATTAGTTCATAATTTTTGGAATTAATATAAGGTGAGTTTCTTAGTTCTCTAGATTTTATTTTGTTATGTTTGGTACATTGTTCATTATAATCATATGTTTTAATGTTGTTAAATAGTTTCAATATGTATATGATTATTCTCTATGGCTCATGATTATTTTACCACACCCTTTTACCAAGATTTATTTTTGTTCTTGTGTTATTTCATGTCATTCAATAATGGGATGTGATAAGAAAATATTATCCCTCTATTATTTAAAAGGTTTTTTCTTCCCTATTAAATTTTTATCATAGTCTTATGATCAGAACATTAAAAACATTTTTAATAATAAATCTTTAAAAATTATTTTTAGTTCACAAATTTATTGTTCATAAAATACACCATTCCCTCCATTCATTACATTTTGAGTTTAATTTTCATATTTATTGTTTATCATATTCGAATGATATATTTGAAAATTAGTTTACTCCTACAATGTATCAAATATTGTGGTTACAGAATGTTTTTTATCACGGGTCCTTAGTATTTGAAATCCAAGGCACCTAAATCAATTTTCTATTCTAAAATATAAGAGTATTTATTACATCATTTTAAATTATTGATTTGTTGTGGTCTAGTTTGTTGAATTAACATAACAATTATAGATTGAGATTTTCTAGAAAAAGGGAATTATTTATATATGTTTAGAGGAAAATAAAATCAATGACTGGGTAAATGATTCCAATATAGGAAATTTCATTACTACAACTAACCTTAGAATCACACTTATATTGAGAAAACAAACATCCTATTAAAAACCTATCATATATTCATATATATATTTAGGAAGTATAATTTATTTTTTGAAAATTTAATAATAAAAATCTTCCATTAGGATGTGATTATCAGATGAAAAATATCAAACATTACCCCTAATTTATTTATACAAAATCAATAACAACAATCCCTCTATTATCATTTACATCCTCTAAATACCAAATGACGGGCAATATTTTATGACTAACCTATATTTTCATTGACCACAATGTACCACTAAGGTGAAATGTACTTCCCACCTATCTCACATAAACCACATGACATATCTCATTTTTTATTCATAACATGCCATAAAGGGCACCATAACCTCAATATTTTTCAATAATATTCCCCCTTACTGAGATGTGGATGGAGTTAGAAGAAAATCATGTAAGTGATAAGGGAATTTTATTTTCCCCAAAGGAGATGTGATTTATTAACTTAATATAAATGTGAATGAAATACCTCTTAATAAGAGATAATAAAACATATAAGGATATCTCTTTCAATAAGGTATGGAATGTGAATCATATTTATGAGGCTATTGAACCCCCCCTCAAAGATAACTGATATAAGAGATTTTTTTATCAAATAACTTTTACTATAAATAATGATCAAGGGATCCCAGAACACATTTGAAATGTTGAGGATGGTCCATCCTCTACAAAATAATCTGTATAAGAGTCCCTATGATAGGGTTTCATCGTATATAATACCTAAATATAACACATAAATATAAATTGGGAGAAAATTGTCTTAAAATGGTCACTGCCTCTCTCTTTAAATTATATGGTATGTATTACTAGATGAGGATAGCGGGGATGGGTGTGATAGATCCTTCAGAATCTTAGGTTACCCCTTTTGTATCATTATGTGTCACTGTTTATTGGTTTTTCTCACATTTTATATCACATATCCATTTATTCTTATTTTTATTATTATTATATATCATGTTATATGATTTTATTCCTATACAAACATGAATATACCAATTTTTATCTGGGGAATATAATTTTATATTTTATAGACACATTAATTTTGACCATCAATTTCATAATCATTTTAAAAGCAACACATTTTAAAAAAATATGAACTCAAAATACAATAACGGATTCCGATTACTGAAAATATATAAGGACAAAATATAATTTTATTTACCATGTGATATAAAATATCTATTAGTTATCTATGAAAATTAGATATAATTTATCCATGACTGGTATAATTCCAATATAAAACACCTTGAGGATGTAGTTCATTCTTTTTTTAATATGATGAATAAACCCTTATATTATATGGTATGATTAGTATTATTTTAATAATATTACTATTAAATTTATTTTCATAGAAAATTATTATCTAATAATTTTAAAAAAAACTAAAAATTTTTTATAATAAGGATTAGGTTTCAGACATTTGTAAAAATCCCTTAAAAATAAATTTTTTTGATATATTAATTATATTATGTATTTCTTTTTTTGTTTTTTTTGTAGAGACAAATTAATTATTTTTAAAAATAACAGGAGTTAAATTCTCAAAATCTAGGTGATTATCAAGTTTATTTATGTTACATTGAATTTCATAATTGTTTTGAAATACATAACCCCCCCGCCATATCTTGCGTTTCTGTACACAGTCCAATGTGTAATTTTAGTTGATATAAGAGAAACTGTTACCTTTGTGTTGGTCAAATAGATTTATCACAAAACTGTTTACATCATAAATTGATAATTATAATATGATAAATTAAAGGGCCAATAATAGGAAAAAGAAATTTATTCTTATTACATGAAATATATATTTTTATGCTAATACACTATTGAAAAAGAAGACATGAGTGGCCACGAAGCTCAAAAAAGATTCAAAGGTGAAATAGAACAAACCACGACGTGAAGGTAATTAGAGTGCTGAAGGTCTTATTAAATGATATTTTGATTCATGAGATTAATGTTGTATAAGATATGATTAAGATTACTTCAATGAATCAATACATTATTATTTTTTAAATCAATTATTACTTGATTAAATACCCTATTGATGTTTATAAAATCTTATTCATTTATATCAGTTTGATATATGACATAATTTTGATAAGGTTGTTACAGGATAATGTAATAAGAGATTGATAATCTAATTTTCTAATTTCCTGTAACACAATCCAAAACCGGTGAATATCAATGAATAGTCTCTCTCACATTACATTGACAATGTTTCTATGATTAATTGTGAATTGATAAAGAATTTTTTTTGGAAAATTATTCGAAAATTATTTTGATGATGATATACATGCTTTAATGGAATCACATACTATATTTATTCATATAAAAAGAGATCATATAAAAATTAAGTTAAAATAGGTTTGTAAAATAAATAATTTATTACTAAAGAAAAAAGGAAGGATGATACAATTTATAAGATCAAAAAATATTTTTCATAGAATGAAAAATACATTAAACTTTATAAATACATTAAAACCATGTGATTCGATCAATTTTATGAGAAATATAGAAATATAAATATGTCCTAAGTACGATCATCAAATGAATCATGAAATAGATATGACACTTTAAAAAATTATATAGAAATTCCTCTTCCTCCAATACTCAGAATTGTATCATAAATAAATCCTTTGAAATGAATGTTATTTTTTGTCATCAAAATTAATTAACATTTGATTGGTTTTTATGGTCATTACATGACCATGTATAGTGGAATATTACCCAAACATGTTCATATATATCATTGATAATAAAATTGTAAATAAACTATATAAATAGTGTACCTTGAATCACTAATAGAATATGAAATATTATTCATAAATTAAGGATAATTCTTGATGAATGTCATGTACTAATGAACAAAAAAACCCTACATATGAGGGGTACACAAGATAATGGATCAATGAAATCATTCTTCTTCTATGAAGTATAATTCATAGTGAAGATCATGTAGAATGGAACAAAAGTACCATGCCTTTGAGTGTGGCACACCATCAAATGGAACAATGATTAAAATGTGTGAATACCTAATTACTATAGGGGTTCTAGCTCCATCATCTCATAAGATGAAAAATTATGAGCATGTATAAGAGAAATGATAAGATTTCTCACAATTTACTCACAATATCAACATGTATGACATCTCTTTATATATCTGTTCTTTACATGTTTTTATAATTTTAAATTTGACATTCATATTAATGTATCCATATTCATTTATCCTAAAAATTAATTGAATCTTATTTAATGAGTGTTCAATACACACAATTGATTTTATACATATTTTTATTGATAATATTACGATTTGGGAAAAATAAATATATATCAAATATATATTTTTATTATCATATTCTTTTTGTGCAGGGAGTATAATATGTAAATATAATTTCTATATTTAAATCTAGAATTTATATATATAATATCATATTTATATATATAGTTCATATCTAAAAAATAGAAATTATTTTTGTATATGAATTTTTTTTATTTTCTGTTAAAAAATATTTCTAAAACATCATTTGTGAAGTTTTTTTATTTAAAATTTATATGGTGAGTTTTTGCATCGGCCTTACTTGGAACATTCAAAAATTTTATTTCAAATATTGACAAGGATATTCCATTACAATTTCCATTGTATTATCAACTAATGTAATTATACATTTAAAAGTTTCATCAAAATGTTTCATTATTACTATTATTAAGAAATAACTACTGTTGAAATATTATTTCATCCTCATTCATTATAATAATCAATGATAAAATCATTTCTAATGTTTTATTTTCAATTTATTTGACATCGAACCATAACTAATTTTTTTACAATATTTCTAAATTAAAATTTAAAAACCATATAGATAGAAACAACTACCGAAAAAACAAACAACACAAATATTAAAATATAAGAAGGAGCTAGAAAATATTAAAAACATACCGAAAATTTTTATACAATTGTTTTAATGATAACACACAAAAATGATTCCTTTACTTATATTTTTATAAATTTATTATTTTTATATTATAATTTCATAATAAACACTAAATTTTATTTTTTTAAAGAGGTGAAAGAGTTTTTACCTCATTAAAACATGATGAAAATATAAAATTTAACATGATTTATAGTATATGTTTTTTTTAATCATAACTGATATAGTGGAATTAACTCTGTCAAAACGTGTGACAACCCCAGTCACGAAAGTAAAAAATAAGTATTGTAGAACATAATATCCCCATTCAAAATTTCATCTTTTAATGCGGAACTAATTTTATAAAATAAAAAAAGAAAAAAAATCATAATATATTCATATGTATATGTTAAAAATTAATATATAATACTATAAATATATCAACCTCAATTAAAAACCATTAATTTCATTTCGGTTCTTTATTAATTACTCCTTTTAATTTTTAACATTACACGAATTGATGTGTTTTCACATCAAAAATATATAAAACATATCAGACATGAAAATATATAAATCAGTTAGGCAATAAATTTTTATAAGAAATCTATATTTAACAAAAATTGAAAATTATCATGAATATTACCCAGAAAAGGGAATATTGAATATAAGAATATGTATCACAGTCATTGATCGCATAAAATATTAAAAAATAATAATTAATGAAATTGTAATGAAAAATATTTAAAAATTACATAATTATATTCACCCATTAGGGAATTAATGGGAATTTACACTTAATATTTAGGTTATCTATTAATTTAATGACATATTTTTTCACCGACATTATTCTTCCTTGTAATGTAAATATTTTGAAATAACTTATATGTCCCTAAATGCATAAAAAAGTTATCTCATATTATTTTCAGATAGTGTACTGGTACCTTAATATAAATTTAATAAATTAATTCATAGCAATTAATAAAAAAATTAAATAAAAAAGTTAATTGAATATTCTCTTAGAAGTAAATAAACTAAAACTCAGGTATTGAAATTTCATTATAAATATAAGTATATATGAAGTTGTAATTTACGTTAATTTTTGTATAATTTTTTTTATTTTTATAGAATTATTTCGGGACCGTGAAATTTGATGGTGTGTGATTCTGAGGCCCAAAGTTTTCGGAAAGATTCGTCAAAGTTTTGTTAATCTTAATATAGTGTACGTAAGCAATTTTAATGAAAAAGTATAATAACTCTAATACTGTTGCCCAGATTAGGAATATGAGTGTACAATTATGCTCAGGATAGTGGGTTTACCCTAGGCACGACTTCTGTTTAGTCATCACGGGCCTCCTGTGAGAAAATTTGAAAATGGTATAACCGTAAATAAAATAAATATATAAATTGTTTTTATTTTTCAAATGCTTATAACTCATGAATGGAAACTCAGTTTGATATTCCAATTCCACCACTAAAATCGTGATTGTATGCTTTCCTTTGGCGGATACAAACATTGGTCAGCGCGGGCCACCAGTGGAAGTTAGTTTTCGGTCGTAAATAAAATAATTAAGTGAAAATTATTTTATTATCAAATATATAACTTCTATACAATAACTGGGATTGAAAATCATAGAGTATCGTTGGGTTATTTGGGGCATGTTCTCCTCAGGTGGAGCCTAAACTCAATCGGCACGGGTCGAGGATGAACAATAATAATTTATTGTTCTTATTTTTTTTGGTACGTTCAGTAAATGAACGAGCCGTGTTTTATAACTTTTGAATCGTTGATCGGATTAAAAATCTCAGGGCACCATTGAATCTATAGTGTTGGGATTCTCTTAATGGAGGATTTACATTGACCATAGTGGGTCCGAAGAAAAATCTATGTTTTACGAAGTTTTAAAAGAAATGAAATAAAATATTTTTATTATTTTTTTCATACCCACCAGAGAACAAACAATGGGGTGGGGCCATCGATGTGTCAAGACAATAAATGGATTGACTTTTCAACCCTATGTAATGACATCATTGGAGAATTAGGAATTTTGTTAATTAATGAGCCCCATTAAATTCTAATGTCGTTACTTACCCTCCCCCTCTCGTATATATATTTCTCTTGGGGGAAGGTACCGATATTTCTTCGCCATGAAACGAAGTGCTGAAAGAGCATCGTGATACTAGACCCTTAGAAAACAAAGCCGATCCTAGCGAGAGGTGAGGGGCGACACCAAACCATGAACCGAAGGACGATGTACGAGTGGCGTCATTGGGAACTGATTATGGGAACAAAGAACATGATCCACATTTAAGTGCATACACTCTCCAATGGGTTTTCGAGGTAGGGGGTTTATTCGTTTATGCTTTTTAAATGATTTCCTCTTCATTGTTCTATAATAACATGAAGTGAACAGGTCAACCGACTAATGAGTTGACCTGTGATTCATTTGTCATTGTGGGAGGTTGTTTCCGGGAATCTTGTGGGGGGATATATTTTTTGTTTAATTCAATTGTTTATTAAACCCTTAACCCCCTCTCATGTTATGAGATAACGTGGAAGGTGTGGGCCTAACAAACCATCCAAACCCTCCGCTATATTTTTTATATCCTTGTACCTCCACGAGAGACCAAAAATGTGACGTCACCAAATGACTAAATGGTGAGTAATGCATAGACGCACACTGAAAGAGGTTGTCATGGCACAAAGTTGTGGCGGTCATCATAGCTTCTGAAACCTGCCGGCCGTAGAGGAGGTGGGGCACACCAGCACACACCATCAGTGTGCAAAGAGGCCTTGGATCATCAGTCGTAGTAGTCTGAGAAGCCAAATGACTCATATGATATCTACAAAAGGGAAGCACGACCTTCCATCATGTGCTGATAGAGAGCAGGAGACCACAGCCCAAACCACAACGGAGGAGGCAGAACCCGCACCTTCGGCGGGTTCTGCGGCAACCGTGCGACACCCATGTGGGGCCGCTTCTTCAAAGGCCGAATAACCTATGGAGATTAGATATATCTGGGTAGCGGCTACCCCAATAAACCTGGCGGAAGAACCTCGAGCCAAGGTACCCTCCAGCAGGCCGTGCCACCTGCCCAGCAGGCTGCCACCAGCTTGCCAGGCCGCGTGCCCAACGGGCCACCGACTAGCAATCTAGGCCATGCCCCGCTGCGTGCCAGGCCACCCCATTTACGTGCCCCAATTTATATGGGTCGGGCCTCCCAGGAGGGAATCCTAATTTTTAGGTTCATGTTTGCCACAACCAAGTTAAGAACAGGTCGGGTTGGGTTGGTTCGACTGTTTCGGACCGGACCCGGGCCAAGACACACTTAATGGGTCGTACCATAAGAACCGTACATCCATTTGATGAACCATCTGTAGAATTTGGATCTTTGGAGTGAGATGGTCCTTTTGACATACTCCATAAGAGTTTTGGAGAAACATGTAGTACGATCTTGTTGGATCAAACCCAAATCTACCCGGGCTCATGGCACTGAAATTCCAATAACGCACAGACCGAGCGTTTGATTGAAATGTCGTCTGTTTCATTAAAACCCTTATGATGTGATGGATCATTGAGTTACTTAATTATGAGACTATGTGATGGTTGAGATATAACTAGTGGATTAGGAAGGGGTTATCCCAAGCACACTACGTACGAAACCCTATGATTGGCTGAGACCTGAAGACTGCTGAGGTATTCGACATTTTTGACTGGGAATATAACTTGTTCCTAGGCCTAGAGAATTCGTGGCTGGCTATCAGCATTCATAGCGATCATTTGTGGGTCAACATCATATCCTGTTTCTCTAAGATGAATACTTGGTTTTATCTAAGACTTTAATTGAGATGTGTCTTTTTTTTTGTTCTTTATGAGTGTGATCATACATTGTGGTTTTCCTTGTGAAATTATGATAGACCTTCAGGGGGTCTCGGGGCCCCTACTGAGTATCATTATTCTCACCCCTACACAGGATACATCCAAACCTTTTTGATTCTTATGTAGATGACATGCATCTGGGCTGTGGTATGAAGGAGCCAGAATTAGGCAGGACGTAGAGGAGACATGCAAATGTGGTGTTATCAGGATGTGATCTATACCCAATATTCTGGTAGGATCCTAAGAGGATGAATCAGTAGATGTTTCACCTTTTTCAGTTCAATATTTTGTTCGAGTTTTATTTACACAATTCAGTTGTACTCATACTTTTAGTTGGTCTTGTATTCTGGCCCCTTTTACATTCAGCACTGCTTTTTTACTACATTAGTTTACTTCATAGTTACTTCTTGTTCTCTTCTTGGATAGTTTTTTTGTACATGTAGAAAGGCAATGCCTTCTCATTTTTGGAAATACTTCTTTCGGTGCTAGTCGCCAGCCCTTGGCCTCTAGAAGGTGGTATGGGGGTAGTCATGGAACGAGCTGCGGGGTACGGGTCATGATAAATGCAATTTTAAAATATTCATAATTCATAGTCCCCCAAATGTCTTTGTATTAGTATCACATGATAACCAGATAACATTAAATAATTCATTGATAAAAAATTTGAACATTTATATGTTTGTGAATAACCCAATGGTGTAGGTCCGTGAAACATTTATTTCATTTACTATAAATCTTTAGATTTTAAATATTCTCAAATAAAAGGAATTTGTTAAAAATATACAAAATTAAAAATTATGAGTGAATAAAGAAACACATTCCTCATTTCTTATCTGATGATAAAATATAGATTGTTATCATAAAAAATAACCAATTCATATGTCCAATTGAGTCCACCTATTCAATAGAGAAAATGGTGATGTTGGATTAATAAAATAATTATAAACAACACATAATAAAAATACAAAATAAAATATTGATTCTCATAATCACTAATACTATATATGATATAGAACACTACAATATTTGAATAAGGATCCCCAATGTGAAACTCAATGTACACATTCAAGACTAAATAAGGTTTTATATGATCTATTTTGTAATGATGAATGACCAAATTATATGAGAAGGGTATATCTGTTTTATAATCTACCTTAAAATATAATTTTGAAATTATTTAATTTGAGGTTTTATCGAATGAGTAAACTATATTCATTAAGAAATTAATGAAGTTATTTGAAATTTATTTTATCTCCCTCCTTAATATTATAATAGAATGAATAAATCATTAATTATTATAAAACCATCTCATTTACTACAAACATTGATAGGTAGTTCTTAAATTACGTAATAAATAACCAAAATGAATATCATGATTTCATAGTTAAACAACCCCTCTATTTATTTATGTTGAAGGGTAACCAAAAATAATAGATAAAATTGTTATATTAGTGTGATGAATTTATAATATTTTAAAATTTATGAATAATAATAATCATATTACAATATTCAATGCTACTATATATTATTGAAAAAAGATGATACAAATTATTTTTGAACTCATCTTCCTTTTCTATAATTATTAATGTGTTGGGTGGTATGCAGGCCCAACCAGAACATAATTCATGATACAATAGTTTTTGACTCAAATTCATCAGTTATGGTTACAATCATTTCATCATCTAATAATTTATACCCTCCATGGGATAAAGTATGACATTTTGCATACAACAACTATATATCGTAGTGAGGTATCTAAGTGGTATTGTATATAGGAATAAATTATTATGTTCTATGATAATTGATATTTTATTTACAAATTGGTATTATAATGAAAATTTTTCTTGCCCAAACATCTTCCTCCCACTTGTCATAACTAATATCACCAATATCTCAACATATGTAATCCCCTATTTGAGTCATGTATTTTTATTCCATTGCTTCCCAAAAATAGAGCATTATTTTAATTTATTTTTAAAATATGTAAATCTTATTGAAGAAAAAAACCTATCATGAAAGGAAATTTTAATTGACAATTGAATAAATTAAATTTTATTTATGGAATATATATTTTATAAAATATGTAAAAATAAATAAGTGTGGAAATTATACTGTTAAAAACTCATATAAATGATATTTTGGTTTATTTTCATCAGTATTTTGATCCTGGTAAAAATTAATAATCATGCAATAGATCCTCATGGGTAGATAGCTCATAATAATCAATAAATTTGAAAATTTTTAATTACCATTATCATTAAATTATATCATTAAACTCTGCTCAATAAGGGAAAATAAAGGATATGTAAAACATGTAATCCCACATACACCATGTTTACTCATTTTATTCTTCATATAATTAGAAACTTATTTTATAATAGGATTATATGTTTGTCTACAAATAAAGTTTTACAAATATAAAATTTTTATTTTAAAAAAAATATTTTTTGATGATATATTAATGTAAAAAATATAGATTTCCATTGGTAAATTTCCTACTTCTTTCATTTTATATTTTTAAAATAATGAATGGAAAAAAAATTATTTTTTGATTTATTTTCATTATTTAAATGATAATTAAATGTAAAAATATTGACTTTGACTAATAGAAATCATTTTTTCGGTTCAGTTATATAAGAAATGTCATAAAAAATGAATATATTAAGAATATAAATACAAATATATTGACATGAAAATAATGAAAGAACATTTATTCAACCATAAATTGTTTAATTTATATTGTTAAATATTAAAATTTATATAAATTCATTTATATGAAAAAAATATAAATTCATAAATCTAAGATACAAAATTAGAGTCATTAAATATATGAATATCATAAGATATTAATTATATCCATCTTCATCAAAAAGAGTTATAAATAAAATTGATAAATATAAAAAATTATATCCAAAATAAAATAAATTATTAAATCATAATGAATTATCCATATATGTTGATTATAATGATTTTATATGTATATGTTTCAAAAAATAATGTATAGTTTTAAGATTTTTTTCGAAATATTTTCTAACCAAATGTAATGAATGAAAACATTAATGAAAAAATGACAGAAATGGTGAATAACATTAAATTATAACATTTATTATTGATTATTTAGATTCATATATTTCAATCGAAACTACAATGTGAAAATTTAACCAAATAATTATAAGTATAATAGAGTGTTATTCATATTCCTTCTATGTGATCATTTAGTGTTTTATAAAATAAATCTATATAACAATCATTGTCTCCTAATATAATCATTTTATAGAAGAGTAATTATAACATAAATCCTCAATACTTTTATTGTAATCATTCAAATGATGTTTTTTCCTCTGAATACAATATAGTAGTGATCATATAATGACTTTTCAACAAGAAATAACAATTTTCACGAACCTGCATGATATAGGATTCAACCTTATAACTAATTATTTTCAAATAAAAAAGATTAAATACTTACTTCTTATGTTTAATAAAACTATTACTGTCATTCCAGTTGCACTTAATCATGAGATATAAAAATTTAGTATTATTAATTTCTCATACATCCTCAATAATATAATTTTTTTATGACACATAAAATTTGATTTTTATTTTTTGAATTGAAATATAAAATGTTTGTGAGATAAATATTCTTTGAAATTATTGATTGGTACATTTTAATAAATGATGTTCATTTAAAATCGGTTATAATAAATTTTAATACTATATCATGTAATCGCATTATCATATAGTCCCCATACTAACCATTTAAAGGTATATTATATAGATAAATTAGTGTCTACTTTCTTAATAAATATTGAATGAAATGTATTTTTATGATTATTCATGAACCGGTTTTCACTACATTTTTTCTGTTGAATACTCCATAAAATAATATGTGATGACATTTATGGTTTACCCTCACCCATGTTAATCAAATTTATAAATTCTCTTTCATGGGATCATCATGGTGAAATAACTATAACGTTATTCATAAAATCCCTTTACCTTAACTATAAATTTACAAATTCTATGATATATAGAGGATAATGATCCATGCATTACATAAATACGAATTACTGTCCTCCATCTCCTATTCTAAAATATGTATATAAATTATAGAAGACACTGGTAAATGGAAAATTTTAACATGTCAATTCAATATTTTCATATATAAATCAAAATTATTAATCCAATAGAAACAAATATTCCGTACTATTATTATCTATCTCATTAAATAAATATATAAATGAAATATTATTTTGAAAAAAATGAGGATTGAATATTAATTTATATATTATAAATTATTATGAAACATTATTTTCAAATAAATCTATGATATATAGACCAGTTAATTTAATATAAATATAAATTGATAAGAATCACAACATGATGATATAATTCATGATAGGTAAGAAAATCCAAAAAAATGACCATGATTGAAATTATTTGACGTATACACAATTTTAATGATGATTAACTCTTACTACCTTTATATCCTTAAGTAATAAAATGTTATTCAAATTTTATTAAATCCCCAAATTAATTTTATACTATTTTGTCATTCAACTAGCATTATATCAAAAATCATACATAATGGTTGACAAGATTGTGGTAAATTTGTTTTTTTCAGAGTGGGATATAACTTCAAACCAATCTGATATTTTGTATAGGTTACTCATGAATTCATCCAATAATTTTTTATTACATCCAAATAAAATAATTTTTTATTCAAACTATACATTTTTACTTGAGATTCATTATATTTAGGCATGATATTACCCCAAAATATATAAATAAGGTAACTCAGATTACATAGGTCATTTCGTTTATGATTTTTTTAAATATGCGATCATCAATTCATTCCAAATGTGGCATCAATGTTTTTAAAATTTAATATTATTCATCATCCTATAATAATGGTGATCCAAAATCATACTCCTTTTCATTGTTAGATTCATTTTTTAATCTTAGGTATGGAAGAAGAATTTACATAAATAACTACTATAGAATGTACATTGTCTCTCTTCTATTTTAATGATGATGAATGTAATTAGACAATTAAAAAATTGGAAGTTAATAATATTTCTAACCCCTATATATAGATATGATTCTTTATATAATAAAATAATTTATAGTGAACAATATCCTAACATACAATAGAATATAAACCTTCTCATATACCTCAATTACATTAACACATGAATTCTATAGAAATTAGAAATCATCAATCAATGGTGATATACAAATATAAATATACATTCTATATGGATATGGTCTAGAAATAATTATGGAAATCGACAAATTGTTTCCGTTCATACATATATTAGGGAAAAAGTTAAATATAACATACATACCATGATATAAACTATATTATATAATGAGGATTTATTGTGTAATAATAAAATCTATTTTGATTATAATTTGATATTTTTTAATTTTATTTTAACATTAAGAAATTATGGACCACATGTCATATATTTTGGTGAATCAATAGCGTGTCATTTAATTCCATCCAAGATGTTGTAATTCATATTCTATAAAATCCCCTTTACATCACTTGAGGATGTAAATATTCACTTTAAATGAGAAATTAATGGAATAGTCCATATTTTTTAAGTTGTAAATTTTAATGATATTATTAATAATGAATCAATGTTAAATTTTTTATCTATAATTTATCTTGATGTCCCATATTGGATATATTAATATAATCATTTATATACCTTACAATATATAAAGTTTCCTTATCGTTTAGAATTTATCATTTTATACCCAACGAAATTGGGAATAATATCTCTTTTAAATATGACTACAATCTATAATCCCATTAATATCAATATGTAAATCGTTTCATTGTTTTTTGAACTTACTTAATCATTTATCAGTCTATTAATTCTTTTCCACAATGTTAATTAATATCTAAACTATTAAAAAAACAATGTAAATTTAGTGTAACCTTGAAAATGTGGATACTCAAATTCTCTAGGATATCATTAATAATTTTTTAAATGGGTTTATAGGTAACAAAATGAAAAGTATCATCTTGGTGTTCCTTTATCTAATTCCTAAAATCTTCTTCATCAATGAATCATGGCTTGTGTTTTTTCATTCTAGATATTGTATGTATATTTCTTGTTAATATCATAAAAATATAGATGATCTTTAATAACTATTTATCCAATTTTTATCATATCAAAAATCATCATGTATAAACATTAAATAGTATTATAATTTTAAATATTTCATTTAAAAATTTACAAAACGTGGTAAACCCCTTTCAAGAATTCATTCCCAAATAACCATAAATTTAACAAATTATGATCCATTATTTAATCTATTAAACATTATAATTGATGAAAACATAAAAACATATAACCATTTATACAAATAAAAAAATTATAAAAATTATAAAAATACAAATATAGTGAATGATTAATTATAAAATAAGTGGACTAAAATTATATATACACAGACACATATATATATATCTTATATAATAAAATAAAATAATCAATTAACATTTTTCATAATAATTTCATCATAAGGAAAAAAATTTCAAGATAAAAATTAATTAAATAATCAAATAAATACAATAATGTAAATTATTTTACCTTGAATTTATTGAAATATAATAAAAATTTACAATAAACTATGGGTTTTTGGAAAATATTTTCTATAAATTATTTATATGATAACAAAATTAATAGTATGAAGAAATAAATGTAACATAAAAAATGGATATAATAATTATATCAATAATAAATAAGTGAATTCAATTTAACATCTTATAAATTTAATAATGTATTTAAATATGAATATAAAAATATGACTAAAATTAAATGTATATAAAAACAATGTATTTATGATGATTAATTACAAGGAAATAGTTACTGTATAACATGTTATATGAAAGTAAAGTGAATAATAGTAAATAAATCTAAATTAATAAAATATTAAAACCACAAACATTTAATTAATCCTTCAAAAAAATAATGATCTTAGAATTTTTTATGCAAAAACTTTAGTAACAAATATAATATACAAAACTAAAGTGAAATTATTTCTAATTACATACAATTATAGGGGATCATGATTAAGACATAATAAATTTCATAAAAATTTAAAATTTAAATAATTAAATAAAAAAATCATATCACAAGAAATATTGAAACCCTTAGTATATCAATTATTATTATATGATATACTATATAAATAAAAAATTATATTTAACACAATTATATGTGAATGTGGTTTAAAAAATTAATCGATGATAGTGGTGGAACTCTGGGGAGAGACAATGAATGAATTATTGATAATGAAATAATATAAAAATAATTGAATTGATAATGATGGAAATGTAAAATCATCTGAAGATTGGTTGAAAAAGAATAATTGTATAAAATAAGATGAAAAGGGTCTTCCCAACTGATGCAAGATAAGGTTTAAAAAAATAATTGATAGAAATAACCCCCTTGTATGTATAAAATTTTAATGTTTTAATGTTTTTTACATATTTTATTTAGAAATCAATTGTTAAATTTTGTTGTTTAATGTCAATTATCAGAAAAACTAAAGTTAATATAATTTATCAATGGGGTTCTCAGATTTTTTATAAAAACCGAAATGAAAACCTCTAATAATGTGGATTTCTTATTAGGTTCCATAATAATTGATGTGATAACCCAAAAAAATTGGCAATTTCACAATAGTTACTAATTACCAAAATTATATCAATAATACCAAATCAACCTTTTCTTCTACCCCCTTGGTTATAAAAAAAGGACATGGGAATATTAAATCCCTTTCAATCTCTCATATCCCTAGCCACATCGACCTATGTTTGAAAGAGATTGCGTGGTTTGTTGGATCTTGTCCATCCTATTATTTCCCAAACTCAAGAACGACTCATATGATCTTACCACTTAGTAATGATCATGGGATGTAAATGGAAAAATATCTGTCTCGAGAAGAGATTACAATTTTTTGTATCTTTCTCACACATTTTCATATGGGCCTCTAATTTGATATAATCTGGAAAGCCATGAATTCACCTCTATAGGTCTATATTATTGGCTGAGTAACCTTCTGTCTCCCCTTTTGATTTAAGAACTAATATTTTTGAACTAAGTGGTACATGATTCCATTATAAATGGAATATATAAGAATAATCCTTTACATTCAAATCTAACACCCCAAACTCACCTTAATCTTCTCTGGGACATATCCTCTATAGATTCATATCCAACACGTGTGGCCATAATCATTCCACATCCTCCAGGACAGTTCATGATAAGGCTAACACCATCCAATTACTAGGAAATTTTTACATATATATCCTTGCTATATATTGTTAACCTTCATTGTTTTGTCCTTATCAAATGACCGTAAAATGTATGATGTTCCCTGTTAAGTGGAACCAATCTATGTAATATTATATTCCTTTAATAATGATAAATATGAATCCCATATCAATGGCTCGATCCCATTATCAAAACCACTGTCATATTTCTATGTGATGATAAATTCTAGAGTGCCCATTTGTGTGTCTTTAAACTAGAATCATGATAATAAATGATACATGTATCTATATTAAGAATACAAAGTGGTACCATCAGTAGAGATCCTTGAATAAATTCTTATTCCTCTAATGATAGAGAACATTCGATAAATACATATGATTCTAAAATTACTATATGCAATTAGTTGATTTTTAATACAAGGGTGACGAAACCAATATTTGGAATTTAATAGAAAATTCATATAAAAATTTTAAATTTAATATAAGGGTTTTAGGGAGAAATAATTCCTCAAAAAGGTGTTTGATGAGACCGACCTCCCATCCTATCCAAAAGCACATTTTTTAAGGTCTTATTTGAAGATACCTATTGTATATTGGACTTTAGAAAGAAGGTATGTGTTACAACCGAATGAGTATAGGCAATAAATGCATAAGAAACAATATATAGTGAACTTGATATAAATTATTATCCAACATATAACACTTTCACCCACACATTTGGCCCCTTTTGAAACAAAATGAATAAAAGAAAAACATGACCAAAATCAATTAATTATGAACGTGTTTGTTTATTGGGATTCTTATTTAATGGGTTTTATTGATTTAGTATGTCATATGTATAATGAAACTATTGATAATATCTCCATTAAATCCAATCCAATGTCTTCCATTCATCCAATCTGATTTTATACATTTTTAATAGCCTAGGAAGGGTCCTCCTCAAATCAGAGGACACATTCACCAACCCATAATGCCTAAAGTAAAATACGCCAATTCTAATGTAAAAAAAAATGGTATTTTACCCTCCCATGATAAATATCAATAAAAACTCTATCTCATTAATCCCCTCCAACCATCCACTCAATGGTAGTTTAGTTTCACTCGATGGTGTTCATCCTAGTTTACCCTTGCTCATGCACTATAGAGAGCACATCGAGGGATGCGAACTGAGAACATTGAACATCACCCACCAATTCCCTTTATGGAATCCCTCCGACCAAATATAATGGTTACTCATGAGTAATGATACACCATATCCCTCATCCATCAATCCCTCTACCATATTTTAGAAGTACATAATGAAATAAGCTGGTAGAATCTATTTATAAACAAGAGGAATAATTGTATCTCTGCTCCTAACCATGATGATTGTTGGTATATTTAAAAAATAAAAGGTGGAAAAGAGAAGGAATAAATCCCATATCTAGCTTCATATTGAAAATATATATCTATTCGAGCTAAAACAATTCTCCCATACATCCAACCTATGATGGAGGTAAACATATCTATTCCTTTCCACATTATACAAGTTTCCTAGTTCAAAAGAATAACATCATCAGTGACAATAATTTTGGAACACTTCACTACCTCAGTATTAAAAGTGACTCAAAATCATAATATGATAGTCCCCACATAGTAGACATGTTATCTTTATCTCATTCATTCGGGTCTTGGAAGAAATACCAAGAAAATTTGGACAACTGAATGAGGCCCGTATCCCAATTCAAAATGGCGTTCGTCTATCCATAACAAGTGGCCACTCTAGGGCATGCACGTATCTCTACCCAATATCCAGATACCTATCAGATAAATCTAGTAGGTAAATGGGAGTTAATAAAAAATGATTCCATATAAGAAAGTTTCCACCCATAGTTTGAGACCCCAATCACTTAAAGGAGTTCTTATAAAAATAAGTCATATAAATATCATCTATCAAATGAATACATGATTCAAAACCAAGCTCTTTGAATGATGATATTCTTCAGTCTCTTATACATTTATTTATGGTGTCTCAAGATCATTATACTTCAATAAAATATTAAGTATATGGTGTAAGATGTTGGGAAGGTACTCCATGAATCATTGTTTTCTGTAGTTTATGAGGTCCTTATAATAATATTTATCATGAAGGATCCATTCATGTCTATAATCTGATCGATCTTGAAAGCCTTTATCATTGTTTGATCCATAGAAATACTCCTTTTCACTGTATGATCAAATAATAAGACGTTAATCGCCTTTCCACTATACACTCTAACTCTAATATGTATGGTATATCGTTCATATTATATCCTAGTAATAGGAAATCAATATGTGATGTTAGTCCTTCCAATGATGGAATTCATTATGACGATCCTTCAAGAAACAAAAAATAATTTTAACAATAATGTCCTCAACTATATGAACAAAATCAGATAAAACACTCCCATCACAAGGCACTTCAAAAAATGAGGTGATTCAGGAGGGAAATCTCATATTTTAGATGTGATAATTTTTTCAACCATAAGAAAACATAAAGAAACAATCATTCTCTAAACCATACATGTGTCACATATCTTCTAAAGTAACATAGGTAATCCCTTCCAACCCTATTATTAAAATATTGAAATAGGAAAAGATCCCCATAGGTATAATATAGTTGAGGAAACTATTTCAAATGAATAAAGATATATATTTCTAATGATGAAATAGTTGGATAGGATTACATACTGAAAATTTTAATAAATTTATCAACTCTCAAATTCATCATTAGAATCAAATTTTTGAATGAATATGTCCATGAAATTTACAAGAACATATTGAATACTCTTCCTCATTTGAAAAATGTATTTCCCTATGAATAATCCCTATGAAAAATAAAGGTAATAGATGAAATGATACATAAAATTGACTTGGTGGACCTCCAATCCACATAGTAATCAACGTTGGGAAACCATCAGATATCCCTCCAAAGTGAATTTATAAATGTGTTGTAAGTATTAATTAATATTATCACTGATTCTCCATCATAAGTTTATATGATAGGGTTACAGAACATGGGTTATATCACATCCCAATGCACCGTAATCATCTAATCCTACGATGGAAATTTCATGTAATTTCATAACATCAAACTATCCTCAATAAATAGAAAATGGTCATAACATATTGTATACACAACATTATCCTGCCACAAAAAAATATCAAACAATGTTGGCAAGATCATATAAATCCATCAACAGAATAATTTATCATGAAATTTAAAATATCATTCATTACTCTCACTTGAGTAAATATATTAGATTAGAAGTGAAAAAATGTATCTTCATGTGGGTGGTTATAGTGAAAATTATACAATGTACCGAGATCATATTATGAAAAACATAAAAAATTTAGAAGAGAACCCACAATATCTAAAACCATGGTATTATAGGAGAAACCTCATCTTGTAGGGTGGAGTGAATATTTAGTACAACCCATAAGGTTAATAAATTTGGCATGAAAAATTGTGAAATTGGGGAAGGCGAACCCCCTACCCATAATGAAGGGGGAATTTTTTATCTCATCACTAGATAAATATTGTCTTTTATCATTTGGGATGAGTTCTAAAAAGTGAATTTCCAATGTTTATCTCATTTTTTGATATAGTATGTTCTTTTGGGATGCGAACAATAAAGCTATCTGAAGGATCCCTTTAGGTTACCATTCAATAGACAACTTCAAAGGGAACATTGAATGATTGGATGAGATACCTTTAAATTAATAAAAAATGACCTATCAATAGAAAAATACTCTTGGGAATCACATTTAATATATTATATAATTTATGGTAAATCAATTGTTTAAATATTTAGTGACTGATTAAATGATAGAAGATCATTTAACAGTAGTAATTTTTATTCTCACCACATATAAGAATAATTCATAATGCCATGTTAATGTGGGAGAACACGATGAGGATATAAAAATTAAAAATACATTCGACAAAAAAAAAGGATCAAAAAATGAGTGAAATATTGTAATAACATTATTGAACAAAATTAATTACCTCAAATTCTCTATTGTCTCCTCGATGGAAGAAAATAATGAAAATAATAACAACATGTTGCAATCTTATATGTTTAATGAGGGCGTCGAAACATCAAAACTCAATGAAATATTACATCAATATTGAAAGGAAATGAGGGAACTCAAAAGGATTAATTTTTAACTAATGATAAGTAGTATTCATGGTAGATATGTTATTCAAATGAAAATATTATTTCAGTTCTCAAGATGATGTACCATGTCTTGAAGAGATCTTCATACCGATGAAAATAGATTCATAATGTCTACTCAAAATATGAAAAGTGAACTAATTAATCTGAAACCATTGTTAGCTATGTAACGATACATCCCACTATTTTTAAAACAACCATATCAATGAAAATCATGTTTCAATTATCCAACCCATCAATAAGTACAGATGATAACTACACATCTTGTTCTGATTACTATGCACCATACTCCATTGCATGTTTAGTTGGTCATTAACATATGAAATTTTGATAATTCTTAATCATTTTTATCATAGATAGAATCTATGAAACAATAATGTGAACTAATGAGATTAAAAATAAATCCATACCTTGAAAGGGTATATGCGACAATCCTTACATATAATGATCAAAATCCCATGTTTCTAACATTTGACCCTCTAGAAGATCTAGAACATCATCTGACATATTACATAACATGATGTGACCTCACAAAGGTAACATTAATGAATCAAGAATATACCGGACTCCTATGTTTTGTATAAACAATGTACAGACCAACATTTGTATGGTACAACAGCTTACCTGCCGAGTTTATCAAATGACGGGAATTCTAATATAAACAATTTATTTATCAGTACAACTCGATGTGGTAAAAGAAATCATTATATAGATTTTTAAACAAAAAAATTATAGAAAAAAGAGATTCTTAGAATTTATTTCCACTCTTAATTGTCTAACGGAATCCATGAATTTTATGTATCCCATGAAAATTATTTTGTTTCATTACATAAAAAATATACATGATGAATAGAAAAAACCAACTCACACTTCTCACGTACATAAATGGGTTTCAATATCTTGCACCCTTTTGGAATATATTATAAGACTCCATAATTTAAAATAAAAATAAACCAAAATTATAACAAGTATCCTAGTAAAAGAGGATAAGAAAATTCAAAACTAAAAAAATTACCCTAAGATTAGCTTCAACACCAAATCCAACACCAAATCCTACACATTATCATTCAACACCATCTTTAGTGTAGAAAAATAATTAATAATATCCACATTAGGATGAATAGAGGGAGTTAAACCACTTCTATTTTGATGACTATAAAAGCATGGTTTTTTCCATCTGATATGAGAAGGTTTTTAGTTATATCTATTTAGCCTTCGATTATAACATGTT
Source organism: Viscum album (assembly GCA_963277665.1). NCBI lineage: Eukaryota > Viridiplantae > Streptophyta > Magnoliopsida > Santalales > Viscaceae > Viscum > Viscum album. The sequence goes on along the minus strand of OY728129.1, from coordinate 578,378,503 downwards.
TACTCTACCCCAACCCAAAATACATGATTATGATGAACATGAGAATCACCTAAATAATTTTCCATTCTATATAATATCATGTCATATCATCTTGAAAATATTTTTCTCTCATTGATAGGAAGAAAAGAACCCTCTTAGATTGGTCCTTATCCCATTTTTTATGTTATTTAGGATGTTCTATATTTTCATGATTTCAGTGATAAATTGTAATGGGTGCTACATGTCTATGGAATCAGCCAATGCAGGGAATGGAACCCTCAAATGTCTCTAATGGGTTTTTTAGTGGAGCCAAAAACCCTGAAAGACCCTAATAACCATGATTTTTGGACATTCTTTCCAATGTCATGTTCTTGTTTGATGATGATTTGGCTAACGATACTTAATAAATCCATTAGTCAGGAGGATGGGACTTCAGGCTCATCAAACCATTTTGGGTGAATTATTTCCTATTATGGGGCACTCTTATCGATTTAATCCATATTCATATGTTTGTGAATATTTGGTTCATTCCCAAAGTGTGTATCAACATGTCACCCTAGGAGCGATGGATCATCATATACATACATGGATTGGATTCCACAAGGACAATTCTGACATAAGATATTTGATGAGGAACACTATAGTTTACCATCATCTGGGAGATATTGAAGGTAGGTTGATGTTAGTATCACACCCATAATATGGGCTTCATATGTATCCTCATGAGAGGAATTAGAGCCCACATAGAATGGTTAGTTTGGGGAATTCCCATGGTAGGAGATATTTTTGGGGGGCATAATTTGGTGAAAAAATTTACTAGGGAATCCATTAGATATTGGGGCACCATGTGGGCATTCTACATATCATAGTTTGAACTAGATTCAGAGTTATCATAGTTCTTTTTATGGGGGGATTATGTATGGAAGTTTCTTGTCTGGGGGAACATATTTGGTTGAACCCTTTTTGAAGGGAACCCCTTTGAACTCTAGCCATCAAGCAGGCATCCTACATATCCTGGTCTGAACAGAAATTCGTGTTCTCATTGTTTAAGAGATGATGCTTATTATGCAGATATTGTGATCATCACAAATCCCTATTCCCATGTGACTCGGCTCTGTTTGAGAAACATGATGATGTGGGAGATTCAAAAAACCACACACCTTCTCTTCTGCTGATGGATGTGGCTAGGAAATTGACATGAGAAGTCGACGTGACATTAAGCGATGGTGTGAAGCAATGAACCCTTAAATCTGGGATGCCATTTGAGGTCATGTGGCTCAGCTCTTAGAATGTTAGGTAATAATTTTAGTGGGATTTACCCATTAAAGAATCATATGATGTATAATACAGTTTAATGTAATACAACATGGATGATTGAATCATTGTTTAATGTCAAATTTTATGGATGAATTCCAAATAGTGTAACACCATGTGGATATGAATATTTGTGTTCTTGCAAATTATTGTCATATTATGAGGAACTTGTTATACAAAGCACGATTGAATATAGTAAATTCATTTTTGGATGTTCCAATGTGCCTCAAATATGTGAGGGGAAGACCGTTTAACCCTTGTCGAAGGAGGATTTCATATCAATAGATATGATATGAGGCATGGAAGATATTGGGGTGTATAGAGGTAGTACATGCCTCTCCTGAGAATTAATGTTTCTATGGTTAACATGCCATTTTCTTGGAAAACATATGTAGGGCCACTAGGGCAGGATGTGGATAGTCAAGTAGAGGTTTCATTATGACACCAACCACCCATTTCTGATGGCCGAAAATGTTTATGAAGATATGTAATCACTCAAAATACTATAGTTTAAAGATATATTTCTTGGAATATTTCTTCATTGTTTAATGTTGTTTTGTAGGGTCCAATAACATACAGTTTTCTATCATCTTACCAGGAGGATAACTTATAGTTTAATGTCATTCAGATTGGACCGTTTGTGGAAGGAACTATGGTTTAATAGAGAATAATTGGGATGGGTTTTTCTAAAATTCATTGAACATGAGAGGGAAGGATGATATAATCTATGATTCTGGGGATTCATGGATCATAAGAAATGGTATGGTGTATGGGAGACATTAGGTGAATAGAGGTAGGAAGAGACTTTCATGAGGATTAATATGTATCTGGTTGATGGGAAATTTTGTGTGAAACATATGAAGAGTCACCGAGTCCTATTGTGAATAGTCAGGAAGAGGTGTATTCTCGATGTTGAATTTCAATCTCCGATGGCCATGTATTTTTATGAGGATCTAGAATCACCTGAGACACATAGAGTGATGGATGGAAAGGATGTGTCTGGGAATTTAAGAAACACTCAAGCTATGATTTTTCATGGAGTTTTAGGTCATCCTATTATATGAAAAGGTGATAATGTTTTACGAGTCTCATATGGAGTGGATCAACTCATGGTATTTGAGTAGACATATGCGGGGATGGGAGAAGGGTGCAATGTAAACATACATCGACCGAACCCAAAAAGTTCATAGTGAGACCATCCATTTTTCATTGGTGTTAGTGAAGGTGGATAAGGGATTGGTGGGTGCCAATAGTTTTCCACATAGGGTTGTCCATGTAAGATTGACCACATATGAGCTAGTCGTGAACTGTCAGTTCGTGAAGGAGTTCCCAACGTAGGATGGTGCAAAGACTATTTTTGGCATTAGGGCTTACACTAACTGTTGTATGAATAAGAGTTGGATGTGAAATGTTTTCTATAAAGGGGATTCCATGTACTTCACTATGAATAGGTAGTTCGCATATTATCTTCCTCATAGGGATTCCTCAAACAGTGTATCCTAAATAGGAGAATACATGAACCATTTTCATTATTTTTTTAATTTTTTTGTGGGTTTTGGAGGTTCTTCTAAATATGGTGTGCGGGGAGGACTTAAAAAAACATCTTATGTTAAATGGATCATGGGATGGTGTCTGTGACGTTCTTATAGTTTGTAGGATGGAATTCGTGAAATGCTTCAGATGTGGAATAGGGTCTTAAGAACAACGTCAGATGTGGTTGAAATTTCTCCTACACTGTCAATGATCTTCATCCCAATTTTCCCATCCCATAGTTCCCTCTCTATCTTCATCAAATATTATTTTTTTGTTCCTATGGGGTTCATTTTATATAGTTTCAGGGATTTTGTATATGTGATTCACACAAGACCTTTTGTGGAAAACCATGGTTGATATCTAGAACAAAATTGACTTAGTCTACAATTATTTACGGATATGCAATTTTCAAGAAATCGCTAAATAATCATCATCTGCAAACTACTAAGTTCACAACGATGGTATGTGGGGTGTACTTTCATCTTATTTGCGCTACTGTAAGCGGTTCACGATATCTTCAGTTCGTGGGCGGAAATTCAACATGAATATCATCGGTTGCTAACCAACCCCTCGCGGACTAGCACATTATAGACCATCTGTGTACTGGTGGATTACTATTTATACCTTCCATGAACCATTCGTGGTAATGAGTATGCGGATAGGCTAGATTACTAGGAAAATTTTAATTTTTTCCAATTTATTTTAAAATTTTAAATCTAAAATTAATTGTTTTATTTCTCCCAACATGCCATTTTATTTTCCTTTCCGTTGCTGAATTTTTTGGACACTAAAATTTCATACATAAAAATTTCATAATTTCATATTGAGTATATACATAACTAAGGGAGTTAATATATTATTTATAAGGGTAAACAATGGTGATATCAATCAATTCTCATAATATGTCAATATAAAACCATACCTAATTTATATCATGAACATAACATAGAAGATTTGAACCCAATGTTCTTAAGATAACAAACATGAATCATTAAATAAAACATTATTATTTCAATGGAATGAATCATATGAGTGAAAAATAAATATTAATCAATCATGAACCATAGTTTAATGGTCTATAAGTGTAACACTATCATATGTATAGAAACAAATTATCATATAAAGGTTAACTGCCTATTTAATCATATAAATGTGAGTCAAGAATCCCTACATGATTATCCAAACAAAATGGATCAAGAATAATCACTTTTTCACCATAAATGATGAATCATACATACATTTTTCATAGAGTAGACCAAGTAGATCCACATATTTTCCCTAGAAAATCCTGGAAATCAACTTATTTCCAATATTTATCACATGCGATATAAATTTTTACAAAATTTAGATGAGTTATATTTAGTCTATACCTATAAAATAATCCATACGTTTATGTGCCATAAAGTATTTATTTTTCATTATATCATAATATAATAACCCATTAAAGGAAATATGGTTTCATTATCGTTTCATCAAAACATCATATTGTAAGATATGAAGAAATGTTTTTCATAATGAATTTATCATAACATTCCCAAACATAAACAATCATGATAAATAATAATGATCTCACCCATGGATCATATCCCTAGAAAAAATAATCAACACCAATGGATGTATTCTATGATTAATATATATCTCATAATAATTTAATTAAAATGTTTTGGAGGGAAAAATATTTCTAATTTTTAACTCTCATCATTAAAATATAAAAATATCCCAAATTTTAATGAAAATATTTATATTAAAAAAATTAAAAATATATAAAAGAATATTCAAATAATTTAGAGTTTAAGATGTTATAAAATTTTTCCTTTATCATACATGTTAAAATAAAAAAATTATCATTTTTAGTAAAATTATAGAGTTTGTAATTTATATATCAATAATAATATTCATGTAAAACTATTCTTCAAATGTTAAATCATGGAATAAATGCGTTTCAAATTTAATGGAAAATGTTATAGAATTAAATTAAAAATATTTAATTAAATATAAACATTTTATAAAAGGATATTTGTCTGGAGATAAAAATGATGTCCTAATTTTTTAATAAAAATAAATTTGGACTCCATTCGTCTAAAAGATAGGATAATTTATGGAATATATTTATTCCAATAATCAAAAATATGAGAATAATTTAATGAGTTTAATGATATTCAGATCATGAGACTTTATTAAATTATAATTACTCTTATAGTAAAGATAAACAATGATATTTTAATGTAAAACATTTACAACATTGATATCTTCTAAATCATAATCCCCATGAATGTGTAGATCTAAATGAATGATAAAATATAATTACGATAAATATATTAAATATATAATATATCAATGTGTATTTATATAATCCTAATAATGGAAAATAATTTTATAACAAGTCATATTTCTAAATGAAATCAATTTAATATAGAATCCCTTGACCTCATGTATCAAAATTTTCACACATGATGAATCCAAATATATAATAAATATAGGTTTATAATAAATAAATTAGAAAAAATATTGATATATAACACAATATAAGTTATTTAATTATAAATTTTTGTTAATAAGTCCTTGCTAAAACCACATTTTAGATAATAACAACTTTAGTATACACATATTTTATTCTTTCTTTTTTTTATACGATTAAAATTAAAATATCTCCATATTCTAAGTAATATAAACCAAAATATTAATTAATTATATTATACATATATATATTGTTATCTTATATTGTTTAGTGATCGAAAATTTATTGAACTGTTCATAGATATGGAAGGATTCAAATACACATTAAATCAATTTCATTTTATAAATAGATTTAATTGTTGAAAGATAAATGTTAATTAAACATTATTGAGTAATTTTGGTGTCATATATAAAGTATATGTTCCATAAATTTATCCTTTTTACCGTTCATATGAAAATTTAATGACAAATATAACATATTACAATGGGGAGGCAGTGTATAGTTTCATTTTTCAAATGAATAGAATGTATGATGTTACATGTTATATTATAATCCTATAATTAAATTTTTTTAATTAAGATAATATAAAAGTTTGTAAATACATCATTATATCAATTTATTTGGGGAATTGATGGTAAATGAATTTTATCATTTTGAGAGGAGGTTGTCCATTGAATACAAGTTTGGTGGTTATATGCCATTTGATGAAAGATTAGATAGATGTATGTTATTGTATAGACATAAAAACATCTAAATATATTTTATATACTATTGTGATTATTTAATAATAATAATAAAAAGATCAAATACGGTAAAATGAGAAGTGAAATGAAACAACATAGTGAACTCAATTAAGTTCTCGTCAGGAATCCTTCTCTGGATATCACATTAATGATTATAGGGTTGGTATTTTTGGAACAATAAAGTTCTATTGAATGTTTCTAGGGATTTATGATATATATTTTAGGGTTTTGGGTTTATAAAAATTCTAAATTATGTTACAAAAAGTAAGTGGAGGGGTCCCTTTTATTATTGGGGTGGAGTAACATATTTTCACATAACATAAACTATTAAATATTGGGAAGACACTACAAATTGATTTTCCTCAAAAATTGATAAATAATAGAGTAAAAGTATTATATTTTCATTTTAAATCTCCACATCCCAATAACAATTTTTATCATGTTATTTTCTTAACTTCTATGTTTAATCATTTTTTTCATTTTAGTTTTCACTTTGGAATCTAGACATTTCTTATTTACCTAGGTAATTTATACTTGAAGAATTAATATAAAATATTCCTAATTATTTTAATTTGACTAATATATTTTAAAAATTATATCCAATTTGTTAAATAATTATCATTCTATGATGAAAACTAATTTTATTTCATTTGGTTGTAATAAGAAAAAACATCTTTTAACCATAACTGATGTAATTATTATTTTTCACTATTTTTAATATTATTAATCCCAAAAAATAATATTACCTCATTATACCATTGAATTTTTTTATTTAAAATAATGAATCTAATTTATAAAATGAATTTTGGAAAAGTGGTACGGTTTAATTTGATATTAAATATGTAGATACAAAGAAAACATTTTTTCAAATGAGAAAATATTCATAGATAAAAAAATATATTATAAATATAAAGAATAATGTAACGCCCCGACCCTAGTTACCCAGAGTCGGTGCATTATTACATAACATTGGCATGATCACAAGAAAGATCAAATCTCGAAAGACAGATTGGTTTAGTAGCCTTGGAAACACTAGATATATTCATAAGTTTTACATTACATCATAAAATGAAAAACTACTACAACAACATAATGTCTCCGTTATCCACACTCATATCCCCACATAACATCCCTGCAGGTCATTCATAATTTACTTGTTCACTTCCTGGGAAAAATAAAACATAGAAAAGGGGTGAGATCAAATGCCCAGTAAGGATAACAATATAGCGGAAACTTTCATAAATAAGAATAAACATTTAAGGAAACGTATAACTAAAAAAAAGCCTTTCAAACATGAACTTTCAACATGGTATGGCATAAATAAAATTAAATAATTCCATTTACTTATTCGCATGGATATTCTACTAATCGAATAATCACATGAAAAAATCAATAACCACTTTCATAATGTTGGAATGCATAATGCCAGACTATCATAACCACATAGTCAAGGCCTCGTGCCAAGAATACAAATAATATTTTCTCAAGGCCTTGTGCCAAGACACTAGTTTGTCTCATGAGACCTACCGATGCATCGAGGATCTATAGCGGGATCCACCCGTCACATATTAAGTCCAATGCATTCCCATATGAAAAGGTTTAAACATAACATAAACATTCGTATTAAAACTAGCATACGAAATGTCAATACTTTCACCATAAACTATGAATGGTATAAAAATAGCACATCCATAGTCAAACATATCACAAAACCTTCAATACAATATAGAAGTTTTGTATCATAATAAATCAACTTCAAATAATCTTAAAATCCATCAAAGGATGTTGACATAGATGAAATCAAAATTCTTTTTAAAGAAATATCTCCTTTTATTTTGAAATCATTTAAGATCCATATAAAATAAAACATTTTCTTTGAAAATATTCTTATAAGCTTGTAAGGAAAGCTTTGAATATTTTATAACGGCGGAAAATAACCGCACCCGCCGTATAAGTTAAAAAAACATTCTTACCTTAATTATGTCGAAAAGGTTAAAAAGGACCTTGTTTTGAAAACGACAGAAAGATTTCTCTTATAAAAAGTAAAACAAGGGTATAAATGACTTTAACCCATATTCTTGTAAAAATGTTTTGAAATACATTTTGAAGAAACATGGATGTGGATGATAACGAGATCCCAGCAGATTATTACGTATAAACAACCTCGGATAATGAAGAGATTGTGAAATAACCCTTACCTTGTAATTTTCCTTGGTTGGGGTAGGATAACCTCCTGTATAATGGTGAAATAATTGTTATTAAATTATATAATAATCATATACATTAATATGATATCATATATGATCTTTTAATATTGATTTGATAATAATATCTTAGTATTATCGTTGTTTCGGGTGTTAACTTACTTATTTTATTTTATATGTTTTGTTACGTAAGACATGTTTGTAAAGGATAGGTTTTATATTATTCATATCCAGAATGATATCAAGTCCTTAAACATCAGTTTTAAATCATCAAATGATAATTATACTTGAATGGATACGATGGAGAATGAATCTCATCGCGTTCGTGGAGACGGTAGTCCGTACGTACGCACGAGCGACAATATCATTCTTTTGATATTAAAATAATATATAAATGGATGGTATATCATATATACAGAATCATTAACATGTTATATTTATTATATACATGAGTTACACATCATTATTATACCCATCCAAATAATATTATATTGAATACCAATTACACCACGACGTGGGGACGGTAAGCCGTACGTACGCACGTATGGTGACATGTTATTCAAAGGGTGGATAGAATACTGAATATGGTTGTACCATATTTATAATAACATCACAGTATATATATGATACTGGATTTATTATTTTAGAATGGTAACAAAAAAGGAAGAAGAAGTGGAAGAAGAAATGAACTTAGAAAAGGGTGGTGAAATCATTACCTCTTCTTCGGGTTCTTCCTTTTGATTTGATCAAAAGGGTTCCTTAGGTTGGCTTTATGATCAAACTAAGGCCCCTAGGTTGTAGTGAGGGAAGTTTGGAGAGTATTTGGGCAGAGTTTGGCCGAACCAAAAGGCTTTGAAGGTGTGAAGAAATGAGAAGGAGGAGTGCCCTTTTATAAGAGGGGTGAGGGGCACCTTTGGAAAAGCTAGAGATATTAGTTTATAATAAATTCATATTCGGATTACAATGGCTCCAAAGTTTACTATTCAAAGTTTAAGGTGGGTATTGGTCTAAAAAAACTCAACCAATAGAATTTAGACAGGTTTGGGTACTTATATTAACCTTATCTTTAAGTATTAACTCTAAGTTAATTAGATTCACTTTTACAATGTCTCTTTGTATTTTTATATAATATTGTTAATAAACTTACTATATACATCCAATAGACCCCCAAGTGGTCCCTTAATGATGAAACTATCATGATATAAGTCTCTTGGTCGAACCTTAGATTTTTAGGAATTTAATATCAATTAATAATATAATATTTCTTTTAAGAACTCTTTTATGTCAATTTTGACACTATTCAATAGTTTATTTTTGTGAAACTCATAATAGATTGATTACTTCGAACAAAGTCAATTAAATCAATCCTAATATATCATACTATCCTATAAAATTAGTTTAATTCATTAAAAGTTTCATATTATATTTATTTGGGCATTTATAATATCAATTATTTTAATTTTTCACTATTATAGTAATTACTGAATCATCATTGTGTCATAAATAAAATAAATTATTTAATGTCTAAAAATTATAAATAAAATATCCTTATGTAGGAAAGCGTTTTATCTTTCTAATTAATATTTATAATCTATAATCCAACATATATAACCCTATGTAACAGTTGTTTTTCTAAAAGATATATGCTTGTGTCATTTTTGTATTCATTTTAACTTAATTAAAATAAAGTGTCATTATCACTTACAAGTGGATACATGGGGTCCCAAAATCGACCCAAATATGCCCATGGTCGACCATGTATCAACCAATAGGGTTAAGACACGTTTTAGAGTAATTTAGTATTATTATAATATTATTTTTTAACCCTTATTTACCGGATTTACCCTTAACCATGGTAAATAAAATATTTACCGCAGTAATTATTCAAAATGTCTAAAAATAAAAGTTACCTATTTACACAATTTGAACATCCTGATTCCAAATATAGAATCCATATTCCTAAATTCAAAACACAGAAGTGGCAGAAATTAATTTAAAATTAATTCCCGCTGTCAAAACAAAAAGCGTGTTTTTAAGAGATAATAACTATCAAAAGATTGACACTTGTTTATGTTCGTTTTAATTGTAAAATTATGTCCAATGAACAACATTATATTAAATGGTAAAAATATATTCTAAATATAATTTAAAACTACTAAAATTCATAATTTATCACTATTAATTATTTTGATTAAAAAAGTTGTTTTTAATTAAAATTTAGTAATTTTCACTATTCATCAAAATATGAAAGTTATCCGAAAAGTACCAAAATTTCACCTTAGGCTAAATTAGATATTCCAAATCAAAAAATGAAGTCCATTTTGAAATATAAAATATATATAGTTTTAAAAAGTAGGTATTACTATTCATAACGGCTAGTTTGATTGGTTGTTAGAACTCGGTGTTGCGTACAACACACGCTATCACATTATTCAAAGAGAAGCGTACCGTAGAAGTTTGGGGTGTTATATTCTCCCCTCCTTCAAATAAATTTGTCCTCGAAATTTCTAGAATAATATCGCATGAAAAGACTCGGGTGGTTCTTCATCATAAGTTCCTCGGGTTCCCACGTTGCCTCTTCCATCTTATGGTTTCTCCACAAAACTTTTACCAGACGCGTCGTCCGGTTTCTCAGTACTTGTTCTCTTGTATCAAGAATCCTGACGGGCTCTTCGCAATAAGACAGATCGGGTTCCAGTTCTAATTCCTCGTAAGTGAGTACATGCGTTGGGTCAGGTATGTATTTCCTCAACAGAGATACGTGGAACACATCATGAACTTTAGAGAGACTTGGCGGCATTGCCAATCGGTAAGCTACAACCCCAATTCGCTCTAGAATTTCGAAGGGTCCGATGTACCTGGGACACAATTTACCTTTCTTACCAAAATGTATGACTCCCTTCCATGGAGATACCTTCAGGAAAACATGATCACCGACTTGAAATTCCAAATCCTTCCTTCGATTATCGGCATAGCTCTTCTGCCTACTTTGAGCTGCTCTGATGTGATTTTGGATTACCTTCACCTTTTCCATCGTTTCCTCCACCAGTTCTGGACCTACAAATTTTCTTTCACCGACGTCATCCCAACAGGTTGGTGTACGACATCTCTTTCCGTATAACACTTCATATGGTACCATCTGAATACTCGAATGGAAGCTATTGTTATAGGAAAATTCTACCAGAGGTAAATATTGATCCCACATACCCTGAAAGTCAAGTGAGAAAGATCTCAACATGTCTTCTAAGGTTTGAATAGTCCGTTCTGATTGTCCGTCTGTCTGAGGGTGGTAAGCAGTGCTCAAATGAAGTTCAGTATCTAGGGATTTCTGAAGACTTTTCCAGAATCTTGAAGGAAAACGGAGATCACGATCAGAAACAATCGATAGGGGTACTCCATGAAGTCTCACAACTTCATTAATATATAGTCTTGCTAGACGTTCCAGGGGTAGATCTTCTCTTATAGCAAGAAAATGTGCTGACTTGGTAAGACGATCAACAATAACCCATATTGCATCGTTCCTTCTAGGAGTCTTTGGTAGCCCCATGACAAAGTCCATCGTAATATTGTCCCATTTACACTCCGGTATGGGAAGAGGTTGCATGACTTTTCCAGGCTGTTGCCTTTCAGCTTTCACTTGTTGACAAACCATACATCTTGACACAAAATCAGCAATCTCCCTCTTCATGTTGTCCCACCAAAAATGTTCCTTCAAATATCTATACATTTTTGTGCTCCCAGGGTTTATAGAGAAATTGGAACTATGAGCATCATCCAACAATTCCCTTTTTAGATCAGGTAAATCGGAAACACAAAGTCTCTTCCCGAATTTCAAAATTCCTTCTTCATACACAAAGTCTCTCAATCTCCCATCATTCACAGCTTTAATCTTCTTTTGGAATTCTTCATCATCGGTCTGAGAACTCTTAATCCTTTCTAGTAAAGATGGTTTGGCAACCATTTGAAAAAGCATTGATGTTTCACCTTCCCTGGTTATTCCCATGTCCATCTTCACTAGATCCATGAAAATTGGATCCCTTTCAATTCTCATATTGTTCAAAACTCCATGGTCTTTTCTACTCAAAGCATCTTCCACCTTGTTTGCCTTCCTCGGGCGGTAGTGTATCGTACAATCATAATCCTTGAGTAATTCAAGCCATCTCCTTTGCCTCATGTTGAGTTCTTTTTGTGAGAAAATATACTTCAAACTCTTGTGATCAGTATAAATCTCACATTTTTTACCATAGAGGTAGTGCCTCCATATCTTCAAAGAAAAGATCACAGCTGCTAACTCATGATCATGAGTAGGATAGTTTTGTTCATGAATTTTCAACTGTCGTGATGCATAGGCAATAACTCTATCATTCTGCATAAGGACACAACCAAGTCCTTTCTTCGATGCATCACTATAAATAACGAACCCATCATTCCCCGATGGTCAAAATAGGTGCATTGACTAATCTTCTCTTCAGTTCTTCGAAACATTCTTCACACTCTTTTGTCCAAACAAATTTAACCCCTTTACGTGTGAGCTTCGTTAATGGGTTAGCCAATCGGGAAAAATTCTAGACGAAACGTCAATAATAACCTGCCAAACCAATAAAACTGCGTACCTCAGTTATACTCGTAGGTTCTGGCCATTCTTGGATTGCCTTGGTCTTAGAAGGATCAACAAATATTCCATCTTTAGAGACAATATGGCCAAGAAAAGAAATCTCCTGAAGCCAGAATTCACACTTGCTAAACTTCCCATATAATTCAAGCCTCCTCAGAGTCTTCAAGATAATGCGCAAGTGATTTTCATGATCTTCGTAGGTTTTTGAGTATACCAAGATATCATCAATAAATACCACCACAAATTCATCGAGATACTCCTTGAAAACTCTATTCATCAGATCCATGAATACAGAGGGTGCATTAGTCAATCCAAAAGGCATTAGAGTAAACTCGTAATGCCCGTACCTGGTTCGAAATGATGTCTTCGGAATGTATTCCTTCTTTACACACAACTGATGGTATCCAGATCGAAGGTCAATCCTTGAAAAGTATTGAGCTCCATGTAGTTGGTCAAATAAATCATCAATGCGAGGTAGGGGATACTTGTTCTTTATCGTTATAGCATTGATCTCCCTGTATTCGATACATAACCTCATAGATCCATCTTTCTTTTTAACAAAAAGAAAAGGGGCTCCCCATGGAGAAATACTAGGGAGAATAAATCCCTTATTACTAAATTCCTCTAGTTGTTTCTTTAGTTCAACTAATTCTACAGTGGACATTCTATAAGGGGTCTTCGATATAGGCCTTGATCCAGGAATTAAATAAATGGAAAACTCAACTTCTCGTTCTGGAGGATGTCCAGGTAAATCTTCTGGAAATACATCTACAAATTCTTTCACAACAGGTACATACTCTATTTGAACATTCCTTTCCTCACAGACAGTTATTTCATTCTCTTCCTCCCCAATAATTGAATTAAGTTGAGCTACTGGGGGTGGATCTAAATAAGAATTAGGTGGTGACGATTCTGCTCTAAAAATAAGGTGTTCCTTATCATTATCATCAAGAATCGTAACCTCTTTCTTCTTACAATAATTCTTCGCATCATAGTCCGAAATCCAGTCCATACCGAGGATTATATCAAACTCAATCATATGTACGACGATGGGATTAACAGATAATGAAAATTTATGCGCTCTAATGGGGACTGATTCACAAAACTTTGTTGCAATGATACTTCCCTTAGGAGTTTTAACTGACAACTACCTTATTAAATCAAATTGGAAATATCTAATTTTCTTAGCAAACTAGGAATATATGAAAAAATGCGACGATCCAGACTCAAATAATGCATTTGCTAAACATGAGGAAACCATTAAATTACCTGTCACCACGTCTTTCGGAGCTTCTACCTCAGCAGTAGTGATAGCATAAGCCTGTCCTTGATCCCTTGGCCTTTTCTGAGGTAAGTTATCCTGACGCTTAGGAAATTCATTTGCATAATGCCCCATCTCCCTGCAATTGTAGCACTGAACGTTGGTAGCTTCCTTCTTCCCCTTGCAATCACGAGCTTGGTGGCCTTTTTCACCACACTTGTAACAGACTCCCATTCCCTTCAAGCAAGTACCAGGGTGTTTCTTCCCGCATTTACCACAAGATGGATATTCAACCTTTCCCTTCTTCCCCTTATTTCCATTCCCAGATTGATCAGTAGGTCTCTTCTTCTCTTGCTTTGCTTTAAAGTCATAAGACTTAGAGAATTCTTTTTCGGTCTTGATAGCACATGAGACAATGTCTTCGTATGACGAAAAGGATTGTGAGACTAATGCTCGATGAAGAAATGGTTTTAACCCATCAAAGAAACGATCAATCTTACTTCTTTGGTTACTTATATAATCACCAGCGTACCTTGCTAACCTTGTAAAGTTAGCCTCATACTTTGCGACATTCTCATCCTCCTTCTGTCTCAGACTTAGAAATTGCCTTTCCATATCTGCTCGATGGTCGCGAGGGAAGTATTTTTCTAAAAAAAGATCTTTGAACTCCCTCCATTCCATATTTGATACTTCATCATCTTCCTTCATGTTTTGAATCAATGACTACCGTTGATCAGCATCTCCAGTGAGGCGGTAAACTGCCATGATAACTTTTTCCCTTTCACTACTCCCCAATGCCTGAAATATTTTCTCTATGGAATTTATCCATTGCTCGGCTACTAAGGGATTTGTACTCCCATTGAACGTTGGTGGTTGTTGCCTGATGAATCAATCTAACATTGATCCTCCACGCTGTGTATCAGGGTGCTCCATACGGGTAAGGTTATTATTCATAACCTGAGTAAGTTGTCCCAGTATTGTGATTAGCTGATCGGCACCAGTTGCATCACCAGCCCCACTATAATTATCTTGAGCAGGGGGCAATCCCTACATGGAGTGCGTGCATTGATACAGTTTCCATTTCTTCCACTAGGCTCCATTTCTAAACAATGGCATAAACTAGATCAGATTATGAATCAAAATACATAATCCCATACTTATAAAACACTTAACATAAATTGAACTATTTATGGATATAATCCATAATCATAAAAATGTTTTCTTTGAGGAATTATATACTCATAAACCCTTCATAATGATTTGTAAAGAAAATGAGAGTTATCCTAAGCATATCCCCCGGGAGTGTCGTAACCAAGAGTGAAGCAAGGCCCGTTGTCGTGCACCAGTTCCCGTTCGAGTCTAGCTCAAAGTGGTGTTTTCGGGTTTTACCCCTAGGTAAATCTGTGCCAGAGCCGCCTCTACCTGCTCGTATCCAGACAGGGATGTATTGCTCGGAAAACTCACAAAATCTCTACAATACCAAAATTCTAGGAAGTTCTTCTATACTAATCATCAAAGATCATCTTAGGTCTACGTGCTCTAATCAGAGTTTATCTAAATCTAGCTTCCAAGGTTTGTACTAAACTTCCTCTGATACCAACTGTAACGCCCCGACCCTAGTTACCCAGAGTCGGTGCATTATTACATAACATTGTCATGATCACAAGAAAGATCAAATCTCGAAAGACCGATTGGTTTAGTAGCCTTGGAAACACTAGATATATTCATAAGTTTTACATTACATTATAAAATGAAAAACTACTACAACAACATAATGTCTCCATAATCCACACTCATATCCCCACATAACATCCCTGCAGGTCATTCATAATTTACTTCTTCACTTCCTGGGAAAAATAAAACATAGAAAAGGGGTGAGCTCAAATGCCCAGTAAGGATAACAATATAGTGGAAACTTTCATAAATAAGAATAAACATTTAAGGCAACATATAACTAAAACAAAAGCCTTTCAAACATGAACTTTCAACATGGTATGGCATAAATAAAATGAAATAATGTCATTTACTTATTTACATGGATATTCTACTAATCGAATAATCACATGCAAAAATCAATAACCACTTTCATAATGT
Organism: Viscum album; assembly: GCA_963277665.1. Classification (NCBI taxonomy): domain Eukaryota; kingdom Viridiplantae; phylum Streptophyta; class Magnoliopsida; order Santalales; family Viscaceae; genus Viscum; species Viscum album. Next base: position 578,362,302 of record OY728129.1, on the reverse strand, counting down.
TGGAATGCATAATGCCAGACTATCATAACCACATAGTCAAGGCCTCGTGCCAAGACTACAAATAATATTTTCTCAAGGCCTTGTTCCAAGACACTAGTTTGTCTCATGAGACCTACCGATGCATCGAGGAGCTATAGCGGGATCCACCCGTCACATATTAAGTCCAATGCATTCCCATATGAAAAGGTTTAAACATAACATAAATATTCGTATTAAAACAAGCATACGAAATGTCAATACTTTCACTATAAACTATGAATGGTATAAAAATAGCACATCCACAGTCAAACATATCACAAAACCTTCAATACAATATAGAAGTTTTGTATCATAATAAATCAACATCAAATAATCTTAAAATCCATCAAAGGATGTTGACATAGATGAAATAAAAATTCTTTTTAAAGAAATATCTCCTTTTATTTTGAAATAATTTAAGATCCATATAAAATAAAACATTTTCTTTGAAAATATTCTTATAAGCTTGTAAGGAAAGCTTTGAATATTTTATAACGGCGGAAAATAACCGCACCCGCCGTATAAGTTAAAAAAAACATTCTTACCTTAATTCTGTCGAAAAGGTTAAAAAGGACCTTGTTTTGAAAATGACAGAAAGATTCCTCTTACAAAAAGTAAAACAGGGGTATAAATGACATTAACCCATATTCTTGTAAAAATGTTTTGAAATGCATTTTGAAGAAACATGGATGTGGATGATAATGAGATCCCAGCAGATTATTACGTATAAACAACCTCGGATAATAAAGAGATTGTGAAATAACCCTTACCTTGTACTTTTCCTTGGTTGGGGTAGGTTAACCTCCTGTATAATGGTGAAATAATTGTTATTAAATTATACAATAATCATATACATTAATATGATATCATATATGATCTTTTAATATTGATTTGATAATAATATCTTAGTATTATCGTTGTTTCGGGTGTTAACTTACATGTTTTCTTTTATATGTTTTGTTACGTAAGACATGTTTGTAAAGGATAGGTTTTATATTATTCATATCCAGAATGATATCAAGACCTTAAACATCAGTTTTAAATCATCAAATGATAATTATACTTGAATGGATACGATGGAGAATGAATCTCATCGCGTTCGTGGAGACGGTAGTCCGTACGTACGCACGTGCGACAATATCATTCTTTTGATATTAAAATAATATATAAATGGATGGTATATCATATATACAGAATCATTAAAATGTTATATTTATTATTTACATGAGTTACACATCATTATTATACCCATCCAAATAATATTATATTGAATAACAATTACACCACGACGTGGAGACGGTAAGCCGCACGTACGCACGTATGGTGACATGTTATTCAAAGGGTGGATAGAATACTGAATATGGTTGTACCATATTTATAATAGCATCACAGTATATATATGATACTGGATTTATTATTTTAGAATGGTAACAACAAAGGAAGAAGAAGTGGAAGAAGAAATGAACTTAGAAAAGGGTGGTGAAATCATTACCTCTTCTTCGGGTTCTTCATTTTGATTTGATCAAAAGGGCTCCTTAGGTTGGCTTTCGGATCAAACTAAGGCCCCTAGGTTGTAGTGAGGGAAGTTGGGAGAGTATTTGGGCAGAGTTTGGCCAAACCAAAAGGCTTTGATGGTGTGAAGAAATGAGAAGGAGGAGTTCCCTTTTATAAGAGGGGTGAGGGGTACCTTTGGAAAAGCTAGAGATATTAGTTTATAATAAATTCATATTCGGTTTACAATGGCTCCAAAGCTGACTATTCAAAGGTTAAGGTGGGGATGGGTCGAAAACAACTAAACCAATAGAATTTAGACAGGTTTGGGTACTTATATTAACCTTATCATTAAGTATTAACTCTAAGTTAATTAGTTTCACTTTTACAATGTCTCTTTGTATTTTTATATAATATTGTTAATAAACTTACTATATACATCCAAGCGACCCCCAAGTGGTCCATTAATGATGAAACTATCATGATATAAGTCTCTTGGACGAACCTTCGATTTTTAGGAATTTAATATCAATTAATAATATAATATTTGTTTTAAGAACTCTTTTATGTCAATTTTGACACTATTCAATAGTTGATTTTTGTGAAACTTATAATAGATTGATTACTACGAAAAAAGTCAATTAAATCAATCCTAATATATCATATTATCCTAGAAAATTAGTTTAATTCATTAAAAGCTTCATATTATATTTATTTGGGCATTTATAATATCAATTATTTTAATTTTTCACTATTATAGTAATTACTTCATCATCATTGTGTTATAAATAAAATAAATTATTTAATGTCTAAAAATTATAAATAAAATATCATTATGTACGAAATCGTTTTATCTTTCTAATGAAAATTTATAATCTAAATTCCAACATATATAACCCTATGTAACAATTGTTTTTCTAAAAGATATATGCTTGTGTCATTTTTGTATTCATTTTAACATAATTAAAATAAAGTGTCATTATCACTTACAAGTGGATCCATGGGGTCCCTAAATCGACCCAAAGATTTCCATGGTCGACCATGTATCAACCAATAGGGTTAACACACGTTTTAGGGTAATTTAGTATTATTATAATATTATTTTTTAACCCTTATTTACCGGATTTACCCTTAACCATGGTAAATAAAATATTTACCGCAGAAATTATTCAAAATGTCTAAAAATAAAAGTTACCTATTTGCACAATTTGAACATCCTGATTCCAAATATGGAATCCATTTTCCTAAATTCAAAACACAGAAGTGGCAGAAATTAATTTAAAATTAATTCCCGCTGTCAAAACAAAAAGCGTGTTTTTAAGAGATAATAACTATCAAAAGATTGACACTTGTTTATGTTCGGTTTAATTGAAAAATTATGTCAAATGACCAACATTATATTAAATGGTAAAAATATATTCTAAATATACTTTAAAACTACTAAAATTCATAATTTATCACTATTAATTATTTTGATTAAAAAAGTTGTTTTTAATTAAAATTTAGTAATTTTCACTATTCATCAAAATATGAAAGTTATCCGAAAAGTACCAAAATTTCACCTTAGGCTAAATTAGATATTCCGAATCCAAAAATGAAGTCCATATTGAAATATAAAATATATATAATTTTAAAAAGTAGGTATTACTATTCATAACGGCTAGTTTGATTGGTTGTTAGAACTCGGTGTTGCGTACAACACACGCTATCGCATTATTCAAAGAGAAACGTACCGTAGAAGTTTGAGGTGTTACAAATAATTTTAATTAAAAAAAATAAATAGATTATTAATAAATATTAATAACCAATGTTACTTTAAAATAATTGTATGAAAAAATAGGTTTGTAAATTTTTTAAATAAAATATAATTTTCAACAAAAACCAATATTTTGTTATTCATTACAAAATTTAACATTTAGAAACAATCCAAAAATATATCTCTAAACACATATTTACATGTTTATTAATAAGATGATATTAATTTTTTCCAATAAATTTTATAATGTAGGGATAATTTTTTAATTATTTTTTAACAAAAAGAAATAAAATCATATTTTATGAAAATGTTTTTTTGGAATATAAAGACATTAATAATAATTAATTTCATTATTTTAAATATGTTTTCATTATAAAAAACAATTAATTTTTTTAAAAATTTATATTTATTGATATTCATAATTTTAATTATATCTTATATGTCATAATAGTAATGTTTACAAAATAAAATTCATAGTATAACATGGTTCATTAAGACTCAGTTTGGTGTACAACAGAATCAATTAATGAAATAAAATTTATATGAAAAAAATATTTCATAAAATAAATGGATTATATAGTTGGAGTTTTTTTGGTTGAATAAATTTGATGTTTGAAACAATTTTATATTATAGATAGAATTAATTTACATAATTATTGATAATAAATTCATTTTAATAATACTTTTTTATGAGGGTAATGTTATTATTGAATGGATAATCATAGGTGAACATGAACTGAAATAAAATATTGACTAATATTTTATAATGATATGAAGATTATGGATTGTGATTCATAAAATAGGCAAGTATTTGTAGACTTAATTAAATTATTTTTAGGAATTTTGATTTTCAAATTATATCACTATGTGTATGCAAATGATAAATTTTAAAAATCCCTATAGAATTTTTCATATTTATTTTATGTTATGATATTAATTAATGACTATAAAAAGTTCACATGTACGTGAAATGAGTACCCTTAAACTATATATATAATTTATTAATATTTTTTAATTGTATTTATTATTAAAACTATATAATTTCAATGAATATCATTTATTTTTATTAAATGAATATTTTCAAATATTTTACTGCCCAGTGAGCATGTTCAACATCCTATACAATGTCTTGACTGGTATCACTAACTCCAGGATTGCGATGCATATCACCAGATGGGTCTCTATGGAATAACCCAAGATTATTAAAGGTTGATCAATACATAAAGAAATATCCCTAGCCCATGAGACGGTCAGCGATATCAGCTTCAAAACACGTGGATCAAACTTGGTCATTAAGCTGGATATGAACAAGGCATATGATAGGGTAGAATTGCACTCCCTTATCAGAGTCTTGTTAGGTATGTGGATTTCTCCCTGGAATATAGATATCATATTTCGCTGCTTCAGCTCCGCGTGGTTCTTTGTCATGTTCATGGGAAGATCTTATGGTTTCTTTAAGGCCACTAGAGGCCTACGACAAGGAGATCCCATATCACCTTCTCTGTTCATTTATATATAGGATGTTTTGAGTGGGCTAATTTAGAGGATTATTAATTAAGGGGGGATTCTACAGTATCATCGTCAGATGAAGGTTCTGACCATAAATAACCTCATGTTTTTAGACGACTCTATTATGTTCCTTAATGCTGGAAGTAGATCAATACACAATCTATAAAATGTTTTGGTTGAGTACTCTTAATAGAGCAACCAGATTATTAACAAGTGTAAGAGTGAATTCTTCATTTCTAACAAGTGTTCCATGGTGAGGGTGAAGTCTATCAGCATTCTTATGGGTATGCATAGGGGTTGATTCCCAATTTCTTATTATGGGGCACCTATATCGAACAAGAGGCCTAAGATTAGAGTATTTGAGGACCTTTTCTTCAGGATTACTGATAGGGTGATGAACTGGAAGAATAAAATTTTGTCTTTTGGTGGTAGGATATCCCTTTTTAATAATGTCCTGGTGGCTTCTCATATTCACAGTATTTCATCCATCAGGGTTCCAGAAAGAGCGATTAGATCCATCCACAGAATGCTTGAAATTTATATGTGGGATCTAGGGTCAGAGGGCAGGAGGCACTGGGTTTCTTGGGATAAAATGGTGAAACCAATGTGTGATGGAGGCATTAATGTGCCGAACTTCAATGATACCCTATACTACATGCACGTGAGGCTGGATTGGAATGTGCTGGAACGTTTTATGGTTTGGGAGATTACCATGCACAGGTACACATCTTGCCTTCGGGACCCTAGGTTGGGACAATGCTCCTCGATATGGATGATGGTTGGCCTCATTATTCCTTTTATATAGCCTATTTCCAATGGATATTTGGGAAAGATGAAATATCATTATTGATCTAGAACTGGTGAATATCAATGCATGGGTTCCCAAGCTGTCTGGTACCCAAGACTACCATCGGGGAAGTGAGCCGGTTTCCCGTGTTTATTGACACGGTGTTGGATAAGGAGAAGCAAGAGATTTTCCATATCATCGAGGTTAATGAATATGAGGACTATTGCGCCTTCACTACTTCTTGATTTGGTCAATTCTCGTGTAATTAATTTTATCACATTGTACAAGGCCATGTGTAGAATGGTGTGTGGGAAGAGATCATTTAGGTGAAAAATATTCCCACGTCCAGTAACAGGAGGGGTGAATGGGTATGCTGGCAGATACCTGCCACAAGTTTAAAGATAAACACGGATGGTTCTTGAGTGTTGTGGTATGCATGAGGAGGCGGGGTGGTGCGAGATAGTATTGGATCAGTCTACATGGAGTTCTTAGAAAAAATTGGTATGGGGAATTCCCTTCAAGCGGAGGTATTCGTGATGCATATTGGTCTTGAGTTACGTAGGAAAAAAGGGTTAGAAATTTCTGAAGTGGAGACAGACACTATGATTGTTCACAATTCCTTGAAATTTTATGGAGACGTCTCTTGGTCGATTTGTTATGTTATCATAAAATGTAGAATGTTGCTTAATTGAAATGCGTGGGTGCTTCATACATAGAGGGAGGGGAAAAAGGTTGTTGACTACTCGCCTTCAGCGGATTTTTCTAACACGGCGGTGGTGTTTCTTCACAATGTAGTCAGCATCAACGTAGAGGGGATCAATTATATTAAGGGGTACGCACTTGGTCTACATTATTTTAGGCCTCCTTAGATATGTATGGGATAATGGGGAGGGGGAGGGGATGGGCCTTCTTGCGTTTTAGTGTTTCTTTATTTTTTTCCTTATCATTAATAAAATAAAATAATACGATGTTGATGAACAACTAAATAAATACTTATTATGAACTGATACATAAGAAAAATCCACTATTTTATTCATCTTACACTAAACATGAAATATTATATTATCATAATAATAAATATTAGAAAGGTGATAATCAATATTATATATATATATATATATTATTCATGTTGAAATTAAACATCCTTATTTTGTACCCTTTATTAGAAAAATATATGGAACTATAGTCATTGGAAAACATTTATATATATTTTTCTCTTATTTATAATGATCAATAAATTACTTTTTCCATTTGTTTATTATCATATAATAACAATACTTTATGTTACAATTAAATATTATATTGAATTTAAAATTAAGGATAAATGAAGGATTAAGGGGAAAATACAAAATGATCAGAGGAGACACCCTGATTAAAGTCCATTGAGTAGCAAAAATAAATATTTATTAAGTAGTATAACATTATATGATTTAATATTTATAAACAGTAATGTGAATCTTTTGAAACATTTACCATCCAAGAGTGAAAATGAAAATATATAAATTGGGAATGAAATACCTAGAGTGATGTTTTATGACAAGTGAATTTTCAAATTCCCTTGTATTAACCATGATATTTTCTTCAACAATTGTAATTTCATGAATAATTTGGATGAATTACTCACATGTAATATATTTAATACATGTGATGAGTATATAAATATCTTATGTTATGGGAATTTATAAGTTATTGTATGGATATTGTAAGACCCTAAATTCAACTCTAAATATTTATTTTAAAATAATTCCATTTTATTACATCATAATAGTAAAACGCACTACAAAGAAACCTTCACTAGAATAAGTACAATGGGTAAAGTATATCATTGAATATGATTTGTAAATAAGATCTATTAAATTGATAGAAGTATAATAGAAAAATAAACAAATACTAATTAAGTAAAGATAATTTAACATCATGGTGCATCCTAGTTTCCAATATATTTCACACTGATAAAGGGAAATAAAAAAAACATATGGATAAAATATTAATATGTATTAATGGAAATGCATGTATCATTGATAGAGATATTTAAATATGTAATAAATAAATTTTGAGGTATTTTTAAAGAGTATAAAAATATATTATTTCTAGAATAGAAAATAAAAAATGTGATTGAAATATTTCCATTGAAATTATTACATTACCATTGAAATAATTAAATTTCAAAAAATAAATATTTACATGGATTAAAATAAATAAATACAATATAATTTTTATAATTTTTATATTTTAAAATATCATAACCGAAATTAAAGTTGGGTGAAATTATGTTAGTTATCTACAAATAAAATATGGTACCAATTTGAAGCATATAGACCATGATACTAATTAATATAATTCAGAAAAATGAATGCTTTATAATTGTAATAAAAATGAGGTAAAATACCATTACTCTAGTTCCATTAAATATATGAAATAATTAAATAATATCCAATGGTTCTCCCTTTTCAACTGATGAATAAAAAAAATGAAATGTATAAAAAAATAAAATAATTTCAATTTTTAGAGATTCATGAGGTTTGGGGAAATAATGTTTCATAATATGAATGATGGAGAGGTAAAAGAGAGAATGATGGGTTCTCCTAAAAACAACAATACCACTTTATGAATTTTATCTGATGGATTGAGAATCATGATACATCTTATTATACTATGTATGAAAATTGAATGATTATCATTGAAAACTACCATTAATCATAAAGTCATAAGATTTATAAATATAATTGTTATGAAAAATTACATTTGAATATCGATTTTAAAGCCTGCAAATCAGAATGGCAATTTTTTTGAATTTTTGAAATATCATTGGATAACATGATATATGATTTTTATTGTTGTTCTAGCTTGCACAAATTCTTTGGGAGATGATTTTTCATAAACAATTTATTGTATCAATAATTTCTTATTTTTGTTTGTAGAGATAAGATTTAGGATACATTAAATAATTATAATGTTGTGATGTAATGAACGTTAGTAGTAAAAGACAATACATAAGATGTTATAGGTATAATATTAATGTAGAATTCTTACATCATGGTATTTCATGATTTAGTGTGAGGATATTATTGATGATAGTTACATATGAAAAAATAAAAATTTTCTATGTATTATAGTTGTCACGACCCGTCCTCGGGGCCCGTGCCGTGACTACCCCAAGCCCGCCTTCCATAGGCCAGGGGCTGGCGACTAGCACCAAGGTGTAAATCACGATAAAAAGGGAAGGCATTGCCTTTGTAAAGTAAACAATCACACAGAGTACAAGCGGAAGAAGTAAACACTAAGTAAAAACTGAGTACAACAGTAAGTGCAGAAAGTAAAAAGGGGCCAGAAATAAAAGCCCAACTGTAAAGTACAACTCGAAAGGGAAAACATCAACTGAAAAGTAAAGCTACTACGCCGAGCTGTCCACTGGAAATCCCACCAGAAGGGTGGGTACAGATAGCTCCTCTGCTCCTCGGGTCCTGCCGTCCGCTCCGAGTATGTCCCGCCCAGTGGTCCACCTCTGGGTATCGCCTCGTCGTCACGTCCACCTCTGGGTACCGTCTCGTCGTGAGGTCCTCCTCCGGGTACCATCTCGTCGTATAGTCCACCTCCAGGTACCGTCCAGTCCTCGAACACTCAGCCTCTGTCAGCACTGCCCGTCGTCTGCAACCAACACAACGAGGTGCGGGCATAGCCCGTGCAGGGGTGAGTATAACGATACTCAGTAGGGACCCCGAGACCCTCAAGGACTCACTAAACCAACAAGGATAACCACAAATAAGATCTCAACAGATAACCTCTACTTAGGTATATGCCCATACATATACCTAAGTTATCAAGTAACCCATCTCAATCATGAGGAAACACAAGGATTGTGAAATCAACGGATAACCACTTCCCGGGTATATGCCCATACATATACCTAAGTTAGCAAGTGACCCATCTCAATCATGAGGTAAACACAAGGTAAAAAGTCTCAGCTCAAACCAGGATTTTCATTATCGAAACCGTAACTGCTGAAGAGCTCCGTCTCTTGAGTGTACAGTGGTCCTGTCACGACTCCGAGGTACTGATCACTAACCTAAGACTGCTGAAGTACTTCTCTTGTCGAGTACCGCAGGTCATCCACCCAGACACAGTAGTGCTTCCCGCCGTGGTATGTCACCCAAACACAGTAGTGCACACCCCCTAGTAGCCTGCTGAGGTACTCTCCGGACAAGTACTGCGGGTCTGCATTGTCACACAGGTAGTGCTCCATCCGCCATGGGTCTGCACCTCAGAAAGTAGTGCTCTGTCCACTGGGCTAGTCGACTCACTCCAAGTCGAGTCGGTCAAGCGGTCGTCAGGTCTCAGCCAGTTACACGGTCTCCGTACTCCGCACACTCGTCACTGGGAAGGTCCGCTCCACGAGCTACAGGTTGATACTCCAAGTATCTCAAAGTCCCACGAAGGAGTATCTCAATGGACCGCCTCGTCATAGGGGTCTCAACGCAACAGACGACGCGTCAATCAGACGCCCGGTTTGTGAGTTATTAGCCTTTTTGTCCCAGGGGCCCGGTTGGTTTCGTGAGCGAACCAAACCCAGCCGTATCTCAACTGTACCCCGAAATCTCGTAGGGTATACTCAGAGGGACCGTTTCTCAACGAGATCACCAACGCCGTTGCCGATTTGTCAAATGGACGTTCTGTTAGAAAAGTATCACCTTTTCCGTTCTAGGGGCCCGATTTGATTTCGGTGCGATCCAACCCGGCCATTATCCATCTGCATCCAAATCTCGGGCGGAGGATGCCAAAAGTTCCGTATCATCAACAGGAACTCAACGCAACAGACGGTGCGTCAATCGGACGCCCGGTCTGAGAGTTATTGGCTTTTCCGTCTCACACCCACCCTGGGAAACTTCCCAGGAGGTCACCCATCCTGATCACTACTCTAGGCCAAGCACGCTAAACTATGGAGTTTTAACCACGTAGGCTCCCGAAAAGGAAGGTTCACCTTGAGTATAGTTTACCGAAACGACCGTCTCAATCCAAGGATCGCGTTGCCGCTGACGGCGAGTCATTTGGAGGCCCGTAGCCCAAGATACGGGCATTTGACCGAAAGTGGGGGTCTGGGGCCGGGCCGACCCGGCCCGACGACCCGGCCCGGCTCGGATAGCCCGGCCCGGCGCGGCGGCGCGACGGCGCGGCGGCGCGACGGCGCGGGCCGGTGCGGCGGCGCGGTCCGGCGCGGCGGCGCGGTCCGGCACGACGGCGCGGCCTGGGCACCGTTCGTGTGCCGCGCGCGGGGGGCAAAGGCCCCGCCTTTCCTCAGCAGGCGGCGCGACAACCTGCCGCGCCTAAAAAATGGCCCCCCTCACGTGGGGGCCTGCCTTCGAGAAAACGGGGGTCCGTCTACCCCCCCTTCTTGAAACCGGCCACCCTCATAATGGGGGGGCCATTAAGGCTAGCCGGGGGAAATTATTTCCCCCGGTTTTTCTCCCTTCCGGCCGGCCCGACCTGGCCGGCCGATTCTTCCTCAACGGGACCGGCAAGGCCGGTCCCCCTTCCGGCTTCTGACACCGGCGGCCCGGCTGGCCGCCGGTCTTCTCGTTCTGCCGCGGCCTGGAACCGGCCGCGACCTTCATTGTCTGGCGCGGTGCGATGGCACCGTGCCCCTCCACCGCGACCCCGCTCCGGCCGCGACACCTTCAACTTTCTTCGACGCGGCGCGACGACGTCGCGTCCTTGCATTATTTAACAACGCGGCGCGACGGCGCCGCGCGTTTCATGCCGCATGATCCTGCGCAGTGCGACGGCACCACGCCACACCCGTTTCAATCCACAAAAAAATCATCATGAATAGGAGGAGGGTCGGCCATGTTCGTGCGGTCCAGCCCCCTCGCGTTATTTGCTAACAATCGGCCTTTAATGAATGATAAACTTTCACAATATTTTAAATTAAATAAAAAGATTTGGAATCAAGGCCCGAAAAATATAAACCTTCAAGTTCGAAGGAGAGATCCACATAACTTTTAAAAGTTAAAACCCCAACCTTGATTTAAGAGGTGACGAGATTCGACGTCGTGAAAAGAGATGTCGCGGAAGAAGACGTCGTCGGTATTGCGGGTATGGCATCGCGGAAGACGGTTCCCGAGAACGTGGCGTTCTTCGTCGATGTACGATTGTTCTTCGCATTCTTTGTCAAGAGGATGAAGAAACTTCAAGACTTCTAAGCCTTCTTTCCAAAATCTCTCAAACATGACAACCCAACCAAATGAAATATGTTCTCCACTTATTTAATTAACTTCCCATGGCTTTTGAAATTCAAGTGTTTGAAATTCAAAAGACTCACATAACTCACAACATTAAAATCAACTCATTTAAGACGTAAGTTATAACTAAGTTAAAATCATTTAAGTCGTAGTTGAGGGGGTTTAGAGGATATGAAGAGGTGAGGTTCGTGTGGGCCCCACCACCCTCATAACCTCCCAAGGGAGGTTGGGTGGTTACTCAACTTCCACCATGAGCTAACACTTAGAGTAAGTTAATAAAAATTGTAGTGTAGTTATGAAATAAATTTCCACAATTTTTATTATCAACACTCGTGTAAACGCAACTCCGGAACAGGAGTTCCTCAGTAATTACCGGCGCTGCGGTTCCATCGGTGCCCTCAGAATTCGATTCCGGGCACCGGTTCAAAAGATAGAAATTCCCGCTCGCTCGTTCACTGAACGTACCCGAGCCAAACTTCGAAAATTAATTCTGGGCACACCGGGCCTCGGAATCAGGCGCCATCAGAAACTGCGTTCTTGTAAAATTCCAAAGAAAATTAAGAAAAAAATTTCTTTTAAATTTCCGGGTCTTTACATTACTCCCATCTCAGGGCTTTACGTCCCCGTAAAGCTTCAACACAAACTAGGGTCACAAAAGCAGTACAGAGCACGAATCTGATCCTTCCGCTCCTATGTGCTCACCTGGAGGTTTTCGTACTGCCAAAGAAAGTGCACCCGAGAAATCGATCATCCTCGTAGGATCTGCTCCTGTCGATCCTCGATCCCCACTGGAATCTCCGTGAAAGACATCCCATCGCCATCATCCAGCTCCTCATGGTCGATGGTATGCGAAGGGTCGAGCACGTATCTCCTCAGTTGAGATACGTGGAAGTCGTCGTGCACCTGGTGCAACCTGCGGTGAATGGGTCAAGCGGTAAACCACCCCGCCTACCCAGTTAAGGACCTAAGAAGGTCCGCTGAACCCCGGAGATATCTTGCCGCCTTGGCCACATCTCCGTAAACCTCGTCGAGGTGAGACCCGTATAAGGACGTGATCATCAAACTCGAACTCCAGAGGTCTCCATTTTCTATTAGAACTAGAACTCAAAAGGCTGCTACCATGAGGGTAAGGTTGACCGACTCAAGAGTGATCGGTCGCACCCTCCTGTGCAAGAGTTACCCTGCGCTGCTTGGGGTTTCCTTTTCCGCCGACCAAGGGAAACCCATCCCAACGTTTGCCTAAAACCTCCAATTTGAATATGAAAAGTTATTGCCCATTCCATACTCAAACTAATGTCTTAAGGCCTCGACGCTGTCACCAAGAGATTCCAACCGGAACTCTCGCCTCGAGGGTCTGACCACTCCGTCGGCGCAAGTGTGATTATCGAGTCTCCTCCCAAGATATCTTCAGACGTGAGGGTCAAGTCCACGGCTTACCAGAAACTCTAGGTCTGGAACAAGATTTGTGAAAGCAAGGAATGATTCATATCGACGTCTGTTACTACAGCAACTAGTAGTGGACACAGACTGTCCCTTGAATCATTTCTAGAGCCATTGGGTCACACTCCTTGACCGCATGCAGCTGCATTCTTCCACCGCCCTCTAGCTCCCTGAGCTTGGCGGGGATAACTAAGGCGGGTGGTTTTACCATGTTAGTATGTACACCACCTCATGCTGCTCTCCTAGCTCTGCCTCCACGTCTTACTGCTTCGTAGACTCATCTCTCCTTTATGCTTTCTCTTCTTAACATGCCCGAGTCTCTAAGACTGGCACCGGTTTCCTGTTTCTTACTGCACTGTGCAGTCTTCATCCTCTCTTGGATGCCCTGGACCTCCTTTAGTCTCACAAGAGCTGCTATGATTTCTTCTTTGCCGATAAGAGAAACCCGGTCTCATCCCATGGATGAACCACATTCGTTGCCTAATACAGTCAATCCTGACATGAATGATGCATTCATGCCATGGATGACGTCGTAAGGCCTCGACATATCTACTAAGAGATACAACTGTCACTCTCGCCTCCAAGGGTCGAGTCACACTATCGGCATCAGTGTGAGGTCACTAGGTCCCCTCCAGTAGAAATCTCGAAAGTGAGGGTCAAGTCAACAGTTTAACCGGGACCACTCAGTATCAACCAAACAAAAGGACAGGAAAGGAAACAAAGATAAGTGTCTTTTTATTATTGCAGCTCATAGTACAAAGACACGAATACAAAAGCAACATGGAACTAGAAGTAAAAAGGACGTATCCACTAGTTCCTCTCCTGCCCACCTGCTCTCGGAGCTCTACTGCCTTGTCCACTGCTCGGCTGTTTCTCAAGAACTAGTCGCTGCTTCTGTCTCGGTGGCTCCTCCAACACCCGCTGATCAACCGTACGAGGATTCAGATAGTCACGTGCCAAGTGACCCTTTCCGCCGCATGAGTAACATTGTCCGTTTCTGGCACGCCTGGCTCTGACCCCACCTCGGGTGCCCCGCACCACCGGTCCTAAAACCTGAGATCGTCTAACTGCTAGTCTGGTCCTCCTGGACCTCTGCATCATCTGTCTACTGCCCACAGATGACTCGGCTACTTATCGAAAATCACGCGGCAATGGTAGAAGCTCCTGTACACGCTCGGGGTGTAGACCTACTGGCACAAACTCCACCCTGAAGAAGATCTCGAAGTCTTCCCATGCGAAGTTCATCTCATCGCAAAACTGGAACAAGTGGCTCCACCACCTGCCTGCTGCTGCCTGAAGGAGGCTGGTAGCAAAGATCACCATGAAGTCTGTCGGCGTCCCCACTAGCGTGAAGACTCACACCACAGCCTCCAGCCAAACCTCAGCCACCTGCGGGTCCGTCTCTCCCCGGAACCTGGGTGGCCTCTGGTGCTGGAACTCGTGCAGCGCGCTCAAGCGTCGTGCATCGCCTACTGCTGGGGTTGGTGGCATCGGTGGCCCAACGGGTAGCAGTACCACTGGTGCCTCCTCTGGTGCCTCAACTGGGATAGGGTCCTGTACTGAGGCCTCGTCGCTCGGCGGGCTGTCAGTACGTACCACTCTCGGGGCTCTAGCTGGTTGTCCGTGAAAAGGCATTCTGAAAGAAACATCGTGACACGGTCAAACGTTTATACCTGGTGAGTTGACCTGGTTTGAGCTGTTTTAAGGGAAAACCTTTGAAAACACACACACAATTAGTGTTTTCGTGCACAAAGACAGAAATCAGTTGTCAGGGTCCTGGTGTATGGATACGTCGGCCGCCCGCACCAACACTGGACTCCCTGAACTGAAAACCACACTCGGTACTCTCAACACTATTGCTTCACAGAAAGAAACATCAGAGTTATAAGTTCTGCGGTAGAACCGAACTCCTCTGATACCAATTTTTCACGACCCGTCCTCGGGGCCCGTGCCGTGACTACCCCAAGCCCGCCTTCCATAGGCCAGGGGCTGGCGACTAGCACCTTAAGGCGTAAATCCCGATAAAAAGGGAAGGCATTGCCTTTGTAAAGTAAACAATCGCACAGAGTACAAGCGGAAGAAGTAAACACTAAGTAAAAACTGAGTACAACAGTAAGTGCGGAAAGTAAAAAGGGGCCAGAAATAAAAGCCCAACTGTAAAGTACAATTCGAAAGGGAAAACAGAAACTGAAAAGTAAAGCTGCTACGCCGAGCTGTCCACTGGAAATCCCACCAGAAGGGTGGGTACAGATAGCTCCTCTGCTCCTCGGGTCCCGCCGTCCGCTCCGAGTATGTCCCGCCCAGTGGTCCACCTCCGGGTACCGCCTCATCATCACGTCCACCTCTGGGTACCGTCTCGTCGTGAGGTCCTCCTCCGGGTACCATCTCGTCGTATAGTCCACCTCCAGGTACCGTCCAGTCCTCGAACACTCGGCCTCCGTCAGCACTGACCGTCGTCTGCAACCAACACAACGAGGTGCAGGCATAGGCTGTGCAGGGGTGAGTATAACGATACTCAGTAGGGACCCCGAGACCCTCATGGTCTCACTAAACCAACAAGGATAACTACAAAGAAGATCTCAACAGATAACCTCTACCTAGGTATATGCCCATACATATACCTAGGTTATCAAGTAACCAATCTCAATCATGAGGAAACACAAGGATTGTGAAATCAACGGATAACCACTACCCGGGTATATGCCCATACATATACCTAAGTTAGCAAGTGACCCATCTCAATCATGAGGTAAACACAAGGTCAAAAGTCTCAGCTCAAACCAGGATTTTCATTATCAAAACCATAACTGCTGAAGAACTCAGTCTCTAGAGTGTACAATGGTCCTGTCACGACTCTGAGGTACTGCTTACTAACCTAAGACTGCTGAAGTACTCCTCTTGTCGAGTACCGCAGGTCAGCCACCCAGACACAGTAGTGCTTCCCGCCGAGGTATGTCACCCAAACACAGTAGTGCACACCCCCTAGTAGCCTACTGAGGTACTCTCCGGATGAGTACCGCGGGTCTGCACTGTCACACATGTAGTGATCCGTCCGCCATGGGTCTGCACCTCAGAATGTAGTGCTCCGTCAACTGGGCTAGTCGACTCACTCCAAGTCGAGTCGGTCAAGCAGTCGTCAGGTCTCAGCCAGTTACACGGTCTCCGTACTCCACACGCTCGTCACTGGGAAGGTCCGCTCCATGAGCTACAGGTCGATACTCCAAGTACCTCAAAGTCCCACGAAGAAGTATCTCAAAGGACCGCCTCGTCATAGGGGTCTCAACGCAACAGACGGCGCGTCAATCGGACGCCCGGTCTGTGAGTTATTTGCCTTTTCGTCCCAGGGGCCCGGTTGGTTTAATGAGCGAACCAAACCCGGCCGCATCTCAACTGTACCCAGAACTCTCGTAGGGTATACTCAGAGGGACCATTTCTCAACGATATCACCAACGCCGTTGACGATTTGTCAAACGAACGTTCTGTCAGAAAAGTATCAGCTTTTCCGTTCCAGGGGCCCAATTGGATTTCGGTGCGATCCAACCCGGCCACTATCCATCTACATCCAAATCTCAAGAGGAGGATGCCAAAAGTTCTGTATCATCAGCAGGAACTCAACGCAACAGACGGTGCGTCAGTCGGACGCCCGGTCTGAGAGTTATTGGCTTTTCCGTCTCACACCCACCCTGGGAAACTTCCCAGGAGGTCACCCATCCTGATCACTACTCTAGGCCAAGCACGCTTAACTATGGAGTTTTAACCACGTAGGCTCCCGAAAAGGAAGGTGCACCTTGAGTATAGTATACCGAAACGACCGTCTCGATCCAAGGATCGCGTTGCCGCTGACGGCGAGTCGTTTGGAGGCCCGTAGCCCAAGATACGGGCATTTGACCGAAAGTGGTCCGAAACTGGGGGTCTGGGCCCGGGCCGACCCGGCCCGACCCCCCCTGGGTCGGCCGAACCGGGTCGACCCGCCCCGGCGCGGCGGCGCGGTCCGACGCGACGGCGCGGTCCGGCGCGGCGGCGCGGGTCGGCACGGCGGCGCGGCCTGGGCGCCATTCGTGTGCCGCGCGCGGGGGGCAAAGCCCCCGCCTTTCCTCAGCTGGCGGCACGGCAACCTGCCACGCCTAAAAAACGGCCCCCCTC
This sequence comes from Viscum album, assembly GCA_963277665.1. Taxonomy (NCBI): domain Eukaryota; kingdom Viridiplantae; phylum Streptophyta; class Magnoliopsida; order Santalales; family Viscaceae; genus Viscum; species Viscum album. Next base: position 578,344,922 of record OY728129.1, on the reverse strand, counting down.
ACGTGGGGGCCTGCCTTTGAGAAAACGTGGGGCCGCCTGCCCCCCCTTTGTGAAACCGGGCCCCCTCATAATGGGGGGGGGGGCATTAAGGCTGGCCGGGGGAAATTATTTCCCCCGGTTTTTCTCCCTTCCGGCCGGCCCGACCTGGCCGGCCGATTCTTCCTCAACGAGACCGGCAAGGCCGGTCCCCCTTCCGGCTTCCGACACCGGCGGCCCGGCTGGCCGCCGGTTTTCTCGTTCCGTCGCGGACCGAAACCGGCCGCGTCCTTCGTTGTCCGGCGCTGTGCGACGGCACCGTGCCCCTCCACCGCGGCCTTGCTCCGGCCGCGGCGCCTTCAACTTTCTTCGACGCGGCGCGACGGCGTCGCGTCCTTGCATTATTTAACGACGTGGCACGACGGCGCCGCACGTTTCTTGTCGCATGATCCTGCGTAGTGCAACGGCACCATGCCACACTCGTTTCAATCCACGACAAAATCAACATGAATAGGAGGAGGGTCGGCCGTGTTCGTGCGGTCCGGTCCCTTCGCGTTATTTACTAACAATCGGCCTTTAATGAATGATAAAATTTCACAATCTTTTAAATTAAATAAAAAGATTTGGAATCAAGGCCCGACAAATATAAACCTTCAAGTTCGAAGGAGAGATCCACATAACTTTAAAAAGTTAAAACCCCTACCTTGATTTAAGAGGTGACGAGATTCGGCGCCGCGAAAAGAGATGTCGCGGAAGAAGACGTCGTCGGTATTGCGGGTATGGCGTCGCGGAAGACAGTTCCCGAGAATGTGGCGTTCTTCGTCGATGTCTGATTGTTCTTCGCATTCTTTGTCAAGAGGATGAAGAAACTTCAAGACTTCTAAGCCTTCTTTCCAAAAGCTCTCAAACATCACAACCCAACCAAATGAAATAAGTTCTCCACTTGTTTAATTAACTTCCCATGGATTTTGAAATTCAAGTTTTTGAAATTCAAAAGACTCACATAACTCACCACATTAAAATCAACTCATTTAAGACATAAGTTATAACTAAGTTAAAATCATTTAAGTGGGAGTTGAGGGGTTTTAGAGGATATGAAGAGGTGGGGTTCGTGTGGGCCCCACAACCCTCATAACCTCCCAAGGGAGGTTGGGTGGTTACCCAACTTCCACTATGAGCTAACACTTAGAGTAAGTTAATAAAAATTGCAGTGTAGTTATAAAATAAACTTCCACAATTTTTATTATCAACACTCGTGTAAACGCAACTCTGGAACAAGAGTTCCTAAGTAATTACCAGCGCTGCGGTTCCATCAGTGCCCTCAGAATTCGATTCCAGGCATCGGTTCAAAAGATAGAAATTCCCGCCCGCTCGTTCACTGAACATACCCGAGCCAAACTTCGGAAATTAATTTCGGGCACACCGGGCCTCAGAATCAGGCGCCGTTAGAAACTGCATTCTTGTAAAATTTCAAAGAAAATTAAGAAAAAATTTTCCTTGAAATTTCCGGGTCTTTACAATAGTGTGGATTAGATATACTTTTTCTTAAATACGTGAGTATCCAATTCCCATAATAGATAGTTTCAGAACCAAAAAGGAATTTTTTCCTAATATAATGATCATTTTTTTCAATAATATAGATTCAATGTGGTTTTTACTCAAACCAAAAAGACAATAGAAGATGTTAGGTTGCACTGTCAATATGTTTGGATCCAACTATAGGTTATCATGGTAGTGAAAACATTATTTTGGTTGAATAGTTTTTGAATTTCTTGATATTTTTTCCATATAATCCTCAATAATTTACATATTTATTTTTGTTTTTAATTATATTTTTTGAGAATTTAGGGATTGGTATTCTAAGTCCTTGGTTCCCATTTTTTGGTTGTTAAAATAAAAAATATTATGTTGAAATTTATAAAATAAAAGTAAATACATTTAAATAATAAATTTATAAATATAATGTTTATAATATAAATATAGTTAAATAAGAAACATATAATATTTAATAAATGATAATCAAATTCTAATTTTCTCATATTAAAAAAATTATATTTTTGATTAAATTCATTCTTGACTTACTATATGATATTATTTCGAACCTAAATTTCATAAATATTAATCTCTACTTTAAAAAAACATGATTGTATTTTTTATAATCATTTCTAAAATTAAATTTCAGGAATTTTTATGATTTTTATGATTTTTTTAAATATTGTAAAATAATTTCTTTAGAATATGTTAGGTTATGTGACAAAATCATGATATATATATGAATTAACATTTTTAAACAATCTAATCAAATGAAAATTTATTTAATAATAAAAAATATACAAATAATAATTTGAATTTATAAGAAAATATTTTTAAAATATAGTGTGTAAATTAGATTTTATTGTATTAAAATAAATTTTGAATATTTAATTTTCAATGACTATTTCTATAATTTCATTTATTGTTTGTTTCTTTTAATATGAAATAAACACATTGTATATAACTATACACTATTAAAATCCATTTGAATTAACAATGTTCACTGTGACTATCCTAAATAATAAGATAATGAATATGATATTTTAAAAAACCCAACACCATTGATATTATAATAATTCGACATCCACCCCATTTTCCTTATAATGAAAGTAATTTATTTTCAAAATTTGTTAACATAATCTCAAATACACTATCATTTGCACATTATTAAGATGTTACTCCATCCAAAAGATTCTCCTGTAAAAGACTTAATATCATTCCAAGTATATTAGTTCTATGAGAATGGTAAGGACTCACATGATTCTATTTCCATTATTAATATATATTTTTATATTGTACAAACCAATCATTCTTTTACTTCCATAACTAAATTATCAGGTTATTAACATAAAATACATCAATTATTGAATATATTTTTCTCATTCCCTTTCATGTAACTTATTTCATATTTTTTTATTATTATTAAATAAGGATTTCAAGACATATATATTTTCTTTTATATTATCATTAATTATATATTTAAATATATGTTATAAAAAATATTTATAAATTATTCATTAATAATATAAAAATATATTTATAAAACTAAAAAAATAATTAGTTTTCCCCTCAATAAAACTCATTTATAGAAATATTGTTAACCATAGTGGTTCTATACTATTATATGAAATGATTATTAATGTTTAAATTATTCCTTCAATATAAACTCAATTATATTTAATTTATGATTTAATATCAATTTAATAAAAATAATAAATTGGTTTTTACTATATATTTATAGCATAGAATTGTAAGTAGTGATATTCAATGTAAACAATAATTATCGACTAAAAAATTTAACTAACAAATATTATCATAATTATAATTAAAATATTAAAAAATTAAATTCAATAAATTCTAGAATTTCATTATAATTATACTTTGAAAATTTTAAATATTATTTAATATCTAGAATGTGTGAGTTCTATTATTCTTATATTAAAAATATTATATTATATATTTGTAAAATGTGGTATTGAATGTGTGGATGGATATTTCAATATTATTTTTTATGATTTAATTCCCTCAATTTCTCTTATTGAATTATATTTCATATCAAATGTAAATCAAAAGGATTTCTATATAATTTTTTCATTATTCGTATTATATTATCTAGAAATCTTTATATCCCACCAAACATTATTTTTAACCATCATTTTATGATATATAATCATAATCGTATATTTTATAAAATTTCAGATATTTATATAATTTTTTTATAATAATAATTTGAAATGACTACATTACTTGATATATTGTGAATACACTATATTTTATAAATCAATCTCATGTATGTTTACATATAATTTTTACTCATTTTATTTTATATAAAAATATTTATAATCCAAGAACCTATAACATCAAATTTTCTATTTTTCAATTAGATATGAATATTTATTTAATGTGTTCCTCATGGAAAATAATTCTTTATACTTTTTATAAATATATATTTTCATTTGGTGTATGCATTACATATGTTAGTTATGGTGGGATCATAGTTATATTCCCCATTAATGCTTCATAATATATCATGAAAACATCTTGACTTGTTATTTTTATATTACTGACCTTTAAAATGTATGGTCCTTGGCCTATATTATGTTTTTAATGTATTAAACTAGGTATTAAATTATTTTGGTAGTTATTATTGTAAACCTTGTAGTCATTTTTTCCACTGTTATCAATATAATATTTTTTCTACATTGTTACATTGAATACACTTATACATTTATTCATGATATATTAAAGATTTTATATTGAAATTATATTCCCATTTTTTATATGTTTTCTATTTCTAAAATACTGACATCAGTCCATTATTTATTCACTATTTTCCTACGAAATAATACATATTTCATTTTTTTTGAATGGTAATAATGTGATTATAAGTTGATACTGATTTATATAATGTAATTTGGGTTGAAATGTAATATGATAATCTAATATACATCGTTTATCTTGAGACATCAAAACATTCTATTCCAGAAACTATTTGTAACAAATGACTAATGTCTCTAGGAAACTAGTGCCAAGCCTGTTATAGTTGGTGTTAGATAAGTATTTATGGAATCCACTAGAACAAAATTTATATAAAAAGAGTTATATAAAAAACATTTATTTAAATAATTAGGTAGATTAGTAAATTATTTAGAATGGATTGAATATTTGTATTCCCTTTCAATAATACCATAGGAATTAAATACAATTATTTGTAATTAATATATTTATTGATGAACAAATTATTTTAAAAATTAATAATTAGAAATTTTTCACATTTACTGTATTAAAAGATTCTATGCGAAAACAAATTTTTTGTAATAATTTACATACTTAGAGGAGAATTGAGTATAGTGTTAGAAATGAGAAAATTATCACTATATTAATGAAATTAACATATGTTGTGTATAATAACCATAGAAAATAAACTATCAAATTTTACTTCCATAATTTTTATAAACATTGGATTTTTTTATGAATTATAAACATACAACATTAAAATGTAACAAATAATCAATCAGAGGAAGAGAAATTGTTTGTATCTCTTGATAAAGTATTTTGTACATTGTAATATTGTGAATGGGGGAAGGTCATTATTGTTGTATATTATCTATACTAAGGAACAAATAAATAGTTTCCATTGAATCAAAATAACATTTACAAGGAATATATTGATTTTTTTGAATGTATTGATTCTAGGAAATCAGAAAATTGAGATTAAAGTGAATTATGATTTTAAAAAAATATTATTATTTAAATATAGCTTTTATATCATACTTATGGATTTGAAGGGTATGAATAGGAATAATTATAATAAATAAATATATATATATAACTTTTCTTCATTAATTAAATGTACAATTAGTTGAATTTAGAGTCCTAATTACTTTGAAATGATGAATAAATATTTTGAATTTAAGATATATATTTTTCATAAAAAAATTACTCAGGGTAAAATATAACTTTTATCATAATATATTAAATTAATCACTATTGGTGAATAATTATTAATAAATAATTATATTATTTAACCATTTTGAAAAATTTATATTTGTTAAAATATGTTATCTATACATGTAATGATAATATGGTCATTTTTTGCATAAATATATTATTCTCTTCAAAACAGTTATTATATTTTGTGACTATATATTCTAATTAATTCATTTAAAATATAAAAATTTTAATTAAATAAATGAGATATATATTTTGAAATTATAATATAATAATATCCATAACATGAAATTTCTATTTTTTTGTAAATAATAATCTTTGTGTGAACAGTAAAATCATTTTTTTAAAATAAAAAATTATGTTAAGTTAGATAAATAAATTTAAATTTCCTTTTCAATTTGAGAAGTTTTTTTCCATAAAATAACATATAATTAATTATAATTATTCATAACTATTCCATAATGACCAATATTATATGTTATTTGTTTATAAGTTGATTTCTATGCTTTAAAACATAATTTTATAAGAACAAATTTTCATTGTGTTTTTTCAAATATATATTAAAAATAATTTTTTAAACATGTAAAAAATAAATCTTCAAAAAATGGAATACATATTTGGAGTCATGATTTCAAAATTTGATAAGGAATTCAATTTAAATTCTTGATTTTTTTAATAGTAATAATATAAAAATTATTTTATAACAGTTAAATGCTAAAACATGTTAATTAAAGATAAAAATTATTAATAAAGACAACAAGTATATTCTTAACTCATATTTTATGAAGGAAATTATACCATTATATCCTTAGTTTCAATTATTAATTTTTATATGTTATTTTCATTGATTATACCATTTATATTATTTCATTTAAAGGATTATTACAAAGTGTCACTCTCCATATTTTATTATCTCTAATATAATAAGTTAGGGAATAGAACATGTTACAATATTTTTAAACAATTTTATTAAAATTTAATTTTTTAGTTATTTTTTTAATGTTTAATTAATTGAAATAAACTCTTATGCAACCCTGATATATTGCTTGTGCGTGCTTTTGAAAAATCATTGTAAAAGATTTTAAAATAGTGAAGTTATTTTTTTTCAAGTAATTTTTTTATTTTAAATATTTATTAACATATTATAGTCTATAATGATTTTAAAAATGTATTATATTATATATTTATTATTGTCATTGTGTCCATGAATAAAAATTAAATTTTTAGTCATAAAAACAACATTAAATTTATTTTATAATAAATAATAAATAATTTTATTTTAGACAAAAAAATATTGAATGGGGAAAAGTGGGATGGGAAATTATCTAAAAATTATACAACATAAAAATTTGAAATAATTACTAAATTAGAAGTAAGTTTATATACCCTAATAACAAAAAATTATCATGAATATTCTCATTACAATGGGTTAATGAGAGGGACACAAAAAAAATAATGATTCAAATAAAACATAAATATGTCCATATTTTATTTTCATAAGTTAATTAGAACTTAACATATGATAACATCAACATCATTATCTTTTTCTTCCACTTTAAATGATTATTATTTTCATTATATTTAAACGTTAATAATATATATAATTGTTCCATACAATTCACTTATGAATTGGTAGCACATATCCCTTCATCCTCACATATTTTGATAACTATATATCATCTAAATATTATGTCAATACCTTCAGTTAATCAATCCTAGTTTCATATTAATACATATATATATACAAAACTAACATATTAATTCTTAAGGTGTATTCCAAGGGAGGATTTCCAAATAATATGTATAAATATTAACCAAGTTCTATCATATTATATCATATTCTAGCTCTGTAGTTATATAAAAATGATGATTGATTAATATCATCATTATTTTATATATACTAAAATTTTATTATGGTGATCAAACATTCATTTATCATATCCTTTTCCATGATTTGGGAAATGAGAACATCATTTGTGAAGACTTGTGAACTATCACACCCATAAAGCGATGTGTATCATTTTTAATCAACCCCAAAATGATATTTATTCTTATATATTTGTCAAATTTAAATGATATTAAATAAATCATTATGATATTTAAATTATAATATATTACTGATTAATTTATCCTTACACTTGTTAAAGAATTATGACATCGCTCATGCATATGTGTTGAATACCACCTTCATGATACGATGCGATTCAATTTTACTGTGAACCATTAATATAAGTATATATTATTATCATTAATTTATAAACATGAAAATTACATATTAATTAATCTTTGGGGTGTTATGTGATAATTTCCCCTTTTAATATGTTCATACATCAGAATTGTATTGGGTATTATAAACCAAATGTCCCCAAAATGATAGATATGTTGTTATTCAATTTAATAACTATATAAGTCATAGTAAATTTTTTTATTAAAATAATTAGAACATGGGAATAATCCTATGTATGGTTATTAAATATCCAATAATGAAAAAAATACTATAATATATTTTTATAATGTACATTGAAATTTTTCGGAGAATAGGTAATTGATTTCACATTTTAATTTCCATTTTTCAAGACTCATTCAATGTTCACCACATATTTTTGTGGTGTATATATTAACATATGAACGATATTTTTTTAACTAATGTTATAAAATAAATGTGTTAAACATTTATTTTATCATTCTTTATACCTAATTTTTATTTTTCATTTAAATTATACTAATGTCTTATGTGATTAACCATTAAAATATATTTTAAAATGTTGTAAAACATTTTTCCTTAATATTGACATTCCCAAAAATGTTTTAATAATCATAATATTAATTTAAAGTATGCACCTAATGTTACATTTTTCTATATTTTAATCTCACTAAAATTATTTTGGAATAAATTATTTTAATTTTTTTCATAGGGGATATATTAATCTTTTTATCACATGATAAAAAATAATGTTCTTTAATGTATATAATACGAATAAATTTTCCCAATATCTTATCCAATCATTATTTTTAATCTTCTTTATAAAAATTTTCCATTTTTTCTAATTTAAAAATAATTTTACATTATTTTTTAAAATATTTCATATTTTGTGAAACGAATGAAAAATTATATTTTTCGTAATGGTTAGGTGAAAATGTAATCTGTTTTGGTTGTATTTAAAAATATTTTTCTCTATGATTGTTTGATAAAAAAATATAAGATTAATTTTTTTCATATTTTGGTGTATGAGAATTATTTATGTTTGTGAGTGATTCCAATAGAGCTCATGATGATGTGTAAGCCAAATATATCTCACCAATGTAATGGGAAATGATTTAATATCCAAAGAGGAAAATTAGTTAAATAACTAGGTATCTTACTTCTATGGATTAAAATGGGATTTTTTATTCTAAAATGGTTTCAATATTTTTGAGGATGGGTTATGAATTTCATACACCTAGATAGTTATTATTATTATTCTGAATGAAATTTATGTAAATGATATGATATTATATGCTATTAAATTTCTGTTAATTTTTAATTGTTTAAGTATTACTCTAGAAATAACTGTTATCATGATTATTTCTTGGTTATCATGTGATCTCTAATGGTTTTTATGTTTTTATTTCATAAAAGTAAAACATGATCAGGAAAATATATTTTATTTATGCACCCAATGTTATCATTTGAACTGGTAAACTTTATGTTGGATCTTTATGTTTTTTACCGAACATATGATATTCCTCTATTTTCAAATCTCTTACCAATATTTTTTTTCTCATTCCATATTTCAAAATATTTTATAATGATTAATGATTATCTTGAACTATGTAATGGAATAACATTCCACTTTGTTGTCTTGCTGAGAAAATGATGAAATTTTTGCAATGAAACATGAGTATAAATTTTAAAATCCTATTTTATGCAAAACATAAAACATGTGAATCATTGTCCCCTTACTACTATTCTTATTTACAATTTTTACTAAAACAATTAAAAAAAGCTAATTTATTATTTATAATGTGGAAATATTTTTATAAATAATGATATTATGATTAGATTATATAATATGGAATTATAGCTGGTATTATACGATATTTGTAGATAACATTAAATTTTTGGATTATTAAAATGTTGATATTTCATGATTTTTTGACACAATCATAGGTTAAAATATAAAATAATGATCATAATTTTAAATTTAGGGATCCCATTTAGACTATTTTTGTTATATGGGAGTTCATGGTGATTAAGGGTATTTTGAGAGAAATTTATGGTAGTAAAATCCTTATTTATTTATGGAAAATGATATTTGAGAAAGAAATATTTTATATTTTTTCACATAAATTGAATGATATTGAAAACAATTAGGCTTTATAAGATCATTATTGTAGAGGTAAATATCTATATTTTGGATAATTTTTTATTATATTTTGAGAACTTATTTTTTATCTGATATATATCATGGTATTGAAAATATTTTTCACCGAAAATGTCATTAATTTTATGTTTTAAGATGTTTTTTTATTTTTGGTACATTATATATATAATGTAAATGGATACATATTTGGTTGAAATGGGTTGTTATTTGTGGAATAAATATTAATTATGTTTTTTAGAGTATATATGATATTATTTATGATATAAAAGGATTCATATTATTTATAGAAATGACAAGAATATTGTTGAGTTTATATTATTAATACATATAACTTTTTATTTATATGAAATTATGAGTTACTAGTATAGTTTATAGATTAATTTTATGTTGATATAGAATGAATATAGGATCAAATATTTATTATTTTTTTGTTTTAAATTTATGAATTAATATTAATAAATTATTAAATGTTTTTTTGGAATGTTTAATTATTACATTTGGGTATTATTCTTGTGTAATTAGATATTAATTTACAATATCGTTTCATTTTATATATTCATATATTTTTCTTACCTTTTTTTATATTTTTTACTGAATATATACAAGTGGAATAGATTTAAATCCTTTTATGGATCAAGTGACCCATTTAATTTTTATTATTTTCCACAATAAACCATTGTTATAAACATTAAGATAACAGTAAAAACTCCTAAATAAAAAAATTTAATATTTTTTTATTATCAAATTGAAATAGCAATGTATGTATATTTTTCCATGTTCAATACCTGATAAAAAAAGGAAACATACCTCTATAGAAGTTATTTTGAAATAAAATTATTTTCCTTTACCTTTATTTTTGAATAATTAAGGGAATTCTTTATCCCATTATGATTTTTTATGATCATTAGCTTTTTCATGAAAATATTATACATTACTATATATTAGTCTTTGTAAAAAATTCTTCTCCTCCATGTCCATTATATAAATTCACTCTAATTATCACATTATTTGAAAATTGATAATGTTTTATTCTAGTTAACCGTTTTAAATATATTTTCCACTTCACAGAGTGTTTCTCTATTATCCCATTATATGTCATTGGGTTTCGAAAAACATTTTTTAAAAAAACTTTTGAAAAGTGTTTTATTTTTTATATATTATGTTTTATCTTCCACTACAATGTTATATTATAAAATAAATATTCCATTTTCATAATACTCTTGAAGAGGTTTCTTTTGAAAATTTGAATGGTCAAATTCCACTTTTAAAAATTGTGAGGGATATTGAAATTGTTTTCATATTTGTACTTTATAACTGATTTTGTATAGATCTCGATATAAAATTAGTAAGACAGATTTTCATTAATATTATATAATGTAACACCTCATGATTTTTTATGTATATTTTTTAAAATTTCTTTTTTACAATTTTGTGGTATAAAAAATACTAGGCAAAAAACAGTACTTTGATATTCAAATAAAATTTTAATATATAAATGAAAAATTTATAAACTATCCATTGGTTAGAGGGTAATGAATATGAATAATCTTATTATTAAATGTATCAAGAATATTTTCCTCAATAAAAAAATCATAACCACACAATTATTATTAATTTGATTGAAATGAAGATAGAATATTTTGAAGGTAAAATTGATAACGTTCATAAAACTATTTTTCTGTGTAGATTGAGTATTGAACTTAATCGATTAAATAAATCAATATTTTTTAAATTATTATAATGAAATTATCAAAATAAGAAACATATATAATAAATTAATATTTTTTTAATTACCATTAATATACATGTAATGAGAATAATGTAATTTTATGCTTCATAAATATATTTCCCCCAAAATAGGTTTTTATTACATTTTTTATGTTGAAATTTTAAATAATTTATATCTATTTTATAATTATTTTATTTGACAAAATGAATATATTTTTTGAAATTATATTTTCAAAATATCATTAAGATGAATTTTTCAGATATTATTTGAAAATTACTGACTCATTTATAAATTATCAAAAATATATATTTTGAGAAAATTTATTACATTTTATAAAATTATATAATTTTTGTTTCAAATTATATTTATTATTATGTTTTAATGTAATATAAGACCCATTTATTTATTAATAATATAAATATTTCTATATGAGATGACATTATATTTGATTTTGGTATACGATAAATTTATGCATAAAAACACTAAAAATTGTTTTTTGTTGCATTATGCGCATAGATATTAAAAGTATCCTCATACAAATATATAAATTGAATCATTTAAAAGAAATTGAATTTTCATAATCTATAGGTTTAAATTTATTAAGGTTTTTTATTTCATTTTATAGAAATTATGAGAAGTATCTCTGAGAAAAACGTATCACACAATTATATGGAACTATGGGATATGTATACATAAAACAAACTATCACGGTAATATGTTATCATAATTCTTATTTTATGTGATTATTTCAACCCTTATCTCCTGATATTCAAATTTGAATTATTTAGGTGACATTTTACTTGATTGTGACATTATAATTATCGTAGGAAAATGAAAATTTTAATATTATACACTTTTTAGTTTAATTTTGCAAATATAATTACTTAAGGATTAAAAAAAGTAATGTATTGTTAAGAAATTTAATAAAAATTAAAAACAGTTTATACTATAAAAATTAATGAATAAAATTTAGTGATGATATAGTTATCTCCATCTGTTACAAAATAAAATCATATAGTTCTTCTGCATGATATAAATAATAAATTTAAATGATTCTAAAATAATAAAATTAATTTTTTTGGATAAATTTTTTTAAAAGGTAAATCAAGGGTAAATTTATTTTATTTTTTATATATTTATCTCTTGACATATTTGAATTAAAGTTAAGTGAATAGTCAAAAAATAACATTAATGATGTCTTATATTGAACATTATATTATTAAATGATTTAAAAAATATATAGAATGAGGAAAAATGGTCAGGTAAATTGTTTAAAATATAATCCACGTACCTTTTTGAGATGCTTCTCATATTATAAGTAAATTCATATCCTATAAATGGAAAAATATATGTAACCATTATTAAATATATAATGGTTATTGAGGGGGTTAAAACAATTGAGATGGTTTAAAATACAACGAATGAATGTATAAATTTCATTAGATGGTTTTAGATTGACCTTATCATGTAATAACATCAAAATTAACCCCATTTTATTCAAATTGGCATGATTTTTATATGAGTTATATTTTTATAATTTTTATAATTTTTATTTTGGTAACTCCTAACTTATATAATTTAACCATGTATTCTCTCTTACACACATACTTTTGGAACATTATCTCATCCAATTTAATCCAGAATAATTCTATGAAATATCTCCCCATTCCCAATATATTTTGAACAAAAAAATAGTTACCTAATAGGAATTAGGGTCCATGTCAAAGTAGGTTTTTGAAATAAATGTAATATCCCCTCACAAAGATCATTATATTAAACTCATAAATAATTATTAAATGTTATATCCATGGTGACATAATATCATCTATATATTTCAAGACCATACCCTCTGAGGTACGACCTATAACTACCCCCAAGCATAACTCTAATAAATCTGGGATGACGACCAGTACTAAGTAGGAATATCCCACAAATAGGAAGCAGTATCTTAAATTACCTATAAGCACACACACACACATTCATGAAACAACAAGGATTAAATATAATGAAACTAATATAATGCATGCATACATCTCACATCACCTAATAGATTACGATGGTAAATTACTAAAAATAGAAAAGGGGAAAAAACAAGCCCAAACAAGACTATAAATAGTTTAACATACTCCAAGGGAGAATACTAAGATAATAAAATGCTATCTGTAAAAACCTTGGTCTATAAAGCTCTAGTTATGCTCCACCCACCCCTTATACTCCCATGAAAAAATTAATAAGGGACACCATATGCATGATGCATGGCTTGTGTGGGGATAGATCAGGTAGGGGTATTTATAACAATATCCAATAGGACACCCAAAAAACACTAAACAAAAAGGGCCAAGAATTTTCAGCTTAATAAATGATATAAAAATAAATAGATTTGAGAATCCAGACAAATATATAATCATGAAATACACCTTCAACTAGGTGGTCATAACCAACTATCAGCGACAATATTTTTTTTTGAAGTAACCCTTGTTCCGGGAGAACACACTCCATGAGTCTTGCTACCATTAGAGGAACTTGATGAAGAGGTGCGGTACATTGGGCTCTACAAAATGAAGATAGTTATTCTATGGGAACCAGGAAACACATATTGAGAGTCACACCTAGAACCATTGAGGCATTATGATCCTTTTTTGGACAAACCCACTACATATGGGATCGTATGCCCATGATTCCACAGTCCTTACCAACATTTCCTACTAGTTGGAGGATCGACACCTACCTTCAAGAGTTCATGGTGATGCCAAAATTTCCAACTAGGGATGATTGTGGATTTCACAATAAACTCATGATATGAAATCATAAATCTATCTATGACCCAGCTTCTAGGGGATAAAAATATATTCAATGTGAATGTACTATCACATTGTACCCTCAAGGGAAAATAACAGGGGAATGCACTCAACCTATATAGACCAAACTATGAAAATGATGATCCTTAAGCAGAACTGAAGGGAGTACATGGTCATTCCTAGGGAGTACATGGTGTTTCACTATATCCCATGTATTTACCATGTTGAATAGACTCACACATCATGATTTATCTCTATAAATGACATGTAAAAGGATATACCTGATGTGTAGAGTCGCATGGTAACCTACCTATATCGCTTAATTGTATATGTGTAATGAAGTTGTGTATTTGTAACAGTCAGTGTATGCCAATCCATGTCCATGTGGATTACACAACATGTATCTTCCCATATACACCACCCCGTGTTCATGTACATCCAAAGTACAAACTGATTCAATCGAGGATGGTCACATGTTGTGTGATATGGGCGTCATGTCATGTCATCCATAACTCATGACAAGCACTATCATCAGAGCAACGGATACCGCTCACTGTGTAATACTATTTTAAATTATGTGTTCTATGATATTTTTAAAAATCCATGATTCTTCTCTAATATGCCTTAGCCGATCATACAACCTCTAATCTTTTGACCTCTATTTTGTGAAACTCAATATCCATCTTATTTTTTTCACAACATCAAAAAATACACATGTTTCTTCACTAGATCTCCTCTAAAAAGTGACTGAATTGGTGATCTTCATACTGGAAAAAAAATATCAGTGAAAATTAATTCAAGAAATGTTTTTCATTAAATTCTTTTCTGCAAAAACTATCACAACACAGTAGCCTTGTGAGAATCCTAGATCTGTGATTTATAATCTTTACGCCATAAAAAAAGGCGTGCAAGGGCCAACTGACTAGGAATTGTCGAATTCTGGGCCAATAAATAATTCACATGGAGAAGTGCAGAATTAAGGTAAAATATAACCATAAATAAAGATGAATGAACCAAAATCGATGTTCATGTTTATCTAGGTTCATTTATATTATAACTGTTATATAATCCACCAAAAAAATAAAATAGAGAACATATCCTGATAAAATCCATGAAAAATAAATCCCACCGAGCAATACGCATGATCCATGAATCAATATGTTCATCGATTGATTAATATTCATCGTAAAAATTAAAAACATGGAAATTAAAATCATCTCAAAATGCACTACCATTATTTGGATTGGTCACTCACGAAAAACAAACATATGTTACATTAGTTGGTGAAATTGTTTCAAATCAATGGATGCCAATCATTGATACTTGATCTATAATCATTCATCTGAATGGATTCCTAGATATCTCTATCCAATGATTATCCATATGTTATAGGGTTATGTGGATAAATATTGAATTCTATTATAACGATAAATTTAATGAATTTTTTTTTTCATACCGACAATGAATAAAAATATGTTTTATTCAATTATTTTATACATTTATTTTAGGAACACCAGGTCCTAGAATAACACGCTTTTAGAGCACATAGTTTTAAAACTTTTCTATATATTATTTAAAAATAACACATGGAAAATTTTTGACATTATTTTATCCCCACCTAGGGTCATTACATTTCAAAAACACATAAAATGAAGGACAATACAAGGATATGTGGGTATGGGGCATGAGTATAATTCTCCCTCTCCCATTTGGTCTCATGAAAATTCTTGTGCTACCACCAGACACACACTAAAGGAATCAATTACCTTTGAATGATTTTTCACAACTAATCCTCCATCTCCCCTCGGTACTCATCAAAGGTTTCTCCATCAATGTTTTCAAGCTCTCTCTAATAAATAATGTGAGATGGGTCACCTAAGTACCTCCTTCACTACGACATGTGGAGGCATTCTTATACGTACTCTATCTACAAAAGTATATATAGGAGTTATTACACCTCACAAACTCAACATAGTATCTTGAAAAGGATAATAAACCTCATATATATATTTTAAATTCAGAAAAATCACCATAATCCACATTGAGGTGAAACCCATAAGAACACATTTTTTCCAAAATCGAACTCAAAAGACCTCTATCACCTGTCAACATGTGAGTTATGATAGATCTGGGTAGTCTTCATCTACCACTTGATGATTTTCACCTTCTCTGTTGTAGCTCACTTCAACTCTATGACCATGAGTGGTGATTCCCATATGATAGTCTAGTAGTGTAGTGACCTATAGGGTCACCCATACAGATCTAATAATGGTTCTATACTAATGGTTGAATTTTAGATTTTATTTTCTAAAAATTATACTACTGGTAGATGATCCAATCTATTAATTCCAATGTCTAATACTCAAGCTTGCATCACATCCTCTAAAACCTAAATGGTTTGCTCTATCTGGTCATCCATTTGTTTGTGAAATTCCGTTCTCAAGCAGAAATAAGTCCCAAACACCTCATATAATCCCTTCATAAACTAGGATGTAAAGAGAGAGTCACAATTATAAACAATCATTGATGAAATTCCATGTAATCGAACAACCACATAAATGTAGAGGTGTCCCAACATCTTAACTGAAAAACTATTCATATATAGCTAGGAAGTGGGATGAATTGGTGATTTAGTCGAAGATCAAGAAGATGGAATCATGTCCCCTTGATAAACATGGTAATCCTCTCATGAGGACCATATATATATCATCCGACATTCATTCAGTAATTTCAAGGAATTGAGGTAAACCGACTGGATGTTGGGGCACAATATTCACTTGCTGGAAATTATGGCATCAAGAAACAAATGCAGCAACACCTTTCTTCATCCCTATCAAAGAAAACTGATTTCATATGTCCATGTCTATAATTTCCATATTTTGATGTTCCACTATGGGTGATGTAGGAAACTGTCATAAAACCACCTCACATAACATCACTAGTATCATCATGTGTCCTTTTAAAATAAATATGTCCTCCCCTCTTTTATAAAATCTATCAGTATAATTCCCTATGAATATCTGATCATGTTGTGCCTTACCGTTAGTATCCCCAATATGTGTGTCCCTTAATTATTGTATGTGTGGAGGTGTTACAATTTTAATTTATCAAAATTTCCATACAATTGTTTTTAATTATATGAAATTATTTTAAGACTGCAAAATCTGACAGCGCTTGATTCTGAGGGTCAGAGTGCCCAGAATGATCCTTTGAAGATTTATTAAACATTAAATAGCGCGAGTAAGATGTTTTCCAAAAAAATCAGAATATCTATTAAACAGATGCCCGTATTAGAAATCCAAAGGCACTATTGTGCTTAGGATGGTGGGTTTATCCTAGGCGCAATTTAAGTTTAGTCAGCACGAGCCTCCTATGAGAAAACCTGAAAATAGAATTACCATTAATAAAATAATTAAATTATGTTATTTTATTTTTCAAATTCTTATAACTCACAAACGGTGACTCAGATTAAAAATATGACACCACCATTGAACTCATGAGGGTATACTTTCTTTATCCAAATACTAACATTGGCTGGTGTGGTCCACCAATGAATGTTAGTTTTTGGCCATAAATAAAATAAGTAAGTGACAATTATTTTATTTTAAAATGAATTACATTCCCATAGTAACTCGGATTGAACATCCAAGAGTACCTTTGGGTTTTTTGGGGAGTGTTTCACTTATAAAGAGCTTAACTTTGATCGACGTGGGTCAAGCGTGACTGTTAAATATTTATTGAACTCTTTTTGGGTACGTTCAGTAAACACGCGATCATCGTTTTATAACTATTGAACCATTTCTCAGATAAGAAATCTGGGGGCACCGTTGAATCCATAATACCAAAATTCACTAAAGGGAGGCTTCAAATAGACCATGGTAGGTCCGAAGAAAAAGATTGTTTTTTTAACTTTTTAAAGAAACAAATAAAATAAGTTAATTATTTTATTTTTATTCGATTCCTCCAATGGACAAGTGACAAGGTGGGACAAGTGACGTTTCATTCCAATAAATGGCTTAACCCTCGAATATATGTAACAAAAACATTGGGGAAATTATAAATCTTACTAATTAATGAGACACCATTAAATTCCAATGTATTTACTTTCCCTAAACCTCTCTTATATATATGGAGCTTGGGGGGAGGTACTGGCACAAATTCACCAATAAATGAAGTGCTAAAAAAGAACCATGATGTCAGACCCTTAGAAGATGGAGCTGACCCAACAAGAGGTGACAGGAGACACCGAACCATGAACCGAAAGGATACATAAGAGTGGCCTTATTGGGAACTGGTTGCAGGGAAGAAGAATGTCGACCCACCTTTAAGCACGAGTGCTCTCAAATGGGTTTTTGAGGTAGCGGGTTATTTTCATTGTTTGTTTCTGATTCCCTCTTCCTTATTCTTGAAATTATATGAAGAACATGGGTCAACTAACAAATGGTATGACCCACAAATCATTTGTCTTTCTGGGATATTATTGGGGGGAATATTGATGGGTAAATCTTGTTGTTTATTAAATTTTTATCAAACCCTTAACCTACCTCTTGTTTACGAGCTAACACGGAGGGTGTGGGATTAATGAACCATGCCCTAACCCTCTATTATATTTCTATCCTTGTGCCACATTGGAAGGTTGTGATCACATCGTTTCACACCACAAGTGGAAGGCCATATCTGATCAGCCACGGTAAACAGAGGAGGCAGCAGGTACAACAGATAGCCACAGGATGGATGGTGGTGCGACCGCTACACCGCCAGTGAATAAAGGCTATGACCGAAGACGTGACAAAGGCCGGACCCACCTTTGGCAGGTTCTTCAGTGGCTGAGCGGCACCCAGGTGGTGCCGCTTCTTTTCCAACCGAATGGACTCCATGTCGTTTAGAATTCGGGATGATGGGTGGGTTTCAACCCTCACACCAGACCAATCCGATCCACCACCCTCGAGCTAGGCCGCAACCCTCAAGCTGGGATGCTGCCCTCGAGTCGGGTCGCCACCCTCGAGCTAGGTCTTTTCCCTCAGAGTGAGATGCCACCCTCGGACCGGGCCGCCGCCCTAATGTTGGGCCGCCGTCCTAGGAGCCAGGTCAAGGCCCTCATACTTGGCCACCGCCAATGGACCGGGCCTCTGCCCAAGCGGGTCGCCGCCTCGACGGGCCGCCGGCCGAGTGGGTCGTCGCCCCTGTGGGCCGCCGCCCCAAGACCGGGCCCTCACCCCCGGAGCCGAGCCACCGCCCTCGCACCGAGCTGCTGCCCTCGAGCTGGGCTACCACCCTCTAGTCAGGCCATATCACTCGAGTCGGGCCGCCACACTCAAACCGGGTCATTGTCCTTGGACCGAGCCACCGCCCTCTCATTGAGACGCTTCCCATAGAGCTGGGATGCCACCCTCAGAGTGGGCCGCTCCCCTTGGACAGGGTTTCCAACCATGCGGGCTGCCAACCCCGAACAAGGCTGACCCCAAGCAGGCCACCACCCCACGTGGGTCAGGCCACCCCTTTCCCAGTCTCCCAATTTGTGTTGGGCCACACATGTGGGCCGCACGTCTTGCGGGCCAGACCGAACATCATCCCAGTGGGCCAAGTCCACGTCGACCCTTCCAAGTCCAGGTCTAGTTGGGTCGGTCCGGCTAGGTTGGACCGAACTCAGGCCCAACTGGGCCTACGTACAGTCAAAGAAGCTTATCTTTAGAATTGAACACCCTTTGGATGAGCCTTCTGCGGAGTTGGGTCCCATGGAGTAAGAAAACCCTTTTCCTAACTCTATTAGAGTTTCAGAGAAACTTTTAGTACGACCGTGTTGGATCATACTCAAATCTAACTGAGCCCCCGGCACTAAAAGGCCAATAATGCATAGAACAAGCGTCCTATTGACATGTCTTCCTTTGCATTGGAACAATTATGACATAGAAAATCATCAGGTTACAACCTTATTAGACTTCGTGCTAGTTGAGTTTCAAATAATGTCTTGGAGAGAGGTTTTCCGAAGCGCACTATTTATGAAACACTACGACTGGATAAGACCTAACAAATACATACTTTTCGACTCAGAGTGACTCGACGGTTGCTGTACGCGATGGGGAGGAGTACCTTAGCTGACCAAGATAGGGGGTGGGTGGTTCTGTGTGACCTGGTAGGCCACGGTGTGGAGCATCCTTTGAACGCGATGCGGAGGAGTACCTTAATAGATCGCGTTGGGGGGGGGGGGGGACGACGCTGTGTGACCCCACATACCCATGGTACATGATAGGGAGCAGTACCTCAGTAGTTCAAGGTTAGTGGGAAGTTCCACTATGTGATGCGGTAAGCCCAATGTACTCGATAGAGGAGGAGTTCTCCAGCAGCTGAGGTGTTTGATGATGAGATATGGGATGTTACTCTTTACTACACCTAGAATAAATCCTAGTGTGATTTGTCTTCAATTTGTACTGGTGGTTGATGCTATGTTATGTGGTACTTTACCTGTGTGTTACATTACCATCGTGGTGTAAACCTATGGTTATTATTTTTGGAATTCTAGGATACCTTTGGGGTTTCAAGGTCCCTACTGAGTATCATTATACTCATCTCTACATAGGCTTCACCCACAACTTGTTGTGTCTTGTACAGACGATGATCAGCTAGGACGAGGTTTGAGAGAGCCATGAACTGGTGGTATATGGATGATACAGAAAGACATGGAGTGTTGATGAAGCGATCTGTACCTACCATTCAGGTAGGATCCGGCGTGGACTGTTTGGTGTAAGGCAACGCATGGACTTATGATCAGGAGTTGTGTATATCATTTAGGTAGGATCTGTGGTGGATGATCTAGGAGCTAATTTTCACCTTTTTAGTTGTTTTTTTAATTTCCACTTGTACATGTACTCTTCTAGTTGGATTTGTATACCGTCCCCTTTACTTTCAACATAGTTGTTCTACATCAGTTTTCTTCACAGTTTCTTCTTGGTTTGTTCTCATACCGTATGTTTGTATAGGTTTAAAGGAAATGCCTTCCGGTTTTAGGGACTATGATTTTCGGTGCTAGTCACCAACCCTTGGCCTTTAGAATGATGGCTTGGGGTAGTCATGGAATGGGCCTCGGGGGACGGGTCGTGATATAGTGGTATCAGATGAGATCATTTCTATCAATGAACTAGTACTCAGGAATTTTTTATCTGTCAATAGTGGTATGTGTTATAAGTGTGGTTTCTAGTTTGGGGTGTCATGTGTAAGTGGGGCGGTCAACATATCCATACACCAGGACCCTGAATAATTATTTCTGACTCAGCTCATGAAAACAATGATTGTGTGTGTTTTAGAAAAGATTTTTTTGATTTAATTGGACTCAACTCACTAGGTATTATATAATGACATTGGCACACCTGTTCCTTATCAGGATGCCTCCATGAAAACAGCCACCTAGGTATCCTAATAGAGTACATGATGACGACCCACCAAGCGATGAAGCCTCTGTGTAGGGTCATCTTATGGTGTTAGCACATTTCGATGGTGTACCAGAAGCACCACTACTCATTGATTACTCATTTCCACTATCCCATTATAAGAGGTTTCACAAAAACTGATTTTAGTTCATGAGTTTCAGCAGAAGAGGTCTCTGAGACTTCAGGGTGAGACTGACCCGCAGGCATCTGAGGACTGGATGGAGGCTATGGATAGAGTTCTCTGCCTAGTTGAGACACCATTAAGGCAGATGGTGATCTTATCTTTTATTCTTTTCTAGTGAGAGTCCATGAGGATGGTCGTCATAGTGATGAGGCATTGGTATGTGGACATTTTCTCGATATACTACATTCGAGGATTGTGTCAGATATATCACTGCCCATTGGTTAGTAGTTACAATCAGCGTTACCAGTAGAGGACACATGTCGGCTTAGGGCCTAATATGATTTTCAGTATCAGATACCCCACAGGTTTCGAGGCAAGCCTGACACATAGGCAGCTAAGGACGGGATTGAGGGGGGGGGGGGGGGGTGGCCGAGATTCCTTCTAGTCAGGGATCTTTTCAATAAGATTGGAGTCCTAGTAGAGAGCCTTCTATGAGGCATAGAAGGACGATGACATGATTTATGTTACCCTCATCCTGAAAATAGGTGTCTTTTCTATGGAAAAGATTGAAATATTTCCTCAAAGAAGGGGGTCTCTTTCTATAAAGGGTTAAGGGATGAGAATTCCCTAGAGCATCTGCAACATTGAAAGGATGACTTTTCAGTCGTTGAGTATTCATCGCGGCATACCGACCATCCCAGGTAGTCGATAAATACAGTATGATCAATGCTTCAGGTATTGGACCTCCAAGCGGGGTGTGTTTAGGGACATCTGAGCCATCACTATTTCTTTTTTGCATTCCTACTTATATTCGGGTTCTAGAGAGAAAATTTTTGGTTGAATGTTCTTTGGCTGAGCGAATGTAGCCAGTGAATGTTAGTAGTGGGAAAGAAGGAAACTTTCTCCAGTCTATGAGACCTGGGGATGTAAAATTTTTTGGGAAGAGGAAGTGCAAAGGATAGATGAATTTGTAGGGCTGCAGACATAGAAGCATAGCTAGGAGAGTAGTATGAGGTGGTGTATATTTTGACATGTTACAATCACCACCACAATGTGTTCCCCAATAGGCTCTGGGATCCAGAAGAGAGGACATGGGATTAGCTGCATGTGGTCAAAGAGTGTGACCCAAGGGCTCTAGGAATTATTCAAGGTACGGTCTGTGTCTTCTACTAGATTCTGTGTTAATAGAGATAGGTACTTACTATTTCATCCTTCCACAAATCCTGTGAAATACCTAGATTTTACAGTTAAACTATTTACATGACCATCGCATCTGGAGATACATTTGGGAGGATACTCGATATTCACACATATGCCAATGGTGTGATCTTACCCCTGAGGTGATAGTTTCAGTTGGAACATATTGGTGGCAGCATTGAGGTCTTATGACGTTAGTTTGAGTATGTACTGGACATAAACAGTTCATACATGGAGTGATTATATTAGGAAAAAAGTTTGTGGTTTATCAACAACTTTGTAATGTGGTTTTCCTAGGTCAGTGAAAAAATAAACCCAAGAAGCACATGATAAACTAATAAATTGGATGTTGCAGCTGATAACTCTTGAGTGGGATAGACTTACACTCATGGAAGTAGGAATAATTGGTTTTATGTTCCCTACAGGAGTGGAAGAGTGTGGGGACATCTTATAAAAAGATGATTCTTGGGTTAACTCTCCGATGAGAGAGGAAATTCTACTTTGTCTATGTACTACTGGTGTTTTCAACCAAACTACTTCTGGGTAGAGGCACACTTGTTAGATTTGACGAAGAAGTGGGAGCCTTTACTATGGACATAGAAGTGTTTATGGAGCTTCCAGGAGCTAAGATAGAGACTAAAATTCATAACTACACTACCCATGACCTAGACATAGTAGCAGTGATCTTTTCACTGAAGATGTAGTGGCACTACCGGATGGGTGAATGATTTACTGTTTACTCTAATCACAAGAGTCTTAGGTGTATCTTCACATAGAACAACCAAAACCTAAGACATCGAAAATGTCTAGAGAGCATCCATGACTATGACATTGAGATCATCTATACTCATATGAAGGGGAACATGGTAGCAAAAACACTCAATAGAAGGTCTGGGCTACAACTGTTGAGTGAGGAATTAGAGCAGCTGGTCACGTAGTGGATATCCTTCATGGATAATGATGAAGCAACTTACCTCCAGTCTACGACTATCACTCCGATAATTCTTCATCAAATTCAGGAGGATCAGCTTGGGACCTAGACTGGAAGGCCTGATGTGCTCAGATATCCTAAGGATGGTCTCTAGGAAAAATTTCTGATGGTGGGGAGCATCTAAACTTGTTTAGAGGATGCACCATGGTGCCAGTGACGTTTCGATATGAGGTGTTGAGGGATATCCATACATCACCTTCAACGATACATCCTAGAGTTACGAAGATGTATTAAGACCTCCAGCGTCAGTACTGGTGGCTAGGGATGATGGAATCAGTGGCAGAGTTTGTATCCTAATGACTCACTTGTCAGCAACTAAAGACTGCACAGATCTGTCCTAGTAGCCATTTAGAAGAGAGATATCCTTGGAGTTCGAGGAGGGATACATTTTCTTCCAATAGATATTTGGCCAATGCGGAAAGTTATCAATATATTTTATCCCATCATTTTTAATACTTCAGAGGATAGGAATGGTGACATACGGAATGGCACTCCCACCGCAGTTTAATATGGTTCACAACGTTCCCCACATATCACAACTAAGGAGATAAGGGAATGACCCATATAACATAATCGACCATGGAGAGCTATACATAGAAGATGTGGAGACGATTAAGGAGGTTCCAGTAGAGATTGAAGATCAACAGGAGTGAGTCCTTCATGGGAGATCGATACCTCTTATGCGCATTCAATGATAGCACGAGAACCTCCAGGAGAGCACATGGGAGATGGAGGCTCAGATTCGTGCTTAGTACTACCATTTTTTCATTAGTCTATGATTTTTCTTCAGAGGAAATAAAACCCTAACGTGGGGAGAATGTAATGTCCCAGAATTTATGTATAATATTTTTATTTATATGGAATTATTTCGAGGCAGAAAAATATTACGATGCATGATTCTATGGCCCAATGTGCCCATAATTATCCATAAGAAGTTTTGATAAAGTTTAAATAGTCCGCGTAAGCAGTTTTTATGAAACGTGGAATAACTATTAAATGGTTTCCCAAATATTAAACCAAAGGGAACCATTGCTCTCAGGATTTTGGGTTTATTCTACGCGTAAAATAAGTTTCTTCGGTATGGGCCACCATTGAGAAAACCCAAAAATGGCATAACCATAAATAAAATAATTAAATAAAGTAATTTTATTTTTTAAATGCTTATAAATCCGGAATGGTGACACAGATTAAAACATTGAGCCTACTGTTGAACTCATGATGGTATGGTTTTTTAGGTAGATACTAACATTGACTAGTGTGGGCCACTAGTGAAAGTTAGTTATTGAACGTAAATAAAATACATAAGTTAAAAATATTTTATTGTAAATCCATAACATTTAAATGTTAACTTGGATTGGAAATCTGAAAGTACCGTTTGGTTCATTGCGGCGTGCTTCACTTAAGCAGAGCCTAACCTCGACCGATGCAAGTCGATGGTGACTGTTAATAATTTATTTAACATTTTTTTCAGGCATATTTAGTAAATGTTTGAGAGACATTTTATAAAATTTTAATTGATGCTCAGATTAAAAATTTGTGGGCACCATTGAATCCGCAATGCTGAGATTAGATTAATTGAGACTTCAATTTGACCCCCTTAGGTCCAGAGAAAACATTAGATTTTTAAACCATTTAATAGAATAAATAAAATAAATTTATTATTTTATTTGTATTCTCTTCCTCTAATAGAAAATTGGTAAGGTGGGACCAATGACATTTCAATCCAATAAATGGATTGACCATCTAATCTATGTAAAACAACGTTTGGGGATATTTGGAAGCTTCCTAATTTATGAGCCATAATTAAATTCCAACGTCGTTACTTACCCTCACACTCTCCTATATATATGGATATTAGGGGGAGGCACCGACACAAATTCTCCAAGCAACGATGTGCTGAAGGGGAGCCCTGATTTCGAACCCTTTGAATATGGATCCGACCCAGTGGGTGGTGATGGGTGGCACCGAACCACTAACCGGAAGGTGACGTACAATTGGATTCTTTGGGAACAGGTTGCATGGACGTAGAATTCCAACCCACCATCAATTGAATATTTTATCCAAAAGTTTTTTTATTTAGGGGTTATTTTCATTGTGCATATTTTATTCCCTCTTTCCCGTTCTTGAAATTAAATGAAAAACGTGGTTCAACTGACTAACGGGTTGAACAGTGATTTGTTTTTGTTTGTGGGAGGTTATTTCAGGGAATCCTGTGGGGTCAATCTTGTTGTTTAATTCAATTTTTATTAAACTCTTAACCCCCATAATTTTTAGGAGCTAACATAGAGGGTACGTTCATAATGAACCCACCCCAAACCCTTTGCTATCTTGTTATCCTTGGGCCACCCAGGAAGACCGTGAGCACATCGACACACACTACAAGAGGAAAGCTACGACTGTTCAGATGTGTACAAGGAAGCCGGGGAATGACCTGACAGCCGACCGCATGAAGGAAGGCGGCACGACCGCTACACCTCCAGTGAACAGATGTTGTGACCTAAGTCACGACGGACACCGAAACTACATCTGGTGTGTTTTACGATGACCGAGAAGCATCGCCGCTTCTCCAACCGAATTTCCTCCAGGACATTCAGGAATCTGGGGTTCCACACCCCCCCTCGTGTCAAACCAAACTTGGCTATTTCCCTCGAGTCGGGCCTCTGCCCTCAGACCGGACCATCGGGCTCACAACGAGCGGCTTCCGTTAGAGCCAGGGTGGCGCCCTCGCACCAGGCCATCTCCCTTGGACTGGGATCTTCTCTATAGTTTCGCCTCCCACGGACCAGGTCGCCACCCATGGAGCTGGGCCATGACCCTCGCACATGGTTGCCACCCTCGAGCCGAGATGCCTCTATCGAGCCGGGCCCTCTCCCTCTAGTTAGGTCTCTTCCCTCTAAATGGGATTCCACCCTCAGAGCGGGCCTCCACCCATGGAACGGGCCGCCCCCCTCGGAGCTAGGCCTCCGCCCTCAGAGCATGTCTCAACCCTCGCACCAGGATGCGGCCCTAGCAGGTCGCCGCCAAAGTAGGCCACCACCTTAGAAGGTCGAGGCCCCATGTGGGTCGGGCTACCCCTTTGCGGACCACCACCCGTGAAGGCCATCGGCCCAGGCGGGATGGGCCTCCCCTTTTTGGGCCACCCAATTTTGGATGGGCTTCCCTTACAGGCCGCCCCTCTTATAGTAGGACTGGATGTCGGCTAGCAGGCTGAGTCCACCTCAGCCCCGGCCAGACCGGGTCGGGTTGGGTCGATCTGACATGGTCAGCCTGAACACATGCCCAACAGAGCCTAGATACATTCAATAGGGATTATCCCAAGGACCATATGCTCATTCGATGAATCATATCTGTAATTTGTACCATTGGAGAAAGAAGACCCTTTTGCCTTACTCCATTACAGTTTCTGAGAAACATGGATTATGACCGGGTTGGGTAGCACCCAAATCCAACCAGACCCTCGGTAGTGAAATTCCAATAACTCATTGACTGGACATCCTATTGATGTGACATTTATTGCATTGGTACCCTTATGACTTAGCGGATCAATAAGTTACTTCCTTGTGAGACTTTGTGTTGGTTGATATGTGACTGATGTCTTGGGGAGTGGTTCTCCAAAGTGCACTACGTATGGAACCCTACAGCTGGTTGAGACCTGACGACTCCTGACTTTTCAACATGGAGTGACTCGAGGGCCGTAGTACACAATGGGGAGGAGTACCTTAGTAGAACACGATGGCAGTGGGTGGTTCTGTATGACCTGGTAGGCCACGGTGGGGAGAAGTCGTGGTAAGCGATGGGGATGAATACCATAGTAGACTATGTTGGGGGAGAGGATGGCTCTGTGTTACCCGATAGACCCATGATACGCTTGTGGAGAAGTACCTCAGTAGTTTAAGGATAGTGGGAAGCACCTATGTGTGATGCGGTAGGCCCACTATACTTTATAGGGGATTAGTTCTCCATCAGCGTAGGTGTTCGACGATGTGACTAGGTATGTTACTTGTTATTACCCCTAAAATAAATCATGGTGTGAGGTTTCATTAATTGTTTCTTGTGTTTTTGGTTATACAATGTGGTACATTACTTGTGTGGTACTTTACCTTCATCGTGTTACCCTGTGGTTTTTCATTGTGGAATCTAGTAGACCTTCAAGGTATCAAGGCCCCTATGGACTATAGTTATACTCACACCTGCACGGGCCTTGCCCGCACCTCGTTGTGTCTTGTGCAGACAAAACACAGCTAGGCTGAGGTTTGGGGGAGCCAAGACCCGATGGTTCATGGAGGAGACAGACATACGTGGAGTGCTGAGGATGCGATCCGTACCTACCCATCAAGTAGGATAAGGGGAGTACCATTAGGTGTATCGTGAAAAAATGACTACTTATCAGGATCTGTACCTACCCATAACGTAGGATCTATAATGGATGATCCAAAATCTCTTTTTCACCTTTTCAGTTGTTTTGTACTTTTCATTTGTTCTTTTACTTTTCAGTTGGGCTTGTATTCCGGCCCCTTTACTTTCAGCACACTTTTTCTACAACAATTTACTTTACAGTTGCTTCTTGTTGTGTTCTCGGACCGTGTGTTTTTCGAGGTTTAAAGGCAATGCCTTAAAATTTTAGGGAATACTCCTTTAGGTTATAGTCACCCACCCATGGCCTATAGAAGGCGGGCTTGGGGAAGTCATGACTTGAGCCCTTGGGAGGGGTCGTGACAACAACCATCGACTAGAGGTAATATAATCCATCACAATTCGTAAAGGATAATTAAAACAAATGTAACGTCTGTGATGCCACATTTAGCAATGTTGAACTACATCTCCTACTATGATAATGTGAAACCACATTCCCCTTCCCAGGGGTACAGGAAATATCTATGTCAAGTCTTATAGAACTCTATCCATCACATTTATCATCATTTAATATCCTTATGAGATAAGATACACATGAGACTCTTGTGGTCATAGTACTTGATGAATCACTCTCCCATCAGGTAGTGTCTCCACATCATCAATAAGAAACATGATACTGCTAACACATGGTCAGGGGTTACATAGTTCATCTCATGTGGTCTCAACAGGATTGAAACATAATAACAATACTTTCCCCTACATCAGAACACAACCAATTCTAATCTCTAATGGATCATAGAACACTAAAAACTCGACATCTTTCTTAGGTAACATCATGATGTGAGCACTATTCATCCTCATACTTATCACCTTTAAGAACTTATGGAACATTTCTATCAACATGAATGGTTTCCCGTTCTTGTTCAATTATTTCAATGTCACTTCCACTCTATATTAGTTAGGTACAAAACTATGATAGTACCCATCCAGACCAAGTAAACATCGTACCTCAATAATATTCATAGGGGGCTCCCAGGAAAGCACTGCATCAAACATCACTACATCCATAATAATTTTATCTTCCCGGATTTCATGTCCTTGAAAATGGACCTCCCAATTACAAAATTAATATTCGATAGCATACCTAAAATTTGGTGCTCTTAGAGTTTGTCTAGGACCATCCCCAGGTATCTCATGTAATCCTCCTCAGATGTCTAGTACACTATGATGTCATCAATGAAGACTATAATTAAATGATCTATGAAAGGTTGATATTTCCATTTCATGTGTCCCATGAACACCACCAGGGAATTAATTATTTTAAACTACATTACAATGTAATCATTCTGACCGTAATGACATCTAAATGTTGCCTTTTTTATATCATTGGCTCGTACTCATAGCTGGTGATAACTTGATCTGAGGGAAATCTTAAATAACCATTAAGCCTATTTTAAATTATCAATGAGGTCATCGATCTTTATAAAAGTCACTTGATCTTCATTGTTACATTGTTAATGAACTGTTAATTAGAACATAACCTCATTCACCCATTTGACTTCATAGAAAAAATAGAAGGGCTGATCAGGGTTAAACAGTGGCCCTCATAAATCCCTCAATATATAGGTCCTCAAACTGTACCCTTAACTCACAAAGCTCTATATGATTCATACGATATGTAGGTGTAGATATCAATTCCATCATGAAGTGTAGACCAATGAAAAATTATATCTCCCTTTGGGGAGGTAAACCAAATAACATCATTAGAAATTTCATCCTCATACTCTTCCACTACTGTAGGACACTACGAAATCATAACATCCACTACACTGAGGGCCAGTATAATCAATAGACTAGTAATCATTACTATCATCTTATTATAGAGTCCATCCAAGGACACCAAAGTTTAATTTTCACAGAAAAAGGAAAACCATGTCCCATAACTATAGAAAAACCACACCATTATTCTATAATATTCATTATGAACGTGAACTGTGGATAACCAGTCCATACCAATAATTATGTCCTGAGGCCTCCACACCGCTACTTAAATATCCCTACTGAATCTCTCTCTACTATGTGTTATGTCACACTATCAGCGCTTGTGTGTGATCATTATGTCATCTTCAGTTTGAGTCTCCAAGCATAAGGGTTGAGGAAATGGTTCAACCATTATATTTGAGAGTCAAATAAGATTCATAGAAAGAAAATAATTTCTGTAATACATGTCTATCAATATTAATGATAAGGTAGAAAAGACATAAATATTGCCTCATATCATGCATATAGCCTTGGGTTCATAGGCCACCATAGCTGACAGTTATCCTCGTCCCTTCTCACAATCTCCCTAAGAATAGTGTGGAACACTTGGGGGTGGTGGTTATAATAGGTCTAACCTATGATGGCATACTACTGCTCTACCATCCACTATGCCACACCCTACTCTTTTTGGACCACCTTGCTGGTACCTTTTTCTCTGTCTCAACTGTCCCTCAACCATCTCCCAATCAGATGTATGATAGGTCAGGAAATGTCATGATAGACGACCATGACTATCACAAGGGAAAGAATGCATATAACTTGGCTGATTGATGCATCCCTGATAGCCCTACAATTTTGAAATTGAGTCATGAGATCACCTCATAAATAATCTATCCCACTTGGATCAATGTGGCTGCCATTAACTACCTTCAGGTGAGGTAACAACTATCATGTTCCCACGGCTATATCCCACTATTTTTGTCTTCACTTCCTGAAAAAAATTTACTAATAGGGCTCCCCCAATTACTCCATAATAGGTGAAAAGGCTAAGAGATACCACTGACACCCTAATATCATAGTACAAGACCTTCTCTAATGTCTGAGCCTTGATGAACTGGTCATGATCCATATCCAAGTAGTAATGTTTGATATCTATTAACCATGATTATTTTTCTTCCACAGTAATACTTCCATACTATATAAGCAGAAGTTTTTGTATGTGTACCCATAGCAATGTGACCGGATTGAACTACTACTAAAAGAGACACTAAAATTTTATATATGACAGAGATTACTTTTCAGGTGACCAAAACACTATGCACCAACATTGCCCAGTAGGTACCAAATAATGAATCATTTTGAGAACTTTCAGCTGGTCTGCAGGCAACCTCATAAGGAAAAAATTGTGAGTGACTACCTCTTGATATTCCTCAACCACATGGTGGTCTGTATCACCCAAAAAGGGAGGTTGATCTCACTAAATTCTATGCAATTATATAAGTCTATATTCATTGTAAGATGGTAGTGTTGGTGCTATCTGCAACTCTATTTTTGGTGGTATATCTGTAAACCACATGGAGTTTCTATATCTGGTACCATATCGTGTATTGTTTCCACATCACCATGTGGATCATCTTAATGATCACATGGTGGAATCATTGATTGATGTCTATGTGGAGGTAAACTAAAATAAAAAAAGATGTAACATTGTTAAAAATATTATATTTGGGGTGCTTTCTCAAGATGGACATGAAGAAAATCATTCCTATACGACGCACATACCATGTTTTTACTTGAGACTAATGTTTTCATGTACCAAGTCCAAAAGCATGACATCATAGTCATGTAGTATGGTAACATTAGTTTCCACACTAACATTGGATCCCTTGGCCAGAAATCCAAACATAAAATATTTAACATTTTTTCCCCAACAAATCTCACTAACTTAGGTTCTATGGTAGAACAAACCACCTTTTATACCTCTTTTTCATGACCCGATCCCCAGAAGACTGACACATGATGTAACACTCCAAGATATTACAATATATTTAATTTATAATAAATATAAGTTGGTTGTTAACATGATTTTTACACAATTTAAAACTGATTCTACACACAACAATGAACTAGCTTGTGTTACACATATGACTATGTTTGGCACCTTTTAATGGAACACCTATATTAAAAATATGTATTGACAAATTTAAAAAATTTATTTTTCAATGTAATCATCATTTTTGAATTTATAGGGTCTAAATTAGTTTAGGGTGATATTTTTTTATTTTTCTGAGAAAAATCATTTTTTATTAATAGTAATAAAATACAACATTTAATTTAAATATTTATTTTTTGTTTAAATAATTTTTATTGTTAAAATATATATTACTTTTTCTTATGATAAAATTCGACCAATTAAACATATATTAATTCATTTTATTTTATTAGAATCATTATCATTTTGAAATTGAATATAAAAACATAACAAACTTTTCAATATTTTCTACTAAAACCTGTATGTTTGTCCATCTAAGATACTAGAATTAGTCATAATTATCTCATTTCGATGAATTGAATATTGAAATAATGATGAAAACAGTTGTAATTAGTATCATATTTATGGACAAACTAGATCAACATAATGTTTGACAAAAAAATTAGTGGATGCGATTACTATTAGTTATGGTGATTAAGGTATGTTTAAGGATTATAATGGAGTGAACCTTTATATTAAGAACCTAAATGAATTTTAAACATGTTCAAAAGCCATTTAATACAAATAATTAGATCATATACCATCTTTTATTGAATATTATGGTTTATTGGTATATTATTAAATAGAATTGACCTATACAAATCGTTATGTAAGAAAGATGAAAAAAGGGAACTTTCTATTCCTTCGACCTTTATAAAACTTCTAGTTATGTAAGATGGATTATATTTTTAGTTATATACTTTATTTTGGAATCATAAATGCGTTAATGTTATCATGATAATATATAATTAATTTTTATATATGATTTATTTACTCAAAATTATTAGAAAACACTAATGTAATGATTATTTAGTGTATGATAAACTAAACGAAATGTTACTATAAATTTTAGAATTTATGTGAATTGATTGAATTACTTCCTTTGTTTATTTTTGTAGATTAATGCGTAATTTTATAAATCTATAAAACTAATAGATTTTAATTCAAATATTATGTTTATATTTTAAATTTTAAATTAAATAAATAATGGAAAAAATGACATCTTTGTTATTTTAAAACAAATAATATTTTGTTAAATGATTTGAAATTAATAATAATTATAAATTCATAAAATAAATTTTTATGTGTTAATATATATTATATATTTCTTAATAATGGACAAATTTTTATTTAATAATTAACATATTGAACCATAGATTATAAAGACATTGTTAACACGATCCGGGTTTATGCAGTATTTTAGGTTGTAACTTGCACTTATATTAAAAATATATTCCATAAAAAAGTGATTATAGTTTTATAATATATATATAATATTAATATTTAATTAGACTTATATTATAAATTAAATACAAATTTCTTTCTTAAGTGTAAAATTAATTTTTTTTAGAAAATAATATTCTTAAAAAAAATAAAAATAATAAAATTATGGACTTATAGAAGTTAATGATCAAATTATTAAAATGATCATATTTATCTATGTACGAGTTATTTATAGACCATTAAACTCCATTAATCCATTATTTTTCCATCATTTAGGCACATTTGGTACGTTAGACCTCCATTTAATGAATACCTTTTCGTATTTACATGATTGCCACTACCCCTCCCCTATAGAAACCTCCTCTCCTACAACTTTATTACACCTCTCAAAACACATAGGATCTGCCAATACCTGTCCAAATAGTCTCTAAAAATCAATCTTCACCTCATATAAAACACTGTTCTCAAAAAACTATACATGGTTAATCTCTTGTGTGCAAACCAAAAGGAGTTACCTGATTATAAGGTAACATCTTGACTCAAGATCTCTAGTTTCATTTCCATTCACTGCCCCAAAAAAAATAAATCTATTCTATGTTTGTATTATAGCACAACTATAAAAATTTTCTATTATTTATTAACATAAATTCTTTTAGCTACACTTACACAAAAATCCTTCTAACAGGTGAAAAACATATTGTTTATTTGTATAGTGAA
This sequence comes from Viscum album, assembly GCA_963277665.1. Taxonomy (NCBI): domain Eukaryota; kingdom Viridiplantae; phylum Streptophyta; class Magnoliopsida; order Santalales; family Viscaceae; genus Viscum; species Viscum album. The sequence goes on along the minus strand of OY728129.1, from coordinate 578,310,529 downwards.
CTACTGCCTCACTAAATGATGAATATTCAATTTTCCATTACCATCTATCATGGTGTCCATTATGAAAGAAACTATGTTTATATATGATAAATAAAAAAATTATAATATCATTAATCTTTAGTAATTTTCACTCAAAACATAATGTTAATATTTTTATCGTATGTAAATAAGAAAATTTCGTTTGGGGAAGTGTGGACTAACACCCCCCCCCAAAGAGATATGACTTGTTCATTCCACATATAGAATATATAAAATATGTTCTTAATAAACCAATGTAACATATATAAAATTGATATGATAATGGAATTGTAATATAATTATGTATCATTTATTTCCAATTATTTTAATAATACTGTGAAATAAATGTGGCATGTATGCATATGTATGACCTAACATCTCTCTAAATGGTGGACTTCATTTCTAATATCTAAAACATTTCGATTATAATAAATAAATATATACTTATACTATATAATAATTTATTTATTTTTTAAAATTTGGTAAGGATGATACCAAGATCTATTTATTGAGAACAACAAGTGAAAATGTAAAACATACTCAAGGAAATAAGGAAACTCACACATGAAATAGTAATAATAATGAAAGAGTGTAAATAAATAATTAATAAAATATTATGAGAAGTTAATATATTAAATTATGAACATGATTATGGTTTTGGTATAAATTATTAACATATATTAAACTACTATACTGGGGGATAAAAACCACACCAAAATTAAGGTTAAGGTAAAGTAATTTCATCTAAATTTTCATTCTATCGAGACTTATAAGTAATTATGTAAAAATTAACTTTTATTTAGTGTATATACTATATTTTGACATGTTATATCATGAAACTCCTTAATGTTATGGTATTATATAATTAATTTAATATTATTTATTCATTCAGATTAGGATTTCAATATTTCAATATGGTAAGGGACACTTTAAAATGTTTAATGATTATTCTCCAAAAGAATGTTTTTAATTATTATGTTTTTAATATCACATCAATTTTTTATTATAATATTATTGTTTAAACAATAACTTTATTATGTGATGACTTTAATATCCATATTCTAATAAAATTGTTGTTTTTATTTTTTAAACTTATTCCATTTTACATATCAGGTTCACGTGGACAATTATTTTTTAAATGGGTAATTTTTTATAAAACCATATTCTTTATTCCAAAAAGATATTAGAAAAGGTACACTGTTTATTTTGATTAATTGATATAATTAATGATTTTTATTAGTATTGGTGGTTGGAACCCATAAATTATATGTCTAACTGATGCATCATTATATTTTAATGAGAAAAATTAGTTGGTAAAATTAAACGAGTTTATATATGTAGTTTTAAACCGTTATATTAATGGTCATTAGGGTAATAGGTTTTCATGTTCCTCAGAAATGATGTACAACAACTAAAAATAAATATCATTTATATTTAGTTATTATTGATCAATGATATTCTACATCAAAAATTTATGGATACATTTTATCGATAGTTTATTGATTTATATGGCATGAGTTTTCGTGTCTTATCTTTCCATACTAACATTGCCTTAAATATTTATTGAATGTATTTTTTTCAATTAATAAACATTCCATATTAATTTACACTCACTAATTCTTTATTGCTTTCAATTTACATACCCTTACTGAGAATTTTATCTCACAATTATTATCTTTCGTTCCATAGGTTATGAGGAATAAATAATTGAATAAGCGTTTATGGTTGATTAATATTTCAGTTTATTGTGTCGAATGTTTTATTTTTTGATTCCTAATATTTTATGGGTATCATATATGTAATATGGATCCCCAAGTATTCTAAAATAAAATTAACATTGGGATTTGATTCCTTGTAATTATGCCAATGTAATATATAAATGCATTGGCTTGGAGCTTCTAGGGTCAAGGTCATTAAAGTTTGTTTCAAAGGATTTTTAGAAACAACCATGTAAATTAGATTAATAAGACATGCAATGGGTTCCCAAACCTAAAATATAAATTGAGGATATGTATACAAGAGCATACAAAAATTTTGGTTGGGTAGAGATTAGGTGGGTATTACTAAGATTACATGCCAGTCTGGATTATACAAGTGGGTATGGTTCTTGCAAAGATGTACTGAAGAGTAACAACTTTAACAAGGTGTTGCGGGCTTGATTCAGGGTAATGTGGAATACAAAAATAGGCTGTATTGCAAGCATATTTTGTCAATCCTGGTGTATAGGTGTTAGATAATTCACATTCTGTTTATCTACCCTTATGAAAGAATTTAATGTCTGTATTTCCCAAATGTAACCAGATTTTAAAAAATAAGGATTCACGATACATGAATTTATGTTATGTGTTATACCATGTTTTGAGTAATATGACTTTCTTAATTTAATGAGATAAACTTGTATATTTCCTGGTGGTTCAACACTCACTGACTTTGTAGATAACTACCTACTGAGAAATTAAATGTTTATTGTATTATAAATGTTAAACTTATGAATATATTAAGGAAGCATCGTCAGGTTATGAAAAATAATTGTTCCCGGATGGAGAAACCTATTCACAGGTGAGACTCTACTATGATGGATTAAATTATGAGGCATACGACACAATTTTTTATTGGGACTACTAATATAATTGTATTTGAGAAATGGATTATCTCATTGGAGAATATATTTGTTGCCTTGGAATGCAATGAAAAGGAAAAGGTTAAATATGCAGTATATTGTCTACTAGTTGATACTCATCAACAGTTTTCCTTCAACCAGAATTCATTAGTGGAAGATAAAGTTGAACTCATGTAATGGAGACAATTTGGGGATACATTCATTGATAAATACAACCCTCATGATTAGAAAATTTACATGATGAGATAATTTCATACACTAAAGAAAAAGGATGAAGGGATGGTTGTGGAACATGAATATACCTTTAAATGGGTTTGTAGGTATTCTATAAATTATATATGAAACCTAGAGGGGAAGATGAACTTTTTTTGAAGGTTTGAATCCAAATATTTAAAGGATAATAGTTTATCATAATTTTTCATCCTATGATTATATAGTTTTATGTTCCATAAAAATAAAAATTGAATTATATAGAACCAATGTATTCAAGGGAAACCAAGAAAATAAGAGGTCTTGTGACCACCATTAAAAAGGGAATATCTCAAATATGATAAAGGGAAATAATTATTTTACTAGTTTTGATAACATTAGAAGTTATCACAAAATTTAATTCTTTAAAGGATTTGGAATTTGTTAAATGTTCATTGAAAAGGGTCACCATAAAATATAATGATAGTGGAAGAGACTATCAATTATTTTCACTGCTATAACAGTAAGGATATGGATAACTATGAAAATGAATGGCCAAGAACCAAGGGAATATACATCTGAAGAATATAAGGGATCAAGATCAATCATTTGTTATTGACACAAATGAAGAAGAATAATTAATATAATTTAGTATTTTGATCAAATAAATATGTTCTAAAAGTTATTTATTTATGATCTTCTTACATTTTGATGTATAAAAATGTAATAATTGAATTTCAATAAATTTTTTTGTAGAGGATTCGAGATAATAGTTTTAATGGTACCATGTAATGTTATTTAGTTGAATGATAACATTTTCAGAAAACACATGACTGAGGGAATGAGAAACATTAATATGTTCATAATGTTGAGATAATGATGAGGAAATGATTGATATGGATATGTTTTTTCTTCATTGGAGTCGATTAATGACTTGTTTGACACGTGTTCTATGTAATAATTGATAGTGTTCAAAACATTTTAGGGATTTAAAAAATATTTCAAATAACAAGCATCATACATACGGAATAAGAAAGAATTCTTGTTTCCAATATGGTTTTAGGGTAATTTAATTTATTACTGTAATTCAAGAAGATACACTATGAAGTTATTCACATATTTTCAATGTGAATATTTAGAACTTCTTCATGTTTATTGAAAGATAATGATAAGTTTAATTAGTAAATTAAATGACCATCCATACAAAGTACTTGATCAATATATTTTGGAAAATTTATCCATTTACGAAAAGGTTTATGTTTAGCATTGGATATGGTTTTAGAGACTTATATATAAAATCACCAAATGATGGATCTTGATCAATGAGGTGGAGTCGAAATAATTCAAGACATGACCAAAGGATAATATTTAACTAATATAAATGCACCAGTAAGTATATTTAATAATATTATTTAAGAGTTAACAAATTCCTCAAATCGAAGAAAAATGATATTTAAATAAAAAATGTTGTCCTATTATTATTATTTTTTAGGATTTCAATGGCCTTTATTCACACTATTGGATTATGGGTTTTTGTCTATACTTTCAAGTGAACATGTTTTATTGCACTCTCCATCAAAACCTGATAACAATATTTTTCTTCCATATCAATGTTTCGATTTTCCACTAATGTTCTCTTTCTAGGGTTCTTTAGTTACCTAAAAATTTTACGTTCATTTATCTCTTATTTAAAATATTTTTTATTAACACAATTTACTATGTGTAGTTTTCAACAATAGTATATTCAAATATGAATCCCATGATTACAAAGACCAAGTGTAAATTATGGGGACACAAATTAATTAAGTTGTGTAGAACATAACATACCAATACATTAAAATATTATCATTTATGAGTAAATAATTTTTTCTTCATTTCTTATAAAAAAAGTTCAACATATAATATACATAACAATGAAATAACTTTTTTTATATGTATGACCGAGTTTTCCAAACATTTAATAGTGAAACAATTTTAAAACATGATTTTGAAAGAAATATAATTTTTTTGTCAAAATAAGAATTATTTTTGATTTTATAAGGTATATATTATCAAAGGGTAATTTTGTGGGACTTTTCTGAGAATCATCATTTTTTGATGAATAAAAAAAAATTCTTGTTATTTGTTTTAAAACTGTCTTTCATTTCAATAATTATTAATGATAAATTATATATTAATATTTTAAGATAAAATTAGATAAAGTATACATATATTAAAACAATTTAGTTTGTTATAATCAATTTCACTTTGAAAATTAATATAACAACATAACAAACATTGGAGCATTTTTCTACTTAAAAAAGTTAATTCATCCATCTGTGAGATTGACATTAATAAAAATTATCCTCTATCTATGAATTAAATATTGAAAATATGACATACATGATTTCAATAAGTACAATATTATTTTCAAATAATATAAACATTTTTTTAAAAAAAAATTATTTGTCAAATTGATTAAAATTAATTGTGGTGATATAGGTAAAATTAATTTTTATAAGGGACTAAACCTCAATCTTAAGGAACGAAATGACTTAAAAACATTTATAAATTCTATTTTATGAAAATAATTATACCACATTCCCTATTGTTTTGAATTTTATGTGTTATTTGGATATTATTAAATTAAATTTCCCTATATAAATGTTTAACTGTTGAAAATTGAAAAAAAGGAACTTACCATAGCATTAACTTTTATAAAGCATTTAGAATTTTTAAAAAAATAATATTTTTGGTTTCACATATTATTTTTGAAATATTAAAAGTTTAAAGTTTCAATTATTATTTATAATTACTTTTTATAAATTATTTTGTTACTAAAATTCTTATGAAAAGCCAAAGTAATTATTATTAAGTTAATAATTGTTTTTAATAAATTGTAATATAAATATTAAAATTGAATTTAATTGATTGAATTATCTTATTAATTTATTTTTTCGATTAATATATCATGTAACACATTTTTAATTATAATATATTTTAATTGAAATATTATATTGTTATTTTAAATTTTAAATTAAATAAATAATGGAATAATTGTTATTATTGTTATTTTACTATAAATAATTTTTTATTAAGTGATTAAAAATTAATAAAAATTATTTATCATACAAAGATTTTATTATGTTTAAATATATATTATATATTTTCAATTAATGGATAAATTTATCTTTTATAATTTACATATTGTCCCACTGATTGTAAAGGCATTTTTAATATGGTACGTGTTTAAGTGATATTTTAGCTAGTTACATGTACTTATTTTAAAATTATTTTCCAAAAAATGGAATTTTTATTTTATAAAATATATATAATATTAATAACTCATTTAATCTATATTATCCAATAAATCTCACTTTATTTTATTCTTAATGGTTAAATTACTTTGGTTAGAAAACTTGATTCTTTAATAAAAAAATGATAATAATGGGGAATATTAGATGTTAAAGAACAAAATTATTAAAATAGAAATATGTATAAATTAATGAGGTTTTTATTGATATTATTTATCATTTAATCCTTTAGTTTTTCATTTTTAGGAACATTATATAAGGTTTTCCTCCCATTAATGAATACATTTTGGTATTTACAAGAGTACCACCCCCTCTACTGTAAGAATACTCCTCTCCTACCACTTCATTACACTAATCAAGCCAGAAAGGTGCATATAATCACTACCCATATTGTCTCCCAAAATAAATTCCCTCAATCTAGAGAGCTACATTTGTGAAGAAAGTAGTCTAAATAATCCTTTGGTGAAAAAAATAATTTACACGACTAAGAGGTTACATCTTCTCTCAAGAACTATAGTTTAGTTTCCATTATACACCATCTCCTACATCATTAATCTATGTTTGTATAAAAATAAAATAAAAAATATAATAGGATGTTTTTTGAAAACATTTTGATCTAAACAAACACACACCACTATATAATAGGTAAAAATATACTATTTTTGTGTATAATGAACTACTTCCCCAAGAAAAATGATTATTCAATCATCCTTTACCACCTCTCACAGTGGACATTGTTATGGAAAATATATTTTTATATGATATATATTAAATTTATAATATCATTATTCTTATATAATTTTTATTTAGATTATAAAATTGTGCATTCCATCTTTTATAAATACGATAATTTCATATAAGGAAGTGTGAATTATCGCCCCCTCAAAATGATGAGACTCATTCATGAAAAGTAATGACACAGTGTTTTATCAATGGAAATCACTTCTTATAATTATGCATTATAGTACAATGAAATTAGTAAGAAAAATAACATATAATGATACTAAATATTATTTGGTCACTAAACATAATATTTCCACTTCGATGTTTTTAATTTTAAAATGAGGTCATCTACATTTTTGTTTAGTATGTTATTGGGTGTCTGATAGAACGACCGTGTTTTTTTGGTGAATAGTAACCTACCCATATGAATAGTAATATGAATATTAATATGACTCTAATTCATAGTAAATTGTATTATTATTTTATTTTCTTAAGTCATTAAGATAATCACATCTTAGATAATTTTTCAATGTGATAAAAAAGTTGTTATATTATTAAAAAATTTAATTATTTAATTTAGTTTGATTTTAATTAATATTTAAAATATTAAAAATGGGAAAATTATTTTTAAAAAATGGATTTCATTTTTGAATTATACCCATTGAAAAATGTGTAGGGTGAATTTTTTGGGTTTTTCTAAAATTATTAAATTTTCGTTGAATAGTGAAATATGGTTAAATACCATAAATTCAAATTATCTGTTAAATACACTATTTATGACATCTTAAGTGATAAAAGACCACTTGTTTATAAATGAAATTAAATTATTACTATTTATGGACACATTATATTATATTATTCATATTATTGAGCATAAATATTATAATAATGATTTAAATAAGGTAAAATACCTCCTCTCCTCTACTAAAAATACCACCTTCATTCTCCTCTTCCTCCCACACCTCTCAAGCCTTGATCCTTACCTATTTTTTTCCAATACACCTCCAAAGGATCCTTCCCAAATCTTATACTTTCTCATATCACCCAAAATCCTAAACGGAAGGCCTCAAGGAGGATCTCAAGGAGAAGCGATCAAGTGGTAAGAACCCTCTTTCTTTTTTATGTGTTTTCCTTTCGTATCCTTTTCCTTCCTTATAGACTCTTCCCCCTACTCTTATCCATGAATAATTAAAGCTACATAAATAATTTCAATTCCATATTTTCTAGTGTTCATGGAAAATTGGTCATCATTCTTCTTCTCTTCTCCCACTTATTGAAGGAATAAAAAACATTGTTCGTGATGTGCCAAATTGTCAACATCATCTACGATGTTATTTTAATTTTTTTAATCACCTCAGATCGTTTCATAAATAAATTTTTATTTTTGAAAAATATTAAATTATATGTATTATATTTTATTTATTTCTCTTGATCTAACATATGAACATATTACTAAATGACTAAACAAAAAAAGTTCGTTGTGGTCAAAAAATCGCCCGAATTAACCCAAATAATCGTCATTAAATTTTTACTAATGATTCATACACATGGTATGTAACATAATTCAATTAAAATAATTTAAAATCCAGTAATTTCATAAATAACATGTAATATTAGATTGGGATTTTTCCCATGTTCTACATTAACTTTTGTTTATGAATACAATTGAACCATTCAAGAAAACTTGAAAAAATGACCATTCCCAAACAATAGATTTGAACCCTATAACTCATCAAAAGGGGAATAAAATAACATAATGAAGACATAATGAATCATATTAAGGTAAAAATATTTTTTTTAAATTTTAATTAATGAATCTAATGTGGTTATACCAGACATTAATTTGAAGAAAGCATTCAGATACAAGGTAATGGGAAATTCTTGAACCCAACCTTCTTTCTTCGGGTTCTCCCTCTTTCACTCCATTTTTTGAATGGGTTCTCCTTGAAAATAATTTATCCATCATTATGTACAATTTTTTGGGATATACATTTTCTCTAATTTATTTCTTAAAAAACTCATCATTTTCCAAATGAACTCTTCCTTCAAATAAACACACCCATTTTACATAATGAATATTTATTCCCCATTTAATCATGGATAATGGTTATATGTAATGAATGATATTACCTCATTATTTTGCAGACCAAATGTTTATGAAAGTATGATTTATTATGTAAAACCCATTTCATTCCATGGTTTATGTTATGTTCATTTTTTATATATATTTTTTAACGTGCTAGGAATGAAAATGTATATATTATGATGTGATGGATGTGCCCAGATTTATATAGAGAAAGATGAATATTTGAATGTGTTGGATGCTCCCAGAATTATACAGCACTCCAATTAATTGGCTAAATTTATAAATTTCATTATATAATGTGAAAGTATGTTTGAATAATATGAAATATTTATTCACAATTATGTGTGTAAGTTAACCACTAAGACATGATGTTTCATATTATATGAATTTCCACATTTTATGTCATTTATTAATACTTCTTCTTATGTTCCTGATCCTATGCCTATTTTTTGATTATTCCCACCAAATGTTATATTTTTCATATATAACCTCTTACAGGGCTTTCATGTCACCTTTTTTTATGTATATCCTTAGGTGGATAATTTTACTAAAGACAGGTCAAGTGAAAAGAAGAAGCTGGAGAAGATGGAGTTAAATAAATGACTATATATGATGTTGTACTTGTTATTTTTCTCATTTTTTTCCAATAAACTAAAAAATTGTATGTTTTTGGTGTAATACTATTATTTTTTATCTTTATAATTATTTAATAGTAATTTATGAATGGACAAGGTCATTATAGTTGGTATCAAAGGCATGGTTTAGTTAATTTGGGAATTAGATTTAGGAAAACCTAGAGAAATCATGTAGTATGAAACTAACTAAAAATAAATATGCACAAAGCATTACATAGAAATACAATAAGTCATGATATTTTTATATTATTTCAAAATTAATATTTTATTTATTCGTGACATGTTGACTTAGGTTTTGTTCTGTGAATGGTGGGAACTGAGATAAACCAGGCCAACAACTCGTGCGAGGGATAATGCAACGATTGCTGAATGACATACCCAATGATATGGTAGGTGGAGTTAAAAAACATCATGGGGATTCTTACCCAACTATATCCGGTTATGAACAATAACCAAAATAATGGGTAATTTCCTCCTTCACTATAGAGTGAGAAAATGGCTGTCATATATTTTATGCGGTAATGACCACCGATGTTAGGTGGATATTCTGATATACTAATTGTGGAATAGTGGGTCAACTCCACGGAGATAATCATCTCTATTTTATATGATTATGAGACCTATAGGGTGACTACAGTCGATTATTGTCTATAAGGAGATGTTGATCAATGATGGGAATTTATTATGAACACCATGCTATGAGATGAAATTGAATAGATGGAATTGGTTGAGTTTAAGATCATGTTTCTTAATAAGTATTTCCCACGAAATCTTAATATGATGATGTAGAGTTTATTTATATATCTCAATAAACATGAAGAAGAATTATTCGCAACTTAATAAGTCAATTTCACAAGGTTTTCAAGGTACGCTTCGGGTTTTGTTTTCAAAAATGATATAAAATTTCATGGATTATTTAGTGGATTCAAACCACACCTTTGAATGGATCTTGTAATTAGAGAATTGGGGAGTTATGATGAAGTGGTTTGACGTTATCTCCAATTGTAGATGGTGGTTATAGAATGGTTCAATGGCTATAGTTATAAGAATCGAAAGATAGATTTTGAAGCTGGAGGATTTGATGAAAAATGTGGAATTAAAATTCAACGACCCACATGCCGAAAATGTGGGAAATTGAATCATGGGAACTAACTTAAAAATACATGGAAACACTTCATGTGTGGGTAAGAATGAGACCATGCTAAATAATGTCCAAAATACATTAGATGGATGGAGAATGTTGTGGAAAATTGAGAGAACCACCCATGGTTCAATTCAATAATTGTAGAAAGAAATGGAAATGTGCTAGATATTAAACTAAACCATGATCCCTTAAGAGAAATCAGCATCAACATCCATGAAATACAAAGGAACATGGGAAGTCTTATTCCATTACTATTGTGGAAGTAGATCAAGATGATGATGTCAAACAACGTACAATTCTTATTCACCCATGATTGAAAAAAGTCTTTTCTGATTCTGGTTCAATGCATTCCTTAATATCTTGCATGTTTTTTAATACTATATAATCGATCCCCGAAACCTTTATGTAGAGATATCTATAAAAACACAATGGGGTAAAATTAATTCATCCCAAGAATTTGACTCTACTCCTATTGGCGTATGGGGGGAAGATTCATCTAGTGAATCTCGTAATACTTCCCTTTGTGGAATTCGATGCTATAATGTGGATGGATTGTCTCTCATTATATATAGAACATATCAACTATAGGGAATAATAAATATCAATTCATATTCCAAACAATCTCATGCACCTCTACAAATGCAAAGATGGTCATGAATCTCTTTTTAAAAAATAGTCAACGGGGTGGGTATTGATACTCTATGAAGAACTATACCTCACCCAATAGGTTGAGTCAATGGAAAGTGACAACATTGAAGAAATTACCATTATGAGGGAATACAATTATATGTTTCTTGAAGAGTTACCCATACATCCCTTGTATCGCGAGGTATTGTTCTCTATAGAACTCATACATGGTGATACTCATATCTCAATTTTTTCCTATAAGATGGATTCTGTCAAACTGGAGGAGTTAAAGAAGCAGTCGCCAGAGGATTTAGACCAAGGGTTCATACGCCCTAGTGCATCAACTGGGGGTGCACCAGTTCTTCTTATGAAGAAGAACTATGGAACAATGTAGCTGAGCATCGATTATCGGTAACTAAACAAGGTCACCACAATGAACAAGTATCCTCGAACAAATAATTATGACATGTTTGATATGTTAAGAGGAGATAAATACTTCACAATGGTGGATCTTTATTCTAGATATCATCAGGTAAATGTGAACAAGGAAGATATTTTTATGAATGCCTTCTATACAAGGCATGAAAAATATGTGGTTCTTATAATTCCCTTCGAACATACTAATTCCTTAGCAATCTTCAAGGATTTTATTAGTAGAGTATTTTTACATTACCTCGATAAATTTTTAGTGGTTTTATGGATGATATCCTCTTCTACATCAAGAGAAAGGTGGATCATGAAGAGTATCTAAGACTTGTACTTCCAACATTGAGAAAGTAGAAGTTGTAAGCCAATTTCATCAAGCGTAACTTTTCGATGAAGCAAGTCACATTCGTGGGATGTGTGATGACAAGTGAGGGAATTTCTCTGGAACCTTCAAAAAGGTTGATTGGGGAATGGCCCAGCCCCAGTAGTGTCACAAAAATCTGTAGTTTTATTATATTTGCTGGGTACTACTGATGTTTTGTGAGAAATTTCTCAAGATTTTCAATCCCGCTAACTATGTTTATAAGGAACATGGTAAATAATTTTTGGATGGAAGAATGTGAGGGATGGTTCAAGGAGCTAAAAATAAGGCTGATCATTACACCTATACAAACATTACGAATGAGAGGCGAATGATTTTTTATATTCATTTAAGTTTCAATGAATCAATTAGTTTGTGTACTCATGAAAAATGATAATATGATAGGCTACACCTCACGTCAGTTGAATATCCATGAATAGAACTATCCGAAAAATGATCTAGATTTGGAATCCAAAATTTTTACCTTAAAAAAATGGAGGCACTACCTTTATGGTGAGTAGTCTCAAATATACACTAACCATAAGGGTATGAAGTGTATATTCACACATAGAAGCTGAACATTCAACAAAGGAGATGGTTAGAGCATATCAAGGACTATGGTTTTTCTATTCTCTATCATCGTGGAAATATGAAAAGGGTAACTGATGCTCTACAAAAAAAAGAACCTACTACTCTATCCATGTTACGAATTGAGAAATACCCAATCTCCTTGCACATGAAAAGGATGGATTTTGAAATCATCAAGGCAGGGTATGAATCCTACCTTTACAAAATGATTTAACAACCATCAATCCAAAATATGATTAAGGAGGCACAATGGGATGATCTGGATTTACAAAATAAGGTGAATGCAATAATGAAAGGGAAGCTATAAGAGTTCTATATTGATGATGAAGGTGTGATTTGGTTTGGAATGCAGCTTTTTAAGACTTCATAACCTAGGATAAAGAAGGATTTAATAGACAATGTACATAGATCAACATTCACTATCCATCCTAGTAGCAACAAGATATATAGAGATCCCCGTGAACACATCAGGTGGGATAATATAAAGAAGGAGATCGTTGAATATATCTCAAGGGACGTGGTATGTCAGTAAGTTAAAGAACAACGAAAAAAGTCCAAAGGGTTGATTAAGCCATTAACTATACCCATGTGGAAATAATAGAATGTCACTATGGACTTTTTCACTGGTCTACATTAGACGTCGAAGGGAAATAATGCTATATGGTTTGTGGTTGACTGACTCTCTAAGACTACCCTTTTTATCGTTATTTCGGAAGATCTCTCGCTTGAAAAAATTGCATGGATATATGTGAAAGAAGTCGAGATAGTACACCGTGTTCCACTCTTGATTGTCCCTAGTCATGAATAATGGTTCAAATATAAATTCTGGATGAGTCTTCAACATAAATTGAGTATTGAATTAGATTTCATCATGACATATCAGCCCTAAAAAAATAGCCAATCTGAAAGCATTATTCAGACACATGAAGACATTCTAAGAGTATCCTATTTATAATTCAATGATGGATGGGGTGAACACATACCACTAGATGAGTACTCATGCCACAATAACTTCCACTCGAGTATTTAGATGGCTCCAAATAAATCTCAGAATGGAAAGATATGTAGAAATCTATCCTATTGGTATGATATTCGAGAAAGAATGCAAATTTTACCCTATCTTGTGAAAAAGATCATGGAGAAGGTCCAGTTAATCTAGAGACACATCAAATACACTCAGAGATGGAAAAATATCTATGCTGAAAACTATCTATGGGGCTTGGAGTTCGATGTTGGGGATAAAGTATTCCTTTTAAAATCACCATGGAAGAGAGTCAAGTTATTTCGAAAGAAATGAAAGCTATGAAAAATGTATGTTGGCACCTTGGAGATCCCTAACAGCATAATTTTATTTCCCTATTGTCTTGGACTTCCACAAAATATTGATCATGTTTATGATGTGTTCCATGTATCAATCCTGAGGAAGTACATACTTGATCCCTCACTTGTACTGATCTCATAGGTGGTGCAACTTGAAGATGATATCTCTTATGAAGAGATGCTAGTAATGATTCTAGACTAGAGAGATAATGGTATACACAAAATTACAACACATATTTTCAATGTTTTGTGGAGAAACAACAATTTTGAAGAAGCAACTTTGGAATAGGAGGAGGCGATGAAAGAGAATAACCCTCACATGTTTGTGTAAAATTAAATTTGGAGGGCGAAATTTCTTAACGGGGAAAGAATGTAATGACCCACTATTTTATAAATGGAATCCCCTTATAATAATTATGAATTATATTATAATCCCATTATTAATCACAAAAAATATAATGATACTAAATACTATGTGATCACTAAACAATATTTTTCCACTTCTATGTTTTGTATTTTGAAAAGCAGTCATCTACATCAGTTTTCTTTATGTTATATGGAGTCTGATGGAACAAAAAAAATTCTGAACAATAACAAACCATTATGAATACTAATATTACCATAATTAATAGTATATTTTTTTATTATTTATTTTGATAAGGCTTTATGATAATTACATCTTGGTTAATTTTTCAATGTGATATAAAAGCAGTTATATAATTAAAATTGTTAAATTTTTAATTAAGTATGATTTTATTTAAAAATTAAATTCATAATATTTAGAATATTATTTTCAAAACATTGATTTCATTTTTGATTTCTAACTATCAGAAAATGGTTACGGTGATTTTTTTTGATTTATCTGAAATTTGTGAATTTTTTTTGAATACTAAAAATGGAAAAATACCGTATATTCAAATTATTAGTTAAATTAACTATTTTTGATATCATAATTTATTCAAGACCACTTGGTTAGAACTGACATTCCATTATTACTTTTTGGGGTCTCATGAATTTAGATTATTCATTATATTGAGAAAAAATATTCTAATAATTATTTAAATAAGGTAAAATACCTCCTCTTCTGCACTATAAATACCACCCTCATTCTCCTCTTCCTCCCACAACTCTCAAGCCTTGATCCTTAATTATGTTCTACAAACTACACCTCCCAAGGATCTTATTCACTTCCTAAACCTACTAGTCTCACCCAAAATACAAAATCAAAGGCCTTAAAGAGGATCTCTAGTATAAGAGATCAAAACATAAGAATCCTCTTCCTTTTTCATGTGTTTTCCTTTAATTTACATTTCATTTATTATAGTATCTTCTCCTACTCATATACAAGAGGAATGAAAGATCAAAAAAATTGTATATTCTGGATTTTCCCATTTTCATGGAATATTAATTATCATTCTTCTTCTCCTCTCCCACTTATTCAAGGAATAAAAATTATTTTCCGTGATGTATCGAATTATCGACATCGTGGACGATGTGATTACAATTTACATTAATTCCATCTGATATGGTCATGAGATTTTTTTATATTTGAACCATAGTATATTATATGTATTATATTCTATTTAATGTTCATAAACTACCATAAGTACATATTACTAAATTATTTAACGAAACAAGTTACTTGTGGTCGAAAAATCACATGAATTAGCTGAAAGGATCATCATTAAATGTTAACTAAAGATTCATCTACATGGTATATAACATAATTATATATAGGATTATTAAACATAATTTAATATAATTAATAACATTTAATATCAATTATGGATTTTTAACCATGTTCTACACCAACTTCCATTTTTGAATACTAGTGAACCATTCAAGAAAACCATAAAAACGAACATTTCTAGACAATAGATTTGAACCCTATAACTCATCCAGATGTCAATAAAATAACATAGTGAAACCATAATAAACCATATTCATGTAAAAAAATTTTCTTAATTGTTAATTAATACATATAATGTGGTTGTACATGACATTAATGTGAAGAAATCATTCAGATACAAGGTAAGGGAAAATTCTCGAACCCATCCTTCTTTATTCGGGTTATACCTCTTTCAATCCATGTTTGGAATGGGTTCTCCTTAAAAATAATTTATTCATAATTTTCATCCCTTTTCTAATATATACATGTTCTCAAATAGATTTTGTGAAAATTCCAATGTTTAACAAAAGAAATGTTCTTTCAAATAAACACACCATTTTTACTTCTCGAATATTGTTTCACTCTTCACTCATGGTTAATGGTTCTATTTGAAGAATGATATTCCCTATTTATATTGGTGAAAAAATATTTTAAAAATTATGATTTATTATTTGAAATAAATATATTTCTATGTGTTATGTTATGTTCATGTTTATATATATTCTTAATGTGGCATGCGTGATAATTTAAATGTTATGATTTGATGGGTGCACCCAGAATTATATATCACAAGATGAATATTTGAATGAGATGGTTGTTCCCATAATTATATATTTCTCTAATTCAATGGGTAAAGTGATTAATCTCATGATTTAAAGTGAAATTATGTGTGAAAAATTTTCGTTCTTTGTTCACAAGTATGTGTGTCCGTTAACCACTAAGAAATGATGTTTCATTTTTTGTGCATTTCAACATTTCATTACTTTTATTAAAAATTTGTATTGTGTTCCTAATCTTATTCCTATGTTATGATTATGATCACCCTATGTTATAATTTTCTTATATATCCTTTTACTGGGCTTTTAGCTCACCACTTTTTGATGTATATCCTCATGCGACTGCTTGTACAAAGGAGAGGTCAAGTGACAATAAGAAGCATGAGAAGATGGAATTGAATAAATGATTTTGTATGATGTTGTAAATGTTATGTTTGGTAATAGATTTTCAAATACACTAGACATTTGGGTCTTTATGGTGTAATACTATTATGTTTTTTAACTTCATAATGATGTAATAGTATTTTATGAAATGATAGGGTCATTATATGCCATATATAGAATGTATAAAAGTTTTTCTCAATAAAACTATGTAGCAATTATAATATATATATGATAATAGAATTAAAATACAAATATATATCATTTAGATTTCATTCTATTGTTATTACCAATTAATTAATGTAGTGTTCATGCGTATGTATGACCTACCATCCCCTTGAATGGCGCACTTCATTTCTAATCTCTAATCATTATAGATGATTATAAATAAATATATATTGATTATATATGATAATTAAGTAATGTTTTAAATTCTCGAGATGATGATACCATGGTCTAGTTAATTAGAACAATATGTAACAAGGTAAAATATATTTGAGAAAAATGGACAAGTAAGACCATAAATAGTGAAATTAATGAATGGGTGTTAATAATTTGGTAATAAAATATATAGATAAGTTAATATATGATATTATCAGATGAGTACTGTTCAATGAAAAATTAGTAACATATTTTAAATAAATATATAGTAGGATAAAGACCATACACCCCCAATCATGACCCATGTTTTTTATGAATTGAGTTAATGTGGGAGACCAATCCCAACTACAGTGGTCCTCTCAGACATGGTCCACCGGAATTTGTAGTTTCATGTCTTGGAATATAAATATAACATGTATTTTATCCTCTTACATCTAGGAATCAATTTTTTATGGTCTTTAATTCTAGACAATGATGAAACAGTTATGTGTGATTATTCCTTGTTATAATAGGAATGTCCTTATTAAAATTCCTAAGATCATGTGAGATATTCTCGGTTTAAGAAAAAAGGAATGGAAAATACTCCACCCATTAGTCAAAGGTGATTAAGGGGTAAGATAAGGGAATTATTTTAATTGAGTGGATGGAGAAATATGTAGTATCGAGGAATCCCTATGAATCTCATTGGAATGAGAATGAAGGTATTTTTGGCCCTAGACACCTATGATTTGTAATTTCTTATGGGATTTACATAATTTTTTATTTTAAAATCTTTCAGTAATTATGTGGATGAATCAATGTGAAATATGAAGCAGTTGAAACATAGAATAAATGTTTAGGTCTCACTATGTATGATGTGTTGAATGGAATCAAGACAAAAAATGTTCAGGAAAATCATGTAGTTTAATGTAATGTAGAGAGGACATCAGTATAAAATTTTACCTTATTTTGGTAAGGGAAAGGGTCACCCATCCTAAATAAAGATGAATGTTAGGGATTTTGGTATTTTGACATTGTAATTTTAGGATGTAGGCCTTGTATTTTTTTTCATTTGGTAAAAAGGATGTTCACCTATCATGGGAGAATGGGAATATTTCATCTAGGTTCAAAACTATGGGTTCATGCGTCACTACGTATCCTATGATGATAGGAATGTATAAACACATATTACTTAGAAGAAGTTATTCTCTTGGTGGATATGACACCCACTCTAGTATAAGGGAATTCCATTTTTATTTTCCATTTAATATATCTTGTGAAATGATTTTTTTTTATGAGAAGTGATTCTCATTGATGTGAACTGTGTTGCATTTGTTGTCAATAAGGTATGTTATTGATCAGAAGATGTCAAAGAATGAATGGATGTCAAGGAGAGTCAATATGTGAATGACCAAGGCTATGATGGTGTTGGTGATGAATGGAGGATGGCCATTGTGTTAAGATGAATGTAACTTAAGAGATTTACTAAGTGGCATAAGTGTTTATGGTTGAAACATTCATCCATGTTTATATCAGACGATTGTAGAACTGATCTTAATGTTTCAATACTTGTATCAAGATGATACTAAGTTACACCACTTGAAGAATGGATGATGATGGAGCATAATCATTAAATCTGACGATTGTTGAACTGTTCTTTAAGTTTAAAGAACTTGTATCAAGATGATACAAAGTCACAACATGATTAGAAGACCATGCATTGTAGTGACAATGCATGAGGAGTTGAAAGTGATCCATCCATAAGTTCTAAGTCGATGAAGTGGATTGAATAAGTCCATGCACTAATTCTTAGTGCATGTGAATTGGAATATGAGCCAACTTGATCTCTGATTAGATCAATGAAGTTCGTTGAAGAATTTATGTGATTCAGGAGCTCTGTTGAAGAAGAATTCCATTCCAAAGCATTGAATTCATGTTGAAGAAGAATTAGAGGAATTCTAATGAAGAACTTAAGAATTCCATATCCTAAGTGAGAATAATAATTCCATATCCTAAGTGAAAATAATATGAAAAGAGAATAGAGGAATTCTTAAGAAGAAGAAATGAGGAAGAAGTCTTGAAGTGGCTCTCTTGATATGGCTTGATTTCATGGAGGACTTTGTTTTTGACAAAGTCTTATTCAAGACTTAGCCAAAAATTAGGCCAGTCGTGGGCACCTTGAGGGTTCAACCCCAAGGCATGTGGGCACTAGGCACCACGCCCATGGGGGAACCCGTGGGGCAAGCCCAGGGCGGTAGGTCCACGCAACGTAGGCGCTAGGGGGACGCCCGGAGGAGGGAATGGTGGGCGCATGGCGCAACCGTGTGTGCATAGTGGGCGCCAGTGGCGCGCCCGAGTGGCTGCGGTGGGCGCAAGATCGCGCCCGCTAAGAGAACACGGTGCGGGGCGGCACCATGGGGGGAGAAGTTCAACTGGCCGTCTCTGGGAGTGGCTGGTTGATAAACCGCGGAAAATCTGCTCGGCGATTCAATGTGGGACGCGCAATTTTCACCCGGAGCGAATCCTGACCGCTCGATCGATCGCGCGCCAGATCTCGACCGCACGATCGATCCCGCGTGAGATCTTCTGATCGTTGCCGTCCGATGTATTTCAAACTCCTGATCCGACGGCTGCTGCATCATCCCCTACCTCGAGCTCGACCGAGGCACCCGCGACGTCCCCGCTGAACTAGTGGCGCCTTCGAGCACTGGATTTTGAGTTCCCGGCCACCATTTTTAAAAGTAAAGTGTCCAAGGAGTTCGTCTCGACGTAATGAACTCATACATGCATAAAAATACTCACGCATGCAACGAGACAAGATTTTCAAAGAAGGCCGAGGAAAACGAAGTGCCGAAGCCATGTGGGGTTTATGTTTTGCATGAATCGACTTAAAGGAGGCCATGAAAACGTTCTAAAATGCATGCACATGAAGAAGGCTGAAAAATAAAGAACCTGCGTGAAACAGAGGAGCAAATCAAGATTTGAAGAATCTTGAAAACCCGAAAATTTCGGGAGTTTGAATTTATATCCCGAAGATGTTTTGAGGATTCCTCTGCCTATAAAAGGAGAACCCAAGACACAGAATTGCTTGCTGAAAAACTTAAGAGGTCCCACGAAGCCTTTGTGCAATGTGAAGTCATCCCTGCGTGCATCACTTGCGCGGAAGAAGCCCGGAGCTCCCATTAGCTCCGTAAGGATCCTTTTGCGCACCCCTTGCGCGAAAGAGGTGTTAGGGAGTCCCCTGGGTGATAGGAAGACCCGTGGCCGCATCCTTGCGCGCCCGTGGTTGCATCGCTCTCTGCCTGCGGACTTACGCGGTAGTAGGTGTTTGCGCGGCCGCTTGTGCCTTTGCACTTGTGCGCCCACAGTGGTGTTGCACCCTGTGCGCTTGTGGTCTTTGAACCCTGCACGTCAGAAGCCACCCAAGAGCCTTGCGTGCCTTGCACCCACTGACACTTGCACGGCTGCCTTTCACCCAAGGAGTTTGGGTTGTGTGTGCAAAAACAGAAGAAGGCAGTGTGTGTGTGCCAAGTGGAAAAGAAGACCCGAGGCCTTAGTGCCTTGTGTGAAGTGACAGAACACACCCTAGTGGTGTATGTGGAAAACAAGAAGGCCTAGGATTACACCTAAATGAACTAAAAATGGGTTGTGGGTGTTAAACACAAGAGAGGAGGCCAAGATCAAGTGTGTGCCAAAGTGAAGAAGTTGTGTGTGCGAAGAGTAGAGGCCGAACCTTAGTGTATACAAAGTGATGTGCACACTTTGAAGAAGAAAAAGACCCACACTAAAGTAGAACACACTTTAAAGTGTGTGAACAAATTGAACAAAGTGTGTGAGTGAAGATGGTGTGTGTGCTTAAGGATAAATTACACTCTTTGAGTGTTTATCACACCAAGGAAGAGAAGAAGGGGAGTGCATGCTTGCATGCATGCACATGAACACGTGAACAAAGCCAAACCAGCTTGTGTGCATTTGAGGAGTCCAAGACCAGGAGTTCTTGAAGAGTTTTGAGAAGCCATGAAATCAGTGCATGAGGAATCAGAGTTTCCATGCACTCAGTGAATGCAGTTGTGTTGAAGTCAGACTGAAGCCAGACTGAAGTTAGAGATATCAGTTGTCTGAGTTTTCAGTAATTGAGAAGAGCTTGATTAACAGAAGTGATCAGAAGTTGCTGAGCAAGACCAATATACCTTTTCAGAGGTTGTTGAAGTTTCTTGAAGAGTGAAGGCCAGGTCATCCTTAGAAGAAGGAGATAAAGCCTGAGCAAGACGAGAAGACCTGATCAACTCAAGTGATCAGAGGTACAGAGCAAGGCCAACAGTCTTTATCCCAGACTGCTGAAGATACTTGAAGAAGCTAAAGAGAAGAATAGCTACTCGTGTGACTCGAGGAGCCAAGAGAATCCCCCTGTGAGACTCAGGGTGTAGGAAGTCTTCAGTGGGATTCTGGAGGAGGCCAGTGGGACTCTGGTAACACTGTGGGACGCAGTATAAAGACCCTCCTGTGGGACTCAGGAGAGATACAATGGGACTCTGTATCGACCATTGTAATACTAACAGGTTATAATGGAAGAAACCATGTTGGGGTGTTTAACCAACATGGCAAGGACGTAGGCCTTTGGTGCCGAACCTTGTGAATCCTTGTGTCCAGTGCCTTTACATTTATTGCACCATTCGAGGAAAGGATGAGAGATACAAGAAGAGTGGATCGAGGCCTTAACAAGCCATAGAGGTTTAATTGATAAAGAATCAATTAGTAAAAATTTTAAAGGATCACTGATTCACCCCTCCACCTCTCAGTGATTCACACTGATCTGGGCACTTCAATTGGTATCAGAGGGTGGTTACCTCTAAAATATCCAAGAGAGTCTATATGGAGTGCAGATTTGAGGAAATGAAAGAACAGCCTCAAATAGAGATATCTGCCAAGACTCTGAAAAACAGAATGAAGAAACAGACAAAGAAGATGCGGAAGAAGGTTGTTGCAATCAGAGAAACTCCTTCTATGGAAAGAAATGTGAAAGTCACATCAGATGACAATTCCTTTTATCATTCTTCTAATGAAGCCTGCTCTATCTGTGATGAAGATGGAAGAAACAATGATCTTCTAAATGCAATCAAATATCTTCAGAAGATAGTCCCCAAGGAAGTGACAATGTGTATAGCTACAAGCATCCTTGATCTTTAAGAAGAAAAATTACAGCTAGAAGATGAAGCCAATTCTCTCGAAGTCCAATTGGCAAAAAGGGTTGGCATAACCAACACTCTCAGAAAGCTGGTGAATGCCAAGGATGAAACGGTTTACCTTTGCAATGAAAGATATGAAGACACTACTGATGAATTGCAAAGAAGCCTTTCTGAGAAAGAATTCTTTATGATAATGGTTAAAGAAGTTTTTCATGCACTGGAAATGGGCACAAAGTTTCAATGATTGTCAGAGATGCTCAAATTGAAGACAAAGTCAAAATGGTGAAGGAGTTTGACAACTCATTGCATGAAATAAAGAAGGTTCATGATGACCAGATGGAACAGATGAAACAGAATTGGGAAGGTAGGCTAAGATTGGTTGAGGATGAGAAGAACTCCCTCAACATGAAATTCTTTGAACCGGAGGTGATATTAAAAAATCTTCAATCACCCAAAGCTGAAACCTCCCAGTCAGCTGAATGAAGAAATGTTGCTACTCAAGTGAGCTTTGTGAAGGATGATTCTAAAAGAAATACATCCTCTAATGAAAGGGCAACATCTTCTAAAAAGAAGGTACCATCCATACCATCTTGTATTGATGCTTCTAATTGTGTTTCCACAAAAAGTGCAGGATGGAAGAATAATTCCAAACAAGTATGGATGAAGACAATGAAGAAAGAGAGCTCTCCTGAAACAACACAGCAAGTCAAGAAAAGTACCCAACAATCAGAAGGACTGAAGAGGTCAATATTTGTGGGTCAGTGTTGGTGTTGTAATAAGTATGGGCACTGTGCAAAGGATTGTTGGTACAATCCACTGAATTTCAAAGCACAAAGGAAGCCCATGCCAAGGGGGAGCAAGCCATAAGAAAAGAAGCAACATCCATAGGTCCAGAGACATCTGTTTACTGCTAACAGATTTGGATTTCTTGATAACATCTGGGATGTGTGAAAAAGTGGTCAAATAGATACATGTCAATCTCCAATTGTATCCAGAGCTCAAAATAAGTAAAGATCACAGAACCTGGCTCAGAGAGAATCCTTGGGAAGTAAGATGAAAGTAGAAAATTCCCCCAAGAAGATGTTGAAAAAGGAAGATAAGTCCTTGTATTTTAAATCCAAGAAGGGTGATGCATCCAGAAGGACCACCAAGAAGAAAACATGCTTCTAATGTGGAAAGAAAGGACACATCATAGATCTTTGTAAACAAGCCATGAAATTCAATAGAGGCAGACTGGACTGAAATAGACAATCAATCCAGATGAAGCAGAAAGGATTGGTTGAAAACAAGTTGCCTAAGAAAGGTAGCTTGAAAGCATCAAAGGAACCATGTGAAATATCCAGAACTGAGGCCACACTTTCAAGTTACTTACTAGTCATATGGCCAAATCAGTTGCAACTTGCCAAAGATCTGCAAAGAGCTGAAGATGAAGTTCTGGCAATTGCTAAGGCAAAAGGGAAGAAGAAGATTTCACATGAAGATGTATTGAGATCCACACCAGCACAAACATCATTGAAGATCAAATGTTCAAGTGTGAAGAATGGTGAAAATGGGACATCTCGGTTGAGATAATCTTATCAACCTTGTTGTTCACATTAATGAACCAAGGAGGTTCCATCTTATTCCCTAACCACTTGTATTTACATGTGCTAAAATTTCAGGGAATTGAAGATGATGATCATTCTCATCTAGAGAGTGGTTTGGACAGAATGGAGTGCACCCCTTGAGGGGGAGCCAATCTGTAGAAGATGGGATTCTGAGATTTAATACCATATTGAGAAAAGTTGAAGGTATTCCAATCATACTTTCATCCCCTGTTTCTTAATTGTATTCATCCAGAAAATAAAGGGGGAGTATTGATTGAAGACAAATAATTGAAAGGGGGAGCTTTATCTTTGCACCTGAACTTTCTAATGAGTTTGGTGAAGTATGTGCAGGATTTAGCAATTCATTGATATATCTGAAAAATTTCAACCCCCTGAAGCATTATATCACATGTACAGTGAATTGTGGACAACATTGAAAATCTTGGTTACATCACTCTTGTTTTCTACACCGGGTTAGCCCACGTAGACTTAGAGTTGATCTACTAAAGGTTATTTTCTAAAGAGAACATGTGACATCATCCCTCTCTTAGTGATTTTGAAGAAAATGATTTTCTAAGGGAGGAAGAGATTTTTTAAAGTGAACCACCCCATATCTTTGCATTTGATTTCCAATAAGGGGGAGAAAATATTGGAACACATATTGACCCATTCATATGTGCAGAAGTAGTGTATTGACAAAAAATACAAAGGGGGAGATTGATGTTCACTTTGTTGCATTTGTTGTCAATAAGGTATGTTGTTGATCAGAAGATGTCAAAGAATGAATGGATGTCAAGGAGAGTCAATATGTGAATGAAAAAGGCTATGATGGTTTTGGTGATGAATGGAGGATGGCCATTGTGTTAAGATGAATGTCACTTAGGAGATTCACTAAGTGGAATAAGTGTTTATGGTTGAAACATTCATCCATGTTTATATCAGATGATTGTAGAACTGATCTTAATGTTTCAATACTTGTATCAAGATGATACTAAGTTACACCACTTGAAGAATGGATGATGATGGAGCATCATCATTAAATCTGACGATTGTTGAGCTGTTCTTTAAGATTAAAGAACTTGTATCAAGATGATACAAAGTCACAACATTATTAGAAGACCATGCATTGTAGTGACAAGGCATGAGGAGTTGAAAGTGATCCATCCATAAGTTCTAAGTGGATGAAGTGGATTGAAGAAGTCCATGCACTAATTCTTAGTGCAAGTGAATTGGAAGATGAGCCAACTTGATCTCTTATTAGATCAATGAAGTTCGTTGAAGAATTTATGTGATTCAGGAGCTCTGTTGAAGAAGAATTCCATTCCTAAGCATTGAATTCATGTTGAAGAAGAATTGGAGGAATTATAATGAAGAACATAATAATTCCATTTCCTAAGTGAAAATAATAATTCCATATCCTAAGTGAAAATAATATGAAAAGAGAATAGAGGAATTCTTAAGAAGAAGAAATGAGGAAGAAGGCTTGAAGTGGCTCTCTTGATATGGCTTGATTTCATGGAGGACTTTGTTTTTGAAAAAGTCTTATTCAAGGCTTAGCCAAAAATTAGGCCAGCCGTGGGCACCTTGAGGGTTCAACCCCAAGGCATGTGGGCACTAGGCACCACGCCCATGGGGGAACCCGTGGGGCAAGCCCAGGGCGG
This sequence comes from Viscum album, assembly GCA_963277665.1. Lineage (NCBI taxonomy): Eukaryota > Viridiplantae > Streptophyta > Magnoliopsida > Santalales > Viscaceae > Viscum > Viscum album. The sequence continues at coordinate 578,284,880 of OY728129.1, read as the reverse complement.
CAGGGCCACGCAGCGTAGGCGCCAGGGGAACGCCCGGAGGAGGGCATGGTGGGCGCATGGCAGAACTGTGTGTGCATAGTGGGCACCAGTGGCGCGCCCGAGTGGCAGGGGTGGGCACAAGAGCGTGCCCGCTAAGAGAACACGGTGCGGGGCGGCACCGTGGAGGGAGAAGTTCAACTGGCCGTCTCTGGGAGCGGCTGGTTGACAAACCGCGGAAAATCCGCTCGGCGATTCGATGTGGGACATGCAATTTTCACCGGGAGAGAATCCTGGCCGCTCGATCGATCGCGCGCCAGATCTCGACCGCACGATCGATCCCGCGCGAGATCTTCTGATCGCGGCCGTCCGATGTATTTCAAACTCCTGATCCGACGGCTGCCGCATCATCCCCTACCTCGAGCTCGACCGAGGCACCCGCGACGACCCCGCTGAACCAGTGGAACCTCCGAGCACTGGATTTCGAGTTCCCGACCACCATTTCTAAAAGTAAAGTGTCCGAGGAGTTCGTCTCGATGTAATGAACTCATACATGCATAAAAATACTCACGCATGCAACGAGACAGGATTTTCGAAGAAGGCTGAGGCAAAATAAGTGCCGAGGCCATGTGGGGTTTATGTTTTGCATGAATCGACTTAAAGGAGGCCATGAAAACGTTCTAAAATGCATGCATGTGAAGAAGGCTGAAAAATAAAGAACCTGCGTGAAACAGAGGAGCAAATCAAGATTTGAAGAATCTTGAAAACCTGAAAATTTCGGGAGTTTGAATTTATATCCCGCAGATGTTTTGAGGATTCTTCTGCCTATAAAAAGAGTACCCAAGACACAGAATTGCTTTCTGAAAAACATAAAAGGTCCCGCGAAGCCTTTGTGCAACGTGAAGTCATCCCTGCGTGCATCACTTGCGCGGAAGAAGCCCAGAGCTCCCATTAGCTCCGTAAGGATCCTTTTGCACACCCCTTGCGAGAAAGAGGAGTTAGGGAGTCCCCTGCGCGACAGGAAGACCCGTGGCCGCATCCTTGCGCGCCCGTGGTTGCATCCCTCTCTTCCTGCAGACTTACGCGGCAGGAGGTGTTTGCGCGGCCGCTTGTGCCCTTGCACTTGTGCGCCCACAGTGGTGTTGCACCCTGTGCGCTTGTGGTATTTGAACCCTGTGTGTCAGAAGCCACCCAAGAGCCTTGCATGCCTTGCACCCACTGACACTTGCGCGGCTGCCTTGCACCCAAGGAGTTTGGGCTGTGTGTGAAAAAACAGAAGAAGGCAGTGTGTGTGTGCCAAGTGGAAAAGAAGACCCGAGACCTTAGTGCCTTGTGTGAAGTGAAAGAACACACCCTAGTGGTGTATGTGGAAAAAAAGAAGGCCAAGGCTTACACCCAAATGAACTAAAAATGGGTTGTGGGTGTTAAACACAAGAGAGGAGGCCAAGCTCAAGTGTGTGCCAAAGTGAAGAAGTTGTGTGTGCGAAGAGTAGAGGCCGAACCTTAGTGTGTACAAAGTGATGTGCACACTTTGAAGAAGAACAAGACCCACACTAAAGTAGAACACACTTTAAAGTGTGTGAACAAATTGAACAAAGTGTGTGAGTGAAGAAGGTGTGTCTGCTTAAGGAGAAATTACACTCTTTGAGTGTTTATCACACCAAGGAAGAGAATAAGGGGAGTGCATGCTTGCATGCATGCACATGCACACGTGAACAAATCCAAACCAGCTTGTGTGCATTTGAGGAGTCCAATACCAGGAGTTCTTGAAGAGTTTTGAGAAGCCATGCAATCAGTGCATGAGGAATCAGAGTTGCCATGCACTCAGTGCATGAAGTTGAGTTGAATTCAGACTGAAGCCAAAATGAAGTTAGAGATATCAATTGTCTGAGTTTTCAGTAATTGAGAAGAGCCTGATCAACAGAAGTGATCAGAAGTTGCTGAGAAAGACCAATAGACCTTTTCAGAGGTTGTTGAAGTTTCTTGAAGAGAGAAGGCCAGGTCATCCTTAGAAGAAGAAGATAAAGCCTGAGCAAGATGAGAAGACCTGATCAACTCAAGTGATCAGAGGTACAGAGCATGGCCAGCAGTTTTTATCCCAGACTGTTGTAGATACTTGAAGTAGCTAAAGAGAAGAAGAGCTACTCGTGTGACTCGAGGAGCCAGGAGAAGCCCCCTGTGAGACTCAGGGTGGAGGAAGTCTTCAGTGGGATTCTGGAGCAGGCCAGTGGGACTCTGGTAACACTATGGGACGCAGTAGAAAGTCCCTCCTGTGGGACTCAGGAGAGATACAATGAGACTCTGTATCGACCATTGTAATACTAACAGATTATAATGGAATAAACCATGTTGGGGTGTTTAACCAACATGGCAAGGACATATGCCTTTAGTGCCGAACCTTGTAAATCCTTGTGTCCAGTGCCTTTACATTTATTGCACCATTCGAGGAAAGGCTGAGAGATACAAGAAGAGTGGATCGAGGCCTTAACAAGCCATAGAGGTTTAATTGATAAAGAATCAATTAGTAAAAAGTTTTAAAGGATCACTGATTCACCCCCTCCCCCTCTCAGTGATTCACACTGATCTGGGCACTTCACTCATTCACTATAAATTTACAATATTGGGAAATCATCCATTTAGTTTTAATGTCATGAAGTATGGAAGAGATCTATATAGGTTGATTTGTTGTTGTCAAAAGATGTGATTCAATGTTATTTTATGTCATTCTTCAGTGAAATATTTCATAAAATTTAACATCATGTGATTAGGATGATCTCCAAATTCTTTAATTCCATTTTTCTAGTATATAATTTGATTTTCAATTAAAATCCTTACTTCAAGGATGAGTACCATACATTTTAGTTTCACTTGGTTAGGATATATGATATTTTCCATTTTATCATCATTCTTTCTAGAACACTTACGTATACTTTAAATCCACATGGCTAGGATGTAGGATTCAATGTAGTTTCTCATCTTGATGGCATGAAGAGTTCTATACATATTTATATCATGTGTTCCGTAAATTAGATGTTCTTCATTTTATCATCTAGCATACATAATGATTGGCTATTGATGATAGATATGAATGTTTTTATGATAAAACTCTCATTAGTGAGGTGTGACACATTCTACTTCCAATGTTTCTAATGAGTAGGATCCATTATAGTGGACCTTTTGTATCATATATGTTCTAACTAATTTTGGTTCCATGTTTGGAATATTATTCATTGGTATCAGTGTGATTTTGAGATCAAACCTGTTTATCTCTAGAGTAATGAATGAAAAAATATCTATTTATTAAAATCATGTGTGACTAGATTATGGTAGGGTTCAAGGTTAGGTAATGTATGCAACCAGTTATAATCAAGCTTCTCTAGATCATTCATGCAATTTTGTGATTTCTCATCATCCATTTGTATATCCCAAATGGATATTCTGATCAAGGGAAACAAGGATTCTTTGGGATATATCACCTCAATTCTATTCACCAATGAGTACTGTGTTCCATGGATTGGAATATAAGTGGTGGTAAGGTATGGCCACAAATCATGGAGGAACATTTCCACAAGGACTTCCTATCTTTGTTCACCACCTTCTAAAGAATATTTGACAGTTTTTTGTTGAAGGCCTCTATTTTCCATTTGCAGCATCATGTATTTAGGATGAGATTTTGGACATGATGATGTACTCCATGTAAAATTTAATCAACAATGATAAATATAATTTGATGCATTTATCAATCAATATTATGTGAGGGGACACTGACATGGTGATGATGTGAGATATTATGATGTTGATGATATAATTTAACCTTACATCCTTGATTGGTTTTGTCACATGAAATTTTGAGATTATGTCAGAAGCTGTAAGGATGTACATTAGATTATTATCTATGTTTGGGGGATATTACACCACAACAACCATTCTAAAAACATCAAAAAGTAAATAATATTTTCCTTTATGTTGAAATTATGGGGGTTTATGGATGAATTTTTCATGGATCTAGCATGCATGTTATTTCCTAGTGGATTCCATATAGTAATGTATTTTTTTTTCAATCTGTAATATGAACTAATGATTTTGTTGTAGTGCTTGGTCCCAAGATGATGTTAAATGTAGGATCCAATATTTAATTTTTCAATGAAGACACGAATCTTTCCTTTTCAAGGCATTATAGCAGGATTCCATTATAGCCTCACTTGTAAAGTTACTTCTAATCATTTGGGCCATCGTACATCATAATGATAAATATAGAGTACCAAATCTATTCAATTTTGGATTAATTTTTTGGGATAATCCATTTCTGGAGATGACCAATTATGAGCTCCATCCATTCAGGGGTGGACATTAGTTCATAACACTTAGGGGGTGATGATGACAATATACATTTTATCTACATCATAGGTAAATATTGTTGAAACCATTCTTCAGTGTGTGATATGAAAATTTGATTCCTCCTTTTCATGGTTATCCAAGTCTATGGCTTATTAGATAATTCATCAGCATGCAAATTTTCTGATCAAGGACCATCATGCAATGTGGGATGAAAAGAGAACTCATCCATCACTCCCCTAAAGTATCCAGTAATAGGTCCCAATTATTTATTATTGAATTGGTATTCAACAGTAATCTATGTAAAAACATTTTCCAAATTTGTTTTGATATTGAGTTATATTATCCACTGTAGTATGGATAGATCCAAGATTTAGTTGAGGGCTTTGTTTTTTGCCTCATTATTTTCTTGTCTAACAGATAATGAGAAAGTGTATTGAAAATTTTCATTCTCTAGAGAAAATAAAATAGTCTCTAATCCATCCCAGTTGAAATAAAACATTTCCTTCCATTACTAATAGTACTCCAGGATGTCCCATTATAATAAATCTTGTATGTTCAGGGAATGTCATTGGTGTAGAAAAACTCACCATTTGTGAGTTTATTTTCAAATTATGTACTTTATATTAGTTTATGTTCTATAAAAAATAATATAGGGATTTACCTTTCACAGATTTCACTGAAAAGAAATAAATATCATACTATTATTCAATTACGTCCCATCAATCCACAAGCCCAATCATAATGGGATGACCATAGATGTACATGAGCGGGTCCATACGAGATATTACATGATATTTTTTTGTGACCAATTTAATAAATCTAATTTTTTACTATAATAATGAATGAAATGCATAAATTCCTAACATTTGAGTATCATGACTCAGTGCATAACATTTCTTGGATGAGGTAATAGAGAATTTTCTAACTCCGGGCACCATTCATTCATGCAACGTGGGTTCCAAGTGAAAATTCAATGGTGGAAACATATATGTTATGTGTATTTCATTCCCCTAGTGACATCAACACCGATGTGTGGATAAGAGACATATAGATACATTCAAAGGGATTATGGCAGTCCCTATCACATTAGTATGTTATTCCTTACATCATTATACTTGTGAAAGGAAGATATATTCTAGCGACGTTTTTTTAGAAACATAAAATTCTTGTGAGGTTACATTGGAACCACCTCAGATCATTAATATTCTTAGGTGTGAAATTTATAAAATATCACAAGTCAACTTGGGGTCAACCTCGATGCCTTGATGGCCCTAGAAAATAAAAAATAACTTTTCTAGTTTGACACTGAAATCTCATTTCAGTGGATTCATCATTGAATAATGTTTTTGTATCTTGATGAAGAAAATTTTATTATACATGAAGTGATCACCTTAATATTGAGATTTGGACACCGGGTTATTGACATAACATTCAGCTATCATTAAAAATAAACCCATACTGATATGATGAATAAATCATTGATATGTATTGAAATGTTTCATTAATCCAATGGGAATTAAATGATTGAAAATTATCACTTTGGGAACTCTGAAGGATTTGATTTATTAATCTTCAATAGCATTCTTTATCCCATTTTACCCTGAATACCCATCCTTGAAGCAAAGGGATTTAAATTAAATAGATTAATCAATAACTTGTTTTGATTGAAAATGTGAAGTAATCCTTTGGGGAATTTCGATTATGTTTCTTGAGATTAATAATGATTATAAACATCCAATTATTTTTATTGATGTGTAACGTGTTTGAAATCCACCCCGGGTATTGTACTTCATGGAAAATTTTGGCATTGATAACATTTCAAAAAAAATTACACTATATTGGTGGCATGTGAGGGGTTCATAAACCAAGATTCCTTCTTGAATAATTGATCGTTATTAGATAAGACAAGTTGGTGTGTTGGAACAACATAATTTTGTCCGAGAATTTATATGTTGTTTCTAGAAATCACATATTAGTGTTTCATTATAAATTTGATGTATATCACATACTCTCCAAGAGGTTTGGATTTGAAAATTAATGAAGATCTTTGGTCTTTTTCTATTCATAAATTTACCCATCTAAGAACAAAAATAGTAGTATAGATCATTTCATTGAATGTGGGAGGGGAATTCTTATGGTCATCCTCTTCCTTTTTAACCTATGTAATTATGGAGGGATTTATAGATAGAGATAGAAATATAGGGGAATTTATATCACATCCTTTGGTGAGAGAGACCTTGGGAAAGTACATAATAATACCCTACTATAAGAGACATTACATGGTGATGTTGAAGCTGGTTGCCTTTAATATTGTTATTTTTTGAGACAAAGGGTTTGGATCTCTACTAAAAGGTTTATTTCATTAACAATGTTTTTTAGGATAAAATATTTTATGTCGAGAATAATCAATGGATTTTTAGGGGCGGTACCCAAGCCATTGGGGGATGCAACATTTAACTCATCATCCACCATTGGGTAACTTCTTTCCATTTTATAAAAACCACCTTCAACATTTTTAGTATTAAATTTCTCGAAGGTAGCACTTTGACAATGTATTATGCTGGACTTTCCATAGATTTGGTATTTCAAACACCAATTTAACTATAATGGTATCAACACATGGATACAGATATAAGAAATTCCCAAGAGTACATTGTATGTAATTTATTGAAGAATAACTATACAATCAACATCATTTTTTAGATCCCCAAACTAATATTCGAGTTTGATCTTCTTGATAGGTCTTTTCTAATGCTTATCAAACTCTTTAATTGTAATCTTTGTGGGTGGGAAATTTATGTTGTTATACCCTTAACATCGAAGGGTTTGAATCAGGGTGAGGCTGATTGCAGAACCATTGCAAATCATAGGACCTGTGATTTTGTAATTTTCGATTCTTCACGAAACATATTGGGTTCTAATGTGCCCCTTGATGATCACTTTCTAATCATACTCTATGGATGAGATAAAGACATGGAATTCTATTGGAATAATATCAACCTGATAGACCTCATCAATAAATAATTCTATCTAAAATAATTTTGGGTTTTGGAGGGGTTCAATGAGTTACTCTCATTGTTCATTTAATAGATAGAGTTCAATGAGGGTCGGGATATAGGTAGGGACAAGACCTAGCTATTTTAGAATATGGTAATTTTTTCTAGAGTTTTTAGATTTGTAAGGCGGTGTTGCTTTATAATAAGTGTCTTATGATCTATGGGTTCTTGGATGGACGAGCCTCATTCTTATGCAGATGTTGAGGGATCATATACAAGTTGTGGTATGGGATAGGTCTTTCCTCCCCATTGAATGGGATGATTAGGTAATCATAGCCCCTATTAGCTATCATTCCAGATAACTCGGCACATATAACTGTTAAAGTATTGAGACACCAGTATGTATTTTTTTTGTATTTCTAGAGTTATTTGCCATGGGTATCAGTTTTACATATTTTCTCTATGGGGACATGACCAAAATATTGGCTCTAATCATGAACATGAGTTCTATTGTTACCTCATTTAATATGCGAAGGACATCTTGTTAACTGGTTAGGTGTGTGGAACTCATCATCAGAGACATATTCATCATTTGAGAAGGGGTATTCCATGTGTATCATGTAAATAGAACCAAATATTAGCTCTTAATATGATGAGGGTTCTAGTTGGTGGTTTGGTTTTCATTCTTCATATCCAGTAGGGAAGTATTCTACAAGATTCAGTTCTTGTGTGGATGCTAAATATGGATCTTCATCTGCTATCACTTTATGTTTCTAATATCCATGTATAAATTCTAGGGAAATATCCAAAGTCAACTTCTTGAATGGAACAAATATTTTTGTTCTATATATTTCTCTCATGGAATCATTAGCTCAGTTTACTATTTTTTGAGTCATCCATTTGTTAAACTTCTATCCACGACATCCTTGAGCATTCTTCCAATCGCCCTCCTCATTATAATTGGAATCATTTATGTTGGACAATATTAGTGATGAGTTATAAAACACCACCTATTTAGGGAAAAAAATCCTAGATGTATTTCATTGAAGATGATTTAATACCAGATAGTATGACACATCCTCCAATATAAGGGGCGGTAATGGTGATGATCCAAGTAATTTTCCACATTGGGCTTCCTAGGATGCAGTAGCATAAGCAGGTTGTAGTCCCCGAATATATGGAAATAATTATAGGGGATTTCATTTTATAAATAATTCACATTAATTATAATTTCCTCAACTCCAGGGCCACTCTAATTTCATTGTTGTTCCGATTGAGGTCGATTTTGAGGTATTTATAGAACGAAATGGGGGGACTATCTAGTTCGAGAGATACATAGGTTCATGAATTTGAACTAATGATTGTTTTAGGGTAACAATGAATTTTTCTACCTTTCTAACTGTTTTCCTATTTTATAACTTAATGAGATCATATTTAGTTATGGTTCACTTAATTGAATATAACAAAAAAAATTACATTTCAAGGAACTCATAAGACACAGCTTGATACATCATTTGGATTATAGGTGTCTATAAATCATCTTAAATGCTTTTAAAATATAGATCTAAAAATGTTTCCTATGAGTGTGGAATGCGATGTGAATATGTTAAAACATTACATCTAGATATAAAGTCTGGGACTCTCTATTTTTTTTTAATTTTATACATTTTGTTAGGTCAACGGTTGTCATTTTCTTCATCCTGAACATAAAATGATAAAGGTATTTGATGGTGATGGTATTCCCATCCTAAAACAGATCCCACTGCAAAGACATGATACCAAACAATGGATGGAACACTCATATTCCATACAAAATTCTTATCCTCGTTTCATCATATAGATCTCGAGGGCCCATCATCAGAAAACCTATTGATGTTGAGTGAGTGATATGTGGTTCAATATATCTTGCACTATCAATGGTACAGAAGGTAACACATAATATGTTGGGCGGGGTAAATTTGTCTTCTACACAATCTAGAGGTGGCATATACACAAGGTTAATTGGTGTTTGTGACCTATCCATGAAATCCATTGAAGATTCCAGGGACATGATGGAGAAGATAAATTTTATATGTATAGTTATTTTTGATGGCTATTATCTACAGGGAGCGGGTGAGGCATGATGAGGTGGTCTATTTTCATCTCCTTTTGATAATAAATTCAAGAGAATACTGAATGATTATCCTCGAAATAGATATTTTTTCATAACATAGTTTATTATATTAATTTTTTTACTTCCACATTTATGTAGACTCGTTTATTAAAAGTAGAGCATGTCTAATGATATAATTAATCTTTAACTAATGGTTTTACTCATTTCAAAAGTATGAGAGGATGCATATTATTCATTTCTTGAAGATTATATCAGGTTGGATTATTTCCCATGTCCTAATCATCGTTGAATTTTTTGGGTCTTTTTATTTCATTCTCATGTTGTGTCATTCACTTTTATGTGAATAGAACTTCATCTCCTTGGGAAAGTGATTGGGTTATGGCCACACCATTCTGATAAATTTTTTAGTGTTTCACCATTGATGTTGAAACTCAATATTTGGGATTTCCATATTTTAGTGTCTCCCCAGGTTTATTGTGTGTGAAGCCATAGTGGGTGAATCTTGATCCTCCAATCAACAAATTTTTTCTACATTGAATCCCTATACATCAATATCTTGATGCATATTATCTATTTTCATAATGATGTATAAAACCATAGTGATGTCATTAGAAACAGTTATTTTCCATTACTTTCAACTCAACAGAATGATTTTACCCATCTTGCATTAGTGCAGGGTCTTGAACCCTTATCTATATTGGGCCATTTTCCCTTGTGACTTCAGTGAGGTATGGTTTTATTCATTGTATTTCCTCAAATATTATCATATGTGTAGTGAACATGAGTTATTTTTTTCATTATTTCTGAATGGGACACAAATAGAAATGTAACACTCCGACCCATGTTACCCAGAGTCGGTGCATTATTACATAACATTGGCATGATCACAAAAGATCATGTCTCGAAAGATCGATTAGTTTAGTAGTCTTGGAATCACTAGATATATTCATAAGTCATACATTACATCATAATGTAAAAAAACTAAAATAACATCTTTCTTCGTATCTCCTCATACTATCCCTGTAGGTCATTCATAAATTACCTCTTAGAATCCTTGGAAAAATAAGACATAGAAAGGGGTGAGCTCAGATGCTCAGTAAGGATAACATACATTGGAAACATTCATAAATAAGAATAAACATTAAAGTCAATGTATAACTAAAACAAAATCTTTTTAAACATGAACTTCATCAAAATATGGCAAAGATATAATGAAATAATGGCATTTAATTATTCACATGGATATTCTACTAATCGAATAGTCACATTCAATATCAATAACCAATTTCATAACAAGGGAATGCATAATACCGAACTTTAATTTCTTTGTCAAGGCCTCATGCCAAGACCAAAGGGATAAATGTAACTGGAACCCAACCCGGAGAGCCTTTTAATCGGACTCCAACCTAGAGTACCTCTAATAACCGGACACCAACCCAGAGTGCCTCTAATAACCAGACACCAACATGGAGTGCTGCTAATAACCGGACACCAACCCTGAGTGCCTCTAATAACTGGACAGAAACCTGGGGTGCCTCTAATAACTAGAAACCAACCCGGAGGGTATGCTGTAACCGGACCCCAACCCGAAACATACTAGTCCAACACATTTATCTTAAGAAAAGGAAGAAATATAACATAAAAATCCATATTAAAACTAGAATACGAAATTCCAAAACATTAATCACAATCTATTAATGGAATAAAAATTAATCATCCATAGTCAAACATATCACAAAACCTTAAATACAATATAGAAGATTTGTATCATAATAAATCAACTTCAAACAAGTGTAAACTTTATCAAAGGATATTGAAATAGATGAAATCAAAACTATTTGAGAGAAATATCTCTTTTTTGAAATAATTTAAAAGTCACAAAATTTAGAAAAGAAGTCATTTAAATACATTTTTTAATCAATGTGTCCCATACCATTTTGAAACTTTTGAAAGGAATTAACAATTTAAAAAATTCATGCCCGTATAAATAAATCCTTAAAAACCATTTTGAAGGCATGAACATTAATGTGAAAGATTCAGAAGAATAAATATTTAAAACATTTGAAATGATGTTTTAGTAAAAATTACCTTAAAATAATACCTTTGAAAACACTTTCATTAAACATGGACATGGATAATAAATGTGTTCCAGTATATACTTACGTAAAAACCACCTCGGATAATAAAGAGATTCTGAAATTAACTGTTACCAATTTGGAAACATACAAAACATACACCCCATGAAAGATGTATCTTACAATGAATATGTAAATACACATAATTTAACGTTTATTACACAATGTATACAATTATGAGTAGTACATACACCACACAAAAGGTAATAGTGGAAATATGGCATAAATCTCAGAGGAATAAGGAGTGAGATGAAAACCCCTTACCTTGTAATTTTCCTTGGTTGAGGGTAGGTTAACCTTCTGTATAATGGTGAAATAATTTTTATTATTTTATAAAAGAATCATACACATTAATATTATATCATATATGATCTTTTAACACTTCATTGTTAATAATATATTTTTATTATCATCATTTTGGGTGTTAACTTACTCATTTTCTTTTATATGTTTTGTTATATAAGACATGTTTGTTATGAATAGGTTTGTATATTATTAAAATAAAAAATGATATCAATTCCTTAAATATTATTTTTAATCACCAAATGATAATTCGACTTGAATGCATACGATTGGGAATGAATCTCATCGCGTTCTTGGAGACGGTAGTCCGTACATACGCATGAGCGATAATATCATTCTTTTGATATTAAAATAATATATAATTGGATGGTATATCATATATACAGAATCATTATCATGTTATATTTATTATTTTCATGAGTTACTCATAATTATTATACCCATCCAAATAATAATATTTTGAATAACAATTACCCCACGACGTGGAGACGGTAAGTCGTACGTACACACGTATGGTGACATGTAATTCAAAGGATGGATAGAATACTGAATATGGTTGTACAATATTTATAATAACATCATAGTATATAGAAGATTCTGGATTTATAATTTTAGAATGGAAATAAAAAATAAAAAATATGTTGAAGAAGAAATGAATTTGAAAAAGGGTGGTGAAAACATTACCTCTTCTTCAGGTTCTTCTTTTTGATTTGACCAAAAGGGCTCCTTAGGATGGATTTATGATCAAACTATGGCCTCTAGGTTAAAGTGAAGAAAGTTGATTGAGTATTTGATCAGGTTTTGGACGCACCAAAATGCTTTTAAGGTGTGAATAATTGGTTAGAAGTGGTGTCTTTTTCTAAGGGGGAGGAGGGGCTCTTTAGAAAAAATGTAAAATATTAATTTATAATAAATTCATATTCAGTTTCAAATGGATCCAAAGTTGATTATTAAAAGTATAATGTGAGGATGGGTGGAAATCCTTTCAACCAATACATTTTAGACAGGCTTGGGTCATTAAATTAACATTATCATTTAGTTTTAACTCTTGGTTAATTAGTTTAACACTTACCATGTCACTTTGTAGTTTTATAATATATAGTTAATAAACATATTATATACATCCAATCGATCCCAAAGTGGTCCATTAATGATACACCTATAATTATATAAGTCCTTTGGTAGAACCATATATTTTTATAAATATAATATCAATTAAAAATATAATATTTCGTTGAAAAACTCTTTTATGCCAATTTTGACAATATTAAATAATTTATTTTTGTTAAATTTTTAACAACATTATTAATTCCAATAAAATTAATTTTAGCAATACTAAAATTTCATATTAACCAATTAAATTCGTGGATGTCGCAGAAACATTCAAATTATATTTATTTTAACATTTATAATCCCAATTATTTGATTATTTCATTAATAAGGAAAATATTGCATCATTATTGTGTCATGAATATTTTTTATTTTTCAATGTCTAAAAATTATAAATAAAATACAATTATTTAAAAAATCGTTTTATCTTTCTAATGAATATTTATAGTAGAAAATATAATATATATAACCCTATGTAAAAATCGGGTTTTTAAAAGATATATGCTTATATTATTTTGTATTTACATTAACTTAATTAATATAATGTGTCATTATCACTTACAAGTGGATCCATGGGGTCCCAAAATCAACCCAAAGATGCCCATGGTCGGACAAGTATCAACCAATTGGGTTAATACACATTTTAGGGTAATTTATTATTATTATAATATTAATTTTTACCCTTATTTACCATATTTACCCTTTAACGATGGTAAATAAAATATTTACCGAAGTAATTATTCAAAATGTTTAAAACTAAAATTTACCTATTTACACAATTTAGAAATATTGATTCCAAATATGGAGTCTATTTTTCCAAATTCAAAACATAGAAGTGGTAGAAATTAATTTAAAATTAATTCTCGCTGTCAAAACAAAAAGAGTGTTTTTAAGAAATAATAACTATCAAAAGATTGACACTTGTTTTTATCCTGTTTAACTGCAAAATTATGTCCAATGACCAAAATTGTATTAAATGGTAAAACTATATTCAAAATATACTTTAAAACCACCCAAATTAATAATTTATCACTATTAATTATTTTGATTAGAAAAGTTGTTTTTAATTAAAATTTAGTAATTTTAACTATTAATCCAAATATAAAAGTGATCTAAAAAGTACCAAAATTTTACCCTAGGCTAATTTCGATATTCCGAATCTTAATATGAAGTCCATTTTTAGAGATTAAATTTATAAAATTTGAAAAAGTGGGTATTACTATTCATAATGACTACTTTGATTGGTCGTGGTGTGTTAGAGTCTCGATGTTGCGTACAATGCAAGATATTGATTTATTCAAAAGGAAACGTTACATGGTAGTATGGGGTGTTACATTATCCACTCCTTCAAATAATTGCGAGCTCGCAATTAGAAATTTTTCTTGAAAATAAAATGGTTGAAAATAGAAAATACCATTGTGGAAAACTCATATCAGAAATAGGGTTAATAAAATTTAGTTTTAATATGAGGGAAAGGGAAATGAGAATGTCACCACCAAATTAGGGTTTCTAATAGGAGAACATTGGTGTAAATTATGGACACATAATTAGGGAAAAAACATAAATATTTATAGTGTGTGATTGAGGTCATCAATCACAAACAAGTGTAGAATTTAGGGCCTCAAATCCATCAATCTACAATGATTTAAAATATCATCAGTTCAAAAAAACATAAGGTATTATTATAGAATTTTTTTGGTTTTAATATACATTTCCTAAATAATTAATTTCATCATAGAATAAGATAAATATATATACATCTGGGCAAGTAGAGTTTTCATCATTCAATTAATTTCTACCACAAACTCAACTTTCACTCCAAAAGATAATAGAACTCAAAAATGTTATATTTATCCTGATAGTATATGGTTCTAATAATTAAAACATACCATTATAATGAAAAAATATTTTGTAAATACCAGGGAATTTCTGTAGGCTAGTGGTAGGTAATAAAGTCATGTCGCAATATAGTTGTCGATTCAATTCCTGCAGCTTTGTCCGACGCGACAGGTTATCACCTGACCTGCAGGTTTTCCTTTTCCTAAAACAATAGTATCATAATATTCCAAAAATATTCATAAGAAATGTTTTAACCTTGAAAAATCCTATAAAAAGTTCAAATAAATCCATTGAAAAACATTATAGTTATCAAAATTACATCTATCCAGACTCTCTGTAAAAGGTATCTAAATTCAAAAAACAATCGCAACATCAAATTCTCCAAACTGTGTACAGATTCTCTTATTGTCACATACTGAAAATATGGTTACATTAGTAATATTAAAACCTTAATGAAAACAACAAGTATTGTAGTACAATCCTTATATATATCATGTTATTCTCATAACCGGAATATAATCCTTGAGTCCAAAAATACAAATACCTTAATCATTCCTCTTCAACCGTAGTAACAACATAAGTTTTACCATGATCCCTTGGCCTTTTCTGAGGTAAGTTTCCCTGATACTTAGGAAATTCGTTTGCATAATTCCCAATTTCTCTACAATTTTAGCATTCAACATTAATAGCTTCTTTCTTTCCCTTGCAATTACGAGTCTGGTGACCTTTTTCTCCACATTGGTAAAAAACTCCCATTCTTTTTAGGCATGTACCAAGGTGTTTCTTCTCACAATTTTCACATAATGGAAAATACATCTTTCCCTTTTTCCATTTATTTTTCTCTTGCTCCATCATTCTCTTCTTCTCTTTCTTTATATTATTGTCGTAATATTTAGAGAATTCCTTTTCTGTCTTGATAGCACATGAGACAACTTCTTCGTATGACGAGAAAGATTGTGAGATCAATGCTCGATGAAGAAATGGTTTTAACCCATCAAAGAAAGAATCAATATTATTTATTGGGTTACGTATATAATCTCCAGCACAACTTGCTAACCTTGTAAAGATATCCTCATACTTTGCGACATTCTTATCGTCCTTTTGTCTCAGACTCAGAAATTGAATTTCCATATATGGTCGATGGTTATGAGGAAAGTATTTTTCTAAGAAAAAATCTTTGAACTACCTCCATTCCTTATTTGATACTTCTTCATCTGCCTTTTTGTTTTGAATTATTGACCACCATTGGTCGGTGTCTCCAGTGAGGCGGTAAACTGCCATGATAACGTTTTCCTTTTCACTACTCCCCAAGGCATGGAATATTTTCTATAAGGAATTTATCCATTGCTCAGCTACTAAGGGATTTTAACTCCCATTGAATTCTGGTGGTTGTTGCCTCATGAAGAGATCTAACATTGATACTACACGATGCAGATCAGGGTGCTCCATGCAGGTAAGGTTATTATTCAGAACCTGAGTGAGTTGTCCCAGTATGGTGATTAGCTGATCAGCACCAGTTGCATCACCAACTCCACTATAATTATCTTGAGGAGGAGGGAAATACCTACATGGAGTGTGCGCAATGATATGGTTTCCATTCCTTCTAATAGGTGCCATTTCTAAGCAATGACATAAAATAGATCAGTTTATGAATCAAAATACATAATTCCATACTTTTAAAACACCTAACATAAATAGAAATATTTATGGATATAATCCATAATCATAAAAAAAACTTATTTGAGGATGTATATACTCATAACCCCTTCATAATGATTTGTAATGAAAATGAGAATTATCCTAAGCATATCCCCTGGGAGTGTCATAACAAAGAGTTCAGTAAGGCCCGTTTTCGTGCACCAGTTCCCATTCGAGTCAATCTCAAAGCGGTGTTTTCGGGTTTTACCCCATGTACATTTGTGCCAGATCCGCCTCTACCTGCTCGTATCTAGACAGGGATGTATTGCTCAGAAAACTCACAAAATATCTATAATACCAAAATTCTAGGAAGTTATTCTATACTAATCCTCAACATTCATCTTAGGTCTATGTGCTCTACTCAGAGTTTATCTAAATCTAGATTCCATGGTTTGTACTAAACTTCCTCTGATACCAACTATAACGCCCCGACCCCGGTTACCCATAATTGGTGTATTATTACATAACATTGGCATGATCACAAAAGATCAAGTCTCGAAAGACCGATTAGTTTAGTAGTCTTGGAAACACAAGATATATTCATAAGTCTTACATTACATCATAAAGTAAAAAAACTAAAAAAACATCTTGTCTTTATATCTCCTCATACTATCCTTGTAGTATATTCATAAATTACTTCTTGGAATCTTGGGAAAAATTAGACATAGAAAGTGGTGATCTCAGATTCTCAGTAAGGATAACAATACAGTAGAAACATTCATAAATAAGAATAAACATTTAAGGCAATGTATAACTAAAACAGAAGCCTTTTAAACTTGAACATCATCATAGTATGGATAAGAAAAAATGAAATAATGCCATTTAATTATTCACATGGATATTATACTGATCGAATAATCACATGAAATATCAATAACGAATTTCATAACAAGGGAATGCATAATGTCGAACATTAATTTATTTGTCAAGGCCCCGTGCAAAGACCTAAGGGGTAACTGTAACCAGATCCCAAACCAGAGAGCCTCTATAACCAGACTCCAACCTAGAGTGCCTCTAATAACCGGACACCAACCTGGAGTGCCTCTAATAACTGGACACTAATGCAGAGTGCCTCTTATAACTGGACACCAACCCGGAGAGCCTCTAATAACCGGACACCAACCCAGAGTGCCTCTAATAACCAGACACCAACCCAGAGGGTCTGCTGTAACCGGACCCCAACCCGGAGCATACTAGTCCAACACATTCATCTGAAGAAGAGGATGAAATATAACATAAACATCCATATTAAAAGTAGCATTTGAAATGCCAAAACATTAATCAAAAGACATTAATGTCATAAAAATGTATCATCCATAGTCAAACATTTCACAAAACCATAAATACAATATGTAATATTTTTATCATAATAAATAAACTTCAAACAAATGTGAAATTTATCAATGGATGTTGACAGAGATGAAATCAAAACTATTTAAGAGAAATATCTCTTTTTTAAAATCATTTAAAAGTCATAAAATTTGGAAAGGAATTCATTTAAAGAAATTTTTTAATCAAAGTGTCATGTACCACTTTGAAACTTTTGAAAGGAATTAACATTTTAAAGAAATTCATGGCAATATAAATAAATTCTTAAAACCCATTTTGAGGTCATAGACATTAATGAGAAATATTTAGAAGAATAAAAATTTAAAATATTTGAAATGATGTTTTAGTAAAAATTCCCTTAAAATAATCCCTTTTAAAACTCTTTCATAAAACATGTACATGAACAATAAATGTGTCCTAGTATATACTTACGTAAAAACAACCTCGGATAATAAAGAGATTGTGAAATTAACCCTTACCAATTTGGTATCATACAAAACATACACCCCATGAAAGAGGTATCATACAATGAATATGTAAATACACATAAATTAAAGTGTATTACACAATGAATAAAAATATGATCAGTACATACACCACACAAAAGGTAATTGTGGCAATATGGCATGAATCTCACAAGGAATAAGGAGTGAGATGAAAACCCCTTACATTGTACTTTATCTTGGTTGAGGGTAGGTTAACCTACTATATAATGGTGAAATAATTTTTATTAATTTATACAAGAATCATGTATATTAATATGATATCATATATGATCTTTTAACAATGATTTTCTAATAATATCTTTGTATAATTGTCGTTTCGGGTGTTAACTTACTCGTTTTCTTTTATATGTTTTGTTATATAAGCCATGTTTATTATGGATTGGTTTGTATATTATTCATATCCCAAATTATATCAATTCCTTAAACATTATTTTTAAATATCAAATGAGAATTAGATTTGAATGGATACGATGGGGAATGAATCTCATCGCGTTCATGGAGACGGTAGTTCGTACGTACGCACGAGCGACAATATCATTCTTTTGATATTAAAATAATATATAATTAGAAGTTATATCATATATACAGAATAATTATCATGTTATATTTATTATTTACATGAGTTACACATCATTATTATTCCCATCCAAAAAAATAATATTTTGAATAACAATTACACCACGACGTGGAGATGGTAAGTTGTACGTACGCACGTATGGTGACATGTCATTCAAAGGATGGAAAGAATAATGAATATGGCTGTACCATATTTATAATAACATCACATTATATAATATATTCTGGAGTAATTATTTGAGAAAGGAAATAGCAAAGAAAGAAGAAGTTGAAAGAGAAATGAACTTGAAAAAGGGTGGTGAAAACATTACCTCTTCTTCGGTTCTTCCTTTTAATTTGATCAAAATGGCTCCTTAGGGTGGATTTATGATCAAAATAAGGACTCTAGGATGAATAGAGGTATGTTTACAGAGTATTTGGTAATGGTTTGGCCGAACCAAAAGGCTTTGAAGGTGTGAGGAATTGGTTAGAAGTGGTGTCCTTTTATAAGGGGGAGGAGGGGCTCTTCAGAAAAAACGTAAAGTATTAATTTATAATAAATTAATATTTGGTTTCAAATGGCTCAAAATTTTATTAAAAAAAGTATAATGTGGGTATGGGTCGAAATCCCTTCAACCAATAGATTTTAGATAGGATTTGGTCATTATATTAACCTTATCTTTTAGTTTTAACTCTTGGTTAATTAGTTTAACACTTACCATGTCACATTGTATTTTTATAATATGTAGTTAATAAAAATACTATATACATCCAAGATACCCCCAAGTGGTCCATTAATTATACACCTATCATTATATAAGTTCTTTGGCCGAACCTGTGATTTTTAGGAATATAATATCAATTAATAATATAATATTTGTTATAAAAACTATTTTATGTCAATTATGACAATATTTAATAATCGATTTTTTTAAAGTCATAAAAACATTATTAATTATAATAAAATTCATTTAAAAAATCATAACATATCATATTGACCAATAAAATTCGTTTATGTCATCAAAACGTTCAAATTATATTTATTTTAACATTTATAAAACCAATTATTTGATTCTTTCATTAATAAGGAAAATATTGAATCATTATTGTGTCATATATTTTTTTAAATTTTTCAATGTCTAAAAATTATAAATAAAATAACATTATGTAGAAAATAGTTTTAGCTTTATAATGAATATTTATAGCAGAAAATATAATATATATAACCCTCTATAAAAATTGTTTTACTAAAAGATATATGCTAATGTTATTTTGTATTTACTTTAGCTTAATTAATATAAAGTGTCATTATCACATACAAGTGGATCCATGGGGTCCCAAAGTCGACACAAAGATTCCCATGGTCGGAAATGTATCAACCAATAGGGTTAAGACACGTTTTAGGGTAATTTATTATTATTATAATATTATTTTTTACCCTTATTTAACAGATTTACCCTTTAACCATGGTAAATAAAATATTTACCGAAGTAATTATTCAAAATGTCTAAAAATAAAAGTTACCTATTTACAAATTTGGAAATCCTGATTCCAAATATGGAGTCCATTTTTTGAAATTCAAAACATAGAAGTGTTAGAAATTAATTTAAAATTAATTCTCGCTGTCAAAACAAAAAGAGTGTTTTTAAGAATTAATAACTATCAAAAGATTTACTATTGTTTATGTCTGGTTTAACTGTAAAATTATTTCCAATGAACATCATTGTATTAAACGGTAAAACTATATTATAAATATAATTTAAAACATC
Source organism: Viscum album (assembly GCA_963277665.1). NCBI lineage: Eukaryota > Viridiplantae > Streptophyta > Magnoliopsida > Santalales > Viscaceae > Viscum > Viscum album. Next base: position 578,264,213 of record OY728129.1, on the reverse strand, counting down.
TCAAATTCATAATTAATAACTATTAATTATTTTGATTAAAAAATTTGTTTTTAATTGAAATTTAGTAATTTTCACTATTCCTCAAAATATAAAAGTTATCCAAAAAGTACCAAAATTTCACCCGAGGCTAATTTTGATATTCTGAATCTTAAAATTAAGTCCATTTTGAGAGTTAATATTTATAAAATTTCAAAAAGTGGGTATTACTATTCATAACAGCTACTTTGACTGGTCGCGGTGTGTTAGTCTCGAAGTTTCGTACAATGCAAGCTATTAATTTATTCAAAAGGAAATGTGTCATGGAAGCTTGGGGTGTTAGAAGAAAATTATTATGTTGTTTAAGGAGGAACATATGGTATACTGACCATTTCTATTTAGCTCCCAGCCCAGAGTCATTTGAATTTTTATGTGGTGGTGGTGATGAGGAAAATTCCCCCAATCATGCATTCTTAGGGTTATCTTGGTCCAAAACTAGAATTTATTGATCCTATTATTGAGGATCACATGCCTAGGGTCTAGGGATTGATGGTTCATGGAATGGGAATTGATATATCAATAACCCAATCCCAAATGGGTATGGGTGATCAAGAAATACCTTTGATTTCTCAGGGACCATCATAGTGGATGATAAAAATGAGATGGAAATTAAGATAAAAATTCCCTAGGCCCAGTGGTATGGGGTTTGTTTTTATCTTCTACCAACATGTCATGATTCCTCTTGGTAATTGAGTATCTGAAATGTGGAATAGGAGGAAGATATTCCCCCATCCCAGATGGATAGAATCGCAATTGACCATATTCTACAGTATCTACTACTGCATCATATTTGATGTGATGAATATGTTCACACATATGAGAAATGTGCAATTTTAGCACATGATGATAGTCAGTTTCAATATGATGTTGTTTTGTTGATTGAATCCATGGATTCAATGATTTATATGCACTCCCACAACTTCAAGGAGGCTAGTTTGATGACTTTTTATCTATTATATTCTTCTTTTCAATATTTCTTGTCACCATTAAAGATAGAGTATTTCATTGTAGTGACTTACTTCCTTCATTGTTACCCATTAACCTGATTTTTTGGAAGGCTGTGACATTAACTAAAGTCATATTTTAGGTGTTCTTCTATTCCATGGGTGTGATGATGTGTAACACTCTATACATTCCACAAAATATAACATGGATAAAATATGTGTGTTTGGATATCAATTACTGAAGAGTTGTTATATAATTGTTATAATAATTTTTAATATATGAAATGTTCATAACTGGTTTATGATCCTAGGACATGGATATAATAACTAGGTCTACATTGAAATAGAGTATCTTATTTTTCCAAAGTTGACCCTCATATATAATATAAGGGAGGTTTCTATCCTTTAATAACTCATGAGTCACCCATATATTTTGCAGTAGGTAAAGAACTCCATCCTTCTCTAGCTAATCATTTATCTCATAGTTTGAATTGGAAAGGGGACAGAACATGGTGGGAGGTTATTTCTAGATAACTATCTCTATAATTAAATGTAAGATTCTTGTACTTAAGACTTTCACACCTTCATCTAATTAGACTCTATAAGGGGCTTCTTTGTGTATCATGTCCAATAGAGGGGAGTGTTTCTATATGTTAATGGGGGAACTGTATACTATTGACCCTGTTGTAATGAACAAAAATTTATAAAATGGAATCTATGATTTTAAATCTTATATATATGGAGGTGTTTGATAAAGGATAATATTTCCTTTTTCATGCAACATATCACTATTGGGAGTTTAACTATTGCAGATGCCATTAGTAGAGTCCCTAGGATCCATATAAACACTAGTAGAAGGATGAATGTAATAGTAATAATCATATTTTGGTTTAGTTGATGAGTTGATAGACCATTGGGGTGTTGATAATGTGTCTCAAAAAAACTCAAATACACTGGAATTTTGAATATTTAGGATATATGCCTCATTTGGTGTCAGGGATGAAATATACCAAGAAGCCCTTTGTATTTGTACAAGGATATTAGAATGTTGTATGATGGTTACCAAACGTTGTTTATAACTATCCTACAATGTGGGGGTGTGATGCTGCTATTGAAAAGATTCTAGAATATTCCAATGATATTCTTCAGTGTTTATAGAAGTATGAGCTTTCCTTGATTCATGATCCATTCTCGTATGGTGATCATTGAAAAAAACAGTATGAGCTTGATCCTAAACCATTGGAATATTTCAATGGGTTTTTGTGATATGTATATGAGTATGTCCGATTTCATGTGCCAATTTCACTTAGTGAGCCACAATTATAACTATAAGATGATGTTGACCCTAATCTACATTCCCATTAGAATACATAGACAGACCTCTGAAATGGGAGAATGAATATTAGCTTCCTCATGAATAGACTCTGAAATATGTTCATATAGTCGTTCATTGAATGTTTTGGGATATGATCCTTGATTCCATGATATAAAATAATTTTATTGGTATATTCACTAACAAGAATATGAGAATTTCCTAATGAATGTACCATTATAAATATGTGAGCCCAATCTAGAATAGATATATAAGACCGATCCATGCCCTTTGGAGTATGACATTGGTCTTCTTCGATATGAATATGATCCTACCCTAAGGCATGCTCCACTCTCATATAGTGAGCCCTAACCAGAATGAGATTAAAGGAATTATCTTGGGTCCTTGAAATATGCAATTAGTATTTTTCAACCAATAATTGAGCTTGTCCTAATGCATGTGATTCTCTCTCATCGTGAGCCCTGGCTTTAATGGGAATTTTATCGTGGTATGATGACTATTCTTCTACCAGAATATGATGTTAATCTACATGGATGAGGTAAATAATATGTACATTCTCTAGAGTAGCCACTTATAAATAATAAAAATATTGTTGAGTTATTATTGTTGTCATGATATTACATGGCACATGTCCCAATTTTTTTACAGTTCTAGAATATGCTGGCAGAGTTCCTGAATTGTTAATAATATGTAATGGAATTTTATAACGATCATCAAAAAATGTAATCCTATACATTTTATATCACTATTATATACTGGATGATGTCTTCAATTGAAGTAGTAATATGACCTCACTACTATCCTTTTTATGTCATCGAAATATACTGAAGTAATTCATGTATGAGGGTATGGATATGTACAACCCTTATTCATGATGTATGATATGTCCACAGAATTTCTCTAAGTGAGTAGGGATATGATACATCTGACTACTTAATTCCAAAAGATGATGGTAGATATTGATGGGTGGATTGGGGTTATGAGTACAGTTTTGATTTTCCAGAGCATTATGTGACAGATGTTTCTTGCTTGTTTCCCATGCATAGGTCTCATAGGTGGCAATGTATCAAGTGGTACCCACAGTAGGTGACTAAATGGCACCAATAGGATGGAACATTCAGTGGTAGTTGACAACGTACCTCCTTTGTGGCCCTTGAATCGGACTGGATTCATATTTGTCTCCTTCATAAACATACATTAGAAAACTATTTTGGTGATAATCACGCTCAAGTGATAAACATATAAATTAGTTAGATATGTAAATTAGGTCCATTGGATTTATTATATCATTTTTCTAATGATGCAGACTCATACGTTACAATTCATCAATACACTTGTAGGTCATCTCAAGAATGGTATTGTACCAGGTCAATGATATTCTGGGACAATTTCAATATCCACCCTACAATGATGTTGTCATATAGGTGTGGTCATTATGAGGCCAACAAGTGTTGTAGTTGTATCTTAGTTTCTAGAACAGTTAATGAATGAATAAATATCAGATATGTGTGTTTTTTTTGCGACATAGAATCATACAATCATAGAGACAACAAGGAAAATTGTCACATATTAGAACACCATTACATGACTAATATATGCTCAATAAGATATTAATGGGTGAAATGGTTTCCTTTTGTCCCTGATCTGGTTATTATTCTCACATGTACTTGTCAAAGAGACGATGTAGACATTTCACGAGAACCCTGACTACAGAGGATGAGATGTAGTATCCTTGTTATGTTCTTCTTCATCAGAAGGTGAAATATTTAAGATAAAACATCCAAACTCATAGATAACTAATCATCATACTGTTAGAGATATTCACTTCTTTTTCACCATTTGTGTTTCCCTTTAAAAAAAATTAAATTTTCGAATGGATAATAACCACATCAATTTTTATTTGAGTTTTTCACCTCGGTTTTACCATTTCTTCTATTGATTTTAGGGGATAATGAACCCCCCGTGAGATGGGAACTAAATCTTTCTATGAGGACTACGATTTGGAATCTTTTTGGCATGAAAAGTATGTGACATATTTTAAAGAATAATTATCTAGTTCTAAAAATTTGTTTCATCATAATTATGTTTATGGAATGACCCAATAGGTTTATTGTATAAGGGTTTCAATTACATTATAAAATCATTCATTTAATGATTACAATTCCATTACCTCTAATAGAATGTATCAATAGATCACAAATCCAAAACTGGGTATAGACATTCTTTCCCCAGGTAGGAGGTCCTTTGGGGTTACAAACATAATAAATCATAGGAGTCTATACTCATCGAGGTGATGGGAGTTCGGTCTCAGCACACCCTTTTAAGGGAAAATTTTCCTTTCACTGGGACAAATTTATGGATTAAATATATGTTATAGAATCTATTTCTAATCCTGATATAGGAGCAGTTACCCTCAAAAATGATCATATACTAGCACTAGTTATATTAAAATGTGGATGTTGAAATTAAAATCATCTATATTTATCTAATTTTCTTTATTAATTTACCATCAATGGGTAGATTGATATATATTGATTGTGTATAACTAACAAATGAGAGGTATGTTGTGATCTAAGAAGTTTATTAATATTTCTAAGATTTGATTGAACAATTATGAGGTATATTATGTATCCTTTTGTATAACAGGTATTATAAACCAAGTATTTTGTTAAATTCATGTTGTTTAATTTCATACAGAATATAAATATAAGTGGTAGGCTGGGAACCATGTATTCATTATCTATCCTCTAATAGGAGTCTGACATATATTGGTTATGGTTGGAATAAAAGATATCATAGTTCCATAATTCCCTTTAGAATTTACCCAAGGCACATACAATTGTATCCTAGGTTGTTATGTAATGACATCAATTAGGGAATACACACAATGGTTTACTTGGATGGTGGATATTCGTGGTAAAAGTTAGGTGATAATTTGAAATCCCTATGAATATTTCAGCTATGTTCGGTGTGAGAAACACGGGATAACATGTAATTAGTATCATTAAATATGTATGTATTGATTATAAATTGGGTGACTTGTTGGATTATTAATATAATGATTAGTCCTTAATAAGGAATACTATATATAGTTATTATGGAAGTAATCATAAAGAGTGTTGTTCAGTTGACTTCTCAATCCACTGGTGGATGTGGAAGGATGACAGGCCTATAGGTGAGATTGCGTCCCGATGGGTGGATTTTAGTAGACATGTCAGTTCATATAATGAGGTGGATGCCCACTGTAAGTCATTAAGTTTACAATATGTCATTATATCCTGGTAAAATTAGTCCTTATATTTGGAATAGTTTTGTGGATTGGGGTTACACCCCAAGGCTTCCAATATAAATGAGACAATTCATATTATTCCGCAAGTCGGGGAAAGCACACTGAGGTTTCCCATTCATGATAGATTGTTTTTAACAAAATTAAATTATAATTTAAAATCTCTAAGCCCACATGAAATTTTAATAGTGATAAAAATACGAGGATATAATGTAATTTTTTTAAAAAAAATTTGATATGAGAATTATGAAATTTGAAAAATTGTTGGAAGATTAATTTGGAGCTTAGGTATTAGTAAGGAACCCTAAATTTCAATTTTTGTAGTAGGAATAAAAGTTCTCATTGTTTTTTATGATAGTGCTTACATAGTGAGGATACCCATTTATGATCACTGGACAAGGCCATCAGTCCCTCTGATATCATCTTTACATTTTTGGTTTTCTTCCTAATACGTTTTTGTCTAACATGTCGAATGATGTATAGAAATTACGCAATTTCATAGTGGACATGTAGAAAGACAATCTTATAATCCATGTTAACTTTTATGGAGGATTTTACAATACCTGTTCAAGGATGTATTTAGAAAATAAGAAGATCTGAGATGAAATGTCAAGGGATTGACGCATGACCATGCAAACTTGTCAAGATAAAATCTTAGGATCCATGTTAAATTATCCAAGGGAAATGGAATGGCCTGGAAAACAATACATGGGTGTCATCATGAGATATAGATGACGTGATTTTACTTTTTTATAAGACCTGGTTGGAAAAAACCGAATGACATCATATTATCCTGGTTTTCATGTCAGGAGGTGATCACATAATTCAGGTTGACTGGTCCACCATACATCACATGACCTGGCGAAAAAGCATAGAGGCACCAAAGGATCTAGATGATAGTCTCTAAGAGATATGTGATACCTATATGTTATGTGATTATGTATACATATACCTTATGAAACATGTATAGAGGACATCACATGATATGGATGGAAATCGAGGAGGGCGTTTACAGACTTGGGTGACATGCATGGAAGGAATCAGATGTATTTTTTAATGTCTGCAGTAGACATCACATAATAATAATCGTATAATATAGGGATATCACATGACAAGATCATCATGACCCAGTGTTGTCGCATTACCTGGATGACTCATGAAAAATAGACGAGGAATAGGAAATCTATCTTCACATAAGTCTCATATCATTTAAATTTATTTTTGTTTTTATTATATATGTACAAAGTTTTATCTAGGGTTAGATCTCGCATGATCAAACATATATATGAGATGTAATTTGAATAACCTGCTAGGGGTCCTTCACATGATCTTGTGATACCACATGAAGGGACCATTCGTGCTTTGTGGTCACTCAGGATGTTCCCAAAATTTTACATACTAGAAAACAATTGCATTAACAATATTGAATGATCTGATAAATATCTCAATAGATATTGTACATGAGGGATCAATGATTAATTCATTTTTGTGTAGTTGAGGTGGAGGTATGGACCATTCATACCATGTTATACACTACCTTGTGTGGTAAATATCTCAAATATTTTTGTTGGACTTAGTAGATGTATTTTACGCCCCACATTTTGAATACACCCACCATAACTGTAGAATTACATTCTACAATTGCATGATCATCCCATTAATGCCCTATTTATTGAATGTTTTCTATTAAAAGTGTAATTTTTTAATAATTCATATAGGAAAATATAAATACATATGATGTGGAAGATATTTCTAAGGGCTTTCATGAGTTCATGATTCCTACTAAAAGGCTTTCAGTTCTTTTGGGTGACCTATCAGTGGTCTTTCTCAAGAAAAATGTCGTTTCCTAGGAGATTCTCATGAGATCAAGAAGCCTCATAAAGGTGGTTCTTGTTTGATCATTGATAAATCTATATGGAATATGACAATGCTCATATAAGATAAGTATATTCATGACTCATAAGAATCCCACATCATTTCCATTATTATTTTAGTTTTTATTTTAAAATGGTTAGGGATCCCTTGATTTTGTGTTAGTACTCTCTATAACAATCAATCTTCACATCAGTGATGTTTAATGTAACAAAAAAGGGTCATTTGTTGTTTTGTGATCATTATCATGTCCAAACCCATGTGTTTTCCTTTAGAACTAGAGGGGGAGAATAAGACCATTTGGACATGTTCTCAGCCTTCACATGATGAAGGTGACATGTGTTTAGGAATTTCTATGATATTGTAGACATGTCACCGAGACTTTTGTTGTGTCTCTAGAGCTACAAGGGTGCATCGTGTGAGTTTTAAAACCAATAGTGGTTACCGAATTTTGGATATTTTCACCTTATTTAACATGATGTTTTGGAATGTTTGTTTAGTGTCTACCACCTGACAATTCGTGTGACATTGGGGTTACCATCTGGCTGCTCCAACATGATCAGCTAGTGACCTTGCATGCCTATATAATAAAAATGAAGGTTTTTTGATTGGAATATTTGATATATTTCAGTATAATTGGCATTGCACATGACTATTTTCATGGCCTTAAGAAGGTCTCATTATCATGTGTCATTTGGAGGTTATCATGATTTGTGAGTTTGAGACACACTCTTCTTTCTTTGGTTAATGGGAAAAATAATACTGATATTCATGTATCTCTACCTTTGTGGATATTGTGATTCTTATTTGGTGGACGTCAACAATGTTTTATAAAAAATATTAGAAAATTTTAATGTTATATAATATTATAATATTATTATTTAAATATGACCATTTGGACCTAGCCATTGGTTTTTCATATATCAATAGGAATAAGCTAACTATATAATAAAAGGTTTAATTTTAAACATAAAAAATAATAATTTATAAATAATATATTATTAATTTTTTTAAATAATGATAGATTATATTGATGGTAAAATTGATTTTTTCCAGAACTATTTGGATGTGTACAATGAATTTTTATCTCAATAAAATAATTTAATATTTATTAGTAATTGATTCTATGGCAATAAATTGATTTAATATTCAATTTAAAAAATTAATATTTATTTAATTATGATTAATACTCATGTATTTTGAATTATGTTATGATATGATTAAAAATAAAATTACCTCAAAATGGATTTTTTTTTAAAAAATTGAATATATATATTAATAAATTTTTACTCATTTTTAAAATTTTATTCAACTATATGGATATAATTTCAAAACATGTAATTTGATTATAGGGGATGGATGATTTTTTATAAATTATTATTTTTTAAATAGTGAGAAATGCCACTTTTTTCAATGCTATCATTTATTTTCAAGAAATTAATTAATGAAATTTCCCAATTATGATTTCGAATTTGTTCTAAATTAAATAAAATTTAAATTTTATAAATCATTATCAAAATAATTTTATAGGGACTAAAATTATATTAGATATTTTTATACGATTACTTTTGTTCTCAAAACCACAATTCCCTAGTAATAAATATTATTAAATTTTTTACACTTATGTTAAATTAATTTCTTCCGTTTCTACAAATAAGAACATTAAAAAATGATTCCTTTGTTTCAATCATATGCTTATAATTTTTTTATGAAGTTAATGTTATTTGTTGGTCCTTGATAATTCTAACCATGACAAACATGTGTAACTATAGTAAAAGGGTAAAAGTGAAAAATTATTGATAAAAATAAAAGGAAAGATAAAAAATTATACATTAATTCTGTTTATATTTTTCAATCCAAATAATAATATAATTACTTATAATTTAAATTTTGAGGACATATATTATACATTAATTATGAACTTTATATTATATTCGGTAAATTTTAATTATAAAATGTCACTGTCATTCATTTAAAATCATTAATATGTCTTTTCAATGTAATAATATTATATCTGAGTGGTAATTAATAGTTATATTGAATATTACTAATTTTTTTAATGATAGAAATTAAAATCTAATATATAGTGATTATAGAATTACCTAAATAAATTATGGAAAAATGATATAATTATTTTGAATATAGAAGAAAAATATCTATAAATGATTTAAAAATTATAATATTATTTTCCTGAATTATTGAATAAAAGAAATTTAATTGTTAATTATAATTTTTAATTACTATTAAAAATTTTTATATGATTTTCCTATTTCATTATCGATGTATTTGATGTCAGATTAAATTAATAGTCATAAAAATAACTTTAATGATATTTTATTATAAAAATTATTTATTGAAATGATTTAAAAATAAAAATAAATTTTTAAAGAGTATACTTTTGATTGTAATAGGTCTAAAATAAAATAGATTCTCTATTTTAGAGCTATCATCCACTTATAAGTGAATTTATAATATTTACAAATGAAAACATAAGTCTCATTGTTTATATAAAAAATGTTTAATGATGGGGTAAAACCATATGAAAAGCTTAAAAATTAAACAAAAATATATATATATTTTAATGGAGTAATGGAGTTCAAAATTATCATGTACTACTTTAAATATTATGGCCATTTGTTCTAAATTTACATTATTACGATACATATTATATTTTTGCAATCTTAATTTTTAAAATTTACAAACTCCCCTCACATATAAAACGACACCAAATATCGATTGATCCACATTTTTTCCCTATATATCTTGGATTATATCTAAATAAGAAATAAAAAACATCCAAACCATGTCTTATCAGATCAAGGAACACCAGAAGACTATCCTAATAAATATTAAGGTGTATACCAAGAGAGGTTTTCCAAAGAAGTGTAATTACTCTCAACAATGTTTTTCCATTATATTTAGTCATCTATATCACTAAATTATATCCTAACATTTATAATATTATAACATCAATAAGTTAAATATAAATAAGTGTTATTGTTATGGTAGATCTTCACCAAATCATTTCTATTTCCACCACATTTGAAATGTAAGCATTGCCTGCTTACACTAGTGGACTACAACTTCCTCAATGTGATGTTATTAGTTTTTCATCCAATCCTTACAGGGATGGTTATTATGATGTATTTGACAAATATAATTTAAATTCAAGAATTTATTATTATTCTTGAAATAAAATATATATAACACTTTCGAACCCTTACATGCATTAAAATTAAACAATTTCACTCACGAATATATTTTAAATACAACCTCTATTATGTTATGTGATTCATTATTCATGTATTCCATTCATGGATGGTTATGAAATTTAATATAACGTATACAAATTATAATTCATTCATGGTTATTTTTTTATGTTATAGTATAATGACATATATGACCATTATATCCTACTAATGTTGTTTTGGGGATTTTGAGCTAAGTGTCCTGAAAATAGTTGATGTTGAATTCATTGATTTAGTGTCATATATGAAATTTTAATATTTTAAATTATAATTATTATGATATGGTTATAACCCAAATATATTTCTGATTTATATAAATAAATAATAAAATTTTATATAACAACTATTAAAGAACACCCATTGAAATTCTAGTGACATTGTAATGGATTTCTAATCGGAATTTCAATTCATTGACACTCATTCCACGTTTACCAAATGTTTTTATTTGGTGTATATATTTTCAAATGAAATAATTTTATCATTAATTTAAGAAAATAGAAGCAGTTGGAATTTTTTTCAAATAACATCACTTAATGTTCTATTTATACTAAATTCTCTATTGTCACAAGGGATTTTCCTTCAACACTTTGTATAAATAATTTTAAAAAACTTTCCTCAATACCCAAGTTATTTTAAATGTTATTGAGTGTAATTAAATGTTATTAAATTGGTTAATTTTTTTTTCTATTTTGTTAATTTGAAAACAATATTTAAAATGAAATTATTTTTATTCCTTCCATGTAGGTTTTTTTAAAAAAAAATTACAATGTATTGAAAATAGTGTTTTTTAATATAATAAAGTATTATTATTCATAAAGTCTTTTTCATTTATTATTACAATGATTTATATACAAGTATACATGGGTATATAGTGTAAATTCAATTTTTTAGTGTATTTGAGAATATTAATTTTCCATGTATTTTAAAATAAAATTCATATTACTCATTTTAATTTTGAGTAAATTTAAATAATTAATTTTATAGGTTCCAAATAATTTATAAATGTTTTTTTGGATGAAATTATTAAATATTATAAATTTAAAGTTTATTATGTAGTACATTGGAATTTTTATATTTCAATGGGTTGGACTGATATAGCTCATTACAATTGGTGACTCTAATATATCCCTTTAATGCATTGGATAAGGATGTAGTATTTAAAGGAAAAAGTGGGGATACTTGTGAAGGTTATGTAGTCACAAATGAGTTGAATCACAATTCTTTTAAAAAGGATGATAAAATTGAGGTAAAGATGGTGTCAATATGTTATTTATGAATTAATGATGATTAGATGAATGTTATGAAAAAATACTCAACATTAAATATGATTATTTTAGATCTTTTTCTAGCTCACAAGACATGTGACAATTATATTAGGAGAATTAATATTTTTTACATAAATAGTATAATATTTTTTGGTTATTATTTAATGAATCAAAATTATAATTGATGATATGTGAGATGTTGTGATATAATGATTATTAGTTGTTAAATAGTTCCGACTTGAGTAACTGGAAGCTGGTATCTTACATTATTACATTCGAATATTATATTAGGAATCACAGCCTGAAGGGACAAATTTTTTTTGATGTTTCGGTAAACTCATTATATATATATGATTCCTATATTACATTTGAAATAATAAATTACAAATTTTTATAAGAATATCATTAAACCATCAATTATATCATTGATTATATATCTTACTACACTTTCTAGACTGCTGGGAAAGAAAACTAGCTAATGGTGAGCTGAAATTTTATTTAAGGGTTATATATAGTGGAAACTATCATAAATTAGTAAGAATAATCAAAATGGAAAGGTAAATTACTAAACAAAAATTCCATATAAATTATTATACTATCATGTTATGATATCACATAATAAATATGGAATAGAAAATAACTAAACCTTAATTAAATTTAAATAACCTGGATATCAAGAATAGATAACACATAATCATAATGTAATAGTAAATAATTGAATGTAAATTCCTTTTATAAACCTTGACTATCATGAGAAGATAATAAAAAGTCAACATTTCAAAATAAATAACTGAAAAATTCCATTTGATAAATAAAATGAGATTCATAACTGGATTAGGCCTAATCAATATTGTGTGGGAAATAACTGATAAAATGACACATTTAATAAATAAATATAGGGTGAAATAGATATAGAGAAAATATCATTTAAAAATTCATATGGATATTAATAATTAAATTCTCACTAAATTAAATTAATTATTAATAGGATTCACGATCTATGGAACCATGATACATCTACTCTCCAGGCCTGTCTCAAGATATTTTAATGATTTTGGGTAATTATACAATAGAAGCACATTTACCTATGCCTATCCAACTGATTCTTCTCTTGAGATTATTGATGCATATGGGGTATATCTATAACTAGTCCCCACTAATATCTAAAATTCCAAATCATTCCCCATATATAAATAATTTATTTAATTCATAGGAAATATTACATACCACTAAATATCCTCATGGAATAGAATATATTGTTTATTAATATTTCTACATTAAATGAATTTTTTTAATTAAAATAACATATTTAAAATGGTAATAAAATTTAATAAAAGAGAATATCCATGATACATAATATGAAAATTTAAGGAAAATTTAATTTCCAATGTTAAAAAAAGAGAATAATCTAATGGAAGGTAAATTAATAAAAACATGAATCATGAATGTTTGTGTCAACATTATCCATAATAAAATATATCATAAAAATTTTAATGGATTAACAAATATGGTATCCATATAATTTTTCATTAGTGAAATTTATGTAATATAAAGGGTTATTGTGATTGATGAATATAAATTCAATTACATATTCATTAAAAATAATCTTGAGGAATAAATCTTGTTGACATTGAAAAAACATTTTAAAAAATAAAAATATATACAATATTAGGTAACATAAATTTCTTTTCAATCTAATAATTTAAATATGTGAATTAATCTACAATTCAAGGAGACTTCATTACATTTGTAAATTCTATAAATGGACCATAAGTTAAAAAAATATATTAAAACTATTATAAAAAGGTTAAAAATCTCCTTGATTGGAAAGGGAAAAGTAGATTACATTAAAAAAATAAAAAAATGAAAATTGGGTAAATCAATATTCAAAATATCATTTTGATAAAGTTAGGACATTTTGGAAGACATTTTTTAAATACGTGGATTTTTCTGAAAATGGTTTTTAATGAAGATATAAATGAAGACCAATATAATTTTAAAACATTAAATCATTTATTATATATAGAATTGTATTATATTACATGCATAATCTACGAATATAATTGATAATGAATAAGTAATACCACCCAATGAATAAAATTGAGTAGCGAAATTATTTACCACATGGTAATATTCAATTCTAATACCCTTAAAAAATTATTTAAAATTAAAACAAAATTAGGTATTTTTGTTTCATAAAATTACATTTATATGGGGTATTATGTACATCATGTAAAATAAATTAGTTTTAAACCAAAAAAAATGCCTTAACGAAGGGAAATTAAGATGAGGTCAGTTGATCCATATTTCTTTTTGGTTGAAAATTTATTAACATATTGTAAAATTACATTAATCATGCTATAATGTTATAAAAAAATATTCATATTTATAATATAATATTAAATCCTGTTATAACATTTCACCACAATATTATTACAAATAATTCATTATTTTCACTATTTTCGGTGTTAAAAATCTTGGTTTCGTAGGTGTAATTTTTTTATAAAAGCTAGGATTTTTATCATATATTTTAGATACAAAATATCAACATTATATTAATTTAATAATTTTTTTTTCTAATTAGCTATTCTTTAGTCATTATTGAAATTTAACATGGATAATGGATCACATCGCTTTGTGGAGACGGTATGCCCTATGTATGCATGAGAAATATTATAATTTCTATACCTAGATAAAGGGTAATTAATTCAGTGGTATATTAATTATATATATTAAATATCATTTAAAATATTTCTCATATATAAAATAAATTTATCGTTATAAAATTCCATGATTTGATAAAGAGAAAAATGAATCACATGTTTCTCAAAATGGTAGTATGCTATACTCTTGGCCGATATTTTCAAAATTAAAACTATATTTAAAGTAAGAATGTATATATTTAATTAAAATTACTTAATTATAATAATATAATAAATATTATATTTATGCATTTAATACATAATTATATCCATCTTTTAATGGTTTTGATAAAATTTTAATTACATTAGTTTGCAAGGTGATATTCTTTCATACACCTGATTAAAGGTTTCATTTCCCAGTTGATAGAAGAGGAGATGGGTATATGAAATTTTTAAAAGTGATGAAATATAACTATATATATGGCACTAATGTTATTATTCAATAATTTCTTAATCATATAGGATTAAGGTGGACTAAAAATAAAAATACAAAGTCTCAATTATGAAATTACAACTTCTGCAGAAAACATTTTTAGGCTTCAACCAAAATTCTTACTATGATGGATTTGTGATAATACCAAGTGATACATTATGTTTGTAGTGAATTAAGGATTTCATTTAGAAATTCATTGAATGAACCTATTGGTTTTAGAATTGTTAATAGTAGAGGAGATGAAGTGTCCATTTATAATTGAGGGAGAGATACTGATAGAATTTTCAAACAAAATAAATTATAAAAATATTTCATCATTGAAAAAGGCACAGAAATTGTACATTTTCTATCACTGGAGGTTCAATGGTTGAAATATGTACATAAATTTGGTTTTGAAAATGTCGGTATATCATTTATTAACAGTTATTTTCTTAGTATAACATAAAAGTAAATATTTTTTGACGAATACTATAGCAATTATTTTATAATGTTTTAACTATTATATTTGATTGAATTTTTGTTGAAAATATTCTATCATAAATATTATTCTGGTTACAAAAATTCAAAAAATTTGACTATATCATATCCAATTAACTGGAAGAATCCAACATAAAATTTACCCCATAGATGGGTAGAAAACGTGGGTTATAAAAAAAAAAAAAATTTATATGTATTAAATGTTTTAATATAAAATTTAAATTTAATTTGATTACAATAAACTAATTAGATAAATTTTAAAATTAATGTTCAAATATTACTTTAAAATCATTTTAAAATATAATTTATTCCCTCAAATTATTTCAATGAATATGAAGTTTTAAAAAAATCAGTATTATTCCCTATAAACCAAAATATTAAACTTTTCTTACAAATCCGAAAAATCAATCCTAAGAATATTTTAATATTTCTAATTAAAAAATGGTGTAAATTTTTGAAAATACAATCTTTAAATATATTTAAACTTAAATTGAATATTTGTGATCACAATTTAATGAAACTACTTTCCTTGAATGATAATAATCGTAGAAAAAAATCCTACCAAATGCTTATTATTTTATGCCCCATCCAAACATATAAATTTAATTTATTTCCATACATGTGTAAACCATATAATTTTCCTAAATTGGTTACTATTATTCATTTCATCTAATTTAATTTCCAGATTATAATGGTATATAATATTTTATTTTCTTTGGACTTGGGATAGCATGTTTATATGCTACAGAAGAGATTCAAATTACTAAAATATATTTTTGGGTTTTTAAGCTTGGTGTGGCATTTTAGATATAGAATAGAACACAATGTTCTTATTTAATAAATACCTGGTGTCACTGTAACACCCTATAATTATAACGGGTTAAAATTCTAAATGATATGACTAAAATAAAAAAATGAGTATGTACCCACCTAAAATTCTTAATAATTTTGGTTTCCTAAATTTTTGTGTTATTTTATTTTATACTCAGGAAAACTGTATCATTTAATTAATTATGTAAGTATAATTAAATGAGAACATTGTGTTTTGACTCTTATATTACCATTGCTCAATATGACTGTTGAAAACTATACTCTTAATATGGCAATTATTTTTTATAAATACAAGTGATCTTGGTTAATTAAAATAGAAACAAGAGTCAATGGCCTCATCCAGTAGACTCGAGCCATACAAATCCAATCTGTAATAGCTTGGGAAGGAGGTATTATCTCCAGGCATTGCACTAGACCAATCCCAGCCTACGCATCAACATGTAAAGCCTGAACATAATCTACTAAGGAAGACTATAAAGCGAATAAAAATAATCACTTGGGAAATGTTGTCTAAGAAACCCCAATAATCTCTCCCCATATAATACCTCATACTTATATCCTATATTGGTTTTATAAGGGGATATATAATGATGGCTTAGATACTTTTGAAGTCCCTTGGTATAAATAAAATTTTTATTTCTTATTATGTTAAAATTTGTGATTTTTAAATATCCGAATAAATATATGATGAATATTATTGATGAATTTTGGTAAAACGGTATTTTAAAACATTTCTGTATACTTTAAATAATTAATAATGTGAAATTAGTTTCCAAAAATGGTCTTCTACAGTTGTGATCAGAATGAAATTTAGAGTCTAATAAGATCATCTTAATTTCCATTGAATTGTAATATATAAATAGTAACATACCCTTATGATTAGGTATGAACAATATATTGGCCAAAAAATAGACACTTCACCCATGAATATTTAAATACAATTTAGGCATCCTAAAAGTGAAAATACTATCATAGCATCAGTTTTGGTATTTTTATATGTAATAATTAATATTTAAAAAAATTTATAATTAATTTAATAATTTAAAATAAAAATTTATTTTCACAAAATGTAATCATAAATTTTTACATTGTTGTTTGATTATTATATTATAAATAAATGGGACCATGATTACTTTTTCAAGGTGTTACAAAACAAGTTATAGGTTTGGAGTTGTTTTTTTAATAAATAAATTTTTTAATTATAAATTAAATTAAAAATATATACAAAATTATTTTCATAAAATGGATTTAATTTTTAATTCAGAGAATTTATACTAGGTTAGTTAGAATATTTAGGATTGTTCTGAAACAATTGAATTTTCAGTGAATAGTAAAAATACAGTTTTGGGTTTCGGGTGTTTAATCATAGCATTGAAGTTGTAAAAATGATTTAATAAATATGGTAAACACGTTAATAGTAATATATGTTATTATTTGTACCATGTGGCCAATACCATGGGAAAAATACCATGGGAAAGTCCATGGTTTGGCAAATACCACCGATGAGGTGTCCCTTGAAAATTTAACTAAATATTCCCTCAATTGTTCTATAAATACCAAACCATTACCTCAGTAATTTCATTCCAAAATCCTCCTACATGATTTTCTAGTATTTTTACCTCCTATGGAGTCCTCCCAAGGTTCCCTTCATCTCCCATGTTCCCAACATTTGAGCTTTCAATGTCACACTTCAATGTAAGGGAACCTTCCACCCTCCTATTTTAGTTATGATTTCCCTTCTGTTATATCTTCTAGTTCCCTTCATTTTATGAGGTGGTATATTATTATATATTCTTATTACAGTCCATTTTATGTCCAAATGATGAAATACCTTTTCTTCTCTAATCAATTTATTTTCTGAACTTTTATGTGATGTCGTTAGGCTACCAAATTTTCGTAAAGGAAATCACATTTTCTCTTTCCTTTTATGTTTTCTTTTCATGTGTTATATCATTGAAATTTCCACACATTTATCTTATTTATTTTTATTCATTAACTATACTATAAAATTATACATTTATTTATGGGATACCCGTGTCCCCTCTCTTTTAATTATTTTATAAAACCATATTATATAGTCGTTACACTATAGAAATTTCGTCTTAAAATTTCTATTTATTTCTCTCATGAAATAATCTTGTTTTATTTATGTGAATAACTAGATCTGTTTTGTTTATATGGGTGTTCATAAATAAAAAATATTGATATATTTTATTATGAAATTTACATACATATAACACTCACTCCCTTTCCATGGGTAATAAATGACATAATGATCTTAATTTTAAGAACTTTTAAAACTTTTGATTTTTAAATGAAAACCATTTCATTTATTCTATATGGGTTATTTCTAAAAACATTTATTATGGTATATGTGGATCAAAAGAAAATAAAGACATATTATTGGTTCACCCTAATAGTACTCCAATGTATTGGGTAAATAATTAATCTCTAGATATGTCAAGTTTCATGATACAGGAGTAATATATGCTCAATAAGATATTAATGGGTGAATTGTTTTCCATTTATTCATGATCTATCTTTTATTCTCACGTATAATTGTCGAAGAGAGGATGTAAACATTTCAAGAGATCCCTAACTATAGAGGATGAGATGTAATATCCTTGTTTAGTTCCTCTTCTTCTTAAGGAATAATATTTAAAAATAAAATATCCAAACTCATGGTTGACGAATCATCTTACTTTTTGAGATATTCACTTCTTGTTCAACGTTTGTGTTTCCATTTGAAAATAAAAATAAAACGTTCGGATGGATAATAACCTTATCATTTTTTTAGTGTCACACCTATTTTTTTATCATTTTTTCCCAATGATTTTATGGGATAATGGACAACCTATGAGATGAGAAGAATATGGTCCTATGAGAACTAGGATGTGGAGTATTTTTGGATTGAAAAGTTTATGACATATTTAAAATAATTATTATCTAGTTCTAAAATTTTGTTTCATTAGATTTATGTTTATGGAATGATCTGAGAGGATGATTGTAGAGGGGTTTTAATTACATTAATAAATAATTCATGTCATGCTTACAATTTCATTATCCCTAATTGAATGTCCCAATATATCACAAATCTATAACTGGGTAAGGACTTTATTTCCTCAGGTAGGTGGTCCTTTGGGGTTAGAAACCCAATAACTCATAAGATTCCATATTCATTGAGGTGTTGGGAGTTTTTTCTCAGCACACCATTTTAAGGGGAAATTTTACCGACACTGGGACTATTTTATGGATAAATATATGTTGTAGAATTTATTTCTAATCCCGATACAGGACCAGTTACCCTAAAATGATCATATAATAGGACCCTTTATATTAAAAAGAGTATATTGAAATTGAAATCATCTATATCTATCTATGTTTCTTTAAAAATTTACCATCATCGGGTAGCTTCTAATTTATTGATGGTGTATAACTAACAAATCTGGGGTATGTTGTGATCTAAGAAGGTGATTAATATTTATATGATTAGATTACAGACATTTGAGCTATACTATGTATCCTTTGGTATTACAGGTATTATAAAACATGTAGTTTTTTAAATTCATGTTTTTTAATTTCATATATAATGGAAATATAAGTGGTAGGTTAGGAACCATGTATTCAAGCTCTGACCTCTAATAGGAGTCCGACATAAACTAGTTATGGTTGGAATCAGTGATATCATAGTTCCATAATTCCCTTTAGAATTTACCCAAGGTATATAAAATTGTATTATCTGGTGTTATGTCATTCCATCGATCAAGGAATACACAAAAAGTTTTACTTTCCTGGTGGATATTCATGATGAAAATGAGGTTATAAATTCAAATCCCTATGACCATTTCACCTATCTTCGGTTTGAGAAACATGGGATAACACATAATTAGTATCATTAAATATGCATGTATTGATTACCTGTTGGGACAGCCTGTTGAATTCTTAACATAAAGATCAATCCTTAAGAAAGAATCCTAGGTATCATTGTTATGGAAGGAATCATATAGAGTGTAGTTTAGTTGACATCTCAATCCACAGGTGGATGTGGAAGGATGATAGGCATGTGGGTGAGATTGTTTCCTGATGGTAGAAATGTAGTAGACAAGTCAATTCATATTCTAAGTTGGTTTCCCATTTGAAGTTTTTCATTTTATAATATTTCATTAGTATCCTGGTAAAATTAGGACTTAGATTTCGAATAGTTATGTTGATTGGGGGTACACCCTGATGCTTCCCTTATAAACGGGAAAATTCATATTATACCACTACATGGGGAAAGCACACTGAGGTTTCCCATTCTTGATTGAGTCTTTTAAAAAAAATATAAGATTATTTAAACTCTCTATGACCACATGAGCTATGATCAGTGATAGAAATAAAAGGATAAAATTTAATTTTTCTAACAAATTATTGATATGAGAATTATGAAAATTAAAAACTAGTTTGAGTTTTGATATGGAGCTTTGGTATTAGGAAGGAACCCTACACATCCAATGTTGTTATAGGAATCAATGTTCTCATATATCGTTATTCCAGTGCTTACACACTGAGGCTACCCATTTATAATCAATGGACATGGCCATCAGTCCATGTTATGTCACCTTGACGTTGCTTGGTTTTCCTCCTAATATGTTTCTTTCCAACACGCCGAAGGATGAATATAAATTACCCAATTTCATAGTGTAAATATACAAAGACAATCTCATAATCCATGTTAACATGTATCGAGGATATCACAAGACCTGTTCAAGGATGTTTGTAGACAATCAGATGATCTGAGATGACATGTCTAGGGATTGACACATGACCATGCAAACATGTCAACATAAAATCATAGGATCCATGTTGAATTATCCAGGGTACATGGAATGACCTGGAAGACATGACATGGGTGACATCATGAGATATGGATGAAATGAGTGTAGATTTTTATAAAATCTATTTGGAAAAACAAAACGATGTCGTATTATCCTGGTTTTAATGTGAGGAGGACATCAAATAATTTAGGTTGACTTGTCCAGAGTACATCACATGACCTGACTAATAAGAATAAGGGCTCCTCATGATCTTGATGATAGTCTCAGAGAGATATGTGATACCTTTATTCCATGTGATGATTTCTTCATATACCTTTGGAAACATGTGTAGAGTTCATCACATGATCTGGAAGGCAATCCAAGTGGTTATATACAGACTTGGGTGACATGCATGGAATGAATCATATGTATTATTTCATATGTGTAGTAGACATCACATAATACAAATTTTCTATTAGAGGGATATCACATGACATGATCAATATGACCCAGTGTTGTCTCATTAACTGTACGAGTCATGAGAAATAGGTGATGAATAGTAAATCTATCTTCACATAAGTCTCAACTCATTCTAAATTGTTTTAGTTTTTATTACATATGTCCCTTGTTATTTTAGGTTTATATCTCACATGATCCAGTATATATATGAGATGTTATTTGAATAACCTAATAGGGGTCCTTCACTTGATCTTGTGATATCACATGAAGGGACCATTCATGCTTCGTGCTCATTGAGGATGTTCCCAAAATTTTACATACCAAAAAACCATTACGATTACAATATTGGATGATATAATAAATATTCTACAGAGATTTTGTACAATAGGGATCGCCAATTGATTAATTTTAGAGTAGTTTTGGGGAGAGGGTACAGATCATTCGTCCCTGGTTATACACTACCTTATGTAGTGCATATCTCACTTATTATTGTGGGAGTTAGTATGGGTATTTTGTGCCAAAATTTTTGAATAATCCCACCATAACTGTAGAATTACACTCTAAAATCACATGATCATCCCTTCAATGTCCTATTTATTTTATGTTTTCTATTAAAAGTGGAATTATTTAATAATTCATATATGAAAATGTAATTCCATATGATGAGGCTGATATGTCTAAGGACTATCATGAGATCATGATTCTTGATAAAAGGCTTTTGAATTTTCATTGGTGATCTATCAGGGGTATTTCTCAATAAAAATGTGGCGTCCTATGGGATTCTCATGAGATCAAGAAGCCTCATAAAGGTGGGTCTTTTCTGATAGTTGATAAATCTTTTGAGAATATGACCCTGGTCATATAAGATAAGAGTATTCACCACTCATAATAAGTGAACATCATTTCCATTATTATTTCATTTTCTATTTTGAAATGGTTATGGATGACTTGATTTTGTGTTTTTACTCTCTAAAACAATCACACTTTACATTAGTGATGTTTCATGTAACCAACAATGTGTCATTTTTTGATGTGTGAACATTATCTTGTCTAAAGCCATGTGTTTTCCTTTAGAGATAGAGGGGGAGAATAGGACCATTTGGACATGTTCTCATCCCTTCACATGATGAAGGTGACATGTCTTTAGGATCTTGTGTGATATCGTAGACCTGACACTGGTTCTTTTGTATTGTCTCAAGAGCTACATGGGTGCATCGTGTGAGTTTTATAACCACTAGTGGTTCCCATATTTTGGAAAATTTTCACCCTATTTTACAAGAATTTTTGGCTGGGTTGTTAGGTTTCTACCACCTAATAATTTGGGGGACATCGGGGTTACCATATTGCAGGTTCCACATGATCATCTACTGACCTTTCATGCATATGTAGTAACAATGAATGTTTTCTGTATGGAATATTTGATATATTTCATTATTATAGGTAGTGCAGGTGACTATTTTCATGGCCTTATGAAGGTCTAATTATCATGTGTCATTTTGAGGTTATCATTATTTGTGAGTTTGGGCCACAATATTGGTTCTTTGGTTTAGGGAAAAAATTATACTGATATTCATGTATCTCTACCTTTATGGAATTTTTTAGGCTCCTTTGGTGGTGGTCAACAATATTTTGTACAAAATATTACCAAATTTAATGTTATATAATATTATAATATTATTATTTAAATATAACAACTTTTACTTAGCCATTGGTTTCCCATGTATTATTATGAATAATCAAAAATGAAATAAATGGTTTAATTCTAAACCTAAAAAATAGTAATTTTTAATTAATAGAATATTAATTAGACTAAATGATGATAAATTATATTGATGATAAAATTGATGTTTTCATGAACTATATGGTTAGTACTCATGTAATGTGATTTATGTTATGATATGATTAAAAATAAAATTTCCTAAAAATGGGTTTTATTAATTATTTTGAATATATATTATAAAGAATTCTTACTTGTTTTCCAAATTTTATTCAACTATATAGATATAATTTTAAAAATATTATTTTTATTCTAGGGGATGAATGAATCTATTTTTAAATTTGTATTTTTTACATAGTGAGAAATGAACTTTTTGCAATACTTTTATTTATTTTCATGAAATCAATAATGGAAATGTTCCAATTGTCATTTGGAATTTGTTTTAAATTCAATCCAATTTAAATTTTATTAATCAATATCAAAATAATTCCATAAGAACTAAAATTATTTTATATATTATCATAAGATTATTTTTGTTCTTAAAACCATGTTTCCCTAATAATAAACTATCAATGACTTTCTCACAGTGATGTTAAATTAATTTCTTCCATTTCTAAAAATGAGAACCTAAAAAGTTAACTCTGTTGTTTTAATCATATGATTAAGATTTTCTCATGAAGTTAATTTTATTTAATGGTCCTTGAGAATTCTGACCTTGATAAACATTTCTAACTATAGTAAAAGGGTAAAAGTGACAAATTTTTTATAAAAATAAAAGGGTAAATAAAAAATGTTATATTAAATATATTTATATTTTTCATTTAAAATAATAAGACAATTTCTTAGAATTTTAATTTTTAGGACATATATTATACATTAATTAATACCTTTATACTATATTATATAAATTATAATTATAAAATGTCAATATCATTCATTTAAAATTGTTAATGGGTGTTTGCAATGTAATAGAATTAGATATGAGTGGTTATAAATAATTATATTAAAAATTACTAATTTTTTTTAATGATAATAATTGATCTCTAAAATCGAGTGATGATATAATTACATAAATCAATCACAGAAAAAGGATATAATTATTTTGAATAAAGATGAAAAATACCTATAAATGATTCCAAAATTATAAAATTTACTTTTTGGCTGAATTATTGAATAAATGAAATTTATTTGGTATTTATAATATGTAATTAATATTATAAATTTACATATTATGTTTCTATTTTATTCTGTATGTATTTGATGTCTAATTGAATGAATAGTCCTAAAAATTATTTAATTATATATTATTATAACAAATATTTGATTAAATGATTTAAAAACTATATATTTAAAAATGATACTTTTGATGTTAATAGGTCTAAAATAAAATCAAGGCACTATTTTTGAACTAGCATTCACATATATGTGAATTTATAATCTGTACGGAGTAAAATCTAAATCTCATTATTTAATATTAAAATGGTTTAATGACGTGGTTAAACCAATGAAAAGCTTAGAAATTAAACATAAATATATTTAAATTTTAATGGAGGAATGGAGTTCAAAAATATCAGGCAGTACTTGCAATATTATAGCCATTTTCTACAAATTTACATTATTATAAAACATATTATATTTAATCATTCTTAATTTTTGAAACTTACCAACTCCCCTCAAATATAAATATACACCACCTATATACTGTTCAACATTTATTTTTCTCTATATTTCTTGGATTTTATCTAAATAAGAAATAACAAACATCCAAACCATGTCTTATAGGATCAAGGCACTCCAAAATACTAACCTAATAAATATTAAGGTGTATACCAAGGGAGGTTTTCTAAAGAATTGTTATTACTCTCAACAAAGTTATACCATTATATTTATTCATCTATATAAAAAAATTATATCCTAAATTTATAATGTTATAACATCAATAAGTTAAATATAAATAAGTGTTATTTTTATGGTGGATCGTAACCTTATCATCTCTATTTCCATCACATTTGAAATGAAAAAATTTCCCATTTGCACTAGTGGACTACCACTTCCACAAAGTGATTCAATTACATTTTCATCAAATCCTTACAGGGATGGTTATTATGATTTATTTGATAAATATAATTTAAATTTATAACATGATTACTATTCTTGAAATATTGTATATATATATAATACATTTGAACCCTTATACACGTTAAAATTTAACAATATCCCCCACAAATATATTTTAAATACAACATCTATTATGTGATGTGATTCATTATTCATGTATTACATTCATGGATGATTATAAACTTTAATGTAATGTATAAAAATTATAATTATTTCATTGTTATTTTTTTATTTTATTTTCTAATGAAATATATGACCTTGTTCATCGTACTAATGTTTTCTTAGGGATTGTGAGCTAAATGCCATCAAAACAGTCTATATAGCCTTCATTGATTTAGTGTCATATATGAAATTTTAATATTTGAAATTAAAATTATTATGATATGGTTATAACCCAAATATATTTCTGATTTATATAAATAATTAATATAATTTTATATACAAACACTTAAAAAACACCCATTGAAATTCAAGTGACATGGTGATTGATTTTTAATTGGAATTCCAATTTATTGACACCCATTACATGTTTACCAAATGTTTTTAGGTGGTTTATATATTTTCATATGAAATTATTTAATCATTAATTTAATAAAATGGAATCAGATTAATTTTATTTTTCATATAGCGCCACTCAATGTTCAATTTAATTTAAATTATTTAATGTCACAAGTCATTTTCCTTTAACGCATTTTATAAATAATTTTAAAAAACTATCCTCAAAACCCATGTTATTTTAAATGTCAACAAGAGTAATTAAATATTATTAAAATGGTTAAAAATTAATTTTTTATCTATTATTTTAATTTCATGAAAATATTTAAAATGAAATTAATAAGATGCCTTCCACATATGTTTTTGAAAAAAATTTACTGTGTCAAAAATTAGTGTTTTTTAATATAAAAATAGATGAATATTTATAATGTATTTTTTATTTATTATTACTATGATTTGTATACATGTATACATGGGTATATAATTTAAATTTATTTTTTAGTGTTTATGGGAATATTCCTTTTTCATGTATTGTAAAATAAAATTCATATTACTCATTATAATTTTGTGTAAATTTAAATAGTTCCTCCTATAGGTTTTAAAGAATTTCTAAATGTTTTTTGATGAATATTTTTAATATTTTAAATTAATAGTTTAATATATAATACATTTGAATTTTCTGAGGTTGATAGGTTGGATAGATATATCTCATTACAATCAGTGGGCCTAATATATCCATCTAATTCATTGGATAAGGATATAATATATAAAGGAAAAAGTGGTGATAATAGTGATTGTTATGAAGTTACCAATGAGTTGAATCATATTTCTTTTAAAAAGGATGATAAAATTGATGTAAATACTGTGTAAATATGTGAGTTATGATGTAATGATAATTATATGAATGTTATGAAAAAACTCAACATTAAATATGATTATTATAGATCGTTTGACATCTCCCAATACATGTGACAATTATATTAGGAGAGATAATATTGTTTACATAAATTGCAGAATATTTTTTTAATGAATCAAATTTATAATTTATGAAATATGAGATGTTGTGATATAATTATTATTATTTGTTAAATAGCTCTGACACTAGTAACCTGAAGCTGGTGTCTTGAATTATTTTATTTGAATATTATATTTGGAATCACAACATGAAGGTACAATTATTTTTTGAAGTTTTGGTCAACTCATTATATATATATGATTCTCATATTACATTTGAAATCATAAATTACAATTTTTTGAATAATATCATTAAACCATCATGTATATAATTGATTGTAATTCATAGTAAACTTTCTGTAATGCTGGTAAAGGATTCTAATTTATGGTGAGCTCAAATTTTATTTAAGGGTTATGTATAGGGGAAACAATAATAAATCAGTAATCATAATCAACAATGAATGGTAAATAACTAAACAAAAATTCCATTTAAATAATTATACTATCATGTTAAGATATCCCATAATAAATAGTAATGGTAAATCAATAAACATAAATTAAATTTAAATAACCGAGATATCATGAATAGATATAACATAAACATTATGTAATTGTAAATTACTGAATGTAAATTCCATTTATAAAACTTTAATATCCTGAGAAGATAATAAAAAGTCAATATTTCAAAATGAATAATTGAAAAATTCCATTTAATAAATAAAATGACATTCATATCTGGATTAGAAATAATCAATATTGTGTAGGAAATAAATGAAAACATGACAAATTTAATATATAAATATAGACAGAAATATATCTAGAAATAATATCATTAAAAAATATATATGGATAATAATTATTAAATTCTCACTAAATGAAATTAATTATTAATAGGCTTCATGATCTATGTAATAATGATAAATCTACCCTCAAGGCCTATCTCAAGTGATTTTAATGTTTTTGGGTAAGTATACAATAGAAGCACATTTACCTATGTATATCAAACTAATTCTTCTCTTGAGATTACTGATGTATATAGGGGATATTTATAATTGGCCTCCACCCATATCTTAAATTATAAATCATTACCCATATATCGAATAATGGATTTAATTAATGGGTAATATTGCCTAACACTAAATATCCTTGTGGAATAGAAGATACAATTTATCAATATTTCAACATTAAAAGAAATAATTATAAAAGTAAAACCCCATATTTAAAAGTGTAATAAAATTTTTATCAAAATGAATATACATTATATATAAAATAGATTTTTAGAGGAAATATAATTTCCATCGTTCAAAAATAAGGTAATAATTTAATAGAAGGTTAATTATTAAAAATTTGAGTCATGAATATTTGTGTAAATATTATCCATGATAAAAATTATCATAAAAATTTAAATTGAATAATAAGAATGGAATCCATATAATTTTTCTATAGTGAAATTTATGTAAAATAAAGGGTTTTTTTCATTGATGATTATAAATGAAAAAAAATTTTAAGTAAAAAAATTATTGAGGAATATATCTTATTGACATTCAAAAAAATTTAATAAAATAAAAATTTCAGAATATTAAGAAATAAACATTTCCATTAAATATAATATTTTAAACATGTGAATTAATCTACAATTCAAGGAGACATGATTACATCTATAAATTCTATAAATGGACCACAAGTTAATAAAACTTTATTCAAACTATTGTAAAAAGGTTAAAATGCTCCTTGATTGGAAATGGAAAAGTCAATTGCTTTAAAAAAAATCAAAAACTCAAAGTTGGGTAAAATATTTTTCAACATATCATTTTGAGAATGTTAGGATATTTTGGAAAACATTTTCAAAATACATTTATTTTTTAAAAAGTGGTTTTTATTGATGATATAAATGAAGACTGATATCATTTAAAAACTTTTAATCAGTTATTTTATAATGAAATGTGTGTAAAATTTTTCTATAACTCGAAACAATCGAGATAACTATATAATAATAAAATTAAAATGTTTTATTATTGAGTAATCAAATAATTTTTTTTAAATGGATACTAAATCACATTCAATCCCAAATAAATTGACATTGTGAAATAAACCCCTACAAATATCACAACATTAATGTGAGAATTAATTAATGAATTGATTCTGTGTATCATATTTAAGTAAAAATAAAATATACTGTAATAAAACATAATATATTTTAATTATATTTCATGAATAATATATGAATATCAATGACAATGAATAAGTAATATAACCCAATGAAAAGAAATTGAGTGACAAAATTATATACCACTTGGTAATTTTTAATTCAATTCCCCTTATAAAATTTTATATTTAAAATTAAAATAAAATTATGAATGATGGTTTCATGAAATTAAATTTAAATGGGGTAGTATGTACATCATGTAAAATATATTAGTTTCACAGCAACAAAAATGCCTTAATGAAGGTAAATTAAGATGAAGTCTGATGCTCAATGTTCTCTTTTGGTTGAAAATTTATTTCCAAATTGTAAAATTAAATTAATCATGTTTTTATGTTATAAAAAATATTCATATTTATAATATAAAATAAAATCATTATATAACATTTCACCACATTATTGTTCAAATATTTATTCTTTTCATTGTTTCAGGTGTTAAAAAACATAGTTTCTTTGGGGTATTATTTATATAAAATATAGTATTTTTAGCATAAAATATAGTTACAAAATATCCATAGTGACATTAATTTAATAATTATATTTTTCTCGTATTAGATAAATCATTATTGTAATTATTGAAATTTAACATGGATAATGGCTCACATCGCTTTGTGGAGATGGTTAGCCCTATGTACGCATGAGCGATGTTGTAATTTCCAAACATATTGAAAGGATAATGAATTTTGGGGTATATTAATTATATATAATTAATATAATTTCAAATATTTCTCATATATATAATAAATTTTCCATTAAAAAATTCCATGATAAGATAAAATGAAAAATGAATCATGTGTTTCGTAAGACGGTAGTCTGCTGTACTCTTGAGCGACATTTTCAAAATTAAAACTGTGATTAATGTTAGAATGTATATATGTAATTAAAATTAAATAATTATAATAATATAATAATTATTATATAGATGTGTTTAATAGATCATTATATACATCTTTTAATGGTTGTGATAAAAAATTAATTACATTGGTTCGCAATGAGATTTTCTTTCATACACCCGATTAAAGGTTTCTTTTCCTAATTGATAGAAGAGGATATGGGTATATGTAATTTATAAAAGTGAGGTAATATCACTATATGGATGATACTGATGTTATTATTCATTAATGTTTTAATCATATTTGTGGGAGGTGGACAAAGAAGAAATATATAATGTCTCATTTATGAAATTACCACTTCTTCAATCAACATTTTTAGGATTGATCCAAAATTATTACTATGATGGATTTAT
Organism: Viscum album; assembly: GCA_963277665.1. Taxonomy (NCBI): domain Eukaryota; kingdom Viridiplantae; phylum Streptophyta; class Magnoliopsida; order Santalales; family Viscaceae; genus Viscum; species Viscum album. The sequence continues at coordinate 578,233,798 of OY728129.1, read as the reverse complement.
GATAAAACCAAGGGATAAATTATGTTGGTAGCGAATTAAGGATTTTATATTGAAATTCATTGGATGAATCGAATGGTTTTGGAATTGTGAATATGAGAGGAGTTGAAGTGTCCATTTATAAGTAAGGGATATGATACCGATGGAATTTTACAATATATTAAATTAAAAAAATCATCATTGAGAAAGGCCCAAAAATTTTCCATTTTATATCCCTAGTGGTTATATGGTCAAAATATGTATATAAATGTTTTTGGGAAATTTTTGTAGTCCATTAATTTAATTTGTTTTCTTAGTATAACCTAAAAGTAAACATATTTTGACAATAAATATAGTAATTATTTTTTTTAATTTTTTCATGTTTCTATTTGCTCAAATTTTAGTAGAAAATATTCTATAGTAATAATTATGATTATTACAAAAATATATAAAATTTATCTCTATCATATTCAATTAACTAGAAGAATACAACATGAAATTTAACCCATAGATGGGCAGAAAATGAGGCTTATAAATAGTATATTTTTATATGAATTGAATATTTTTATATCCAAATTTAATAATAATTTGATTATAATTAACTAATTTGATAAATTTTAATATTCATATTAAAATATTACATTAATTTCAATTTCAAATATAACATATTCCCTTAAATTATTTAAATGAATATAATGTTTTAAAAAAATTAGTATTATTCACCATACATCCAAAAATTAATCTTTTCATACAAATTAAAAATTTCAACCATAAGGTTATTTTTATATGTCAAATTTAAACATGATGTAAATATTTTAAAATAAAATAATTAATTATATTAAAAAAGAATTTTAATAATTGTGATCAAAATTTGATGAAACTACTTTCATTGAATGATAAAGAATTGTAGAAAAAACATTCATACCAAATGCTTATTATTCTGTGCCCCATCAATACATATACATTTAATTTATTTTATACATGTGTGAACTATATAATTTTAGTAATTTAGTTAAAACTATTCATTTCTTCTAATTTAATGGCCACGTTATAATGGTATATAATATTACAGTTCATTTTGACTTGGGATAGTAAGTTTTCATGCTACTGAAGAGATTCAAATTACTAAAATATATTTTGGAGTCTTTTATTCTTGAGGTTTCATTTCAGATATATAATTTAAAACATTATTCTTATTTAATAAATCTCTGGTGTTAATGTAACACACCAGAATTTTAAAGGGTCAAAATTATAAATGATATGACTAAATTAAATTTATGTGTGTGTAACCATCCGAAAATTTGAATAATTTTATTCTTAAATTTTTGTGTTATTTCATTTTATACTCAACAAAACTATATATTTTAATTAATAAAGTGAGTATAATTAAATGATATCATTGGGTTTTGACTATTATATGACCATTATTCGATATATCCTTTGGAAACTAAACCCTTAACGTTGCAATTATTGTGTATAAATACATGTGATGTTGGTTAATTATAACAGAAAGAAGATTCGATGGCCTTATCTAGTAGACTCGGGCCATACAAAGCCCATCTGTAAGAGCTTGGGATAGAGGTAGCATATCTAGGATTTGCTCCAGACAAAGCCCAGACTGAGTTTCAACATGTGAATCTTGAACGGAATCGCCTAAGGGATAAGTTAATGATGATATAAATCATCACTCGAGAAATGTTGTCTGAGCTACCCCAAGATTCAATCACCATAGAACAACTTACACTTTGTTCCTATGCAGTTGTTATAAGGGGCTATGTAATGATGCCTTAGATACTTTTGTAATACCTTGGTATAAATAAAATTTTATTACTTATTATGGTAAAATATGTGATTTTTAAATGTCCGGATAAATATAGGAAGAATATTATAAATGAATTTCAAAAAAGGGTATTTTAAAATATTCATGTATACATTAAATAATTAATAATGTGAAATGATTTTAAAAAATTGGTCTTCTACAGTTGTGATCAGTTATAATTTTAAAGACTAATAAGAACATTTTAATTGTTTGTTAATAGTAATTTATGAATAGTTATATATCATTATGAATAGGTATGAATAGTAAATCATCCAAAAAAACAAAAACATCACCCATGAATGTATAAATACAATTTAGACATCTTAAAAGTGAAAAAACGATCATAGTATAAATATTGGTATTTTTGTATGTAATAAATATTTTATTTTATATTTTATAATAAAATTAACAATTTAAAATAAAAATGTATTTTCATAAAATGTAATCATAAACTGTTACGTTATTGTCTTTTGGTTATATTATAATTTAATAGGACATTGATTACATTTTAAAGGTGCTACAAAATAAGTTATAGTTTTACTGTTATTTATTAATAAATGATTATTTTATTTAAAAATTAAATTAAATATATATTTATTTATTTTCATAAAATGGATTTCATTTTGGAACTCAGAGAATTGATATAAGATTAGAGTGATTTTTTTTGGATTTTTCAAAAATAGTTGAATTATTGGTGAATAGTTAAAATACAGTTTTGAGTTTTGTGTGTTTAATCACATCGTTGATGTAACGCCCTAACCTTGGTCACCTAGAATCAGTGAATTATTACATAACATTGGAATAATACATGGAATCATGTCCCTAATGACTGATCAGTTTAGTATCTTAGGAAGTACTAGATACCCTCATAAGTTTTACATTACTTCATGAAATAAAAACATTAACAACATTTCTTCCCTATTTCAAACAAACTGATATCCATAGCCTATCCCTGTAGGTCAACCCTAAAATACTTCTTCACATCCTAGGAAAAATAAAACAAACAAATGGGTGAGAATAGATGCTCAGTAAGGATACCAATATAGCGGAAACTTTCAAAAATAAAAATAAACATTTAAGGAAATTTATAAGTCTAAAAAAATGCATTCTATACTTAAACATCAGCATAATATGGAAAAGATAAAATTAAATAATTCCATTTAAATATTTTTCATGTATATTCTTCTAGTCAAATAATCACATGCAATATCAATATCCAATTTCATAATGGTGGAATGCATAATTCCAGACGTCAAAACCACATAGTCAAGGCCTTGTGCCGAGACAACAAATAAGATTTCTTCAAGGCATTGTGCCAAGACACTATTTTGACTCATGAGACCTACCGATTCATAGAGGAGCTATAGTGGGATCCACCCATTACATACTAAGTCCAATTCATTCATTATAGGAAGAGGACGAAACATAATGTAAACATTCTTATTAAAATTAGCATACGAAATGTCAATATTTTAACCACAAACCATCAATGATATAAAAACAACACATCCACAGTCAAACATAACTCATTCAACACAATATGGATTATTGTATTATAATAAATCAACTTTAATTGATAATAATTAATTATATTGAGATATATTAAAATAATAATTAAAACTATTTGAGAGAAATATCCCCCTTTTTCTTGAAAATATTTAAAAGTGTCACTATTTATCAAACAGTTGTTTAAAATTGATTTTTGGATCAAAGTGTCCAATACCACATTGAAACATATGAAAGGAATTATCATTTTAAAAAATAAATCTTCCTATAAATAAATCCTTAAAACAATTTTTAAAACATGGACATTAATTGGAAAGATTTAGAAGAATAAAATTTTAAAACATTAAAAATGATATTTTAGTTAGAGTTCCTCACCACATGAGAGATTCTTGAATAAAAATAATTGAGGTAATATAAAATTATAATATCATTTTAATAATGGGATTCATGATATACTATGTAAAAGTACAATATATACACCAAACAAAAGCTATTTTGAGCACAACAACAAAGAAGACTCCTTCAAATGTAAATTGAGATGAAATCCCTTATAAAGATCGTATCCCTAGGTTAAAGATAAATCAATGATATAATAATTTGTGAAAAATATAAATACACTAAATATTATTGTATATTCAGTGTAAATAAATCTGAGGACATTCCCACATATTATTGTAAAAACAACACTAATAAATTGGATCTTTTACACAATGAAGGGAGATTGAGTTAAATTTACTCTTATCATGTTCATATTGATGACTTGAGATTTTATCAATGGAGTGATTATGTGTATGAAATGTATATACAAAGAAAGGGGAGTGGAAATTACTACCCAAATAATAAATAGTGTTTCCACAAAGAATAATTAAGTAAAATAATCAACAATGTAAGCATAAAGCATAATGACGGGAAATTGAAATTTGAAATTCCCTTACCGATTCGGTAACTTATGAAACATACACCTCATGAAATAAGTATCATAAAATGAAGATATAAATACCCATAAATTAAAGTATATTACACATATAATACAATCGTGGGCAGTACATACATCACAGAAAATAAAATAGCGGCAATATAGCATGAATCTCACTAGAATAATATGTGTGACGAGAACCCCTTACCTTGTACTTTTACATGGTCGAGGGTACATTAAACACCTGTATAATAGTTAAATAATTGTTATTAAATTATAAAAGATCTATATACATAATTATGATATCATATATGATCCTCTAATATAGCTTTGTTAATAATATTTAAATAGTATCATCATTTCGGGTGTTAACTGATTTGTTTTCCTTTATAAACTCAGTTACATGTGCCATGTTTGTTTTGGATAGTATGCATTATATTCATATAAAAAATGATATTAAATTCATAAAAATTATTTTTAATCATAAAATTAAAATTATTCTTGAATGATTACAATGGGGAATGAATCTCATGATGTTCGTGGAGACGGTAATTCGTACGTACCCACGAGCGACAATATCATTATATTGATGGTGAAATCGTATGTAATTGGATGTTATAACATATGAAAAAATAATTAACATGGTATATTTATTATTTACATCAGTTGTACTCATTATTATACCCATACAAATAATAAAGTGTTTGAGTAAAAAACTATACTATGACGTGGAGACGGTAATCCGTACGTACGCACAAATAGTGACATTCTCATTTATAGGGTAGATAGAATAATTATTATGGTTTCAAAAATTTTACAATAACATCACATTATATATAATACACTATATTTATAATTATAAAATGGAAAAAACAATGATAGAAGAAGTGGAAGAAGGAATGAACATGAAGAGGTGATGAAATATTTACCACTTATTCAGGTTCTTCCTTCTGATTTGATCAAAAGGGCTCGATAGGATGGATTCCTGACCAATGTAAGGCCTCTGCGATGAAGGTATGAAAGATGGAAGTATATTTGAGAAGGTTTTGTCTTAGTTAAAAGTCTTTGAAAGTGTTACATTAAGAGAAGGTGATGTTCCCTTTTATAAGTGAGGTGAGGGTCACTTTAGGAAAATCATGAAATATTATTTTATAATAAAATCATTTTTGGCTTATAATGTTTCCAAAATTATTTATTTATATTATAACTTAGGGATGGGTTGAAAATATCTCAACTAATAGGTTTTAGACTGATATAGGTCATCATATTAACCTTATCTTTTAGTTTTAACGCATTGTTATATATTTTTACATTTACCATGTCTCTTTGTATTTCTATATTATATAGATAACAAATAAACACTAAAATTCCAAGAGAACCCCATCTGTTTAATTATTAATATATACAACCTTATCTAAGTCCTCTAGCAGGACCTTATATTTTTAAAATTATTATTTCAGTTAATAATATAATATTTGTTTTAAAAACATATTTATGTCAATTTCGACACTATTCAGTATTTGATTTTTTTTGAAAGCCATAAAAAATTATTACATCTAATAAATTATATTAAACTAACATTAACATGTCATATTAGCATTGAAAATTAATTTAATTCATCAAGAGTCTCAATTTACATTTATTTGGATATTTATAATATCAATTTTCTAAATATTTCATTAATAAGGCAATAACTCCATCATCATTGTGTCATAACTAAATTAAATTATTGAATTTATAAGAATTATTAATAAAATATCATTTTGTAGAAAATCATTTTAAATTTATTATTAAGATATATAGTCTAATTTATATTGTATTTAACCCAATATTAAAAATGGTTTACTTGTTAAACATTGTATTTAACTCTTTCAACTCTTCATTAAATAAAATAATAATAAATTTTCTAATATAATCCATGTGGAAAAAAGTGGGTGATATTTTATTCTAAGGTTTTTTTGGTTATTATACTTATGATATAGAATTTGGACATGTGTTCAGGTAATTATGATGTCATTTTTACGCTAAATCAACCTATTTACTTTTAACCGTGGTAAATAAAAGTCAAAAGATACTACTGAAAAAAAATTATTTTCATCTTATTGAACCAAATTTTATGTACTGATATAAACGGTGTCTCATGGTTATTTTAAATTCAACTCAAAGAAGAGGCAAAATTAGGTTTTATGTAAATTTGAAAATGCTCATATGAGGTGGGTAAAAGATAGTAAAAAGTCCAATAAAATTTTAAAACTATTTTTTATTATAAAATGACTCAAATGAATTGCATTGATCTTATATAAGAATTTTATATCTGTTTTTATTTAAATTAATTAAATAAAATAAATAATTATTTAAATAAAAATTAGGTTTTAAACTATAATGTAGTGTTTTTAACTATTCATAAAAAATTGAATATTTTCAGAAAATTACCAAAAATTTAACCTATGATAATTTTGATATTCCAAATTCAAACATAAATTTTATTTTTATAAATTATGAACATATAATTTTCATTAATTAATTTAAAATTAATTCCCGTTGTCAAAACCGAAAAACGGGTATTTAAAAAGTAAAAACTATCAAAATATTGACATGTGTTTATGTCAAATTTAATTGTGAAATTATTTATAATTACCTAAATTTTATTAATTGAAACAAATATAATCTAATTATACTTTAAACCCATTCAAATACATAATTTATCACTATAAATTATTGTGATTAAAAAAGTTTTTTCATTAAAATTTAGTAATTTACAGTATGCATCAAAATATGGAAGTTATCAAAAAAGTACCAAAATTTAAGGAAAATAAAATTTTAAGTCCCAATTATTAAGAAGAATTTAATTTCATTAAATTGAATATATTAAACTGTCAAATATTGGTTTTAAAAAGATTTTTTCATTAAAAGGTTGTAAAATTACATTTTTTGAAAAATACATCTTTTATATGAAAAAATGAATTTGTTCTTATATTATGTCTATGAAACACATGATATGGATTATAAAAGTATATAGAGTATATAAAATTAATAATTCAGTAAATACTATTCATAACCTGTTTTGAATGGCTAGTTTGGTAAGTTATGGTACGCTCGAACTTTGTGTTGCGTGTAGCACTAACAATTGAATTACTTTAATGAAAATAACTTTATACAAAGTCTTGGGGTGTTAAATTCTTCCCAAATTTTGGAAATTGGGTCTCATAATTTTAAAATTGGGCTTGGGAGCTTCATTTAATGTACCACATTGGAAAAAGAGTCAATAAAACTACCACTTTAAATGAATGAAAGAGAAGTAAAATGGTCACATGAGACAACCCATACTCGGATTCCATGTAAGAAGACATGGATATGGAAGACAAACTAAGTGTCAAGTTCTAATTTAGAGTGATAGAAAACATGATCATGAGAATGTTAACAACAATAAAACCATAAACATGTGATGGGATAAACAAACATTAGTTTCCCTATAGAAAAAGTAAACCCACAACTTTTTTTAAAGTTCTATTTCACAATGTTAACGAATTTATTTTTGTTATTGGCTAATAAAATAAAGGTATATACTTACTTTTTACGTAGAGTTTTATCCTTTAATAAATTTCTACCTCTAACTCATCTTTTTTCATTAATGATGAGTATTCAAGATGACTTGGTCACTGATGAAGTGCTAGAATCAATTTTTAGAGAATCACATGATCCACAAATTATAAAATATATATTTCCCTTGTCTTTTGATATTAACCAAAACAAAAATTGATAGTACAAGATCAGATGATCCTCAAAAACGAAAATCTTTTAGAGAATGAAATACTAATCATAATTTCAAAAATTAAACAATAATTCCGAAATTTCAATAAATACCATTCGACAAACAATTTTCCTTAAAATTCTTTAATATAATCCAAAATAATATTAAAACCCAAAACATAGAAGAAATTAATTATTTAGTCATCGACGTTAAATTGTATCTCCAAATAAAATCGACTACTCTTAAAGACACATACTTAAAAGTAATAAACCTAATCACACATTCTTTATGATAATTTAGTAATTTATATAAATAACCCAAATCGATATTAGTCCACAATAGAAACATAGATAAAAATCCACCATTAATCCTCAAATAAAATCCCATTTTATTCTATTTTCCTAAGGCATATAGTGTTCCCAATAGGGAAAACATCTTCTAAAATAACATTTTTCACTTAATCACAAAATCATTTTTTATATTAAGGATATCCATTTGATAAGACATAAGATCCCAAATCAACTTATTATTTATCAATAAAATCATTTAACTAAAAAGAATAATTCACACTAACTAGGGACTACACTTAGTCTAGTGGTAGGCAATATATCCCAATCGCACTCTAGTTGTGGGTTCGATTCCAACAGCTTTTTCCGACACGACGGGTTATCACACGGTCTACGTGTTGTCTTTTTTCAAAAATAATATTTGATAACATTCTCAAATTGAGATAAATTCCTGAAAATAACCATAACATAATTTATCCACAAAATTTATCTCATACCTCTCATTTTCATCCAAAGAATTAATAACGTGTAATTGACTCAAATTCAAGTTTCATATAAACCTAAATGGTTATTTATAACTATATCCAGGAAAGAAAAGATAATTCTTCCTCAAATAGAATTTTCACATAACAAATTGCATGGTTACACATACAAGAGAATAGTCTTCCAAAGAAATCCCATACTTTTATCATTTTTCCATCCATTTATTTCCACATATATTGTTCCCTGACATAGAGTTTATCCTATAGAATAGGTCATTGACTCAGGTAATTCCAAGGTCCCTTACATTTAAGAAAAATTACTATAATTGGATTCTTAGGAACATTTTTATTTTCTTCCATAGTACTCTTAATTTATCCTCAGAAATTCTTTACTTTATTTCATTCCTTCCTCTAAATAAATAATTTATTTATTTCATTGAGACACTATCCTAGATGTCTCCTTCCACATTTCTTGCATGATGGAAATAGAGATTTTTTTTTCTCTATGGTCTCCACCGCTGGAGCTCTTATCATTCAATACCTTTTTTTTCTTTGCTGGATCTGAGATTTGGTTAATATTTATTTTTTTTGATCATATATTTGGAAAACTAATACAGCATGAACACAATATCTTTTACACTCACAAACATTACATTTAGTTGCTAATTTCCACCACCGTGCCCACCTAGAAAATCATGATCAATATTACTATGACGTCATATGAATCTAGTCATTGACTAACATAAGAAATCATAGTGTGAGTGATTATATTATTTAGTGAATATCATAACACCTTATTTTAAATCTAGAACACCTTAGGATTAAACAAGGTTATTTATTCTCATATTATTTTAAAATCCTTAAAATAGGTTAGTGATGAATATATGAATTATCTTAATCATATCCCTCAGGAGTGTCGTAACCAAGGGTAAAGCAAGACCCATTATCATGTACTAGGATACCTCGGGTCAAGCTCGAAACTCATTTTCAGAGTATTCACTCCAAGGTACGTCTGTGGAAGATCCACCTTTTCCTGCTCATATCTAGACAAGGATGTATTGCTTGGAAAACACACATAGTATTTACATTAACAAAATATTTGGATGTTCTTCTATACTAATAATCAATTTCTATCTTAGGGTAGTGTTTCTTAATCAGAGTTTTTTTAAATATAGTTTTCAGGGTTTGTACTAAACTTCCTCTAATAACAACTATAACGCCCTGACCCTAGTTACCGAGAGTCGGTGCATTATTACATAACATTGGAATGACACATGGAATCATGTCTAGAAATACAGTTCAGTTTAGTTTCTATGGAAGTACTATATACACTAATAATTTTTACATTACAACATGAAATAAAAATATCAACAACATTTTGTAACCATATTAAACACACTTATATCCTCAACCTATCCCTGTAGGTCAACCATAAAATACTTAATCACATCCTGAGAATAATAAAACAAATAAAGGGGTGAGCTCAGATGCTCAGTAAGGATAACACTATAGAGGAATTATTCATAAATAATCATAAACATTTAAGGCAATGTAAAAGACTAAAACAAAAGACTTTTAATCCTATTTTTCATCATAATATTGAAAAGATAAAATCAAATAATTATATTTACATATTCACAATAATATTCTACTAGTTAGATAATCACATGAAATATAAATATCCACTTTTATAATGATGGAATGCATAATGCTAGACTTCATAACCACATAGTCAAGGCCTTGTTCCAAGACTACAAATATGATTTTGTTAAGGACTTATGCCAAGATACTAGTTTACCTCATGATACCTACTGATGCATCGAGAGGCTATAGTGAGATACACTCATCACTTACTATGTCTAATGCATTCTTTATTTGAAAAGGTTTAAACAAAATCTAAACATTCGTATTAAAACTAACATATGAAATGTCAATATTATAACCACAAACCATGAATGGCATAAAAATAGCACATCTACAGTCAAACATAACTCATTAAATATGATATAGATGATATTATTATAATAAATCAACCTCAATATAGATTAATGAATGATATTGACATATATGAAAATAATCATCAAAACTATTTGAGATAAATATCTCCCTTTTTCTTGAAAATCTTTAAATGTATGACTATTTATCAAAAATCAGTTTAAAAAAGATTTTTGAATAAAATTACTCCATACCAGTATATAAAATTTGAAAGGAATTTAAATTTTAAAACATTTATGTCCATATAAATAAATCATTTAACCCATTTTTAAAACATGGACATTAATGAGAATGATTTATAAGAATAAAATTTTAAAACATTTAAAATGTTATATTAGTTAGAGTTACTAACCAATTGAGAGACGCTTGAATACGAATAATTGAGTTAATAAAACCATTATAATATCATAATAATAAATGGATTCATTATATATTATGTCAAATTATAGTATATTCACCAATCAAAAGTGACTTGGCACACAATAACAAATTAGACTCAATAGAATGTAAGTTAAGTTGAAATCCCTTATAAAGACAATATACCTAGGATAAGGATAAATAAATGACATAATTATGTGTGAAAAATATAAATACACTAAATATGATTTGATATTCATTGTAAATCAATTAGGGTTCATTCGAAAACATTTTTGTAAAAACAACACCAATGAATTAGATGTTTAACTCAATGAATAGAGATTGAGTTAAAATTACTCTTACCAAGTTCATATTGATGACTTGAGAGTTTATCAATGAATTTATTATGTGTATAAAATTATATCCATATAAATGGAAGTGGAAATTTGTACACCAATAATAAATAGCAATTCCACACATAATTATGGAGTAAAAAAATCAATGAGGTATGTGTAAAGCCCAATGAGTGGAAATTGAAATTTAAAATTCCCTTAACAATTTGGTAACTTACAAAACATACACCTCATGAAATAAGTATCATAAAATGAAGATATATATACACATAAATTAATGTATATTACTCAAATAATACAATTATGGGAAGTTCATACACCACACAAAAGGAAATAGTTGCAATATAGCATGAATCTCATGGGAATAAGAAGTGAGATAAAAACCCATTACCTTGCTATTTTCCCTGGACAAGGGTAAATTAACCTCATGTATAATAGTTAAATAATTGTTTTAAAATTATAAAAGAACTATATACCTAAATATGATATCATATATGATCATCTAATATTTATTTTTTAATAATATTTTAGTAGTATCATTATTTCAGGTGTTAACTATTCTGTTTTCCAATATATACTCTGTTATGTAAGACATTACTGTTATTAATAAGATGTATTTTATTCATATACATAATTATATTATGATAATAGATATTATTTTTAATCATAAAATGAAAATTATTCTTGAATTTTTATAATGGGGAATGAATCTTATCGCGTTCGTGGAGACAGTAATCCGTATGTACGCAGGAGTGACAATATCATTATATTGATGGTGAAATAGTACGTAATTGGATGGTATATCATATTTACATAATAATTAAAATGTTATATTTATTAGTTACATCAGTTATAGTCATTTTTCCCTTAAAAATAATCATGTGTTTGAATAACAAACTATGCCACGATGTGGAGACAGTAATACGTACATACGCACATTTGGTGGCTTTGTCAATAATATGATGGATAGAATAACAAATATGGTAATACCATTTTTATAATAACATAAAAGTATATAGAAGATATTGGAGTTATTATTTTATAATGTAAACAACAATGAATGAGTAAGAGGATGAAGAAAAGAGCTTGAAAGTGGTGATGAAATATTTTCCTCTGGTTCGGGTTTTTGTTTTTGATTTTATCAAAAGGGCTCCATAGGATTGATTTTTGAGCAAAGGAAGGCCTCTAAAATGATGAGAGGAATTTTTTGAGGATATTTGGGCTGGGTATGGCCGAGCCAAAAGGCATTTTAGGTGTGAAATTAAGATAATGGAAAGTGCCTTTTTATAAGAAAGGCGAGAGTCACTTTAGGAAAAGAAAAAAATATTATTTTATAATAAAATAAATTCAGTTTCTTTTGGCTTTAAAAAAATTATTTAATTTATAAGGTGGGGTGGGTTTAAATCCTCTCAAATATTAGGTTTTAGACAGGTTTAGGTCATCATATTATCCTTATCTTTTATATTTAACTATTAGTTAAATAGTTGGACATTTAACATGTCTCTTTGTATTTATATATTATATGGTTAATAGACTTACTATAACATGCCAATAGAACCACATGTGTTTAATTATTAATATATATTACCTTATCTAAGTACTTTTTCTGAACCATAGTTTTCTATTAATATTATATCAATTAGTAATATAATATTTTTTTAAAAAACTCAATTATGTCAATTTTGACACTATTTTGTAACTAATTTTTTAAAAGACATAGAAACATTATTAAATAGAATAAAATTTATTCAAATATCCTTAAAATGTCATATTATCCTATAAAATTAGTTTAATTTATCAGAAGTCTCAATTTACATTTATTTGGATATTTATAATATCAATTATTTTTATATTTCATTAATAAGGTAATTACTTCATCGTCATTGTTTCATAATTAAATTAAATTATCTTATATATAAAAAGTATAAATAAAATACCATTATTTATTAAATATGTTTATATTTCTAATGAATATTTATAGTCTAATTTATATTTTGTTTAACCCTATATTAAAAATAGTTTAGTTATTAAACATTGAATTTAACTCTTTTAACTCTTCTTTAAATAAAATAACAATAAATGTATTAATCTAATCCAAGTGGACTAAAGTGGTTCCTATATTATTCCTAAGGTTTTTTTTGTCAAATTATACTTATCCAATAGAATTTGGAATTGTGTTAGGGTAATTATAACATCATTTATACCCATAATTACCCTATTTACTTTTAAATGTGGTAAATAAAAGTCAAAAGTTACTATTCACAAAAAATTATTCTCATCTTATTAAACCACATTTTACTTAAATATATTAACCATTTTCAACAATTTTTTAAATTAAACTCACAGAAGCGGTAAAATTATGTTTTATATAAATTTGAAAATACTTCTAGGAGGTGGGTAAAAGATGTTAAAAAGTTCAATAAGATTTTATACATCTATTTTTTTTATAATATGACACCAATGAATTACATTGAACATACATAGGTACTATATATCTATTATTACATAAAAAAATTAAATAAACTAAATATTTATTTAAAGAAAATTTTGTTTTTAAACTATAACATAGTGTTTTTCACTATATATCAAAAATTAAATGTTTTTTAAAAAAATACCAAAAATTTACCGTAAGATAATTTTGATATTACGAATTAAAAAATGAATTCTATTTTACCAAATTAAAAACATTGATTTTTCATTAATAAATTTAAAATTTATTCCCGTTGTCAAAACTGAAAAACGGGTTTTAAAAAAGTAAAAACATTCAAAAGATTGATTTGTGTTAATGTCAAATTTAAAGGTTAAATTACATATATTGACCTAAATTGTATTAAAAGATAAAAATATAATCTAATTATACTTCCAAAATATTCAAATACATAATTTACCACTATAAATTATTTCGATTAAAATACTTGTTTTCAATTAAAATTTAGTAATTTTCTGTGTTCATCAAAATATTGAAGTTATCATAACAGTTCCAAAAATGTATCCAAAATAAATTGTTATTTCATGATTCTAAAGAAGAATTTATTTTCATTATATTGAATATATAAAATGGTAAAAAAGTGGTTATAAAAAGAGTTTTCTAGTAAAAGGTGGTAAAATTGCATTTTTTGAAAAATACTTCTTTTATTTGAAAAAAATGAATTTGTTCTGATATTTTGTCTAAAAAACACATAATATGGATTCTAAAATTATATGGAATATATACAAATAAAAATTCAGTTAATAATATTTATAACTATTTTTTGAACGACTAGTTTGGTAAGTCATGGTGTGATCAAACTCGGGTTTGCGTGTAGTGCAAGCTATTGAATTGCTTTAAAAAATAACATACAACGAAATCTTGGGGTTTTACAATTGATGTTGTAAAAATGATTTAATAAATCTTCTAAACTTTTAAATAGTAATATATGTAATTATGTGTCCTATGTGGAAAATACCATGGGAAAATACCATGGTCAAGCCCATGGTATTGAAAATAACTCTTATGAGGTGTTCCTTGAAAACATAATTAAATATTCCATTAATTTTTCTATAAATACCAAGACATTACCACATTACATTCATTACATAAATATCATAAACGTTTTTCTAGTCTTTTTATCTCCCATGTTGTCTACCCATGGATCCCTCAAGCCCCCATGGTCTTAACCTTTGAGCATTCAAAGACAGTCTTCAAGGTAAGGGAACTATCCACCTTCCTCGTTTATTCATGATTTCCTTTCAGTTATTTCTTCTAGTTTCCATATTCTTATGTTTGGGTATGTTCTTATATATTCTTATTATGTTATATTTAATGTTCAAAATATGTGAGATAATTTCTTCTCTATTCAATTTATTTTCTAAATTTTAAAGTGATGTTGTTAGGCTGGCGATTGTTCATAAAAGAAATCACATTTTCTCTTTCTATTCATGTTTCCTTTTCATGTGTAATATCATTCAAATGTCTACATCATGATCTTATTTCTTTTTATTTTTTATCTCTACTATAAAATGATTCATTTATTTATGTGAAACCCTTGTCCCCTCTCTTTTTATTATTTTATAAACCATGTTATATAGTCATTATGCTGCAAAAACTTCGTCTCAACATTTATCTCTATTTCTCTCAAGAAATTATATTGGTTTATTTATGTGAATGACGATACCTATATCGTTTTTATGGGTATTCATAAATACACAAAAATGATGTATTATATTTTGCAATTGACATACATATAACACTCACTCCTTTTCCATGGGTAATAAATGACATAATGATCTTATATTTTTGAACTTTTAAAACGTCATGATTATGATATATGTGGATCACATGAATATAAATAAATATTAATAGTGTGCCCTTATATAACTCTAATGTATTGGTTAAATAATTAATCTCTAGAGATGAAAAGTTTCAGGATACCTTGGTGAATAACCTTGGTAATTGTTTATGAAACCATGGGGATTTACCTTGGTGATATGTTAATGAATGTATAAATGAAATGTTGTAGCCACATATTCATGTTATGATTCATGTTCTTTTTATTAGGATACACCAATTTTTCCTTTTCTCATGTCTTATGGATTTTATAAAGTTCCTATTGATATCAATAGTAAACGGATTCCCTTGCATTCCATACTGGGCCTTATACTCACCATTTCCTTTAATTCATGTCTCTAGGTTATGAGATGAAGTAATCTTACATAGTATGTACTTTTCAAGAATCTTTTCAATGGGATTTAAAAGTGTGTTTTATATTTTCATGTTTTATTGTTCATGATTTCCAATATACTAGGCATTAAAGATCCTTTGTTTTTAAAATGTAATGGAAGGTTATGTAATAAAAAGGCGGGATATCTTAGTTGGTATCAAAGGATAGTTTTGTTATTTATGGAAATTAGGCTATGAAAAATTTAGGAAGAACCATATAGAAAAATTTAAAAATAGGAAAAATTATTGTTAATTTTGTGTGCATTATATAAGTGATTTATCAAGGAAATACATCTCTATCTCAATAAGAGCATGTAGAGGTGGCTCTGGAAATGATGTACCTAGGAGTGAAAACTCCAGCAAGGAGTGTTGGGCATGACCTAAGGTATCGTGGTAAATGAAATTGGCCTTGATGCACTCTTTGTTATGACACTATTGGGGGATAGGTTTGGTAAATGATAAGATTTTTATTATTCTTAATGAAGGATTTATAGAGAAATGTAACTGTTTAAAACATGAGGTTTTAAGACATAAAATCCATTAAAGGTAACAGATTCATAAATGAAATAATCTTCTCAATAAGGGTTTATTATTTTTGAAAATGGAGGGAAATAGGTTTAACCATGAAAATGGTGACCTCAATGGGGAATGCACTGATATCCCTCCAATGGAGCTGAAATGGAAACATTCATGTGAATGATGAACCAACTGACACAAGTTATGGGAAATAACATGAATGAAGCTTGGATATCGATCTAACCTTGAAGGTAACAACATTATGTTGAGTTATTTATGCATCAAATACCACCAAACATTCTGTGTATCAACCCACACATTGATTGTGGAATAGTGAATCATCTCAATAGAGAAGATATTTTATGTGATCTTTTGTTCAGAGCAAGAGAAGGTCACCCTAGCTATCTATCGCATAGAGGGAGAATCTGATTAGTGGTGGTAACTAATTAAAAACATGAGGCCAAGATTGGAGTTTGATACTATGGAGTGGGAAAAGTTCAGCGGGATCTATTTCATTATTTATTTCCCTTGTTCCATGAGAACAAGAATGTGGAAGGAGTTTCTTGAGCTGAAGCTGAAGGGAAATGAATCTATGGGAAAGTATGAGATGAACATCACAAGGATATTCCATTATACCCAATGCTTTGTCATGGATCCTAGTGTTATGGTTGATAGATTATTCAGTGGACTGAGACATCATGTATTGAAGAATCTAGCCAACATATATTATTAATGCTATGAGGAGATCTTGTGAAGTGCAATGAAAGCCGTACTAGAGTTTGGTGAGACACAATAGTCTCATAAATCAAATTAGAACAAAATATTTAGAGAGCCAAGCCTAGGTAGGATCTTTGATCAGGGATGAGGAGGCAAGAATGTGAAATGTCCCATGTGAAATAAATATGGGATGATGCATTCTGGGAATTTCCTTCTTTGGAGCGGGAAGTGCTACTAGTGTGGTAGAGAGGACCTCATTGCATGGACTAGTCGTAGTGAGGTGAATCCAAAAATTCCGAACACTAAAGAAAATATTATAATGGTGCAGGACCTACATTATGTCTATTGATATAACTGTGGAAAACCTGGGCACATTTTCAATCATTTTCCAAATCTGAGGGCAGTAGAAGGGAACAACCATTAGCCTCAGAAAATGCATAGGGAGTAAGGTCATTCTCTAGATATCATGACACCTGATGTTGAAGATCTAAATTATATGGTGGTAGGTAATTTTACATTTCTCTTAAAGCTATAAAGTATTCAATTTATTTATGGTTCTACACATTCCTTTATTTCCTCCATGCTTGAAATGAATTTAGAATCAACCCTCAATTTTCTAAAAGTAGAGTTATCAGTCAAGACTCCTTCTAGGGTTATCCAAGCATCATCTGTGTTTTGAAACTCTAGTATTGTATTTAGTGATCACAATATAATCTCAAATCTAGTAGTAATTCCCACGATGGAATTAAACATCATACAAGGGATGAACTGGCTCTCAATGTATAAAGCTAAGATCAAATGCAGAAGTAAGGAAATCTATGTTGTATTGAATGGAAAACCTATAGTTAAATTCCATGGATATATAACTCAGACTAATCATTTTCTAGATGAACCACCAATATCCTTTTTTATGGTGTTGATCAATGAAGAAGAAGGAGAAGGATGTGATAGTTTAAGGATAGGAAATGTCCCCATCTTCCCTGAATTCATTGATGTATTTCGAGAGGTGTTACCCAGACCTCCCCCAGAAAAATAGGTTGAGTTATACATGGAACTCATACTTGGATCTCATCTAATATCGAATATCCCCTATTAGATGGAAACTGTGGAGCTATAAGAATTAATGAAACAACTCAACGGTCTTTTAAGGAAGGGGTTTATCCGGCCGAGTGTGTCTCCAGGGGGAGCACTCATTCTATTTGTGAAGAAAGAGGATAGATTGATGTAGTTATGCATTGATTATAGATAACTGAAAAGGATCACAATAAAGAACAAATACCCACTTCCATGAATTGATGACTTATTTGAACCTCTTCGTGGGGCACAATTCTTCTCTAAAATTGATATTCATTTTGGTTATCATGAATTGATCATGATGAATAAATATATTCCAAAAACCGCATTCCGAACAAGGTATAGGCATTATGAGTTTGATTTTATGCCCTTCAGATAGAATAATACACCTGCTATTTTTATGGATTTAATAAATGGAGTCTTTAAGGACTTCGTTGATAACATTGTGGTAGTTTTTATTGATGATTTTCCGATATATTCCAAAAGTCACGAGGAGCGTCAAGACCACCTAAGGGTTTTTTTTGAAAACTTTATGGAGAGAGCGGATTTTCGAGATGTTCAGCAAATGTGAATTCTGGTTGCAACATGTTTTTTTCTTGGGGGACATATTTACTAATGAAGAAATCATATTTGACCTTGTAAAGTCAAATTTGTAGAGGAGTAGCCTCAGCCTAAAAAAATAACTTGTATTAGTAGTTTTATTTGATTAGCGGCATATTATAGGAGGTTTATGAAACAAATTTCACGAAATTCTAATCCATTAACTGTGTTAACTTGAAAAGGGGTAAAGTTCATCTTGAAAAATGAGTGTGAGGAATGTTTCCAAGAGATAATGAAGACATTTTTTTACTTTACATGTGTTAAAAAATCCCTCAAGTGTAGAAGGATTCATTATATTTGGAGATGCACATTTGAAAGGGATTGTGTGTGTCCTCATGAAAAGTTACAAGGTCATTGTTTATGCATCTCGGTAGTTGAGGACTCATGAGTAGATCTATCATATGCATGATCTAGAGATGGCTCCAATAATTTTTTCACTGACGATATGGAGGCACTATCTTAATGGGGAAAATGTTATATATACACAGAACATCAAAGAATAAAGTATATTTTCACAGAAAAATGAATTTACCATAAGACAAAGGAGATGGTTGGAAATTTTTAACTATTATGATTGTTCAATTCATTATCATCTTAGAAGGGAAAACAATGTCACCGATGCATTAAGCATGAATGACCCAGTTGTTGTTTCTATGTTGAGGATTCCATGAAATCCTTTGATCAATGTCCTAGTGAAGATGGACCGAGGAATTATAAGGGAACGAATATCTTCAACCCTATCCCAAATGATTTCTCAACTGTCATAACTAGAGAAGATCAATAAAGTTCTGAAAGAGGATCTTTTGTTACAGAAGATGTCTAAGGCTGTGAAGGATGGTAAGTTTCATGAGTTCAATAGTGATCATGAAGGTATAATAAAATTTCATACAAGACAATCTGTTCCATCTACTCCAGAAATGAAGATGAATCTTATGAATGAAACTCATAGCTCAACTTTGTCTATACATCCTAGAAGAAATAAAATGTAGAGGGGCCTTCATGATAATTATTTGTGGGATAATATGAAAATGGAGATTGCGGGATACACTTCAAGGTGCCTAGTATTTCGGCTTTTGAAGGCAGAGTGAAAACTTCCTCAAGGGGTATTGCGACTCTTACCCATACCAGAAATGAAGTGGGACAATATCACTTGGACTTCATCACTGGTCTTATGTGAACTTCCAAAGGAAACAATGCAATATGGGTTATTGTTGACTGTCTCACCAAAACATCACATGTTATCTCTATTCGAGAAGAACTCTATCTTAATCATCTTTCCAATATTTATGTGATGGAAGTGGTAAGGCAACATGGATTTCCATATTCTGTCATATCTGATCGTAATTTAAGGATCACATCACAATTCATGAGGTGCCTTCAACATGCGCGGTGTTCCGAATTGAATTTCATTAAGTCCAGTCACCCCCATACTGATGGGATAAAAATCTTGATTTTGTTGAGATCTCTTACAACAACATCTTTCACTCGAGCATTGAAATGGAACCATATGACGCTTTATAAGGGAAGCGATATAGAACACCAACATGTTGGCATGAAGATAGTAGAAAAACTCATCTTGGTTTGGATCATGTGTAAGAGATGGCAGAAAAGGTACATTCCATCAAGCTACACATTAAGGCTACTCAATGTCGGAAAAAGAGCAATGTCGACAACCATCGAAGGGACTTGGAGTTTGATGTTGGTGAAAATTTCATTATTTGGATTTCACCTCAGAATAAAGTCATGATATTTTGATGAAATGGATGCTCAGCCCTAGGTACATTGGTACTTATGAAATCCTTGATCACGTAGGAGCAGTGGCGTATCAATTTTTACTTCCTACAAATCATGCACAAGTTCATGACATCTTCCACATATCCCATTTGAGGAATTACTTACCTAAGACTTTACATGTACTAAATCTAGTTGTGGTACAACTAGAACATTACCTCTCTTATGAGGAGCTTCCAGTGGAGATCTTCGATCATGGAGACAAGGTTCTATGAAACCAGACTATTCCCCTTGTTAAGGTGCTGTGGATGATCCACAAATATGAAGAAGCCACGTGGGAACAAGATAAATATATGAGGCATAAGTACCCAAAACATTTATCTTTCTAAGGTACGAGGTAAAATTTTAAGTGAAAATTATCTTAAGGGGGGAAGAATGTACCTACCTGAACATTTTAATAAATTTTTACCTTCATTTCTGTGTTATTTTATTTTATACTCAACAAAACTATATCCTTTAATTAATGAAGTGAGTATAATTAAATAAGACTGTTGAATTTCGACAGTTATTTGACAGTTGTTCAATATGACGGTTAAAAACTATACTCTTGATGTTAGAATTATTGTTTATAACTATATATTATCTAGGTTAATTAATACAGAAAGATGTGTCGATTGATTCATCCAGTAGACTTAGGCCATACGAAGCCCATCTTTCAGATCTCGGGAAGGAGGTAACATCTCTGGGCATTTCTTTGGACCAAGCCCATGTTGAGCATCAACATGTGAAGATTGAATAAAATCCCATAAGGGGGAAGTTAAAGCTGATAAAAATCATCACTTAGGAAATGTTGTCTGGGATGCCCCATGATTCTATCTCCATAACACTCCTTACACTTAGGTCCTATGCAGGTGTTATATGGGTCTATGTAACAAGGGTTTATAGGATTTTTGTAATCCATTCGTATAAATTGTGTTGGTATTTCTTATTATGGTAAAATTTGTGATTTTCAAATGTCCAGATAAATATACGACGAATATTATTGATTATTTTGGAACAAGTGTATTTTAAAATATCAATGTGCACTTTATATAATTAATAATGTTAAATGATTTTCAAAAAATGGTCACATACTGTTGTGATTAGTAAGAAATTTAGAGTATAAGGAGATAAACCTAATTTTTAATGAATAGTAATGTATGAATAGTAACATACCGTTATGAATAGTAATGAATAGTTATGAATTGCAAATTTGTAAAAAAAATATAAACTTCAACCATAAATGTATAAATACAATTTAGACATCTTAAATGTGAAAAAAATGATCATAGTAAGACTTTTGGTATTTTTGTATGTCATAAATATTTTATTTACAATTTAATAATTAATATAATAATTTAAAATGAAAATTCATTTTCATAAAATGTAATCATAAGTTGTTACATTATTTTCTTCTGGTTATACGATAATTTAATGGGACCTTGATTACTTTTTCAAAGTGTTAGAAAACAAGTAATAATTTTAGTGTTGTTTTTTTAATAAATAATGATTTTATTTAAAAATTAAATAAAAAATTTTTAGAAAATTATTTTCATAAAATGGAGTTCATTTTTGAATTCATTTCTTTAGTATTAGGTTTGGGCAAATATTTGGGATTTTTTTTGAAAAAGTTGAATTTTCGGTGAATAGTAAAAATAATGTTTTGAGTTTCAGGTTCTTAATGACATCATTGATGATGTAATCATTATGTAATAAATCTGGTCAACTTGGGAATACTAATATATATCATGAGGTGTCCCATGTGTCCAATAACATGGGCATATTCCATGGGAAATCACATGGTTTTGAAAATACCAATGATGAGGTGTCCCTTGGTGATTATTCAAATATTCCATCACTTTTTCTATAAACACCATGCCATTACATAAATACATTCATTAAAAAATTCTAATCAACGAATTTATAGTATTTTTACCTCCCATTTAGTCCTCCCAATGTTTCCTCAAGCCCCCAATGTCCCAAACATTGTGTTTATAAAGTCACTCTTTATGGTAAGGGAAACCTCCACCCTCCTCTTTCAGATAGGATTTCATTTATGTTTTTTCTTATAGTTTATATATTTCTATATGGGGTATGTTATTATGTATTATTATTACATTAAATTTCATTTCAAAATAATGAGATACCCTTTATTATATCATTATTTTATTTTATAAATTTTTATGTGAAGTTGTAAGGCAGGTGAATTTTTGTAAAAGAAATCACATTTTCTCTTTCCTTTGATGTTTCCTTTTCATGGGGTATTTTTTAAAATTCCCACACCATGTTATAATTTATTTATATTATGTACCTATACTATAAAATGATTCATTTATTTATGGGGGACCCTTGTCCCCTCTCTTTTTATTATTTCCTAAAACCATGTTATATAATCGTTATGTTGCAGATATTTCATCTCAAAATTTCTCTCTCTTTCTCACAAGGAATTCTATTACTTTATTTATGTGACTACCCAGACCTATTTAGATTATAAGGGAGTTTATAAATAAAAAAATGATATAATTTATTATGTAATTTACATACATATAACCCTCACTCCCTTTCCTCAGTTTATAAATGACATAGTGATCTTATTTTTATGAACTTTTACAACATCACAATTTTGAAATGAAACGCATTATTTTTATTCTATATGGGTTGTTTATGAATTTTTTTATTATGATATATGTGGATCACATGAAAATTAAGACGTATTTAGGGTGTTCCCTGATAGTGCTCTAATGCATTGGTTAATGAATTAATCTATGAAGATGACATGTTTCACGATACATTGGTGAATAACCTTGGTAATTCTTTTATGAAACTTCTCACGATTGTCAAGACCACTAACTAAGTTAACAAGGAAAGGGGTAAAGTATGTATGGATGGAAGAATGTGAGGGAATATTCAAAGAACTAAATAGAAGGCTGATCACAACACCTGTACTCACTCTACTGAAAAGTTGAGAATGTTTTGTGATATACAGTGATGCACGAAAGAAAGGCTTGAGTTGCGTACTCATTGAAATTGAAAATGTGATAGCCTACGCCTCACGATATTTGAAGATCCATGAGAAGAACTACCCGACCCAAGATTTAGAGCTAGAAGCTGTGATGTTTTCCTTGAAAATATGGAGACACTACCTTTATGGTGAGAAGTGTGACATAAACACCGACCATAAGAGCCTAAAGTATAAATTCACACAAATGTATCTCAACATGCGTCAAAGGAGACGGTTAGATCTAATCAATGATTACGATTTATCTATTCACTACCATCCTGGAAAAGAGGAAAAAGCAACTAATGCTCTAAGAAGAAAAGAACCCACTACTCTATCCATGTTACAGATTGAGAAAGAGCCAATCTTCTAAGATATGCAAAGGATGGATTTGGAAATAATAAGGGAAGAGGATACATCCTACCTTTGCCAAATTATTGTGCAACCATAAAACCAAGATAAGATGAAGGAATCACAAACGGATGATATAGATATAAAAAATATGGTGAATACAGTAATGGAAGGGAAGTTGTAGGAGTTCCACATCGACGATGATGGTGTAATTCAGTTTGGAACGCGACTTTGTGTGCCTCCATCACCCGGGATAAAGAAGGAGCTATTGGAAAATGAACATAACTCATCTTTCTCTATCCATCATGGGATTACCAACCTTTACCATGATCTCTGAGAACACTTCTGGTGGGATAAGATGAATAAATAGATTGTGGAATATATATCAAGTTTCTTGGTATGTCAGCAAGTTAAAGTAGGGAAACAAAAGTCCAATGGGATGATGCATCCATTTCCTATAACCATGTAGAAATGAGAAAATGATACTATGGATTTTTTCATGGGTCTCTCGAAGACGTAGAAGGAAAATAAT
Organism: Viscum album; assembly: GCA_963277665.1. NCBI lineage: Eukaryota > Viridiplantae > Streptophyta > Magnoliopsida > Santalales > Viscaceae > Viscum > Viscum album. The sequence continues at coordinate 578,209,099 of OY728129.1, read as the reverse complement.
GTGATATAATTTGTGGCTGACCGACTCACCAAGACTTCCCAATTCATCATTATTAGGGAAGATCTCTAGTTTGAACAACTTGTAATGATATATGTAAAGGAAGCGGTGAGACTACCCGATGTTCCACTTTCAATTGTCTCTAACCGTGATCCAAGGTTCACATCTAAATTCTAGAGGAGCCTTCAACATGATTTGAGTGCTAAATTATATTTCAGCACGACCTATCACCCCCAAACTATTGGCCAGTCTGAAAGTACTATTCAGATGTTTGAAGATATGCTAAGAGCCTCTTCACTAGATTTCAAAGGTGGATGGGATCAACATCTCCCATTGGTTGAGTTCTCATACAACAATAGCTTCAACTAAAGTATTCTTATGGCTCCACATAAAGATCTGTATGGAAATAATTGTATAATATCAACCTATTTGGATGAAGTTAGATAAAGAAAGCTACTTGGACCCAATCTTGTATAAGAGATGACAGAGAATGTTCAGGTCATCCAGAAACACATCAAATCTAGTCAGAGTCGGCAAAGGAGTTATGCTAAGAACCATCGAAGGGACTTACAGTTTGACGTTGGAGAAAAAGTCTACCTTTTAATATCACCATGGATGAGAGTCATGCGATTTGGAAATAAATGGAAGCTAATCCCTATGTATATTGGCCGCTTTGAGATCCTTGAACACATAGAAGATGTGTTCAATTGGATTTCATTTCCACCGAATATGGCTCATGTTAATGATGTGTTTCATGTATTACTCCTGAGGATGTACATACCAAACCCATCAGATGTACTAAACATAGAGGTGGTACAGGTGAGAGATGATCTCTCTTATGAGGAGCAACCAGTAGAGATTATAGACTAGAGAGATATGTTTCTACACAAAAAAAACAACCCACCTTGTCAATGTTTTGTGGAGGAACCATATGTTTGAAGAAGCTACTTGGGAACTGGAAGAGGCGATGAAGGAGAAGTACCCTGACCTGTTTATGTAAATTGAAATTTCGAGGGAAAACTTTCATAAGGGGGGAAGAATATAACGACCAAGAGTTTTTCAATGAAAATTCCCTTCTAATAAATATGTCATAAAATCACATGAAAACACAAAATAATAAACAATTAAGTTCTAAGTGACCCTTAAACATAAGTTTGTCACTTTGATATGGGAATTTTTAAAATCATACATACACAGATGTGTTCAATATGATTTTTGGAGTCTAATAAAACAAAAATATTTTTTGTTGAATAGTATCCTACCATTCTTAATAGTAACATACCATTATGAATTGTTATATAACCAAATGAATATTAACCTTCTCTATGATAGTATAAAAATAATATTCAAGTGAATGTATGATGTACCTACATTGTAGAATAAGTAAATGGATGTTTTAAAAGTGGTTTTTAATAATAAATTATTAATTTTAATTAAATATTTAATTAATCATATTTATAAAATTATTTTTGAAATATGGATATCATTTATGGATTCTACATGTCAAAAAATGGTTGGGTTGATTTTTGGAGATTTTTCTGAAATACTTGATTTTTTTGAATATTAAAATACATTAATTTACCATATAAATACATTCTAATATAAACTCACTATTACTGACATCACAAGTGATGTAAGCACCCAAATCTATAACTCACATGACCTCTTTCCTATTCTTAGTCTTAGAAGACTCACAATTACTTGTCTAGTGGGGAAATAAGAAACTAATGAATTTTATATTAAGAAAACACCTCTCTTCTCAACTATAAATACCACCCTTCACACCCTCATTTCCTCACACCTATCAAGCTCCAAGAATCATCTAAACTCTATCCAAAAATATTCCCTATCCCATTCCCCACGTTTAAGAGGTTCTGGTCTCCTCAAAGGATCAAGCATAGAACCCTTAAGGAGGATCTCAAGAGGAGGATTCAACAGGTAATATCTCTCCCTCTTCTCCTTTAATTCCCTTTCAATTTCAAGTTATTTTCTTATTCTCCCCATATATTTGTCCAAATGGTATGGTAACTATAGTAACATACGTATATTGTAATGTTATGATACTAATGGTATATTATATCATCCAACCCCTATCTCTTCTTCTTTTTATTTTATTACAGAGAACGTTGTTTGTGAGGTGTTAATTTATCACCTTCAAGAACGACCTGTCTGGTTCATCCATTTCTACCATAAAATCCTTTCATGAAACCATGTTTAGGGTTGAACCTCAATATGTTATATGTATTATGTCCTATTTAATGTGTTATAACTAACTTATGTACATATTACTACGTGATAAATTAAAACAAGTTCTTTGTGATAAAAAACCGCCCTAATTAACCCAAACAATCATCATTTAATTTTTATGTAAGGATTCATCAACATGGTACATAATATAATTAATTATAATATAAATTTAAATTTTGGAATTTCATTAATAACATGTAATATCAGTTCTGTATTTTTACACATGTTCTACATGAACTTTCATTTATGAATATGATTTAACCACTCAAGAAGACCATAAATATGAACATTCCCGAACGAAAGTTTTTAAACACTATAAATCATAAAAGGCCTATAAAATGACCTAATGAAACCGAAATTAACCCTATTCATGTATTAAAGGTTTTGTAATTTTTAATTAATGAATATATTGTCATTATATAGGTCATTAAATAGAAAAAACATTCGGATAAAAGGTAAGAGGGAAATTCTCGAACACAAATTTCATCCTTCGGGCACTCCCTCTTTCAATCCATTTTTCATATGGTTACTCATAAAAATCATTTTATTCATCATTTTATTTCCTTTTCTGTGATATACATGTTTAACACGATTGTTTGTGTTTAACAATTTTTTTCAAAATAACTTTCCTTTTAAGAACTCACCTTTTACTTCTCTTTCAAGGTTGATGGTTCTTGTATCAAGTATTTTATTACCTCCTTGTTTTGAGAACCCAAGGTTTATGAATTTGTTATTTTGAGAAAAAACCATTCCTTTCCATGGGTTAGTTATGTTCATTATTGATATATGTGGAATTCATGAAAATGATAATATTATTATGTGACGGGTGCGCCCGGAATTATATACCTCAATATGAATGTTTGAATGTGACGGGTGCGCCTGGAATTATAAAGTGCTCCAATGCATTGGGTAAAGTGATGAATCTCATGAGCGAATCTGGAATGATGTGGAAAAGATGATATCATATTTCACAATTATGTGTGGTAGTTAACCACTAAGATATGATGTTTCATTCTAATGCACTAGCACACTTCTATTATTTAATTTATGATTCCTATCATGTTCATGATCATTTTCACATGTTATGATTATGCTCACCACATGATATATTGTTCTTATCAATCCTCTTACCAGGATTTTTCGCACAGCCCCTTTGATGTATATCCTCAGGTGGATACATGTACAAAGGATAGGTCAAGTTCCAATATGAAGCTACAGAATAAGAAATTAAATAAATGTTTATGCTTGATGATGTAATTTCCATGTATGGTCCAATTTTTCCAAAGACATTAAACTTTTGGATCCTATTTTTGTAATATTATTATATTTTTTATCTTAAAATAATTTAATTGTAATGTAAGAAAAGTTTGGGTCACTATAGGATGAGATACATGTGTGGTAGAGATGGCCATATTGCGCAGAATTTTCATAGTGAGGTGAATCCACAACTTCCCAACACTAAAGAATAAGATAAGATGGTGCATGACCTACCTAATTTCCAATGCTATGTGTGTGGACAACTTGGGAACATTGCTTATCACATTCCAAAATAGAGTGTAGTAGAGGAAAACCACTAGAAGGCTCAGCCAAGGCCCAGGGAGCATGGTTGTGCTTTTTCTATCATGACAACTGATGTTGATGCTCTGAATGATGTGGTGTAAGATACTCCCATTGTTCTCATAAATCTAGAAAGTACATTCTTTGATTCTGGTTCTATGAATACCATTGTTTCCTCTATGTTTGTATATAATTTAGAATCAACCCCCAATGTTCTAAACATTGAGTTTTCAATCAAGCCTCTTGGTGGGATTATCTAAGCATCGTCAGTGTTTAGAAACTCGTGTATTTAAATTAGTGAGAACAATAATATCAAAAATCTAGTAGTCATTCACATGCTAGAATTTGACATTATACTAGGGATGGATTGGATCTTAATTTATAATGCTAAGATCAAATGCAGAAGTAAAAAAGATATCAGTTGTTATGAATGGGAAACCTACAGTTATCATCCAAGGAGAAATATCTAAACCTAGTCTTTGTCTTAATAAACCACATATTTTCATCTTTATGGGTTTGATCACTGTCAAAGAAGAAGGAAATGTGAGTTTGAGGATAGAAAATGTCCCCCTCATCCCATAAAAGATTGATGTATATCTTGAGGAGTTACTCGGACATCCCCTATAAAGAGAGGTAGAGTTCTCCATTGAACACGTACTTGGATCTCATCCAATATCAAAGGCCCCATATAAGATTACAAATGTCGTGCTAGGGGAATTAATGAAACAAATCCATGGTCTTCTGAAGAAGGGGTTTATCTGACCGAGTGTGTCTCCTTAGGGAGAACACATTCACGTTGTGAAAAAGAATGATGGATCGATGTGACTATGAATTGATTATAGAGAACTTAATGAGATCACAGTAAAGAACAAATACCCTCATCCAAGAATTGATGACTTATTTGACCAACTTCATGGTGGTTAATTCTTCTCTAAGATTTATCTTTATTCTGGTTATCATCAATTGAGGGTGAAGAAATAAGATATTCCAAATACTACCATTCGATCAAGATATGTGTATTATGAGTTTGTTTTTATGCCTTTCAGACTGACTTATACACCTACTATTTTTATGGATTAGATTAATATATATTTAAGGACTACCTTAATAATATTGTGGTAGTTTTCATTGATGATATTGTGATATATTCTAAAAGTCATGAGGAGCATGAGTACTATCTAATGGTTATTTTTCAAACTCTGTGGAAGGAGAGGATTTTTGGGAAGATCAAAAAATTTGAATTGTAGTTGCAACAATTTTATTTCATGGGGCACATTGTTACCAATGAATAAATAATAGTTGACCCTATAAAGACAAAATTTATAAATGATTTTCCTCATCCAACATCAATAACTATGATTTATTTTTTCCTATGATTAGTGGGATATTATAGGAGGTTTGTTAAAATAATTTCACGAATATCAAATCCATTAACCTTGTTAACTCAAAAAGTGGAAAAATTCATCTAGACAAAGGACTGTGAGGAATGTTTCCAAGAGCTAAAGAAGATAATAGTTACTGAACCTGTGTTAACTTTTCCCTCATGTGAAGAAGGATTTATTATTTTTAGTGATTCATATCTGAAATGCCTTGGGTGCATCATCATGAAAAATGAAAAGGTCTTTTCTTATGCATCTTTGAAGTTGAAGATTAATGTGCAGAACTATAATACTCATTATCTGGAGCTGGATGCAGTCATTTATGCTCTAAATATATGGAGGCACTATCATTATGGGAAAAATGTGATATATACACAAACCCTAAATGTTTCAATTATATTTTCACACAAAAGGAATTCAACATGAGACAAAAGTGATGGTTGGAAGTTCTTAATTATTATGATTGTTCAATTCATTATCTTCCTGGAAGAGAAAACTAAGCCACTGATGCATTATTAAAGAAATACCTAGTTGTTCATTATATGTTGAGTATTCAAAGATATCCATTGATCAATGACTTAGTGAATATTGACATGTGAATTATAAGGGAAGGGATATCATCAACCCTATCCCAAATGGTTTCACAACCATCATTACTAGTGAAGATCAACAATGATCAGAAAGAGGATCCTTTTTTATAGGTGATTTATGAGGATGTGAAGGATGGGATGTTTCTTAAGTTCATTATTGATCAAGAAGGTGTACTAAAAGTTCATACAATACTATGTATTCTATCTATTATATAAATAAAGAAGGTTCTGATGGATGAGGCTCATAAATCTACTTTATCTATACATCATAGAAGAACAAAAATGTATTGGGACCTTTGTGATCATTATTGGTAGGATAATGTGATTAGGAGGATTAATGACTACCTTTCAAGGTTCCTAGTACATCGGAATGTGAAGGAAGGGTGACAACTTCCTAAAGGGGTATTGCAACCACTACCCATACCAGTATGGAAGTGGGAAAATATCACTATAGAATTCTTCATAGGTCATCTGAGAATATCCAAAGGAAACAATGCGATATGGGTTATTGTGGACTATCTCACCAAGACATCCCATTTTATCGCTATCTGGGATGATAAATCTCTTGTTCAACTTTCTATGATTTACATAAAGGAAGTGGTAAGGCTAGTTTGAGTTCCACTTTCTATAGTATATGATTGTGATCCAAAGTTCTCATCAAAATTCTGGAGATTTCTTCAACTTGATTTGAGTACCAAATTGAATTTCAGTATAGCCTATCACCCACAAAATGATGGCCAAATTGAAACAAATATCAAAACACTCAAGGGCATGCTGTGAAAATTCTCAATGGAATTTAATGGTGGATGGGATCAACATATTCCATTATTTGATTTCTATTAAAACAATTGCTTCTACTCGAGCTTTCAAATGACACCATATGAAGCTCTATATGGTAATCGATGTATAAATCCTACATGTTGCCATGAATTTGGTGAGAGAAAGCTTCTTGGGATGGATATTGTTCATGATATGATAGAAAAGGTCCATGTCATCCAGAAACACATTAAGTCAGCTCATAGTTGACAAAATTGTTATGCTGACAACAGTTAATGGTACTTGGAGTTTGATGTTTGTGGAAAATTATTTCTTCAGATTTCACCTTAAAAGACAGTCATGAGGTTTTTGAAGAAATGGAAGCTCATCCCTATATACATTTCCCCCTATGAAATCCTTGATTGTGTTAGTGTTGTGTCCTATCAGCTTGCCCATCCTCTAAATCGTGCACAATTCTATGATGACTTCCACATATATCTCATGAAGAAGTACACACATGACCCTTCACATGTACCAAATTCAGAGGTGGTATAACTAGAACATGACCCCTCTTATGAGGAGAATCCATGGGAGATCATGGATTAGAGAGACATGGTTCTAGACAATATGACTATCCACCTTGTTAAGGTTCTATGGAGGAACCACAAATATGAAGAAGCCACATGGGAACACGAGGACTCTATGAGGTAAAAGCACCCACCCCATTTATCTTCATAGGGAATCAGTTAAAATTTTGGGGAAAAATTTATTATTGGAGGGAAGAATGCAATGACACAAAATTTTTAATAATTTCTGTTTCCTAAATTTGTGTGTTATTTTTTTATACTCCAGAAAACTATATCCTATCATTCATGATGTGATTATATTTAAATGAGACTGTTGGTTTTCTAGTGTTATATTATTGTTGGTAAATATGACCGTTGGAAACTAAACTCTCAGCATTACAATTATTATTTATAAATAAAAGTGATCTTGGTACATTTATACAGAAAGAAGTGTTGATGGCCTCATCCAGTAGAATATGGCCATACAAAACCCATTTGTAAGAGTATGGAAAAAAGGTAGCATCTTGGGCTTTACTCTGGACCAATCCCAAATAGATCCTCAACATGTGAAGCTTGAATAGAATCGCCTAAGGGAAAAGTTCAAGCTATTTGAAATCATAACTCGGGAAATGTTGTTAGAGCCTCCCCACAATTCTATCACCATAACACACCATACAAATAGGTCCTACGAAGGTTTTATAAAGGGATATGTAACAATCCCTTAGATATTTTTTGTAATCCCTTGGTATAAATAAAGTTGGTATTTCTTATTATGGTAAAATTTGTGAATTTCAACTTTCCATATAAATATAAGATAATTATAGTTTATGTATATTGGTAAAATGGTATTTTAAAATATTCTTGTATACATTAAGAAACTAATAATGTGAAATGATTTTCAAAAAATAGTCTTCTATATTCGTGATAAGTAAAAAAATTAGAGTCTAATAAGAACAACTTATTTTTTAGTGAATAGTAAATAATGAATAGTAACATTCCCTTAAAAATAGTTTTGAATAGTAATTAATTGTAAATCAGCCATCAAAATAGAATGTTCAACCATGATTGTAAAAATACAATTTAGTGATCTTAAAACTAATAAAACAATCATATTATAAGTTTTGGTATTTTTGTATGTCATAAATATTTTATGTACAATATTATAATTAATTTAATATATCATAATAAAAATTTAATTTCCAAAAATGTAATAATTAATTGTTAATTTATGGTCTTATGGTTATACGATAATTAAATGGGACCTTGATTACTTTTTCATGGTGTTACAAAACAAGTTATAGTTATAGAGTTGTTTTTTAATAAATAAGAATTTTATTTAAAAATTAAATAAGAAATATTTAGAAAATTATTATCATAAAATGGATTTCATTTTTAAATTTAGAGCATTGATATTAGGTTAGGGAAAATATTTGGGATTTTTCTGAAATAGTTGAATTTTTGGTGAATAATAAAAATACAGTTTGGAGTTTCGGGTGTCTAATGACATTATTGATGATGCAATCATGACGTAATTAATCTACTCAACTATTCAATAGTAATATATTTTATGTGGTGTCTTGTGTGTCCATTAACTTGTGCAATATCTTGGGAAAGCCTATGGTTTTGGAAATACCATAGGTGAGGTGTCCTTTGAAAATTAGTTAAATATTTCCCAAATTTTTCTATAAATGAAAAGCCATTACCTCATTCCATTCCTTCCAAAATCATCTTCAATAATGTTCTAGTATTTTTACCTCCCATGGAGTCCTCCCATGGTTCCCTTAAGCCCCCAATTTCCCAAACTTCGAGCTTTCAAAGTCACTCTTCAAGGTAAGGGAACCTTCCACCCTCCTCTTTTAGACATGATTTCATTTATGTTTTGTCTTTTAGTTTCCATATTATTATGTGGATGTATGTTCTTATATATTTTTATTAATGTACATTTCATATCAAAATATTGAAAATCCCTTTCTTCTCTCATAAATTTATTTTCAGAATTTTAATGTGACGTTGTTAGTTTGCTGAATTTTTGTAAAAAAAATCACATTTTCTCTTTCCTTTCAAGATTCCTTTTCATGTGGTATGTCATTCAAATGGCCACACCATTATATTATTTCATTTTTTTTCTATACCTATAATGTAAAATTATTTATTTATTAAAGGGTTACCCTTATCCCTCCATTTATATTTTTTTTAAAACCTTGTAATATAGCCTTTATGCTGCAGAAATATCATCTCAAAATTTCACCCTCCTTATCTAAAGAAACACTATTGTTTTATTAATGTGAATACCCAAAACTATTTAGTTTATTTGGGTTTTCATAAATTAACAATAATGATATATATTATTTGGTAAATTACATACATTTAACCCTAAATCCCTTTAAGAGGGAATAAATGACATAACGATCTTATTTTTAAGAACTTTTAAAATGTCACAATTTTGAAATGAAACCCATTTACTTTATTATATATGGGTTATTAATGAAATGTTTTATTATGATAAATGTCTATCAAATGAAAATAAATACATATTAAGGGTGTTCTGTGATAGTTCTCCAATGCATTGGGTAAAAAATTAATCTCTAGAGATGGAAATTTTCATGATACCTTGGTGAATAACCACGGTAATTTTTTTTGACACCTCGAGGATAAACCTTGGTGATATGTTAATTAATATCTAAATGAAATGTTGTAACCACATATTCAAGTTATGATTCATTTTTTTATTATGATATTCTTCTTTTTTACATTACGCATGTCTTATGGTTTTCATAAAGTTTCTATTGATATCAAAAGTAAACTGATTCCCTTACTTTCCTTACTGGGCCTTCAGCTCACCATTTTATTTGATGATTATCTCCATTTTAGGAGATGTAGTAATTGTACACAGGATGAAAATTTAAAGAATCTTCTCATGGGTATTTAAATGTGTTTATTTGTTTATTTGTTTTATTATTTTTTATTTCCAAGACACTAGACATTAAATATCCATTGTTTGTAAAGAGAATTAAAATTTATATAATAAAAACGTTGGATTACAAAGTGTAGCATTATTTTTTAGGTTCTTAAAAGAATATAAACATATGGTTAATCATGATTTTACAGGATTAGTGATTAGTATGGGTGATCTTCTCAGTTGATTTCAATGTCTTTTTGTGAGTGGGGATAAAGAACAATAAAAAACATGTTTTGGCCTCTAGGGTCATTCATTAGTCCAATAATATGTTCTCTTATGTGGGTTGGCCCTAGGTTGTGGGTGACTTCTCAGGGAGGAAAATGGTTTAAGTGACCCATTCATTAAATAGATTTAAATTACATTTAATTTTCCAAATACTTAATACATTACACCAATAGACAGCCAGAGATAATATTAGTTTATTTTCATCAGAAACTTAGAACATAATCATCGTACATAGAGAAAGATCTTCAACATCTCCCATAAATATATTCCCCTTTTCTTCCTTCCCAAAAACATACATTATATCCTGGGTAAATGGAAACATATAAATGTGATCTCAAATACTCGTTAATGGTAATAATTGAGAACATAAAACAAACCATAATCATAAGAATATAAAAACATTAACATATTGTTTAAATATCAAAATCAAAAGTCCTGAAATAAATCATGGTAGTTTGTAATGAATATATAACAAAAGAACATTAACCAATATAAAATATAATAGGAATAAAACATTGAATTTTGAAAAATAAATAATCTAATAATATTATTTCCATATTATGGAATTTATACCAAGACAGTTATATTCGAAAAGTCCTTTACTGAATCGAGTTTACATGTTGTTCCATCTATGTATAACTGAACTGGATTTACATTCCATTGTAGCCCTATATTTCTGAACCATATTTACATTATATTCCAGCCATGTTTATCTCATGATATATAAATCCTAGAAATTGCATTGAATAGATAAATAGGTCCCACCCATCTCAGAATAAAACCATTCATTTTGTTCCCAAAAAGAAAAAAAACATTCACCACATCATAACCAATGAAATAAAATGGGTTTCTTAAACAATATTCTATCATAATTAATATAAAACAAATAGTTTTCCTAAACAAAATTCCCTAGTTTATATAATCATATCACATTGATAATAGTGATTAACTGATTTAATGAATGTCATCTTACTTGGAAATAATTTTTAGAAAATGATGGAAATTACTTCATAAGGAAAATATGATTTCTTCTTCAAAAATTATTTCCTCCCTCCAAATGAAACCTAATTTTAGATGAAATCATTTTATGTGGAAATAAAATTTAGATATTTTAGTGGAATCATCATGTAAATAAGTAATTTTGAAATTGTAAAATTCGTTCATGCCGTAGAAGTTAAAAAAATTTTCTTTTACTTTTTCCAGAAATGTCAAAAAGTACATCATAAGGATAAAGAATGAAAGATTCCATAAAAACCATGTAGTAAAAGTAAAAAATGACTAAAATTACATTATAATTTCATAACAAAATATTAAACATTTTATGAGAATTTATTTAGAAAACATGGAAGTGTATGATAAATATATCTCTAGTAAATACTTACATATAAAAAATAAAAAACTGTTATTAGAATAATTAACCCTTAATATAGGTCTGATATGACAAATTTGTTTCTAAAGCTCATGTATAATGATTTATATAAAGTTATTAACTTAATTAAGAATCAATGTCATCATATATTTCCATATTCACCTTTTTTATTTTGTTACAATTCATTGTTACTTTTTATTCAGGTTTTTGCTGCAATATGATCATATGCATGTTTATTGAATACGTTCGGATTCTCCCAATTATATCATATTTGTATCATAATAAAATTATGTTAACTTAATAAATACCTTTATTCATTCTATATATTTATATAATCATGCTTTAGTGGTTATCATATATAACGAATCACATCACATCGTGGACACGGTAGGTCGCACACACGCACAAGCGACGATATCATTTCCATAATTGTTGAATGGTAATGATTTTCAGGGGGTACACTATTTCAGAACCTGAAAATTTTTATAATAATCATATATAGTAATTACATTGATTTTTATACCCATTCTAGTTAGTTGGTGGTGAAAAACATATTACACTATGTCGTGGATATGGTAAGTCATACTTACATACATATGGTGATTACGTTATTCTTAGGTTCGATAAAATAATGAATTTGGTTGTTTAATAATTATAAAAAAATATTATTATATAATTAATACTTGAGTAATTATTCTATAATTAAACAACTCATCAATTAGATATATAGGTAAAAAAGAAATATGAATGAATCGGTAGAAGAGATTATTTCTTCTTTGACTTTCTCTCTTTAGATCTCTTCTTAATGGAAGTAGAGTTTGAATTTTGAGAATTAAAAAACCTCTATAATGTAATTAATGAAGTTGAGAAGATAAATGGTCAGTGTATGGACAAACATGGAGGCTTTATTAGTTGTTAAGAAATGTGGGAGGATGTTCCCTTTTATAATTAATGTTTGGGGCACTTTTGGAATCCTAAAAATATTAATTTATTTAAAATTTAAACCCCACTAATAACCTCTAAAATGTCCCAATTTCAAATATGATATAAGATATGGTTTTAATATCATAATCTAATTATTTTTTTGACAAGTTTATATGTCCATTCAAGCCTTATATGTTCAATTTAACACATAGTTATTTTATTCATTCTAACTATGCTAAAAAATATTTTTATTCTAAAAGTGTAAAATTTATTCATATTTGATTTTAATTAGATCATAAATAAATAATTTAGAACATTATTGAACATATAACAATTACTCAATATTTTTTAAAATGTTTTATAATTTTTAAATTATTTAATAAAACACATTTTTGATAATTAAGAAATAGTGTAAATTGTGAAACTATTCAATTTATTGATAATGATAACAAGTTAACATCAAAAGAACCATTATGTTATATTCTTATGAGGTTAAGGTTGCTTATAAAATTTATATTAAATTTTAATTATTCAAAATATATTTATTAGATTTTTAAAAACATTTATTTGGTATCTCTATTAATAAAATAATTCCTAGAATAATTTTTTGTAATTATTTATTATATTTATATGTAGAGTATAAATTAATAATAAAATACTATGATGAATATAATTTTAATATATTTCATGATAATATATAAAGAAAAAAAATTCTACAAAATAAATCATTAAAAATGTTATTCTAAATAAAGTATTAATGTGACCAATTTAACATTACATTAAATAAAATAATATAAATGTCTTAATATATTCTATAAGGCTCCAAATGGTAATTATCTATGCCCTTGGATTATTATGGTTGATATATGTGTTTGGGAATTTTTATGGTTATTTGGATTTTAATAAAAATTATTTTATTGATTCCCATCAATTTATTAATTTTTACATCATCCATATTGTAACACCCCAGGTAAATAAAGAGTATGAAATTTTCACATTTATCCATATTTGTAAATAAAATATTAATATAACTATAAAGGGGACGCTATGCTTGATGGCGTACCCAACACGCAACAACGAGTTTCTTGGGAATCTTACGTTGCACTCTAATAATAAAATAATATTATTTTAAATTGTAGTTAATGCCTAGCCATTGTAATGGTGGGAATGAAAATAACTAACTAAAAAATGATTATATATGTTTTTATATTTATCAAATAAAAAATAAAGGCTTAAAATAAGAAAAGAATTCCATTTTTGGCATATATACTCTAATTTTCACTAAAAGGCCGAACTATTGTCTTTTGACGGAGAACCCTCTTTAAATATAGTTTTGGTCACTCTAATACATTCTATTGGACCAAATAAAACTCTTTTTTTGGAATTGGGACATCAAAGTTTACTTTGTATAGATTTTTGGTATTTTTTACTGATAAATTTCATTTTTTTAATGAATAGTGAAAAATGTTGTATTTTAATTCAAAACCTCTTTTTAATCTAATTTATTTATATGATTAGATTATCTTTTTAATTGGTTTTAAAGTGTAAAAAGAATATATTTTTACCATTTAGTCCAATGGTGGTCATTGAAATTAATATCACTTTAAGATTGGACATAAACGAGTGTCAATCTTTTGAAAGATATTGTTTCTTAAAAACATGCTATTTGTTTTAACAACAGGATCTAATTATAAAATTAATTAATGAAACATATATGTTATGAATTTGATAAAATAGAAATCATTTTTGAATTTGGAATATCAAATATTACTTAGGGTGAAGTTTTGGTATTTTTCTGAAAAACTTCAATTTTTGATGAATAGTGAAACCACAAAGTGGTCGTTACAAAATTTGATTTTTCGTTTAAATGGGACTTTACCACTTCTGTGATTTGAATTTCAAAAATTAAATTTAAATGATTTTCATTATTAAGTAAAATGTGGTTCAATGGGATGAAAATAATTTTTGATGAAAAGTAACTTTTATGTTTTATTAATCGCGATTAAAGGTAATTAGTGTGATTTAAGGTAAAAATGATATTATAATAAAATGAAAATATATTTACACTTGTCCTAACCCTATTGGATGAGTTATGGCCGACCACGAAAACCCATGGGTCGATGTTTGGTACCCCATGGATCCACTTGGGTTTGATAATGACATTTATGCTTTTTATTTAAAGTTAAAATAAAAATGTCACAAACATGATTTGTTCTACTAAAACAATTTTTACATGTGGTTACACAAGTCAGAATTTTTACTATAAATAGTCATTGGAAAGATACAAAGCTTTCCTACATCATAGTATTTTTTTATAATTTTTAGACCTTGGATAAATTAAATTCTTTATGACATCATGATGATGCAGTGATGACCTCATTATTTAACGATTTAAATAAAATGGAAAGATAATGATAAATCTAGGACCTACACATGTAAAAAACCTATTGGATGGGTGGATTTCGAACCCTTAATACATTATCCTCGAAACACATCGAAGGGGGACCATTAAAATTCAAAAACCATTTGAAAATAAAGTAACATTTTATACTTTACCAAGAGTGCCCCTCCTCTCCTCTTATAAAAGGCCCCCACCTCTACCACCTAACCCACACCTCTCAAGCCTTTGGTTCGGCCAAGATCTGATCATTTTGTCTCTCCACATCCCTCTCCTAATCCTAGAAGCCTTAACTTAGGCATGAAGCTCTTCAAAAAACTCTTTTGGTTCAAACCAAAGGGAGTTACCCAATTTTAAGGTAACGTCTTCACTTGTGCTCTTTTGTTTTATTTTTCTTATCCAACCCCCTAAACTTTTTTTATTCATTTCTTTTGTAAAACTCCAGTATCTTCAATATACTAGGATGTTGTTATAATAAGTATTCAAGCTAAAATTACACACACCTTCATCTAATGGTTAAAGAACATACTGGTTCTGTGGATGACGAATTTCTGCCTCATGAAACGATGATTGTTCAACACTCATATAACACCTTCAAAGGTGTCCATTAAGATGTCACTATGTTTATATCTGATATATAATATTTTTATGTTTTATATAAGCTTATGTGTTTTTCATTTGTGGCATTCCTTTATGGCTTCCATTATGGGTATACGCGATATCTTCATTTTAGGAAGTGCGGACAACCGCCCCCTCAAAGTGATTTGATTCGTTAATGCCATATGTGGGATGTATAAAGGATGGATTTAAAGTTATTATATATGATGTTATACTGGAATTATAATATACCTTTATATCATTATTCTTTTCTTTCCATTAAAGTATGAGATAGAAATGAAAGTAGCGTTCATGCGTACGTACGACTTACCGTCTCCATGAACGGTGCATTTCATTTCTTATCCTCAAATGTAATTCACTATTATAAGTACATATAATGGATATATATGATGTATGATCCATATAAATTATTAATATAATTCTAGAATTAAAAATATACACATCTATCATTTAGTTTTAATTCCATTAATATGACATAGAAATGAAAGTAACGTTCATGCGTACGTACAACTTTCCGTCTCCATGAATAGTGCATTTCATTTCCTACTCTTAAATGATTATGTAATATTATAAATAAATGTATATGCTTTTTATATATGATATATATGATATCCAACTCATGAATATCATTATTGATATAATGGATATTTGACTACGTGAAGAACTTGTAAATATAAGAAGTTCACTTTTGACTTAAGTACCAAATATCGACAAAACAAACATTATTAACTTAAATTATTACATAATGTTTATAACATGTCAATAATTGATATAAAAGTAATAATTAACTTGAAAAATTTTCTTAAGCAAGTATAAATTAACTCAAGTTTATTATTCAGGATGTTAAAGAACGATCGAGTCAAGTCGGACCCGAGGTAAGGGATCCTACTCCTCTCTTTCTTTTTAAGTACGCTATTTTATGTAATTTATTTTAAAGAGAATATTTCTTGTTATTGGGATGTTATTTTATATTATTCATACTGTAATATTTATGGTCATATGATTAGAGAACCTATTCTCTCTCATCAATCCATTTTAGAAGTTTTGAGTGGCGCCCTTAGGCTGCCGAATTTTCGTAAGAGATCTAACCTCTCTCTTTCTTTTTAAGTACTCTCCTTTATGTCACTTATTTTAAGCTCATCTTTGTTGTGTTGGGGAATGTTATTTTATATTCCTCTTTCTGTAAACATTATGTTAATATGATGAGATACCCTATTTGATCTCATCGATCCATTTTTGTAAGTTTAAAGTAGCCCCGTTAGGCTGCCGAGTTTTCGTAAGGGATTTTTCATCTCACTTTTATTCCCGTGAGATTTATGCTACATTTGCCAAAAATTTCCTTTGAGTGGTGTATGTATTTCCCCTTATTTTACTCATTGTGTAATATACTTTCATTTATGATTATTTACATCAATGTTGTATTGTCCTTCTTTCACAAGGTGTATGTTTCGAAAGATACCCATGTCGGTAAGGGAACCTTTCACCCTCCTCTTTCTAAAATAATTCTTTTGTTATGTCTTTTAATTCACATCCTATTTTGTTGGGATATGTTCTTCTATATCCTTATTGATTTAAATTTTATTTCCATGTGATGAGATACCCTTTTTATCTCTCATCAACTCATTTTCTGAATTTTGTAGTGATGCCATTAGGCTGTCAAATTTGTGCAAGGGAAATTCTTAACCCAAATTTGATTCTTTGGGATAAACTTATACTCCTTGAATATGTCGTTCTATGAATATGTGTGAAAAACCTCGGATTGTTTTACACTTAATATCCACTTATATTTGGTGTATTCTTTTGTCACACATAATTATGTAATTGATTTATCCTTAAATCAAGGATACCGTCTTTGTAAGGGACTTCGTCTCAATCTCCTTTCATTGATGCATATTTCGTTTTATACACAAATTTCTTTTATACGGTGTATAAACCCCTTGGACTATTACTTTTATACAAAATGAATCTTTTTCTACGAAGCGTTTTACTAAACGACAAAAAGGAATGTTTCTTTTAACGTACGCGGTGACAACGAACTTTTCCGCCGCCGTGAGTATTATTTGATCTTTGGTTTCCTCAACAAGCCGTAATGTTTTTAAAATAAAATAAATACCATATGCTCTTTTATGTATTTTGGTATTGAAAATAGTTTTGATAAAGGATTCTATTATGTCAATATATTTAAATGATATATTGTGATTGAAATATGGAAATTTTATCATTCCTTTATATTGGTTTTATGTGTTATAATTTTATAATGGTACTTGGACATATTATGGGTGGATAGCTGATAAACCATATGACGGGTGGTGCCGTGAATACCAGGATGGGTGGTTAAGTTATAACCTCCAATGCATTGGGTATGGAAGTTGGCCGTATGTCTATTCCATTAAGTATGTATGGAAGTTTGCCGTATGGCTATTCCATTAATGATATGTGTGGAAGTCGACTGTATGGTTATTCCACTTAAGTATGTTTATTTCCCAAGTTACCTTGATATGTTATGTGTTCTTTATATGGGTTTTATGGTAATCCTTTGGTTACAGAAGGGTAAGTAATGAACTTTTATTCAGTGAAGAGTTTTTACTACTTCGAAAAGGTGAAAAGTATTACTTTGATAAAGTATACATGGTTTACTTGTTGTTTTGAAAAACTAACAGTTTTCATTCTTTGTGTATCCCTTACTGAGCTTTTTATGCTCATCCCATGTTTTTGAAATGTTTTTCACAGGACTTAACGTGGAATAGGGTCAAGGATGGGATCAAGGGAAAGTCATGCAACCTAAAACATGGAACTGGACATGTTTCTTTTTAAGAGTTTTTATTTTATGGAAACTTAATAAAAGTTTCTACTTTGTAATCTTTTGAGATGTAATAGTTATGTACTAATTCTCTAAAACTCTAAACCTGAAAAGATCCTCAATGTGAATTATTCATTTAATTCAATATTAAGTAAGGTTTAAGGCCGAGGACTTATAGTTGGTATCAAAGGTTGGTTTAGATAACTTTAGAGGTTAGGGTATTCTTTAAGCATAAGTGACATGACCATAATGGTTAGGATTTCATAAACAGTCCCAGTTTTAGATAATGTGAATGAGTAAGTATATCATAGTGTTTATCTTCATCTTTAGTACATGATGGTTTTGTTGATATACTCACACTAACCTTTTTGGTTTTAGTAAATGGCTGGATCTAGCAGGCACCAAAGTAACGTTGGGTGTGAAGGAAACTGTGACAGTTTTCTAAGCGAGCAACTGAATGATATGGGAGCTGCAATGAGAAATCTTGTGTTTATCCTCAAACAACTATCTGGAGTCTTGATTGACCACCTAAACCTTGGTGATTTCTATAAGGCATCATATATGCGAGAGACAAATCCCTACAGAACTACATGTAATAATCATAAAGGTAAGTGTGTTCAAAAACCTATGTTTCATAGATGTGGAAAGAAACACCTAGGAAAATGTTTCAAAGGGACATAAATATACTATATATGTGGAAATGAAGGTCATAAAGAAAGAACCTGCCATGGAAAAAGGAAGCATCCAGTTGACTCGAGGAAAGGGAAAGAAGTTCTTTCTGAGGGATCAATTGAATGTTTTAAATGTGGTGTGCACGGTCATTATGCAAACACATGTCCTATGAAGATGTTTCGTGAATGGGATCACCAAGATCATACAAATACTCGTTTACCAATACCTAATGCCATTCCGATTGAGGATGAAGAAACTAACAATGACTAATCAAAGGTATGGATTATTTTCTAACTTTTGTTTTCTATTTTGGAATCTTAGGATATGATTCATGATTTTTTTGTAGGAAAGAAGTATTTCAGAATAAGTTGTAAAGGAATGGTTAATGGATCATGAAAAATTTTGAATGAGTAAGAAGTCAACATATAAGGGCTTCAAGAGTTATGGTGAAATTCATAAGAGTATTAAGTGTATTTTGATGATGGGGTACATTAGAAGTATTTTTATAGTATGTGTAACACTGATGTTTGATATATGAAAATTTTATTCAAAGAATAGTAATCTGTTATTTTGTGGACATAGTTATAAAGAACCATTTAGGAATATATGATCCTTACTTTCGAGGTAATTATAGGTTACTATATGTAATGATGGAAAGTGAAAGTCATGAGATAAAATTGAGGTTAAATTAAATTATGGTTATTTTTGATGATTTTATCTCGTTATTGGGGAATGTTTTAAGAATTACGTAGTTTTGGAAAAAGGACAACATGAAGACCGTGTGACAACCCGTCGCGTCGGACAAGGCTGTGGGAATCGAACCCACAACCAATGTGCAATGGGTATTTATCGCCGACCACTGGACTACGTGAAGTCCCTGGTTAGTTTGACTAATTCTTTTTAGTTAAATGATTTTATGAATTAAGAGTATGTTGATTTTGGGATATCTATGTAAATTTATTACCTTATCATGGAGGATATGTGATTAGGGTAATTACTTTTCAATGCGAGACTTTTGGAGAAACTGATGTTTTTTGGAGATAAATGTTACGACTTAACTTGTAAGACTATGTGAATAAATCCTTCAAATATTTGGGTTTCAATATTAGTTTGGTTTACTTTGAGGAATTTTACAGACAAATATTTTATCAAATGGTCCTCGTGGAACTTTGGGTTTTGTTAGACAAATTTTGGAGATTAAGAATAGATTTTCTTTTTATAAAGGGTTATCATTTTCTGGATTATCTGATCTTCTACTAACCTTTTTGGTTTTTTTTGTTAGAGTCTAAAGACATGGGAAGTATATAGTTCTATTTTGTGGATTAGGTTATTCTCTAGAAATTTATTATAGTACTCTTAATGCGAAAAAGTCTTCCTAAATACCCATATTTTGGGGAAAATATGTGTTTGATTAAGGAATCTAGTAAAAGTTGAAAGTCTACATGACAAGTAAGTATGTTTCATTATGATTTAGTTAAGCTGAAAAATAAATTCCTCCATGAAAAGTAACTTAAAACAAAAATGTTTTCTGTTAACTTTTCCTACTGGGGAATCGAATACCATTTAACCCATCACAAGTTTGTGATTTTATTATGGTTAACTTTCTCCTAGACATGTTTACTATCACTCTCAATCAGAACATGACCCATTTGTTTTTTCCTCCATGTCCATATTTTCATACTTGGAATCCTAGTATGGGTTAACTCGGGTGACCTTTTTACTTTCCTTTCTTTCTTTTAAAGTGATAGTTTAATTTACTCCTTTTCCGATGGGGGGCTTTCAATGAAGTATCCAAGCCCAATTTTAAAATTGCGAGGATGCAATTCCCAAAAAGGGGGGAATGATGTAACACCCCAGGTAAATAAAGAGTATGACATTTTCACATTTATCCATATTTGTGAATAAAATATTAATATAACTTTAAAGGGGACGCTATGCTCAATGGCGTACCCAACACGCAACAACGAGTTTCTTGGGAATCTTACGTTGCACTCTAATAATAAAATAATATTATTTTAAATGGTAGTTAATGCCTAGCCGTTGTAATGGAGGGAATGAACAGAACTAACTAAAAAGTGATTATATATGTTTTTATATTTATCCAATAAAAAATAAATGCTTAAAATAAGAAAAGAATTCAATTTTTGGCATATATACTCTAATTTTCACTAAAAGGCCGAACTATCACCTTTTGATGGCGAACCCTCTTTAAATATAGTTTTGGTCACTCTAATACATTATATTGGACAAATAAAACTCTTCTTTGGAATCGGTACATCAAAGTTTACTTTTTATAGATTTTTGGTATTTTTTTCTGATAAAGTTCATTTTTTAATGAATAGTGAAATATGTTGTATTTTAATTCAAAACCTCTTTTTAATCTAATTTAATTATATGATTAGATTACCTTTTTAATTGGTTTTAAAGTGTAAATATAATATATTTTTACCATTTATTCCAATGGTGGTCATTGAAATTAATATCACTTTAAGATTGGACATAAACGAGTGTCAATCTTTTGAAAGATATTGTTTCTTAAAAGCACGCTATTTGTTTTAACAGTGGGATTTAATTATAAAATTAATTAATTCAAATTATATGTTATGAATTTTTTAAAATAGAAATCATTTTTGAATTCATAATATCAAATATAGCTTAGGGTGAATTTTTGGTATTTTTCTGAAAAACTTCAATTTTTGATGAATAGTGAAACCATAAAGTGGTCGTTACAAAATTTGATTTTTAATTTAAATGGGACTTTACCACTTCTGTGATTTGAATTTCAAAAATCCAATTTAAATGATTTTCATTATTAAGTAAAATTTGGTTCAATGGGATGAAAATAATTTTTGATGAAAAGTTACTTTTATGTTTTATTAATCGTGATTAAAGGTAATTAGTGTGATTTAAGGTAAAAATGATATTATAATAAAATGAAAATATATTTACACTTGTCCTAACCCTATTGGATGAGTTATGGACGACCAATATAACCCATGGTTAGATGTTTGGTACCCCATGGAGCCACTTGGGTTTGATAATGACATTTATGCCTTTTATTTAAAGTTGAAATAAAAATGTCACAAACATGATTTATTTTACTAAAAAATTTTCTACATGTGGTTATACAAGTCAGAATTTTGACTATAAATAGTAATTAAAAATCTAAAATGATTTCCTACATCATAGTATTTTTTTATAATTTTTAGACCTTAGATATATTATATTCTTTATGACATCATGATGATGCAGCGATGACCTCATTATTTAACGATTTGAATAAAATGGAAAGATAATGCAAAATCTAGGACCTACACATGTCAAAAACATATTGGATGGGTGGATTTAGAAACCTTATCACCTTAAAATCAAATCACATCAATGTGGGACCATTAAAATCCGAAAACCATTTGAAAATAAAGTAACATTTTATACTTTACCAAGAGTGCCCCTCCTCTCCTCTTATAAAAGGGCCCCACCTCTACCACCTTACCCACACCTCTCAAGCCTTTGGTTCGGCCAAGATCTGATCATTTTGTCTCTCCACATCCCTCTCCTAATCCTAGAAGCCTTAACTTAGGCAGGAAGCTCTTCAAAAAACTCTTTTGGTTCAAACCAAAGGGAGTTACCCAATTTTAAGGTAACGTCTTCACTTGTGCTCTTTTGTTTTATTTTGCTTCTCCAACCCCCTAAACTTTTTTTATTAATTTCTTTTGTAAAAAATCCAGTATCTTCAATATACTAGGATTTTTTTATAATAATTATTCGAGCTACACTTACACACACCTTCATCTAATGGTTAAAGAACATACTGTTTCTGTGGATGGTGAATTTCTGCCTCACGAAACAATGATTGTTCAACACTCATATAACACCTTCAAAGGTGGCCACTAAGATTTCACTATGTTTATATATGATATATAATATTTTTATGTTTTATATAAGCTTCTGTATTTTTCATTTGTGGCATACCTTTATGGCTTCCATTATGGGTATACGCGATATCTTCATTTTAGGAAGTGTGGACTACCACCCCCTCAAAGTGATTTGATTCGTTAATGCCATATGTGGGATGTATAAAGGATGTATTTAAAATTATTATATATGTCGTTATACTGGAATTATAATATACCTTTATATCATTATTTTTTTCTTTCCATTAAAGTATGAGATAGAAATGAAAGTAGCGTTCATGCGTACGTACGGCTTACCGTCTCCATGAACGGTGCATTTCATTTCTTATCCTCAAATGTAATGTAATATTATAAGTACATATAATGGATATATATGATGTATGATACATATAAAATATTAATATAATTCTGGAATTAAAAATATACACATCTCTCATTTAGTTTTAATTCCATTAATATGACATAGAAATGAAAGTAGCGTTCATGCGTACGTACGGCTTACCGTCTCCATGAACGGTGCATTTCATTTCCTACTCTTAAATGATTATGTAATATTATAAATACATGTATATTCTGTTTATATATGATATATATGATATCAATCTCATGAATATCATTATTGAGATAATGGATATTTGACTACGTGAAGAACTTGTAAATATAAGAAGTTAACTTTTGACTTAAGTACCAAATATCGACAAAACAAACATTATTAACTTAAATGATTACATAATGTATATAACATGTCAATAATTGATATAAAAGGAATAATGAACTTGAAAAAGGTTCTTAAGAAAGTAGAAATTAACTCAAGTTTATTATTCAGGACGTTAAAGAACGATCGAGTCAAGTCGGACCCGAGGTAAGGGATCCTACTCCTCTCTTTCTTTTTAAGTACGCTATTTTAAGTCATTCCTTTTAAAGATAATATTTCTTGTTATTGGGATGTTATTTTATATTATTATTACTGTAATTTTTATGGTCATATGATGAGATACCCTATTCTCTCTCATCAATCCATTTTGGAAGTTTTGAGTGGCACCGTTAGGCTGCCGAATTTTCGTAAGAGATCTAACCTCTCTCTTTCTTTTTAAGTACTCTCCTTTATGTCACTTATTTTAAGCTCATATTTGTTATGTTGGGAGATTTTCTTTTATATTCCACTTGCTGTAAACATTATGTTAATATGATGAGAGACCCTATTTGATCTCATCAATCCATTTTTGTAAGTTTTAAGTGGCGTC
This sequence comes from Viscum album, assembly GCA_963277665.1. Lineage (NCBI taxonomy): Eukaryota > Viridiplantae > Streptophyta > Magnoliopsida > Santalales > Viscaceae > Viscum > Viscum album. The sequence goes on along the minus strand of OY728129.1, from coordinate 578,184,884 downwards.
GTTTGGCTGCCGAGTTTTCGTAAGGGATTTTTCATCTAACTTTTATTCCCGTGAGATTTATGCTACATTTTCCACAATTTACTTTGAGTGGTGTATGTATTGCCCCTAATTTTACTAATTATGTAATATACTTTCATTAATGAGTATTTACATCAATGTTGTATTGTCCTTCTTTCACAGGGTGTATGTTTCGAAAGATACCCATCTCGGTAAGGGAACCTTTCACCCTCCTCTTTTTAAAATACTTCTTTTGTTATGTCTTTTAATTAACATAATATTTTGTTGGGATATGTTCTTCTATATCCTTATTGATTTAAATTTTATTTCCATGTGATGAGATACCCTTTTTATCTCTCATCAACTATTTTCTGAATTTTGTAGTGACGCCATTAGGCTGTCAAATTTTTGCAAGGGAACTTCTTAACCCAAATTTGATTCTTTGGGATAAACTTATACTCCTTGAATATATCGTTCTATGAATATGTGTGAAAAACCTCTGATTTTTTTACACTTAATATCCACTTATATTTGGTGTATTCATTTGTCACACATAATTATGTAATTGATTTATCCTTAAACCAAGGATAGCGTCTTTGTAAGGGACTTCGTCTCAATCTACTTTCATTGAGACATATTTCATTTTATACACAAGTTTATTTTATACGATGTATAAACCCCTTGGACTTTTACTTTTATAGAAAAGGAATCTTTTTCTACGAAGCGTTTTACTATATGACAAAAAGGAATGTTTCTTTTAACGTACGCGGTGACAACGACCTTTTCCACCGCCGTGAGTATTATTTGATCTTTGGTTTCCTCAACAAGCCGTAATGTTTTTAAAATAAAATAAATACCATATACTCTTTTATATATTTTGTTATTGAAAATAGATTTGATAAAGGATTCTATTATGTCAATATATTTAAATGATATATTGTGATTGAAATGCGGAAATGTTATCATTCCTTTATATTGGTTTTATGTGTTATAATTTTATAATGGTACTTGGACATATTACGGGTGGTTACCTGATAAACCATATGACGGGTGGTGCCGTGAATACTAGGATGGGTGGTTACGCTATAACCTCCAATGCATTGGGTATGGAAGTTGGCCGTATGGCTATTCCATTAAGTATGTATGGAAGTTGGCCGTATGGCTATTCCATTAATGATATGTGTGGAAGTCGACTGTATGGTTATTCCACTTAAGTATGTTTATGTCCAAAGTTACCTTTATATGTTAAGTGTTCTTTATATGGTTTTTATGGTAATACTTTGGTTATAGAAGGGTAAGTAATGAACTTTTATTCAGTGAAGAGTTTTTACTAATTCGAAAAGGTGAAAAGTATTACTTTGATAAAGTATACATGGTTTACTTGTTGTTTTAAAAAACTAACAGTTTTCATTCTTTGTGTATCCCTTACTAAGCTTTTTATGCTCATCCCAAGTTTTTGAAATGTTTTTCATAGGACTTAACGTGGAATAGGGTCAAGGATGGGATCAAGGGAAAGTCACGTAACCTAAAACATGGAACTGGACATGTTTCTTTTTAAGAGTTTTTATTTTATGGAAACTTAGTAAAAGTTTCTACTTTTTAATCTTTTGAGATGTAATAGTTATGTAATAATTGTCTGAAACTGTAAACCTGAAAATATCCTCAATGTGAATTATTCATTTAATTCAATATTAAGTAAGGTTTAAGGCCAGGTCCTTATAGTTGGTATCAAAGGTTGGTTTAGATAACTTTAGAGGTTAGGGTATTCTTTAAGCATAAGTGACATGAACATAATGGTTAGGATTTCATAGACAGTCCTAGTTTTAGATAAAGTGAATGAGTAAGTATATCTTAGTGTTTATCTTCCTCTTTAGTACATGATGGTTTTGTTGATATACTCACACTAACCTTTTTGGTTTTAGTAAATGGCTGGATCTAGTAGGCACCAAAGTAACCGTGGATGTGAAGGAAACTGTGATAGTTTTCTAAGCGAGCAAAGGAATGATATGGGAGCTGCAATGAGAATTATTGTGTTTATCCTCAAACAACTATCTGGAGTCTTGATTGAACACCTAAACCTTGGTGATTTCTATAAGGCATCATATATGCGAGAGACAAATCCCTACGGAACTACAGGTAATAATCATAAAGGTAAATGTGTTCAAAAACCTATGTGTCATAGATGTGGAAAGAAACATCTAGGAAAATGTTTCAAAGGGACAGAAATATGATATATATGTGGAAATGAAGGTCATAAAGCAAGAACCTGTCATGGAAAAAGGAAGCATCCAATTTACTCGAGGAAAGGGAAATAAGTTCTTTGTGAGGGATCAATTGAATGTTTTAAATGTGGTGTTCATGGTCATTATGAAAACACATGTCCTATGAAGATGTTTCGTGAATGGGATCACCAAGATCATACAAATACTCGTTTACCAATACCTAATGCCATTCCGATTGAGGATGAAGAAATTGACAATGACCAATTAAAGGTATGGATGATTTCTTAACTTTTGTTTTCTATTTTGGAATCATAGGATTTGATTCATGATTTTGTTTGTAGGAAAGAAGTATTTCAGAATATGTTGTAAAGGAATGGTTAATGGATCATGAAGAATGTTGAATGAGTAAGAAGTCAAAATATAGGGGCTTCAAGAGTAATGGTGAAATTCATAAGAGTATTAAGTGTCTTTTGATGATGGGGTACATTAGAAGTCTTTTTATAGTATGTGTAACACTGATGTTTGATATATGAATATTTTATTCAAAGAATAGTAATCTGTTCTTTTGTGGACATAGCTATAAAGAACCATTTGGGTTTATATGATCCTTAATTTTGAGGTAATTATATGTTACTATATGTAATGATGGAAAGTGAAAGTCATGAGATAAAATTGAGGTTAAATTACATTATGGTTATTTTTGAAGATTTTATCTCGTTATTGGGGAATGATTTACGAATTATATAGTTTTGGAAAAAGGACAACATGCAGACTGTGTGACAACCCGCCACGTCGGACAAGGCTGCGGGAATCGAACCCACAACCAAAGTGCAATGGGTATTTATCGCCGACCACGGGACTACGTGATGTCCCTGGTTAGTTAGACTAATTCTTTTTAGTTAAATGATTTTATGAATTAAGAGTATGTTGATTTTGGGATATCTATGTAAATTTATTAACTTATCATGGAGGATATGTGATTAGGTTAATTACTTTTCAATGCGAGACTTTTGGAGCAACTGATGTTTTTTTGGAGATAAATGTTACGACTTAACTTGTAAGACTATGCGACTAAATCCTTCAAATATTTGGGTTTCAATATTAGTTTGGTTTACTTTGAGGAATTTTATGGAAAAATTGTTTATCAAATGGTCCTCGTTGAACTTTGGGTTTTGTTGGACAAATTTTGGAGATTAAGAATAGATTTTCTTTTTATATAGGGTTATCCTTTTCTGGATTATCTGATCTTGTACTAACCTTTTTGGTTTTGGTTTTGTTTAGAGCCTAAAGACATTGGAAGTGTATAGTTCTCTTTTGTGGATTAGGTGATTCTCTAGAAATTGATTATAGTACTCTTAATGCGAACAAGTCTTCCTAAATACCCATCTTTTGGAGAAAATATATGTTTGATTAAGGAATCTAGTAAAAGTTGAAAGTCTACATGACAAGTAAGTATGTTTTATTATGATTTAGTTAAGCTCAAAAATAAATTCCTCCATGAAAAGTAACTTAAAACAAAAATGTTTTCTGTTAACTTTTCCTATTGGGGAATCGAATACCGTTTAACCCATCACAAGTTTGTGATTTTCTTATGGTTAACTTTCTCCTAGACATGTTTACTATTACTCTCCATCAGAACATGACCCTTTGTTTTTCCCTCCATGTCCATATTTTCATACTTGGAATCCTATTATAGGTTAACTCGGGTGACCTTTGTACTTTCCTTTCTTTATTTTAATGTGATAGTTTAATTTACTCCTTTTCCGATGGGGGGCTTTCAATGAAGTATCCAAGCCCAATTTTAAAATTGCAAGGATGTAATTCCCAAAAGGGGGGAATGATGTAACACCGCAGGTAAATAAAGAGTATGACATTTTCACATTTATCCATATTTGTGAATAAAATATTAATATAACTTTAAAGGGGACGCTATGCTCGATGGCGTACCCAACACACAACAACGAGTTTCTTAGGAATCTTACGTTGCACTCTAATAATAAAATAATATTATTTTAAATGGTAGTTAATGCCTAGCCGTTGTAATGGAGGGAATGAACATATCTAACTACAAAAATATTATAGATGTTTTTATATTTATCCAATAAAAAATAATGTATTAAAATAAGAAAAGAATACAATTTTTGGCATATATACTCTAATTTTCACTAAAAGGCCGAACTATCACCTTTTGATGGAGAACCCTCTTTAAATATAGTTTTGGTCACTCTAATACATTATATTTGACCAAATAAAACTCTTCTTTGGAATCGGGACATCAAAGTTTTCTTTGTATAGATTTTTGGTATTTTTTCTGATAAAGTTCATTTTTTAACGAATAGTGAAAAATGTTGTATTTTAATTCAAAACCTCTTTTTAATATAATTTATTTATATGATTAGATTAACTTTTTAATTGGTTTTAAAGTGTAAATATAATATATTTTTACCATTTAGTCCAATGGTGGTCATTGAAATTAATATCACTTTAAGATTGGACATAAACGAGTGTCAATCTTTTGAAAGATATTGTTTCTTAAAAGCACGCTATTTGTTTTAACAGCGGGATCTAATTATAAAATTAATTAATGAAACTTATATTTTAGGAATTTGGTAAAATAGAAATAATTTTTGAATTCATAATATCAAATATAGCTTAGGGTGAATTTTTTGTATTTTTCTGAAAAATTCCAATTTTTGATGAATAGTGAAACCAAAAAGTGGTCGTTACAAAATTTGATTTTTCGTTTAAATGGGACTTTACCACTTCTGTGATTTGAATTTCAAAAATCAAATTTAAATGATTTTCATTATTAAGTAAAATGTGGTTCAATGGGATGAAAATAATTTTTGATGAAAAGTAGCTTTTATGTTTTATTAATCGCGATTAATGGTAATTAGTGTGATTTAAGGTAAAAATGATATTATAATAAAATTAAAATATATTGAAACTTTTCCTAACCATATTGGATGACTTATGGCCGACCAAGACAACCCATGGGTCGATGTTTGGAACCCCATGGAGCCACTTGGGTTTGATAATGACATTTATGCCTTTTATTTAAAGTTAGAATAAAAATGTCACAAACATGACTTTTTTTACTAAATCAATTTTTACATGTGGTTATACAAGTCAGAATTTTGACTATAAATAGTAATTGGAAAGATACAAAGATTTAATACATCATATTATTTTTTTATAATTTTTAGACCTTAGATAAATTAAATTCTTTATGAAATCATGATGATGCAGCGATGACCTCATTATTTATCGATTTAAATAAAATGGAAAGATAATGCAAAATATAGGACCTAAACATGTCAAAAATCTATTTTATGGGTTTATATCGAACCCTTATCACCGTATCCTCAAAACACATCAACGTGGGACCATTAAAATCCGAAAACCATATGAAAATAAAGTAACATTTTATACTTTACCAAGAGTGCCCCTCCTCTCCTCTTATAAAAGGCCCCCACCTCTACCACCTTACCCACACCTCTCAAGCCTTTGGTTAGGCCAATCTCTGATCATTTTGTCTCTCCACATCCCTATACTCCTCCTAGAAGCCTTAACTTAGGCAGGAAGATCTTCAATAAACCCTTTTTGGTTCCAACCAAAGGGAGTTACCCAATTTTAAGGTAACGTCTTCACTTGTGCTCTTTTGTTTTATTTTGCTTCTCCAACACCCTAAACTTTTTTTATTCATTTCATTTGTAACAAATAAAGTATATTCAATATACTAGGATGTTTTTATAATAATTATTCGAGCTACACTTACACACACCTTCATCTAATGGTTAAAGAACATACTGTTTCTGTGGATGGCGAATTTCTGCCTCACGAAACGATGATTGTTCAACACTCATATAACACCTTCAAAGGAGGCAATTAATATGTCAATATGTTTATATATGATATATAATATTTTTATGTCTTATATAAGCTTATTTATTTTTCATTTGTGGCATACCTTTATGGCTTTCATTATGGGTATACGCGATATCTTCATTTTAGGAAGTGCGGACTACCGCCCCCTCAAAGTGATTTGATTCGTTAATGCCATATGTGGGATGTATAAATGATGGATTTAAAGTTATTATATATGATGTTATACTGGAATTATAATATACCTTTATATAATTATTGTTTTCTTTCCATTAAAATATGAGATAGAAATGAAAGTTGCGTTCATGCGTACGTACGGCTTAGCATCTCCATGAACGGTGAATTTCATTTCTTATCCTCAAATGTAATGTACTATTATAAGTACATATAATGGATATATATTATGTATGATCAATCTAAAGGATTAATATAATTCTTGAATTAAAAATATACACATCTCTCATTTAGTTTTAATTCCATTAATATGACATAGAAATGAAAGAAGCGTTCAAGCGTACGTACGGCTTACCGTCTCCAGGAACGGTGCATTTCATTTCCTACTCTTAAATGATTATGTAATATTATAAATACATGTATATGATGTTTATATATGATATATATGATATCAAAATCATGAATATTATTATTGAGATAATGGATATTTGACTACGTGAAGAACTTGTAAATATAAGAAGTTCACTTTTGACTTAAGTACCAAATATCGACAAAACAAACATTATTAACTTAAATGATTACATAATGTTTATAACATGTAAATAATTGATATAAAAGGAATAATGAACTTGAAAAAGGTTCTTAAGAAAGTTGAAATTAACTAAAGGTTATTATTCAGGACGCTAAAGAACGATCGAGTCCAGTCGGACCCGAGGTAAGGGATCCTACTCCTCTATTTCTTTTTAAGTATGCTCTTTTATGTCATTACGTTTAAAGATCATATTTCATGTTATTGGGATGTTATTTTATATTACTCTTACTGTAATTTTTATGGTCATATGATGAGAGACCCTATTCTCTCTCATCAATCCATTTTGGATGTTTTGAGTGGCGCCGTTAGGCTGCTGAATTTTCATAAGAGATCTAACCTCTATCTTTCTTTTTAAGTACTATACTTTATGTCACTTATTTTAAGCTCCTATTTGTTATGTTGGGGGATGTTATTTTATATTCCTCTTGCTTTAAACATTATGTTAATATGATGAGAGACCCTATTTTATCTCATCGATCCATTTTTTTAAGTTTTAAGTGGCGCCGTTAGGCTGCTGAGTTTTCGTAAGGGATTTTTCATCTCACTTTTATTCCGGTGAGATTTATGCTACATTTGCCACAATTTTCTTTTAGTGGTGTTTGTATTGCACCTTATTTTACTCATTGTGTAATATACTTTCATTTATGAGTATTTACATCAATGTTGTATTGTCCTTCTTTCACAGGGTGTATGTTTCGAAAGATACCCATGTCGGTAAGGGAACCTTTCACCCTCCTCTTTTTAAAATACTTGTTTTGTTATGTCTTTTAATTCACATAATATTATGTTGGGATATGTTCTTCTATATCTTTATTGATTTAAATTTTATTTCCATGTGATGAGATACCCTTTTTATCTCTCATCAACTCATTTTCTGAATTTTGTAGTGACGCCATTAGGCTATCAAATTTTTGCAAGGGAACTTCTTAACCCAAATTTGATTCTTTGGGATAAACTTATACTCCTTGAATATGTCATTCTATGAATATGTGTGAATAACCTCTGATTGTTTTACACTTAATATCCACTTATATTTGGTGAATTTTTTTTGTCACACATAATTATGTAATTGATTTATCCTTAAACCAAGGATACTATCTTTGTAAGGGACTTCATCTCAATATCCTTTCATTGAGGCATATTTCGTTTTATACACAACATTCTTTTATACGGTGTATAAACCCCTTGTACATTTACTTTTATACAAAATGAATATTTTTCTACGAAGCGTTTTACTAAACGACAAAAAGGAATGTTTTTTTAACCTACCCGGTGACAACATCCTTTTCCGCCGCCGCGAGTATTATTTGATCTTTGACTTCCTCAACAAGCCGTAATGTTTTTAAAATAAAATAAATACCATATACTGTTTTATGTATTTTGGTATTTAAAATGGTTTTGATAAAGGATTCTATTATGTCAATATATTTAAATGATATATTGTGATTGAAATGCGGAAATGTTATCATTCCTTTGTATTGGTTTTATGTGTTATAATTATATAATGGTACTTGGACATATTACGGGTGGTTACGTGATAAACCATATGACGGGTGGTGTCGTGAATACCAGGACGGGTGGTTACGTTATAACCTTCAATTCATTGCGTATGGAAGTCGGCCTTATGGCTATTCCATTAAGTATGTATGGAAGTTGGCCGTATGGCTATTCCATTTAGTGATATGTGTGGAAGTCATCCGTATGGTTATTCCACTTAAGTATGTTTATGTCCCAAGTAACCTTTATATGTTATTTGTTCTTTATATGGGTTTCATGGTAATCCTTTGGTTACAGAAGGGTAAGTAATGAACTTTTATTCAGTGAAGAGTTTTTACTACTTTGAAAAGGTGAAAAGTATTACTTTGATAAAGTATACATGGTTTACTTGTTGTTTTGAAAAAACTAACAGTTTTCATTCTTTGTGTATCCCTTACTGAGCTTTTTATGCTCATCCCATGTTTTTGAAATGTTTTTCACAGGACATAACGTGGAATAGGGTCAAGGATGGGATCAAGGGAAAGTCATGTAACCTAAAACATGGAACTAGACATGTTTCTTTTTAAGAGTTTTTATTTTATTGATACTTAGTAAAAGTTTCTACTTTATAATCTTTTGAGATGTAATAGTTATGTAGTAATTCTCTAAAACTCTATACCTGAAAAGCTCCTCAATGTGAATTATTCATTTAATTCAATATTAAGTAAGGTTTAAGGCCAGGGCCTTATACATATATATGAATCTAATGTTATTATATAATTCCTTAAAATTAAAAATAAATTACCATGATGTGGTTAATTATTTAATCTTTCCATGTACTATTTGTGTTCAAATATATCTCATGGTTATATCTATATTAAAATTATTATACTGATATGAAATTTTGGTTTGACATTTTGACATTTTCATTGGTTTTACTAATATCTATGTAATTTTAATTATCAGGTTACCATTATATGATTGTGTATCCATCCAAGGATTTTAAGGGTATAATTTTGTTCATCCAATTGGATTTTGGAATATTTTACAATAATTTTGTTTTCCTTATCATATTATTTATTACACCAATTTACATGATTTACCTTTAACTATTGTAAATAAAAATTACTGTAGTTAATATTACAATAAATAAAAAATAAAAGAGAAATATATCCATAAATTATACCTTATGATTCCAAATATGGACTCCATTTTTCTAAATTGAATACCAATAATCGGTAGAAATTAATTTATAATTTATTCATTTTACCAAAACAAGAAAGAGGGTTTTTAATAAGTAAAAACTATCATAAAATTGACATTTGTTTATGTCCAATTTAAATGTGAAATTAATTACAATGAACAAAATTGGATTACATGGTTAAAACATTGTTCAACTAAACATATAATAAAATTAAATATTTAATATTACTATACTAATAAATTATATAAATAGGAAGATTTGAATTAAAATGTTGTATTTTTTATGTATTCATTAAGATAAAAATTTTATCAGAAAAATAAAAAAAATTAAACCAAAGTAAACTTGGATGTATAAATTCTAAAGATTATTTTTATTTCTAAAAAATATAATATATAAAAATTCTAACAAATGGACTTGAAATGGGTGCACCATCAAAAGAAGGAAAACTATAATTTTTTAAAAATAACTCATTTATCCAAAAAATTGAAAAATTTATTTTATCTTGTTATAGAAAATAAAAAATATGTATGTTAATTTCATATAAAATTCAATTTTTGTTTCCTATTTTCATAAATAGTATTTTATATCCCATTAAATAATAATATTTTAATAATATATTTTTGTTTAGTGAAACTCGGTATTGCGTAAAATAAAAGCTATCGAGGAAGGTCACCTTGCAAGTAATTCAAGCCAAGTCAGTGTTAAATTTTATGCTATATTACATTGGTGTTTCATATAAAATAATACAAACATAATTCATTTCTACATTGAAAAAAATATATACTCATTTTTTTGAAATGAAATCAAAATAACATGAATTTTTTTGTAACACAAGCCAAGAATAGTGTTTCATATACTGAAAGCTAATATGATGTTGTGTATAGCACATGTTAATCTTTGTGTAGCGTACAACACAAGAAATAAAAGAATATACAAATAATGATTCCCACAAAATATCAGGGTGTTACATTCTACCCCACTTAAAATGATATTCTCTCTCAAAATTCAGTGAGGTTATAAAATGATTACTAATTGAAAATTTAATTCATGGAAGCCAAAATTATAAAAAGGGATACTAAAAATTCATTTTAAAATGGGTAGTTAGAAATAGAATGGATACCCAATGTAACTCATCACTAGGTTTCCACATAGTAGAACATGTTTGAAAAGTAGAAATATAGATATAGAATAGAAATCTAACCACCAAGTTCTATTGTATAGTGATAGATAATATGGTTTGGAGAATGTTAACTACTAGAAATCCATAAATCTATTATAATTTAACGGACAATTTGATTAAGAGGATAATATGGTACTAGGATAACATTTTGGGTTTCAATATCATTTTCGTAATGTTGATTTATTTTTTCAAAAGGAGAAATAGATTTGTTATCCGTACAATCTCACAGTTGGTAATTCCCTAAACAATTTCAATGTTATCACTTAATTAAAAAAATCATGTTGAATTTATCATTCTTGAAGTGTTAGAAGATCATGAAATATAATGATAGGTCATTTCATTTGTCTCAAAAAAAAATTTAGAATAGGTTAAAAAATATTTATATGTCTACCTACAATGAGATAATACATTAATATAACAAACATAAACAAGAATATAAATTATATTATACGTAAATGGATAAAATTACAATCCATCAAAAAAATGAAAAAAATAAAACATTAGAAAGAGGTGAACTAAATCGACAAATCATTTGTATCCTATATCTCATTTGGCAGATCTAAGTTGTGACATTCCAAACATGTGAATACCTTAATCATGTATTCTCTTTAAACATAATAATAACATGAATTACTATATAACCATAGTGAAAACATTCATTAGATAGAAATTAACTATATCCAAAAAATAAAAATAACAAAAAATATATATACTCACACCACAATATCACTATGTACTTATATTAGTCATGAACTCATTAATACTATCAAATATCTCTTTATATCCTTATTCATTCATAATGTGCATATCATGTGCTTTCAAAACAATATTTGTCAATTTTCATTGTTATAGATACCATAAAATATGAAAAACCACAATGGACCAAAACATTCATATTCTAAAATTTCATAATACTATACATTTTATTCAACAATATTATTTTGGAAGCCATAAATAAACACTTAGACATTCCGCCACATCTTTTTCATACTCAACATTTTAAAACAGCGATTGCATGTGACTTACCTTTTTCTTTGTCGTTAAGAGGTTTGTGAAATCGATCATTATTAACCCTTGAATTAGGGAATTGGTTAGAATAATCCGTCATTTCCTTCCACTTGTATCATTGATGTGATGGTGGGGGCATTCTCTATAGTCTTTTCTTTATTCACATTATTAAAAACCTTTTTCTAATTTATTTTTCACTCAACTGGATGATGGAATTCTTTTCCACACATGAATCATTTTCTAGTACCTATAAGAAAATCTCCACCATTCTTCTTTCTACTCATTGAGAATAATGAAACCTTCATCTTTTTTTCACTATTGTTTTGAGATTTCCCCTGGAACTTTGTATTTATTTTCTTCTAAAAACAATGAGATTTATATATAAAACCATCTTTCAGTTCATCATTGTTATCAAAACATAGAATTTCTTCATAACTACTAATGTCACTTATATGTAATTACCTTAGATGACTGTGTTTTAAGCCACTAATGAATCGATTAACATTACTTGTAGGATGGATGATAAATCAAGAATCATACATTGAAAGTCTTGTAAAATTAGCCTCATATGTACCAAATGATTCATAATCATTTTTCATAAGCCCGAGGAACTCATTTTACATCATTGTTCCAGGAATTTGAGGGAAGTACGTATTGAAAAAAAGTTCTTGAACATATTACATTCATCGGATTCAATTTAGTCATGAAATTTTATGTTCATAATTATAGTCCACCACTGGTCTGCTTCACGTTCTATAAAATAAACAACCCAAATTTTTTCTTCATGTTCCGAACATTGAATGATGGAAATATCTTTTCATTGTAACTGATCCATTATTCAGAAACAGGTGGCTTAAAAGACCCACTAAAAGAAGGTTGTTGCCTCATGAAGGACTCAATAGAACAATGTTCCCTTCTCTACTCATTTAGATATCCATAATGATTAATATCTTTTTTAAGTGTAAAAATAAAATTTTTCATTCCATCTCACAAAACACTAGGTTGTTCAAGAGGAAAATCATTGACATTCATAGTGCATTGATCAGTAACATGGTTCCTTCGAGAATTATCCATTATCTATAACCCAAAAATAATATTGTGTGAGGCAAAAATAATACTATGAGAAGAATGTAATTAGGGAGAGTGAATTCAATCTATAACATGTTTTGTTTAATTTAACATTATTCATTATCATTATGATAATTTCTGGATTATATCTTATTGTTATAATTAACATTATAGATATCTCAACACATTACTATGAAATATCTCTACAGATCTCAGTAATGTTTTCACATTCTAGTTTCCAAAGGATCTCTAAACATCCCATGTAGTACCGACTAAAATGATCCATGCTTGACATACATGGAAAATACATTTTTTTGAAATACTTTATATATGACACTAATAAACACCTACTAATCATATTTGTTTAGTTTCATTGTAATCTAGTAATATAATCATCTATCTTAGTGAAAGATCTTAAACAAATCCCATAATAATCTTCCCCGTTAGTTTTCCTACATAAATACTTCCTTTATATCATGGGGAAGAGAAAACATAAAAATGGAGAGCTAAAATGATAAGTAAGGTTAAACCCTGAGAACATAAAACAAGCCATAAACATAATAATATAAAAAATTAATTTAATGTTTAAATATCAAAATCATGAGTCATGTAATAAATAATTGATGTTTTTAAAGCACAGATCATAAAAAAATTAACCCTAATAATATAGAATTGGAATAAAACATGGAATTATTGAAAACAAATAGTCTCAAGATTATATTTATATTTTATCAACGTAATTGTTTCTAAGTCCATCATAATGGAAAATTTCATTACTAAACTGAGTTTATTTGTCGTTCCAGCCATGAATTACTGAATCAGATTGACTTGATGTTCTTGTCTTATATTACTGAACCATATTTTCTTATTGTTCCCTCTATTCTTATCTAATGAGATATAAATCATACCCATTAATGGGAGGGAGATATAGGTGCCACCCATCTCACAATGAAACCATTCTTATGTGTTCCACAAAAACATAAAATAATTCACCATAACATAAACCCTGAAATAAAATATGTTTCTTAATCCTAATTCCATCATATTTATTATAAAACTATTGGTTTTACTATATAACATTTAATCATAAACACTATAAAATAATTTTAATAATAGTGATAATCCTATTTAAATAATGTCCTCTTAGATGGTAAATAATTTTGAGAAAATAATTTAAATTAATTCTTTAGTAAAATATGCTTTATTCTTAAAAAATATTTTCCTTCCATGAAATAAAAACAATCATAGAAGAAATAATTTTTTTTTGAAAATAACCTTTTAATCTGGCAGGGGAATATTCATGTAAATAAGGCATTATGAAAGATTAAGTATCTGTTCGTTCCATTCAAGTTAAAAAACATTCCACTCAAACTTTTTCCGAAAAAAGTCCAAAAGTACATCTTATGGTAAATAATGAAAGAATCCTACAAAACCACGTAGTAAAAGATAAAATGAGTAAAATTGACTGTAAAAAACATATACAAATAGAAAAATTAATTATGATAATATTTTTAGAAAACATGTACAAGGATGATATATAAATCCCTAGTAAATTCTTACAAATAGACAATCTCGGATAAAAATGTTATTTTCAAATTTACCCCTTACCATTGGCCTAATATGATTTACATGGGTCCAATCCTCTTGTATAATTATGTATATAATGTTATTTACTTATTCTAGATTCATGGTCATTATACATGTTCATATATTTTCTTAGTTTGTAACAATTAATTATTACTCATTATTTGGGGTTTAACGGCTTTATGATCGTTTGCATGTTTTGTTGAATAATATCTAGTTCTACTTAGTTTGTTTATATTTATACCATTATAAATTGATATTAAGATAATAAATAACAGATTTATTCATTATTAACATTTATACGTGGTTATCATGTAATTAGAATCACAACGCATCGTGAAAATGGAAGGTTATATTTACGCATGAGCAATGATATCATTCCCAGAATTGATGAATGTTATTGAATTTCATGGTGAAATCTAACTCAGAGTCTATATAATTTTATAATAATCATATATGGTTATTACATCAATTTTTATACCCATCCATGTAATGTGGTCATGAAAAACATGTTACACCAAGGTGTGGAGATGATATGTCGTACAAACACACACGTGGTGACTTCACATTTCATAGGATGGATAGAAGGTTGAATATAGATGATTCAAAATTATAATAACATCTATGTGAATATGTTCTAC
The DNA here is from genome assembly GCA_963277665.1 of Viscum album. Taxonomy (NCBI): domain Eukaryota; kingdom Viridiplantae; phylum Streptophyta; class Magnoliopsida; order Santalales; family Viscaceae; genus Viscum; species Viscum album. The sequence goes on along the minus strand of OY728129.1, from coordinate 578,169,853 downwards.
TGGGGTTATTATTCTATAATGAAAAAAATCATGAAGTATAAGTATATGTATAATGAAATATGAATGAATCATTAAAGGATATTACCTCTTCTTCGACTTCCTCTCATTAGATATTCTCTTAATGGAACTATAGTTGGTATTTTTAGAATTATTGAATCCCTATAATATTACTAGGGATGATATTAAGAGAAATTGGAAGGGTATAGAAGAAACTGATGGATTAATGTGTTGTGTAGAAATGAGGGACGGAGAACCCTTTTATATTTGAGGTTAGAGGCAATTCTATAAATGTCAAAAATATTAATTTATAATACAATCCAGCCCCACTCCAAAACCTAAAAAATTACCCAATTTCAAAGATGTGAAGATATAGGTTTTTAATCCAAGCTTCCAATTTATTTTGTACATGTTTTTATGTCTATGAAAACCTTTTCATTTCAATTTGACACTTAGTTATTGTATTTCATTTTAACTATGGTAAGAAATAAATCAATATTAAAAGTGTAAAATATTTACTTATATTATGTCAATTAGATAATAAAAAAATAATTTATAACATTTTTTACCATATAAAAATTATTATATATTTTTAAAAATGTTTTATTATTTTTATATATTTAATAAAACACTATTCTGATAAACAATAAATAGTGTCAATTTTGACACTATAAACTTTATTGAAAAATGTAACAAGTTTACTTGGAATCAAAAATTTTATTATATTACTATGGGGTAAATATAATCTATAAAATTTATTTCACATATTAATTATCAGAAAATATTTTTCTAATATTATTGATAACATTTATTTGATATCTCCATTAATAAAATACTTACAACAATGATTTTGTGTAATTATTTAGTATATTTATTTATTTAGTAAACATTAAAAATAAAATGAAATGATGACTATAAATTTAATATATTTCAATGGAATATATTAAGTAGAATTTATATGCTATTAGATGAATAATTAAAATGTAGTAATTATTAAAGTATGAATGTGATAAATTTAACATTACATTAAATAAAATAATATAAATGTTATAATATATTATATAAGGCCTCAAATGGTCACTATCTTGAACCTCGAATGATTATGGTCGATATATACTCAACTAATTAAATTTTTTCACATGTTTAGGAATTTTTAATGGTATACATAATTTAATAATAAAAATTCTGGATTTCTCATCAATTAATTGTGTTTTACATCATCAATGTATTAGCCATTAAGGTGATTTTATATTTCATAATAATAAAAAATATATTATAATGACTTGGTTAATTATTTTATCATTCCTTGTACTATTTATTATCTAAGATATCACTTGGTTATCATGATATTTATATTATTATACTTATATGAAATGTGAGTATGACATTTGGTAACATTCATTGGTTTTATCAATATGAAGGTCATTTTTATTATCAAGTGGCCATTAAATGACAACGTTTTGAACCAACTATTATTTGGGTAGAATAGTATTCATAAAATTGGATTTTGATAGGTTTTAAGATAATTTTATTATTCTTATAATATTATTTGTCACACAAATATACTTGATTTACCATTAACCATGGTAAATAAAAATTACAGTATTTAATAATCTTATTATGAAAAAAATACAAAAATTTAGATAATATAGAAATTATATTTGCAAATATAGAATAAATTTTTTTAAATTCAAAACACATAATTTGGATAAATTAATTTAAATTTAATTCCCATTGTCAAAACTAGAAACATGTTTTTGAGAAGTAAAAAATATCAAAAGATTGACATGTGTTTATGTTCTATTTAAATGCGAAATTATTTCAAATTACCAACATTGTATTAAATGATAAAAAATAGTGTAATTACAATTTAAAACATAATAAAATGTAAACATATATATATTATTAAATTATATGAAAAAGAATTTTTGAATTCAAATGCTGTACTTTTTTTACTATTCATTAAAATATGAGTTTTATCAGAAACACATCAAAACATATAACCAAGGAAAATTTTGTTATCTCGATTAAAAAGAAGAAGTTTATTTTGTAAAGTAAAATATATAACTTTGTTAAAAACAAGATTTGAAATTGGTGTGCCATTAACATTATGGAAGAACTATATTTTTGGAAAATTAATTTTTTTATCAAAAAAATTAAATTTGATCTCATATCATGTTTTAGAATACATATAAAAGATGAATCTCAATGTCGTATAAATTTAAATTATGTTTAATAATATTCATAAAGGCAACTTCACATCCCATTAAATAATAATAATTTAATAATATATCATTGTTTAGTGACACTCGTTATTTCGTAAAATGAAAGGTATCGAGGATAGTATCTTTTGAGTGTAATGCAAGCCAAGTCAGTGTTATATTTTGCGAAAGATTCCTCTAGTGATTCTTATAACATAATCCAAAAATATTTCTTTTATAAAATGTAAAATATCCTTACACATTGATCCGTGAAATGAATTTTAAAAAAGTGTGAAATTTGGTGTAACAAAAACCAGTAATAGTATTGCGTATACTAAAATCTTATAAAGTGTTGCATATAGCACATAATAATATTGGTGTAGTGTACAAAACAATACATCAAATAATATAAAAATAATATATCTCATTAAATATCAAGGTGTTACATTATTCTCCACCTAAACCTAATTTTCCCTCGAAATTATTCGAGGTTATAAATGGTATAATACAAAAATTTACTTTCATAGAAACCCACATCATAAAAAGTGATACTAAAAATTCATTATAAAAAGGAATGTTAGAAAGATAACGGTTAACAATGTAACCCATCTATAGGTTTTGACATAGAAGATCATTGTTTGGAAATGAAAACATATATATGGAAGAGATAACTAAGCATCGAGTTCTATTAAAAATTGATAGATAATAAGGATTGGAGAAAGTTAACTAAATGAAGGCCATAATTCTACGATTATTTAAGGGGCCATATGATTTATCCGATAAGACGGTACTAGGATATAATTTTCGGTTTCAAGATCATTTTAAAAATGTTGATGAATATTTGCATGAGGATAAATATAGACATGATTTCAGTTCAATATCATTGTTGTTTGTTCCATTAATAATTTCATCTTCATCTTTTATATAATGAAAAGAAGATGAATTCTTCATTATTGAGTTGTTAGGATATCATGAAATAGAATTATAAGTTATTCCACTTGCCTAAACGAAAAGTTTAGAACATGTTATCAATTATGAATAACTCTACCTATAGTGAGATAATACATTAATATGAAAAACAATAACCGAAATATAACTTATACCATCCATAAATGGATAACAATACAATCCTTCCAAAAGATGAAAATATAAAACATTAGAAAGAGGTGAACTAAATAGACATAACATTTGTCTCCCATATCACTTTTTGGATGTTCTGCGTTGTCACCTTCCAATCATGTGAATACCATAATCATGTATTCTCTAAAAACTTGATAATTACATGAGTAAACATATAAATTTAGTGAATACATTGATTATATCGAATTTAACACATTCCACACATAAAAAATAACAAAATTTTATATACTCAAACCATGATATCACTTTTCCCTTATATTATTCATGAGATCATAAATACTATCAAACATCTCATTATCTCATAAAACCATCATTATGTGCATATAACGTTATTTACAAATACATTTCAATCACTTTTCATGGTTACAGGTACCATAATATTAAGGAAAACCACAACTGACCAATGTATAGATATTCCAATATTCAAAAATACTATAATTGTAATTCCGCAATACTATTTTCTAATCTCATTACATAAACACTTAATCAATCCACCACATTGTGATCATAATCAACATCACCAGTAGTGATCTCATGTGACTTCAATTTGTCTTTGGTCTTATGAGGTTGCTTACATCAATCATCATTAACCATTGGATAAGGTAATTGGTTATTATAATGCCTCATTTCAATTCACTTGTAGCATTAAAGTAATGGTGGTGCATTATCTTTAGAATTTTCTCCATTCACATCATTAATAATCTTTCCCACATTAATTTGGCACTCAAAAACTCAATGAACTTATTTTTCACACATTGATCATTTTATAGTCCCTTCAAGAAAATGTCCACTATTATTATTTACACACTTTGATCATAAAGAAACATTCATATTATTTTCTCATTTTTTTATATTTTCCCTTGAACTCCATTTTTTGTTTCTTCTCAAAACCATGGGATAGATATATGACACCAAATTACAGTTCTTATTTGACAGAACAACACACAATATCTTCATAGCTACTAATGTCTCTTTTACCTAATGACCATCAAAAATATATTTTTAACCCACTGCAGAATCGATCACCATTACATTCAGGTTTGATGGTAATGCCTGAATCATGCCTATAAAGTATTTTAAAATTCACCTCAAATGTACCCAAAAATTCATCATCCTTTTGATTAATATGTAGGAACCCTTTTTCCAATTTTTTTTTGAAGAATATAGGGATGTAATAATAGAAAGACATGTTCTAGAACTAGTAACATTCCCTAGATTCAATATCATCTTTCTTCCTTATATTCTTAATTAGAGTCTCCCACATATCTATTTCACATAATAAAAGATAAATAGCCAAAATGACTTTTTTTTATTTGAATAGTTAAGGATAGAAAATATCCTTTCAATTGTGCTGATCTATTGCTCAACAACAGGTTGATCAAAATACCCACTTGAAGAACATGGGTGTTTCCTCATGAAGGACTCAATAGAACGTTGTTCCCTTATCTACTCATTTTCATGTACCAAATGATTCATATCTTTTCAAAGTATAATAATAATATTTTTCATTCCATATCCAATAAATGTTTTGTTCTTGAGTACAATAATTGAATTTTCCAGTGCATTTTTCATTAACAAAATTACATCAGGTTCCATCCACTATCTAAAACAAAAAATACTATTGTGAGAGAAGAAAATCATACTAGGGAAACATCATAATTATGGGGGGGACATTCAATCTCAAACATCATAGGATTAATCCTTTGTTATTCATGTTCATTACAATGTACTTAACCTTATGGATATCCCTAGAAATTACTTAGAAATTTCTCTAGGTATCTCAATAATGATTTCACATCCTAGTTTCTAATGGTTGACTAATCCTTCGCTATGATACCAACTGAAATTATCCATGCATGACATACATGGACATACAAATTTTTTCGGAATAAAAAATACATGTAATAAATAGACTCCCATGTATTGTATTAGTTTAGTGTCTTTTTATACATTGAGAATAATATTTTAACTTAGTGAATGATCTTCAACATCTCCCACAGTGATCTTCCCCTTCTGTTTTCCATCCTAAAACCTTTGTTTATATCCTGGGGAAAAGTAAACATCAAAAAAGGTGATCCCAAATTCTCATTAAGGGTTAACATTGAAGACATTAAACATACCATTAACATATGAATGTAAAAAATTAACATAAAGTTTAAATATCAAAATCATGGGTCATGAAATAAATATTGGAAATTTGTAAGGAATATATCATAAAAGAACATTAATCCTGATAATATAGCATTGGAAGAAAACATGTAACTGTGGAAAAAAGGCTCATAATATGATTTCCATAATATTAAAGGCATTACTTATAAGACCATTATTTTAGACAATATCCTTTACTAAACTGATTTTATATTCTATTCTAGCCATGTATTACTGAACCATATTTACTTTCCATTCTAGACCTATATTACTGTAAATTATTTACATTCAATTCTAGCCATTTTTAAATCATGAGATATAAATATTACCTAATGAATTAGAGGTGGATATACGTCCAACCAATCTCATAGTAATACCAATCTTATGTCTTATACAAAAGATAAAAACTTTAACCATAACTTAACTCATTAAATAAAATGGGTATCTTAAACATCATTCCCTCTTAATTAATATAAAACAAATGGTTTTCATAAATAAAATTCCCTCATAAACACAATAAAATAATTGTAATAACAGGTATAACCCTATTTAAATAATGTTATCTTATATGTAAATTAATTTTTAGAGAACACTTGAAATTATTTCCAAATGAAAATATGATTTCATCTTCAAAAAATGTTTTATATCCTCAAAATCAAACCCTAATTTAGAAGAAATAATTCTATGAAAATAAATTTTTTATATTTTAGGGGAATTTGCACCATAATAAGGCATTATGAAAGCTTAAAAATCAGTATATTTCATACAAGATAACAAAACATTCTTCTCTAACATTTGCTGTAATAGTCAAAAAGTACCTTGTTTGGTAACAAAATAAAGAATCCTTCTAAACCATGTAGTAAAATTAAAAATGAGTAAAAAAAATAAAAATACATAGAAGAATAGTGAAATTTTAATGAGAATATTTTTAGAACGCATGGAAATGGATGATATATATATACAACCAGTAAATTTTTAAGATTAAATAATCTCGGATGAAATTGAGATTTTCAAAATTATCCCTTACCATAGGTAATATATGCTTCATATGTGTTTGAATCATCTGTATAATTATTTATATATTGTTATTAACTTATTATAGATTCATAGTCATTATATATGTCCATATTATCCTTCTTTAGATTGTAATAATTCATTGATACTCATTATTTGAGTTTTAACTCTTTTATGATAGTATGTATGTTTTTTTCAAATAAATTACAATTCTCCTTTTTAGGTCATATTTGTATCATTATAAATCAATATTTAAAAAATAAATACCACATTTCTTAATTCATTAAATTTCTATAATCATGCTTGAGTGGTCATCATGTAGAATGAGAAACATCACAACATAGAGATGGAAGGTTGTACGTACGCATGAGCGATGGTATCATTCCCATTATTTTTGTATGTTAAAGATTTGAATAGTGTACTATATTTTAGAATAAATATAATTTTATAATAATAATATATATTTATTACATAAATTTATATACCCATCCATTTATGGTGGGCATGAAAAACATATTACACAAGGGCATGGAGATGATATGTCGTACAAACACATGCGTAGTGACTTCGACTTTCATAAGATGAATAGAAAGTTGAATATGGTTGTATCATAATTATAATAAAATCATTGTAAATATTTGTTAATGGAGTTCTTATTCTATAAAAAACAAAACATTATGTATAAGTATATGTATAATGAAATTTAAATGAATTAGTAGAGAAAGTGTTGTGATTTCTCTTTTCTTAGGATTGATATGAAGTTGAATCCAGTTGTTTCAAAATTAAAATAACATTTCAGTATATGAATAATACTAGAGTTATTATTATATTATGGAAAAATCATTATATATTAGTAGAATTATAATTAAATTGAATGAATATTTAGAGGATATTACCTCTTATTTGACATGGTCTCTTTAGATATTCTCTTAATGGAACTAGAGTTGGTATTTTGAGAAATCCAGAAACTCTAGAATGTAAAAAAGGGAAGATGAGAAGATAAATGTGTTGGGGATAGACGAACATGAAGGCTTAACTATTTTTGGACACTTGAGGTAGGAGGTTCCCTTTTAATAATTGAGGTGAGGGGGACTTTTAGAATCCCCAAAAATATTAATTTTTAATAAAATCAAATCCCACTAAAAAACCTCCTAAATGTACCAATTTCAATACTGAGATGATAGAGAGTTGTAATCTCATCATCAAATAAATTTTATACATATTTATATGTCCATTAAAACCTTATCTCTTCAATTTAACACATATTTATTATATTTCATTTTAACTTGGGTAAAAAGAGTTTAATATTAAAATGGTAAAAATATTTTCTTAATTGATGTGAATTAGATAATAAATAAATAATTTAGAATTTTTTGGCCATATCAGAATTATATTATATTTTTAAAAATGTTTTAGTATTTTTAAATAATTTAGTTAAAACTATTTTTATATATAATAAATAGTGTCTACTATGACACTATTCAATATATTGAAAAAGATTACAAGTTAACAAAGAAAAGACTATTTTACTACATATCTATGAGGTATAGGTTATCTAGAAAATTCAGTGGACATATTAATTATCCAAATAATTTTATTTTAATATTGTTAATAACAGTTATTTGATATTACTATTAATAAAACCATTAATATAATGATTTTCTGTAATTATTTAATATACATATTTTAAGAGTAAAATTTAAAAATAAAATATTGTGATAAAGTTAAATTTAATATATTTCATTAGAATTTATTTATTATAATTTATTTGATATAAAATCAAACATTAAAATTGGTATACTTAATAATATTTAAATGTGAGAACTTTAACATTACCTCAAATAAAATAATATAAGTATCATAATCTATTCTATCATACATTAAATACTCATTATCTTGACTCTACGATGATTATGTTCGATATATACTCTGCCAATAATATTTTTTCAACTATTTTAGAATTTTTATAATTACTAGGATTTTATGATTTTTTTTATTTCCAATCAATGAATTAATTTTTACATCATCAAAGTATACGACATTATGGTGATTATATATTTCCTAAAAATTTTAAAAAATTAACATGATGTGGTTATTTATATTATTTTTCCATGAACTATTTCTGTTTTATGATATAACTTGCATATTCGAATATTAAAATTATTATACTTACATGAAATAAGAGTTTGATAATTTTTCACTTTCATTGGTTTTATTAATATCTCTGTAATATTCATTGTAAAGTCTCTATTAAATGATTAAATTTAGAACCAATGATATTACGGGAATAAATCCATTCATCAAATGATATTTTTACTAGTTTTAGGATTATTTTTTATTCATTACATATTATTTGTGATAGCAATTTACCTGATTTACCATTATCAGTGGTAAATAAAAATTACTGTAGTTACAATTCATATTATGAAAAAAGGGACCTATTAACATAATTTGGGCCTTATGATCTCAAATATGTAATCCATATTTCAAAATTCAAGACACATAATTAAAAAAACATTCAAATTAATTCATATTTTCAAAACCCAAAATCATGATTTTATGAAGTAAAAAACTATCAAGAGATTGACATGTGTTTAGGTCCAATTCTACTATGAAATTACTCCAAATGACCAAAATTGGATTATATGATAAAGAAATTTTCTAATTTTAATTTAAAAATAATTTAATAGATAATATAATTATATAAATAAATTTGATGAATATGCAATTATGAATTAAAATGAATTATTTTATTACTAGTCATTAATATATAACTTTTGTAATAAAAATACTCACAATTTAAAAAACTAAATTGTTACTTCCTACTTCCAAGTAATATGATTATTTTTTCAAATTTAATATGTAAAAGAGTGAAAAACTAGATTTAAAAAGGTTCCCCCATCAAAATCCAAAAAAGATTCATTTTTTTTTAAAATATTTCATTTATCCAAAAAAATGGAATTTGTTCTTATTCCTTGTTATATAAAATAAATAAGATGGATGTTAATGTTAAGAAATATTCAAATTCTGTCTAATTGTATTTATAATGACTAGTTTACAACCAATTTAATAATAAAATTAATAAAATTTCATTGTTTAGATAAATTTGGTATTGCAGACAACACAAGCTATCAAGGAATGTCACTCTTGCACGTAATGCAAGCCATGATAGTGTTACATTTAGTGAAATATTACTTTGGTGTTGAGTATAGCATAATCCAAACATATTTATTTTATATATTTAAAAAAATATATACACATTGTTGTCTGAAATGAAATCTAAAGGAACTTGAAATTGTGTTTAACACAAGCAATAAATAGTGTTCCATATAGTGCAAACTAATACAGTTTTTTCTTTAGTGCAAGCTAATATTAGTTTAGCGTAAAACAAAAGACATCAAAGTCACAAAAATAAATATATATAAAAAAATCATTGGGTGATACAATGGTGTTTCATGGAGGGTAAGGATCCAACATCCTTAATATGGAGGAGTGACTATGCTATCATTTGGAACCAGTTGATACAGTTGAATAAGATGACGAACCGAGGAAAACAATGGTGTCACTAAATAGGTTGAGATATAAGGTCCACAGTGAAGACTTTATTCTCTAATGTGGTGGTTTAATGTTACATCTCAAAATAATAATGGTTTCAAGGTTGAATTATATGACCTATTTAAACAATTTAAACATTTATTTTCGATATCCTAAATGATTAAAACTCCACAGATAAGTAAGCATGGCCTGGGGTAGTGATTCAGATGGCTGATAATAAGGGATCTTTCATAGGGGTCTGTATGACTAAGGAAAAGGTGCAATAAAATAAAAAGTGTTGGAAGATGTGAAAAGATGGATTAGTTTAACGATCCATTTGGGAACTTGTATGTGCCTTAGTTATGGGACTACATGGCTGTGGGGATAAAATTGGGGCATGAATAAAGATGATTTGATATCCATGTTATATCTGGGTGTCAGCGGTGTTAGCAGGATAGAATGGTTACATTTAAATTATCACCAAATGAAATAAATTAAGATCTATCAATTTATTATTGTTCTTTGAAATTAATGGTTTGATTATTGAAACATCCATTATTGAAAACTCGCAATATTAATAAGTATTACAAAACAGTCTATTAATAATATAGAAATTGAAGTAAAAAATGTTCTTATGGAATAACATATAACTAGGATTCTTTGTATGAAAATATTTTTGGAATGTTTATATATATAAATTGAAGAAAATATTAAATAATTATGTATAGTGAAAAGAATCATTGATCATATGAAATATAATTTTAAATGGGATGATGGATTAAAAAAACATATAAATCTATGATGATTTAAATGAACATTTGAATTATTAAATGTTATTTTAATATGATATATATTTTCCAAGATCATTTTCATATTATAGAGGAATTATTTTACTATCTATGAATAATAATAAATATACATACTTGATAATTGTCTATTTAATTTATAGAATTTGATATTGTGGTTTGCTTTGATCAATCAACAAATCATCAATTACTCAAGGAAATGAATATCCAAAAATTAATTTTATATTACTAATGAAAAAAATCAAATTTAAAAAATCGTAAGATCTATAAATGATTGAAAATTTATTACATATATATATATATATAAATATTATATAAAACAAATATGGTTACCATAATTTATCAAATATAATAAATAAATATGTGAACCTAAAAATAACACCACTTGTTTATCACAAATAATTATTCATCAAATAATATAACTAAAAATAATCATATATTAAAAAGGAAATCATATAAGTGAGTGTTAGTATATAAATCATTATTGTCCTCTTACATTAGTTTTGATTCCCACACACTATTCAGATGTGAAGGGTTCTCATCTAGAATACAGGTTTCCCATTTCTGAATAATTTTTCTATTATTCTTATAGTGTTCCCAAATTGGCATGACCCATAATTAGACAATATTAAAGACAAGATAACCCATAAATTTTACAAATACCTTTATATTATTTCCAAAATAAAATTAATTAAGGGAATTGTTCCCCATATAAAATTTTCATACATAAGCCAATGGGTTGTATTCACATAAATGTTTCCAAAAAGTTTCATTAATCAGGTAATATTCTCGAAACATGAATTTTAAAAGGGTGTATACTAAAATGAAATTATTATCTATCATATTCTAATAAAACCTTGATTTAATCAATAAATCACAACTTAAAGACGATATATATACTTAAATTTTTTTAGAAAATACTTATATGATTTATAATTCCAATAACAAATATATGGTTGACAAAGATAATTCAATAATTTAATTATTTTTTCCCAACACAGAAACACTTCATCTATTTTATTTCACCATTAGTCCATCCTTGTAATAGAGGGTTTCATTATGAATAGTATAATCACTAATATAACCCACAAGTTCCACACATTAAAACAATGGAAAATAAATATGTCCCTATAATAAGATTTGTTTCCTTCCATCATACTCTTCATTTTTTTCTTGGTAAATGTCTTTCATTTTCCCATATTTTTCTAAAATAAATTATCTTTTTATTACATTGAGACACCTTATTGGGTGTCTGTATCAACATTTATCACATTATTTAAGTCATGCATTCTTTTCTATGGGGTCTATAATACACGATGTCATAGAAAACACTATCCTTCACTTTTTTAGGGAGTCTAGGATTTAGTTAAGGTATAGGTTGTTAGTAATATTTTGTGAAAAATTATAAAGTATAATCAAGAAATATATTACTCATTTCATAATCAAATTTCGTTTCTCAAAGTCACAATTCGATACTTTATATTGAATTTTAATATGAATCCTTTTTGTTCCTTCCATTAAAAAAACAGTAATAAATGTTTGAGAAACAATAATTGTAGTGGGAACACAATATAATCATTAAGAATTGGTTATTGGATTAATAAATCATGACAAAATCTATTTAGAATATGAAATATTATGTTTAAACAAGGATAATTATTTTCATTATTTATTTAAATTGTTAAAAAGTGATGTTAATGAAAATTTAAATTATCTAATGTGTATCATCCAATAGAGTTTTTTCAATCATGCAATATAGCCCATTTTCAGGCACTAGGTGATGATCGATGCAAACCTAATGTTTCATTTCTAGAGTTATTACAAAAATATACATCTATTAAAGAACCACATCCACTTGTAGTATCTATAAATTTAAGTATTACAATGGAAACCTACATATTCAGTTCTTTATAAAAATTATAGTATTTTCTTATATAATATTCCTCACAATATATCATTAGGATAGGTTCACTAATTTAGGTTTTTGTAAATTTAGTTACAAAGGTTTCTACTAAAAATCCTATGATACCATGTGTAATGAACAAACTCTAAAAACATAGAGTCAGTGTATTAATTTATTAAATTGTAATATGAAATAAGCATTCATACCTCAAATGACTAAAGAACATTATATTATTATTAAACTAGTGACATGATTGATTCCAATGATAAATTTGAAAAAAAATTACAAATTTTTTTTTCAATATAAATATTCCCAGTATAAAGTTTTTGTATATCATTATTAGTAAAATTAATAGACTCCAATGAAACGATATAAAATATGATTGACATCAAATACTCACTAATTTTTTTTGTTTAGTTGAATCTATCATTAGTCAATAAGCCTAATTAACATGGAATAGTAAATAACTAAATACACATGAAATTTTAAAAGAATTACTATCATGATTAGAAAAAACAGAATGAATACGTATAGTTAGATAACTAAACATTGATTTCATTTAAACCAGATCGGTATCCTCATATGATAAGACATCATAAATATGGAATGATAAATAGAAGAACACACATGTCATTTAATCAACAATAATATCATTATAAGATAAATAATTATCAATATGGATAGCAAATAACAAGAAAAATGATAAATTTAATAAATATCACGTAAATAAAAACCTATGAATTAATAATCAATAAGGAAAGGTAAATATGTGAAAACACAAGACATTTAATAAAAAATTGGGAAAAACATTCAACCGTGGATAATATGACTGAGAAAATCTATTGGAGAATAATGATTAAATTATCAATGAAGTTAATGATTAATTTTTGTACATCATTATCTTAGGATTCATAATACCGCTATATTCAAGACAGTTATTAATAAAATTTGTAGTTATAGTGTAAAAATAAACCAGAAACACATTTAATTAAGGATAGAAAATGGATTTTTATCATGATACTATTGAATCATCTAGGGAATATCTATATTAAGACCCACTAGTATCTTCATCTCCAAATAATTAATCATATTTCTAATAAAAAATATAATCCATGAACACGATTCATTACAATTAAATATTTTTACCAAAAACATTTATTAGAATATTTTATTATTAAAAAATATATATTTATAAGTAATAAACATTTATATAAATGAGATAAAGTTTAAGAAATTATAATTCTCATGATAAATAATATGTATATTTAGTGTAAATGTATTGTCTATTGATCATAGGAATGTAAATAATTAATGATAAAGACAATGACTACCAAAATGATTGAAGTAAGTGAGTGTCAACAATGTACTTGTTTAAAATAACCATAAACCACCATGATGGTGAATAAGGATTTTATAAATAAAACATATCCATAATGGTGTATATGGAAAATAATAGTTTTTTAAATTGATGAATAAAAATAGCAGAAAAAGTCATGTAGAAACATTCAGGGCAAAAATATCATTGTATCTTTGAAAATAACAATTTTAAAAAACAATTTTCATAATATTTGGAAAATAATTAATTTATAAAAGTAAGATTTTGACCATATAAATGAATATCCAATCAACTAAGACAAAATGGCAGTTTTAAATTCTATACATTCAATATTTGTTTAAGGAAATTCCATTCAGACTACTCTAGGAGGGAAAAAAAATTGTTTTTATGAAAAAGACAAGAAGATTGTTTTCAAATGATTTGTAAAAAATAAAACAAGAGAAAGAAATATTTAATAAATCATTTCAAAAAAATTTATATATTTTTAAAAAAAATTAATGAATAATTTGATTAAGATGAAAAAAATATTTTTGACTGAAGAGAGAGATGATTAAGGATTGTATTAACAAAATATCCTCAATTATTTTAATTGCAAAAGGGTAGAAATTTGTTACTATTTGATGAAATAATCAATAATTATTATAAGATAATAAAAGAAAATTTTTTATTATCAAATTACCAAATAATTCACATTAATGGAAATTCCAGAATAATCAATATTAATTAAAAAGAGCATGTGAAATAAACCCCTACAAAGATCATAATATTTATATGATAAGTTATCAATGTGTCGATTACTTATCAAGAATTGAAATAAAAAACATATTAAGTGGAAATAATATAGAGGATATTCAAAAATCATTAAACACATATTCTAAAAATATAAATTATGATTAAGAGGTAACATAACCCAATGAAATGAAACTGAGTTATGCAATCCATTACCACTTTGTAATTATCAAGTGAAAAACAAAAGGAAGAAATGATTAAAATTAAATCATTAAATATAATTTTTTATTAATTATTCATTAAATTACAATCATTGGTGTAATTATATACACTATATAAATGAAATTGAGAGCATTGTAATAAAAGAATCCGAAATTAACGGAAATTGAGATGAAGTCCTTTACCTCATGATTCCTTTAAGTCGAATGTGATTTAAAATAATGTATAATGGTATTTATATTTTCAAAAATCATGAAACATACTATATTATTATTTTTAATTTCATATATAATCCCTGTATATGATTTTTGCAACCCGACTAACAATAATATTTCAATTTTTTCAGTGTTTTGGGTATTAATCCCCATAATTTCTTATGCCTGTTTCATCATAAAATACCTTGTTCATGAGAATAATATATAGTTTTACCATATAAAGACATATATTAATCATATAAATATTATTTTATTCATTTGAAACATATTTAGATTCATTATTAAAATAGAGCATGGAGAATGGATCACATCACTTCGTAGAGATGTTAGGTGATGCGTATACACCAGAGACGCTATCATTTGTTTAATGAGTGAGAGGGTAAAGAAATAAGTTATATATAATTTTTATAGAATAATTAAAATTTTATATATAACACATATATTCATTAACTCCATACTTATTTCATTAAATATAAAGATAATGTGAAAAATGACTCACATCGCTCTGTGAGTCTGTAGTCTTCCAGACACACATGCTACATTATAATAATTCGAACATAATAAAATGTAAATATTTACACGTGTATTAAATTTTTAAAAAAATCATAAAATCATAAATTTTATAAATATGTTTTAATCCCATCATTATATCAAATAATAAAGTTTGTTATAGAAAACAAATTATTCATTTTGTGGGGTTGTAGTCCACTATACATACAATTGAAAATATCATTTCCCATTTTAAAGAAGTGGAGAAGTATATATATCATCTGCAAAAAATAAAATAATTATATTATATAGATTAAATTTATACAATATAAAATCTTAATGTATGAATATTCAGTAGAGGTGGAAGAAGAAACAATATTAAAATGCTTGTCTATTTAGTTACCTCTTCTTTAGACAGAATATTTACATATCAAAAATAGAATTCATAGGTTAGATTCGTGATCTATTATTGGACCTATAATATTGTTTTGGAATTAAAAAAATTATTTTTATGTGTATTGGAGGAACCAAAGTTTATTGTATTTGTAAATCAGACAGTATAGTGGGTCTCCTTTTTTATGTGAGGGAGAGGACAGACATGGAATTTGAGAAAACAATTAATTACACAAAAAAAATTATAAAGAGAAAATCCTTTAAAATGGGTAATTATATATACTTATCATTGATAAGATCGGAATATAGCTTTAAAAATTGATTCGGAAATATTTTTAGGTCATATTAATTGTTTTATTCTTAGTTAAACCCATGATAATGTGTTTTTTTATATGTGTGATAATTAATTTTACCGGTATTCAATATTAATTAAGTTAATAAATTCACTTAAAATTATTATATAAAATAAATTATAATGATTAATTTTATAGAAAACAACTTTCTAATTTCAATTCATTAATGTGGAAGAATCCAATTTAAAATTTTACGTATAAAAGCGATGAAGAAACAAGTATTCATAGTTAAAATCATCATTGGTATAGAATGATTTAATGTCAAAATTCAACATAAAATATATTAAAATATGGTAAATTTGTTTTATATAAATATAATGGAAATATTTTACTTTAAAAAAAATAAAATATAATTCATCATACTAAATTAGTTAAATAAGAAGGAATTCAACAATAAAAATCTATATTATTCTAAATCATCGAAATGAATATTTTCAAGAAATTTTGCAAAAAATTATCCTAAAATAAATTTAATTTAACTATTTATATAAATAAATTTATTATTTAAAAATAATTTTTTTAAATGTGGTATAACTCTTTTAATACTTTTCATAAAAACCCAAAAAATACTTTTTCTTTTAAAAATATTTTTATAGACGAAAATATGTTTTTTATTTTACTGAATTTTATATTTTTATTAACTAATAGATATGAAGTTAAATTTTTTTATACATTTTTAATATATATTAAATAAAAAATTTAGTTTTAAGTATTCATACCATCCAATTTAATTTATTTTTAACAAATTTATACTCTATTATAGTTTAATTGATTTTAGGGTTGCATCTTTTATATGAATTCTAAGTGATATGATTTAAAGAAATATATTTCAGAGGTTTTTTATCTTAGTGTTATATATATCATAATATATCAAATATAATTTTCTTCTCTTTAAATTTAACAATGTTACAATTCTAATTGCATATAATGAAAAAATAATTTGAATATGTGATTTTGGTTTGGTACCCATTTTTGGAATTACCATACATCATATTCCACATTTATAATTTTTAAAGTTTTATAAAAATATATCCAAAACATTATTGTTAATTATCTAGATCAATCATACACATGTGGGAGGGAACCACATAAATATATTAGATCCATCTCACATATACCTCATGGTGGAATAAGGCCCATGGGGAGGTAGGGAGACTTCCTCAACATGGTTAACAAATTGCTACTCTATGATGCATATTGATGATGTCTTTAGAAAAATAACTGTATGTCACCCCATAATGTGTATAAAAGTGTATTTATGGGAGTTAACCAATGATGACTCATGAAAATGAATAAGAAAATTATACTACATTGTTTTGTGATGGAAAATGTAAAAATGGTGTGGGATTTGAGTTGTGGAGAAAATTATTCCTCTATATTAAATTCTATGTAAATAATTATTCATAAATAACCTATTTTATTTATTAAGTCTAATAATGACCAGATTTTTTTCACACCAAGATTTATTTAATGTGTTATAGTTCAATATGGTTCAATAAAACTAAAGCATAGGTGAAAAAGTATAGTATATTATTGGCATTAAAATACTGATGTGAGATCATATGTATCTCACAATTCAAGATAAACGTTTATAAAGTTATATAATATGAAAAAAAATAATAGGGATATTGAAAATTTGATGAACTTTACTACATGAATCCCCAAAATGACTTTCTAGATGTGATAATGATGTAATTTTGGACATGTTTGAAAACAAGATGTTGCATTACAGATTTGAATGATATAATACCTAATTCATGTTGTGTATTCATAATATATGGTTAGTGTATTAGATATTATGAGGTGCACATACTATGTGTATGTAACACCCCAAGATATCATATTATGTTATCTTCTTTAAAGTAATTCAACAGTTTGTGCTACACACATCACCTAGTCGGAGTGCACCGCGAATTACCAAACTAGCCGTTCAAAAAGTGGTTATGAATAGTATTAACTGAATTTTAAATCATATAAACTACATATAATTTTATAATATCTATTATGTGTTTTATAGACATAATATAAGAATAATTTCTATTTTCCAGATAAAAAAATTATTTTTCAAAAATGCAATTTTACCGCCTTTTAATGGTGAACCCCTTAAAATCCAAATTTTGACACTTTTATATATTCAATTTGAAAAAATAAACTTCTTATTTAGAATTGGGACATAAAAATTTATTTCCGATAAATTTTTCGTGTTTTTCGGATAACATTCATATTTGGGTAAATAGTGAAAATTACAAAATTTTAATTAAAAACAACTTTTTAAATCAGAATAATTTATAGTGTTCAATTATAAATTTAAATGGTTTTAAGTATAATTAGATTATATTTTTACCATTTAATCAAATGTTGGACATTAGAATTAATTTCACTTTGAAATTATACATAAACAAGTGTTACTATTTTGATAGTTATTGTTTCTTAAAAACAGACTATTTTGTTTGATAGCGAGAATTAATTTTAAGTTAATTAATAAAAATTCTATGTTTTTAATTTGGTAAAATTGACATCCTTTTTGAATTAGGAATATAAAATATAACATAATCATAATTTTTTGTATTTTTCTAAAAACATCAATTTTTTATGATTACTAAAACCACTTAG
The DNA here is from genome assembly GCA_963277665.1 of Viscum album. Lineage (NCBI taxonomy): Eukaryota > Viridiplantae > Streptophyta > Magnoliopsida > Santalales > Viscaceae > Viscum > Viscum album. Next base: position 578,150,763 of record OY728129.1, on the reverse strand, counting down.
TAGTTGTTAGAAAAATAAATTTTTTATTTAAATGAAATTTTATCGCTCCTGTGGATTGAATTTATAAAATCCTACATACATGGTTGTAATTCGTAAGTAAAATTTGGTTCAATAAAATTAAAATAATTTTTTGTGAATAGTAACTTTTAACTTTTATTTGTCGTTATTAATGGTACATAGGGTAATTCAAGGTATAAAGAATATTATAATAATAAAAATAACCTTAAAACATGTCCAAACCATATTAGATGAGTCATGACCGACCATGGGAATCCTTGGGTCGATTTTGGGACCTCGTGGAGCTACTTAAGAATGATAATGACACATTATTTTAATTAACTTAAATTAAATACAAACATAACATTAACAAATATCATTTAGTATATCAATTTTTAGATGGGGTTATAAAATTTATATTTTCTACTATAAATAATCATTTGAAATATAATAAAATCTCCTATATTATCATATTTTTTTATAATTTTTATACATCAATACAATTAAATTATTTATGACACAACAATGATGCATTTTTTACTTCATAAATAAATAATTTAAATAAATAAGATTATTAATATTAAAAAAATATCCAAAACCTGTCCAATTATTGTTGGATGATCTTATTTCTAACTTGAGTCATCTTATCTTCTACTTTAATGAGTTTTAGACCTTTTTAAACTAAAGATATGTTAATAATAAAATTGCATTTTCAAACATTTTTAAAGATCCCCTCCTGTCGCTTATAAAAGGAAACCTCTTATAACCCATTCCTCACAGCACTCAAGCCCCTTGGCTCATCCAAACCCCTCAAAAATAATATCTTAGGATCCCTATCTTTCACCTAGAGGCCTTAAGTTAGGCAGAAGTAACATCAAGAAGTCTATTTGGTTCAAACCAAAGGGTGTTACCCAAATTTAAGGTAATGGTTTCTCTTAATTTTTTTCCTTTTATTTTACTTCTCCAACACCAAAAATCTTTTTATTACTTAATTTTATAAGAACACCAGTATCCTAAATATACTAGGATGTTGTTATGATAAGTATTTGCAATACACTTACACACAAATCTTTCTAATGGGTAAAGAACATATTGTTTCTATTGATGGAAAACTAACACCCACGATGATTGTTCAATTATATCCTACCGCCTCTCATGGTGGCCATTAAAATAGAACTGTATTTATATATGATATAAACTATTTTTTGTTTTATTTATTTTTCTATGTTTTCCATCTATAACATTCTTTTTTGGTTTCTATTATGGGTAAACATACCAATTTCATTTGTGGAAGTGCGGACTACCGCCCCCTCAAAGTGATATGACTCGTTAATTACTTATGTGGGACATATAAAGGATGGGGTTAATAATATTATATATGATATTATACTGAAATTATAATATAACTATGTATCATTGTGTTTTAATTCCATTATAATACCAAATATAAATGAATGTAGCGTTCATGCGTACGTACGACTTACTATATCCATGAATGATGTATTTCATTTCATATCTCAAAAAGTTATGTACTATTATAAATAAATATATATAGAGGATATATAATATATATATATATATGATATCTAAATAATTTATATCATTTTGGATATGATGTAATTTTTACCACATGGAAAAATTTCAATTATAACAACTTCATTTTTGACTCAAGTTCCGAACATCGATAAAATATCTAATATAAACTCAAATAATTATCTAATTGTTATAAAAAGGTAATAAGTTATATAAAAGGAATAATAAATTTTAAAAATGTTCTTAATAATGTAGAAATTATGTTAAGATTATTATTCCAGAAGAACAAGGAACATACAAGACAAGTCGGATTTGAGGTAAGGGGTTTCTTATCTCACTTTTAATTCAATGAGATTTACATTGTTTGCCACTTATTTATTGCATGTGGTGTATTGTGTACACCAATTTGATATATATATTATCATTTTTCTCATTATATTCATGGTATTTTTTGAATTATTTAGTGGTTATTAACTTTTTTTCATACGACTTGATTGATTATAACTTGGTAAGGGGATTTCACCTCACTTCTTATTCTCATGAGAGTCACACTGTATTGCCACTATTTACTTTTGTGTGTTGTATGTACTAGAAATGATTGTTTTCCTTATGTACAATACATTAATATATGGGTATTTACACCTTCGTTGTATGATCATTCTTTCATGGGGTGTGTGTTTTGTGAGTTACCAAATCGGTAAGGAAATTTCAAATTTCAAATTCCACTCATTGGGCTTTATACACACTTCATTGATTATTTTACTCCATGATTATGTGTGGAATCATTATTTATTATATATATAGTAATTTTTACTCCTATTTGTGTGGATATACTTTTCATACAAATAATCACTCCATTGATAATTTCTCAAGTTATTGATATTAACTTGATAAGCGTAATCTTAACTCAATTTCCATTCATTGAGTTAAACATCCATGTCATTGGTGTTGTTTTTTCAAGAATATGTTTGAATTTTCTGTGATTGGATTACATTGAATATCCAATACTATAGAGTTTATTTATATTTTTCACATATAATTATGTCTGTTTTTTATCCTTAACCCAATGATACAATCATTATAAGGGATTTCATCCCAGTTTACATTTTATCGAGACTTATTTGATGTTATACACAAATTAACTTTTATATGGTGTATATAATGTACATTTACATAGTGTAACATCAATCCCATTATTCTCATGTTATTATAAAGTGTTTATTACCTCAAATATTTGTATTCAAATGTCTCTCATTGGGTTATAAACTCTAACCAAAATATCATTTTAAATGTTTTAAAGACTTTTTCTTCTAAATCATTCTCATTAATGTCCATGTTTTAAAAATGGTTTTAAGGATTTATTTATATAGACATTAGTGTTTTAAAATTAAAATTCCATTTAAATGTTTCAATGTGGTATGGCACACTTTGATTAAAAAATCTATTTAAATGAATTCATGAAAAATTATGTGACTTTTAAATGTTATCAAGAAAAAGGGGGATATTTCTCTCAAATAGTTTTGATGATTGTTTTCATCTATGTGAATATCCTTCATTATTTTCTATTGAGGTTAATCAATTATAATAAATTCATCCATAATGTATTGAAAATTTTATGTTTGACTATGAATGTGCTATTGTTATGCCATTCATGGTTTGTTTTTAAAATATTGACATTCTGTATGCTAGTTTTTATATGAATGTTGAGATTTTGTTTCATATTTTTTATATGATGAATGCATTGGACATAGAATGTGACGGGTGGAACCCGCTATAGCTCCTCGATGAATCGATAGGTCTCATGAGGCAAACTAGTGTCTTGGAACAAGGCCTTGACAGAATTTTATTTTTAGACATGGCATGAGGCCTTGACTATGTGATTATGACGTCCAACATTATGCATTCCATCATGAGGATATTAGCTATTGATATTTCATGTGGTTATTTGACTAAAAGAATACCCTTGACTATGTTTTATTATGGAATTATTTACTTTTCCCATATTCATGCCATAAAGTGTTCATGTTTACTATTTGTAAAGGCATGTGTTTTCAATTATTCACAATGCCAAAGGTTTATGTTATCTTTAGATGTATTTCTTACTCTTACAAAGCATTTGACATCACCCATATCTTATGTTTCAATTTCCTAGGATATGAAAAAGTTTGTTATGAATGACTCGCATGAATAATCTTGGAATCTTGGATGTTTCTAATGGAATAAATTTGTGTTTTTTTTCTTTTCAAATGTAATGTTTAACTTCTATATGTATCCTGTTTCCAAGACTACTAAACTGATCGGTCCTTCAGGACATGATCCCTTGTAATCATGTCAATGTATTAAAATAATGCACAGACTCTTGGATTTTGGGGTTGGGGCATTACATTGTAGGTATTGGGTCATTTCTGTGTATTATAAAATAGTCCACATTCAGTTGTACTATATATCAGTAAAAAAATATTATAATACCAAATATCACCTCATTTGTAGATGTATTTTTCTAAAGTAATAAGGGATCATAAAGAATTTGGATTCCTAGTAATTAAATTGATCTAATTTCACATGTTAATTCCATTCATCGTCGTGATGTTCATTATCTATCAGGACTTTTTTTAGATCCAATTTACTATAATTAGGTTTTATAGAAAAAATGAAACCCTGATTAATTATTAAACCATTGGGAAACATGGGATCTAAAAAATAATGTCACATCTTCTTTTACATTCCAAAGATATCAGTAAAAAATAAAGGTGTCATGTCATCTAATTAGATGTAGTTAATGTTTATGTATGTTTCTAATGATAGGTGAATATTCTTCAAATTTCTATGAAGTATTGAGATATAAAATTTTTCTTGAAACATTAATGTTATAATATGTAAGAATCATTTAGAGTGAAACTATTTTTAGAGATCCGGATTTTTATGTTGATATTTTGAAGAAGAGTATATTTACCAATATATTGTGTAGAAACAACCCATGAAGAAATCATAATGAGTTTACACACTGAATAATAATTTTCATTAATTTTAATTTTTTTATAGAAGCTAAAAAATTTCAATATGATTCACAGTAACTACTATTGGTATTTATGATTGGAATATGGTAACGTAATGTGAGGATAATTCCTCTTTAATTTCATCAATTTTTATGATAATTATTTAAGATAAAAAATAAATTTATTAAATATGAATGACTTTTGTGCAGTGATAAGTTTTTTTATTCGTGATGATTATTGAATATTTTAATTTGAGATTGACTCTTGGAATTGAATCATAAGAAATAATTAATTTCATGTTAACCATACATACAAGTTCTATATCATTAGAAGAATGGATGACCTTGGGAATAATCAAGTAATTGATTATCAGTTTCTAATGTTCTTGTATTTGTACATTAGAAGATCATGTGATTAAAAATATTAATGGATATATATTTTTTTGTCTAATTAAGAAGCTATAAAAATTTGATAGTGGCCATTCATAATATTGAATAACACCTTAAGGTGATTTTGATGACTCTTGTGGGAATATGCAACTTGTGATGAAACAATGTTGCTTTCTCTTGATATCCTATGTAGGTGATAGATTATGATCTTATGAGATGTTTGATAGTAGGAGGATATTTGGACTCATTATTTATGGGAATGAGTGTATCATGGGATGTAACCGCATAAATATTTTTAAAAATGTTAATCTAGAGGGAATTAATACCTATAACAAGGAGTTTAAATTTTGAACAAAATATATAAAATCATTGATTGTAATGATTTATTTGTTACTATTTTTAATTGGGGATGATAAGTAATAATCATACATGAATTAATACAGTAATTTGAATTTCATAATTATGTAAGTGATTTTTTTTTTAAAAAACTCTGAACCTCATATTCACCCCCATCTTAGTGTTGACTGATTAATCCATGGGTACATATTGTTACTCATATCATATTAAATGGCCTTCAATTATTCATGAAAGTCATAAAAATAGGACAAAACATGTAAGGAATATAATGATACAATATAACATGTATTATGCATGATAATGTTTCTACTGAAATTAATAGATTTCATGTTGTGAGGAATTTTGTGTACTTTAAATGGTGAGTGGATTTCGTTTTTGAATAATAATTTTCTTAATTCCATTACAGTTTTCATATTGTTTTTTAATTTGGTTCAAATGTATTTTTTATAATGGTTTATTTTTTATATGTTGGTATATTTTATTTATTATCTCAATGTTTAATATTTTAAATGGTATACATTGGAATGGGTTTTCATGTTTTTCAAAATAATTAAAAAAAATCAATTATTTTTATATCCATTTCAATTAATTGTTTTCCTTCCCATAATAAAAAAGAATTAACATGTCTTAATAATGAGTATTCATGGTATAATGTGATATCCTTTGACTAAGATTATTGATCAAAAATAAAAAAGAGGTGTTTTGAATGAAATAAGAGTTTAAATGTAAGAATCCAATTTTTGTGAAACATTTATGAGGATGAAATTTCTGAGTAAAAGGATAATTTTATAATAATTGATTGTCATTTAATGTACTATGTACACAATCTAGAAAGCAGTATTGTACATAATTTGAAATCCCAAAACTATGGTTTAAAAGGGATTTATCCATCTATACATTTTACTCACTTGAGAAGATATTGAAAATTTCCATGATGATTACTAATGTATTCTCTATGATTTATATTTTCAATGTATAATTAGAAAAAATTATTTTTGAGATAATATATTTATCGAAATATAGAATTTTTAACACGTAATAATAATAAATGGAAACACCATGGTGATTTCATAAAGGGATTGGTAGAATTCTAAGTGTATTTAGATAATGTTTTGGGATTATTACTATAACAACATAAGAGACGATAATAAATAATATTTCATTAATTTCAATGTCAAGGGGAACTATTACCCGTAATAAAACTTGTATTAATGTAATATACCTCATAAGTGTCTAAGAGATAAATGTTGATAACTGTAATTAAAATTGAAGAAAATGTGGTTTAAAATGTTAGGAAAGAAAGAAATTTTTTATATCCAAAATATTATATAATAAATTATTTTATTATGGTACTAATATTTATTTTTACTAAACATGTTTTATGAGAACATAAACTCATTATTTGATGTGTTAAGGATGTTGTTCTCAGTTCTATCTCATGGTGAAAATGTTATTACAAGAAAAATATTATAGTTTATTTATATTAAATTTATATGATGTATTATACATCAAAACATAATTGGTATATGAGTGGTTGAATTTGACATAATTAATATGAAATATTTTCTTTAATATAGTTATTAATGAATTTATTATTGGGAAAATGATTTTATTCCTTGTTGAGATCAAATAAAATCACTTATTTTAGAGGATATACATCATTGCATGAGACATATTATGATCTACAAGAATGGATAATCATATTGAGATTATTACAGGAAGGGAATATCAAATATAATTTCTAATATAGAAGTATAACCTATTAAATGATTATGTATTGAATTTTCCACACTGTATTTTACTGTTTCCATTAGAATCACTTATCCATACTTTTTGTTGTGATTCTAAATTTGGTATCTATCGCATACCTTAAAAACAAAATATTAATGACACCGATATAAAAAATACACTAAAATTAGTGGAATTTATGAAGAAATAGTGATATTATATTAATGTGTAATTAATTCACCCTAATGTATCAACTCTAGGAAAAACCAAGTGACATGATAATCATTTATGAAAAATTGTTTTCAAATAATGTTAATTTCTTTGACATATTGTGTTTCACACAACACTGATTTTGGACAAATGAAACTATAATATCAATATATTTATTTATACATGACTATTATAGCTTAGATATTTAACATACATTGATAATATTAATAACTAAATTTTAAAAATTAAGTACAATTGAATTATTTAAGTAAAAATTATTTTGCAAATTCACTTAATTGTTATAAATATATTTATATGCCTCTAAAACATTATTCTCTAAAATATTATTTATTTATGTTTTTTCTAATATTTTTTTATACATTTATAATATTAATTTTATAAAATTAACATCATTTTTGTAATGATCATATAAATTTTATATTAGGTGCAATTTATTTTTTTTTTCAAAATATTAATTTTTAATGACTAGTAGCAGTACTTCTTTTAATGGTAAACTATGATTTCATTTAAATAATTTGAAATGTTTTATTTTTTAAAAAATTTATTATAAGTTAAATTATTTATTTTTTAAAATAATATAATTTATTTTATTAGACATTATATTTTTATTAATATTTAATTGTAAAACTTTTTAAAATTATTAAAACATTTATATTAGAAACACACTTTTTTATCGTGTCGGTAGGTTTTATTTTAAAATGAATACTTCCAAATCTATAAATTTAATTTGATAATATATTTTATATATTTTAAAATACTAATTTTTGTTATAATATATAGAAAGAATAATTTTTTCCCCTAAAATGTAACAAAATGTGTTGAAAAATTAAATATTGTAGTTATGGTTTAAACGACGTATTCAGTTTTATATACACAGGTATTAAAATTAATTCCCCAAACATAATAGATAATTAATAAATAAATAATATTAATTATTTTGAAATAGTTGGTCCTAATTATCTTATAAGGTAAATTTTATTTTTCCACATAAAGGACAAATAACATAGTAAATATAAAAATAATAGAAACAATGGTGAAAACTAAAAATATAAAAATGGGTTACCATAAAGGATAAGGGAATAAGATGTTTAAAAAATGTTATTTTTTTGGTGGTTTTTACTGAATAATTTATTCATAAAATCAATTAATTATAAAAATTTGTGTCACATGTCTTGTGATTTAATTCCCATTTATAAATAGATTATCATGTTTACAATAATAAAAATCGTCCTCAATTATAAAATGAAATATCATCCCATTAATTCATCACACCTCTTAATCAACTTGGATTAAATAAGTACTTATTATATATCACTATAAAATCATTATTAAATTACTAGATCTACCTATAATCCCAAATAAAAACAATATAATCCTTAATAACATATCCAATAGAGATTTTTTTAGTGATGGAACTTGTCTTCACTAAGCTCATTCAATTCACTTCTTCTCTTAACACTTTAATTTTTATTTTAATATTTATCATATAGTAACACCAGTATTTAACATATATTGAGTTGTTTTTATGATTATCGAATAACCTATATACATATCCCCTTCTATCAAATATGAATTTTGACTATCAAAATTTTATAAGACATACTTCATCCTTACCAACTGATGCAATTCTATTTTTCATTAACCATCTCTCACGTATGGATTTAGTGATGGATTAAAATTATTTATATGATTATAATTTTATTATTACACAAAAAAATTTACAGTATCACATATAAATTCTTATGTTCCAAAACCTTTGAAAATTATAGCATTGATCAGGCACACCTGAGGATTACAACCTCCACGAAGTGATGCGATAAATTGTTCTTTTTATAGTGACATGGATAGTAATAAAGATATATTTAAAGAATATATATGAAATTTAAGATATAAAAAATATTCTTGAAAAGGGTATTGAATATTTACTTTTGTTTTTTATCCTTCAAGATAATGGAAAAAACTCTCATCTGTACGTATAACATATCGTCTCAATGAACAACATAATTAATTTTCTATCTATATAATTTGTATATTAAAATAAATAAATATGTAATTTATATATATGTGAAATTTATATAATGTTAAAAATTCTAGATATGATGTATCCATGATCAATTTAAAAGAACCGAAAATCAAAAACCATGACATATATGGAAGAAACTCTGTTTTTTCGAGAAATATTATTTTAACAATGTAATTTTAATTAAAGTGACATAAAAAACATAAGTAAATTATATATGTTATGATATATATGATTTTTTTTTATTATTACAAAAATAATAAAACTAAATTTATTATATAGGTGGTATGAACATAAGAATAGAATGTCGAGTATTGAGAAAATGGATTTATGTCTCAAGTCATCTTCATTAAGACATATATTATGTTATATAGAGATTTTAATTTATTATGTGAATATAAATCCCAATTTACATGTTAAATAATAAATTTAATATATTCTGGATATTTAAAATTTTATTTAATATCATTACCTCTTAAAGATTAAGATTCAAAATATATTAATGTGGTAATGGTTTTATATCAGAATCCCATTGTTTATACAGATTTCTTATGATGATGCTTCCAATAATGAAATGTTTCGATATATATCTTATTAGAGAAATGAAATTTAATATACATTACTGATATCATGGAATTTTTATTTTCTATTTATTTTATACTCCTTTGGAAATAAATAAGACTATATAATATTTTTATCCAAAAGGACATCATTTATCTCTTCGAATGAACATTTTTTTTCTATCTCCATATTTTCTAAAAATGTTTTAAAGAAAATTTTTACTATTCTCTAATGATTGTTAACATGAAGATTAATCATTACATTAATTATTAATTATTTTTACATTGAATCATATTTTCATTTCCTTATCAAGAGTTTTTGGAACTGTTACAAAAAAATGTGAAATGAATCATCATTTTAATGTGTACAAAAAGAAAGAAATTTTTCTCCATCATGAAGAATATTATTCTTAAATATTCCTTTAAAATTTTCATTGTAATTTTCATTGAAAATGATTTCCTTAATATTTTAAAAAACAATAGATTTGAAATATACTATTTATAAATTAAAAGGTAAATTTCATCATAAAATTATTAATTATTTATTTAAGGAATTTAAATTTACCATAAAAATCAACCTTTGGTGTGTCTTATGTGTTAATTTTGTGGGGATAAAATAATTCCACCATGATTCCTTCCACAGATTGTATGTGTTTATGATTATTGGTATGATATGATTATGAAATCCCTTCATTATTTCATGGGTTATTCTATGATGTATTGATGAAATGATTTTGAAAACAACTTTTATTTCATATTATAATGTAAAGATATGATGAATGATTACGGATTTTTTTGAATATTAAAGCATGGATAATGTGATGGATGTGAAAAATATAAACATATAATTGAATTTCTTATTATTTTTATCTAAATATATAATGATGAGGAATATCTTAATGTTCATGATCAGCTAGGGGAAATATACCAACGTGCTTGACCCATTGTGTTATACATGTTTTTTTTCTTGATCAACTATGTGAAATAGATGATGATGCATGATCTCTTTTGTGTTGGGAGACATTTAGGGATTCCAAAACCACTATGATTTTATGGTATTTTTTTCTAACCTTGACATAAGAAATGGTTTCTATACGTATTACGGTTTAACATTTATATGACATGAACTTACAGTTCATGATTGGCATATGCAGATTTAAAAATCTTATGATACTTTTCATTGATGTCCATGAATCACATTTATGATAATTAAATGATTGGTTCTGAACCATGTATTTTATGCTCATGATCTAATAGATATATTGTTATTTTATGGCTTCTTATGGTAATAAAATGATATCCCCCATCTTTAATATTAATAATAATTTGAGATCCCCATTTTTTATAATTCCTTTAACTTGGTTTTGAAGAATGGTTTTGGTAGGGAATGTCTAAGAACTGTACAATATATGAAGATAATTATGGGTTATTTTGATGATCTTTCATAAATTTATAATATTTATTTTTAATTCTCCAAATACAAATATATTTTACAATCCTCTAGAATTCATTTTTGAAATTTAATGAATATTCATATAAAAAATTAAATTTTTATGTATTAGATGTATGGATATTTATTGTTGTGATGAGATAATGGCTATGACTACCATATGACACAATGATGATAAAACCTAATAATTATACCATGGGATACATATAATGATATACATAAGTCATTGTCAATGTATTGAAAACATTTCATAAAATTTTGGTTTAGGATATTAAGATTTGTCATAGATAAATTACTTCACTATCAAGACAATACTAGTGGACGTGGATCTAAAATAGCTGTAATTAGGGGTAATAACACTGAAAAGGGAACATTATACAATGAATAAATCATTAATTAGTGCACAATTATAGGGCTTAATTTACACCAAGATTGACACTACTCTGGGAAATGTTTTTATAAATAATAAACAATTAATGAACCATCATAATGATTTTTAATATATGATTCTAATGAATGATCTTGGATGAGCTTATGGTGTCATATATTAAAATTAATATTTCATGACTTACACGTCCAATAAATTATTTTTCATTATTATCTGATTTCCCACTATGATTTTTAGTTCATCCACTATTTTTTGGTTTTAATAAATTAATGGATCTTTAAGTAAGTGTATTACTACTATATATGATAGAAAATTAAATGATATTCATCCTTATTAACTAAATGTTATGGGACCTAGAATATATAATGTCATGTTTAGCTTACATCAAGATTAGGGAGTGAGTGGAAGTGTTTCATGCCCTCCTTCTTCACGATTGAGGAGAGATAATGACCCTCCAGTCTGGCCTTGTGCATGCCCCATGGTGGGGACGTGATCTAGGAGAATAAGAATCTATTAATAAATGAAAGCATTACCCATTTTCCAGAAAACATGATCGGGAGATAATATAGTAAACACACAAAAAAAAACACCAACAATAAATTCAATGGAATCCAAAAATACAAACCATTCACTGTTAAAATAAATGAGAAGAAAATATACTATTAAAGTACTAAAACATGTTCCAATGAAAGATATAAAGAATAAACACATCAATATATCTTGACAACCAAGCTAGTAAAGCCAAGAATGGGTTTTAATGTCCTCCTGGAAACCTGAATAAAATTTAAAAGTGTAGAGTGTGTATATCAGTATACCCAATATGAAAAATAAATCTCCCCATTATCATATGGGGAATAAATTAATGTCCCTATGAGTGAATAGTAGAAACTAAAAAAACCTACCAAGGTGTACTAAATTTCATAACCTCACCAATGTACAATCAAAAAATAACACAAGTCAAGTAATGTATTAGTATAATCACATCGACAATTGTGTACCCTACCACAATATCCAACTGGTTAACTTCTCATTCCTAATAGATAATGTCTGGACGCTACCACTCTTCCAAAATGCAGTCCCACTGCCACAAACTGCCAACACAGACCTAGGCCTCAAACCACACACAAATCCCACCCGTACACACCTATTCCACAACCACACTGCACATCTCACATGAAGACACCTAGGCCACAACAACCATGACACTCTCCCGAAGACACATAGGTATTAACCCTATGACACTTGGGAAAAAAATATGGACCTTAATCACATATGCCCCTCATCACAGCAATCCTTCTTGAAGGATCTGAGACCAATGTAATCCTCAATCCATTATATCCTACCCTGATACGCTCTAGAATAATGAACTAGAAGATGGTGAGAGGAATAATGTGAGTAACTATACATCCATCCTCCCACCAAACATTGGGAAAAAACAACCTCCACCATGAAATTAGGGTGTTCGGCACATGGTTCTCAATAAGGGTTGGGTGCGAATAAAAATCACAAGGAAATAAAATTTATACATATAAGGAAACAAACACTCATCCAAACCTACTATTCCCCAAAAGAAAAAACATGCCCACAAAAATCAATTTTATTGTTACCCCTATAAACACAACCACACAAATAGTCACTACCAAAGCATAACCTATCCCCCATTTCATTTAACAACATTCCATTTTTAATTAAGGGGTTCATATTATTTTATTCTTGCACTTCTTGGGGCATCAACCGAGAACAACATCTACCACCATCTCAAAAGTTGAAGATCCTGATTAAATAAACACGTAGAAACCAACTCACGTAGTTCATTGGTTATACTAACATTAAAAGAGAGAAGATGGGCCATGGTATACCATTTCCATTAAAAACCACATTCCTAAAAACAATGGAGAATAGCCAACCCGCAGTCCCACCACACACCCCATGTTCATCCTAGACACTCATCTATCCATTTCCAATAATCAGTCTTTAATGTAAAAACACAGAATCCTTTTCTCACAACTACGACAGGAAGCCCCACGTCATAACAACGCCACTCCCATAACACCGATAAACATGAATTCAAGAAACAACATATTCTTACAACACAACTACCCTAACATTTCCCATATTCAATCCCACTATATAAAAAGATCATAACCACACCATAGTCCCACTTCCCAATGACCCTTAGTAGCCATAACACATGTAATTGCAGTCCCACTACCTAAAATACCATCCATTCAAAAATAAATCAGTCTCTCAAACTGGGATACCAACATTCCCCTTGTATCACCCCATACAAAAAGCCCACAACCTCACCCACTATGATTGCATCCCTATTTCAAAAACATACCAAACCAAATGACAGAACAAACTAAACACATCACTCCACCTCACCATTAATCCAAGTCTATTTATGTTTTGCAAGATTTTTTTCTTAAATTTCACTTTAATATAACTATGGTGATCAGACCACAAGTTTGATCATGGGGAACCCATCTAAATTAGCAATGTATACATGATTATGTAGATTTCATGTTACAGTTAGTTACCATGTATCACAACAAAACATGACATCACTAGTGTGAAAGAAAATAACACCAATGACCATGATTTTTTAAAGGCATACGTCCATAACAAACCATGAAATAATCAAAAAAACACAAGATCAATAACAAACCACTCACATCCAATTATTTTATCGACACATGTTATCTATTATGATTTATTACACATTTAATGGAATGTATTCACCCATTCTTCACAGGGAATCATTATTACACACACCACACATGATTCCCAATTAATGAGAGGGAGAAGAAATCCCTATTTGAAATAATATGTGATCAAAACTCCCCCTTATAACAAAGTAGGAGATCACTAAACCATCATAAAACTGAATGCAAACTCAATTGAAGGGGATCTATTGATGGTGCACGGATCATATATAGAGGTAGGATTTAGCCATGCCAAGAGGGACTATAAAACATACTGGGAGTGAATGATATCAGCTTTGAAGAACAAGATCTTATATCAATGGAACTGAAAATAATTTAAAGTGCCATTAATGTTGGATCATCATTAATATTTTTTAGGAATGACTATTTCAATGTCTAGGGAGCGTTATGATATTAAAGATATAATTAATATCTCATGAAATTCTGTTAAAACACACAAAAATAACATTAAACTCAATTTATGTAGATTAAATCATCTTATGGGTGAAACTAGAAAACTAGTAAAAATTTGGAAAAATATAAATGAGTCCCTGATGTGTGACTCATTAACGCTGAGCCACCAACGGGTGAGCTACCAATGTGACACATCAACGTTTAGACACTTACTCTAAGATACCAATGACAAGACTCACTGAATCAATGACTCACTAACACCGGGACTCACCGACACCCAGACATCGACGCCCTAGAACTGATACCCTAGCACCGACACACTGACTCACTAACACTGATGCACTCAACTCATCCACAATGATTCTCCTTGACTCACTGATGCCAATGACCCTAACTCACTGACGTCGATTCCCTAGTCTCACCAATTTCGACGCCCCTAGACTCACCGATGTTGATTCCCCTAACTCAGTGATGCCAACAGTTCAAAATTACATAATGAAAAAATAATTTTTTACAAATAAATGGGCTCGAGAAATATGAGTCATTACATTAGACACCTCTCAAACAATTCTTATCCAAGAGAATTCAAATCTAACCTAGATGATGATGGGGTCTGAACAACCACCCCATAAGATACCTCTAATGGATGAATGACCTTATGTTGTTCGAAAACTAGAGTAAAAATCCTAATATCCATGAAAATATATTTTACATCTATCTTCTAAACAATTGTAGAAATAATAAGTCCAAATTTCCCCTAATAATAACATAAATAAAAAAGGTCACACTATCAAGACACATGGATTATGGAGCTAAATCCTCTATGTCAGGATACAATCTGCTTTGGGAAGTACTGACTCACCCTCATAGGTTCAGTCACATCCAAATTAATGAGTCCTGATTCGGTATCAGGTCCTTCCCATCCCATAGTTAGGATATTTTACACACAATTAGAGAACATGGAAACAACTCATCTGATAATGAACAAGGTCAAGAATTACATCATAAAACTAAGCGTAAAATTAAAACATAGAAACAAAACGTAGAAAATCTCTAGGCACTAGGAATTCATCTTTTCCTCTTTCTCCCAAATAATCTCCCCGAGGACACCAGGCCTCCATAACACACGAACCAACAAAATGGTATATCCCCAGAGAGCCATCTCCTCGCGAACCAAGATTCTTACTGGTCACTCCACAAACGGCGTGTCATCCTCAATATCCAAATATCCCTAGTCAATGATGTGGGAGTTATCATGTTGATAACGACAGAGTTGAGATACATGAAATACTTTGTAGGTCATATCCAACCATAGTGGCAATACCAACTGGTATTCCCCTCACCAACCCATCCCAACACTTTGAAGGGATCGAGGAATATGGGAGAAAGCATTGTTCTCTTACTGAACCTCTACTCCCAAAGCCAATGGGAAATATTCATGAACATGTGTTCACCACCCTCAATCTATAAAGGCCTCCTCTTGTGATTGATATACGATTTATACTGGTCCTGAGCCTCTTTCATCCTCTAACACACAATTATAACCTTCTTCTTCTTTCTATGTAGTACCTCTAGTCCATGAAGGGCTATTTACTCAATCTATGTCTAGAACATGTGAAAACGACATCACCTTACATACAAACCATTGAACTGCTCCATACCAATGGTATAGTGATAGCTATTGTTGTAAGAAAAATATACCAGAGGAAAATGTCATGCCCACAAACCAATAAAGTCTAGAACATTTACCCAAAACAAATCCCTTAATGTCTGGATGGTCCTCCCTATCTATCTATCTGTTTGAGGGTGGAAAGAAGATCTAATGTGTACCTGAGTGACAAAGGCATGCTGAAATACCCTCCTAACATGTGATGGAATACATGTATCCCGATTCGAGACAATAAATCTTAAAACATCATTTAGATACACCTCCTTATAAACAAACCTCTATGCTAAGGAGTCCAATGCACTTGACTCCTTGATCAATAATAAGTGAGCCAATTTCAACAATTTATCCACTACTACATAAAGGGAATTTCTTTGTAGAGACCCAAATCATGATGTACAAGGATATTACATTACTTTTTCAGAATACTTAATACATAACAAAAACACACATAAAGACCGTAATAGTTTAGTGTCTTTGGAAACTCAGATCATAATCTTCTAATTTTGGTGAAAGATCTTCAACATCTCCCATAAAGATATTCCCCTTTTGTTTTCTTACCTAAAACCATTCTTTATATCCTGGGGAAAAGAAAACATATAAAGGGTGAGCTCAAATGCTCACTAAGGATAAACATAGATAACATAAAACAATCCATAAACATTTGAATACAAAAACATGAACATAAAATCAAAACATCAAAATCATGAGCAAAGACATAAATCTTGGATGTACGTGAGGCATATATCATAAAGGAACAATAATAATGATAAAATAGCATGGGAACAAAACATGTAATTGTGGAAAACCATTAATCACATGATATGATTTTTATAGTAGCCAAGTCATTGCTTCCAAGTCCATATTAGTAGATAAAGTCTATTTCTGAATCGAGTTCACTCTTCATTCCAGTCCTGTATCACTGGACCGGATTAACATGTCATTCCAGCCATGTCTATCTCATGAGATATAAAATCTTTACCCAATGCATTGGAGGGAGATATAGGCCCCACCAATCTCATATTTAACTCATTATTACTTGTGCCACAAAATAAACATACAATATTCATAATAACCTAACGAATAAAATGGTTTTAATAAACTTAATCCCCTCATAACATAATCCATATAAAAGAAATGGATATCATTTCATCATAAGAAAAATAAAACCTTTTAAATTATAGAGACACTATAATTTAAACATAAACATACTAAATAATTTCATCTTATATAGAAAATAGTTTTGATAAAACACTAGAAATGAATTATTGAGGAAAATATCCTTTTTTCTTAAAAATAATTTTCTTTTCACAAAATGAAACACAATTTTAAAAGAAAACTATTTAATTGAAAATAAACATGACAACTTTTAGATTATGCTTCATGAAAATTAGTCATTATAAAACCTTAAAAATCCATTCATGTCGTATAAGTTAAAAAAACATTCTCCTCGTACTTTTGCCGGAAAAGTCAAAAAGTACCTTGTATGGTAAAAAAAGAAAGATTCCTTACATACCATGTAGTAAAAGTAAAAAATGGGTAAAAATTACTTAAAAAATACATGAAATAACTTTTAGAAAATAGGTACATGGATGATAAATATAACCCCAGTAAATACTTACAAGTAAACAATCACGGATAAAAATGTGATTGGAAAAGTTATCCCTTACCTTAGGACTTATATGATTCGTACATATCTGAACCTCATGTATAATGATTTAAATAATTTCATTGACTTATTAAATAATCATATTAGTTGTTATGATATCATATATGGTTCACTTATGACTTTATATTAACCGTTCTTTTGTAAATTCCATGTTAAAGCAGCGTTTTGGGTAAAATCGTTTCATTTATTATACGTGTTTTGACTTTTTATTCTTGATATTATTACTTATATCCTGATTTATTTAATTCTAGAATGTAAAATATTATTTATATATATAATATATATTCATAATATACATATATATATGATATATCGATAAATGGAATGAAATACACCGTTCATGGAGACGGTAGGCCGTACGTACGCATGAACGCTGTTTTAGTTTCCTTATTGAATTGAATGGAATTAAGTAGATGAAATAAATAAATATATATATATATATATACATAAATCCAGTATCATTATTATTTCAGATATTTCATTATTATTCATTATATATACTTTATAATCATTCTTGAATGGTTATCATGGAGAATGAATCTCATCGCGTCGTGGAGACGGTACTCCGTACGTACACACGAGCGATGATATCATTCCCATGATCTTGGAATTGTATTGAAGTGTATATATAATATTTCAGAATCAATATCAAATTATAATAATTATATATAGTTATTTATTTACACCATTATACCCATACAAGTAAGGAGGTGGTCGAAAACAGATTACACCATGGCGTGGAGACGGTATTCCGTACGTACGCACGCACAGTGATTTCATTTTTCGTAGGATGGATAATAGATGAAATAGGGTTGTTTCATATTTATAATAGCATATAATTAAATAACTAATACTAATGTTATTTAATTATAATGAAAAAACTAAATAAGAGGCAGTAGAAGAAGAAAGAAACTTGAAAGAGTCGGTAGAAGAGATTACCTCTTCCTCGACGCACCTCTTTTAAACATCTTCTTAGGGCACTAGAGTAGGAATTTTGAGAAGACAAGAACCTATATGATGTAACTATAGAGGTTGAGAAGAGGAATTTGTAGTGTTTTTCCGAGATTCAGGGTTCAAAAAGGTGTGAAGAGATGAGGGAAGGGTGCCCTTTTTATATGGGAGGAGAGGGGCACCTTTGAAAAAACTTAAAATATTATTTTATTATAAAGTCATATTTGGTTTATAATAGCTCCAAATTGTTTTATTTCTAAGATAATGTGGGGATGGGTATCAATACTCTCAACCAATAGGTTTTAGACAAGTTTAGGTTACCATTTTAACATTTTCTTTTAGATTTAACTATAAGTTAAATAATTTAACTTTTACCGTGTCTTCTTGTTGTCTTGCACTATATGGTTAATAAACATACTATAACAAGCCAAAAGAACCCTAAGTGGTTCATTATTAATATATATAACCTTATCTAAGTCATTTTCCAGAACCTTAGATTTTTATTAATATTATAACAGTTAATAATATAATATTTATTTTAAAAACAATTTTATGTCAATTTTGAAACTATTTGGTAATTTATTTTTGTGAAAATCATAACAGCATGATTAGTTCAAAAACAGTTAATTAAATCAATACTAAAATGTCATATTAACCTATAAAATTATTTTAATTCATAAAAACTCTCAAATTACATTTATTTGGGTATTTATAATATCAATTATTTTAATATTTCATTATTTATGTAATTACTGCATCACCATTGTGTCATAAATAAATTATATTATATAATGTCTAAAAATTAAAAAAAATACAATTAGGTAGGAAATATTTTTAGCTTTCTAATTAATATTTTTAATCGAATTTATCTTATGTATATCCCGATATTAATAATGTTTTAGTTATTAAACATTGATTTTAACTATTTTAACTATTTTTTAAATAAAATAATAATAAATGTCCTAATCTAATTCAAGTGGAACTAAATGATAATATTATATTACTAAGGTTTTTTTCGTCGAATTATACTTATCCAATAGAATTATGACATGTGTTAGGGTAATAATAATATCATTTTACCCTTAATTATCCTATTTACTTTTAAACGTGGTAAATAAAAGTAAAAACGTTACTATTCACCCAAAATTATTTTTATCGTAGTGAACCACATTTTAGTCCTTGATATTAACCATGTCTCTTGGATTTTAGAAATTCCACTCATAGAAGTGGTAAAATTATGTTTTATGTAAGTTTGCAAAAAGCTCCTAGGAGTTAGGTAAAAGATGGTGAAAAGTTCTATAAACTTTTTATATATCTAAAATTATTATAAAAAGACACCAATGAATTAAATTGAATTTATATAGGTATTATGTATCAATTTTTACCAAAAATAAATTTAAATGAAATAAATAATTATTTAAATAAAAAGTCAGTTTTTAAATAGTAACCTAGTATTTTAACTATTAATCAAAAATTTAATGTTTTTAACAAAAATTCACCCTAGGCTAATTTCGATATTCCGAATCTAAAAATGAAGTCCATTTTGAATGATAAAATTTATAAAATTTAAAAAAGTGGGTATTACTATTCATAACGGCTAGTTTATATAATCTTTTTATAACATATCGTTGTTTAGTGAAACTCGGTATTGCGTACAACACATGCTATCGTGAAAGGTCGCGGTTTCGTGTATTGTAAGCCAAGTAAGGGTTGCGTGTAGTGAAATACTCTTTTTTGTTGCGTATAAAAGAATCCAACCATATTTCATTATACATTGAATATATATATATATACACACACTCAATGTTGCGTAGAATAACTACTATCAAACGAACTTGAAATCGTGTGTAACACGATCCAAGAATAGTGTTGCGTATACAAAAAACTAATACGGTCTTGCATATAGTGCAAGATAATCTTGGTGTAGCATACAACAGAAGATATGAAAGAAATTAAAAGGAATAAATCACATAAAATCTTGGGGTGTTAAATTTTACCCCCCTCAAAATGAATTTCGCCCTCAAAATTCATCAGGGTTATAAATGGATTATTACATGATAGTTTATTTCATAGAAACCCACATCGTAAAAAGGAATACCAAAAATTATCTTTAAAAACAAAAGTATGAAATGTAAGAGATACCCAAATTATCTAATCACTTGGTTTCCTCATAAGATAACATAGGTGAAAATATGGATATGGAAAAGAAATATAACCATCACGTTCTGATGGAGAGTGGTAGAGGACATGGCTGTGATATAGCCAACAGTCACAAAGCCATAAATTTTTGATGATCTAAGGTACCATCTGATTCATCAAATATGAGTGCTCTAGGACAACATTTTTGGTTTTCAAGATCATTTCCCTAATGTTGAATATTTTTATTGAATTACAAAAAATACTTACTTGATTTTGGTACAATATCACTATTTTTTGTGCCTTGAACAATTTCTACTTCATTTCTTAAAGAAATGAAGTTGAATTTTTCTTCCATGAAGTGTTAGTAGATCATGTGATAGAATGATAGGTCATTCCATCCGTCTCAAACATAAGGTTAGCAAAAGTTATCAAACATACATAATTTCATCTATAGTGAGATTAATCGTATATGGTTTCTAAAATGGACTTATACTTCATATATCATATCACATAATATAATAAAACTAGTTTCCATTAACCGGGGACTTCCTGTAGACCAGTGGTATGCGATAAAGGCATGTTGCACTTCTGTTGTGGGTTCGATTCCCACAGCCTTGTCCGATGCGACGGGTTGTCGCTCGTCCTATGGGTTGTCCTTTTTCTAAAACTATACTATTATAACAATCAAAAATTTATATCGAAAAAAAGTTCTATCCTTAAACAATAATATATTATGTCTAACATAATCCATTACAATCTTTAGGCTTATCTAAAATACATCTGTCCAATCTCATAGTATAAAGAAAACAATGACAGAAAAGGTCACATAACAAGCACGTGGATACCATCGTTTATCCCCCATATATCATAAGATCTATCTTGTTGATCTCATTCCTAACATGTGAATATCTTAATCATGTATTCTCTTGAAACATGAATTACCATATAACCTTAGTGAAAACATGAATTCTGTCAAAAGTAAACTCTTTCCACATACCAAAATCCCAAAAAAAAAATCTATATACTCAAATCATGATATCACTTTGTCCTTTTATCAGCCATGAGCTCTTGAATACTATCAGAAATTTTATTTTCTCTTTATCCCTTCATTATCCTCATATCATCTTCTTTCCACAAATAACTGAATATCCATTCATGGATACCAGTACAATTCAAAATATACATTCATATACTTTAGGAAAAACAAAAGTGTAACAATCCTTAAGTGTTTCTTTATTCTATAGTACCATTAAATTACCTATACAACATAACCCTTTATAAACATACAATCATTCCACTACCTTCTTAAACCATTGACTAAGCTTTAACACTTATTTCATCTCATATATCATTTGTAGTTTCCTCATCATCATCCACATAAATACTACCCATATGACCATGCTAATTCTCTTCATGAGATTTTACCTTAGGTAATTGGTTTGCATAATGCCCATACATTCCACATTTAAAACATATAATCATTGTTGATGTCGTAGCAATACCATTATCCTTCTCTGTGGTGTTAACTAAACCTTTTCCTTTGCACTTATTGGATTCGTGTCCTTCTTTTCCGCACCCAAAGCATCTTCATATTCCTTTGAAACATTCTCCTAGATTTCTCTTCCCACATTATTTACATGAGAGAAATTGGACATTCTTTCCTCTATGATCATCATGAAACTCCATCATTCTCTTATTAGTTGAGTTGGGAAACATACCAATGTTGAGATTATTGATCATATTATGAGATTTCTGATTAGGCATAATAACGATGTCTGGACATTCAAATCCCGTTTCATTTGGTTTCTCATGAATAATATCATACCATTTTTCATCATATCCTCTATTATCATGAATCTTCCTATTTCCATCCATTTTCTAAAACCCAAAAAGAATAGCACGAGAGGGAAAAATCATGCTAGGGAAAACAACATAATAAAGGGGGAGTATCATCAATATCTAACAACTTAGGTTAAATTCTAAGATCATTACCGCAATTCTAGGACTATAACCTATACATATAATTATCTTTAGGGACATCCCTAAACATACCTTAGAAATACCTCTAGGGGTTTCACTAAAGTTTTTGCATCCTAGTTTCCAATGGTTAACTAAACCTTTCCTATAATACCAACTATAGAGACCCAAAGCTTGACGTAAATAGAAATTACATTAATTTTGTGGAATACTTAATACATAACAAAAACAAACACACATGGGCCATAATAGTTTAGTGTCTTTGGAAACTCGGATCATAATCTTTTAATCGTGGTGAAAGATATTCATCATCTCCCATAAAGATCTTCCCCTTTTGTTTTCTTACCTAAAACCTTCCTTTATATCCAGGCGAATGGAAACATATAAAAGGGGAGCTCAAATGCTCAATAAGGGTAAACATAGAGAACATAAAACAATCCATAAACATTTGACTACAAAAACTTGAACATAAAATCTAAACATCAAAATCTTGAACAAAGACAGAAATCTTGGTAGTACGTGAGGCATATATCATAACGGAACATCCATCATGATAAAATAGCATGGGAACATAACATGTAATTGTGGAAAAACATTAAGCACATGATATGATTTCCATAGTAGCCAAGGCATTACTACCAAGACTATCTTAGTGGACAAAGTCCCATTCTAAATCGAGTTCACTCCTCGTTCTAGTATTGTATCACTGAACCATATTAACTTGACGTTCCATCCATTTCTATCTCATGATATATGAAATAATTACCCAATTAATTGGAGGGAGATATAGTTCCCTCCCATCTTATATTGAAATCATTCTTACTTGTGCCACAAAATAAACATCCACATTCATAATAACCCAATTAATAAAATGGGTTTCATAACCATCATCCCATCATAACATAATCCATATAATAGAAATGGATATCATCTCATCAAAGGAAAAATCAAAACTTTTAAATTATAGAGACATTATACTTGAAACATAAACATACTAAATAATTTCATCTTATATGGAAAATAGTTTTGATAAAACACTTGAAATGGATTCTTCAGAAAATTATCATTTCTTCTTCAAAATCGTTTTCATTTCACAAAATGCCACACAATTTTAAAAGAAAAGGATTTTTTTGAAAATAACTATAAAAACTTGTAGATGAAGCTTCATTAAAATTAGGTGTTATGAAACCATAAAAATCCATTCATGCTGTATAAGTGAAAAAAACATTCTCCTCGTACTTTTGCGGGAAAAGTCAAAAAGTACCTCATATGTTAAAAAAAGATTCCTTACATAACATGTTGTAAAATTCAAAAATGGGTAAAAAGGACTTTAAAAATAAATGAAACCATTTTTAGAAAACAGGGACATGGATGATAATTATAACCCCAGTAAATACTTAAAAATAAACAATATCGGATAAAAACCAGATTGGAAAAGTTATCCCTAACCTTAGGTCTGATATGATTCGTACATATCTGAACCTCTTATATAATGATTTAAATAATTTTATTGACTTATTATAGAATCATATTCATTTTTATGCTATCATATATGGTTCACTTATGACTTTATATTACCCATTCTTTTGTAAATTCCATGTTAAAGCAACATTTTGGGTAAAATTGTTTCATTTATCGTACGTGTTTCGACTTGTTGTTCTTGATATTATTACTTATATATTGATTTACATAATTAAATAATGTAAAAAATTATTTATATATATAATATATATTCATCTTTTACATATATAATTGATAGATCAATAAATGGAATGAAATACACTGTTCATGGAGACGGTAGGTCGTACGTACGCATGAACGCTGTTTTCGTTTCCTTATTGAATTGAAAGGAATTAAGTAGATGACATATATATATATATATACATTTACATAAATCCAGTATCATTATTATGTCATATATTTTATTATTATTCATTATATATACTTTATAATCATTCATGAATGGTTAACATGGAGAATGAATCTCATCGCGTCGTGGAGACGGTAGTTCGTACGTATGCACACGCAATGATATCATTCCCATGATAGTGTAATTGTATTGAAGTGTATGTATAATATTTCAGAATCAATATCAATTTACAATAATCATATATAGTTATTTATTTACACCATTATACCCAACCATGTAAGGTGGTGGTCGAAAACAGATTACACCACTTCGTGGAGATGATATTCCGTACGTACGCACGCGCGGTGATTTCGTTTTCCATAGGATGGATAGAAAGTTAAATAGGGTTGTTTCATATTTATAATAACATACCAGTATATAAGTAATATTTATGTTATTATTTTATAATTAAACAAAAAAAGTAAGAGGAAGTAGAAGAAGACAGAAACTTGAAAGAGTCGGTAGAAGAGATTACATCTTCCTCGACACACCTCCTTTAAACTTCTTCTTAGGGAACTAGATTTGGTCTTTTGAGAAGACAAAACCTCTATGATGTAACAATAGAGGTTTATAAGTGGAATATTTAGGGGTTTTCTGAGCTTCAGGGCTCAAAAGGGTGTAAAGAGAAGAGGGAATGGGTGCCCTTTTTATAAGGGATGAGAGGGGAACCTTTGGAAAATCCTAAAATATTATTTTATAATAAAGTCATATTCGATTTATAATAGCACAAAATTGATTTATTTCAAAGATAAAGTGGTGATGGGTTGATATCCTTTCAACTAATAGCTTTTATACAAGTTTAGGTTACTATTTTAACATAATATTTTAGATTTATCTCCAAGTTAAATAATTTAACTTTTACCGTGTCTTCTTTTTTTCTTACAGTATATGGTTAATAAAATTACTATAACAAGCCAAATGAACCCCAATTGGTTCATTATTAATATATATATAATATTATCTATGTAATTTGACCGAACCTTATATTTTTAGGAATATTATAAAAATTAATAATATAATATTTGTTTTAAAAACTAATTTATGTCAATTTTGACACTGTTTGGTTATTGATCTTTGTGGAAATCATAACAACATGATTAGTTCAAAATATGTTAATTAAATAAATAATAACATGTAATATTAACGTAGAAAATTAGTGGAATTCATAAAAAGTCTCAAATTACATTTATTTGGGTAATTATAATATCAATTATTTTAATATTTCATTATTTAGGTAATTATTGCATCACCACTATGTCATAAATAAATTAAATTATTTAATGTCTAAAAATTATAAATAAACTACCATTAGGTAGGAAATATTTTTATATTTCTAATGAATATTTATTGTCGAATTTATCTTATATATAATCCTATATTAAAAAAATTTTGTTATTAAACTTTTATTTTAACTATTTTAACTCTTTTTCAAATAAAATAATAATAAATGTCCTAATATAATCCAAGTGGACCTAAATGATAATATTATATTTATAAGGTTGTTTTTGGTTGAATTATACTTATCCAATAGAATTAGGACAAGTGTTAGGGTAATAAAAATATCATTTTTACCCTTAATTACCCTATTTACTTTTAACCGTGGTAAATATAAGTAAAAAGATACTATTTACCAAAAATTATTTTTATCTTATTAGACAACATTTTACTCCTTGATATTAACCATGTCTCTCAAATTTTAGAAATTCCACTCATAGAAGCGGTAAAATTATGTTTTATGTAAGTTTGCAAAAAGCTCCTAGGAGGTAGGTAAAAGACGGTAAAAAGTTCTATAAACTTTTTATATATCTAAAATTATTATAAAATGACTCCAATGAATTATAATGGACTTATATAGGTATTATGTATCATTTTTACCTAAAATAAATTTAAATAAAATAAATAATTATATAAAAAAAGTTGGTTTTTAAATAGTAACCCAGCGTTTTCACTATTCATCAAAAATTGAATGTTTTCAGAAATAAACAAAAATTCACCCTCGGGTAACTTCGATATTCCGAATCTAAAAATGAAGTCCATTTTGAATGATAAAATTTATAAAATTTCAACAATTGGGTATTACTATTCAAAACGGCTAGTTTATATAATATTTTAATAACATATCGTTGTATAGGGAAACTCAGTATTGCGTATAACACATGCTATCGTGAAGGGTCGTGATTTCGTGTAATGTAAACCAAGTCTGGGTTGCGGGTAGTGAAATACTCCTTTGTTTTTGTGTATAACAAAATCAAACCATATTTCATTTATACATTGAATATATATATATATACACTCAATGTTGCATAGAATAACTACTATCAAACGAACTTGAAATCGTGTGTAATACGATCCAAGAATAGTGTTGCACATACTGCAAGCTAATACGGTCTTGTGTATAGGGAAAGATAATATTTTTGTAGCATACAACAGAATATTTGAACAAAATTAAACAGAATAAATCTCATAAAATCTCGGGGTGTTACACACTCTCTCCCTATGTCATGGGTAATCTTGTGACAAAACCCTTCGAGATGTCATCCCACATTAACTCAAAAACATCTAAGGGATTCAATAGAACACTGGGAACATATTTCTGAACCTTCACCTACTGACACACATAGAACCTTTTACAAACTCCACCACTTTCCACATCAACCCAGGCCACCAAAAAATTTCCCTCAATCCTCGATACACATTACAAACTAATGGGTGAACCTCCAAGGGTGAGTTTTGTAACTCAAAAAAAACTCCCTCATACATTATATATAGAAAAAACAGATTCCTAGAAAATAGCATCTGATCTAGACCATTCCTCCACCACCCTTCCAGAGCATCACCCTAGTCAATGTGATCACAAATCACTTTAGTCTCTGAGTCTCCCCACTGAGACTCCTCCATCGGCTGCACCATGTACGACTACACTGTCATATAAAACTAATAGCCTCTATCGCCATCCACTATCACATCCAGATGAAATGTGTCCCACTGCTCCATCACCTTCCAAGCACTTGTGGATTTATGAACTACCTCTTTCTTTGATTTCTTTCTTCAAACACCATGTAACCTCTAACTAATGTGTAATAGATATCAATGTCATAGATGTATAGAAAATACATCCACCTTCATAGCGATAAGTTCATGTCTCACATTTATAATATATACCTCAAACTATTGCTATTGTTGAAGACCATGGGGCACCCCCCCAATAAGGCAATACATCCATAACAACAGCCCCAATATGATCACATAAATCTCTAGATCTTGAGTAGTATTGTTCAGTTTGGGGGGATGTAACTTCATGGACCTATAAGAGATCACTCTTCACTGTTGCATCATCACAAACCCCAAAACTAATCCATAGGCATCATAGAAAAACTCAAACATCACCCCACCCTCTAAAAAACAAATTATTGGAGCACTGACCAACTTCTCATTCATGTAGATAAAATATTCCTTACATTACTCACTCCACACGAAGGTTATGTATTTTCTTGTAATAGATTTAAAAAGAGATTTAACTCATGAGAATTCAGGCATGATCCACTGGTAATTGCCTTCCATACCTAGAAAATTACAAACCGCTACTATATTATTGGATTATTCCCCAGAAACAACCACTAAGACCTTTGAAGATTCCACTGCTATCACTTATTGATACACCATGTTTTTAGGTAATTTTGTCACTCATAAACATATCATACACTTAGATAACATCCCATTGAGATGGTGGGGTTGGGGGACCTTCCCGAAAATCCTCATATACTTGTGGTGATCCTCTTCTAAACATGAGTATATCAGGATGTCGTTGATGAAGATGATAATGAATTGGTCTAGGAACATGAGAATGATAGATTTCATGTGCCCAATGAACTTGTATGGTGCGTTTGTAACACTAAAAAGAATTACCAAAAACTTGAAGTGCTCATACCGAAAACCTAAAAGCAGTCTTTGAGATGTTACCCTCTTACACGCTCAATTTTTTATATCACAACCCTATATCAATGATAGATAACCATCATGTTCCCTTTAATTATTCGAAAAGATCATCGATCCTCAATAGGGTGTAATAGATCTTGAATGTCACCTGATTCAATCTCCTATATTCTATGCACTGTCTTAGACCACGATCCGCATTCATTATGAAAAACACCGAAGGACCCCCACTATGACACACTCACCTAGATAAATCCATTCTTTAGTAGTATTTAATTTGATTATGAAACTCCTAAAAATCATCAGGAATCATCTGAAAGAGATAAATCAAAATCAATGAGTCATTGGTATGCAAGTATTTTTCTAACTCAATGTCGCATCAAATGGGTAGAGTTACAACCTCCATTGGGAATACTTTATGTTACTATCGAAATTCCCATTGAACCTCTACCATCTCTATGTCAACTTGTCCAACTCACAACTCTACCAAAAAGGACAGATGAGGATCCACAAAAAGACTTCCCACTTGACATCCCATTTCATGAATGAAAACTACACGTTGGATGTCGATATTCAAAAAAATAAACTCTTATTCAGAAGAAGCCTATAATGGAATGCATAGAAAATAACCTCTTTATTCCCAAGATGACTTTGTATGGCTTCATATATAGCAGTAGAAGATCACCACTTGACTGATGAGGATGAAACATCAGTCTATATTCCCTAAAAATATCAAACAGGCTGGTTTGACATCCAATTGTTGTGATCAACACCAAAGGCACAAAATGTGTCCTTCTGTCTAGACACAAGGCATGATCTATACTGGGTGAAAAAATTATTGAAAATATTCATAATCAAATAAGGCATACACAAGAGTACTAAATAGTCAAATCGTTCCACGAAAAACCTCCAGACCTAATAGAAGTACTCCCTTAGTGAAGTGAAATTTCCCAAACCCAACTCCTATATAACTCTTCCATTGACCAACCCTAGATCACCCCCTAGTTGAGATTATGGAGGAGCACCCTGAGGTCTGACTCCTCCTTCACCATCTACCCTAGGTGGATTTGAACCCTACTGCCCCTAAAACTAGAAACTTATTACAAGAAAATTCTACTGCTGAGGTTGGCGCTAAATCTTCCCACCCTTCTATTCGAATATCGAATTGGGAACTAGCTCTGAAGAAGTCCATAGCCTCTATTGATAATGAAAATCAGTCCCAGACCCATTTGGGAAAGGGATAGGATTATATGATTACAACTACAACCACTAAGGCCTCCATCCCACTAGATGAAACATGGAAGGTCATGATACTAGAGACCTGATACTAACTGCATTCCACTTCAACAATCTCATATGGATAATGTCTCATGGAAACCTCACTACAATTGAATCCTTTCCACAATTTCAACCTTTTTTTGAAATTCTATGTATGTCTATATAGTGAAGGGAGTGACGACATACTACAGAGAAAGTCATAGTTCCTTGTCCAAGTATCTCTCTCGCTTATCCTCACCTAGAATGAGATCTAGATAAAAGATTAATTGATACGTGAACTTTTTCCCCAACTCCCTCATCGACATACTACCCTGCTAGAGGGAGAGAATCTCCTACCTCCTTTTGGTAATCATATTTGAGGAAAGAAGCTCTGCTGAAAATACTTCTCAATTTCATCCCATGATACATCGGTCACTTCCTCACCTCGAGGTAATGAGTCCACCACTAACACACCACTATTCTCATATGGATCACTTCTAGAAGAAACAAATACTCCCTCAGATCACAAATCAATGTGATGGTGATTGTAATCTCCTCAAGACATCCCTCTGTATATGAGTCTGAATTGCCGCATTCTTACTTCTCTAGGGTCAGTGGCTGGAAATCATGAATGATATTTTTCCACAATTTATCTTCCTCCTCTCGATTGGATGTCCACTAATCAATAGGGTCAGCATATTGGGCCTCAATTTCTCATACCACATGTGGGAGGTGTCTGGGTTCCATATCTGAAAAGGGTAAACAATGAACTCCTAATCTGGGGTAGTATATAAATTAATTTTTTTAAAAATTTCATTTTCCCTCTTCATTTATTTTAAATTCACAAAAAAACCCATGATTCGTAAGAACATAGGTCATCATTATGCGTGTACCATTCCTAGGGTCTCTACTATGTAATCATTAGGGCCTCACGTGGTCATTTTGTAGGATCAGAGTCCTTATATAAAATCATCAGGTGGCCTAAAATATAGTGTCTTAGATGGTATTATATGGTCTAAGTCACACATCATGATTTCTTAACACTATTTACCTACCATTCCATTCAATTATCACTCTTCCAAACTCTGATCCCCATCCTAAAAATCAGCCTCTTCTAATAGATTAATTTTGTCATGACACTCCTTCAAGATGAGGGACATAGTAGTAAAGTACTACACCCATACTTCTTCATGATGAAGGATAGATAATGACACATGAGACCATACTTTTGTAGTACATAAAGTGGAAACTAGAACCAAGGTCATAAAAGTATCACAGAAAATGGATGGTATTACCCTTTTTCATGAAAATAGGATCAAGAAACAAGATCGTAATCTTCCATAATAACATAAAATATTTATATAAAGGTATCAAAAATCCATCCCATGTATTTTTAAATATAAAATACAAAAAAAGTAAGACCAAATTACTAAAACAAGTACGAAATAAAGAGTCTAATATGCAACCTAGAACCAATCATGATTCCTGACATAGTGATGTCCAGCATGACCATCAATTCCCTCCTGGAAAACTGAAAATATATTTACAAACATAGGGTGACTATACAAGTATACATAGTAGGAAAAGTAAAGTACTCATGCACAAATGGGGGAACATACTCATGCCCCTCTAAGAGAATAGTATTACCTAAAAAAACCTACCAAGGAGTACTAAGTAGACAATCCCCACCAAGGAACACCTATCAAATAATGAAATTCATGTACTTTTTTAGAATAAGGGCATCTAAATTTTGGTACCCCACACCAGTTTTCTAATTTATAACATCTCATTCCAAATGGATAAAGTCTTTACACTCCCACTCATAAAAAATTTAGTCCCACTACCACAACATACCGGACCAAACTAGAGCCTCAAACCAAACACAAATCCTATCCACAGCCACCTGGGCCACAACCACACCACACCTTTTGTATCAAGACACATTGTCTAAAAAAACCATGCCTCTTGCTCGAAGACACCTAGTCCTTATCCCGAATACACTTGGAAAACCAAACCTGGATAGTAGACACATAATCCCTTTATTCACAACAAAACTTCCCAAAGGATATGGGACTATGGTCTGCCTCAAGCAAAAATAGCTTGTCCTGATATGCTTGAGTGGTAAAAACTGGAAGAGGGTTCAAGGAATAAAATCTGTAACTAGCCATCCATCCTCCCATTAGTATATTGGGAAACACCCTCTACCAAATAAAATGGGGGTGTTCGGCACACGGTTCTCAACTTGGGTGGGGTGGGTATATAAATCACAAGGAACTAAAATTTATACATATAAATGAACAAATACACAAACCAACCTATGGTCCCCAAAAAAACAACCATACCCCATGATAAAAAATTCAGCTACCCCTATATACACAATCCCACAAACAACCACTTACAAAGCACAACCCAACCCCTTTTTTGTTTAACCATTGTTATTTATTAATAAAGGTGTTCAATTTAGTTTATTCCAACCGTACTACATGAGGAAACTACAGAGCCTCATCACATAATAACATAGCAACCAACTCAGTTTATTCTTCAGTACTGCAAACCTTGAAAAATGGTAGAATGACCAAGATAAAGAATTTACATTTTAAGACCCAATCATAATATAAAATATAACAACCAACACATAGTCCCACCGCACACCCCCGTTCTTCCTAGTTACTCTTCCAAACATTTACAAATATAATTATTCCAATTTATATGATGCAATACTTCTCTCACAACTATGATAGGCATCTCTGATTCCTAACAATTCTACTTGTAACAAACCTATAAAAATTAAGTCAAGAGACAACATAGTAATGTAGCAACGCTTCTCAATCATTTCCCAGATATAATCGCACTATATAAAATGTTCATAGCCACACCGTAGTCCTACATCCCAAAATCACCCCATGGACACAACACATGCAAATGTAGACCCACATTCTACAAGTACATCTATTCCAAAATCAATCAGTCTCTCAAACATGGATACCAAAATGCCCTCATACTACCCCATACAAATATCCAACCAAAAACATCACTAAGACTGTATCCCTACTACACAAACATAAAAACCCATCTCACATAACCTAATAAGCCCAACCCCCAACCACACCATTAAGAAAAGAATATCCAGGTTGGACAAGAGGGGTTCATTAATATAAATTTAAAATAATCAGGGTGATCACACCATAGGTTTTCTCTTATAGAATCCATTCCAATTAGCCATGTATCCCTGATTAAGAAGATTTCATGTTACAGTCATTTATCAAGAGTCACATCAAAAGAGTACATCACCAGGGTGAAAGAATGGACCCTACTAAATATATTTTTTAGAAGTCATAAAACCACAATAAACCATTAAAGAATCAAAAAAATAGGCGATCAACATCAAACCACTCATATCCTATAATTTTATTGTCCCTTATTATCATTTCTTATTTATTACTTTTTTAATAAAAATTATTCACCCATTAATTACAAGGAATCATTAGTACACCCACCCTGAACGATGTAAAATTAAATAGAGGAAAAATAAATCCCTACTTGAAAAAATAGGCAGCCCAAATTCCTCATAGTTCCAAAACAGCGGATCACACGAGCACCAGAAAGCTCTGAGAAAAGTTATTAGGAGGGCACTCTAGCACATTCCCATGATTAATAAATAGAGGAAGGCTTTATCCATGCCAATATGGAAAGAAAAAAAATTCAGGGGTCAGATCTCATATTTGAAGAGCCAAATCCAATGTCAACAGAATGTGAAATAGTTTCAAGCTACATTAAAGTGTGACAATGGTTATGATTTACATGGAATTTATATTTCAAATTAGATGGAGAATTAGGATATTAAAGATATAATTAATATCCTTTTAAATGAATTTGAAACTATCAATGACGACTTTAAACTCTATTAACAAAAAATTTAAACATAATAGGAGAAAACTTGAAAACTATGAAAAACTAAAAAAAATGAAATGAGGCACTGATGGGAAAGTCAGTATCCCTAAGCCAAATAAGGGTGATCTGCTGACACGACATACTAATATTGGGATATTAATGCTATGTTATAGACACCATTACTCACCAACACCATGACTCACAAAATCCGGGACACCGACACCCTGGAACGAACACTCAGGCATCAGCACCCTGACTCACCATCATTAATTCCATATAATCCTTAACCTTGATGCCCCTCAAATCACCAATGTTGAGACCCTTTAATCCCTATTTCCGACACCACTGACCCACCAATGGCGTTTCCCATGAATCACAATTGTTATCGCAACTGATTCACTGATGCTGACTTTTCAAATTGACACACCAAAAAAATATGGTTTTTTTAAAAAGGAATGGACTAGGGAAATCTATTTCATTAAACATAATCTAATTTATTTTCTCACACAACATTTTGAACCCTTTAATCAAGTTGATCTTCTGAATAGGAAAAGGATGGATCCCCATTCTATCGATTCCATCATAAGGAAACATTCCCCTTTTTAGTTCTATTGATCTACTAGTTACAAAGAAATAGATATGTGCCATTAAATGATATTCTTCATTATTAATCATTCATAGCATGAATCTTATTTTCTATCCATTTATTATTTTAATGGTTAATAAGATCATAGGTTTAATGTTAAAAATAACATGATGGAATAAATGAAATTTAATATATAGAGTGTGATTAGTATAATATAATTTTTTTCAATAATTATTATGATATTATTCATTCTACAGAAATGGAGAGGGAATTATGTGAGTTTAAATAAAGGGATGATAATTATATTGATACATATGAGTTATTTGTTACTATACAAGTGATGTATGATTTTGGTGCTATCATCCAACATTATAGTTTGGTTGTTCAATTATTTTATACAAAATACCAAGTCTATGAATGGTGTTAACAATAAGTGACTATTGTGTTAATGAATAACTCATTTGATGTGCAGTCATGGATGATATAGAAATTAGATATTACCACTATTAACATTGTTTTGATTGAGAAAGGATGATCGTGCCTTAAAAAATGTGAATAAATCACATTATAGAATGAAATTCCATCCTTATATATAGAATATATTTTAGAATAAACATAGAAGAAACTAATTAAATGGATATTGTTGTCGATTTAAACATGGATATGTATGTATAAAATATCATGAATGTCTAGGAAAAATAAAATGCCTGTTTTACACAATGGTAGAGTATAAAGCAACAAATAATTAACCAACCACTCTCAAATTATTTAAATGAAAAGAATATGGTATATATTCTAAGTAATGAAGAAATCTAATGATTAGTGAAGAGGATTTCTGTTAGAAACCACTTCGACTAAGAGACAAAACGATTTCTCATTCCATCACTATTTATGAGATGGGATGTAATAATAATATTGTGAAGGCTTCACATACAAATCCTCTATCGAAATGATAATTTGTTTTTAAAATAAATATCTTCACACATTGTAATATTAGATAAAATTTGTATTGCTATAAAAATGCCACCCCATTGATTATATGTTTAATTATCAGTGAAACCCCTTAATGGTACAATAATTACATCTTATCTAAATAATTATTCATTGGTTAATGTTTGTGGGAACCTGTTTCTTGGGAATAATGTTGTTATAAATTTTTTTAATTTGACGTTATCATAGGAATGCATTGGATTTCATGAAAGAAAATAGAAATCAACTTCCAAGGAAGAAAAGTATAATACGGTCTTCCAAAATATCTAATGATTTCTTATCAGTGCGATGATATAAATAAACACAAAATGGTTATCAAATACATTGTATATGCCATTATTCATATTGAAAATGGATTATTATCTTATATGGTTGGGTAAAAACTCAAAATCAATAATATGTATGTTTTGGAGTTGTTTTTAAATGCCTTTTGGAATGATCTATCTTGATGTCCACTAGAAAATATGGTTTCATTTTCTATAGAAAACATTCTTTCTGTTATACATATATAAAATACTCTATATAAAATTCACTTGATTGAGTTACTATAATTGATGAAGAAACTCATAGATAAGCATCAAAAGATATTCATTTGGACATGTTTTTTCACTTGGGGTGAACCTATATTATTTTTAATATGGATTATTGAATAAAGTGACTATATATTTAAAATTTTTAGCCAAGAATATCATAATTAATAAAAAATTTCCTCTACACCATTTTGATGACTTGTTTGATCGACTACATGAAGCATAATAATTCTCTAAAGTTAAATAACATTCTATATTTCATTATTTAAGTTTCTTAATGAATGATATATTGAAGAAAATATTTTGTACAAGGTATTTACACTATGAATATATAGTGATTCCATTTGGTCTTACAAATTACCATGTCATCTTAATAGAATCGGTGAATAGAGTATTGAAATATTTACTAGATATGTTAGTATTAGAAATCAATGATTAAATTACTATAAATTCAATATGGCAGGAATAGCATAAATAATACATTAAATATGTATTTAAAAATCGAATGTGGAAACTAAATAAAAATTTATAATGTGTGTATTTTGGTTACAAAAGTTACATTTATTGTCATAAAATATATAGAGATGGTATATTAATCGATCTATCAATGTTGGTGTCTTTAAATGTTATCCAAACCAAATATAGTGATTGAGGTCCATATTTTTACTTGTATAAATAAATATTAAAGACTATTTGGGAAAACATTCTCAATGTTTTCCAATCCACATACAAAATTTACATGGAATGGATCCTTGTACGTTTCAGCTGATGAATGGGTATAATATTTCATAAAACTAAATATATATTTATTTATTTCACCTATTACTTCATTAACCTACAATATAGAGGGATTTTTAAATCTAGAGTGTGACATAAATGTATGGATTGGGAGTCTTTGACATGAAAAATGATATGGTGATAGCTTGAGTATCATGAAAATTTAATTTCCTTGAATAAAATTATCCAACATATCATTTAAGGTTTTCTACATTGATTATTTATTTATGAATATAGTTGATTTCTATTTATAGATAGTTCCATGATATATATAATAATCAAAAATAGATAATGTGTATATTCATTGAGAAGGGGTTGAATATTTTATAGAAGTTATTTTCAAAGCTAATTAATTATTATGATTGGTCAATTTATTACCACTATATGAAAGCAAACAAGGTGTGTGATTAATTGAGTGGAAAGGGTCATAAAAAATATATATGATGAAGATCTCAAAATATCCATTTATTTGGATAATTGATAAGTGAAATCAAGATAACATGAATTAAGGGGAAATTCCCTATGTTTCTCAAATATGTGTTCAACCATGAGTCCAAGTAAATAAATAAGAGGTGCAGAAAAGAGATGTGTAGCCAATAAAGAAATGAATAAATGTTCATATGGTTGATAATTATTAATATGGAATGATTAATTTCAATAAATTTATGTTTCCAATCAATACATTAATTACTAAATGTGTTTTAAGGGGAATATCATAGTCCTTACTTATCATTTCATCTTGGATGATAAACATCCATATAGGATTGAATGATTATTTATCTTGAGGTGAAATAAAGAGATTTATTTTATTATTTCATCCAATACATGGTATATCATCATATTATTTATGAGAAAAAATTTCTCAGGTTATGATGAAATAATCACCGATAACAGAATGTAAAAGGGGAAAATCTCCATAAGTGTTCTTATTGTACTCCCCCAAATTCCTGACGGGGTACAATCTTTACGTGTAGTAGTTGATCAACATAAAAATTCAAAACACATCATCATTATAATTCAATATATTTTACTATATTTGGTTTTCAAGTTATACTATAATGAATTGGTAAGTTTGTATAGAGTGCCACATTCTATAGTATCTGATCAGGATATAAGGATCAACTCAAAGTTCTGGTGAAGTCATCAACAAACACATGATAACCAGTTCAGTTTTTGTACTCCATATCATCCTAAAATATATTTTTATCTAATAGAAACAATCAAACCCTATTTGATTTTATGATATCATCTTCTATAGATAAAAATTGTTTCTTGTAATCAAATCCATTCTATTGTCATGTTTTCTTATAATAGTATCTTTCAATCGATCATTTTGTTGGCTTTTTACAAATACATATTTATAAATAAATATATAACTACAAAATGATGTCATGAATTTGAATAATGAAATATATTGGGACCTAAAATATCAAAATAAAATGAAATTAAGGATATTTCAATTCAGCAACACATAACTTCTGCACTATGTTGACTGAAATGTTATATTGATATTCATTGACCTGGCCTAAAGTTCAAAGTTTGAGATAATGATATTGAGTTAATTTCTACTTGTAATAAGAGTATGACCTTAAAGAATAAGTAAATATCTTTTCCTATGAATATTTTCCACTCTAAGATTTTTAATTGAGTAGGAGCAGTGGCTTATCACTAGGTTTTTCCACCAATCAACTATCATGTCCATGATGTGTTCTGTGTATATGTCTTGAGAATGTATGTACCTGATCCTTAACATCTAATAAAATATTAATTCATACAATAATATATTTTTATTTCTTATTATGATTAACTAGTGGATGTTATGGATCATATAGAAAAAGTTCTTAGAAGAAAGATTACTCACATGGTAAATATTATATGTAGAAAACACGAAATTAATGAAGCTATATTATAATTAGAGGATATAATAACGAAGAAGTATCCTCATGTTTTTGTATAAATGTCACTGAATTTTTATTGAATATTTCACATAAATAGTTGTATAATTAAAAACCCTAAAATTGTATGAAATATATTATTTATAAAGAAATTTAATTTCATTAAAAGACTATGTTACGTGAAACACCTAGTTTCATTGAACTCTGATATAATATTAATATAATAATTTAAATATGATAATTAAAACCATGAAAATAACCATAGTTTCATGAGTATGAATAATATTTTTTTTAAAAAAACTGGGTATAATGGTTTAATATAAATAAATCCAATTGATAAGAAATACTTAATTTTTCATAATGTCTTTATATACCCCTAAATAAATTTCTCTCATAAAATGAATTGATTTCTCATTAAAGATAAAATAAGAATATATTTTTTATAATTTTAAAAAAATTATTTGACAATATGAACATCATTTTATGATTAAAAATTTCTAAATTAACTTACGATAAATTTTAGGTATTTTATTTTGAAAAGATAAATGTTTTAGTTAACATGCTTGAGTACTGGTTTATTTTTGACAGAACATTTTCATCTAAATAATATATAAATATACATTTTTTATTTTTTTATGTTATCATTTTGTCAATTATTTTATAATTATCTAAAATTACTTCATTAGAATAAAATTATATTTGTATTTAGATATTTTTATTTTCTATAATTTTGAAAATTTTATATTTTTATAACAAATTTTTTATCATATATAGGATTTTTTTCAAATAACTTATGTCACTTATATATATGGAATATGATAAAATTATTCACATATTATTAATTAGTGTAATTTTTATTATATAATATGGTTATAATAATTTTCAGTCATGAATAATTGTAAAAAAATATATAAAATTTAAGTTTTGTGGTTTGTGTTAAATTGGTGTTTTGTGTGTTACATATTCATTTTTTAAATTAATTAAAAAAGGTACTATAATTTATAAATATTATTACATATTTTAAATTATTATGCCAAAATTACCTATAAATGATATTGTTTTATGCTTAAAGCTTAAATTACATAGTTAAATAAAAATAGACTAGTTTTTATTGTGAAAAAATAAAATGGTAAAAAAGAGCAAACATTAAGGATATTTGAATAACAGGTTTAAACCATATATTTCATATGGATTATTTTTATATTGACCATATAATCCATATAATCTGGTATTAATCAAAGTTTTAGGCCCATTTATTAAGAGTGACATCTCATTATTAAATATTTTTCGATATTTACAAAAATGAAAATCCCCTCAATTATAAAAGGTGAATTCATCCCTGTACAACATTAAAACTATTAACCCACTTGGCATGAAATAACCTACTAATATATCTCATAAATATCCCTACAAACTTCATAGAACTTTTTATCTCCCCCCATATTAACCATAGGGTCCATAATAAGATATCCATAGGTGGTTTTTCTAAGTGAATGTAATTGGATTCAATACCATATTTATTTTCACTTATCCTATTACAAACATAATTCATGTTTCTTATAATTATAATAAAATAAAAACAACAAATTTAAAATAACAATATATATATATTTATATAAAAATATATATCTTCCCCCTCTTCTACTAAATGCGGAATGAAATTGTTAATCGTGTATATAGAGGATTGATGTCTCATAAACAAATGTAATTCATTTTCAATCACCATATATCATGGGTAGATATTATAATGGATTTATTGCTTGAATGTGATATTTAAGATATAATTATAATTTTTAAATTACATTATCACATATACCTTATTATATTCTAATCCCCTAGAAAATGAAAATATCACTCGTGATTAAGTGTAGACTACCACCTCCAAGAAGCGATGTGATATGTTTTTCATTTTATTTTCACATTGATAGTGTAAATGAATTACTTAATGAATATATATTATATATATAATATAAAAATTATCTTGTATAAGTGAATTTATTATTTATTTTATTTAATCGCATCATTCGATAAAATGTAAACATCATTCATGCATATATATATCCAACCATTTCCAAGGACAATGTAATTCATTTTCTATCTATTGCTTTATTATATTATATTAGATACATATATCATAAAGATATATTGATTTCATATCATTTTTAACATCATTTATATCATGGAACCATTATAATATTTACAAGATAGAACATACCAAACAAAAATATATAAAAAAATTCAAGTAATTATCACTCGAAACAAGAATTTGAAAATAAAATGTTAATATATAGAAAATAAAAAGTAATTTTTAAATAATATATGGTAATATAAATATTTTTATAGTTATGTTGTAGATTTATATTTAATCTATATTTATTTTACATGATGATTCAACATGTGTGAATAAATTGAAGACTTTTATTAAATGATTTCTATCTCATATCATCTTCGTTGGGACATACGTCATGTTATGCACCTATTTCATATTTGGTGGTTTATATGCAGAACCATTTAAACATTATATCATGAATTTATTTATTCTAATTTTATTTATGATTTATTTAATGGTTAATCATAAATGTATATTATGATTCAGAATATACTAACTTGGTAAACATTTAATGTTAAAATATCATTTTTTATTAGGCTTATTTAAAAATAATTTTTTTATGATTAAATATTTTGATATATCTCTCCGGAAACAAAATAAATTTTATTTCCTATAGTTATATCTATAACATAAATCTTTTCCATTTGTATTCCACGATTTATTAGTAATAGATACCAAAGGAATGTTTTTAAGAAAAAACGGACTTTACTTATCTCTCCAATTGAAAATCCATTTCCATAAAAGTCAATGTTTTTGAAAAAAAAATAAATGAATTTATTATTATTTAAATAGGTATTTTAATGATATTTTTATTCAATTTTATATTTTTATAAAAAAAATTAAAATGATACTTCTTGTCATTTTCTTGAATTATATAGTTTCGAATATTTATCTAAAAATTGTATTGAATCTTTCTTTAACATCTATGAAATGAACTAAGTTTTTTTAATCCATGACCAATATATTATTCGAAACTTCTATTAATTTTTTTATTATATTAATATTTTTTAATGTGGAAATCCCTGCATTTAATGTATTCCACGAAAATAGAAATGACCCTGAATTCATAATAACTACACATATAACATGTGTTAATTTATAATACAATACATTTTTATTAATTAAACCCCAAGTGTTGGTAAGATAATTAAAATTGTATTTTTGTAAATTACACAATATTTGTTTATTAATTACGCACCATGTATATATCAATTACGCACATCAAGAATTTTAGATGCAATCCATGTGTATAATATCTTAAACTAATGTGTGTTTTAATTATTTATAAAATGAATCATTATTAGATATACTAGATATATATATTAATTAAATACATATTGGGTGTTTATTAATTAGACTGTGTTTTTTTCTTAACTAATTACAGTCATATATTATTAATTACATATAGAATCTTAAACATATATATATATATATTATTATTGATCAAAATAAATAATTCTTTTCAAAATTAGTTATAAAATATGGTTTATACAAATGTATCACTAAATGGGAATATTATATTTACATAATAATTAAGTCTATGTATATAGAAAATAATAAGATATGCATATACTTAAAAAAAAATTACAAGAGAAATTTTTTTTGGATCATTTTGAATGCATAGTATTTTCCTAGAGACAAACAACACATTAAAATGATAAAAAAAATACTATTCCAATCATCATTTTATAAATAAAAATTGTAGAACTATGAGAGGAATTTTGGTGAATAGTTAATAAATTAATTCTTGGGATTTAATTAGAAGTTATTTGGATAGTAAATAGTAATATGACCATTTTAATAAAAAATATATTAGAGATAGGATCATAATAACTTGGAATTGTAAAAATATACTATCAAATTTCTTTATGGTGATTAGAATAAAAATAATTTGACTTAAAATTTATAAAATAAATAATAAATAATATCTATATGAGTAATTTTGGAAAATATAATTATTTTAATTTTACATAATTAGTACCATGATTAAAAAATAATAAAAAAATAATAAAATTTTAAGAAATTTATATGTTTTCTATTTCATAAAAATAATAATTTTATATAAAATTATTATATTATCAATGTTACAAAACTATTTTGAAAAATTTATTTTTTGAAATAATCAATTCAAAAATATCTAAGGGTGAATATTTTAGCAATTTTCTGATATAAATCATATTTTATATAAATTGTAAAATTATAATTTTACA
Source organism: Viscum album (assembly GCA_963277665.1). Taxonomy (NCBI): domain Eukaryota; kingdom Viridiplantae; phylum Streptophyta; class Magnoliopsida; order Santalales; family Viscaceae; genus Viscum; species Viscum album. The sequence goes on along the minus strand of OY728129.1, from coordinate 578,107,505 downwards.
TATCATGTGAATTTGAATTATATTATCTAAGAGGAAATAATGACATAAAAATTTCAATAATTTATGGGTCGACATATAACTCATTTAATATAATAAATAATTTATTTTAAAATAAAAAAAAATTAATTTTAAACCTATATGTGTATTCTAATGTAAAAAATATGATAAATAGATTCATAAATATAGTAATTTTTTTCCACATTCTTTTTTAAAAAACTGATTAATTTTCTTTTAGAAATCATTAAATGTCAGGGAAAAAAATTTATTTTAATCAATTATGGATTAAAATGTCGGGAATATTACTATTTAAATGATTACTATTGAAATTATATTTTATTTTATATTTTTTCCACAAAAAAATCATATCAACAATTATAAACACCCTATATCTCTCTTCACTCTAAATATTAAAAAAATTACTTCAAACATCATTTAATAGTGGATAAGATGGAAACAAAACAAATATAAACAAATCTCAAACTCAAAAAATATATTAAATTATCTATCTATTCCAGAAAAATATAAATGTTTTTGAATCCTTCAACACATGTAATATATAATTGTTAGATGTAAATTCCTTTTCTATATAATCATTTATTACTTACTAGATAGGTAAATCCATCTTTTCCTAGGTCAAAATGTAGTATTAATAATTAGATTCATCTAATTAACTCTATATCCTAAAATAATTTCCTATTTGTTGATAAAAAATCATTTCCATCCTTGAGATCCATTGAAATATTTATAAAGGACCACTAGGATAGAATTGTTTAAAATTGTTTTTTTATTGGTTGACAACTAACCTATTTTTGTACTAGAATGTTTTTGTTTCCAAGAATTGGATAAATCTACATTGTATTCAGTTTATTGGATCTAAGAATATCAAATGATGAACATTTTTTGGGAGTCTATCATTGCTGGAATTAGGGAAATAATGAATTTGCTGAAGTGTTTTCATAGGAAAATGTGAAGCTATGAGTTAGAATGTTTTCATTATTTTTAAAACTAAATCAGAGGATTATTTATAGATCAAGAAGTTCTCAAAATTCATGATATCGTTCATGATAAATTACATTGAATAAATAATGGAGAGGTTTTAAGAAATTTTTAATTTAGTCAAAATAATAATTCTATAATAATGGGATTTACATTGTATTGAGACAGATCAGCCCCAAAATCATAAAAATATCAGATCTACAAAACTGGAAATATAATCCTAAAAAAATTGGATCTAGAATATTGGCACTAGAATCCAATAAAAACTGGATCTAGAAAATCATCACCAGAATCAAGTGTTGAGAAATAATTTGTAGTGGGAGAATGAGAGGGAAATGATTTACTATAACATTAAAATTTTTCATTATAAACTTATAAAAATATCAGATCAAAAAAATAGGAACCTAAATCATTCAAAAATCATATCCATCATTCTAAGATAATCAACACCAAAATTCTGCTAAAATTGGATCCATCTTTCTAAGAAAAGTGGCACAAAAATAATGCAAAAATAGTATCCAACATTTGTGTATTTATAATAAAGTAATAATGAGACATTTATTAAGGATAATTAATGTTGTAAAACCTGACATTAACTTTTTCAAATATCTCTGTGAAATCTAATGAGGATTAGCGATGTCAAATACGATGTTTTAGTGGGATATATTTTCAATGTTTTGAGATTTTATGAAGTGTGGAATGTTTTCATGTTTATATCTCATGGTTTTTGAGTTTCCTATAAATGCATTCTCAAATCACTTCATCATTTTCAATGTTCTACATACGTAGAAATAAAAGATCATTGGATAAATTGAAGTGAAAGATACTATCTGAATGAAGAATAATTTTATTTATAATTTTATCAGAGATTGAGACTTTAGTTTTATCCGAGAAGGAACATATACATTAATCCACAAAATTCAGCCCCAATATTTTATAAAAATCAGATCCAAGAATTCTTCCAAAATCTTTTATAACATTATGGGAAATCATATTGATATTTCTATTACAATTGGCACCATTATTCCCTGAAAATATGACCGGGAACCCTACATAAATGTATTCAAAAAATAATATATATAATACTACATCATTGTATTAAGAAAATCATATATAGAATCATCATATTAAGGGAATTAGATTCAGATGAATCCGACTGAGGATTTGGACTGATCATTTGAGGAAATGTTTCATGAAATTATTTTTTCTTTTGATTGGATGAATTGTTTTAAATTTATGAATTTTAAACTAATTCTAATCATTATAATAATTCTTTATTGTAATATATAAGGTGTCTAATTGTATTTGGCACAATTTAAATTCACTAATTCATAATTGTGGATTTTGATAGACCCTAAAATATGTCTATGATAATGAAGTATGTTCTCACATAATGGTAGAACCTTGTAAATCATGTGTTCAATTCTTTAATTCCTAGTTTTTTATGCATGAGTATTTACAAAATGTTGATAAATCTTAAAAATTTATATTTTGTTCGGGTTTTTTATAAATGTTTTGAAACTTGTAAAAGTTGAAAAACTAATGAAACCCCCTTCTTAGTTGTTACTTGATCCTTGTAACCTCATTTGGTTTCACTATCATGTTCCCATGTTGAGTCCTTATCATGGATAATATCAATTCTATCAATAGTATAGGAATTGAAACATTATACAAAAATAATTATTATTTAAAAGAAATGGGACGATTCCATATTTATTATCTCTTATCTTATATGTTTTTGTTTTTGTGACTATTGGTTTTCCCCAAATTTTGAATGTCACTCCCAATAAATTTACTGATCACAGAAACATTAAAGATTATAGAATGTCTATAAATGCAATCCTTTTGTCCTTAATAAATAATTTTTACCATAATTTGATGCATCTCAAACCATCATAAATTGTGTGGGACATGCTATATAGTGATTTCAAATGGAATAATAAAGGCAAGGAAGAAAATATAAAAATCATGCATAGTATGTATGAGGACATAATAATGAAGGATATGGAAACAATTAAGAATACATCACCATAGTAAATGAATATTTTTTCAACATCAGAGGATTTATATATTTCATAGAAGATGTAATGATTGTGACAAAACATTGGAAAGTCCTTTTAGATATTTTTTATTCTAAAATTTATTATTTAAAAGATAATGAGGATTTATCTCTTGAAAAAATTCATAACATTCATGTTCTTTATGAATCAAGGAAAACTCCAATCATTAAAAGTATATGAATGATGAAATGTCTGTTAAACCCAAAAAAATGATGAAAATAGATGATATTGATGAAGCTGATCCTTGTGAGTCTGATGATAACGATGATGATGATTTGAATGAAAAAATAATGTCTATTATATCAAACGACAATCTAAGTGTAATATAAAATTATGGAAAAAAATTATCTCTCAAATCTTTTGAGTATAGTGGAATCAGACATGTTGTTATAGGTTTCCCCAATAATAATGCTAGAGAATATAAATATTATTCCAATAAAAACCTTATTGGAAGATGCGTAATAAAATTTATAAATAAGAAAAGTATCCCAACATATTTAAGAAAAAGTTCTACAGAAAATAAAATAACTATGTTGAGGAAGAATATTGAATTATACTCAACGTACAAAAATTCATCCGAAGATGAATATTTAAAAAAATGGAGAACCTTCTATTGAAATTATAGGCAAAACAATATATTTCTTAGAGGTTGGAGATGGTGGTAAAAAATATTATAGGGTGTATCATATAAGAATTGAAATTTTTTCATTTCATGAGAAAAAAATTCTCATGAAATAAATTAGAGTAATTAATAATGACCATGAATATGATTCTGATTGATGAAAATATGTCATCAAGAAAGAGGATAAATACATTCAATAGAATGTTTTTAAAAATATTGAATTAATTAATAGGAAATTATGATTGATGATCATAGAAGGAAATAATAAACTAAGGAAAAGGAGGTCAACAAGTTTCAATCAATCATTCATGAGTTGTAATGTAACTTGAGAATGATGAATGAAAACATCATCAAATCTAGGTTGGTAAAATTTTAATCTTCCAATGTTGATGAGTAGAAAAAATACAAGAATCATGTGAAATATTATCTTATACAATATAATGTTTTAGCTTCTTCTTTTTATTTATTAGTTTCTATTAAATGTATTTGGAATTCTTGGGTAAAGAACAGAAGTAAAAAATTGATAAATTCTGAAAATGTGGAAAACTTACACAAAAAGGATTTCAACATATTGAATCTATTAGAGAAGATGTTATTTTGAAAACTCAACACAATTTTTATAGAGAAAGATATTTTCTTTAATATAAAATAATTATTTGATGGTTTTTGCTGGTGCTGTGGAATATATGGGCATAGAGCTGAAATTTATTTTCCGAACATAAATCTACCTTGAATAATGATAGAGCCAAGGAGAAGAAATAGTGATAGAGGAAAATAAAACTCTCACAACACATAGGAATTTGGAAAGTTGAATTCAAAAGTTATCATAAAAATTCCATCAAAAATCAGTTTGAATGTTGAAGAAAGATCTTTTTTTTTCTTGAGAAAGATTTAAAATAATGTAAGATATAGAAACCATGGATTCATTAAATTGTATGTTCATCATGTAAAATAGGTGATGTAAAAATCATGAAACATGTTGAAAGACATGATTGAGGAGTAGTTACTTTTGAAAATGATAATTCCTTTAAAATCATAGGAATCATTATGATAAGGATTGATGTAGTGAAATTTAAATCTAATGAATTTTAACTTGTTGATGGGATAAAACACAACTAACGTAGTGTAAGTCAACATTGTGATGACAGAAAAGATGTCGTATTTAGAAAAAATTATTTTATCATAAAAATATTGAAATATGGAAATGTAATTACAATAGAAAAAAACCAGTGGGAACCTCTTTTAAATAAGAAAATTCTATAAATCATATTAAATGAAAGCTAAATATGAAAATAAATTGTATCACCAAAGACTTGGTCACCTGAGGAAGAAAAAAATGGATAAACTATCTAAAGTAAATGTTGTAAGGAATTTTCAAGAATTAAAAAGAATAAACGAAGACATTTTTATAACTTTTAACAATGGAAAATTTACAAACAAGAGTTATAATTGAATTTAGATTCAATCTAACAGATCCCTTTAGTATATTCATTCTGATCTATATCTGATAATGTGATATCAATCAACAAAATGATATTTCTACTTTATTACTTCTGTCTATGATTAAAATCCATTGAAAAATAATATGTTCATATAGAACGTATCATAGACTATTGAATTGTTATTATTCATTTGAAAATATATATAGGTTTATTTTGATGTTTCCATCACAATTCTAAGAACAGAAAATGGTTCTGAATTCACCAATAATACATTTGAAGCTTATCTAAGAATGTATGGTATTAAGAATCAATATTGTTCCCCTTATACTCCACAACAAAATAGAGTAGTAAAAAGAAATAATATAATCATGGGTGAAATGTAAAGAATAATGTTAGATGAATAGAAACATTCAATGTTCCATTAGAAGGAGGCTATCTGTACTGTTTTACATGTTCAAAATGGATTCTTGATGAGATAGAAAACCAACACGACTTTTTATGAAATGTGTTATAAAAAAAATAATTTTTATACATCAATGTTTTTGGATATCCATGTATTCTCAAAATCAAAAAATAAATATTTGTTAAATATTGATGAGAAAATGGGGGAAGAAGACTTCATGGGTTATTCAATAAATGGGAGATGTGACAAATATTGGAGAAAAAATTTAGAAAAGTTGGTGGAATCATATTATATGAAGGTAAATGAAAATCAATGATCTATAAAGTAGGTTTTGTGGAATGTCAAGGGTGATAAATTTGAGACATCCAAAAATAGTGAATGTAATTTAAGACATTCTTATCATGATTCAAAAGAATCTTATGATGATGAAATTCTAACTAGGAAATTTTTTTATATTTACAACCTAATGAAATGATGATTAATCTTGAAATATTATTTGGAATTAGATGTATCCAGTTTAGACAAGCAGATAGTTGATATTAAAAAAGGATGCTTCACGTATCTCAGATTTTTTACGAGAATCAGTTTTAGAGGCTATTTTTCAATTAGAATGGGTGCATACTGACATGAAAACAACCATTTTTATTTATTTCCAAACATACAAGGAAACGTCCAAACAAGAAAAAGAATTAAGGCGGTCTAAAGTAATGGAGGCCAAGGGCATCACTAATCACAAATTAGACCCCCTCAATGGGAAAGGAACCCATGTTCAGGAAGTGGGATATGCTATAGTTCGAGGGATCCTTAGAGGCCAAAACTTCCGCCACCATATTCCCTTCCCATCACGTGTGAGAGATACGTATCCTGTTTCCCAGAAGAGAGTGGAACATCATGATGAAGTAAGTGATGTTCCTTGGACACATGGCCTTCTTTAAGAGAGAATTAAAGAGAGTGATGGAGTCGATCTCCACCTCTTCAAGACTGATGCGTCTTTCCTTGCAGAGATCTAACCCGATGACCATCGCCAAAGGCTCCGCCATTAAAGAATATCCCACACCAAAGCCGGCTGAGAAGTCTACTATAATAGACACCCTTCGATCCCGAACAACTCCTCCTCCTTGAAACATTATGTTCAGAAGACTAGTTTGATGAGGATATGAATAGGTGGAATTTTTGGATTTCTATAAAACATTATGCCTAGATGTATTATTAGAAACTATTATAATGTTTCTTTAAATGGCCACACATAGGAATTATACTATTTATCAGAGGGATGCAAATATAGTTTTCTTAAATGGTGATATTGAGGGAAAATATTACCATTAGAAACCTTGTGGCTATCAATATGATGAGGATAAAAAATAAGATCATAAATTGAATAAATCTTTTTATGGGCTGAAACATGCTCCACAAGGTTGGTATTAGAATCTTGACAATTGTATGATAATGGTCAAATTTTTAGACAAAAGTTTGATAGAATCTTGTATGTAAATGATTTTTACTATAGAACATTAACGATATTTGTTTTGGTGGATGATATAATATTTCCTGGGGGTCAAGAATAAATTTGGGAAGTGTTTTCTGATGAAATGAAAAAGAATACTAAAATTTCAAAGTTGGATGAATTTTTCTTTGACTATGGATTACAATATAAAAAAAAATAAAAATAGATTTCCTTTTTTGAAGAAAAATATTCCATGGAATTGTTAAATATGTTCGGTGTGGCTGATTCCAAAGAAGATTCAACTCCTATTTCAGTAATCAAAAAGATATGAAACATTGAATCCATAATAAGTATGAATTGAAAAGTCATTGATAAGATGATATGAAGTCTTATTTACCTTAAAAATTCTTGGATTGATATTTTTTATTTTGTGACATTGTTTTCTAGGTATCAATGTAATCAAAAGTAATCAGATATGTTAGAAGAAGAAAAATATGAGATATTTCATAGGAACAACTTCACATGGGTTATCATATAAAATAAATTTTCAGACGAAGATTCATAGTTATAATGAGGCCGATTGGGAAGGATATTGTAATGATATAAAATCAACCACATGATAGCCATTTTCATGGGTGAATGTTGTATAATCTTTCATAGTAACAAACAATGTTAAGTAAAATTTACCAGATATGAATCCGAAATATATTACATTTACACAAGATTTTACTCAAATGTTGTGGATAAAAGTTCAGCTGGAAGATTTTAATGTGAATGTTTCTAAACCATAAATGATAATTTGTGATAATAAATTGGTAATTGATCTTTTTAAGAATCTTTTATAACAATCAAGATAATAAATATTATATAAATATTCACTTTATAAAAAATAATGTTTATTATAGAGATGTTTTGTTGGAATACATTTCATGAAAGTATCTGATTATTGATATCATTACAAAAGAAATTTGGAAAAAAAATATTGGAATTAAGGATAAAACATCTTGTTCATGATCCTCTTATATCTTCATAAATCTCATAATGATGACCCCTAATGTGATTTGGGTGATATTGAAAATTGAGAAAGAAACAAAAAAACTTTTTATTTTTTAAGAAGTTTATATTTATTTTTTAATGAATTTTAAATAGTGGTTATCATATAATATGGGATGAAAATGAAAATGACATGAGAAAAAGAATTAATGAAGTTAAGAAATATATATTAAAATATATGTGATGATATTTTACCTTTACATGGAAAAATATTCATTTCCACCGAGGTATTGAATTCATTCAAAAACTTTACTTTATCTAGAACTGTGATGTCAGGACACTCTGAATTGTTAAAAGATATGATCCTGAAAAAAAAAGATAAGTTGTGACAAATTTTAAGGACTGGAATTGTTATTAATAATGGATGTCAAGAATTCTAAATGGGGATATTGAAGTATTTTTGTGATATATTCATTGTAACAGTGATTTTTTTTATATGCACACCTAACAATTTTTTGTATTAGAATTATTTTTTCCAAAAATCAGATCCATTGGCTTTTATTCATTTTATCAGGTCAAAAAAATTGTAGGGAGAATTTATTTTTATCTATACTTATATCATTGAAATAATGAGTGAATGAATGATGTTTTTAAAGAGTTATGAAAGAATAATGCGAATTCAAGAGTTAGAATGTTTTCATACATTCTAAAAAAATATGATGATTTATAGCTAATGAAGATGTTCTCACAAATAATTAAAATTGTCATCATATAAATATTTGAAGAAATGGTGGTGAGTTTTGAAGGAATTAGGAATTTAAATATAATGCAAATTCAATCAAAATGGGATTTAAATAGCATTGAGACTGATCAGATCTAGAATCCTGAGATAATCATATCCATAAAATCAACATAAGAATCCTACAAAAAATGGACATGAGAAAACAAATACAAAATCCTGAAAAAAATTTGTTATATAAACTCTGCACCAGAATATTTTATTGAGAAATAATTCATAATTAGAGGAATATATAGTAATGACTATTATTTACCATTCTAATTCTCCATAAAAAAATTATAATACTATCGAATATATAAAATTGGCACTAGAATCCTGCAAAAATCAGATCCAGCATTTAGAGAATATCAACATAAGAATTCTGAAAAAAATTGGATAAAACATTCTGAAAAAATTGGAACTATAATTATATAAAATAGGATAGGGAATTTATTATAGATAAATAATTCTTACTGAGCCAAATAAAAATAATAATTAATTTTTTCATTCATGACACTAATTTTTTCATAAATTTTAGAGAAATATGAGGAGGATTGATATAGTAAATTATAATGTTTTAATGGGATATATTTCTATATTTTTGAGACTTTAAGAAGCAGGGAAAGTTATTAAGATACCTTCTCATGGTTTCTAATATGCCTATAAATAGTTTCTCATATCACTTTTTCATTTGAATCTTTATACTTATATAGAAAAGGTGATCCACTGGGGAAATCGAAGTAAATGTTCACATTTGATTGAAGAAGAATTATATAGATAATTTTATTAGAGTTTTAGTTTTAATGTCCATTCCAAGAGAAATTGGATCCACCATAATAAAAAAATGTAACCCCCATTTTGTAAAAATCGGATCCAAATTTCTGCAAAAATAGGCACAAGAATTTTGAGGAAATTAGATCCATATTTCAGAAAAAAATCATAACTAGTATTCTTTATAAATAAGATAAAAAATCCATCATATTTTTATTCATAAAATTAGAACCAAAATCCTTCACTATTTTATTGAAAAAAAATCATATCTAACATTATCAAACTAAAAAGTTATTATCATTCCGAATCAGAATGAGGATTTAGACTGAATGTTTTTGGATTAGTTTCCACAACGTCTTTATTATTTTGATTGTATCAATTAATTTTAAAGGTTTTTTTTAAACTAAAATGTTTTAGTATAAAAATTAAGATCAAGAGAAATATAGTGTCTAATATTATGTTTCAAAATTTGTATTTACTTCTTCATTATAATTTATTTCCATACACCCACATGAGTGGTTATGGAAAAAACGTAGGTTCTTACACCGACATTGAACCATGTAAATATTCTGTTATTTTCCTTTATACCAACATTTCCATTCATGAGTATTAATTAAAAGTTGATATGGATATAAATCATTACTATTTCTAGGGGTTATGTTTCTAATGGATTTGAAACATATAAATAGTGAAAACCTAATTAAATCCTCCCCCCTTATCAATTTTTATTGAATCCATGGAACTTTAATCTGTATCATATATTATTTTTCCTCCTCTTTGAATACATTGAGTCTAATTTTCATGAACCATATAATGTGCCCTAATAACATGATAACCACACTAACACTAACATAACCAGAAGGTAATTTTTCATCCCCACGGATCAATGACTAGCACATGGTATCTTAGAAAATGATGGTGTAGATGATTTTTTCTACAAGAATTGTTGAAGGAAAATAAATAAGAGATTATGGATACAAAAGAAGATCCAATTGGAGTAGTGTACCTAAAATAAAACTTTTATAAAAATTCCCAAGTACCCCAAAAATGTACTAGAAACACTGGATGATAAACTACCCAGGTCCTAATTCAGACACAACTCACCAAGACCATGGATCAATAGTTAGAACAACCTCTAATAGATGCTTCTTCCCTACTCAAACCTAGAAGGAGGTAATCTTCAAATTCTCAAAGGAACAAGTAGGTTGTGATATTAAATTCCATTAGTATCTCACCAAGTATTTCATAATAAATGCTTCTATCAAATTGAACAACTATGTGCTACAAATATTTCAAATAAATAGTTATGGCATATAAAGAGAACATTTCAACAATTCATTCTTTACATTTAAAATGATGAAAATATTTCTAAACAACAGCTTCACATTTTAGTTAATGTAAATACATTCAAAAATGGTGCCTTACACATATGGAACTTCCCACAAATGGAATAAAAAAAATATGTAAAACAGGTTATATAAATTCACAAGGGATAAAAAGTTTTTTACAATAATTTAGTATATTAATTTTAAATAAAAAAATGATAAACATTGTCACATGAATATGATGGCATAATAGTTCTAGGATATTAGGACCCCACAGTTAATGTAAACTATTGTATGTATATATTTTCATTGAAACAAATACAATGAGTACTCATCAACATCACCTAATGGGTTTGATGTGATGATATTAGGTTTTAGAACATTCTAAATCATAATGTTTCACACAAATATCTCACTAGATACCTATGTATTTCATTTCTTATAGTAAAAAACAATGATGGGAAATTTATTTTAATAATTATTAAAATAAAATATACCCCATTCATTATTTAAATATTTCCATTTTCCATTTTAAATAAAAATTTTATGTTAATAAAATAATATGGCTTTTCAACAAGAAAAAACCTTAAGAATTCATGTCACAACCATATTAATCCATTTTTTAAAAAATAAAGATTTCTAATCAATTTACCATTCTATTTCAATGTACAATTTCTCAATTAAAATTTGTAATATAATTTTCCAAAAAAATCCATCATTTTCAAAACCAACCACAATTCAACAAGATTGGGATCTTTCTAAATTTCTATATAAATTTTCTTCCACAAATAAAATAAATAATTTTATTGAAAAATCATGAAAATTTGAACCTAACTATATTCTATAAACTAACCACAATTAAATGTAATTATAGGTTATCAAATTTCATAAAAACCCTTATTTCTTTAAGAAACCAATTCAATGGTATTTGAATATTTCAAACACAATGGGAATTCCAATTAATCCAAACCAGTCAATTTTATTCAATTCAATCAACTGAAAGTAATCAAATAAATTTAAGGTTAACATAAATTTGGCATCATGATGGAACCACCTACCATGGGACCAACAAACCTCGAATTAAAATAATATACATAGAAGACTATAATGGAAAATGATGAAAAATACGATATTTTAATAATGGCTATATTTAGATCCTAAAAAATGGGTATTAGTTCTAAAAATCAATGTGGGGATCAATGAACCCATTGGGAGGAGAAGAGAGGTCTTGGGAGATTGAGAATGAGAAAAGGAATCTAATTGGAAGAAGACCAAATTACATTCCTCAAGTGTTGTATTTCATCTCAGAGGGATAATATGGGATGAAAATATTTATTTGGATTTCAATATATAGTAGAAATTAATATATGGTTATATCAGTACTGAAGGTTCATAAAAAATGGGTTAAAGAGTTTTTAATTAAAATTAAGATCAATTAACAACCATTCCATATGGTTTCCTGGGTAATGTTTCATGGTTTATACAAACATTGGGAAATATATGTGCCTATGATAAATTAAGTAGGTGGTTCTCCTATGATGTAATATGACATTACAAACCTTGCAACAACTATAAAAATCCACTACCTTGGGTTGACCATTTTTTCTGTTATAGATTAAGGTTTGGGGGAACCATGTACCAACTGTGAAATATCCTAGTATTTTCAAAACTCACCAAAACTCAACCCAAAACAACCCCAAACTAAACCCATAAAATGGTCAATAAAATAGGTGGTTAGGAATACCTATAATTTGTAACAGTGCATTAGAATCTTTAACCCATATAAACTTTTTTACCTTAGAAATCCAAAAAAGAATATTTTATTCCTAAAAAGATGAGGATGCTTCTCTATCATCAGTTCATCCCTGTCCCATGTCAAATGATTGTTAGAACCATGATTCCATAGAACAATAACCAAATGTATCATCTTTTCATATAGTACATTGGTTTCACAATCAACTATCCATAATGGTTGTTTAATCAATGATAAATCATGTTCAACATCTAGATCATGCCAACATCTATCAAGATATAGATCATATAGATACATTCTATCTCACATACATGGATCAAGTTTTTTATCGATTCTAATAGTGCTGGATGTTTTGAATTGAAAGAATCTTTCCCCACCTCTTTAATGACCTTGAAAATATCCACAAAATGAGGAGACTGTTTCTTCTTTTTTCACAAGCCATTAATGACATAACATGGGGGAAAATATCAAGGAAACTTGGTCATAATATATGAATTCCAAAATATAGTGATGATGATTAACATAAGACTTATATTGGTGTTGTGCCATCAAAATTTTAATAATAATCAAATGAATCTTTACTTTCGTCTCTTACACCAAAATTGGTCTGACCAATGAATATTCACCCAACTACGATCCTTACTATAGATATCAGCAAGGGAATTCATACAGGGCCACAAATGGATCATTCTAAACATTGAATGGTAAATATTATTATTAAAAAACTCAACCATCCCAAATGATCATTTCAAGCACCACCAATGAATAGAACACAAGAAAGATGCATATCCTCAATAATCTGTTTATCCTATTATCTCTAGCCTTCTGATTATAGATTTTATTAAAACTAAAATATATATGAGATCCCAGTGCATCCTAAAGGCCTCTTCACAAGAAATAAGTAATTCAACAATCTCTATTAGAAACTATATAAAAAAACGGCTCCATGTAAATAAACAATCTCTATCAAATAGATATTTCAAAACTCCTCGACATTAGTTGTATAATGAATGGGTATAGTGTTACCTTACATGGTTACGCTTTCCATCATGACCCATATATCATTTTTCTTACTATGGTTATGTTGAAACCAATCCTCAAACCAATAAGGATATCAACCAAATTCTACATATGGATTAGAACTGGCTGAGGAAAAAATTAAAGTTTCTAGTGCATGACCTTCAACTATGGGCATGTATGACACTGAGATACAAACTCAACATTCTCATACATCATACCTAGAAACCATAACTACCAACACATTACATATATAATTTTCATGGTTATTGGATTCACTTCCCACAAGAAACTATATCAATACACCATTAAAGTTTTCTTCAATGTATAGGGTACAGAAAATGATTTAATGAATGAATCCATTTCCCTCCCTAGAGAATAACCAATCAAGAATGTCATTCCCACCATTTAGACATTATCTAATTAAACCAAACTCTTCATCAAGTTTCTATTCTTGAAGAATCAATTCGAGAAGAGAAGACATCAATTGGACACTTCCAAGTTAAAACTATGCAATGGGAGCCATAAATTAAACACTTTTTGTTGATTATTTCACTACTTGCGTCGAATTTTTCCTTTTCAATGATTCTACAACCGCATTCTCCCTCCCTCTGGTATATGTAATTAAAAAAGGGGATGACTACATATATTCTACCAAACTCCTCTGGAAGAGATTCAAATCCTTTTGATAACTTATATTGGTAATGTTCTTTTGGTCTAAAAATAATGTTACCATTCTCGGTAAAGGCAATCGAACAGTTCTTAACTACATGAATCATTGATTCAAGTTCATGTTCATGGTTGATATAGTTATTCTCATGAAACCAAATCTAAAAACACAAATAAAAAATGAGATGATCACATCATTTAAGAAAACATCCACAACCACAACTCATTGCATCTAAGAAATACCATGTAGCAAATACAAACCACTAGAAGATTTAACACAGATTCAGTAGTCAAAAGAAATTTCATCTCAAAAAATGAACTCTAACATTTACCATTCTATAAAATCATTAATACTTTATGATTTAGAGTTGTCATTAGAGAATCTAACCTTGACATGTTATTAAAAAACCAGTAATAATATCTCCCTAGAATCAAAAATCTATGAATCTCAAAAACAGTGTGATTTTGGTCCCATTTCATTAAATAATTTACTATCATAGGTTCAAAGGAAATACCATTTTCTAAAAAACCACATGTTCCATGAAATTTTCAAATCTTATTCAGAAGTCACACTTCGAAATTATGGTATAAATTAGGTAATTAATCAACAAACTCAAGAGATTTCTTAGATGATGCACATTATCCTCAATGGACATATAGTAAACAAAGATTTCATCTGATAAAAGTAACATGAAGGTATTACAATTATCACAGATAATGTTAGTCATTTACTTTATAAAGGTTTTAGGAGAATTGGTGAGACGAAATGGAATAACAAGGTACTCATAATGGTTATACATTCTCTGAACGGTAGTTTTCATAATTTCAGATTCTTTTATCCTAAACAGAATTTAACCAAAGAAAAGATCAATATTCGATAACCACTTCTCCCCATTCAACTGATCAAATAGATAATCAATCTATAGTAATAGATACCTATTTTTAATGTTACTTGACTTATAATTTGGTAATCGACACTCATACAAAGTGAACAATTGGGTTTCATAGAAAAGAGAAATAGCATTGTCCAAGGTGACACAATCAACTTTACCAATGTTTCTCTAAAAGGTAATAAAACACAGATTTCATTTATTTCAATTTTGTTGGTTGCATGTATTAAAAGGGAATAAAAACTAATAGTGTTCTAGGAACTAAATCAATAAAAACATTATCTACATTACCGGAGGAAAACTACTGAAGTCAGAAGGAAATATTCTATGGAAATCAACAACAACAATTTGGAGATAACCAATCAAATATTCTTGGTCTAGTTTAAAGGAAAATATAAATACATCATTCCCTAAATCAACATAATGATTCCTGAATATTCTTGATTTTGTGTAAAATTCTCCTTGGATGATTCAAAAAACCCCATCAGTAGCTGTAATGGATACCCATCAATGATAAAAATAAATATTTTATTTAATAGAAATGTCACAATCCATACCTAAATTGACATCAAGGGGTTTCATGTTAAGAACCAAAAATCTCCAAGTAAGATTGACATCAGATATAGTAAAAACCAAAGTGTCACTATAGAGACACTACTCTCTCCACATACAAAGGGGTGTTGTAATACCCATTGAAAAAGATAAAATCTCTGATAGACAGATAATAATATTAAAAATATGGGATAAATTAATTAATGAGTTGAACCGATGTCAAATTGAGAAGTCACTAATGATGATTATATAGTAATGGTACCTCTCATGGTCATTGGACCTATATCCACTTCATCGAAAGAAACATCCACTGCTTGAAAAAGAATCATCCCACATAACTGTATCTAGAACCATTATGAGAATAAAGAATCTTATTTCCAAATAGATTTTTTATAAGATGATGATCACTTACCACTACAAGGAGTTAGAGAAATATTGAAGATTCTATATAGGTTCCCTAAATATCCACAAGATAAACATACCTTTAGTTCCTTTGAAAAAAACCCTTTCAAATGCGCTGGCTTGCAACACTAGTAGCATGATAAAGGACCTATTCTAAGTACTACATGAGGTCTATAATAACCCATATTTCTAGAACAACCAAAATAATAATCACACATCCTCATTACCTTGAAATATATCATGATCCCACTAGGAGAGATATAAACCCCAGATAACCTTGAGATGTTGTCTAAGTCCATTTCAACCATTAACACTCAATCTAGCGCATCAATATAAGAATCCATATTCAGTATGAAAACTTATTTACCAATATGATGACGATTTAAAAAAAACCATTGAGCCTTCATCTTCTCATTTTATAGAATCGTATGTGAGACATGTATGACCTTGATAGAGCACTGTCGTGGTTTCCCTCAAATGATTAGTGTAATTTTTGGGAACTTAGGTGAAGCAGAGTGGCTGACCAAGGTCGTCTCTCAAAGGATGAAGTGAATTAAAACAACTTTTTAGAGGTATTATAGAATTAAAATAAAATACAATAAAAACACTACATGAAAGGATGGGTGTGGTTGTTTATAGTTTATAAACATGAAGAATTTTTCTTGAAGAAGATTGCATTTTTTTTGTTTTTAATTTTGAAATGAAGCTTGATTAAAAGGACACAACAAGAATATGTTTTTTAAAAAGTATTTTAAATGGCGTAATCAATATAACTCTACCTCTTCACTCTATAATTAATCATTATCAATTAAATTAAAATTCACTTAATTATGATCCCTTAATTTGTTAAATCCCGAACCCTAAGAGAATTAACTTTACCATGAAGATGAAGTGAATTTAACCCTAGGCTAACTTCGGAACATGCAATCGCAACACCCCAATTAAATTGATTTTATAAGATTAGCTTATGGTAAGTGGTAAATTGAGGCACATATCCATTATATAAATGAGTACTAATTGAGTTTATGTATTTTGTTTGAACCTTACAATTTAATCCCATGTGGTTCTGAATTACTGGTTAAGTTTGCGCTCTCAAAGTTCACACAATTCCCAACCTCGCGTGTTTTGTGTTAACTATTAAATTTCATTCATAGTTTCATTTAAATTAAAAACACAATTAATAGATCATAATATGTGACTTACAGTAGCTCATTGATTCAAAATAAATTAATTAATAAGGATATAGGTTGATAGATTACTAAAAAGAACTACTCTTCCATTGGTGGCATAATCATCGTAGAAGAAAATTGCATTTCCAAAGGTTTATAATGGGTATAACCCATTAACACTTCAACTCAAGAATTCCATCCCAAAGAGGAATATTATGAGAAGAATTAATTTAAACAAAACAAAAGAAATGCGATGAAATAAAAGAAGAACAATGAAGTTTAAAACACCAATGAACATATTTCAACATGAAGAAGAGAAAGAGGCTTCGATGTGGGGATCCTTGCTTCAAGAGCTACCCCTCTTACAATGGTTGGGTAATTTGGGTGAAACCAATTCTCCTATACCTCCAATATGCTAGTGCACGTCCCCAACCCCACCAAATGATAAAAATACCAATTTATAGAGTGGTGGGGAGGCTAGATTCAAAGTGGTTTCAAGTGTGAATGGGGAATATCGGCCAAATATTTTGTGCCAAATTTCACCGCCCATTTGACCACCAAAACGAGTGAATTGGCCCGCCTTCCAAAAGTTTAATATGTGAGTATATGGTTAAAATATCTCCTCTAAAACATTTGGGCTTAATTCAATCCCATATTAAGGAGTTGTGGCCGAAATACATAAGATTCTATATTCTGGTGTGTCTAGCCCACCTTTCACTTTATGGCCTAATTACTCCATACAAATGCATTATTTTAATCTAGTGTCCTGAATAAAAGTTGTAGACAATGATTTAAGGAACACAATTTCCAAATAATATTTTCAAATAATTCAAATAGAAGTATTTATGATTGAAATACCACAATTGTTTTAAAAGGGTAAAACTAGAATTTTCATCAAATATTCAAATGAATGATCTAATCCCAAATAAAATATAATTAATCATATTTAACACAATTTGAGGAAATTATATCATTTATTATTAATAAAATATTCAATATAATAGTGTTTTACTAACTCCCCCACACTTACACTTTTTCACTCCTGAGCAAAACCTCATATCAAGAAAACATTAATATCAAATCAAAAACAAATTTTAAAACACATATCCTTAAGATCAATAAATTCCACACCAAGAATAAAAATATAACATTCCTCATAAAAAAACTTATTTCATGTCCTCCATTTATATCATTCAATATATTTCCACTTACTTTATCCTCCCGATCACAAAACACTTACCTCGCTTGAAGTTTCTCTCATCACTCAAATATCAATTTTTTTGCAATGTCTTTCTCATCCAAACTCATAAAAGTGTCACCATAGGCTTGATAAATTCATACATCACCACCCTATGTGAGTCAAGGACATATGTTTATCATGAGAACTTTTCAGGGTTGTTCTGTGGCTTTTGGTTGGTAGGATTTTGATGTTAAAAACTCTGAGGCTGAATGAGGAGGGATTGAATCTTTTTGAAGCAAAATTGCATTAATCTGATTTTCACATAAATATGGTCTTATCCTCAATACCCATAGTATAAATTCAGATCCATCATCATGAAATGTCATAGGGAGTTTACACCATTAATTATTTCAGCATAAAAAATGTCAATCTTCTCAAAAATTATTTTCTTGAAAGCTCTAGATAGGCACAACTTTCTACCTCAATTAGAAGCTCCAGAAAAGGCACAACTTCACTTATCATGAAAGCTCCAGAAAAGGAACAAATTTCAATATAATGATTTTCTTTAGTAGAAATCACATCTATTTAGAAGTAAATTTTCCACCCAAAGTATCAGAGAATGTGATACACAACACAAGATATTCCCCCACACTTATGTTCAACTAGATTATGCATTTTCACTTCAAGAGTAGGTTGGATAGGGAAAATTGGCTTGTAATGTGGCTAATATAATAGGATATGAAAGTATTATAAGGGCTAAAAGGATTAAATTTTCATGGTAGGCCATTATAAAAAAGGATTCTTTGAAATAGGGGCTTTAATACCAAACAAATTCCTCAATCATTTAAACATATGTACCTCAAACCATCATGTTTTGACAAGAATAAATCAAATTCTGGTTAAATCAAGCATGGTTTGGTTCTCTCAAGAAGTGAGGTGAATGTAAAGAATATTAAAATAATGGTTCAAAAGTTTCATAGGAAAGTTAATTCAAATATAAAGACAGTGAGATGTGGCATGGGATTCAAAATTTATTGTAATGTTCATGAAATTACTAAATATTTGAACATGAAACAAAGTCATTTTCAGCATTCATTTAAGCTGGGTTTTAATGGGATAAATTGTTTCACTCATTGATATGCATTTCAAAATTGTTATTAGAATCATTTAATCTCAAAAATTTAAAAAACATAAAGAAAATTGAAAAATAAAAACACAAATTTTTTGTTTGTTTTTTTAAATCCGGAAACCAATTGAAATTACTAAACTAAAAGGTTCCCTCCCACACACTTAAAATATTGAATTGTCCTCAATGTGAACCCATGAGATGATATATTCACATGAAATGTATAATTTTAAATAGAAAAATTAATAACAATGTTAAAGGGTTAGAAACAGCCTGATGTGATCAAGTGATGATGGGGTCATGCAGTGTGATAAAATCCACTGCATTAGTAGGATGTCCCTCGATGTATCTATTAAAACGTTTCCCATTGACTATAAAGATCCTTCTAGTGTCCTCTTATGTTATCTCCACTACACCATATGAAAAAACATTAGATAGAATATACAGATCTAACCATCTGAAATGAAACTTACCAGGCATCAACTTCATTCGTGAACTGTAGAGAAGGACTTTCTCATCAACATGAAACTTCCTTTATTGAATCATTATGTCGTGATATGATTTTGATCATTACTTGTAGGGCCTTGAGTTCTCATATGATAACAGTCGAATCTCCTAATGCTCTTGAATTTTCAACTTACTTTGAATTCTAGCTTGGTCCAAATCCATGTTGAATTTTTTTATAGCCCAATAAGCCTAATGCTCAACTTCCACGGGGATATTTCTTTCTTTCCCAAAAACAATACGAAATGGGGACATACCAATGGGTGTCTTGAATATTGTTCTATAAGCCCACAATGCATCATCCAAGCGCTTGCTCTAATCCTTCCTATTTGGCTGCACGGTTTTCTCTAAAATCGTTTTCAACTCATGATTTGAAACCTCAGCCTTGCCATTTGTTTGGGGGTGGTATGGTATTTATGTTTTACGTGTCACCCCATAATTCCGAAGGAGGGAAGCCAAATTCCGATTACAGAAGTGTGTACCTTGGTCCAAAATGATGGCCTTTGGTACTCCAAACCTACAGAAAATTTGAGCCTTGACAAAATCCACTACAACATGAGAATTGTCAGTCCTGGTGGCCTTGGCCTGCACCCATTTACTCACATAATCAACAACAACCAAAATATACAAAAATCAAAATGAACTAGGAAAAGGACACATAAAATCAATGCCCAATACATCAAAAATCTCACAAAATAGTATGTGTTGTTG
Source organism: Viscum album (assembly GCA_963277665.1). Lineage (NCBI taxonomy): Eukaryota > Viridiplantae > Streptophyta > Magnoliopsida > Santalales > Viscaceae > Viscum > Viscum album. The sequence goes on along the minus strand of OY728129.1, from coordinate 578,086,698 downwards.
GGGCATCTCATGTCTCCTAGAAATGTTCCCAGTGTGCTGGCAATGAGAGCATGACTTACAAAACACACAGGCATCATGGAATAAGGTAGGAAAATATAATCCAGAGTGGAAAACATTCATAGCTATCTATTTGGGTCCAAAGTGTCCACCACAAGAAACTGTGTGACAGAAATGAAAAACAAACTCAAACTCATGATCGGGAACACACCTCCTAATGACTTGGTCACTACACAGGCACCAGAGTTAATGATCATCCCACATATAAAACCTAGACTCACTTTTTAATTTTTGGACTTGATGCTTCTTCAAATTTGGTGGGATTTCAAAGGAAACAATGTAATTAACTAAATCAACGTACCAAGGATGCGTACATGAGATGGTATAGAGATGCTCATCTGGGGAAGTGTCCCGAAGTGGTACTTGGTCCAAGGTGTCACCCTCTGGTGTCTGAGTAAGCCTACTCATGTGGTCCACCACCAAGTTTTCTGACCCCTTTTTATCATTTATCTCAATGTCAGACTCTTGAAGAATGAGCATCCAATGGATAAGTCATGGCTTTGAATCTGGATTCTTCAGGTGGTACCTCAAAGCTGAATGGTTATAAAAAACAACTACTTTAGATCCCAATAAATATGAACGAAATTTATCTAAAGCAAATATAATAGCATCGAGACATCTTTTCTGTTGTGGTGTAGTTTGATTGGGCAGAATCTAACACCCTCGATGCATAAAAAATCACATGTGAACATCCCTCCACCCTCTAACATAAGACAACTCCAACCGCGAAGTTGTACGCATCACACATAAGCTCAAATGGAAGGTCCCACCGTGGGGGATGTATGATAGGTGGAGTGTTCAAACACTTCTTTGGCTCATCAAATGATACCCTGCATGAATCATCAAAATTGAAGTCAATATCTTTTTGAAGTAATTGAGATAATGGTAGAGCGATCTTACTAAAATCTCTGATGAAGCGTCGATAAAATCCACCATGTTCATGAAATGATCGAACATCACTCACACATGTAGGATATGGTAGGGATGAAATAATTCCTACCTTAGATTTATCAACTTCAATGCCATGTTGTGAGACTATATGACCTAAGACAATTCCCTTTTCGACCAAGAAATGACATTTTTCAAAATTTAAGACCAGATTATTTTCAATAAAACGATGCAACACATCACCCAAACTAGAAAGAAATTCATCAAATGAGGATCCATAAACTGTAAAATCATCCATAAATACCTCCATGTAGGTCTCAATGAAATATGAGAAAATACTCACCATTCATATCTGGAAGGTACCTCGGGCATTGCAAAGTCCAAATGGAATCCTTCGATAAGAAAAAGGTACCGAATGGGCAGGTGAATGTCATATTCTCTTGGTCCTCTCATGCAATGGAAACCTGAAAATAGCTAGAGAACCCATCCAAGAAATAATAATGTGTCCTACCTGCAAGTCTCTCAAGCATCTGGTCAATGAATGGAAGTGGGAAATGGTCATTACGAGGGGATTGATTTAGTTTCCTATAATCAATACACACTCGCCAACTGTTTTGTACTCTCACAGGAACTAACTCATCATTTTCATTTTTTATAACAGTGAATCTGGTTTTCTTTGGTACAACCTGGACTGGGATAACCCATTGTGAGTCAGAAATAGGGTAAATGATACCTGCCTCATGTAATTTTTCAACTTCATTCTTAACAACTTACAAAAGTGTTGGATTAAGTCTCCTTTGTGGCTACCTAATGTATTTAGCCCCATCCTTCAAGATAATCCTATGCATGCAAATGGAGGGGATAATACCTGATATGTCAGCCAATGTCCACCTGATTTCCCTGATGTTCTCCCTCAAAAGATTCAAATGTTTTTCTTCATGTTTAAAAGGGAGACTGTGAGCAATGATAACATGTAATTTCTGACCACTGAACAAGTATGAGTATTTGAGATTTGGTGGAAATGGATTCAGTTCTAGTGTAGGGGTGGTGTATGGATGGAGACATAGAAGGAACTAAAATATGTGCACAAAGAGCATCAGTATCAGAATATACATCATCAAAATCAGAGAATAAAGCATCAAATCCAGCATCATACTCTACATCCATGTCATAATGATTTTTCACGTGATCAAAATCAAAATATGACTCCATTTAAAAATAAAATCTTAGAGATTCTTGTTCCTTAGAATGGCTGTGGAAGTACTCTTAGACATCAAACTAGAACCAACACTCATAATCTCTCTAAGCATAGGACAATCCAATTCTATGGTGTTTTTACTTGGTGGTTCAAAATGGGAGATAACAAATGCAGAATGATCCTCGGAGGGGTACTTCATGGAATGAATAACATTAAATTTCAGAACTTCATCCCCAAATTCCATGGAAAGCGTACCCTCGTTGACATTTTTGAATGTTTTTGCAATTTTGAGGAAGGGTCTACCTAAGATAATGGGGGCATGAGAACTTACCTGATCATCCTCTATTTTGAAAACATAGAAGTCTGCTAGAAATATCATGTATCTTACCCGAACAAGTACATCCTCAAGAACTCCTACATGATATGTCATAGCTCTATTCTTCAATTGCACCAATACTCTCGTCATCATCCACTCACCAACCTTTGAAGAAGAGAATACAGAATGTATAATTAAATTTATTGAAGCTCTTAAATCACAAAGAGCATCAGAGTAGTGCAACTCCCCTATGGTACATTGGATGGTGAATGTCCCGGGATCCTTGCACTTTGTTGGAATTTCTAGAGTTGGTGTAATGAGTGTTGAGACATTCTTTCCATGTTTTATCCTCTCATTTCCCTTGATCCCTCTTCGATTGGTACAAAATTCAATTAAGAATTTCGCATACCCTGGGATTTGTTTAATGGATTCGAGTAAAGGAATGTTGATCTCCACATGCTTGAATGTATCCAAAACCTTTTTTTCAATTCTGCTTCATCCATCTTCTTGTTTTGAACAACCTTTTTTGGAAAAGGAAGGAGTTTAGGAGGAACATCATCAATATTTTTCTTACCATTATCTATCTCCTTGGATTGCTCATTAGTTTTTATGGAATGTGGCTTTTCTGGAGTTGAGGTGGATCCCGGTGGAATGGTAGGTTCATAGGTATCATTCATTTGCTTCCCATTTCTCAATGTGATGTCACTAACATTCCCCTTTGGATTTGAAGTGGGTTGGGAAGGTTGATTTCCAGAATTCTTACTTACAAGTTCATGGAGGGCGATGGAAATCTGGATCACTTGAGTCTTCAACTACTTCAGCTCTGAACCATGACTCTTCAGATCATTCTGTTGATTAAGAACAATTTGTTTCAAAAGATCATCAGTTTCATTGTGTACCTTGTGTTGTATATACCCTTACTGTGGACTTGTTGATGTTTGAGCTTCGAATCTCCAATGGGGTCGTTGGAAACCATACTGGTAAGGCAGAGGATGTTGGAAGTTTGGTTGAAAAGGGGGCCTTATTATTTGCCAAGAGCCATACCTCGTGTCTGATTGATCCTTCCACCCTTGGTTGAATGTTGGTGAAAAGGAGTCATACTTAATTTGGGGATATGTCTTTTGTTGCTGCTGATATGGTCTCCCAGGGAACACTGCTGCACAATCATCTGTTTCTTGGAGTTGTGGGCAACAACCAGATGGGTGGCTTGTCTCAGTGAAAATACCACAAGGCCTTGAAGGAGTGGGTTGATATGTCTTTTTATCCAAAGCAATCTTCCTCACCATATTGGTCAGTTATTCTAACTTGGTATCAATCAAATGACTTTAAAGAGATGAAGGACTTACCTGATGTACTCCTCTAACATGTGGTGTAACTCTATCACCAAATTGATGGGAGTTTTGGGCCATCTTGTCGATCAATGCACTTGCAGAAACTGGTGTCTTATCCACCAATGCTCCTCCAGCTGCAGCATCCTCCATACTTCTCTCCATTGGTGTGAGTCCTTCATAGAAGTACTGGATGAGTAGTTTCTCACTGATTTGGTGAGTGGGAAGCCTACACACAACTTCTTAATCTCTCCCAGTAATCATACATTGACTCCCCTTGTGCATGCATGATCCCAGATATATCTTTACAAATGGATGTGGTCCTTGATTCTGGAAAAAATCTTTGCGAGAAAATATGTTTTAAATCGTTCCAAAAAGTTACATCTTCAGGTGGAAAATAATACATCAAATCTTTCACAGCTCCATCAAGTGAGAATGGGAATGATCATAATTTGATTTGGTCTTCAACTAAATTTCTTCGTTTCATGGATGACCAAACCACATTAAATTCATTCAACTGTTTATTGGGATCCTCACTAGAGAGGCCATGAAACATTGTAAGTAAGTTAATTAACCCAGATTTTAGTTCAAATTCCGATTCGAGATTTGGGTATGCAATTCAATTTGGGTGATAGTTAATATCAGGTGAAACCAATTCCCAAATGGTTCTATTAAGTTAATTTCCATTATTTTCAGACATTGGTTCTTGTTTTATGGTTGAATTTGAATTGCTTCCAATTTCAATGTTCTAATATTGGAGTAATTATCCAACTGTTTGAATGTTGAAACTTCCCATAGACTGAGAATATCTGATTCCTTCCCTTAGGCTACGTTCAATCTCATGGTCAAGATCTAAGAGATCATTGGGATTATATCATGTTATAAATCAATGAATGATGAAAATAAGGAATGTGGTCCATTGTAAAATAAAAAATTAGAAGTTTGAGTTCATGGTCCAAAAATAAGTAGAAGATAATAAAAGATGAAGAAGAAAAAAGAAAGCAGATTGGGAAAAGAAGAAATAAATAAGAGAGGAATAGAATAAAATTTAAAATAAAATAAATACCTGTAATTTTATGAAATAATTACTTTCCTCCTCATAAATAGTGCAAATTTGATTGTGCACTGTCGTGGGTGCCCTCAAATGATTAGTGTGATTTTTGGGTACTTAGGTACCGTAGAGTGGCTGACCAAGGATGTCTCTCAAAGGAGGAAGTGAATTTAAAAAAAATTAGAGGTATTATAGAAATAAAATAAAAGATAATAAAAACACTACTTGAAAGGATGGGGGTGGTTGTTTATAGTTTATAAAACATGAAGAAGTTTTCTGGAAGAAGATTTTATTTTTTTGTTTTTAATTTTGAAATGAAGTTTGATTAAAAAGACACAACAAAAAGATTCTTTTTTTAAATATTTTAAAAGGCGTAATCGATATAACTATACCTATTCACTCCATTATTAATAATTATACATTAAATTAAAATTCACTTAATTATGATACCATAATTTTTTAAATCCCAAACCCTACGAGAATTAACTTTACCATGAAGGTGAAGTGAATTTAACCCTAGGCTAACTTCGGAACATGTAATCGCAACACCCTTCATTAATTGATGTTATAAGATTAGATTATGGTCAGTGGTAAATTAATGCACATATCCATTATGGAAATGAGGAATAATTGAGTTTATGGATTATGTTTTAACTCTACAAATAAATCCCTGTGGTTTTGAATTACCGGTTAAGGTTGCACTCTCACAGTTCACACAATTGCCGACCTCGCGTGTTTTGTGTTAACTATTCAATTTCTTTATTAATTTCATTTAAATTAAAAACTAAATTAATAGATCATAAAATGTGAATTACAGTATCTCATTGATTAAGAATAAATGAATGATGAAGTATAGAAGTCGATCAATTACTAAAAAGAACTACTCTTCAATGGGTGGTGTAATCATCGTAGAGCTAATTGCATTTGCAAAGGATTATAATGCGTATAACCCAATAATGCTTCTACCCAAGAATTCTCAACCAAAGTTGAAAATTAAGAAAAGAATAAATTTAAACAAAACTGAATAAAAGAGAAGAAATAAAAGAATAACAATGAATTTTAAAACAGAAATGAAAATATTACAAATGAAGAAGAGAAGGAGGTTTCGATGAGGGGATCCTTGCTAAAGAGATACCCTCTTACAATAGTAGGAGAATTTTGGTGAAACCAATTTTCATCTGACTCCAATATACTAATTCACGTCCCAAACCCCAACAAATGAGAAAAATACCAATTTATAGAGTGGTAGGGATGTTAGGTTCAAAGTGGTTTCATGTGGGAATGGGGAATCTCGGCCAAATATTTTATGCAAAATTGAACCGCCCATTTGACTACCAAAATGTGTGCATTGGACGAGCTTACAGAAGGATCATATGTGTGGATATGGGTCCTATATATCATCTCAAAATTTGGGCTTAATAAAAGCCTATATTAAGGAGTTATGGACGAAATACAGAAGCTTCTCTATTCTGGCCTGTCCAGCCCACCTTTCACTTTATGGCCCAATTACTCCATCCAAATGCAATCTTTTGATCTAGTTTCCTAAATAAAAGTTTTATCCATTGAAGGAACATAGTTACAAAATATTATTTTTAAATAATTCAAATAAAAATATTTATTATTGAAATACTACAATGATTTTAAAAGGGTAAAACTGGAATTTTTATCAAATATTCAAATGAATTATCTAATCCCAAATACTTTCTAATTAAACATATTTAACACAATGTGAGGAAATTATATCATTTATTATCAATAAAATATTCAATAAAATGGTGTTTTATCAACTCCCCCATAGTTACCCCTTTGCACTCCTGAGAAAAACCTCATATCAAATAATCATTAATATGAAACAAAAACAAATTTTAAAACACATATCCTTAAGATCAATCAATTCCACACCAAGAATCAAAAGATATCATGCCTCATAAAAAACCATATTTCATGTTTTCCATTTATATCATTCAATATATTTCCCCATCATTTATCATCCCATGCACAAAACACTTACCTCACTTGAATTTTCTCTCATTACTCAAATATCAATTTTTTTTGAAATGTTTTTCTCATCCAAACTCATACAATGGTCACCATAGGATTGATAAATTCATACATCACCACCCGATATGAGTCAAGGAAATTTTCTTATCATGAGGAATTTTCGGGGTTGTTCTATGGCTTTCGATTGGTAGGATTTAGATGTGAAAAACTCTAAGGCTGAATGAGGAGGTCTTGACTCTTTTTCATGCAAAATTGCATTAATATAATTTTCACTTAAATATGGTCTTCTCTTCAATACCCATAGTATCAATTCTGCTCCATCATCATGAAAAGTCATGGGGATTTTACACCATTCATCATGTCAGCATAAAAAATGTCAATCTTCTAAAACATGATTTTCTTGAAAGCTCTAGATAGGAACAAATTTGTACCTCAATAAGAAGCTCCTGAAAAGACACAGATTCACTAATCATGAAAGCTCCAGAAAAGGCACATCTTTCAATATATTGATTTTTTTCAGCAGCAAACACATCTCTTCAGAATTTAATTTTCCTCCCAAAGTATCACAGAATGTGATATAACAACACAAGATAGCTTCCCCCACACTTAAGTTCAACTAGATTATGCAATTTCACTTCAAGAGTAGGTTGGATATGGAAAATTGGCTTGTAATGTGGCTAACCTAACAGGATATGTGTGGATTCTATAGGATAAAAGGATTAAATGTTCACGGTAGGCCATTATAAAAAAGGAATCTTTGAAATAGGGGCTTTAGTACCAAACAAATGTCTCAATCATCTAATCATATGTACCTCAAACCCTCAAGTTTTGACGGAAATATATCAAATTATGGTTAAATCATGCAAGGTTTGGTTCTCCCAATAAGTGAGGTGAATGTCAAGAATATGAAAATAATGGTTCAGAATCTTCACATGAATGTGATTTCAAATATAAAGATAGTGAGTTGTGGCATGGGATTCAAAATTCAGTGTTCTTTTCATGAAATTACAAAATATTTGAAATTGAAATAAAGTCATTTTCAGCATTCAGTTAAGCTCGGTTTCATGGGATAAATTGTTTCACATATTGATATGAATTTAAAATTTTTTATTAGAATCATTTCAGCTCAAAAATTTCGAAAACAAAAAGAAAATTGAACAATAAAAACACACAATTTAAAAAACACACAAATTTTTTGTTTGTTTTCTTAATCAAGAAATCAATTGAAATTACTAAACTAAAAGGTTCCCTCCCCCACACATAAAATATTTCATTGTCCTCAATGTGAACCCATGAGATGATATATGGACATGAAATGTATAATTTTAAATAGGATAATGAATAACAAAGTAAAAGGGTTAGGAACAGCCTAATGTGATCAAGTGATGATGGGGTCATGCAGTGTGATAAAATCCACTACATTAGTAGGAAGTCTCTCAATGTATCTCTTCAAACGTTACCCATTGACTGTAAATCTCCTTCAAGTGTCCTCTTGTGTGATCTCCACTGCACCATATGGAAAAACATTAGATACAATATAAGGACCTAACCATCTAGAACGAAACATAACAGGAATCAGCCTCATTCGTGAACTGTAGAGAAGGACTTTCTCTCCAACATGAAACTCCCTTTGTTGGATCATTTTTTCATGAGATTCTTTTGATCTTTCCTTGTAGATCCTTGAGTTCTCATGTGATGACAGTCGAATCTCCTAAAGCTCTTGAATTTTCAACTTCCTTTTAATCCCATCTTGGCCCAAATCCATGTTGCATTTCTTTATATCCCAATAAGCCCGATGCTAAACTTCCACGGGGAGACGAATTTCTTTCCCAAAAATAATCCAAAATGGGGACATACCAATGGGTGTCTTGTATACTGTCCTATAATCCCACAATGCATCATCCAAGTTCTTGCTCCAATCCTTCTTATTTGGATGCACAGTTTTCTCTAAAATCTATTTCAACTCACAATTTGAAACCTCAGCCTGACCATTTGTTTGGGGGTGGTATGGTGTTGATGTTTTGTGTGTCACCCGATACTTCCAAAGGAGGTAAGATAAATTACGATTGAAAAAGTGTGTCCCTTGGTCACTGATGATGGACTTTGGTACTCCAAACCTGCAGAAAATTTGAGCCTTGACAAAATTCACTGCAACATGGGAATCGTCAGTCCTGGTGGCCTTGGCCTCCACCCATTTACTCACATAGTCAACAGCAACCAAAATATACAAAAATCCAAATGAACTAGTAAACGGACCCATAAAATCAATCCCCTATAAATCAAAAATCTCACTAAAGAGTATGGGTTGTTGGGTTATCTCATGTCTCCTAGAAAAGTTCCCAGTGTGTTGGTAATGAGAACATGACTTACAAAACACATGGGCATCATGGAATAAGCTAGGACAATATAATACAGAGTGAAAAACATTCCTAGCTATCTGTTGGGGTGGAATGTGTCCACCAAAATCAAGTGTATGACGGAAATGCAAAATAGACTCAAACTAATGATTGGGAACACACCTTCTAATGACTTGGTCACTACACATGCACCAGAGGTAAGGATCATACCACATATAAAACCTAGACTCACTTTTTATTTTTTTGGATTTGATGCTTCTTCAAATTTGATGGAATTTCAGAGGAAACAATGTAATTAAATAAAGCAGCATACCAAGGATGTGCACCTGAGATGGTATAGATATGCTCATCAGGGAAAGTGTCCCGCAGTGGTACCGGGTCCATGTTGTCACCCTATGGTGTGTGTGTAAGCATACTCATGTGGTCTTCCAACAAGTTTTTTGACCCCTTTTTTTTCTTTTATCTCAATTTCAAACTCTTGAAGAAGGATCATTCAATAGATAAGTCGTGGCTTTAAATCTTCCTTCTTCAGGAGGTACCTAAAAGGTGCATGGTCATAAAAAACAACTACTTTAGATCCCACTAAATATGAACAAAATTTATCTAAAGCAAATATAACAGCAAGAAATTCCTTTTCTGTTGTGGTGTAGTTTGATTGGACAGAATCCAACATCCTCAATGCATACAAAATCACATGTGAACGTCCCTCCACCCTCTGAGATAAGAAAACTCCAACGGAGAAGTTGGACGCATCAAACAAAAGCTCAAATGGAAGGTCCCATTGTGGGGGATGTAAGATCGGTGGAGTGGTCAGCCACTTCTTTATCTCATCAAATGATACCCTGTATTAATCATCAAAATTGAAGTCAATATATTTTTGAAGAAATCGAGACAACGGTAGAGCGATCTTACTAAAATCTCTGATGAAGTGTCGTTAAAATCTAGCATGTCCAAGGAATGATCAAACATCACACACACATGTATGATATGGCAGGGATGAAATAATGTTTTCCTTAGATTTATCAACTTGAATTCCATGTTGTGTGACTATATGACCTATGAAAAATCCCTTTTCGACCATGAAATGACATTTTTCAAAATTTAAGACCAAATTCCTCTCAATAAAATGATGCAACACATCACCCAAAATAGAGAGACATTAATCAAATGAGGATCGAAAAACTGTAAAATCATCCATAAATACCTCCATGCTGGTCTCAATGAAATTTGAGAAAATACTCACCATGCATCTTTGGAAGGTACCTGGGGAATTGCAAAGTCCAAATAGTATCCTTCAGTAAGAAAAGGTACTAAATGGGCAAGTGAATGTCGTCTTCTCTTGGTCCTCTGCTGTAATGGTAACCTGAAAATAACCAGAAAAACCATCCAAGAAGAAATAATGTTTCCTACCTGAAAGTCTCTCAGTCATCTGGTCAATGAATGGAAGTGGGAAAATGGTCCTTATGAGTGTATTGATTTAGTTTCCTATAATCAATACACACTCGCCAACTGTTTTGTACTCTCACAGGAACTAACTCATCATTTTCAATTTTATATAACAGTGAAACCAGTTTTCTTTGGTACAACCTGGACAGGGATGACCCATTTTGAGTCAGAAATAGGGTAAATGATACCTGCCTCAAGTAATTTTTCAACTTCATTCTTAACAACTTCCAAAAGTGTTGGATTAAGACTCCTTTGTGGCTGCGTAATCGGTTTAGCCCCATCATCCTAGAGAATCACATGCATGCAATTAGAGGGGATCATACCTGATATGTCAGCCAAGGTCCACCCGATTTCCCTGATGTTCTCCCTCAAAAGAATCAAATGTTTTTCATCATGATAAAATGGGAGATTGTTAGAAATGATAACCGGTAATTTCTCACCACTCAACATATATGAGTATTTGAGATTTTGTAGGAATGGCTTGAGTTATAGTGTAGGGGGGTGGTGTATTGACGGAGACATAGAAGGAACTGAAATATGTGCACAAGGAGCATCAGTATCAGAATATACATCATCAAAATCAGAGAATAAAGCATCAAATCCATCAGTATACTCTACTGCCATGTCATAATCAAAGTTCACATGATCAAAATCATAATATGACTCTATTTCGAAATCATGTCATAGAGAGTCTTGTTCCTTAGAAAAAGGTGTGGAAGTACTCTTAGACGTCAAACTAGATCCAATAATCATAATCTCCCAAAGTATAAGATAATCCAATTCCATGGTGTTTTTACTTGGTGGTTCAAAATGGGAGATAACAAATGCAGAATGATCCTCTAAGGGGTACTTCATGGAATCGATAACATTAAATATCACAACTTTATCCCAAAATTCCATGGAAATTATACCCTCATTGACATTTATGAATGTTTTTGTAGTTTTGAGGAAGGGTATACCTAATATAATGGGGGCATGAGAACTTACCTGATCATCCTCCACTTTGAGCACATAGATTTCTGCTGGAAATATCATGTCTCTTACCCAGACAAGTACATCCTCAAGGACTCCTGCTGGATTTTTCGTCGCTCTATTCACCAATTGAACCACTACTCTCGTCGGCTTCATCTCACCAACCTGTAAATAAGAGAGTACAGAATGAGGCATCACATTTATTGATGCTCCTAAATCACAAAGAGCATCAGAGAAGTGAAACTCCCCTATGGTAGATGGGATGGTGAATGTCCTGGGATCCTTGCACATTGTTGGCATTTCTAGAGTTGGTGTAATGAGTGATGAGACATTCCTTCCGAGTTTGATCCTCTCATTTCCCTTGAGCCCTCTTCGATTGGTAAAAAGTTCTTTTAATAATTTCAACTACCTTGGGATTTTTTTAATGGATTCAAGTAGAGGAATGTTTATCTCCACATGCTTGAATGTGTCCAAAACCTCCTTTTTCATTATATCTTCAGCCATCTTCTTGGTTTGAACAACCCTGTTTGGAAAAGGAAAGGGTTTAGGAAGAACATCATCAATATTTTTCTTACCTTTATCTTTATCCTTGGATTTCTCATCAATTGGTATGGAATGTGGCTTCTCTGGAGTTGAGGGGAATCCCAATAAAATGGTAGGTACAGAGGTATCGTTAATTTGCTTCCCACTTCTCAAATTAATGGCACACACATTCTTCTTTCGATTTGGAGTGGGTTGGGAAGGTAGATTTCTGGAATTCTTACATATAAGATCATGGGGGCGGTGGAAATCTGGCTCATTTGAGTCATCAATTCCCTCAGCTCTGAACCTTGAATCTTCAGCTCATTCTGTTGATTAAGAAAAATTTGTTTCAAATGATCGTCAGTGTTATTATCTACCTTTTTTTGTATATTCTCTTGTTGTTGACTTGTTGATGTTTGAACTTCAAATCTCCTTTGGGGTTGTTGGAAACACTGCTGGTAAGGTGGAGTCTGTTGGAAGTTTAGTTGAAATGGGGTGCCTTTTTTGTTTCCCAGAGCCATACCTCATATCTGATTGATCCTTCCACCCTTGGTTAAATGTTTGTGAAAAGGAGTCATACTTCTTTTGGGGATATGTCTGTTGTTTCTTTTGATATGGTCTCCCAAGGAACACTGCTACACAATCTTCTGTTTCTTGGAGTTGTGAGAAACAGTCAGTTGGGTGGCTTGTCTCAGTGAAAATACCCCAAGGCCTTGAAGGAGTGGGTTGGTATGTCTTTTTATCCAAAGAAATCTTCCTCACCATTTTTTTCAATTCTACCAACTTGGTATCAATCAAATGACTTTCAAGAGAAGAAGGACATACCAGATGTACCCCCCCTAACATGTGGTGTACCTCTATCATAAATTGTTTGGTGTTTTGGGCCATCTTGTCGATCAATGCACTTGTCGCTACTGGTGTCTTGTCCACCAATGCTCCTACAACCGCAACATCCTCCATACTTCTCTCCAAAGGTGTGAGTCCTTCATAGAAGTACTAGATGAGTAGTTTCTCACTGATTTGGTGATGTGTGAAGCCTGCACACAACTTCTTGAATCTCTCCCAGTACTGATACATTGACTACCCTTGTTCTTTCTTGATCCTAGACATCTCTTTTCAAATGGATGTGGTCCTTGAAGCTGGAAAAAATATTTGCAAGAAAAGTCGTTTTAAATCGTTCCAACAAGTTACATCATCGGGTTGTAAGTAATACATCCAATCATTCATAGCTCCATCAAGTGAGAATGGGAATGATCATAATTTTATTTGGTTTATAGATAAATTTCTTGGTTTCAATGATGAGAAAACCATATTAAATTCTTTCAAATGTTTATTGGTATCCTCACCAGAGAGGCCATGAAATTTTGGAAGTAAGTGAATTAACCCAAATTTTAGTTCAAATTCTGACTCAAGATTTGGGTATACAATACAAATTGGTTGATAGTTAATATCAGGTGCAGCCAATTCTCAGATGGTTCAATTAAGTTTATTTCCATTATTATCATCCATTGGTTCTTGTTTTGTGGTTGAATTTGAATTGCATCAAATTTCAATGTTCTGATATTGGAGTAATTCTCCAACTAGTTGAATGTTGAAACATCCCATAGACTGAGAATGTCTGATTCTGCCCTTAGGCTACGTTCAATCTCAGTGTCAAGATCTAAGAGATCCTCGGGATTATTTCATTTCATAAATCACTAAAAGATGAAAATAAGGAAAGTGGACCATAGTAAAATAAAAAATTAGAAGTTTGAGTTGATGGTCCAAAAAAGTAGAAGTGAATAAAAGAAGAAGAATAAAAATGAAATCAGATTGGGTAAAGAAGGAAGAAATAAGAGAGGAAGAGAATAAAATGTAAAATAAAATAAATACCTCTAATTTGTTTAAATAATTACTTTCCTCCCCGGCAACAACACCAATTTGATAGAGCACTTTCGTGGGTTCCCTCATTTTATTAGTGTGATTTTTTGGTACTTAGGTGCAGCAGAGTGGCTCACCAAGGTCGTCTCTCAAACGAGGAAGTGAATTAAAACCACTTTTTAGAGGTATTATAGAAATAAAATAAAATAGAATAAAAACACTACTTTAAAGGTTGGGGGTGGATTTTTATAGTTTATAAAACATGAAATGTTTTCTAGAAGAAGACCGTATTTTTTTGTTTTTAATTTCGAAATGACGTTTGATTAAAAAGACACAACAAGAAGATGTTTTTTTGGAAATATTTTAAAAGGCGTAATTGATCTAACTCTACCTATTCACTATATTATTAATCATTATCAATTAAATTAACATTAACTTAATTATGATCCCTTAATGTGTTAAATCCTGAACCCTATGAGAATTAACATTACCAAAAATATGAAGTGAATTTAACCCTAGGGTAACTTCGGAACATGCAATCGCAACACCCTGCGTTAATTGATGTTATAATATTAGATTATGTTCAGTGGTAAATTAAAGCCCATATACATTCTAGAAATGAGGACTAATTGAGTTTAGGGATTATGTTTGAACTCTACAAATTAATCCCATGTGGTTTTGAATTACCGGTTAAGGTTGCGCTCTCACAGTTCACACAATTCCCGACCACGCGTTTTTTGTGTTAACTATTCAATTGCCTTCTTATAATCATTTAAATTAAAAAATCAATTAATAGATCATTATTTGTGAATTAAAGTTTCTCATTGATTCAAAATAAATTAATGAAGATTGATAGAGGACGATCGATTACTAAAAAGAACTACTCTTCTATGGGTGGCGTAATCATGGTATAAGCGAATTGCATTTGCAACGGTTTATAATTGGTATATCCCAATAACGCTTATACTCAAGAATTCCAGCCCAAAGAGGAAGATTAAGATAAAAATAAATTTAAACAAAACAGAATAAAATAGAAGAAATAAAAGTATAACAAAGAAGTTTAAAACACAAATGAACATATTACAACATGAAGAAGAGAAAGAGGCTTCGATGGGGGATCCTTGCTTCAAGAGCTACCCCTCTTACAGTGGATGGAGAATTTGGGTGAAACCAATTCTCCCCTACCTCCAATCTCCTATTGCACTTCCCCAACCCCACCAAATAAGAAAAATTCCAATTTATAGAGTGGTGGGGAGGCTAGGTTCAAAGTGGTTTCAAGTGTGAATGGTGAATCCCATCCAAATATTTTATTCCAAATTGCACCGCCCATTTGACCAAAAACGTGTGAATTTCTCAGCTTTCCTTCAGGATCATATGTGTGGAGTTGGGTCCTCTATCTCTTCTCAAAATTTGGGCTTAATAAATGCCCAGATTAAGGATTTACGGATGAAATACAAGAACTTATATATTCTGATGTGTCCAGCCCACCATTCACTTTACGGCCCAATTACACCATACAAATGCAATATTTTGATCTAGTGTCCAGAATAAAAGTTTTATTCCATGATGTTAGGAAGACAGTTACAAAATATTATGTTCAAATAATTCAAATAAAAATATTTATGATTGAAATTCTATAGTGATTTTAAAAGGGTAAAACATGAATTTTTATCTAATATTCAAATGAATGATCTAATCCCAAATACATTCTAATTAAACATATTTAAAAAAATGTGAGAAAATTATATCATTTAATATCAATAAAATATTCAATAGAATAGTTTTTTATCAACTCCCCCACACTTACCCTTTTTCACTCTTGAGAAAAACCTCATATCAAGTAAACATTAATATCAAATCAAAACAAATTTTAAAACACATATCCTTAAGATCAATCAATTCCACCCCAAGAATCAAAAGATATCATGCCTCATAAAAAACCTTATTTCAAGTTCTCTATTTGTATAATTCAATATATTTACACTTCATTTATCCTCCCATTCACAAAACACTTACCTTGCTTGAATTTTCTCTCATCACTCAAATATCAAATTTGTTTTGCAATGTCTTTCTCATCCAAACTCATAAAAGGGTCACCATAGGCTTGAAAAATTCATACATCACCACCTGATGTGAGTCAAAGACATTTTTTAACCATGAATACTTTTCAGGGATGTTCAGTGTCTTTCGGTTGGTAGGATTTAGATTTGAAAATCTCTGAGGCTGAATGAGGAGGGCTTGACTCTTTTTGAAGAAAAATTGCATTAATCTAATATTCACTTAAATATGGTCTTCTCCTCAATACCCGTAGTATAAATTCAGCTCCATCATCATGAAAAGTCATGGATATTTTACACCATTCATCATTTCAGCATAAAAAATGTCAATCTTCTAAAAAATGATTTTCTTGAAAGCTCCAGATAGGCACAACCTCAATTAGAAGTTCCAGAAAAGGCAGAGATTCAGTTATCCTGAAAGCTCTAGAAAAGGCACATCTTTCAATATAATGATTTTCTTCAGTAGCAAACACATCTCTTTATAATTTAATTTTCCACCCAATGTATCATAGAATGTGGTAGAACAACACAAGATAGCTTCCCCCACACTTAAGTTCATCTTGATTATGAAATTTCACTTCTAGAATAGGTTGGATAGGGAAAATAGGCTTGTAATGTGGCTAAACTAATAGGATATGCATGGATTCTAAGGGATAACAGGATTAAATGTTCAAGGTATGCCATTATAAAAAAGGATTCTTTGAAATAGGGGATTTAATACCAAACAAATGACTCAATCATTTAAAAATATATACCTCGAACCCTCAAGTTTTGACAGGAATAAATCAAATTCTGCTTAAATCAAGCATGGTTTGGTTCTCTCATGAAGTGAGGTGAATGTAAAGAATATGAAAATAATGGTTCATAAGCTTCACAGGAAAGTGATTTCAAACATACAGACAGTGAGATGTGGCATGGGATTCAAAATTCAGTGTACTTTTCATGAAATTACTAAATATTTGAACATGAAACAAAGTCATTTTCAACATTCATTTAAGCTCGATTTCAGGGGATAAATTGTTTCACTCATTGATATGAATTTAAAAATTGTGAGTAGAATCATTTCAGCTCAATAATTTCCAAAACAAAAAGAAAATTTAAAATTTAAAACACACAATTTGAAAAACACACAATTTTTTTGTTTGTTTTTTTAATCAGGAAAACAATTGAAATTATTAAACTAAACGGTTCCCTCCCCCACACTTAAAATATTGAATTTTACTCAATTTGAACCCATGAGATGATATATGCACATGATATGTGTAATTTTATACATGACAAAGAATAACCAAGTTAAAGTGTTAGGAATAGCCTGATGTGATCAGGTGATGATGGGGTCATGCAGTGTGATAAAATCCACTGCATTAGTAGGAAATCCCCCAATGTATCTCTTAAAACATTTCCCATTGACTGTAAAATTCCTTCCAATGTCCTCTTGTGTGATCTCCACTACACCATACGGAAAAACAGAAGATACAATATAAGGACCTAACCATATAGAACTCAACATACTAGGCATTAGCTTTAGTCGTGAACTGTAGATAAGGACTTTCTCTCCAACATGAAACTCCCTTTGTTAGATCATTTTTTCATGAGCTGCTTTTGATCATTCCTTATAGAGCCTTGAGTTCTCATATGATGACATTTAAATCTCCTCAAGATCTTGAATTTGCAACTTCCTTTGAATTCCAACTTGGACAAAATCCATGATGCATTTTTTATAGCCCAATAAGCTCGATGCACAACCTCCACGGGGAGATGACATGCTTTCCCAAAAACAATCCGAAATGGGAACATACCAATGGGTGTATTGTATGCTATCTTATAAGTGCACAATGCATCATCCAAGCGCTTTCTCCAATCCTTCTTATTTGGATGCATGGTTTTCATTAAAATCTGTTTCAACTCACGATTTGAAACCTCAGCCTGGACATTTGTTTGGGGGTGGTATTGTGTTGATGTTTTGTGTGTCACCCCATACTTCCAAAGGAGGGAATCCAAATTCCAATTGCAGATGTGTGTCCCTTGGTCACTGATGATGTCCTTAGGTACTCTAAACCTGTAGAAAATTTGAGCCTTGACAAAGTCAACTAAAACATGTGAATCGTCAGTCCTGGTGGCCTTGGACTCCACCCATTTACTCACATAATCAACAGAAACCAAAATATAAAAAAAATCCAAATGAACTAGGAAAAGGACCCATAAAATCAATGCCCATACATCAAAAATCTAACAGAATAGTATGGTTTGTTGGGGCATCTCATGTCTCCTAGAAATGTTCCCAGTGTGTTGGCAACGAGAGCATGGCTTACAAAACACATGGGCATCATGGAATAAGCTAGGGAAATATAATCTTGAGTGAAAAACTTTCCTTGCTATCTGTTGGGGTCCAAAGTGTCCACCACAAGCAAGTGTATGACAAAAATGCAAAACAGACTCAAACTCATGATCAGGAACACACCTCCTAATGACTTTGTCACTACACATGCTCCAGAGGTAAGGATCATCCCACATATAAAACCTAGACTCACTTTTTTATTTTTTGACTCGATGTTTCTTCAAATTTTCTGGGATTTCAAGGGAAACAATGTAATTAACTAAATCAGCATAACACGGATTTGTACCTGGGATGGTATAGATATTCTAATCGCGGAAAGTGTCCTGAAGTAGTACCTGGTCCATGTTGTCACCCTATGGTGTGTGAGTAAGCCTACTCATGTGGTCTTCCACCAAGTTTTTTGAACCCTTTTTATCCTTTATCTCAATGTAAAACTCTTGAAGAAGGAGCATCCAATGGATAAGTCGTGGCTTTGCATCTGTCTTCTTTAGGAGGTACCTCAAAGCTGCATGGCCAGAAAACAAACTACATTAGATCCCAATAAATATGATCAAAATTTATCTAAAGAAAATATAAAATAAAGAAACTTCTCTTCTATTGTGGTGTAGTTTGATTGGGTATAATCCAACGTCCTCTATGTATATGAAATCACATGTGAACGTCCCTCCTCTCTCTGAGATAAGACAACTCCAACCACAAAGTTGGACGCATCACACATAATCAAAAATAGAAGGTCCCACTGTGGGGGATGTCTGATCGGTGGAGTGGTCATACAATTCTTTATCTCATCAAATGATACCCTACATGAATCATGAAAATTGAATTCAATATCTTTTTGAAGCAATCGAGATAACGGTCGAGCGATCTTACTAAAATCTCTGATGAAGCATCGATAAAATCCAGCATGTCCAAGGAATGATCGAACATCACGCACACATGTAGGATATGGAAGGGATGAAATAATGTCCTCTTTAGATTTATAAACTTTAATGCCATGTTGTGAGATTCTATGACCTATGGGAATTCCCTTTTCCACCATTAAATGACATTTTTGAAAATTTAAGACCACATTCTTCTCAATACAACGATGCAACACATCACTCAAACTAAAGAGACATTCATCAAATGAGGATCCATAAACTCTAAAATCATCCATAAATACCTCCATGCTGGTCTCAGTGAAATCTGAGAAAATACTCACCATGCATCTCTGGAAGGTACTTGGGGCATTGTAGTGTCCAAATGGGATCCTTCGGTAAGAAAAGGTTCAGAATGGGTCGGTGAATGTCGTCTTCCCCTGGTCCTCTACTACAATGGTAACCTGAAAATAACCAGAGAAACCATCCAAGAACCAATAATGTGTCCTACATGCAAGTCTCTCAATCATCTGGTCAATGTATGGAAGTGGGAAATGGTCCTTACGAGTGGATTGATTTAGCTTCCTATAATCAATACACACACGCCAGCTGTTTTGTACTCTCATAGGAACTAACGCATCATTTTCATTTTTTATAATAGTGAAACCAGTTTTCTTTGGTACAACATGGATTGGTCAAACTCATTGTCAGTCTTAAATAGGGTAAATGATACCTGCCTCTTGTAATTTTTCAACTTCATTCTTAACAACTTCCACATGTGTTAGATTAAGTCTCCTTTGTGGATTCCTAGTCTGTTTAGCCCCATCCTCCAAGATAATCCTATGCATGAAAATGGAGAGGATAATACCTGATATGTCAGCCAAGGTCCACCCGATTTCCCTGATTTTCTCCCTCAAAAGATTCAAATGTTTTTCTTCATGTTCAAAAGGGAGATTATTAGCAATGATAACAGGTAATTTCTCACCACTCAACATGTATGATTATTTTAGATTTGGTGGAAATGGCTTGAGTTCCAGTGTAGGGGGATGGTGTATGGATGGAGACATATAAGGAAATGAAATATGTTCACAAAGAGTATTATTATCAGAATATACTTCATCAAAATCCGAGAATAAATCATCAAATCCATAAGCATACTCTACAACCATGTCATAATCAGAGTTCACGTGATCAAAATGATAATATGACTCCATTTCAAAATCAAATCATAGAGAGTCTTGTTCCTTAGAAACTGGTGTGGAAGTACTCTTAGACATCAAACTAGAACCAATACTCATAATCTCCCTAAGCATAGGACAATCCAATTCCATGGTGTTTTCACTTGGTGGTTCAAAATGGGAGATAAAAAACGCAGAATGACCCTCTGAGGGGTAATTCATGGAATCCATAACATTAAATATCACAACTTCATCCCCAAATTCCATGGAAAGTGTTCCCTCATTGACATTTATGAATGTTTTTGCAGTTTTGAGGAAGGTTATACCTAAGATAATGGGGGCATGATAACTTACCTAATCATCCTCCACTTTGAGCACATAGATGCTACCAGGAAAGATCATGTCTCTTACCCAGACATGTATATCCTCAAATACTCCTACTGGATATGCCATATCTCTATTCTCCCATTGAACCACTACCCTTGTTGGCTTCAACTCACCAACCTGTAAAGAAGAGAATACAGAATTAGGCATAATATTTATTGAAGCTACTAAAACAAAAACATCATCAGAGAAGTGAAGCCCCCCTATGGTACATGGGATGTTGAATGTCCCAGAATCCTTGTACTTTTTTGGAATTTCTAGAGTTGGTGAAATGAGTGCAGAGGCGTTCCTTCCACGTTTGATCCTCTAATTTCCCTTGAGCCCTCTTCTATTGGTAAAAAGTTCATTTATGAATTTCGCATACCTTGAGATTTGATTAATGGATTAAAGTAGAGGAATGTTGATCTCCACATGATGGAATGTGTCCAAATCCACCTTTTTCATTTCTTCTTCCGTCATCTTCTTGGTTTGAACATCCCTATTTGGAAAAGGAAGGGGTTTAGGAGGAAAATCATTAATATTTTTCTTACCTTTATCTTTCTCCTTGTATTTCTCATCAGCTAGTATGTAATGTGTCTTCTATGTAATTGAGGTGAATCCTTGTGGGATGGTAGGTACATAGGTATCATTCATTTTCTTCCCACATCTCAATGTGATGGCACTAACATTCCCCTTTGGATTTGGAGTGGGTTGGGAAGATAGATTTCCGGAATTCTTACTTACAAGTTCATGGAGGGCGGTGGAAATCTAGCTCATTTGAGTCTTCAACTCCCTCAGCTCTAAACATTGACTCATCATTTATGTCTATTGATTAAGAACAATTTTTTTCAAAAGATCATCAGTTTTATTATCTACCTTGTGTTGTATATTACCTTTTTGTTGACATGTTGATGTTTGAGCTTCAAATCTCCTTTGGGGTTGTTGGAAACCCTGCTGGTAAGGTTGATGTTGTTGGAAGTTTGTTTGAAAAGGGGGCCTTTTTTGTTGCCCCGAGCCATACCTCGTGTCTGATTGATCCTTCCACCCTTGGTTGAATGTTGGTGCAAAGGATTCATACTTCTTTTGGGGATATGTCTATTGTTGCTGCTGATGTGGTTTCCCAGGGAACACTGCAGCTCAATCTTCTGTTTCTTGGAGTTGTGGGCAATAGTCAGTTGGGTGGCTTCTCTTATTGAAAATACCACAAGGCCTTGAAGGAGTGGGTTGGGATGTCTTTTGATCGAAAGTAATATGCCTCACTATAGTGTTCAATTCTTCCAAATGGTATCAATCAAATGACTTTCACGAGAAGAAGGACTTTCCTGATGTACTCCCCTAACATGTGGTGTACCTCTATCACCAAATTGTTGGGAGTTTTGGGCCATATTGTCTATCAATTCACATGCAGCTACTGGTGTCTTGTCCACCGATGCTCCTCCAGCTGCATCATTTAAACGACCCATACATTACATACATTGTTAATACTTCAAAAATGAAGCATACTTATTACAACATATAACAAAACCATGAAAGGACCGTATAGGTATAGTGTCTTTAGAAACTGGGAAACATAAACAACTGGTTCATAAAGCGTATACACTGTCTCCCATTTATTTTATCATATCTATAGTCCCTTTTGGCATATATTACTAAGTAACCTTCATCCTAACTTGGGGAAAGAAAACATACAAAAGGGTGAGCTGAAATGCTCAGTAAGGGTAAACAAAAGAAATATCAATCACATCATATTCATAAGAACATAACTTTTGGAAATCTTAACCTGCAAAAGAGTGCATAATTTCATAACATGGGATAAATCATAGTAGTGAAATGGAATCCCAATAATCACAACATAAAACATGAAAACTTGTGGCATACACACATAATCATAGAGAATAATTTCTTATTATTCAAGACTCATTGCCAAGACTATCTTAGTGGACAAAGTCCATTTCTGAACCGAGTTCACTCCTTGTTTCAGTCCTGTTTCACTGAACCGGTATAACCTACCATTCCAGCCATGTCTATCTCATTAGATATAAAATATTTACCCAATGCATTGTAGGGAGATATAGGTCCCACCCATCTCATAATGATACCATTCTTATGTGTGCCACAAAATCATAAATCATACATCATTGCGTAACCCATGTAATAAAAATGGGAATCTTAAACATCGGGACATCATAAAACAATTAATATAAGATAAAGGAATTCATAAAAATATTTCCATCACAACATAATCAAATCAATGTAATAAAAGGGATAGATACAGAACCCTTTATTATCTTAGATGGAAAATGATTTTGATAAAACTCTTGGACTCCATTCTTAAGGAAAATAGCCTTTTTACTTCAAATACATTTTTCCTTTCTTAACATGTCATACAATTTTAAACTAAAAGAAGTTGATTAAAAATAAACTTGAAAACATGTAAAGCAAGATTCTTGGAAATATTTTTTTTAAAATCCATTCATGCCGTATAAGTTTAAAAAACATTCTTCTCATACTTTTATCGGAAAAGTCAAAAAGTACATCGTACGAAAAAAAAGATTCCTTTCATATCTTTTACTAAAAACTCACCGAACGGTAAAATTGGATATAAACTATTGTAGAAGGATATAAATATTACATATTGAGGAAACATGGATGTGGATGATAAAATACAACCTAGTAAATTTCAAAGTATAAACAATCTCGGATAAAAATGAGATTGTGATATTTCCCTTACCTTTGGTCCGATTCGCTTTGTAAGTGTCCGAACCTCCTGTATAATGATTTAAATAATGTTATTGACTTATTCCAGAATCATTATTATTGTTATGATATCATATATGGTCATATGCTTATCTTCTTTTTAATAATATTTCATTACTACTTGTTATTCTGGTGTTTATTACTTTTTGTTCTTATGCGTGTTTTGTGGAATAAATTCTTATTCTTCTCTTTAGGTTATAGATACCTCGTTTTTATAATGGTATTAGTGTAATATATATCATATTAATTCATTAAATTCATTTATATAATCATTATGAAATTAAGATCATGTAGAACGAGTCGCATCACATCGTGGAGACGGTATTCCATACGTACGCACGAGTGATGATATCGTTCCTATGATGGTGGAATTGTATTGGAGTGTATGTATAATATTTCAGAATCAATACCACTTTATAATAGTCATATATAGTCGTTATTTATACCATTATACCCATTCAAGTAAGGTGGTGGTGGAAAATAGATTACACCACTGCGTGGAGACGGTATTCCATTCGTACGCACGTGCGGTGATTTCTTTTTCCATAGGATGAATAGATGGTGAAATTGGGTTGTTTAATACTTATAATAATATATCAGTATATGAGTGGTACTGATGTTATTACTTCATAATGAAACAACTAAAGAATAAGAAGTGGAAGAAGAAATAAAGATGATAGAATCGGTAACAGACATTACCTCTTCTTTGAAGTGCTTCTTTGAGACCTCCTTTTAGGGAACTAAAATAGATCTTTGAAGAAGAACAGAACCTCTAGGATGTTTCTAGGGAAGTGGATAGGATAAATTGGCAGGGTTTGGCCGAGCTTGAAGGCTCAATGTGGTGTGAGAAAGAGGGTGAGGAGGTTCCCTTTTATAAGTGAGGAGAGGGGCACCTTTGGAATAACTAAAAATATTATTTTATTATAAAGTCAAATTCGGTTTTTAATTGCTCCAAATTGTTATATTTCTATGATAAGGTGGGTAGGGGTCGAAATACTCTCATCCAATAGAATTTAGACAAGTTTAGGTATCAATTTTAACCTTATCATTTAGATTTAACTTTAAGTTAGATAATTTAACTTTTACCGCGTCTTCTTGTTTTCTTACACTATACGGTTAATAAACATACTATATCAAGTCAAACGAACCCCAAGTTGTTTATTATTAAAATATATAACCTTATCTAAGTCATTTTTCCGAACCTTAGTTTTTTAGGAATAATATAACAATTAATAATATAATATTTTTTTAAAAACTATTTTATGTCAATTTTGACACTATTTAGTAATTGATTTTTGTGAAAATCAAAACAGAATTATTAGTTCGAACCAAGTTACCTAAATCAATAATAACACGTCATATTAACCTAAAAAATTAGTTTAATTCATAAAAAGTCTCAAATTAAATTTATTTGGGTATTTATAACATCAATTATGTCAATATTTCATTAATAAGATAATTACTGCATCATATTTGTGTCATATATAAATTAACTTATTTAAAGTATAGAAATTAAAACTAAAATATAATTATGTAGGAAATAGTTTTAGATTTCTAATGAATATTTATAGTCGAATTTATCTTATGTATAACCCCACATTAAAAATGATTTACTTATTAAACTTCGATTTTAACTATTTTAACCCTTCTTTAAATAAATTAATAATAAATGTCCTAATCTAATCCAAGTGGGACTAAATGGTCATATTTTATTCCTAAAGTTGTTTTTGGTCGAATTAAATTTTTCCAATAGAATTAGGACATGTTTTAGGGTAAAAATAATATCATTTTTACCCTTAATTACCCTATTTACTTTTAACCGTGGTAAAAAAAAGTAAAAAGTTACTATTCACCAAAAAATTATTTTCATCTCATTGAACCAAATTTTACTTACTGACATCAACTGTGCCTCTCCGATTTTCGAAATTCCACTCACAGAAGCGTTAAAATTATGTTTTATGAAAAATTCAGTTTTTTAACTACCACTTAGTGGTTTCACTATTCATCAAAAATTGAAAGTTTTCAGAAAAATACCAAAATTTCACCCTAGGCTAATTTCGATATTCCCAACCAAAAAATGAAGTCCATTTTGAAAAATAAAAATTATAAAATTTTAAAAAGTGGTTATAACTATTCATAACGGCTAGTTTTAATAATATTTTAATAGAATATCATTGTTTAGTGAAACTCAGTTTTGCGTACGACACAAGCTATCGAGGAAGGCCGCGGTTGCGTGTAAAGCAATCCAAGCTAGTGTTATGTGTAGTTAAAGATTCATTTGATGATTTATATAACATAAAAACTAAATATTTCACATAAAAGTCTCAGGTGTTGCATTCTACCCCCCTTAAAATGAATTTCTCCCTCGAAATTCGTCACTTTGTAACAAACAGATGAGGATACCTCTCCCTCACCATATCCTCAAGCTCCCATGTAGCTTCTTCTAATTGGTGGTTCCTCCATAAAACTTTCACCTAGAGAGTGGTCTTGTTTTGTAGGACTTTTTCTCTACGATCCAGAATCTCTATCGGCTGTTCTTCATAAGAAAGATCTTGCTCCAGCGGTACAACTTCTGAGCTGAGTACATGTGAAGGATCAGGTATGTACATTCTCAGGAGAGATACATGGAACACATATTGTACTTGAGAGAGATTCAGTGGAAGCGCCAATCAGTAAGCTACCTTCCCGACACGATCCAGTATTTCGAAAGGACTGATATATCCAGGGCTCAACATCCCCTTCTTTCCAAATCTCATGACTCTCTTCTAGGGAGATATTCGTAAGAACACTTTATCACCCACTTCAAACTCTAGGTCTTTTCTTCAGTTGTCGGCATAACTTTTCTGTCGACTCTGAGCTGCTCTTATGTGTTGTTGAATAGATCTGACATTTTCTTCCATTTCATCAGTGAGATCATGTCCTAATAGCTTTCTTTCCCCATCTTCATCCCAGAAAGTTGGAGTCCTGCATTTCACTCCATAGAGAGCCTCATAAGGAGCCATCTAAATACTGGAGTGAAATATATTATTATAAGAAATTTCCACCAACGGTAGGTGTTGATCCCAACCACCTTTGAAATCCATAGAGCATGCTCTCAACATATCTTCTAGAGTTTGAATTGTTCTCTTAGACTGACCGTCTGTCTGAGAATGACAAGCAGTGCTGAAACTCAACTATGTATCCAGAGTATGCTAAAGACTTCACTAGAACTTCGAGGTAAATCTCGGATCCCGATCAGATATAATAGAAAGTGGTACTCCATGCAATCTTACCACTTCCTTTACATATATCCCGACAAGCTTATCCAGAGAGAAATCCTCTCTAATAGCAATGAAGTGTGCAGACTTGGTAAGACGATCAACTATGACTCAGATAGCATTATTCCCTTTGGATGTTTTAGGAAGCCCTGTGAAAAAGTCCATAGTTATGTTTTCCTATTTCCATTCGGGTATGGTTAATGGTTGTAACATCCCCTTAGACTTCTATCTCTCAGCTTTAACTTGCTGACAAACCAAGCATCAAGTGGCATATTCAACAAAATCTCTTTTCATGCCATCCCACCAGAAGTACTCTTTCAGGTCCTTATACATCTTCGTGCTTCCAGGATGAATAGAGAATGAAGAAATATGAGCCTCATCCAGCAGCTCCTTCTTTAATTCCGGGATGGGAGGAACACAATCCCGATTCCTGAACTTTATTATCCCATCACAATCAAGGTTGAATTCAGGAACATTTCTCACCCTTCTTTTGTAACTCGACATCTTCTTTCTGTGCCTCTTTAATCTTCACATGTATAGATGGGTGAATATTCATTTGAGAAAGATAAGATTTTTCCCCTTCCATTATAATTCCAAGATCCATCCTTTGTAAATCCATAAATATTGGATATTTTGTGATCCTCATCATGGATAAACTGGCATGGTCTTGTCGACTTAATGCATCTGCCACCTTGTTTTCTTTCCCAGGGTGGTAATGGATTGAGCAGTCATAATCCTTAATAAGCTCCAACCATCTTCTTTAACGTGTATTCAGCTCCTTTTGTGGGAAAATATACATTAAACTTTTATGATCAGTATAAATGTCACACCTTTCCCCATAAAGATAATGCCTCCAAATCTTTAATGAAAATATTACCGCAGCTAACTCCAAATCATGTGTTGGGTAATTTTTCTCATGGATTTTCAATTGTCGTGAGGCATAAGCTATCACCATATCATTTTTCATAAGAACACACCCCAATACCTTATTGGATGCATCACTATAGGTCACAAACCTTTCTCCACTACAAGGTAGTGTGAGAACAGGTGCACTGGATAACCTTCTTTTAAACTCCTTGAAATTGTCTTCACATTATTCCGTCCAAACAAGCATAACTCCATTCCGTGTCAACTTGGTGAGTGGATTAGATAATCGTGAAAAATATTTCTCAAAACGTCGATAATATCCAGCCAAACCAAGAAAACTTCGTATCTCAGTTACTGTTGTTGGTCTCGACCATCTTTCGATAACCTCTGGTTTTGCTGGATCCACAGATATCCCCTCTTTTGAGATTATGTGACCCAAAAATGAAACTTTTTGAAGCCAAAATTCACACTTGGTAAATTTGGCATAAAACTAATCCTTTCTCAGGGTCTCCAATATAATTCTCAAGTGATCTTCATGTTCTTCCTTGCTCTTTGAATAGACAAGAATATCATCTATAAAGACTACCAAAAATTGATCAAGATAGTCTCTAAAGACTCTATTCATCAGATCCATGATGATAGCAGGGGCATTAGTAAGACTAAATGGAATCACTATAAATTCATAGTGTCCATACCTTGTATGGAAATCCGTCTTTGGTATATTCTCCCTTTTGACCCTTAATTGATGATAACCTGAACGAAGATCAATCTTGGAAAAGTATTGAGCTCCGCGTAGTTGGTCAAATAAGACATCAATGCGTGGGAGAGGATATTTGTTCTTGATAGTGATCTTGTTAAGTTCTCGATAATCAATGCAGAGTCTCATTGATCCATCTTTCTTCTTAATAAATAGAACAGGTGCTCCCCAAGGTGACGCACTAGGGCGTATTAATCCCTTATCAAGATTCTCTTGGAGTTGCTTCTTCAATTCATGCAACTCAATTGGGGCCATTCTATAAGGTGTCTCTGAAATAGGCAAAGCACCCGGTACGAGTACTATTGAAATCTCAACTTCACGATTTGGTGGAAGACCCGGTAATTCCTCTGGAAAGAAATCATCAAACTCCCGTACAATGGGCATTTTCTTAATCACGAGTTTCTCAGCAACCATTTGAGATAAATAACCTGCATTTAGTGGAATCAAGACCCAGAAGGTAGAAGGAATTTCCACTGGAATGTTATGTTCATCCTTGCATTGATAGACGATCATTGATTGATCTGTAATATGAAATGTGACTTCCCTTCTTTGGAAATTTATATGAGATCCATATAAAGAAATACAATCGATGCCAAGAATCACATCAAATTCCACTATAGGAAGGATCACAAGATTTTCAGGAAGCACTTTCCCACAAACTTCGATCATAGAAGAATTATAAACTTTTGATGCGACTATTGTGTCATTAGGTGTTGTCACAGCTAACTCAACATCTAATTGTTGAGGTAATACGGTGATACCCTTAGAAAATTTTTCAGAAATAAAAGAGTGGGTGGATCCAAAATCAAATAAAACATTTTCTATTTTAGAGTGGATGGTAACTGTACCTTTCACCACATCATTATCATACTCCACATCACTGATAGAAATTTCATGTGACTTTCCTTTGTCTTTAGCCTTTTATTGACGTCGACCATCATCATCAACCCTTGGATTAGGGCATTTATTGGCATAATGTCCCATATCCTTGCACTTGAAACATTGAAGTGTAGTAGGTTCATTCTGTGTATCCCTTCCTTTGTTTGCATCATTAGACATCTTCTTCCCATCATTGCGGCATTCAAATGCCCGATGACCTTCCTTTCCACACTTGAAACATTTACTTGTCCCTTTAAGACAACTCCCTCTATGTTTCTTTCCACACTTTGAGCATAAGGGAAAGCTCATCTTCTTTTCAGTGTGATCTTTAGATTTTCCTTTGAATTCCATTTTACTCTTCTTATCAAACCCATATGACTGATGGGTTACTCCAATCTCCATCTCAACTTTGAGAGCACATCGAACGATTTCCTCAGAGCTATTGAAGTCACTTATGGCTAAGGCCCTTCGAAGACTTGGTTTTAAGACACTAAAGAATCGATCGATCTGACTCTCAGGTTGGATAATAATACCAGAAGCGTACCATGAAAGTCTTGTAAAATTTTCTTCATAGGTACCAACAGATTCATCATCCTTTTGCTTCAGTTCAAGAAAATCTTTCTCCATCTTTGTTCGGAGAATATGAGGGATGTACTTATTGAAAAATAAGTTATTGAACTCGTCCCATTCCATGGACTCAATTTCATCCCTTTGCCTCGTATTCTTAATAAGATTCCTCCATTGATCAGCATCACCTTCGAAACGATACACTGCTAAGATGACTTTATCATGCTCAGAACATTGAAGAACTGAAAATATCTTTTCAGTAGTACTAATCCATTGTTCAGAAACTAATGGATCAGTAGACCCGCTGAATGAAGGTAGATGCTATATCATGAAGGATTCAACATAATGTTGCTCCTTCCTTTGCTCGTTTGGAAGTCCTGCATGATTCATAGCTTGAGAAAGTTGTGTGAGCATGGCTACAAGATTTTTTATTCCAGCTCCCATAACGTTTGGTTTCTCAGGGGGACAATAATTGCATTGCTCGTCACATTCCGCATTAACACGGTTCCTTCGGGTTCCATCCATTGACTAAAACCAAGAAGAATAGTGTGAGCAACACTAATTATAATAGGAATACCACATATTCAAGAATAAGATTTCACACTTAAGGTCTTACCCAAGGTTATTCATGGCCATTTATAAAACACTAAGATTGTGTTCTATGCTTAGAATTATCCTTAGGGTTCATACTAAGGCTTTCAAATCCTAGTTTCCAAAGCTTGGCTATACCTTTCCTCTGATACCAACTTAAACGACCCATACATTACATACATTGTTAATACTTCAAAATTGAAGCATACTTATTACAACATATAACAAAACCACGAAAGGACCATATAGGTATAGTGTCTTTAGAAACTGGGAAACATAAACAACTGGTTCATAAAGCGTCTACATTGTCTCCCATTTATTTCATCATATCTATAGTCCCTTATGGCATATCTTACTTAGTAACCTTCTTCCTGTCCTGGGGAAAGAAAACATACAAAAGGGTGAGCTCATATGCTTAGTAAGGGTAAACAAAATAAATATCAATCACATCATATTCCTAAGAACATAACTTTTGGAAATCTTAACCTGAAAAAGAGAGCATAATTTCATAACATGGGATAAATCATAGTAGTGAAATGGAATCCCAATAATCACAACATAAAACATGAAAATTTTTGGCATACACAAATCATCATAGAGAATCATTTCTTATTAGTCAAGACTCATTTCCAAGACTATATTAGTGGACAAAGTCCATTTCAGAACCGAGTTCAATCCTCGTTTCAGTCCTCTTTCACTGAACCGGTATAACCTACCGTTCCAGCCATGTCTATCTCATGAGATATAAAATCTTTACCCAATGCATTAGAGGGAGATATAGGTCCCACCCATATCATAATGATACCATTCTTATGTGTGCCACAAAATCATAAATCAGACATCATTGCATAACCCATCTAATAAAAATGGGAATCTAAAACATCGGGACATCTTAAAACAATTCATATAAGATAAAGGAATTCATAAAAATATTTCCATCACAACATAATCAAATCAATGTAATAATATAGATAGAGACAGAACCCTTTATTACCTTAGATGGAAAATGATTGTTATAAAACTCTTGAACCCCATTCTTGAGGAAAATATCCTTTTTACTTCAAAATTTTTTTTCCTTTCTTAACATATCATACAATTTTAAACTAAAAGAAGTTGATTAAAAATAAACTTTAAAACGTGTAAAGGAAGATTCTTGGAAATATTTTTTTTAAAATCCATTCATGCCGTATAAGTTAAAAAACATTATTCTCGTACTTTTGTCGGAAAAGTCAATAAGTACCTCGTACGAAAAATGACAAAAGATTCCTTTCATATCTTTTACTAAAAACTCACTGAATGGTAAAATTGGATATAAACTATTTTAGAAGGATATAAATATTACATATTGAGGAAACATGGATGTGGATGAAAAAATACACCCCAGTAAATTCCAAAGTATAAACAATCTCGGATAAAAATGAGATTGTGATATTTCCCTTACCTTTGGTCCGATTTGCTTCGTAAGTGTCCGAACCTCCTGTATAATGATTTAAATATTGTTATTGACTTATTCCAGAATCATACTTATTATTATGATATCATATATGGTCATATTCTTAGCTTCTTATTAGTAATATTTCATTACTACTTGTTATTCGGGTGTTTATTACTTTTTGTTCTTAGGCGTGTTTTGTCGAATAAATTCTTTTTCTTCTCTTTAGGTTATAGATACCTCATTTACAGAATGGTATTAGTGTAATATATATCATATTCATTCATTCAATTCATTTATATAATCATTATGAAATGAAGATCATGTAGAACGAGTCGCATCACATCATGGAGACGGTATTCCGTACGTACGCAGGAGTGATGATATCGTTCCTATGCTCGTGGAATTGTATTGGAGTGTATGTATACTATTTCAGAATACATATCACTTTATAATAGTCATATATAGTCATTATTTATACCATTATACCCATTCAAGTAAGGTGGTGGTGGAAAATAGATTACACCATGGCGTGGAGACGGTATTCCGTACGTACGCACGCGCGATGATTTCTTTTTCCGTAGGATGGATAGATGGTGAAATAGGGTTGTTTAATACTTATAATAACATATCAGTATGTTATTGATACTGATGTTAATACTTCATAATTAAAAAACTAATGAAGAAGAACTGGAATAAGAAATAAAGATGAAAGAATCGGTAACGAACATTACGTCTTCTTTGAAGTGCTTCTTTGAGACCTCCTTTTAGGGCACTAAAATAGGTCATTGAAGAAGACCAGAACCTATAGGATTTTTCTAGGGAAATGGAGAGGAGAAATTGGCAGGGGTTGGCCGATCTTGAAGGCTCAAAGTGGTGTGAGAAAGAGGGGTAGGAGGTGCCCTTTTATAAGGGAGGAGAGGGGAACCTTTGGAATAACTAAAAATATTATTTTATTATAAAGTCAAATTCGGTTTTAAATAGCTCCAAATTGATATATTTAGAAGATAAGGTGGGTAGGGCTAGAAATCATCTCATCCAATATAATTTAGACAAGTTTAGGTATCAATTTTAATCTTATCATTTAGATTTAACTTTATGTTAGATAATTTAACTTTTACTGTGTCTTCTTGTTTTCTTACACTATAAGGTTAATAAACTTACTATATCAAGCCAAAAGACCCCAAGTTGTTTATTATTAACATATATAACCGTATCTAAGTCATTTGGCCGAGCCTTAAATTTTTAAGAATAAAATAACAATTAATCATATAATTTTTGTTTTAAAACTATTTTTTGTCAATTTTGACACTATTTAGTAATTGATTTTTTTGAAAATCATAACAGAATGATTAGTTCTAAAAAAGTTACTTAAATCCATAATAACATGTCATATTAACATATAAAATTAATGTAATTCATAAAAAGTCTGAAATTACATTTATTTGGGTATTTATAACATCAATTATGCCAATATTTTTTTAATAAGATAATTACTGCATCATCTTTGTGTCATAAATAAATTAACTTATTTAAAGTCTAAAAATTAAAAATAAAATATCATTATGTATTAAATATTTCAATATTTCTAATGAATATTTATAGTCGAATTTATCTTATGTATAACCCCATATTAAAAATGATTTACTTATTAAACTTTGATTTTAACTATTTTAACCCTTCTTTAAATAAATTAATAATAAATGTACTAATCTAATCCAAGTGGGACTAAATGGTCATATTTTATTCCTAAGGTAGTTTTTGGTTGAATTAAACTTGTCCAATATAATTTGTACATGTGTTAGGGTAATAATAATATCATTTTTACCCTTAATTACCCTATTTACTTTTAACTGTGGTAAAAAAAAGTAAAAAGTTACTATTCACCAAAAAATTATTTTCATCTCATTGAACCACATTTTACTTACTGACATCAACTGTGTCTCTCGGATTTTCGAAATTCCACTCACAGAAGCGGTAAAATTAAGTTTTATGAAAAATTCAGTTTTTTAACTACCACTTAGTGGTTTCACTATTCATCAAAAATTGAATGTTTTCAGAAAAATACCAAAATTTCACCCTAGGCTAATTTTGATATTCCGAATCCAAAAATGAAGTCCATTTTGGAAAATAAAATTTATAAAATTTCAAAAAGTGGTTATTACTATTCATAACGGCTAGTTTTAAAAATATTTTAATAGCATATCATTGTTTAGTGAAACTCGGTATTGCGTACGACACAAGCTATCGAGGAAGGTCGTAGTTGCGTGTAAAGCAAGCCAAGCTAGTGTTGTGTGTAGTGAAAGATTCCTTTGATGATTTATATAACATAAAAAGAAAATATTTCACATAAAAGTCTCGGGTGTTACAATCATCCTCCAGAATTCTCTCCATAGGTGTGAGTCCTTCATAGAAGTACTAGATGAGTAGTTGCTCACTGATTTGGTGATGTGGGAACCCTGCACCCAACTTCTTGAATCTCTCCCAGTAGTCATACATTGACTCCCCTTGTACATACTTGATCCTATATATCTCTTTACAAATGGATGTGGTGTTTGATGATGGAAAAAATCATAGCAAGAAAAGACATTTTAAATCATTCCAACAAGTTACATTTTCGGGTTGTAAATAATAAATCCAATATTTCGCAGCTCCATCAAGTGAGAATATGAATGATCTTAATTTTATTTGGTCTTCAGATAAATTTCAGGGTTTCAAGGATGAGAAAACCACATTAAATTATTTCAAATGTTTATTGGGATCCTCACTAGAGAGGCCATGAAACATTGGAAGTAAGTGAATTAACCCAGATTTTAGTTCAAAGTCCGATTCGAGATTTGGGTATGCAATACAATTTGGTTGATAGTTAATATCAAGTGCAGCCAACTCTCAAATGGTTCTATTAAGTTCATTTCCATTATTTTCAGCCATTGGTTCTTGTTTTATGGTTGAATTTGAATTGCATCCAATTTCAATGCTCTGATATTGGAGTAATTCTCCAACTGGTTGAATGTTGAAACTTCTTGTAGAATGAGAATGTATGATTCGTGCCCTTAGGCTACATTCAATCTCAGGGTCATGATCTAAGAGATACTCAGGATTATTTCATGTCATAATTAAATGAAAGATTAAAAGAAGGAAAGTGGACAATAGTAAAATAAAAAATTGGAACTTTGAGTTGATGGTCCAAAAGGAAGTGGAAGAGAATAAAAGAAGAAGAAGAAAAAATAAATCATATTGGGTAAAGAAAGAAGAAAAAAGAGAGGGAGAGAATAAAATGTAAAATAAAATAAATACCTATAATATTATTAAATAAATACTTTCCTTCTCGGAAACATCGCCAATTTGATAGAGCGATGTCTTGGGTGCCCTCAAATGATTATTGTGATTTTTTGGTACTTAGGTACAGTCGAGTGGATGACCAAGGTCGCCTCTCAAACGAGGAAGTGAATTAAAACAACTTTTTAGAGGTATTATTGAAATAAAATAAAATACAATAAAAACACAACTTTAAAGGATGGGGGTGGTTGTTTATAGTTTATAAAACATGATGAAGTTTTCTGGAAGAAGATTACATTTTTTTGTTTTTAATTTTGAAATGAAGTTTGATTAAAGAGACACAACAAGAAGATGTTTTTTTAATATTCTAAAAGGCGTAATAGATCTAACTCTACCTCATCAATATATTATTAATATTTATCAATTAAATTAAAATTCAATTAATTATTATCCCTTAATTTGTTAAATCCTGAACCCTACGAGAATTAACTTTACCACGAAGATGAAGTGAATTTAACCCTAGGCTAACTTCGAAACATGAAATCACAACACCCTTCGTTAATTGATGTTATAAGATTACCTTATGGTCAGTGGTAAGTTAAGGCATATATCTATTCTATAAATGAGGGCTAATTGAGTTTAGGGATTATGTTTGAACTCTAAAAATTAATCACATGTTGTTTTGAATTACCGGTTAAGGTTGCGCTCTCACAATTCACACAATTCCCGACCTCGCGTGTTTTGTGTTAACTATTCAATTGGTTTCTTAGTTTCATTTAAATTAAAAACTAAATTAATAGATCATAATATGTGAATTACAGTTGCTCATTGAATCAAAATAAATGAATGAATAAGTATAGAGGTCGATCGATTACTAAAAAGAACTACTCTTCCAGGGGTGGCGTAAACATCGTAGAAGCAATTTGCATTTGCAAAGGTTTATAATGGGTATAACCCAATAACGCTTCTACTCAAGAATTCCATCCCAAAGAGGAAGATTAAGAGAAGAATAAATTTAAACAAAATAGAAGAAACAATAATAAATAAAATAAGAACAAAGAATTTTAAAACACAAATGAAAATATTACAACATGAAGAAGAGAAGGAGGCTTCGATGAGGGGATCCTTGCTTCAAGAGATACCCCTCTTACAATGGTTGGATAATTTGGGTGAAACCAATTCTACTCTGCCTCCAATATCCTATTTCACGTCTCAAACCCAACCAAATGGGAAAAATACTAATTTATAGAGTGGTGGGGAGGCTAGGTTCAAAGTGGTTTCAAGTGTGAATGGGGAATCTCGACCAAATATGTTTTTCCAAATTGCACCGCCCATTTGGCCACCAAAACGAGTGACTTGGATGGCCTTCCAGAAGGACAATATGTGGGGATATTTGGCCTCTATAGTCTCTCAAAATTTGGGATAAATCCAAGCCCATATTAAGGAGTTAGGACCGAAATACAGAAGAATCTCTATTCTGGCTTTTCCAACCCACCTTTCATTTTATCGCCCAATTACTCCATCCAAATGCAATAACTAGATCATGTGTCCTGAATAAAGGTTTTATCCCATGATGTACGGAACATATTTAAAAAATATTATGTTCAAATAATTAAAATAAAAATATTTATGATTGAAATACTACAGTGATTTTTAAAGGGTAAAACTGGAATTTTCATCAAATATTCAAATGAATGATGTAATCCCAAATACTTTCTAATTAAACATATTTAACACAATGTGAGGAAATTATTTCCTTTATTATCAAAAAAATATTCAATATAATAGAGTTTTATTAAATCCCCCACACTTACCCTTTTTCACTCCAGTGCAAAACCTCATATCAAGTAAACATTAATATCAAATCAAAACAAATTTTAAAACACATATCCTTAAGATCAATAAATTCCACACCAAGAATCAAAATATATCATTCCTCATATAAAAACTTATTTCATGTTCTCCATTTTATCATTCAATATATTTCCACTTCATTTATCCTCCCATGCACAAAACACTTACCTCGATTGAATTTTCTCTCATCACTCAAATATCAATTTTTTTTGCAATATCTTTCTCATCCAAACTCATAAAAGGGTCACCAAAGGCCTGATAAATTCATACATCACCACCCGATGTGAGTCAAGGACATATGTTTATCATGAGGAATTTTCAGGGTTGTTCTGTGGCTTTCAGTTGGTAGGATTTATATGTGAAAAACTCTGAGGCTGAATGAGGAGGGCTTGACTCTTTTTGAAGCAAAATTGCATTAATCTATTTTTCACTTAAATATGGTCTTCTCCTCAATATCCATAGTATCAATTCGGCTCCATCATCATGAAAAGTCATGGATAGTTTACACCATTCATCATTTCAGCATAAAAAATCTCAATCTTCTCAAATATGATTTTCATGAATGATCCAGATAGGCACAACTTTTTACCTCAATTAGAAGCACCAGAAAAGGCACAAATTCATTTATCATGAAAGATCCATAAAAGGCACAACTTTCAATATAATTATTTTCTCCAGTAGAAAACACATCTCTTCAGAATTTAATTTTCCACACCAAGTATCAAATAATGTGGTAGCACAACAAAAGATAACTTCCCCCACACATAAGTTCAACTAGATTATGAAACTTCACTTCAAGAGTAGGTTTTATAGGGAAAATTGTCTAGTAATGTGTCTAACCTAATAGGATATGCATAAAGTCTAAGGGATAAAAGGATTTAATGATCATGGTAGGCCATTATAAAAAGGGATTCTTTGAAATAAGGGCTTTAATACCAAACAAATGCCTCAATAATTTAAACATATGTACCTCAATCCCTCATGTTTTTACAGGAATAAATCAAATTCTGGTGAAATCAAGCATAGTTTGGTTCTCTCAAGAAGTGAGGTGAATGTGAAGAATATGAAAATAATGGTTCACAAGCTTCACAGGAAAGTGATTTCAAATATAAAGAGAGTGAGATGTGGCATGAGATTCAAAATTCAGTGTACTTTTAATGAAATTACTAAATCTTTGAACTTGAAACAAAGTCATTTTCAGCATTCATTTAAGCTTGGTTTCATGGGATAAATTGTTTCACTCATTGGTATGAATTTTAAAATTGTTATTAGAATCATTTCAGCTCAAAAATTTCAAAAACACAAAAAAATTAATTGGAAAGCAAAAACACAAAATTTTAAAAACACGCAAATTGTTTGTTTGTATTTTTTAATCAGTAAAACAATTGAAATTACTATATAAAAGGTTCCATCTACCACACATAAAATATTGCATTGCCCTCAATGTGAACCCATGAGATGATATATGCACATGAAATGTATAATTATAAATAGGACTATGAATAACAATGTTAAAGGGTTAGGAATAGCCTGATGTGATCAAGTGATGATGGGGTCATGCAGTGTGATAAAATCCACTACAATAGTAGGAAGTCCCTCAATGTATCTCTTAAAATATTTCCCATTGACTGTAAAGATCATTCTAGTGTCCTCCTATGTGATCTCCACTACACCATATGGAAAAACATTAGATACAATATAAGGACCTAACCATGTGAAACACAACTTACCCAGCATCAGCTTCAGTTGTGAACTGTAGAGAAGGACTTTCTCTCCAACATGAAACTCCCTTTGTTGGATCATTTTGTCATTAGCTTCTTTTGTCTTCCCTTATAGAGCTTTGAGTTCTCATTTGATGACAGTCGAATCTCTTCAGGATCTTGAATTTGCAACTTCCTTTGAATTCCAGCTTGGGCGAAATCCATGTTGCATTTATTTATAGCCCAATAATCCCGATGCTCAACTTCCACTGAGAGATGACATGATTTCCCAAAAACAATCCGAAATGGGGACATACCAATGGGTGACTTGTATACTGTCCTATAAGCCCACAATGAATCATCCAAGCGCTTGCTCCAGTGCTTCCTATTTGGCTTCACAGTTTTCTCTAAAATCTATTTCAACTAAAGATATGAAACCTCAGCCTGGACATTTGTTTGGAGGTGGTATGGTGTTGATGTTTTGTGTGTCACTCCATACTTCCGAAGGAGGGAAGCAAAATTCTGATTGCAGAAGTGTGTCCCTTGGTCACTGATGATGGCCTTTGGTACTCCAAACTTGCAGAAAATTTGAGCCTTGACAAAATCCACTACAACATGAGAATAATCAGTCCTGGTGGCCTTGGCCTCCACCCATTTACTCACATAGTCAACAGAAACCAAAATATACAAAAATAAAAATGAACTGGAAAAAGGACCCATAAAATCAATTCCCCATACATCAAAAATCTCACTGAAAAGTATGGGTTGTTGGGTTATCTGATGTCTCTTAGAAATGTTCCCAGTGTGTTGGTAATGACAACATGACTTACAAAACACATGGGAATCATGGAATAATCTAGGACAATACAATCCAGAGTGCAAAACATTCCTAGCAATCTATTGGGGGTCCAAAGTGTCCACCATAAGAAAGTGTATGATAGAAATGCAAAACAGACTCAAACTCATGACCGAGAACACACATCCTAATGACATGGTCACTACACATGCGCCAGAGTTAAGGATCATCCCACATATAAAACCTAGACTCACTTTTTAATTTTTGGACATGATGCTTCTACAAATTTTCTGGGATTTCATAGAAAACAATGTAATTAACTAAATCAGCATACCAAGGATGTGTACCTGAGATGGTATAGAGATTCTCATTGGGGAAAGTGTCCCAAAGTGGTACCTGGTCCAAGGTGTCACCCTCTAGTGTGTGAGTAAGCCTACTAATGGGGTCTCCCACCATGTTTTATGACCCCTTTTTTTCTTTTATCTCAATGTCAAACTCTTCAAGAAGGAGCATCCATTGGACAAGTCATGGCTTTGCATTTGGATTCTTCAGAAGGTACCTCAAAGCTACATGGTTAGAAAAAAACTAATTTAGATCCCAATAAATATGAAAGGAAATTTTTCTAAAGAAAATATAACAGCAAGAAACTCATTTTCTATTATGGTGTAGTTTGATTGGGCAGAATCCAATGTCCTCAATGCATACGAAATCACATGTGAATGTCCCTCCACCCTCTGAGATAATACAACTCCAATTGCAAAGTTGGACGCATAACACATAAGCTCAAATGGAAGGTCCCACCATGGGGGATGTATAATCGGTGGAGTGGTCATACACTTATTTAGCTTATCAAATGATACCTTGCCTGAATCATCAAAATTGAAGTCAATATCTTTTTGAAGCAATCGAGATAATGGTAGAGCTATCTTACTAAAATATCTGATGAAGTGTCTATAATATCCACCATGTCCAACGAATGATTTAACAACACGCACAAATGTAGGATATGGTAGGGATGAAATAATGTCTAACTTATATTTATCAACTTCAATGCCATGTTGTGAGACTATATGACCTAAGACAATTCCCTTTTCGACCATGAAATGAAATTTTTCAAAATTTATGTCCAGATTCTTCTCAATACAACAATGAAACACATCACTCAAACTAGAGAGAAATTCATTAAATGAGGATCCATAAACTATAAAACCAACCATAACTACCTCCATGCAGGTCTCAATGAAATATGAGAAAATACTCACCAGACATCTCTAGAAGGTAACTAGGGGCTTGCAAAGTCCA
Source organism: Viscum album (assembly GCA_963277665.1). Lineage (NCBI taxonomy): Eukaryota > Viridiplantae > Streptophyta > Magnoliopsida > Santalales > Viscaceae > Viscum > Viscum album. The sequence goes on along the minus strand of OY728129.1, from coordinate 578,045,871 downwards.
AATGGAATTTTTAGGTAAGAAATGGTACTGAATGGGCAGGTGAATGTCATCTTATCCTAGTCCTCTACTGCAATGGGAACCTGAAAATAGCCAGAGAAACCATCCAAGAAGTAATAATGTGTCTTACCTACAAGTCTATCAAGCATCTGGTCAATGAATGGATGTGGGAAATTGTCCTTATGAGTGGATTGATTTAGTTTTATATAATCAATACACACTCACCAATTGTTTTATACTCTCACAGGAAGTAACTCTTCATTTTCATTTTTTATAATAGTGAAACCAATTTTCTTTGGTACAACCTGGACAGAGCTAACCCATTGTGAGTCAGAAATAGGTTAAATGATACCTACCTCAAGTAATTATCCACATCATTCTTAACAACTTCTAAAAGTGATGGATTACGTCTCCTTTGTGGCTGCCTAATCGGTTTAGCCCCATCCTCCAAGAGAATCCTATGCATACAAATGGAGGGGATAATACTTGATATGTCAGCCAAGGTCCACCCGATTGCACGGATGTCCTCCCCCATAAGATTCAAAAGATATTCTCCATGTTCAAAAGGGATATTGTTAGCAATGATAGCAGGTAATTTCTCACCACTCAACAAGTACGAGTATTTTAGATTTGGTGGAAATGGACTGAGTTCCAGTGTAGGGGGGTGGTGTATGGATGGAGACATAGAAGGAACTGAAATATGTGCACAAAGATCATCAGTATCAGAATATACATCATCAAAATCAGTGAATAAAGCATCAAATCCATCAGCATACTCTATAACCATGTCATAATCAGAGTTCACGTGATCAAAATGATAATATGACTCCATTTAAAAATCAAATCTTAGAGAGTCTAGTTCCTTAGAAATAGTTGCCGATGTACTCATAGACATCAAACTAGATCCAATACACATAATCCCCCTAAGCATAGGAAAATTCAATTCCATGGTGTTTTTACTTGGTGGTTCAAAATGGGAGATAACAAATGCGGAATGATCATTTGAGGGGTACTTCATGGAATCCATAACATTAAATATCACAACCTCATCCCCACATTCCATGGAAAGTGTATCCTCCTTGACATTTTTGATTTTTTTTTCAGTTTTGAGGAAGGTTATACCTTAGATAATCGGGGCATGAGAACTTACCTGATCATCCTCCACTTTGAGCACATAGAAGTATTCTGGAAACATCATGTCTTTTACTAGGAAAAGTACATCCTCAAGGACTCCTGCTGGATATGCCATAGCTCTTTTCACCAACTGCAACACTACTCTTTTCGGCTTCAACTCACCAACCTGTAAAGAAGAGAATACAGAATGAGGCATCACATTTATTAAAGCTCCTAAATCACAAAGAGCATCAGAGAAGTGCAAATCCCCTATGGTACATGAGATGGTGAATGTCCTGGGATCCTTGAAATTTGTTGGCATTGCTAGAGTTGGTGTAATGAGTGCTCAGACATTCCTTCCCAGTTTGATCCTCTCATTTCCCATGATCCCTCTTCAACTGGTACAAAGTTCTTTTAAGAATTTGGCTTACCTTGGGATTCATTTAATGGATTCAAGTAGAGGAATGTTGATCTCCACACGCTTGAATGTGTCCAAAACCTCCGTTTTCATTGCTTCTTCAGCCATATTCTTGGTTTGAACAACCCTGTTTGGAAAAGGAAGGGGTTTATGAGGAACATCAACAATATTTTTCATACCTTTATCTTTCCTGTTGGATTACTCATCAGTTGGTATGGAATGTGGCTTCTCTGGAGTTGAGGTGAATCCCAGAGGAATGGTAGGTATAGAGGTATTGTTCATTTGCTTCCCACTTCTCAATGTGATGGCACTAACATTCCCCTTTGGATTTCTAGTGGGTTGGGAAGGTAGATTTCCAGAATTCTTATTTACAAGTTCATGGAGGGTGGTGGAAATCTGGCTCATTTGAGTCTTCAACTCCCTCAGCCTTGAACCTTGACTCTTCAACTCATTCTTTTGATTAAGAACAATTTGATTCAAAATATCATCCGTGTTATTGTCTACCTTGTGTTGTATATTCCCTTGCTGTTGACTTGTTGATGTTTGAGCTTTGAATCTCTTTTGGGTTATTGGAAACCCTGCTGGTAAGGCGGAGGCTGTTGGAAGTTTGGTTGAAAAAGGGGCCTCTGTTGTTGCCCAGATCCATAACTCGTGTCTGATTGATCCTTCCACCCTTGGTTGAATGTTGGTGCAATGGAGTCATACTTATTTTGGGGATATGTCTGTTGTTGCTGCTGATATTGTCTCCTAGGGAACACTGCTGCACAATCTTCTGTTTCTTGGAGTTGTGGGAAACAGTCAGTTGGGTGGCTTGTCTCAGTGAAAATACCACAAGGCCTTAAAGGAGGGGGTTGGGATGTCTTTTGAGCCAATGCAATCTTCCTCACCATAGTGGTCAATTCTTCCAACATGGTATCAATCAAATGACTTTCAAGAGAAGAAGGGATTACCTGATTTACTCCCCTAACAGGTGGTGTACCTCTATTGCCAAATTTTTGGGAGTTTTGGGCCATCTTGTTGATCAATGCACTTGCAGCTACTGGTGTCTTATCCACCAATGCTCCTCTAGCCGTATAATCCACCATACTTCTCTCCATAGGTGTGATTCCTTCATAAAAGTACTGGATGAGTATTTGCTCACTGATTTGGTGATGTGGGAAGCCTGCACACAACTTCTTGAATCTCTCCCAGTACTCATACATTAACTCCCCTTGTTCTTTCTTGATCCTATATATCTCTTTACGAATGGATGTGTTCCTTGATGCTGGAAAAAATCTTTGCATGAAAAGATGTTTTAAATAATTCCAACAAGTTACATCTCCAGGTTGTAAATAATACATCTAATCTTTTGCAGCTCCATCAAGTGAGAATTTGAATGATCTTAATTTGATTTGGTCTTCAGATAAATTTCTTGGTATCAAGTATGATCAAACCACATTAAATTCTTTCAAATTTTTATTGTGATCCTCACCATAGAGGCCATGAAACTTTGGAAGTAAGTGAATTAACCCAGATTTTAGTTCAATGTCCGATTCAAGATTTGGGTATGCAATACAATTTGGTTGATAGTTAATATCAGGTGCAGCCAATTCTAAAATGGTTCTATTAATTTCATTTCCATTATTGTCAGGAATTGGTTCTTGTTTTATGGTTGAATTTGAATTACATCCAATTTTAATGATATGATACTGGAGTAATTCTCCAACTGGTTTAATGTTGAAACTTCCTGTAGACTGATAATGTATGATTCGTTCCCTAAGGCTATGTTCAATCTCAGGGTCAATATCTAAGAGATCATCATGTTTATTTCATGTCATAAATCAATGAAATATGAAAAGAAGTAATGAGTACCATAGTAAAATAAGAAATTAGAAGTTTGAGATAATGGTCCAAAAGGATGTAGAAGAGAATAAAAGAAGAAGAAGAAAAAACAAATCAGATTGGGTAAAGAATGAAGAAAGAAGAGAGGAACAGAATAAAATGTAAAATAAAATAAATACCTTTAATTTGTTGAAATAATTACTTTCCTCCCAGGAAATAGCTCCAATTTTATAGATCACTATCGTGGGTTCCCTCAAATGACTAGTGTGATTTTTGGGAACATAGGTGCAGCAGAGTGGCTGACCAAGGTCGTCTCTCAAAGGAGGAAGTGAATTAAAACAACTTTTGAGAGGTATTATATAAATAAAATAAAATAGAATAAAAACAGTACTTGAAAGGATGGGGGTTGTTGTTAATAGTTTGTAAAACATGGGTATGTTTGATGGAAGAAGAGTGCATTTTTTTGTATTTGTTTTTGAAATGAAGTTTGATTAAAAAGACACAACAAGAAGATGTTTTTTTGAAAATATTTTAAAAGGAATAATCGATATAACTCTACCTATTAAATCTATTATTAACCATTATCAATTAAATTTACATTCACTTAATTATGATACCATAATTTTTTATATCCCGAACCCTATGAGAATTAACATTACCATAAAGATGAAGTGAATTTAAACCTAGGCTAACTTCGGAACATGCAATCACAACACCCTTCTTTAATTCATGTTATAAGATTAGCTTATGGTCAGTGGTAAATTAAGGCACATATCCATTCTATAAATGAGGACTAATTGAGTTTTTGGATTATTTTTGAACTCTACAAATTAATCCCACGTTGTTTTGAATTACTGGTTAAGGTTCCGCTCTCACAGTTCACACAATTCCCGACCTCGCATGTTTTGTGTTAACTATTAAATTGCTTTATAAGTTTCATTTATATTAAAAACTCAATTAATAGATCAAAATATGTGAATTAAAGTAGCTCATTGATTAAAAATAAATGAATGAAGAAGGATAGAGGTCTATCGATTACTAAAAAGAACAACTCTTCCATGGGTGGCGTAATGATCGTAGAAGCGAATTACATTTGCAAAGGTTTATAATGGGTATAACCCAATAATGATTCTACTCAATAATTCCAGAACAAAGAGGATGATTAAGAGAATAAGAAATTTAAACAACATAGAAGAAAAGAGAACAAATAAAAGAATAACAAAGATGTTTAAATCACAAATGAAAATATTACAACATGAAGAAGAGAAGGAGGCTTCGATGAGGGGATCCTTGCTTCAAGAGCTACCCCTATCACAATGGTTGGAGAATTTGGGTGAAACAAATTCTCCTCTACCTCAAATCTCATAGTGCACATCCTCAACACCACCAAATGAGATATAAACCAATTTATAGAATGGTGGGGAGGGTAGGTTCAAAGTGGTTTCAAGTGTGAATGGGTAATCTCGGCCAAATATTTTATTCCAAATTACACTGCCCATTTGACCACCAAACCGCGTGAATTATCTGGACTTACAGAAGGATCATATGTGAGGATATGGGTCCTATATAGCCTCTCAAAATGTGGTCTTAATCCAAGCCCAGATTAAGGAGTTATGGACGAAATACAGAAGCTTCTCTATTCTGGTGTGTCCATCCCACCTTTCACTTTATGGCCCAATTACTCCATCAATATGCATTTTTTTGACCTAGTGTCCTGAATAAAATCTTTACCCAATGAAGTAAGGAACACATTTATAAAATATTATGTTCCAATAATTCAAATAAAAATATTTATTATTGAAATAATACAGTGATTTTAAAAGGGTAATATTGGAATTTTCCTCAAATATTCAAATGAATGATCTAATCCCAAATACTTTATAATTAAACATATTTAACACAAATGTGAGGAGATTATATAATTTTATATCAATAAAATATTCAATAGGATAGTGTTTTTTCAACTCCCCCTCACTTACCCTTTTTCACTCCTGAGCAAAACCTCATATCAAGTAATCATTAATATCAAATAAAAAAAATTTAAAACACATATCCTTAAGATCAATAAATTATGCACCAAGAATCAAAAGATATCATGCCTCATAAAAAAATATTTCAAGATCTCCATTTATATCATTAAATATATTTCCACTTCATTTATCTTCCCATGCACAAAACACTTACCTCATTTGAATTTTCTCTCATCCTTCAAATATCAATTTTTTTGCAATGTATTTCTCATCCAAACTCATACAAGGGTCACCATAGGCTTGATAAATTCATACATCACCACACGATGTGAGTCAAGGAAATATTTTTATCATGAAGACTTTTCAGGGTTGTTCTGTGGCTTTCGGTTAGTAGTATTTAGTTGTGAAAAACTCTGAGGCTGAACGAGAAGGGCTTGACTCTTTTTGAAGAAAGACTGCATTAATCTTATTTTCACACAAATATGGTCTTCACCTCAATACCCATAGTATCAATTCAGCTCCATCATCATGAAAAGTCATGAAAAGTTTACACCATTCATCATTTCAGCATCAAAAATTTCAATCTTCTCAAACATGATTTTCTTGAAAGCTCCAGATAGGCACAACATTCTACCTCAATTAGAAGCTCTAGAAATGGCACAACTTCACTTATCATGAAAGCTCCAGAAAAGGAACAGCTTTCAATATAATGATTTTCTTCAGCAGCAAACACATTTCTTCAGAATTAAATTTTCCACCCAAAGTATCACAAAATGTGGTATCACAACACAAGATAGATTCCCCCGCACTTAAGTTCAACTAGATTATGCAATTTCACTTCAAGTGTAGGTTGGATAGGGGAAATTGTCTTGTAATGTGGCTAACCTAACAAGCTATGTATGGCTTCCTAGGGCTAAAAGGATTAAATTTTCAAGGCAGGCCATTCTAAAATATGATTCTTTGAAATAGTTGCCTTAATACCAAAAAAATTCCTCAATCATTTAAACATATGTACCTCAAACCCTCAAGTTTTGACAAGAATAAATCATATTCTTGTTAAATCTAGCATTGTTTGGTTCTCTCAAGAAGTGAGTTTAATGTAATGAATTTGAAAATAATGGTTCTGAATCCTCATAGTAAAGTGATTTCAAATATAAAGATAGTGAGATGTGGAATGGGATTCAAAATTCAGTGTAATTTTCCTGAAATTACTAAATATTTGAACTTTAAACAAAGTCATTTTCATCATTCATTTAAGCTCGGTTTCATGGGATAAATTGTTTCACTCATTTATATGCATTTCAAAAATTTTATTAGAATCATTTCTGTTCAAAAATTTCAAAAAAACAAAGAAAATTGAAAAATAGACACACAAAATTTGAAAAACACACAATTTTTTTGATTGTTTATTTTAAATCAGGAAAACAATTGAAATTACTAAACTAAAAGGTTCCCTCCCCCACACATAAAATATTACATTGTCCTCAATGTGAACCCTTGAGATGATATATGCACATGAAATGTATAATTTTAAATAGGACAAATAATAACAAAGTTAAAGGGTTAGGAACAACCGAATTTGATCAAGTGATGATGGGGTCATGCAATGTGATAAAATCCACTACATTAGTAGGAAGTCCCCCAATTTATCTCTTCAAAAGTTTCACATTGACTACAAAGATCCTTCTAGTATCCATTTGTGTGATTTCCACTAAACCATATGGAAAAACATTATATACAATATAAGGTACTAACAATCTGGAACACAACTTACCAGGCATCATCTTGAGTCGTGAACTATAGAGGACTTTCTATACAACATGAATCTCCCTTTGTTGGATCATTTTGTCATGAGATGCTTTTGATATTTCCTTGTAGAGCCTTGAGTTCCCATATGATGACAGCCTAATCTCCTCAAGCTCTTGAATTTACAACTTCCTTTGAATTCCATCTTGGGCCAAATCCATGTTGCATTTCTTAATATCCCAATAAGCCTGATGCTCAACTTCCACGGGGAGCTGACATGCTTCCCCAAAAAAATCCGAAATGGGGACATTCCTATGGGTGTATTGTATGCTGTCCTATAAGCCCACAATGCATCATCGAAGCGCTAGATTCATTCCTTCATATTTGGCTGCACAGTTTTCTCTAAAATCTGTTTCAACTCACGATTTGAAACCTCAGCCTGGCCATTTTTTTGGGGTGGTATGGTGTTGATGTTTTGTGTGTCACCCCATACATCCGAAGGAAGGAAGCCAAATTCTGATTGCAGAAGTGTGTCCCTTGGTCACTGATGATGGCCTTTGGTGCTCCAAACCTACAGAAAATTTGAGCCTTGACAAAAGACACTACAACATGAAAATCATCAGTCCTGGTGGCCTTGGCCATAACCCATTTACTCACATAATCAAAAGCAACCAAAATATAAAAAATCCATATGAACTAGGAAAAGGACCCATAAGATCAATTCCGCATACATCAAAAATATCACAGAATAGTATGGGTTGTTGGGGCATCTCATGTCTCCTAGAAATGTTCCCAGTTTGTTTCCAATGAGAGCATGACTTAAAAACACTTGGGCATCATGGAAAAAGATAAGACAATATAATCCAGAGTGAAAAACATTCCTAGCTATCTGTTGGGGTCCTAATTGTCCACCACAAGCAAGTGTATGACAGAAATGCAAAACAGACTCAAACTCATGATCAGGAACACACCTCCTAATGAATTGGTCACTACACATGCGCCAGAGGTAATAATCATCCGACATATAAAACCTAGACTCACTTTTTAATTTTTGGACTTGATGCTTCTTCAAATTTGCTGGGATTTCAGAGGAAATAATGCAATTAACTAAATATGTATACCAAGGATGTGTACCTGAGATGGTATAGAGATACTCCTTGGGGATAGTGTCCCGCATTGGTACCTGGTCCAAGGACACACCCTCTGGTGTGTGAGTAAGCCTACTCATGTGGTCTACCACCACATGTTCTGACCCCTTTTTGTCCTTTATCTCAATGTCAAACTCTTGAAGAAGGATCATCCAACAGATAAGTCGTGGCATTGCATCTGGCTTCTTCAGTAGGTACCTCAAAGCAGCATGGTCAGAAAAAACAACTACTTTAGATCCCAATAAATATGAAAGAAATTTATCTAAATCAAATATAACAGCAAGAAACTCCTTTTATGTTGTGGTGTAGTTTGATTGGGTAGAATCCAACATCCTCGATACATACAAAATCACATGTGAACGTCCCTCCGCCCTCTGAGATAAGACAACTCCAACCGCGATGATGGACGCTTCACACATAAGCTCAAATGGAAGGTCACACCATGGGGGATGTATGATCGGTGGTGTGGACATACACTTCTTTATCTCATTAAATGATACCCTTCATGAATCATCAAAATTGAAGTCAATATATTTTTGAATAAATCGAGATAAGAGTAGAGAGATCTTACTAAAATCACTGATGAAGCGTCGATAAAATCTAGCATGTCCAAGGAATGATCGAACATCACACACAAATGTAGGATATGGCAGGGATGAAATAATTTCTACCTTAGATTTATCAACTTCAATTCCATGTTGTGAGACTATATGACCTAAGACAATTCCCTTTTTGACCATGAGAGGAAATTTTTCATAATTTTAGACTAGATTCTTCTTAATACAATGATGCAACACATCACCCAAACTAGAAAGACATTCATCAAATGAGGATCCATAAACTATAATATCATCCATAAATAACTCCATGCAGGTCTCAATGAAATATGATAAAATACTCACCATGCATCTCTGGAAGGTACCTGGGGCATTGCAAAGTCCAAATGGGATCCTTCGGTAAGAAAAGGTACCGAATGGGTCAGTGAATGTCGTCTTCTCCTAGTCTTCTACTGCAATGGGAACTGGAAAATAACCGGAGAAACCATCCAAGAAACAATAATGCGTCATACATGCAAGTCTCTCAATCATCTAGTCTGTGAATGGAAGTGGTAAATGGTCCTTACTAGTGGATTGATTTAGTTTCCTATAATCAATACACACTCACCAACTATTTTGAACTCTCACAGGAACTAACTCATCATTTTCATTTTTTATAACAGTGAAACCAGTTTTCTTTGGTACAGCATGGACAGGGCTAACCCATTGTGAGTCAAAAATAGGGTAAATGATACCTGCCTCAAGTAATTTTTCATCTTCATTTTTAAAAACTTCCAAAAGTGTTGGATTAAGTCTCCTCTGTGGCTGCCTAATCGGTCTAGCCCCATCCTCCAAGGGAATCCTATCCATGAAAATGGAGGGGATAATACCTGATATGTCAGCCAAGGTCCACCCGATTTCCCTGATGTTCTCTCTCATAAGATTCAAAATATTTTCTCCATGTTCAAAAGGGATATTGTTAGAAATGATAACATGTAATTTCTCATCACTCAACAAGTACGAGTATTTTAGATTTGGTGGAAATGGATTGTGTTCCAGTGTAGGGGGTGGTGTATGGATGGAGACATAGAAGGAACTAAAATATGTGCACAAAGAGCATCAGTATTAGAATATACATCATCAAAATCAGAGAATAAAGCATCAAATCCATCAGCATACTCTAAAACTATGTCATAATAAGAGTTCACGTGATCAAAATCATAATACGACTCCATTTAAAAATCAAATCTTTGAGAGTCTTGTTCCTTAGAAACACGTGTGGAAGTACTCTTAGACATCAAACTAGATCCAATACTCATAATCCCCCTGAGAATATGACAATCCAATTCCATGGTGTTTTTACTTGGTGGTTCAAAATGGGAGATAACAAATGCAGAATGATCATCTGAGAGGTACTTCATGGAATCCATAACATTAAATATCACAACATCATCCCCAAATTCCTTGGAAAGTGTACCCTCATTGACATTTGTGAATGTTTTTGTAGTTTTGAGGAAGGGTATACCTAAGATAATAGGGGCATGAGAACTTACCTAATCATCCTCCATTTTGAGCAGATAAATTTCAACTGGAAAGATGATGTCTCTTACCCAGACAAGTACATCCTCAAGGACTCTTGTGGGATATGCCATAGCTCTATTCGCAAATTGCACCACTAATCTCACTAGGTTCAACTCACTGACCTGTAATGAAGAGAATACATAATGAGGCATGACATATATTGATGCTCCTAAATTACAAAGAGCATCAGATAAGTGCAACTCCCCGATGGTATATGGGATGGTGAATGTCCCGGGATCCTTGCACATTGTTGGCATTGATGGAGTTGGTGTAATGAGTGATGAGACATTCCTTCCATGTTTGATCCTGTCATTTCCCTTGACCCCTCTTCGATTGATACAATGTTCATTTAAGAATTTCACATACCTTGATATTTGTTTAATGTCTTCAAGTAGAGGAATGTTGATCTCCACACGCTTGAATGTGTCCAAAACCTCGTTCTTCATTGCTTCTTCAGCCATCTTCTTGGTTTGAATAACCCTGTTTGGAAAAGTATGGGGTTTAGGAGGAACATCATCTATATTTTTCTTACCTTTATCTTTCTCCTTGTATTTATCATCAATTGGTATGGAATGTAGCTTCTCTAGAGTTAAGGTGAATCCCAGTGGAATGGTAGGTACAGAGGTATCATTCATTTTCATCCCACTACTCAATGTGATGGCACTAACATTCTTCTTTTGGATTTTGAGTGCGTTGGGAATGTAGATTTATGGAATTCTTACTTACAAGTTCATGGAGGGCGCTAGAAATCTGCCTCATTTGAGTCTTCAACTCCCTCAACTCTGAACCATGACTCTTCAGCTCATTCTATTAATTAAGAACGATTTGTTTCAAAAGATCAGCAGTGTTTTTTTTCTACATTGTGTTTTATATTCCCTTGTTGTTAACTTGTTGATGTTTGAGCTTCGAATCTCCATTGGGGTTGTCGGAAACCCTGCTGGTAAGGCAGAGTATATTGGAAGTTGGGTTGAAAAGGAGGCCTTTGTTGTTGCCCAGAGCCATACCTCATGTCTGATTGATCCTTCCACCCTTCGTTGAATGTTGGTGAAAAGGAGTCATACTTCTTTTGGGGATATGTCTGTTGTTGATGCTGATATGGTCTACTAGGGAACACTGCTACAAAATCTTCTGTTTCTTGGAGTTGTGGGCAACAGTCAGTTGGGTGGCTTGTCTCAGTGAAAATACCACAAGGCCTTGGAGGAGTGGGTTTGGATGTATTCTTATCCAAAGCAATCTACCTCACCATAGGGGACAATTCTTACAACTTGGTATCAATCAAATTACTTTCAGGAGAAGATGAAATTAACTAATGTACTCCCCTAACATGTGGTGTACCTCTATCACCAAATTGTTGGGAGTTTTGGGCCTTCATGTTGATCAATGGACTTGCAGCTTCTGGTGTCTTTTCCACCAATGCTCCTCCAACTGCAACATCCACCATACATCTCTCCATATGTGTGAGTCCTTCATAGAAGTACTGGATGAGTAGTTGCTCACTGATTTGGTGATGTGGTAAGCCCGAACAAAACTTCTTGAATCGCTCCCAGTACTCATACATTGACTCCTCTTGTTCTTGTTTGACTCTAGATATCTCTTTAAAAATGGATGTGGTCCTTGATGCTGGAAAAAATCTTTGCAAGAAAAGACGTTTTAAATCATTCCAATAAGTTACATCTTCTGGTTGTAAATAATACATCCAATCATTCGCAGCTCCATCAAGTGAGAATGGAAATGATCTTAATTTGATTTGGTCTTCAGATAAATTTAATGGTTTTAAGGATCAGCATACCACATTGAACTCTTTCAAATTTTTTTGGGATCCTCACCTGAGAGGCCATGAAACTTTGGATGTAAGTGAATTAACCCAGATTTTTGTTCAAAGTCTGATTTGAGAGTTGGGTATGCAATACAATTTGGTTGATAGTTAATATCAGGTGCAACCAATTCTCAAATGGTTCTATTAAGTTCATTTCCATTATTTTCAGCCATTGGTTCTTGTTTTATGGTTGAATTTTAATTACTTCCAATTTCAATGTTCTGATATTGGGGTAATTCTCCAACTGGTTGAATGTTGAAACATCCCGTAGACTGAGAATGTCTAATTCGTGCCGTATGGATTCGTTAAATCTCAGGGTCATGATCTAAGAGATCCTTGGGATTATTTCGTGTCATAAATCAATGAATGATAAAAAAAGGAAAGTGGACCATAGTAAAATAAAAAATTATAATTTTGAGTTGATGGTCCAAAAGGAAGTAGAAGAGAATAAAAGAAGAAGAAGAAAAAATTAATCATATTGGGAAAATAAGGAAGAAAGAAGAGAGGAAGAGAATAAAATGTAAAATAAAATAAAAACCTCTAATTTGTTGAAATAATTACTTTCCTACCCTGCAATGGTGCCAATTTTATAGAACACTGTCGTGGGAGCCCTCAAATGATTAGTGTGATTTTTGGGTACTTAGGTGCAGCTGAGTGGCTGACCAAGGTCGTCTCTCAAAGGAGGAAGTGAATTAAAACAAATTTTTAGAGGTATTATAGAAATAAAATAAAATAGAATAAAAACACTACTTGAAAGGATGGGGGTGGTTGTTTATAGTTTATAAAACATGAATAATTTTTCTAGAAGAAGATAACAATTTTTTTTATAATTTTGAAATAAAGTTTGATTAAAAAGACACAACAAGAAGATGTTTTTTTGAATATTTTAAAAGGCTTAATCGATCTAACTCTACATATTCACTCTATTATTAATCATTATCAATTAAATTAACATTCACTTAATTATTACCCCTTAATTTGTTAAATCCCGAACCCTACTAGAATTAACTTTACCACGAAGATGAAGTGAATTTAACCCTAGGATAACTTCGGAACATCCAATCGAAACACCCTTCATTAATTGATATTATAAGATTATATTATGGTCAGTTTTCAATTAATGCACATATACATTCAGGAAATGAGGACTAATTGAGTTTATGGATTATGTTTGAACTCTACAAATTCATCCCATGTGGTTTTGAATTACCTGTTAAGGTTGCGCTCACACAGTTCACACAATTCCCGACCTCGTGTGTTTTGTATTAACTATTCAATTTCTTTATTAGTTTCATTTAAATTAAAAAATCAATTAATATATAATAATATGTGAATTAAATTATCTCATGGATTCAAAAGAAATTAATGAATAATGATTGAGGTCGATCGATTACAAAAAAGAACTACTCTTCCATTGCTGGCATGATCATCGTAGAAGCGAATTGCATTTGCAAAGGTTTATAATGGGTATAACCCAATAACGATTCTACTCAATAATTCCATCCCAAAATGGAATATTATGAGAAGAATAAATTTAAACAAAAAAAATAAAGGAGAATAAATAAAAGAAGAAGAAAGAAGTTTAAAACACAAATGAAAATATTACAACATGAAGAAGAGAAGGAGGCTTCGATGAGGGGATCCTTGCTTCAAGAGCTACCCCTCTTACAATGGTTGGAAAATTTGGGTGAAACAAATTCTACTCTGCCTAAAATCTCCTATTTCACGTCCCCAAACCCACCAAATGATAAAAATTCCAATTTATAGAGTGGTGGGGAGGATAGGTTCAAAGTGGTTTCAAGTGTGAATGGGGAATCTCATCCAAATATTGTATTCCAAATTGCCCCGCCCATTTGACCACCGAAACGCATGAATTTTCCAGACTTCTAGAAGGATAATATGTGAGGATATGGATCCTATATCTCCTTTAAAAATGTGGGCTTAATTAAATCCCATATTAAGGAGTTATGACCGAAATACAGAAGCTTCTCTATTGTGCTGTTTCTAGCCCACCTTTCATTTTATGCCCAATTACTCCATCCAAATTAATTATTTCGATCAGTGTCCTGAATAAAAATTTTATCCCATGAAGTAGGGAATACATTTACAAAATATTATGTTCAAATAATTCAAATAACAATATTTATGATTGAATTACTATATTGGTTTTAAAAGGGTAAAACAAGAATTTTCATCAAATATTCAAACGAATGATCTAATCCCAAATACTTTCTAATTAAACATATTTAACACAATGTGAGGAAATTATATCATTTATAATAAATAAAATATTCAATAGAATATTTTTTTTATCTAATCTCATCTAAATGATTTGTGTACTCTGACAAAGTCATGTGGTCCGAATCAAGTTTAAAAAAGAATATCTTTTTAGATTATATCGTCAACACATGATATACAAGTTTGGTGAAAATAACCTTGACGCCCTTCCTTTATAATTTATCATTATTTTTCATTGTTACCATATTTTCCCAACATTTTGTTCATGGTCCTCCAAGTATTATGTTGAAAAGAAAAAGATTGGTTTTTATGGGTTTGTCCAAGAAGCCAAAAACATGCTTTATCATGATCACCCATTTATCTCCAACTTGAAGATAATTTGGGAATTTGAATGGTGATGGATTCTCAAGATGGATATTTTGAGAAATAATTATGTGAATATCCCTATGAGGTTCCACAGCTAGATCCTAAATGATAACTGCTTGTGGGGTTTATCCCATAGTATAGACAGTGTGCACAATCACTTCTACCATATATAGATTTCTAAGGGGATTCTCTCACTGAGGTTCCAAAGTTTCATACTCATCGATCAAAATTATACATCATCTTGGAAGCATGATTATACACAAATTTAGACTATAATAAAGAGTACATCATATAAACACTCATCTATAACAATAAGGTAAATTGAACTAAATAGATATAAATAACATGACATGGATTTCAATATATACAAATTTAATAAGATAAAATACTAGAAAAAAACAAATATTACATAATTCTATAACAACCCAAGGAAAATTAATGTTTATTATGGTGAGTATTGGAATTAAACTCAATTGCAACTACCTATTAATTCTTGATGAGAATTCAAATTGAATAATTACTTCAAGGAAGAATTTCAAACTCAACCTTTGTTATCACATTATTATTAACCAACACACTTTCCCATGTAACTCAATAACAGATCCATCCCTAACATAGCCTGATGGTTGTTCTTGATCCCCACCGGTCGATGACGAGAATATAACATCATAAAAAAAGAAAATGGGGCTGATTGATTACAAAACAATATAAAAGAAAAAGAAACAAAACATTATACATAAAAAGAGTCTCATATTTAATTAGTGTACCATAAATAATATTGGAATAATCACTACCATGTAACACATGAATGTACTAGGAACACTAAATATTAAGCTTCCCATGTCCCAAGTCATATTCTACTCACCATGATCACATGCCAATAACTAGATCCACATCCTAGTTATGTATTAACCATGATCAAAACTGGAAGGGGTAATCTACAGACACCCATATGCACATGTCGTATGTGAGCTAAAATTCTATTATGGTCTCAACAAGGATTCCATAACATATGATAATATATAATTTGAAAAATAAGTTATTCCAATTTATCAAATAAATAGGTTATGAATATAATGTACACATTTAAATAAATAATTATTTACATTATAAATTATTGAAATAATTTTAAGAAAATGCTTCATGTTTTAATTGATGAAAATAAAATAACACACAACACATTAATTTTTTTTAACTTTCATAAATTTATTAAAAAACATTCATATAAAATAGGTACATAAATTCATTAGGTATGTAAAACAGTTTTGAACATGGATATATATTCATTTAAAATACAAAAAAGATAGTGTCATGGTCATCATTCAAACAAGGTACTATAGATGTGGGCTATAGGAACCCCGCACTTAATGTGAATATTATTATATAAATAAGTCCTTTTAAACTAAGTCCAATGTGAACATATCAGAATCCCCTAATGGATGTGATGTGATGATATTAGGTTTTAGAACATTGTAAATAGTAATGTTCTATCCAAATAACTCACTATCTACATAAGATGTGCATTATCTATAGTAAAAATGATGATGGTATTTTTTGGAGAATTCTTAAAATACAATTAATCCTAATATCCATTTAAAATATGCATATTTTCACTTAAACCCTATAAATGGGTTTTAATAAAAAAACATGCTTTTTTTAGAAGATAATCTCCTATGGTTTTTATAAAAACCATTTTATAACCATTTTCACATATAAGTATTTGAGATCAATTCACCATACTATTTCACTATCCAATTTCACAATTAAATTTAGCAATTTCATTTTGAAAAAATTCAATCAATTTCTTAAAAAACCCCATTTAAATGGGAATGCCAGTTTTCACAATTTTCCGCAAAATACCATTTAAACAACATAGTTAATAGATTTAATTGAAATGTCTCATAATTTAAATTTAAATAATTTAAATCTTACAAATTTTCATCAACACACCCTAATTCAATGGATTTTTGGGTTCTCCAATTTCATACCAAAAATCCATTTTCATTAATAACCCAAATTTAAGGTAATTTGGTTTTTTCATAAAAATATTATTTGAATTTTTTTTAAAAATATTAATTTCCTTTAATTAAAACATTATAAATTTAAAAAAAAATCAATTTAGGGATAGAATAAAGTGTGATTCATGATGGACCAACCTACCATAGGGTAAATGGACCATGAATCAAAAGACCGTACATAAAAAATCCAATGGGGAATGTTGAAAATTCATATATATGAATCAATCCAAGGTTTTGATCCAAAATAGTGGGAATTATATCCAAAAATTCTAATGGGGATCCATGGAACCATAGGTAGGAGAAGATAAATCATAGAAGATTAATAATGGAAAATGGAAACCAGCAGAAGCATATCAATGTTTGTTCTTTAGGCATTGAATCACATATATGATGAACTGAGGGGCCAAAAACTCTTATTGGGAGACATAAGGATTGGATAAATTAGTTTTGGGTGGTACAAGTATTTTGGGGACATAAATGAGTGGTTCAATAATTTTTAATTGAAATTCAGATCTATTACAAACTAGTATGCATGGTTTCCTAGTATGGGGCACACAGTTTAGAAAACCTGTGTGGAAGTCATGAACCTACTATAAATGGAATTAAAGATTATCCTAATAAGTCATATAACATGACTAACAATGTCCCAACCATGAAAAATACCACTAATAATGTTTTCATGGTTTTCTCATATTGGGATCATTGTTTAGGAAAAATGGGTGTCAACCATGCACTACACCATAATTTTTAAAACACTTAAAATATAATCCCTAAACAACACCAAATGAAACACAAAAATAAAAATAAAAATAAGGATTATGAATACCTGAGAGCAGAAACATGAGTATTCCCTAATAGAATCGAAGATCAAATATTAAGTGGAATATTGATATACGACTAAGAAAGTAGTGTTGCTAGCTTCATCTTTTTCATCATCCACATAGACTTAATAAATTCTCACCCTTTCTAAAAATGGTTATAGGTTGACTTTCCTTTCCACTATAGCCTCCTCATCCTCACCATAAAATTATGATTTTTCTCACCCAGTGTGAATAGCTCTTGAAAATCAAATTCTTCATTTGTTACTATAACAGACCATAGCTCTACCTCAATAATATTATGTTTTCTCACTGATATGATGAACATGTTGTTTTTTATAGATGACTGTTCATTGTATAATTTAATTTTTTCCCCATTTATGAATCGAAATTTTTTGAACATAATATTTCCTTTCATACATAAACATTGCACAGGTTTTAAGAAATCATTAAAAAGGTACACAAAAAGATACCCAAATATTATTCTAGTCTAGTGCCTTTGGAAACATGGAAACATAAAAACTGGTACATAGATGAGCTACTTTATCTCCCATTATGTATTTCTTAACTTGAACCATCATTAGACACATTAAATATAATATATATCATCATATCCTTGGGTAAGGAAACATAAAAAAGGTTGAGCTCGAATTATCAGTAAAGGTAAAAAAGTTTCATATATAAATATTATCATGAGAATAAGTGTATGTGAACATGATCATAAAAATAAAAGATAATAAACTACATATCAATGTTCAAAAACATGAATCATGTCATAAATCATGGATGTTAATATCATATGAATCATAAGGAAATGAAGAACATATGTAATTAACATATAAAAAAGGAATAAAACCTAGAATTATGGAAAACACATAAGCATATATAATTATTTCCAAATAAGGATATCCATTATTAGGCCATCAAAATGGACATTGTCCTTTTCTGAATCGGTTCACACCCACTTACATCCCTATATCACTTAACCGAGTTCACACCTCATTCAAGAAAAAATTTATTGAACTAAGTGTGTTTCTTATTCCAATAATGTAATCTGAAACAAAGTTCATTTCCCAATCCACCAAACTCTATATCATGATATATAAATACATTCCCAATACATTGGGGGGATATATATGTCCCACCAATGTCATAATGAAATCATACATATATGTTCAACAAGATCATGTATTATCATATAATAAACCATGACATGAAATGGGCGTAAAAAAAATTTAATAATAACTTAACATGTTGAAGATATATACGTCTAATAATCATTTCTTCCTAGAATAATATTTGAAAGGAGTCAGGAATTAGACGAATATAACCCACAGAAGAGAAATGAGTATCAAAAATCTCATGCCATCAATTCATAATCCATTTGGAGAAAGAATATGAATTGAAAAACTGAATAATTGATCTATAATTTAATTGGTAAAACCAAATGATTTAAGCATATATGAGAAATATATATTAAGGTTTTTTAAAAATATTTCTTGAGGAATATATCATTTTTGTGTTGAATAATTTCTTTTAAAGCATAAAATATTTTTGAATATATTTTCCTTTATAAACATCATTGATAAATTATAATAGAATATTTGAAAACAACATAACATTTTTAAAATAATTTCTTCACTGAAAATTACATTCAAGTAACATTTAAAAACATTTTTGAAATTTTTTTTAATATATATTTTTTGAATAAAATAGATTTTCATCCAAAAACGGAAATACAGTCTAATTTTTACTAAATTTTCTTTAATTATATTATGTGAAAAAATAGTTTAAAATGATAGTAATACATGTTGAAAAATTTAGTAAATACATGATAATAAAACTTAGGAGTTTTCTTTAGATATGGATCATAATATTTAAATAAAAGAATCATAATCATAAACAATCTTGATAAATGATGATATTGATTTGATAATATCTTACAACATGATAACATGTGATCATACACTTAATGTATGAAAAATAAAATAAATTATGATTAAAATATCATGAAATTAATTATATTAAACATATAACAATTCAAATGGAATCACATACCCCAATAAATATAATGCTGGAGCATAATAAAACAAGTGTCTCAATGAATGAAAACTGAGACAAAATTGTCTTACCAATTTAGTAGCTTTTGAAAAATTTACCCATTGAAATAAATATAATAGATTTGATATTTAAATGCACATAATATTAATTATAATTTTTTTTGAAAAAATACATGGGAAGTATACACAACCCACCAAAGGAATGGGTGATGAATAAAGTATCTATGACTCTAAATTAAAATGTGAGATGAAATGCCATTACCTTGTGTCCTAAATATCATTGTACTCATATATAACTCATATATAATAAATATATGTTTTTTATCTACATATAACAGAACCATATTATTGTATCTAATAGCTTATATGGTTTCATAATGACTCTATATTAGTCACATGTTAACAATTCCTTGTTAAGGTTTCACTTTGGGTAATATACACTTTGTTCATCGCATGTACATTAATTGGTTATGTATATTGTCTATATACATATATCATGATTTTAAAAATGTACACCATTATATAAAAAAATTATATTCATTATATGTTCATTATAATAATTTATAGAATATTATGTATCAAACGGGATACACCACTTATGGAGATGGTATGTTGTATGTACGCATGAACATTGTTTCTATTATTATTTTCATATTGAAAAAATAAATGGTATTTAAAATATTTATATATATATATTATAATGCATGTATAGTTATTATTTCATAACTAACATATTATGTAACTAAACTAATCCTTTAATGATTCCATGTATTTTATGAACGAATCACATTGTTTTAATGGGGCAGTTCTCCACACTTTCTAAAATAAAATTATCGCATTCACACTAAATTGAATGTATAATTTAATTTGTTTTAAAGTTATTAAATACCTCATAAAAGTAAAATATAAAATATATAAATAGATTTTATATCATAATCTATACTATGAAATGCATTAATGGAAAAATTGAAATAATTTTTTTAAGGTGTAGTTCACCGTGAAGGTTAACAATATATTTGTTACCATTCAGATAGAAGCGTGTGTATGTGTAGTTTGAACCATTAATATAAAATATCAGTATATTTTTTATAATTTATTATCATATGAATTTGTAAAAATCATATTTGAGGCTGTTTAGAAGTAAATGAAAGACATGCTATCATTTAAAGGTGCTGCCTTTTAAATCGGTTAACTCTTTTTGGTTTGCACTAAAGGGTTTTTTTGGATTTCATTATGAAAAATGTTAGATTTTAGGCTAAAAATAGTGAAATTAAAGATTTTATTGGGATGGTATTTCATGAAACTATGTGTTTTGATATGTGTGAGTTAGTGGGAGGACATGGGGCATTTTTTAGAGGTGGAGGAGTGTCACACTTGTAGATATTTTAAGAGAGAATTACATCGATGTTTTCCATGATTCATGTGGTTGAAATAATGGAATCCAGTCTATCTAATGGAGTATATGTTTTAAATATGTCCATGAAATGGATCTTGGAAAAGTTTCATGGGTTTATTGGGTAATACCTTTAAGGATTAGTCATTAGTTAACATAATTTGTTTTCTTAATCATTGTAATTAATTTTAATCACAATCACTAATTTTATTGGTATAACATGATGTTGATCTTATTAGACAAACAATATTTTGATGAATAAAAATATTTAATCCATTTTAGTAAATTTAAATCTCATAAGTAGTTGAAATTAAATATTATTTAATCACATATTCAGGTTGGAAATATGGGAATTTAAAATAAAAATATTCAAAACGTTCCTATGATTTAATATTAAATTTCAATATAAAAGTGATTCCAATAAACAAAATAAGGTTGATTAATAAATATATTATTAAATTATACATTTCAACTAAATTAAAATATAATTTTCCCTATAAATAAAATAGATGTCATACCAGTTTTCAATTAAAATTCAATAATTTTCATTATTGATCCAAAAATGATGTTTCTCAGAAAGAACTCATAAATTAACCCTATGTTAATTTAGGAATTCTAAATTTAGAAATAATTTTTTTATTAAATTTAATTTCTAAATGTGTTTACATGTAATGTTGTTATTTTTCATAGAAGGACATTTAATTTAGTTTATTTTAAAAAATAGTATTTTCAAATATATAAAGACATTACAAAAATTTATATGTTTCGTTATAAATATGATTTATTTATATAAAACCATTATAAAAAAATATTTTATTATTAGTTATAAATACGATATTACTATGTTTAAAATTTATTTTATAATTATCTTATTTAAATAATTCTCACAATGAAATAATGTTTCATAAAAACTCATTGTTTTGTGAAACATACAACAAGTCATTGTGGCATGTAATGTATGTCAAGTCTATGTTTCGTTTGACATAATCTAATTTAGTACCATGTAATATGAATGTTTTACTAAGTTTATTGAATAATAAAAATGAAAATTATTTTATTCTAGAAGGAAAGGTCTATAGTATCACAAGGTGTTAGATTCTACCCCCATTAAAATAAAATTATCAATCAAAATATTTCACTTTATTAAAAAAATGTGCATACATATATGTGATCATATCCTTAGGTTACCATATAACTTTCTCTAACTAGTAATTTTTTCATAAAACATTCACTATGTGAGATTTATTTGGTACAACTTATTCTATTGGTTCTAACATTTTAATATGTTGTTTGTCGTATGAAAGATCATGCACCAGCATTATGACCTCTATGTTTAGTACATGTTAATGGTCTAGTATATAACTAATAATGAGAGATACGTGGAACACATCATGGAGTAGAGAGATATTTGGAAGAGGATTCAAATGATATACTAATATCTCAATACAATCAATAATTTCAAAGTGATCGATATATATTGGTATTAGTTTTTCTTTCTTCCCGAATAAAAAAAATTCTTCTAGGGAGAGATTCATAGAAACCAATTTTCATAAACTTCAAATTAAAAATAACACAATTAGTTTTCAATATAATGGTTATACAAATATTATGCTACAATGCTATGATGTGGAATGGTTCTGACCTTCTCAACCATTTCTTTAGTGATCTCAGGTCCCTATAGCATGCATTCTCTAACCTTACCCTATCAAATAAAAACTCTGCATTTCTCCACATTAAGGGATTCATAAGCTTCCATTTTAATTATTGAGTGAAATTAATTATTGTCAGAACAATAAAATAGATGAATATGTTAATCCCTACCACCTTTGAATTCCAAATAATTTCATATCAACATATCCTATAGGGTTTGAATTATTCATTAGACATACCATCTATCTGAGTATCATTGATGTGATAAAACTCAATTCTATATCATGTTTTTACATTTTACTTCATCATACCATTTAAGTAAACCATAGATAAAAATTATATATTTTCTAATTTGGTAGTTCATTCATCCTTACAACTTCCTTAATGAATATCCTATCAATTGGATAAAGACTCATGTATTTCATGATAGAGATAAACTGTGGTGGATTAGTAAGGTGATCAAAGAACACCCATATAGAATTAAACCGTTATGTGGTTTTGGGTAGCCTAGTGAAAAAATTTATGGTGATGTTATCACATTTTCATTCTTATATGGGTATTTGATGCAATATCCCCTTTGACTTATCTCTTGGAGCCTTAAATTTTTGGCATACAAAACACCAAGATGAAAACTCTGAGATATCTCTCTTTAAGCCACAACATTACAAGTATTGTTTAATGTCCCATTACAACTTCGTACTTTGAGGTTTAATAGAGAATGAAGAACAATTAGCTTACTCAAATAAATCCTTCATCATATCTGGTATAGAAAGAACACATACATGGTTCCTGAACGATATATTTCCATACCAATCACTGTTTAACAAAGGAACATTTCTAAATTTTGATTTCCCACTACCCAATCTTTATCTTCTTCCTTAAAATCCACCTATATATAGGGTTGAACATTCATTTGTGAAAGACATAATTTTTCCCCATCCATTAGTATTTCTAGATTTATACATTGAAAATCCATAAATAGTGTATCTTTATACTTACCATGGATAATATTGTGTGATCAGTCCGAGTCAATGCATCAGCCACCTTGTTTATTTTTTCATGGGGGTAATGTATTGAGTAGCCATAATCATTTGTCGACTACAACCATCTTCTCTGGTGCATGTTAAACTACAGCTATCTGAATATATATTCTATACTTTTCTGATTGTAATATATATATCCTTATTTGATCCTAAATGATAATTATCTATATCAATAATTAAAAAATTACTACTTCTTACTCAAAATCCTGAGTTGGGTAATTTTATAATGAATCTTCTACTAAAAGAAGGAATAAGTGATAAATTTTTTCTTCTATATATAAAAACACCCCAATCTTTTCATAGATGCATTGATATAGATTGAAAACCCTTCTCCAGTATATGGTAATTTAAACATAGTTTCACTGACTATCCATCTATTCAACTACTTGAATTTTTCCTCACATTCATCTATCTAGAGAAACTTGACACTGTTCTGAGTAAATATGGCCATAGGATTAGATAGTCATGAGAAATCCTCCCCAAACTATTGATGATATCTAGAAAAACCAATAAATCTATGGATCTCAGTCACCATTTTTGGTTTAGGACAACGTTCAGTAGCCTCCATCATTGATGGATCTATTTCTATGTCATCTCTTAATATTACGTGACCCAAAAAGAAACCTTCTTCATCCAACATTAATTTTTTTTAAATTTTCATATATTTTTCCTTCAATATGTTTTTTGTGAAACTATCATATTACCTCCATTATTTTCCTTTATCATTTAATAGTTATTAAAATAATCTATAATGATAATGACAAACCGATCATGGTAATTTATATGGGCTATATTCATTAAATCCATGTAGATAGAATGGAAGTCAGTAAGTCCAAAAAGATTTACTATATATCAATAGTTTCCATACCTTGTATAGAATTTTGTCTTCTTCATATCATTATTATTGACCCTAAATTGATGATATACATAACACAATTCAATCTTTTAAATTTACATATCTTCATAAAGATGATAAAACAAGTCATCAATAAGGGGGAGAGGGTTCTTGTTCTTGACATTGATCTTGTTTTACTCTTTATAATCAATGAAGAGTCGCATTAACGCATCTTTTTTCACATTAAGAATAATTGCTCCCCAATGTTACACACTATGTTTTATGAATACCTTACATTGGTTTTCTTATATATGTTTCATTAATTCATAAAACTCAATCAGGGCCATTATCTAAAGAGCCATTGAAATATAAGTCGAACTAGGTATGTGTTCTATTGAGAAATCAACATCAAAATTTGGTGGGAGGCTAGGAAAATATTCCATAAATACATCCATAAAATCATAAAGAATAGGACTATCATCGATATTGATTTTTTTCCTGATCATTTGAGATAAAAAACCTTTGGAATGGGAATTATGTACTATACAAAGTATGTAATCTATACATGAATTTAATGATTATCTTCACATTGATAGATGACTATAAGAGGGTTTGAAATATCATATGTAACTTACCTTCCTTGAAAATTGATGTATAGATTATGTGG
The DNA here is from genome assembly GCA_963277665.1 of Viscum album. Classification (NCBI taxonomy): domain Eukaryota; kingdom Viridiplantae; phylum Streptophyta; class Magnoliopsida; order Santalales; family Viscaceae; genus Viscum; species Viscum album. The sequence continues at coordinate 578,020,637 of OY728129.1, read as the reverse complement.
ATAAAGGAAATATATGCGTAAGAATAAAAAAAAATTATTCAGAGGAAGAATGACAATATTTTCAAGGAGCACATTCACAAAAAATTCAACCAAAGAGGAATCATCAACTATGGATGCAATCAAAATACCGTTATGGGTTTACACTACTAATTACAAATCTAATTATTTTGGTGGAATCATAACACCATTATAAAATTATTTTTATATGAATGATTTAGACGTTCTATAATCAAATATGGAATTAGTAGTTATAGAGTAGATGGAATATGTATCTTTCATAATGGAATTATCACAATCCTTATTAGAAATAGCAGTTTCCTGATATTTCTCCATGCCCCTCATATTTAAAGGTTACTAATATAAATCATCATTACCAAACCTTAGGTTTGTGAAATGGTTATAATAATGCTCATGATCAATAAACATGTAACACTGTTGTGGTGGAGGTACATTCTTTTTATCTTTTTATCCATTATCATTTTCAGATAAATACATCACATCACTAAAATAATAATTTTTTTGGTGTTTTTATTTCCATAATTAAAATATTTTCTAGACCTAGAAAGTCAATTTACTCCATGAATCTTCAAAAATATAATGTATAAAGAAAAAATAATCATTTTTTTCTCTATGGTTTTTAGAGTTTCATATGAAATACATCTTACATTTCTTGTCAAAACCATGATTTTGATACATGAGTACAACCACAATTTCAACCTTCAGTGCACAACGTAAGATCTATTCATAGATTAGAAATTCACTTATTGTCAATACCATAATGATACTGGGAATTAATAAAATGATGAACCTATCATCATTACTTTTGTTTTGGATGAAAATTCTTAAAGAATACCTCACATGTATAGAATAAGTATCCTTCTATGTACTAATAGATTATTCACCCCTTTTCCTCTACTCATGTAACTCTTTATACATGTTGATATGATGAATCCTAAAAAAAATCATTTTTATAAATATATTCTGGAACTTGTCCCATTCCATGGAATTAATATCATCTTTCTTCCTCATATTCTTGGTTATAGTCAAACATTGTTCGGATACACCCTCTAAAAAATAAACAGCTAAAATAATTACTCATATTCTAAACACATATTGATGTAAAATATTTTTTGTGTGTTTCCAATCCATTATTAAATAACAAATTTATCAATATAACCTCTGAAATAAGTTGGATATTGACTCAAGAAACACTGAACATAATTTTGTTCCCTCATTTTGTCATTAAGAATCCCCCCACGATTCATTTATTGAGAATATTTTTTGATCATTGAAAAATGTTGTTTCATATTATCTCTCATATAATTTAGTTTCTCAAGATGAAAATATTTTCATTTTCCATCACTATAACCATTAATGTTATTCCTTCATATTCAAATCATTGACTAAAATCAATAAGAATAGTGTACGAAATAGTTATCATGTTGAGGAACCACATAATCATGAAAACTCATATATAAGAACTCTAAATTATTACTCATTCCTTAATCTATTACACCATAAGATTATTTAAGGATATACGTTGTGGGATTATATTTAAATCATTCATGATGTATCATTATTACTTAATGAATTCCAAATAATACCCTTTGGGCGTGTCAAAACAAGTGTTCAAAAATACCCATTGTTGTGTGCTAGATTACCCTAAGTTTGGTCATGAACATCATGTTTATGTTTTCACCCATAGGTATATCTATTATGGAGCCTCGTTTAATTATAATATACAAATAAGGATTTATTTCAAGTAATTCAATCACTCTTTCCTTTATCAAAATTCACGAACATTTTCTTATACTTTTCCTTATAATTGGAATTATCCATAGACATGTTCTTAGGGTTCACACTATTGTTATCTAGTATTAACATAAAATGGATAAATAAACCTCCCTCGGATACAACAAACACAGACCCTATAATTTCATACATAATCATTACATAGCTTTTGTGGAATACTTAATGGAACATTCCAAAAAATTTCCAACGACCGTAACAGTGTAGTGTTTTAGAAGCATGAAAAACATAAATACTGGTATATAGATGAGCTAAAACATCTCCCACTAGGTAATTCCTGAATAGCCCTATTCTTAGTAACATAAATTATAATACATATCTTCATAACATGTGGGAATGAATCAAAATATATTGGGGATCTCTGATGTTCGGTAAGGGTATGCAAGGAAGGAATGTAAGAATAATCATGATCATAAGGGTATGATAATGTTATAACAAAAATATAAGATCATACCATGTATATAAAATATCATAAACATTATTCATGTAACAATTCTCGGTTATTCATACGATATAAATAATAATGAAATAATGAATGAATTCTATGATAGAAAAACATAGTAATAAAACATGGAATTTTTTCAGTCACATAAGCATATATAATGATTTCTCAAGTGGTCAAGGAATGTCTTGCAAGGCCAGGATAATGGAAAATTTCTTTTATTGAACTACTTTAATATCTCATGTTACCACGTAATACTAAACTAAGTTCACTCTTCATTTGAGCATTTTAATACTAAATCGGGTTCATTTCCTTTTCAGTATCAAAAATTCTAAATGTAGTTTATTTCTCATTTCAGCCTTTAATATTGCAAGAGATATAAATATTTACCCAACACATTTAAGGGTGATATAGGTCCCAACCATCTCATAACGAAATCATTATACATGTGCCACAAAATCATAATAATTGTATCATAACCCATTAAATGGAATCATCTTTAGTAAAATGTAATCATATCTCTTCCTATGGAAAACGATAGGCCTCAAAATCATTTAATAAAAGAATGACCCACGAAAGGAGGTTTGTTTCAAGAGATTATTACCCGTGGAAGTGAAAAAGGTTTCATAATGATCATTCCATCAAAACATAATCCATTCTGAGAAAAAATATGAATAGAAACATTATATAACTTCCATAGAAATTAATGAGTTACACCAATATATGTTATCATAGATGGTAAATAATATTTCATATTTTTTAACATTTCGTGAGAGAATATCCTTTCTATTTTAAAAAATGGGTTTTTCAATCATAAAATATTTTTGAAAACATTTTGAATTTAAAAAATAATAACAAATTTATAAATGAAGCTACAAAACCATATATAATTTTTCTATTGAAAACTATCTTAAAGATTGTTTGAAATTTTTTTAATTTTTTAAAATTATTTTTTTAATAATAACATGTTTCTTACTTAAGTTATAATTATGATCAAATTTTATTTAATTTTTTCTATAATTATCTTATGTACAAAAGAGATGAAAAATTGTTGTAATGGTTATTTTTCCAATGAAAAAATAGTGTATAGGGAAATTCTTAATATTTCGTGAATTTTGGGTCCTAATATTTTTGTAAATGAAGCATAATCATAAAAAATCTCGATAAACGATGAGATTGTTTCTATATACTCTTACCACATGATAACATGGGATCATACTATCCATATAAGAAATAAATTCATGAAAATTAAAATATCATTTAATTAATTATATTCAATATATATCATGTGAAATGGAATTATATACACCTTGAAAAAGAATATACGTTCATAAAAAACAATTTTCTCAAAGAAGAGAATTTTACACAAAACAACCTTGCTGATTTGGTAGCATTTAAAACATGAACCCAATGAAATAAATATCATAGAGTTGATTTTCAATACACACAGAATTAATTATTAGAATCATAAATTAATACATCCATGTGAATTATACACACCAAACAAATTAAATTGGTGATGAATAAACAATGTATCTCATAAAACGTAAAAGTGAGATTAAGTACCCTTACCTAGTGTCTTAACACTCATTGTACTCCTAAAAACCACCATTATAACAAATATATGCTTATTTTAAATCTATCATGGAACCATTATCCTATATATAATACATTTTATGGGGTTATTATGACATTATATTACTTTCTTATTAAAGATTCATTGTTATGGTTCCACTTCGGGTAATATACATCATGTTCTTTTCTTATGTCTATATTTGTTATATTGTTGGTCTTTATAGATATATATTCATTTACATAATTTACCCAATGATAAAAATATCATATATATTTAGTATATGTATATTATAATAAAATATAGAATATAGAAGTATTAAATTGAATACACAATTCATTGAGATGGTAATTCCTACATACGCATAAACGATGTTTCCATTCTTTTGTTGATTTGAATGATTGAATAAAAATGAAATATGTCTATAGATAAATATTAAAATTATATTGGAATTATTATTTAATATAAATTATATACTTTTACTAAACTCATCATTACTATATTCATTGAAGTGTTGGAATGAATCACATCACTTTTAGCGATTGATAGAGAAAACATCCTTAAACTGTATTCACACCAAATGGAATGTATAATGATATGTGTTGTAAAGGGATTAAATATGATTAAAGACATAATATATATAGTATAAAACATATATAAACATATTTTTCCTCATTATTTCATTCATGAGTGACAATATGGAAAATAAACAATCATTGTTTCATGAGGTGGTAGTTTGCATTACACATAAACAACATATTTGTTACCCATTATATTAATGTGCGTGTAATTATAGTTTAACCAATCATAAAACAAAATATGATTATATTGATGATATTGGTGTTATTATATGAAAAAGTAATAAGGATATTTTATGTAGCTTAGATGTAAATGAAAGACATGAAATTATTGGAAAGTGTTCCCATTTAAATCAGGTAACTCTATTTGGATTACACCAAAGGGAATACTTGGATTGATTTCTACCCAATATCTGTCTTATATGTAGAATATAGGGTTGTTTATTTGTGTATTTGGAAGATATTTTTCTTTAATAAGTGGTTTGGTAGGTGTGAAGAAGTTTTAGGAAAGGAGGAATTTTTATAGTGGGGGAGGAGTGGCACTCATGTAAATATTCGATGGGAGAATACAAACATTGATTTTCATGTTTATTTTGGATCCAAAAAAGGATTAATTTTGAAACAAGGTAGGATATAGTATGAATACGGCCAAAAATTGATCATAGAAAACATTTTTTCTCAATTTGTCTCTTAAATTGAAGGTTTATTTTTATGCTATTTGGATTTTTCTACTAATCGTTGAAATTAATTTTAATTTCTTTCACTAACATTTATTCTTAATAACTAATATGAAATTATTAGAAATAATAAATTATTATTATTCTAAATAGTTAAATTTTTATCTAAATTAAAATCAAACAAGTGTTAGATATTTATTTAAATTTAATCTCAAAGTCATGTAGACAATGTAGGTTTTTAAAGTAAAAATAATAAAAAGTTTGATATGCTTTTATATTCAATTTCAAAGTCAAATTGATTTCAATTAAAAATTTTGGTTCTTTGAAAAAATATTATCTTATTAAATTGTTAATAAAAAATAAAATTTAATTTAACCATATAAATAATGTTGATGAAAAATTATTTTTGAATTCAAATTCATTATTTTCAGTATTCATCAAAGAATTATGTTTCTTATAAAAATCCAATAAATTCACCCAAATCTAATTTCAAATTTATAAATTTAAAAAATAAGTTTATTTTAAGATATTCAATTTCTAAATGTGCCTAAATATAATTTTATTATTTTTCACAGAAGGATAATAAAAGCAAATCATTTTTGAATTTTTTTTCAAACACATAAGGGATTTACCAAAAATTATTTATTTTATTATAAATATATTTTATTTATGTGAAACCATTGTAAAAAATATTTTTAAAGTATATATAAAAATAAATATTACTAATTTTAATGGCTTTGTTATAATTATATTTTTTAAAAAAAATTAATAATAAAATTGCGTCTCATTGAAACTAAGTGTTTCATGTAATGCGGGACAAATTGGTGTTGCATGTAATGTATTCCAAGTCAATGTTCCATGTAAAAAAAACTCAGTAGGTTCTACGATAGAGTAATGTTTTACATAGAGTATTGAATGAGATAATATAAATATAATTTATTTAAGAAATAAAATGTCTATAAAATCATGGGGTGTTACTTTTTTTCCCACACTCTAAAACTGATTAGGTCTTTATATTTTTCACTCATTTAATAATCCACCTGTGTCCTAGAATCTGTATGACTAATCTTACATATTTGAATGAATAACTGACACCTATTATTAACTATATTATCCTCTACATTTTTGTTGACGATTTATGAATTTTTTTGATGAATGAACATGTTTGGGGGTTCCCTCTATGTAGAAGACCCCCAAAACTATGAATAATCTGCACTTAGATGAGGGATAACCAGTATTGAAGAATGTAAGAATGGATCAGATATGATCATATTAAAATATTCCCAATTTCTAAATCCATCATGAAAATAGTCACTCTCAAAAATTTCTTACCCATTTGATTAACCTCCAACCATAAATACCCGAGTGAAAGAAAGTGAAGTAGTGGAAGATCTTGGCCTATTCGCTCCTGGGATGTGCACAACTGACATGTAACAATAAATTCAAACCTCAAACTAGAAAATGTGTGTGCAACACTTGGTTATGGGTTCAAAGACCTCATAACATTTTTATTATAGTCTAAAATATCAAAATCAATGATACCTATGTGATATTTTGTGAGTTTTTTGGAGATTAAATATTCATCAATTGTTTTCATTTGTATGAATTTTCTTACTTCCACCTACATGAATAATTGATGGTTACCCATGATTTGGGGAAATATTATTTGTTCTATTAGTGATTAACATCGACCTCAATAAAAATAGAACCCAATAATAACCCTGATTCATAAATATCTATATAAATCTTTTGGGATTATTTGGTGAAAAATATATTTTTTAAGAAAATTCAAAAAGAAGGAATTGAACAACCATGTTTCCAATAAAAAATAATATCTCTATATTCGTGAATGGGTGATGATGGAAATGGTTGTAAATTCAAACTTAGATATGGTAGGGTACTTTTTGGGTTTCAATTTAATGTAGAATGAAGGTGGGGGAAGTAAAAAAATGAAAAATGAACAGAATGAATTTTATTAGCTAGATATGAGATCATCATCGGATGAAAACATAATTATGAAATAGATTTTTAATAAATGTCCAATAATAGCCTAATCGAGTAAAACATAAGAATTAGTTATATACATGTAGAATATTTCCAACATGTAGATTATATTGGAAGAATAGAAATAAAAGGTTAAAACCAACTGAAAAAATCTTAATTCTAAGGGAGATATTAGTAGTGAAACAATACAATCATTTTGTGACTGAGTTTTTTTTGCAAACATCACATTTATGAAAGCCAAGAATATAGTAAGGGTCATTGAAATGAGAATATGAGTGATGTTGATAGTCTGGAGGGGTTAGGTAAGATCCTTCCCCACTCTTACAGGGGGAGGGTAATGGAGGACTGTCCATGCCACCACCTGCACCAATAACATGGAGGTTGAAATAGAGGGTTAACTACTGAGGAAATATCTCTCTCCCTCCCCTTAGAATACGTCATCATGCATATTTACCAAATAAACAGAAATAATAAAATCATTCTATTTCACCAATTAAAATTATTAGGGATATTTATTAGCTACTCAACTCTAACAATTCAAGGAGTTTACTGTTGATGGAATCGGTAAATACTAAGAATAAGGTAAGAATTCATGAACTTTTCTTCATTTTATAGTATTATTTTCATTTTTCTCTATTCCATTAAAATCGAAATACTATTTGATTATATCAAAAGTATTTTAATATTTTATTTTTGATAATAATTTAATAATATTATTTTATTTATGATTTATTTTATATGATATTTCCTTTTCTCTACTTTTAAAAATTTATCAATGATGATCGGTTGACCGCCTACGAGGACATTTCCAAACCTTAGAGTATCAATATATTCATGTATGGTTCTTATTAATTATAAATATAATTTAATTATTTAATTACATTTATTTTAAATTTATATAATTAAATTTACACATGTATATAATTCCTATAATATAAATAACAAAATCAAAACATAATGAGGTAATTTAATTAAAATAAGAAATCAAAAAAATTAATATTCACCAAAAAGTGTTATAAAATAGTATCCTATAATAATAATGGTTAAATAAATACATAAATGAATATAATTAAATTTATTATCTTGTTTTTATCAAAAATACATTTATAATAAATAAATATAAATGACTTGAAACATAACAAGCTTTCAAGGAACCGGTATCTCGAACCCAACTCATTATTTTTGGGCCGCCTCCTTTGATAAATTATATTCCAAATGTATATTCATAATGATTATTTTAATTGAATTTTAAATATTGTATCCATTTCACTTTATTTTATATACATATTTATTCATTTTTACAATGATTTATATAGTAATTTTAATTATTTCTCATAATGAAATAAGTTTACAAAACATATCATTGATTCATCTTAAGTTTTTCATATGAACTATATAATTATGATACTTTTTGCAAAAATATAATATCCCATATTAATTCCATTATCCCAATGGTTTTACATTATGGTATGTTTGATGGAATCTCTATGTAAACCAATTATTTTCAAGGAATTATTACAAGAAAATATTTTTTATATGTCCAATTTTGATGTACAATGTATGATTCTAACCATATTATGTGGTGATATGTCACCCAAAAAATATATATATCTGAAATGTATTGTGTATTGAGATATATATGTTTTTGTTATATATATTATACATGAACTAGATGAAATCTATGATGATAATTATGATGTTTTGATTTATACAGAAAATTTACACATGACCATGATGCCAACATTAATCAAAACCGTGTTTGGAGTTCGACCAATATGATATGGTGTTTCATTTCTAATTATATTCACCATTCCATGAATTTTTAAAATTAAACCCTTATATATATCATGATTATCCAATGATTAAGATGTAATGAATATTATTATTAGAAGTCATGTTCTTTGGAATATTATTATTTACTCCAATTAAATTCCGCCCATTTCTGTGGATTGTATCTCACCAATTAATAGATATATAGTTTAATAGAACAAAATTATCATTTATCAAAACTGTATCTTTTATATTATTATTCAATATATTCCACAACAACTTTCCGAACCACCATAAAAGATTACTTTCATTATAGAAAAGATACAAATTTTTATTTTAGGAATGATATTAATCATCTCCCATAAATTTCATATCTTTTAGTAATAATTATAGAAAATCACTACCTAAAACCTTATTTAATTAATTGTAGATATAAATATACAAAAAGGTAATATCAATGGACTATGAAGGATATACAATAATTTTATTAATCCACAATCATATGAATTAACAAGATAAACATAAGAATAATATACCATGAATGTAAATTAAAATATTCATGAATAATAATTCATGGAATTTTGGAATGATTCATGGAATAAAGAATTATCATTTCAAAAGATATGAATTATAACCTCAATTATTTTTTAAGGTATTATTTTTTTCATGTTTGGACTTTCAATTACTAATGTGATTACCATTTAATTTATTATAAAAAATGGATATTTTTGAATTTATTATAGGTGGTTCATGGTTTGATAAAACCATGTGACATACCCAAAGAAAAATTGTGAGCCTTGGGATGGATCTGGTACGGGAATCACAACCAAATAAATAATATACAATTTGTGGGTAATTCACAGGTATTGTTGTACAATTTTTGATAGAAAACTGTCACATGGTTGGGACGTGGATTACAAAATTTTATAGCCAAACTGTGTAGGTGAGCAGGTCATCTAGTAAAGGGAACAACATTGGTGCATGATTCAGTATATCATGATGCCAAACCATGACCTGTTCCCAGGTCATTAAAATTGATTTTTTACTTTCTATCCACTTCATTTTCTAAACCCAAATACTAATTTTCTCTTATCATAGTTCATGTGACCCCATGGGAGACATTCTCATATTCCCTAAGCCTCATCTCCTATTCCAATTTATTAATATTTTGTTTTAATCATGTACTAAGTGTAGACCAAAAATATAATCTCTTCAACTCTTCTCCAACTTCCATATCCTTCCATTTTCTATTATGTTTTTCCTCGTCCATGGACTTAGGGTTGATGGTGTATGATTATTTGGGTTTTAATTAGGAGTTTTGCTTTTTAATGATTCCCATTGGTGGGTTTTCTCTTTGGAAACCTTATGTCATTGATTCAAGTGTGCGTTATTAAAGAATCATGATTTTGAGGTATGATTCCGTTTTCACATGTCCTCTCAATTTATGAAATTTTGGTTTTTTAGGTTTCATCACCATCCTTAGTTACTAATTAGCGATGTATAATTTTTGGAATAAAATTTTATACTTAAATTTGGTGATTTAGTTTTGTTTTCAAGTATATGGACTTTTTTTAGGTGTCTCACACCATGTGTTACAAAAAAAATTATTGGATTTGGTAAATATTTTTTATATTTGAGAATTATTTTTTTTGTAAAGGTCCATGTCTTCTAAATTGATGGATTTGGTTTCTTAAACATTCTTATCCAAAATGGTTTTGGTCATAAAATTTGTGTTTTTTAATGTTTGGAAAATGGTTTTCCACATGACGATGGTGTGCATACCATATAGAATCATTATGAAACTCAATTTGATTTTATAATTTTATGTGAGTTTTTACGTAGAATTTTTAAAAATGGTTTTGAAGTTATAAATGTGGGGTTTTACCTTTTTTGGAATGGTGGATTCGGTCCACTGAAAAAGGGTAGTTTCTAAAAGTTATCTTTTGACATGCTTGGATTTTTTGTGATAATGATTATCTAAAAACCTCCTTGGATAATATTATTTCCTTATTTATATTAAATAATGGTGGATGCCCATGGTGTGAGTCACCCTTGTTAGCTAATGGTTGAATGGAAAAAGATTATTCATTGAGCTATGTGCTTGTGATTTTATACTTGTGAAGCATTAATAACTCACCACTACATTAGTATTGACCATGGAACCTGGCACAAATGGTAGATATCCAATAAACAATAACTATGATGGAAAATGAATTATCTCTAGATAGTGCCCCACAATAGGTGTTTTATTTTGATTTTGTGTCTATGTGAATGCTCCATTAGTCATAACATGTAAGGTGTGATTGATCATGTGTAATAGAATGAATTTATCAGGAAAGTAATTCCTTCGAGATGAATCATGATATTTAGTATTTTATTGATTATAAAACAAATATCCTAGGTTCACCCATGTCCTTTTGAATATATTTTTCTATGATTAATGATTTATATTATTTTATAGTTGTTTACATGTGTGAGTTATTTTATACATTTTGCATATAATGCGATCTTTTATATTTCATTAATTTATAGTTCCATTTATTGTTAAAAGTTACTTATATTAATTAAAAGGATTTTGGAAAATAATATGGAATTGATTTTCACACTCTTATCATGTATTAAATAAAAATAAAATTCTTTCTCCTAAAAATGAAAATGGTTCCTCCATGGAATGGAATGTTGTATTAAATAGAAAAAGTGAAATTGACCTTGTTTGGTTTTAATGATAAAGTGTGAGGGTGAAACCACAAGATTTGTATATATTATTTCAAACATGATGATGATGTCTCTATTATTTAAAACAACCGAATTAGGAATATATTGGATTGGGAATGCCTATTGATTTTGAATACCCACACCAATAACCATTTACTATTTATATATTTTGAGGAAATTTCTATCCTGATTTCAATAACCATGGGTGATGGTTGGTTTTAAGATTATTGAGTGACCCTTGAGGTCAAATAGAGGTATTGTGGTCATCATGTTCAGTTTGGGTTCTGTTGTTCAGTGGGTTTTAATATAATCATTTTTATGAATTATTTTCAGTATGGAAATTAAATATTTATTCTTTTTGGTATTATTTACTTATTTTCAATTTTTTATTTATATTTGTGAAATCATTCCTTTATTACTCTACTGATTCTCAATATTAGTTTGAATCCTAGGAGTATTAGAAACACCTCTAGAGCCATACCTCGGTCTATCTTGCCTGACCGGTTTAGGGTCATCCCAGGATGGTTTGTCAAATAGATATATATGTGATTGGTATATTATATGACGTAGCTTCCAGGGCTACCTTTTTTATTTTGGATGTCATATTTGATGTATTAAACATTAAGAATATGGTGTGTAGGCTAGAGGGAGTGTCTGACTACCACTTTTGAGGTCAATCAATGGGATTCCATTAGAATCTATGTTTTATTTGGTTTATGGTGTTCTAATTGGTTATTTATTTTTTGGTATATGAAATTGGAGTTGGTACAATAGACCTTATGTGTTTCGATGGATTGAAATTTAATGTGCATCTATGTACATAGTTTTGATAAACTATCTGTGGTGTTGGGGTGCTTAGTATATGGATTCTAACAATATGAAAAAGTCACCCATTGACACAAGTTTCCCATTCTAAGTTGTTTTTATACATCTTTCATTAAAATATTATTAAATACCCATAACTTGAGAAGCTGGAAACAATATTTATTTTTTCAATTGATTAGATTTGGGAACATGTAAAATGTATTTTTAAATTTATATTGAATAAAATTATAGAAAATTGTTTTTTGGTAAAAATGTCTTTGGGTAAAATAGTGATCGGTTTAAAGAGATTGGATTTTTATAATTAAAACATGTCTTTTATCAACTTTTTTTGTCTTAGAAATTGAAATTTATCTTGAAAAGTGTTTTAAAAATCTATGTTAAATGAAAGATAATTTTTGAAAAAAGGATTTTTAATAAAATGAGTCGCAATGGAAGTGATTTTAGTAGAATGAATTGTAATTTGGAAGGAATTAATGGGATTTGAATTTTTAAATGAAAATAAATATTTTTATTATTATAGATTGGAAATTAATTTTATTTAATACCTTGGGATATTTTGAAAATGATTTATTAAATTTGAAATTTTACATATATTGTGATTCTGAAACTCGGGTTGAATATATTTTATCGGATAGTGGATTTTTTTATACCTCTGGTGTACTTATGAGAACTCACATGTGAGGATGTGAGTGAAAGGGTGGATGTTTTATGTAATGATTTAATGGTTTCCCGATATGACATGATAATATTCATGTTTGAGCCTTCATAGAATACCATTTTTTAGAGTTTAATCAACATAGATTTTTATCTTATCAAAAGTGGACATCAGAGGAATGGGTGTGATGTTTTAATAACTAGCGATTGAGTGGTGTGTTTTCTTGTGGATTGGAACATATTTTATGTACTCTTATGGGATTGATGATTCTTGATAGGGAGTTATTTTTTTATTTAGATGTTGTCCTTCTTGTTTTTTAGTATATTCCCTCACAATTATTTTATTAATATTCAATGTGAAGCTATTGGTGGTTTACTATTGGAAGTCCCTCTCTTTGGTAAACATAAGGATGTTCTCCATGAGTTTAAAAATTTGAATCCTCATATTCTATATGGTCAATCATATACATTCGATGTGAAAGAGTGGATTAGTGAATCTAAGTGATCTTAAGTATCCTAGAGTTTCTTGATTCAATATAGGATAGTTATCTACCATTTTTCATGTTGGGCTTACCCAAATGTGGTGTAAGTCATTTAATTGAATGGACTCTTCTAAATATTATACCTAGTATTTTTATAAGGATTCATTCATTTAACAGTTTTTCTATAAGGTAGGGATGTTGAGGATGGTGATAGAGATGTTTTGTCTATAGAAAGGTGATGGATCACTATTGGAGTTATTTTTTCATTTTTTGATCTAGTTACATACTATATGGAGTGGGTTGTAGGGTATTTCTTGATGTCATGGAATTTTGAGAATGGTCTTCTTCCTAGTCTACAATTGAAGGTGTCAGATATTGGTCAAACATCTATTACTTTCATAACAAAAAAATATTTTAGTGGTGAGGTTGTTTTGATGGGATTTATCTAGGTACCCACCCCTTATCAAGTATCTAGAAGTGGTGAGGGGAATTCTAGTATGATGTTGTAGATTCAGAATGATGATATCGGTGCCAGATTTTGAGTTAAAATACCTATAGATCATTCATCAATATCTTCTAAGATAAGGATCATGGTTTGTCATCAGGTATAAAATCCTAGTATTAATAAGTTAGACTTGTTCGAGTGATCTTAATACATTCCATCCTTTTGAATGCATAGGAAACAAGACACAATTTTTTTGGGGTGTTTCTAGGAAGATACATGGAGCCAAATCCACCATTTCAAAAAACATGCCATTGCATGTTCAGGGTTATTGTTATGTTTTAGGCTCACTTTAAAATACACTAGTACCCCGCCCATGCATACACATGATGCTATAAATAAAATCTTATTTTTAAAAGTGAATTAATAGTTTGAGAAGTTAATAATTAAAAATATTTAAAAATATGTTAAAATTACAACATTAGTGATAGAACATAATGAGAATAATTGAAAATTAATAACATGTATCATAAATTATATATGAAAAGGAATGAAAAGAAGAAACACATAATTTAAAAAGAAACAAAAAAACATGATGTATCACAAATTATATTTGTAAACGAATGAAAAATTATTTTCACAATACAGAAATAAAAAACAAGATGTCTCATACATCCCAATAAGAAAAAGTAATAATAAACATTGAAACATGAAAATTGAAATTGTGAATGTAACATATTACATATTTTTTTGAAACCAAGGAAACATAAAAAATGTTTACAAAGAAGTATTTGTTTTCAAAAATTTTGATGAACCATGTAACAAAAATAACTATTTTTAAGATTATCTAATTTTATTTTATGTTTTACTAAAAAAGGATGGAATGCTAAATGCCAAATCAGAATTTTTAAAACTATATGGCTTCGAAAAACAACACTGCACCATTGCTTATCAGACTTCATTTTTAGCCATTTATTCTCGCTGACCAACAAATGAATCTTAATTAAATCTATGTATAATTCCCCAACCTTACTCCCCAGCCTAAAAATAGAAAAAAAACAATAGTAATGAAGCTCATGCAACATTTATTTTGTGATGATAAGTGAACAAAGACTAACAATCGATAGAAGCACAGTTAGTCAAACTAAGGAATGGCTCTCTGAATGATAAAATTATAAAGAAAAAAAGGGATTGCAGAGAAAACACAAAATGAATTGTATGAGAGCATTTACACATCCTAGATATGAAATACAAAGCCTATGAATGTGTATGGAGAGGTCTAAAATAAACTAGGAAAGCATTGAATGCCTGCAGTTCTACCCAATGCAGGAAAATTGACTTAGCATTCTTGACAGTTTTGGGCCTCCAGTTTACACATTTAGAAACAACAACATCAAAAACTTCCTTAGCATACATGTGGAATAAGAAAAAAATAAATTCAAACCCATAATAAACATGACGATAGTCTTTTTAAATGAAAATAGTCACTGGAGTAATGTTTTCACACCAGCAATCAGAATGAACACTTTTGGATGTTGGTTGATAGCAATGTTGTTCCTTGCACTAGTGAAATATAGCTTATAAAAAAGAAACAGGGAAATATGATCATTGTACTGTCCTACTCATCATAAATAGGGAAATATTATCATTGTACAATCCTACTCATAATAAGATATTAGTATTTATAAAAGTTATACTAAATAATAATGTTGAATAAAAAGTGTAAGATAAGTCAAAAATAAGATATATTATAATAATTAAACTAAGAAATGTGAAAATTATTGATTTAAATATGGAATCATAAAAAAACCATCTAATCAAAAACTGATGAAATCCTATAAAAAACAAGGAAAACATCAAATAAATCAAACCGTCCAGCATGAAACAATGTCCAGTATGAAAAACCCATGTTAAGTAAGCTACTGGAAAACATCCAGCAACAAAAAAATTATTCATGAAACAATATCTAGCATGAAAATATCATGTTAGGAAATCTAGTAGAAAACATCAAGCATGAAAAACCTCCAACATAAACTTCCACCATCAAGAACATAAAGCATAACGAAAAAACGTCCAGCAATATCCTCCGCCACAGTGAGTAACTTCTAGCATGATGACCAACTTTCAACATTGAAAACTGATACAAAATCACCCACCATGAAAACAGTCCAGCATGACAAGAAAACCGTTCAGCATGAAAAAACATCCTGCATGAAAAACATCCAGTATGAAAAAATGATAAAACTTTATAAAACTCATACTAAAATGTCCAGCATGAGAAATCCCAAATACATCAGTCTTTAGAACAGAACACATTAGAAATAATGTTGAAAAAAATGAATATTTTAGTACTAATAATGAATGCAGAGACTTATAACATTTATAAAAAATGTTGATAAACATTTATGGATGAGAACACGTAGAAAAAATGTAGAAAAAATTAGACCATAGTAGAGTTATATGTTTTCAAATAGTTAATGTAAAATCAGACAAAGAATAGTGTGGTTGGATAGGTACATGTAAAGATTATAATATATATAAATAATGATGAACATACAGATTTTGGAATTTCATCCAGTAGGTAAACATAAGGATGTTCTCCTTGAGTTTAAAAATTTGAATCCTCATATTCTATATGGTCAATGAGATCCTTTCGATGTGAAAGAGTGTATTAGTGAATCTAAGTGATCTTAAGTATCCTAGAGATTCATGATAAAATAGAGGTTATGTTATCTACATTTTTTCTGGATGGGCTTACATAAATCTGGTGTATGTTAGTCAATTGAATGAACTCTCCTAAATATTATACCTTGGATTTTAACAAGGATTCATTCATTTAAAAGTTTTTCAATAAGGTGGGGATGTTTTGGAAGGTGATAGAGATGTTTTGTCTACAGAAAGGTGATGGATCACTATTGGAGTTATTT
This sequence comes from Viscum album, assembly GCA_963277665.1. Taxonomy (NCBI): domain Eukaryota; kingdom Viridiplantae; phylum Streptophyta; class Magnoliopsida; order Santalales; family Viscaceae; genus Viscum; species Viscum album. The sequence continues at coordinate 578,003,739 of OY728129.1, read as the reverse complement.
TTTCATGTTTTGATCTAGTTACTTACTATATGGAGTGGGTTATTGGGTATTTCTTGATGTCATGGAATTTTTAGAATGGTCTTCTTTCTAATCTACAATTTAAGTTATCAGATTTAGGTCAAACATCTATTACTGTCATCATAAAGAAATATTTTAGTGGTGAGGTTATTTTAGTGGGATTGATGGAGGTATCCACCCCTTATCAAGTATCTATAAGTGGTTAAGGGAATTCTAGTATGGTGTTGTGGAATTGGAATTATGATATCGGTGCCAGATTTTGAGTTAAAATACGTATAGATCATTCATCAATATCTTCTAAGAGAAGGATCATGGTTTGTCATCAGTTATAAAATCCTAGTATTAATAAGTTAGACTTTTTCGAGTGATCTAAATACATTCCATCCTTTTGAATTCCTAGGAAACAAGAAACATATTTTTTGGGGTGTTTCTATGAAGATACATGAAGCCAAATCCACCATTTCAAAAAACATGCCATCACATTTTCACGGTCAAGGTTATGTTTTAGGCTCACTTTAAAATACATTTCATTATAGATATTTTTTGTTATAATATTTCTATGGTGATGTTTATTTGTGTTTAATTTTCAATATAAATAATAATTGTTTTTATGGAAGTCCTATTAATTTCTACATTAAATGATGTGTTTTTTCAATTGTAAACTCAAAAAATATTTTTTTTGAGTGGAGGTGTGTTTGGTTGTGTTTCGTATTTTATCTAACTATTTTTTATATAGAAAATTGGTGATGATGAATCCAAAAAATCACTGCCTCAGTGAAAGTGACATGTTATAGAAAATTAAGTATTGTGGAGTATCATTTTTTTGTTCTATATGGGTTGCATTGTGGCCTAATGTAATAATAAGATACAGAGTTCTAATCCGGGATTATCAGCTCTATATAAAGATGAAGTTGATGCTTTAAGAAATCCTTGATCTTACCGTAATCAATAGAGTTAATCTTGGATGCAGCCAAATGTTGTAGGGTATTGGTGTATTATTCTCTAGATTTTGATTTTAGTGCTATAATGGGGATAGTTAGGGTTTCCATTTTGTAGCTTCCTTGACCATAAAAGCTCATCTTAAGGTGTGAGAAGTCATGGTGACCATTTTTTTTGTATTTCACATAGTTGTTCCATTTTGAATGATATTCTCTAATTGGTTTTCCTTATGTGTTATTAACCTCTATGAGTCTATTTTAGTTTTTGTGTTTTCTCAACAAGGGATGATTTCACCATGTGGAAATGATGAATCGGTGTTTTGTTCACTATTTAGCTTGTTATCTTCCCATGTGCTTCCCCTTCTATTAAGGGTTTGTTGTAAGGTATGAGAGATCTATGTGGCTATATATTTTGTTTGATGTAGGGAATTTCAATTTTCATATATGTTGGTTTTCCCATGATGGTTGTTTCATAATAGTGGGGAGACCCAAAAAGGCTCTCATTGTGGTCTCTCCTAATGTTGGTAGATTCCAACTGATTTCTAATAATAGGGATCCTATTCCAGCCCCATGGGTTGGAAATCAAGTTTACTCAAAGGTGTAGCTTTGTGATGTGTATTTTTCTTGGGGTTGTTGGTTTTGAGTCAATAATTATGAGGGAATTTTAGGATTTTGGAGTTTTCCCAATAGGCTATTTTGAATCGTGGTTGTAGAAGCAGTTGATCGAGTTTTCCATCACTTTTCACGATATGGTTTTGGATCATTTGACTTTTGGGGTTAGATTTAAGGACCCGGCCTTAAGCATTACATAATATTGAATTAAATAGATAATTCACATTGATGATCTTTTCAGGTTTAGAGTTTTAGAGAATTAGGTCATAACATTAACATAACAACATGAATATTACATGTAGACAATTCTACTCAGTATCCATTTTTTCATAAAATAAATACTCTCTAAAAAGAGTCATGTCTAGTTCCATGCTTTAGACAACATGAATTTTCCTTGATCCCATCCTTGACCCATATACATCATGATGTCATGTGGAAGACATTTCAATAACATGGGATTAGCATAAAAAGCTTATTAAGGGATATAAAATAAGGAATGAAAACATTATCCCATCAATAAATAAAAAACAATTAAACCGCAATTTATAATCCTAACATACCTCATGAAATCATAATATTTAAGAGAAAAACATAGAAATCAAAAATAATAATGGTAACTTATGGTATAAATACCATACTTACATTGTATCTATCACATCTATAGAAGGAGTCACATTTGGAATACCCATCATAGTATATTCCCTAAATCTCTTAGGAGAAACATTAATGTTTACCTCCGTCACGTTACCCAATGCATTAAGAGCTATCTCCAGCTCACCTACCCTAGGTTTATCATAGAACCACCCATATACATAAACAATGCCTGTAGAGACCCGAATCTTAACGTACATGGAAATTACATTACTTTTGTGGAATACTTAATACATAAATAAAACAGACACACAAGGATCGTAATAGTTTAGTGTCTTTGGAAACATGGAACGTAATCTTCTAATCGTGGTGAAAGATCTTCAAAATCTCCCATAAAGATCTTCCACTTTTTGTTTCCTTACTTAAAACCTTTATTTATATCCTGGGGAAAAGAAAACATAAAAGGGTGAGCTCAAATTCTAAGTAAGTGTAAACAAAAGAAATATCAATCACATCATATTCATAAGAACATAACAATTTGGAAATCTTACCCTGCAAAAGAGATCATAATTTCATAACATGGGATAACGCATGGTAGTGAAATGTAATCCCAATAATCATAACATAAAACATTAAACATTGTGGCATACACACATAATCATAGAGAATCATTTCTTATTAGTCAAGACTCATTGCCAAGACTATCTTAGTGGACAAAGTCCATTTCTGAACCGAGTTCACTCCTCGTTTCAGTCCTGTTTCACTGAACCGGTATAACCTACCGTTCCAGCCATGTCTATCTCATGAGATATAAAATCTTTACCCAATGAATTGGAGGGAGATATAGGTCCCACCCATCTCATAATGATACCATTCTTATGTGTGCCACAAAATCATAAATCATATATCATTGCATAACCCATGTAATAAAAATGGGAATCTTAAACACCGTGACATCATCAAAAAATTCATATCAGATAAAGAAATTCATAAAAATAATTCCATCACAAAATAATCAAATCAATGTAATAATAGGGATATAAACAGAACCCTATATTATCTTAGATGGAAAATAATTTTGATAAAACACATGAACTCCATTCTTGAGGAAAATATCCTTTCAAATTCAAAAACATTTTTCCTTTTTAACATGTCATACAATTTTAAACTAAAATAAGTTGATTAAATATAAACATGAAAACTTGTAAAGGAAGATTCTTGGAAATAATGTTTTAAAAATCCATTCATGCTATATAAGTTAAAAAAAATTCTTCTCGTACTTTTGTCAGAAAAGTCAAAAGGTACCTCGTACGAAAAATGACAAAAGATTCCATTCATATATTTTACTAAAAACTCTTCAAAGGGTAAAATAGGTTTTAAAAAATTGTAGGTGGATGGAAATATTATTACATATTGAGGAAACATGGATGTGGATGATAAAATACACCCCAGTAAATACCAAAGTATAAACAATCTCAGATAAAAATGAGATTGTGATATTTTCCCTTACCATAGGTCTGATTTGCTTCGTAAGTGACTGAACCTCCTGTATAATGATTTAAATAATGACATTGACTTATTCCAGAATCATACTCACTGTTATGATATCATATATGGTTCACTTATGGCTTTATATTACCCGTTCTTTTGTAAATTCCATGTTAAAGAGCGTTTTGGGTAAAATTGTTTCATTTGTCGTCCGTGTTTTGACTTGTAATTATTCATATGGTTACTTAGATCATGATTACTTAATTCCAGAATATAAAACCTGATTTATATATAATATATATTCAGAATATACATATATATAATAAATCAGTAAATGGAAAGAAATTCACCATTCATGGAGACGGTAGGCCGTACGTACGCATGAACGCTGTTTCGTTTCATTATTGAGTTGAATGGAATTAAGTATATGCCATACATATATATACACATAAATCCAGTATCATTATTATTTCATATATTTCAGGATTACTTATTATATATACTTTATAATCATTCATGAATGGTTAACGTGGAGAATGAATCTCATCGCATCGTGGAGACGGTAGTCCGTACGTACACACGAGTGATGATATCGTTATCATGATCGTGGGAATGTATTGTAGTGTATTTATACTATTTCATAATCAATATCACTTTAAAATAATCATATATAGTTATTATTTACACCATTATACCCATCCATGTATGGTGGTGGTGGAAAATAGATTACACCACGGCGTGGAGACGGTATTCCGTACGTACGCACGCGCGGTGATTTCGTTTTCCGTAGGATGGATAGAAGGTGAAATAGGGTTGTTTCATACTTATAATAACATATCGGTATATGATTGATACTGATGTTATTACTTCATGATGAAAAAACTAAATAAGAAGAAGTGGAAGAATAAATAATGATGAAAGAATCGGTAACGTGCAATACCTCTTCTTTGAAGCGCTTCTTTGAGACCTCTTTTTAGGGCACTAAAATTGGTTTTTGAAGTAGAACAGGACCTCGAGGTTGTCTCTAGGGAAGTGGAGAGAAGAAATTGGCAGGGTTTGGACGAGCTGGAAGGCTCAAATTTGTGTGAGGAAGAGGGGGAGGAGGTGCCCTTTTATAAGGGAGGAGAGGGGGACCTTTGGAAAACTAAAAATATTATTTTATTATAAAGACAAATTCGGTTTTAGATAGCTACTAATTGATTTATTTAGAAGATAATGTGGGGATGGTTCGAAATCCTCTCATCCAATATAATTTAGACAAGTTTAGGTTCCTATTTTAACCTTATCATTTAGTTTTAACATTAAGTTAAATAATTTTACTTTTACCATGTCTTCTTGTGTTTTTTACACTATAAGGATTAAAAACTTACTATATCAAGACAAACGAACCCCAAGTTGTTTATTATTAATATATATGACCTTATATAAGTCATTTGGGCGAACATTAGATTTTTAGGAATAAAATAACAATTAATAATATAATATTTTTTTAAAAACTATTTTATGTCAATTTTGACACTATTTAATAATTGATTTTTGAGAAAATCATAACAGAATGATTAGTTCGAAACAAGTTGCTTTAATAAACACTAACATGTCATATTAACCTAGAAAATTAGTTTAATTCATAAAAAGTCTCAAATTACATATATTTGGGTATTTATAACATCAATTATGTCAATATTTCATTAATAAGATAATTACTGCATCATCGTTGTGTCATAAATAAATTAAATTATTTAATGTCTAAAAATTACAAATAAAATACCATTATGTACTACATTCTTTTAGCTTTCTAATTAATATTTATGGTATAATTTATCTTATGTATAACCCTATATTAAAAATGAATTACTTATTAAACTATGATTTTAACTATTTTAACCCTTCTTTAAATAAATTAATAATAAATGTCCTAAACTAATAAAAGTGGTCTTAAATGGTCATATTTTATTACTAAGGTTGTTTTTGGTCGAATTACACTTATCCAATAGAATTAGGGCATGTGTTAGGGTAATAATAATATCATTTTTACCCTTAATTATTCTATTTACTTGTAACCGTGGTAAAAAAAAAGTAAAAAGTTACTATTCACCAAAAATTATTTTCATCTCATTGAACCACATTTTAGTCCTTGATATTAACCGTGTCTCTCGGATTTTCGAAATTCCACTCACAGAAGTGGTAAAATTATGTTTTATGAAAAATTCAGTATTTTTAACTACCACTTAGTGGTTTCACTATTCATCAAAAAATGAAAGTTTCCAGAAAAATACCAAAAATTAGGCCTAAGCTATATTTGATATTATGAATTCAAAAAATTATGTCTATTTTATCAAATTCAAAACATATCAGTTACATTAAATAATTTAAAAATTAATTCCCGTTGTCAAAACAAATAGCGTGTTTTTAAGGGATAATAACTCTCAAAAGATTGACACTTATTTATAACTAGTTTAAATGAGAAATTGCATCCAATGACCAACATTGTATTAAATTGTAAAAATATATTCTAAATATAATTTAAAACCACTCAAATTAATAATTTATCACTGTTAATTATTTCTATTAAAAAAGTTATTTTTAATTAAAATTTATTAATGTTCACTATTCATCAGAATATGAAAGTTATCTGAAAAGTACCAAAATTTTCACCCTAAGCTAATTTCGATATTCTGAATCCAAAAATTAAGTCCATTTTGAATAATAAAATTTACAAAATTTCAAAAAGTGGTTATTACTATTCATAACGGCTAGTTTTAATAATATTTTAATAGCATATCGTTGTTTAGTGAAACTCGGTATTGCGTACTACACACGCTATCGAGGAAGGTCGCGATTGCGTGTAATGGAAGGCAAGTCAAGGATGCGTGTTCTGAAAACTCATTTTGGTGTAGCGTACAACACAATACATTAATTAAATTAAAAAGAATATTTTTCATAAAATCATGGGGTGTTATATTCTACCCCCATTAAAATGAATTTCGCCCTCGAAATTCGTTGGGGTTATAAATGGTTTACTACTCGAAAGTTCCTTTAATAGAAACCCACATCGTAAAAAGGAATTCAAAAATATGGCTTTAAAAACTAAAGTATGAAATGTAACGGTTACCCAAATTAACTCATCACTGGGTATCCACGTAGGAGAACATAGGTGAAAATATGGATATGGAAGAAAAATCTAACCATCAGGTTCTGATGGAGAGTGGTATAGAACATGGATATGAAAAAACCAACAATCACAAAGCTATAGATTTGTGATGATCTAAGGTACCATCTTATTCATCGGATATAAGAGAACTTGGACAATATTTTTGGTTTTCAAGATCATTTCCCTAAAGTTGATGAATTAAAAGAAATACTTACATGATTTTGGTACAATCTCACTGTTGTTCTTGAATTGAACAATTTCCACTTCATCCCTTAAAGAAATGAAGTTGAATTTGTTATTCGTGATGTGTTAGTAGATCATGTGATAGAATGATGGGTCATTCCATCTCTTTCAAACAAAAGGTTAGCAAAAGTTATAAGTCCATCTTATGGTTAGATTAATCGTATATGGTTCCAAAAATGAACTTATACTTCATATATCATACCACTTAATAAAATAAAACTAGTTTCTACTAACCAGGGACTTCCTGTAGGCCAGTGGTAGGCGATAAAGGCTAGTCGCATTTCGTTTGTGGGTTCGATTCCCACAGCCTTGTCCGACGCGATGGGCTGTCGCCCGTCCTACATGTTGTCCTTTTTCTAAAACTATATTACTATAACATCCCATCATTAATATCAAAAAAAATTCTATCCTTAAAGAATACTAACTTATGTCCAACATAATCCATTCTAATCTTTAGTCTTAACCATAATACTGCAGAGCACTCTCATAATATAGTGAAAATGATTACCAGATATTTAATACCATCGTTGATCCCCATATATCATTTTTTGGTCAAATTACAAACTTGTGAATACCTTAATCATGTATTCTCTTGAAGAATGAATACCCATTGAACCTTAGTGAAAACATGAATACAGTCAAAAGTTAACTCTTTCCACATACCAAAATCCAAAAATTCTATATACTCAAACCATGATATAACCTTCTCTTTATATCAGTCATGAGCTCAAGAATACGGTCAAACATTTCATTTTCTAATTTTCCTTTCATTATGCGCATATCATCTTTTTTTCAAAAAATATCTCAATCACATTCCATGGTTACTGGTAACATAAAATTATTGAAGACCACAATAGACCAATACATAAATATTCCAACAATCCACATTATTTTGGAATCCCATTACATAAACACTTAATCATTCCACCACATCGTTGTCATATTCAACATCGCCAATGGTGATCGCATGTGACTTCCCGTTGTCCTTTGCCTTAAGTGGTAGCTCATGTCGATCATCACTAACCCTTGGATTAGGGCATTTATTGGCATAATGGCCCATCTCCTTTCACTTTAAACATTGAAGTGTAGTAGGTTCATTCTGTGTATCCCTTCCTTTGTTTGCATCATTAGACATCTTCTTCCCATCATTGCGGAATTCAAATGCCCGATGACCTTCCTTTCCACATTTGAAACATTTAATTGTCCCTTTAAGACAATCTCCACCATGCTTCTTTCCACACTTTGAGCATAAGGAAACATTCATCTTCTTTTAACCATTATTCTGAGATTTCTCCTTGAACTACATCTTTCGTTTCTTGTCAATACTATGAGATGGATAAGTAACACCAACTTCCATTTCTACCTTGATAGAACAACAAAAAAAATTCTTCATAGCTACTGAAGTCTCTTATAGCTAATGCCCTTATAAGACTTTTTTTTAAGCCACTAAAGAATCGATCAACTTTACTTTCAGGTTGGATAATAAATCCAGATGCATACCTTGCAAGCCTTGTAAAATTAGCTTCGTATATACCAACAGATTCATCATCCTTCTGCTTTAGTTCAAGAAACTCCTTCTCTATTTTTGTTTGAATAATATGAGGGATGTACTTATTGAAAAATAAGTTCTTGAACTAGTCCCATTCCATGGACTCAATTTCATCTCTTTGCCTCATATTCCTGATAATATTCCACCATTGATCAGCTTCACCTTCCAAACGATATACTGCTAAGATGACTTTATCATATTCAGAACATTGAAGAACTGAAAATATCTTTTCAGTGGTACTGATCCATTGTTCAGCAACAAGTGGATCAGAAGACCCACTGAAAGAAGTTGGACGTTTCCTCATGAAGGACTCAATAGAATATTGTTCCCTTCTCTGCTCATTTGGAAGTCCATAATGATTCATAGCTTGTGTAAGTATAGAAATAATATTTTTCACTCCATCTCCCATAACATTTGTTTGTTCAGGAGGAAAATCATTGCATTTTCCATTGCATTGATCAACACTATTCCTTTAGGTTCCAGCCATCGTCTAAAACCCAAAAAGAATAGTGTGAGAGGCAAAAATCATGCTAGGGAAAACAACATAATAAAGGGGGAGTACCTTCAATATCTAACATCTTAGGTATAATTATATGATCGTTAGTGTAATTCTAGGACTATAACCTATACGTATACTTAACCATAGGGACATCCTTAGACATACCTTAGAAATATCTCTAGGGATCTCACTAAAGTTCTCGCATCCTAGTTTCCAAAGGTTGAATAAACCTTTCCTATGATACCAACTGTAGGGACCCGGAGCTTAACGTACATGGAAATTACATTACTTTTTCGGAATACATAATACATAACAAAAAAATACACACAAGGACCGTAATAGTTTAGTGTCTTTGGAAACATGGAACGTAATCTTCTAATCATGGCGAAAGATCTTCAAAATCTCCCATAAAGATCTTCCACTTTTTGTTTCCTTACCTAAAACCTTTATTTATATCCTGGGGAAATGAAAACATAAAAGGGTGAGCTCAAATGCTCAATAAGGGTAAACAAAAGAAATATCTATCACATTATATTCATAAGAACATAACAATTTGGAAATCTTACCCTGCAAAAGAGATCATAATTTCATAACATGGGATAAATCATGGTAGTGAAATGTAATCCCAATAATCATAACATAAAACATGAAACTTTGTGGCATACACACATAATCATAGAGAATCATTTCTTATTAGTCAAGACTCATTTCCAAGACTATCTTAGTGGACAAAGTCCTTTTCTGAACCGAGTTCACTCCTCGTTTCATTCCTGTTTCACTGAACCGGTATAACCTACCATTCCAGCCATGTCTATATCATGAGATATAAAATCTTTACCCAATGTATTGGAGGGAGATATAGGTCCCACCCATCTCATAATGATACCATTCTTATGTGTTCCACAAAATCATAAATCATACATCATTGCATAACCCATGTAATAAAAATCAAAATCTTAAACATCGTGGCATCATCAAACAATTCATATAAGATAAAGGAATTCATAAACATAATTCCATCACAACATAATCAAATCAATGTAATAATAGGGATATAAACAGAACCCTATATTATCTTAGATGGAAAATAACTTTGATAAAACACTTGAACTCCATTCTTGAGGAAAATATCCTTTCAAATTCAAAAACACATTTCCCTTCTTAACATGTCATACAATTTTAAACTAAAAGAAGTTGATTAAAAATAAACATGAAAAATTTTAAAGGAAGCTTCTTGGAAATAATGTTTTAAAAATCCATTCATGCCGTATAAGTTAAAAAAACATTCTTCTCGTACTTTTGTAGGAAAAGTCAAAAAGTACCTCGTACGAAAAACGACAAAAGATTCATTTCATATCTTTTACTAAAAACTCACCAAAGGGTAAAATATGTTTTAAAAAAGTGTAGGTGGATGGAAATATTATTACATATTGAGGAAACATGGATGTGGATGATAAAATACACCTTAGTAAATACCAAAGTATAAACAATCTCGGATAAAAATGAGATTGTGATATTTTCCCTTACCTTAGGTCTGATTTTCTTTGTAAGTGTCCGAAACTCCTGTATAATGAATTAAATAATGTCATTGACTTATTCCAGAATCATAATCATTGTTATGATATCATATATGGTTCATTTATGACTTTATATTACCCGTTCTTTTGTAAATTCCATGTTAAAGAGCGTTTTGGGTAAAATTGTTTCATTTGTCGTCTGTGTTTTCACTAGTAATTATTCATATGATTATTTAGATAATGATTAATTAATTCCAGAATATAAAACATGATTTATATATAATATATATTCATAATATAAATATATATAATAAATCAGTAAATTGAAAGAAATACACCGTTCATGGAGACGGTAGGCCGTACGTACGCATGAACGTCGTTTTCGTTTCCTTATTGAGTTGAATGGAATTAAGTAGATGAAATACATATATATACACATAAATCCAGTATCATTATTATGATATATATTTCATTATTGCTTATTATATATACTTTATAATCATTCATGAATGGTTAACGTGGAGAATGAATCTCATCCCGTCGTGGAGACGGTAGTCCGTACGTACGCACGAGTGATGATATTGTTCTCATGATCATGGGACTGTATTGGAGTGTATGTATACTATTTAAGAATCAATATAACTTTAAAATAATCATATATAGTTATTATTTACACCATTATACCCATCCAAGTATGGTGGTGGTGGAAAATAGATTACACCACGGCGTGGAGACGGTATTCCGTACGTACGCACGCGTGGTGATTTTGTTTTCCGTAGGATGGATAGATGGTGAAATAGGGTTTTTTAATACTTATAATAACATATCAGTATATGAGTGATACTGATTTTATTACATCATGATGAAATAACTAAAGAAGAATAAGTGAAAGAAGAAATAAAGATCAAAGAATCAGTAACGGGCATTACCTCTTCTTTGAAGCGCTTCTTTGAGACCTCCTTTTAGGGCACTACAATTGGTCTTTTAAGAAGACCAGGACCTATAGTATGTCTCTAGGGAAGTGGAGAGAAGAAATTTTCCGGGTTTTGCCGAGCTTGAAGGCTCAAATTGGTGTGAGGAAGAGGGGGAGGAGGTTCCCTTTTATAAGGGAGGAGAGGGGCACCTTTGGAAAACTAAAAATATTATTTTATTATAAAGCCAAATTCGGTTTTAAATAGCTCTAAATTGATTTATTTCGAAGCTAAAGTGGGTATGGTTCTAAATAATCTCATACAATAGAACATAGACAAGTTTAGGTTCTTATTTTAACCTTACCATTTAGTTTTAACATTAAGTTAAATAATTTTACTTTTATCGTGTCTTCTTGTGTTCTTACACTATAAGGTTAATAAACTTAATATATCAAGACAAACTAACCCCAAGTTGTTTATTATTAATATATATAACCTTATCTAATTCATTTGGCTGAGACTTAGATTTTTAAGAATAAAATAACAAATAATAATATAATATTTGTTTTAAAAACTATTTTATGTCAATTTTGACACTATTTAGTAATTGATTTTTGTGAAAATCATAAAAGAATGATTAGTTCGATCCAAGTTGCTTAAATCACCACTAACATTTCATATTGACCTATAAAATTAGTTTAATTCATAAAAAGTCTCAAATTACATTTATTTGGGTATTTATAACATCAATTATATCAATATTTCATTAATAAGATAATTACTGCATTATTGTTGTGTCATAAATAAATTAAAATATTTAATTTCAAAAAATTACAAATAAAATACCATTATATAGGGAATCGTTTTATCTTTCTAATAAATATTTATAGTCGAATTTATCTTATGTATAACCCTATATTAAAAATGATTTACTTATTAAACTTTGATTTTAACTATTTTAACCCTTCTTTAAATAAATTAATAATAAATGTCCTAATCTAATCCAAGTGGGATTAAATGGTCATATTTTATTCCTATGGTTGTTTTTGGTCAAATAAAACTTATCCAATAGAATTAGGACATGTGTTAGGGTAATAATAATACCATTTTTACCCTTAATTACCCTATTTACTTTTAACCGTGGTAAAAGAAAGTAAAAAGTTACTATTCACCAAACATTATTTTCATCTCATTGAACCACATTTTAGTCCTTGATATTAACCGTGTCTCTCGGATTTTCGAAACTACACTCACAGAAGCGGTAAAATTATGTTTTATGAAAAATTCAGTTTTTTTTAACTACCACTTAGTGGTTTCACTATTAATCAAAAAATGAAAGTTTCCAGAAAAATACCAAAAATTAGGCCTAATCTATATTTGATATTATGAATTCAAAAATGATGCCTATTTTATCAAATTAAAAACATATCAGTTACATTAAATAATTTAAAAATTAATTCCCATCATCAAAACAAATAGCGTGTTTTTATGAGAGAATAACTATCAAAATATTGACACTTGTTTATAACTGGTTTACATGTGAAATTACATCCAATGACCAACATTGTATTAAATTGTAAAAATATATTCTAAATAAACTTTAAAACAACTCAAATTAATAATGTATCACTATTAATTATTTATATTAAAAATGTTTTTTAAATTAAAATTTAGTAATTTTCACTATTCATCAGAATATGAAAGTTATCCGAAAAGTACGAAAATTTCACCCTAAGCTAATTTCGATATTCTGAATCCAAAAATCAAGTACATTTTGAAAAATAAAATTTAAAAAATTTCAAAAATTGGTTATTACTATTCATAATGTCTTGTTTTAATAATATTTTAATAGCATATCGTTGTTTAGTGAAACTCGGTATTGTGTACTACACACGCTATCGAGGAAGGTCGCGATTGCATGTAATGCAAGGCAAGTCAAGGATGCGTGTTGTGCAAGCTCCTTCTGGTGTAGCGTACAACACAAGACATTAATGAAATTAAAAATAATATTTTTCATAAAATCTCGGGGTATTACAATACCCAATAAAAATAACATATTCATATCCTAGAAAACAAATATAATGGAAATATAACATTTGGCATTGCAATCACAATATATAATTTAAAAATATTGACAAAAAAAAGCATTTATCAAACCATTTTCAAAACCATTTAAAATATTACATAAAGAGATTTTTGAATCAAAGTGTCACATACCAAGTTGAGTATTTAGAAATAAATTTCAATTTTAAAACATTCATGTCCATATGAATAAATACTTAAAAAAAAATTAAAACATGGACATTAATGTTAATGATTTATAAGAATAAACCTTTAAAACATTTAAAATGATATTTTAGTTAAATAGATTTTAATAAATTATGAGACCCTAGAATACAAATTAATGAAGAATAACATTTAATAAGAACTTACAAATATCAGTATAATAAATTTATTAATGATATAATATGCCAAAAGACAGTATATACCCCATATAAGAATGCATTGGTGCATATCAACAATGATGTCACAATGGGAATGTAAATTCAGATGAAATCCCTTATAAAAATGGTATCAATAGATTAAGGATAAATCAATTTCATAATTATGTGTGACAAATATAAATTCACCCAATATAAGTGGATATTAATTGTAAAAAATCAGAGGTTATTCACACATATTCATAGAATGAAATAATCAAGAAGTAAATGTTTAACCCAAAAATTGAAATTGGGTTAAGAAGTTTTCTTACAGAAATTCGACAGCCTAACAACATTACCATACAATTTAAAAAATATGTTGATGAGAGAGAAAAGGGTATCTCATCACTTGGACTTAAAATTTACATCAATAAAGTTATAGAAGAACATATCCCATCATAATAAAATGTAAATTAACAGACATAACAAAGAGAAGTCTTTTTAAAAAGAGGTGGGTGATGGGTTCCCTTACCGATTTGGTAACTTACGAAACATACACCCCATGAAAGAAAGATCACACAATGAATATGTAAATACCCATAAGTTATATTATAATACACAAATAATACAATAATGTGTAGTACATCTACCATACAAAATTAAATAGTGGCTAATATATCAAGAATCTCACGGGAATAAAAAGTGACATAAAAAATCCCTACCACGTTGTAATCAATCGAGCCATATGAGAAAAAGTTAATAACCACAAATTTAATTATAGAATACCATGAATATAAATAGAATCATTATAATATATATAAAATGACAGTACACAATACACCACATGAAATAAATAAGTAGCGAACAATGGAAATCTCACGGAAATAACAGTGAGATAAGAAATACTTTACCACGTGTCCAACTTGAATCATATGTACTTTGTTATTTCTGAATAATAAACAAAAGTTAATTTATACTTTCATCATAACCTTTTTTATGTTTATTATTACTTTTATATCACTTATTACCTTGAAATAATAGTTAGCCAGTTATTTGAATTCATATCAGAAATTTTGTCGATGATCAGAATTTGAGTAAAAAATGAACTTGTTATAATTACAATTTTTACATGTCTTTAAAACTACATTATCTCAAGAATGATATTAAAGATTTAGATATCATATATATCATATATATCATATATATCTAGTATATTTATGTATTTATATTAGTATATAACATTTGGATATAAGAAATGAAATGCACCATTCATGGAGAGGGTAAACCGTACGTACGCCTGGACGCTACTTTCATTTATATTTAATATTTAATGTAATGAAAACATGATGATAAAAAAGTATATTATAATTAAAGTATAATATCAGATAATATATCATTAACTATATCCTTTATACATCCCACAAAAGGAATTAACGAGTAAAATCCCTTTTAGGGGGCGGTAGTCCGTAATTTCTGAAATGAAATTATCATGTTTACCCATTATGGAAACCGTAAAGGTATGATATAAATGATAAATAAAGAAGCATAAAGAAACCATAAACATAATATATATCATATATAAATATATTTCCATCATAATGGACACCATGAGAGGTATTATGAGACAATTGAATAATCATCACTTTGTGAGGCGTTAGTTTTCCATCCACATAAATAGTATGTTCCTCACCCATTAGATGGAGGTGTGTGTAATAATAGTTCAAATAATTCTCATAACTACATCCTAGTATATTCATTACACTGTTTGTATTATAAAATAAAGGAATAAAAAGTTTTTAGTGGTTGGAGAAGTAAAATAAAACAAAAGATCTTAAGAGAACATGTTACCTTTAAATCGGGTAACTAACCTTGGTTTGAACAAAATGGGTGTCTTGAAGTATCTTCTACAAAAGGTAATTCTTATAGGATAAATAGAGGGATATTTGGAGATTATTGGAGTTGTGTGTTCATGATCCAATGGCTTAATATGTGTGATAAATGGGTTAGAAGTGAGGTCTTTTTATAAGAGGGAGGAGGGGCTCTTTAGGAAAGTTTGAAACAATTATTTTTTATAAACTCATCTTTAGTTTCAAAAGGTAAAATATTTGTTAATATCAATTTTATTATTATTAATTGTCAAAATAAAATAATCCAATAATAATTGGATAGTCTTTGGATATCGTTTAAATATTTATAATCTTATTTATTTAAATCATTAATTAATGAGGTAAATATTTCATCATTATTGTGTCATAAATAATTTAATTTTTTAGATGTCCAAAAATTATAAAAAAGATAAAATGAAGTAGGAAATCCTTTTATCTTTCCAAATAATATTTATAGATGAAATTATAACTTATATAAGCCCATGTAAACATTTATTTACTAAATGATATTGGTTTATGTCATTTTTCTCTTTACTTTTAATTAATTAATATAAAATGTCATTATTAATCCCATGTGTCTCCATGGGGTACCAAATTCAAAAAAAGGTTTCCCATTGTCGGCTATGTATCGGCCAATAGTATTAGGACACATGTTAGGGTAATTTAATTTTATTATAATATTAAATTTTACCCTTATTTACTATATTTACCCTTTAATCATGGTAAATAAAATTTTTACTAAAGAAAATATTTAAAATGTCTAAAAATAAAAGTTAACTATTTACAAAATTTGGACCTACTAATTTCAAATATGGAATTAATTTTTTCAAATTCAAATCACAAAAGTGGCAGAAAATAATATAAAATTAATTCCTGTTGTTAAAACAAATAGCATGTGTTTAAGAAATAACAACTATAAAAAGATTGACACTTTTTTATGTCCAATTTCAAAATGAAATTAATTCCAAAGACCAAAATTATATTAAATGGTAAAAATATATTCTAATAAAACTTAAAATAAAATTAATAATATAATATAACTATATAAATAAATTAGATTAATAGGTACTTTTTAATTAAAATACGGTATTTTCCAGTATTCATTAAAAATGATGTTTATTTGAAAAATACCAAAATTTCATCCAAAGTAAATTTTGGTGTCCCGATTCTAAAGGAGAATTTTATTTGGTAAAATAGAACAGATGAAAGTGAAAAAAAAACTTGATTTAAAGAGGTTTCTCTATTAAAAGGCGGTAAATCGACCTTTTAGTGAATATTAGAGTATTTATGCTTAAAATCAAATTATTTACATATTTTAAGCCTCTAACTTGTATTGGATAAATGTTAAAATATTCAACAAACATGTATAATCATATTTTAGTTAGTACTATTCATTACCGCCAATACACCATCTAGGCATTAACTACCATTTAAAATAATAAATTAATATTATTAGTGTGCATTGTAGGATTTTAAAGAAACCTATTGTTGTGTATCGGGTACGCCATCAAACATAGAGTCTCATTTAATTTATAATTAATATTTAATTCTAAAATATTACTAAATATGAAAAAAAATCATGTTCTTTACTTAACTGGGATGTTATATCCTTCCCACCTTTTGGAAATTGCATCCTCACAATTTTAAAACTGGGCATGGAAACTTCATTAAAAGTCCCACATCAGAAAAAGAGTCAGTAAAACTTTCACTTTAATAGAATGAAAGATAAGTAGAAATGTCACTCAAGATATCCCATACATGGATTCCATGTAGGAAAACATTGATATAGAAGAGATAGAAAATTGTCAAATTCTGATGGATAGTGGTAGAAAACATGATTAAGAGAAGGTTAACAACAAGAAAACCACAAATTTGTGATGGGTTAAACGGTCATTGGATTCCCAGTAATAAAACTAAACAAACAACTTTTTTGTTTTATGTTCCTTTTCATAATGTTGGAATATTTTTTATGATATTGAATAAGAACATAACGAAACTTACGTGTCATTTAGACATTCATCCATTACTAAATTTCTACCACAAACTCTACTTTTTTCTCAATGATTAGTATTCAAATTGACTTGGTCACATTAAAAGTTCTAGAATCAACTTCTAGGCTATCACATCATCCAAAAAAGAATAACTATATATTTCCCTTTTATTTAGACATCAAGGAAATCCAAAATTGTTTGTATGAGATCATATAATCCCAAAAAAAGGATAATACTTTATAAAAAAATACTACTCATAATCTCCAAAATTCAACAAAAGTTCCCAAAGATCATGAATGTCCATTTAATGCATAATTTTCCTTAAAATTATTCAAAATAATCCAAACTATGAATGAAAATAAAAACTCTGTAGGATTTAATCCCATAGTCTTCCATAGTAAATCTTTACATTACTCTCCAAATAGCATCGACTACTCATAAAATGTCTCATACTGATGTTTAGTTAACCTAATAACATACTCCCAATAATAGATTATTCATTTATATAAATAACCCAAATATCTATATTTCCAAAATAAAACATAAATTCTTCCAAAAAAATTAATATTCCAACTATTACCTTACAATTTAAATACCATAGTATTCTATTTTCTATAGGTATATATTGTTCCCAAAAATTAGAGAACGTATTCCAAAATCACTTTTATCATTTAATCACCAAATCAATTTATTATACCAAGGATATCAATTTGATAAGACACAACATCCCAAAATCAACTTATTCTTGATCCATAAAACCATATAACTTAAAATAACAAGTCATACTAACCAGGGACTTCACGTAGGCCAGTGGTAGGCAATGCAAACTTATCGCCCTTTGATTGTGGGTTCGGTTCATGCATCCATTCTGAACACGACGGGTTGTCACCCATCCTACAGGTTGTCCTTTTTATAAAACTCAAAAATAACCCTAACATGTTTTAACCTCAATGGTTTCCTTATACCTCTCATTTTCATCCCAATTCATTATGATCTCAATATCATAATTCTTGAAGTCTTATATTTATTGTCATTTTTTATTTCACCATCGTATGATAAAATAAAATGATCACCAAAATAAAGAACATCATACCTTGATCATGTTGTCCACTTGGTTTCATCGTTATCTTGTTCACATAGGTAGAAGGTCCATGCATTAAAACAATCATTTATATATCCTTGAAAAAAAATTTCTTCCTTCATCCAAATACTCCTTGAACAACTTGGTTCATATGGGTGTTCACATAAAAATAGTTTTGGAAAATAATCATGCGTGACATATAATTTCAAAACATCTGATAAAACATGATTATTATAAAACAGATAGACTGAGTTTGAGTTGAAACATTAAATCAGTGGTCCTTCTAAATTTCCATAAATATGTGATGAGAGACTATGTATTAAAATCAAATATAAATAGTTTTTTCAAGGGTCTCCTTCTTTAGAACCTTTTTCAAAATCATAATATTCTTCCAAATCGTGGGATAAGGTAAATTATTTGAAAATTCATTGAAAATATTTACCTTTCAAGAAAATATGAGATTATTGTAAAAATATAATTTGATTAAATACAGCCTATAATACATGATTATATCTAGGTATAATTTAGGTGTTTGAAATCTCAATGAATTTCTTACAAGTGAATTGTATGTTAGAAAAAGTTTCACAATCATCCGAACACGACTTTGCAATAATTATTACAAGCAATTCACCAAGAAGAGATAGGAATGTCATTTGAGATCATCCTACTTACATTTGTAACATACATTACCTGACCTTCATGAACTTATAAAACTTATATTTAACTGAAATAATAGACAGAGGGACTAACCATATGTTTAACGAAAACCATTAATCCCTAAAGTTGTCTAAACCGACCTCTGATACCAACTGTAAGGACCCGACCTTAAACATAACATAATATTAAATTAAATGGATATTTCACATTGGGTATATTTTCAGGTTTAGAGTTTTATGATAATTAGGTCATAACATTTACATAACAACAGGAATATTACATGTAGACAATTCTACTCAGTATCCATTTTTTTATAAAATAAAAACTCTCTAAAAAAAGATTCATGTCTAGTTCCATGTTTTAGACATCATGAATTTTCCTTCATCTCATCCTTGACCCTTATTCATCTTTACGTCCTGTGGAAATCATTTAAAAAGCATGGGATGAGCATAAAAATCATAGTAAGGGATATAAAATAAGGAATTAAAACATTATCCCATCAATAAATACAAAACAATGAAACTATACTTTTCAATCATAACATACCTCATCAAATCATAATATTTATGAGCAACACATAGAAATCATAAATCATAAAGGTAACATATGGAATAAATAAAATAATAACATTGTATCTATCACAGTTATAGAGGTAGTCACATTTGAAATACCCATCACAGTATATTCCCCAAATCTCTTAGGAGAAACATTAACGTTTACCTCTGTCATGTTACCCAATGCATTAGAGAGATATCTTGGGCTCACCCGTCCTACGTTTATCATGGAACCACCCATTTACGTAAAAAATTCCCAATAAACATAATATATTCATAACCCATAAAAAACATAATGTAAAGAGAACATTTCTACATTGCATTCACAATATATAATTTCAAATTATTGATAAAATGAGAGCTTTTATCAAACCATTTTCAAAACCATCTAAAATATTAAATGAAGAGATTTTTTAATCAAATTGTCTCATACCAATTTGAGGATTTTAAGAGAAATATCAATTTCAAAACATTGATATCCCTATGAATAAATCCTTATAACCATTTTTAAAACATGTACATTAATGTGAATGATTTAGAAGAATAAACCTTTAAAACATTTAAAATGATATTTTAGTTATAGAGTTTTTAACAAAATGAGATACCCTAGAATACAAATAGTTGATGAATAACATTGAATATGAACTTAATAATATCTTGGGAATAAATTTATTCATGATATAATATGCCAAAGAACAGTATATACACCATATAAGAGTGAATTGTTATATATCAACAATGATGTCTCAATGGAAAAGTAAATTGAGACGAAATCCCTTATAAAAATTGTATCCTTAGATTAAGGATAAATCAATTACATAATTATGTATCAATAATATAAATACACCCAATAAAAGTAGATATTAATTATAAAACAATCAGAGTTTATTCACACATATTCATATCATGACATAATCATGAAGTAGATGTTTAAATCAAAAATTGATATTGGGTTAAGAATTTTTCTTTTAGAAATTCGACAGTCTAACGACGTCACGTTGCAATTTAAAAAATATGTTGATGAGAGAGAAAAGGGTATCTCATCATTTAGACATAAAATTTACATCAATAAGTATATAGAAGAACATATCCCAACATAATAAAATGTAAATTGAAAGACATAAAAAAAAGACTTTTTAAAAATAAGAGGGTGAAGGGTTCCCTTACTGATTGGTAACTTACGAAACATACACCCCATGAAAGAAATATCACACAATGAATATGTAAATACCATTAAATTATAGTATATTACACAAATAATACGATAATGTGTAGTACATGTAGCACATAGAAGGAAATAGTGGCTAATATAACATGAATATCACGGGATAAAAAGTGAGATGAAAAATCATAACAACGTTGTAATCAATCGAGTCATATGAGAAAAATTTAATAACCACCAAATGAATTACAGAATACCATGAATATAAATAGAATCATGAAAATATATATAAAATGGCAGTACACAATATACCACATGAAATAAATAACTAGTGAACATTGGAAATTTCACAGAATTAAAAGTGAGATAAGAAATCCCTTTCCTCGTGTCCAACATGACTCGTATGTTCCTTGATCTTCCGGAATAATGAAGTTATGATAATTTTTACTTGATTAATGAATTTTTTAATGTTTATTAATACTTTTATATCAGTTATTACCTTGCAATAATAGTTAGTTAATTATTTGAGTTCATATCGGACATTTTATCAATGTTCAGAATTTTAGTTAAAAATGAACTTGTTATAATTACAATTTGTCCATGTGGTCAAAACTCCATTATCTATAGAATTAAATTAATCATTTAGATATCATATATATCATATATATCGCATATATACATGAATTTATATTAGTACATAACATTTGAAGACAAAAAATGAAATGCACCATTCATGGAGACGGTAAGTCGTACGTACACATGAATGATACATTCATTTCTATTTAATATTTAATGGAACTAAATATTAATTTCACATAGTTATATTATAATTATAGTATAATATAATATATAATATCATTAACTACATCATTTATACATCCCACATAAGTCATTAATGAGTAAAATCGCATTGAGGGGGGGGGGGGGGGGGGTTAGTCCGCACATTCTAAAATTAAATTATCGTGTTTACCCATTATGGAAACCATAAAGGCATGTTATAACAGAAAAATATAGAAAAATAAAAAAAATAAAAAAAATATATATATATCATATATAAATATATTTCCATCATAATGGCCACCATTAGATGCGGTAGGAGGTAATTGAACAATCATCGCTTCGTGAGGCGTTAGTTTTCCATCCATGGAAACAGTATGTTCTTCACCCATTTGATGGAGGTGTGTGTAAGAATAGTTCAAGTCCATCTCATAAAAACATCCTAGTATATTTATTATACTGGAGATATTATAATATAAAGGAATAAAAAGTTTTTAGGGTTTGGAGAAATAAAATAAAACAAAATAACTTAAGAGAACATGTTACCTTTAAATCGGGTAACTCCCCTTGGATTGAACCAAATGGGTGTCTTGAAGTATTTTATGCCAACGTTAATGCTTCTAGGATGAATATAGGGATATTGGGAGCTTATTGGAGTAAATTTGGCATGATCCAATGTCTTGAGAAGTGTGATAAATGGGTTAGAAGTGAGGGATTTTTATAAGGGATAGGAGAGGTTGTTTAGGAAAATTGTAAAAATTTATTTTATTATAACCTCATCTTCGGCATCAAAATGTCAAGTATTCATTAATATAAAAGTTATGATGAATCAAGGTCAAAATAAAATATTCCTATAAGAATTGGATAGGATTTTTATATTGTGTTAATATATATAATTTTATTTATTTAAATCATTTATTAATGAGGTAAATATTTGCATCATTATTGTGTCACAAATAGTTTAATTTATTAGATGTCAAAAAATTATAAAACAAAATACCATGATGTAGTAAATATTTTTATCTTTACATAGAATATTTATAGTAGAAAATATAAATTATATAACCCCATGTAAAAATGTATTTACTAAAAGATATTTGTTTATGTCATTTTTGTCTTCAGTTTAAATTAATTGATATAAAATGTCATTATTACTCCAATGTGGATCCATGGGGTACCAAATTAAACCAAAGGATGCCCATGGTCGGATAAGTATCATCCAATATGATTAGTACACATGTTAGGGTAATTTATTACTATTATAATATTAGATTTTACCCTTATTTACTGTATTTACCCTTTAATCATGGTGAATAAAATATTTACTAAAATAAACATTTAAAATGTCCAAAAAATAATGTTAACTATTTAAACAATATGGACGTACTAATTCCAAATATGGAATCCAATTTTCAAAATTCAAGACACAGAAGTTGAATAAAATGATTTAAAATTAATTCCCGTTGTTAAAACAAATACTGTGTTTTTACGAAATAATAACTATCAAAATATTGACACTTTTTTATGTCCAATTTCAATATAAATTTTCATCCAATTTCCAAAATTATATTAAACGGTAAAAATCTATTCTAATTAATATTTTAAACTAATTAAAAAGATAATATAACCATATAAATAAATTAGATTAATAGGAACTTTTGAATTATAATACAGTATTTTTCACTATTCATTAAAAATGAACTTTATTATTAAAATACCAAAATTTCATCCAAAGTAAATTTTGGTGTCCTAATTCTAATGAAGGATTTATTTTGTAAAATAGAATATATACAAGTGACAAAAACTAGATTTAAAGAGGGTTCTCTATTAAAAGGCGATAAATCGGTCTTTTAGTGAATATTAGAGTATTTATGCTTAAAATCGAATTATTTACTTATTTTAAGCCTCTAAATTTTATTGGATAAATGTTAAAATATTCAAAAAACAGGTATAATAATATTTTAGATAGTTCTATTCATTCCCGCCAGTACAACGGCTAGGCGTTAACTACCATTTAAAATAATAATATTATATTATTAGTGTGCAATGT
Organism: Viscum album; assembly: GCA_963277665.1. Classification (NCBI taxonomy): domain Eukaryota; kingdom Viridiplantae; phylum Streptophyta; class Magnoliopsida; order Santalales; family Viscaceae; genus Viscum; species Viscum album. The sequence continues at coordinate 577,979,644 of OY728129.1, read as the reverse complement.
TGGATTTCAAAGAAACCCATTGTGGTGTATCAGGTACGTCATCGAACATAGATTTCCCTTTAAAGTATAATTAATAATTAATTCAAAAATATTAATAAAGATGAAAAAATTTCCTGTTCATTATTTACCTTGGATGTTACATTAGAGGCATATGTTATTTTCGGTGGTGATTGATATGTTCTCCAACATGACAATTTGAATCATGTGATCATGTGAACCATATTATTTAAATCAATTAAATGGATATGCTGTGTATTTTTAAGGGTAAAATGCGTCATGGTGGGAATATTTGTCATATTTATTATTTTTCTATGAGATATTTTCTTTATTTTTTTATTTCGTTTAACCTTGGGGTTCCCTTCATTTTTTGTAAAGAATATATATATTAGGCCTGATATTAGGTAGCACACTATTGGAACATGATTAAGAGAAATTATGTATCATCCCCTAGGAAACTGTGAAAAATATGTGATGTCTCTGGTCAAGGGCGCATGACCTTAGAAATGTTTGTCAAACCATGTGGAAGGTGAGCACATGGTTTTGATATTTTGGAAAAAAGCCTGATGCACAGATGGAACATGATTTAGAAAGCTATGTATAAAAACCATGCAAGTGCCCAAGTAATCTGGTAATGGGAACTTGGATGACGCACAGTTTGACAAACAGTGTGCCCAAATAGTTTATAGTTCCCTGGTCATTAAATTTATGAATTATATTTTCTATTATCTTTATATTTTAATAGTAAAACTCACCATTATATATTCTCCTGGTTCATGAATCCCAATTTCATCCTCTACTATCTTCTCGAATTCTCATGTAGTCTTTGATGGTGTGGATATTGGGTTTTCATAACATATTATGTGTGATTATTTAGGGTATTATCATACTCTCATCCTTTTCTACCTTTGACTTCCATAATATATTGATTTTTTTTCATATGTGGTCTTGTGAATCTATGGTTCATGATTCTATAGGTTTTAATTAGGGGTTTTGTTTTGTTTAGGTTCTTCTTGGTAGTTCATGCTTCTTGCAACCCACATAGAGATGTATCAAGTGTTTTTTTGAAGAGTCATGACATTGAGTTATGATTCCATTTTCACCTATAATATTAATGTATAAAATTTTGGTTTCATTATTTTTAAAACATCAATAGATAATAAGTTTTTATGTAATATTTTAGGAATAATCATTTATCATTAAATTATGTGATTAACTTCTTGATTTTATGTATATGTATTTTTTTTATGTATTTCACACAAAGTGTTTCGATAAATTCATGGTTGGATTTAATAATTTTTTTTGAACATTCAAGCAGAGTTTTGTCTTGGTAATAGTACATTTCATATTAAATAATGGTTGGGGTTTCTTAAAAGGGTTTTACAATATTGATTCGTATTTGAAAAATGTGTGTGTTTGATGGTTTGGAAATGGATTGGAATGTGATGATGTGGTGTTTCTTATTTGGAATTTTAATTATAGAGTTTTCAGTTTTCAAATGTTGTGTGTGTTTATAAACTGAATTTTCTAAAATTTCTATGAAATTACAAATGTCATGTTTTCACCTATTTGGAAATGTGGATTTAGTCCATTGAAAAATTATTGTTTATTAAAGGTTTATTGAGGACCATTTTGTACTTATGTGAGAATGATAATCTTGAAAAATATAATTGGATAATTTTCTAAACAAGGTTATGTTGAATGTTATGGGAGTTCCACACTGAGAGGCTCCCTTATGATCAAAATGTTGAAATAAAATATATTGATACATAGGGTGGCTCATGGTGACTTGTTTTGTGTGTTTTATTTAGTTGATATATGTGCATGATATTATATTATTATTTTTAATTAATGGATCACCCCCAAATTAAAATTTAATTGGGAACATGGAACATCTAAATGATTTTTGGTGAATGGTTTTTGTACGAGTGTAGAATTTCTCTCTCCCTACTGGCCCATAGATGAGGTTTTGTTTTTTTCCTTTTTGAAATTTTCCCTCAGTTAGACCAAGTAATATGTAATCGATAATGTTGATGAGAATTATGTCCTTGAGTGATTCATTCCTTTAGGATGAGTCAACACATATAATATATAATAGAATATAAAACATAGGTCTTAGGCTCTCCCATGTCCTTCATTTCTTAGTTGTCTATGACTTATGATTGAGATTTTTTGTTGGTTGGTTACTTGTGCAAGTTATTTTTCAATTTTGTTTGTTATGTGTTCAAGGATACTACTTTCTTTCATGGTTATCTTCTAGGACAAATGTTATGAGTTCATGTTCAAAGGTTTCTAGATTATTTTGGAAATTTTTTACACTCCCTTTTCACATTTTAAATAAAAACATCTTCATTTCTCTTTAAAAATACAAATGAATACTCCTAGGAAATGAATGTGGTTTTAAATGGAAAGGGGAAAATTGAAAAGGTTTTTGATTGAAGATAATGTGAGTGTGGAAACCAGGTTTTTAATATTTTCTTTCAATCATCATGCTGATTATTATTTTATAAAAATCAAATTCATTAGGAATAGATTTTTCAAGCACACAAACTGAGTTTTAATACTCGCACCTAAAATCTGTTCTTGTTTAAATCTTTTGGTATAGGTTCTGGCTCGGTTTTTATCGCCATTTTATATAGTTGGATTTGGTATCAAATATTTACCCTCACGGTCACATGGAGGATTTGTGGAAATCAGGTTTAGTTTGCGCTATGTTGTTTGGTTATTTTTATTTTCATCTTTTGTATAAATTATGCCATGTTTAGATATTTAATCTTTATTATATTCAGGAGTCCATATTTTTTTACATCTGTAATTATTTTTTTAAGATAAATTATTCCATAGTTTTATATTTTGATTTCATGACACTAGTTTCTTGGGATGGAGGATCGGGAATGCCTCTCAGATCTTCTCTTGGGCCGATTTGGGTGACTGGTTCTGGGTCGACCTGGGTTGGTTCATGACATGAATAATTAGTGTCATAAATCATCTTAAATAAATCATAAAACATATGTTATTCACATGTAAAATGTATCACCACCATAAATATAGAATAAATTTCATATGTCTAGGACAACTATCATGGAATGATAATCACAATAGAGAAGATCTCACATCGTGTTTCCTATTGTAGACTAGGAACCTAGTCTTTCATCCCATATTGAATCATGTACATCAACTTATCAACCATACCGAATCAAATTAATATATATTCATCCCATAATTATATTTTTATATTTAAAATATTAACCAATGATTTTTTTTGGATACATAGTATTGGGACCACCCATTATATAATGAACTCAAAATGGGATTATTAAACATTTTCTCAACAATTCATAACATAAAATAGGGATAAAAATTATTACCATCAGAACAACACATGAATTATAATAAATTATACATATAAAGAATAATTTTGGTATGATTGGATGATTTCCCCAATTAAACATAACAATATAAAAGGATGTTATCATTGATGAATAGGAATATTATAGTATATTATTGACAAAAGAATTTGTGAAAAAACAATTTCCTATTTGAAATAATTTTTTTTCATAGAAAATTATCCCAAATATTAATACAAAGATTTATTTTAAAATATACATTAAAACATTAAAATGGATATTTAAATCATAAAGTGGGTAAGGATGCTGGATGTACTGTTCATTTTATAAAAGTTAAAACCAAAATTCCACCAAATTTTTCAATAAAAAATTAAAGTTTCTAAATTCACGAAAATAGATGTAGATTAATTTGTAAAAAAATAATGATAAAAATATTATTAAAAAATGAAACTGAAAAATCGTTAAATAATTTTAAAATCATGATTTATAATATATATGGAAAAAATATGCATGGATGCGAATGTATTTTTTATCAAAGAGAAAAATAATGTCAGTTCTCATTAAAAATATAATTTTAAGATATTGATTACCAATTAAGATGATGTTGAATAAAAAATAATTAATATATAGTAATAAGTACTGGAGAAAAAAATTGATTGGTTTCACCGTAGATATATGATAAAATTTTACCCTTGGAATCTTAATTATAAACAGTTCTGATAAATAACGAGATTGTAATATAAAACCATTCGCACTTTAAGAATTTCGAATCATAAGCCTCGTGAAGGAAATAATTTTATATGTATATGTAAATTCACATTATTTTCGTCACAATATTCATAAATTTCATTAATTTTCATTATATACACCATATAAAAAAACAATTGGTGTATATGAAATATATCCCATGTAAATAAATTGGAAAGGAAAACCCTTTACCTCATGTTTTATCATTCCTTATTAATAATAAAACCTCATGTATAATAAAAATATGTTCATTATACATATATTAAAATAAAATACTCATACATATAATAACACATTTCATTTACATATTATCATTTTTACCATTTTAATATAAATTAATTATTAAATTTCTTTTTCTTAGTGATAACTTTTTCATTTTTTTTCAAGTATGTTATTTTTCATTTGTTCTGGTCCTTTTAAATTTATTTTGGATCTATTATATACACATTTTTAATAAATATATGAATATAATCTATATTTATTATATTTATATTTATATTCATCCATTTATTTTAATGATAAAAAATGAGTTATACCATTCATGCAGATAGCATGCCATTCATATGTGTAAGCACTATTTTGATTTTTTCAACAAATATAATGAAATAAAGTTAAATAATAATTAACCACTTAAAAAATATTTATTTCAAGGATATAATATATATTCATTAATTAAATCCTTATTTACATACATTTCAAAATAAAATTAAATACTTATCACATCCCTTCATAGAGGTGGAAGTCAACATGTTCGTCTGAGCGATGTTATCATTATATAACAGAATGGAATGTAAGAATGAAGATGAAATTTTATAATTTTATAATTATAATTTTTTGATAAATATATTATATATTTATATTAAATCGAATATTATATCAATCTATGAGAGGATGGTATGGAAAACCAGTCACCTCTTTTCACAATGTGGTAGCCCTTCGGACACATAAATGATAATATCATTTATAATTTCATGTAATATGAGATAAACGTACATTATTACCATAATATAATACTATCTCATTACATTTCACATAAAAATTTATTTATTTATTTATATTTTTATAATATTTTTTAGATATGGAGGAAGAACATAAATAAAAAAAGCTCATTAATAGTAATAAATCATCATTAGAGCAACACATTACATCACCAAAAAAAGTTGTAGTAAATGATTTTAGTAATAAATACCCAGACATGAAGATGTTTAATAAAATAAAAGATGATATTTAGGAATATCATGGAAAATTAAAAAATATTTTTATGTTTCATGCATATTAGAGAGGAGGTACCATTTTATAAATGAAAATTTGTGACATTTTTTAAAATACTCAAAACTGTACCATAATAAGAATTCACTCTAAAAAAATGTGTCTAAAATATATATAAATAATATAGTACATAGAATATAAAATCATGAATCAAATAATATACATACAATACACATGATATGAACTTGTTATTCCATTAACCTCTATGTTTACTTACTTTTTCCATATTTGTTTTCACTATGATAACAATTTTTTTACCTTGGCAATTTATCCATTAAGCCAACAAAATATAATATTTTTTATTAGATAATATTTAAATAATGATTATAAATATTTTCTCTAGTATTTATATTTAAAAAATTATATGTGTCGATAATTCCTTATAACATATGAATATGTAATTATTAAAACCAAATTTTATTGTTATTCATGATAATAAATTTTTATTACATGTCATAATTATTATGACCAAAAATTAATATTTAATAGTTATATAATTTATATTATGATTTACAAAAATATAAATATAATTTCCCACATTAAATTTATATGAATGGAATAATTTAATTTAAAATTGAACCCATAGACGAGATAAAAACTCGGATTATACCTTAAAGGATTTCATAAGTATAAACACCATTTATATAAAAACTATCCATTAACTATATTAAAATCTCATAAATTGGATTTAGTATAATATAATTTAACTATTATGACTTTTTAAAACAAATTTAAATCAAAATTAAATTATATAAATCATTTAAATGAAATGGAATTTTAAATTGAAAATAAATATTATTTAATATTCATCCAAAAATAAATATTTTTTGAAAATTATTAAAAATTAACTCTATAATATTTTTTGGAATCCTCTCTTAAAAATAAATGTTCAATGTTTTTAAAAATTAACAACATGTTTTAAAATTAATTTAGAACTAAATATAAAATAAAATAATGAATCGTCTTTTACATAAATAGAGTTTTATGCCTAAAAATAGATTTATTTTTACTGCATACCAAGTAAAAATATTAATGAATGGTAACGAAATTGATTTAATGTATAATATATAATTTCAATAAAAATAATATAAAAATATTTATTATGTTAATTTATTATTATAATACACATATGTGTAAAAAAACATTATTTTCGAAAAACATTCTTATACTTTCAAATGATTATTAATTTCATTTCTAATAAATTTGAAACAAAATTATTTAATTTATACCTGTGTAAATGTCATACATATCATAATTTATATATTCCAATTCATAAATGAAAATATTAATTCTGGTATATAACAATCACCTTTAATAATAACATTTTATTATTATATCATGGATCATTTAAACATAGTGACTCAAGTAATGCGTGACATTTAATAAATAAAATATATTTGAAAAATTATCTCATAAAATTTTTGGATGATAAATTATACCAACCATTAAATAAATTTCTCCCTTGAAATTATATCACTATAATACAAAACAATTTGTGTACTTTTACCTTAACATATCCTCAGGTTCTCATGTCCCTTCCTTAAATTGGTTGTTTCTCCATATAACATTATGCTAGATAGTGTTCTTGTTTCATATCATATTCAATCTATGATCCAATAATTGTACCAATTTTTTCCCATAAAAGAGATATTTCTATACTATAATTTCATAATATTTTATTATATGCGAGGAGTTATTTTTCAAAAAATCATTATAAATACCTTCGAGAGTGAGTGGGGTTTAAATAGGGTATGACTAGTTAAAATAAATTCCCCTTTGGATTGTGTTTCGTTGTTAAAAAACTTCTCTCTCTTTCCCATTAAAATATATAAATAGATTTTAAATCATAAATGATACACAACAATTTTAGTTGGTTCTCCCTCAAAAAGCTACTTAGAAGAGGCATGTATCAACAATGTGTCTTTCTACCAGACACACTAAGTCTCACATCCATGATAAAGGGTTCTATCTAGATAAATTCTATACCAAAAGATCACTTCCTTTACAAGGATTTATGTCTTCTCCCTACTTTTCCAATGGACACTCCCTATCTCTCTTTCTTCAGATCAACTCTAGTAGAAGGGATCATCATTTTCTGCCTCTTTTTCTCACTTCTCTTGGAAAATATTCACCCACAGTTTTTCGATATGTAGGTCCCATTAATTTTTGGAATTCATGCATCCTCAACTGTATCTAGATTTACTCTTGGATTCATGTTTTCATCAATAGGTGAAATCAACTTTTCCAAGAATTGTTAATTTTCATAATTTTATACCATAATCTACATTAGTAAATGTTCAAGATTCGATCAATCATGTACAAACATTTTTGATCCCTTTTCAAAATGCATTAGACCATGTGGCATGAGTACTTCACAAATAACCTATTTCTTCATAGAGTATCCCTACTTATTGGGTTTAATTTTTTTTCTTAGAGTGATCCTACTTCTAGAACATTTTTCTCTATGTGATACAGAACGCTGAAAACTCCTTTTTGTGAGCAGACATCAGGAATATACCATCACTGAATTACATCCCCAAAAACTCTCTCTTTTGTTGAATCATTCCTCGTAATCTCTTTCATATTTCATCGAGTAATTCCTCGAGTGATGATATATTATAATGACAATATCTATCTCCTTAATGATCTTAGTAGTGATACATATATAATAAAATAGATAACAAAATCTGCTAATAATTATTACACAAAACATGGATGTGGTATAACCGTCATTATAGACTATGTTATGCGGTCTGCATACATGCTTTCGACCTTTGTGGTGATTGATATATTTTATGGATTGATACACTATTCTTCTACACAAATAACTATTTCCTTTATAAAAATTATGATTCATCCTACGAAATGAAAACATTCCATATACTTGAAACCCTTTGTGGCTACTCAAATCATTGCATCATTCATAGTCATCTGGATTTATCAACAAACACAATCAGACTCAAAACCCAATAAAATGTCTTGAGGGATTGTTTCCCAATTTTTAGGCTTCTATCACCTCTTAATTGATATAATAAGTAAATTATATTATTGATTGAGGATCAGTAGATGTGTCAAGTGATAAAAGACATCACTACTCAACCATTAATATATAATAGGAAAATATAAGTAGATATAAACATTCAATCCATTATAAATCTAATAACCTTATTCCATTGAGAAAATTAATATAATAACCATATCACTATCATTAGATTCAAAATATCACATATTATTATCATCATTAACCTTTATATCGACTATATAGAGCCTTAATGTATTGTCGAATGGAACAAATATTCTCTACCAACATCACTTCTAGACCAGGTCTTAATAGATTTCTTTCTCCATATTCAACCAACCACATTGGATTTATACAATTATTTATAAATAATGTTTGCAAAGGGGAAGTATTAATACTTGATTGAAAGATATTGTTTTATTATCAACTTGACTAGATAAAGGGAATAATCCAAGACACCATTGAAATATGTAGATCATGGTCTAAGAAAATACTTTGTTTTTTAACTATTATCTTAGAATAAACAAATGCCTAATGATGAATAATTTTTTAAGAAATAGAGCTCTATATCAAGATCCTACTAAAGAATTCTGTATAAAATTTTGTTAAACATATAATACTAATAAAATATAATGGAATGTTACACTCCATGAAACCTTTCCATTCTATAATCTATAATTTGGAAATCAAATCCAGTGAAAAATATTTTATGATACTAATGGTGTTTTATAAATAAAAATGGTGATTGACTATAACTCAAATAGTATTTAAATCAATAGATGTTTTGGGAACCCTCATGAAAAACTCCACGGTGCAATTCTCACATAACTATTTTTGTATGGAAAATAGAAATATGATCCCTTATACTTCTGTATCACAACAAAAAATACTGAAATTTTAATAAATAATATATTAACAATATAATATTTACTTTCATTACATCCACATGATACATTTTTTTGATATATTTATATCTTTTCACCAAGTTGATTAGAGAATGAAGATCTATGAGTTCCCTATAACATATTCCTGATTAAATCAGTAATGGATGAACCAAAGACACAATTCATGAACCTTATAGTTCCATCATAATCATGTTTAAACTCTATAATTTTCCTCTTTCATCAACATAACTTTGACTTCCTTTTGTGACCCATTAATCCTTACGTTGTTAGTTAGTTGGAAATTTTTTTTATAAAGATTTCTTTTCTCCATTTTGATATGATTTATAGATCTGTAATTTTTAAATCTCAAAATATTAGATCATTTGTGGTCTTAAAATTAGATAATCTAACATGATCCATTCTGCACAAAGCATCTCCCTCGTTTACTTTCATATGGTGGAAATGTGTTGATCATCCATAATATTTAATTATCTCTAACCATTATCCATGGTTGATATTCAAATATAACATCATGAATATGTACTCTAATATTTATGATTAGTATATATGTCACGCATTTATCCATATAGATATTTCCTCTCTATATTAATCTAAAAACATACTTCTCCCAACACCAAATCATGAGTTGGGTAATGTTTCGATTGGAACATTAATTTTCAGGGGGAAGAATCTACAAACATAGCATTGTACATGAGAATTCATCCAAATAATTTCATTGATGCTTCTATAATGATTACAAAACCTTCCCAACTACATGTTAATGTAAGAATATGTCTACTGACAATAATTCAATTCTGTAAATAAATTCCAACAAATCATATATATAAAGGAACTATGATTAATTAATAATTAATTTCTTTTTTGGATTAGATAGTAATTAGAATTTATTTATATGTAGTGGATAATATCCACCCAAAATAAGAAATGTATGGATAAAAATCATTATAGTTAGTTTAATATAATGTTTAAAAGCCTTTTCCTTCAGTTGATCCATTAACATACCATCATTTGAAATTATATAACACAAAAATAAATAATTGTATTTACAAAATACACTAGTGGTAAATTGTCCATATAAATTATTTTTTCATCGGTTCATCACTAATATCCATACTTGATATTCATGATCTAATGTAATCATTTAATATATAATAACATCATCTATAAGGTCTATCATAAAATGATAATTTCAATCTCTAAATTCACTACTCAAGAGATCTATTATGACAATGGTAATTAATAAGACCAAAAGGAATAACTAGATATTAATAGTTTCCATGTCTTCTATTGAATGTTATGTTTTGTATAAACTCCATATTAAACCTCAATTAATGATATATTGAATGATGATCAACCATGTAATAGTATTGAGCTCTTAATTATTGACCAAGAAAGTCATCAATACAAGTTAGATGATAATTTATGATGATTTGGATCTTTATTAGTTTTCTGTAATCTGAGAATAGTCACATTGAACTACATTTCTTCTTAAAAAATTAATATGTTCACCCAATATTGAAACACATGGATGAACAAATCCAATATCATGATTTTCATGGTGTTTTTTTATATTCCTATAAGTCTATTTTTATTATTATATATGGATCCATTGAAATATGTATACCACAAGGTATGAGTTCTATTTAAAATACAACTTCCTGATTTATTAAAAACTAGGCTAATCTTCCAAAAATAAATTAACAAACTCCCAAATAATAAACAATTCTCAAATGTTTACTTTCACCAAAATCAACTAATATATATACCCTATTTGAATAAGGATCAAGAATAATATAATTTATTCCTTTTCAATAATATATTTATATTTATATTGTTATGAGTTTAAAAGATTTTTATTGTTTAGAATATCAAACAGGTCATACCATCTATAGTTAATTATGTGGGATTTATGTATAGAAATCCAATTTAAATATATGTTAGCAGAAAATACAACCTGATGGTGAATAAAAAGTTTTTTAGGATTTTTATTCCCAAAAAATCAACTAGAGAATAATCATAGAATTGATATGTGAAAATTATTCCATTAGATATTTTTTCATGCCAATACAATATCTTATAATTGTGTATAGTACTTAATAATATCGTATAATTTATATTATATAAATGAATTAATATTACTATGATCAAATAAAATATTTCAATATTTTGTTATACCTAAAACCACCTTAAAATCATTGTATTATTTTCAATATAATAGAAAAACAAATACTCTCATCCTAACCATCCGAAAAATTTGATCATAATGATCAATCATTACTTTGATGTCTAAATTATGAAAAAATCTTTTCAATTTATAAAAAAAATTCATTAACCTAAGTAATTCAGGGTTATAATACATTAAACTCATTTTTGATGGTCTATTTTTTTTGAATTTCCAAAACATATCCCCTTGAGATTAAATGCAGGTTGACATTGTGGGACATTTTTATACACATGATTATGATCATGTTAACGTCCAATGTTCCCTTTTCAGTGTTAATAACCCTAGGTACTACAATGTAAACTCTACATCCACCTTTAGTATCCCTATAGTGGTGCAATTTCAGGGAAACAATGTCGTTTATCCTTCAAAAAAGTTATAAGAAATTTTCATATACCATGAATTATCCCTATAGTCGTTACAAATGTTTTCTCATCCATCAATTCAATGGAAAACTAAATGTTTCTTAAATATATACATTAATGGCCTATTATTTTCACTCATAAATATTATATTTTTTATATTAATATTATATACATTTCATAAATAGTCACCTTATTAATATAACTGGGGAGTTTAATGGGAGACTATATACAAAATAAACAAATTACATGAAAAATATTCAATAACTTCAAAAAAGATCTTCTGATTTAGTACTATTCATTTAAATAACCTACTAAATTAATTTCATTATAACCCATGGGTATGAAACATATGAATGGGATAGTATAAATGACCCGTTAAGGTAAATATGAGAGCTATAAATTGATTGTTTTACAAACAATTATGATAAATATAATTTCATGTCATCATAAATATAGCTTTCAATGTTTATACCGTATCTATCACAGGCTATAAGCATGTTTCAAGATACAATACATTATCATTTCAAATAACATGCATCATGAGAGTGAAAAATAATCTCAACTCATTCCTGAATGATATGTTAATTTCATATAAATATGGAAACATCATAATTATAGAAAGAATTTCATATATCAAGGATAAGTACTGAGACCATAAATTTCCTCTACTATTGGGATCCCTATTCAAATGGACACAAACACTCAAAATTCTAGTTTTGGACATTTTTCTAGAATTATGGTTGAAGTGGATTTAGGTTATACTTTAATTGACAAGGTGATTCTTTCTAACCTTCAATATGACATCAACTTGAACATAGTCTATGAAAAAATGCCTTTATTCTGTGATATCTATAGCAGAATTGGACACCTAATCTCTGGATGTCTTGCAGACACTAAGTGCTCCAACTGTTTGTTGGAAGGACATGATTCAGCTCACTGTACAAGGAAGAAAATCCAATTTCTGATCAAAACATCAAGGAAGACCCGAGGAAGAATCAGAGATTAGAACCCCCACATGAATTTATTACTACAGAAGGGATGGATCATAATAGAAAAAAAATTGTTGCTCAAACACAGGACCAACAGAAGATTCTCGCTATAAATCTTCAACTGGACAGAAAATAGACCTGGGTAGATGTCCCAGAGGAATGTGATCAAGTTTATAATATGTTTTCCATTAAGGAGTTTTTGATAAAGGGGATGGATGAGGAAAGACCAGATTCTGAAACAGATGATAGTCAAGAAGGGAAGGAAATATCTGCTCAAGTAGAGGGTGATGAGAAATTCAGGCAGGAGATCCTTGCTACTTAGTCAAGAAAATGTAAGAAAAAATTTTATTCTATTACACCAGATATGATTAAGTATAAGGACCCTCTGATGACTGGTTCAAATAAGTGGTCTCCTCTGGACAATTATAAGGGAATGTCAGCTTCTAATATCTCTAATTCTAGAGGTATGTCCTGTTCTTCTGCTATAGATATTGATGGTAATGGACCCTGGGATATGCAGATTACTCTAATTGACTGACTCCCTATAGACTCAGCGCTACAGCATACAACGTAAGTGAATGATCAGACCACATCTTTCTTAAATGTGAATTCTTCCAAGGAGGAGTAAACTTATCTATCTATACATGTGATGTCGATGACTGATAACAAATAAAGGGAATCTCTCAGCAATATAAGCACACATAACACATTCGATCTACTCGCTACCAGTTCTGAGGCTGGACTGTTTACTCCATGCCCCCACATTGTGCCCGACCCTACAAATGAGGTTGATGGTGGCTGGACTCAAGTCACGTATGGGAAGAGAGGACGACATCCTAGAGGTAGAGGTGGGTGGCTCCCCTTCCACTGTATGAGTACCCATTCTAAAACTAGTTAGTGTCTTTTAATGATCTTTAGATTTTGTATCAACACTCCCTGAACTATTTTGTTTACTTATGATTTCAATAAAGAGGCTGCGAGCCTCAACATTCAAATGGTACAGAGACCATAAATATATAATTTATTACGCATCAAAACCATTATCATATAGTGGGTCAAGCACAACAACTTCATTCCCATAATATATAAAACACATAAAATTATTTTACATTGTGGTTCTACCACAATAAATTTACCCCATAACATCTCTTGCGATATAAAATGGTAACCAATGAATTGGTTGGATGTTTAATTTTGAGATCACCATCACATAATGAAGAAAACAAATATGTGTTCTACAATATCATTAAACATTATGCATATCATCATACAACAACTTACGAAAGGAAAACAATTTAAGAAACATTTCATTAATCCATCATTTTGCAACACTTTGAAAATAAATGGACATCATAATGATCTAATAATCAATATCATAATACATCATGATATTGATTAATGGCGGTACCAATGGATTATATCCCTAGTAAAAAATTATAAACTCCAATGTTTGTTTATATTGATGAATACAAATACAATTATTATATCATTAAACCATTATTAGGGGCGATAGACATTCCATTTAGAAACCACTTTTCGAAATACAAGTTTTTTTCAAATATTAATGAATATGTAAGTTATTAAAATATCATTTCAAACATGAAAATGATTATTTCATCACATTGAGTTATAATGATTGTGGGAAATATCATTCATGTCGATCATGTTAAAATAAATACTAATTTTTCATTTTATGAAAATAAATCAAAATTACCCCTTTCAAAAAATTAAATGATGATTCCTAGAATTTTTTTAAACATTAAATGAGGGTATAAATACAATTTTATAATCCTTGGTGAATAATAAAAACATTCCATAACTTTTTCAAGACAACATATAAATTAATGTGAAAATATTTTCAATCAACCATCAAAATAGATATGGTTATCCATAAAATTAATATTTTGAATATTGTGTACATAAAGGTTGGATAAATAAAATAAAAAGTTTAATTCTATGAAACTAGTATAGAAGGTTAAAATATATTAGTTTCGTAATATATAGGTATGAATATTTCATCATCAAAAACATAATCCTAAATAACCATGACAAATAAATGGGATTGCTGCACAATACATTACAAATTAGGTAACATATTAATCATAAGCCCAATAATTTAATGAAACATAGATTGATATTACAATACTAATAATTTTCTTACAAAACATCATGAATTTTACTAAGGGTTTGTATATACAACATTTAGAAAAAACAAGTGGTGAATATAGAATGTGTCCCATGGAAATAAAGGTGGCATGAAAATTACTTTCCTAAATTTTCAATTTTTAACGAATATATTCGAAAATACAATACAATAATTATAGGTTTATTATAAATATATTACAGATCCATACTCATATACATCATATTATAAATTACATTATTATAAAATTTTTGCCACCTGTTTTTTAAGAGTTCATTAATATAATCAATATTCCATGTGATAACTGCTTTATTTTTTCATATATGTTTTTGTTCAATAGTTTTCTTCATTATAATTTGATTATTTTTCCACAATATATAGAATATTAATAATTATAGTATCATAAATTATATTTATTAGAAACTTACTTATTCTCATTCATAAAATATATGGATATAAAAATTAATTACACTTTTCATTATGATAGTAGGTTGTACGTAAACATGAATATTGATTCTTTTTTTTATATATGGAATGAAATAATGGTAAATATGAATTCACCATTAATGAATTATTTTGATATCATAGATAATATATATATATATTAAATATATCTTTATTACCATCTATATCCAAATAAAATTTAAAACACATTACATTTCTTCAGAGGGGTAATAGACCACATGTACACATGAGTGAAATTATCATTTTCCTACTAATTGGAAGGAAAAAAGTAAGATGAGATCATATAATTGAAAATGTATAACTATTTCATATATATCACATATAGATTGTATACTATATTATATCCATATGTGAGAGGTGGTGACGGAAAATTAATTACATTTGTTTGTGAGGTGGTATTAAGCCTAAAAAATGAACGACTTTTTTGTTTCTAATTAGATGGAAGAGGCAATGGATATAGTTTATTTCATTAAAATAATAATATATATAATTAATATAACAGATTTTTTAATTTTAGTAAATTTTAATGTGGTTTATAAATAAATAAAATAAAAATACACAGATAATAATGAAAACTCTAATTCGGAACCCCTTTATTGGATACCACTAAAAGTTATCTCAAGGGGGATTCATATAAATTCAAGTGATCTAGGTTGTGAAAATGGATGTATTTAAGTTGGTTTTTTTATTTAATGGAAAATCTAAAATGAATTTTACGCATAAATAATATGTAGTAGGAGGATCCCATTTATAATTGATAGAGTGAAATTTTTGTAAATATCCAAAACTATTCTATAAAAAAAGTTACTATCAATCCATGTGACTCCAAATTTAATAAATAATTAATTTTATAGACTATATGGTCAATAACATAGAAATAAACAAAAATTTTAAACTCTCAATACCTTAACCACTAATATTAAATTTACCATTTTTGTTTTCATTAAGGTAATATAATTTTTATGTTTTTTATTTATTCATTAACCATAAAATGAAGACTTATACAATAATTTATACCCACTGATTATATATATGAACAATTTATCAGTTAAAAAACGTATGCGTGTTGAAAATTAATTTATTTTATATGTGTATGCATTCCAAAAAATGATGTTTTATCCTAAATAGTTGTAATAAAATTTCACAGATTTTATTAATCATTTTTACACAAAATAATAATTTGACCTTATTTATCATATTAATTGTTCTCATTAAAATATGGAAGTGTTTTTTTCATTTTAAATATAAATTATTGGCCAAATTTAATCTTATATGAAACATGTAAATGTAATGAAAATTTAAAATTTAAAAAATGATTTTTTAAGTATAAATATATTTTATTTAAAAATTCATCATTAAAATCATTCATATGACCTCAAATTGATTAATAAGAGTATAATATAACTAATTTACATTTTATTGCCATTTTAATCCATAATTAAATTTTATAAATTCTTTCAATTAAAACTATTCATAATTGAATAAAAAATTTCCTGTAATCATTGAAAAATTAATTTTAAAAAAATTGTTAAAAAAATTTAACTCTATAATAATTTTGGAATTTTTCATTAAAAAAAGTAATTTTTTAAAAAATTATTTGTAAAAGTGGGAAAGTTTTTTTATATATTTGGATGAAAAACATGAAGAAAACTCTTTTAGATGTGTATTTGTTTTATTAAAAATCCATGTTTGTTTTTATCCCATGCATATAAGAAAATATAGATGAATGATAAAGCACTTTCTTGAAATAGTAATTTGTAAATTGCATTAAAAAAAGTCACCAATATTGATTAATTTATAATTTTAAGATAAATACAATTATAATATAGAAATAATATTAAAATAAATTCTTGTACATTCATATTATTTTTGTTTGTATTTATTTTCAATTGATATCAAATTAATTTATATTATGCAATTGTAGACCATATTAATTTCATAATTTTGTTTTTTTTTGATTTATACAGAAAAATTTAACTCCTAAGTGATGAATTCCATAATAAAAAACAATATTTCTTATGCATATCATGATTCATTTGAACTTAGCATTTAATGTCATGAAAACTATCAAAGTAATAAATTCTTTTATGAAAATAATATTTCAAAAAATTTGAAGGTGTAACATATATTTTCATATGATTTCATTTACCAAAGGGATGTCAATATATTAACAATAATATTTTTATAATGGAAATGGTGCACTAATCATATAATAATTTTTTTCTCATTATAAATTTTATTATAGGAACAATTTACTAAATTTGGGAAGTTTCACTATAAACAATTAGGGAAAAAATATAGATAATTTTTGAGTTTTAAGGTAATCATCAAAATTGTATTTGTATTTTATAATAGTTTTTTGGTCAGGAAAAATTAAATCTCAATATGGATTTTACAATATAACTATGATTTTGGAACAAATGTATCCAATGGAAATTAACATGAAAGGGATCCTTGGGTATTAACATCACTTATATCTATTGGATGATAATGATTCCTTACTACACTATTATTTTGAAATAGTAGTGTGACAAGATTAAGTTAATCATTTCTTCTATAAAAACCATTAATGAAGTATAGATGTAAAATGTAATTTTTAATGCCTTGTGGCCCCCACCAAAATTCAATGCTCAGACTAATGGAATTTTATAAACTCCACGCACACCTCCCTATATGCCAGAAAATTCAGACAAGAAGAGAGGGTGTGATAAGATAACATGTGTAGAAAATAACACCATTGTCAGAGTCAAAAGATGCTAAATGTTATAGAAATAACAGTAATTATAATCTAAGAAATAAAAAATTCCACACACCATCAATATATATTAAATCTATAAAAAGTTTCATCGGGATAGAAAAAAGACTGACATGTAATATGTAATACCCAAAAGGAACCAAAAATTATTATATAGTAAATAAAAAAACATGTACATTTTTTTGAAATCTTGGACGAAAATTTTCACTCATATCCATAAAATATTGTAGTCATTTATCGGTAATTGGATGACATTGTTTATCACAATATACACCCATAAATTGCATCTACGTACCCTGTGATGGTCAAAGTAATATATACGTATGAATCAATAGGTAACCACCATATTCACCCATAAATAATCACTTTTTATGAGAATATTCATGATATTATTCATCATATATGATTTAAATAAATAAAATTGTATATTAATAGAAAATATATAAAACTTGGATATGTGGTGATCGCTAGGGACTGACACATCTACTTTGGAAAATGATGGATCCCTATATGAATTTCAGGAAGTCCATGAAAAACCAATTCATATTCACAAGGGTTAATATTCCCATAATTGTCCAAAATGACACCTAAGAATATATACATATCCCTGATGCCCAATCATCCACCTGTAGGCTTTTTTTCCTATATTATTACCACCATTTTGTTGTCTATCCAATGGTTTTGATAACACCAAGTTTAATTATAGTTTTCAACTACCACCTTGGGAACATGTTCCACCTCATTTTAATCATATATTCATTAATTTTATAGTAAGATATTGCAGATAAAATCTTACATGCCCAAATAAATTCTCAATTTCCCAATTAATCCTCATATAAATGTTTCCATATTTTTAATAAATTCAATAGTTTAATTCAAAAAATCATAAAAGCATAAAAATACATTTTCCAAGCTAACTTCAAAAACTACTTACAATTTCAAAACAAGAATCCATTTTATTAAGTGTGGTAATGGGAAAAAATACCAATTCAAATACAAAAAATTAATTTCAGAAAATAAATATAAACCCTGAAAAACATTCCAATTCCTAAGAAATAATTAAAAAAGGTATGTCTATTAGAGGTTGTCTTTGATAATACACTATTTATTTTAATATGGTAAATGTTTAAAGTGTTCATATATAAATATATTTTCATTGGTAATGGATTTGAAAAAAAATATAATCATGAATGACTATCATCTTGAGACCCACCACATTCTGCATAATGAATATTAAGACGGCTCATTGAAAATATATAGGTACCCCCTACCTTATTGCTAAAATGGATAAAATAACAAATATTTACCACTCATATAGAGTATAATGTAATATATCGATATAGCAGATAATGTTTCTTCCGAACTGAAATTCCACTCAAATAGTGCTTAGGGGAAATTGGCCACTGGGCATTCAGTGTGCCATTGCATATTCCAAAGGTTGCAGACTCACAATGATGGTGTAATGGGGTGATAGTCGGGAGAAAATGACCTCATATTATGTTAATATACTAGTTATATATATATATATATAATATAGTGGAAATGAAATACCACAAGGTGATGGGACCACAAAACCATTGCATTGAAAGCATTTTCATACAAAATATGAATGAAATAATAAAAAAAACAAACAATTTTATGATTAAAATAATAAAAAGATACCACTTTTGGAACGTGAATCCAAAATATTCCAAATAAGAAAATTAATGAATAAAGTAGGATCGTCAGTGGAAGACCTCAGCACACCCAAATATATTTATGATCATATAGAAAAAGAAAACAAAAAATGATTCTTCATCTCACCCAATACCCCATGGGCCCATGCCATTAATATAATTCTAACTCTATCACTCAAATTCAAATCTTGGGCTTTAAAAATTATTTTAACACAATTCCATATTGTCTACATGAATCTCAAAGGGCTCGTGTTGGGTGTGAGATTGAATCTCAACAGGACACCATCAATTCATTTATATCTTAAATCTACAAATTAGTAGGTTTAGGATGAGAATAAATAAAATATTTACTACTCATAAATATTGAAAATATGATTCACTTGTGCTCAAAAAATAAAAGGATGTAGTTCACCGACATCAGCTATCAAATTTATAATGTCAGATTAGATAAACATTAGTAGAGACACCATAGAATCCCCTAGTGAAAAACAGTCCAAGAGAGCCATCTAGTTCCACATCCAATTCATAACTTAGTACCTTATTTTAAATCACATATAACCAATGTACAAAATGTAATCCCTTAAAAATAACTTATCTAGATGACCCAACTAATAAGAATCCATGTTGGATTGAATCCCATCATTTGAGGTGTAGAAATAGTTTTCATCTTAATAATCTTGTCCCCTAACCTCAATTTATAGTGATTTTCCACAGACCATTAAATTATTATAAATATCATCAAAGAATTTCTCCCCACCTTCCATGTGTCATTCTATGAAAATCACCTAAAACAGCCCATTCTACATCTAATTGAGGCCTCTACCCACACAAACACTTAATATTAAGTCATAATATGAGTCTTTTCTGTGTACAAAGAACTCAATATACCGCATATTCCAAAATTAATGGGAGATAATCAATGAAAAAGACCATTAACCACATCACCCATGAACCTCATTCCCTTGTGACCATTCTTCACAACTTGAGAGTCAACACCATCTCATATCACCTTGGCCATGCTCATATCCTAATGAACTTGCTACCTCAATACATTTACTAAGTCACCTAACCAGTGATCAACATTACCAAAAATATCCATTCCAAGACCTACATGACTATCAAATCAACTCAACAGAGATGAAATACAGAATAAAAATCATTGGTAATGTCATATGTGACCCATGGATCTCAATATAAATTTATTAAATTTATTAAATTATATTTATTAAATAAACACAACCAGTCTAGACACCCAAGTGGTCTCAAGAACCATACCCTTCTCAATCGTATATGTAATGGCATGGGAGTGCTGAAATTGAACCCATATTGTATCATATTTATTTTATGTATAATGAATATATTAATTCGGTTCTTTCACAATCTTCTCACTGGTACCCTCAAGGATACCCAACCAAAACACAAGTGAAGTCGCCTGAACAAAAAGAACCACCTTCCTCATGTTGGTAGATGCCTAAACGTCTGAAATCAGCTTCTATATCAATAAAATTTGGAAGAAATAACAATTTTATATGATATAATAAAAAATATGGTAAATTAGATTTCACAAATTCATCCCTTAGTGAGGCTGTGAAAGGGACCAGATAATCTAGAGGACACGATATCTTATTGATGTAGTTACAAAAAACCCAATGGATTAATTATCAATCTTCATATAAAGAAAAAATATCAACAACTAGATTAAAATTATAATGACTGTTCTCCTATGATGTGTGTGGGTGATGTTTTAGAAAAGATTAGGAGGATAATTAAATTGTGGAGAGATAAGAAGGTAATTTTTTCACATTAATGAGGCCCATAGTTGAATGACATTGTTATGATAACATTGCGTAGAATATGTGACACCCAGTATCCAAATGGATCACCATGCACTATTTTTCCACATTGTTTTCCAAACTACACAACAACCATGTGAATTCCCTCTAAAAAATAAAAGTGTTTCTACTTAGTCAAGTTCCTATACCCTCATGGTTTAATAAACGTTATCCATTACTGGTTGTAGGAATCACTAGTTTACGATTGATGATATATAGTATATCTAACATTTTCACCCCAGTCTTCATGCCTATTAATATTTGGGTTTATGAACTCTGGTGAACCCAACCCCCACACAAAACCACAATTAACTTTCCAATGTTTACCACCAATCTAAAAACATTTACTTTAGTCAGTGAAACTCAAAGAGTTATGACATGATGATCACAAAAAGAGAATTTCAAACAAAAGAACACCAAAATTTTAATATAGGGGAGGAATATGACCCACTCAAAAAACCGATGACATTACAATCTCCCATCCTTAACATATCTGGTCCCTGATATATTGAAAAACCCCATCTATGGAACCAAACATACCCATTTGATTGAAAAATTTACAAGTTTACCCATGTCACCAATTCAACTGTAAACTCTCTCAAGGATTTCTCCACCTTATGAGATAACAAAACCATCACCTACTGACCAAAAAATAAAATACAATTATGGTCCATCGACCATCCTTAGATTCAGAAGTCATCCCATGATGCATCACCACTACGGCACCCCATCAAGTATCTAAAACATTCATGTTTTATTTCTCACACCCATCATGTATGCATCTACCTATATACCCAACTCATGACCATGTATCACATGGATTATATTACCTCCTACATATCAAAATTTTCTCAATGTAATATCAATTCCTCGTACCTTGCATAAATCCTGCATTGCATCGATTCATATATTTTAACACACCACAATAGATCCCACATCTCCTCGATGGTCAGAGTAAATCTATGTTCCACCCCACATGTATATATATATATATATATAATGCATATGATATAATTCCAACATAATAAATAAATATTGGGTTTCAAATATTATATTCTATTTTCCTAATTCAACAATGACTATAATTTCCATAAAAATTTCTATTCCAAAAGAAAAGAAACATGGTCAAACCCATGAAATAACTCTAACCATCATTTTCTCAATATCCTTATATGCCCCTTGCATTCAACTTCGTGTACCTAGAGTAATGATTAGCTACATGGGGTCTACAATCCCTTTAAAACTGCACAATCCATTATCAATTGACCACACTGTAGGGTCCCATTATCACTATAATAACCAGAATATGAAGAGGAAACTCATGTACCTAATCATTGAACCATTATAGGTATTATATTAGAACCCTGAGTCTACTATGGTACCTTCCCATCAACTATCTATGTATGATCCATATAGAAGAACTAAATATTCCTATCTTCGACAGATGCAACAAACAAAATTGGTTCCCAATAAAACTAAACCATGACCTGTCATGGAAACTCAAACTTTAAGAACATCATCGAATACCAACTAAGATGTGGTATTCTAGAGTCACTAGTGTGACTACCCAGCTATAACTTCTCTTGAACCTCCATCTTGTTGTCCAGAGAATCATTGAGAAAATCACCATAAGATTTCATCAGGCTCAACAATGACTGACCTTTCAAATTTACCTCAGGTATGAGTTCTTGATTGACCACTTTTGAGAGTTTTCTAATCTAAATATTTTTTCCTACACCTATATGGTTAGTCGTAACCCATATATGAAATTCCTCACTCTCAATTTTTTTTCACCCACCACCCCAGGTGAGAAATAATAAAATATGGTTATGGTAGGTGAAAAGTTAATTACACGATTTTATCCCTACTGTACGCTAATGAACTCTTTATCACTATATGCCCTTAGTGTCTCAAGAATGAAGTGCCCAATGATCCTTGTCTCAAATTAATTTCAATCCTATCCCCCATGACTTCCAACATGAACCTGTACATCCCATCAATGTTTTTATAGTCATATGATCATATTAGTTGATCGCTTCACCCTCTGGACTAGGGGCATATAAAGATGATCCTTGATAGTCTCCACAAACTCGATCTAGTTGTCCACATCCTGGGTTTGGTGAACATCCTAAAATAGTGGTCTATACTATGACTAGATCCCTTAGGTCAATTTTGATAGAGAATGATACAAACCTCGATATCCTTTATCAATTCGCTAGATAACATGAACCATGCTCGCTATTTCCGAAAAATCAAGGCATTACATAAACGATATAAAATCTTGGTGCCAAACCATATGTACATGAGCATGTACATGCGGATCATGATCTTGTTGACACTATGAAGCCTCATAACGACCCACTTGGGTGTCAACATATGCATGGTCTTATGGACCCAAATCAACACCATCTAGATGTTCCATCGAAGCCCGTCTGGGTGTAATTTCACTAAATTCAAATACCATTTTTAGACTAATATAATAATATATATAACATTGATATTATATTTAGTAACATGAATCATTATTTCCATACCCTTACCCTCTCCCACCTCTACAATGTATTTCAACATATGACATCATGGCCCCTTACACAACCATATAAGAGTTAGGTATCAGATATAAATCTATTTATACTTCCCATTAATAATGTCATGGCTCACATATCAATAACATTAGCTACGTAAGATGCTACCAAAGAAGGCTATGTAAGAAAATAATGTTTATCTTACTATGCTGAAATTTCAAAGAGATCACCCCCAATTAGCATCCCTTCCTGCTCATATAATAACTTTTCCATAAATATATATCACATATCATAATTAGCTGTAGATATATTTTATTATAACCATATTCTTTGGATGGATGAGTAGAATTCCACCAATTAGAGGCTATATTGGAAAAAAATTGTTAACTTCCTTTGTCGACACTTAAAAAAACCTCCTATTGAAATTTCATTTCTGAATGAAATTCAAAAGAATTTTAGAAAGGCATATTAAAATATATATACATATATATATCTCATCATACGTTCCATTGAACTAAAAAATAAAAAAACACCCCTTTATATATGGGTCCATGGGTCCAAAATCATCTCTCCCCACACAAGTCCAAGGTCCATGTCCGAAAAGAGAAAAATCACACCCAAGTCTTCCACTTAAGTTGGAATGAATGATATTGTGAAAAGGTAAAAAATAAAATAAAATTACCATTCCAAGACATTTATTCTTCCCCTCGTTCATTGTTCCACAGGAACCCAAATACGTCATTAAAACTAGTTCTATCAACATCATAATACCTAGTCTACCTTCTTTTAAATAGTAAGATAGATATGAAAGAAAATAATTTGGTTCCATTAATAAATTTCTGAATGATCCTAGTCATGAACTACTCTGAGAACATTTTTAATGCTCGACCCAATTTTCCCCTCAAATAATTCTATTGGCTGGTTGTCCATTAGGTAATATGCACACCTCCCAATATAAAAAAGTCTAATAATTAGTAGAAAGGTTATAGAGTTGATATCAGGGGGATAATAAACTATCATATAGTGGTAATAATACCGGACTATATAAATATAAATTAATGGAAAATAAATACCATAAGGTGGTAATACCATAAATTTTCATAGTAAAGGCAATATCAAAGAATAGTAGGAGGAAATAATGAAATCCAACATTGACTTTTTTTTCGAAAATATCACATGATACCATTTGAAGATCCTTCATATAAAAGAGAACATAAAAGGAAATTAATAAATCAAAAAGGATCTCCAATGGTTATCCACAATATTTATATATATAAGTATCCCAATAACAAAATGAAAATTCAAATAGAAACTCTAGATCAGGCAAGACCCCATGGTCCCATTCAATCCGTCCATTGAAAAATAAATCACAATGATTAAGATCATGTGTCTCCCACTCTATATAAATGCAACGACATAAATTTTACATGCATCCTGAAGGCCCATGTACAGTGTTAGAAGGAATCGTTGTAGGACACCATCAATGTGTCACTATATTACATTTGATAATAAGAACGGGTGTAATGAAATAATAAAAATTAAACATCTAATAAATATAAATAATTTTCATTAAATTTTTCAACATCTATATGTATGTAGTCCACCTACATTACACATTTTTGTTATAATGGTAGTGTATATGATCCATACCATAAATTCGAAGTAATCCCCTAAAGAAAATTAAACCTATTTAACCATTGGATTACACCTCTAATTCATTAGCCAAAACCTGATACTAACAAGAATCTAACAAATCATCCAGAAGAATCACCAATAAAAAAATATGTTTCATCAGAACCTAAATCATAAGAAAAAATTTCGGATCAATATCTATTGTCCAAGGTACAGAGATGATAGTCCTCCCTGTAATTCCATCCCCTTGACTCAATACATATCTAGCCTCATCCCCTAACCAGTTGGCTCAACATGATCAACTTATGTATCCATACCATACTCATGGATTTCTAAATCAAGAACCTCTAAAAAATCTATTTAATATATAAGGGAGGCCTATACCCAAAAGAAATATTTGTACCATGTCATTTTTGTATTTCATCACGTGTTCACATTATTCCAAATGATACGTTGGGTGACACAGGTGAGAAAAAAATAGGTCCCTATGAAACAAAATCATGGCACATCATTCCCATGGAACCATGATTCCCAACCTAATGGTTAGAACCATCTCATATCAACTGTTCCATTCCCATAGCATGATAACCTTGTCACTTCAATATGATGACCACATTAACCACTATGTTATTAACATCGCAAAAAATATTCAATCCAATCCCATCCTGATGATCACGTTAGATCAACTATTGTTTTTCAATGCCCTTGTAGTCCTCTGATAAGCCGTCTAGCTACCCTGTAATTCACAGGAAATGTTTATAATTTAATTGAATAAATTAATAAATAATTAAAATAGGTCATACCTCCCAAGTGTCCTTAATCTCCAAAAAATTCTCAGTCATGGATATAATGTCTCAGAAATTAAATGAGGCACCCCATGTGGTCAAATATTTAATTTATAATTAAATTATTTTTTAATTACGTTCTTAAAAAAACTACCAAATTGGTTATTAAAGGCCACAACTTCAAAACATGAGTGAAATCTATAAAATGATAAGAACCACGTACCTCATTTAGGTAAATGATTATTCATCCAATATTAACATCTATAACAATTTGATTTTTATGAAATCATAATTTTAGATTATCTACTACAAAATGGGGTAAATCAGATCTCAGACGTTTAGTACACCATGAGGTGAGAATAAATTAAAAGAGTATAAATAAGTCATCAAATCTTATCGACTCATTTCCAACATACCCAATGACCTGATGAGTGGATTTTGATTGATGAAATGATATAAATATATAATGGTTGGGGAGAGGGAGGTTTTGTCTTAATTGTGTATGGGTTAAGTTGGAGAATAAGTATATAGTGTTGTTTTCAATGATTTTTATGGGGAATGCACATCCTTCTATGGAGGGCGCGTAGCTACTGCCCAAAATTCCTACCTTCCAAATGTGGGTGACATCTGTCACTTATTTAGGGATGTTTTCTCCTTGATCGAAATGGGATAATGGGATTTTTTGTTCTTCCTTCCATGGATTCCTCCTGAGAACTCATTAAAAGTCCAGGTCTCCCTTATAGACATAAGACGTTGTTCGTGAATCTCGTTACTAGTTCAATATCTTTTTGGATGCTGGTAAATTACACTTATTCTGTCAAGACATTTCATGGGGTATTGACAGGGTAGAAACCTTTGGTTGCAATGGATGATAATATCAGGCATGTTGGGGCATGTCTAGATGCGTGGACATTGGGAAACACATATTCTTCCTTATAAGAGGGCATATCAAGGGTGAAAAACCTCAGGAATTCCATGTCAATTGTGTGGTACCATATTCTAGAGGCATGTCTCTGAGTTTTTCCTCATCTTCCCATAATTAACATGGGGTATGTCGCAAGTTTAATGTCTTGCAGAGACGGTTACACAAAAGCCGTGTCTTCTTAGATTTTTCCTAAGGCATGTCATGTTTAACACGAGATAGGTCGCGTGTTTAATGTCTTACGGAGATGGTTACACCAAAGGCATGTCCTCCACGGTTTTCATTAGGAATATAATGATTAAAAAGTGGTAGGTCACATGTTTAACGTCTTCCAGAAATAGAATGAGTGTGATCAGAATGTCCCATAAAGACGAATTAGTTTGGTATATCCCTAAGAGGGAGTGCCAGGAGTGTTTACTAGGTGAATGGATTAGAACACTCAATAAGATCAGTCCCAGGATGTTGTGTCCCAGAAATGGAATATGTCAAACTGTGAAGGATTATTTGGACACCACTAAGGGTGGATTAGGGAGGGTGCACCTCAGAATGGGGTGGGGGAACCAAGGTTTACCATTTGCTGGGATTGAACCTCATCGAGGTCTTCTACATACACTGTGTAGACTACAGAGATCAAAACCCATGTATTTTGAAGGGGTGATGACTCAGGGTGTACAAATATCACAAAAACCTAGATACATGATGGGGGAATACACATAGAAAGAGTCCCATCACAAGGGGGATACTCTTGGGTGGATGGTTATGGACTGGGTGGGGCTTATGCATGGTTAGTGGCATGGGTGACACAAGGAGCAGTGCTGGGGTGAATGTCATGATCTCCTCGGGATGTGGAATCTTGGGTGAGAATCAGGATAGATGATGGAGAGTTGAAGGATGTGAAGGTATAATGAGATAGAATAGATGTGAGGCAAATGGTGATGTTTGGCTTGATCCTTGAATAGACATCCTACTTATCCCCATGGAAGGGAATAAATGTATGTGTAGTTCGGTGAGATGATAGAACACTTTAAGAGGTGACCTATGATAATGGATGAATGGATGGGATATTGAGGAAATAAATCCTCCATGTTAGGCCATTATCTTCCCGAAACACATGTGATCGAGGGACAAATCATGATGGGACATGAGTGATGGGCTTTAACCTTATAGAGGATTCCAACGTATCCCTATGGTAGGGAGTCAATGTCCACCTAGTTCATCTAAAGACAGATTACCGTCTAATGGGGTTGAAAAGTGCTTAACACTAAATGGGGGTCTCAACGGCTTATCGCTAGATGGCGTCACAATGGCTTTCCGCTGGATGGGGTTATAACGGCTTTACCCTAGATGGAGTCATAATGGCTTACCACTGGATGGGGTCACAACAGCTTATCGCTCGGTGGGATCATAACGTCTTACCGCTGCATGGGGATCACAGCGGCTTACCACTGGATGGGGTTGATAATGGCTTACTGCTAAATGGGGATGAACCTCGAGGAGGCTTCCTATGTACCCTTTCAAAGAGATGGGGATTAATGCCCATGTAGTTAGAATGGGAGTAGTTTAACATCTTGTAGGATGAAAAGGGCTTGTACAGTTTAATGTCTTGCCGAACGGTGGTGGACCGACGTGAAATGGTAGGGATTGGTGGGTGTTGGTCTTGAACCTCTGGAAGGCTTCCTATATAACATGCCTTCACAAGGATCAAAGTCTGAATTGAATGGGGGAGGGTTTCTGAAATTTCCTGATAATGGTCAGGACCATTGGATGGTGGGCCTGAAACTCAAAGAGGCTTCTTATGTACCTTGCCATGGAAAGGATCAAAGACCACGTAGTTAAAAGGAGTGGGAACCGACTTGAAGGGGGGGTCATAACCAATGGGTGCTGGTCTTGATCCATAGGGAGGATTCCTACGTACTATGCCTTGGAAAATATTAAAGACCACGAAGTTACCAGGGAGGTGTGGGAACAGACGTGAAAATGGTCAGTACCAATGAGTGTTGGGAATGAACCTCAGGGAGGCTTCATATTTACCATTCCCTGGCAAGGATCAAAGTCTCCATAATATAGTTGGGTGTAACACCACAATCTTCCACGGTACATTTCACTTTTAATAATGCAATAACTTGCATTGTACGCAACTTCGAGATTCTAATACACCACAACCAATCAAACAAAATGTTGTGAATAGTAATACCAACTTTTTAAAATTTTACAAATATTATCTTTCATAATGGACTTCATTTTTGGATTCAGAATATCAAAATTACTTTAGGGCTAATTTTTGGTATTTTTCTGAAAACAGTAAATTTTTGATGAATAGTGAAAAGAACATTGCGTTATAGGTTAAAACCGACTTTTTATTTAAATAATTAGTTATTTTATTTTATTTTATTTTAGTTAAAAATAGATAAACAATACATATATATGTTCAAAATAATTCATTGTAGTAATTTTTTAATAAGTTATGATATATAAAATTTTATCGAACTTTGTACTGCCTTTTACCCACCTCCTTTGAGTATTTGTAAATTTGCATAAAACATAATTTTACCACATCAGTGAGTTGAATTTTAAAAATTAGAGAGACATGGTTAATATCAGTAAGTAAAACATGATTCAATAAGATGAACATAATTTTTGGTGAATAGTAACTTTTGACTTTTATTTAACACGGTTAAAAGAAAATATGGTAATTAAGTGTAAAAATGATATCATAATTACCCTAACACATGTCCTAATCTATTTGATAAGTATAATTCGAAAAAATAACCTTATTAATAATATATTATCCTTTTTGGTACACATGCATTAGATTAGCACATTTATTATTATTTTATTTAAAGAAGAGTTAAAAGAGTTAAATTCAAATATTAAAAAATAAATCGTTTTTCATATAGAGTTATACACAATTAAAATTATACTCTAAATTATCATTAGAAATATAAAAATAATTCATATAAAATGGTATTTTAATTTTAATTTTTAGACATTAACTAATTAAGTTTATTTATGACACAATGATGATGCAGTAATTACCTTATTAATAAAATATTTCAATATTTGATATTATTAATGTCCAAATAAATGTGAATTGAGACTTCTGATGAATTGAAATAATTTAAATGTTAATATGACATGTTAGGGTCGTTTAATTAAATTTTATTTGATGTGATAATGTTTTATGGCTTTCAAAAAAAAATCAAATACAAAATAGTATCAAAATTGAAATAATTGAGTTTTTAAAACAAATATTATATTATTAAATGATATAATATTCTTAAAAATCTATGGATTTTCCAAAGGACATAGATAAGGTTATATAAATCATTAATGAACCATATGGGGTTCTCTTGGAATGTTATTGTATGTTTATTAACTGTATAATAAAAAAATTCAAAGTGACATGGTAAATGAAAACTATATAACTAAGAGTTAAATCTAAAAGATAAGGATAATATGTTGAACCTGTCTAAAAACTATTAGATGAGATGTTTTAGACCAATATCCACCTTATCCTTTAAATTATTCATATTTTATCCATTAAATCCAAATATGATTTTATTATAAATTATTATTTCAAGCTTTTCGAAAGTGACCCTCACCTCTCTTATAGAAGGGAACTTACCCTTATCTTAATTTCACACATCCAAAGCCTTTTGGCTCGGCCAAACCCTACCCAGATATCCTCCCAACATTTCTCCATTCATCCTAGAGGCCTTCATTTGGTTATAAGTCAATCCAAAGGATCCCTTTTGGTCAAATCAAAAGGAAGAACCCGAAGAATAGGTAAATATTTCATCACCTCTTTGAAATTATTTTCTTCTTCCACATACTCTTTCCATGTTGTTTCCATATAAAATAATAAATATAGTATCTTCTATATACTGTCATGTTATTATAAAAATTGATCATTCATATTCATTATTCTATCCATCATATAAATGAAAAATCCACCATATGTGTGTACGCACGGATTACTGTCTCCATGTCGTGGTGTAGTTTTTATTCAAACACTTCATTATTTGGATGGGTATAATAAAGATTATAACTAATTTAATAATAAATCTAACATGTTAATGATTCTGTATATATTATATACCATCCAATTACATATGATTTCTCCATCAATATAATGATATTGTCGCTTGTGCGTACGTACAGATTTCTGTCTCCACTAATGCGATGAGAATCATTCCCCATCGCAATCATTCAAGAATAATTTTCATTTTATGATTAAAAATACTTTTTATGGAAATAATATCATTCTTTATATGAATCTAATACATCCTATCCAAAACAAAAATTGCTTATGTAACCAAGCATATAAAGGAAAACGAATCAGTTAATACCTGAAACGATGATAATACATAAATATTATTAACAAAGAAATAATATAAGATCATATATGATATCATAATTATGTATATAGTTATTTTATAATTTAATAACAATTTTTGAAATACTATACAAGATGGTAAAATACCATCTACACTGGAAAAGTACATGGTATGGGTTAATTTTACAATCTCTTTATTATCCAAAGTTGTTTTTATATAAGTATCTACTGAGACCTCTTTATCATCCAAATGTGTGTTTTATTAAAAATGTAATTCAAAACATTTTTAATATTGACTATGCTAAGGGGTAAAGTCATTTATAACATTGTTTGAAAATATATGTTTTGAAATGAGTCTTTCTTTCATTCTCTAAATAATATACTTTATAGCCTTTTCAACAAAATCAAGGTAAGAATGTTTTATTAACTTATACAGTGGGGGTGGCTATTTTATTCTGTTATAACATTGTTGAAGAATAACTTACAATATTAAAAGAATAATTTAAAAATAAATTTTTTCTTTTATAAATACATGACTTCTAAATGATTTTAAAATATAAACAGACATTTCTCTCAAAATGTTTTTATTTCATCTATGTCAACATCCTTTGATGGATTTTAATCTTGCCGGAAGTTGATTTATTATGATAAAAAACTTTTATATTGTATTTAATGTTTTGTGATATGTTTGATTGTGGATGTGTTATTTTTACACCATTCATGGTTTATGGATAAAGTATTGAAATTTCATATGCTAGTTTTAATATGAATGTTTATGAAATGTTTAAACCTTTTCATATGAGGAATGCATTGGACTTATTAAGTGAAATGTGTATCCCGCTATAGCTCCCCGATGCATAAGAAGGTCTCATGAGACAAACTAGTGTCTTGGCACAAGGCCTTGACACAATATTGTTTTTAGTCATGGCACATGACCTCGAATATGTGGTTATGAAGTCTAGCATTATGCATTACATCATTATGAAAGTGGCTATTGATATTCCATGTGATTATTCGATAGTAGAATATCCATGTGAATTTTTAAATTGAATTATTTTATTTTATCTTTTCCATATTATGCTAAATTTTTATATTTTAAAGGCCTCGGTTTTACTCTTATACATTGCCTTAAATGTTTATTCTTATTTATGAATGTTTCTGCTATATTGTTATCCTTATTGATCATCTGATCTCACCCCTTTCTATGTTTTATTTTTTCCACGATGCGAAGAAGTATATTATGACTAACTTTGAGGGATAGTCTATGGATTATGAATGTGGATAATGAATACAATGTCATTTTTGTTTTTCATTTTAATCTGTAATGTAAATTTTAGGAATGTATCTAGTAATTCCTAGCCTACTAAACTTATCAGTCTTTCGGGACACGATTTCCTTGAATCATTCCAATGTTAGATAATAACTCACTAACTCTTGGTAACTAGGGTCGGGGCTTTATAGTTGGTATTAGGGAAAGTTTAGTAGAAACCTTAGAATCAAGATTTAGAAAAACTATGATTATAGAACATTACCTTAAGATAGACTTTGAGTATTAACATAGAAGAACTTCCTAGAATTTTGGTATGTAGATATTTTGTGAGTTTTACAAGAAATAAATCCCTGTATTGATACGAGCAGGTAGAGATGGCTCTAGAAAGGATGTAACTAGTGGTAAAACATGAACACACGGCTTTAAACTAGACTCAAATGAGAACTGGTGAACGAAAATGATCCTCGTAGTACTGTTAGTTAGGACAATCCCGGTGGATATTCATTTGATAATTGTCAACTTCAAAACAAACCATTTTATGTATTTATTATTATATACCTCAACAAAGA
The DNA here is from genome assembly GCA_963277665.1 of Viscum album. Classification (NCBI taxonomy): domain Eukaryota; kingdom Viridiplantae; phylum Streptophyta; class Magnoliopsida; order Santalales; family Viscaceae; genus Viscum; species Viscum album. Next base: position 577,945,875 of record OY728129.1, on the reverse strand, counting down.
AAACATTTTTATGATTAGGTATTATATCGATAAATTTTTTAATTTATGTTATGTGTTTTACATGTTCGGAATTATGTATTTTGGTTAATATACTAATCTATTTTATGCCATTATTTTGAAATGGTGCCATATGGAAGGAATAGAAATAGTATCAATGCAAAAAATCCATGTAGGTATATTCCCCATACTCAAGATAATTATAGTGGAGCTGGTGATGAAACTATTGCTGATCATCTTATCACCATACTGGGAAACACACTCAGCCTATGAATAATAACATTACCCATATGGAGCACCCTGATCCACAATGAAGAGGATCAATGATAAACCACTTTATGAGGAAACAACCACCAACATTAAATGGGAGGAAAAATCTATTAGTAGTCAAGAAATGAATATATTCCTTAGAGAAAATATTTCATGCATTGGGGAGTAGTGAAATATTAAAAGTTTTCATTGGAGTTTATCGCCTCACAGGAGATATAGATCAATAGTGGTCATTAATCCAAAACACAATGGAAGATAAATAAGTATCATGTATATAATGGAGGTAGTTTAAAGATATTTTCTTAGAAAAATACTTTCTTTGTGACCATCTATTGGATATGAAAATGCAATTTCTGATTCTGAAACAAAAGGAGGATGAGAATGTCACAAAGTATAAAGCTAACATTACAATATTAGCAAGGCATGCTACAGATTATATATGAAACCCAAGATGTAAGATTGATCATTTCATTGATGGGTTAAAACCATATCTCAAATGAGAATTAGTCTCACAATCCTTCTCATCATATGAAGATATTTTTTCATGTGCTATCAATGTTGAAAACAAAATTCTCTAAGTATTACAACTTTAAAGAAAAGCAAGAGAAAATTAGATCTATTGCACACTCTGGAAATGGAAATAAGGGAAAGAAGTGAAAATTTGAATATCCATCCTGTGGTAAGTGTGGGAAGAAACACCTCGGTACTTACATGAATGGAATGGTAGTCTGTTATAAGTGTGGTGAAAAAGGCCTCCAAACTCGTGATTGCAAGGAGAAGAAAGAGGTTGTCAATGTTGAATGCTACAATGGTATAGAAAAGGGGAATTATTCAAATGAATTTCCTAAGCGCCAAGGTAAAATACCTCAAAAAAGGCCAAGGGAGTAATGACAAGCTTATGTGATCGCTACTGCTGAAGTTGGATATCTGAAAGACATGGTGGTTTGGTAATTTAATAGTTTCCTCATGTCTATCCAATATATTATTTGATTCTATATCATCAAATTGTTTCATATCTTCCCATTTTTCTAAGAAAATTAAATATTTTTAGTTTGATTTAACATGGGGGTTTCTAGTCAAAACTCTTAAGGGAAGTGTCATTACAACAATGTTTCGTGAATCAGTTCCCTTTTAAGCATTTAAATGTTCTTTATCATCCAATATCATCATCATAACCATGATTTAATTTGATATAATCCTTGGTATGGATTGGATTTTATACAATTATGTGAAAATTTATTTTAAGAAGGAGGTTACAATTTCCAATGATGATAAGTAGTACCTTATCTTTATATCAGAAACCTCATGACCTGATTCTTATCTTGATCCACCCCCATTAGCTCAAATAAATTCAATTATTGGGGAAGACAAAAATGAAATAACTATGGGTGGGGAAAATAATGTTCTAATAGAGGACATACCTATTGTGCATGAATATGTTGATGTGTTTCCAGAGTATTTACATAGACATCCTCAAGAATGAGAAATTGATTTTTCTATTTACTTAATTCCTAGTTCAAGGCCCATATCAAAGACTCCATATAGAATGGCCAATGTGGAATTAGTTGAACTAAACAAACAACTATATGAATTGAGTAATAAGGAATTTATTTTCCTTAGTGTTTCTCCGTGGGGAGCCCCTGACATTTTGTTAAGAATAAAGGTAGATCTATGAGGTTGTGCGTTGACTATAAGGAGGAAAATTCTATTACAATAAAGAAAAGGTATCCCCTACATCTTATTAATGATTTATTCGACCAACATCATGGTGCTCAATATTTTTCAACGATTGACATTCGATCTAGATTTCATTAGTTGTGTGTGAAGAATAAAGACATTCCAAAAACATCATTTCGAACCAAGTATGCGTATTACAAGTTTATAGTAATTCCTTTTGGAAAAAATAATGCACCCTCTATGTTCATGGATATAATGAATGTATTATTCAAGGAATATCATGATTAATTTCTAGTGGTATTTATTATTGATGTCATTGTATACACAAAAAGATAATAAGATCATGAAAATCACCTACGCATTACCCTAAACACTATTAGAATAAATTAATTATATGGGATGTTTAGAAACTGTGAACTTAGGCTTCAAGAGATTTCTTTTCTTGGCCATATTGTCTCTAAGGATGGAATCTATATTGATCCTTCTAAGACAAAGGATATTCAATAATGGATAGCAATAATGAGTATAATATGAGGTATGTAGTTTTATTGGTTTATCATGTTATTATCGGTGTTTTTCCCAGAGTTTTTCCCAATTGGATAACCCAATAACCATGCTCACGCGTAAAGGGTTTAAATTTGTTTGGAAAAATTTGGAAGAACTGAAGAAAAGATTCGTCAATTCCCTTTATCTTAGATCTACCATTAGATAATGATGGGTTTTTTATTTATGGTGATTCTTCAAATAAATGAAATGGTTGTGTCCTTATGCAGAATGATAGAGTTATTTCCTATGCATCACGATAGATAAAAATTAATGAGAAAAACTCTCCTACTCCGGATCTTGAGTTAGCAGCTGTAATATTTTCTCTAAAAATATGGAGACACTATCTCTATGGTCAAATATCTGAGATTTATACTGATCACAAGAGTTTAAAATATATTTTCTCATTGAATGAACTCAACATGAGGAAAAGAAGATGGCTTGAACTACTCCAGGATTATGATTTCACTATACACTACCACCTATGGAAGGAAAATAAGGTGGAAGATGCTTTGAGCAGAATGGATCATGGATTTTTGAAAAAGTTGAGAGTTGAAAAGGATATTATATAAATGGATCTAGATATGATGGATATGGGAAACACCATGGAAGGTGAAACATCAATGCTTCTTCAAATGGTTTCCAAACCATCTTTACTAGAAAGGATAAAAATTTCTCAGACTTTTGATGAGTAATTTCAAACGAAAATTAAAGCTGTGAACGATGGGAGTTTGAGTGACTTCATATATGAAGATAAAATTTTGAAATTTGGGAAGAAACATTGTGTTCCTTACATACTTCATCTAAAAAGTTAATTGTTAGATGATTCTCATAGATCTATTTTTTCTATACACCCTGGTAGCACTAAGATGTATCGAGATTTGTAGGATCATTTTTGAAGGGATAAGATGCAGAGGGAGATTTCTGATTTTGTTCCACGATTTATGGTTTGTCAACAAGTGAATGTTGGAAGGAATCATCCTAGACGATTCATGAAACCTCTTCCCATACATGAGTGTAAATGGTATAATATTATGATGGAATTTGTCATGGGGCTACCAAAGACTCCTAGAAGGAATGATGCAATATGGTTCATTATTGATCGTCTTACCAAGTCAGCACATTTTCTTTCGATAAGAGAAGATTTACCACTTGAACATCTGGAAAGACTATATATTAATGAAGTTTTAAGACTCCATGGTGTACCACTATTGATTGTTTCTGACAGTGATCCATATTTTACATCATGATTTTTGAAATGTCTTCAAAAGGCCTTGGATACTAAACTTCATTTGAGAACTGCATACCACCCTCATAATGACGGAAAATTAGAAAAGACTATTCAAACCATATAAGACATGTTGAGATCTTTCTCACATGAATTTCAATGTATATGGGATCAATATTTAAATCTAGTATAATTTTCCTATAACAATTGCTTCCATTGAAGTATTCAGATTGCACTATATGAAGCGTTATATAGAAAAAGATGTCACACACCAACTTGTTGGGATGATGTTGGTGAAAGTAAACTCTTAGGCTCAGAACATGTTGAGGAAATGATAGAAAAGGTGAAGGTTATCATAACCCATGTCAAAGCAGCTCAATGTAGGTAGAAGATCTATGTCGATAACCGAAGGATGGTTTTGGAATTTCAAGTTGGAGATCATGTTTTCTTGAAGGTATCTCCTAGGAAGGGAGTTATACATTTTAGTAAGAAGGGAAAATTGAGTCCCAGGTACATCAGACCTTTCAATATTATAGAATGAATTGGAGCTGTATCTTATCATTTGGAAATGCCTCCAAGTCTCTCCAAAAGTTCATGATGTGTTCCACGTATCACTGTTGAAGAAATATATGTCTGACCCATCGCATGTACTCACCTATGAGGAAATTGAACTGAAACCTGAACTATCTTATTGTGAAGAGCCTTTCAAAATTCTTTTTACTAGAGAACAAGTGCTGAGAAACTGGACAAATCTTTTAGTAAATGTTCTATGGAGAAATCCTAAGATGGAAGAGGCAACATGGGAACCTAAGGAAAATATGATTAGGAACCACCCAAATATTTTTATATAGAAATATTCAAGAAATTTAGAGGATTAAATTATTTTAAAGATGGGAGAATGTAACATCACAAGCTTCCACAATATATTTCCTTTTGAATAATGCAATAGCTTTCATTGTTTGCAATTTCGAGATTCAAACACACTGCAACAAATAAAACTAGTTGTTATTAATAGTATTACCCACTTTTGAAAATGTTATAAATTTTAACTATTAAAATGGTCTTCATTTATGGATTCTGATTATCATAATTAGCTTAGGGTGAATTTTCGGTATTTTTCTAAAAAGTTTCAATTTTTAATGAATAGTGAAAAAACACAACGTTATTGGTTAAAACTAAATTTTTATATAAATAATTAGTTTTTTTATTTTAATTTATTTTAGTTCCAAATAGATACAAAATAACAATATATTTTCATCATAATTCATAGGAGTAATTTTATAATAATTTTAGATGTATAAAATTTTATCGAACTTTTTACCGTCTTTTACCCACCTCCCATGAGCATTTGAAAATTTGCATCAAACATAATTTTATCACTTCTTTGACTTGAATTTAAAAAATCCAAGATAAAAGGATAATAACAATATGTAAAATTTTGTTCAATAATTTTAAAATTATTCTTGGTGAACAGTAACTTTTGACTTTTATTTTCCACAGTTAAAAGTAAATATGGTAATTAATTGAAAAAATTATATCAAAAGATCCCTAACACATGTCCTAATTCTATTGGATATGTATAATTAGAGAAAAACCAACATTAGTAATAAAATTTAATCCTTTTTGGTATAGTTGGATTAGATTAGGTCATTTATTATTATTTTATTTAAAGAAGAGTTAAAAGAGTTTAATTCAAGTGTTAATAACTAAAACATTTTTAATATAGGGTTATACAAAATATAAATTAGACTATAAATATTCATTATAAAAATGAAATTATTTACCATCTAGTATAATTTTATTGATAATTTTTAGGCATTAAATAATTTAATTTATTTATGACACAATGATGATGTAGTAATTACCTTATTAATAAAATTTAATATAATTGATATTATAAATATCCAAATAAATGTGAACATAAACTCTTAATTAATTACACTAATTTTATAGTACAATATGTCATGTTAGGATTGGTTAAATAAATTTTATTCCAAGTGATCATGTTTTTATGGCTTTCAAACAATTCAAATACAAAATAGTGTCAAAATTGACATAACAGAGTTTTTTAAAAAAAATATTATTATTTGATATAACATTTCAAAAAATATAAGGTTCAGATAAAGGACTTATATAAGGTTATATATTTTAATAATGAACCACATGGTGTTCTATTGGCATGTTATTGTATATTTATTTACCATATAATATAAAAATACAAAGAGACATGGTAAATGACAAACTATTTAACTAAGAGTAAAATATAAATGATAATGTTAATATAATGACCTATAACTTTATAAAAACATTTGGTTGAAGGTTTTTGATCCATCCCCACCTTTGAAATTAAATAATTCATATTGGATCCATTAGAAACAGAAAATGATTTTATTATAACATAATATTTTATGCTTTTTCTAAGGGGACCCACACATATCTAATAAAAGATCATTTACCCCTATCTTAATTTCACACATCCAAAGGCTTTTGGATTGGCCATCCCCTACCCAAATATCCTCCCAACATTACTCCCTTTATTCTAGAGTCCTTCCTTTTGTCATTAATCTATCTTAAATAACCCTTTTGATCAATTCAAAAGGAAGAACCCGAAGAAGAGGTAAATATTTGATCACCTCTTTCAAGTTATTTTCATCTTCCACTTCCTCCTTATTTTTTGTTTCCATTCTAAAATATTAAATCCAGTATCTTATTTATATTGTTATGTTATTATAATAATGTTTCAACCATATTCATTATTCTATCCATCATATAAATGACAAAGTCACCATACATTCGTGCGTACGGATTACAATCTCCACATCGTGGTGTAGATTGTTATTCAAACACATCATTATTTGAATGGGTATAATAATGAGTATAACTATTTTAAATTATAAATATAACATTTTAATTATTTTTATATATGGCATACCATCCAATTACATACGATTCTCCATCAATATAATGATATTGTCGCTCGTGCGAACGTACAGATTACCGTCTCCACAAAGGTGATGAGATTAATTGCCCATCACATTCCTTCAAGAAATTTTTTAATTTAATGATTAAAAATAATATTTATGAACATAATATCATTATTTATATGAATAAAATAAATTCTATCCATAATTAAAATAGATTACATAACCAATCATATAACGAAAAACGAATCAGTTAACAGATGATACGATGACACTAATAAAATATTATTAACAAAGGAATATTATATGATCATATATGATACCATATTTATGTATATAGTTATTTTATAATTTAATAACAATTTTTTAACTATAATAAATGCGGTTAAAATACCACTTATTAAGGAAATGTACAAGGTAAAGGTTAATTTTACAATCTCTTTATTATCCGAGGTTGTTTTTACGTAAGTATCTATTGGGACCACATTATCATCCACATCCGTGTTTTTTTAAAAATGCAATTCAAAACATTTTTACTATTTACTGTACTATGGGTAAATGTCATTTATACCATTATTTTACCATATATGTTTTGAAATTAATCTTTCCATCATTTTCCAAAAAAGGTAATTTATGACCTTTTCGACAAAATTAAGGTAATACTGTTTTTTAACTTATACATATATTAAGGTCATTTTCCACCATTATAACATCGTTGAATGTTCCCTTACAAGATTATATAAATATTTTCACAATAAATTTTTTCTTATATAATTACATTACTTCTAAATAATATCAATATATAAATAAATATTTCTCTCAAAAAGTAATGATTTTATCTATGTCAACATCCTTTGATAGATTTTAAGCTTATTTTAAGTTGATTTATTATGATACAAAAAATGTATATTATATTGAAGGCTTTGTGATATGGTGGACTGTGGATGTGTTATTTTGATTCTATTCATGGTTTATGGATAAGGTATTGATATTTCATATGCTTTAATTAATAAGAATGTGTATGTTATGCTTAAACCTTTTAATATGAGGAATGAACTGGACTTAGTAAGTGATGGGTGGATCCCACTATATCTCCTCGATGAATCGGTAGATCTCATGAGACAAACTAGTGTCTTAGCACAAGGCCTTGAAAAAATATTAATTGTAGTGTTGGCACAAGGCCTCGACTATGTGGTTATTAAGTATGGCATTATGCATTCCATCATTACAAAAGCGGCTATTGATATTTCACGTAATTATTCTACTTGTTTAATATCCATTTGAATTATTAAATGGAATTATTTGATTTTATCTTATCCAAATTAATCTACATTTTATGTTTAAAAGGCTTTTTTAGTCTTATACATTTCCTTAAATGTTTAAACTTTTTTATGAATGTTTCTGCTATATTGTTATCCTTACTGAGCATCTGAGCTCACCTGTTTCTATGTTTTATTTTTCCTCGGATGTGAAAAAGTATATTATGACTGACATTTAGGGATAATCAGTGAGATATGAATGTGGTTAATGAAGACAATATTGTTATTGTTTTTTATTTCATAATGTAATGTAATATTTATGAATGTATCTAGTACTTACAATGATACTAAACTGATCCCCCTTTTGGGACATGATATCCATGTATCATTCCAATGTTATATAATAATGCAACTACTCTAGGTAAATAGGTTCAGAGAGTTACATCAGGACCAATGGTTTTTGTTCTTGATCCATTGGGAGGCTTCCTACGTACCATGAATTGGCAAGGATCAAAGTCCTCATAGTTCAAGGACTGTGGGGCTTACACTCTAGGCTACCCAGTGAGTATGTAATGGTCTTTGTTTACACTAAGATCACATGAGTCATGCTCTATGTGAGAAAAACGAGGCGATAATAGACCTGATGACCATAGTGAAATGGTGCGACGATGAAGGGTGGTGAATGGAGCTTACACAAGTAAGCATATCGGGTGTCACTATGGAGCGGTAATGGTGAATGATGCGTATACAAGGAAGTTTCTTGGGTGCCGCTATGGAGTGGAAATTGTAAATGGGGCTTGCACCAAGAAGCTGCAAGGGTGCCACTATGGGGCGGCAATGGTGAATGGGGATTACACAAGTAAGCTTCATGAGTGGTGGTATGGAGTTGTAATGGTGAATGGGGCTTACTCAAGGAAGCTGCCTGAGTGCCTCTACAATGTGTCAATGGTGAATGAGTCTTACACAAGAAAGGTTCTTGGGTGCTGCTGTCGAGCAACAATGGTGAATGGGGCTTACACAAGGAAAATGCCCGAGTGCGGCTATGGAATGACAATGCTAAAGGTGGATTAAGCAAGGACGTTGTCCGGGTGCCGCTATGGATCAGAAATGGTGAATGGGGATTATGAAAGGAAGTTTCCCGTGAGCCATTATAGAGCATCAAGGGTCAATGGGGATTATTCAAGGAAGATTCCTGGGTGCCGCAATGGTGTGACAATGGTTAATGAGGCTTACACATGGAAGTTTCCTGGGTGCTGCTATAGATAGAAAATGGTGAATGGGTATTTCGAAAGGAATCTTCCCAATATTTCTTTTTATTTTCTAGCCATGAGGGCAACCCAAGACACTGGTGAGTTGAGTCATATGCTCACGGCATACACCAATGTGCTAGTGCACAAGAATTATAACACCAAGGCCACTGGAATCATTCTGAACAAAGGGTAATGGAAAGTGTGAATCACAAGCCCAACATTCAGAACACAATGAGGGTGGTGTGAAGATAGATGATAACTATTGACCATGTTTGAAACACATCATCCATATCATGTTAGCCAAAAATGGGTACAGACAAATGAGGGTGAACTGTTTACCGTGTTTAAAACAGAGGACCTGACTCAATGTGTTGTCCAAAGTATTTTGGGGCATTGGACCAGGACGGTAGGTGAGTAGATGCGGCATGGGACCAGGCTATTAGGGGGTCCCTTTAGACATCGAATTGTATGAAGATCCTAATGAAGGACACGCAAAGTAAGAGGTGGATTCATTTAATGTTTGAACATATTCAAATTCCCTTCAAATAATGCCTCTGTAATCATGGAATGAGGCATATTATGCTTTTCACATAAGGAATATCATATTTGGAACAATATGAATCCTATTATTGAATGATAGAGAATGCTATTGTTTATAGTCTTGTAGAGAGGATATTTGGAATCTTATTCTTGGAGCATAAAGAATATCTCGTTTGGAGTAAAGAGGAATCATATGTTTGTCACATAGGGAGTACTACAAATTATCTTCATGTAGAGAGGACTATTTTCATCATATTATTGGCACATAAGGTATCTCTTATTCGGAGAAAGAGGCATCATATTATTGAATGATTGGGAATTACACAGTTTAAAGTCATGTAGATAGGATTATTGGAATCATATTCTTGGGGCTTAAGGCATCTCTTGTTTGGAGAAAGAGGCATCATATTATTGAATGAAAGATAATGTTACTATTTAAATACATGCAAATATTTTTATTGTCGTCTTATTCTAGGAGCATAAGGCATCTCTTGTTTAGAGCAAGAGGCATCCTATGTTTGGAACATATGGTGTACTAAATTTTACAGTTAAGTTGATATGACTGTTGGCATCATATGGAAGGCACATAAGGCATCTCTTGTTTGGAGAAAGACGATTCCTATTATTGAATGATATGGAATGCTATAGTTTAATGTCATTTTGATAAGACTATTGGCATCATATGCTTGGTGCTTAAGGCATATCTAGATTGGAGCAAGTGGAATCCTATTATTGAATGATATGGAATGCTACAGTTTAAAGACATGTAGATAGAACTATTACCACATTATGCTTGTCACATAAGGAATCTCTTGATTGAAGCAAGAGGCATCTAATTATTGAATGATAGGGAATGCTACAGTTTGAAGTCATATAGATATAACTCTTGGCATCTTATTCATAGAGAATATAGAATCTCTCGTTTAGATCAAGAGACATCCTATGTTTGGAAAATAGGGTGTATTAAAGTTTATAGTCTTGTAGAAAGGACGGTTATGCATAAGGTGATTACTAATGGCCAGTGTTGGGTCTTATGCAAGGGTGTCCCTTTCTGGTTCAACCCGGAATAAGAGCCAACTGATAGGGATCCAATGAGTTGCTTGAGGGGTTGTTCGACTCAATGTACTTAGGGGGATTGATGACGAGAATCTCAAATCACCACCTATGAAATGGACCAAGAGAAATATGTTGACTCAAGGTGTTTCATGGTGTATTAAGGTGTATCTCAAGTCATGGTATCCCATAGGTGTAAGGTGGCTCTACAAAAGGGTGCAATGGAAATTGCTGACTTCCTGACCTGAAATGTTTGTGTTACAACTCTCCATTATTCATGGGGGTTAGTGCCGGCAGTGAAGGGCCAAGGCATTGTTGCGCGTATGATGGTCTACAAGTAGAATTGGATGCATGCATTATTGGAATGTGTGACATTGGTGCACGCAAGATTTGGTACCTAGGTACTATTTCATGCAATATTGAAGTATGGTTCCCAATATTGCAGTCTCCCATGCAAGATTGGATGTTTTTCAATAATGATTGGGGGGAATTGCACATAGGATTATAAGTTTTGTGCGCACATGCCTTAGGCCAAAAAGGGTTCAGGCGAGATTCAAAGCAATGTGGGCCTAAAAAAAGTAGAACCATATGGGACTTATCATGCAAGACATCAAATAGATGATTCCATTCATACGCTCATCCACATAAGAAGAGATCTTACGTCCAGAAGAGTGGAGGTCGACCTCCGGAGACTTCTCTAGATGGGTGGGGGCTGCCCTTGTATATCTCAGAGAACCCGAGAGCGGTTTCCCATAAGATTCCACCTGTGGAAGTGATCTTACGTTCACCATGCAATGGGTGTGCGCACAAATAGGCGTTATACATTACCTTAGGTGTGTAATAATATTGAGCGCGGATGCAAATCTTGTGTCCACCTCTCAATAATTTCTTTCACCTTCCATAGATGTTTTTCGGGTGTCTTGGGTGGAAGATGGCCCCTCATTGGGTGTGTAAATGGTTTGTGTGACATGTTTCAAGAAAGATTCCATTCTTGTGGGCAAAACATCCATTCTTGCATGAAAAACATTCATTCTTACACACACGATTTCAATTGTTATGCAGAAAAACATACTTTGCCACAAAATCATCCCGGATGGCCATTTCCTGCTTCCTGACTTTGAACGGCCATAACGTTTGATCAATAATTCTATTCTGACTCCCAGACCAGTCAAATCAATGCATGTGGAACGAGTTATGCTTTGAGATCATGCATAGAAGCATTTGGTGAATTACATGGACGTGTTTTCCAATGCCAACAAGTGTCTTGGTAAAAATGTAATTCTAACTCTTTGATGAGGCCCATGGTTAGATGACATGGTTTGGCTAACTGGGCACCAATCATGTGACACCCATTATCCAAATAGATCACCTCGTATGGTTTTATGTCATTTTATTCAAAACTGTGCAACAAAACATGTCAATCACCACTACTAAAAATTATAATGGTATCACAAATATGTAAACCCCTACCCACATAAGATTATAAATAGTTTCAAGTTATATAGGTATGATATAAGGTTTACCCTAGGATACCACAAGAAGTATATATATAATGCACCATAGACTTCACACCTAATAAATTTTAGGCTTTTAGACTCCAATGCACCTGAAACCCACTCAAAACCTCCAGGAACTGGACAAGTGTTACAATCTCTCTAAAAAAATACGTTAGGTCAAGGAATATTTCTGAGTAATGATCTAATGATCAATTAAATAGTTTCTTAGATCCCAAAACATATAAAATTTCAAATTATTGAGGGATTTTACCATCTCCAAAAATTGAGATGATATAAAGAATACCAATAATATTAAGATAAATTAAACATAATTAGCCAATCATTATCTTAGTGTAAATGAAAATGATAACATTTAGAATATTTTTCATTGTACTTACATAATAATTTAATCAAATAAAATTTTAGTTTTCATTACTATATATTGATGAATGTACCTATAAAATAAGGGGATAAAAAGGTGTGTTGATGAAAGAGGTTCTCACTAAAACGAACTGGGAAATAATGTTTATGTTTTCTATGATCATAAGGGATTATTGTAAATTTTGAAACTCATTAATTAGTTCATTTTTTGGTCTAATGGTTTGACCAAACTTTGTAGGAACCACTATTTCCACACTATTATTGAAATGGAATATTTCATGGTCATGGTACGTGGTTTGAAAAACGATGCTCCAAAAGAGTAAAATTCGATTAAAAATTTCAATATATAGATTCATGTATTGTTGTAGTATATCCCATGATTTAAAAAAAATATTTATATATTCAATGAAACATGGGTTGTTTTAAGAAAAATTAAAATATGTGTAATAAATTTAAACAATCTTCATTTTCATGAAAAAATAATTTTTAAGACATGGACTATCCAAATGCTTTAATGGAGTCTCAGATACCTAAAAGAAATGATATTAAATCATAGAAAATTTATCATAAAAATTATGAATTGGAATTTCCCAAAAAAACATAAAAAATATATATTCTAAGATCATATAACCTCTATACCATATACATGCTCTACCACTTGTTGTACTCTTATGCTCATCTAGATACATTATTGAAGTGTCACATCCACTAAGCTGGCATATCAAATGTTACGACCCGTCCCAGTGGTGCCCGAGTCGCATCTCCCCATGCCCACCTTCAATAGGCCAGGGGCTTGTGACTTGAACCGAGTAGGAATGTTTCTAAAATGGGATGCACTACATATAAACATGTACACATGAACACAAATCTCTACGCCCACAAAGTTGAGAATTAAAATCTACAAAAAATGGAAATGCATGCATACACTAAAAATATCAACCAATAGAGTACGACAGGAAAGTAAAGTACAACAAGTGTAAAACCCTGGGCCAAAAGTACAAGCCCACCAAAATAGAGTCTGTAACAAAGTCCAACATGTAATGAAAGGTACTCGGACCACAATCCATAGCCGTAGGAACACACCTCGGCCTGTCTGATCTCACTGAACACCATCCGGTCCTCGTCTGCCTAGAATTCTGTTAAAAGCTTGCTCGTCTGCACAAGACACGACACGTGCAACAAAAGCCCGTGCAGGGGTGAGTATAACAATACCCAGTAGGACACCCCGAAAACCACAAAGGAATAAAACAAGGAGAGATACCACAAATGAAATATACAGTTAGATCTACATAGTATATGTTCGTAGAACATATTAACAAGAATATCCAGATATACTCATACATGATCACCTACAAAGAAACCACTACTAAGATCCAGCTCGAAGATTCCACTAAGCACGCAACAAGGGGAACACACTCCTAAGTCTGAAGAGAGTGACACACAAAGTACTCATTCTGAGAGAACACACACCACAAGTACTTGGGAACATGATGCTCAGATGAGGATCACAACCAATAGTCATGGGGTGATACCAACAACTCAGTCTGAACTAATCTGCTATGTAGAGGATCAATAATCGTGTAAAGTTGGTCATGTCGATACCAAGAACTCTACCTAGGGTAACAGGAATGAATAGAGGATTCAGCTCTAAGTCTCAAAGAGGGGATTCTGACATTTCTATTTAGGAAGTCCTGCTGAAGGAACCATACTCCTGTATGTAGGAAATGATACTGGGAGCCTTCAGGAGAAAGACCAAAGGGACGAACCCTAAGGGAAACTAGCCCAAGTCATAAAAGACAATTGGCTCAAGCCATGTAAGATTGGTTACACGAAGTGCAGTATGGTCACACGCCGTGTTCCTTGACCCTGGGTACTACTCGTGTAAATGGCATGTGTCATATGTTCAAGCTGTGTAAAACTCAACTACACGGCGTGTAGAAGAATCACACGATGTGTTCCATGACTCCGGGTACTACCCGTGTAAACGGCTCGTGTCATTTGGATCATCGTATAAAATTAACTAAACATAGTGTAGTAGGATTACACGCTGTGTCCGAGCACTTGGGGCTCGCTCCTTGTATGCTGGCCATGTGCCCGTACACGGTTTCTGTCCATGTCCCCTGCCTGTGTACCAGTACACGCGATATCCTGTGTATCTGGCCGGGTCTGGTCGAAGAGGGGTATACATGCCGATGTACCCAACCCTTTTCCGTGTACTCCTGGAGTACACACCGGTTGGTATGCCGATGAAAACACACCGTGTAGCCCATACTACACGCCGTGTAGTCGGGATTTTTCCAGATTGTTGTCTTCCTCCGCGCGCATCGGCCAAATATCCAGTTCTTGATCCAACCGTCAGATCATCATTAAACTCCGGATTTTGGGTGGTCCCGCCCCTATGAAACCGATTCCATTAGTTTCAAGCTTCTGATCATCCTTGATAGTGTATCCTAATCCGCCCGCACGAAAAAGCTCGGAGAACACGAATTTCTGAACCATGTTGATTTTTCCGCCGTCATTGTCGTCGCACCTCCGCTAGGTTGTCTCAATGTTGGATCATTGATTTCATATCGTTGCGCCATCAAAAAATGTTCAACGAACGATTTCCTCCAAGAACACGTAGAACACACACGAAGAATACGTAGGAACCAGGAGAGAAAAACAAAACAATCGAGAGGGACAAACCTCAATCTATGTTCGTGTTGATCTTGGTTCGTCACCGTTAGAAGGTTGAACGAAAACCAAATTAATTTCAAGAATCAAATCCCCACGATTCCCGCAAATAGCCCATCCCACAAAATGACTGATCTGCAGGCTAATCTGTTTGTGGATTAGTCCGCGTTCATCATAGGAATCATGAATGGGGAAAAGAAATCATCAAACAAACATCCTTCCTAGATCTGCGGCATTCGTTGGTGAAGACCAGGTCGTCGCGTCGTCGTCGACGGCGAAAATCGTCAAGAATGTCGTTTCCACATTGGGAGGTTTTCTCCAGAGCCTCCAGAGCCACCAAGGGTTACAAGGATATGAGGAATGTAACCCAAACCCCCTACGAAATCTCTATTTCAAAAGAAAAAAATACATTTCACTAGAGAAAATATTTAATAAAATATTTTATGGAAAATATTTTATTACTCATACGTCCAAAACCTAGATTTCACCACCGACCTGTGCCGGCCGATGTTAGGCCACGCCTAAGGTAAAATCACTATTCTGAACGCAACAGCGCCCTTGGATTTCTGATCCGAGCACCTGTTCGTGAGTTATTTCATGTTTTCAAGAAAACCACAGGCGCACGTAATTTAATTATTTAATTAAATTCAAACATTTGTTCTGGGACCACGAAGCCTAGGAAATGCATTTCGTCTTGAAGACTGGTCTCGAAATAATTCCCACCTCTTATTAAAAATAAATCTTGGAAAATATCCGAGAAATTACATCACACCCACCTTAGGGCTTTTACGTCCCTGATAATCCATAAAAAGGCTACTCAAAAAGATGTGGGTACTGGACACGTATTTGAGCCTCCTTCTCCGACGTGCTCTCCTGGAGGTTCTCGTGATGCCACAAGACACGCACCAAGGGAATAGCTCACCCACCAAGGATATTCTCATGTTGATCCTCGATTTCCACTGGGTACTCTACAACGGTCGCTCCATCATCGATGTCCAGCTCGCCCTAGTCGATGACGTGTGATGGATCATGCACGTACCTTTAGAGCTGCGACACATAGAAGACGTTGTGTTCCCGGTCCATCAGAGGAGGTAGAGCCAACTGATATGCCACCTCGCCAACTATACTCAAAATCTGGAAAGGGTCGATGAACCTTGTAGATAGCTTGCCGCCTCGGCCAAACCTTCGCAATCCCCATTGAGGTGAGACCCGAAGGAACACATGGTCTCCTTCCTCGAACACCAAGGGCCTCCATCTCCTATTGGCATACGAATTTTGCCGACTCTGTGCAGTCTTCATCCGCTGCTGGATGACCTGCACCTTCTCTGTAATAGCTTTCACCATCTCTAGGCCCAGGAGTGCTGACTCTCCTGGGTCAGTCCAGTAAAGTGGTGACCTGCAAGGTCTCCCGTATAGAGCCTCGAATAGTGCCATACCAATAGTGGAATTCTAATTTTTGTTATAAGAGAATTCCACCAGTGGTAGGTGATCCTATCAGCTACGACTGAAGTCAAGTATGCAAGCTCGTAGCATATCCTCCAGAACCTGGATGGTCCACTCCGTCTGACCATCAGTCTGAGGATGAAATGCTCTGCTCAAGCGTAACTGAGTACCAAAATCTTCCTACAATCCCTTCCACAACCATGATTTGAAACTAGCATCACGATCCGAGACGATCTTTGATGGAACTACATGAAGTCGAACTATCTCTTGCACGTAGTGGCATCCCAAGCTGTCAACTGAACTATGTTCCCGTAGGGCTAGGAAGTGGGCCGACTTGGTGAGTCGATCAATGATCACCCAGATGGAATCGTGTGCCCTGGACATGTGGGGTTTACACGTCACGAAGTCCAAGGATATCCGGTCCCACTTCCACTCTGGCACCCCAAGGGGCTGGGTCAAACCTGCGGGCACCTGGGGCTCATCCTCTACTTGCTGACATGTAAGACACCGAGAAACAAACTTTTCCAGACTCTTCTTCATTCCTGACCACCAGAACTGACGTCGGAGGTTCTGGTACATCTTTGTCATTCCTGAATGCACCATAAAAGGATATGTATGGAACTCCCTCAGAACCTCCTCCCGCAATGTCACTGGTACTATTGGGCGTCCTTTGAAAAGAACAACGTGCTCCCCACCTGTTGAATATCCATCGGCAGCAGCACCCGCGGATATCTGAGCACGTAGAGTCTCAAATCTATCATACTTGCGTTGTGCTTCCCTGGCTTGATGTAAGAGTGGAGGGGTAACAACCATCGATTGAAGGTTAAATCCCTCATATCCATCCATGAAGGATAACTGTAATGAGGAAAACTACCTCGTTGCCTCACCAAGCAACTACGAACTGGATTCCCTACTGAGAGAATCTTCCACAACGTTCCCCTTCCCAGGTGTGTAAACGATCTCAGAGTCGTAATCCTGGAGGAACTCAAGCCATTGTCTTTGTCTCAAATTCAGATAATTTTGAGAAAAGATACATCTGAGACACTTGTGATTAGATTAGATGGTAAACTGCTGGCCCATCAAGTAGTGTCGCCACATCTTCAATGCGAAGACCACCGCTGCCAACTCAAGATCATGGGTTGCATAGTTCTACTTGTGTGGCCTTAACTGACATGGCCCATATGTTATCACCACTTTCCTCTACATTTGGACACAACTAAGCCCGGTTCCTGATGCGTCGTAGAACACTACATACTCAACACCCTCCTCCGGTAATCTCAAGATCGGGGCGCTCGTCAGACTCTGTCTCCATAGTTGGAATGTCTGCTGGCATCTCTCGGTCCACACGAATGGCTACCCCTTTCGGGTTAAAGCTGTCATGGGTGCTGAAATCTTGGAGAAATTAAGAATGAATCTCTGATAGTAGCCTGCCAACCAGAGGAAACTTCGCACCTCCATCATGCTCCGGGGTGGCTCTCATGCTAGAACTGCCTCCACATTGGCTGGGTCCACTACCACACCATCTGCTAAGATAACATGTCCTAGAAAGTGGACCTCCTGTATCCAGAAATCACACTTTGAGAGTTTCCCATATAATCGGTGCACTTGGAGTGTGTCCAGAACCATCCTTAGGTGTCTCGCATGCTCCTCCTTGGACGCAGAATATACAAGGATATCCTCGATGAAGACCACTATGAACTGATCCAGATAGGGCTGAAAGATCTGATTCATGAGTCCGATAAACACTTCCAGGGCGTTCGTCAGGCCGAAGGGCATCACCAAGTACTCATAGTGAACGCAGAGAAATCTGAAAGCCATCTTCAGTACATCCTCATCCCGTACTCGCAACTGGTGATAGCCTAATCTTAGATCAACCTTAGAGAACCATCGTGCCCCTCTTAACTGGTTGATGAGGTCGTCGATCATCGATAGTGGATAAAAATTCTTCACGGTCACCTGGTTCAGGCACCGGTAATCCACACATAGCCTCAAGCTCCCATATGCCTTCTTGGAAAACAACTCTCGGGCCACCCAGGGTGAAGTGTTGGGCCTTACAAAGCCCTTCTTATGCAAGTCTTACAACTAAATCTTCAGTTCACAAAGCTCTATAGAAGCCATCCGATTTGTTGATGTTGTTATCGGTGTCATCCCGGGTTGCAACTCAATGCAGAAATCTATCTCCCGACGGGGAGGTAGTCCGGGGACATCCTCTGGAAGGACGTCCTCATACTCAGCCACTACTGCTAGAAACTGAAAACTCATAACATTTGTTGTGCCAAGGGCTAGGCCAATAAACTGATAGGATATCGGTTGCACCTTCATACGCATGAGTCCATCCTGCGCTGCCTGGGTCACTCTCTCACCGTCAAAAGAGAACCTCATTCCATCACTGCGGACACACTGCACCCTTCACCTAAAATAGTGAATCTGGGCATGAACTGTGGATAGCCAATCCATACCAAGAATGACATCGTAAGGCCTCGACGCAACCACCAAGAGGTTCCAACCGAAACTCTCACCTCTAAGGGTCTGGTCACACTGTCTGCAATGGTGTGTGGTCTCTAAATCTTCTCCAGTCGGTGTTTCTAAGTGTAAGGGATGAGTCAACGGCTCAACTAAAATCTCAAGGTCTCAAAAAAGATAAGCAGTCTGAAAGGAATGACTAGCACCTATGTCTATCAGTACGACATCCAAAGTAGAAAAGACACAGATTGTACCTCTAATCATTCCGTGAGTACCTGGGTCATATGCCTCTGCCGCCTGTAGTTCTCCCTACCTTTCTCCACCAGCTCCTAGAGCCTGGGGTGGACCTCCTAGGGGTGGTGGTGGTAAAGGGTCAAAATGTTGACCAACTCCAACTGCTCTACCAGCTCCTCTACCATGTTCGCTGCCCCACGGATCTATCTGCTCCACACGTTTCCTCTTCCTCAGTGGTCTATCCTCTGCTCTCATGTCATTAGTACGGCGGGTCAGTCAATCTCGAGCCAGATGTCCCCTTCCATCACATGAGTAGCATCGCCTCTCTCGAGGCTGGATGGATGCACCCTTTGAACCCTGTACGGAAGATCCGCTATCCTGGGATCTCCTCTGGAAACATCTCCCACGCTTGGGTCCCTGGCATAGGCTCCCTGTTGCGGAGGTCTCTACTCCAGCTCGCTCACTACTGACAACTGTCGGCTGTCTCTGATCTGCCAAGAAGCTCTCAACCACCAAAGCCCGCTCGAGCACCCCAGCATAAGTATGAATGCTCATAGGGACGACGTTAGCTCAGATATCTCTACGCAAGCCCTGCTCAAAAGTCTGGACTCTGAAGTACTGATCTCTAACTATATCCATTGAGTACCGTGAGAGGTTGATAAACCTCGATAAATAGTCAGCCACTATCATGGTTCCCTTTTTTAGCTGAAGAAGCTTCTGTATATGTATTTCTCTCAGGGTAATAGGTGAAAAATCCTCTCTGAAGATATTATCAAACTCTGACCATGAAAGATTCACCTCATCGTGAGTTTGAATAACCAAACTCCACCATCGTCCTATCGAGCCCTACAGATGGCTTGCTGCCAGGATCACCATCTGGTCTGCTGGTGTCCTGACCAAATGGATGACTCTAGTCACCACCTCATGACAGTCCTCTAATGCCTGAGGGTCAGGCTCGACTCGAAACCTGAGGGGTCTTGGTCTCTGAAACTAATGGAGTGCACTCAGCCTGCGCTCCTCATCCACTTGTACAGCAGGCGCCAAACACTGCCCCGCAGGTGGTGGAATAGCTGGCACACCACCCTGAGTTAAAACTGGGGGATCTGGTCCATGTATCGATGCTTCATCACTGAGGGGGTCATCTTCGTGATCGAGCTACTGGATCCTAGTGGGTGCGCGTCGTGGAGGTATCCTGTAACGAAACAAGATGTATCTCAGTCAGTGAGTATATCTGGAGAGATGACTCAAGAAGGACATGGAAACCACAACTCATTCCTGTATGATGTATGTACCATTATTTTCCCTTTCAATTGGTGTTTTCATGTTCCGAGTCAAAAAGTAGGTTATCAGAGCCCGGGTGTATGGATACGTCGGCCGCCACCACCAACACTAGGGTCCCTGGCCCGAAATATGAACTCAAAAAACATAACATTGTTGCCCCAAACTGACTCATTGACTCTCGGTCCTAAGGTAGAACCGAACACATCTGATTCAACTCTGTTACGACCCATCCTAGTGGGGTCCAAGTCGCAACTCCCCATGTCCACCTCCAATAGGCCAAGGGCTAGTGACTTTCACCGAGTAGGCATGTTACTAACATGGGAGGCATTGCCAATAAACTTGTAAACACGCACAGACATCTCCAAGCCCACAAAGCTGAAAAGTAAAAACTACAAAAAATGGAAATGCATGCATACACTAAAAATCTCAACCAACAGAGTACAACAGAAATGTAAAGTAAAACAAGTGTAAAACACTGGGCCAAAAGTACAAGACCACCAAAAGAGAGTCTGTAACAAGGTCCAACTTATAAAGAAAGGTACTCAGACTGCAATCTGTAGCCGTAGGAACACACCTCGGCCTGTCTGATCTCACTGAGCACCGTCCGGTCCTAGTCCCCCTAGAATCCTGTCGAAATCTCGCTCGTCTGAACAAGACACGACAGGTGTGGGCAATGCCCATTCAGGGGTGAGTATAACAATACCCAATAGGAAACCATGAAAACCACAAAGGAATACAACAAGGGGAAATACCACAAAGGAAAGATACAGTCAGCTCTACACAGTATATGTTCACAGAATATATTAACAAGAATATCCAAATATAATCATACATGATCAACTACCGCGAAACCACTACTAAGATCAAGCTCAAAGATTCCACTAAGCACGCAACATGGAGAACACACTACTCAGTCTGAAGAGAGAGACACAAAGTACTCATTTTAGGAGAACACACTACACATGTACTTGGAAACATGATGATCAGATGAGGATCACAACCAATAGTCATGGGGTGATACCAAAAAATCAGCCTGAACAAATTTTCTATGTAGAGGATCAGTGTCGGGGTAAAGTTGGTCATATCGATACAAAGAACTCTACCTAGGGTACCGGGAATGAATAGAGGATCCGGCTCTAAGTCTCATAGAGGGGATTCCAAAAACTCTATTCAGGAAGTCCTACTAAAGGAATCATACTCATGTATGTAGGAAATGATACCGAGAGCCTTAAATAGAAAGACCAAGGAGACGAGCCCTAAGGGAAACTGGCCCAAGTCATAGAAGACAATTGGCTCAAGCCATGTAGGATTGGTTACACGACGTGTAGTATGGTTACACGTGGTGTTCATTGACCCCAGGTACATCCCATCTATACGGCCCGTTTCATCCGTTCAAGCTGTGTAAATCTCAACTACACGGCGTGTTGAAGAATCACAATTCGTGTTCCTTGACTCTGGGTACTGCCCATGTAAACGGCCCATGTCATTTGTCTCATCGTATAAAAGTAACTACATAGCATGTAGTAGGATTAAACGACTTGTCAGGGAATTTGGGGCTCGCTCCGTGTACACTGGCCATGTACCCGTACACGGTATCCGTCCGTGTTGCCTGCACATGTACCAGTACACGGGGTATCCTGTGTATCTGGCCGGGTCTGGTCGGGGAGGGGTATACACGCTGATGTACCCAACCTGTGTCCGTGTACTCCTGGAGTACATGCCAGGTGGTCTGCCAACAAACACATGCCGTGTAGACAATACTACACGCTGTGTACTTGGGGTTTTCCCAGAATCGTTGTCTTCCTCCGTGCCCCTCAGCCAAATCTCCGGTTCCTGATCCAACTGTCAGATCATAATGAAACTCCATATTTGGGGTTGTCCCACACCTATGAAACCGATTCCATCGGTTTCGGGCTTCCGATCAGCCTTGATAGTGCGTCCCGATCCGCCCACACGAAAACGCTTGAAGAACGGGAATTTTCGAACCACATCGATTTGTCCGCCATCGTCGTCGTTGCACCTCCGCTTGGTCGTCTCGATGTTGGAACATTGATTTCATATCGTTGCACCAAAATACAAATGTGAAACATCAGATTTCCTCCAAGAACACGTAGAACACACACGAAGAATGTATAGGAACTGAGAGAGAAAAACACAATAATCGAGAGGGAAGAACCTCGATCGATGTTCGTATCGATCATGGTTCATCACCATTAGAAGTTTGAATGAAAGACAAATTGATTTCAAGTATAAAATCCCCACAATTCCCGCAAATAGACCATCCCACAGAATGACTGATCCGTGGGCTAATCTGTTCGTGGATTAGTCCGAATTCATCATAGGAATCAAGAACGGGGAAAATAAATCATCAAACAAACATCATACCTAGATATGTGGTGTTCTTTGGTGAAGATTGGGTCGTCGCGTCATTGTCGCCGGCGAAAATCATCAAGAACGTCGTCGCCGCGTTGGGAGGTTTTCTCTAGAGCCTCCAGAGCCACCAACGGTTTCAGAGTTGTGAGGAATATAACCCTGATCCCCTGAGAAATCTCTATTTAAAAAAGAAAACAAATGATATTTCACTGAAGAAAAGATATAATAAAATATTTTAAATCAAATATTTTATTACTCTTACGTCCAAAAACTAGAACTCACCATCGACCTGCGCTGGCCGATGTTAGGCCTCCCCTAAGGTAAAATCGTTGTTCTAAACGCAACAGTGCCCTCAGATTTCTGATCTGAGACCCCTATTCGGGAGTTATTCCACTTTTTCAAGAAAACCGCATGCGCGCGTAATTTAATTATTTAATTAAATTCAAACATTTGTTCTGGGCTCACCGGGCCACAGAACTACATGCCGTCTCGAAGACTGGTCTCAAAATAATTCCCACCTATTATTAAAAATAAAGCATGGAAAAACATGAGATATTATAGCAAACACCCACTCTTATGGTTTCTACTAGTTCCACCTACGATTCCATGACATCCATACTAGAATAAAGGTATTCCCAATTATAGTATTTACACTAATGTCCAAAATATATAATATATGTTTCTCAAAGAAATAACCAAACTATACATTTGTGTTAATAACATCGATAATATGATAAAATTAATTAGGATACCACTAATTCCTGGATACATAGATATAACTATTCTACATTTAATACTTATGTGGGAGAGATAATCAGTGATCTACATGGATGAAATTTTCCATGGTATTAAGTGGAAAAAAACATGCACGCCAACATTCCCTACACTGAATCCATTGTTTCCCCAACCTCATATACATGCTCAATATGACATTTTATCCATCCTCAAACTCTAGTAGTTTCCATTTTTAGTCAAAATATGATCAGTTTTCTTATAAGATTAGTTTTTAATCAATTATATACAATCATTTTTTTATGATAGGTCTCCGATGAAACACTTTCTTTATGAATACATACTCAGTAGGTTCAACTATCACAAGGTATATCTATGAAACTAGACATAAAAGTCCATATGTAGAGCCACATTTATAGACACAAGGTATCAATTGTTTTAGGAAAATTATTCTATGTTCAAGTGATTATCCTCAAAACTTATAATATCGAGGAATCAAACTCGATGTATTTCATATATACCTGGTAGAGTGTGTTGTGATTTTCCATCCCTATGTTGATGATGAGATGATCTCAAATTCACATTTTTTCCCTATTCCTTAAGAAGTATTTACAATAATAGTATGTTAAATTGGGATCTCTCTACGATATCAGTATTTAGGGGACCTAATTAATGCATATTAAATCCCATAGAAACAAAACTCTAATATCATCAATTATAGAAGGATCCTTGATGATTAGAAAGGGGGATAAATTCAACAAAAAAGAAATTATAACCAAAATCTATTATTCTAAGGAGGAGCCCTCAATATAATCTGCATATAATCCATCATGTCTACATCCCAATTCAATTATAGAATAGATACAAATATAGAAGAATAGAAGATTGTTTATCCAAAGAATACACCTACTATCTTGTGAAGCATCAAGAAACACATACATATTTTTCATTATTAAAAAAAGGAAAAAATATTCATGTTAATGCCTTTATTTGTATTTTTGATCCTGAGATTCATGGCCCATGTTGATTTTTGAGTGTCTCTAGTCAATTATACATGAATTATCCTAGAAAAAACCACATATAATATGATTTAATGAATCTTATAATTGTGCATGGAACAATCAAGAATGGTGTCTCTATGATAAGTAATGTTTACCATCTTTTGATAGAAGGAATCTTATAACTATCCCCCTTTATAACTTTCAAGGATTAACTATTTAATATAAAGGGAATCCAATTATGACCAACATTGGAACTATTACATACCACAATTCATATCTTAAATAATTCAATCATATTAAACATGGATGTCAAAATCTAAAAAAACAAAGAATGAGTTTCCATCACAAATTATCAATCACTACATTACCCTCCATAAGTGTTTTATCCATATTTATTTTTATTATTTTTTTGTAATAAACCAAACACCATAAATTAATCCATTTTACATGCTAGGTGAATATTTATTTCATAAATTAATTATATGTGTAAACAACAAAAATATTCTCTATCAGGTAGTGATAGAAAATCCCCATCATGAACACCATATCTTAATGATTTGAATTAATGGTCTTATTGTTTTTCTCATGGGGTTTCATCTTCCATTAATTGTAATTTACTAGTAAACCATCTTTCATAAGTAATTCCACCAAGATTATACCTCATAAACAATAAAAAAAATTCACTCGGTACCAAGCTCGAGTAATTTATGGATCATCTTTGATATCAAAATATAAATAAGCAATTGTAATGCTAACATACAAGTATCATGGCAGAATAACATCACCTAATTATTAGTTATTCTCATTAGTGGTCCTATAAATCCTAAGATATACTGGATAAGTATATGTTAGAATCCATCTTTCCATATGAAGAAATGAATCTAAATAACAGTCATTGGAAACTACCAATAAAAAATAGATTTTGAATTATCAATATAAAATAATAATTAATAATTAGATATAATATGTCCAAATAAATTTACTCTATCCAATTACAAAATATGTTTTCAGAATTTGGAAAAAATATGGTGGCCTTAATGTGTCATCTAATATATCTTTATGTTATTAGATTTCTCATTTATAAGGTTTGAGTATAATTTTATTTAATAAAAAAATTTAACCAAAATGGAGTCCACATATACCAAAAAGACCATATCCATCATATATATAAATAAATTAGGTCCATTCATAAAAAACAAATATATTAATAGGTACTCATAACGATCATACATAATTAAAAATGATTTAAAATGAACTATATATGGATATAATCATTATTAGTGGCATCCTGAATGCATCTAAATAGAGGTGAAAACTAGGGGACCATTTTTCAGTTGAATAAATATGAAATACCTAAGAGTGGATATTGGTTCTAATGTATTTCTTGGTTAGGCCAATGATAATCCACCTAAAGTCTCAAGGTTTCATCTTCGTTTGTAGAGAATGTGTATACGACACCAAAAGAAGAATTGATTGGGTGGATAAATCCTTTTAATTATAAATCATCTATCTCAATCATAAATTTCCAACACAGTATCAGTGACATTATATAATGGTCGATGTAAATAAGTTCCCTATTGAGTTATATCTTAGTCATAAACCTGATCCTATGCTCTACATGTAACCCAAATATGTGCTCCAAATGAAATGCATGGAATTGATTAAATAATTGAATGAAAATAAAAATATTATACACTCTATCATTCAAGAAAATACATGACTCTTATGTTGTAGTTCCAACAAGTCTTTGATGGTTTAGTTCAATATTACTTTCTCAGATATCAAACAATCCAACATACTCAAATCATCCACCCCGTAGAGATGTTAAAAATAATCACTAATGACAATAATCAATTTTATATTTCTAATGGGTGAAATATTTCATTATATAAATTAATAAAAATTCACACATATCAATCATGAAAGAGTCATAGAGTAAATGAGAGATGTAAATGACCAATGTACACCTAGAAAAAATCTAAATCTCCACTAGTGCAGAAAACGTTTTTTACGTCACCATTTTTTACGTCGGTTATATAAAACCGACGTCATAATATGTAAAACGAGGTTTTTTACGTCGGTTAAGAAATAACCGACGTAAAAACCTGTGTTCGGTACACATTTAACGTCGGTTATACAAATAACCGACGTTATTAATCTCGCGGCTTCGTTTTTTACGTCGGTTATTTTTATAACCGACGTAAAAAACGCGGTTTTCGAAGGCCCTTTCACGTCGGTTATTGAATAACCGACGTAACAAACGCGGTTTTTGAAGGCTTTTTGACGTCGGTTATAAAATAACCGACGTAAAAAAAGAATCCGCAGATGTTTTTGACGTCGGTTATTCCATAACCGACGTAAAAAAACGCGGATTTTGAGCCATTTTTTACGTCGGTTATTATATAACCGACGTAAACAATGAATCGGAGGAAGTTTTTTACGTCGGTTATTGAAATAACCGACGTTATAAATGTTTTTAAAACAATTATCACGTCGGTTATTGAATAACCGATGTGATAACTCAATTAAAAATTTACCCAGACCCGTGGATTGTCATTCGCGAGTTTACCTTCGACAGTCGCGACTCGTTTCTCTCGCGCGTAAACCCGAATCGGCTCGTCCATTTCGTTGGTTTAGATTCGTTTTGCGATCATCGTTTCTCATATTTAATCTCCTCGGATCAATCATCTAAACTCGCAGCACTCAGGTAATCCTCCCACTCGTTCGTTTTTTTTCGCGGATAGTAAATATATATGTGTTGTGATTTTTTTGTTGAAACTAGCTAAGATTCTTCGATTGCGAACCCTTTTAACTCGTTTTGGCACCATAATCTTATTTATCATCCCTAGATCTATTTGTTCGACTTGCAATATTGAGTAATTTTATGATTTCACTAATTTTTCATCGTTTTCTATAAATCCCCGAGAGGGTTGGGGCGTGTCCATTTGGATGGGTTGCCCTTTTACAGTTGTTACTACTTTATTCACACACAACCATGGCATAGGTGCATGGATTTGGGGTCGGGGGGTGTCCAGGGGGGTTTACAAGGGGGTGGGTGGGTGTGGGGGGCTGTCCAAGGGTGTGGGTGGGTGTTGGGGGGTGTCCAGGGGGGTGTCCAAGGGGGTAGGGGGTGGGGGGTGGTGTCCAGGAGGGGTGGGGGGCTGTCCAGAGGGTTGGGGGGTGTCCAGGGGGGTGTCCAAGCAGGTCGGGGGTGGGGGGTTGTGTCCAGGAGGGGTGGGGGTGCTATCTAGAGGGGTCGGGGGCTGTCCAGAGGGGTCGGGGGGTGTCCAGGGTGGTGTCCAAGGGGATGGGTGGGTGTGGGGGGCTGTCCAAGGGGGTGGCGGCCTGTCCAGAGGGGTCGGTGGGGTGTCCAGGGGGGTGTCCAAGGGGGTGGATGGGTGTGGGGGGCTGTCCACGTGGGTGGCGGCCTCTCCAGAGGGTATTTGGGGTTGTCCGGGTGGGTGGGGGGGCTGTCCAGAGGGTTGGGGGATGTCCAGGGGGGTGTCCAAGGGGGTGGGGGGTGGGGGGTGGTGTCCAGGAGGGGCGGGGGGCTGTCCAGAGGGGTCGGGGGTGTCCAGGGGGGTTTACAAGGGGGAGGGTGGGTGTGGGGGGCTGTCCAAGGGCGTGGGTGGGTGTTGGGGGGTGTCCAGGGGGGTGTCCAAGGGGGTAGGTGGTGGGTGGTGGTGTCCAGGAGGGGTGGGGGGGCTGTCCAGAGGGTTGGGGGGTGTCCAGGGGGGTGTCCAAGCAGGTCGGGGGTGGGGGGTTGTGTCCAGGAGGGGTGGGGGTGCTATCTAGAGGGGTCGGGGGCTGTCCAGAGGGGTCGGGGGGTGTCCAGGGTGGTGTCCAAGGGGATGGGTGGGTGTGGGGGGCTGTCCAAGGGGGTGGCGGCCTGTCCAGAGGGGTCGGTGGGGTGTCCAGGGGGGTGTCCAAGGGGGTGGATGGGTGTGGGGGGCTGTCCACGTGGGTGGCGGCCTCTCCAGAGGGTATTTGGGGTTGTCCGGGTGGGTGGGGGGGCTGTCCAGAGGGTTGGGGGATGTCCAGGGGGGTGTCCAAGGGGGTAGGGGGTGGGGGGTGGTGTCCAGGAGGGGCGGGGGGCTGTCCAGAGGGGTCGGGGGTGTCCAGGGGGGTTTACAAGGGGGTGGGTGGGTGTGGGGGGCTGTCCAAGGGCGTGGGTGGGTGTTGGGGGGTGTCCAGGGGGGTGTCCAAGGGGGTAGGGGGTGGGTGGTGGTGTTTAGGAGGGGTGGGGGGCTGTCCAGAGGGTTGGGGGGTGTCCAGGGGGGTGTCCAAGCAGGTCGGGGGTGGGGGGTTGTGTCCAGGAGGGGTGGGGGTGTTTTCTAGAGGGGTCGGGGGGTGTCCAGGGTGGTGTCCAAGGGGATGGGTGGGTGTGGGGGGCTGTCCAAGGGGGTGGCGGTCTGTCCAGAGGGGTCGGTGGGGTGTCCAGGGGGGTGTCCAAGGGGGTGGATGGGTGTGGGGGGCTGTCCAAGGGGGTGGATGGGTGTGGGGGGCTGTCCAAGGGCGTGGGTGGGTGTTGGGGGGTGTCCAGGGGGGTGTCCAAGGGGTAGGGGGTGGGTGGTGGTGTTTAGGAGGGGAGGGGGGGCTGTCCAGAGGGTTGGGGGGTGTCCAGGGGGGTGTCCAAGCAGGTCGGGGTGGGGGGTTGTGTCCAGGAGGGGTGGGGGTGCTTTCTAGAGGGGTCGGGGGGTGTCCAGGGTGGTGTCCAAGGGGATGGGTGGGTGTGGGGGGCTGTCCAAGGGGGTGGCGGCCTGTCCAGAGGGGTCGGTGGGGTGTCCAGGGGGGTGTCCAAGGGGGTGGATGGGTGTGGGGGGCTGTCCAAGGGGGTGGATGGGTGTGGGGGGCTGTCCAAGTGGGTGGCGGCCTCTCCAGAGGGTATTTGGGGTTGTCCGGGTGGGTGGGGGGGCTGCCCAGAGGGTTGGGGGATGTCTAGGGGGGTGTCCAAGGGGGTAGGGGGTGGGGGTGGTGTCCAGGAGGGGTGGGGGGCTGTCCAGAGGGGTCAGGGGGTGTCCAGGGGGGTTTACAAGGGGGTGGGTGGGTGTGGGGGGCTGTCCAAGGGTGTGGGTGGGCGTTGGGGGTGTCCAGGGGGGTGTCCAAGGGGGTAGGGGGTGGGGGTGGTGTTTAGGAGGGGTGGGGGGCTGTCCAGAGGGTTGGGGGGTGTCCAGGGGGGTGTCCAAGCAGGTCGGGGGTGGGGGGTTGTGTCCAGGAGGGGTGGGGGGCTGTCCAGAGGGGTCGGGGGGTGTCCAGGGGGGTTTACACATCGATTTGTTTTATATTTCAAAATTGTTATATTCAAATTATGATTTTTTTTCATATAAACATATATTTGTCTTATCTAAAATATATATATATTTTTGCTATTTTTTATAGGTAATAATGAGTCGAAGTTGGATTACGGCACATCGAATGAGCAATGAATATGAGGAAGGTGTTGATGCCTTTTTGGAATTTGCTAAACGAAATGTTCCAAGTAGTGACATTTTTTTCTGTCCATGCCTGAAATGTCTGAATATGAAGAAGTTGAAAAGTAGAGAGATAAAAGATCATCT
This sequence comes from Viscum album, assembly GCA_963277665.1. NCBI lineage: Eukaryota > Viridiplantae > Streptophyta > Magnoliopsida > Santalales > Viscaceae > Viscum > Viscum album. Next base: position 577,915,502 of record OY728129.1, on the reverse strand, counting down.
GATTTGTCATGGTTTCAATCCGAGTTACAACCCTTGGATTTGGCATGGCGAAACTGGACAGAATGTCACTGATGATAATGAATCGCAAGATGGTAACTCCGATGGAATTGATGAAATGATTCGCGATATTGTAGCAGAACAAATTGAGATAGAACCGAGAGTTGCACGTCTATATGGTGATGCCGAAAAACCATTATATCCTGGTTGTACAGATTTTACGGTTTTGTCGGCGGTGTTAAGATTGATTAACCTGAAGGCGAAACATGGATGGAGTGACAGAAGTTTTACAGAGCTGCTACAATTGATGAAAGACATTCTTCCAAAAGATAACGATCTTCCAGATTCACATTATAAGGCCAAAAAAATATTATGCCCGATGGGATTGGGATACAGGAAAATACATGCATGTCCGAATGACTGCATTATATATAGGAAGGAATATGAATTTCTGAAAGAGTGTCCCAAATGTGGGACATCACAGTATAAGGTGAAAGAAAAATCACAAGCTGATGTAGAGATTACAAAGCTCCCTTCAAAGGTATTTTGGTATCTTTCTATAATTCCTCGTTTCAAACGTTTATTTGCTAATTCACATGATGCAAAAAGGTTAAGATGGCATGCTGATGAGCGGGTATGTGATGGAAAAATACGTCATCCAGCTGATTGTCCACAATGGAAGAAAATTTATGCCCAGTACCCTACATTTGGAAATGAAATTAGAAATCTGAGACTAGGCTTGTGCACAGATGGAATGAATCCATACCGAACCCTCAGTAGCACACATATTTCATGGCCTGTTTTATTGGTAATTTACAACCTCTCTCCTGAAGTTTGTATGAAGCGCAAATATGTCATGTTGAGTATCATGATCTCTGGTCCAAAGCAACCCGGCAATGATATTGATGTATACTTGTCACCGCTGATTGATGATTTGAAACTTTTATGGGCTGATGGTATTAGGGTGTATGATTCTTATAAAATGGAATATTGTCAACTGCATGCAGTGCTTCTATTCACTATAAATGACTTCCCAGCATATGGAAATTTGTCTGGATACAGTGTTAAAGGGCATAAAGCATGTCCAATTTGCGAACAACAGACGTCATATTGTCAATTGCATCATGGGAGGAAAACAGTGTACATGGGTCATCGAAAGTTTTTGCCTATGGATCACCCTTATAGAAGACTAAAAAAGGCATTCAATGGCTCACAAGAATTTGATACTGCACCTCAACCTTTATCCCCAGAATTGTATTTTGAGAGGGTGAAAAACCTTGATGTGACATTGGGAAAGACACAGAAATCTGGTAATGATAGACATATTTGGAAGAAAAGGTCAATATTTTTTGAGCTACCATATTGGAGGTATCATGAAGTCAAACATAATATTGATGTCATGCACGTGGAGAAGAATATCTGTGATTCTTTGATCGGAACATTGCTAGATATTAAAGGAAAGACAAAAGATGGGTTGAATGCAAGGTTAGACCTACTGTCAATGGGAATACGTTTAGAGTTAGCTCCCACTCCTAAAGGAAGACGAACATTTCTTCCCCCGGCTTGTCATACATTATCGAAGAGGGAGAAAAGTAGCTTCTGTCAGTGTCTTCATGATATCAAAGTGCCTCAAGGTTATTCTTCAAATGTAAAAAATTTTGTCTCATTGAAAGACTTGAAGTTGATAGGTATGAAATCACATGATTGTCATGTCATGATGCAACAAATTCTACCAGTTGCACTGCGTGGAATATTGCCCATCCGTGTCAGAAAGACTATAATGAGGTTGTGTTATTTTTTCAATTCAATTTGCAACAAGGCGATTGATGTGAATGCTTTGAACATTTTGGAAAAGGATGCAATTATTATACTTTGTCATTTGGAAATGTATTTTCCTCCAACTTTTTTTGATATGATGGTGCATTTACTGATTCATCTGGTTCGAGAAATAAGGCTTTGTGGACCTGTATATCTTCGTTGGATGTATCCTTTTGAAAGGTATATGAAAATATTAAAGGGATATGTTAAAAATCCATATCGACCTGAAGCCTCCATTATTGAAAAGTATATTTCTGAGGAGGTAGCAGAGTTTTGTACGAGTTACTTGGCTACGGCGCAACACATAGGTTTGCCTCCATCTCGCCATGAACGGGTTAATAATGAGGGAAAGGGGATTCGTGGCTTGAAAGTCAAATCACTGTCAGCTGAACATATGAAGAAGTTAGAATCATACATCTTGAATAACATAGCTGATGTTCAACCGTATATCACATTGCATATTAATGAGTTGAAACAATGTCATCCAAAGAAGAAAGAAATGTGGATTTTGAATGAGCACAACAAAACTTTTTTGCCATGGTTTAAAAAGACCTTGCTTGGTAGATCAGATGTATCAGAGACATTAAAATGGATAGTGGGTGGTCCATCTTTAAATGTGATAACATGGTCCGCTTATGACATTAATGGCTATACATTTCATACGAAAGCTCAGGACAACAGAAGTGCAGTTCAGAATAGTGGTGTATTGGTGTTTGCAGAAGCAATGCATTTTTCGAGTGCTAAGGACAGAAACCCAATTTCGGCATCAAGTGCATATTATGGAGTGATTGAAGACATATGGGAGGCTGATTACTTTAAAATTAAAGTTCCCGTTTTTAACTGTAAATGGTTTATCGGTAACAACAGTGTCAGACACGATGAATTTGGAATGACACTTGTTAATCTGAATAGATTGGAAGACACAGCTGATTCTTTTATAATGGCAACACATGCCAAACAAATTTTCTATGTAGTAGATCAATCAGATATGCAGTGGGCTGTTGTTTTACAAGGGAAAAACCAATATGTTGGTGAGGATGAATTTGATGAAGATGCTGATTTATGTGAGATCCCTACTTCCATGGAAAGATTAACAGAACATAATGATGAGTATGTTGAAGACATGGTTTGTGCCATTAGGAACGATCACGACGAAGGAATTTGGGAAAACAATCCAACTGTACATTCCTAAAATTACAGGTAACACAAGTATATATCTTGTTTACATTTAGTTTTTTCATATAATGTTAGATACTGTAAATTTTTTACTTATTAAAATATGTATCAAACCAAAACGATAAAACAATAAAAACCGTAAAGAGGAGAAGTCCTGCGCGCACCGGCAACCGGTCCTCTCTGTCTGTACCACCGGCCGGCCGCTGGCTCACCACCGGCCGGCCGGTGGTTCAGACAGAGAGGAAGGCTCTCTGTCTGAACCACCGGCCGGCCGGTGGTGAGCCAGCGGCCGGCCGGTGGTACAGACAGAGACAGAGCCTCTCTGTCTGGATCACCAGCGGCCGGCCGGTGTTGAGCCAGCGGCCGGCCGGTGGTTCAAACAGAGAGGAAGGCTCTCTGTCTGGTCCACCGGCCGGTCGCTGGATCACCACCGGCCGCCCGGTGGACCAGACAGAGAGCCTTCCTCTCTGTCTGGATCACCAGCGGCCGGCCGGTGAGGAGCCAGCGGCCGGCCGGTGGTTTAGACAGAGAGGAAGGCTCTCTGTCTGGTCCACCGGCCAGCCGGTGGTGATCCAGCGGCCGGCCGGTGGTCCAGACAGAGGAAGGCTGTCTGCTCCACCGGCCGGCCGGTGGTGAGCCAGCGGCCGGCCGGTGGCATCAGTGAGTCCACTTTTCAGCTTTCTTATGCCAACTCCTTGGCAACATTTTGCCTGTGTTTACCATGTTTATCATTGTTTAACATGCTTATCATATTACCGATGTTTACTATTATGTAATTTAGTACACTTTTCTATTTGTGAACTAATGTTTGTTTTTTTGATTTGAAGGAAAATGACAGATCAATCAGTTGATCAGCCACATGATTCTGGAGATGAGCATATTGGTCATACATCTGGGGAGGAACATTCACATGCTCCTATTACGAAAAAGAGTTCAAAGGTTGGTAAGCGTGGGTGCACACGTTTACCAAAATTATCACTTGCCCGTACGAAGGAGGAGAGGATAGTCGTGGAGTTTGATGAGGATGATCTTCCTAGAAGTCCAAATGCTAAAGATTTTAAGGGTTTTGTAGCAACTCAGGCTAAGAGCAAAGTAAGCATTATTTATGATGAATGGAGAAGTGTGGATATGGCGATAATTTCTCAGCTGTGGGAGACCATTTTGGTAAGATCTTTTGCTATTGTTTGACTGTTCTTTAAATGTTTCTAGTATATATAATATTTTTAACCTCTTTTTTATCAGATGACATTTGATATTCCTGACACTGGAGGAGTCAGGAAGAAATGCTTATCGTTGGCTGCTAGGAGATGGAGGGATTTCAAATCAACCCTCTCATCTGATTTCATTTATGGTCATAGGAGTCGTGAGAATCCATGTCGTATATATCCTTTTATAGATGAAGACACATGGAGACAATTTTTTGAAAGTAGAAGAAAAGAATCATTTTTGGTAAGGGCAATGTAAACTTTTATAAGCTTTCTTATATAAATGATCTTATTATTGTTTTGTTAATGATTACTTATTCTTAATTTACAGCAAACAAGGAAAGCTCATCAAGAGATCCAATCTAAAAATGTATACCCTCATAGTTTATCTCGGGGAGGGTATGCATTATTGGAAGAACAAATGATGGCAGAAAAATTTCAACAACTAAGAGCTGAGTCTTCAAGCTCTGGAGAGGTGGCCCCTCCATCCCCTCCATCTAGACATGAGAAATGGAAAAGAGCTCGGAAGGGCAAAAAAGGACAATATCTTTCGGAAGAATCGAGACTCGTAGTTGAGAGGATTGTAAGATATCTATTTTATTTATTTAAGTTTACTATTTTAGTCATATATTTCCAATCATTATAGAAAAGTTCAATTAATTATTACAGGACTCTCTTGAGGAGCAGAGTTCACAGGGGACATTTACACCATCTGGGAGGGAAGATATTTTATCTGTGGCATTGGGAAAGCCCGAACATCCTGGCCGTGTAAGAGGATATTCGGCAGGTGTATCGGTAAGAAAAGTGTTGCCACGTTCCTCAACTTCTAACGTTGAGGGAGTTTATAAAAAAAAAATAGAATCGTTGGAGGCTGAAGTCCATAATATTAATGCGACAATGGATGACAAGATTAGAGCATCGGTGCAGTTAATGTTTGCAGACTTGCAAAGACAATTTCAGGGTGCAGCTCCCACTCCACCTCTCCCAGTAGCTCCCACTCCCCCACCTCAGCCTGCGGACCCCATTTTTGATCCTCCTCCTCCGCCGCAGCTACCTACTTATTGTGAGTTGTATGTTGATGATCCTCAACATCATATAGTTGCATATGGGATGGTATATTGTATAGGAGATACAGTTCATCATCAACAGTTAGAGGTAGAGAATCAGAGGGTCACTGTACAGGATATTATAGATAGATCAGCTCGGATACCATTACCTACAGATGAGGTGACGACAGTTGGACATAGTATCGGCCATTTTTTACTTTGGCCATCCAGACTTCTTCGACTCATTACCATAGAGGTATGGATGTTATATCTTTTATTTTATATTTTTATTAATGTTTTATCATTTGAAAACTAATATATTTTTCAATTTATTTTTACAGGAATACTTCAAAGGTAAAGAAATACTGTATAGACAACAACAAAGACAGATAGCTATGACATCAGATGCAGATACTAGCAGTCTTGACAAATTGTCAAGATATTCAAATTTTTTGGCGGATCATTATGACTTTACAATGGAAGCTCATGTCTGTGGACGTGAACTATGTGTGGGGATTATGAAAAGTGATATCATGGAGTTTGTCACTGGAGATAAGATGGGTATCAACGCGGTGCAAATTTTTATCATGTAAGTCTTAACTCCTTTTCCTTGCGTTATATTTATTAAAAATGTATACTTATGTCTGCTTTGTATTAGGTATATGTATAAAATTTGTGAGAGGAATGAGCTGACAGATGTATATGGATTCATGGACCCACAATTGATTTCCCCTGAAGCATGTGCATTGGATGAGGAACAAATAATGCTTTATATTGCTGATAGATTTGAAAAGAATGTAATCACACAGTGTTGGATGATGCCTTTTTGTGAGAGGTATGAAACACATCCCTCTCAAAGAGTTAATTATATTTTAACATAAAAAACCACTAACGTTAAATTTCCTTTTCTCAGGGATCATTGGATGTTAGGGGTTTTTTGCCCTAGGGAGAAAACACTTTATTGGATATGCTCTCTCCATGATGATGTGCGAGAAAGTTTTAAGAATATATTGGAAACGTAAGTTTCAATTTCACAATAGTTTTATATATTATAATGAATTTTAAATTTACCCCATTCGTATTATTTTCTAACAGGGCATGGGTCCACTTTCGAAAAAGCGCAAAGAAAAGGAATTACAAGATCAAATATGTACATGCGAAGGTAAATATCCATTTATAATTTGTACATTTTGATTTATTACATAAAAATAATATATTGAATTTACACTCATTCAAACAGAAATGTCATGAGCAACAAGGCATCATCGAATGCGGATATTACATGTTAAGATTTATGTATGAAATAATAACAACTGGGACAGTTCTGAGTTTTGACCTGGTAAGATTTCCTCTTTCTAATAATATTTCAATTTGATTTATTCATTATACACGTTGACTACTATCCTTTTCCTTTGTAGCTTTTTGATGACCCTCAACCCTTTACTGCTGAAGATATCAAACACTTACAAGTGGAGTGGTCAAATTATTTTACAGGTTCGATTGACTTTTAGTTGTTTGTAATGTAAAATGTAATTTTGAATATTGTCAATGTAATTGTGTATTTCGTAGTCGTTTAGGTTGGATTTAGTTTTTTTTGAAGTTGACATTGTAAGTTTTGAATGTTATATAAGTGAATGTTTAATTTTTCTCTACTTCTTGTTTTGGTCTACTGTTGATGGTTTTTCTGGTCTGGATTTTGGTATGGGGGGAGAGGTTCCAAGGGGGTGGGTGGGTGTTTGGGGGGTGTCCAAGGGATATGGGAGGGGTGTCCAAGGTGTGTTTGGGGCTGTCCTAGGGGTCGGGGGGGGTGTAAATGAGGGTGGGGGTGTCCAAGGGGTGGGGGGTGTCCAAGGGATATGGGAGGGGTGTCCAAGGTGTGTTTGGGGCTGTCCAAGGAGTCGGTTGGGTGTCCAAGTGGTGGGGGGGTGTCCAAGGGATATAGGAGGGGTGTCCAAGGGGTGTTTGGGGCTGTCCAAGGGGATGGGGGGGTTTCCAAGGGGTAGGGGGGGTTTCCAAGGGGTAGGGGGGGTTTCCAAGGGGTAGGGGGGGTTTCCAAGGGGTCGGGGGGGGGGGGTGTCCAGGGGGTGGGGGGCTGTCCAGTGGGTGGGGGGGTGTCCAAGGGGTGGGGGGGTGTCCAAGGGATATGGGAGGGGTGTCCAAGGGGTGTTTGGGGCTGTCCTAGTGTTCGGGGGGTGTAAATGAGGGTGGGGGGGCTGTCGAAGGGGTAGGGGGGTGTCCAAGGGGCAGGTTGGGTGTAAATGAGGGGGGGGGGGTGTCCAAGGGGTCTGGGAGGGCTGTCAAGGTGTGGGGGGGTGTCCAATGGGTGTTTGAGGCTGTACTAGGGGTCTTGGGGGTGTCCAAGGGGTGGAGGGTGTCCAAGGGATATGGGAGGGGTGTCCAAGGGTTGTGGTGGGGCTCCAATGTGGTGGGGGAGGGCTGGCCAGGTTGTTAGGTGGGTATAGATGAGGGTGGGGTTCAGTTGGGGCTTGGGGGAGGGCTGGCATGGTTATTTTTGTTTGGTTTCTGGTTGCTTTTTGGTGAGAGCAGTGCAATTATTTAAAAAAAAAAAAAATTCTTTCACGTCGGTTATAAAATAACCGACGTGGTAAATAAATCGGTAGGGGTTTATCACGTCGGTTTTTTCTAGAACCGACGTGATAAACCTTTCCCGGGGATTTTATCACGTCGGTGCTTAGTATAACCGACGTGATAAAAGGCCTGGGAATCGATTTACCACGTCGGTTATTGAATAACCGACGTGCTAAAACGTTTCCCAGGCCTTTTTATCACGTCGGTTTCCTAAATAACCGACGTGGTAATAGGCCAGGGGAAGGGTTTATCACGTCGGTTATGACATAACCGACGTGATAAACGATATCCCAGGCCTTTTATCACGTCGGTTTAGGGAATAACCGACGTGATAAAGCCCCCCGCGCATATTTATCACGTCGGTTATTATATGAACCAACGTGATAACCACCGTGAAGTTAGGGATATTACGTCGGTTTTAAATAACCGACGTAAAAAACGTTATTTATAACGTCGTCCGTATTAACGTCGCCTAAAAACCGACGTAAATAATAAAAAATAACCGACGTAAAAAACGTTTTCTGCACTAGTGCTCATATAACACCATTCTTATGGATGAATTATTCTAAAGTAATCCATATATATATATATATATATATACCACACTACAATGACAAATCCCAAAAAGATAATACCACATACAAAATAGTGGATTGAACAACTGTTATATAACATAGAATTGAGAATATAAAAAACCAAAAAATTAACCTAAAAAAATATTGACCCAATCTTTACATAAATTGACATAATTCGTTTAGTTAAATTTTGATTACATATCATATTTATTCTTTTGAGAACCATATAATTCTAAAGACCTTGGATACATGGATGGATTAAGAGTTGGTTAACAAAAGATCTAAAATGGGTCCCAAATATATTTTCCCTAACTAGAAACCTTCTGAGATATATAATTTTTATTAAATTTTTTTATAACATGGGGAATAGAATACTAATAAAGATTCAACATAGATTCTCTTTAAGGGTAAAAATTGAAATAAGAGTTTTCAAATGAGCATAAAATGAAAATTATGGTAAGATAATATTATCATAATATTTTTAAATTGTACCCTAATAATCATATATCATATTCTCAAATCAGGGAATAAATATCTATAGTTTATATACATGAAATAGTAATGGAAAACCTCCCTGGATGCCAATGGATTACGACTAGTAGTGAAGGTTTCAAGGGGTGATAATGGGATGACTATACCCTCTAAAGATGGAAATGATTTTTTATATAAATATATATAAAACAATAGGAAAATGAAAACCAAAAGAGATAGGACCCGCAACCCACCCATGGTGGAAGTATAAAGAAAAACATTAATAATAATAATTATTATCATCATACCACAAGCTGAATAAATAATCAAAAAATAAAATTTAATAAATACATAAAACCAAGATTGTTCATACAAGAAAATTAAAAAATAGTGGGTCTCCCATGGCTGTCCATAGTACATAAATATACTAGCATGTTGATATTGAGTGAAATAAAAAAGGGAACCCCGACTAAGGAAATAACCTATAGTTCGTTTAAATTAATGTCATGGAATCCCAGTCACTGTGATTTAACTCATATATGAGAACCATAACCTAAATTAAAATGCATAAAGTATATATACTTCATAATGGGTACGTGTAGGGTGTGAGAATGAATCTCAGTAGGCCACCACCAACATTTTCATGTCTTACATCTATGACTAAGAAAGTGTATGCTTAAAATATCTAAAAGTTTCACTACACATAATTTTAAATAATACACTTCCCTTCTTGTCAAAAGCCATAAGAAAGGAGTTCAACATCTTTATTCATCACTAGTGTAATGGAAGTGGGGAAGATTCTTAACCTAAATACTAAGGAATCCCATGTTGAGAATCAGTCAAGGTGTACCCTCAAATTCCACCTCTAATGTAACACCCAAATCATCCATGGTACGTTTCCCATTAAATAATAAAAAAGCTTGTGTTGTACTAAACTTCGAGTTCAAACACACCACAACCAATCAAACTAGCCGTTATGAATAGTAATACCCACATTTTAAAAATTTATAAAGTTTATCATTCAAAATGGACTTCCTTTTTGAATTCAGAATATCAAACTTAGCTTAGTGTGAATTTTTGGTATTTTTCTGAAAACAATAAATTTTTGACGAATAGTGAAAAAACACTATGTTATTCGTTAAAACAGACTTTTTATTTAAATAATTAGTTATATTATTTTAATTTATTTTATTTAAAAATAGAAACATAATACCTATATATGTTCAACATAATTCATTTGGGTCATTTTAAAATAAGTTTAGATATATAATATTTTATCGAACTTTTTACCCTCTTTTACCCACTTCCTAAGAGAATTTTCAAATTTGTATAAAACAAAATTTTTCCACTTCTCTGAGTTGAATTTAAAAAATACATGAGACACGGTTAATATAAGTATATAAAATTTGGTTCAATAAAATGAAAATAATTTTCGGTGAATAGTTACTTGTGACTTTTATTGACCATAGTTAAAAGTAAATAGGGTAATTAAGGGTAAATATGATATCACAATTACCTTTACACATGTCTTAAATCTATTGGATAATTATAATTAGATAAAAAATCATTAGGAATAAAATATGATCCTATTTGGTCCACATGGATGATATTAGGAAATTTATTATTTTTTTATTCAAAGAAGAGTTAAAAGTGTTAAATTCAATGATTAATAACTATAAAATTTTTATTATAGGGTTACACACTCTATAAATCCGGATATAAATATTAATTATAAAGCTATAAATATTTACTACATAATTGTATTTTATTTATAATTTTTATACTTTTAATATTTTAATTTATTTATGACAAAATGATAATGCAGTAATTACCTTTTTAATGAAATATTAACATAAATGATATTATAAATATCCAAATATATGTAAATTGAGTCTTATGATTAATTCCACTAACTTTTTAGGATAATATTACATGTTATGTATGGTTAAAAAAATTTATTCTAAGTGATAATGTTTTTAAGGCTTTCAAAAATAACAAATACTAAATAGTGTCAAAATTTACATAATTTAGTTTTTAAAACAAATATTCTATTATTAATTGATATAATATTCCTAAAAATCTATGGTATAACTAAAAGACATATATAAGGATATATATATTATTTATTACCTCATGGGGTTCTCTTGTCATGTTATAGTATGTTTATAAACCAAATAATATAAAACTACAAAGAGACATGGTAATGAAAAACTATTTAACTATGAGTTAAATCTAGAAGATAAGGTTAATATGACGACCTAAACCTATCTAAAACCTATTTTATGAGATTTTTTAGACCCATACCCACATTATACTTTAAATAATTCATTTTTTATCCATTATAAACCGAAAATTATATTATTATAAAATAATATTTCAAGCTTTTTTGAATGCGACCCTCACCATTCTCATAAAAGGGATCCTCCATTTCTCTTAATTTCCCACATCCAAATCATTTTGGCTCGGCCAAAACCTACCCCAATATCTTCCCAACATTCCTTACTTCATAATAGAGGTCTTCCATTGGTTATAAAGCCAACCGATGGTTCCCTTTTGATCAAATCATAATAAATAACCAGATAAAGAGGTAAATATTTCATCACCTCTTTCAAGTTTTTTCTTCTTCCACTTCCTCATTCCATGTTGTCTAAATTATAAAATAATCAATAAATTATATTCATTATAATGTTATATTATTATAAAAATGGTACCACTATATTCATTATTTTATCAATCAAATAAATGAAAACATCAACATACGTGTGTACATACCGATTACAGTCTCCAAGTCGTGGTGTAATTTGTTATTTAAACACTTCATTATTTCGATGGGTATAATAATGAGTATAACTGAAGTAAATAATAAATATAACATTTTAATTATTTTTTATATATGATTTTCCATCCAATTACATACGATTTCTCCACTAATATAATGATATTGTCACTCGTTCCAACGTACGGATTACCGTCTCCACAAACTTGATGAGATTCATTCCCCATCGTAATCATTCAAGAATATTTTTTATTTAATGATTAAAAATAATGTTTATGATCATAATATAATTCTGTATATGAATTATATAAATCCTTTTTATAACAAATATGGATTATGTAACCATGCATATAAAGTAAAACAAATCAGTTAACACCTGAAACGATGATACTATTAAATATTATTAACAAAGCAATATTATATGATCATATATGATATAATATTTATGTATATTTCATGTATAATATAATAATAATGTTGTAACAATTATACATAAGGTTAATATAACATCGACTAAGGAAAAGTACAAGTTAAGGGTTAATTTCATAAACTCTTCATTATCTGAGGTTGTTTTTAAGAAAGTATCTACTAGGACCTATCTATAATCCTTATCTGTGTTTTCTTAAAAATGTATTTCAGGAAATTTTTATTATTTACTAGAAAATGGTTTAAAGTCATTTATTCGCCTATTTGATCTTATATATTTTGAAAGTAATCTTTCTTTCATTTTCCGAACAGGGTACTTTATGTCCTTTTTTACAAAATTAAGAATATTTTTTTAACTTATATGGTGGGTGTGGCTGCTTTCAACTATTATAATATCATTGAATATTCCCTTAAAAAAGTATAAATATTTTATCCAAATAAGTGTTTTCTTTTATAATTACATGACTTCTAAAATATTTCAAAATATAAAGAGTTATTTCTCTCAATTTTTTTTGATTTCATCTATGTCGACATACTTTGATGGATTTTAAGCTTGTTTGAAGTTGATTTGTTATGATACAAAATATCCATATTGTATTGAATGTTTTGTGATATGTTTGACTATGGATGTGTTTTTTACACCATTCATGATTTATGGATAATTTATTGACATTTAGTTTTCTAATTTTAATACAAATGTTTATGTTATGTTTAATCCTTTTCATATAAGGAATGCATTGGTCTTAGTAAGTGATGGGTGGAACCCGCTATTGCTCCTAGATGCATTAGTAGGTCTCATGATATAAACTAGTGTCTGGTCACAAGGCCTTGATAAAATCAAATTTGCAGTCTTCGCATAAGGCCTTGACTATGTGGTTATGAAGTCTAGCATTATGCATTCCATCATTATAAAAGTGGCTATTGATGTTCAATGTGATTATTATACTGGTAGAATATCCTTGTGAATTAGTAAATGGAATTATTTTATTTTATCATTTCCTTATTATGCTAATGTTTAAATTTAAAAATCTTTTGTTTTAGTCTTTTACATTACCTTAAATGTTTATGCTTATTAATGAATGTTTATTCTATATTGTTATCCTTACTGAGCATCTGAGCTCACCCCAATCTATTTTTTATTTTAACGAGGATGTGAAGAAGTATTTAATGGTTAACCTACAGGGATAGGCTAAGGATATAAGTGTGTTCTTAATGGGACAAAATATTTTCGATTTTTTATTTAGATGATGTAATGTAAAACACATGAATGTTTCTAGTATGTCCAAGGCTACTAAACTGTCTGGTCTTTCAGGACATGATTCCTTGTATCATGAAAATGTTATGTAATAATTCACCAACTCTAGTTTACTAGTATTAGGGTATTATAGTTAGCATTATAGGAATATTAGTACAATCCTTGGAAGCTAGATTTATGAAAACTTTTATTTGAGAACATTACCCTATGATAGACTTTGAGGATTAGTATAGAATAACATACTAAGAATTCTTGTAGTGTAGAGATTTTGTGAGTTTTCCAAGAAATAAAACCAAGTTCGGATATGTGTAGGATGAGGTAGCACTAGCATAGATGTACCAAGGGGTTAAACCCAAAAACACTGCTTTGATCTTGACACGAATTGGAACTAGTGCAGGAAAACAGGCCTTGTTGCACTATTGGTTACGAAACTCTTAGGGGATATGCTTATGATAATTTTTCATTTACTTTACAAACTATTTATAAGGGTTTATGAGTACATAAATCCTTAGAGAAAACATATTTATTATTACGGATTATATCAATAAACTATTCAATTTATATTAAGTGTTTTACATGTTTTTTATTATGAATTACAATTCATAAACTGATCTAGTGTATTCCATTTTCTAGAAATGGTGCCAAGTGGAAGGAATGGAATGCATATCAGTGTATTTAATCCATGTAGAGATTTATCTCCTACTCCAGATAATTATAGTGGAGCTGGTGAAACAACTGGTGTTGGTCAACTTATTACCATACTAGTAAAACTTACTCAGGTTATGAATAATAACCTTACATGTATTAAGAACCTTGATCCACAATGTGGAGGATCAATTTTAGGCTAATTGATGAGGAAGAAACCACCAACATTCAATGGGATTACAAATCCATTAGTAGATGTGCGAGGGATAAATTCCTTAGATAAAATATTTCATGCTTTAGGGAGTAGCGGAAGATAAAAAGTTTTCATTGTTGTATATCTCCTCATCGGAGATAAAGATCATTGGTGGTCATTAATTCAAAACACAAAGGAAGATGAAGATGTATCGAACATGGAATGGAAATAGTTTAAAATTAATTTTTTAGAAAAATAATTTTCTCGTGACTATCTAGTGGATAAGGAAATACAATTTCTGAGTCTGAGGAAAAAGGAGGCTAATAATGTCACAAAATATGAGGCTAACATTACATGGCTAGAAAGGCATGCAGACGATTATATACGTAACCAAGGAGTAATATTGATCAATTATTTGATGTGTTAAAACCATTTCATCGTTGATTATTAGTCTCAAAATCCTTCTCCTAATACGAAGATATTGTCTCATGTGCTATCAAGACAGAAAAATTATCTCTATATCTTACAACTTTAATGAAAAGTATGAGAAGAAGATATCTATTGAAAACTATGGAAATATAAAAATTTTGTAGAATGGAAATGTTGAATATCCATCCTACAGTAAATGTGGGAAGAAACACCGTGGTACTTTCTTGAAAGGAATGGGATTCTATTACAAGTGTGGTGAAAAAGGTCACCAAACACGTGATTATAAGGATAAGAACGATGTTTTTTAATGATATAATTGTAGTGAAAATGGGGCATTATGCAAATAAAGGTCCTAAGACCCAAGGGAACATTCCTCAGAAAAGGTCAAGGGAGAAAGGCCAAGCATATGTGATCACTAATATTGTGGTTAATGCTCTGAAAGATGTGGTGTTAGGTAATTTAATGGTTTACTCAGGATTAGGCAATGCTGTATTTGAATCTGGATCATCGCATTGATTCATATCTTCCTAGTTTTCTAAGAAAATTAGATATTTTCAATTGGAATTAACAAGGTAGTTTTTTGACAAAACACATAATGTATGTATGATCGCAACCACGTTTTGGTAATTAGTTCTCATTGGGGAATATGAATGTTCTTTATATGCTGATCTCATCGCCATACCCATGATTGAATTTGATATAATCTTTGGTATGGATTGGCTTTCGAAACATGATATAAAAATTTATTGAAAGGAGGTTTTAATTTTTGATGATGATAAGGAGTACCTAATCATTAGAGCAGAAATGTCACCACATGATTCTTATCTAGATCCACCCCCAGTAGCTTCACTAAATTCAATTATTGGGGAAGATGAGAATGAAATATCTATGGGTTATAAAAGAATGTTCTAATATATGATTTACCTTTTGTGCATGAATCTGTTGATGTATTTCTAGAGGATTTACATGGAAATCCTATTGAATGAGGAATTGGGTTTTTCATTGATTTAATTCCTGGTTCAAGTCCCATATTGAACAAACCTTATACAATGGCCATAGTGGAATTAGTGGAACTAAATAAAAAAGTATAGGAATTGAGTAATTTGGGATTTATTCTCCCTAGTGTTTCTCCATGGGGATCCCCTATTGTTTTTTAAGAATAACGGTGAATCTTCGAGGTTGTGCATTGACTACATAGAGATAAATGCTATAACAATAAAGAAAATTATTCCGTACCTTGTTTTTATGATTTATTTTACCATCTTCATGGATCTCAATATTTTTCAAATATTGACCTTTGATCTAGATATCATCAGTTCTCTGTGAAGAAGGAGGTTATTCTGAAAAGAGAATTTTGAACTAGGTACGGGAATTACGAGTTTACAGTAATGCTTTTTGGATTGACTAATGCACCCTTTATCTTTATGGATATAATGAATAGAATTTTAAAGGAATATCTTGATGAATTTATAGTTTTATTTCTTGATGATATTTTATTATACTCAAAAATCTAGAAAGATCATGATTATCACTTGCGCATTATCCTAAGGACTCTCATAAGAAATGAATTAGATGGAAAATTTAGCAACTGGGAATTCTGGCATCAAGAGATTTATTTCCTTGGATATATTTCCTCTATGTAAAGAAACTATGTTGATCCTTCAATGACCAAGGAAATCCTAGAATGGCTAGAAATGATAAGTATAACTAAGGAACACAGTTTTATTGGTTTAGCATGTTATTATCAAGGATTCGTCCAGAATTTTGCCCTGTTGGCCAACCCATTAACCAAGCTCACACGTAAAGGGGTTAAATTTGATTAGACAAAAAAGTGTTAATAATGTTTTGTTGAACTAAAGAGAAGATTATTCAATGCTCCTATCTTGAATCTACCATTAGAGAACAATGGGTTTGTTATTTATAGTGATTCTTCAAAGAAAGGACTTGGTTTTGTCCTTATGTAGAATGATAGAGTAATTTTCTATGAATCACGGAAACAAAAAATTCATGGGCAAACCTATCCAACTCATGATCTTGAGTTAGCAGCTGTAATATTTGATCTGATGATATTGAGACACAATATATATGGTGAAAAATGTGAGATTTATGCTGATCAGAAGAGTTTGAATTATATTTTCTCACAAAAAGAACTCAACATGAGGCAAAGATGATGGCTCGAACATATCAAGGGTTATGATTGAACTGTACAAAACCCCCTTGGGAAGGAAAATAAGGTGGAATATTCTTCGAGTAGAAAGGATCATGTATTTTTGAATGAGATGAGAGTAGAAAGGGATATTATTTCCATGGATCTAGTAAATATGGATATGGGAATAACCATGGAAGGTGAAACATCAGTAATTTTTCAAATGGATTCCAAACCATCATTACTAGAAATTATAAAGAGTTCTCCAACTAGAGATGAGGAGTTTCAAAAGATGATTAATGATGTGAATGATGGGAGATTGAGTGACTTTATATATGAATATACAATTTTAAAATATGGGAAGAGACATTGTGTTCCTGACATACCTGATATAAAAAGGGAATTTTTGGATGATTCTCATAGCTCAAATTTCATTATACACCCTAGAAGGACCAATATGTATAGTAGTTTGAAGGAAAAGTTTTGGAGGGACAATATGAAGAGGGATATTGCAGATTTTCTATCAAGATGTATGGTTTGTTAACAAGTGAATGTTGGAAGGCAACAGCCTGGAAGAGTCATGCAACCTCTTCACATACCTGAGTGTATATGGAAGAATATTACTATGGACTTTCTCATGGGGCTACCAAAGACTCCTATAAGAAATGATGCAATATGGGTTATTGTTGATCGTCTTACCATGCCAGTACATTTTCCAGTTATAAAATAAGATTTACCACTTGAAAGTATGAAATTAATATATATTAATGATGTTTTAAGACTTCATGGAGTACCCCTATTGATTTTATGTAATCGTGATCCCCTTTTTATATAATTATTCTGGAAAAGTCTTCTGAGGGCCCTGGATACTAAACATTGTTTGAGCACTGCGTACCACCCTCAAACTGATGGACAATCAGAACAGACTATTCATACCTTATAAGACATGTTGATATCTTGCTCAAATGACTTTAAAGGCATGTGGGATCAATATTCACCTCTGGATGAATTTTCTTGTAACAATAGATTCCATTAAAGTATTCAGATGACACCATATGAAGCATTATAGGGAAGGAGATGTGACACACCAACTTGTTGGGATGATGTTGGTGAATGAAAACTCATAGGCCCAGAACATGTTGAGGAAACAATGGAAAAGGTAAAGGTTATCCAAACCCACTTCAAAGCTGCTCAAAGTACAAAGAAGATCTATGTTGATAACCAAATGAATGATTTGGAATTTAAGGTGGGAGATCATGTTTTCTTGAAGGTATCTCCATGGAAGGGTGTCATAAGTTTCTGTAAGAAGGGTAAATTGTGTCCTAGGTACATCAAGACATTCAAAATTCTAGAAAGATTTGGAGTTTTAGCTTATCGTTTGGAAATGCCTCCATGTCTCAAAAAAGTTCATGATGTATTCTAGGTATCACTATTGAGAAAATACATGCCTAACCCAACGCATGTACTCATCTATTAGGAAATTGAATTGAAACCTGATATGTCTTATTGTGAAGATCCTGTCAAAATTCATGATACCATATAACAAGTGCTAATAAACTGGATAACTCATTTGGTAAAAGTTCTATGGAGAAACCATAAAATTGAAGAGGCTTTGTGGGAACCCAAGGAACTTATGACAAAGAACTACCTGACTCTTTTTATGTAGTAATATTTTTGAAATATCAAGGAAAAAAGTATTTTAAGGAGGGTAGAATGTAACATCGTAATCATATATGGTTTGTTTCCTTTTGAATAATAAAATTGCTTCTATCGTATGCAACTTCAAGTTCAAACACATCATATCCAAATAAACTAGCCATTATGAATAGTAATACACAATTTTTGAAATTTTATAAATTTTATCATTCTGAATGGACTTCATTTTTTCATTTGAAATATTGAAATTATCTTAGGTTGAATTATTGGTATTTTTCCGAAAACTTTCAATTTTTGATGAATAGTGAAAAAACACAATGTTATTGGTTAAAACAGACTTTTTATTTAAATAATTAGTTATTTTATTTTAATTTATTTTAGTTAAAAATAGATACATAATACCTATATAGGTTCAATATAATTCATTGGAGTCATTTTATAATATGTTTAGATATATAAAATTTTATCGAAATTGTTACCGTCTTTTACCCACCTATTAGGAGCTTTTGTAAATTTGTATAAAACATAATTTTACTGCTTCTGTGAGTTTAATTTCAAAAATATGTGTGACATGGTTAATATCAGTAAGTAATATGTGGTTCAATAAGATGAATTTTTTTTGTTGAATATTAACTTTTGACTTTTATTTAACATGGTTAACAGTAAATAGGGTAATTAAAAGTAAAAATGATATCATAATTACCCAAAAACATTACTAATTCTATTGGATAAGTATAATTAGGCCAAAAAACCATATGAATAAAATATGATCCTTTTTTGTCCACTTGGAATAGATTTGGAAATTTATTATGATTTTAATTAAATAAGAGTTAGAACTGATAAATTCAATGTTTAATTATAAAACACGTTTTAATATATGGTTACACATAATATATATTATACTATAAATATTCATTATAAAGAAGAAGAATATTTTATACATAATGGTATGTTATTTATAATTTTTAGACATTAAATAATTTAATTTATTTATGACACAATGATGATGCACTAATTACCTTATTAATGAAATATTAAAATAATAGTTATTATAAATATCCAAATAAATATAAATTGAGACTTATGATGAATTACAGAAATTTTAAAGGTTAATATGACTTGTTAGGGTTTGTTAAAAAAAATTATTCGAAGTGATAATGTTTTTATAGATTTCAAATAAATCAAATACTAAAGAGTGTCAAAATTGACATAATTGTGTTTTTAAAAAAATATAATATTATTAATTGATATAATATTCCTAAAAAACTAAGGGGTGAACACAATACTTTTATATGGTTCTATATAGGAATAATGAACCACATGGGATAATCTTGAAGTTTTATAGTATGTTTATTATCCATATAATAAAAAAATACAAAGAAACACGGTAATTGACAAACTATTTAACTAAGAGTTAAATCTAAGAGATAAGGTTAATATGATCAGCTAAAAATATCTAAAACATGTTGGTTGATATTTTTTACCCATACCCACCTTAGAATTTAAATAATTCATTTTGAAACCATTATAAACAAAAAATAATTTTATTATAAAATAATATTTCAAGCTTTTCCTAAAGTGACTATCACCTCTATTGTAAAAGGGAACTTCCCTATATCTTAATTTCACACCTCCAATTCCTTTTGGATCGGCCATCCCCTTCCAATATATACACCCAAAATTCCTAGCTTCATCTTATAGGCATTCTGTTTTTCATAAATCAATCCTAAGGATCACTTTTGATCAAATTAAAAGTAAGAACCCGAAGAAGAGGTAAATATTTCATCACCTCTTTCAAGTTCTTTTATTCTTCCACTTCCTCTTTCCTTGTTGACTCTATTATAAAATAACAACTCCAGTATATTATATATACTATGTTGTTATTATAAAAATAGAATAACAATATTTCTTCTTCTATCCATACTATAAATGACAAATTCATCATAGGTGGGTATGTACGGATTACCGTCTCCACTTCGTGGTGTAATTTGTTATTGAAACACATCATTATTTGGATGTGTATAATAATGAGTACAGATAATGTAAATAATAAATATATCATGTTAAATATTTTCTATATATGAGATAACATCCAATTACATATGATTTCTCCAGAAATATAATGATATTCTCGCTCGTACGTACGTAAGGATTACCGTCTCCATGAATGCGATGAGATCCATTACCCATCATAATCATTCAAGAATAATTTTTTTTATGATTAAACAAAATTATGAACATAATATAATTCTGTATATGAATCAAATAATTCATATCCATAACAAACATGGCTTACGTAATAAAGGATATAATAGAAAAAGAATCAGTTAACACCTGAAACGACGATACTACAAAAATATTATTCACAAAGAAATATTATAAGATCACATAAGATATAATATTTATATATGTAGTTATTTTATAATTTAATAAAAATGTTTTAACTATTATAAAAGAGGTTAACATACCATCGTCTATGTAAAAGTAAGAGGTAAGGGTTAATTTTAAAATTTCTTTATTATCTGAGGTTGTTTTATGTA
Organism: Viscum album; assembly: GCA_963277665.1. Lineage (NCBI taxonomy): Eukaryota > Viridiplantae > Streptophyta > Magnoliopsida > Santalales > Viscaceae > Viscum > Viscum album. The sequence continues at coordinate 577,894,559 of OY728129.1, read as the reverse complement.
AGTATCTACTATGACCTCTTTATCATCCACATACGTGTTTTATTTAAATTGTATTTCAAAAAAAATTATTATTTACTATACAATGGGTTAAATTCATTTATACTCTTACTTAACCCTATATGTTTTTAAAGGAATCATTCTGTCATTTTCCAAACAACGTACTTTTTACCATTTCGATACAATTAAGAAAGTTTTTTTAACATATACTACGGGTGCAGATTTTATCTGATGTTATAACATCGTAGAAGAATCCCTTACAATATTACAAAAATGTTTTCAAAATAAATGTTATCTTTTATAATTACATGAATTCTTAATGATTTCAAAAATGAAAGAGATATTTTTTTCTCAAAAAGTTTTGAGTTCATCTATGTCAACATCCTTTGATGAATTTTAAGCTTTTTTTTAAGTTGATTTATTATGATACAAATATCTATATTGTATTGAAGTTTTTCAAATATGTTTGACTGTGGATTTGTTGTTTTTACACCATTCATGGTCTTTGGATAAAATATTGACATTTCGTATGATAGTTTTGATGCGATTTTTTTGTTATTTTTAAACCTTTTCATATGAGGAATTAATTAGAATTAGTAAGTGATGGGTGGAGGCCGCTATAGCTCCTCGATGCATCGGTAGGTCTCATGAGACAAACTATTTTCTTTGCACAAGGCCTTGAAAAAATCTTATTTTATGTCTTGGTACATGGCCATGACTATGTGGTTATGAGGACTTGCATTTACATTCTATCATTATGAAAGTGGCTATCGATATTCCATGTGATTATTCGACAAGTAGAATATCCATGTCCAAATGGAATTATAGGATTTAATCTTTTCCATATTATGATGAAGTTTAATTTTAAAATGATTTTTTGAGTCTTATACATTGACATAAATATTTAGTCTTGTTTATGAAAGTTTCCTCTATATTTTTATCCTTACTGAGCTTCTAAGCTCATAACATTCTATGTTTTATTTTTCCTAGTATGTAAAGATGTATTGTATGGTTGATATGTAGGGATAGGATAAGGATATAAGTGTGTTCAAAAGGGGGAAAATGTTTTCGATGTTTTCATTTCATGATATAATGTAAAACTTATAAATGTATCTAGTACTTCCAAGGCTACTACCTAATCAATCTTTTAGATCATGATTCCCTGTATCATTCCAAGGTTATGCAATAATGAATTGAATCTAGGTTACTGGGGTCGGGGCGTTACATCCAATACATAACATAACACCCCATTCTTAAAAAAATTTGATTGTCGTCTAAAATTCATTCTCGAATAGATGTCTAGTCCCTCGGACCCCATCTCACATGAATCTGCATCAGCTCAAAGCCCAATGTATGAGGAATAGTCTTGGTTATCCTCAAAGTTATCCTTTACCTAGCCATAATACATGGAAATATTAAACACCCAACCAAAGCTCTCCGAATCACCAAATATTTTAGCCTCACCGTACTTATATATTTCTATGGAAAGAACAATAATTCATAATCCAAATTTGTTCAAAACAGAGATGAATAGCCATATGAGATATCACTAAAAATTAGTCATCTATGTTATTTTTGTGTGAAGACGACTCCAAAAAACATTTTGATCTTTAAAGGTGTGAAAAATAATCAAATAAAAACATAATACACATCACCCCAGCACCTCAATGCATCAATGATTGTGTCTCTAAACTTCATCTTCCACACTATATCCTATCACCCAGTCAATGATCACAACCTATCAACCTTGTCACTTTAACCCCATGACCACATATCCTAACTATAGATTAATGTCACCCGAAATATCTCAGCCTAACCACAACCTGAATATTCAATCACCTCAAATCAAACGGTCAACAACATCTCAATCCTCATTTAATCTATTTAGTTCCAATAAAAATCATATGAAATTTATTGAATTAAAATATTTCAATTTTATATATAAACACACCTGACCGATCTGTCCTAGTTTCCTTAAGCCCCTAACCCACCTCATTAAAGGAAACAATATATCAGTCATCCTTAGAGTCACCCCATATGATATTATATATAATTTATGTGTAAAGAGTTAATAAATTAAAGGATTATAAAAACATTCCAATAGAATGCTAAATTCTACTCCCCCAAAACATGAGGGAAATCATGAGAAATACAAGAACCACCTTCCTTTTATTTTTATAAGACCTCACGTCTAATCTCATCCTCAACTTGGAGTCAATTTTTGAAGAAATCATCATTTTAGATGAACAACCTAAAATAGGGTAAAAAAGATCACAAAAATTTAGCACTTCATGATGTGAAAGAAATACATAAGAGAATAAAGGGGACTCATGAACATACCGACATAGTTTTGATGCAATTGAAAATATGAATAACTAATTTTGAAAAAATAAAATAGATCAACAACTAATGTAGGAGGAGATGGAAGATTTCTCTCAATTGTTCGTGGGTGAATACTTTGAATTTTTTTTTGAGATGAGGTAAATATTGTAGTGTAAAAAATGGTAATTATTCCTCTTTATTTGGGGTTATTGTTGGATTGAACATGTTTTCTAACTGTGTTACAATAACACGATACACACTATCCAAAGGGATCACCTCACACGGTTCTCTTTCATGGTTTTTCATAACCCTGCAGTAATATTATGAATACCATTTCTTAATGACAACATAGGTGCTACATGACTATGTGACCCTATTAGAATGGTTTTACAAACTCTGTCGTATGATGTAGGTAGGCTCCATGTCATTCATTATGAGGATATACTCTATATCCAAACCATGCACCCAAAAATGAAAATCTAAGAATGATTAGGTTTTTCCCATTGATGCACCCAAAAAATATTTGAAACATAGAGGAACATTTCGAAAGATAACACCCATATAAAAAAAATTTCAGAAAAAGAAAAAGTCATAGTTAAGATATGATAATCAAGGAAAGATATGGAAAAATCACCACACTTAGAAAAATCATAACTAGGGATGAATGTAAACATCTCTAAAAACATGATACATTTAACATCCATTAATAAAATATAATTTATTAATAACACATCATATTATTCTTTACCAATGTAATGGGAATCTATTTTTGGGGAAGTACATAAATACAAATTAGTCATAATATTTACTATTAAAAATCATAAATACTAAGGATAATTAATGAAATTAGTAGATTGGAAAAAAATGCTACAAAATGAAAATGTACAACTATATGATATGTCCATATAATACCCCTAATTTTATATTACAAATTTACTACATGATTAAATTAATACTCCTTTTAATATGGTAAGGATTCAATTGAATGCATGCATCATCTCTATCTATTCAGATGAAGTTCTACAAAAAATTGATTTATATCATTGATAATTTTTATGGACCATCAAGAGTCTCATCATATATGGGAACTACTATGAGCATTAAATTTGGAATATATTCTATATAAAATAAAAAATTATTAAAATGTAGAAAAAGATTCTGATTTCTATAATATATAAATTGATCTATAAATCCATGAATTTATAGGAAATCTTATTATAATTTATCTTCTTTTAGAGATATAATTCAATGGTTTTAATGAATCCATTCCCATAAAAATATGAAAATAGGGAACTATATAAATTGAAATTATAAAAATATTTCATATGAAATCCATGTGGAATTGTATGATATGGTCTATCATGGAATATTATATAAATTAAAATCATATTATAGCAATAAGGGATGATAAAACCACAAGGTTTCTTATATCTATATATGTTAATGAAGAATTTAGGGTTCATTGTTTTCTAATATCAATTATTTCAAATTATAACTCTCATTTCACATCCATTTCATGGATTATTATTCCTATGTCATAGAATAATTATATGAGTTTGAGAATCACTTGATATACTCAAAAGTATTTCAAGTATGGATGGACTTTTCAAATATTATATTACATGTTGATGTTATGATCTTATCTCATAAAATGTTACATAAAATTAAATATTTCACTTTACCATTCATATTGAAATATATAAAACTATGTATATGAATAAGTTATTTAATATAATTATTGATACATAGTGGGTGAATGAAAATTTATTTATTTTTAAGTACTTGGATAGAAAACATAAATACTATGATCCATCTAAAAATATATACAGATAGGTAAACAGATATTGTGTGGATATTCTAATAAATGGGGAAATGATATTTAATACTTGTAATGGGAAAATTTATTTTAATATTTATCAATGTTTGATGGGTTATATTCTTTTTGTAGGAGGGTAGATAAAAAAATTGTGGATTTTGTGTCTTTCAGAAGAATTCAATTTTTGTTTTATCATTTCCTTATACCACTAAATCAATTTTCTGTATTTGATTTATTAATTTAGAAACAAAAAGACAAATTGGTTCCCTTTCCATTGCAATGATAAATAGAGAGTGTTACCTAAATACCTCCTTTAATAGGACATAAGTTAGGGGTTACCACCATGATGGAAAGTAGCCTATTAAGAGAGGTTGTGACCAATAGCATCATGAAATAAATTCTTTTAAAACTTCAAAATGGAAAAAACCTCAAATATATATATATATATATATATATATATACTCAATAAAACTATACAGAATACATGAATGAGATTGAAAGTTCAATTACAGCACTATAAATGAAAATTTATTGTCACTTAACATTCAACTATCATTTGGGTTGAGTAGTTATACGTTATTGGAATATCTAAAACATTTTTTGTACACATGGACTGATCTTTAGAAACAATATTTACATCTACTAAAACTTAAAACCGCCCTCTCTCGCATACCCCAAAGTATCACTAGGTTATAGCTTAACAAAGGCACCTATTTAACATTAAACAATATTATTTATAAACATTTATATTGGAATCATTGTCATGATAAATGTGTGAATATGGAATATGTTAGGGTGAGTATAAACATACTCAGTAATATATTCAATCCATTCCAAATTAAAAAACAAATCATTCACTAGATTGGAACCAATAGTATGTGTGAGGAAAAAAGAGTAATATAAGAACGAATTGTGTAGATATTATATACTACTAGGACTCTCAAAGATTAAATAAAGGATAAAATAATTTCATCTATAAGACTTGAATTTCATAGAAAATTAATGTAATGGGGATCATATAACAAAAATATTACCATCAATACAAAATTCGATAGCTAGTTGTACATCACAAATAAATGGAAAAATAGGTCTCTAAAGGAGGAGAAAGTTTTATGAATATCTATAGTACTCATCATTTACATATATCATACAATTACGTGAATCTATGATTTTTAGAATAATAATTGATGAAAAATCTCTTATTTTTAATGGGGGAACCTTATTGTTTGGCCAATTAATAATATACCACGAGTCATGTATATGAAAATTCAAAGAAAGGAAGCCCACATAAAAATATTGAATATATTTTATAAATATGTACTCTATACAGGATGTCTCGCCAGTTAAGGGACTGTGAAATATAGATAAAGGATAACATGGGCCATATAAATAGTAGAATATATGAATCTATATAATGGATGTGATAGATGATCAAACACCTAGGGAAAATTAGTAGAATACAAAAAATATATAATATAATTTTTTTTATAGAGGATCTCACACCACTAGAATATGGGGTAATATCATGAAACACCATTCTGATTCAGAGGCTCTAATCATTATGCCATAACATTATGTCCCACCCAACAGAGGTAAATAAATAATTCGATTAAGTAATCATGAACTGCCTCTAACATCCATTCTGATAACATAATTGGGATAGTTAATGGAAAATTCCCTAGAATATATACTTATTTGTTCAAAATAGAAAACGAGTGATCAAATGGTGAGAAATGCTACCTAAATAATGAATATCACACATGTAGGATCTTCCAAAAGCTACAACAAATTTTGGGGTATGTATTAGTGTAACCAATATCTAAACTTGGATCAAATTCATTCTATTCATTTTAAACTATTTCAAAACCCTCTCATATTTTGTTGGGCAGTACCAATATCATTTTGACACATCTCCCACATTATTTGTATGATCACACTACTTCTAGCTTCTTTGTGGGGAAATTAAAATTTGATGAAAAATGGATCAAATGAATAGTTTGATGGGTTTCTAGGCTTCAAATGTCAATTATAATGGAATTTTAGGGGATTATAACAAATTAATAACTCATGTCTTCTTGATCTATCTCAAAGATGACTTCCCACACCCACCATCATTGAGAATTATTGATGTCATTCAATCCTACCATTTTCTTAGGTCATGTCATACTACCACATGCCTCATACACATATCCAAGTCATGTCCTCTTATTTCTACACCATACCATTAATACATTATCTAATTGTGTTTTTTGCGAAACCTTCATTTCCTCATCCTTACAAGATCCATCACACTACCACATTGCAGTCAGTTACGCCTATGTTTGGTTTAACACTCCATTCTTCTATAATAAATTACCCATTAATATATTCAATAATTTTGATAGATTGAGATGTAGATATGACTAAAATAAGTGGATGTGTTTTTATTAAAACAAAAACAATTATATATATTATAAGACATGTAACATATGTTTAATTTTTTAATATCAATTAAGTAATTATAAGAAGTAAGAGTTTAACTATTCATCAAGAAACACATATAAAATGTTTAGAAACATTATTTTCATATATATATATATATGATTATATTCAACAGAATTTATATATTTATTAAATTTAACATAGGGATATAATTTTATAATTTTAAAATCATTCATAAATCAATTATCGAATTGATGTATTTGAAAATATTGTCATTTGATAAAAAAGATAAATTCTTCCAAATGATATACTTTTTATGTTCAAAATTTTTTTATCTAAATTTTTTTAATTAATCATATTTTATGATTATTATTAATTATAATTGAATATAACTTATTAAAAAAGTTAAATAAACCATTTTCAATATATTTTAACATGGAATGGAATGAGAATAAAATCATTTTTATGATAAATATATATAATTTTTTCAAAAAGTATTATTATGTGTTTTGAACATGATTATAAGAATTATTTTATATTACATATTGGCATAGAATCTTGTAAAATGGATTCCATATATATAATAACCACATTAAATATTATTTAATATTTTCAAATAAAATTTTATCCATAGTGAATGCTTATCAAGCTAAATATCTTTCCATCATGGTAATAGTTAAAAGGATTAAAAAGGGGGTAATACAGATATTTAAGTTAAAAAATTTCACCAAAATGCGTCTGAATAAAAATATAATTGTGGATTTATTCCATAAATTATACTATATTTGAATCTTTTCTCATTATGAAATGCTATCCAAGAAAAATGATGTTATGTTATTTGAATATTAGGGTAATTTAAATGGTTATAACTCCTTTGAATTATAAAAGAGAACATCAACACATAATTTCTCTACATTAACTAAAAACCTATTGTTTAGAAATAATAGCCCAAAAACCTTATAAACAAAAATATCGTGGAACAATATATTAATTTCATCATCAACCATACATCTAATATTTCATAATGTTCTTTTCAAATGAGATTATCTAAGTAAGGGTTATATGCACATACCAACAATAAAAATATTTATTAATAAAAAACTCCAAAATATATTATCTAAAATATAGAATATAATGAAATAAATATGTTAATTTTTCTAAAATGTGATTACACTAATTTTATTACAATTTCTTGTCTCTTTTTTATATAATGGAAATGTAAATTTTGACAATATGTATTTTCCATATATAACCCCAATGAAAATGATATTTTTATATTTAAATTACAATATCTACCACATGGATATGTAGATAAATATAATAAATATTTATATGATATATAGTATATAGTTATGTTTTGGTAATTGAAAATTATGTACATACATTATTACATATATTCCATTGGAAAATTGTAACATCACGTGTGCGTATGTTTGGGAAACTGCTTCAATTAAGTGATATATATATATATATATATATTAAATATATATGACCCTTATAAACTAATTTATATCAGATAAAATTAACTACTGATGAAGTAACATTCATTTTGAACCAACATATTCGTGAAATATAGAATATTTGACACCTTGATATTGATTATACTAATTAATTGTTCCCAATGATGAAATTATAAATATAATTGAAACAATATGTAGTATTATAATAATGAATAATGTTGGATTATATTTTTTTATAAAGGTTCATAGTGTTTATATGATGGAATTCAGCATAACAGATTTGGTTTTTTGTTATAATCTATACCCTATCTCGATTGTTCAGGCTTTAATTTACTTTTTGAGAAATATTGTCATATTTATTTCATAAAATTTTATTTTTTTTTGTTTTTTTTATTTTTTTTACATTAATTAATTATATTTTTACCATTATGGACCACTAAATATTTAATGATGTTTTGAAAATAAAACTCTATTTTATATATTATTTTAGGTAAGAAATATATTTAAAAATGACCATATTCATTAAAATGCTTCATCTGTTTTCTTATTTATATTTAAAATATTTTTATGGGTGATTTTGATCAATTATTTTACTTTCTATATATATTTATTGAATTGAATAATTTTAGTATTTTCCTTATGGTTCACATTATAGTCTTTTTAAAAAAGATTATAATTAATATTTTTTAATTCTTTATAAATGAATTATTTTTCCTATATTCATGGATATTATATTTTTCATGCTTCATTTTCATGATTCCACGTTTTTACAAGAAAATCCTTATTCAAAATTATCTATGAATTTTGGGTTTTTAAATGTTACCAAAATAAAAGGATGATTTCTCTAGTCTTCTAAAGTATATTTCTAAATAACTTATAAAACTATTTTTCATCTATGTCAATAAAAATTATGAATCTTATACCAAACTATGTATATTATTTAATGATTCAATCCATGTAATTTCTCTAGATGTATTGCTATTTATTCATGATGAAATATTTATAATACCCATTTTATTTCGACTGGATATTCTGTTATAAAATTATGAATATTATTTTTCTCCTGTAGAACACAATGTATTAATTTCATTTTTTGATGTGTGGGACAAATGTTAAATAGCAATAAAAAATATTGGTAAAAATTTATTTATTATGAAATAATATTTATGGGATTAAAAAATTAACCTATTACACTATGATACTCAATCTACTATCATATTGGTAATGTGGATTGAACACAACAACTGTTGGACACTACGCACTATATTTATGTGAATAAAGAATGATACCAACCCACTATGGGATTTTTTTCACTATGATATTATTTTTAGTGATCCATGGGTAAATAAATGGATTTCATTACTTATATAGATGTCAAAATATTAAGTATTATGATTGTGATATGACCACATGTATCATGATTTTATATTGATGGTTTCACTCTCTTATTGTGGACTTGTATTTTTATTAAAAATGTCATATTCGATGATTAATGATTATTTTTCTCTTCCTTCTTTTGCATATTTACCTAATATGCGACCATTTACTCTTACCCTTCTTCTTATCCAATTATCACATTTGATTGTTGAATAATTTAACTCATGTTTTTCGTTATCTGGTATCTAAGATCACCCATTTTGATATTTCCATTTCCCTATGTTATCAAGAATGATTTTATATTGGGTATTTAAATGATGGTATATATATGATAATAAATTTTAAAAAATGAGTGATGAACATTCTATATTTATATATATTTGGAATCTAATATACAAATATATAAAAACTATGCAATACATTGGTGCATATTATTATAAATATTTATTAAACATTAATAATGCACAATATATATAAATGTGACTATAAACCAGTTATATATTGTATCAAGGAATGGATTAGTTATTTTTAAATAATATAACTGAAAAAACATAGTAATAATGTTGGGGATAAATTTATTTATATGACAGCATCATGAAATTTATGAAATGTAGAGACTATGTCATTTTCTAATAATGAAATCAGTAAATGAATAAAAAAAATGTATTAAAACTCGGTTATAGATGTACATGTATGTAATAAGATAATTCTAGTTGGTTATAAACTCAATCATTTCATCATGTAATATAAAATGTATAATCTACAAAGGTGTCCTTGATTGATAGAAAGGTTTCATATATTTGAAAATATATTTAATTATTTCAATATTACTTCATTCAATGGTTATTGATACATGATACTCAAATTATGATATTTTATTTCAGAAAATATTTTTATGTAAGAGGAATGTAGTTAATAATTATTTCATAATAGAATAGACATATTCCATTAATTATTATACTAATGAGTTGTAATTGAGGGTAAAAACAAAACAAAAATCCATATAAAAAATCCACTTATTATAAATTATATCGTAAACAATGTTGTACTCCCTAAAGAACAACATATGTAGAAAAATAAAATGATTTACTACGTGAAACATCGCCCAATTTCAATAAGTGTTTCCCAAGACAAACATTTTACTAAGGAATTGATCAATGTAATTGAGAAACTATTTTTCCATTATATAGTACATATATAGTGAGGATGTTTTATTTATTTTGTATTCTTGGAATGGTGATGAAAATCAATATTATATCATACCAAGAATTAGAAAAAATAAGGAGAAATTGAGTCAATGAAATTGTATTAGTTTAATAAGGAGTTTATCTATATGTATTTTGCAAGAAATATTATGAGTAAACTAGAGGTGAACATCCTAAAAATGATGAATAAGGATATTTATTCCCTTAGAATATATGAGGAATATTTTCTTAACATTTAAAGGTACAATTTTTGATTTATCGTTGAATGATAACAATAATTTATTGTGCCATTAGTGACCAAGTATCCTCATGAAATATCATATAGAAGAATTCAAAATCTATGAGGAATAGATTCTATATTAATTCAAGATAAAAATTTAGTCTTATTAATCACATTACCATAATGTTTTATTGTATAAGAAAATAAAAATATAATCTTGAGTTTGATAAAATAATTATATACCTAGATGAATAATATTTATCTTCATTCATGTAAAATATTTTAAATTAATGATTTAGTAAACATCAATTATATGATAGTTAAATTTGTTAAATGTGGATGATAAGGCATGTAATGAATGATTGTAAAGGTGATATGAAATGACTAGTTAATAATGAAAATAACTCATAGTTGAATGAAGCCCTAAATATCTAATTATATACATTCGATGAACATGAAAATGGGACTAATCAGTTCATAAATCAAAGGGTTAATGATAATAATCCATTTCAGCAACCCTAATGAAAACATTAGATGAAAGGGTGATGAAATAGAACAACTTATGTGGGTTATTAGAATGATGTTGTGAAAGGTACATATATCACCATATCTTGAAATAAATACATTTCATTATATTTTTTCGCTTCCTGTAGTTTTATATCTATAGATTTTTTCCAGATTATCTCACAACTACTACAATGGATAGATATTTATTTATTAATAAAAACCAAATTTTTTAAAATTTTTCCATCTCATGTTTAACTCATTTCTCTATATTATATTTGGGGTATTGTTTTCACTATAAATATTATTATTCACCATGTATTTAAATTTTTTATGATTTTGGAAATTTATTTTATAGGACTATATTGAACCTGTTTTAATTTACAATAAAGTAATATAAAATATAATATTGTGAATAAACCTTTGATCATATATAACTTCATGGTCGAACATGTACATAGAATATAAATTTCATATATTATATGAGTCTTAATAACTATTGAATAGGGGTATTTACCCCAATTGGATGTGTTGAAATTTCTTAATGAAAATAGATCTATTTTATGAATATTCCAACATATTTTCTAAATTGTTTCCTCGTACTCAACTGAATAATGTACATATATTATCAATAAAACTCATTCTTGTTTCTACAAAAATATTGATATCATTATATATAATTGGTCCAATTGTGTTTCTACAAATGAATAATATAATATAAAATAGTGTAGAAAATGGATTCACCTTTCATAGTGCAACACCATAGGATTCCCCTATTCATTTTATTAATAATAAAGTCGGTAAACTCTCTATTGGGATCAATTATCATGAATATAACAAGACAAATAAAATACAAATTACATTCTAAATTTTAGTAAATTTTTCTCTGATCAGCTATGTGTATCTCATTATATTTCAATGATTGAACATCATTTTGGATGTCTTTTTTAGGGGGTAAAAAGGGGAAATAAAGAAAACATCATTATTTTCAAGGTATGCAAACTATTAATATGTCATGATTCATTTTGGATATAATACTGTTCCCACTATCATCATAGATATAATGAAAATAGTTCATTTTAACTACATTTATCATTTTTTATGGTCCTTACATACTATATTCTAATATAGTTGATGTTAAGTGAGATCATGATGAAAATTTAAGATAATTATGAAGGAAAATTCGAAATCATAATTTAGAAATTATTAAATATTTAAATAGGATTTAACATTCAAGATTCATGTAATTAGAAAACAGTGATAATAAATGGTGGATTTAAATATAGTAATTATTTAATTATGATATATACCAACTATGGTTCACAATAATTGTTTTTTATTTTATTTGATGAGTTTTACCATTTATATGTGAAAAATTTCTCATTTTTATCAAATAAACATACTATATTAGAGTAAAATTAAGCTATGTTTCTTTAAAAAATGAACGAGAACAAAAGTTTATGGAGTTCAAATAAATGTACGTATGTTCAAATGTACTATTACTACCCTAATCAAGTGATGGGTTTTTGAATCAATGAATGTATCATATATTTTCACAAATAATTTAATGGTAGAATCATATTACAAAATAAAAAATAAATGTATATACAAATAAATAACATAATCATGATTTTGGTCTAGTAGTGGAATTTTCATCTATGAAAATAGAGAGGCATTATCTATATGGTTAATGGTGTGATATAAACATTGATCTTAAAATTTTATATTTTATATTCTCAGTGAATAATTTCAATACCTACAAAATGTGATGGTTGTATTTTTTAATGATCTTGACTACTCAATACATTAATATACTAATATGGTGAATGTGGTGGATGATGATTCGATTTGAAAGGTCAATGGTGTAATGTCTATGATTATGATTGGTAATGATCCCAAAATTTTGTAGTTGTAGAGGATGGCACAATAAATAATTAGGTATTTGGGAAAATCATATCTTGAACAAATAAATCTTTATCCATTCATCTATGTAATTATTTAAGGGACTATAATAAATATTTAAAGCTATAGAAGAAGTTATTAGTTGTTTCAGAGTTAAACAATGATCATGATTTAATTATAAGAAGTAAGAACCTATTAATATTCCCTTCATAACGAGAACTGTATATGGATATATATTTTTAAGCATATTGATCATCATTATGTTTAAATAACTATAGGGGCCCAGGATTAGCATATATGTATATTAAATCATTTTAGAAGAATATTAAATACATTAAAAAATTAATGTCTATGGCATAAATTGTATAATTCTTTTGGGAACATAGAAAACCATATATTCTATCTTGGTGAAATATCAACAACATCTCCCCAAAAAATCTTATCCTTTAGTATTTATACCTAAAACAATTAATCATAATATAGGGAATGGAAATATAAAAATAGGTGAACTTAGATGATGTGTAAGATTATTCAAGTGATACATATAAGTATAAACATGAACATGTGTGTATGAAAACATGATCTTAACATTAAGAAGTCATAACCTACATATCAAACATAATAAACAAGAGTTATGGCATAAATCATAGCAGTTCATTAGACATGAGTTATAAGGAAATAAACATCAAGAGTCATGAAATATAACTGAAAAATAAGTCATAAGATTTGAGGAATACATATAATAATATAAACTTGTATACCAAGGATAGCTACCAAGACCATTATAATATGTTGGCCTTAGTTTATGACCCATTTACCTTCTTTAGTCTTGGGATAACAACCCCAGTACAATATTTTTTAGGCATGGCCTGAAACCCATTTTACCTTCTTGTTTTTAGGGTTGGGATACAACCTATCTAAGATCTTTATTTAAAACGTTGGATAAAAATAATCTACCTTCTTGATTTGAATATTGTTTTACAACATATGAACCCTCTTTATTTTAGGATTTCACTACAACCTATATACCTTCTTGTATTAGGGATTGGGATGAAACATGTGTAGACATTTAATTTTAGGGTTGGGATACAACCAATGTTCCATCTTGTCATAAGTCTTGGGATACATATCGGGCAACCTTTTAGATCATATAATTCATATGGTTACCGAATATATGGGAGGGAGATATAGATCCCACACATATCATAATTAAATCATTCATACATGTGCCATAATATAATAAAACATTCACCATATCAATACCCATAAAAAGATATATTATTTATAAACATCAAACCATAACCCATGAAATGAATTGGTTGTCATTAACATTTCATCGCGTCCAAACATATGAATATATAGAGGATTCATAATCACTTCAAGAAAGTGTAATGCATTAAAAGAATAATGATTCAAAAGAATAAAGCCCGTTGAATTGAAATGGGTCTCCCATGTTTCATTCTATCATAGAATAAACCACTCATGAAAGAATATGAATTTAACAGTTGATTCATTTTATCGAAGGGAATGAGCAACATCAAAAAAATTTATCCTAGAAGGAAAATACGATGGATCAATATTTGGAAATAAATTCAAAATGTAATTAACCTTTCTTTTTTGATTAATACTATTTAAAATATAAAACCTTTGGAAAACCAATATCTTTTAAAACATATAAAACAACCCTGAAAAAAAATCAACCATATTTTTTATAGTAACATTTAATAATTTATCTTAAAAAATAACATTTTAAACCTATAAAAGAAACTATCAAATTATAGACATTTGGTAAGGTCATATATGTCATATGATGAAAAACTAAAATTCTTTTTATTGAAAAAACAATTGAAAATGAATCATATAGAAGGAGAAAAGAATATTACAGTGAAAATAGTGTTAAAATAAAAAAATGGTGGAAATTTCTATTATCTATTTTAGAAGAATATTAGAACATGGTTGGAAACTAATTTTGAAAACATATATTTTTTATCAAAGAGAGGGTAAAGACTTTATTTCATAAAAATAAATTATATTTTGTACTAGTGACTAGAAATATGGAACCACTAAATGTATATATCATGAATAACCATATTAGAATAAATGAATTTAATTTTATTGGGAGATGGGTTATAATATATCATCAATGATTGAATAAACATAAAAAGTCTTGAAAAGCGATAATATAGTCTCAAAAAAATTTAATAACATAGTAACTCGGTATAATACTCCCCATGTAATAAAAATAACTTAAATGAATTATTTAAAATTAATAAAAGATTTAAATTCATGATATAAAATGTAAAATGGAATTTTATACACCTCAAAATATATTTTTGGTTCATAACAATACATGAGACTCAAATAAGGGAAATTGAGAGAAAACTATATCACCAATTTGGAATCTTTTTAAACATAATATGCATGAAATAAATATCATTAAATTTATATGTGAATACCCATAAATTTAATTATAATATAAATATAATAGAATATTTTTATGTACATACACTGTATAAAAGGAAATATTGGAAAACATATCATGTATCTCACAGAAATAAAAAGTGCGAAGAAATCTTCGTACCCTGTGTCTTGTCTGTCGTCGTACTAGTTCAAACCAACTTTATAAAAAATATAAATATATTTTAATCTTTTCAAAATAAATATTCTTATTTATAATATCATATATTGTTTTATTATAACTTTATATTACCTTCTTGTTTACAATCATATTATATGGTTTCACTTCGGGTAACATTCTCTTCATAATTCACATGTGTCCTAATTTCTTGCACCTTTGGTTTTTAAACATTATATCATGAATTAATTAATTTAAAAATGGTATAATTATCATCTATTTATAATATATATGAATTATTATAATTTATAAAATATATATGTTTGAAACAAAATACACTGTTTATGGATACGGTAGGTCGTACGTACACATGAACGATATTTCTGTTTAATTATCATGTTGAAATAAAGATTGTATAAGACATATATGTATATATATGTGTATATATCAATATTATATTATATTTATGATAATATATATATATATATATATATATTATATTTAGTAAAACCATCCTAAATATAATCCATATTGTTTATGAACGAATCATATTGCTTTGTGGAAGCAGCAATCCACACTTCCTCAAAAAAATTATATGATTAGCACAAAATGAAAAGTATAAAATACTTGTTTTATAAAAGGAATAAATAATATTAAATAAATAATATTTAAAATAATAATATATATATATATAAACATAGAGTCCATCATAATGTTCACTATGAGAGCTGGTAAAGGAAATTAAACAATCATCATTTAGTGATGTAGAATTTCTCCATACACATAAACAATATGTTCGTTATCTATTAGATATATTTATGTGTATGTGTTGTTTGAAAAATTAAAATAATAAAATCCCTGTATATATATGATAAATTTCTTTTTATAAAATCATTGGAAAAATGATGTGCAGGGGTGGTGAATGAAAATAAAATAAATGACATGAGAGAATATGTTACCTCTTAATAAAGGTAACTTGTTTGGGTTCATAAGAAAATGCATATTGGATTTTCTTCTACCCATGGGAAGTATTATAGGAGGTTCAAAGTATTTATGGGATGTTTATTCATAGATATTGTCCAATACTATGTGGTCTGAGAATTGTGTGAAAGTGGTAGAGTTGGTGGCCTTTTATATGGAAGAAAAGGGGCTCAATTGGATTTCATAAAACAAGTATAGTGTACGCATGTAATTATAGAAAAAAGTCATAAAAATAATTATAAACTATGAATTTATGGATTATGGAAGAACCATGTCGAGAAAAATGGTTTTTGGGAAATTGGATTGGTCATTTCGACCCCTAAGATTCATGATTAGTCCATAATTAAGCTTAATTTGACGTTGATCTCTATGATAAAATTAATACTTTCACAAATCATTTTTGTAAAAAGTTATGTTCAACATAATATAATGAAAATATTATACTAATTACAATGTTTTATGTCATTTTTTCTAATTTCAACGCAAAAAAATGGAAAATTTAAGATTAATTCTATTCCCGCATGCATGATGAATTTTCTGGATTTTAAATAGAAAGATGTTCGAAAAATTATTTTGTTTTTATATTAAATTTATAAGTGAAATTGATTATGGGTAAATAAATTTTTATTAATAAATTTATTATGGATCCAATGTGATCTTAGAAAAAATTAATTATATTCTATCAGTAATAATTATTTAAACCAAAATACAGTTGTTAACTAAAATGTTGTATTTTCACTATTCATCAAAAAATGATGTATCTCGGTAAAATACCAAAAATTCACCCTAAGATAATTTCAGCATTATAAATTCAGATATAATATATATTTTATAAAATTAAATTTATTAATGTTACCAAAATTAATTGTATTATTTTAATCAGTTCATATGATAAATATGTATTTTAACATAAAAAATGACTTACCAAAAATCATATATTTCATTACCAATATGTTTCATCTATATAAAATAATTATAAATATTATTTGAATATTATTTATTACTATAAATATAATTAATATTAATTTCTAGGTGATAAATATATCTTTTAATTAATTATAACAAGAAAATATGTCTCGTAGAAACATCTATGTTGCATGTAAGGTATGTCAAATCCTTGTTGTGTGTAGCGCATAACAAGTATGCATTTCATATAGTGAAATCTAGGTTGGTATTGCATATAGTGCCATCCATGTAGGTGTTATGTTAAATAAATTCGTGAATTAGTGTTTCAATATATATATGTATATGAAGAACCACTTCCAGTGTCATGTGTAATTGATAATATAAAAATGATAAATTAATTAAAAAACAATTTACAATATTTTGGGATGTTATATTATGCCACCCTTAAAATGAAATTTTCCCTCAAAATTATTCTAGGTTATCAAAGGGTTAATACTTTAATTATTCAATAATATAAACCCAAATCATAAAAATGAATACTAAAACTTCCCTTAAAAGGGAATGATGTGACTATAACAGTTACCCAATGTAACAAGTAACTAGTTTTCCACATATGAGAACATAGTTTGGGATTGAATATTAGACATGGGGGAAAATCATAAATATTTATAATGATTTATTAAGTTAATTAATAACAAAAAATTGAAAGATAAATAAAAATGTTATGGTCTCAAAGTCATAAATATTTGATGATTGAAAAGATCATCTATTTAACAAAATTAAGGTATTATAACAACAAATTTTTTCTTTTAATTATCCTGACATTGATTAATAATTTTATTGAAAAATAATTTAATGAAATATACCAAATTGATAAATTTATATTAAAATAAACTATTCTTTAGATCTGCTTTAATCCATTTATCTTTCATTTATTACATCATGCAATGGATTTCCAAAAATTAACTTCCATACGTGATGTTCTAAAATACACCTACATCATATTGTAATGATCATAATGAATGAAATGTGAACCATTAATCTATAAATATTATTAAAAATGAATATTTTTAATACATTAATATCTAAATAAAAAAAATGTAACACTAGTGTTTCATCATAAATATTAATTCATCAAAAATAATTATACATTAACCATGACAATGCATATGCTAGTGGTTAGTGTAAAACCCTTACCATCCTTTGGACATGGGATCAACCCATGTGGCCTCTCTGGATAACATTGGTTGTCACTAAAGAAAAAAGGTATCCTTTTATAAAATAATACTAATATAGTTTCAAAAATATTATGGACATCCTTGAAATATGGACCATCGGTAAATAAGATTTTAAATAAGGTTTTCAATACAATATCAATAAAAACATTCTTTCTCCAAAGTATACTATAAACATTTCATGATTGGATAACCTTATAAATATTTGGAATAATGAAAATCTGAAACCATATAAACAAAATCATAAAACTATATTAACATTGATCACCTAGGTATCACAATGTAGCTCCTAGTTGTCACATTCAAAACAAGTGAATAACCTCATCGTATATTCTCGTAAAATAAGGTAACAACCATAAATACACAAAATCCATTTAGAAAAACATTAATTATTTTTTACTCCAATGACTACTAGATATATTCTTCAAATATTAGATGATTTAAACATCATCCTTGATAACATAGAGTAATTTTTCAATAATAATATCAAGGGTAATATGTTCCGTCCAATTTAATTATTCATATCAAAGATATATTTGTAATCGCTCAGACCTCTTCACTCCATTACTCTATAAAAATATGGTGTTTGAGGTGTTCTAGGAGGTCAAGGTGACTTACCCCCAACATTTTTCAAAATTTTTAATTAATTGAAGAGAAACATCGGTATCAGTGAGTCATTCTATGAATAGTACCATCAGTATTGGTGAGTCATTTATTTAATAGTAAAATCGGCATCAGAGAGTCATTCTATGAATAATACCCTCAATATCGGTGAGGCATTTTGTGAATAGTAACATAGGATTGGTGAGTCATTCTGTGAACAATACCATTAGTATAGGTGAGTCATTTTGTGAACAATACCATCAGTATCAGTGAGTCATTATGTGAACAATACCATCGGTATCAGGGAGCCATTAGGTGAATATTACCATTGGGTATCAGTGAGTCATTTTGTGAATAATACCATCGGTATTGATGATCCATTTTGGGAACAATCGCATTGGTATTAGTGAGTCATTCTATGAAAATATCCATCGGCATCAGTGATTCATTCTATGAACAATACCATTGGTATCGACGATTCAATCTGTGAATAGATCAATCAGTATCGATGAGACATTTTTTGAACAGTGCCATTGGTATTGGTGATTCATTTAATGAAAAGTTCCATTGGTATCAGTGAGTCATTATGTCAATATCGGTAGGTGTACAGTGTTTCCAGGATCGTGTATAGTGTTTCCAACTTCCTACAGTTTGTATCATTTGATGTTTTCATTCACGTAAAAAGCATTCAAGTCCATTTGTTAAGGGATTTAATGCCAAATCAAATCCCATGACTCCTATATTTATCTTTATATGGCTTGGGCTGCTTTTACATGGTCAAAAGGCATTGTTTAATGTGATCTGATTTAAATGGAAATTCCATTGTATCTTAATGCTACATTATAAATATTCTAATTGTATC
This sequence comes from Viscum album, assembly GCA_963277665.1. NCBI lineage: Eukaryota > Viridiplantae > Streptophyta > Magnoliopsida > Santalales > Viscaceae > Viscum > Viscum album. The sequence continues at coordinate 577,874,173 of OY728129.1, read as the reverse complement.
ATATATAAACCTCACATGTTTTAAATTATTTTTACCTAGTGTAATAAAATCAAAACGTTCCTTTTTCTCATAGGAACGGTGTGATCAGGATTGTTTCCCCTTAAAATTTCTTCCTACTATATGAAAACCTTCTGTTTTAGTACAAGAAGCAAGTGTCATTCAGTCATCGATAAAAGGTATGATATACCTCCTTTATTTTGTTTTCCTCAATTATTTTCCCCTTTTTTCTCCTTTCCATGTAATGGTATGTAATATGCAAGCTTCTAATGGTGTTTTCTTGGGTTTCGGTTGGTATAATCGTACTGCCGAATCCACAAGTGGATGTAGTTGTCATGGGTAGAGGCCATCGTGATCTGTTTTGTGGATCGTTCTCATATAAATAATGTCATGAACCGTTTGAGGTAGGTTATTAATTTATTCTCTATTATTTTAGGTGAAAATGTAGAGTTAGCATCTTTTATCCCATTGAATTACAATGGAATTGACATAATAAATACTTGATCCATATAAATAAATTAATATATATCGTATATCATTGACTCATGTTTTTTCTAGATAGAATTATATCTATTCTTGTTTATTATATTTTCATTCATGATAGAAATTGGTAAATAACGTAAACTGGGATTAATTATAAATTAATTTTCAAAGAAAAAGAGGCATGCAAATGAATCTGGTTCTTCTTGTTGTAATTTTATGTAAATCAAATTGATGCAGTAAGCATGTTTATTTGACTTGTGATAGTAATGATAGCTTTTTTTAGGTTTCCCATAGTAGAAACCTATTCATAATAAATCAATTAATTCCATATGGATTAAAAAATAATATGTTTGATAATATTATCGTTCCTGGTAGGGTTCTGAGTTACCCTCTTGCTTTTAAGGTCAAGTGCCTTGTGCTTTGGATCCATGAGTTATCTTTGTGTTTGATGGTTGGATTCCTTATTTATGGGAAAGACTCTAAATGATATGATGTTTGTTTTCCTACTTCTTGGGTTGTTATGTGAGCCTAGAGGACCATTGAGATATGTGGGTGGTAGGGAGGCCTATTGGCTGTGGCATTAGTTGACTTCTAGAGTGGTGAGATGCATAGGTTTATGCATGTGGGTTTCTGGGAGGACACCAGGGATGATGAAATATGTTAGATGTGAATGCATGGATTCTTGATGAATATTTTTTCGTTCTTTATCTTGTATACTTTCCCCACTTCTCATGAAGATGGTTTTCATACCCTCTTTCTAAAAGGGGAGAAGACGGGCATGGTGTGCCACGTGAATTCCATGTTAAGCTTCCTGAGGGAGGATGGGTCTATGCTCTAGCTATAAGAAAAAAGTATTGATGGGTATTTCATCTACACAACATGATGATACCCCTTGTGTTTATTATCTTAGAATTTTTTTTCTTGAATGTCTTGAAATATGAGAATATAATAATGATGTTAACAAATGATTGAATAAAAGGTGTTAATCCATCAGGTTGGAGCTTGCTGGGACACAATGATGATGTTGCAATTTAAATAAATAGTTGAATATAGATTTGATTCTAATGAAATATAATGTGGAAATTGTTAATGGTTAATTAATTTTTAAATAATTAATTAACATAATGTGAAGTGGATATATATGGAATAATTTAATGTAATAAATCTCTTTAAATTGTTGTGTGATTATAGGATACATAGTCTTAGATGTGGCAGTCATGAGTACGAGAGATGATAGCTATAGGTAAGTCTAATAATAGGTTATTCCCATACTATGGTTGTGAGTGATGTTATATTTTTTTCACATTTTTTGTTTTTATATGTTACTCCACCCCGTCAGTTACAGAAACTCACACCTTAGGAATTCTGAGCCATAGGGTGTGTTTTCCCCAACATTCTGGTGGGAGTATGGATGGTTGACTACCCCTTTGGCCCCACTCTATTCTCTGGGTAGTTATTAATTCTGGGAGGAACATTAGTTAGGTATCCCATATATGTATGTAAAGGTATGTATAATGGTTTATGGTTATTCACACACATATATTCTGGATATAGTTTCCTATATACTAATATTGGTGTAACCTATATAATATGTGATTCCATGAGGATATTTTCACGTTGTATGGGATATAATGGCTTGATGTATAATTCCCAACATATGATACATGTTATGAGTGTTATGGTTTCTCTTGAAAAATACCAGGTTACTTTAATTTTGTGTATTTGGTTGTTTTACGTCACAAGGTGAATGTTGTGGTTCTTCTCCCATGTGTCTGTGGGAGATATTATTTTGAAAGAGATTCTTAGGACGTGCGATGATGGGGAAAAGTGGAAAACCAGTGGGGAAGTAGTAGCGGGGTACCCTTGATATTCATTATTATAATATATAATCTTTTATGTGATACATAGTCAGCGTAGACATAGTGAGGATGGGAACATAGTGTGCCTGTTTAGGTGACGAGTTTGTTTCACATGTTGTTCATTTTCCTTTATCTTGTTTTCATTACATTTTTTTCAAAAGGGTCTGGGGAGGATCCTAATGATCATACTATTATACTCACCATTTTTATATATAAACTATATTTCAGTTCAGTTAAAGAAGAATTGAGATGCTGCTGATTACCACTATCTTGGGGTTGCAGGAGTTGTTCGGGCTTCCTGGTCACTACTGTTTTTAAGTTCTTTTGGGTAAATGCATTTTTTTCCTTTGAATTATAGTATTTTTTCATGTAATTACATATTTTTACATGATAATTATTTTATATTGTTTTCTATGTTATAGTTTTTTTTGAATTTCTTATCCACCTCTTTTTTATGTGTCCTCTTAGAGGGTAATTCTTCCCATTTTTGACTTTAATATAACCTCATTGCTAGTCGCCAACTTAGGGCCTAATGGAGGTGGGACTTGAAGGATCATTATCTCTCTTATCACATTTCCAACTCAGGAGGGGTAAAAATTGTGCGGGAGGGGGTCATGAAAGAGTTCTATCAGAGGGAGGATAATGGATATAATGGAGTTTGAGTTAGGAACATGTGAGTAATTCTGGGTTTGTAGGGAAATAGTGTCAATAATGTTTACCTAGTTATGTAAACACTGGATATGGGATGAGAAATAGGGGTTTAGGGTCCCATGTGATATGATGTATGTACGTTTACTTTTACAGTGGAAACTATATGAGGTTATACTAGTTGCGGGGTAGAGGCCTAGGAAAAGATCATGCATAATTTTTATTTGTGTCTATGGTTGAATGGGTATACCTTGGAATAGGTGAACTTAAAATGAATAAAAGAAATCAGTTAATTAATTAATGTGGATTCTTCCATATTCCAAGTTTAAGGGCTCTACCTATTTGTGATTTTGTTGGTATTTCTCCAAGTCATCGTCCTCATCGGGTTCATGTAAAAGATGTCCAAAAGGTTGTACTAGCAGATCTCCTTAGGGAAGAGGTTCACGATGAAAACACATAGAGAATGACACTCTCTGAGTTTCAGTACTATAGTCTACAGATGTATGAGGGATCTGTTTTATATGTAGTAATAAAAGACTATTTGTATGAGGTCATGATAGTATTTAGATTGATCTGTTCTTGTGAAATGCACTGGGTGTTATTGGTTGTGACAATGCTTGGTGGATCAGTGAGGCAATTGTGGTTCTTGTTTCTTAAGGATTGTGAGGAGTCGATGATCTCATGGGAGGAGATCTGAGACACGTTTTGTGTCATGTTTCATTCATAAACTATAAAGGTATCTGGTCACCATGAGATTCTTACCATTCAATAGGGTAGCTCTAGTGTGTGAGTGATTGGAATCCATTCTAGGATCCTTTTACGATATGCTTCTGACCATTCACCAGACGTAGAGGCCAGGGTGAGGCATTTTGAGGAGGATTTGCATCCATAGATCTAGTGCCAGGTCACCCCATTTATGCTTAAGACATATTTTAAGGTGTCGATGAGGGCAGAGATCCTCAAGATGACAATGGAAATAATGGTATAATCCTAAGAGGGGAGTCGTCCTTATTCCCCAAGAAGGTGAGTTGTGGTCTGAAGATCCCTAATTTCTGGGAATAAGAGATTTTGTTCAGCTGGTGGTAGGTCCCAACCCTCATAATCTTATTTGACCAGGGGCTCTATATCTTAGGCCTATTCTAAGGGATAAAGTTCTTTTTGTCTTGTGGAGGGAGATCCCATCGGCAGCATGATTTCTAGACCTTTCAAGACAGTCATCATGCACCAAGTGTTCCACTCCATGTTTCTCTATTGTGGAAATTCCTGTTGAGGCAGCAACAACAGGTTGCACCAGCTTTGGATCAACAGAGTGCAGATGTGGCAGGCAGAGGACAACCCTTTGATGCTCCCCTTCCTCAGATATAAGAGTGTAAATGTGGGGGTGCTCATCATTAGGGTCATAGAGGCTGTGAAAGAGGTCATGGGTAGCTTCATGCTTTAGCATTGCTAGATTTAGGCGGGACAGACATTGTTCAAGGTACCCTTTTCATGTTTTCTATTTTGGTGAATGCTTTTTTTGATTCAGGAGTGACTCCCTCCTTAATATCACACACACTTTTCCATGCTTTAGGACATGATGTATATGCTTCCAGTTCCCTTGGAGTTGACTACACCAGTTAGAGGTCGATCTAACTTGTTTGACGTATTTAGAGACTATGAGATAGTGATGGGGAATCACTGATCTTAGGTAAATTACAGATGTTTATAGATACAACCATATGTGGTTATCCCTGTCATGTATTTTTTGTATTCATTACAGACTATCATGGATTGCTTTAGGAGGTTGGTGGTGTTCTTCGATGAAGATGGAGATCCATCGGTGTTTTTTGGTGAGCAATACACCAAGATTGGCCAGAGGTGTGTTCCATCCTTATCATCAATGATGACAGAGCTAGTGCATATATCTTTATAGGTTCAACATTTACTGATTCTTAGGGTTGTGGAATAGTGTCTTGATGTATTTTCAGGAGAGTTTTTTGCATTACCCCCTCGAAGAGAGATTGAGTTTGAGATCAAGCTACAACCCTGAGCAACATTTACATAAATGTCTCTATATAGGATGGCCTCTTCTGAGTTATGAGGGCTACATATAGTGCTTGCTGGTATGTTACCATGTGGTTTTATTTGGCCGATTGTTTCACCGTGGGGTGCATCAGCTTGTATTGTGATGAAGGCTGACTATTTTTTACTGTTTTGTATCTATTTTCGTCGCTTAAAAAATGAAATAGTGAATAATTGCTATCGTCTTCTAGGGATTGATTATTTATTCGTTCAACAGAAGGGATAAATTTAGTTTTCCAATATTGAATAGCTTTTAAGATATTATCATATGTGTGTGAAGGATATGGATATCTTGAAGACTATTTTCTGTTTTCATCATGGGCATTATGAGTTCGTTATTATGTCGTTCAGTGTGATGAATGATCTTGATGTGTTCATCGGATTGATGAATGATATGTTCTATGAGTCCCCAGATAAGTTCATGGTGGTTTTCATCGAATACATCCTTTTGTACTCTATGTTTTAGGAGGAACATTCAAAGCATCTAAATGTCATTTTGAGAGTTCATTGTCAACATCATCTATTTGGGAAGTTGTCGAAGTCAGATTTTTTTGGATAGAGTAGTATCTTTATTGGGGTATGTGGTGTCCCAACAAGGATAGTTTTGGATCCATTAAAGATAGAATAAGTTGTGTCTTGTGCAGCCCCAGATAGTGGAAGAGGTGTGATGTTTCGTTAGGTATTTCAGGATACTACAGTAGGCTCGTAAAACATATTTCTTAGGATGAGACTCCTCTGACATCATTGACATGGAAGTATGAGGAATTCGAGTGGAATGATCTGTTTTAGGAAGCATTCATGTACTCGAAGGAGTAGTTGGCATGTGCTCCACTTCTTTGTCTTCCAATAGAGGGAGTTCAGTTTGATGTTTTCTGTGATTCTTCACATATGTTGATAGGTTGAGTTTTGATGTAGCAGAGGTCGGTCACTTCTTATGGGTCTCGATAGTTGCTTCACCATGATCATAACTATTCCATCCACGATCTTGAGTTTGCGACAGTAGTGATTTCTCTAATATTATGTAGAAATTATCTCATTGGAAATCCATTTTTGGTTTTCAGCAATCTTAGGATCCTAAAGTATTTTTTCTCCCAGCATGACATGAAATGCGATAACGTCAGTGGAAGGAATTCCTATAGGAATACGACTTTGAAATAACATATACACCACGAAATGGGAATGGTGTAGCTAATGCACTGAGATGGAAGTCATGTAGTGATGCAGTGTGTGAATATGTTGTTCATGGATAGTAATGGAAGAACTGTCAGCATTACATCTAAATATGGGAGATGTTTGGGTAAGAGGTTGTCTATGTCAGATGACAGTGCAATCATATATGGTGCAATATGTGGGAGAGTCCCAATTTGGGGATCTAGAGGTGGAGGTTTGGATAGACTGAGTTGATTGTGGAGATCCCCCAAATGGTTTGTCTGAGAAAGAGAAACACCGAGTGTTGTGTCACAGAAGGCTATTTGTTCATTTGGTGATGCACAGAATGGTTCTAAGATAGTTTCCCTAGTTCACCACTAATAGTGCATCATTAAAAAGATTTACCAAGCCTTGAGGAGTCAATTTTGGTGGCCTGCATTGAAGCATGCCAGTGAAAAGTTTGTGTATCGATTCATGAACTGCCAAAAAATGAAGGTCAAACACTGTGTCCTTGGTTGTTTAATCCAGCCATTAGATATTCCTTGGTGGATGTTTGAGGACATCTAAATGGACTTCGTTACAATTTTACCTCGAGATTAGGGAATACATGATGCTATTTGGGTGGTAGTGGACCATTTAACAAAATCATCCCACTTTATATCGATCAGAGAGTCAAGTTCAGTGGATGTTTGGTCAAGGTAATATTTGGAGGTGGTGGTGAGACTCCACAGAGTCCCCAAGGATGATCATTTTCGATCGATATCCTCATTTTACCTCTACGGTGTGGAGAGGTTTTCAGCATGGTTTTTTTCTCAACTATTCCTTATCACTACTATTCATCTACAGACGGACGATCAGACTGAGCAGACTATCCTGACGCATGAATACATGTCGTTCTCTTCTGTACTAAAATTTGGAGGTTTTCTCATAAGGAACATACCATTATGGAGTTGTTTTAGGACAAAAGTTTTCACTCCACCATCGATATGGTGTTGTTTTAATCCTTTTCTGGAAAACATTTTCATTCTACACTATTCTAGATTGGGTTTTGGGAGTTAGAAATTCTCAGACCAGAACAAGTGAAGAATACAAAAGAGATGGTTCATGTGATTCAAGAGAGGTTGAAGACCGTGCAGGATCATTAGAAATCATATGCCGTTCAAAGGAGGAGACCTATGGAGTTGGATGTTGGGGAACACGTGTTTCTGAAGGTGACTCCCTATCTTAGGAAGCAATGGTTTGGTCATGGGAGTAAGCTTTCTCCCTAGTTGGGTGGGCCTTTGGAGGTGTTGTCTCTTATTGGAGCTACGATTTATCAAGATGAAAATCTTCAGGAGATGAGTTGGATACATGATTTTTTTCTTGTGTCATAGATCCTTCATTATCTACATGATGATTATAATGTCATATATAGGGGAGATATCAATGTTGATGATGATACGACCCTAGAGGAGATTTTTATAGATATCCATGACCGTAATGTGATGTAGTTGTGCAGGCATTTTACCCCCACGGTTCGTGTGTTATGGCGACACAGTGGTGTAGTAGAGAGTACCTGGGAACATGAGTCATAGATACGTTTTGATTAACCAAATCTGTTTTATGTTAAACTCTTTTCATGTAAAAAATAATTCTTTGTGGTTTTAGACCTTTCATGTTTATGAGATGTCTTTGTTTGGTTGATTTTTTCGGTTTTATCTTTTTTGAGATGTATCTCAAGGGGTGGTTGTTTAGAACACATTTCTATTTCCATTTAGGTGGGGGTTTGAATTCTCGAGGATGAGAATGTATTGATAGGCATTTGATGTAATGGATCAGACCACTCTAGTCCATTCCTCTACAGAAATCTTGTGTTTGTGGTGTTCTAGAAGGTCATGGCGACTTATCAAAAAAACATTTATGAATTTCCACTTATTTAAACAGTACCATCGGTATCAGTGAGTCAATATATGAACAGTACCATCTATATTGGTGAGTCATACTGTGAACAGTACCGTTGGAATCGATGAGTCATTCTGTGAACAATATCATCTATATTGGCGATTCATTATGTTAAAAGTACCATCGGTGTCTGTGAGACATACTTTTAATAGTACAATTGGTTTCAGTGATTCATTATGTAAATAGTTTCATCAGTATCGGTGAGTCATTCTATGAACACTACCATCAGTATGAGTGAGTCATTCCGTGAACAATACCATAGGTATCTGTGAGTCATTATATGAACAGTACCATCGGTGTTGGTGAGTCATTTTGTGAACAGTATCTTTGGTTTGAGTGTGCCATATTGTGAATAGTACCATCAGTATTAGTGACTCATTGTGAAAACAGCATAATTAGTATTAGTGAGTCATTTTATGAATAGTTCCATCGATATTAGTGAGTTATTCTGTGAATAGTACCATCAGTATCGGTGATTCATTATGTGAATAGTACCATCAGTATCGGTGAGTCTTTCTGTGAATAGTGCCATATGTATCGGTGAATATTTTTGTGAATGGCGTCATCGGTATCGATTAGTCATTTTGTGAATTCTGTCATCGGTATCAGTGATTTATTCTCTGAATAGTGTTTCCAGCATCATCAGGTGTACAGTGTTTCCAGAATGATGTACAGTGTTTCCAGGTACCTACAGTTCTACCCCTTTGACATTTTCTTTTATGTAAAATACATTTAGGACCTTATTTTATGGGATTTAATGCCGAATCAAATCCAATTAAAACTATATTAATTTTCCTAAGGCTCATGATGCTTTTACTTGGTCAATCTACATGGTTTATTATGATCCACTTTTATTGTAAAAACCTGTATATCTTAAAGCTACTCCATAAATCATCTAAAGGGATAATTTATAATCTTACATTTTTTTACATTATTTTTTTCCTAGAGTGATATTCTCAAACCTTTCCTTATTCCCATTAGAGGGGTGTGATCAGTATCGTTTCCCAGGGATGTTTCTTCATCCGGCATGTGCACCCCCAATGTTGGTGCAAGCAGTAAGTGTCGATCAGTCATTGATAGATGGAATGATCTACCCTTATTCTTGTGTTTTCATTGATCCTTTTTGTATGAACCCAGATCTATGTTTTAGGTATGTCTTATTTTCTGTACGTTTTTTAGAAAAAGGAAAAAATTTGAGAATTTTTTAAATTCACGACGTGTACATTAGGAGTACACGCCGTGTACTTTGAAGTCGCACAGGCCGTGTGCTGGCCTTGTCTGGGCTACAAACACAGTGTGTAGGGGTGATGTGGAGGCTGATTAAAGCGGAGTACAGAAATGACTAGTACACTCCATGTACCCCAGAAGTACATTATGTGTACATTGTTTTTATTAAATACACATGGGTCGTGTTTAATCACTAGAACGACCTTTTTCTAGGTCTCATTCGGCCGAGAGCTTCTGTACATCCGCGATTATTCTCCAAGCCCCTGAGCTTTTGTCCGATGTCTGTTTTAGCCGCCATCGATTGTGTTGGGATCCCCTAGGTAAGCTCTCTCTTCTCCTTTAGCCTTGTTCCATGATTTTCCCTCTTTCTCAAGATGTCATGGGTTGAATGTTTTGTGCGTTTTTTAGATCTATGTCGTTATAAGTATAATAAAGCATCGTGGTCAATGTATATTGATCTCCTAGCATCAAGGTAGGTGGTTTGTTCCTTTTTGTAATAATTCCTTGAATATTTGTGAAATTACACCAATTAACTTGAATGGGGTATTGTGTGTTTCCTATTTTTTCCCTTGTTTTCCTACTTTTCTTCATTGCCTGAGTAGAGGACAATGCATGTGAATAGGGTAATTTTTACTGTGCTCTGGATGATTTTCCATGCCTGTTTTTCCTGTTAGGCAATTTTCCAGTTTCCATGCCTAGTTGTAGGATAGTGGAACTATTGTACTGTTATGATGATGTGCCTTAGAATGATATCCAAGTAGTTTTTGAGGTTTACTTGGGGTGATACGCGTGCTATGCATGTTTTTTTACACAGGGATGTGAGAACCTAGTGTAGTGGACCATAGAGAGAATGGACGTGAGGTCTTCTCTAGAGTGTCTTATTAATTCAATGCGAGACCAAAGGGGGAATTGACGATTAGTGCTTCCTCAGAGATTCTGTAGTTCCTCGATGTGGGCCACAGGGGGGATGAGACGTTGAGTGCTTCCCCAGAGGGCCTTTAGTACGATACGAGACCCTAGGGGGAATTGGTGGTGAGTGATTCCTTAGAGAGTCTATTCATCTACTGGACCAGAGGGGTGAGACTATGTGTGACTCTCAAAGGGTTGCTAGTAATTTTATGTTGAACCATAAGGGTTAGGCTGTGAGAACAACCTAGGCTAATACCTATTGTTCTACTTGTTGATTGGATATTACTTCTGTAGTTTATATGCTAGACACTGTTGATTGTAGTTGTTGTGTTCTTTCTTGTTTACTGCTTCCTATAATTTTACTTTCCATGTATTCACTAACTTTTAGGCATAGATCATTGGGTGGTTTCCTACTGGGACCTTGTCTCACACCCTATTTGGGCCATGCTATTGGGCCTAAACAGAATATATTTTTGTAGGTATAGATAATGGCATGTGCCCTTCTAATTCAGGTACATGACTTGCTGTGGAGGTGGAGAGCAAGGGACCAAGCTATGGATTGCGATGCTGAGGAGTCTACCTGTATTGTTTTGCACTTTGGTTTAGACTTTTATTCAGTATTGTGACTTTTTTGGCTGCTTTCCTAGACATATGTTTCATGAATCATTTTATATTCATGTGTGTGTGCTCCAGTTGTTTACTGTTAGTCTTCCACTGTTTATCGTTTACTCTTGTATGAATGGTTACAGTTTCTGCTATTGTCAATTTGTTTTTCTGCCATTGTATACTCTGAAAATGATGGAATAGTTTCCCCACTATCACACCCAAAGTCCTCACTGCTAGTCGGCAGACTCTGGTGTTTGGGGAAATGCTCTTGAGACCATGTGACCAACTGGGTACGGGGCGCCTCTGGGTGGCATCCAGAACCAGGACGTTACAATGTGGTATCATAGGGAGGTTTTCTTTCTTCTTGATTTACTGTTTGGAGCATTTATACAAGGATAAGATGGATTCGGAACTTGGTATTACGCTATGCTCGGGAGTAGTTAACCCGTGTATAGGGAAAATCCAATCTACCTCGCTTATTAGAGTTTTCTGATTTTTCTATGTTATAGTTGATCTGATTTCACCTAAAGTGATTCACATGATTTGTGTTGTTATTTTTATTGATATTGTGGTTCTATTTCTGTCGCTATCCGATGAGATGAGGGTATTCCATCTCGTGCATCATTTAGGAGCTTGTTAGAAATCACATGCCATGCATTATTTCCGTGCAATCTAGGGTGCATTAGAAATTGCATGTTGATGTGATTGATGTTGTGTAGATTATGCATGATATCGTGATAGATGCTTTGATAGAATCCCTAATTTCTTGGGTTTCTTATTCTATGCCTTGTTAGGGAAATTTGGGGATGAGTTTTTTAAGGGGGTAAGTTTGTAAGAACCCAGATCTTCGTTTCAGGAATGTCTTTTCTTTTCTGGTCGTTTTTGAGAAAAAGGGAAAAATTTGAAAATTTTAGAAATACATGTCGTGTACATTATGAGTTCACGTCGTGTACTTTGAAGCCATGCAAGTTGTTTTCTAGTCGTGTCTGGGCTATACACACGGTGGGTAGGGGCGATGTTGAGGAAACTTAAAGCAGAGTATGGAAATGACTAGTACACGTTGTGTACCCCAGAAGTACACACCATGTACTTTCTTTTTCATTAAATGCACCGGGGTCACGCCTAGTTTCTAGAATGACCTTCTTCTAGGTATCATTCGTCCAAGAGCTTCCATACGGCTGTGATTATTCTTTGAGCCCCCGAGCTTCCATCTGATCCCTTTTTCAGCCGTCATCGATTGCATTGGGATCGCCTCAGTAAGCTTTCTCTTATGCTTTATCCTGGTTCCATGATTATCCCTCTTTCTCACGATGTCTTGGGTTGAACGATTTGTGTGTTTTCATAGATCTATGCTGTTATAAGGAGAATCAAGCGTCATGGTCAAAGTATATTGATCTCCCCCAATCAAGGTAGGTGCTTTGTGCCTTTCGGTAGAATGTCCTTGAATATTTGTGCAATTCCATCAATTCCCTTGAGCTGGGTATTGTGAGTTTTCTATTTTTTCCCTTTTTGTTTTCCTGCTTTGCTTCATTGCTTGAGTAGAGGTCAATGCTTGTGAATAGGGTAATTTTTACTATGATCTGGATGTTTTTCAATTCATGTTTTACCTATTAGAAATTTTTCCAGTTTCCATGCCTAGTTGTATGATAGTGGAACTGTTTTCATATTATGTTGTTGTGCCTGAGAATAATATCTAAGTAGTTCTTGAGGTTTACTTATGGCGATACGTGTGTTATGCATGTTTTTTTTACACAGAGCTGTGAGAAACCAGTGTAGTCGACCTTATGGAGAATGGACGTAAGGGATTCTCCATAGTGTCTTATTAATTTGATGCGAGACTAAAGGGGGAATTGATGATGAGTGATTCCTCAGAGAGTATGTAGTTCTTCTATTTGGGCCATAGGGGTAATGTGATGTTGAGTGCTTCCCAAGAGAGCCTTTAGTATGATACGAGACCATATGGGGAATTGACGGTGAGTGCTTCCTCAAAGAGTCTATTCATCAACTGGACCTGAGGGGTGAGACTGTGTGTTCCTCCCAAAGGGTTTCTAGTACTTGTAGGTTGAACAATAAGGGTTAGGGTATGAGAACTACCAAGGGGGTTACCTGTTGTTCTACATATTGATTGGCTGTTACTTGTGTAATTTATATGATAAACACTGTGGATTGTAGTTGTTGTCTGCTTTCCTGTTTATTGATTCCTGTACTTTTACTTTCCATGTATTCACTGACTGTTAGGCACAGATATTTTGGTGGTTTCCTACTGGGACCTTGTCTCACACCCTATTTGGGCCATGCTTTGGGGCCCAAACCGACTATATTGTTACAGGTATAGATAAGGGCAAGCACCCTTCTACTTTAGGTACTTGACTTGTTGTGGAGCTGGAGAGCATGGGACCAAGCTATGGCTTGCGATGCTGAGGAGTTTACCTGTTTTATTTTTCACATTGGTTTAGTATTGTATTCAACATTTTTACTTGTTTGGATACTTTCATAGACATATGTATCATCCATCATTTTATATACATGTTTGTGTGCTCCAGTAGTTTACTGTTAGTCTTTCACTATTTATCATTTACTCTTATATGGATGGTTACAGTTTTTTCTATTGTCTATTTGTTTTTCTCCTACTGTGTACTCTTCCAATGAGGGAATATTTTTCCCACTATAACACCCAAGGCCCTCGCTGCTAGTCGGCAGCCTCTAGAATTTGGGGAAATGTGCATGAGGCTGTGGGACCAACCAGGTACGGGGCCCCTCTAGGTGGCTTCTGAAACCGGGACGTTACACTTTTCCCCATTTTTTCACCATTCCATGTTATAGAATGTCATCTTATGGATTTTAATGGATTTTTCTTGGATTTTGGTTTGTGCGGCCGTACCATGACATCCTCGAGTGGATGTAGTTGTCATGGGAGGTAGATATTGCGATCTATTGTGTGGATTGTTCATGTTTAATGAATGTCATGAACCATTTAAGGTAGTTTATTCATTTTGTCCCTATTATTTTACATGAAAATGTTGAGTTAGCATGTTTTACCCCACTATATATAATTGAATTTATATAATAAATATTTCAAGGGAATAAATAAATTGATATGGATTGTATATTATTGCCTCTTGTTTTTATAGATATTGTGATATCTATGATTGCTTTGTATATTTTAATTCTTGATGGAAATTTGCAAAGAATGTAAAATTGGATTAATTGTAAATTATTTTTCAAATATAAAGAAGAATGTAAATGAATCTGGTTCTTCATGTTGTAATTTAATGTTAATAATACAGATTCTGTAAGCATGTTTAATTGATTTGTGATAGCTATGATAGATTGTTGTTTATGTTACCTAGAGTGGGAACCTAAAAATATTAAACCATTTAATTCTAGATGTAGTAATGAATACTTTTTGGAAAAATGATAGTTCTTGGTATGGAACTGAGTTACAATCTTTCTATTAAGGCCGAGTTCCTTGTTCTTTGGATCCATGAGTACTCTTTTATTTTGAAGGTTGAATTCATTGCTTATGGGGAAAGAGCCCAATTTATATGATGTTTGATTTCCTAGTGCTTGTGTTGTGATGTGAGATTGGAAGGTTGTTGTGATATGTGGTGGTAGGGAGGCCTATTGGATATTGATGTAGATGATGCCTAGAGTGGTGAGATGCATCAGATTATGAATGTGGGTGTCATGGAGGAACCCAGGGATGATGAAACAGGTTGGATGTGAATTTTTGGATTCATACTGATTCTTGTTGGTTGTTTATATTCGTTACATTACCCAATTCTCAAGTAAACTGGTTTTCTTCCACTCCTTCTAAAAGGGGATAAGACAAGCAGACATGGTATACACTGTGCCTTTTGTGTTTAGCTTCCTGAGGGAGGATGGGTTTACACTCTAGCTATAGGTGAAAAATACTCGACGGGTAGTTCATCTACTAACATTGTTGATCTCCCTTGTGTTTATTATCTTTTAATGTTTTTCTATAATTCATTGGATTGTTATAAAGTATAAATTTTGTTAATAACTAATTGAATAAATGATGTTAACCCATAGGTTTAGATAAATCTGTGATTCAATTCTAAGGTTGCAATAAAAAGGAATAGTGGAATTTGGGTATGATGTGAAGGAAATATAATTCGGAAATTGATAACAGTAAATTAATGTTTAATGAATTAATTAACCTAAAGTGAAATTGATAAAATGGGAATGATGTAATGTAATAATTCTCTTTAAATGGTTTTGTGCTTATAGGATAACAAGTCTCAGAAGTGGAAGCTAGGAGTTAGAGAGACTTTACCTGAAGTTGAGTCTTATACTTGGTTATGACCATAGTGTGGTTGTGAGCTATAGTATATTCTGTAGTTTTTATGTTTCTATATGCTACTCCACCCCATTAGTTAGGGAACCTAACAACCAAGGTATTTTAAGCCATAGAAGGTATTTCCCCATCATTCCGGTGGGAGGATGGATGGATGACTACCCACTTTGGCCCCAATTTCTTCTTTTTGTAGTTACTTTTCCTGGTACACACAATGGTTAGTTTTTCCTATATGTGTGTGTATAGGGCTATAATGTCTTGTGGTTATTCACAAACATATATTTTGGATATAGTTTTATATGGACTATTATAGGAGTAATGTGTGTAGGCTGTGATGGCTTGAGAATCTTAATCTGTGTATGGGATGTAATAGATTGAGTTATAATGCATGACATATGATACGTGTTATGCGAGTTGTGTTGTCTCCTAGAAACTACATGGTATATTTTCTTACGTGGACGTTGTGGTTTTTTTGCATGAGGTGCATTTTGTGGTGCTTCATGAAGGTGTTTGCGGGAAATACTTTTTGGAAAGAGACTCTTAGGATGTGCGATGTTGAAGAAATGTAACAAACCCGTGGGGTTGTAGTAGCAGGGTACCCATGATATTATTTATTATTTTATATACTCATGTATGCGATGCATGGTGAGATTATACTTTGTGAGGCTGGGAGCTTTGTATACCTATTTAGGTGATGAGTTAGTTTCACTTGTAGTTCAATGTGATTATGAATTCTTTATTTACATTTTCACAAGTGGCTCTAGGGAGGATCCTATTGAGTGTACTGTTATACTCACCCTATGTATATATAACCTTTTTTTCAGGTCACTTAGAGTAGGTTGGAGATCAGGCTGGTTACTACTAGCATGGGGTTGTAGGAGTTGTTTGGGATTCGTGGTCACTTTTGTTTTACATATTTGGATACATTCAGTTTTCCCTGTTCAGTTGTAGTAGTTTTTTCTGACATTACATATCTGTACTTGGGATTTCGTTTATATTTTTGTCTAAGTTAGAGTTGGTTGGTGTCTGGTTTATCTCTCTCTTTCGCATCTGTTCTCTTAGAGGGTAATGGATTTCATTTGTGTGTTTACCATACAGTCACTGCTACTCACCAACCCTGGGCCTACTGGAGGTGGGACTCGGTTGTCATTATCCCTCTCCTCACATTTTCGGCCTAGGATAGGTTCACCTTGTGGGGATGGGGTTGTGAAAATCTGTATCCAAACATCATTATCACCACATTAGGCATTAATTATAGGATACATTCCCTAAATCAAAATATCAGAGTTCTATGAAAACATTTATCTATGTATTAATCACCATCCAATATGTCTTTTTCATTCATTAATGAAAACATATAGTTAATATAATCATACATTTCATGATTCATATAACATAATATTTGAATTCCAAAACATAAATACTTCTTTCCTCAAACATTATTCTAAATCCAATACAAAGGCCTTTTCAACTCATTCCATTATACCTCTTCTCAAGAATACAAAATATAAATCTTGTCTCATGGTTATTAAAACACAATCTAATCATTATTATTATGGTATAATGTAAACCATACTAGAATAACATCACATACCAGTCACATGTCGTTTGAGGTCTTTTCATCTTCATATGTATAAAAAATACATGTACACCATTAAAAATTCTATTTAAGATATTTCCACATGGGAAATCGACCTTCATAATTCCCATACATTCCAAATATTAATGATTAAATGTGGAGCATGTTCGTTATAGTTCTCTCTATTTTCTAAAACTAGAAGGTATTTGTGAGCATTAATTATCAAAGAAGAAAACCACATTTTCATGAAAAGGCTAACTTATATCATGAAATATTCATTAATAAATGTTACACTACGTTTGTACACGGTTATTCATAGGCAACATATATTTAAATCCTTTATAATGATTTTTCAAGAGTTTGTGCATTCCCAATGTATATCCCCTGAAAGTGTCAATCTAAGTGTGTAGCAAGGATTATTGTCATAGAACATATTACCCCGAGCCAGGACTATAACATATTATTGGATTTGATACCCATATATATGCCTATACTAGATCCACATCCACTTTTACTATCGAGATGTGGATTTATTGCTAGGAAACCACCCACTGTATCTTTCACCAAAATTATAGGACATTTTTTTAAACATAAACAAATCATACACTTATCCTTAGAGGCATCGCTAGAGATATACTTATAATTATACATAGGTATCTAAATAAGTTGTTCTCATCCAAATTTCTAATGTATGATTATTCCATTCCTTTATAACAACTATAGATACCCAAGATTAGTATACATGTATATTACATCACTTTAGATGAATACTTAGGACATTAGAAAAACACATTCCTGGGGACCATAATAGTTTTGTGTCTTTGAAAAAATGAATAACAAAATATTATATCTATGTTAAAGTTCTTAAAAATATATCATAAATATCACCAACATTAGTAGTTTGACTTAAAACCATTCCACATATTCCAGTGAAAGGAAACATAAAAATGGGTGATCTCAGATGCTCAATAAGTGTAAACAATGAAGTCATGACAGTATATAAATGATCATATGGGTATGATATTGTTTTCACCACATTAGTAGATCCTAACATGTATATAAAATATCACAAACATGATTTACTAGATAATGATTGGATGTTAATAAGTAATTAATCAGAATTAAATAGACATCATGAGCCATGAAATCATAACAGAGGAATAATAAATATGATTTTTGAAATACATATGATAATTTTAAATTTATTTCAAGGCTATAATGACCAATACCTTTATAACATGTCAGGATTGGGCTCTGTCCTGTGTACCTACTTTTGGATATGGCTAGAACCCCATGCACCCAATTTAATTTTGTTTTTTGATACATCCCATGTACCTTATTGTTTTTGGGATAGGTATAAAACCCATTCACCCTCTTTATTTTAGAATTTGAATAAAACCCTTGTACCTTCTTTTTTTTAGGCTTCAGCTACAGCCTGTGTGCCCTATTTCTTTTAGGCTTAGGCTACAACAAATTTACCATCTTATTTTTTGTGCTTGGGATACAACCTATGTACCCCTTGAGCTCATATAAAACTTATAATTACCTAATGAATTAGAAGGTTATATAGGTCTCACCCAACACATAATAAAATCAATGATACATGTTCTATAATATATTTTAACAATCATCAAATTATAACCCATAAAAAGTTATAGGGTTTATAAAAATCAAATAATAACCCCTGAAATAAACATTTTAATGTTAAGATTTCATCACATCAAAACATATGAAAATATATAGGTTTCAAAATCAATTCATGAAAGAATAACCTTTGAAAATATATACGTTTCAATAGAATAAAACACATGGACGAGAAATGGTTGCTTAAAAATCAATCTATCAAATCACAAAACACAAAATAAAGAATATGAATGGAACCCGTGTATAATTTCCTATAAGGGGATGAGTAACATCATCTTATTTTATCCAATATATAAAATAACATGAAAGGATAATTTGAAATAATTTTTGGGTAAATATCCTTTCTTCTTTGAAAAAGGTTCTTTAGAATATAAAACCTTTTGAAAGCCATTTTCCAAAAAAAACTTATAAAAGAATCATGAAAACCTTCTCAAAACCATTTCCTTGAATATATGATTAAAAATTATTTTTTAAAAAATTGACCATTTCAACATGAAAACAAATCTTTAATGAATTTTTGCAGGGTAAATTCTTACAAGTCATGTGAGGTTAAATGAATATTTCTTTTTCACGACAAAAACAATAGAAAAATGTCTTATTAAAAGGTGAAATGAATTTTCCTTTAATAATAGTTGGTTAAGACAAAAATTGTTATATATTTCCTTTGTATAATTCTTTTGATAACAATAGAATATTCATGTATCCCTTTTTAGAAAACATTGTCTTTTGACCGAAGAGAGTGTAAATTATGGATGTCTTTAAAATGTATTATCTTATGTACAAAAGAGTAATATAATGGTACCAATACATTAATATATAGTGAATAAACATTATAGAAACAAATTCATGAATTTTCATGGAATATGGGTTATATTATTTCATCAAAGGAATCATAAACCAAAACACAATTGACAATCGATAATATTGTCTCAATAAAATGTTGTAAATTGGTAACATGGGATCATAATCTTTATTTAAGAAAAATAAAATTAAATGAAACAAAAAAAATAATGAAAGTAATAAAATTCAACATATAACATATAAACTGGAAGTATTTAAACCTTGAATGAGAATTTTGGTCCATGAAAAAACATGAGTCTCAAAGAAGTAAAATTGAGATAGATTATTTCATCAATTTGGAAACTTTTGTAACTTAATCCCAATGAAAGAAGGATTATAGAACTGATATGTCGATATCCATATATTAATTTATAATATTCATAGAAAAAAACATGGTAATTACATACACCACAAAAAATTAACGAGTTTCTAAGATTGCATATAACTCCCATAAATAAAAAGTGAAAATAAATCCCCTTACCTTATGTCTTGACAATTATAGTACTCATTAAAAAAACATATATAAACAATATAAATTTATTATAAATATTTCAAGGAACCATATTATTATATATAATTCTAATTTTTTTTATTACAATCTTCAGTTACCATTTTTTATCAATCCTGTATTATGGTTTCACATAGAGTAATATTATCTTTATTATTAGCAAGTTTCATAGTTTGTTATATCTTTGGTATTCATGATTTATATTATGATATAAATAATTTAAAACAACACATATATATCATTTATATACAATATATATGTTTTTTAATAATATATAAAATATATAATAATGAAATGGATTATAACGTTCTTGAAGATGATAGGCCGTACATATAAATTAATGATATTTTTGTATATTTGTCGTGTTGAATGGTGGAATGTAAAAAGAATATATGTATATATATATCATTATTCAATTGAGTTTATGATATCATATATATATATACATTATTCACTAAAAATATCCATTATTAAGGCCATGTATTGTATGAATGAATAATATCAGATTGAGGGAGCAACAAACAACACTTCCTCAATCAAAATTATCGTATTAAGACCAAGTAGAAAATAAAAAAAATTTGTTGTAAAATAAGTAAAGAATATTAATAAATTATTAAATATAATATAATATATATATATATATATATAAACATAGTTTCCATAATAAGCTCTACAATGAGAGGTAGTAATGAAAATTGAACTATTATTATTTTGTGAGCCCGTGGTTTACTATAAACATAAAAAATGTGATCATTTCACATTAGATGGGGGTGTGTGTATGTTCAGATTGAAAACATGGAATAAAATAATATTATTATATTTTGGATACTTTTATTTTTATACAGTCTTGTATAAATAGAATATGTAGGGGTGGTGAATGAAAATAAAAGAAAGGGCTTAAGAGAATATGTTACTTCTAAATCTAGTAACTTCTTTTGGATTATTCCAAATTGATTCCTAGAATTTCCTACAAAAAAAAGAAAGGCTTATAAGTGGAAGGGAGGATTTATGGGATATGTATTGCACATATATAGCCCAATATAAGAGCGTTGAGTGGTGTGATGATGTGGGAGTGGTGGTGTCCGTTTATGTGGAAGGAAAATGACTACCTTGACTTTTTTTAAAACAAGTTAGGTGTACACGTGTTATTACCTACCAAAATACATAAATACCCAAAATAAATAAAAAATTAAAGGTTTATGGATGAATAATATATATATAATGGGTTGTGTATAAGTGTATAGGTCAATTGAGACCCAATGATTAAGATTTAGTTCCAAATTAAGCATTATTTGACCTTGCCAATGAGGTCGTACCCAAGTTGCAGGGGATCTTCATGTTATCCAAGAGACCTAGGTTCAAAACTGGGTTGAGGTGAATTTATGAGGTACTGTAGTAGTTACTAAATCATTCGGATGTATTCACCCGATTTGGGCCTTCAGCCCACTAGTTTGGCCATATGGGTCTCAAGGGCCTTCGAGCCATCAATGGCCATTATGCCACAGGGCCTTTGAGCCACTGAGACCATGAAGTAGCCCAATTCAGATAGAGTAGGCCTTGAAATAGGATCAGAGCAATAAAAATAGCAGTAAATAGAAGCAAAACTAACAGGATTGGAAGAATGAGAGGGTATGACAACCGCCATCGGGACCAGGCACCACACAGCTTTGTAACGGGCCATGCTAGCTGATCCACAATGCATGTTCGGAAGCTAGGAAATCAATGATGAATAATCTATGAAGGGGTAGTTCTTGTGTTTTGGGCCTACGGGTCATGTATTGGGCATGGTATGCCTCTGGCCCTTCAGGTCATGTATTGCAAGTCATGTCGGGCCTTGTTCCTTGGGCATACGGTTCAGGTATGGGTTCCCCTTAAACCCTTAAAAGGAGGGTTATACAT
The DNA here is from genome assembly GCA_963277665.1 of Viscum album. Lineage (NCBI taxonomy): Eukaryota > Viridiplantae > Streptophyta > Magnoliopsida > Santalales > Viscaceae > Viscum > Viscum album. Next base: position 577,852,505 of record OY728129.1, on the reverse strand, counting down.
AATAAAATAAAAAGAAGGCATTCAGGCCATTCGGGCATAATTTGACATTATTTGCTATGATTAATTTTAATCACTTTTACTAATCATTTTTTGTCAAACAATTAGTTGATCTTATTAGAATATAAATTTTATATTGAATAATATTGTGTATGTCTTTTTTTTAAAAATTCAACACATATAAGCACAAAAATAAATATTAATATTAATCCCAGAGATAGGATGAAGTTATGTGATTTTAAAGTAGAAAAAAGTTATTAAAATTAGTATTTTTTATATTCAATTTCAATTTGATATAAATTATAATGAACTAAATTTTATTAATAAAATAATAATTGATATAATGTGTCCTGAAAATATATTTATTTATATATTTCAAAATTAATAATTATTTACATTAAAATGAGATTATTAACTAAAATGCATTATTTTTCATTATTCCTCAAAAATGATGTTTCTAAAAAAATAGAAAAAAGGAAACCTAATCGAATTTAAAAACGATAAATTCAGAAATCATTTTTAATTTTATCAAATTAAATTTAAAATTGTTATTAAAAAAATTTCTTTATTAAAATCGGTACATTCAAGAAACATGAATCTTCAAAAATAAAAAAGTTTACCAAAAATCATATCTTCTAATACCAATATGATTTATGTATTTAAAATTTTATAAATAATATTTTAAATTTTTTTATTACTATTCATATAACTCTGTTGAATGAATATGTTATAATTAACTCATTTAAATAATTATAACAAAAATTTATGCTTTGTAGAATCATTTGTGTTTTGTGTAAAGTATGCCATGTCGGTGTTTCAGGGAGTGAAAGTCATGTTGGAATTCATTGTAGCACAAGCGATGTTAGTATTTCATATAGAGAAATCTAATTAGCTGTAGAGGGAAAATAATTTTTTACATATTTTATATATATATAGAACAATTTCTGGTGTCATATAAAATTAAACATATCAGAAAAAATTAAATTAATTCTCAAAATAATAATTCACAAAATCTCAAGGGGTAACAGTCATGGAATGAAAAAAATATATAAATAAATATCAAAAAAAATTATCAATGTTTGGAATAATTGAAAATGTGCATTGTAAAATGTTTACATCGATTCTTGGTATTTGTTACACCCTGAAATTTTGTGCAATATTTTTTTTGAATTTATATAAACTTTTTTATATTTGACATTTCATGAAACACTTAATATAGTTGGTGTTATATGAAATCAATATGTTTTGTTTTCATTAGACAAAACATGGATATAATATTTTAATCAATAAAAAATATATATTGAAATTAAGATCATGTAATGAATGATATTTATGAATTCCATACATTTCCATGTTCCTTTGATACTTTCTTTATTTGAAACTATGAATTTTAATGAACTAAAATATACTAATAATCTTATTTTAAAAATAATATTATTGTTTAAAAAAATATGTCGGAATAGATTTTATGAATAAGATTAAAAAAATTGTGAAAGTATGATATACACACACATATATATATATAATGAACCCTTTAATTATAATTTATTTATAAATGAATTTAAGAAGTACTTGAAAATAAATAAATTCTTTTTAAGAAACTATTTTTCTAGGTAATATTACAATTTTTCTCACTAAATTAAACAAAACAATTTATATGAATGTTTAATAATAATAATTTAATATATATTAAATCAATTTTATTTACACTTATCCAATATATTTGATTGGTATAAGAAAATAATAAATACACTTTTATGAATGAAAATATTTATTTTTCAAAATATTAATTTTAACACTTTTTAATGAATCACATATTTTGAATATAATTTATTAACATTTCATAATTTTTAATTGAAAAATTAAATTTCTTTTTGAAAATATTATTATTAAAAGATAAGTTGGGTGAATTTTTTTTTCTTAGAAGTTTTATTTTTTGATGAATACTTAATAACACAAAATATCAATTTAAAACATATGTTTAATATAATATATTTAAATTGTTAAATTATATTTAAAATTTGTTTGAATGTATATTTAGATTAATGGTATAAATTTTAATAAAAATTTTATAATTATAATCATTCTCATATTGGAATTAGATATAAAAACCATTCAACGTTTTGAACATTTTCACATAAAAAACAAGTCATTTCTTCAATGTAAATGATTATTTGAAAATTTATTTAATCCCTATCCATGTTTTTTATTTGAAAAAATTTATTGAATATTTGGATTCATCGTAATATATATGATATGTTAAGGTCAACATGATTTTTGGGGGAAATATTACTAAATGTAATTAAAGTTATTTATAATTATTAAGGTGAAAACGATTAACTAAGTTATTAAACATTAATGTAAGGTGAAAAATAACATAGAAACAAGAAAAATATCTATTTAATGGGAATATTTAGACCGATTAACTTATTATATTGAGAATTTAAAAAAATTAGTTCACATGATGTAAGTGATACATCATGGTAGTGTTTAACATTTTACATTTATAAGAATGACACTATTTCTCCTCTATAAAAAGGGAACCCTATGCCCTCAATTATTCACACATAGAAAGAATTCTGGGTCTTCAATACTCATCCCAAATATGATATAAAAGTCAATAATAACATTATAGAACCCTCACTTTGTAATGAATGCAAACAATGTATTCACTTTTTTTGTAAACGGTGAGAAATTACCCAAAGAAGTGGTATCATCCTTCAACATGCATTTTTTTCTTTATCCACCACATTAATTATTTTTATTCCAAAAAAATATAAAAATTTTATTATCCTAAATATATATAATTTTATATTATGAATTTTGTTTGAAATACACTCAAACTCACATTCATCAAATGGGATACACAATCATCATTTGTTGGTATGAAATATTACTTCCTCACAAACCAATGTTTTTCATTCATCCTTTTTCTCCTTACAAAGTTTAGAATAATGATATATATACTTGTTTATAATATATATATTTTATTTTTTATTTATTTTTAATTATAGAATTATTATATAACACATGCCTTATGATTTTCAATTTTTTTGAAATATGATAACTTTGTTTGTGGACATGAGGACTACTGCATCCTCAATGAAATATAATTCCATCAGACATTACTTGGAATGTGTTTTGGATGGGTTTAGTAAAAATATAGGATATATCAAACATAATAATTATAATGGAATGAATATATATATATATATATAATTTACTTATTTTTATTTAATGAAATAAGAAAATAGAAACAATGTTCATGCATACATACAACCTACCCATTACATGAATAGTGTTTTCCATTTACTATTTCATTATCTTATTGGTTATTATAAATACATATATACTAAATATATTTGATATTTATATCATTTATGTCATTATATAGGTTTCTAAATATTTATATTGATTAGAACACAAAAAATATTAAAAATCTAAACACTCGTGAAAATAAAGTGGTTATTACCCTAAAAATTTAACATGGATTTTATAATCAAATGGTATTTGAAGGACATAATAATATTATATATGTTATGATATAAATTAATTTATTTTTTTAATATATTTATAATATAAATAAAATTATTATAGAATAGGTTTTAATGACTATGATGAGAGTCAATACATATGGTAAGGGGATTCCATGTCTCACATTTATTTTGATGAGACATATAACTTATTCACCACTTGTTTATTTTATATTGTATATATACATTCAATTAACGAATGATATGATCCTAAAAATTAAATTAATTTTTATTTCTATATCTATTTCATGAAATCAATTTCAAACGATTTTTCTGTTCAAAATTTGGATAATCAATAAGGTAATTTTTTCTCATTTTGTCTTTTTTAAGATGAATGTTTTTTTATAAACCTATATTAATATATGTAGTGAATATAATAAATATTTGAAATGATATATCATGGATATAATTATTTTAAATTTATGTTAAGCTTCATTTAAACATAATATTTCATAGTTATTTTGATTAAAAATTTCCAAATCAGTCAGTGTTATTTTATTAGAATCACATAGTTTATCAGGATAATGCATACATTGATGAAGTATTAGGATCCATATTTCAATAGTTATCATTTATTTTATTCTCCTATGTATATTTAAGTTATATGAAATTAATAGTACAATTTCCACACTTTGGTTGTTATTTTAATTAATAAAATTCTTTTATGAGAATCATACATTATTTCCCTCTTCAACTAAAAATATTTTGTAAACTTATTTCCTAAAAAGGATTATTTTTTTTATTTTTAATGAAAATTTTCAAGGAATATTATTTTAAATGCGTTTTATCTTGTAATTAATGTTATTACTTTTTTTAAATTATTCTCTTATATGATTTCAAAGATATGTTCAAGAAGAGGTTTTGAAAATTATTTTCAAAGATCCCTAAATAATATTTCTAGGATAATGGTTTTCAAAGAAAATTATTTTTAAAAAGAGTTATGAATGATTTTAAGATATTACAATATTATTTTTCAATAAAATTTTTTCCCAAATTTTTTATGTTTAAAAATATTTGTATATAATAATCAAAGTGTTGGTCGGAGTGGAATATGAAGAGGGGGTGAACTGAGTTCCTAATTTAAATTTTTGTTAAAAAGATTATGATAAATGTCCTAAAATTTTGAAATGTCTCAGTTAATTAATTTAGTAGAGTTATAAATGTGTTTTTGGTCAACATGTTTCTCAATAGGTGATTCCTCCTCAGTTGAATTAGTATAAAACACTTCTTTGACATTTGAAACAAGTTTACTGAATTAAACTCATACACACTCTAACCACAACTAACTATCAATGTCAATGAAAATTATTAAACTATTTGGTAAATTATTAGCATTAGAAAATAGAAAAAATAGAGTATAAATAAATATAGTTTATAATTAAGTTAAACAAGAGGTTCAGTCTCAACCCGGGACTTATTCCTCTCTACTTGGTGATCACCTTCCACAAAACTATTTATATAAAAGATAGACTTGATACACAACCTTTATCTGGCTTTACTATAGTTTTCAAAAACTGTCCAATGTTCACACCCTCTACCATAGTTCTTCGTGAGAAAAACAAACAATACATACCACACATGATCTATTCCATCATCATACTTGTAAAATACAATGTAAGTTATGTTTCATGTGAGGATTTTTAGTATCCTCTATTTCAAGAACACGAGTTAGTGTGTGTAACATTCTAACACACGCTTATCAGAAATGTATATTAAAAGAACACCGTAGAGATAATATTATGAGATTGGGTTTAGAAATCATTATGTGTTTGTAGTTCATCTTTTATATCATTGTGATGAATAATTTTGAGATTGACTGTGTCCTTGGAAGTTGTCCTCAAAAAAGAGTGATGTAACTCCAGGTTCTAGATTTCAGGATGTGAGTGTTCTTCTTCTTGTTTGATAGAAATTCGATGAAGCATAAAAGGTTGCCTTGAAATTGTTATCCTCAAATGACCTTCTTAAGATTCGGTGGTTCACAGTGTAATCATCGAGTGGTTCTTCCTTGTTCTATTTGATCTAGAAAGTAAGCTACTTCTCAGGAACTCCTCTTCACTTTCACACACCTTTTGCACACTATTTTCTTCCTCGATATTATGTTTTATATATGGGTTATGACAATAAGAATAAGTAAACCATGTGTCGTCCTCCTCATACCTCGTACTGTCCCTAGATACAGTTTCATTATATGTCTACAATCGGCATTAATTAATGTCAGACGCATTAAATTTTCCAAATATTATTGTTAGAATAATATTATGAATTTGAAAAATATGGAAGTGTAAGTATTGGTATACTGGTAACGGTAGCCTTCCCAATGGTTGGATTCAAAAGGATTGGGCATTAGTATCCTTCATCCATAGCCTTCATCATTAGCCTTGCATCGATGACCATCATTGGTAACGTTCAAAGGTAGTCCTGCATCAGTGACCTTCATCGGTAGACTTCAGCGATAGCATTACATCGGATACCTTCATCAGTTGCCTTCAACGATTTCCTTGCATCGCTGACCTTCATTAGTGACCTTATCAATGGTATCTTTCATCTGTAACCTTTCATTGATGAAATTTTCATTAGTAACCTTTGTATAGATATCCTATATATGGGGAAATTTTATATAGGTGACCTTTGCATCGGTAACCTTTGTATCGGTATCCTTTGAATCAGCAACCATTGCATCAGTAACCTTACCATAGATAAATTTTTTACTGTAAGATAAAAAATAGAACAGTGATATTAATGATACATAGGTATCACTAAAAAATTATTATCACATTAATGAAACATGACTATTTTATAGTATAAACTTGATTATCACATAATTGAAACATTATTTTGGTTACCAAAACATGTGAGTCCAATAATTTCCACTTTTCTAAAATCAAACATTATGTCATTATTTTGTCAATCAGTGTTAAAAACATTTTCTAATTTCTTCAGATATGTGTATAATTAAAACTGAACCTTGGTTATTGTGAAAGATACCAATAGTTTATATATGAAAAAATTCTAGGTAACTTAAAAACTTCTCCCCATTTGGGTAATTTTGGGGAACATAAAACTTGACCCCCTTTGTGATTAACAAAAAGAATGTAAGAAAAAAAGTGAAAAAATAGGAGATTTTTATTAATTAAGCAATGATACAATAATAAAAATGTGTACACAAGATCTTTATCAACTAGGACATCTTATAGTTAATCCACATGAGAAATTTCCAAGGATGCTATGGAATTTAAAGCTAATGAGTCAGGGTTGGAAGATGGAGGGATAAGACTTGGTACGGTATTAATCAAGGTTAGAAGAGATACTAATGAGGCATATTCAAACCTATAGTGAGTAGATATCTGAGGAATCATACAGGTCAGGCTTCAGATGTCCTGTGCAAGAATCATCAGTGGGGTAGTACTGGTAGATCCTAAAGTAGCCGAGGAAGAAGGTAATGCTAGAGGAACAATGATGGAAGTGTATTCCACAAGGTGGAAATCCAAAAGAATATTTCTGAAGTCCATAATAATGACCCCTCGTCTTTCCATGGATGAGATACATCCATATTTTATTCTTCACGAATCTATCTAAGGTAGGGGTTAGCTCTCTAAGCTTTCTAACATGATCCTTAAATGCCTAAGTGAAATGTTGGATACTCAAGTTCTCCAACACTAGATTAAACTGACCATCCATCTTATTCTTCGTGTACATAAGTTTGTAATAGAAATCATATTTCCCTTTTGATGGACTTCTGATATTTAGACGCTTCCCTTAGATAATCTCTTACATGTTTAAAAATTTCCATGGTAGTGGAAATGACCGGAGTTATAGACTGAGGGTCTGAGGTACTAGCACTAGTGAATTTATCCACTTCTTCTCTACAAACTAACCTGAAATCTTCTAGATTAGTAGGATGCGTGAATGAGGAGAATGAAGATGCCCCCAGACGTGAAATAGTGAATTCCACTATCTCCTTTAAAATAATTTTTCATCCCACTTATAAGACTTTTCACATTTTCATCTTGGCCACTCACATGTGTCTCCATTGACTTCTTAAAGTCCTCAAACATGGTGACCATATACTAAACCACACTCTTAAAATATCTTAAATCTCTGTCCACTTACACCCTTGAAGCCATATATGAATCTAATTCAACAGTTGACTACTTTATAGATTTCATAAATTCTGCAATGGTTTTGATTTGATTCTAACAATCCTTCACTTCATGTAGCAGATTTGAGTGGCAGGTAGAAATAACTCTCCCTAAAGAAGATGCTACAATTTCTTGATTTAGGGCCACTATTCTCTCTATCTCAATAGATTTACCATCAAAATTCCTTTTCATATATGACTTCAAAGATTCCATATCATCGTTCTTCACATAGTCTTGAGGTAAACGTAATCCTGGCTAAACAATAGGAGTCTCTGTAACTAATGGAATTGGAGGACTTTTGATAGGATTTTCATCATTAGAGTATCCATAATATAATCCATAGGCCACAAATCTAGGGTCTTTTGACCAATATTCTATTCAATGAGAAGCAACTACTAAACTTGTGGAAACAGGTTCCACCCCCTCATTTGGAGAATTCTCCTAAACAACTACATCCATCCCAAATATACCTCTTTCATCAACAGTATCAACAAGAGAGTCCACTACCACTTCCTCTTTAGAATAATCAACTACTACAATTGCAATTCCTACTTCAATTGAATAAGAAACCTCTTCATTCACACCGTCTACCATTTCTGTATGTCATATCAATGGAATGAGGCATATAAATTTCCCTTCACTTTCACCAGCAGCTGTCTCAAATCCATAATAACAATATTCAGTTTTATTTTCTTCCTCTGAGGTCTCTCTAATGTCTTTGAAGAAATTTTGATTTCCTTCTACATCACTGGTTTCTTTATCATCATTGTATATTAAGATAGTCTCTCTTCTTGGTAGCCTTTTTGGTTGGTTAGGCTCACGAAAAGTTTCAATATTGGCATGAAGAAGGTTAGGATCACTCCTATCATCAATTGGAGAATCCTCTATGACATGCATAATAATATCCTCTTCTTCATCATCTGATAATGCAATCACCACTTCATTAGGCTTCAAACATATTTCTCTCTTATCCTTAGGCCTATTAGGATGAGTTACTGGGTTGAATTCCTCATATAGCTTAGCCTCATCACTTACCCATCTTCTTCGCCAAGGGATCCAGTTGATTGTCAAAATCATGCATGTTATTTTGGTGATTCATAAATTATCTCCCATAATAATAGTATCCTCCTTATTTCTATTAACTACTTTTACATTCAAAATTGTGGATATCAATCTATCATGAAACCAGGAAATGTACATGGATCAAGGATTTATCAAATACTTTAATTGAATCATTAGAAATCTACACAAATTTACCTTCTATACATGCTTCATGAGATATAAAATAAATACATCTTGATACTTCAAGGTAGAGAAGTACCCTCTCCTATGACTAAAGACAAGCGGAACAAACATAAATAGTAATATGTCTTCTCCTTCCATTTCAATAGAAATTACTTTTTTAGGGATCCCATTCCCTGTCAGTTCAGCTAAGGATTCTTCATAGAAAAAAAACTTACTAGTGGGATGAACCATTATTGAGTAGCAATAAAGAATTCATTCATGTGAAATTCTCAAACAATCATCCAATTCAAGAGAGGAAAAGCTCACACATACTCCATTTACCATTGAAGACAATATATTCTTATCCTTAGACTGCTTGAATCTTAGAAAATCATAAAATTAAATCAATAACTTCGAGTAGTATGGTCTATTATTGTTTGAAATCAATTCAACCAAGCCCTGAGCTTCATGTTCCTTTAGCACTAAAGACATGCTCGAAATCATCCATTCTGAGATCAGTTCCTTCCCAACCACGATTTCCCTCATCGGAAAATGAGGGTTGATTAGATTATCCACTCCATGTCATCCACAAATTGACTCAACTTGAGGTCTCATAAGATTTGGGGCATCTCCTTCATCATCGTCCAATTATTGTTTCAAGATTTCCATATCAATCTAGAGAGGTTCAAGGGTTTCAGCAGAAGGAGAGGTTCTAAGGTTAGAGAAAAAGAGGTTTGAGAAAGGTTTGAAGTAGATAAAAATGTGGTGTGATCATTTTTTTTATCATTTAGGGATTGAAAAATAATCATGAAAAAGCATTAAGTAATACATATAATGTTTCAGATTCCGAAAGAGAAAATACTATGTCCTGGAAAAGTCAACTGTTAGTAAAGTGACTATGGCGAGGATCCAATGGTGATGTCCAATTAGTGAGGTTCCTAACAGTTAGGTTCCAACGGTGAGGTCTAACAGTGATGTTCCAACAGTGTGGTTCTAACAGCATGGTTACTAATGATGAGGTCCAAAACTGAAGCTCCTAACGGTGAGGTTCCTAACGGTGATGTCCAATGGTGTGGTTCATAATTGTGAGGTCGAACGGTGAGGTTCCTAAGGGTGAGGTCCAGCGGTTTGTTCCCAATGGTTAGGTCAAATGGTGAGTTTCCTAGTGGAGGGGTCCAACAGTGAAGTCTAACTTAACAGTTTATCCTACCTAACTCATGTTTGATGTAACTTAACATCTCATAACACAGTGGTTTTTTTGAATATATCAGCCAATTGACGTTCAATGCGAATTAATTCAAGTGTTATACCACCTATTTGATAATGTTCTCTCAATAAGTGATGTCTCTAATGATTGTGCTTTGTCCTAGCATGAGATACTAGATTTTTAGAGATGTTAATAGAACTTGTATTATTAGTGTTTATATAGATATTTTTGAATTGAAATCAATATTCTAGTAAAGCGTGTTTCATCCCATGAATTTGAGAACAAAAACTACCAGTAGCTATATATTATGCTTTGGCAGTAGATAATGTAATAAATTTTTTCTTCTTATTACATCATGATACTAATGAAATTCCAAAAATGTGAAATTTTCTTGATGTTCTCTTTCTATCTAACTCAAAACCAGCAAAGTTAGCATTTGAATGGCTTGTTAAGACAAATTATTATTCTCTTGGATAAAATATTACTAGGTTTTTAGTGTTATTGACATATTTAAAAATCCATTTAAAATTAGTTAATTGACTCTCTTTGGGATTGGCTTGAAAACAAGCACACATGCATACACAAAACATAATGTTAGGCCTGGTAGCAGAAATATAGAGAAGACTCATGATCATACCTCTATAATTTGTTTGATCAACTGATTTACCAGTTTCATTAGCATATAATTTATAGGTGGTACTCATAGGTGTATCACTAGCTTTATTACATTCCAAACCATAACATTTCAAAATATCTTTAATATATTTACTCTAATTTATAATAATAAGATTTTTATTTTGAAAATTTTGAATTCCAAGGAAAAATTTCATATCCCCCATTAAACTCATTTAAAATTTATGTGGCCTTATTTTGAAAAAATATTAAATAAAGAATTTTTTAGGATCCAAAAATAATGTCATCTACATAAATTTTTATTATTAATAAATCTTTGTAAATCCATTTAATGAAAATACTAGGATCCTTTATTACTTTAGTAAGACCCTTTGAAATAAGAAAAGAACCATGTCTAACATACGAAGCTCCTCGAGCTTGTTATAGACTATATAGAGCTTTAGAATTTTAAAAAATATGATTTAAAAAATGGGGATCTTTCAAACCAGAGGGTTGTTCAACAAATACATTATCAACTATATAAAAATTTAAAAATGAACTTTTGACATCCATTTTATAAAGGTTAAAATTCATATGAGTTATATAGGCAAGTATAATCCTAATGACTTCTAGTCTAGGTAATGGTGTGAAGGTTTACTCATAGTCTATTCCTTCTTCTTGACTATATCTTTGTGTAACTAGTATAGCTTTGTTTCTAACTATGTTTCTAGATTCATCAACATTATTTCTAAACATCCATTTAGGTCCTATGGTCAAGGTGTATTTATGTCATTCTATTAATTCCCAAAAAAAAATATTTCTAACCGATTTAATTTTTCATGCATACCTATCAACTAAAATTCATCATTTATAGCATCATCCGTATTTTTGGGTTGATGTTGTGAAATAACATATTGATGTTAAACTTGGTTTCTGAAAGAAGCTCTAGTTTGAGTTCCTCTATTTAGATCACCTACTACAACATCTAAAAGATGATTCATGAGAGTTCTAGTACCTCTAGAAACAGTTGAACTAGACTCCTCATGGTTGTCTATGAGATCAGATTCACCATGCACAAGTTCATGAAAATTTCCCAAAGTAGTTGTTTTTTATAAGATATCATTGTCTTTATCCTTAAAGTCCAAAATTTACATATCTTCATCAAGATGTTAAATAGAGGGTTTGGGTTTATGTGGATCAGTATCATCAAATTTTATAGGAACAGATTCTTCTACACATTTTGTTCTCTTATGGAATACTCTATAATATTTACTAGAGATTGAGTAACCTAGGAAAGTCTTTCCTCACTCTTAAAAGTAAAATTTTCAAAATTTTCCTAATTTTTAAGGACAAAGACTTTTCAACAAAAAAAATAAAGTAATTAACCATTGGATTCCTATTATTCCAGAGCACATATGGGGTCTTCATATGAATATGTCTAATTAACACTCTATTTATAATGTAATAATATATATTAATAGCTTCAACACATAAATAGATAGAAATATTATTCTCATTAAGAATAGTTCGGGAAATCTCTTGTTATAGCCTTTTTTAAAATACTACAACTCCATTTTTTGATGCGTTCTAAGAGGAAGAGAAAATGTGATTATAGCCATTTTGTGTCCAAAAATATTTAAATTCTTGATTTTCAATCTCATGGCCATGATCACTTATCAATGTCTTAATTCTAACTCCACTATGATTTTCTATAGATTTAGAATATTTAATGAAGTATGAAAATGATTCTCTTTTGTGAGATAGAAGGTATACCAATGTATATCTAGAAAAATTATCTACAAGAACATAAACACAGTGCTTCCCATTTAAACTTTAATGTCTAGTTGGTCTAAACAAATCCATGTGAACCAACTCAAGCATTTGATAAGTATATAATTCATTCTTTGGTTTGAAATAATTTTTGTGTTTTTTCCCTTTGGACATGGATTACAAACTTTGTTATGTGAGAATTTATGTTTTTATATGTCTCTAACTAAACCTTTCCTAATTTGTTTCATATGTGAGTGCACATTTCTGTGTTCTAATTTTTTGTGCCATAACCTGGAATTTTTATTAAAAGCATTTAAACAAGAAACATTTTTCTTAGATAAATAATTTAAATCAACAACATATACATTTTTATTTCAATGAGAAGCGAATATAAAATCATTTTCAGAATTTAAAACAGTGAATGAATCATTTTGAAAAATAAAATTAAAACCATCCTCACAAAACTAAGAGATACTATTAAAATTGTATTTTTACAAATCCACAAAACATACTTTTGAAATTAATACAGTATTATGCTTACAAATTTGGCCTAAGCTGATGATCTTCCCTAAAAAATTATCATCTAATGTGAAATGTCCATCGTTAACCTTAATTAGACTCTTGAAGTATGAAAAGTCTCTTTTCATCTATCTTGAACATCAACTATCCATGTATAACAAGGTTTTACCAGAGTTCTTTAAACAACATTCCTGAAAAATAGATTTAGTATATGGTAACTTGGGAACCCATATTATCATGGGTATATAGAGGATAGAATGTAAAACTTTGGGAACTAATACATGTCACAGAGGTTTCCTATAATCGTAAGATATGTTTTGAAACATGAATACATTGTTAGGTCATTTAGAGAAATGTTTTTCAAAATATGTTACAGAATTCGAACTAGTAGTGAACTATCTAGATTATGGAACAAATTTATTTTTAATAATCCTTCTATATCATGGTTGACATCCTATCCCAGTTGTGTATTTTGGAGCAATGTGTTTCCCTAGAAACTGATTCATGGTATCTCTACCTACAGTAAACATCTCATGATCCCTTTTTAATTTCTTATTTTAAAATTTCTGTGATGTATTTTATTTTAATAGTTGAAAACATTTTTTTTAACATCCAGAGTGGAATTATTATTTGAATTTGAAGCATTTTATCATTTAAAAAATTTATATTTATCCTTTAGTTCATTAAAGGATTCTTCAATCATTCTATAATATTCAAATAGTTTATCCGTATACATATTATCATCATTATTTGATTCACTTTCATTCCTAGAATAATAAGCATTAGGTATAGTTGAATTGGGAGTTACCTGAGATTGTTCTGTCATGAAACATAGTTTGCATGTTTTTTCATTTTAATATCAGAAGGGTCAGATCAAATGGAGCTATCTTCTGAATCACTCCAAGTATATTTCATAGGTTTTTTATATCCCTTTCCCTTTTCTTCGTATTTCTTATTAGACTTCATCATGTGGAAATCATCCTTCACATGGAATTTTCATTTACACTCATAGTAGACTATCTCTTTTGTGTTTTCATTCAATTTTCTGTACTTTTTACATTATTATTTATTATCATACCTTCCATTATAGTTTTAGTTTCTAAAGCAATTCTTCTTGAGTTATAAATTTTTGAATATCTTAGCTAGAGAACCATCTCATCAACACTATCAGAAGTCGAGTCTTCATTGGTGGAAGTGTCTAAACGAACTTGAACTTTTTCTTTATATTTATTATCTTTTAGGTAGTATTCATGAATGATACAAATTTATTTCTTGGTTCTTCATCTCCTACTTGATTTACAATTATCTCTTCTTCGTACATCGTATGTTTTCGAATTAGTTACTTCACTGGTACTTTTCCAATGTCATAGTATTCTCAGATAAAAACAGAAGTTCCTCTCCATCTGTCAGGTAGGCATCTAAGTAATCTCACAATATGATCCTTACTGTCCACTGGTTTCCCAAGAAGACAAATGGTATTCACTATTTTATTGAACCTGATATAAAATTTAGATATAAGTTCATTGTGCATTATTTTAAAATTATCATATTTAACAGTATAATTATTATATCACATTTCATTAACATTGGTTATTCCCTCATGAGAAACTGCCAAAGTATCAAAAATTTCATCAGCAGTTTTACAGGAAGATATTCAATTGAATTCTTCATCACCTAGCGAACAGTATGATGCATTCATTTCTTTATAGTCATTATTATATGAAGCTTTAGTCAACTTAGACCAGGTATCTCTATTAGTAAGAGGCAATGCATGTAGTTCTTCAATTGTGTCCCATATTTCAGGACCCATGCTCTCTAGATACATTTTTATTTTTTTTCTACTGAGCATAGCTATTTCCATTAAAGAAAGGTTTCATGTTAGAAGCAACACCCTGGAATCTGTTATCCATCATTATTTAGAATATTGAAGAACTGAAAATTCAAATATGACCTAAAATTTTAAGATCATTAAGATATATCTAAATTCATAGTTGAAATGAATTTGACAACATTCACAATAGATCAGATAGTAGCAATAAAAAAATATCCTTTGATACCAAATTTTGGTTGGATTGGAATTTCAAGAGGGGGTGAATTGAGTTCCTACATAAAATTTCTATTAAAAATATTATGACCAAGATCACCCAATTTTGAAATGACATAGTTAATTTAGCTTGTAGAGATATAAATATTTAGTAGTTCAACAGGTTTCTCAATGGGTGATTAGTCCTTATTTGAATTAGTGTAAAAATATCTTCAAATTTTGAAACAATTTTACTGAATTAAAAACATACACACACTAACCAAAACTAACTATCAAAGTCAATGAAAAAAAGTTTTCTATTTTAGCAATTATAAGTAATGTAAAATAGAAAAAATAGAGTATAAAAAACTATAGTTCATAGTGGAGTTAAATAAGAGGATAATAATCAAACCATGACATAATCCTATCCACATAGTGATCACCTGCCACCATGAATGTTTTATAAAGGATAAACCTGAAACACAACCTGTACCAGGCTTTACAATAGTTTTCACAAACTATCTATTGTTCACACCATCTAACATAGTTCTTCATGAAAAAAAAACAATATAGACCACAGACGGTCTTATCCATAGTTATACGTGTGAATCAAAATTTAAGTAAAGTTTGATGTGAGGATTTTCTGTATCCTCCAGTTCAATAATAAAATATAGTGTGTGTAACAGAAAGGAACCCACTGCTTAAAAAATTAAAATAAAATAACATAGTAGAGATAATAGTATGAGATTGAGTTTATAATGATCTATGTGTTTTTAGTTCAGCTCTTGACAACCAGGGATGATGAATTTTCAGTTTGAGTCTATCCTTGGAAGTTTTCCTCAAAAAAGAGTGTCGTAACCCCAGATTATAGCTTTTGGGAGGTGACTGTTCTACTTCTAGATTGACATAAATTTGATGAAACATTTAAGGAAGCCTTGAAATTTTTCTCTTGAGATGATCTTCTTGAGATTTGTGGGTTCGCAGTGTAAGCGTCGACTAGTTCTTCTTTGTTCTCTTTGATCTAGCAAGTATGCCCTTTCTCATGCAATCCTCTCTACTTTCACACACCTTTTGTCACACACTTCTCTTGTAATATCTTCTCTTTTATATATGATGTTCGACAATAGGAATAATTAAACAATGTGTGGTCCTCCTCATACCTTTTACTTTTCCCATGTATAGTTTCATGATATGTATACAATCAGCATTAATTAATGTCAGGCACATTAAATTTACCAAATATTACTATTAGAATAATCTTCAGAATTTGAAACATAATGGAAGGGTAATCATTGGTAGACTAGTAATAGAAGACTTCACAATGGTAAGATTTAAAAGTAGTGTGCATCATTACCCTTCATTAGTAACCTTCATTGATAACCTTGCATTAGTGACCTTCATCGGTAGTCTTTAGCCGTTGCCTTGAACCAGTGACCTTCATCAGTAGCATTCAGTGGTGGCCTTGCATTAGTGACCTTCATCGGTAGCCTTCAGCGGTTTCCTTGAATCAGTGTCCTTCATCAGTTACCTTCTCAATAGTATCTTTCAGTGGTAAACATGCATCAGTGACCTTTGCATTGGTATCCTTTTCATCGGTAACCTTTTCATCGATAACCATTACATTGGTGACCTTTTAATCGGTAACCTTAACGTAGATAAACTTTTTATTATAAGCATATACATTAGAACAAGAATATTATAGATACATAGGTATCACTAGATCATGATTATAAAATTAATGAAACATGATAATTCTATAGTATAAAAATTATTATCACATAAATGAAACATGATTTGGGATTATCAAAATAGGTGAGTCCGACATAAGGATTCCATTTTAAATATTAATCATAAAATGTTTTCAAAATTAATATATGTTTAAAAAGTGTTTTAAATTTTTTTCAAGGATTCCTTTATAACAATTCCTAAAAATTGGTTTGAAAAATATTTTTTTATATATTGTGTAAATTTATTTAAAAAATATTTTAATATGTTTTTCAGAATGGTTTTTAAATTAATGTATTTTGAAAATGATTCAGGTTTTTAAAATTGATTTTCAATGAATGAATTTTTTTCTTATGAAATCATTCATGTGGTACATATAATTCTTTCTCCCACTACTACTTCATTACATGATATAGTTTATGATTCACTAGGTATATAATCTAATGACACTATTCTTGTTATTATAATGAATGGTTTATGTTTATGATGAAAAGTTATTTTTGTATATGGCTTCCCTTCCATGGGTTATATCATTAAGAAAAAATTATGAAACCTTATTCCTTTAAATATTTATTATATTATAAAATTATTGTGAAACATATCTCTTTTCAATAGGTTTTCATATGATAAAATTATAATGATTTTTACCTCATTTCTTGGGTTATGATATGATTTTTATAAAACTATTTTTTATTGTTCTTTATATAATGAATTTATTATTATATTATAATAAGTATGTATCATTATATTATGATATATGTGAGACCTATGTCTACCATCAATGCATTGGGTAAATATTTAAATCTCATGAGATTGACATGGATGGAATAGGGAGTGAACTAAGTTCAATAATGCACATTGTCTCCTGAGATGGTATTGGGAGTAAACCGTGAATAAAAAGATAGTATTGGGAGTGAACACTAACTAATAACAATAATTTTGGGGTGAAACATGAATACTAAGATAGTTTGGGGAGTTAAAAATTTAAATATATGTAAAGGACTGAAAACGGGGATGGTGTTGTGTCCGACCCAGTTAGTGTATCCCCCATGAAGTTCCCTTATATGTTTTAGTAATAATCCATGAATCATTGAGAATTATTTTATATACTTATGTGTATGTTTCAAGATCTAAGTATAAATCCTCTATTATTATTTCAGGTATTATTATATTTATTGCATAGTGATTCGTGTCTTATGAAGTAAAAAAAAATTTCCATGACTCATGTATATAATCAATGATATACAAGGTGTGATATTCAAATTTTATTCGCTTGTTCTCATATAATTATTACCCTATTATTCTTACGGGTCAATTTTCATTACCCTTACTAAGAAACTGAGACGACCCTTTCTTATGTTTCTATTCCCTATGTTATATAGAAAGTATTGAAGTATAGTTACTAAAGGGGAAGATATTGTTCAGAAACATGTAATATCTTTCTCCAAGATAGAATATTGTGGACCAAGTTTCCATATATAAGGAACAATTATATTCCTTTGGAATGTTCTTCTATAATGTGATAAATATTAATATAAAAGGATATAATATCAATTTATGTTATTCCGGGGCCATTAAATTTAGTATCAAGGGAATATTTTAGTCACACGTAGTGAAAATTGATTAAAAACATTAGTAAGACTCATAAGAATATTTATAAGGATATGTATAGTGGTATATCTAAGGATAAGCCTATGGTGTTATATATCAAAAATTCAGTTCCTTAATTTAAACATCCTAAAATATATTTTTCATGACTAAGTGTTTTTATGATATGTTACATTTTGTTCGCACCATCCATTTTAGTTCTATTCAATGGAGGGAACTAGAAGGAAATATATTAACATTGAATGTTGTAGATAATTTTTTAATGACCAGTAAAATAGAAAGATCACTTGAGTGAAGGATATTTTGATCATGACTAATATTTTTTTCTTGGAACATGATTAACAATATATACATTAACCAAATCAAAAAATCACCAAATAAGAGAGTGATGGGTTTCACTAAGAGTTCATGTAATAGAGACCATGGACGAATGAAGATCCAACATTCTTGGAGTTAAGAATGTGGAAGGAAGCATCAAATTTAATGTCTTAGAGGGGTTAGAGGATTTTTTGGCTAAGTAAAACAAAGAAAGTAATAAAGTATCTATAAAGGTAATATGAAATTATAGAAAATGTAATCATCTAGAATGTTGGTCTTCCCAAAATATCATTGACATTTGATTTATCTTATAATGAAATTATTGGGAAATATGAATACTCATTTTTTAAATTTGAGTGCTCTTGAAGAGAATTAGTAAGGTGGTGTGAGTAATTATTATATAGTGGATGATGATGACAATACATGTGAACTTCTAAAGAAAATAGATATTAATAAATATGATTTGGTAGCCTCGTAAATGGATTAAGGATGAAGTGTAACAATCAAATTGTTTATGAATTTTGATCAAGAATAATGAATTGTTTAAAACTATATGGTTTTTATCATCTTTTATTTTTCACTGATTATTTTCATATGTGTAATTAATATTTACATAGAATTGAAATTTTATTTAACAGAATGGTTATATTACTGGGAAACACAAGGTCAAGGGAAATATGACCCTTAATATGTTCCAAATCATTTGAGAATTAAGTTTGGATTAATATATATTGGCTATAAATAATATAATTGTATGGTACTAATTACCATTTAACTTATTAATGATTTTTTGAAAAGTTTCCTATGTTATCATGGATGAATATTACAACCCTTTTTCGATTTAATGAATATATCTAATACTATTTGGGATAAGAAATCATGAATATTTAAAATTTTGTTATATGTTAATTCATTTTCGTACCATGTTTTAGAAGAATACAATGTGAATGTATTTGAATGTTTGGGATTCCAAAAATATGCGATTAATTATGATATATAAGGGATAATGTTAATGTAATATTAATAAATTATTGACCTTATTAATAAATTTATATACATTCATGATAAATAATTATTATAACTATAAAATTTTATGGTATTTTTTAATTTTAATCATCATATCAAGTTTTAGATATTAATGTATTACCTCACATTATGATGATTTATGAATATTTAATAACCCATCCAAACCATTTTTTATTTTAACTAAAAAAATATGTAATTTTCTATCATTAAATTTATTGATCTCAGTATCTAATAATGATTTCCTAAATAAATATTCACCATAATTTCATGGAATAAGAGATTAATTGGAAATTTTTCATAGTGGAACCCCATGGCGATATATTTCTTATGAAATAGAATGAAATCATGTATGTACTTTATCAGAATAAATTGTTTCAAAAATATGGGAATGGTTTTGAATAAAAATATTGTCCCACTTTCATCATTTTTGATGATATTAATAACTCTTTTCAAGACTCTTAGGTTATGGATTTGTGATCATTATCTTTCTCCAAATCATATTCTTTATCACTATGCATCCGAACATGATAGTTATATTTCTCTTCCATATCAAAGTTTTCACATCTGACCTATGTTATATTATGTGGGATCATAGTTATGAGTTCATTTTCATTACTATAATGTTTCCAAATTTCAATTCCTGAATAAGTTTTTAGGATTACATTTAACAATGTGGTTTTTTGTGAATATAATTATAAATTATTAAACTGTGGATCACTCGGAATAACTCTTTTGGTGAAATTAATTTTCAAATGTGTATAATGTCACACCGCGAGACTATGTGAAATATTTTTTTTAATTAATTTATAATTTTTCAAATTCTCTATTTCGCGTAACAATGAATATAACTAGTATTAAATGAAATAAATGTGTTTCGTTTATATTGAATTAAACTCCAAGTTAATCAAGTGGTAAATGAAAAAAATAGATTGTTTTTTGGTACACACACCACCATATATGTATTGTGTTAAACATATCTCTAAGACCCCTTAATAGATAACATTATACTCAATGTTGTGTTTTAATAAACTATAATATTATATTTATATTGTAATTAATATATTATTATATTTATCGCTATGATATTAGAATAGATGCTATGAAAAATATTAACTCAATTAGGAAAATGTTATTTTAAGATGTATATAATAATAATAATTTGGTTATCAATTAGTTAAAAATTAAATTATCAACTATTATAAAAAAAGAAATTCATTTTCGAAGAAAACTCATTTTATAAATCATAACAAAATTTTATCATAGTAAATTACGAAAAACACTTATGAAGAAGGTTTCTAATAACATTAAAATATTATATATTCAATATTTTTTAAAACATAATAAATAGATTTTATTGTTCTAGGATAATAATAAATTCAATTTTAATAAAAACATTCTCTATTTTTCTGAAACATAATTTTAATTCTTTTTAATAAAACAAATATATTAAATATAAATCATTTAGAATATAAATTTTTAGTTCAAAAAATAACCTTCATTTTTGTAAAAAAAATTAAAAATTTAATTGGAATATTTTTTGGTATTTTTTTGAGAAGTTTCATTATTTAATGAATAACCAATAACATTGGATTTTAATTGAAAACATATTTTAATATAATTTATTAATATAGATAAATTATATTTAAAATTATATTTAATGTATATTTAGATAAATTATAAATATATTAATACAATTTAGTTCATTTTTATCAATATAATATTGAAATTAGGTATAAAAAAATTCAAACTTTTAGACATTTTTACATTAAATACATGTTGTTTCTTTCTATCCAAGGTATTATTTTTTAATTAATTTCTACCAAATATTTGATTTGAATTTGGAATAATGGATTAAATATTCGAATTAATAATAATATATAATTTCTAAAAATTTTATCTTATTATTTTATTAATAATATTAGTCAATGTAATTAAAATTAATTATACTGACTATAGTAAAATCAAATTTATCTGGTGGTTAAAATTTAAATGAAGGGGAAAAATAACCTAGAAACTTGTACATCATTAGTTTTTTTCTTGTATTTTGAAAATATAAAATACTTTTTCATAAATTTGAAATTATTTGTGGCCCATGATTTTAGGGATACCTTTCAATATGATTTACCATTTTATATTTACATGAATATAACTTCTCGTCCATGATAAAAGGGCACTCACCCCCTTAACATAGCTAAATAATTTTTTCATATCAAATAACTGAAAAAATAATACCCCTACAATCCTAAAAATCTCACATTTGTATGAAATAAAATTAATTTATTCCTTTGGTTCGAGAAAATATCAATTTACTAACAAAGTTACCTCCTTCAAAAAGAACTTTTGTTATATTTTTTATCGATCCCCTCAATTCATCTTAATCAAGGATTATGTAAAATATAAATATCTCACATATAATGAAATATTTTTATTATAAATATGTTACCTATACTAAAAGACACATCCATCAAATTTGATATGAAATCATATTTCTTGTGTATGTTGGACTGTTGCCTCACAACAACATATTATTTCTTCTTCCATTTCAACAACTCAATTTTTAGAATAATAAATGAAATTATATTTCAATGTGATATATAAGATATTTTTTGTGTATTCATTCTTCTGGAATTATTATATAAGACATTCATTAATTATTTCCATTTTTTGGATATATGGTAACTTCTTTTCTGGAAATGTTTACTACAACCTCTTCAAAGGGGTATTATCCATTCACATTTTACATGAAATGTACTAAGGATGGTTATTGTAAAATATATAAAATATTGGACAAAATAATTATACTATGACGAAATATATATAAACATATATATATATCCTTTACTCTTTTTTCATGATGAAAAAATCAAAACAATATTTATGGATACGTACAACCAACCTTCTAAATAGTATATTTAATTTTTTATTTATATGTTTTTTATTTTATTATATATACATATACACTGAATATATATTATATTTATATTATATTTATTATTATGCATATTATTAAATCATGATATTCGTAAGGGGAAAAAAGATAAAAAATCAAAATACATGTGAAAGACTGAGCAATTATTCTATGAAATATAATTTCAACATGTATTTTTTAATGAAATGGTAATTAATGGTCATAAGAAAATTATATATTGTATGATATAAAATAACATTTCTTTGTAATAGATTTATAATATGTTTATATTCAATAAATAGGTGGATTGGACTATTATTACTAGATTAAAGATAGACGGTAAGGGGATTACTAGTGTGGATTTTATTTATATGAGATTGTCGCATATTCACCAATAATTTCAGTTATGTGGTTTATATAATAAAATGAATTAATTTATAGTAATTATATAAATATCTATTGATATTAACATATAAATTTTATTATATATATTTCATGGGGTTTTATGGTTCAAGTGTTACTGAATCAAAAAGGTTATATTTCCTCAAATTCCATTCATTGATACACATGTTTTGTAATGAATCTGTACTATTTTATGATGTTTATATAATTCCATTTGACATGTTATATAATGATTATCATTATCTTCATGATATTTTAATCTTCATAAAATTTTATCTTTTCATGGGTATTTTGTTTCAATGTTAACAAAGTGGTAAGAGTTTATTACTACAATATCATCATTTATTAGGATTGTTTGGGATTATGATTTAATTATTGAATTATTGGGACCCATATCATAGTAATTCAAATAAAATATATTCTAATATTATTTTATGTGTCATATCCAATAAAATTAATGAATTTTATACATTTTTTACAAAATACAATAAATAAAATGCCTTAATGAAAGGTTTACATTATTTATCTGTTCATTCAAAAAAACAATTTACTCCAAAAACAATGTTTCCAAAAACTTATTTCAATTTTTTAAACTATATTATCATTTTCTTTACTAAGGTAGAGTATTTTTATTTTTATTTTTTGAATTAATGTTTTTCATAATTTTTTCATGTTTCTATAATATGTTTTCAATGATATTTTAAAAGAAATTGTTTTCAAAATTATTTTCTAAAATTTCATTATAAATTTTCAAGGAAAAATGTCTTAAAAATGTTTTATAATTAAAATTTGTTTTAAATTTTTTTGAAATAAAAGTTTTTTTCTTTTCAAGGATAATAGTTTTAATAAAAAATAATGTTAAAAAAGAGTTGTCAATTAATTTCAAATATTAATATATAAGTTTTCAACGAAATGGTTTCCAAAAAAGATTTATTTTATAGATATGTTTTAGATTATTTTAAGAGAATCCATTATATTTTTTATGGAATATATTTTTCAGAATCTATTTATTATTAAATTTTTTTTAAATGAATTTAAGATCATTAATTATATGTTTTTGAAGGTGGTTTTCAAAGAAAAGGATTTTAATAATGTTTCAAATTTTTAATAGTGATTGGAAACAGATGATTCTTTTAATTAATAAATGATTCACTTTATAATTAAGATACTTCTTCATATTATATTTCATCCTTTGATATAGATAATGATTTACTTGGTATATGATCCAATGATTTCATTATTATTCATTCTTTGAATACATTTTTTTAAGATGCATTTTTTATGGGTTATTTTTTACTTTAATGGGTTATATAATTATTTGATTATTATAAAAATAACTACCTTTAATGAAATATTCTAGGAATAATTTACTATAAAATCGGCATTATTCCAAATGTTATGATATAATCGAATATTTATGAAACCAATTTTATTTCATAGGTTATAAAATGATGTTTCAAAAACCCTCAACTTTTTTTGGGGCATGATATAA
Source organism: Viscum album (assembly GCA_963277665.1). Classification (NCBI taxonomy): domain Eukaryota; kingdom Viridiplantae; phylum Streptophyta; class Magnoliopsida; order Santalales; family Viscaceae; genus Viscum; species Viscum album. Next base: position 577,828,002 of record OY728129.1, on the reverse strand, counting down.
CGAATATATTTTTATCTTGTACAACATGTATGTATGATTTAATTATGAGATAGGTGGGACCTATATATATCCCTACAATGCATTGGTCAAATATTTATATCTTATTATAATGAAATGAATGAAATAAGCAGTGAACTCAGTTCATTAAAGGACTTTATCCACTAATATGGTCTTGGGAGTGTTTATACTTATATGGTATCGTGAGTGGATGATTACTAATGATATGGTATTATATTTGAAACTTGAATACTAAAGTGGTTTATGGATAGAATCCATTAAACAATAAGGAATTTTATGCTTTTGGGTATGTTGGTGTTTCCCACTAAACAAGTGTAGCACCAATGAAGTGCCCTGATATGTCTTGGGAACAATACTTAACATAAGGTGGAGGATTTTATATGATTAAGTGTATTAAAAAAAATTATGTCTTATTACTGTTTTATTCTCCGTATCTTATTCTCTAGATTACCTTATGAGTCATGTATTAGGAACTATAAATCGTTATTCAATGACTCATTTATATGATTATTGATATATTGGGTAGTAACATCAATTGTTTTTATCATATTTTCATATAGTTATGATTATTTTAGGATTACATATCTCCATTACATACCCTTACTGACAATATAATCTCTCCCTTTTTATTTTCCATTCCCTGGGTTATGAAAATTTATTTTATGAAGAATTACTAATGGGGAAGATCTTTCACCAACTTTTAATATTGTGTTCCAACATTCCAAAGACAATATATTATTAAGGTCCTTAATAATTTGCTTTTTTATTTTTATGAATATTCATCTAAATTTATGTAATATCGTTGTATGCTAAACCAGTGTATCTATATTATTCCAATATATTAGGGAAAAAATCACAAGACCAATGGGTTGTTCTAAATATTAACCATTCCTATATGAAAATATTGAAATACAACCATGCATTTTCTTTTATGATTAAAAAGTCCATAAATACATATAATGTTGTTTTGGATGTAGTCATGTTCCTTATGAAGTGAGTATAGTCCAATAATAATATATAGGACTAAATTCACTAACATTATAGGATATTCATTAATTATCCAGAAAGGTTTTATACTGTATCACATTCTCTTCATTTTGATCATTAAATGGGTTTTAGCTCAATGTTATAGAGAAGTATCTATAACAAAATTTATTACAATGTTTAATATATATCATCAATATATTAATGGATTATTCAAGAGTATTAATCTAACCATATAAGAGATACTCGTAACATACATAATAGGTTTAAAAATGAGGTCATTTTGGGAATCTTTTTCTATTTTAATGTTCATATATCAATAACATACACTCAATAACTAATATGGAACCATATGAATCAATATATGGATATAATTTAATAACTCCAATATTTTAGGATGACATTAGAGAACAAATACTATTAAGACTATAGCTACCTGAAGATATAGAAAATAACATTACTGTCATTCAACATCATATCAGAGCTTATCAGAGTTGACTGGATTTATTAGATAAAACAAAATGGAGAGATCAAAATTCTTAGCATGGTTATTTGGTATTCTAATGAATATCTCATTTGATTATGTAACACCCCAAGATTTCATAATACATTATTTCTTCAAAGTAATTCAATAACTTGGACAATACGCATCACCGAGTTCAAGCGCACCACGACTTACCAAACTAGCCGTTCAAAAGCGGTTATGAATAGTACTAACTGAATTTTGAACTTTATATAATCCTTATAATTTTAGAGTTCATATAATGAGTGTCTTAGACCAAATGTAAGAACAAACTCATTTTTTCAGATAAAAGAATTATTATTCAAAAAAAATGCAATTTTACCACCTTTTAATGGCAAAGCCTTTTTTAAATCCAATATTTGAAACTTTTATAAATTCAATTTGACAATATAAACTTCTTATTTAGAATTGGGACATAATAATTTAGTTTCAATAATGTTTTGGTGTTTTTCTGATAACTTTTATATTTGGATGAATAGTAAAAAATACTATATTTTAACTAAAAAGAACATTTTTAATCAAAATAATTTATAGTGTTAAATTATAAATTTTAATGGTTTGGAAGAATAAATAGATTATGTTTTAACCATTTAATTCAATGATGGTTATTCTAAGTAATTTTACTTTGAAATTGGACATAAAAAAGTGTCAAACTTTTGATAATTATTATTTCTTAAAAATACACCTTTTGGTTTTCACATCAGGAATTAATTTGAAATTAATAAATGAAACTTCTGTGTTTTGAATTTGGTAAAATAGACTTCATTATTGAATTAGGAATACCAAAATTATATTATGGTGAATTTTTGGTATTTTTTTGAAAACATTTAATTTTTGATGAATAATGAAAAACACTGAGTTATTGTTTAAAACCGAATTTGTATTTAAATAAGTAATTATTTTATATAAATTTATTTTAGGTCAAAATAGATAAACGATACCTATATAAGTTAAATTTAATTCATTAGAGTCAGTTTATAACAATTTTAGATATATAAACAAATTTATTGAACTTTTCACCGTCTTTTACCCACCTCCTTGGAGAATTTGAAAATTCACATAAAACATAATTTTACCGCTTCAGTGAGATGAATTTTGAAAATAATAGAGACATAGTTAATATCAAGGAATAAAATTTGGTTCAATAAGATAATTTTTTTGGTGAATAGTGACTTTTTACTTTTATTTACCACAACTAAAAGTAAATTGGGTAATTAAGAGTAAAAATAATATTATTATTACCCTAAAAAATTTACTAATTCTATTGGATAAGTTTAATTAGATCAAAAAACAACATTATGAATAAAATATGACCCTTTAAGCCCAATTGTATTAGATTAAGAAAATTATTATTATTTAATTTAATGAAGAGTTAAAAATAGTTAAAATCAAAATTTAATAACTAAACCATTTTTTGTATAGGGTTATACATAAAAAAAATTCGACTATAAATATTCATTAGAAAGATAAATATCATTCCTAAATAATCGTATTTTATTAATATTTTTTAGAGATTAGATAATTAAATTTATTTATCACATAATGATGATGCAATATTTTTCTTATTAATGAAAGAATAAAATAAACCGTGTTATAAATGTTAAAATAAATAATATTTGAATATTTTGATTCGATCCACGAATTTTCTAGGATACTATGGAATGTTAGGATTGATTAAATAAATTTAGTTTGAATTAATAATCTTTTTATAACTTTAACCAACATCAATTATTAAACAGTGTCAAAATTGGCATAAAAAAGTTTTTTAAACCAATATTATATTATTAATTGTTTTAATATTCCTAAAAATATTAGGTTCGTCCAAAGGACTTATATAATGATTATTATGTCATTAATGAACCACTTGGGATTCTATTGGTAGTTTATAGTAATATTATTAACCAAATAATATAAAAATACAAAGAGACATGGTAAATGTCAAACTAATTAACTAAGAGTTAAATCTAAAACATAAGGTTAATATAGTGACCCAAACCTATATCAAACCTATTGGTTGAGTGGTTTTCTACCCATACCAACCTTATAATTTAAATAATTTAGTTTGGATCCATTAAAATCCAATATGAATTTATTATAAAATAATACTTTATGTTTTTTCTAAACAGCCCCTCCTCCCCTTATAAAAGGACACCACTTATAAACCATTCTTCATATCTTCAAAGCCTTTTGGTTCAGCCAAACCCTGCCCAACTATTCTCTCAACATCCCTGAATTCAACATAGTTGCCTTATTTTGATCATAAATCCATCCTAAGGAGCCCTTTTGATCAAATCAAAATGAAGAACCCAAAGAAGAGGAAATGATTTCACAACCCTCTTTCAAGTTCCTTTCTTCTTCAACTTCTTCATTATTTGTTATTTCCATTCTAAAATAATAAATCCAGTATTTTCTATATACTGTGATTTTATTATAAATATTTCACAACTATATTCATTATTCTATCCATATTATGAATGATAATGCCACCATGCGTGCGTACGTACAACTTACCGTATCCATAAATGGTGTTTTCCATTTCATATATATGTCTATTATACATATTTATATTCAAAATATATATGATATATAAATCATATTTTCTATTCTGGATGTATTTAATCATGATCTATGTGATACAATCAAGAGTAACAAGTTAAAACACTTACGATAAAGAAAGTGATTATTACCCCAAATGTAAATTTAACATGCAAATAATTGTTAAATGGGTAGTATAAAGTCATAAATGAATAATGTATGACATCATAAATATTAATATGGCTCTGCTATAATTTAATAAAATACTACAGTCTTCATACAGAAGGTAAAATGTACCCTTGAATAATGGAAAGTGCAATGTAAGGGGTTTTCATCTCACTTCTTATTCCCGTGAGATTCATTCCGTATTGCCACTATTACCTTTTTTTGTGGTATATGTACTGCCCATAATTGTATTCATTGTGTAATACACTTTAATTTATGTGTATTTACATATTCAGTGTATGATACTCTTTTCATGGGGTGTATGTTTCATAAGTTACCAAATTGGTTAGGGTTAATTCCTCAATCTCATTATTATCTGAGATTGTTTATGTGTAAGTATTTACTGGGACATTTTTATCATCCATTTCCATTTTTCATAAAAATGATTTCAAAATGAATATTTTAAGGATTTTTGAATGGTATAATTTATCAAGATCAGAATTTTAAATGTTTTAAATATTTATCATTCTAAATCATTTTAATTAATCTCCATGTTTTCTAAATGATTTTAAGGATTTATTTATAGGGACAAGATTGTTTTGAAATGATAATTCTTTTCAAAAGTTTCAAAGTGTTATGGGACAATTTGATTCAAAAATATCTTTTAAATTACTTCCTTTATAAATGTGTGACTTTTAATGATTTAAAAAAAAGGATATTTCTCTCAAAATGTTTTACTCATCATTTTCAACTATGTCAACATCCTTTGATGGATTTAAAGTTTATTCGATGTTGATTTATTATGATACAAAACTTCCATATTGTATTAAAGGTTTTGTGATATGTTTGACTATGGATGTTCTATTTTTATAGTATTCATGGTTTATGGTTAATGTATTTACATTTTGTATGCTAGCTTTAATAGGAATGATTATGATATGTCTAAACCTTTTCATATGAGGAATTTATTGGACTTATTAAGTGATGGGTGGAGCCCGCTATAGCTCCTCGATGCATCGGTAGGTCTCATGAGACAACTAGACGTGGAATTGGCCAAGGATCATTCCCAATTTGATATATGGTTTTTCCCAAGGACTTAATCATTTTTAGACATCTTGGCTGAGGCCTTGAAAAAATGTTTCAGAATGTTGGGCATTATACATTCCCTAATTATGGAAATAATATTGATGGTTCATGTGGTCATTCTACAAGTAGAATACCCATGATTATGTTTTATTATGGAATTGTTTATTCATATCATATTATTTCCATATAATTATTCATGTTTATTATTGGTAAAGGCATGTGGTATCAATTATTCACCATGTTTAATATTTATGTCATTTTTCTACTGTATGACTTACCCTTACTGAGCATTTGAGCTCACCCCTTTCTATGTTTTATTTTTCCCAAGATTCCAAGAAGTGTATTGTGATTGATATGCAGGGTTAATCTAAGGGAATAATGGAATTCATAAAGGATTTTTTTTTTTATTATAAAGTGTAATGTAACATTTATGTATGTAATATATTTTCCAAGACTGCTAAAACCGATCGGTCCATCAGGACTTGATTCCTTGTAATCATGCCAATGTATTAAAATAATGAACCGAATTTGGGTAACTCGGGTCAGGGAGTAATAGATTAATTGTATGATATTTGGATGTAAGTGAAAGAATTTCGTTATATATATTGATCCCTGGGATATTTTTGATTATATCAGAATGGATGATTACCAGTTGGAACTTCTATTGAACCAATCTCATCTATTTTTATGATATCTGCACATAATCATTCAAATTTATGATACACACATTTGTTTCTACTAAAACATGATCATTTATATAATATTAGGGATCAATAATACAAATAAATTCATATTATGACCACTCGCCTAATTATAATTATTATATTAAACCATAAATTTGGGGAGGATAGATGGGACATATATTATGTAATGTGTTAGATGTGTCCTCGTATGTTTTTTAAGAGTAATAGAATTTTGAGTGTGAATTTATGAAAAGGGGGTATATGTAAAACCCCATATATTTTATAAAATATATGTCCTTTAAAAATTAAATGAATTCAATGGAATTTAATACACAAAGTAATTAAAAATTATATATATTTCATTGAAAATATAAATTAATAATATATTAAAATATAATTAATTGAATATTTATTTTTAAAATAAATTATATAATTATAATAAGTTATACTTTAAATATTTTTGAGGATATAGAAAAGTAATGTTTAAATTCATTTTTATTACACATATTTTATTTATAATGTATATTCTATTATTCACAGTATCATATTTATGGATATATTGTTTTTATACTTATAAGTTATTTTGTATATTTATTATTAATGTGTTGGAAATGATGATAAATGAATCTTCTAGTTAGATGTGATATTTTTCTAAAAACATTTATGTGAATTATTAACTTCAAAAGAATATTATCAATCAAATATATAAATGATAAATTAAATATATGAAATTAACAGAGTGAATTTTTATAATTCAATTAAAATTACTAGTATAAAATCATATTTATGATTGAAAATATATTTTTGGAAAAAATTTTCTTAGGAGAATTTTTTAATATACTAGAATTAATTTCATTCTCTCAATGAAATAAAAATTCTAAAATACATATTGTTGTTTTAAAAATAATTATAAATTTTGGCTAATAAGATTAACTTAATTTTTATTCATAATTAATAGTTACCATGATAAAAGTCATGTAACCATGGTAATGGATAAATGGGATAATAAGGGCATTCAACAATAATATAAGGATTAATATATATATATATATATAATTATTCTACATCTAATTTAATTATAAATGAAAAAATTACATGCATAAATATTAACTATTATTTAATAAATTATTCATTTCTTATAATTAAGATCCGCACACAAATTATAAAGGTTAAGTGACTTTGGTGACATATATACATAAAAAACTATTATATAAATGGTCTACAGAATCACTCACTATGTACTTAGAAAACATAATACTTTATTGAAATCTAATACATTATAACTATAATTATATATAGTGGAATAAATAATTTAATATGTATGAAATAAAATTCTCAATATGGGTTAACAAGTGAGTTAACTATCAATAATCATTTTTAAGAATTACAAGATCTTATGGGTATAATAATATTATAATGACAATTTAAAATACCACAAAAAAATCATATAACATAACCACACGTCATTTAATATGTTTTTTTATTTTATATATAATTAATAATAATTTAATTGAATAATCTAATCCACATAAGTTTTAATTTTAAATTTTATCTTATCAAAAAAGGGGGGCATAAATTGTTTCTTGTCCAAATTATAAAAATATTTTTTCATGGATACCCACCAAGACATTCATTGAATGACATGATTTGGATAATTCCCCATTTAGCTACTACTGGCATTGGATATCCTCCGTTATACCCATTTTTTTCCATAAAACATTAATATTTCTCAATTAATATGAAATATATGAGTTACCAAAACATTGGATAATAATAATTCATTCATAGTTGTGCCAAAATATCAGGAAAAAACAAATCATTTAATATTATATTATCCCATTAGAAAAACTAGATTCATAAAAATTTATTCATCATATTCGTTGACCATAACAATAATAAACAAAGATTCTATCATATGATCATACTACAATTGTAAAAATAATAAACATCATAATATGATATCATTGATGAATAATGAATTAAAATAGAAACATAGATATTTTTTAAAGAAAATGCCATTTTCATTCCAAAAATCACATAATTAAAATCTAACAATTTACTAAGTATTATAGAAAATATTTTCAATGAAAATAACCAATGGAAAATTTAATATAAGACTAAAATAAGGGAGTATTCATGAAATTGGGAAAATCCACCCTGAAAAATTATGTAAAAATAATTATTTCTTTCACACAATTAGTAAAATGTATATAATTTTGAAAATAACAGAATGATTAATTGAAAAAAAATATTGAATACCATAAATGTGTAAAAATAAAGGCAAAATAATTATTAAAACACATTTATATAAAGTATAGACATAAAAGATAATTATTACATACCTAATTGAATTAAATTGTCATTTTTCATTCAAAATATAATTTAGGAATTTGTAGTACAACGATAGAGTAATTTAATGTAAATATTTTAATTTATATAATTTACTAAATGATAATAAAATTAATGATGCTTTTAGAGATAGAGAAAATAATTTATTCGTTGTAACTTTAACCATACACAATCTTGGTCAGAGGGAGATTGTATCAAAAAACCATACGACAAATATGACTTGCCTAAAAATTACATTGAACTATAGTATAATAAGTTTTAATTTACTCTAATTGTATAAGTTAACTATAATGACAATTATAATAACTAACATGGTTTATTTATAAAGTCTTTCCCATCATTAATAATATTTTCTTTATTAAAATTAATTTTCAAGCTAATATCTATTCAATTATTCATATATGCTTTGATACAAAAGTTATGGACCTTGAATCTTGATAATAGTTCCATAATCATTAAAATATAAACCATTATATAAATCATATATATATTATATATATACATTTTCTTAACCATCCATAAAAGTGATAGATAAAAAATTAGTTAAGTTACTCATTAAGATGATAGCCTACACATACACATGAACATTATTTTTACATTTAAAAAAATAACAAGGAATAAAAAATAGTATGTGGTAATTATTGAACCATAATTATATAATATTTATTATATTCAAAAATATTTCAATAAATTTTCAATACAGATGGAAAATGAATCATATACAATTTGGGGGCTTTATTGCATGCATGAATATGTGCGATACTTTACTTTCCAATTTGATTGAATGGAGGTTTCGAATGGTTGCTTCCTCAATGTAATAAAATAACACTACATTAATAACACTTTTAATTCTTGTTGTTATGCATAAAATATTTTTAGGGAAGTATGAAGAGGAAACAAAATTGTTACAGTTTGGTTAGTATTTATACATTTTCATTGATAGGCCTCAATTGGCATACACCTTAATCAGTAAAATATCAGTCATAAGAGAACAATATGGGATCTATGAGTAAGGGAAGGAATCTATAATGTTTTTAGTATAATTCTTCGTAGATCATTAATACTCAAAATTCATGAGTAAGGGAGGAGGGAATGTTCCCATTTATAATTGTGCGAGTTGATACATTTGGAATTATATTAATAATGTTAATAAAATTAATTTATTTCCCTATAAATATTATCCATAATGGGAAAATAATATTATATAAGATAATATAGTGTTGAAATATCTTCATCTAATATTTTTTAGACAATTTAAAGTGGAATTCCAACCCTTTTCTCTTAAATTAACCACTGATGAACTCTTTTTTTACCCTAATCATTGAAAAATATTTTTACAATTTTTACTATTAATTTAGCGGAAAAATAAATTTGGAAATTATTTAATTTAAATAATAATTAAAATTATGTAATCAATTTTTCCAAATACGATGTAAAAAACTGAACAAAAAAAATTTTAAACAAGAGTCCAAATCTTTTTAAAAGCCATTTTAAAAAAATAATAACTTTCTACTAACTCACATATAATTTATAATCATTCATTTCCAATTAAAATATATCAATTAAATGATAATTTCTTATTAAATATATAATTAAAAATATCATTATATACATTACTAAATTTATTATTTAATTCATTATTATATATAGTAATGTGCATATAAAATATTTTTATGAAAAATAACATTATTTCCATTATAATGATTTTACTATCATACAAGCCCTGTAGATATCAAATATATGGAAAATTATTCATTTATTAAAATAATTTATTAATATATTCTTTTGAAATAAATTTTCTAAAGTGACCAATTTACTATGTTTTGATAAATAACTAAGAAATTAGAAGATTACATTTCATTGAAAATAAGAATTTTAATAAATGATTTTGTTAAAATTTATTTACTTATAATTTTTTAACCATTATAAAAATATTTAATATTTTGTTAGTCAAATTACTACATTATGAGAAGGCATAAGGTATGGGTAAAAAACCATATAAATCTATTTCGTTGAATAGTAAGTTAAATGCCTCCTAGGATGACCTAGTAGAGGAGTAAAATAATGATCTTTCCCTAATCCAAAATTTTGTAACCCTTGTAATAGATGCCATTCAATAGCAAAAAGAAATTGTACAAAGGGAAAGAGAAGGTATGATCTCTTCTCACACATTTAGTACAGTTTCCTCTAACACACCTATAACATGCAATGTTCTATTCAATTGAGATATGGACACTTTCAGACCAAAAATAATGGAATTTGAAAATCATGTTGGACATCTGGTTGGTGCTCTATCCAATGTAGAGACAATACCCAAAAAACTGTATCACCAAACTTTCATGTCCATCCAATCCCAGCCTTGGGTTTGGGCACAAAAGTATGAGCTAATACATACCCTCCACAGCCTGAGGACATGCACATTGCAACACACACTACCTTGATGGACATGGTCAAAGTGTCTACCCCTTTGAACCCTTCTAATGGTACTAAATAACATCACATTTAAACTGATATTTTTAATGGTATTATGATTGAATATAGTAAATATTAATAACACTCTTTTTCATTGGGATACGAATCAAAAAAATCAGCAAAATAGTTGATACACATGATGACCTGAACAAACTGGCTGTGAAGAATGACTCTAAGAAAAAAAATGTATTCCTTCTTTGAATTCAAACTCAAACAATGATACTCATATTGAGAAGATTCACAGCATGAAACAAAAATGGAACGGTTGCTCTGGAATGATCTGGGAAGCACGTGGTAAATCACTCATTTTACTCACATGATAGGCCTGCATCAGCTCCTTTAGGTACAAATCCCCACCATTTGATTAATACCTCTACTAGTACTTCTCAGGTCTTAGATCATTCTATTACTCATGATTAAACTTTTAACTAGACTAATAACCATGATTTTAACTATACTACTAATATTATTAATGAACCTATGAATTTACCTATTCTAACCCTCTTCACTGATCCCTCTAAGGATTATACAAAATTAGGTAATTTAAACCTCCCTCATGATATTTAAAAAAAATCATGATAAGACAAAGATCCCAAACAACAATAAATAGACCAGAATATCGTCCAGGCACAAATGCTCGAGAATCAAAAAAGGGTGTTCTAACTCCAAATTTAGATTTAAATGAATATTCTATTTTGGAAATTTTAGGGTATCACCAAATCTAGCACAAATTCTTTTTTAAAAATAATGATTAACACCCATCGTCCACCATATTTTTTCTATTTCTGAACCTAAGGTTTATTATTCTTCTAAATACCGCCATTTATGTCAATATGGTTTCTCCTTTATTATAGAAACAAGAAACTCTTCATATTTTTATTTTCTTTGTATCTTTTATATTCTTCCATAAAAAATGTTAACATTTTGGACATTTGAAAACAATCCATCACATAGGATTTTATCATTGATGACACTCATGTCATCTTCCCTTTTATTTATCTCAAGAATAGATATCAATATAAGAGGCCCATCTATGATTACCTTTCATATTTATCTTCTTGTATTAACATATATTGGTTTGTAACTGGGGACTTTAATGTTATTCTCAATTCTTGTGGGAAAACTAGACCCTCGCATGCCATGATTTCCATGAGAGTTTTTAAAAACTCAATTGAATATAATAAATTTTTTGAATTAAATCTCATGGGTTCCAAATACAATTTGAATAGAAAACTCTTGAATAGGATGGTTGCTACCAAATCGGATAGAGCGTTCATGAACCTATATTCTTTATAAAAATGGGACACTATCTCCAGCACCACCCTACAAATAATTCACTCTAACCATCACCCTATTTTGGATGACATATACATAAAATTAGTGAAACTCTCTGATCCATTCAGGTTTAATAATGCATGGTTCTCAAACATAGAATGCACTAACATCATTAAATGTTTTTTTTATTTCCATGACACACTGCAATGATGCATTTTCTTGTACTATCAAATTAAAATCTTTTAATCTAATTCTACAAATTTGGAGTAGCTCTCATGAAATACCGATTAAAAATGAAATCCTTATTCATGATAAAGAACATAACCAAATTCATAACATTAATACTAGATCTAACATCATCACTAATCTGAACCATGAAGTCAATATATTGGTTAAGATCAATTCTTTACTCACTTTTCTATTGAATATGAAGAAAAAATCCTTCAATGTTAAATGATTATATGATGGTGAATGAAAAACTAAATTCAATAACTCTGCTCAAAGATATAGAATAGCATTCCAACCACTAGCATCTCTAAAATATGGAGATATACTTTTAGAAAATGTTGATGATATTGCTAATAAAATTTTCACTTATATTTAATAAATATTTAATTGGCCATATAATAACAAGGTCCTCATACCAGATATCATACATGTGGTAGTCAAAAATGATAACAACACCTTTCTTCTTAACATTCATTCTGATTGTAAAATTATAGACACTGTCTTTTGTCTTACTCTTGATAGTGCTCTTGGTCTTTATGGATTCAAAAATGGATTCATTCAAAAGTACATAGTCATTAGCGCATTTGATGATTGTAAAAATGTAAAATAGTTTTTTTCTCTAATGGTGTTATCCCTCATGGCCTAAATGCTCTATTCTTCTATTTAATTCCTAATGATTAAAATGATTCTAAAATTCACTTGTTTATTCCCACTACACTCATTAACACGCATTGTGAAATTATCACAAAAATCATTGCTAACATACTTTCACCTATCACTAATAAAATTGTCTTTGAGAATCACATTGCATTTATTAATGGTAGATCAATTCAAATTATCATAAGTCTTACATCAGAGTGTATTAACAATTTAATTAAAGCTACCAGATGTGCTAATATTTTCATTAAATTGGACATCAATAAAGCTTTTGATACTAATGATTGAAGTCTTATTTTCAAGTTGCTTCATTTTTTTTGTTTTTAATGACACCTTTATCAATACTATCAGAACATTGTTCAACCCGGCCTCTATTTTAATTATAATAAATGGCTCCCCAAGGGGATACATCAAATGCACCAATGTTTTTATACATAGTGATCCCCTCACTGCCATCCTTTTCTCCATTGCGGAGGACTACCTCATTCGATTTCTCACATTCTTTTTTTATCAAAACAATCTCATGCCCATTCATATCTCATGAAATGTTAATGCCCCCACAAAAATTTTTATTCTAATTACATCATTATTATTATTTATGTTTATAATAAAAAAATTTGAAACAAATAAAATGCTATCGCGCATGATGAGGAGATTTAGGGGTAAGCCATTAGCTGGACGAAATAGTTTGTCTTCTTTAGAAAAAATATTCTCCCAAACAAGAAGTGAAATATTATAAGTGACCTAGGTATTAATGTGGTCTCTCTCACTTTTACATACCTAGGTGTACCAATATTTAGGGGTGACCCAAATCCTGTCATTTATCTACTATTTCTGACCAAGTTAATACTGAGATATCCTCTTAGAAGGAAAAATCTCTATCCATGGAGGGTAGAATATTCCAGTTCAAATATAATATTGTTTCCAAATATGTTTACTCTATGATGGTCTACAAATGGCCAACTAGTATAATAAAAAAGATTAATATCTCTATCCTGATTTTATTTTAACATTTACATGAAATCCATTATGGCATGAAATTAGTATATTTGTTACACATTACAATCTCCATCCATCATATTGCCCATATATTGTATCAAGAGTTTTCAATATTAATGTTGATCAGTTAAAGACAGATTTACGGGATGGTTTTTTCTTTGGGATGTTACGGGAAGGTAACTATCTTAATAAAAATTATTGATTGCGTTATATATATTCTTATTTTGGTCATCTCTTACTGATATGTGCCATTAATCTCAATATTTCCATGTATTTGTTCATATAGTGGAATTTCAACAACATGGTTTGCCTCACATACACATTTTGTTGTTTCTATGTAGAGAAAACAAAATCAATACTGTTGTGTTAATTGATAGAAATGTATGTGATGAAGTTCCAAATAAATAGGAATTCTAAAATCTATATGAGGATGTTAAAAAGTTTATGATGCATGGAACTTGTGGTGATGTGAACTGAAGTTCTCCTTATATGATGAACAGAAAATGTACTAAATTCATTCCAAAAAAAATTGGTGATCAGACCACAATTGATGATGATGGGTACATTCTATACCAATGATGAAATGATTGAAACACTATCTTGAAAAATGGAATTTTTTTAGATAATCATTTTGTAGTACCTTGTAATCCAATTTTACTATTGAATTTTCAAGCTCATCTCAATATTGAAATTTGAAAACAATCTACTTCTATAAAATATCTATTTATGTATATTAGTAATGGTAATGATTGTGTGATAGAAACATTATATGAGATGAACAATGAAGATTAGTCAGACAAGTGTATTGATAACATTAGCATGTATTATGATTGTCGGTGCATATTTCCTTGTGAGGAATCATGGAGGATTTATTCTTATGATATCCAATATAAGTATCCTGTAGTAGAAAGGATGCATTTCCATTTACCCAGACAAAATCATTTTACCTACAATGACAATGATAATATTGAAGACATATTGAGTAAGGGTAACATTTTCGAATCAATGCATACGACCTGTTTTCAAGCTGATGTTTCTTATTTGGATGGTCGATGTCTGACATATGCAGAATTTCCAACAAGATTTGTATTCCACCATTAATAAAAATAATGGCATCCAAGAAAACTGGGCTTCTGTATTGGTAGACTATATTATGGGCAACCAACAACTGGAGAACTATATTACTTGCAGTTAATGCTCACAAAAATCAGAGGTGCGACTTTATATGAGAATATTAAAATTGTGAACAACATTACTCATTGTACTGTTCAGGAGGCGTGTTATGCAATGTGATTACTTTCTAATGACATGGAATTTATTGAAGCAATAAAAGTGGTCTCAAATTGGGATGTGGGACCGTCTCTGTGTAGAATATTTTCTTGGATGTTCTTCTCAAACAATATTTATCGACCGGACATTGTGTGGCACGAACATGGAAGATCCTTAGTGAAGACTTTCTTTATGTGAAAAAACAGTGTCTGAAAATTCCTGGTATATAATTACAGTTTTTAACATAGTTATTTCAATTATTTTAGCCTTTTACCTTACAAAATACAAATTGAACTCACTCTAATTTGTTTAGTATCTACCTTCTTATATGTAATTATGTACATTCAGTTATTTATAAACACTATAGTTAATCATTCTAAGAAATCTCTAAAACTATATTTGGAATATCATATATTTTAAAATCACAGATCATCAAAGAAAAATGTATGCATTATTTTAGAGAGACAAGATTCTTTAGAGGAATAAATGTTATCTACATTCATATCCACCAATGCCGATTCCAGATTCTAGAATTTTTCAGAAATAAATCAGTTACTAGGAGATGCGCTCAATTATTATAGAGAAAGCCTTCAGAATGACTATCTATCTTTGCAGACTATACTTACTATTGAAAAAATAATACGATTAATACCATTATGTTTTCATTAGATTTAGGTGTCAGTGGATTCTTTTTCTAGAATAGACATGGGGGCACAAGCAAGACATTTATTTGGAATGTTTAAACATCTCTACTACTATCACAATGTGATATCGTTCTAGTAGTTGTATCCAGTGTAATTACGTCATTACTCCTACCTGGTGGGTCGATAACACATTCTAAATTTCGAATTACAATTTCTATTACTGATAACTCTATTTTCAATATTCACCATGGAGGTGATGTTGCAAAACTTCAACAGTCAGCAAAGCTAATTATTTGGGATGAGGCACCGATGGATCATTAGTACTATTTTAATGCTCTAAATCATACATTAAAAAAATTTAATTTTATAAAAAAGTGAAAAAGCTTCAACCTTACTGTTCGGTGGTATAAACCTAGTGTTGGGCTGTGATTTTAGGCAAATACTAACTATCATTCCAGGTGGTAACTAAAGTGAAATACTGTTTGCAAGTACAACGTCTTCATTATTGTGGAAATATTGTAGTGTTCTAAAATTGAAAATGAATCTGAGACTGAAAACCAATCTTTCCACCAATTCAAAGGAAGTTCAATACTTCACTAAATGGAATTTAGATACTAGTGAAGGTCATAGTGGGGAGTAGAATGACGGTGAAACAATCATTCAAAGTCCTTCATCATATCATCCTGCTTGGACTACAAATCTTGTTTTCATAATTATAGATTATATATACCCAAAATTATTGTGTATATATACTGAAGTCAGTTATCTTAATGATCATGCCATCTTAGCTCCAAATCATGAAATTGTTGAAGAAGTAAATTACTACATGATGTCTCTCACATGTTCTAAAGGTATGGATTATTTCAGCTCAGATTCAGTATGTGATTCAAGTTTTGATACAGATAGGCTAGAAAACATCTACACATCCAATATGTTAAATGGTATTACTGTTTCGGGGATTCCATCCCACAAAATTGCACCCATAATCGGTGTCCCATCATGTTTCATAGAAATGTGTATCAATCTATTGGATTACATAATTTCACACTCTAAATTGTTACGCAGTTATATGACCTTGTCATCAGAGCTAAAATTTTCTTGTGGGTATAATTCAAGATATTATCCATTCATTCCATGATTAAATATGACACACTACAGTTGTCGATGGCCTTTCAAACTACATAGAAGACTATATCTTTTGATTGTTTCGTATTCTATGAATATTGACCAAAGTCAAGGACAATAAGTTTCTTATGTTGTGTTATATCTTCAAAAAAATGTATTCTTTCATGGTAAACAATATGTTGCTATATCTAGTGTCACAACACCGTTAGGTTTGAAAATAGTACTTTGTGATAGTAATCCCACATACTTTTAGTCCACACATAATATTTTCTATAAGGAAATATTTGATAAATTGTGTTAGTTATAATTTAAATATATATTTTTAAACACATCTTCTAGTTTTCTTTTGCTATCTTCTCTATCATTTCATGATTTTCAGTGTTTTTGAATATGTTCTCTTTGGGAAAAAAATAAAATAGTACGTAGTTTCAAACATGTTGCAATCAATTACCCCTTTGAATGAGATCACACCTGAGACTGACGAGACATTGAAGATACAAGATCAAATTTTCAATTTGTGGTGAAAAAAAGCATCTATGTACTCCAATGATGATGTTTCCATTGATTTGACTCTTATAGATCAACAAGTGAGTAAAAATTAAAAATTAAATCTTTTTTACTTACTTTTACAGTACTTTATTAAAATAATATGTATCAACATTGTCAACTTGATCTTTTTTTCAATTTTACACATTCATTGATAAATTCATTACACAGGGAGCTAAGATTCGCTGTACTATTCATGTTCATCACATTATCTCTAAATTTAAACATATTCTGTGAGAAGGATTATGTTATTTCATACAAAACTTCCAAATAGCTGCTAATCAAGGCAGCTACATAAGAACTCGATATGCTTGTTGCATATTGTTGACATCTACAATGCATGTCTGGCCATGTGATGCAACACTGCCACATTTCTGTTTTGATTTTACTTCTTCTGGAGATATATTTCAGAAAAATCTTCTGGAAGAAAATTTGATAGTTGCAGTTTTGTTTTTGGTTTATTACCAGTATTAATTTGTTTTCAACATTACTCATTAAACCGTCATAAGAGATAATTGATGTATTTAAAATAAAAGAATATTTCATTACATAACAAATTTTTTTCTAATTTGTTTTATTGATAATTTTAAATTTATGTTTCTCATATCATATTCAATCTTTGGGTAATTATAATATCATGATGTATATTGTCTTAGAGGATGAAAGATGAGTCATTGTCTTCTTAGTAGATCTGAATAAAAATGGAAAGATTGCCTTATTTATTTTATATTTGCATACAGTGGTCTACAACAGAAATGATGTTTATGGGGTGAATATGAAAATCAAATGTTGCACAATATAGAAGACAATATTGGGTCATCTACTGTTTAAATATTACAAATTTTCAGGTTGACGAAATAGAATAGTATGCTTTTCAATCAGACAATGCCTTCAATCCCTTTAAATTACTAATTAGTTTTTATATGTTTATATCACTTTACCTATAATTATATTTTCATATTTATTTGAGGATATGTTATAGTAACATCTTCAATTAATGTGACAAAAATTATTTTCAATGTTGATATTGCAGATGTAGAAAATCATAGACACGATTGCTATAAATGCAAAGTCTAATTGTGAAATTTTTATCTCTTATCTAGTGTGTACTAAATATTCACTTTATAGATTATCTTCAACATTATGACTTCTATTTTGAAAAAATAAGATGTTGGTTAATAATGTAATCAATATATTGTATTTCAGCTCCAAAATACCCAATTACATCCTCATCATCAATGCTAAATTGGGATAATAAAAAAACATTTCTGAAGTAAAAAAGTGTGAACAATTATATAATATATCATCACATAAAAAATTTCATTATGGACTGTAATGTATTTTACAAATGAACACTATATGGTACCTATTCATTACTGAATTATCAATTTTCCATTTGCCGCAATGTTCTTAATTTTAGGTACAATTAAAAAAATTTAAAGCACATACAACTGGTTCTACGAATCATGCACGTCATGGATGAAAAAGGTCCATAGTGTCAATAGAAAAATTTGGTACAACAATTACAATATTTATCCAACTTTTACTACTCCTAGTTTCTTATTTGATATTTTTGTTCAGTAGTTATGAGTCATTTGATCTTTTGATTGTCCTGACTTTTATTACATGATATAAATCCCATTGTAATAAAATTTATAAAACAAAAGGTATAGAGTGCAGCTACTTGTGACTGATATCACTGACTCTGGTTTAGTAGTACTTTTTGATAAACAATTCATGCACTATATAACTAAAACGTCTAATGAATTATGAAATTCATTGATATAGGTATCAGTGTATACCTTTTTACCAGATGACATATAATAATCGCTCTATTTTAAGTAACTTTATATTTCATTTCTACATTAGGATGATGATTAGTATGGTTTTCCTACCGAATTAAATGTGTTCAAATAAAAAAAGGATCTATTTTCCATTAAAGAATCAAATTTAAATATTCATAATCATCACCGTTCAACAGAACAAATCACATATAATGTTACTTCCATTAGAGATAATGAAAACTACATCAGCCATTCCAATGAAATCTATGTAGGTAATCAGGTAATAAGTAATATATATTCCAAAATTGATTTATTTTGATAATGTTAAAAGCATTATTCCTGTTATACAAATAATATAGCATCATCAGAGTAGTGGTTGTTCAAGAGTATGTAGTGGAATTTAACAGACTGAGGTAAAATATTTTCAATTCAATTCATCTTCTTATCCCTGCAAGTAAATCACAAATTACTATAATGTTTGTTTTATCTTTCCATTGTATGATTATCAGAATCATAAATGTTTTCAAAGTAGTGAAAATGTAGACTCAGAATATGTAACTTCAAGTAATGTTTTATCATCAGTATAATTGTATATATGTTATCTTCCATACATGTTGTTCAGGTGTATCTTAATATTGTTTGTGATTAAAGTTACAATGAAAAGAACAAATTTTGTTAACTATATTCTGTATGTAGAAAACCTTGTTGGATGAATTTTCCACTGAGGATGTCTTTGAGAAAATTCATCAATTATCTCCAGATAGTGTCGGTAAAATAGGCCATGCAGAAACTATATAAATTAAAATGAAGGATAAATTAAATGAAAAAAATAGAAAAAACAAATTGATTGATGTTTTATGCATATATGAGAGGTAAAACTACAACATTTAATTCATTCCACTGTTTTCATAAATGTTATCAGATTAAAAAATATATTCAATTATAGTATTTCATTTTGTAATTTATATTTTCATAAATATAAATCATTCTTTTACAACATTTATTGTGGACTCATATGTGTCCACTCCATTATCTTTGGAAAATATTTTCATGTTGCTATGATATTTAATGTTTCTCCTTCATTATTAGGAAAATAAGTATATACAGAGACCTAACCATATGTTTTAATATTTTTTCCCGAAAAAAATTATTATCTTTTTTGTTGTTACTCCGATGTCTTTGTTGTTCTTCAATAATATACAATACACAGAATCACTTTATTTTCATATTTGGGGTAAAAAATTTTATGCTATTATCTTTAACATTATTTTTTGTTTTTATTATATTCAATTTAATAACAATTAGTTTAGTATTTCATTCATTATTTTAATGTGACAGGGTTGACTATAACTTCATTTTGGATATAACATCTTCTTGGGAAAGACAAGCTGTGTGAGAATGATTGAGTTATGGAACATTTTATATTTTCTTAGTCATTATTTCATCTATCTTTACTACCACTCAAATTCCATTTATGTATTTCGTAACTGGACTATTTTCATTTACAAAACTTATGTATGCACTCAACTAAGGGAATTATATTTCCTCTTTTTGTTACAGTAGTAGTGCGGATGAAACTCTATTATAATGACATCATTGTAGTTTGTGGGCCATATGAGGTGTAGTTGGATAAATTTTTAGAGTAATGAAACCATGTATGTGTTCAATATTCCAATACAATATAGTTTTCCTACTTTTTTAAATTCCAGGTTCTGATGTCTGATTGGAATTTTCTGATTTCACTCTGTACAACTGGATCTAAAATTGATCAACTAAATGACTATCTTGCTGCATTTTTTCATTATGGTATAGTTGGAAGATACCAAAATCATGGTTCCATTTTCTATGAACATACAATAATGTGTCCCATTAAATGAAATCATCTGGTAATGCTGCAGATAATATGAATTATGATATGTGTAGTCATTATATTATTAGTTGTACATATGAAAGTAGTTATGAACCATCCTTTTCTTATTGTATCAATAATTTGGGAGTTTCATGAAGCAATATAATCCTATAGATGTCTCTATCTATTAATGATTCCTATTCGGGATGATCAGCTTCTCAACTATATTTTCCTTGAAATCACTTTTATTGTACGGTTATACTGCTTCTATATGTGATCAACATACATCACTTTCATCCTTCATCTTTTCATGCATGTACCATGAGGTTATGAGGCATATTTTAGTGAAACCCTATCTTACTATCTCTAAATTGATTCAACTTCATTGTTAAATTCTGACCTCTTAATCTTTTCAACACAATTATGTTGTTCTATGATGATTCGGTACACAAGCACTATCTTACATTGAATCATAAATATGCAACAAACTTATTATATGATTTCAAATTTGATTAATTTATAACTAACATTGTATACTAACTGTGACTGTCCATTCTTATTGGATGAGTATGAAAGAATCAAATGTTTTTTTGACTAACATTACTTATGACAACACCCATGATGGGGTAAATAAACATACCTTCAAGGAACAAATCTGGTATGTTTTCTGTTATAATATGTTTTGATGCAATAAATGATGGTTCTGATGGAGGAAGAGATGCCTATAGTTGTTCTTAGGCACCCTGGATATCTGTATACTATATACAAAATCCAGTTTTGGGATATGTAACATCTTATAACAGTAGAAACTGCTCAAGATGAAACATTCAATGCTCAATTTCTAAACTTATGATCCAGTCATTCAGTATTTTTGTTACCTATATTTATTCATTATGTACTGGATGATGATTCTGGTGGAGGGTTTGAAGCCTACAGTTGTTCCTAGGCACCGTGGATTTCTATATACTTGATACAGATTCCAGTTTTGGGCTCTGATACATCTTATCACAATTGAAGCTGGTCAATATGTAATTTTCTATACTCAATATCTTAACATCTGTTTCCAGAAATTCAGGTTTTCTGTAACATTTATTTCTTCAATATGTAATTGATATACAAGGCTTCTCATTATGTAACTTTTTTCTTCATAATTTGTTACTAATACTCCTACATTCTAGGTTCTTCTCATTTTTCCACCTATATGGGCACACCAACATAGTCCACTATGGTATTAATTATTTTTCTTCATTATCTCTTATTTTCATTAAATAATTGGAGTAGACATTTCTTATTTTTTGGTCAAGTGTGTGTTAAATTATTTTAGATATTTATCATGTTATATGGATAAAAAGTTTGCCACATTCCAGGTGTACATAATTGCTGGTGATCTTTCAGCAGAGAGGAGCATCTGTGATTTTTTAGGAATTTCAATTTTAGATCCAGAAAATTTTCTCTGTTATATGAGATATTGTTCTATATGTTCATTGTGTTTCAACTATTAACATATCATAAATTAATGATGGATTCAAATTTTCAGTTATTGGGATCTCAAACAACTTCAAAAAAAATATTTTGGTACCCTATTACATCATGTTTTACTATTTCTTATTACATCACCTTTTTTCCATTTTCAATCCATTTCATATATAATTCATGTTACATGTTATTATTTTTCTCTACTTATCATAATTATCAATCAATGATTATATTGTTTTAAAATATTTTAGGTTTGATACATTAATGGTGGTAATGGGTTTTCAAGACCAATAAATTTCAAGGAATCTTTTTTATTAAATTCTTTGAGATTTTATGAGTATGCAGTTTTTGACGGCACCTCATTCCGAGGCCAGGTGTGCCCGAAATAATTTTTTGAAGTTTAGCTTTGGTACGTTCAGTGAACGAACGATCAGGTTTTTTTCTATATTTTGAACTAGTGCTCGGAATTGAAATCTGAGGGCACCGATGAAACCATAGTGTTGGTAATTGCTTATGAGGACCTTTACTGAAGACGCGTTTGCTTGGGAAGAGTTGTTAAAAATTGTGGATTAATAAATAATTGAATAAAAATAGTATAACAATTATTATTCTTTAACTAAGTGGTTAGATCCAACATGGGGTAGTTAGGGAGGGACCCACAAGCCCCTAACTACACTTGTGAAGATATTGGTGAGGTGGGGCCCACACAATCCCAACCCCTTCACATTCCTTAAAACTCCTCTAACTCCCCCCCCCCTCTAAAAAATTGTAACTCATCTTTACTTTTTAATCTTCCCCTTTAATTGGATGACCCCTCCTCTCCCCACTCTCTAAATTTAATGATTTCCAACACACACTTAACTAATTAATTGAAGCTCAACAATTAATTGAATTAAGTGATTGATTTTAAAAAGTTGAAATGCTTGCTATGAGTAAATAAAATAAGGAAGTGCCTTATTTTATTTTGGTTTGCAACTGTGGTGTTAAGAGAAAGGGAAGGAAGCTCTTGAGTTTTGGAAGATCGGTTCATCTTATTGTCGAAGAACGCCAACTCTCTGATGAAGAACGTCGACTCGGAGGCTTGGTTTCTCCATCCTCTCCTTCCTTCGTGAAAAGGGAGTAGACACCGACAACGATGGAAAAAAAGACATCATTTACGGCGCTTGACAACCGCAAACTTCCTTTTAGGTAGCGGTTAAGTTCAATTTTAATGAATTAAAATTGTGCTTGTTTTATCGTTGAGCATCTCGTATACTTTGGCCACTTGTTATCAAAATAACGGGAGGACATCAGACCACCCAGACACGGCCGATTCTCATCCCCACTTTCTTTTGATCATTGTTGACATTTGAGGTGAAGGCGGTGCGGTGCCGTTGCACCGTGCGAGAATGAAGAGGAACGTGGCCGGACCGGGCCGCAGCGGTTGTGTGTGGCGCCGTCCAGCCGTGCTGGTGAGGCCGAATGGACCGCGACTGGAGCGGGCTGCGGCGGAGGTGCGTAACACCGTCGCACCACACCGGAGAAACCAAGGGTGGCCGCGGCCGGAGCAGGCCGCATAGGAGGCGCGCGGTGTCGTCGCGCTGCGGTGGTCCAGCAGGGGGTGGCAGCCAAAGCCGGCCTCCAGCGCTCCAGGAGGCGGGACCCCCACGGGCCCCGTGGCGGCTCACTACTGGCCGACCATTAAGGCTGGCCATTACCCAAAGCAGGGGGGTGTGTAACCCCCCATTTTAGACCTGCCTAGGGCGGACCCCATCGGGGGGTGGGGGGGGCATTTCCGAAACAAAGGGGGTCGCGCCCCCTTCGTACCCCGCTTGGCAGATAGCCGAGCCACGACCGGCTTCCGATTCGGGCCATGTCGGGCTGAGCCGCCCGCGCCGGGCCAGGCCGCACACACCGGGCTGGACCCGGACACGGGTTGGGTTGACCCTGTTTGGGCCAACCCAAGGGCTATTGGGCCCGGTCGGACCGGGCCCAAACCCCCTATTTTCAGACCAGGTTCGTTCAAACGCCCATATCTTGGGCTACGAGCCTCTGATCGATGCATTGTCAGTCGCGTAGGGATCCTTGGCTCACAACGGTTGTTTTGGTATACTAAACTCAAGGTTTTGATGAAGATTGGGTATGGACAAGTTGGTTCGAACCCAAAACCAACAAGGCCCTTAGAGAGAAAACGCTTATAACATAATGACCGGACATCCGAAAGAGGTGATATCAATTAAGTTGATTTAATATTAGTGAGATGGTTCTTTTGGATTTATCCACCTAAGGTTTGGATGCAACTAGAGTACGTTTGGGTTGGTTTCAACTTAAAAACCAACCGGGCCCCTAGGACGGAAAAGCCGATATCTCTCAGGTTGGGCGTCCGATTAAGGGGCCGTTTTTCACATTGAGTTCCTATTGACGAGACGGAACATTATGATACATCAACTCTGGATTTCTTGATAGTTGATGTATCAACCCCCTTGGCTCGTAAAGTGGACCCTCTCGGGATCGAGAATGCTGTGTGCGGGAACCCTAGAGCTGGCTACGACTGCGACGATGATGGCGACTGTACGCGGATCCTACGTGGGTTCGGCAGCGAGGAAGACTGTACTTGGATCCTTTGTGGGTTCATCAGCGATGAAGGCTTTAATTGGATCCTAAGTGGGTTCGACAGGGATGGTTACAGTACTTGGATCCTATGTGGGTTCGGCAGCGATGGTTACTGTACTTGGATACTACGTGGATTCGGCAACGATGACTTATGTACTTGGATCCTACGTGGGTTCAGAAGAGGAGATGATTTAGAGGCTACATATAATCATCTCCACCCCTCTTTGTGAGTAGTGTACCTGTGTGATCTAAGTCTTTACTTTCAATCATTATCATCGATATGATTGTCTTGCTTTCTTGTGTGGACTGGGTTGTGCTTTCCTGTGTGGACTGGGTTATACATGGACTCTTGAGTTGGACTCGAACTAGAATTGATGACTAAGGTATATGTATGGGAATATACATATGTAGGGTTGGTTGATACTTCATGTTTGTATATTTCCTTTGTAGTTTATCCTTTTTGTATTTTGGGAGGCCTTCGGGAGTCCCGAGGTCCCCACTGAGTATCTTATACTCACCCCTACACGGGCTATTCCCGCACTACATTGTGTTGGTTGCAGACGACGGACAACACGGATCGTGGTTGAGGCTTGTGGAGCAGGACGGTACCTGAAGGTGGACCACTTGGTGGAACATACTCACAGCAGACAACCGATCCCGAGGAGCCGACGAGACTATCTGTACCCACCATTCAGGTAGGAATTCCGGAGGACTACATGGTGGTTGCTGGTTTACTTTTCTATTATTGTACTTTCATTCTCAGTTGTACTGTACTTTTAGTTGGGTTTGTATACCGGTCCATTTTCTTTCTAGCACTAACATTTTTACTCAGTTTACTTAGTGTTTACTTCAGCTTGCTTACTCTATTGAGTTTGTTTACTTATATAAAGGCAATTCCTTCCCTTTAATCAGGATTTACGCTTTTGGTGCTAGTTTCCATCCCCTAGCCTATGGAAGGCGGGATTGGGGTAGTCACGACACGGGCCCTAAGGACGAGTCGTGACAAATTGGTATTAGAGGAGTCGGTTCTACCGCAGAACTCAGGAATATGATAATTTCTTCTATGTGAAGAAATAATGTTTAGAGTATTGAGTGTGTTTGTCAGTCCAGGGAGTCTAGTGTTGGTGAGGTGGCCAACGTATCCATACACCTAGACCTTGACTTCTGATTTCCGACTCAGTGCACGAAAACATTGATTGCATGTGTGTTTTAAAAGTTTTCATTGTGATTACTTTGTTTCAGCTCACCAGGTATACTGTATTAACCATGGCGCACCTGTTTTGTTTAAGGATGGCCCCACTAGGGCATCTAGCTAGGGTTCCATGATTTGTGAGAGATGGAAGCCCACCGAGCGACAAGGCCTCGGTGCAGGGCCCCATTACAGCGGAGGCACCGGCAGTACCTCTACCTGTCGATCCACCGATGCCACCAGCCCCATCAGCTAAGTGTGCACATCGCCTGAGTGCAATGTACAATTTTTAGCATCAAAGGCCACCCAGGATCCATTGAGAGATGGACCATCAGGCATCTGAGGACTGGCTCGAGGCTGTTTTCCAAGTCTTAAGATTAGTAGGGACAACAGCTGACCTCATGGTGATCCATGCGACGAGTCTCCTGCACGCAGTAGAAGGTAGATGCTGGAGCCGGATGCTCCAGGTGCACGACGAGGCATCTCTACATTAGACGGAATTCGAGATCCTCTTCTTCTCGGAGTTCATTCCAGCCACCCCCTGTGCGGTGCACATCTAGGAGTTACTACAGCTACGGCAGGGCAGCATTATAGTAGCCCAGTAATCAGTGATATTTACTGATCTCTCGTGCTACTCCACAGACATTGTACATGACCCATTATTCTGGGCCTGGACCATCGAGTAGGGACTGAGACATGAGATCAGGGCTTCGATGATCTCCCTCAACATTCTGATGTAGGAAGGAGTACTGGAGCGAGCCCTTCTTGTGAAGAGATTTCTTGTCGAGCCTACACCAACAGCAAGGCCTACTGCAGGGCGACACGTAGCGGAGTCTTCTGTAGCCGGTAGTAGAAAGATGTCGTAGAGGTCCAAGCAGACCAGACCATCAAGTGGGTGACCTAAGGATACTAGTTCGCAGGTGCATGGTACACACAGCAGAGTCAGTCTTATGAGAGGAAGACAGTGTTGTGCATGCGGCGAGCAGGGCCACATGGCCCGTGACTGCCCGACCCGCCATGTAGAGGAGTAGCAGAGGGTTAAGGTACCACCCAGGCAGAAGCATAGGTTCGTCCATGGCGGTCCACAGAGAGCAGGCGTACGAGGTAAAGGAGCTAGCCGAGAAGAAGGTAGTGGACGACGCTTCGGGGCTCTACCACCACCACCACCAGGAGGTCCACCCCGACCACAGGGAGCTGCCAAGAAGAGACAGGCTCAGCTTCAGGCAGTGGAGGATTACGACCACGGTGCACCTGAGATGATTCGAGGTACTCTTTGTTTCTACTCCATCCTTTCTTAGTTCCTATAGACAGATGAGCGAGTTATTCTTTCATTTCCGCTGCCCCTGTTCGGAGCTCTAAGATTCCGACGGAGCCGTTGGCTCGATCCTTACAACTAGAGACTCCTATGGGAGAAGACTCAACAATTACGCACTGGTGCCGGCAGTGTTAGATTACTCTAGGAGGCGATAGCTTAGGCGGGGATATTCTTGTAGCAGCGTCGAGGCCTTACGACGTCATCTTGGGCATGGACTGGTTATCTACAGTTCATGCTCAGATCGACTGTATTAGGTGCAAGGTGTGGTGTGTCTGCACCAATGGGAGCAGTTTCACCTTCCCTAGTGAGAAGGGAGCCTTTGCAGCATAGGATGGAATCACACAGAGGAGAGGACAGCCGATCACTCATCGTTTGGCTAGTCTCATCCTTGGTGAAGTTTATGTGAGGAGTCCAAGTTTTCCTGTTGTGGTGGATCTGTTTGCGGACATTTTTTCTGACGACGTTCCAGGTCTACCTCCTCGTAGAGAGGTAGACTTATATATTGAATTGTACCCCGGGACAACCCTGATATCTACACCAGCATATCTGATGGCTCCTGCTGAGATTTGTGAGTTGTGGGTATAGCTGGAGGACTTTCAGGGAATGGATTCATCCGACCTAGTGTTTCACCCTGGGATTCCTTGATTTTGTTTGCCAAGAAGGCGGACAGGAGCTTGCGACTATGTGTCAACTACTGTCTCCTGAACCCGGTGACCATGAAGAACATGTATCCACTTCTGAGGATAGATGATCTCTTCGATCAGCTCAAGGGAACACGCTGGTTCTTGAAGATAGACCTCAGGTCAGGCTATCATCAGCTCAGAGTTCGAGATGAGGATGTGCAGAAGACAGCTTTCAGGTGTCAGTATGGCCACTATGAGTTCTTTGTTATGCCATTATGTATAACCAATGCTCTAGCAGTTTTCATGAGTGTCATGAAACGGATCTTCTGGACTTACCTCGATCGGTTTATCATAGTCTTCTTTGATGACATTTTGATCTACTCGACTACTAAGGAGGATCACTCCTACCACTTGAGGGTTGTAATGGACACACTCCGAGAGAACTAGATTTATGGTAAGCTCATGAAGTGTCAGTTCTGGATTCGAGAGGTCCACTTATTAGGGCACGTCATCTCTGAGGTGGGAGATGCAGTGGATCCTGCAAAGATCGAGGCAGTGCTAGCTTGGGAGCCACCTAGCAGCATGATGGAGGTGTGGAGTTTCCTAGGTCTGGATGGTTACTATCTAAGATTTGTTGTAGACTTATCTTGAGTTTCGTCACTACATTTAGCTTTGAAAAATAAGGGGAAACCATTCGTGTGGTCGGATAGATGTCAGCAGAGCTTCTATGAGCTGAGGCAGAGATTGACCAGTGCACCCATCATGAGGCTACCAGAGGAGGGCATAGGGTACATGGTTTACTACAATACATCAGGGACCAGACTCGGGTGTGTCCTGATATAGGAGAAAGCAGTGATCTTCTATGGTTCATGACAGTTGAGGTAGCACGAGAAGAACTACACTACCCATGACCTACAGTTAGAAGCAGTGGTCTTTGCCTTGAAGATGTGGTGGCACTATCGGATGGGTGAGCACTTTACAGTCTACTCTAACAACCAGAGTCTCAGGTACATCTTCTCACAAAAGGACCTGAACCTGAGACAGCGGCGATGACTTGAATTCCTCCAGGACTATGACATTGAGATATTATATACTCCTAAGAAGGGGAACGTAGTAGCTGATGTACTCAACAGGAGATCAGGCATTCAGCTACGTGGAGAGGCGACAAATCATCTAGACGCATTGCAGATATCCTTCGTAAATAGAGATGGGGAATCCTTCCTACAGTCCCTCATAGTCACTCCACCACTACTTCAGCGGGTCAGAGAGGCATATCATGGGGACGTTGACTGTGAGATGCGACTTGCTCAGATATCCATAGGACAGACACCTGATAGATTTTCTGTAGGAGGAGAGCACATCATCCTTTTCATAGGACGTACCATGGTACCAGTTGCATTACGGTAGTTGTTGTTGAAGGAGTTTCACACTTCACCATTGGCGGTACATCCAGGAGTAGTGAAGATGTACCAGGATCTCAGACGATAACACTAGAGGCCGGGTATGAAGAAGGTTGTGGCAGAGTTCGTTTCACGATGCCTCACATGACAACAGGTGAAGGTGGAGCACCTGGTACCAGCAGGCTTGGTATAGCCCTTAGAGGTATCATAGTGGAAGTGGGATGAGATATCTATGGATTTCGTGATAGGGCATCCATGTACTTCCAGAGGACACGACTCCATCTGGGTGATTTTTGATTGACTCACCAAGTCGGCCCACATCTTACCTTTTAGAGAGCAGGGCTTACTGGAGAGCTTGGGATGCCTCTACATTCAAGAGATTGTATGGAATCATGTTGTACCATCGTCTGTCATCTCCAATCAAGACACTCACGTTACATCCTGGATTTGGAAGGGGACGCAGGAGGAATTTGGGACGCAGCTACGCCTGAGCACCGCCTTTCACCCTCAGATGGATGGCCAGACAGACAAGACCATTCACACTCTTGATGACATGCTCCGTGCATGTTTCCTCGACTTTGGTCGTAGATGGGAAGATCACCTACCTTCGGTGGTGTTTGCGTACAAAAACAGCTACCACTACACCATCGGGATGGAACCATATGAGTCATTGTACGACCGACCTTGCAGATCACCTCTGTGCTGGACAGACCCTGGGGAGTTAGCACTCGTAGGACCAGAGATGGTCCATGCTACTACAAAGAAGGTGCAGATCATCTAGGAGCGGATGAGGACTTCACAGATCCGACAGAATTCCTATTCTGATTGGAGGTGGAGACCACTAGAGTACGAGGATAGTGACCACATTTTCTTACAGGTCTCTCCTTGACGTGGCTTATGGAGATTTGGACAGGGCAACAAGTTATCTCCACACTTCATCGGACCATTTCAGGTTCTTAGTAGGATTGGCGAGGTTGCTTATCACCTGGCTCTTCCACGTCAGTTGCATTGG
Organism: Viscum album; assembly: GCA_963277665.1. NCBI lineage: Eukaryota > Viridiplantae > Streptophyta > Magnoliopsida > Santalales > Viscaceae > Viscum > Viscum album. Next base: position 577,797,204 of record OY728129.1, on the reverse strand, counting down.
GTGCACGACGTCTTCCACGTATCTCAGTTGAGAAGATACGTGCACGACTCGACACATATCATTGATCACGGGGAGCTGGTCATCGATGAAAGGGAATTTTTTTTAAGATTCTCATGTAGATCGAGGATTGATAGGAGCGGGTCCAATGTTGATGATCAATTCCTATAGAGCGCATCAGGTGGCAGCATGGGAACCTCCAGGAGAGCACATGGGAGCAGGAGGCTCGGATGCGTGCACAATACCCTCATTTGTATCCCTAGTTTATGAGGTAGCTTTATAGGGACATAAATCCTTAGGGTAGGAGTAACGTAAACACCCATACATTTCAAGGAAATTTTTTTCTTAAATTCTTTGGGATTATACAAGTATGTAGTTTTTGACAGAACCTGATTATGAGGCCTAGTGTCCCCGGAATAATTTTCTAAATTTAACTCGGGTGTGTTTAGTGAATGAACGAGCGGGTTTTTTTCTATCTTTTGAACCGGTGCTCGGAATTGAAATCTAAGGGCACTGAGGAAACCGCAGCGTTGGTAATTGCTTAAGAGGACCTTTACTGAAGACGTGTTCGCTCGGAAGGAGTAGTTAAAAATTGTGGATTAATAAAGAATTGAATAAAAATTGTGGAACAATTTTTTTTCTTTATCCAAGTGGTTATATCCAACATGGGGTAGTTGGGGTGGGACCCACAGGCCCCTAACTACCCATGTGAGGATATTAGTGAGGTGGGGCCCACATGAGCCCCACCCCTTCACATTCCTTAAAACTCCACTAACCCCCCTCTTAAAATTTGTAACTCATCTTAACTTGTTAAACATCCCCTTTAAGTGGATGACCCTTCCTCTCCCCACTCTCTCAATTTAATTGTTTCCAACACACATTTAATTAATTAATTGAAACCCAACAATTAATTGAATTAAGTGTTTGATTTTAAATATTTGAAATTCTTGGCATGAGTAAATAAAATAAGGAAGAGCCATATTTCATTTTTGTTGGAAATTGTGGTGTTAAGAGAAAGGGAAGGGAGATCTTGAGTTTTTGAAGATCGGTTCATCATCTCGTCGAAGAATTCCAACTCTCCGACGAATAATGTTGACTCGGCGGCTCGGTTTCTCAATCCTATTCTTCCTCCACGACAAGGGATGAGACACCGACAATGACGGAAATGACGCCATCATTGGCAGCGCATGACAACCACGAACTTCCTTTGAGGTAGGGGTTATGTTAAATTTTAATGAATTAAAATTGTGCTTGTTTTATAATTGAGAATCTCATATACTTTGGCTCCTTGTTATCATAATAACGGGAGGAGATCAGACCGCACAAACACGGACGATTCTCCTCCCCACTTTCTTGTTGATCAATGTTGACGTTTGAGATGAAGGCGTCGTAGTGCTGTTGCACCACACGAGAATGAAGAGGACCGCGACCAGAGCGGGCCGCGACGGTGGCGCGCAGCGCCATCGCGCTGCACCGGAGAAACCAACGGAGGCCGCAGATGGAGCGGGTCACGGTGGAGGGGTGCGGCGCTATCACGCCGCACCGGTTGAGGAAGAGCTACAACGGTCCAGCATGGGGTGGCTAGCCAAGCCGGCCGCTGGTGCTCTAGGAGGCGGGACCCCCGTGGGTCCCGCGGAGGCTCACTACCGTCCAACCATTATGGTCGGCCATTACCTGAAGCATGGGGGTGTGTAACCCCCCCTTATTGACCTACCTAGGGCGGACCCCACTGGGGGGGGGCACCATTTCCAAAAAAAGGGGCCTGCACCCCCTTCGCACCCCGCTCGGCCGACAGCCGAGCCGCGGTCGGCATCCGAGCCGGGCCGCAGGCCGCGCCAGGCCAGGCCGCCTGCGTCGGGCCCATCCGCCCATGCCGGGCCAGGCCGCCTGCTGCGGGCTAGGCCACGCCACATCGGGCCGTACCCGGACCCGGGTCGGGTCGACCCGGTTCGGGCCGGCCCAGGGGGTACTAGTCCGGGTCGGACTGGGCCCAAAACCCCTATTTTTAAAGCAGGTTCGTTCAAACACCCATATCGTGTGATACAAACCTCAGATCAATGCACCATCCATTGCGTATGGATCCTTGGATCAAGTCATTTGTTTATATATATTACACTCGAGGTTTAAACGAAGTTTGGGTATGGCCGAGTTGGTTCGAACCTGAAACCAACCTGGCCCTTAGAGCGGAAACACTTATAACATAACGACAGGACGTCCGAATGATGTGTCGTCAATTACGTTGTATTCCTCTTAGTGAGAAGGTTCTTTTTTATTACTCCACTTGAGGTTTGGATGTTGCTGGAGTACGGTTAGTTTGGTTTTAGCTTAAAAACCAATCGGGCCCCTGGGATGGAAAAGCCAAAATCTCTCAGACCAGGCGTCCGATTGACGCACCGTCTGTCGCATTAAGTTCTTCTTGACGAAACTAAACTTTATGATACATCAAATATGTACTTCATGAAATTTGATGTATTGACCCCCTTGGCTCATGGAGCGGACCCTCCCGAGATTGAGCATGCTGTGTGTGGGAACTCTGGAGCTGGCTGCGACTACGACGACGATGGCGACTGTACTTGGATACTACGTGGGTTCGGCAGCGAGGACGACTATACTTGGATCGTCCGTGGGTTCGGCAGCGATGACGACTGTACATGGATCCTACGTGGGTTTGGCAGTGATGGTTACAATACTTGGATCCTAGGTGGGTTCGACAGCGATGGTTACTATACATGGATCCTACGTGGGTTCGGCAGCGACCGCTTCTGTACATGGATCCTATATGGGTTCGGCAGAGGAGATGATTCAGAGGATAAATCTAATCATCTCCACCCCTCTTCGTGAGTAGTGTACCTATGTGAGCTGAGTCTTGACTTTCAATCATTATCATCGATATGATTATCTTGCTTTCATCTATGGACTGGGTTGTACTTTCCTTTGTGGACTGGGTTGTACTTGAGCTCTTGAGTTGGAGTCAAACTGGAATTGATAACTTACGTATATGTATGAGAATATACTTAAGTAGAGTTGGTTGATAATTGATGTTTGTATATTTCCTTTTTGGTTTATCCTTTGTGGATTCTAGGAGGCCTTTGGGGGTCTCGGGGTCTCTACTAAGTATCATATATTCACCCCTGCACGGGCTATGCCCGCACTACGTTTTGTTGGTTGCAGAAGACTGACAACACTAACCATGGTTGGGGCTTGTGGAGCAAGACGATACCTAGAGGTGGACCACTTGGTGGGACATACTCACAGCGGACATCCGGACCGGAGGAGCCGATGAGACTATTTGTACCCACCCTTTAGGTGGGAATTTCGGAGGATGACTTGGTGGTTGCTGCTTTACTTTTCATCTGTTGTACTTTCATACTCAGTTGTATTTTACTTTCAGTTGGGTTTGTATATCGACCCATTTACTTTCCATCACATACTTTTGTACTCATTTCACTTAGTGATTACTTCATCTTGCTTACAATGTTGTGTTTGTTTACTTATATAAAGGGAATGCCTTCCCTTTTATCGGGATTTACACCTTTGGTGCTTGTAATCATCGCCTAGCCTATGGAAGACGGACATGGGGTAGTCATGGCACGAGCCCCGAGGAAGGGTCGTTACATGGGTTTTGGGATCATCTCACTCCAGAACAACTGTCACATATCCTATAATATGAGATTTTTCTATCCTCTACATATTCCTATAATGGGGTTGGTTGATGCAACATTCTGGTGACTTTTGTGTTCTTTTCTAGCTTAATTTTTAGATTTTCTTTATCACATGTTTTTTTACTCTATGATATTTATCTCAATAAATGTGTTCCTATAGTTCCTTATTTTCCATCATATGTACAACTCATTTTTTATCAACATTTCCAATATTAATATTATTTATTATGTTTCAAAATTGTTATTATATTATTGATAATATTAATTTTTTTATATTGTCATGTGAATGCACTCATGGAGTCCATTTAGTAATGATGCTATGAATTTACCTATTCTGAACCCCTATACTGATTCCTCTAATGATAATACAAAAATAGGTAATTCAAACATCCCTCATGATACTTCAAAAATAAAGAAAGATAAGACAAATATATCAAACAATAATTAAAGGACCAAAATATCTTGAAGACAAAAGGTCTCAGGAAACAAAAAAAGGAATTTCAAACTCCAAATTTTGATTTAAATGAAGATCAAATTTTTGACTTTTGATGGTATGGCCAAATATGACACATATTCAATTTTAAAAAGAATGATTAACACCCACTATCTATCTTTTTTTTCTATTGTTGATCCTAAATTTAATTATTCTTCTAAATACCATCATTTATGTCATTATGGTTTCTCCTTTATTGGAGGCACAAGAAACTCTTCATATTTTTATTCTCTCTTGATCATTTCAAATTCATCCATCCAAAATGTTAACAATTTTAACATTTTAGAACAATAAATCACTAGTGATTGTATCATTTATGGGAATAATATCATCTACCATTTTATTAATAACAATAATATATATCACGATATGAGGCCCCTCTTAGATAACAATTCATACTTATCATCTTGTATTAACATACCTTGGTTTGTACCTGGGGACATTAATGCTATTATCAATTCTTGTGAGAAAATTGGTCCCTCTCATGCCACGATCTCCATGAGAGAATTAAAAACTTCGATTGAATACAATATCCTTATTGAAATAAATATCACAGGTTCCATAAAAACTTTGAATAGAAAATACCTCAATAGGATAGTTGCTACAAAATTGGATACAGCCTTCATGAATGTATATTTTTTAGATAAATGGGACATTATCTCCAACACCACCCTCCACAAGATTCACTCTGACCATCACCCTATTTTGGATATCATATCCATCAAAATAGTGAAACTATCTCATCCATTTAGGTTTAATAATGCATGGTTCACTAACATTTAATGCACTATCATCATTAAATTTTTTTATCTCCATGACACACTACAATGATGCATTTTATTTTACTATAAAATTTAAATCTTTTAAATAGATTCTCTAATGTTTCTGTGGATCTCAAGCCAAAAAAATTATCATTGACATCCTGGATCATGACAATGAACTTAATCAAAATCAAAACATTAATATTAGAGCTGACTTCATCACTAATATGAATGATGAAGTCAATATCTTAGTTAATCTCAATTCATTACTCACTTTTCTGAGGAATAAGAAGAAAAAATCCTTCAAGGGTAAATGGTTATCTGATGGTGAAAAAAACACAAAATTATATTACTCCCTTCAAAAAGATAGAATAGCATGTAGAATGATATCATCTCTAAAGTTTGGAGATAGAATTTTAGAAAATGATGATTTCATTGCTAATCTAATTGTATCTTATTTTTTAAATATCATTAATTGACTATATAATAACAAGGACGTCTTACATGAGATCATATTTGTGGTATTCAAAAATGATAACATCACATTTCTTCTTAACATTCCTCTTGATCATTAAATTAAGGACACTGTCTTTATTCTTAATCTTGATAGTGGTCCTGGTCCTGATGGATTCAACAATGGATTGTTTCAAAAGTTCGAGGACGTTATCTCATTTGGGGATTGAAAACCTGTTATTTTTTTTTTTTCTCTAATGGTGTTATACCTCATTGAATAAATTCCCCATTCCTCTTTTAAATTCCAAATGTTGAAAATGATTAAAAAATTCACTTGTTTAGGCCCATTACACTCATTAACACATTTTATAAAATTATCACAAAAATCATTGCTAACATACTTTCACCTATCGTATAAAAAATTGTCTTTGGGAATCACATTGCATTTATTAAGGGTATATCCATTCAAATTTTATTCAATCTATCTTCACAGTGTATTAACAATTTAATTAAAGCTACCATAAGTTGTAATATTTCCATTAAATTGGACATTAAGAAAGACTTTGATACCGATGATTTGATTTTTATTTTCAAGGTGATTTATTATTTTGGTTTTAATGACACATTTATGACTATTATAAGATCATGGTTCTACTCAGCCTCTTTTTCAATTCTGATCAATGGCTACCCAAGGGGATACTTCAAATTCACCATTGTTGTTAGACATGGGGACCCCCTCTCTTCCATCCCTTTCCCCATTGCGTAGGACTACCTTGGCCGCTTTCTCACTCTCCTTTTTATCAAAACAGTCTCATTTCCATTAATTTATCATAATATTTTAATGCCCCCACAAGCCTTCTTTTAGGTTGATTACATTATTCAAGTTCTCAATATAAATATTTGAAACCTATAAAATTCTCTCACGCACTATGAGGAGATTTTTGGGAAATCCATTTATTGGAACAAATCTTCTACCTTATTTGGAAAAAAAATATTCTCCCAAACATGAAGTGAAATATTATAAATGAAGTAGGTTTTAAAGTAATATCTCTCATATTTACATACCTAGGCTTCATAATCTTCTATGGGAGACCCAAATCCTATCATTTATCTACTATTGTTGATCATGTTCTTACCTAGTTAACCTCTTGGAAGGGAAAATCTCTATCCATGGAGGGTAGAATATGCAATTTAAAATATAATATTGCTTCCAAAATAGTTTACTCAATGATGGACTTCAAATGGCCTACATGTCTAATAAAAAATATTAATATCTCAATTAATTTTTTTTTTGAAACTGGAAATACTATGGAATGGAAAATTGTAACCATCCCCGGGTTGACCTGTTGCAAAACCATCAACAAAGGTGGTATAGGAATAAAAAATAACTAGTACATCAATGTGACTCTTTAAGCTAGGATCACTTTTAATATTCTCTATAATAAATATGCCTCTATTTCTTTTCTAAAAAATATATTCCATTAAAAACATCATAAAGGAAACTAGAATTTTCTCACCTCCTATATTTGGACATCCATAAAACCATCCTTTTCCTCCATTATGAACAACGCTAGATGGATGGTATCGAAAGATTCTTATATGAACTTCTAGTTGAATAATTTAACAGGAACTCCATTAATTTCTATTCTCCCTCCTATTAATGACACCCTTTATATCAAAGATGTTCTTAATTACCAAAATTATCAGCTCCCTCACACCATTAACAATGCCATTGACATCATCCCTTTTTCTAATAATGATTATTTATTAATTTTAGAACCTACTCATAATGGTATGATCAATTATAAAATCATTTACAACCACTCATTGTATAACTAAGATTGTGGTGTTAGTTGGCTTAAAAACATTGATAATCTATGGATCAGACCTTCCAGACTTACTCTTATTTGGAATTTGGCACACAACAGGCTCCCCATGCATGATCACCACAAATTACATGGAATTTAACTTTTCTCTATATGTAGCCTCTATAATCAATACAATGAAGATACCAACCACCTTTTTCTTTCTTGTGCAACTACTTCTGCTCTATGGATCTATGTTTAACATCTATGACTGTAGATGGTTAACTTATGACTCTGTCAAATCCCAACTAATCGGATGATCGGGTATGGATAGCCCTCAATAGATTAATAACCATTTTCTTACTGTTGTTTTTGAGTTTCTTTATGTGATCCGGTATGATATAAATGATATTATTCTTAACAATTTTTCATTTACTCATAATGGATTACGAATTTGGATCCATATTGACAGACGTGAATCTTCTTCCATCCAAATGGTGTATTTCAAAAACACAGTAAATGATTTTATCATATGATAACGTCTTCTTGTTGATGGAATCTTCTTCCAACCCTAATGTTAATTTTCTATTTTCTGGCGTGATCCTTTGTCTGGATGGATTATAGTAATTGTGGATGGTGCATCCAAATTCAATCCAATCCCTGCATGATATTGTTCCATATTCATGATCCAACTTGGTTAGATACTCAGCTTTTTTTATGGTAGTTGTGTCTTTTCTTCTTTGTTGGAGGTGGAGATGATGAGTATGACTCATGCTATTTTTTTCAAGCATCATTGTTCAAAAATCTCAGGATCGAGAGCAACTCGACCACCATTGTGCAGGTGATATAGAATAGTGTGATATATCTTGCGTGGATAATCACCACACATTGGATGGAACTACACTAGCTCACTTCTCGACATCAACATCATCATCACTCGTATTTATCGTGAAGCCAACAAGGTTACTGATTGTCGTTCCAACAAGGGGATCAATCAAAATATCATTTTGTTGGAAGATATTTATGTTGATTTAATCCACCTTTATAATTATAATTATAATATGATTCCATAATTTAGAATTTTTTAATATATTTCTTTTATAATATTTGTACCTAGATTTTGTGGCCAGGGCACTGTCCTTTTCAAATAAAAATTACAACATTCCAAACCAATGAAATGGTTGTGTTGGTGTACTATATAATTTGATCTTGTAAAATTGGTGTTTTGTATATAGGATTTTATCAAATAAATAATATTATATTGATGTAATTTCATATAAAAATTTGGGTTTCTACAATATACCCCTATGGAATAAATTTCAGTCTCACACTCCCATCAGTCTCACAAAAGAAAATGACTATATCTCAACATCATCACATCTTCATGTTTCCTTGTATCATCCTAGAATTTTTAATTCTACCAAATAACATTGATTATTTGAGTATTATTATTCTATAAACATTTATCTCAATGATCCGTGATTTTTACATGTTGTTCATCATAATAATGATCATGATCTAGTGGTACATGCTCTATTTTATGTACTTGAGATTGATTGGTAATGTACAACTTTAAAAGTGATATGTGGAACAAATCATGATCATAATTTTTTGGGGAAAGAAAAATGTATTAAGAAATTATCCTAATAAAATTAAGAGTATTAAATGGAATGATATATATTAAAAATATCATTCTCTTGTTTCAAAATTTTATAATATTATTCAATGAAAAAAAATAAAATAAGTACCTTCTTAATTACAGTGAATTCAATATCACACAATTTATTATCTATATAACTGTTTAGTTGACTCAAATCTACAATGATTTCTAGATGAATACATATGATATTATCTAAAATTTCTTTATATATCTTAGGTCCAAATAGATTTTCTCTCTAAATTTATCCCATGATATTGGAGTTTTGTAATTCCATAAATAAATCTATTTATAAGGAAACATATGAATTGTAGGGACCCGAAGCTTAACGTACATTGACATTACATTACATTTGCGGAATACATAGTACATAACAAAAACACACACACAAGGATCGTAATAGTTTAGTGTCTTTGGAAACTCAGAATATAATCTTCTAATCCAGGTGAAAGATCTTCAACATATCCCATAAAGATCTTCTTTTCTTTATACCTAAACATTTCTTTATATCCTTTGGAAAAGTAAACATAAAAGGGTGAGCTTAAATGCTCAGTAAGGGTAAACAAAAGAAATATCAATCACATCATATACATAAGCACATAACTTTTGGAAATCTTAACCTGTAAAAGAGATCATAATTTCATAACCTGGGATAACTCATGGAAGTGAAATGTAATAACAATAATCATAACATAAAACATTAAACTTTGTGGCACACACACATAATCATAGAGAATCATTTCTTGTTAGTCAAGACTCATTGCCAAGACTATCTTAGTGGACAAAGTCCCTTTCGGAACCGAGTCACCCTCGTTTCAGTCCTGTTTCACTGAACCGGTATAACCTACCATTCCAGCCACGTCTATCTCATGAGATATAAAATCTTTACCCAATGCATTGGAGGGAGATATAGGTCCCACCAATCTCATAATTATACCATTCTTATGTGTGCCACAAAATCATAAATCATACATCATTTCATAACCCATGTAATAAAAATGGGATTCTTAAACAACATGACATCATAAAACCATTCATATAAGATAAAGGAATTCATAAACATAATTCCATCACAACATAGTCAAATAAATGTAAAAATATGGATAGAAACAGAACCATTTATTATCTTAACTGGAAAATAATTTGGATAAAACACTTGAAATGAATTCTTGGGGAAAATATCCTTTCTTCTTCAAAATCAATTTCTTTTCACAAAACATCATGAAATTTTAAAAGAAAGAGATTTTATTGAAAATAATCATGAAATATTTTGGAGGAAGCTTCATGAAAATAAGGCTTTATAAAATCATAAAAATCTGTTCGTCCCGTTTAAGTTAGAAAAAACATTTTTCTCATACTTTTGTCGGAAAAGTCAAAAAATATCTCGTACGAAAAATGACAAAAGATTCCTTTCATATCTTTTACTAGAAACTCACCAAAGGGTAAAATTGGATTTAAACAATTGTAGGTGGGTGGAAATAATATTACATATTGTGGAAACATGGATGTGGATGATAAAATACACCCCATTAAATACCAATGTATAAAAAATCTCTGATAAAAATGAGATTGTGATATTTTCCCTTACCTTAGGTCTGATTTGCTTCGTAAGTGTCCGAACCTCCTCTTCTTTGAAGCACCTCTTTGAGATCTCCTTTTAGGGCACTAAAATTGGTCTTTTAGGAAGACCATAACCTCTAGGATGTTGCTATGGAAGTGGAGAAGAGATTTGGCAGGGGTTGACTGAGCTTGAAGGCTCAAAGTTGTGTGAGGAAGAGAGGGAGGAGGTGCCCTTTTATAAGGTAGGAGAGGGGCACCTTTGGAATAACTAAAAATATTATTTTATTATAAAGTCATGTTTGATTTTAAATAGCTCCAAATTGATTTATTTCGATGCTAAGGTGGGTATGGGTCGAAATCCTCTCATCCAATAGAATTTAGACAAGTTTAGGTTTCTATTTTAACCTTATCATTTAGATTTAACATTAAGTTAAATAATTTTACTTTTACCGTGTTTTCTTGTGTTCTTACACTATAAGGTTAATAAACTTACTATAAGAAGCCAAACGAACCCCAAATTGTTTATTATTAATCTATATAACCTTATCTAAGTCATTTTGCCGATCCTTAGATTTTTTAGGAATAAAATAACAATTAATAATATAATATTTGTTTTAAAAACTATTTTATGTCAATTTTGACACTATTTAGTAATAGATTTTTGTGAAAATCATAACAGAATGATAAGTTAGAACAAAGTTAATTAAATCCATACTAACATGTCATATTAACCTATAAAATTAGTGTAATTCCTAAAAAGTCCTAAATTATATTTATTTGAGTATTTATAACATCAATTATGTCAATATTTCATTAATAAGATAATTACTGCATCATCGTTGTGTCATAAATAAATTAAATTATTTAATGTCTAAAAATTACAAATAAAATACTATTATGTAGTAAATCTTTTTATATTTCTAATTAATATTTGTAGTCGAATTTATCTTATGTATAACCCCATATTAAAAATGTTTCAGTATATAAACTTTGATTTTAACTCTTTTAACCCTTCTTTAAATAAATTAATAATAAATGTCCTAATCTAATCCAAGTGGGCCTAAATGGTCATATTTTATTCCTAAGTTTTTTTTGGTGGAATTAAACTTATCAAATAGAAATAGGACATGTGTTAGGGTAATAATAATATCATCTTTACCCTTAATTACCCTATTTACTTTTAACTGTGGTAAAAAAAGTAAAAAGTTACTATTCACCAAAAATTATTTTCATCTCATTGAACCACATTTTAGTCCTTGATATTAACCGTGTCTCTCAGATTTTTGAAATTCTACTCACAGAAGCGGTAAAATTATGTTTTATGAAAAATTCAGTTTTTTTAACTACCACTTAGTGGTTTCACTATTCATCAAAAATTGAATGTTTTCAGAAAAATACCAAAAATTAGGCCTAAGATATATTTGATATTATGAACTAAAAATGATTTCTATTTTACCAAATTCAAAACATATCAGTTGCATGAATTAATTTAAAAATTAATTCCCTTCGTCAAAACAAATAGCGTGTTCTTAAGAGATAATAACTATCAAAAGATTGACACTTGTTTATAACTGGTTTAAATGTGAAATTACATCCAATGACTAACATTGTATTAAATTGTAAAAATATATTCTAAATATACTTTAAAACCACTCAAATTAATAATTTATCACTATTAATTATTTCGATTGAAAAAGTTGTTTTTAATTAAAATTTAGTAATTTTCACTATTCATCAAAATATGAAAGTTATCCGAAAATCACCAAAATTTCACCCTAAGCTAATTTCGATATTCCGAATCCAAAAATGAAGTCCATTTTGAGAAATAAAATTTACAAAATTTCAAAAAGTGGTTATTACTATTCATAACGTCTAGTTTTAATAATATTTTAATAGCATATCGTTGTTTAGAGAAACTTGGTGTTGCGTACAACACACGCTATCGTGGAAGGTCGCAATTGCGTGTAAATCAAGCCAGGTCAGAGATGTGTGTTGTGAAAGCTCCTTTTGGTGTAATGTATAACACAAGACATTAATGAAATAGAAAAGAATATTTTTCATAAAATCTCGGGGTGTTACATGAATAGTAATGTGAATGTTATTATTATATGATAATTTTATAATAGGACGATTCAGATATCTATCAAATTTTAAATATAAAAAATACGATAGTTGTATTTACTTATGGGTTTCAATGGTTCTCTTAGATTGACCATCTTCAAATGAAAATTGGCAGTATTGAAACAAAAATCTATATATAGATCATGATAAATACATCAATAGTACAATGAGGAAACCCATAGATTCCAATCTTGTATGATAAAATATTATACCTCATAAAACATTACTACTTCCATGATATATAAACTCGAATTATGTTCAAGAGATAAATTTCTTATGAATGAAATGAAATTTAACGAATATAAAAGGTGATTTACTACAACCACAAAAAATTGGCCATAGTCTTTTTTGGTTAATACAATTATTAAATACATGGTGATGTTTTACAATTCCCATTATGTAATGGGTAATGATGGTAATAACCCCATATAATTATATATATTATCCTTAACAGAATGTCATAACCTAATTAATGATATATTGTGTACAATATCTCATTTCATGTTATCTATCATGAAATATTATTTTGGATCTCTATACAACATTATATGTATAGGATGGATATGGAGTAATGATCCATGTGATTCATCCCGTATCTCATTCTTAAGGCCTATAATTGACGAACAAATACAAGGGTCATAAACATTAAAATTCCATCAAAATCATGGGTTGGATAAGAAAAATATTTTACATTGTTATTAACTATTATATCTTAGTTTTTTATTCTTTTATCTTCACATTAATATATTGTTGGGAACTCATATGAGTAATGTTTTAATATACCCTCTATTTGAAATTTTATTGTCAATCCTTTTAAATTCCTATAATATTAGACGTTTCTTATTGCGATATTAGATAATCTTACATGATCATTTTAACTAAAAGAATAATCCAACAAGTTCTCTTTAAAATTTTGATAATTTATTGAGTATTAATAATAATTAATAAAATAAAACATATTATCTGATTCATAATCATATATTTCTAGGTGACTCTATACTATCTACTTTTTTGATCTGTATATATCTCTAAATTTGTTCGAAAACTATAATTCCCCCTTATCATTATTAAAATGAATATAACTTTTATTTACAATTCATGGGTTGGGTAAATATTATTATGAACCATTATATGAAGCCAAACATATTATATAACCATGAAATCATTCATAAGAACATAACATAACTCATTTTTTGACGAAACACAATAAAAAATCATTCTCCAATAATGGAAATTTTAGCACATATTCAATGATAAACCATATCTTATGTTCTTTTATATTCTATTCATAGTAAATAATTCAATGTAACAAATATCCATTATGAAACAACATACTTATTGGATTATAAAATCATGATAAATTATTCAAAAACATCTATAATATCCAACCAATCCTTGAAAACCATAGATATCAGTCATATTGGTTTGTATTAGCCAATGTTAAATATCAAATAACAATAATAAATCTGTTTATATACTCTCACATGGTATTAAATTATTAAAATTCAAATCATTTTATAGACAATATTCACCTTTGGTGAATTTTCCCTAAATGACCAACATAAGTAGAGTCTTCAATAAAATCAAAATCTGGTCATCTTGATTTGTGTATCTATTAAGTTAAACTATAAAATAATTAATAATGAATAGAAAAAATTTAATCCACATAATCTATAAATATTCTATCTATTATATCTAGGATTATAGAAGGATAATTTTTAAGATCAAATGGAATCTCCATAAATTCAAAGTGTCCAATCAACATAAAAAACTCTCTTTGGAATGTCTTCACTTTTCAACATCAATTGATTGTATTAAGAATAAAGTTGGGTCATTAAGAAGTATTAAACTTTTTATAATTGATGAAAAACTTCATTAATGATGGGATTATGATACATACTCTTTATTATTTCTTTAATATGGATTTAATAATTAATATTGTGCCACATTGATCGAAATTTTATCTAATCAAAATTTTTAGGATCACCACATGGTGATTATATTGGATGAATGAATCCCCTGTCAATATTATAGATGATTTCCATTAGTAATTACCTCAATAAAATAAAGAACATTCAATATGGATTCATTCAAATATGTGTAGCACCAGGTATGAATTATATATAAAACCAAATATAACGACTTGAGAGAAGAGTAAGAAACTATTGTAGAAAGGAATAAAACACCCATAAAATAAGAATATATTTGATGATAAGATTCATGTAATCCATCATTGATATTTACCCCCTTTTAATTTGAATTAATACACATAAAATATATGTAATTTCCATTGTATGTTCATATTTATCTTTTTATACAAAGTGGATCATATTTCGGTTCAAAAAAATGTTTATAATCATTATTAATAATTGATACGAGCAAAATATAAATAAATTCCTATATATATTCATATTCCACTAGAGTTAAAGTCGTCATTTTTTATGGAAGAAGATTTTGAAATATATTTGTTTGAGAAGAATCATATAATTGATATGAAATTAGTAAACAATTAAGAGTTTTCACTGCTAAATAAAAATATAAATTTTATGGTTGTAATTTTTTAATGGTAGGAAATTATTTATAAATAAAAGTATTTTATGTTAAAATATAAAACAATGAATTAATTTATCATGAGTGGATATTATGTGCTTTATTCAAAACATTAATCTAAAAACCCACGTTTAAAAAATTTCATTGATGATATCTCCCCATTTCTCATAAATTAAGATGTTGTATATGTTTATCATTGTAAAAAATTCATAGATTTGATCAGTGGTTAGAATAATATGTTTTCACAAAGAATTTTTGTGACAAGATTATTGGTAAATAATATTTTGGATCATTATCTATATTCAAACAATTGGCTAAGTTCATAATATAACCTCAACATTTGATTGGTAAATGGTCTTCCATTCCACACATAATGCATTTTATAGTCCAGTTTAAAAAAATATTCCATGTTTCAATGAACCCATATAATAAAAATTAATATTTGTATTCTTCTCACATAGTTTCCCTTTTTATAATTTTAATTAAATTATATAATTCCATTTTGATAAAAAAAAACATATGATTTATGGGTGATATCATTCTTTCTTTCTAATAGGTGAGGGCATAAAATGATTCTATCATTGATAATGATTCCATTTGATGAACCCAAACCAAATAACCCAAAAAACAGCTTCCCGACCTGAATTTCCACATTCTAGATTAGAATTCTTGATCCCTAAAGGCTGCTGGCACTCAATATTGAATCAATAAACAAATATAGGGAATGATTTCTCCCAACCTGGATAAAAAACCTGGCACAAATATAAAATAGTGGAAAAATGAAATGAGTAAATGTTTTCCATAACTAAAAGTAAATAGTGGAAACAAAACATCTCTAATGTCGAAATGATCTCCAGGTATATATAAAACCAAAAATGACTACTAAAATAGAAACAACTATCCACCCCATGTTATAGTGTGGGAAGACACCCACCATTTCACCCGAAAATACCCAACATAGCTGATAAAAGACCTCACTGCCTCACATTGGTGCCTTTCCATTCAGTAAATCAAAAGACATAACAATGTCTACACACCGCTGAAGTCCTATGCATTGTGTGAACTAATTGGATTAGTAGTCTTTCACCCAAATGTTCTATATAATATATCTAAACAATTATACAATACCGATCATATTTAAGGAAAACAATGGCATAATAACCATTAAAATGTTTTTAAATAAAAAAAATGAAAAATCAATTTAATTTTCATTTTTACACAATTAAAAATAAATCAAGAAAATATGTTACATATAATTAAATAACCATATTTATTGGAATACATATCATGTCCCAATAAATCATGTGTCACATATCATATCAAATCCTTGAAAGATTAAAAAACATTAAAAACAAAAAGAATAAGAAAAGGTAACATCTCTCCAAGGATCACAATAGATTAATAAATCTAGGATTCGTTACCTAACATTGAAAATCACATACACATAAATCCACTATATATATTCATCAATTCTAGAAATAATAGGACCACCCATACAATTAAAACCAATAATAGTCATGATAAGACCCAAAAATAATGGTCCTTGGGTTAAAAAGAAATTCCCCAGACAAAACACCA
The DNA here is from genome assembly GCA_963277665.1 of Viscum album. Classification (NCBI taxonomy): domain Eukaryota; kingdom Viridiplantae; phylum Streptophyta; class Magnoliopsida; order Santalales; family Viscaceae; genus Viscum; species Viscum album. Next base: position 577,780,567 of record OY728129.1, on the reverse strand, counting down.
TGATAGTGGAAGAGACCTATTATAATACCTTGCACCTAAGTACCCAAGGCTTCCCATGTATTCTATTTTATAAACAATTTCATAATATCACTTAAAAATAATAATTTCAGAAAAAATTATAAAATTCATTGAAATTTTGTTTTATTTTATGAAATATAGAGGAAAACCAGCTTTAATAAAAACTTATTTTCACGCACATATACCAAAATTTTCAATAATTTGATTTCATGTAATAAAAAATTTAAACAAAGATTACGAAATTTAGTCCAAAGAAAAGGCTATATATCGAACCACAAATATTAAAACCCTAGTCACAAAATCCCATAAAGTAATCCCCTTACAAGAAAAATGAAAAAATTAATCTGGAGGACCTATGAAAAATCTACACCTATTTGAATTGATTAAATTTAACAAAAGGGTCAATAGACAAGAGGAAACAACACACACATAAAAAACACACACCCGACACACCATGACCAATAATTGATGCAACCCCTAAAAAATATAATACTTTATATCTAGATAGAAATAAAAAGAAACATCACCATAATTCAATGAGTCTAATAACACAATTAAAAACATCCACTGAAATCAATGAATCCATGATGTATAAAAGAATACTTCTGTAGAGATACAAAATATAATGAAAATGGTGAGTAATATCCAAAGGAATCAATCAGGATTAAAAATGGACTCAAAAAATTCCAAAGAATGGATCTAGGTCATGTTTAAAGGGGATCATGGAATAATAAATTAATATTCAGTCATTGCAGTTCTTAAAAATATATTTGTGTGTTATATACATGGTGTGTGAACCCGTTTCATGTTTTCTAATCAACAAGACTCAGATACAATAAAAAACTCATCTGGTTTTTTAAGAACTTATATTTTATCATTATATGTCATGTAACCATTACAGGATGTGTACAATTTTAACACAGTGTAAAACATGTTGGAAATAGTCTCTATAAAACATAATTCTTATTTAAGCAAATTACACTATGTGTATTTCTTGTGAAAACTACAGCAACTTCAGATTCATTAAAAAAATACCTCAAACCAACATGGGTATTCTCTATTACTAGAAAGAACCACTCATGTTCAATAACACATTTATACTTGGACCCCATATATTGAAAAATTCATACATCCCTAAACATTAGGTCATTTTCTCTAACAAAATGTATGCATCGTTAAGATTACCATAATGTCCCTAATTAAAGAGAAAATCATGTAAAGAGAAGGGATATACCGGAAAGATGGTAATGGGGAATTAAAAATTCCACACCATAAGACATCCCAAAATTTAGATGTCAAGTGAATGGAACAAATTTGGTCCATATTTCAGGCAACTACTCCATTATCAGTAACTCACACTCCCATGTCACATGAGAATCTAATCAGGGCGACCACAATACTCAAATTAAAGCAATATAAATCACATTAAAAAATTAAATTGAGGGTAAATGATCTCAACGAGATACTAAAAAATGGAAATATCTATATTTAATACAATATATTTCCATCCAATTACGTTAGAGGGGTCAAATTGATATTTTATACGTTGTAAAATGTAGAGAAAAACATGAATTAGTACCAACTAATTTGTATACTCAAACAAATAAGTAATCATCCTAATATTCACAATCAATATAAAAGATAAAATATATCTCAAATCCATCATTACATGATTCCCAAATGATCAGTGATGCAACCACGGAGAAATACTCAAGAAAACCCAATCATATATGGAAAACTCCAAAGAACTACATCACTGTAATACCCGAATGTTTTTATAAATTATTTCCTTGAATTAATTTGAATTCTTCAGTATCTTTCATTACATCAAATCATGAGTTTAAGAAAACAATGAGTCACCCATTTTATAAGATTACCATTATTTTGTATCAATTTGGTTTTCTGGAAAATGAATAACTAAATTTTGAAAATACATTGTGAGTTCAATGGCTACCAATTGTTTATGAAAAATATTAATAAATTAGATATTTTTATTTTTTAGATAATTATTAATGGTAATGAAATTAATTATATATAAGTGTGTGTGTGTTATATACTCAATAAAATATTTTTTTTATTAATTCAATGTATATTTTAGTCCGAGTGTATGAATAAACCCTATTTGATGTAAAAAAACTATATTTTTTATAGGGAAATTATATGCCTTTGAATGGAGAACCACATTTAAATTTATAATTTGAGACATTAATATTTTTTATATGAAATAATCAAAATTTTATTTTGATAATGGATATAAAAATTTTATTTGGATAGATTTCTAATTTTTTATGATAACTTTCATGTTTTGATTAATAGTAAAAATGCACTAAATTTTATGTGAAAAACACATTTTTCATCAAAATTATATATATGGATAAAACATAATATTTAATTGGTTTAAATTATAAATAGAATAAATTTTTATTTAAAATAATGTATGTCATTAAAATTATTTTTACAATAAATTCAAATATAAAAACATTTCAATCTTTTTTAATGGTTTAGCTTTTAAAAACCATTATATTTTTCAGAAAACATGATTAATTTTATATTAATTTCTATAAACTAGTTATTTTTATTTTTAAAAATATTACTCCATATTTTGAATCTGTATGTTCAAATTTTCTAAATAGTTTTTTTGGGCATTATGAATAGTGACATCGATGATTTTTATTAATATGGTAAAATGGTAAATCGGTAAATCAAGTAATTGCGGGTAAGAATAAGATTATAAAATTACCCCAAAACATTTATTAAGAGCATTGGTTGATATTTTTTTGACCTAAGTCATCCTTGAGTCAAAATTAAATCCATTTCAATCCACATGGAAGAGATTAAATCATTAAATTTATTTTATCAATGAAAAGTTAAATATCTCCCCATTAAATTTTAATATCTAAGTATTTTTTAATATAAAGTTATAGAAAATATAATTTCAATTATTAATACTCACTTGAATGATAAAAATTTTTCTTTTATCATAGTAATTTATTTTTATTTTTTAGGAAATAAATAAATACCTTAATATCTTATTCATTAATGATGAAAAAATTATTTAATTGATGAAAAATCGATAATATTAAAATAATAATACCCATTAAAGGATTTAAACACTTGAATATATCTTTTTGGTCAAGTATATATCGACCATAATCATTTAAGGGTCCAGTTACAGTCCATTTTGAGCCTTATAGAATGGATTATGACACAGATATTATTTTATGTAATGTTATGTTAAAATTGTCACCTTAATAATTTAATAAGCATAAAATTTTAAATAATGGATTTTAAAGAATATAAATTCAACTGAATGTATTATTCTGAAATTTACTAGATTTATAATTATCATATTATTTAATTTTTAATTTTTATACAACAAATAATCATATTAAATAATTACAAAAAACTGTTGAAATTATTATTTTATTCAGAGAAACATCATATTAATGTTATTAAAAATACTTAAGTAAATATATCTCCAGGTAATAAACATGTATATTGAATTTTCAAGATTTATATATCCTCCTAGAAATATAATAAATTTTTGGTTTAACGTTATCATGTGTTATTAATATTGTTAAAAATAAATGAATTGAATAGTGTCAAAATCGATACTATTGATTGTTTATTAGAATAATTTTTATGAATTTTTTTAAAAATGATTAAACATTTTTTATAAATATATAACAATTATGTTATCAAAAAAATGATCTAATGAATTTATTTATGGTATACTTTACATCAAATAAGTATATATTTAACCATTTTAATATTGAATTATTTGTTACCCTAGTTAAAAATCAAATAAAATAAATAAGCGTTAATGAAAAGGATAAGGATTAAATTGTCAAAAATAATTGTAAAAATTTTATTCTATGATGATATTACAACCCTATATTATCTCATCTTCTACATTGGGACATTTTGGTTGCTTCTTGGTAGGGGTTGAGATTATTGTAAATTATTATTTATAGAGTTCCCAAAAGTGCCCCTTGCCGTAAATATAAAATGCATCCTCCTCTGTCACCACTTAAATTTACATTGATCTTTTTAGTTCAGCCATCCCATTACCTTTTCCCTTATAAATATCCCTATTTAAATTCTAGAGTTTCTGGTTATCTTGAAAGACAAACTGAACTATTCCAAGAATATAATTAGAGGATGAACATCAAGGAAGAGGTGATCTCTTCTACTGATTATTTAAAACTCATATATTCTTCTACATCCTCTTACTTATTTTTTCATTATAATGAAATAACATCAGAATCACAAATATACTGATATATTATTATAATTATTAAATATCAATCTTCCACAATCTATCTGTTGAAAAATGATATCATCATGTGTCTGTACGTACAACTTTTCATCTCCATGCCATTGTATAATAATTTTATTTTCACCACCACCTTATAGGTATGGGTATAATGATATAAATAACAAATATATTTTATTGAATTTACATTATATAGATTCTAAATTTTTTTACACCATCTACTTAAATACCATTCAATAATTATAGGAATGATATCGTTATTCATGCGTACGTATGACCTACCATCTCCACGATGCGATGTGATTCATTTTACATGATCTTCATTAATTCATGATAATATATATGAATATAAGGAATAAATATTATATATATTTTACTAATTTTATTATTTAATTGATATAATTATAACCCATGATGTGGAACATTACCTTACCTGTCAAAACATGCATAAGAACATAATGAAGTTAATATCTCAATAACGAGTGATAATGAAATATTACTAACAGATAGATGATAATGTGATCATATTTAATATAAAAATGATTGTGATTCTATAATAATTAAATAACATTATCTGAATCATTATATTCGTGGATTGGATACATATTAAGAATGTCGAACCTATACTTAGGGGTAATTTTACAATCTCAGTAAAATATGAAATTGTTTATATCTATGTATTTACTGGGTTATATTTATCATATGTGTCCAAATTTCCTATGTATGTAATATGATTTATATTATTTTATAATTATTAAAAGATAATTTTACACCTTAAATATTTTTTTTAAACAGTATAAAAAGTATCTTTTCTCGTTATTCGACATGAAGTAATTTTTTACTTTTCTGGAAAATGTACGAGGAGAATTTTGTTTAACATATACAACATGATTGTATTTTTACGTCTTCATAACACCTTATTTCCATGAATCTTACTTTATATGATTTTCAGTTCATTATCATATATATTCTTTTATTTCAAAATTTTCTCACATTTACAGATAAGAATATGTTTATGAAGAAGAAATGATATTTTCCTCTTGAATTAATTTCATGTGTTTAATCATTTTTATTTTCCATCTAAGGTCATTCTATGAAAAAGGTTTATGTTTCTATACATGTTACCATGTTAATGATGCAATGATATTTTATATAGATTATGTTATGATGGAACAATGGTTAAGAAACCCATTTTATTTCTAGGGTTATTATTTGTTGAATGATTCTTATTTTTGTGGCACAGATTAGAATTATTTCATTATGACATTAGTGGGACCTATGTCTCCCTCAAATGAATTGGGTAAATAATTATATCTCATAACATAGACCTAACATTAATTGTAGGAAAAACTTGTTTAGTAATGGATATTGACTTCTATGATAGGTTTAACAATGTGCCATTTCTAATATGAAATTATTTTATATGCTTTTTTGTATGCCACAAAACATAATGTCTTATGTTATGAGATTTGGGATTATTTACACTAATTATTATGAAGTTTTATCTCAAGGAACAATATCATGTACTTTCATATGCAGGATAATACTTCCATATTATATGTTCTTATGTCTTTTGATTATGATATGATTGAAATTTCCCTTTTTACCCTTACCGACCATTTTACCTCTCCCATTCATAAGATTATTTTCCCCAAGTCATGAAGAAGGTATTATGTATGATATGTAAAAATGGAGTTTATTTTTTATGATATAAGTGTGATGAAACATATATGTTTTATTGGAATGTTTTTAGGGTTTGTATTATCTAAATACACTATAACTATAAGTACTATCATAGAATTATTATATATTGAAATGAATAAACTTCAATATTGTGGTAAAATAAATGTATGTAATGTATGGGTTATTATTTTTTGTATCAGCTGAATGGTATTGTTAACATTTGAAAATTAGAATGAGAAATCCTTTGTCAAAACCAAATGGATATATCTATATATAGTCTATAATCCTAGTGTCTTAGAAATTTCCATGAATAACATTGGATAAAACCAAAAGTGTCCCAAATTGAAATTTTATTCTTGATTATGTGGTTGTCCCATTATGAGTAGTGTTACTGAAACATTTCTTCTTGGATTTAGTCAATGGATTGAACCCGATGGAACCTTGTTAATGATGAATGTGACATAAAATAAATTGATTTTTTTCTAAAGCAACCAAATTTTATGGGATATGGAATGAAAAATCTTGTAAATATGTTCACACAACATTCTATATCTATGAATCATGCATGAAAACCAAATGAGAAATGAAGGGATCAATATTATGTTGAGTCCTTTAAGAGGAAACGTCCACCATCATTCAGTGGGACTTCTGATCCATTAGTGGCTAAATAAAGGATCAATATTATTGAAAAGATATATTCAGTTCTAAAATGTTTTGATCATGGTGAAGTAACCTTAGTAGTCTGTCGTTTGGAAGGTGAAGTTTTTCAGTGGTGGAATATTATCAAGAATATGAGGAAAAAATGTAAAATTGATTCCATTGAATGAGACACGCACAAGAACATATTTTTAAATAAGTACATTCCTCTTATTTTTTATACAAACATGGATACTGTGTTCCTTGAACATTATAAAATGTATAATGAATACGTTGGTGCCTATAAGGAAACTTTTACAAGACATTCATGTTATAGTTCTAGAATTATTATCCTACCTAAGAGTAAAATTGATCAATTATTTTGTTGCTTAAAACTAAATCATTGAAGGGAATTATACATAAGGGTATTTATTAGATTTTAGGAAACAATTTGATGTGATATCATGGTTTAGATGGAGATTGGATTAACCTATCAGTCCAATGGGTTTGATAAGAAAAGGAAAATGGGATTGAAAATCTAAAGACCACATTGAAAATAAGGTGAGTTTTCCCTTATGATCAATGTGTGGAAATAAATATAGTGAAATTTTTTTAATAGGACTAGTAAATGTTTTCAGTGTCCAAAAGAAGGTTATCATGCAGTTGAATGCTGATGTGATTAGAAAACGATGTTTAATGATCGCAATAGAGAAAAGGCTATATAAAATGATCCTCTTACACATCAATTCCAAAAGTGCAAGGGAATGGGGAATTATTCTAATCAATTCCCTAATTCAATGGGTATTGATGATGATCGACAATAGAAAAATCATAGTTCTAAAGGTAAAGGTAATCAAAATGCACCCACTATCAGTGATGTAGAGTATGATAATGAAGTGTCGAAAGTTACACATACCATCCAAACTATAGTGGAAAATGTTTTCTTTCATTCTATATCCACACACTCTTTTATTATTGATGAATTTTCTAACGGTATTATTATATTACATGAATAATTAGATATTGAGTTAGCATTGAAAAATATAAATGGCACATCAATCACATAAAAGGATTATAATTCTACTCTAGTTGATGTTTATGGGAAATTACATCATAAAAATATTTTTATCCATTCTATAGTGCAATTTTTTTTCATGGATTTCCTTTCCCTATACAGATCACTTATCAATTTATAAGAAAGGGATATCACATTTCATATTCCAGATAAATATATGACCATATATCGACACAATGATGAATATAACCTTACAATATAAATTTTATCCATATTATGAGTCTTGATACTTATAAATGAAGGTTATTTATCTCAAATTGTTGTGGAGAAACCCACAATTAGGAATACACCCACTATGTGGGAGTTTGATGACGCCATTCTAGAGGAATTTCCAGGTCTTCTACTAAATCGTGATGTTGCGTTTTGAATAGAGCTCATAACAGGTGCTATTCTGAATTCAAGGAATCTTTATAGAATGGCCCCAAATGAGTTGGAGAGATTGAAGAAGAATCTTTATGAAAATCTTGATAAAGGATTCATATTGACTAGTGTCTCACCTTAGTGGTCACATTTTCTATTTATTAAGAAGAAAGATAGTCAATGATACTCTTCATTGATTATCGATAACATAGAAATATCACTATCATGAACAAATATCCTCCTCCTGTAATGATTACTTATTCAACCAACTACATGGATCTCAACACTTTTCCTAGATTGATCTTAGTTTAGGATATCATCATCTAGGGGTCTATAAGGATGATATTCCAAATATGGGATTTCATACAATGTATGGATGCTATGAATTTATAATGATATCGTTTGGTATTAAGAATGACCCTGGTATCATCATAGAACCAATGAATAGTGTGATTAGATACTATCTTGATTAGTTTTATATAGACTTTATAGATGATATTCTTTTTTATTCAATGCGAAATAAAGAACATGATGACCATATGAGTATTTTTCTAAAGACCTAATGAAAGGAGAAGATTTATGAAAAATTTACCAAGACTGAATTTTGTCATCATAATGATTAGTTTTTGGGTCACAAAATCTCTAAAGAATGGATATCAATTGATCCATAAAAATAGAAATTTTTTAATGTTGGCCATGAAAAAAAAGTAACTGAGATCCAAATATTTCTATATTTTTTTGGATATTATCGACGTTTTCTAAAATATTGTTCATGATTATCAAATCCACTCACCATGTAGACTCAGAAAGGAGTTATGTTTAGTGAAGCATCCTAGATGGGGATGGGATGCGTTCTCTTGCACAATGAAATACTTATATCTTATACCTTATTAAAGATGACAATCCATGAGAAAAATTACCCAGATAATGATTTGGAGTTTATTATGGATGTTTTTCATAAAAGATATGGATGCAGTATCTTCTTGGTGAAACATGTGATATTTATACAGATCATAAAATATTAATATATATTTGCATCAAAAGTAGATAATATATGTAACAAAGAATAATTTTCAATTTGATTAAAGATTATGGATTCTCAATACATTACCTCCCTGGGAATGCGAACATGTTGGTAGATGGTTTGAGTCGACAAGACCGTATGAGCCTATCTGTGATGAGGATCACAAAAATACAATATTTAGGGATATGAAAAATTGGATCATAAAATATTAATGTAAGGGGAGAAATAATATCTCTCTAAAATAAACGTTCAAAAATATTTAAAAGTGATGATTAATGAGGGGATGAAAAATGATATAGTGCTAGATAAGAAGTTGAGAAATGATCTTTAATTCAACCATGACTTGGATGGAATAACAATTTTTAGGAATTGGTTTTTTATTCCTCTAATACCTTAATTTAATAAGGATCTATTAGATGAGTCTAATAGTTCTTCCTTCTCTATTAACCATGGATGAACAAAGATTTAAACAATCATGAAAGAATATTTTTGGAAGGATGGCCTAAAAATATATGTTGTTAAATATGTCACTATTTGATTGGTTTGTCAGCAAGTTAAGACAGAGAAATAGAAGTATAAGGGGATGTTACAACCATTAACCCTACAAGAATGTAAATGGAAAAACATAATTATAGAATTTTTCATTGTACATCCCAACACATCCAAAGGAAATGATGCTATCTGGGTTATAGTTGATCACCTTATGAAGTATGAACAAATTATTATTATTAGAGAGTATCTCTATCATGATCACCATTCTTGTATATATGTAAAATAATTGTTAATAATCCATTAAGTACCACTTTCCATTATATTTGATAAGGAACTGAGGATTACCTTGATGTTCCAGAGAAGTCTTTAGCATGCATTAGATATAGTGTTATCTTTTAAAAATTCCAATAATCCTCAGTATTAAGGTAATTCTGAGAGGACAATTCAAACTCTTGAAAACATGTTGAGATCTTTCTCTATGGATTTAAAAGGTTGTTCAGATCAACGCCTACCTCTGGGGGAATTTTTATACAAAAATTAGCTTTAACTAAAGTATTCAAATGAATCCACATAAAGCCTTATATGGAAATATGTGGATAACTCCACCAATCTTGGTTGAAGTTAGGGATACAAATCAATTATGAAATGATCTCGCAGATGAAATGGTAAAAAGTGTTATATCTATTCAACAAAATATAAGATCATCTTAGAGTTCAAGAAAAATATAAGATGACATTTGAAAAAAATCCTTAGAGTTTATAGTGGGTGATTAGGTGGATCTGTGAATATCTCCATGGAAGAGAGTAATGATATTTCAAATAAAGGTAATGATAAACCCAAGGTAAATTGGTACTTTTGAAATTTTGAAACATGTATAGAAGGATTCTTACCAATGGGTACTTCCAAAGAATTTCACTCAACATCATGTTTTTTGATTTATCTCTCATGCTAAAGTACATATATGATCCTCACTTGTACTAAACATTGAAGTGGTACTACTGGAGAAAGATCATTCTTATTAAGAACAACTGATATAGATTTGGGATCGAAGTGAAAATGTCCAAAAAAACAAGACCAGTCACATTTTTTGAATTTTCTAGTAGAACCTCCAATTTATGGAAGCATTGTGGAAACTTCGGGATATGATGAGGGAGAGGTATCCTCATCTTTTTTAACATGTGACTAATTTTGAGAGTGAAATTAAATTTAAGGGGGGTAGAATTTTACACCCAGATATTTTTATAAAATATTTTATTCAAATAAAATTAATTATTTACGAAATTTCATGTCTTGTAATCATGAGTATAATAAAATTACGTGATTAACTATGAATAAAGTTACCATTATATATTAGTTGTTCAGTTAGTGGTAATACATATGACTAACTTATGAAAATGTGTTGTGACTTCATTTGCTAAAAATTGTTTATGAAAAATATAAATCAATTATATATTTTCATATTTCATAAAATTTATATTGGTATTGAAATTAATGATATATAAATGTTATATACTTCATAAAATAAATTTTATAGTCATTCAATGGATATTTTAGTCACAGGGTTCGATTAAACATTAATTGATGTATACAAAACTATATTTTTAAGGGCAGTTCTATGCCTTTGAATGGAGGACCCCTTTTAAATTGTGATTTTGACACAATAATAATTTTTATATAGAAACGTAAATGTGTTCTTTTCTAGTGGGATAAAAAAATTTCCTTTGATAACTCTCTGATATTTTTCAGAAAACACTCATGATTTGTTTAATAGTAATAATGCACTAAAATATATGTGAAAAAAAAAATTTCATGAAAATAATGTTTATTGTTAAATAATAAAATTTAATTTGTCAAATTTATATATATAATATATTTTCATCATTCACAATAATTTATTTCTTTAGAATTAATTTTACATTGAATTCAGATATAAAAACATTTCAATCTTTTGCAATGTTTTGGCCTTTAAAACCTATTCTCTCTTTCTAAAAACAATGATTAATATTAATATAATTACTAACACATCTGTATTTGGATGTTTTAAAAATTTACTCCATATATAGGATAATTAGTTCTAAATTATGTTAAAAAAATTCTGTATTATGAATAGAAAATTCATCAAATTTTTTTAATACGGTAAATGAATAAAATGTGTAATTATGGTTAAGAATACTATTGTAAATTTACTATAACACTTGTCTTAATATCATTGGATGAATTTTGTTCGCAATAAATAATAATTTTTAAGAAATGGTGTCCATTTGAATCCACATGGATGTGATTATGACATTTAATATATTTTATTTAAAGAAATG